>OY728156.1:2136923637-2141723637 GCA_963277665.1 Viscum album
CAGTGCGCCACGCCGGCGCGGCGGTGACCCGGCGCGCCGCCGGTAGGAGCCCGCCGCGGCGGTGATGGGGGGCCGATCCCACGGCCATGCGGGATCCGGGTGAGACGTGGCATCAGTCGTCGCATCCGTGGAACAAAGGGGGGACCATGTCCCACGGCCATGCGGGATCCGAGTGAGACGCGACGTCTGTCGCGTTGGGTTTCTTTTGGAGAGACGGAACTTTGAGATACATCAACTCTGGACTTTGTGAAAGTTGATGTATCGACCCTATTTTTCTCGAGGAGCGGACCCTCCCAGAATCGAGCATGCTGTGTGCAGGAACCCTAGAGATGGCTGCGACTGCATCAACATCTGTACTGGAATCCTCCATGGGTTCGACAGTGAAGACTACCGTACTACAATCCTCTGTGGGTTCGACGACGATGACCACTGTTCTTGTATAGTATGTGGGTCCGACAGTATTGACCTATGTACATGTATCCTGTGTGGGTCTGGCAGAGTAGTTGGTCTTGTATCCTTTGTGGGTCTGACAACATAGTTGGTCTTGTATCCTATGTGGGTCTGATAGCTTAGATGAATCAGTGGCTACATCTGATCATCTCTATCGCCTTATGAAGTGTATACCTATGTGAGCTGAGTCTTGATTCTAAATCTTTTATCATCGATGTGATTGAATTTCTTTCCTGTGTGGACTGATTTGTGTTTTTCCAGTGTGGACTGAGTTGTGATATCCTTTGTGGACTCGGTTGTGCTTTCCTTTGTGGACTGCGTGGTGCCTGGGATCAAGAGTTGGAGATGAACTGTACCTGATGACTTAGATATTTCTATCAGTATATTCCTAAGTAGTGTTGTTGATACTTTGTGATTGCATTTTTTTGTGGTTTATTTTTTGTGGATGCTAAGAGACCTTCGGGGGTCTTGGGGTCCCTACTGAGTATCGTATACTCACCCCTGCATGGGCTATACCCACACTATGTTGTGTTGGATGCAGATGAAGGAAAAAACTGATCGAGGTGGAGGCTTGTGGAGCTGAACGGTACCTGGAGGTGGACCACTAGACCGGACATACACGGAGCGGGCGACCAGACCCGAGGAGCTGAGGAGACTATCTGTACCCACCCATCTGGTGGAATTTCCGGAGGATGACTCTGTGTTACTATTTTTACTTACTACTGTTGTACTTTCCTTTTAGTTGTACTGTACTTTCAGTTGGGTTTGTATGCTGACCCATTTTCTTTTCAGCATTTACCTTGTACGCAATTTTACTTAGTGCTTAATTCACTTGTGTACTCTACTGGGTATGTTACTTCATAAAGGCACTGCCATCCCTTCTTTTCGGATTTACGCCTTTGGGGCTAGTCGCTAGCCGCCTATGGAAGGCGAGTTTGAGGTAGTCACGACACGGGCCCCGAGGACGGGTCATGACAACAATAACCAAGGAATATAATCCAAATTCTTGAATCACCAACTTGTACACTCAAACTTTTGATATTTTAGCTACTGTTATATTATAAATTAATTATATAAACATTTTTAATTCGGGATATAGAAAATAATTTTTTTTATTGTGATTCAAAAAATTTGATGAACTAATTTTAAAAATATTTTTTAAAAGAACCAAAGGTATTATCACCAATTATCCTACCCTTAATGTTATCCCTAAAGGTGATTTAGACTCCTCCTAATTTATTAATTTTATTTAATTTAGAGATTCTATAAAAATATATCTTGAGAACCCACAATATAGTAACCATCTTTCCAATTGTGATTTTATACTAAGACAATTTTCCAAAAAAATTAAATAACTAAAGGTTTTGGTACCCAAACAAACTAAGGTACACTAATGTTAGATAAGAATTATTTAGGAATCTATATTTTATTAGCAGGGGATTTTATTTTGGAAATATTTGATGAAATATAAATTGAATTTGGTCTCCCATGTCATTAATTATTTGAATCAAATTCATGATTAAATTTCAAATTTTTTTACAATAATTGAAAAACTTATCTTGTGATTATCCTTTAATAAATGTGATTTTTGAAGGATTTATTGAGTTGATTTCATGATTTGAGAAAGTAAGAAAATATCATTCCATTATATGACCTTGAGATCCCATAATTTTATTCATATTATATTCACTTTCAATGAATTCAGAAAGAGATATTTTTTGGTATTTTATAGTAGACTCGATCTTATCAACATCAGGATATTTCTTAAATATCCTGGATAATTATTCTTTTTAATTTAATTGAATACACTTTTCTGTTTGAAGATTTTCTTTATCATTAAAAACTTGATTTTATTTCTTATCAAGATATTTATATAATTAATAATGATTATAAAAAAATATTTTAAGTTAATCATTATAATATTTTAGGTCTTCATAATTAGGTTTACTTAAAGATAAAGAAGAAAAAGAATGGAAAAAATTAAGAAAATAAGAGCAAGAGGAGAAAATAAGATTATGGGTACTAGACTTGATGTATTTGTTAACATTTTTCATAAGTCACTTATCAATTGATCCACTTGATAAGGTTGATGGAGTTTATTCTATTGAGTCATCACTTGCACTCCACATTGTAAATTTGAGATACTTTTTACCTTTTTATTTTCAATAATATTATATTTGTATATGGGTAATTCTATATTTATGTGACCTTTTATTTTATTCATAGAATATCAATTCTAATTCTGTTTTTTATTCTCTTTCTTGGATTAGTTGAAAATTTGCTTTTTCTTGAAGTATTTTTTTATATTCATGGTGATTTGGAAAAAAAAGTATTGAACTTGAACTCTTGATGAGACATTATTTGTAGATTTAAATCATCATATTTTATTTAAATATTTTACTTTTTTTATTCATTTTTATCTTGTCACTTCACTATAATTTGATATATTATTATGGATCTGATGAGTTATTTGAATACCATTTTCTTCACATCCATTACATCTTGTATGGAAGTGAATCTATGTTCCAAATGGCCTGAAAGGACCCAGAGTATCCATTTTGCTAATGTTTCTAGAGATAAATCATCACCAAATGACTTTAAACAATTTAAAATTTCAGTAAAACATGTAAACATACCAATTAAAGAATCATTATGATTTATGGAAAAGATTTTAAATTCTTGTATAAACTTATCTAATCTGGTGTCCTTAAATTTATTCATGTATTTTTGTGTGACTTCTAGAAATTTTCATATTTCATGATCCTTTTCACATTTAGAAACATGATTAAATTCATTTTTATCAAGACCACATTGTTAACCATTCATGGATTTTTTATTGAGTTTAATTTCTTTTTTGTATTGCAGTTATGTTTAGTTTCTTTAGTTGGAATATATTCATTCATAACCATTTTATAATGGGGTAAATAATACTACCAATAAAGGATGAAATATGGTATTTCCAATAGGAATAATTTTTTTCATTAAAATTTTGATCATTCTAATAATAATTTGATTCCATCATGTAATCAAACATTAAAATCGGTTATGATTGAAAAAAAATAAAAAACTATTTTTAAAAAAACTATTTTTAATAAAACACAAAGAACCCTTTGATAATAATTGTTGGTCAGAGTAGATATTAAGAGGGGGGAAATTCTATTTAATATTATAATGAAAACATAGAAGGTAAATTCAATATTAAAATTATTTTGAAATGATAAAGAAATAATGTGATGAAATTGATGAAGTGGTAATTCTTATTTCTGGTTTATATTAATAAATTGATTTGTCATAGTAGAAATTATCATATAAAGTTTATGAAATTAATTATATTGATGATTAATGATGAGAAGAATAAAATTCAAAAAGGGAGAGTTAAGTCAATTTGATATGGAGTTCAGAAATAGCCCAGTGTGACACCCTGCATCTCCACCCTTTAAGTTAATATGTCAATATTGTTTCTCTCTTTATCTTGGAAGTGATAAAGAAACTCATACCTAAAAATTATAGTTTTTGAGTACCCTGTTGAGATTTATTATTAGCCATGGAACCCATCACTTATATTTGTGGAGTGAGAACGTCTTGAATAAGGTGATGATAGGAGAGATATTTTGTGGGAAAACATATTAAAATGATACTCCCCAATATCTCAAAAATATTTTTGTTAAATTGGATGATAGATTGAGATTTGAAGTTAGAGAATATCCATTTATGACAATGGATAATTAGGGATTATCACATGAGAGGATCTGATAGAGATTCGCTTTTAGATCATGGATAAGAGAGGCATTGATTGTAACCAATAGATCTTATAAGACACCTTAGGTCTCTATTTATAGGCACTAAAATGTCTGGGAAGGATCTTTAATCATCAAGTGGTATTGAATATAAAAAAGATATAAAATTTGTCTTTTTTTCATAATAAATGCACTCCCATAACTATTTTCTGGATGCCATCGACTACCCAATACACCTCACTGGCTAGAAGGTGAGCCACCTGGAGATTTATAGACTTATATATCTGGTACTAGCTACTCGATTCTTCTAAAAAACTAATTGGTGGACTCATAGTGGTTGGGGGATTCTTCTTTAATCATCATCTACCCATGAAACTCTACAAGATATCTAGCGGGTCTTCTACACATTTGAGCTATTGTACACATGGAACCATTTAGATAATTACCTACATAGGCTAGTCGGTGTATCTAACACTACTCCACCTATAAACATGGACTACCAAGATTCATTTTAATTCCTTTTACTAATATTTTAACATGATGTTGAGTTCTTAAAAAATAATAAATGATAGTTCCAAGTATTCACCAAGAATAACATGGTGCCTTTAAATTTAGTTTTAGAGGATCATTAATGATGGGGATTAAAGTCAATTTAAGGAGTCTAAAATTCACTCAAATAAAGACCTTAGATACCCATGAATGTATTTGTGATCACGAAAATACCATGATATAGATAAATATATGTAAAATAGATCCATCATAATCCAAATAAATAAGTACATTTTCAGTGAATTTCAATATTAAAATAAGTGGTGTTCCCAAAGATAGGTCATAAAGCTATATCTAACAATGAAGGCAATTCATGAATAAAAAAAGTGTATAAATAGAGAAAAATTTGACTATATATGTTTCTATTGTGGGATTCCTGCCCATATAAAAATATTTTGTGAGAATAAAATTGGATTTATTTTAGATAGTGAATGGAAGAGAATATCAATGTATTCTATGCTATAAGAATGAAGGTATAATAAACAATATTCTAATTATTATCCTACTAATTATAGTGTTGTTGGTTTATGTAATATATAAAAAAACCTAAGGAGATGTATTCCTATTCATATTCATTCAAAAGTCACCTTTGGAGGAAAACGTTTTTAATGTGGAAAGCAAGATCAATTATTGAGTGAATACAGAATATAATTTTTGGGCTTTAAACCACCAAGGATAGAAAGAAAAATATGAGTATGAAAAGAAAAATTCAAAATATAGAACAATATATCTCAATGAGGAATAGATTTATGGATATGGGATATACGAAAATGGAAGAAAATTGAAATTTTATCATATATTGAAGGTTTATTACTTATATAAACCCTCCTGGATTGAGAAGAAGAATAAAGTATATAGATAAAAATAATAATGGAGGTTTTTATCATGGTTATGGTGGCCGAGATAGATTCATGCTTAATTATTTTTATTCATACCAAAACAATGTTTTATTAGAATTTTGGTGTAGTTTAACTTTCATGGAGATAGAATTTTGAAAAGAATACACATATAGTGCATTGAAGATTGATACTTGCACTAATGAGATGCATCTCACTAAAAATATTCATTCTAAAAATGAGTCTTGAGTCGAATTTGGATTTCTTAAATGTAGTCTTGATAGATAACACTCTTTAATATGTATAGACATAAAATTTGGAGGTGAAACTAGTTCCAAGGAAAACCATGTGAAATAGTTTTGGAAAAATATTCACTTTGAATAAAGTAAGATGAATCTAATCTTTTAAGGCATATGGGACTCATAATATAGGTTCTATAATGGTGAAATTAAGTGAGTATCAAGCATATTTTGTAGTGATCTATGGTAAAAATATAAGTTACATTCCTCCTAATAGTGTTGGGACTATTTTGGAAGCCTCACAAAGGGATTCAGGTATCCATAGAATGATAACATCCATGGAAGAAGGTGTTGGATAGTTTGGTGTAGTTTTTTGTACTCCAAAATGAATTATTGTTTTTTATAATTTAAAATAATAGTATTATAAAATTTTATTTAAATATTCCATGATTCTATTTTAAGAGGTATAATAATATAAAAAATGGTTAAAACTATGTGATCCCCAAACATGTTATCTAGATGTGAAGAAACTCAAGGGGATATAAAGATAAATACACAAAGGTTATAAGGGATAGGTAAGATAAAGTGGTGTTTCATAGAGGATTTTTCAAGATTCGTGATGATTCTTAGAGGATTGTTATGGTTTCATGGTGATTCTTGGAGAATGGATTTGGATTCATGGGGGTTTTGGAAAAGGGAATACATATCTATCAAGAATAAGTAGTTTGGTAACTGATTAAATAATAAATTTAGATATCTATGGGTGGAATTTTATAAAATGTAGGCATCTATGAGGGTATAATACAAGAATTATCCATCCTTAAAAGGATTGAGTCAAGAATTAAAAGGTAAATAAGAAATTATGGTGTACTAGAAAACTAGTGTGGGTTGACACTAGCACATGTAAAGGTAAAGAGTATCACACTATTCAAGGTGGAATGGTGAACCACTAACTAGGGTAGGGCCTATGAGATTTTTTAAGTGGATGAGGTGTGGATTATACGAAAAGGAATAAATTGATCAAATGAAAAAAATGATGTGGGTCAAGGTTACACATGGTAACTGATCATTATTTAAAAAAAATATTAAAAAATAAATAAAATCTTGCCATTATATTTTTTGTAGTCCTCATCAAACCTATGAGGGTTGTTTTAGGATAATATTAAACTAAATTTGGTTTATCTCTGTTACAATAGTCTTGACAATGAATGTATAACACCATTACACATACAAATATCATGGTGGGAGATGAATTTTTTGAAGTGTGAAATATAAATAATACACAATGAAAGGATTGATGTTAAATTTAAAAATAAGTCTGAATAATTTAAGATGTACTTGAGATTTGGTAATTTATATGTCATGGAAGAATATTCTAGTCAATAGAAAAAGTTGATCAGTTAAAATTGTATGAAATGATAACCAAATATTTTTCTAAGTATAAGTGTGCTGACTTCATAAGGGTAAATAAAATAGATTTTTATGAGTAGATTAGAAGTGTATAAGAGTTATCTTAGACTTTTTATGAGGGAACTTAGCATGATTTTATGATGTTTTGTTATGTAAAGGGAATGAGACTTGCTATAATTATTTTTCCCATAAATTTATCCATTACACAAGACACAAGATACACTACAAAGATAGTTTGGTCCAATATTTGTTGTTCTATAAGTTTTTGGGTTTATCAGAAATAAAATATGGTTTCACCAAAATCTATAAAAGAAGAATTTTTTTTCACCATGATGTGTTATTCCATGAGGCATCAATTATTATTGTTGAGATTAGTTTCATTAAAAATATCATTCTACACTATAATGAAAAGTTTCACACCGTAAACTATATTTTTTAGAGATTTTAAAAAATAGATCTTACTTGGATTAAACCATATATTTTGGTAGTTACTTTTACTTTAATTAACTACTATTATAGATCTCAATGGTTGAGATTGATTGATATACAAATCAAGAGTTATTTTGAAGAAAAGATGTTATATGTTAATTGGATATTTTAATTTAAAATTTGAAATTAAAATATTACTATAGATATATGGGAACCAGTTGTATAGATTTGAAAAACAGAGAAGAATAAAAAAACTAGATTTTGGATATAATAATGGAGGATAGAGGAACTATGTTTTCTTATGAGGAAGGTGGAAGGAATATAAAATTCATTAAAGAACTATATTACAAGGTAACATAGTTTATTTTAAATTATATTGAATTGAAAAATCTATTTTAATGTTAAATAATTTGTATACAAATTATTTAAGATAAGTCTTATTAGTATTATCTTTTAAGATAAGAAGTGGATCAAAGAAAACAATGAATAATTCATCTATTTTTCGAATGTAACATGAGTTATTTTTATTTTTATAGTTATATCTAGAATATTAATGTGTAGAAGATAAAATTAATTTAATAATAATTCTTGTATTGGGATTACAATATCTAGAGTGTATATGAAGCTATTGAATAAAAAAATTTATAGAGAAAAGGAATAACTCTCATATCAAGGAGCTGATCATATCTAGTTAAATAATTCAAGGGAATCATAGAGGATCACACTGGATGATCATGATCTAAAATTTACAGTGCAGTTTACTTTAGAACTACATGTTGAATTTGATGTGACCTTCATGCAAACAAATCAATAAGAAAAATAAAATAGTATTTATATCTTTTTTGGAAGTAATTAATGAAAGGAAGAAAGATTTTATTAACCTTAGTTTAGTAATGGGATCCTCCTAAATTTGTAACCCCATAATAGTGATGTAGTGGTTAATTAGGAATACCAACACATTATTGATATATTCTTCTAGGAGTTTCGTTTCAATGTTGAAGCAAGTAAAAAACCTAGTTCTCTTTAATTATTTACTTTTAATACATGTGTTTCATTTGTGATGTATATTCACCTAAGGAAATAAAAATTTGAATAGTTTTCCTTCTAAAAAGGGAAAATTTCATGAATAAGAGAGTAGAAAAAAAAGTTTAATTTTTCCTACACCTCAATTCACCCCACTACTCAGGGTGTCTCAGGTCCCTTCCATTTCCCTTGTTTATTTTAATGAATTTAAATGTCTTTTTTAAATGTTTAATCCACATAAAATCTATTTTTTATATTTGTAATCAGGGGGAAATTTGAAATTATTATTTTAAAATTTCTACATTTTTTAGGATTATTTTCCACTTTTTTTGGATTATTTCACTTATTTAACCTCAAATTCATCAAGATGTACTAAATATAATGTTTTAGCATTTGTTTTCCTATTTATAAAAACCATTATTAGATTATTATGGAAAATTATTCTCTACTTCATTATTAGTAGTAGCAAGCATAATGTTTGGAATATTATTATGCTCTCCATCCTTATCTTCTACAATGTATGCTATCTTCTTATCAAAACATTCATTGTGTTTGTGTTCTATAAACAACAAATCTAGAACTTTTTATTGTATTATTTTTTCAAAATCATTGTTGTTCTGTTAATTGTTTTTCTAAAAAACACTCAAAATAATGGGTTCCATTTTTGTCTTGAATAAATTTATAATCACTTTTGATATCACTGGTATAGAAAAGGGTTTTCCACATTAGTTTTTCTTATTTTTTTTAACATTTTTTAGTTAGTAACAACTTTTTAAGTGACATTGTAAGTATTTTTTTTACACCAATTATTACAAAAACCTTAAATAAAATCTAAAATCATTTAGTTTTTGAATTTATCTTTAAAAAGAACATAAAAATGTGTTTATTTGTTATTTACTTAAAATAAATGATTAAAAACATGATTATACTAGAGATATTTTATAACCTACATAAAAATTATTGAAAAATAAATTTTTATATTGGTTATATAAATACCACTATAAAAAATTTATCTTTTTAGAAAATATTTTGAAAATTAAGTTTACCTTAACCTATAAAAGATAAAAAATCAATAGAAAATGTCTATATAAATAGAAGTATAAATATAAAGGAAAATAAAATTCCATAAAAATATTTACATCATTACCTTTTCAAGCTACCGTAACATTACAATTTAAAATTTAAAATCCAAAAATTATATTAAAAAATAAAGGTAAATTAAATTCAAATCTGGCTTGTAAAATAGTATTCCCATTTTCCTTGTATTTGATTTAATTATTTTCTTATATAAGGGTGGGATTCATCAAAAATATAAAAATTAAAAGGGAATTATTCAACAAGTATTTTCAATATAATGAAAACATAAATAAAAAATAAATATTATAATAAAATCTAACCTTTTGGAAATTTATAATCGTCCCAATTGATTTTATTTAAAACATTAATATGATAGCATAATGTCCACATGATTCTATAAATTCTTGAAGATGTAAAATATTTTTGAAAATAATATTTTACTTCAAAATGATATTTTAAGTATCTACTAATTTTTTTGGTGGCCTTTTATGTTCCACACATTTTGTCTTTGTGTACTCTTATTTTTATTAGAAAAATCTAGTGTCGATTTCGTGTGGTACCTTATCCTTCCTAAAAAATATATCATTTTTCAAATAATGAAACTTCCATCTCTAAAAATTATTTAATGTTTTCTCACATTTCACTATGTATATAGCATATACAGTAACCTATCTCTTTCTTTTGAAAAAAAACAAACAACATCCATTGGGGAATAATATAAAATATATATAATATGGGTGATTATTTAAATAAGAGAAACAACACTTTATGAAATATATTTTTTATACTTATCAATATAAATAAACATTCAACACCTAATTGCATCATTATAAATTATGTCATAAATATATATTCATATTTCATCATCCTTTGTTACCTTAATTACTTGAAAAATAAATTATGAGTTCAATAAACCATATACCGATGTCATATCATACTATATATAATGTTTATCAAGAAAAATAATAATAATATATATGTACTAAGTTAGATTAATCAAAATTAAATAACTGGAAAAAAATATTATAGTCGACTTACATGGAAAAGGATTTTATCACTATAAGTCATAAAATTTATGATTTTATAAGATATATGATATCTCACTTATAAATCATCATAATAACATTATGCCTATAAATTTAATAATCCATTAGAAGCTCATAAACATCCAACAATGTAGATTCATATATTAATAATGTAGAAATTTCTTTAGAAAAATTAGTATCCCTAATCGAAAGGGCCTCAAAATGTTTTTTATTTTCATAAAAAATTTATTTAAATTTAATATACTCCTATATATATATTAATAAATTAAAAAAAATAACACCGATATGAAAATATAGGTAATAAAAGTTTATAATATATTTATACCTCAACGGAATGTTTTTGGACAAGTCTAGAATGCCAAAGTAAAAAATCATCAACATTTTATCCAACTATAGAAATCCCATCTATTGGGAATGGTAATATTGTTATTTTATCTATAATATATTTTATCATTTCCCTAATTTAATCCATTTTTATTTTTTAGTGACGTATGGTATCCCCGATATAATATATACACCCATATGTTAAAATATGATACTGGGGATCCTCAATATATAAATCACAATATAAGGGAAGTTGTGGTGCAGGATATATATGAGTTGGATATGAAGGTTGTGATGGAGGAGTGTCATATATATCCAGAGGTGGAGGTATAGGATATAAACCCTGAAATTGTATGTTTAGTTCATAAAACAAGGAATATATACAATCTCTAATCATCTACTCCATATTCTCATCCATCTCCTAAAATTTTTCTTATAAATCATTTACATTTTATTTTTATAAATCCTCTCACAGGGATGTTCTAGGATGAATAAATTTTTTTTAAGTAATAAACTTTCTTCATATCCTCATACATTACCAGGTTTTTTTTCTTTCATAATTAAATAACTAAAATATCAATCCTACTATTAGGCATGAAGGTCCCATTTTTTATCTACTCTTCACGGACTACTTATATAGAATATTTAGAAAAATTATTAGTGAATTAAGAAAAATAATGAGTTTAAAAATAACATAAATAATTCCTTATAATATTCTAAACTATGAACGTTGATCATTTTATAAGATATCTTCCATTTTTGGATATCTAGTCCCTCGTCAATTTTTCATGTATACATGAGGAGAAGTGGAGTCAATCTCTGTTGAACTAAAAGAATCTTCTACCAATTTATGAAATTTTTAGGGAACCATTTTATCATTCAATTATGGATACCCTCAAAAAGTTAATGTTTGAGGGAATAAAATTTTAGATTGGGCCATATGATGATATCTCTTATGTCCTATTAATTAACGATAAACAAATAAGTCTGATGATCATTTTTTGGGATTATACAAAAAACATCAAAAAAATCACATTTCTTTTACAAAAAACAATTCTTTATATATAATATAAATAAATTTCTTCCATGAATATTCATCTAGAAAATAAAATATATCACATATATTTTTATTTTTTCTTCCACTAAAAATGAAATTTAAAGTTAGGTTTGATTTAAGATCCCATAATCACATAGTGGAAAAACCTGAACATTTATTCCAAAAATCATTAATATAATTTTTATCGTATGTAATATTATTGGGAGGAAAAATAATAAAATATATTAGTAAGAATATGTCATGATATGTAAAATAATAATAAATTAGCTTATAAAAATTATCTCTAATAGATGAACTAGTGTTTTATTTTTTACACTTCTCCAATCGTAAATCAAAATGTTAATTTTTATATAGATTTTATTACTAAAACACTTTTATATTATTTTGAATTTAAAACCATAGTATTTTAATTAACATCAAACGCAATATAGATCCTCTAGTTTCAGCTATAAGCAAGTGATAATCTAGGAAAATGTGTTATACCACATTTACTATCCCTAGAAGCCTTCTCAATCACGGTAGAATTAGAAGTCCCCTATATATAACAATGAGAAGGCTCCTTCATAGAAGTGTGTTTAGGGTCCTCCCAATCAAGGTGAATAAATTTTTTGATCTCACATTATCCTACTAATAAAATTAGAATACAATTAGTAAAATATTATATAAATATAACCATTACATATACAATTAAATATAAATTTATAAAATTATCCAAAAATAAAACAAACTAAAATAAACTATTTTTTTCATATTTATTAAATTAGTTTACTAAAATAATAAAAAGTTGTATAAAATGATTATGTGATGTGAAGTGATTCAAATAAAAAATAAAAACTTTGGTAAAAGATTATACAAATTCATTTAATAAACTTAAATTTTAATAACTATTATAAAATGATACAAACAAGGAAAAAATGAAAAAAAAATCCCATTCATATTTGTTAGGGTAATTAACAACAATGATAAAAAAATAGGGGAAAATTTTATGAAATCTAAAATGATATGGACAAATGAAAATAAATATAAATTTAAAATCTATAAAAATATAATATCTATATAAGAAATTTAATAATTATAAACATGATAAAAAATAAACAAAGTTAAATAAAAAATTATCATATTTGTTAAAATGGGTGACTTAAGAAAAAAAAATTGAAAAAATATATCTAAAAATTATAAAAACATGAAATGAAAATCAAGAAATGAATATATTTTTCATTTAAAATTAGGATATGAAAAAATGATTTTATACATATAAATTCCTTCTGATCATTCTAAATAGATAAAACCATGTCTACATTATGGTCATAAATATCTTCTGATTATCTTTCTATAGAAGTACTTATATCACACAATTCATTATCATCTATAAGTTTTTTGTCACAAAAATATTGTTTCTTCCCTTTCTAAATAATATACCACTACACATTTCATTTATCATGAATATTGAAAACAAATTGCATGTGTTTATATATTGAAAGGGTTATCTGTGTATTTTAATCTATTCAGATTTATTAGTGTTAGAATTAATTCATCATGTGTAACATTCCTGTCATTTACAAACCATTTATAATTGAACATAAAAACATTAAATTTAATGAATAAATTTCATATATCTCTTTAATAACTTTATAATGTGAACATGATGTGATTTTTTTTTCATGTGAAAAATGTGTTTCTTTAGTGAACACTAAAACACTACTATTCTAAACTTCACTTTTTTGTCATAATTTATTTTTATAAAGAGTATAGGAAATAATGTCATACCTAGACCATGTCATGAAGATTATACTTAGTTTTGTCGCTAATGTTTTTGATACATCTGAGATACAATGTATAGACTCTTTAAACTATGACCAAAAAGATATTTTACACTCATTTAATATCCAAATATCTTTCTTCTTTAGATAACATAATTTTAACACATTAATATGTGATGTTATATATGGTTGATAATAATCTTTTTCATTCATGTAATATAAATGTGCATGAATTATTTTTTATCTTATTAACTATTTTATTTTCATGAAATGGATCCACATTCACTAAAAAATGTCTCATTCATGGTGACATATAGGCAAGCTGACATTCTCCAATATAAATTATTAGTTTGTAAAAAACTGTAAAACATCCCTATTAATACACTTCTCAGTAATGTATTATTTCGGTCGATATGGATTCTTAATATACCCTTTCTATATCTTCATATAATTTAAAAAAAAATACATCCATCATAAATGATTTGGACCAAAAATATTCATTTCTATCACCAAATAAACCATTAAATGCAACATTTTATCATAAAAGATGGTGTAAAATATGTTTATAGTTCACACTGCATTTTTCTCCTAATTATTTAATAAATTAAAATCCATAATTTTTTTCATGTGTAATGAATAAAATAATACACCTTCATGATAGTCATTATTTCATTGTTAGGTAGTATTCAACACACTGTAAATGGTATTATTTATTGTTATAAGTTCTTTATTCTGTTCAGGTTCATAGGATTTGAGGAATGATTTTTTTTCAAACTAGTGGATATGTCATTTTTAAACTGGTTAAATAACAAAATTTTGATGGTGGGAACCCCTCAAAATACTCAATTTGTGTTTAGAATGAATTTACGTAGTTCGTTCAAAGGTATCTGAAATGTATTGGGGGTTGATATTAAGATATTTTGTTTTTAGAGTTATATCATAGGGTACATGGTTCACACATGGTTAGTGATAACCATGAAACCAAACCATAGGGCCTAAAATACATAGGTATAGGGTTTGTGAAAGGGGGATAGGAAACCATGAAAATATTAGAAATAAATTGCATTGGCATGTCACATAGTTTGTGAAAGGTCAATGAAACCATGAATCATAACCATGAAAAGCGTTTGGTCTGGGATAGTTAGGGTGTCATGGTTGGTGCATAGTTTATCAAACCATGTTTCTAATCTATTTTTCCATTAATAAGTGGAATATTATTTTTTTCTATTATGATTTTAAAATATTTTAACCCCATTTATCTCTTAGAATTACTAGTAGTCCCCACGACATGTTCCATGTTCTTCCTCTCCTTTTTCTTATTTATCCTACTATTGTATAGTGTTCTTCTTGATGTTTCTTAAGATTAATGGATATGAGTGATTGTATACCACCTTTTTTTTATTTTTACTACTTTTATTCACAATTTTGTCCTTATAGTTAATGTTTCATATTCCTTATTTTCAAAGTGATTGTTTATTTCTTCAATTTATACTATTTTAGCTCAAACCAATGGCTGATACTAAGAAGGTATAATCCTATGAGGCTAACATGGGTGGTTTATTTAATTTAACCTATAGTCTCTCATTAGTTTTTGATTGCATGTGTAGTGCATTCAAATGGGATTTTTCATGTTTTGATCCTTTATAAGTTAAATGTTTTATCTTGATCATACCATAGATAAATGCTTGTTTACTATATTTTAAACTTTATGTAATGGTAATTTCAAATAGTTTCCATATTGGAGAGATTCACCTTGAAGATTCATGATGTATTAAAATTCCAATTTGATTTTTCAATGTTTTAAGAGGAATTTTGATTTGAGATGATGGTTATGAAGTTCAATTTCATATCCATCAATAATAGGGAATGGTTGCGACCTATAAAATTAATCAAACCTGATGTAATGGGAAAAATAAAAAACCTCTATAAAAGGGTAATTGATATCATGATATGTCTAAGTTTATAATTATGGTAATTGGTGGTGTTTTTAGGAAAAAATGTTAAAATAATTGATTAATGTGAATTGGAATCCTATACATTATAAATAAAAAAGTTATTTAAGGATTAGAATATTAATTTATAAAGTATATTTATTTTGAAAAAAAATGATAGATAATGATTTTAAAATTGGAAAAGGGTTTGAAGATGGAATACAATGATTATGACTAGTGGTTTTTTATACCTAGTGAGAATTAAATAGAATGATTGGTTAATTGAATAAATGTTTAAAGTGATTTTTGATGATTGGATAATGTTAATATGAGTACCTAAATTCCATATGGTACATGATATTTAAGAATATTGGTATGAGAACCTATATTCCATGTGACCTTTAATGAGTGGGAATGATAGAATAAGTGCAATAGATACTGTGTGATAAATGATTAGGGATTATATGATGAGATCTATGGATTCCAGATGTAACTGGATGATTGGGACTTATAGGATGATTTTTGGGATTTATCTTGATACATGATATTTTGGTACTTTGGGAATATATATTGGATTCTAGGGGAATTTCTGGATTATCGCACATGTTCTATATGATACTTAATGATTATAGAGAATTTTAGGATGAGATAATAGATTCTAAGTGGTTACTAATGGAAGAAGGTTCATCATTGTATACTAATAGAAACATCAACACTCTATGAAGTATGTAGGATCGACCTTGGGAATCACCGTGAAGATGAGAACATTGGAGCATCTGTTTATCTATTTATTTTTTATCACATAATTTTTTGAATTAACCTTGTATACACTTTATTACCAGGAAAGTTGTTTTTGGGATGTAATTCGTGATTCCTACTTCGTTATACTCATAACTTCTTGGGCCTCCATGGCACATGGGTACTCAAACAGACTCTATTCTTGATCACATATCTATTTTTTGGGAAAGGCCTAAATGTTTTCACATTGGTCACCTAGGTTAGAGTTGGATAGTGGGACAAGGAAGGACTCAAGACCATAAGGCGAGAGGCTGTTGGCCTCAGTTGACTTTTATTTCTTTTTTAATAATTGTGTATGCTCCCCCAATAGGTTACTAGGTATGTATGATGCAATCATTCATTATTGCATTAATGGTTATATTTATTTATCATCTATTTTTCGTATTGTGATGATTACATAGTTATTATCTAATTCCTTTTATTTGTAATATTATTTCTACACTGAAATGAGGTAATATTCTCCCCACTATGTTTTTATAGTCCCTATATGCTACCTGGTAGCCTCTGGAATATAGGGAGGTGCACCTAAATTAATGTGGTGCACTTGCCTAGGGGATCAGTTGAATAACCTTCATGTTGGGGTGTCATAAAGTGTTTTCTGATATATTCCTTTAATTTTTTATTACTATTTTGGAATAATAGAAAGGATAATATGAATTTTTCAAATCTTGGTAATGATCTCATGCATGGGTGAATATAACTCCTTGTGAGAGTGAAAAAACTGAGTTTCTCAAGATGAGGATTGTTTTTCATTCTTTGTGCATTTATAGTGGATTTATTTCCACCTTGAGTGGTGAACATAGAAGTAATGTTATTTATTTTTTGTATTTATATATTTTGGATTTGTATGTAAAAAGTGAGAGAGAGAGTGTGTGTGTGTGTGTTTATGCATCATGTTTGTCACATAGGATTGACATGTCATCTACATGTTTCTTGTGATTGTTAACTTCCTAGTATTATTATGTATTAGTTTTTTATTTACTATATGTTTTTTATGTATTATACACATTTATATCTTCTTAGGGTTTATATATTTGATATATGTTGGTATTTTATGTTTCAAAATCCATTTATATGTTTTTCATATAAGTTTATGGCGGAAGTCTACTTGAATAAATCCTCACATGACTTCTAGTTAATGAGTAGTTATAAATGAGTTATAAAGAGATGGTTTTGGTAACTAATGTTCTAGTGAGAAAACTATAAATTATTCCCATCATAACTTGTGAATATAATTATATCTAACCAAACCTATAATTTGAAATCTAATAAGGCTAATAAATTTTAAAATTATGCATAGTAAAATGTTTTAAAATGTACACCCATAGGTTTTAAAATTGTAAGGTTTGATTAAAGTGGAATAAGAAATGAATCGACCTTTATGAGAATAGGTTATTAATTACCCTTATGTTATGGATCAACCTTAAATATGGATATTCATTTTAGAGATAGAACCTTGGTTGTGATCATCCCTTGTTGTGGGTTGTGTGGCATTGAAGGGTTTTAGTTGTGATCCACGTGTGTTGTGACATTGAGGTTGTGAGGTGTTACCTGGAATTATCATTTCTTATGACTTTCATGGGTTTATAACCCTTTTGGTTATATAGAACCCTACAAAGGTTGTATGTATTATAGTTTTTTTTATTTGGTTAGGGTATATAGAGTAAGTGGTTGGACTTTCCATGTTGGTTCCATTTGTTTTAGAGAGGTAATCATGGTAAAATTCTTCAATGTGTAGAATCAATGTAAAAAAGGTGATATCGATATTATAGTGATGGGATGATATTCCTCGGGTTATCTTATGAGGATTGTACCTTGTGTGATTTTGTTTTTATTGAAGGCCAATATTAAAGGGGATGTTTCCTTCAAATGTCTGACCCTACTATTCTATTGTTGTCATCATGTGGTAATCAGTGTTGACCATTGGTACATGAGACTAGGGTTGATGGAGAATGGTAAATCCCTCCTGTATTATAGTGATTCAAAGGGTGATGATTGGTTATGTGGATATTATTTAATCATAAAAAATGTTAGGATCATTGTATGTAATCTTTTAGGATGCCTTCAGTCCAGTGAGACTGATGGTCATGAGGCATGGTCAGATGCTTGAGTGGGAACTTGAGCCAAGTTACAATAATTCATGACACATAGGGTCTTGAGTCAACTCTAGTGAATGGTTGTAGTAGAAGAAAATATTCTATTTTTTATGGAATCAAGGTGGAAGGAATGTTCTAGAGATGTTTGTTGTCATTTGGGCAGCAACATCAAGTGGATTGTAAGAAAACATAAGTCCCCTTTTTCTGAAATCATTGTGATGCATACATATGATTATGGATTATTTGGACTTATATTGGTAATAGGGACATTTTTTGATCCTTGAAATTTTTTTCATGTCTTAGTGGATTAGCTTGAGCTATGTGGTGGTGGTAGTCTTTCTTTGAACATTATTTCATGATTTGTGGGTAGATATTCATGCAGCTATAGTGTGTTATGGTTAATGATTCCCCCTTAGAGTGATGTGACAATGAGTTGATGGGGAACTTAAGGGTAGGGATTCATAGGTTATGAAATGGATTTTGAGATATCCCTATAGTTATTATTGATATCTTGTATTAATTGGAGTGTGGTGTTTCATATTTTTGTGTTTATCTCAGATAGGGGCATCAAGGGTTGATAAATACATTGAATATGATAGGGAAATTAGTACAAGTTATTTCTATATAGAACCTTGGAGGTTATTGTTTTCAAGTAGTGTTAATAAAGGTATATGGTTTTGAGTTCACCATCATCCATCTGAGGTTGAGGTACTCATTGCTAACATGGTGACGATGAGTGTCATATGTGTCATTCTTAGAATCTGGGAATGGGTGGTGGTTGGTGTGTTGTTTAGTCACTCATGTGATATCAATACGTACATGTATAACCTTTTATTTTGGTGATGAATTGAATTTATTCCCTGATTATTTATTTGATTGAGTGAAATGATAACAATGTAACTCTTATGGTGGGGAGTGATGTGTTGGTCATGGGTATGCGACTCTTCTACCTAAAGGTTTAGAGGCTTGTATAACTGGACAAAGTGTAGTTGTGATGGAATCGAGATTTCAGTGAGGAACTAATTTGATTCATACCTGTATTCATTTGGGAATTACAAAATGAAAAGTCATATGTGTTGGTAGATTGAGATATAGTGCTGGCTTCATGCTTAGTTAATAATTAAAATGAACCAAGGATGTTTGGGTTGGTGATGCATCAGTGAGTGAAGTTGGAATCAATGAATGTTTTTTAAAGTTGGTAATTTGACCAAGAAAACTTACCAAGGGTCATTTATGGACTCTAACGAACATGTAGAGGTGTTCAAAGGATAATATCAAGTGTGAGGGAATCATAACCATGTAGGTTGGTAACACGTAGATAATTGAAGCTAGGTGTTTTCAAAATGGTTCATTCTAGGATGATCCATCTTATGTTCCTACATTGGATTGGAAATATTAAGTTACAAACTAAATCTATTGTTTCCTTTTGAATAGTTTAGGTTCATTTTGAGATCCTAACTAGGATTTCAAAGAAGATCCAGTATGTTCTTGGCTTCTTCATGGGTGACAGTTATGCATCCATCCTCATTTTTTAGTGATGAGGATAGGTTCCAATATTTAATCATTATTATTGTGTATGTTCATGTGTGGTGATATATAAAACATGTCAGGTGCATCATTACAATTTGTTAGTGGTGTTTCAATAAGCTATCTTGATGATTGAGGGACCAACTCATTGGAATTTGGTCAATGCGAGCTGAAGATTATAGTGGTAACCATAGATCTGATAAGTAGTTTGATGATGATACCATTATTGTTTTCAGTTAGAAGGTATTTAGTAATAACTATCTTGAAGTTTTAGTTTTGATGATGGACATTTTCTCAAATTCTAGCGAGTATAGTGCCCTAGAATGGAGGTTCTTCCATTGTTGTGTTTTGAGAATTTAAAAATTGGATGAGGCTATTGAATATGATTGGTTAACTAAAATAGGTTAGAAGATGTGATTAGTTAACCACCAAGACTTCTTGAGGAATAAAAGTGTAATGTTGGGCAGTTTGTAAGACCTTGGTTCTATATGGGTTCATTAACTTTGAGGAAAGTCTAAAATTTCAAACTAGTGTATGGACTAGTTTTTAAAGTGGGAATCAGAATGGAATTATGAGTGTGAGAACCCAGAAAAAGACCAAATTTGGGTTTTCAATGATGTTTCATAGTTGATTTAGAGTTCTCTAGGGGTGACCCAGTGGTTCAGGAAAATGATTTTGGTATTTTGGAGTTACATTATAGGGCACAGAGTTACCGTATGGTTAGTTCTAACTATGTACCCCAACTGTGTAGCTTGAAATACATAGACTCATGGTTTGTGAAAAAATGTGAAGGGGAATAGAAAACCATTAAAATTTATATAGTAAATTGTATATTTATAACACAATGTTGGTGCATGGTCTATGAAATCATGTGATGTAACCATGTGAAGTGGCTGGTCTTGGATAGTGAGGGAATCACAGTTGGTATATAGTTTGTCAAACCATACAGAAAAACCGCACTCCCTTTAAGAAGTGGAAAAATATAATTTTACACTTATTATTTTAAAGGTGTTTAAGCCCTTTTTTCTACCATTTCTCCTAGAATCCCCCTATGTGTGTTCCCTCTTATCTCTATCCTTCTTCTCGGTTCTCTTATGATTCTCGGTTGTTTCACTTGTTGTCACTTTTGATTGAAGGATATGGGTGAGTTTATCCATTATCTTGTTCATTTTTATTTATTTTCTTAACTTCCCTTTGTTTTCTTATTGATTATGTAGGATATGCCTTATTTTTTGTCTATTTATCCAGTATTTTGATTCCTTGTGTTTTTGATCGAAGCAAAGACTAATACCAAGCACGAAGACTTTTGTGAGGCTATGGTAGGTGGTCCCGTTAATTTAACAAATAGTTTCCCTTTATTTTATAAGTGATTGTATAGTTTGTACATGATAGATTCTCCATTCTTTGGTCCTTTTTAAATTAAATGTTTTAATATGAGTGTGCCTTATATTAATGCTCATTTACTATTCCTTAAAATTTAGGGAATGATAATTTCAAATGGCTTCACTAGTGGGGAGAATAACCTTGAACTGGATTGATGTCTTAAAATTCATATTTAATTTTACATATTTTAAGAGGAAGCTTGATTTGAGATTATGGTGGTGAAATAGAATTTAACAACAATAAATAATAGGTAATGGGTGTGATCCTTAAAATGAATCATACTAAACATAAAGGGAAAAATAGAAAAACCTATATGAAAGGGGAATTGGGATCATATGATGGCTATGGTTTAAATGATGGTAATGGTGTCATTTTATAGAATGTAATATGATAAAATCATTGATTAATGTTAATTGGAACCATATGATTTATAAAACCTAAAGGTAACTATAACTGGGATTATTACTTAATAAAATGGATTATTTTTTAGAAAAAAAATTAAATCATGTTTTTGACATTAGAAAAGGGGTTAAAGATGTGATATGATGATTATCTCTATTGTTTCCTATGATGGAGTAGGAAGACGTGACCATGAAATACCTAGGACCATTCAAGGAGTGGCTATTGGCCTCAATTTATATTTATTTATTTTATACATCTTGTGTATAATCAACTCACGGGGGATCTAGTATGTAAGACACATTCATTAATAATTTCAACAGTTGTTTTCTTTATTTATTACACTTGATATGATTACAATGTTGACCTAGTTTTGGTATGTTTACTTTATTTTTATATTATTCCTAATATGATATTAGGTCATAGTATTCCCATACTTTTTTATAGGTTATCACAACTAGTCGACGTCCCCTATAATATGAGGAGGTTCACCTTAGGTCAGGTGTTGTACTCTCCTAAGGAACTGGTCAAGTGGCCTTTGGGTTAGGGAATCACAGTTGTATTATAAAATGAAAATTATGATATTCCATACTAATTAACTTCTAATATTTTATTGATAATTTTTTTTTAAATTTTAACAATAACCTTGAGGAACTTTGATACCAATGAGGCATTGAAAAAACTAATTTTCCCTCTTAAATAATATATGGATAGCCTAGGTTAAAAGTGTTTATTTTCCTTGGTTTAGAATACTGGAGAGTCTTTTATTAAAAATTAATCATTTAAAAAATCCTAAATTTCAAATACATCTTCTTTTATTGTATAAACAAATTCATTTCCCCCCTTTCAATAAGTAGGGGAATCAATTTAAATGTATCTAATCATTTCAAAATAATTTCAAGGAACATAGTATTTTGGGTATCCTATCATTACATGGATACTTTTGATTCATCTATGATCCATTGATTGAACCATTAACTTCCTCAAAAATAGACTCAATTGGGTTGAAATATATCTCATGATTCAATCAAATTTTATCTTAAATAATAATTCCCAATTCTAAGTACAAAGTATGTAAATATGTTTTCAATTATGTAAATAAATAGTGAATTTCAAAAATTTGTATATATTGTATTATTTCTAATTTAATCAAATAAATAAATTCAAATAAAATTATCAACCACTAATTGTCCCCATAAATGGATCTAATTTCTTCACTGAAATATTTTGGTCAAAAAAATTGTTTTGTTGAGTAATCTGGATAAACATAAGGATATGGTGATTAATTCACCAATTCACTTATGTGTGAAATATGATAAATAATGATGAATAAGGTGTTTTATGTGTTTGTAAAAATTTTATTATTGAATTATATTTTTTGTAATTTTTAATTAAAATTTTTATGTACAGTGGTGTTGGGAATTAAAGAGGTGAAAACAGAGTACCAAGAATAATTTATTCTATTAGTGTTGTGTGATGAATTTTATGTTAGTGATCACCCATGAATTTCACATCAAGTTAATGGATAATGGAAATTTAATTAAAAATATCACATAGTCCTTGGAGGGAATGAGGGTGGTTCAAGAATTTCTTGCATTACATGTCGAATGAAACATGTATTTGTGTTGCACAATCCCTTAATCACAATGAATTAACAATATTTTAAACTATTAATAATACGAGGTTGAGGGGGATAGGGGAAGAGTACCCCCAAAAAACATGCACTAGATATTTATTATTATATTTTTATGAATGATAGTTCAGTAAATTAAATGGAAACATAATCACTTAAAGAATGAATTAATCTTTGTCCATGAGTGGAAATATTAACCTCACAAGGACTCTTGAATTCCTATGTAAGGGTATGAAATATATTTAATGAGAAAAATATTAACAATAAAAAATATTAGAAGATAAAAAGGATATCCATTATTATGATTTATATCTTCTACTCCTCCTCAGTCTACCACTCCACCTCCGTCTATATGGTATAATGTATGATGAATGGATGGTGAGAGGTAAGTGAAATTAGGAATAGTTGATATTTATAATAAGGAAGAAAATTATATATGGAATATCCAATAAAAATTTGGGACTTATTCTACCCCTATATATGGTAAATTTCTCTATTCCCCCCAAAATTCTATTGCATTGTATCCTTTATTTTAGAAAGGTTCTATGATTTTTTTTTCAAACCATTCTTCGAGTTTTAGTAAGAAGGAGGTATCATCTTCATCATGAAAATTCATCATCTGTTAAGTGTAATTTTCTCTAAAATATAGCTTAATTTGGAAAAATAATAATTTGTGAATTATTCTTCTCAACATGCATGTGTTACATGTCTACATTTAAAGAGGATTATTACAATTATTTACCTTAATAATTCCCCCCACTTAAAAGAATATATAAAAAATATTATTGAAAAATAATGAAAAAAATACATTGTCTTATGGTTCCCTACTATAATTTATTAATAAACCCATACCACACAGGATAATTGATTTATAGACTTTATTTTTTGTATATGGGTGTATAGTTTGTACAATAAATTAGATAGAGTATCTTCATGAGATTTTGGAGACAAAACCATGTTGAGGTGAACGATTATAGAGTAAGATCTCCATGTTTCATTTTTATTTACTTTTATTTTCATCATATATGATTCCTTCCATGGGTGATCATGATTTTGATTTATGAATTTATGTAATGGGTTCATTTTTTATAGAAGATCATTGTTTTATCATTCGGTTATCTCATAGATATAATTTTATTATGCATACTCTGATGTTTAGTTTTGGATGTTTAACCTATTTATCTATAAAATTATTTATTATTTCGTATAGTTATACTAAAAGTATATATTCCATGTGGATGATCATATACTCTCACTAATTTGTTGGAAACATCTAGTATATATGAAATAATACATGAGGTCAACTAGCGACTTCAAATCGTTCACTATCTAGGTGGGTCACACTAGAGAATTATAGAATGTGGGATATCTCTATTCATGTCTACAATGATGAATGAAAAAAATGTGTTATCTCAGCCTTTTGTGGTTTCATACACATAAAAATATTTAGAATCAAGGAAAATATAATAGAACATTGAGTCTCTTATGATATCCAAACTCTATGTAAATTATATTATCCATATAAAAATGCTTGTTTCACCTTTTATAAGAAATGATTGATTCTTAGATATCTTATCTCCACATATATGATGGACTTCCAAAGTCTCATTTTAAATCTAAGCTCTAATATATATTTTTAACACCATAACTTGGATACCCAAACCCTGAGACCTAATATAGGGAATTCATATGGCTTTAAGAGGGATCCTCAATCAAAATATTTTGAAAAATAGTCAACGGGGTAAACAGATATTGATAGGGAATCATTTTTCTCCAAATAGAACCAATACAAAATGTCGTATGGAATATGAACTTTTATTAAAACCAATATAAACATTAAAAATTATTTTAAAATGAAATAGAGTGTAACATAAATAAATCCAAGTATGTTTATAGTCATGAAAAAACCAAATTAAAAAAATCAAACACATATCCTCCATAGAAATTCAAACACCTTTTCTAACATGTGTCTGAACACCAATACATCACACCTTATTAAACACCTAAGTTATATCATTGATTGATAATAAAGAATTGAATTTTCTATTATCACAATAGATAATATTTTCATGTAAACTAAGGTATAAATGTATGGGTTGAGAAATAAAATAATCATATAGATTTTCCCAAAATCACTCTCATTCATTATCAACTATGATTTATCTAGAGGTAATTATTCAGTTGAATTTTTTAAAAAAATTAACACATTAGTGTAAAAATAATTTGTAAAATTATTCTATGACAAGAACAAATATTATACCCATACAACATACCTTATAGTTTTCCAAAATGTGTGTAATCCTACCCCATTCATGCATATATCAGATAAAGTATTATCAAAAAATTATCATATCATAATATATATTGTCTAAAAATCATGAAATAATATAAAAAATACAATTATCATGATAGATAATCAATAATCATATATACACGAATGATTATAGAGTCACATGTAATGATTTATCATCCATCTAAGTGTTTACCACTCCAAAATATTTGAATGTGTATTGGATTTTTTCCATTTAAAAACCAACACTTTTGAATATTTTCTCAACATTTTCAACAAATTCCCCTAAAATTAAATTTTTTCTCATATCTTATTTCCATTAATTTATTCAGAAACTCTATTTATTCCCAAAAATGAGTTAGAAACATGATTAAATTTTTTTAAAAGACCATATCTTTTAAAATATGTTAATTTAATTTTTAAAATGACTTTAAAAATATAATATTTTTTTAAAAAATAATTTTAAATCCAATAATGGTTTGAAATAAAAAACATTTCAAATAAACTCACATTCCTAAAAAAGTCCTACAAACATTTTTTAAACAAAATCCCATTGATTATAAAAACAACCACATTTTTCAAAATTAAATACCATTATATTCCAAAACTCAATCTAATATTTCCATCAAAATAAAAAACACAAACCCAGTTCCCATGATTTATGAAATTAATTTCAAATATATAAATTTTTAATAAATCCAAATAAAAATAATGATTCCAAAAATTAAATCAATAAACACATTAATGGATCATAATAATCATAGAGAAGAATATAATACATCTACAAATGATAATAATTAAAAAAAATTCATAGATCTTGATATATCAATGAAATCTATGATCTAATCCTTCAATTAATTTAATTTGGTATTGATTTTCCTTTGATTTAAGAAAATTATATTGTTCTATGATAAATATATATAAAAATCATATAATATATACCATAATATAATTCAATGTTAGTTTAGGATAGTAATATGGGTAAATTGAGGAAATATGGGTATTTATAAATGAAATAATAATTTTTTTAAATCGTACATAGTTAGGAAGATTGATTAGTTAACTATGTGTCTAACCACACATAAAAAATGTGTGAGTCCTAGTGTCTCACTAACCCATTCATTCATATTTATCCAACATGGTTACATAATTATATGCATAATCAAATAAAACCTACTACCTTAAAAACATACATTCATGGTTAGACAACGTGATTATTTAATTATGTTCTTAACCATTATCCAATGGAAAAATTATTTAAAAATTCAACTTTTAATCCTAAATTCAAAAAAAAATAATGTAAATCCTTATAAACCAGATCAAGGGTGTCAAACATATTACAAAAAGACCATGAAACATTAAAATCTATAAAACATATTATGAACATATTAGCATATTAACCATAAAGATGATAAATTCTAGGATAGAGAATAAAGACCAAATACATGATACCAAAATGATCATAAGACCTTCAAAAAATATTTTCTAATGAATCATATGAGAAAAACTATTCTGTATTACAAATAAAAAAACATGGACATAAATTATTTATAATAAGTGGAATAAACATTAATAAGTTTTAAAATAATTAATTAGTTATGATTTTATTATTATTAGAGTAAGATTTATCCCTAGAGAGTAAAGGTTTGAGGTGATATTATTATTTATTAATTCCTTCTAGTATTCATCGTGATTCATTATTTACCCTCCTTATGTCTATTTAATTTCTCAATTCATTGAATATATTTTTATATTATTTATTTACCCTAATTGTTTGACATATCTCTTGAGTAATCATAATTTCATACCTTATTATTTCATGTATTTAAATTATTTATATAATTCTAAAATGATTGTACCATATACAACACCTTATGATATTGATATGGAACAAATTTCCTATTCAAGAGTTAATCATGTTATACCTTTTTTTTTGATACAAGACCTTTTTTATTCCACTATTTCCATATGACTTACTTATGTATTTATATATTATGATGTGATAATTTGACCTAGAATTATAAAAAACCTAGTTCTCTTGGGTAATTCTTATATCTCATGAAATACTATATGTGATGTATAATTGGTGAACCCAGTCTAACTATGTTAAGTTGTTTTGGTAGTCAGTCATGACTTATTTTTTATGATGAAAATTATTCCTTTTATGATACATTAATATGAAACATTTTGATATTACACATCAAGTTCCTCATATATTCATTCATATAATATACCATTTCATATAACCTACACTTTATTATGATTCATCATTTTATGACATTTATTTTTTCATTATTGAGTTTTGATTTGACCATTCTTACTGAATGTATTTCCTCATGAGTGGCACAGTTTACTTAAAATAAACATGTTGTATATAATATTATCAATATATATAATTATAATTTAATTCATTTCCAGAAATATTTTATTTTCCAATACCATTAACTATTAAGTCACACTCATTTCTGAATTGAATGGTTTCATCCACTTTTCCATATTTTTCAGTAAATTCACATTGTATGTCATTTGAGCTGAAAATCTAATTTAATGTATCAAATTTTTTTTAATAGTTTTGGTTTCTTTATGTTTCAATATGATTGTTCTTCTCATTATTCCCTTTCTTTTCCCAAAATAATTTTTATAGTAAGAAGTTGTATTAAGTTGTCTCTAATAAGTTAAATATATAATTTCATCTCTTTCGTTATATTTAAGAAAAAAATAACAGTTTCAATTTAATTGTTTCAATATTTATCCAATACATATTTATTAAAGTATAACTTGATTTTAAATTACTTTAACCTAAAATTAAAATCCTTTTGTATATATTTATAGCATAAAAAACAATATCGATTGAAAATATTTCTCCTCTATTAAGTGAGTTATCCATCAAGACTCATTTTATTATTCCAAACATATTTTCTTTGGGTTCATGTTTTATAAATTTTAATAGGTAAAGCTGTGACCTAATACCCAAAAACATTTTACTTCATCGTTGGGAATATTTCTCAAATTTCTTATTGATTTTAGAAATAAAACATCTATATTTTTTTGAATTTTTTTAATAATTTCCTTCTAATTTTGGTTTGCATTTAATAGTTATTATTTTAAGTTTAAAAATGTAAACTTAATTATCATATATTAGTATCATATTAAATATTACATTCTCCCTTAAAAAAATTCATTTGTTTTCTCAAGCACTCCTCTAATTTCTTTTAGTATTCAACAAATTTTTCTTCATTGAAGATACTTAAGTAACTTCCAAATCATGAAGTAAATGTTATGATACCTTATTGGAGAATATATTTAAACATCATTATTATTTATACAAATTAATATATCAATAATAAAATATTATTTCTATTTACAAATTTTAAGATGTGAGATATTAAATTTTTATAGAATTTTAGGATTAAATTATTTTATGTTTTCCAAGTTTCCAAACATAATATATATTTCTTTAATAATATTAATTATTTATATTATTATAGTTCTTGAATGTAACAACCCATGACATTTTAAATAATAATTAATAATTTATTTTATAATTTTTTTATAAAATAAAACTAATTAAGAAAATATTTAATAAAAATTAATTATAAATATTGGTTCTAATCATAATATGTTTTGTTTAAAAACATGAATTATTACCATGAATTTCAAAAAATAAATTATTTTTATTTATTAATAAACTAACAATTAAAATGTATATATATATATATATATATATGCAAATAAATGTTTTAAACAGAAAAAGGCGACATTCAAAAAAAATGACTATAGTAAAAAATAAGTAAAGGTGATATTAATAATGATATATTAATATAACTATTATAATTTATAATATTATAAATTACACCTATTATTTTTATAATATTAATTTAAAAATAAATAAATAAATAATGATTTCATACCCACAAAATATAATATGATAATTATAAAAATTACATATTTGTTATTGATAAAATGTATTATTATTGTTTAAAATGTATTATTGTTATTAACATATTTATATATATATGATAATTTGAAAATAAAACAAATTATATACATATAAGTATATATATATATTGATAAAACAATAAAACTATAACAAATAAAAATGATAATAATAATCGTGAATCGTGTTTTAGGGTATTAGGGATTCGATTAGTCGTCTTTGTAGAAGAGAAGTGTAGAGGAAGTCCAATCACATGGGGTTCTCTAGTGAGGCCGATCGGATGTCATACCGCAAGCTCTGATAAATCATGGATGAATATCTAAGCCGATTCGTGTCGTGGTCAAAGCTGAAGGCGAGGAGTTTGAACACCATGAATCTATTGCGGACGACGGGACTGAGTTTATTTTGGATATGTTTTCGATTCATTTGTGTTAGGTGGTGTTTCCAAATGGGTTTATGGAAAAAACAACTTCCAATATACCTTGTGTTGAGGGATAATGCAAGTAGGTCTTCTACGATTAAATTTTGTTATCTGAATATTCTACAAATCCAAATTTCAATTTTTTGGTTCTTCATATTGACATCCATTTATGGTTATCCTAAATAATTAATTTCATCAAATAGTAGTATAACACTGATTTGTGTAATTATTTTTCTTCAATTTCATTCGATTTAGATTATTATATTTTGTGTGTTATCCATTTGTTTTCTAATTCAGTTTCAAATAATTTTCTAGAAACTGTTTCATATTTTCATTGAGATTTATTTATTGAATCCAATATTGAGTTGTTTTGCTTTCAATCAAATTACTCAAAAAATAGATACACTGGAGATGTTATAGTTTTATTTTTTTGGACTGTCTGTATAATTATTTAATAATTTTTTTTGACTTGTTAATTTTTCTATCTAATTATTTCAACAAGTTATGTTTCTTTATATTCATATTAATTTTTTGAATTTAGTTTGATGTCATTTTCATATTGTGTTCAAATTTCATTTAATTTCTGATAAATTAGAATTTAATTTAACACTTGAGAACTACTATTTATATAGCAGTTTTCTTCTACAATACGGGATACTAGGAGTGCACTGTGTGTGAGGCTGGTAAGTTAAGTAGTAGCTTCTTTCTTCTTTTCCACTTAGTATACTTTCTAATGAAAATTTTATAAGAGTTTAGTGGAACCAATCTGAAAAAAAATTCTTATATGCATACAACTAGTAAGTGATTTTAGTTTTTTATTGTGACAAATTATCTTTTTCTTTCATGTTTACTTATGGGTTTCTTCTAAAAAAATAAAAATGTTTTTCAAAACATTGATAGATTGTAGTAAGGTGATTCATACTACAAATATTTCAGTGTAAATTTGGTATGATGTTCGTTCACTCTTGATGGAAATTGAATAATTTTGTTTTTGTAAGGGATTACTATTGTTTAGGATACATTATTTACACTCATAATTCGATTTTATTTTTTTAAGAGACGGACTATCTTTTGTTTTTATGATTATATTCTATAATTTATTGTTTTCATAAGGGATGAAAATCCCAATTTGATAGAAATATAATTTTGAAAATAGTTTTTAACATTAATATTTTATTATTAAGAGATCATTTTATTAAAATGATTGTTGTTTTATGATATGAAAATAGATTATATATTTCAGTATTCATCTTTTAATTATTTACAATATATAATTTCATGTCTGTGTAAGGTGATTTTTCTCATTTAAAATTATAATCTATATTTCTGTGGTATCTAGTTGTTTAAATATTTTTATTCCATGTTTTATACTTCTATGAAATCAAAATATATACTTTGAACTCACAAATTGAATATGAGTGTGTTTTGTTCAAGCATGATATATCTATATAAACATATATAAATTTTCATGTTTATTCTTAATATACGTATATTGAAGTGTTATTTTTCACATTTTGATTAAACCATCCAAGTATCTAATTATAGGTGTAAGATACATGTGTATTTGTTAATAGAACATTTATATTAAAATAATTTATTTAACATTCAACATCATTGGTTTCTAATTCCAGTTCTATGATTATGTGTGTATATATATATGTACTTAAATTCATGTTCATTAAAACTTAAGTACATATAAAAGGATGATTGTATTTAGTAAAGAAGTGATGATTTGATGATTTTTGTGCGCGAAAAATAACTTTATATTGTTATAGATTAATTTTAAGAAGATATAATTATATGTTCATTATTGTAATTAGTTTATACCTTCAAGTATAAATTATTTTTAGTAAATAATTATTTGAAATTTTCAATTGCGTGGATGATAATTTAACTTCCATCTGATTATTCAAGGTCATGTATCATGAGATCTGATCAAACAAAGTCGAATATTTTACTTTCCGTAAATGTTATTATTTATTTGTTCCAAACAAGATTATAAATATATTTTTGAAACTAAAACAATAGTGAAAATTATATGTATATAAGGCAAGCTAAAACAAAAATGTTTTATAAAAACCGAAACTCAAACTTTGTAAATATGATAGGTAATTTGATAGTGAATCCCTCCCTCTAGTGGGTAGGTCCAAGATAGACTTCAATGATTTGAGTGTCCTTAGTTGTTTTATTTTAAGGGATTGATTATTATTTTCAAATGAATCAGTGGATTAGTTTTAAAAGTTTTCTCTTAATATAATTAATTTTTAAAGAATTATAGTTTTTTGTAAAGGTTGTTTTACAAATGTATTTCTAATTAAATATTTCAAATATGTTACAAAAGTGATATTTTTAAAGGGATTTATCAAAGGTTTTCAAAACACCATACTGGGAAATTGAATGCTCACCCTTTATTTTTAAATATTTTTCACAGGTATCATAGATTTTTTAAATCAGACATCCTTGTTTTGAAGTTAGCGCATGCAGAAGTGTAGTGAACAATTGTTTTGTTTTATTAAACTTGGATAAATGTAATGTTTTTGTCTAATCCTCCAGAACTTAGACCAGTAAAAGGTCCTATTTGTGTTAATTGTTGTGTAATATTTTAGTTTATTTTATATAAAAAATTACCCATTGTTTTTAACCACTAAGTCCGGAAGAGCGGGCTTGGGGTATTATAATTGGAATTAGAGGCATTGTCTAGACAACTTTGGAGATTAGATGTTGTCTTTTGAGGAAAAATATATCTATGCGTTAATAATACATTTAGTTAGTTTCATCTCCTTAGACATTCTATAATTCTGAAGTTGAAAAATTAGATCTTTCTTAAGTCCGACACATGAATTATGAGGGTGAAATTCATTTGGGGGGGGGGGGGTGATAATGTAACACCCCAAGAAAATTTAAATAGTAATTAAGTATTTATTTAATAATTTGTTTATAAAATAAAACTAATTAAGAAAATATTTAATAAAAATCATTATAAATATTGGTTCTAATGAAAATATGTTTTGTTTTAGAACATAAATTATTACCTTCCATTTCACAAAATAAATTATTTTTATATATTAATAAACTAACAATTTATATATATATATATATGATTTTTTTTAAAAAAGGTGATATTCAAAAAATAATAATGACTATAGTAAAAATAAGTAAATGTGATATTAATAATGACATATTAATATATCTATTATAATTTATAATATTATTAATTATAGAGATTGAATTTAAAATATTTATTTAAAAATAAGTAAATAAATAATGATTTTATACCCCCAAAATATAATATGAAAATTATTAATATTATATTCTTGTTATTGATAAATTGTATAATTATTATGTAAAATTTATTATTGTTATTAAGATATATATATGTTAACTTTAAAATAAAACATATTATATACATATATATATATTGCTAAAACAATAAAACTAAAACGAATAAAAATAATAATAATCGTGAATCGCATTTTAGGGTATTAGGGATTCTATTATTCGTCTTTGCAGAAGGGAGGCACATAGGGAGTCCAATCATGCAGGGTTCTTCAGTGAGGTCGATCGAAGGTCATACCGTAAGCTCTGATGAAGCTTGGATGGATGTTGAAGTCGATTCGTGTCGTGGTCAAAGCTGAAGGTGAATCATTCGAACACCATGAATCTTTTGAAGACAATAAATTAAGCTTTTTTGGGATATGTTTTTGATTCATTTGTGTCGGGTGCTGTTTCTGAATGGGTTTATAGTGAAAAAGAATTATAATCTACCTTATGTTGACAGATACTGCAAGTAGGTCTTCTTTGATTAAATTTTGTTATCTGGATCTTCCGTAAATCCAACTTTTATTTTACAGTTATACCTATCGACATCTGTTTATGGTTATCTTGAATTTCTAATTTCATCAAACAACCGTATACCAAAGATTTGTCTAACAATTTTTCTCCAATTTCATTCAGTTTAGATTGTTATATTTTGTGTGTTATTTATTTGTTTTCTAATTCAGTTTCATGTCATTTTATAGATATTATTTCATATTTTCATTGAGATTTATTTATTGAATCCACTATTTATTTGGTTTGTTTTAAATCGAATTTTTCAGAAAACAGATACACTAGAGATATCATAATTTTATTTTTTAGCTGTATGTATAATTATTTAATAATGCTTGTCGACATGTAAATTTTTCTGTCTTATTTTATCAACTAGTTATGTTTCTTTGTATTCATCTTCATTAATAGAATTCTGTTTGATGTCATTTTCATATTGTGTTCAAATTTCATTTAATTTCTGATAAATTAGAATTTTATTTAACACTTGAGAACTACTATTTATAAAGCTGTTCTCTTCTACAATAAGGGGTACTAGGAGTGTGATGAGTGTGATGCTGGAAAGGAAAGTAGTAGCTTCTTTCTTCTTTTCCCCTTAGTATACTTTCTAATTCTAATTGTATGAGAGTAGAGTGGTTCCAATCGGAAGACGAATTCATCTACGCATAAAACTGGTAAGGGATTTTAATTTTTTATTATGTCAAATTATATGTTTATTTCATGTTTACTTATAGGTTTCTTCGAAAAAAAACAAACATGTTTTTCAAAACATTTATTGATTGTAGTAAGGTTATTCATACTACATATATTTCAATGTAAATTTGTTATGATTTTTATTGACTATTCATGGAAATTCAATAATTGTGTTTTTGTAAGGTATTACATTTTTTTGGATAAATTCATTACAATTTCAATTCCATTTTATTTTTGTAAGAGACATACTATCTATTGTTTTACATCTTATATTCTATAATTTAATGATTTCATAAGGGATAAAAAACCCAATTTGATAGAAATATAATTTGGAAAATAGTTTTGAACATTATGATTTTATTAGTAAGAGATCATTATATTGAAATTATTTGTGTTTTATGATGTGAAACCAGATTATATATTTCATTATTCATCTTCTAATTATTTCCAAAATATACTTTCATGTTTTTGTAAGGGGAGTTTTCTCCTTTAAAATTATAATCCCTATTTTGGTGGTTTCTAATTGTCTAAATATTTTAATTCCATGTTTTATACTTCTATGAAATCCAAATCTATACTTTGAACACACAAATTATATATGTTTGTGTTTTGTTCATGAATGATATATTTATATGAACATATATAAATTTTCATGTTTATTCTTGATATATATATATTTATTTATTTTGCAGTGTTGTTTTTTAAAATTTTGATTAAACCATCCATGAATCTAATTATAGGTTTAAGATACATGTGTATATGCAAATCGAACATTTATATTAAAATAATTTATTTAACATTCAAGATCATTGGTTTCTAATTCCAGTTACATGATTATGTATATATATATACTTAAATTTATGTTATTTAAAACTTAAGTACATATAAAAGGATGATTGTATTTAGTAAAGAAATGATTCTTTGATGATTTTTTGTGTGACACATAACCATAAATTGTTATTGATTGATTTTAATAAGATAGAATTATATGTTCATTATTGTTATTAGTTTATACATTCATGCATAAAAGAATTTTAATAAATATGTATTTACAATTTTCAAGTGTGTGGATGATAATTTAACTTCTATATGATTATGAAAGGTCATGTATCATGAGATCTGATCATACAAAGTTGAATATATAATTTTCATTAAATATTATTATTTATTTGTTCCACACATGATTATAAAAATATTTTCAAAACTAAAACACCAGTGAAAATTGTATGTATATATGGCAAGCTAATACAAATTTTTTTTATAAAAAACGGTACTAAAACTTTGTAAATATGATTGGGAATTGGATAGTGAATCCATCCATCAAGTGGTTAGGCCTAAGATAGCCTTCAATGTTTCGAGTGTCCTTAGTTGTTTTGTTTTAAGGTCTTGCTTAATATATTCAACTAAATCACTGGATTAGATTTAAAAGTCTTTTCTAAATATAATTAATTTCTAAAGAATTATAGTATTTTGTAATGGTTGTTTTACAAATGTATTTCTAATTGAATATTTAAAATTTATTATCAAAGTGATATTTTTAAAGGGGTTTATCAAAGGTTTTTAAAACACCTTACTGGGTAATTGAATTTTCACCCTTTATTTTTAAATATTTTTCACTGGTTTCATAGACGTTCTAAATCAGATATCCTTGTTTTGAAGTTAACGTGCGCAGAAGCATAGTGGACAATTCTTTTGTTTTATTGAACCTCTATAAATGTATGGTTTTTGTTAATACTTGGGAACCTATACTACTAAAAGGTATTATTTATGTTAAGTGTTGTATAATTTTTCAGTTTATTTAATAAAAAAAATTACACAACATTTTTAAACACTAAGTCTGGAAGAGCGGGCTGAGGGCGTTATATTGAATAAATACATTAGATTATTTTATCATTTCCTTTGTAAGTACTATCCTTACCAAGCCACTCAAGCCTTGACCCAAAATCATGTTATAACCTTACTCAACCCATGGTGCCATTCCCTGACTGAAAAAGCAAAAATACTAAAATACAAGGACCAATAATTATGGGGAACAATATATCTAACAACTCATATGAAAACCAATTTTATTTTTCTTATAATTATAATAATAATTACATGGTTTAATGCATACCAATTATGAAATAATAAAACATTATCAACAGTAAATAAATATCACCTTGTAAAATTGAATCATTGTACAATGAACTCCACCTCCTCTATTAGTCTCCACTAAACATTATTAGCTTCATATCCAAGACACCATGCCATGAACCTGAGTGTATACAACTATAAAAAAAGCACATACAACCTCTATATATACACTTAGATACACATGAATAGGGTGAGTGTAACAACTCAATAAGATTTTCTCAATAACTTCCCATGCACCCCATCCCTATGAAAACGAAGTAGCTTATATGTGTTTTATGAAAATAGTCATAGACCATAAAAATTATTATAACCAAATTAAAACATTCCACTATGAATTAACATAAAATTATTTCCATAAAACTATCATCCAATTGTATCACAAATTCACAATTTCATATCTAACCAACTTATAAACACTTATTCCCACTTCCAAACCAAGTAGAACCTTATGACCATAAGGCTTGTCCCTCTATGTAACTCTTACCCAAATTTCATCCTTACTTTGTCAAAAATACACCCACAATAATGATGTATTTCTAAACCATTCCATTTTAATCAAAAGAGGCCCATACCCACACATAATTAGGATTCCAAAACCATGTGTAATCTCGTAATAAAAATCTATATCAAAATATTATTAACATATACTCAATAATAAATCTAAAAAAATTACAAAAAATAACCAACCAAACAATGGAAACACATTATTATAATCAAATTCTCCCTAATTCCAAATTTTTCAAATACCACCCACATAATTAAAAAATTCACAAATTATTAACAAAAAATTTACAAACACGAAAACCAAGTTGTAAAATTCATAAATACTTATTTATAAATCATTATTAAAGGATTTATTTTGAAATATAATATGGATTCCAAATCAATTTATCACTTAATAGAGTATAGGATAAGATACATACATTGGCCATGAAACTGAAATTAAATTATACTAACATATCTATGATATATCCTTCAACCGTCTTTAATCTAACCCAAATCATAAAATATTTAATTAATTTTAGATATAACATTTTATTTATTCAAACCCTCACCGAATGGGATTTTTATCAAGAATAACACAATTATGAAATTGACATGGGGGATCAGGGAACTAAAGACCATAGATATGGTACATGACCACCAATATAACAATGGTAGAAGTGTTTCATAGGGATGATTCCACCAAAAAAGATACCAAAATAATCAAAAAAATCCCGATCCATATGTGTAAGTGTAAAAATAATAGCGATATAATGAATTTTGTGTAAAAAAAAGAGTTCTCATGTAGTAAAAATATTAATCCACTTGGTTTATCCAAATAGTAAACCCAAATATACATCATGGACTATCCCTATCTCCCACACCACATGATGGGCCACATGGTTCACCTTAGTCATGAACTTAACTATGGTTCTTTTACTAAATTCCCATTTCTTTTTATATTATCTCAATGTATCCTGCAAAATTCACTAAACAAATGTTAAATTATTTCAATGGTTTCCTTTGGACTAAAATTTACTTTTGCAAAAAAAAATACATCCCATAATAATTTAATTCAATTAAAATTAAATTTTTATGTTTAAAAAAATTGGGTTCACCCATCATTCATATTATTTATTTACTTACTTTGGATATCCACTTACTCAAGTTCTATTTCAAGTTCAAAATTAAGACCAATAACCCATTTTGATGATATTGAGTTTCTTCAACATAATTACCAATAGTTAAAATTGAATCTACCATCTCAAACAATAAATATTATTAATATAATTTAATTCAATATTTTCTTCTTCATATGATGAGTATTTTGTATCATTTTTATTTCTCACATAACTTCTTATCTGAAATTTTATCTGTGTTTATTTATTAAAATAATATTTCTCACAAGATCTTTTAGTAAATAATTATATTAAAGTTCTTTAGAGTTCCATGTATTCCTCTTCATCTTCATATCAATTTGGATATATTGTTATTATACGGGGAAATTTTCCAATTTTAATTTATTTTATGGGAATATTTATTTTGAATATTCTTTTCTATAGTTTAACTTGTTCACAAAAACTGACATGAAATCATCACTTGAATCTTCACAATATTTATCTAGTTTTTGTTTATTCATAGTTTTAAATGTTTTCTATCTGGATGATATTTGATTAATTATACATTTTAGATTAAGCCTATTCTCATAGACTATTATGTTTATTTAATTAATGTTATCTAATGTTACCTAATTAAGATATATTTCTCCAATTTCTAAGAATTTTACATTTTGAAGGGGTAAAATTCATCCAAAATTAATCCTAATAATCTCATGATTTTCAAAATTTTCACCTTACCCTCTCAACATAATCAAATAATTCATTAATACCTTTTTATAAATATATATTTAAATTATAAAACATGCCCCAAATAACTTGTAACATGGCCTCTTTCACTTCGGAACCTACTTCAAATACCATAAAAAATTTATCCCAAACAACTTTCAAGCTTGTTAATATAATTAAATTCATATAATATTTATTAGTTAAAACTCAAGATAAATTATCTCATGACTTTTCATCATTATTAATTATCTTTTTATTCACTTAAATTAATGTTTCTCTTATTTCATCACTAATATAAACTTAATTCATAAAAATCATATATAATTATATTAAAATATATCGAAGATGTTATTCAATACTATTATTAAACATTTGATAAGTATATATCAAAGTATAATAAAACAAATTTTATATTCATTTCCATATCCAAGATAATAATTCTAATATAATATATCCAACAAAAGGTGAATCAAATAAAATATCTAAGAAATACACATTTGGCTTTTGTATAACTTGTTATAACCATACTTATAACTGGTGGGAATCAACAACTTGGGGGATCTTGGTGATTACTGGTTTTAATATTTTCTTATCAAACAAATAATTTTGGGTGTCGTCCCATTGTTTAATTGAAAAAATATAATCTATCATTGACCAAAAGTAAATCTTACTAAAAAAATTCAAGCATAAGAACAAAAAAAATTAATTTATTCAAACTATAATATAGAAAATACAATCTATTTTGTGCATGAAATAGATTAACACAACACGTGAACCATTAATGAATATTTAGTGATCTGAAGTCTTTTCGTTGATACACTATCAAGTACAATGAGAATTTCCTCTTCATAGTTTTGACACACTAATTAAAATAAGTGATCAAGAAAAAAATGATTTAATTTTATTACAATAATATAATTGAATCATTAAAAACTCAAGAAATAAAATGGTATTATAACTAAGATTCATGAATCAAACCATCTTCTAAACATGAACTATAAGGACCCATCCTTAAAACATTACATAATATTGAATTAATCGAATAATTCACATTGAGGGTCTTTTCAGGTTTATAGTTTTAGAGAATTAGGACATAACATGGGATGAGAATAAAAAGTTCAGTAAGGGTTATAAAACAAAGAATCAAAACATGAGTTCATCTTTACATACATAACATAATATATTAATCATACCTCATGAAATAATAAGATTTATGAATAACACATAGAAAACATATATCATAAAGGTATCTTGGGGAATCCAAATCATACATACATTGTAGCTATCACAGCTACGTAAGGAGTTACATTTAGAATTACCATTACAGTATATTCTCTAAATCTCTTAGGAGAGACATTCATTTTTACCTCTATCATGTTACCCAATGAATTGGAGAGCTATCTCAGGCTCACCAACCCTAGGTTTATCAGGGAACCACCCGTATATGTAAACAATTCCCAACAACCATAACATATTCATAACACATAAAATAAACATAAAGGAAAGATAAATTTTCCACATTATAATCACAATATATCATTTAAATTTATTAATATTACAAATCCATAATCAAAACCATATTGAATACCAAAATACATAAAAGAGTATATGGTATTTGTTTTTCCTTTTAAAAATATTTCGTCTTGTTAAAGAAGCCAAAGATCAAGTAATACTTGCAGTGGCGGAATGGTCGTTGTCACCATGTACGTTAAAAAGAAACATTTTTTTCATTTAGTAAAACACTTCGTAGAAAAATATTTCCTTTGGATGAAATGAAAATTCAATGGTGTTTACAAAGAGTATGAAATAAAATCATGTATTCAAACAAAATATGCCTCAATGAAAGGAGATTGAGACAAATTCCCTTACCTCATGTCCAACTTGACCCGGTTGTCCTTTAATCTACTGAATAATAAACTAAAGTTAATTTGTACTTGATTAAGAACCATTTAAAATATTATTATTCCTTTTATATCACTTAGTATAATGTTATAAACATTATGTAATCATTTTTGTTAATAATGGTCGTTTTGTCAATATTTGGTACTTGAGTAAAAAATGAACACCATATATTTACAAGTTGTCCATGTGGTCAATAGTCCACTATCTACAAAATGATATTCATTATTTAGATATAATATATATCATATATATCCAGTATACACATGTATTTATAATAGTACATAAAATTTGAAGATAAGAAATGGAATGCACCGTTCATGGAGATAGTACGCTGTATGTACGCATGATTGCTACTTTCATTTCTATTTAGTATTTTAATGGAATTAAAACATAGTTATTCATAGTTATATTATAATTACCATATAATATTTTATATAATATCATTAACTCCATCCTTTATACGTCCCACATACAATATTAACGAGTCATATCACTTTGAGGGGTCGATAGTCTGCACTTCCTCAAATTAAATTATCGCGTTTATGCATAATGGAAAATATAAAGGTATGATAAAAATGGAAAATACATAATCATAAAGAAAACATAAACATAATATATATCATATATAAATACAGTGCCATCATAATGGCTACCATGAGAGGTGGTAGGAGATAATCGAACAATCATCATCTCGTGAGGTGTTAGTTTTCCATCCAAAAAAATAGTATGTTATTCACCCATTAGATGGAGTTGTGTGTAAGTGTAGTTATAATACCTCTCGTAAAAACATTATAGTATAATTAGGATACTTAATTTTTTATAAAATCAAGGAATAAAAAGAGTTTATGGGGTTAGAGAAGTAAAATTAAACAAAATAACTTCAGAGAAAACATTACCTTCAAATGGGTTACTCCTTTTGATTTGAACCAAAAGATTTTCTTGAAGTGTTTTGTGCCTAAGTTAAGGATTTTAGGTTTAATATAGAGATCTTGGGGGATTATTGGAGCAAGTTTTCCACGAGACAAAGGCTTGAGATGTGTCAGAAATGGTTTATAAGTGAGGTCTTTTTAAAAGGGAGAGGATGGGCTCTTTAGGAATGTTTGAAACAATTATTTTATTATAACCTCATATTATGTTTCAAAAAATCAAATAATCATTAAATTATAAATTAAGATGACTAATGGTCAAAATAAAATTATCCCATAAGAATTGGACAGGTTTTGGATATTTTTTTAATATTTATAATCTTATTTATTTAAATTATTTATTAAGGAGGTAAATATTGCATCATTATTGTGTCGTAAATAATTTAAATTATTTGATGTCCAAAAATATAAAAAAATACCATGATTTAGGAAATGTTTTTATTTTCCAATTAATATTTATAGTCAAAAAGATAACTTATATAACACCATGTAAAAATTGATTTACTAAAATATATTTTTTTATGTCATTTTTGTCTTTACATTAAATTAATTAATATAAAGTGTCATTATTACTCCCATGTGGCTCCATGGGGTCCCAAATTCAACCCAAGGATGCCCATGGTCCGATATGTATGAGAAAATAGTATTAGGACACATGTTAGGGTAATTTAATATTATTATAATATTATATTTTACCCTTATTTAAAATATTTACCTTTTAATCATGGTAAATAAAATATTTTCTGAAGTAATATTTAAAATGTATAAAAATAAAAGATACCTATTTGAACAATTTGGACCTAATGTTTCAAAATATGGAATCCATTTTTTTGAAATTAAAAACACATAAGTGGCAAAAATTAATTTAAAATTAATTCCCGTTGTTAAAACAAATAGCGTGTATTTAAGAAATAATAACTATCAAATTATTAACACTTGTTTATGTCCAATTTCATAGTGAAATGAATTAAAATGTCCAAGAATGGATTATATAGTAAAAATATATTCTAATTACACTTTATAACCAATTAAAAATATAATCTAACCCCATAAATAAATTAGATTAAAAGACACTTTTGAATTAAAATACAGTATTTTTCACTATTCATTAAAAAATGAACTTTATCAGAAAAATACCAAAAACTTACCCAAAATAAATTTTGATGTCCCAAATGTAAAGAATAATTTTATTTTTTCAAATAAAACATATAAAAATGACCAAAACTAGATTTAAATAGGGTTTTCCATCAAAAGGCAGTAAATCGACCTTTTAAAAATATTAGAGTATTTATGCTTAGATTCATTCACATTTTAAGCCCCTAAATTTTATTATATAAATGTAAAAACATTTTACACACATGTATAATCATATTTTAGTTAGTTCTATTCATTCCGACCAATACAATGGCTAGGCGTTAACTACCATTTAAAATAATAATATTAAATTATTAGTGGGCAACGTAAGATTTCAAAAAACTGCTGTTGCGTATTGGGTATGCTATCGAACATAGCATCCCATTTAAAGTAAAATTAATATTTAATTTAGAAATATTAATAATCATTCAAATTTATTATTCAAAATTTACTTGGGATGTTACATGAACAAAGTGAATATTATATATTTTCACTTTGCAAAATTTTCATTGTGTTATTATAATATCCATATAATCTATATATTTTTTATCTATAATTTTTATATGCCCCCTAGACACCTTTCCCAAAATCAAAAACTATATATATTATATCAAAATTTCCATAACCAAATAGGAATGGTTGGGATTAAATCATATCCCTAAAATACTCTATGATTTATCCATATAGATGATCCATTAATTCATGGTCATAGTTATTTATTTAAGTAAAATAAGATCCATTAAAAATTATAAAAATGTTACATATTTAAAAGATATATAGTAATATATATTTATTTATAGATCATCAAGACAATAATGTGACAAGTATCTATAAGAGGTTTCTTTTATTAAATATGAATCTCTAAAAATCATGGTCAATGTCTATGCATTATTTATTATCACAGAAACATTTGTATATATGTAATTCAAAATAAAACAATTTTATACCACTCCACCATGGAACTATTTTACTTCTAAATATAACAAATAACTTCCAAATAATATATAGTAAAATATAATTCATAAAATGGTGTGGTCACTGAAATGTCTTCCCAAAAATAATATTGTCTCATTTCCTATATTGTTTAATATGTGGGTATTATCATATTTTTACCTTAATAAAACATCCCAACTATGGATTTTTTTCTAAAATGGAATGAAATCAATCACCTTCTAGTTTTTATGATAATTCACTCAACACACTATTAAAAATAATAAATATTAATGTGTGGTCTTCTCTTACATCCCATTATTTCCATATTTTTTTCTCAAACATTATATCCCTATTTTTATAAAATAAATTCTACAAATTTAAATACTATTAAATGGATTATCTTCCAAGAATTTATAATAAAATATAACATCAAATCATATATTCACCAACACCATGGAATTAAAATATAGTTTTATGTTTATTCTGGTATTTTTTACAATCCAAAAATTAATATATATACCAATGTACTATGACATGTTTTGTTTCATGGAATGGATTTTGAACTGTCAAATTTTTTAGGTTCCTTCCCAACTAAAAATGAAACTTCAATACTCTTCAATGGTAATTTTTTTCCAATTTACAACATACACATTAATTAACAGAAATACCCATGGTCTATTTAACAATATAAGAGATTAAAATAGAAAATGTGAATTCTGACAACATGGTAACACTACACACTACTTCACATTCTCTAATAAAACCTACATTCCATCATTCTTATTAATGGTAATTATGTTATATATTGAGGGTGCGTTGTGTTATCAGGGATCATTAATGAAGTTAAATAAAGGTAATTTTATTTATACATAATAATTGATTTATTAAAAAAACTCAATTACCCTGTGATTCTAGGGAGGGAAAGGTGAATTAGAAACACAGTACTTTGACATGTCCATTATCATGAAGCTTATTCATATATTACATTGTCCATTTTAATCATAAAAATAAATATTTAATCACATTAGGTAATAAAAATATTATTCAGGTATTCCAAATACATGGACCATTCTAAAAGGTTCAAACTCTATATTGCATATACTATTATATATAAGTATTGGGAAATTATGAATTTTTAAACATTGGTGTTCTGATGAAAAACACTAACTATGGTAATGATTTATTGACTAGATCTTCTATATTATGCAAAAATTTATATTATGGTATCTTATGTGGCCTATAACAATAACAACTCTAATGAAATTTAATTAATAAAATATATTCTTTGACCAATGGTGATATCAATGTTTACGACTTGTGTGATTACTCTTATAAAAGTGGGTTCCCTAGAACCAATATAAATAGTACTTTTTTATATTTATATCATATATATAGTGAGTTATACATGTTGTATTCTTACCATAAAAGTGTTTATATTTTTATATCCCCTATTTTCATGGTAACATCGATAGATTACTTATCATATCAAAATGTTATAGAAATCCCCAGGCTATAAGGAGAATCTTGAGATAATACGACATTAATATAAAACATATGTCATGTGGTCTTGATACATCATAATGACTATATATAGATGATTTCTAACCATAATTTTTTGGGGGATCATAAGCGTTGAGTCTTATTCTCATAAAATTTGTGCTTGGTGATCTCGAGTAAATGATATCATAAGGATAGACCCCCAATAGGAATACCACCTGTTTCAGGTTCCATTGGTAGTTCGTATATTCAAATACATGTAATAGTATTCTAACTTGATATTATTATCAATGTATACTAATTGATAATGTGAATTTATGTAAGGAAAAACTTTGACATTTATGTAATGGTGAGGTACCTTGATTTGGGTCTTTTATTTGTTTATATGGAATTGATTGAATAAGAAAGATATAATTTTTTTATTATGAAAAAAAGTGATATCTCTTTCTTAGTTGATTTGGATGGTAATACCTTTATTAAATCCATATTCATGATAGAAGAAGGAAATTTCATTTAGTAAAGTAAACAAATAATAATGAAATACTGGATGAAGAAACTAAGTATACATCCTAATTTATGAGATATCATGAGGAAAAGATATTACATTACATGGAGTGCGTTTGTAGGATTTTTTTTTGTTACTATGACTTCCACTTATCACTTTTGGAGCATTGATGGGTTTATAAACTTTTCTCCTGGTGTGTGAATAGTATTCGCTACTATCGAGATAAGGTCATAGAGAGTCACGTACAAAGTATATTCAAAAGTCAGCCACATTTTAATGAATATGAATTTAGTATATGGTGGGACACACCACAGGGTCTGGGATATATCTAAAAATATATAATCACCATGAAATAAAAAAAATTCATATTATTCAGGTTTATTATAATTTTTATTGAATTTATTTATTATATTTAATTTCAAATATGAAAGTAAATTCATAGATAATATTATACAAATGAATATTATTTTAATATTGGAGGTTCATTTAATATTTTCAAGAATGAAGGGTTGAGTTAATTGAGACCATTTATAAAAAAATATATTTATTATATTATAAGTAAGTGAGAAGAATATAAATGATATTTGTGACACATTAAATCAGTCATATGATGTTGTTTATATCTTATTTAGTGGGTAATAAATATTCAAGGGCCAGGGATCCATTTTGGGTATTTTCTCACATCAATTAATAAGTCATAAGATTCTCTCAACCTAGGTACTATTAATACTATGATTTTGAGATATTATCTCTCCTATCTCTCGCGTCATAGAGATAGAATCTCTCATTCCAAGCTATCAATTGAAGGCTACCTTCACAGATCAATGGAATAGTGTAATAGTGATCATCAGGACATTGAATGAATCATCATCATCATCATAATCATTATCATCATTTCTTATTTATTAATTTGAAGTAGGAAAATAACAAGAGGAACACAAATGAAAAACCAGGAGGCCTCGGAGGCCAGATAAAATTCAGCCTAAGGGCATCCCCACTTACAATAATAACCCCCCTAGTTTCAATTGGTTAAGGTAGTAATAGTAGGAGGTACAATTACCTTGTGTAGCCTATGAATCCATATGGTCTTCCATCTTGTTTCCCTCGTGCCAGGTATGTCTCAGAAGGATGTTTCTATAAAGGATTTCCTGACACTTTTGGATTGGGTAGGAAATAGACCAAGGGACTCTATCAGATCAGTACAGCGAGTTCTAGTGAATCAGATTGTCGGTTTTATCTTCTTCAATATGCATACCCCCTTGTCTGCATAGATTAAGACCAGAGATAATAACAAGAGCCTCCACATTAAAATTAAGACCCTTCCAATGTGAACTAAGAACACAAACAGAAAGGAGACATTAGAGTCATGAATGACCCCACTGCCCTTCATGAGGCCCGCATAGCATGATCCATCTGTATTTAGTTTCAAGCAATAGGATAGAGTATTCCAACTGACCCAATGACTATGAGGGAAAACATTTGGAATGACATAGGATGTTGAATGTAGAAGGTGATGGGAGGGAGCATCCCATAAGTTTTCTATGCACATAATCATATCCAGAAGCAGATTATGAGTACGAATCAATATTTCTATAGACGAGGAATCAAAACCCTCAAATATAGATTTGTTCATCACCTTCCAAAGACACCACACACTAGTATGTAGGTTGAAGGCTCTAGCCATATGTTCCACTCCCCTACTTCCCGATTTATAGAACCAAAGGAAGAGGATAGGGGAGTCCTCCACTAGATGTGAATGGACCACAGTAAAGCTACCGAAGGTAGACCAGATTTCGGGTTCCCACTCTCCTTCAAAGAAAAGGTTCTCTAGGATTTTCTCCTGACCATCCGTACAATAAGCACAACAAGATATCATAAAAATACCACATTTCATGACATTCTCATCGGTGGCCACATCATTGTGTCTTCTCCTCCATGTCATGAAGTTAAATTTTTTAGGGATACACTTGATCCAAAGGGGTTCATTAAATTAGTCCTCCTCTATTGGGGTCACCAGAAGTCGGCAACATTTCATAGAAGAGAAGGATCCTTTTCTTGAAGGGGAGGAAAAGCGCATGTCGGGTTCTGCATTAATATCAATGAGATGAAATTTCTCTTGTTTTTCTTTGTAGAACACTGCCTTGATTAAGAAAGGGTATCTACTAGACATCTCATATGAGATGTTATAGGCATGACACCCCAAAAAACCGAGAGTGCACCCCACCCAATTGGTATGCCAGAAGGACACCATCCCTTCGCTAATAATCCACCGATCATGGGTAAGGAGGGCCAAGTACAAAAGGAAAAGAGTATCCATGAGAGGGGATCTATGTGATGCATCTAAAAAAACACCACCCACCAAAGATCATCCCATCGCGATGCCCCATAGAGTTTAATGATCAATCATCTCCCAATCCATTCTTACATGCATATAGAGGAGTGTATCTGCCAGACTGTGAACGTTGATCCCTCCTTCTTGGATGGGCCTCGCAATGCTCTTCTAAGAGATCCATAACCTCTTTCCTTCATCCCGGGCATCCCATATGAAGTGTGCAATGACTTTTTGGATTTTTGAGATCACTCTTTTGATGTTTGTTTTGATGATATAGAGGGATTGAAATTCAGTTCTTTTGAGAAAAAATCACTATCTAATAGCTGTCGTTGAATGTGTTTTCAAATCAAATGAGGTATTTATTTGATTTCATTTTTTGTGCCTAAATTTATTTGTGTGGGATCCATTGGTTTTAATCATGAACCTTCTATGATGGAGTTGATGTTACAATGTCAATAAAATAAATAATTTTCAAATTTTTGATTTTTCATGCTTCTATGGAGTGTCTGGTAAAAATAATTGCTATCATAGTGATGATTTAAATTTTTATGCCAAGAAAAATTAATTTTCCATTAAATTTATGGGGAGGGTTTCTTCATAATTTCAACAGCGCATATGGCATTTAAATCTAGAATTATATGAAAAAGTTGTTGTTTTATGAAGTTTTGAATCAAATTGATATCAGTATTTTCAGGTTAAAAATTTTTAGGACATATTTATATATATGTGAAATTATTAACCATAGGCAGTCATTGATGAAGTTTTTAGATTATCCCCGATGTTTTTGTAAATTTATGGCGGTCGAAACAGTTTCTAGTGAATGAGTTAAATTCCACATTATTGTGGAATTTTGAAAACATTTGTAAATAAATAATGAATTTTATTTATTTTTCAAAAGCATGACAACATATGCTTTATTTTTATAAAATAAAAGAAAAATAAGAAGGAAATATTTGGGGAGGGATTTTATTCTGATGGAAACAAACACAAAAAAAATTGCAAAGAGAAATGAGATTTAAATTAACTGGTAAACAAAATGATAATAATTATATATCCATAAATTGAACTGCTCATGATGTCACCCCTACTGTTTCGAACTCCTTGCCTCCCACTACGCCTTCCCTTCCAATATCTCGCCACTTCCCCAACCATCTCTGCCCCCCATAAGATCGGTTTCCCAAATCTACCATCCCCTGATGCTCACAATTTCTCCATGAGAGAGCCCGGCTTCCTAGGCCAAGCCTTATCACTATACATCCATCCCCATTGCAGCAACACCACAGGATCTCCCTGACAACTGTGGCCCATTATGGCCTCTCCAAACTCCAGTTGCACTAGCTCCTCTTAGCACACCCTCCCTTAGAAGGAATCTAGATCTAGTACCATTGTTGAGATCAGCCTCCCATCACATGCGACATCCCTTATCACTAATTGGCCCCTACATATCAGTTGAACCATGGCCAAGACGGTTCAACCTAACTCAAAGTAGGTTTGGGTGGGTCCTTCCTAAACAAGAATGGGTTAGGGAAAGTCATGTACAATGGGGAATGGTCTTATATAGGTTCTTATTGACATCCCCAGCCTCATCTGGGCTTAAAAAAATCCGAAAATCACTTTTAAGGTGTTCTTTGGTCATCCAAGGGCCTGAGAAAAATTTAATCATTTCATTAATTATGTTCAAAAATTTGGAATACATTTTTTTTAAGTTGGTATGGAACAGTATTTTTATATCAATTAAAATGAAAATGAATTATTTTTATTTGTTTGAATTCGTATAAATAAATTTATCACAAATTTAATTTTTATTTCATATTTATTTTACCTTTTGATTGATCTTGAGAAAAGATTAACCAATGTATGTCTGTCATTTAATTTATTTAATTAATTAATGCAATTTCATGGGGTATGTAATAATTATTTAAATATATGGTTTGTGTATCATCTTTCCTCATTCAATGTGTATAAGGGTTTGTATGACCATGAGAGTTTTATTTCATCTGTATTACACATTCCTGATATCCCCTAACTTGTGTGTGAGTATTTATACATTATGAATATTATGTTATAATATGTGTACCACATCGAGATGGGGAGGTATTCTAGATGAGATAGTGATACATGGGACTAGGGTGAAATCTATGATACAAGTTAGATATGACTCATGTATTATACAACTAGGGTCATGGTTGATCCATTGATAATAAATGGATCAACCAATACCAAATTCTCAAGTTCATTCATGATATTTATTTAATTTATGCATCATTTATTACTTTTTTATATTATGAAATTTTACACAAACACATAAAATAATAAACAAATAAAGAATTCATTAAATCATATTAATACCAAATGATTGTATTTCTATTTACTGCATATGAAATTTGTGAGTTTGGTTACATAGTGCATGCATATAAGAAAGAAAATGATTTTATTCAACTAGAAAAAATAAATACCATAAAATTAATATTATGTTATAAATCCTTCAATCATTTTAATTTGAACAAAACCAAGTGTATGGGGTTCTTTTCAACCCTAGTTGAGGGTTCCTCCTATAACTAGGTATTTATTATGAAATCGATGTGTCAAATTTAATAAATATAATAACAAATAAATATTCGTAGATATCATTTCTTAACTTTAGAGGGAAATTTTTGAGTAAATCAATTATACCATTTTCATAAGATGGGACTTTACTCAAAAGTTCAAGTTTTCGTGAGCCAATATAGTTGGATACTTAAATTATTACCTTGTAACTCTCCAAGTAGTGGTGTTGATATAGCTTAGATTATAAAGCATGGTTTCAAGGATCCCTTCCACTAGAATAATATGGCATCTAATTATTCTAAATCTAGTAGTGAGGGGTTCTAGGGTATAATAAAATAGTGTGATACATCTGATGATTTAATTAATTAGAGATGATTAATCTATGACCAAGATATAAGTACTAATCTTTCAGTTTATAATTTTGAAGAAAAATGTAATTTAATACCACAAATGATAAAACTATTAATATCATAAAAATAAAATATCTTATCCAAAATGAATTTTTAGGGTTATTATAGCTACTTTCCCAAATTACTATTATATAGGAAATTATATGCATTGGGGTCCCTACAACCTGTTGATATACATTGTCAAGTGAGGCTATGGAAAATGATTACCAGAGAATCATGCTTGATGAATTTAATGTTTATGTCATAATTTCATAATCAATATACAATGATTTTTGAATTCATCATTAGTACAAGGATGATATCACATGTTGTCTCATCTCCAAGAATCTTTTTAGGTGAATGTGAAGAGAGATATGAATGGGGTAATGATTTCACTAAATTTGGGTAAATAGAAATGTAGATCATGACATTTCAATACACCCCTTTATATTATATTTATCTCCCATATAATATTGTCTCATTTCTTATTAAAATATTAATATCATGGATAAAAATATTCATTTCCTTTTGGGTAAGGTTCTCCTAGTTGATAAAAACATAAAGAAATATTAATATTTTCTTCTTATGGTGAGGAAGTTGAAAGGAAATGAAAATTTTCCAACGGAAACTATGACACTGAAGGAAACATTGCAATATACTTCAATTAAAGTTGTTTGATAATAAAATATGAGTTTATTTTCATCACATGTCACAAGATAAGTATATGGAATAATAAATGAAATGATTTAATGTAGAAGCAAGTAATGGATTTGATCAAGATTATAGTCATCAATATATATGTGATGTTTCTATCATACTTATTGGGTATTGAATACAATATTCCTATCATACACACACACACACACACCCAAACACACACACACACACACACATATATATATATATATGTTTTTATTTAAATTCATTACCCAAGTATGAAAATAAATTTGACATGAACTAAGGTGAATTATATATGTGGATGATAAAGGTTGGTTCTTAAGTCAGTGGTGAGAAGTACACAACTACTAGTTTAAAATTATAATGATTCTACATAAGACATTATTGAGTATTACCAAAACATTCATCTCACAAGTCCATTAGAAACTAGTAAACATTATAAAAGTTTTGATTTGAATGTTGTTTGTGGATTCTACTACTCAACTAATTGTTTTTTAATTCTTGAATCATTAGAAATAAATAATGAATATAGAATGTAAGACACAATTATACCCAGTTATTGAATGTTTTTTATTTTCTGGTAAAGAATGTAGTTTATGGGGATATAAATAGTATGGTTTTATACTATTTATATCTAAAGACCTTAGGTATTATAAAAAATTTTACTTGTTTATAACTGGATAAAGAAACATTTAGAACTAAACTTAAGCCAAAATGTTCATCTAATTATTTCATCTATAAATCATTAACTATTCTAAGGAAAAGATATTACTAAAAATGCTTCATAATATTCCTTTAATAGTTTTATATAATGAAAAAATAAAGTGAGAAATTTTCATGGTAAAAATATATGAGTATCTTTAGACCCATGTGATAACGAATATCTTGAACAAACAATCATCAATCCTAAAATATAGTGTGGGGTAATTCCTAAATCTACATTTCCTTATACACATCAAATATATGATGTTAGTATGGAGGATATATGATGAGTATTACATGAAAAAATTAATCATTAAAATATAAAATGGAGTAATTACTAAATGCACTTTTCCTTTCACACATCAGAGACATGATGTATGTAAAAGGAGAATCAATGTTAATATTCATATGCATTACCACAACTTATGTTATTTTCAAGAAATTATTTGAAGATAGCAGTGTTATCCCATAAACATTTTCCAAGTATAAAGAAACATTGTTGTCATATTAGTTATTATGATATAACTCCATCATGTCATAAAATCATGTGTTTAGATTCAAATAGTTTTTTATGAATATAAACTAACTAGCATTAAGAAAAAACATAATGTACATTGAAATTAATTATCCTAATGTTTTTAAGGATATTATATAAATCACTATAATAGAAAAGTTATATTCTTGTGATAAAATATATTACTATAAAATGGTGTACATATCTATTTGAGACAGTGAGAGAATGGTTGATTTGGGTTTAGTCAATGCCAAAGATGCACAAATAGTTGTCATAGGAACAAATACCATAAGATATTATAGAAAAGGAATAGTCTAGAGGAATATACCTTGTATACAGGATAAAACCATGGTAATAGTTTTACATTCCCCGAGGTGGGTGAGACTTTATTCATTGAGAATAATGAATCCTATAAGTAATTAGTATGTTGAAATTATCTAAGATTAGCGAGTTCAATTAAAATTCAATAATGGATTCCATGTATCATTGTACAGGTTCTTAGTATTTTAATTTTTTTAAATCTTGATAATGTGGTAATATTCAAGTGAAAAATTGCATGGGTTGTATAAGAGCGGTAATAATAAGTCTTGATTTGTTAAACCAGATTATCATGAATAAATACATTATAATTATACATTTTATTCCTACTTTCTATAATCATTATATTGAGAATTGGATGTCAAGACTTCCAATATTATAATGTGTCTGTATGATGAAACTAGAAAAGGGCTTGTGATGCCATAAAATGCCAATAAGGGGTGAAAGTTACTAAAACCTTATTTTAGATTGAAGTAAGTAACAAGATCAAAGAATTTTTATTTGGAATGAATTGTTTCCATAGATCTATAAGATTTTAGTGGGAGTGTCATAGTTTTCCAAGGAAAATATATTCTATAACATAAGAAAAATATCTATTAGTCCTATAGTTAGTTAACACCACAGTGAAAGAAACTCCCCAGAGATTTAATTGAAGTATAAAACAAAGTTATAGGGAATAGTATCTAAGAAAGTATATTTAACGGTTGATTATACCTAGTTAATAGTACATATAATAATATGTTATTGATAAAATACTAGTTGGAACAATTTGAGATGGAATTTTTACCAATGTCACATGGAAAATAAATATCCAAGAGGACATGTGTGAGACATGGGAGGAGATTAATGTGATAAGTATTATTACATATGCTTATATGATGGATTAATCAAATTTTCCATTCTATTTAAAATAAGTGTGTAAAAACCCAAAAAAGTTAGAGTTAAAAATTTTAAATGTTCCTATCCATTTCAATAAGGTGAACTTTAATTTTTAGAAGCCTATGTGATTATAACTCCATACTTATGCATGTTTGTCGTGAAGTAGTTTTATGATCAGTAAAATCCTAGAAAGTTCCCTAGGTTGTGTGTGAGTGAGGAAAAATACATTGAAAGAGCATGTGTTGGCCTTTATGGATAGTCATTAATCTGATAAGTGATCTCGTTGGGTAACAACCTATGGTGTGTTGAGAAGGAAACTAAGGTATTATAGGAGACCCATTGGGTTAAATGACTAGGTTCATGGCCCAAGGATCTTGGGTCATGAAAAATTGATACTACCAATATATACCTTGTGATAGGTTAATATTATTATAATCCAGATGAACTGTAGAAATCAAAACTCTCCAATTATAATTGGGAGATTATAAGAGATATGTTCCTGGTACATAGAGAGGAAGGGAATCAAAAACTAAAATAACATGTGTTGGCCTATGCAGAAAGTAATTATTATGATAATCGAGATATTGTCTGATAAGAACTCCATAATTAAGAAAGATTTTCCTGGAGTAGTGTCTGGATGGGTGAACTATTGGGATGTTTCTTAGGGTGTGAGTGATTGTGGGAAAAACATTGAAAGAACCAGTGTTGGTCTTCGGGGATAATCATTAGTATGTTAAGTGACTATGGTGGGTAATATTATAAGGTGTGTAGAGAAGAAAAATAAGGTATTAAAGGAGACCCATGGGTTTAGATGTATAGGTTCATGGACCAAGTAGGTTGGGTCATGACAATGTGATACCTCCAACAAATACTTTATGGTAGAAAATATCATCATAATCAAAGAGAACTGCAGTAATAGAAACTATCTAATTATACTTAAGAGAGTATAAGAGACATGTTCCTAGTACTTAGATAGGAAGGGGAACTGGTTTTAAGGGTACAAAACTAGTCTCTATTAGATCATCATTATAGGTTTTGGGTGTAGCATCAGTGTCATTGGAAGTTATGACCAACTCATATTTTAGTCATAAATCGCATGTAATAGTTTATTTAAATGATAATGACATCATTTAAAATGAAAACAACTGATTATTTTAGTATAATAAAATTCTAGAACCAAAATAAAAGGATATTCACTTGTAATTTATAATTAATTTATGTGCAAATATTGAATTTCCTCAACTCATAATTCTTCTTTTGTTGGAAATTCAATGAAATAGATATCATTTCACTATTGTTTCTCTTCAAGATCCAAGTAATGAATAAAACTAGTGGTGATCCACATGAACACTAAAATAATTTAACTACAACATTGAATCACTACAATATAGAATGTTCAAACCTGGTCAATTTCATTATTCATGGTCTACCACAAAAAATTTCTTCTCAGAAGAGGAATAACTTTGGATGATATCTTGTTTGCTTGAGATAGGATGGTATGAGAGAACTCTAGACCTCTTTATCTCTCTCTAAGGATTGATAGAGTCTCACTCTATCTAGTGTGTACACCAAATCTATTCAGTAAGGTGATATAATTAGATATTTTTTATGGAAAGGTTGGTGTTGGAAATTTTGACACTAAAACCTTACCAATTTTAATATTTTTATTCGACCCTATGTCCATCAATGATAATATAAATATTATCATTAAATGACTAACATGTTAAAATTAACAAATAATATTAATAAATATTATTTACACTATTTCCAATAAGACTATTAAACTTGGTTCTCATTCACTTATCCACATTTAGTAATCTTTAAACAATGATTATTTATCAAACTAATGCCACTTAATTATTCTATGATAACTATAATAAATATTATAATTTTAAAACATGAAAATAAATATTTATTATTATTATTATTATTTAACTCACTTATTTTTTGAAAATAAATAATGATTAATTTAGGGTGATCAATGAAACCAAAATAAATATTATTTATTATCAATTTTTAAATTAATTACTAAAATTTAAATGAGATTACAGATACACCTACTGTGTGACCCTTTAGGCATTTTTGTTAGTGGAATAAGGAATAACCACCTAAATTCCAAGTTTATCATCAAGAAGCATGTAAAGGAATCCATAGATAAATAATTTAATGTCAAAAAATATCCAATATCTTATAAAATTTTATCATGTAATATTATCCTTTTATCACAATATTTCATGTCAACTAGGTTCCATGGTAATGTCATCAACCTTTATGCTCGAGGTATCTTTATTTGAATTTATAGAAATGAACTCACTCATTGAACACCATGTACATGGATTTATTTAGGTTATTCCATTCCCATAAAATGGACAGAGATATTAAATTCCTTGAAGAGGAAAAAGGGATGAATCCTTTATTGCATTATCTATTAATTCAATATCACTCGTGACACACCCTAAATATCCTAATTCACTATGAACATATGAGATCAGATTTTTCGTCAATACATAAAAGAAATTGATTCTAGATATCTATTGGTGATAATAATAATTTATAAAGATCAATACACACACTTTTAGATAAGAATCTTCAGATGCATAGAAATGTGGATTTCATAATGATTGGTATGTTCTCATAACCCCATATATTAGAGATTACGAAGGGATAACACCATGGAAAGGTGTATAAATGTCTTATGAGCCTCTTACCCTAATATATTGTATCATATATATATCATTATATTATATAATCTATCCAAATAACATATATTCAAGAATAATTTCATGGCACATCCAGTTTGTCATCATAGCGGGGATCTACTATGACCTTGCAACACGACATATATTCTTAGGATATTTTCATCTAGATTAAAAATATAATGTGATAATAAAACTTCATTTAATAAATTAAAACATGTAATAAGGTACTAAAAAGTTTTTTTTAGGAAAATAACTCTAAAAAACACTCACTGTCACTATAGCCAACTGATAGTAGATTTCAATACACTAGCTCTTACATGATACTCATGCTTCTACTGAGATAAATTCTTCATCAAGGAGTTTTACATGATTTATTCTTTGGATACTCTAATCACCACAACTTCTCCTCATTGATAAAAATCCATCAAGACCTAAAAATTCTAATGTATATTGTTTTTCCTTTGGTTTGACCTTGGTTCTTTAAAGAGATCCACCACTGTTATGTTATCATAGAAAAATGTGACAAGATATTTACTGATAGGAACCACATTAATCTCATGGAAAAAGGTTTTAATCCAAAATTCATCCTTTTCTGAATCAGAAGCTGTAATATAATCAGACACTTCTATAGTATCAAAAATAATATGCTACTTTAAAATATTCAATCACACAACTCCACTATTGAAATAAAAGATATATCAATACTGTAACTTCTTATCATTGTGATATTTTGGAAAACTAACATTTGTATAACCCTTTATTAATTATTCTTTCACTTCTACACACACCAAGAACACATCCTTAGTATACCTCAGATACGTAAGGATAGCCTTAACAATAGTCCAATGTTGTTCACCTGGATCTACCTGATATCTATCTACCATTCTCAAAGCATAGGAAACATCCTCCTCCAAGGATTTAAATGGAATAAATGATAGATCCTATCATATAATCATATGGGATCTTACTCATTATTTATCTTTCCTCTTTTTATAAGGATTTATTTTATTGGAATGATATATACTACGTGACATTGGAACCAATCCTCTCATGGATTGTTCCATACTAAAACTCTTCAATACCATGTCAATATATGTACTTTGACTTAGGACAAGACCTCTTAGATCTATCACACAAGTTATTTATCCCTATAATGTAAGAAGCTTCACCTAATTCTTTAATAGATAATAACATTCTCAACCATTCCTTAACCTCTTATAATGCTGGTATATTATTTCAAAAAAAGTAATATTTCATTAATATACAGAACTATTAAAACAATCTTACTCATACTAAACCGATTATAAACACATAGATCAAATTTGTTCTTAATGAAACCAAATTCTTTTTATAGCTCCATTAAGCTGAATGTTCCATGATGTGGATTCTTTATTTAATACAAATATGGATCTGTACAACTTGAATACCGTTATGAAATCTCTGGGAGTAACAAATTCCTATGTTTGTGTCATATACACATCATATTAAAGGATCCCATTAAGTAAATAAAATTCGACATCCATTTTTCAAATATCATATTCATGGTAATCTTCTTTGGAAGGTATGATTCTGTTGGATTTAAAAATGAAAAATTGAGAAATGGTTTTATCATATTCAATTCCTTAACATTGTCTCAACCCTTTACCCAGTAGCCATGCATTATAGGTACTTACTTTAACTTCCATTCCCATATTTATATTGAATTACCAGTTACACTCTATGGGTGTTACATCCATTATTAGATCAATAAAAACCCAAACTTGATTTTGATACATGGAATTCATCTCACAATTCAAGGTTTTTTCCACCTTTCACCTTCTGATCTCTCTACTGCCTCCTTGTAGGAGAGAGGATCGTTATTTTCAACCAATAATGATTCATCATTCTTAGTGACCAAAAAAATCATATCTCCCTAGTTATTTTACCCCTCTAACAGTCTTATTTAGCAATTTTGTTTCATGTTATGCTTTCATGGGGACATATAAAATCAGTTCATGCACCAACTCCTCTATATCATGAATATAAACTTCATTGAAGTCAATATAGCTCCCAAAACCCTCCTGGAGGATGTTATATTTCTTAAGAAATATGGTTTATCTTCAAACATTTAATATCTTATTTGAAGGTTTTTATAGGTAGTATCATATGGTTTCCTTAGGATACTCTATAAAGATACACTTCTTGCATTGGGGTTCTATTTTGTTTCTTGATCTAGCCTTAAAAAATTCCCCACAACCCTATTCATGAACATGTGAGAAAAATGGTTCCTTTTCACTTCATAACTTGAAGGGAATACCATTTAACACTTTAGTTGGTACTCAAATTAGTAAGTATAATTCTTTATGTAATGAATACCGCTAAAAGGATAATAGAATATTTTTCTTGACTCATTATAAACCTTACCATGTCCATTAAGTTATGATTCTTTCTCTCACTAAAACCATTCCACTATGGGGTATAATGTAAATTTAGTTGAGATACAATCTAATACTTCTATAGAAATTCAATAAAGTCTTGGATAAGATATTCACCACCTCAATCCAATTTATGTATTTTTATATTCTTACCAATTTGATTCTCAACCTCATTCTCGAAATCTTTCAATATCTCAAAGGACTCATACTTATACCCCATTAAGTAGGTATAACCATTCCTACTCAAGTCATCATTAAAATTAATAAAGTATGATAATCCACCTATAGCTTCTACATGAAATGGTCCACACACATCGATGAGTACCAATTCTAGAATATTTTTTTCCCTTTCACCTTGAACACTGAATTATGGTTGGGTCATATTTTTTTTGTAAATGAACATGACATATTTCAAGTGTATTTAAATCAAAATATTCTAAATAAACATGTTGATAGTGATTTTTAAAATGATTTTCGTTTATGTTACCAAGATGTCTATTCCATACCTATGTGTCATATGATTCATGCATATTTGTTTCATTATCAATTACTAATATATAGTTTATTAATTTAATTCATAAATACTGTCATTAAATTGTGTCATGCCATATAATAGGTAATATTTATAAAAGTATCAACATTTTTTTTCCAAATATGAAACTAAATCCATCTATATCATAGTAAGAATTAGAAATAATGTTCTTGGTAACACTAGTAACATAATAAAAATTCTTTAAAACCAAAATCATACTTTTCAGTAACGTGAGATGGTAGTATCCAATGGCTAGAGTAGCCAACCTCACTCTATTGGCAGACCATAGATATATGTCTCCTCTAGCAACCTTTTGAAATATACTTGGCTCTTGTATTTAGAAAAAAAATGTAATAAACGCTTGTTGTATCTAATACCAAAATTCATGATATTAAAATATTATAATTTATGTCAAATTCCCCTAACGACTCCCCTTTATTCTTTTTATAGGTTAAAATCCTCTGTTAGGGGACCTTCTCTCTGCATGAAAAACATATTTCATCATGTAATTTACCTTCCCTTTATATCTTCTTATTATTACAAGAAAAGTGATTTGAAGTCTTATACTCAAAATGATTCATTAGTGAATTTACATTATTATTCCTCTTCTTATTTACCATAGGGGTTGTAGGTTTTTATGCCCCATGTCTTTATCAACTGTGAAAATAAGTGAAAGAAATTATAAAAACATCATCTCTGTATTTCTCATATTATAATTCATAATAAAAATGAAGGAGTTCTTGGATATTGTAGACAAAATGAGATTCATGTGAATCTCATTAGGGATCTTAAAACCTAAAATATCTAGGAAATCAATATATCCAATCATCTTAACTACATGTTCCCCAATGGGAACCAACTCTCCAAGCCTTCAAGTGAATAGTGAATTAGAGATCTCATATCCCTATGTTCTATCCTTCTCGTGATTGAGATCCATTTGGTAAAAAATAGTGTTATGTACATGCATATATTCATATTTATTTAGAATCTTATTGGAAATGAAAGGTATCCTCAAACATTGGATATCCATAGTATCATCTCTATGATTCGAATAGAGAAAAACTTCTTCCCCATTATACTCTTTGGAAATGTACTCATTAGTGGGGTTTCCATCACATATAATTTACTTTCATTAAATAATATAATATTCAAGTGAATATAATATTCTTGTAAATTAATGTCAGTGTGAAGGTTATCCTTCTATAGTATGTATCATAGTGATATTTTATATATCGTTTGATTTCCCATTTCTAAAAATTAAGAGAAGATAATTAGTAATTTATTTGACTAGAAAATTATATTAATAAATTTAAATTTAATTAAATTACATTAATCTCCCACTATTTTTTTTAAAACTAATAACCCTCATCATCATTTTTTGAATAAAATTTCTCTTAGATTTTATTTGGTAAATAATCCATATTCTCTTGTCATAGAATAAACTTAGTCCTAACAAGATATTTTAAGAGTTTTATATAGGTGTAAATTTCAACTGTATTAACTTGTTGTTCCTTGATCCATTCAGTGGACTCCCCAATCCTGAAATCTTGTTTCAAACTAATTAATTATTGGGAAGTAAACCCTTCATGTAAACTATGTTAATTCAATCCAGAACATCAAGTTAAAATTTACATGATAATTGAAATTACACCAACTTGGGCTGGCAAATTAATTTGATCTATGTGGTTGTTTCTAACTTAATATGATGAAGGCTAATCTAACTTAACATTTTAATTTAAGGATTTTTATCTTTTTTCATAAATCCCATTTTTATACTTTCACATACCTTATCAATATTAAGTGTATTTTTATTAAGTGATTAACCATGTGTGATAAAACATTTAAAAATAATTTGGATATATTTTATTCCATATTACATGCTTGTTAATTAATTTATTAAGGGATCCTATGGTATCCACAAACATAAATAATTAACCCTGAAACTGAAAAAACAAAGTATAAGTGGAATTATCATGAGATTATCTAATGTTTATTTTTTCTAGATGATGATAAATTAACCCTAAAACCAACTAGAAAACACACCGTTAACCATTTCTTGGTTCTTGTTATAGAATTCCACATTGGATCCAGTGTATTTCCTCGATTGGTTTTACCTTGGATTAATGACTTGGACCACCTCCACTCTCTTGTGAGATATATCCTTACATAAGATTTTACTCATATGAATGTGAGGGGATCCAATTGGTTATTTAAAATAGGTTTACATAAAAGATACTATGGGCATGAAAACTCTTATATAATAAGGAGGATGGGATGACTCACAGGCCATCAGTAAGAATTCAACCATAAAGAATTTAAAGAAACCAATCACACACAAGGGCTAGTATATTCTAATTATCATCCACACATCAAGAAACGAGAATACATTTGTAATCTTGTTGTAAATTAATTAAATTTGGTAATTTATTAATATAATTCATGACTAATTAATCCAATTAATTTAATTTATCTTAATTCCATCAAACTATAATTAACTCACCATCATCTATAATAATAAAAATATCATTTAAAATTATTTTAGTACCCAAGTGTACTTGTAAGAACATAATGTTTTCATCAAAATTTTAGTATGGAAGTTAATTTAATATATAATTTTTAATCATATGCCATAACATGTAATCAAATGAATGAAACATGAAACACATAGTCAATTTTTTTAATTATACATTTCATTATTATTTTATGAATGTTTAAAAACATAAGAGGAATTAGATTATACAAGATGTAATGAAGTACACAACATATACTTGTATTCTTCCCATGTTTGTAGCAGACACCATGGTCCTAGTCATTTTTCCTATCGTGGACATGTTCGTGGTACATAGAGTACAATAAAAATGAACTTTGTATAACCTTGATATTGAACTACATGTTTGTTCTCGTGTCGTGTATCTGACACATGGCTCACTAGGACGCCCTCTGTTCATAGTCATGAGAAGATAGGGACAAAATTGTGTGTAAGGGACTTATATAGAATTTACTTTTACATACCATTTTCCAATCTGTCTGGATACCGATGTTAATACTCTTTTTTGGATCTTGGTTCTGACTGAATTGGATATATCCAAATTTATCCTAAGATATGAACGTGAAGACAAAATTACACCATGTGTATACTATAAGTACATGTTGTGTACTCTGGTTTTGTCTAGGTAAATCCTCTATCACCTCTAGATGGTGTGAATTAAATGATTATTCATTATTAATAATTAATCAATTACTAGTTATGTTATAGAGAATAAATAAAGATAATATATGATGATGTCAATTATTAAAAAAATGAAATTAAAACAAAATGTAAACACATGCAACAAATAAATGAATAATAAATAATTATAAATTTAACTTGGGACTGCTCTGATAAAACTTGTATGTTATGATCACATCGGAATCATCTGTTTATGGTATGAACAACTCACATTATAGTCATAAATTAAGTGTATTCATTACATTACACGATCATTATATTGACCCAGACTTGTCATAAATATATATTATATCTTTTAAATGAATATTCATTAAATTACACAAATACATGACTAAGGATTGTAAAGGTATAGTGCCTTTAGAAAAATGACAAAAAAATATCCTTATTTCTTGAAATATATTCAATATATACCATAAAGATATTCCAAAAATAGTATTATTTTTATAAATACCATATTTAAAACTTTTGTTCACAAATTAGGGAAAAAACATAAGAAAGTGTGATCTCAGATGCTCGATAAGGAAAAAAGGTATATACCTAAGAATAAGAAGAGAATAATGGTTTGAGAACATGAACATGACATTTAAAAACCTTTCCTTTTGTATCAAAGATCATAATCTTGAGTCATGGAATAAATCATGGTAGATCACAAAGAATGAATCATACTATAGTTAAAGAACATGAATCCTGATAGAATAACAATGGAAAAAGAAATATATTTGAGGCATACACAAAATTATAAAACATAATTTCCTTCATAGTGAAGGCTCATTTAAGAGGCTATCATAGTGGAATGGATTCACTCCACAAACCACCATAGTAGTAAAGGTTCACTCTTATGACTATCATGGTGGACATTTTTCCTTATTGAATTGGGTTCACTCTTTATTCTAGTCATGTTTATCTCATGAGATATCAATTTTTAACTAATGAGTTGGAGTAAGTTATTGGTGTATCCCATTACATAATGATTATCATACATATGTGTTCTAGAAGATCATAAATCATTCATAATATCAGAACACCTAAAAGAAATGGATTTCATAATCCTTTAATAATAAAATAAACTATGTAAAAGAAATAGGTTTCATAATCATTTAATAATTTCATCAAATCATAACCCATAGAAAATGAAGTGGGTTTCATAAGAATTTTATCATGGTATAAAACATGGAAAAGAAATAGGTTTCATAATAATATTTTTATCATAAACATAAACCAATCTGATAAACAATAAGAATAGTATCTTTGGATCATATCCCAAGTAAAGCATAAATAACATCAAAGGATATAATCTTAGTTGTAAAATGATTTTCAAAGATTCCATAAAAATTTATTGAGGAAAATATACTTTCTACTTTGAAAATAAATTTCTAAAACATAAAACATTTTCAAAATCCCTTTCTTATAAAATAACCATAAAAACTTAAGGAACCATAAAAAATTTAAAACCTTCTTTGAGGAAAATAACCTTTCCTCTTTGAAACAAACTTTCTAAAACCTAAAAAATTTATATATCCTATTCATTAAAAATAACCCTTAAAACATATGAAGAAGAATTAAAATATATGAGTAGTCATGATGGAAGGAAATGTAGTATATATTAAAAAACAATGATTTATTTCACATTTTTGGTAAAATCCAAATAGAACATTTTTTGAATGCGACACAAATATTAATTTTAAAAAAAATTAAAAAGTAAAAAAATTGTAAAAATTATTTAATAAATCATTAATTTAAGGTTAAATAAATTGAAACAATTTTATAAAACATGGATATGGAAGAAAAAGGGTTTTGTTGACTGAAGAGAGAAATAAAGTCAGTTTGCTTTAAAAAAATTATTTTTGAATCATGAATACATAAAGAGATTAAAAAGAAGGGAAGGAATTTATTATTATAACATAACTATATTATAAGAAAATTAATGAGTTTATGTAGATATATAACATGATATTTCATCATTGGAAGCATAATAAAAAATATTATTGATTAACAATGAGATTGTATCATAAAACAATTTCCACTTTGAAAAAATTGAATAATAAGACCCATGAAAGAATAAAATTAAATAAAAAATATATTATAATTATTATAAATAAATTAATGATATTAAATGTAAAATTTGTTGTGTATATACCTCATTAAATAAAATTGGTTTATAATATAACATATGTCCCAAAAAAGACATATTAAAACAAAAATCCCTTTCTTTTTTGGAAACATCGTTAATCATAATACCCATTAAATAATAACATCATGTGAAACATTAAATATCCTGAAAATAAGTATATTAAAGGTATAAAATATCAAATGGTCAGTATATTCACCACAAAAAATAAATGACTGGTGAATATGGAGTACATCTCCCAGAAATAAATGAGAGATTAGAAATATCTTACCTTGAGTCCTGAATTCCTTCATTAAAATTTAATATCATTTATAATTAATATAATTTTATTATAAATATATTAAATAAGAATAATCACATTTAACATACCATATATTATTTAATTTGAACTTTTATTACCATTTTATCAATAATTCCTTGTTAAAATCACATTTCAGGTAATAACTACATTGTTTTTTGTGTATGTTTTGATTTTTTTGGGTACTATTAATTTTTATATGGTTAAATAATCTCAAAAATATTAAATATGATATAAATATAATATATATTGAGGATAATTTTATTTATAGTAATCCATGAAATTTAGAGGTATAAAATGAAATACATCTTTCATGGATACAGTAGGTCATACATACACATGAATGTTGTTTGCATTTTCATGGAAAATTGATATAAAAAATATAAATAATATATTACCATTTTAGAATAATTTTTATTTCATATTTTTTACATATTTTCATTAAAACCATCTTTATTACCATCCATGTAAAGTTTGAATGAATTACATTTCTTCGCGAGGTGGTATTCCATCGTACACATGAGAAACGTTGTTGCATTCCGAAAAAATTGAATGTAAATGGTTTCATGTGATATAATAATTACATAATAATTATAATATACTAAATATAATATATCATAATTTATTAATTTATTTTATCCATCCATGAAAGGTGGTGATGGAAAATGAATAACAACGATGCATGAGGTGGTAGTCTACCATACACATTAATGATGATTTCATATCCCATTTGATAGAAGTATAGATGGTTGTAATACATGATATTACCATAAAAACATCTAATTTTATATAATATATTTATTTTATTATATCATTATGGTTTAACAATAATTTAAGTAAGTGGGGTAAGAAATAAAATAAAAATGCTCATTGAAGAATGTTACGTCTTCTTCATGTAACCCAGTTAAGTTTGCACCAAAATCCTTACAAGGTTGGATTTATGAACAAGATAAGGTTTATATAACAATATTAGGTAATTAATAAATATATTTGGTCTATTATTGACCAAAAATAATATTTTTTAGGAGTGTTATGTGGATAATATAAGGGGTGCCCTTTTATGAGTGATGTGAGAGGAACACTGGTAATTTTTTAATGAATAAGTTGTACGCACAATTTTTACATGAAAAAATAAAAAGGGAAATTATTTATAATTAGAATTTATATGGTCTAAATATTTCCATAAAATGGTTTTTAGATAAGTTTTGGGCCATTTTTAACCCATAAAGTTTTAGTTTGATAACTCGGTAAACCCATTATTACCTTAATTGTGGCAAATAATTTTTACTATTTTTACTATTAATTATTTTACAAAATTAATTTGAAAATATTAGATAATATAAATTATTATTATTAAAATTATTGTATCTATTTTCATAAATTCCATCCACATAATTGTTAAAATTTAATTTAAAATTAATCATGTATACGCGACGAGAAAGTGGTTTTCCAAAGAGAGAGTGTTCAGATGTTTAAAAAGATTTTTATATCATCATTAAAGTTGAAAATGATTAGAATTAACTAAAATGGATTAATAGATATATAATTTAACTATTTTTTCTTTAAAAACCTTTTTTAAAATAATAAATTTATCATAAATATTCCTTAAATGAAAATACAGTTTTTAATAAAACCCATTATTTTTCACAAATAATAAAAAGATGAATATTTTCATTAAAATATAAAAAATTAAATCCAAGATAATTTTCACATTATGATTTCAAAAATGAATCCTATTTTTTAAGATAAATTACCTAAAATTGTAAAGAACTAAATTTAAAAAAAGTTCATAAAAGGAAATAACACTACTTTTTAGAAAAATATATTTCTAAAAAAATCAGTTAATTATTATCTCTTCTCAATAAAAAATAAGTTTAATGGTAAAAAAATTATCGAATATATAGTATATTTATTTAATTAAAATCATTCACCAAAAGTGATTTGTTTAATTTATTTATGTAAAAATATTTTGAGTGAATAAAAATAGATTTTCCAAAAAAATAGATTTTCCAAAAAAATATTTCTTTTATTATCAAATAGTTTTTATTTTCTTTTATATTTAATTGGTCACAAAAGAATTTATTTTATATACATGTTTAGACCATATATTTTCATAATTTAGTTAATCCTATTCATACTCATCACTCCAATGTCTAAGTGACAACTATCATATTAGATAATAGTATTTTAATAGTATGTGATATTTCATTTAAACTCGTTATTGCTTATAATGAAAGCTACACTCATTGTTGCATGTAGTGGAATAAAAACATAGTATTTCATGTAAATCAAGATAAAATAATTTTTTTCTCTAATTGAAGCTAAAATTTGTTTCATTTGTAATATAAGCTATCAAAAAAATAAATTTATTTGACAAAAAATATCTCACAAAATATAACGGTGTTATAATAAAAACATCACGTCCAACAAAAAAATTGATTACATTAATATAATAAAACACCAGAACCAAAATTTAAAGATTATCACATATAATTTATAATTAATTAATGAGAATATTTTCAATACATAATATCTTAATTCCATTTTCATTAATGATTCGGTGAAATATATATCATCACACAATCATTGCATTGTTGGATAAATCTGAAGAATACCTCTAGAAGTGATCCAAACATGAACCAAAAACTCTGAAAAATCTGAAGAATCATCATGTTCTAGCACAACCAATCCTAATCACTTTCATTATCTGTGGTTGACCGCATCAGAATTCTTCTCGATAGAGGAATAACTCTTGATGATCTCTCATAATCTTGAGAGAAGAATGAATGAGAGAATTCTGGATCTGTTGTTCTCTCTCCTGGGATTGAGAGACTCTCACTATATCTGATTTTTCCACCAAATATGTTTTAGGAACATGATATAATTATATGTTAATTATACAAGGTTTAGGGTTGGGAAATTTCAGACTAAACCCTTACCAATTTTAATATTCTTTTTGACCTCTTGTGCATTAATTATAATAATATAAATATTACTATTAAATGCTTGACATGTACAACACACAATGAATATTAATAAATATTATTTAAACCATTTCCAATTAGACCATTAAAATCAGTCCACCTCCCGTCATCAAGATTTATAGATCATCTAATAGTGACTATTTAACAAATAAATGTCACTACGTTATTCAAGGATAAATATAATAATTATTTTACTTGTTGAATGTGAAAATTAATATTTGAAACTATTATTATTATTATTATTAAAATCTATTATTATTTTGAATTTCTTGTGCTTAAATTATGGAAAAAACCAAACCTAAATAAATTTTATTCATTTTAACATGTTAAATTAAATACTAGAGTTTAAATGAGATTACATATAAAATTAATGTGTGATCCTCTAAGCCTATTTCTCAGTGTAATTATGCCTAACTACCTAATTTTCAAGGATAACATCTAGCAATATTCTAAGGAATCTATATAGAAACAAGATGACATTGTAATGAGTTCTAATCTCCTACAAACATTTACCGTGTAATATTACACTATTATCCCAATATCTAAAATCATGAATGTTTCATGTTGGTGCCATTAACTTATATGATCAATGTCTTTTTCTTTGACTTTATGGAAATGAACTCACCCATAAAACACCATGGACATGGATTTATGTATGCAGTTCTATTCCCTTCAAAGGGTCTAAGATATTAACTTTCATCAAGATACAAAAGGGGTAAATCATTTCTCACATTACCCTTTAATTCAATATCACTCATAATGCACCTAACATATCATACTCTCCATGAATATATGTCATTAGGGTTTTCATAAATTCATCAAAGTATGTGATTCATGATATCCATAAATGATAATCATAAAATTATAAGTATCAATACAATTATCCATGAATAGGAATATCCAATGAAACATGAAAATGTGGAATAATTCATGATGACACTATTCTCATAAACTCACATATTGTTGATTACTAAGGGAGAACACAATGAGAAGGTTTATAAAGGTCTTATGAGCCTCCTACCCATGATAGTGCATATCGTTTTTTCCCTTCATACAATATCATCTGACCATAGAATATATATTTAAGAAACAATTCATGGAACCTCCAGGATCTCATCATAGTGGGGAACTACTATGACCTTTTTGTGATATATATATTTTTATGGGATTTCCTAGTAGAATAACGTCAATAATTTTATAAGAAAGCTTAATTTAATAAATGAAAACATTTAATAAAGTACTAAACAAGTTGTTTCTAGGGAACCAACTCAACAATCATGACCCAATAGCATAGTCAGGATAAGTTAATAAGCAAGAGAATTTCATTCAAGTCAATGGTAGTCATATCTAAAAATACCAAGTTTGTTGTAAATTCTAATGCTATTTTAGAAGTAGTGTATAATAACAACAATTTTCTCATGTTCATAGAATCACACCTAGTAAGTAAAAGTTTTATCATAATATAAATTATGATAATTCAACCTGTGGTACAACCCATAATGTCATGTTTTTATAGTGAAAAAAATTAATATACTCGAGGATATAATATATTAAGTCGTATTTATCAAAGATGTAAAGTCACATATAGATAAATAGTCACTTGATGGAGACATTGAAATCCTAATGACTGAGGCCATAACATTAAATAAGCATGAACATACCATTTGTGTTCTAAAAAGGATAGTTATCAAGTTTTCACGAATAAATGTGGGATAGTTATAAAAGTGGGTTCCCTAGATCCAAATTAAACAATAAATTTGGATTACATTATCATGAATATTGTGAGTGATACACGATGTATTCTAACCATAATAGTGGTTATATTTATACAGACACTATTTTCATGGTAATGTATAAAGATTACTAATCATATCAAAACTATATAGTAATTATCAAGCGATAATTGGAACCTTAAGATACTATGACACTAATCATAAACATATGTCATATGTTCTAGATACATCATACTAACTGAACACTTGTGGTGTCTGACCATTAGGTGTTGGGATCTCATAAGCATTGATAATTCTTATCATGAAATTCACACTTGAGGATCCCAAGTTAATAATATCATGAAGACTAACCTCCCAATAGAAACATCACATATTTTAGGTGTCATTGGTAGTTATAATATGTGAACATGTTTCATGGTTTCATAACATGAGATTTTTTTAGTTTATACTATTTGATCAGGTATTTTTATGTAAGGAAAACACTGTGACATTTATATCATGGTGAGTTATCATATATTGGGTTTGTCATCTGTGGAATGTCATTGATTTAACAATAAAGATATAGTTTTTAACTTCTAAAATAAAGTTATATCTCAGGACTAATTGATCAGGATGGTAGTACATTTAATAAATCCATTGACATGGTATAATAAGGTAAGATCATCAATTAAGATCAATGAATAATAAATAAACGATGATGACACGAAGTGTGCTTCCTTCTTTATGAGATATCACAAGACAAAGATTATTTTACATGGAGTGTGTTCATAAGAAAGGATGTTGTTTCTATGATTTTCCATTATCTATTTATAGGTATTCATGTGATGTTAGACTCCACTCCTGTTTTTTAAATAATATTCACTACAATCAAGATAAGGTCCAATAGGGTCACACACTAAGTGTATTCAAAAGTCTACCCTATTATAATGAACAAGGGTCTAGGACATGGTGTTCCCCAAAATGGGGTTCAGGATATTTAGGATAATATATGATTTCCCTAAAATAAATAAATTCATATTATTTTAGTTTATAATAATTGGTATTTAAAATATTTATTACATGTATTTCCATTTATTAAAGGAAATACATTGAAAATATTATATGAATGAATATTATTTTAATAAAATAGAGATCATAAATCCTTTACCTTAAGTCCAAACATCCATTATACACATTTGAAACTCTTATATAATAATTATAAGTTTATTATCAATATATTACGGAACCATAATCATATTTATCATACCATATATGATTTACATATGACCTTTTATTTCACTTTTATCAAGAATTCCTTAATAAAATCACGTTTTGTGTAATAACATCATTGTTTTTTATGATTGTTTTGATTTTTTATATTCAGTTTTATTACATTGATTATGTTTAGATAATATCAAAAATATTAACCATGATATAAATATAATATATATTCATTATATATATATTTATATTAATCAATAAAAGTTATAGGTAGAAAATGAAATACCCCGTTTCTAGAGACGTTATGGCGTACATATGCATGAATAATGATTCAATTTTCCAAATGGATTGATAGAAACAAAGTTAAATTATATATTAACATTAAAGGATAATTTTTATATCATATATATCACAATTTTTTACTAGAATCACCCTTAATACCTTCCATGTAAAGTGTGAATGGATCACATCACTTTGTGAGGTTGGAGTCTTCCATACACATGAGCGGAATTATTGTATTCCCATAAAATGAAAATTAAAGAGGCATATGTGATATAATTATTCAAAAAGTATAATAATACCATAAATATAATTTATAAACATTAATACATCATTATATATAGGTGTGATAGGTGGTGATGGAAAACAAATAACATCACTTCATGAGGCGGTTGTCCTCCGTACACATGAATGATGATTTCATATCTCATTTGATGGAAGTGGACATGGTTATAGATCATTAAATTGACATAAAAACATATTTTTATATTTTATATGTTGATTATATTATATCATAATGGTTTAATGATAAGTTAATGAGGTTGAGGAAGAAATAAAATAAAAATTCTTTGAAGAATGTTACTTGTTCTTCATGTAACCCCCTAAGGTTTGAATAAAAAGTCTTCCTAGATTGGATTTCTGGCCAAAATTAGGTCTATAGGATAATAGGATGGAAGCCAATAAGATATTTTGTTAGTTATTATCTTATCCAAAAAATTTTAGAAGTGTAAAGAGGATAGGAGAAGTGGTGGCCTTTTATAAGTGATGTGAGTGTAAAATTTGTAATGTTTTAAATGAAATAGGTTTACCAACATTTTTCACATGAAATAAACCTTAATAATTTACCATTATTAGTAAAAATACATCATAAAGACTAAAGATTTCCATTAAATTGGGTTTTTATATGTTTTTGGTCATTTTTAACCCATATCGTTTTAGTCTTACCCATGGTGAACCCTTTTTTACTTTAATTGTGGTAAATAATTTTTACTGTTTTTAATATTCTTTATGTTAAAAAATTAAGTTAATATTTTTAGATAATATATATTATTATGATTCAAAATATATAATCCATTTTTAAAAACTCTATTAACATAAGTTATAAAATTTAATTTAAAATTAATCCATCATACCTGATGAGAAATCAGTTTTCCCAAGAGAGAATGTTCAAAAGTTTAAAACGTTTTTATATAGAAAATAAATATAGAAATTATTCCAATGGACGTAATTATAATAATTGATATATAATTGATCTAATTTATCATTAACACTAATTTTTTTAAAAATAATTGACATTAAAAATTTTTTTAATGAAAATACCGTTTTTAATTAAAAAAATACTTTTCACTATTCATACAAAAATTTATCATTTCATAAAAATATCAAAAATTCACTCCAAGATAATTCTAACATTATGATTTCAAAAATAAATTTATTTTTTTAAGTAAATATTCAATATTTTGAAAATTAAAATTTCAAAATAAGTGCGCAGAAAGTAACAAAAATCCTCTTTAGAATAATACAGTTTCTGGGAAAAAAATTGGATTAATCATTATCTGTTATATAGAAAATAAATAATATGAATGTTAAAAATTGTATGGAATATATAATATTTATCTTTCATTAAAATAATTCACCAATTTTTTTAAATTTATTGAGATAAAATATAACAACTTTCATCTTTATTACATACTTAAATATAATTTACTACATAAAACCTTCACTTGATACAACAAATAAGATCGAGAGGTCTAGTGTATTTGGGGATTAGGAACATTACATAACAAATTAAAACATATAACACAATATATTATTGAAAACTTCTTTTACATGACCACTACATTCCCTCATACTTGGCATTGCATGGGATAACCTGAGGACATGCATAAGAAAAGAGTGATCTATAAAGACTAGTAAGGGAGTAAATAAGGTATAACATGAATAATATAATACATGTTAGGAAATAGGCATATAAATAGAGCATAAAAGAAAAATGAACATAAAATCATGATATATCATGATTATCATAACATGAAAATTTAGCAACAACACTTAAGATTGAATTAGCAGGAGCAAAGGATCATTGCACATGGAGCATGAGTAAACCCTCATTGCACATGAAGAATGAGTAAAACCAAGTTGAACTTGAATTATTATGAGTCAACACTCATTTAACATGATGTATCATGATACTATAATTTACCGAAAGCATTGGAGCGCTACCAGGGTGAACCCTTCATAAACATTCCATTTAATGTATAAGTGTGCCACATGGATCATATAACATGGATTCAATAAACATCATCATTTATTCCATGATAAAGGAATGTGTAATTAATATATGAAAATCTATAATAAATAAGTAAATGTGAACAAAGGTGAATAACCTTGATAGAGATATGGGCATAATATTCACTACCCAATGATTTTGTCTGGGAAAATCGTGATGCCATTTTGGAAGCATAAAAACTTGATATAAGAATTCATAAAAATGGTTGATGAGAGAGAATGGGGTCACTCATCATATGTACATGAAATTGACATTAAGGATGGTCATATAGATACACTTCCCAATATGAGTAATGGAATTTAGATTTATCATACAAATCAATTGCTTGAATGTGAATGAGATGAGAGAAATTCCTTAAAAAATTTCAGCATGGTAATGGGTGTATATAGAAGGAATTAAAGAGAGAGAAAGGGGGGTCTACCATCATTCAAACATAAGGAGGACAGTATATGGGAGGTATGAAATCATACCCCAACATTTATAATATAAAATAAAAGTTCATAACAATATTATGATACTTAGAAAAAATGAGAAAGGAATAAATCCCTTACGAAATATCAGCATGGTAATAGGTGTAAATGGAAGGCACTATATAATGATATTTGGAAAAAAAGAGAAAGGAGGAAATACCTTACTTGGAAGTGTGATCCCAAAGGCTTGGGATAGGCTTGAGAGAGGCTTCTTGGGAGCTTGGTGCACCTTGGGGTATTTTAGAAAGAGAACGGAAGAGTTTGGACGAACTCCAATATCTTTGAGTGAAGAGGAAGTGGGAGCTCGTATGAGTTTATATAGGAGAGGGTGAATTCATTATTATTTAGGTTTGGGACACCACACAATAAACTAATCAAAACTACAAACCAACCCATGGTTTTTGCACATGGTTTTTTCCAAAGGGGGGTGTAAAAAAATATATTATAAGGCCAATGGCCTAACTTCCTAAAATAACCGGGTTGCTTATGTGGAGGTGAGTCACACTCGCATGGAAAACAATTTAAAAAACTAAAATGTTTCATAAGCCTTAGAGGGTCCACTAAATCATTGTAAAATAAATCAAAAAAACCCAAAATCACATTATTTAAATTGTAAAACAAATATTGGCATAACATAATGTTTATAGTATTTTATTACATCACTATTGGGTCATTATGATGTCATAAAACACATTATATAATTAAACGGTATTTCATTTTTAACCAAACATTACAATATCTCCGAAAATTACAAATAATTCACCATTGAATAATTTTGACGTCCTAATTCCAAAAATAGTATTCATTTTATCTAAATAATTTTTTAAACAAGTGAATTTTTACTTTTAAAATAAAAACTGACATTTATCAATAATTCATGGGTTCTAAGAAGAACAAATTTCAAACCATAATAAAAATTATAATTGCATCCATAAAATTATATGATAAATTATATTTAATAAAAATTAATTTAATAATAATAATAATATTTTATTAAAATAAAAATCTATTAATTCATCAAAATATATTTCCTGGATTAATATTAACTAAAAATATGATTTTTCCTCTAAAACTATTTTCAATGTAAAAATAATAAAATGAAAGTATATTATTTATTATATAAAAAAATGTAAATAATCATTATATCAGGTCCTTGTTATGTAACCCCTTATAACACCTGCATATGACCAAAGGTTAAGGTGTGCGATGGTGACTGACTCTTGGGGTGGCTCATATAACATTGGTCGGGTGGTAATCTCTATCAACTTCCACATCTCTTGTAGGCGGTTCCATTCAAGCTTTACATGTTAAGGCTTTGATTGGGATTGGTCAAGATCGAAGCCTAATGACACCACATCCTTTATGATCTTTGAAAAATGGGCTTCATATGGGGTAAGTCTACTGGATGAGGTCATCACTTTCTTTTTTTGAGTAAATTAGATTTGTTAAATCCCTATATTTATATTAGCCATGTGATCACTATTCAACAACTATATTAGCAACAGTCACACTTCATAATGGTATTTTAAAATCCAAAAACATAAAACCAATGAAGTTCAAATTTTTTATAACCATTTTACATAATAAGACATTTAATTACATTGAGAGGAATTTTATTTAATGAATGTTTGGGTCGTTACAATCTTCCCCCTTAAGAAATTTCACCATCAAAATTTCTTTTTCCCACAATAAAACAGATGTGGGTAACTCTGCCTCATCTCTTCCTCCAATTCCCACGCTGCTTCATCAAACATTTGGTTTTTACACAACATCTTGAGAAGGGTAATTGTCTTATTTCGTAGAACTTTTTTTCTACGATCTAAGATCTTCACTGGTCGCTCCTCGTAAGAATGATCATCCTATAATTGTACTACATATGAATAGAGTACATGTGAAGGGTCAGGTATGTACTTTCGTAAGAGGGATACATAAAATTCATAATGTAAATTGTTCATGGTAGGTGGAAGTGCTAGTCGATAGGCCACATCCCAAACACGATCAAGAATCCCGAAGGGGCCAATGTACCTAGAACTTAACTTCCCTTTTTTTTCCAAACCTCATGACCTTATTCCACAAATATATGCATAGAAATAAAACTTCTCTAAATTTAAACTCAAGGTCTAATCAACGGTTATCTGTGTAACTCTTCTATCGACTATCGGTTTCCTTGATATGCTACAGAATGGTTTTCACCTTCTCTACTATTTTTTCAAATATTTATAGTCCTAGCAGTTTACACGCACCAACTTCATCCACACATGCCATTGTTCTGCACCTCTTCCCATACAGGGCTTCATAAGGTGCAATTCAGACGCTCGAGTATAAACTTTTATTATTAGTGGACTCAAAAAAATAAATATGTTGATCTCATCCTCCTTTAAATTCCATTGAGCATGCTCTCGACATTTCCTCAAGTGTTAAGATAGTCTGCTCAGATTGTCCATCAGTTTGAGGATGATAAGTTGTACTAAAGTTCAACTCAGTATCTAGAGCATGTTGAAGACTCTTCAAAAACATAGATGTTAATCTTGGATATCAATCAGATACAATCTACAGTGGTACACCATGCATCATTACCATTTACCTGATATATATTTGTGTCGGTTGATCCAATGAGAAATCCTTTTTAATAGCAATGAACTATTCAGCCTTTGTAAGACTATCCAAAACAACCCAAATATCATTGTTACCTTTGGATGTCTTCGGATGTCTGGTGACAAAGTATGTGGTGATGTTCTCCCATTTCCATGCTGGTATGGGTAATGGTTGCATCATCAACCTAGACTCCTACCTCTCTATAGTCACTTGCTGACACAAGAGGCACTTTGATGTATACTCAGTGATCTCCTTCTCCATATTATCCCACCAATAATGATCTCAGAGATATCAATTCATCTTTGTGTTTCCTGGGTGAATAGATAAATTCAAACTATGTGTATCAACCATAATTTCCTTCTCTCTCTCTGGACATAATGGAACACATAGTCTTTTCCCAAGTCTCACAATTCCTTATTCATTAATGTTGAACTCTGAGAATTTCACTTTTTTGATAAATTTCTCTTTCTTTTGAATTCCCACATCATCCTTTCGAGCTTCCTTTAACTTTTCCAAAAGAGACGGTTGATAAACCACTTGTGAAAGGATTGATGATGTTCCCTTCTTTAGGATTCCCATGTCCATTTTCATCAAATCTAAAATGATTGTATCCTTATCAATTATCATCAATGATAAAATCATTAGGTCCTTTATACTTAGAGAATTTGACACCTTGCCCTATTTCCCAAGCTGGTAATGGATTGAGCAGTCATATTCTTTGATCAGCTCTAACCATCTTCATTGGCGCATGTTCAACTCTTTAGGTGTGAATATATACTTGAGGATTTTGTGGTCTTTATATATTTCACAATTCTCCCCAAAGAGATAATGCTGCCAAAATTTTAAAGCAAAGATCACCAAATCCAACTCTAGAACATGTGTTGGATAGTTTTTCTCCTAAACTTTCAATTGCATTGAATCATAAGCAATTACTTTTTCATTTTTCATTAACAGATAGCCCATACCCTTCTTCAAAGCATCACTAAATACCACAAATATTTCACCACTTGTGGGTAATGTGAGCACATGCATATTGATAAGCCTCCTTTTCAACTCCTAGAATCTTTATTTTCAATCATCACTCCAAGAAATCTTGTCTCCCTTTTGAGTTAGCTAGGTAGGAGGGTTTGACAATCATGAGATATTTCTAAAAATTTGGAAATAATATCCAGGTAACCACAAGAAGCTATAGATATCGATTACCGATGTTGTCCTTGGCCATCCGTCTATTACAGCTATCTTGGAGAGATCCACAGATATCCCATTGCTTCTGATGATATGGCCAATTAATGGGACCTCCTTCAACTAGAAATCCCAATTGATATACTTTTCATAGAGCTTCTCCTTTCGAAAGGTCTCTAGTACAGTTCTTAGATTCTCCTCATGATCCTCCTTGGTTTTGGAGTATATTAAAATATTATCTATAATGATTACCAAAAAATTGTCAAGGTAATATCTAAAGACTCTATTCATCAAGTCCCTGAAGATTTTTGGAGCATTGTTATGTCCGAATGGAATTACTATGAATTCATAGTGCTCGTACCTTGTATGAAAAGTAGCCTTGGGGATATCTTCCTTCTTCACCCTTACATGATAATATCCCAACAAAAAATACACATTAGAGAAGTATTGTTCTCCACACCTATGAATGAACAAGTCATCAATTTTTGGGATTTGATACCTTTTATTTATTGTTATTTTTTTAAGATCATGATAATTGATGCAAAAGAACATTGACTTATCCTTCTTATTTACGAAGAGGACTGGTGTACCCCATGGTGAAGAACTTTGGCATAAAAACTCTTTATCCAGATTCTCTTATAGTTGTTTCTTCATCTAATAAAGCTCCATAACAGCCATTCTACATGGAGTCTGGGATATTGGAAACACCAAAAGTATAAGATCAATCGAGAATTCAACATCTCTTCTAGGAGTATGATGAGGCAATTCCTCGAGAAACACATCGGTGAATTCCCTCACAATAGGCATGTCTTCAAGGATGTTTTTCTCCATAAAATAAATCATCTGAGCAAGATACACATGCTCATAGGTCAGTAATATGCACACTTTAGATGATGGTGCTAAAGAAGATTCATCTTCCTCCTTGCACTTGTATAGAATCTGGGGTCGATTCTCCATATGGACAGTGATTTCCCTTTCATAGCAATTTATGTTGTCTCTATATAAGGAAAGACAATCCATGCAATGAATTGAATCAAATTACACCAGAGGGAGTATGAAGAGGTTCACTGGGAAGTTCAATCCATCGATTAAGACAGGGGAAGAGTTATATTCATGGTATTTAGTGATTTACCCATTTTCCGTACTCACCGACATCTTTACATCCATGATTTGTGGTGGAGTTGGTATTTTTCTACTAAACCTTTAGTATATAAAATAATTCACAGACCCAAAATAAAAATGTACATTCGATATTCCTGAATGAATAACTAGCATACCTGTCACCACTTCATTTTTGGGGTTCACATCAGTAGTAGCGATAGAAAAATATTTCCCTTGCTGCCTTGGAGGTTGTTGGTTGCCTCTGAAAACCCTTGGCATAGGGAACTGATTTGCAAGGTTCCCTGGTTCTTTACAGTTGAAGCAATGAACAACACGTTGAGAGTTGAACAATGCATTAATCTCTTTTTTCACAGTCGTGGGTTTTTCTTTCCAATAGTTAACTGTCATGTTCCTTTCTCTTCCACACCTAAATAATTTCCCCGTCCCCTTCAGTGAATTTCTTGGGTGCTTCTTTCCACACCATTGGCAAGTGGGGTGCGGGATTTTCATAGCCCCGTTGGATTTATCCATCAAAGCACCAAAATTAAAGTCCACCATAGGTGTTTTATAGTCATGATATCCCAAATCTTTTCTGATCTCTATTTCAACCTTGAGGGAACATCTGATAGTTTCCTCATATCTATCAAAGTTACAGATCGCTAGGGATTTCTTCAGGATAGGTTTCAGCGCACCAAAGAAGCGGTCAACCTTGAATTCAAGGGTAATGGAAAATCCTGAGGTGTATCGTGCAAGCCTTGTGATGTTTCCTTGTACACTCTAATACATTCATCATCTTTTTTATTGAGGGTAAGGGAGTCCCTTTCCATCTTAAGTCAGAGGGTTCACTGAAAATATTTATCAAAAAACATATTCCATAAATCCTTCCATTCCAACGCCTCGATCTCCTCCTCATGCTTCCTATTTTTGATCAATGTCCACCATTGATCAGCATCACCCTCCATAGGATAAGCATCCCGGAGAACGCTCTGTATTTCAGAACATTGAAGGATGGATAAGATCTTTTCAATGGGGTTGATCCATTATTCAATGATTGAGGGATCATATGATCCATTAAAAGTAAGAGGCCTTTGTCTCATGAAGCTCACGATAGCGACTTGTTCTTTCTTAGGGGGGTTGAACTTTACTCTCTACCCATGATTTTATTCAAATCCTGATTTAACTGAGAGATAATCATGACAAATTTTGCAATTCACGCTCCAATAAAAATGGGTATCTCATTAGCACACTCATCACATTGATCTTTGTATCAGTTGTTAGCTCGAGTCCTCATATTACTGGTCATTGGATAGAATAAATGGAAAGTAAGGGGTAACACATAAAGGGTAATCCGAGGAGAAAATATATAACTTATAAATAGCTTTTATTTCCTAAACTTATGAATCTTTATGCTTCAATATATTCTATTCATGATCCACTTTCTGACATATATTCTTAGGGGCATTTTTTTTAATTCCCTTACTTAGGGTTCATATTAAGCATGTGAATTTTCCAAAGAATATACCTCGGGAGTGTCGTAACCAAGAGTGAATTAAGGCCTGTTGTCTTGTTCTAGGATACCTCGAGTCAATACCTAACCTCTTTGTCAAGGTTTTCACCCCTAGGTACATATGTTCCAGAGCCGCCTCTACATGCTCGTATCCAGATTAGGATTTATTTTCTTGATAAACCACTTACTCAATACTCACCAAAACTTAGGGATGATTTTATTATACTTATTCTTATCTCTAAGGCTTGACTAGGGTTTTATAATCCTAATCCAAAAAATAACTAAACCTATCCTCGGATACAAACTATAACAACCTTTCTCTTTATTATATACTTAAACATGATTTATTACATAAAAACATCAGTTGATACAACATAGAAGATCAAGAGGTCTAGTGTCTTTGGAGATTAGGAACATTACATAACAACATAAAACAAAGAACACAACATATTATTTAAAACATCCTTTACATGACCACTACATTCTTTCATACTTAGTATTGAATTGGATAATCTAAGGACATGCATAAGAAATGGGTGAGCCATAAATCCTAGTAAGGGAGTAAACAAGGTATAACATGAAGAATATAATACATTTTATGAAATAGGAATATCAATGGAGAATAAATGAAACATGAACATAATGGAATGATATAGCATGATTATCATAATAAGGAAATGTGGCAACAACACTTAACATGGAATTAGCATGAGCCAAGGCGCATTGCACATGGAGAATGAGTAAACCCTCATTGCACATGAATCATCAGTAAACCCTTGTTGCACTTGAATTATCACTATTAAACACTCATTTCACATGATTTATCACGATACTATACTTTACCCAATGAATTTGAGCGCTATCAGGGCGCACCCTTCTTAAACATGTCATTTCATGCATTAGTGTGCCACATTGATCATATAACATAGATTCAATAAACATCATCATTTATTCCATTATAAATGAATGTAGAATTCATACATGAAACTATATAATCAATATGTAAATGTGAATAATGGTGAATACCCTTGATAGAGAGATGGGTATGGTATTCACTACACAATGAGTTTGGCTTTGAAAATCGCGGTTGAATTTCGGCAGCATAACGGTGTGACCTAAGAATTCATAAAATTTGTTGATGAGAGAGAATGGGGTTTCTTGTCATATTTACATGAAACGTATAGTAAGTAAGGTCATATAGATACACATCCCAAAATGAGTAATGGAATTTATATTCATAATACAAATCAATTGCTTGAATGTAAATGAGAAGAGAGAAATTCCTTACAGAATTTTGGCATGGTAACAGGTGTACACGGAAGGCATTAATGAAAGAGGAAGGGGGTATCCCTTCATTAAAACATAAGGAGGACAGTATAGAGGAGGTAAAAAATCAAACCCCATCATTTATAATTTAAAATAAAAGTGCATAACAATATTAAGAAACATGGAATAAATGAGGAAGGAAGAAATATTTTACGAAATTTCTTAATGGTAACGGGTGTACATGGAAGGAATTAATGAGAGATAAAGAGGTCTCTCATAATTAAAAAATAATGAGGAAATTATGGGGGATGTGAGAAATCATTCCCCAACATTTTTAATTGAAATTAAAAGGGAATTACAACATAATGAAGTTTGGACAAAAAAGAGAAAGGAGGAAATCCCTTACTTGGAAGTGTGATCCCAAAGGCTTGAAAGAGGCTTCATGGGATATTGGGGGACATTGGAAGGATTCTAGAGAGAGTAGGAAAGAGGTTGGATGAACTCCAAAGTCTTTTAGTGAAGAGGATGTGGGATCTTTGGTGGGTTTATATATGAAAAGAGAGAGAATTCTTTATTAATTAGGTTTGGAACAACACACATTAAACTAGACAAAACCACAAACCAGCCTATGGTTTTTTCCCATGGTTGTTTCTAAAGGGGAGTGGAAAAAAATATTTTATAAGTTCAATGGCCGAAATTCTTAAAATAATAAGTTTTCTTATGTGGCGATGACTCACACTCTCAAGGAAAACATTTTAAAAAGGTAAAATGTTTTATAAGTCTTGAAGGGTTCACTAATGCTTTGTAAAATAAATCAAAAACCCAAAATCACATTATTTTTATGGGAAAACATATATTTTACAAACATAATGATTATAGTATTTCATTATATCACTATTTTGTCATTATGATGTCATAAAACACATTATATATTTAAATGGTATTTAATATTTACCAAATTATTTGACTGTCTCAGAAAATTATAAAAAATTCACCATTGGATAATTTTTATGTCCTGATTCAAAAAATAATATTCATTTTATCTAAATAATTTTCTAAATATGTGAATTTTTACTTTTAAAATAAAAACTGACATTTATTGAAAATTAATGGGTTTTGACAAAAACTTCTTTCAAACCTTAATAAAAATTACAATTGCATTCATAAAATTATAAAATAATTTATATTTAATAAAAATTAATTTAATAAAAATAATAATAATTTATTAAAATAAAAATCCATTAACTCATCAAAATAGTTTTATTAGTTTAATATTAACTAAAAATGATATTTGTTCTTTAGAAACAATTTACAAATAACAATAATAAAATGAAATTATATTATTTATTAAATACAAAAAAATGAAAATAATCATAGTAATAAGGTCTTGTTACATAATCCCTTACAACACCTGAATATGACTGAAGGTTAAGTTGTGTGATGGTGACAGACTCTTGGGGTGGCTCAGATATTATCACCCAGGTGGTAATCTCTATCAACTTCCACTTCTCCTGTAGGCGGTATCATTCAAGCTTAACATGTTGAAGATAATCTTGGTCTTGGTCAAGAGAGAAGACCAATGATGCCACCTCCTTTCTGATCTTCAACAAATTGGCTTCATATAGGGAAAGTCAACTAGATGAGGCCATCAATTCCTTTGTCTAAGTAAATTGGATTTGTTAAAGCCCTATATGTATACTAATCATGTGATCACTATTCAATGACTATATTGAAAAAAGTCAAAATTTTTAATAGTATTCTAAAATATAAAATCATAAAACCAATGAAGTTCACATTTTATATAACCATTTTACATAATAAGTAATTTAATTACATCAAGAGGAATTTTCATTAATGAAATTTTGGGTCATTATATAAAATGTGTTTGTGTCTATAAAAATAAATTTTTAGAAAAGATTTCTTTTATTTTAAAAAGTTTATTATTTTAATTTATAATTAATTGATTACAAAAATATCATTATATCAACATGTCTAAAAATATATTTTATATTTTATTTAATCCAACTCATACCTTCAACTCTAATGGTAATGTGATAACTATCATATAATGTAAAAGCATTTTAATAGTATGTCACATTTCATTTAAACTTTGTGGTGCATGTAATGTAAGCTACACTCAGTGTCATGTGTAATGCAAGATAAATTCATTGTTTCATAAAAATAAATCTAAACTCGATATTGGATGTAACACATGCTAAATTCGATGTTTCATTTAACACAAGATATTATAAAATAATATTTATTTTAAAAAAATATTTCACAAAATCTTGGGGTCTTACAATCGGAACATCATGTCCAAAAAAAAATTTCATTAATTGAATAGAATAAAACACCAAAATCAAAAGTGGTTTATTATAACATTTAATTTATAATTAATTTATTATCATATATGTAATTACCTCAACTCATAATTCCACTTTTTTTGATGACCCAATGGAATGGATATTGTCACAACATCATTGTGCTACAGAATCCAAGTATGAAATCCCTCCACAACTGATAAAAACAAGAAATAAAAAATTTGAACATAAATATAGAATCATCAGGTGTTATCAAGGATAATCCTGATCACTTACATTACTCCTCATTGACCATAAAAAATTTCTTCTTGAGAGAGGAGGAATTCATGATGATCTCTCATTGTCTTGATGGATGAATAGAGGAGAGAACTCTGTATATTTTGATATCTCTCTATGGATTTATAGAGTCTCACTTTATCCATTGTGTACACCAAATGTATTTTTAGAAATTGATATAATTAGATATTTTTTATAGAAGGATTAGGGTTGGAAAATTTCACACTAAAACCTTACTAATTTTAATATTCTTATTTGACCCCATGTCCATTTATTATAATAATATAAATATTATTATTAAACACTTGACATGTGAAAATCACAATGAATATTAATAAATTTTATTTATACCATTTCCAATCAGACTATTAAACTCAGTCTGCCTTCCCTCACTAGCACTTACCAATCATTAAGTAATTACAATTTAACAAATAAATTTCACTTCACTATTTTATGATAAATATAAAATTTATTATAATTTACAATATTTAAAATAAATATTTATTTTAATTATTATTTAACTCAATTATTATTTTGAATAATTTTTTATTAAATTATGGCTAACAAACAAACCCAAATAAATATTATTTATTTTTACTTGTTAAATTAAATGCTCGAGTTTAACTCAGAATGCATATACACTTAGTCTGTGATCCTCTAGGCCACTTTATCAGTTTCATTTAGTATAATTGCCTAAAGTACAATTTTTGCATCTAGAAGCATACCAAAGAATCCATAGATAAGGAAGTTATCATCGTAACAACGTCTAACCTCCTAGAAATGTTTACCATGCAATATGAAACCTTGGTTACAATATATAAAATCAATCAGGTTTCATGTGGGTGCCATCAACATATACACTTGATGCCTCTTTAGTTGAATTTCTAGATATTGATTTTCCCATAAAACACCATGGAAATGGATTTATTTTGGTTGCTTAATTCCCATTAAAGGGCCTAATATATTATATTTAGTCAAGAAAAAAAGGGATAAATCATTCTTCTCGTTATCCATTAATGTATTATAACTCGTGATGAACCAAATGTATCTTACTTTACCATGAACATATGTCATCAAGGTTTTCATAAATACATAAAAATACAAAATTCATGATATGCATTAATTACTATCTTAAAGTATAAGGATAAATAGACACATATTCATATTGGAACATCCAATGACACATGAAAATTTGAATTTATTAATGATGGGTCTATTCTCATAACTTTATATCTTAGATATTACAAAGGGTGAAAACCACGAGATGGTGTCTCGGTGCCTTTTGAGCCTCCTACCCAGATAGTTTGTATCATCTATTTCTATTCTGGAAATATGATCTGTGCAAAACGTGTATATTCCAAAATAATTTCATGGAACCTCCAGGTTCACATCATGTCATGGAACTTCTATGGCCTTTAAATGCAAAATATATTCTTAGGGAATTGTCATGTAGAAGAAAAATATTAACTAGATAAGAAGAATTCAATTAATAAACGAAAAAATTTAATCAAGAATTAAACATGTAGGTTCTAGGGAACTAACTCAACAATAATGATCTAATATCAAATTCAAGCTAAGGTAAGGATCATGATAATATCATTCAAGGTATTTGAAGTAATATCTACAAATACCGAGTGTGTTTTAGCTTATAAAGAAGCTATATAAGCGGTGTACAATAACAGAAATTTGTTCCACATCATGGAATCATACCTTGTAATTAAATGTTTTATCATAATGAAAATTACTGTAATCCTACTACTTGTACTATCCAATATTTCAATTTTTTATAGTGGGAAAAAATATACTTAGGGATATCATATCTTGATGAGTCTTACTCAATGGTGTGATGTCACAGATTGAGAAATAGGTATGTAGTGGAGACATGGAAATCCCAATGACTGAATCTGTAACTCAGTAGAAGCATTCATATATCATGCGAGTGCTAAGAAAATTTAGACAGTTGCATCAAGTGAAAGTGGGAGTGTTTTAAATGGGGGTTCCCTAGATCCAACTTGAACAACACTTTTTATTACCATATCATGTATACAGTGAGTTGTGCTCATTCCCAGCCTAACGAAAAGCCCTGTGAGCCCTTGGGATAGGAAAAAGACCTATCAAAGGGACCCATCTACTCTATCCCCATTCTCAACCATCACTATAAGCTCCTCTCCTTGACTCCACTATTGTGATTCCCTATTTCTCCCTTCAACCCCATCTGCTCCACCAACCTTTACCATCCTCTAACCCTTTCCACACACCAAGAATTCGCTCATTTTGGTGACCCCTCAACACTTTTTGGTGATGGTGAAGTATTATTTATCATCAGAAATTTCTTCTATGGATTGGTCTATATGTTAATTTGTTCATTCTTGGTTCCATGACTTCAGATCCTAGTTAGTGGTGGTGAAACCTTCACTGGGATCTGTGATGTAGTTTAGTGTTGGCAATAAATGATGGTGATGTGTGGGTCCTCTTTATTATTTACACATACTCACCCCTATATTTTACTGATTCTCTATCTAAAAAATATCTCCCTATAGACATACATTCCTTCTCACCTCACAATCTTTCTTCTAAGGAATTTTCTCATCATTCCACCTCGCCTTTCTTTTTCTCTCTACCATACATATTACCTAATATCATCCGTACAAATCACTCTGTATATGCCACCATTTTCACTCCTCCCTTTATGTACATATAAAATGGTGATTCAGAATATTATGTTCATCAAACAACAAGTGAGTGGGTTCATTTGTCTAGAAGCAGGTAATTTTATTACTATCATTATTGATATATATTTTTTGATTAATATTCCCATGGTAAATGGAATCATTTTTTCAAGACTCATCTTGGGAAATAAAATTTCATCGGCCATCCAGGATTATGCATGATGTATTAATACCATAATAGTGTTAAAATTTAGGCATCTACTATTTTCATGAAAATTTCCATTGATTACCTGTTGTACCAAAAGGTTATCAAAATTATCAAGATATAATGAGAACCTTAAGATAACATGACATTAATATGAAAAATGTGTCATAAGGTCTAGATACATCATAATAACTAAAAAAATGGTGTCTGACCATCTGATGTTAAGGGATTATAAGGATTTATAATTCTTCTCATGAATTTCACACTTGGTGATCTCGAGTATACGAGATCCTTAGGACTGACCTGCCAATATGAACACTGCATATTTTAGGTGTTATTGGTAGCTCTTATTTGATAAAACATGTAATGGTGTCCTACCTTGATATTAGTTTTATTGTATAATATTTAATAATGTGTTTTTATGCAATAAAATACTATGAAATTTAAATTGTGATGAGGTAGCTAGCATTCAGTGCAACATTTGTGGTATCAACTTGATTGAATAATCAAAATAGAATTGGTCACTTATGAAAGTAAGTGATATCTTCAGCCAAGTTTATTAGGATGATATTACCTTCACTAAAACCTTTGTCATGGTAGAATAAGGTAATTCTATACAATAATATCAATGAATAATAAAACATTAAAGGATGAGGAAATGAAGTGTGCATCCTGCTTTATGAGATATCATGAGATAAAAATTATATTACACGACAAGTTTCTGTATTAACAGATTTGATTTATATGACTTGTCTTTTTCTATTTAGGAATTTTGATGGGTTTCTGGACTCAAATACTATTTTGTAAATAGTATTCACTTCTATCGATATAATGTCCTAGAGGGTCACACATTAAACATATTCAAAATTCTACCCAATTCTAATGAATAATTATTTAGATGTAACTTCCCCATCGTAGATGCCAGTAAACTAGTGCCCTGAGTTGGGTTTCCACATGACCCTTGGAGTGCCTCCCTATATGCCAAAGACGACTAACTAGCGATGAGGGTATAATAGAGCATGTTGGTAGAATATACTCTCTTTATCATAATATACCATAAAAGATAACAAATAGAAAGAAAGGAAACATAATAACCAACAACAGGACTTACCAAAATCTTCCCAAAATCTGGGTACAAACCCACAACCAAACTGTAAATATGCCATTTCATTTCATATAGTGACAAGTGTAAGGAAACCCAAAAATTAAGGCAATCTAAAAATCTGTAAATTTGGTTTCAACACCAAGTCTGGACCCCTCCTCTATGCAAATCCCATGCCTAATCAACCATATAGCATAGGGCCTTTTTCACATGTCTTGACCTACAACCATGAAATCTGCACCGGGTACCCAATGACAGCCCGAGAATGGTGTGAGTACAACTTAGTAGGCCACCACCAATGGTTTATACAAAATATCCAGTATAAAAAAATAGTTTATGAATATTCTAAAAAAATAACAAGGTAAAAATGGATAAATCAGGCTATTACTTGTCAATATTCACTTAAAACATTTACATCATTTAATACAAGGGTTAAGAAAATCATGTATAACAAAACATCCTATACTGGTCAACCACCAAGCATAAGGAAATAAAACAACTTCCCTATCTCACTACGTAAACCATTTAACAAACAATTACATCACACTACTTTGGAGCTTCAATCTAGGTAGTCTCAACCAATAAAACTGTTAGGGTCCTAGAGCCCTTGTCCAAGTCACTAACTAATATATTCTAGGGATGGGTTTAGAGCCTTATTCCAACCCAACCCATGGGTTTACAACATCATCCAATAACCAACATACCACCAAGTTATGTGCATATTATTTATTAACCATTCATCACATAAATTTTTACAATAAGAAATAATCAAACAGTGACCCTAACATTCAAAATTCATGGTTCATTCCATGCATAAATAATCTTTATGTCTTACTTAATTACACATTCTCATTTTCATCCTTTATCTATTTAACTCAGTCACTATACTCCATTTAACCCATTCACTCTATTCCAAACAACCTATATGCCAAGTTAAAAACAACAAAAAACACCATTAGTATCTAATTTATGTCCTAATATAACATATAAACACATTTATTATGGATATATGTCATAAAAATTCAATTTTACATTTATCATTTCAATTCCCAAGTTCAAGAAGCAGCACACCCCATGGATAGCCCCCAACCTAATCAAATCAACCTCAACACATCCCATAGATATCATGAGGGGTTCAATTAAACATTATCCCAATAAATTCATCAATCATACCAAGGAAAAAATGGGAACAAAAAACACAAAATCACATCCACATACACACAAATAACCAACAAGAATATGGGATATAACTTGTAGACCACCGGCCTTGATTTTTAAGATGAAATTTTTTTTAACTTTAGATTTTGACTCATATTTGAATACCATTTGAATCCCTAGTCTAATATTCACTGGAAAAATAGTGTTTTAGGGATTTAGAAGAAGAAGAAGAGAAAATACAAAATCCCTAATCCAAAAAAGAGAAGGAAGATGAGTGTTAGACTCTCCCAAATCATCAATTCACAACCAATGATGCTCCAAATGGCCTAGAAATGATGGAGATTGATACTTGGGAATCCTGGGGTGTTTTGGTTCATCACTAGGGTTGTAAGAGGTATAAATGAAGTAAATATTGAGTTATAACACTTGAGGCCTGAGAGGAAAAAATACTAAAATTACTTTTTTTAAATGGGTTCATGGTTTGGATGCATGGTTGGTCAAAACATGCACCAATCATATTCCAACCTATATCCAAGAGGGGTCTAGGACACATGATTACATGGGAATCCCGCACGGTTTGAAAAAATATTCTCTAACCATGTGGGATGGATCTATTCAAGCCTATATAGTTTTTTATTCCCCCAAGGATGGTTTATTCAAACCATGAACCCCTCCTCCAAGAATGAACAATTTGGGCACACGGTTACTACTAACCATGCCCCAACCATGCAATATACACTGGATGTCAATTTTTTCCATTTATATTGTGATCTGAACACCTAGAACACCCTTGAGACTCCTTATGAATTTATAAAACATTAATTTAACCAAAATAAAGAGACATAAACAAAAACATAAACAAGAATTTACTTGTAGAATGTGTGGGATCTTACAACTTCCCAACCTTATAACAGCTCCTCCTAAAGCTACCCTTCTCAAGTATCATTTGAAAAATAAGGTGAAAAGATTAGGCCAATGGTCTTGCATATCTATATCCCTATTCTATGTTTCTTCCTTGATATTACAATGCTACCAAAAAACTCGAACCAATGGCATAGTCTTTACTCACAATAATTTCTCACTATGATTCAAAATATGAACCAAATTCTTCTAAAAGGACGCATCAGCCTCAAACTCAACATCTTCTACACTAGTAACATGATATAGGTCAGGGTGATAATAATGAAGTTGTGACACATGAAATACATTATTCATACCACTATACTTATTTCAAATATTCAGTAGGTATGCCACTTGTATGATCCTCTCCACTATCTCAAACGTCCCCACATAACTAGGTACTAACTTACCCTATTTCTAAATTCAATGGCAACCCAACCTCATTGCCACTCAAAGAAACTATCAATTACCCAACATAAACTCAAAAGGTTTATGTCTATAATCCATATAAGACTTCTTCCAACTCTAAGTCATAGACATATGTTTTCGAATCAACTGAACTGGTTCTAATGTCTCTTGCTTGAGACTTGGTCCCAACAACTCGGATTCCTCGATCTCCATCAAACACGACATAGATCTACAAAACCCGCCATAAAGAACCTCATATGGTGCCTTATGAATCATCTCTTGGTAACTATTTTTATATGTGAACTCAATATGCTCCATGTGCTTCCCCAAAATCAACCAAAATCTAGGACACATGCCCTCAACATGTCCTCTATTACTAAATATTACGCTTTGACTACCCTTACATCTGCAGATGGAAGGTCGAACTAAAAAATCATGGGTACTATGAATTTTCTATAACCACTATCTAAAGTGTGATGTAAAATTAATATCATGATATGAAACTATATTCCTTACCATCCTGTGCGACCATACTGTCTTTCAAATATAAAATTCAAACAACTGATCAATGGTGAAGGTCTCTCAAATCAGTATGAAGTTTTCCACTATGGTCTATCAGTCAACTATTAGCCAGATCACATCATTCTTATGAGGCTTCCTCAGATGAACCAATAGAAAATCTATTATCACATTATCCCATTTCCATTCTAGAATTGGAAAATATTGTAATAAACCACCCAGTTGCTGATTCTCGGCCTTTACTTGCTGATAGGTATAGCATCGCACCACAAAACCTTCCACCTCTTTCTTTATATTTGGACACCAATACTACCTATGAATGTCACAATACATTTTGGTTGAGTGAGGATGCACCAAACACTTTAAGTTGTGGAACTCATGCATCAAATCTTCCCACATACAAGTAGGAACAACAACCTGACCACGAACATAAATGATCTCATCATCCCCAATAGTCCAAAAGGAAGGCCCCTTCCCACCTTCAAGACTTTCCCTAAATTCTAAACACATTCCATCCTCATAGAGCCTCTACTTGATCCAAATCAGATGCATGGCCTCAACTACCAAGTATTCATGGGTTATCTACCCTTTCCAATATTATACCTCTAGATGCACCTCAACAAACAATGCCAACATCCTACACTCAGAACTAGATTCTTGAACCCCTGATTTTGATTCTTTTAACTCAAAGCATCTACCAAATTATTTCACATTCCCAATGTGTTTACCATCTCGAAATCAAAGTAATGCATGTATTCGAGACATCTTTTCTACTAAAGATTCAATTTATGCTAGTAGAAGATGTATATAAGGCTCTTATGATCGGTATACAAAACGAACCTCTCTCCCAACAAATAATGTCACCAACACTTTAGGGAATAAACCACTGTATCAAATTCAATATCATGTGTTGGGAAATTTTGTTCATTAGTTTGAAAATCTTGTTTCTAATACGTCATAACATTATCATCGTGTATCAACACTACCCCAATACCAACCCCAAATGTATCACAAAACAATGTATACTCTTTACCCAACTTGGGTTGGATCAAAATTGGTGTAGAAGTTAGCTGTATATTTAACTCTTGAAAAGAATTCTCACATGCATCAAAACATTCAAACATGACACCTTTATTGGTTAAACCCAAAAGAGGTGATTTTGATGTAGATAAATCCTTGATGAACCTTCGATAATATCCCACAAAAATAAAATAAATCAGATATAAAATACATTATTGGGTTATACCCAAGACACAACAACTTGAAATTTCTCCAGGTCCACCAACACAGCTACCTCAAAGATGATACAACCCAATAAATTCATCTTTTCATTCCAAAAATGTTACATTGATAGCTTTGTGTAAAGACTATGCTCTCTTAGTGTACTCATAATGATGTCAAGATGTTTGGCATGATCATCCTATGTCTTGGAGTGCACCTATATGTCATTAATGAAAACATTTATAAATTGATCTAGGTATGGGTGAATGATTCGGTTCATTAGGTCCATAAATATTGTTGGTGCATTGGTCAACCCAAATAGAATCACAAAAAACTCATACCAACCATACCTTATCTTAAAGGAAGTTTATAGTATATCAAAAGGTATCACCCTAAGTTCATGATATCCTGACCTAAAATCAATCTAAGTGAACGTGAAAGAACCCATCCACTTGTCAAAAAGATCATCGATTTGTGGAAGAGGGTATCGGTTCTTAACTGTCATCTAGTTCAACTTCCAAAAATCGACATACAACTACAAGGATCCATCATCCTTATTGTAAAAAAACACAAGAGATCCCAATGTGATGTACTTAGAAAAATGAAACACTTGTTCTCTAATTCTTCCAATGTTCTGAGATTTCTTTTGGTTCCATTCCATGTGGTGGAATAGAGAATAGTTCTATTCCCAAAAGAAACTCTATGATGAACTCAACCTAGCTATCGAGTGGAATCTATGAGAAGTATTTATAAAACACATCCTGAAACTGATCCACCATAGTAGGAAAGAAAAGCTTCTCTACTCCCTTATCATCAAGAACAAGACAAGCCACATAGGATGTGAGTTTACCCAACTGCTAACAGACTGGCCCTGCACAGCCATATCAGATATCCCATTTCCCATGGTGATCATATGAACTCCCCTATGGAGATGTAAACATTAACATACAACAATAATATTCAACATGATCCTGGTACATCACTATCCAATTCATTTAAAAAATCAGATCAAAACCTGACATCTCTAGCACAAATAAGTCTCAATAAAAATTGTACCCACCAATATCAAGGGAACACCCCTTACACTTCCATATATTTTCTGTCCAAACTCCCATTGGTGTATCCATCCATATAACTCCACAAATATATTCTACTATTAGGCCCAACACACAGAAAACCGACTAGAGATAAAAGACTTGAGGTTCCTGTATAAAACAAAGCACCACAAAGATTGGAAGTTATAAGAATCATACATCAATTTGTTGATGTCCTAGCCACGATACATCTAGGTGTAGGCTGAAATACATGAAGATGACCTATCCCTATACCTTGAACCTAGACCTATGATCTTGGTGTTTCACTAAATTGATAATATGGACACTCTCTAACTAGATTACAACAACCATTACCCTGACTGGTATGGCTGATAGATCTCCAACTATATTTCTGGTATGTGGTAACCAATCCCCTACATGCACTCAACATTGGCCCCAATCCTATATTAGTAACCATCTATAGAGGTTTCAAAAAAACCTCTATGCAGTACCTAACTGGTCACACATTCAACACTCAACTGTTGGTATGGGACACTTATTGTTTATGTGTACCGACCAGCTGAACTGAAAGAAGAAAACTTGGTCACTACCTCGAGAGGCTAGCTCCCTTTTCTAGATACTCTTCCCCCACTTGTTTTTTGTAAAATCTCAAGGTGGTTCTTAATACCTTTGGAAACCATACCACTGGGTCGCCTAATTGGAACTGCATTCCCTCCAACAAAATCCTTATATAGGTTTCCTTCTAAAATGATGGATGATCCACCACCTATATAAACCTCTTTAAGATGAAGATATTCACATGGGACTTAATCTCAAGTCTATGTACCCCATGAAAATGTCTCTCCATAGTCACCTCATCCCCATCCAAAGCTGTAACAAAGCATTTTAAGTCAGTAAAGATGATAACATAATCCATCACTAACATGGTCCATTGGGTCAACCTCAAAAACTCCACAACATTATCATGTCTCAGGGTTTCAAGATAGAAATGTTATAAAAACATTTCCTAGAAATCATTATATATCATACCATCTGTTTACTGCGTCTGAAACAAAATATCCCAACAATGATTTGTCTAACCTCACAACATGTAAGCTGCCAACTTTACTCTCTTCTTAGGAGGAGTCTCTATGTGATCAAGAATCATCTGAATAGAATATCTCCAGAACTTTACTGTATCTAGTCCACTCTCTCCAGAAAAGTTCGGAGGGTGTTGTAGATGAATCTCCCTAGTCATCTCAAAAATTCTTAGCACAACCTACCATAGGTCAAGTTATTTTATTTTTAAAAAATAAGATAAGTTCTCATAGAATGATTCCTCTCCCCTATAACCCTTGACCACCAGGTTTTCTTACTCCACTTCGGGATGAGAATTCTCGGTGATATCTTCTTGTTTCCCAATCGGAACATGACATCATGGTGGCATATTACTACAATGACAAACACAAATCTCTGACCAAATAACACCAGGAATCCATACTTATAAAAAATATGGCCCTCCACTGGCCATAAATAATCCATTCTGTATCCAATATCTGAAGATATATCATCACACCTCCATCACTTCCCTTAGTATTCCCTACTACGGATCATGGTTAACATGGGGAAAAAACTCACTCAACCATGGTAATTTTTATAAAAAACCATTTTAAACAATTATCCTCTTTAAAATAAAATTATTTCTATTTTAGATACCCTTCCCTCTTTACGACTTATTACAATTAAATATTTAACCCATTTATAACTTTCCATTGAGGACTATACATTAAAATTTCTTTCTCATCCTTTCCATTTACCCATTTTCATCAGGTTTATTAGACCCCACTTCATTCATATTTTGGAAAAGATAATGAAATGAAACCTACCCTTCATGTCCCATATATCCACCCCATCTTTTCTTTCCAAGATGAATGCAATCTATATCTCTAGGTTCTTAAAATGATGCATAAATTTACAACATCATAACATTTCGTATATAAGAAAAATATCGTATAATAGTCACATCATACAGTAAGTTCATCACCCAAAGATGAAATACCATTCAACTATAACAACGCATGTCAAGAACAACCATCCCACCTAGGGGTACATGGGTTTTCCCTCATACATGGGTTTGCTACACCCATGAAAGAGCCCATTTCCAAGATGCAAGACATCCTAGTCTCCCTTCTACCATACCCAAGTAGTAAGAAAATAGAGAAACTCCAATCATTAAAAATTGTAGAATCCCTATCTCTGATTCCACTAAAATGATACCCCTAGGTGGGTCACCACATGACCTTAGGAGTGCCTCCAAATATTCCAAAGGCCACTGACTAGAAGCGAGGGTATAATGAACATATGGGGATACTATAACCTCTTTATCAAAGTATTCCAAAAATTATAACAAATATAAATAGAAAAAATAACCGACAAACTCTTTACCAAATATCTCCCAAAACGAGGTAAAAACCAACAACCAAATAGTAAATATTCTAAGTCATGTCATACACTACCAAGTATATGGAAAACGAAAAATTAAGAAAAACTAAAAATCCCCATAATGGGTTGAGACACCAAGTCTGGACCCTTCCTCCTATCACATCCCATTCCCAATAAACCATTTAACATAAGGCATTTTTTCATGTCCTGACCTGTAACCATGAAATATACTCAGGTACACAATGGTGGCCCGAGCAGGGTGAGAGTACAACTAAGTTGGCCACCCCCAACAATGTCAACAAAATATCTATTCTAAACAGATAATGTATGCATGTAAAAAAACCATAACAAGGTAAAAAAATAAATCGGACCATTATTTATCTATATTCACTTAATCCATTGACATAATTCAATCCAAGGGTTAAGAAAATCATGTATAATGCAACAAACTATGCTATCCAGCCACCAAGGATAAGGAAATAAAACAAGTTCCCTATCTCACTAGGGAAAAATTTTCACAAATAATTTCATCACACTACCTTAGAGCCTCAGTTCAGGTAGTCTCAACCAATGCAACTGTTATGATCCTAGAGCCTTAGTCTAACTCCATAACCTATGCATTCTAGGGGTGGGTTTAGTGCCTCAGTCCAACCCAACCCATGGGATTAGAACTTTAGTCAATACCCCACATACCACCAAGCCATGTGCACATGATTTATTAACCATTCATCATATAAACTGTTCCAATAAAAAATAATCAAACAATACAAAAAACATTCACAATTTAGGGTTTATTCCATGATTAAATCATCTTTATATCTTACTCATTCACAAATTCTCATTTGAAACCATATTCCATTTAACCTACTCATGTTACTCCATTTAAACCCTTCGAGATATTCCACACAACCCTTTATTCCATGTTAACAACTAATATAAACACCATTAGTATCCAATTCATAACTCAATACAACTTGTTAACACATTTATTATGGATCTATGTAATAACAATTCAATTGAACACTAATCATTTCAATTATCATGTTCAAGAAGTGGAACACCCCATGGGTGGACCCTAATATAGTAAAATCAACCTCAACACTTCCAATGGGAATCCTGAGGGTTAAATTAAAAATTTACCCAAAATAAGCATCATTTCTACCAAGGTAAACAAAAAAGGGGAACAAAACCATGCTGAAGCACATCCACATACAAGAAAATAACAAACAAGACTTTGGGATATAGCTTGTAGAGAATCAACCTTGATTTTGAAGATGAACACCCACCTAACCTTGGACTATGGATTATATTTGAAGACCCTTCAAAGCACCAACTTATGATCCACTGTTAAAAGAGGGTTTGTGGGCTTTAGAAGAAGAAGAAAAACTACAAAATCCCTAATCTTAAAAAGAGTTGGAAGATGAGTGTTAGACTAACTCAGAGATTCGATTCACAACCAACGACACTCCAACTGACCTAGAAATGAAGAAGATTGATCCTTGGGATTCTTGGGGAAGCTTAGTTCATCACTAGGGTTGTGTGGGGAAGAAATGAGGGAAACCTCGATTTAGAACATTTAAGGCACAAGATGGAAAATTAGTAAAATCCCATTTTTAAAGGGGCACATTGTTTGTCCGCACGGTTGGTCAAAACATGCATCAACCGTGTTCCACCCTATAACTAAGAGAGGGCCAAGATGCATAGTTTCCTAGGGACCCCACACGATTTGACAAATCATGCTCTAACCATGTGGGATGGATCTGTCCAAGCCTAAATGGTTTGTCCTTCTCCATGGCACAGTTTGTTCAACCTGTGCACCACTCTCCCATACATGCATGGTTTGGATGCACAGTTACTATTAACCATGTTCCAACCATAAAAAATGCATTGGGTGGCCATTTTTTCACTTTCTCTCATGTCTCAAACCCCCATAAGACCCTCAAGACTCCTTAAGAATTTGACAAACATCCCTTTTACCAAAATAATGAGACATAAACCAAAACATATATAGGAAATTACCTCAAGAAAGTATGGGATCTTAAATTAGGACATGGTGGGACCTACCATAGGGTTCAGGATATGTATGACAATATATGATTTACATGAAATAATTAAATTCAAATTATTTGAGTATACAATAATAGGTATTGAATTTTTTTAATAAATGTATTTTCATGTATTGATGTAAATACATGAAAAATATTATATGAAATAATATTATCTTAATATTCAAGATTCATTTAATATTTGTTGGAATAATGAGTCGAGTTAATTGCATTCTTTTATCATGTAATATATTTATTATATTATAAGTGATACAAATATAAATAATATTTATACCTTTTTAAATCAGTCATACTATTTCGTTTATAGCTTATTTAGTAGAAAATAAATAATCAGGGGTCAAGAACCATTTTTCTTGTTTTTCACTTCACTATATAGGTCCGAGAATACTCACACAGTAGGTACTATTCACCTTGGGATTTTGAGAGATCTTCACTCCTCTCTTCATATTCCTAGAGAGTGAATCTCTCATTCCAAGTAATCGACATAAGATCTCCTTCACATATTGATGGAATATCATAACGGATATTTTCGGGACATCGAATAAGTTTTCAAATCTCTGCGCTAGCACCCAAATTTTGAAAATCGATGCCCCATGGTCTTTTGAAGCATGTGTGGACGATCTAGACGGATCCTTCTTCGGTTCCTTCAAGCAATGATCACCGATATTGAGCAGTTGTTGATCACATCTTAAATATGAATATGGTATTTATTTAATTTAATTTTTTTATTAAAATTATTCACATGTGATCTTTGGGTTGTACCTAGGAAACATTTATGCTATAGATGATGTTATGGCTTGAGTCATTGAATTAAAATTTTAAATTTTTAATCTTTCAGGATTTTTTTGTGCATCTGTTACCAACCATTACTCCACTATTGTCAAAAAAAGAGCATAATGAGATAAAAAATTCTAAAGACAATACTAGGTTCAAAAATGATAATTTTTATATTATTAAGGTTTTGCTTCAAAATATATCATGTTCTAATAAATTTTTTTTAAATCTATCTATTTTATCTTGTATAAACTTTTCTATGTGAGATCACTTAAATTGTGGGAGAATATGTATCTAGATTATTATTTGAGAAAATATTTATTTTTAAAAAGGGTTTGGTATAATCACAAGTGCGGAACACGAATATACAATGAAAATTGCAAATAAACCGCTACATCGAGGTTTCGACTCTGCGACCACACCCCAATCCCCAAACCACTATCACCACCCATGTCGACTGCGAGGGTTGAGATTATATTTATTAGTTTGTAAAAATGTATTTCTATAACCATTTACATAAAGTACCCTCGTTCCTTCATAAATTAATAAAAATATTTTTAGTTATTCTCAATTAATTGAGGATACTTTTAATTATTTTCTAGTGACATTATCCTAGATGGGATTGTTTTTCACTCATTACTCTTAATTTATATGTAATATTTGAATAACTAAACAACATAATATCCATGATATACTCCATTAAAAGAAAAAAAATCCTTATCATATTTTTTTGTTCAGGTAATTGGTTAAACGCCTCTAATTGGGTTATTATCATATCCATCCCCCAATTCAAAGATTTTCATTTTTAATTCATAAATAAACTATAATGTCGAATCAATAATAGTGGACAATACGCCCCAAAAAACAATGAAATTGGAGTTCTTTTTGTTATGAAACTAATTGAAACATAGTTTTTTAAGGTTAGATGTTGTTATATTATATACCTCTTATGAAATAAAATAAAATAAAAAATAAATCCCCATTTGAAAAAAAAGTACATGAATTAATTCAATATATAGAAAAAAAATAAAAATTGTTGTTTTTAAATCTAAAATGTAAAAAATGGTATTTTTCTATGTAAAATACAAGAATTAGAAGTTTTTTTTGAAAAAAACATGAAATATGAGGTGATTCCTTATACCAAATATCCAAGATAACATGAGAAAAACATAACAAATATTTCAATTTGTTTTAAAAAATGTGAATAACTTGATAAAAAAAAATCATTTATTAGGTGAATGTATCTGTAATATCCATAAAAAATATCTTAATAGTCATAACTATATTGTTTTCTCAACAAAATATATTGTTGATCAATTTAATTTAAAACATATTAATGCAACTCTATGTTGGTGGGAACCATCCCCCAACAATTTGATACTTAATTATGGAATACGAGTGATGGTGGGATTGATGTCCATCATCTGTTCTCACCCTTGTTTATAAATGTGAGGCACCCCTTACCTCAAAACACAAAAAACTGAAAATGTTAGGGGAAAATATTATATTTAGGTAAAACTACCAATGGCATCTTTTTCATGCTACAAATAAATTACAAGTAAATTTGTTGTCTTGGGGACTTGACCTAATGATCCCGCGACCTCACGACCACACCCCAAACACCAACCCACCCATACCACACAAGACTACCGTGGAGGGAAAACATGAGTGGAATATAATAAATCATTATAGGATTAATTTCTTACCCATGTCATTTTATTTTAATTCTGATATTATTTTATCTCTTTCAACTTTTTCCATAAAATAAATTCTTTCCAATTTTTAATTTCCCAACATATTATCATTAAAAACATTCTTGGGAATACATTTTTGTTTTTTACCTAATTATATAGTTTTTTGTATTTTTTAAATATCATACATACATCGCTGGTACCAATGGAAAAGTTTTAAATAAGTAACGTAGAATATAGATGCATTTGTTTTTCACAAAAAAATCATGTCAAAAAGTTATTAACAAATCTATAGTGTAAATTTTAGAAAAGTCATAGAAAATAAAAATAAAAATATATTTCAAATGCACATTGCTGTTAAAAGAAATCCACCCTCTATAAAATAATTCACCCATTTTAGATGATCCTGATTTTTCATGTGTTTATTTTACCACTCTATAATATTTATAGTTGTGGGATTGTCCTACCATTTTAATTTACTTATATTTGTGTTTCTATTTATATATGTACTAATTTTAATTATTTAGGTGTATTAAATATTTAGTTTTAGTTAGTATTGAAATTAAATAATAATAAAATTTTCTTTTCCCTTTTTAACTATTATCATATTGAACATCATCAAAATCAAATTCAAAACTCTCGATATCACCATATGAAATAGCACATCATAGATCATGGATGTATAAATTCAACTATAATCCATGGATATCACAAAAATAATCAAATTTAATTTTTTCAAATTCACATAAAATAAATCAAAATTGATGATCTTCCTCAGAATACATCTAAATGAGTTTTTAAAATTTTAATATCATATGAAAAGTTATCTAATAAAAAACTAGAAGTGTTTGTAGGAAAGGTCTAATCATTAATAGGAAGTAATTATTAATGCTCTCCAACAATGAATGGAATCTGTTATGTTTCCAATATTATAGAAGGGTTAGTGAATATAACTCTATCTAGTATCAAATTGCATCTAGATTAAAGTATTATTGTTTTGAGGTTACAAAAATAGACGTGCTTTAAAATATTTATATGAATTTTCATTTATATCATAAAACAATTTAGTAACAATATCATTTTTGGGGATATGAAAATTATTTTAATATTATATCATCATTACTAATGGGAGAATATAACAATGGGATTTTGATTAAAAAACATCGGTCTCATCTTATTAGTTCAACAATAGAATTTTCTACAGTTAATTGTCACATGCTAAATGTATGAGCATAGTGGTTCATCTGTGGGGAACCCCAACCCCCTCCTTAGTGGTTGGGTTTGAGTTGTCCATATCTTCCTATGATGTGGGGTTCACTAGTTTCATCCCACCATTTACTAATTAGTAAAGTGGTTTCAACTCCAAACCAGGGTGGTTTCAATACTGACACGCACCATCCTCCGTGTTGTCAAGGAGACTCTCATCTCTTAGATATAGAAAAACCACATGAACCGTAGCCCTGAGGTTCTTTTTGGTGTAGGAAAAGACCCCCATGATTGATTCATGACATTCTCCAACCACCATTCCATGCACGACCTCATGAATACAAGATCATGGCCTTCAGTGTGTCCATCAAATGGTCTAGTTCCAACAAATCGGTTGTCATGCATGAATAGGGGACATTATTTTTTCATCATTAGCTTCATGGACCACACGATCTCTCTTCGTTACAAACCATCATTGTCCACCGAATCTCTCTAGATTGAAAACCACTTCCACGAAACACACCCTCTATAGTGGAATCTTTGCCTCTAAAATTCACAAGAGCATGAAAATCTATATCGTTTCACCTCTCCAATGACACCCCAAGACTCTACTCCCACCACAAAATTCGAACCAATAGAATTATGAAAATATCATGAGACACATTCTCTCTAATACAAATTGTCACTTGATGAACATCTTAATACAACAGTTCTCCATTGTAGCACCCCAATCCCTTTCATTATGGGTGGGGTTCAGGCTTCCAACTATTTATATGATGTGAGGTTTGTTGATTTCATCCTTCCATGGACTTATTCAAGGAGTCAACCCAACTCCCACCCAGGATGTTTTTTTGTACTGACACGCACCATCCTCAACCTTGTCGGGGAAACTCTTATATCTTCGATATGAACAAACCACATGAACCATAGTCTTGATGTTCATGCTGGTGTTCACCAAAACAACCATTATTTTATCATAACATAATGCTATCATCTTTGAAAATAATCATGCATATGGGAGATTTTGAGGAAAATGTTATTTTGGTGGACATCGTGGAAGTCATGACCTAGTACATAACTGCAGGTGTGGAGAAATAGAAATGAATATCAAAATAAAAAGAATATAAACTCAAAAACTCCCATAAAATACTGAAGATTCATATTACCAATGCAGTTACAGGGGACACTATTATTGAATATTTCAAACCTTTATATTCCTCTTCAAAATATGAAAAACATCACTTATAGTGAAAAAAAGTGAAGAAACATTACTGAGGAAGTCAAAGTTTTATTTTTCTGATATTTTTCCCATATAACAAAGTGAATATATGTGGTTTTAATTCAATATTGTACAAGTTTTATCAAATTTTTAGTTTTTATTTTTATTAATATTATTTTTTAAATTTAGAGAACTAAAATGGAAATCATATTAAAGATGATTTCATACCAAATAGTGTCAAGAAATTCTTACTCTAATCCACTTTTTTTTATTAAATATGACCACTTATAAGATAATGGTACCCTCGATACAAGATAACATCTTGAAAAAAAATAAAACACTATATTTATTCTTTCATTATAAAAACACAGTAATTAAAATCAAAATATAAATCTATGCATTCATCACATTTTAGAGTATTCGAGTGAGTCTCTGCATGCTCTAGTGTCATAGCATAGTTGTCCTACACAAGACCAGACCATATCTATGTTTTATGTATCCTCGTGAACATTAAACTAGATAGTGAGGAAAAATGAAGAGTTATTTTTCTCAATATACACTTGAAAATTTGAATACCATAATAAAAATCCCTTCCATGACTTCATTCTATTTTCGGTAATCCATAACCCAAGTTTAATTTGACAAAACATGTGGTCCTACTGAAAAAATTTAAACTAAATCATACAGCGATTCATTGGTAAAAGACTCTAGATTATTTTTGTTGATTAAACAAGAAATATAAATAAAATAGGATGCACCTCTTCTAGTATATCCCTCCCCTGATCTCTGTGAAATCCACGAGAAGGTTTGGTGATCATGTTTCCTTATCCCAATATAAATAAGGACTAAGCAGTTCCTGTTGAAAAAAACACAGATACATTGTGATTGATTCCCTTTTAAATAAAATCCATAATTTTCCCTCTCACTCTTAGCCTTTGTGAATAAGCTCAATCCAAAACCATTTTTATCTATAGGATTAGTGTTATCATTGTGTCTCTTCTTCTTTTTTTCATTAGTTATCCTCCACATTTATAGAAACATTATTCTACTCATCCAATTATTTGGAAATAATAGAATTGGAAACCTCTACAGACCTTCTATAGTCCCATAAATTATTATTCTGGATTCCGATAACTACCTTTAAACCGGTAAGAATATTAGTAACTAGTGGCTTAGGGATGTGAAAACAAGATGTTTTCCTAATTTTGTCTAGTGTAAAATGTTCATCCTCATTCTCCTTTCATTTAATTTCCAAATTTAATGAAGAACCAACTATTTTCTCATGATCCTCATCAAAAAAGAAAAAAACATACTTGTATTAGATGGGTTGAACATATACATAATTCAATCATAAATATCTTCATTATGCATAGTTTACATTTCATCTATGGTGATATTGAAATTGGGAGGAATGAAAACTTCTCCTGAACCTATCTAGAACTGGTTCAGAAAAAGGAAACAACCTTATCCACAGCCTCATCAGTAAGGGGGTTGAGAGAATTAGCAATAGAATCATCAAATTCACTCTGTCAACATTGATTCATTTGATGAACCTGACTTGAATTACATTCTCAAAACCAATATGAGATTGAAACAAAATAGATTTATTAAATAAACACTCACCAGTGAAATAAATCCAAAAAAATTGGATATGGTTTTAATAGATTGAGATCCATGGAAATACAAGACAGCCTGGGGGGTTTCAATGTTCAATAGTGATCATCTAAAGAGAGAATGAATCTGACAAAATTAACAAACAACCTCAAAATGAATCAACAAGTTAGAGTGATATTTATGCAACTTAGGGGACATCGATGTTGAAAATAAGAGAACAAAGTATTAAAGAACAATCGAGAAGTCTCATTAAACTCTTGGTAAGAGATTTAAACTACTGATTTTTCTTCAAGAACCTTATAATATTTCAATCAGATCTTGATAGATATAAATTTGGGAAGGGTACTGAAACTGCACATAGGAAAGATAGAGGTAGATGAGCTATAGGAGGATGCCCCTCCCCGAATGTCAAGGGAGGGGATGTATCCATTAGCATGCCCTAAATTTTTTATTCCATTGAGATGAAATTCATGAAGAGAGTGTGTTCATCCCAAGACACATAATCCATAAAAATAAAAAATATTTTTAAGATATAAAATAAATAAAATCTATTTTAAATGAGTCCTACACCACCCAAACCGATTTATTGGGATTAGGGTACAGGTTAAATAATTATTTATAATATTAAAGTATCAAATTGAAAACTTGGTTAACAGATGGATATGGTTAGGGTACAATATTGCAAAAGGGTTTTCCAGGTTGGTTTCATATCAGTTTTTAATATTTGTTAACTAGTCATGTAATTTTATGTGATGTTGAAAATAGTTTGTTGATGTTGGTGATTGTTAAATAACATGAAATAAATATATTCCACATAGTTTACAAAACGTGTTATAGAAATAAAAAAAAATCAAAATGAGAAGGGTTTTTCATGTCAATTATACAATAACAAACATGAACAATAGTTTTGTTTTAAAAATAATTTTTTAATGTAAAATCATTTTAAAATAAAATAGTCCATTATATAGAAATAACATCACAAGTATAACCAAAAAACATTATAACAAATACAATTCTATAAAAAAAATCACATCAACCATTTTATCAAATCATTCCAAATTTAGAATTTGAAATTTCAACTTTAAAATATACATTACAAAATAAACTAAAACAAACTCAAATCTATGGAATAATTTTTCCATGATCATTGTAAATGGATTAGGACTTTCAGAATAAGTGTTAAGGTCATTAAAAATGTAAAAATTAAAATTATGTTATTTATCAGGTATTCTCAATAAAATTATAAGATAAATTAATGGACATTTTTTTATAAAATTTATCCTTGTAGATTTTGTAATAGTCTCAGTTGAAATTATTTCAAAAATAAATCTTTAATATTAACATCCTTTTTACATATTACTGATGATGAATTTTTTTTATAAAAAAATTCAATTCAGTCTAAAATTTTATGTAATTATAGTTTTTAATATCCCATGACCATACAGGCATAGAAATCCCTTAGAGAATTTAAACTTTTGAATCGGTGGAGGGGCCAAATTTCAATCTATGATTCATAATGGACTTATGAAGTTTAGAGTACCTAAAAATTGTTGTTTTGGATGGGTAATAAAGTTTGGGATGCATCTTGGGAGCTCAAGAGAGCCTTGGGACAGGTTGGGGTGGCAGGTGCAGCAAACCACTAGGTAGAGTTTGGCAATGAGCTGAGATGAATATCTTAGGGGTTGGTAATGTGAGACCCGTGATATTCTCTTGTGAATTTGGGTAAGTGAGATGAATGTGGGTAAAATTTACCCCACTGATACATCATAAAATAAGAGGGTTAGGCCAAAATAATGAACAATTTGGGTGTATTGTCCAAAGTTAAGTGTTTTGGATAGGGGATGGGCTTGAGGCCATCACTTAGTAAGGGGGTAGAGAGAATTAGAAATAGAATTAGAGAATTCAATAATTCGTCATTGATTCATTTAATGAACCTAAATTAAAAAATAATTTTCAATAAATAATATAATATTTAAACTAAATAGATTTCTTTAATCAATAATCATCTATGACATTAATCCAAAAATATTATAGTGGTGGATTAAATAGACCAAGAAACATGAAAATCTATGCCAACATGGGGTGTTTCAATGTTCATGTGTGATCATCTGAGTAGATAAAGCATCTGAAAAAATTACCAAATAAACACAAAATAAACCAACAAGTTGAAGGGATTTTGTGCATATGAATGTCATATGAGAATATAAAGAGAAGAAATGGGAATAACATAAATAACAGAGAGGATCAAGACCAAGCCTTCAAAAAATCATCCACACCAGCCATTTTAATGAACATATTATAGGAATTGGTAAGGTGGATGACTATTGGATGATGCATGCCCCACTACCCAATTCCATATGTTTCAATGTCATGTGTTGAGGGATAGTGATGTTCCAAATAAGAATCCAAAGAATAAACAAACAATTTGGAAGCATCATCGAACTACTAGGAAGAGATTTCAACAAGTGATTTTTATTCAAGAACCTTATAATCTTTCAATATGATCATGATAGCTGAAAAATGATAAGGGGTGATGAAACTGCATGCAGTGATGGTAGAGACAGATGGGCTATATGAGGATGCCCCTTCCCAATGGTAGGGGGAGGGTCTGTAGCCATTAGAATGTCCTAAATTTTTTATTCCATTGAGATGATATTTACAAAGACAGTGTGTACATACTAAGACACATAATCATTAAATAATTCTAATATAAAATCAATAAATTCTATTTTTAATACTATATTAGGTCATGTACTTATGAAATAAGTGATGGCCATGAGTCCCCCATTACCGGTACAGATTAAATATGGTTATAGTAATTATTAAATGAATATTTATAGGTTTATAGTAGAAAATTGAAAAACCAATTAATAAATGGACATGGTTTTGTAATATTATTGAAAAAAAATCTTTTACACATCGGTTCCTTTTTGGGTTTTAATGTTAGTTAATTAGTGATGTCATTGAAAGTGATGTTGAAAATATTTTCTTGATGTCGGTTATTGTTAATCAACATGAAAAAATGTATTTCGATTCTGTTATATAACACGTCGAAGAAATAAATCACAAATTTTAAAATGGGAAAAGTTTTTTCTAGTCCATTGTATAATAATAGAAACGAAAAATAGTTTTATTTCAAAAATATTTTTAAAAAAAATAAAATAAAATATCCTAATAGTACAATAGTGGAACCACAAACATAACTAACTAATCAAATGTAGTTTCATAACAAAAACTTACACCATAACTTTGTTCAAATCATTTCAAATTTATAATTTTAAATTTACACTTAAAAATATATATTACAAATAAACTAAAACCAAATCAAATCTATGAAATATAATTTCTATGCTCATTATAAATGATTTGTCTATTTGGGAATAATATTGAGAGTCATAAATAATATTAAAATTTAAAGGAAAACATTTAACATGTATTATCATTATAATTACAAAAATTAACCTTATAGAATTTTGTAACAATCATGTTTGAAATTATTTCAACCATAAATCATAGAGCATGATATCAATGTTATTTCATGCCTTGTCAATGATGAAAATTATATTTTAAAAGAATTTTTTATTTCAAAATAAAATTTTAACTACTTTCAGCCTATAATATCCAGTGACCATACGTGCATGAAAATTCCCAAAAGAATTTTAACTTTTAAATTGGTGGAGGGGCCAAATTTCATATTGTGATTCATAATAGAATTATAAATGTTGGAATACCTCAAAACAGTTGTTTTGGAAGAGGAATGGAATTCTATATGCATCTTGAGAGCCTTGAGAGAGGATGGGATGGGTGTTGCATCAGTCCACCAACCACTCAGTGGGATTATTAAGGGGAGATTTGACCCCGCCCCCCAAATTTTATGAGGGGGAAAACCCTCTTTTACCTTGTTCATGCGCACCTAGGTCGAATGGCCTTTCCTTATCCTCCCCTCAAATCACCACATTTTTGTCACACCCGACCTCCTTTTCCTTTTTATTCTATTTATTTATTAGTTATTTTTCTAGTCCATGGTGTTTGTGTTGAGTTCTCGGATTTTTTTCTCTAGAATCAGGTGTTTTTGAAAAGGAAAAAAGAGTGGAGAATGGTTTAAATAAATGTGCAGCTTGGACAAAAACATCAAAGTCCCTACATAGTTTGGTGCATAGGAATGCACCCCTTCATAGAAGCATGTGATATATCTTCCCATTGGGATTCAGGCAACCACACAGTAGGTGCATGGTCTAGAAAACTGTGTAGGGAACCCATGCAGTCTTCCCTAACTTGAAAAAAAGTATTATTATTATCATTTTAATTATTAATGGTTCTATTATTATTTTTATTATTTTCATTATTATTGTTATTATATTTTATTATACTCTCCTAATCCCTACTACCATTCACGTGACCTCTACCCTCCTCCCAGCTGGCACCCCTCCTACTTCATCTTCTAAATCCCTATTCTTGCCGTTCTTCCTTCCCCTTTTAGGGTGCATGCACCTAGGGTATTCCATAACTCGATTTTCGGGTGTTGTTTTGGTTGATTCTTGATGTTTAGGGTTCTTGGGTCCCATTGAGGCTTGTTTTATCCCCAATCATCAAACAAAATTGGTTTGCCTTTGGTTACGAGTATGTGTTCTCTAATTTTAATTTTTGGCCCCATTTTAATTAGGTTTTTTTAGTTCAAAATATTTTTATAGTATACCTTAAACATTCTTGGGATGTATTTGGAACACTGTTGTTGAAGGTGACATGAATCGGTATACACGGGTAATCATGTATATATATATATATATATTCATATCCTCTTTGTAAATATTCCTTCATGGTGAGGGGAATATGTATATTTAGTCAATGGGAACATATATGTGTGTGTGAAGGTGTATATAAGTGTAAGTGAGAAGTGGTTTCAGATGGAAATCTTCAAATAAAACGTGTTTTGAGGCAGGTTCCCTATGCCTAACCCTTTAATTTTAAATTCATAATTACTTTATTTTTTTTAAAAATGATTTCATTATTATAAAGAAATTATATTCTATGAAAAGTTGCCCCTAAGGCACAACCTAGTCGTTGCATCCCTATCATGGTGTTTGGTAGGTCTTGGATTCAAGTATCTCCACACATATATAGATTAGATTTTGGTTTTTATCCACCCCCCTAACCGATGAAATAACATATGTTATGAAAACTGACTTTTGATCCTTAGAAATAAATTTTACTCACATCCGATATTTTACTTAAGCCTCTAATAAGGGATTCTTTTGTTAAGCCTATTTTCATGAATTTTTTTAAATGAAAATCATCTTAAATGTTTAAGTGTTTTCTCAAAACATATGAATGTGAAATGGGTGATTTGAAACATATTTTGGATGTGCATGAAAATTGTATTTTTCTATGGTTGTTGTGGTGCATATGGTTTTGGAATTGAATTATTCTCTATAAAAGTGTTTTGTAATAGCATGATAGCTGGTGATGGTTGGGTTATGATAAAAAGAGAGAATTGGAATGATTTGAAATATTATAAAACATGGGGACCTTAGGTAACTATGTGGGTTTATATAGACTAGTACAAAGACCAAGTCGACAGGGAAATGAACCGAGATCCTTCGTATGTTTTACACTACTACATTAACTAAACAAATGATGATGTTTAGGGACCATTAGGTCTTTAGATGTGACCTATCTAGTGGCTTATGCATGAGAAAAAAACTATACTGATTGATCATCGAGTTATGAGGATCCTAGGGCCCTAATAAGCTAATTTATTAGGGATATCCCATGATTCATTCTCTATTTTTTCCTATAGTTTTTCATCATACTGTTTAAAATTATCTCATGTATAGTTTTATTTGTTTTTATTGTTTTTTTGTAAAATGAAATCTTTTTCTGTTTCTCTCACTAAGGAACCTTTATTCAATATGTTATCTTTTATACGGAATTTTCTAAATTTTTTTGCCTCGAATGCAATTTTGAAAATATAATTGGAAGTAGTTTTTATTAAAATGGTAGCTTGTTAAATATTTTCCTTAAAAGAGTAGACAACCCTATTTTTGTAAATATTGTTTTCAAACAAGCATGAATTGGAATTATTTTTAAAGGTAAAGAATAGAGAGTAGGCATTATTAAAAAGTTTTAATAATCATGAATGTAACACTATCTTTTTTATCATATAGTGGGGAATTCATATTGGACTCAATCACCATAGAGTGATATTTTTTAGTGGATGTTTTTGGTTCATGAGGTCACATGAGGTATGTTCATTTTTTGTTTATTTTTAGATTCCTGTTTAGCTATATTTTTCCAGTTTTTATTTATTTTACTATATCTTTTTTATGAGAAAAATAGTTACAAATTGATTAAATTGGATTCCCTACACTTTTTCTAACTCTGGAAGATTATGAATGCCTCTCGGGACTTCTTGTGGGCCTGATCGGGTGAACGGTTTGGGATTGACCCATGTTGGTTCATGAAAAAATAATACCAGAGAATTAACCATTATTATTTTAGTATGATTGATAGTTTGGATCTAGTATTGATAAAATTCAATTAGTCAGTCATGATAAGGTTCTTGATAAACACATATTTGGAAGGACAGTTGAACTGTCCGGGTGGTCTGGGATGGTTGTGCCTTAAAATATGAGATTTTTTCTCATATTTTTTCAAGGTTTTTATTTTTTTTGGAATTTCTGATTGGTTTTGAGATTTGGTAGGTATTTTTAGAAACTCCAAAAGATATTGAGGATTTTTGGAGGGGTTTATATGGTTAAAGGTTACTTTTAATGGTCTGGAAAACCATACATACACCATGAAACTACCTTTATTGACCTCTAGTGTACTCACATGATTAGCACCTGTTTTCCAAGATATGTCACCATGATCTGGGTATTCGATTTGTTTCTATGTTTTTGTGATTTTGATCCACTTAGTGATTGGGTTGCCTTTTTTTATTCTTGGTTGTGGTTTGAGTTGATTTTGGGGGTGCTTCCCATGGATTTTAAAAATAGTAATTTGTTTATTGAAATTTTATTTACAAAATGAAAAACATGGATTCATTGAAGATGAGATGAGTTATTTTGAAAATAGTGTGTGTTTTGAGAATTGTTTTTGGAAATTTGAAAGGTTTTATAAAAAGAGAATCAAAACTGTTTGGAAAATGTTTTCTTGGTTTTTGGGAAGTTTTGTGAAATGTGAAATGGAATATTCTTAAAAACTAGTAATTTGAAAATGATTTTTTTTGGGATTATAAGAGGTGGATTCAAATTGGTTGGTAATTTGAATTTGTGTCGAATGATTTATTTTGGGAGTAGATATGTCTTGTTTTGTCCTTTACTATTCTAATGAATCCTCATTTATATGGATGTTTGTGTTTAAAAGTGGATGATTGGTGGTATGTGAGGATGCGTACCAGTGATGGATTAAGAATTTATATGTGTAAGACTTTATATAATACCATTGATAAGTTCCCAACTTATTTGTTTTGTTTTCATTTAAAAATTATTTTAAAAATGGAAATTGTAATGTCTTAATAAGTGGGTGTTGTGTGATGCTTAATTTTGTAATTTGGGGATTTCCTTTTTGGGCCTTAATGGTTTTGAGTATATTTTAAATTTTTTTATGTGGTGTTTTGAGTTTGGGTTCTTGATTTATGATTGATATTTTAAATTTTGATTTATGGAGGGTATTTATTTGGTTTGATTCTTTCTATTTTCATAGTATGCCCCATCTAAGGGATTTTGAAAAGCATCAATGGGTGGTTCTTCCATCACCTGCCCATTAGTTGGTCAAGTCATACTTTGGATGATTGGTTTATCAATTGCGTATATAGAGACTATTTGTCCTTAGTATCAGGTGTTCATCTAGAGGTTCTGAGATTCGAACCCTCCTTATTTATAAGGGCATCCAAAATCAGGGAATGTTGAGGAATATATATGAAATATTTAGGCGACATTTGATTATATTGATTATCCTAGACCTCTAAACCTTGATCTATCCACCTCGATATTGGAAGGACCAAGTTAGGAGTGGTCGAATTTTTTTCTATAGTAAAAACCATATATGAATTACTCAAAGGAATGCCTCGACTAGGGTGATTCAATAGTATTGATATATTCTTATAGATTTACTATGTTAGTGTTTTATCTCCCAAATATTAATTGGGATGATTTTTTAAAGGCTTGAATCCTTGAAAGGGGCATCTGATTATAATTTCATTAGGTAGTGTATTATTTTCCAAAGCATTATGAAGAATTAGTGAGGAAAGTTGTTCAGGTCAAAGTCGGTTTAGCTATGTCTGGATAGTTGAGAAGTTGTATGAAATGGTCATTTTATTCTATCTCACCAGATTCATCTAAAAATAATATATGTGTAATAACTTGGTTTTATTAATTCAAGTACAGATCCATTTAATTTTCGGATGAAATACATGTTGAGGTTCTCTTTTGGATTAAATCTAAAACAATGTCTTTAGGATGGTTGGTTTTTATTTGTAATGATGGAAGCATGGGGTTGAAGACCGACTTCATACCAATTAAATGAAATGTATTTAGAATACACGTTGCGTATTAAATACACATTCTGTATTTTCCTGGCAGACCAATTTAGGATGTGAAATGAACTTTCCCCAAATGGGAAAGCCTAAACATTACATGATGTGTAAAAAAATTACACACTTTTTCAATGTCATGATTTTTTTTCATGGGGGAATAACCCTATTTATTTTTCTTACACTCTCTCATATCTTTCTCATGCATAGTAGGAGCTCTCCTCTTGGGATGATCCCTTTTTCCTAATGCGAGGTTTTTCTCCCTTTTCTCAATTTATCCTTGAAATCAAGATCCATTTGGATCATTATATTCCTCCAAGAAATCTCTTTGGTCCTTAGGATTATTTTTATTGTTCTTCATCCTATTGGCAATACTATATTTTTGCAAGATCATATGACCTATTTTCAAGGTGTTTGTCTATTCTTCCATTTTCTTCCAATCTAGTCCAAACTAAGAGACAATACTGGATAAGAATATTTCTACTGACATAAGGTAGGTTCACTATGAATCATCCCTTAAAGCTTCACCATCTATAAATTCTTTCTGTTGTGTACATGCGAGTTTCACTGGGCATTTCCCCTTAAATTCATCTACCTTTATTTAAATTTTATATATTGTAATAGATGGACCTAATAATGTAATTTGATACCATTGAAGGTTGATACCTCAACATGAACAACCCATTTAGGGTGTGTTCTTTATTTATACATTGGTGGTCGATGTTGGACTCTTCTAAGACACCGTTTGGGTGCTTATAACTTGAACATTGATAAGGTATGTGTTTTTACTTAATTATATAATTTTTCTAATCGGTAAACAGAGAGTATATTATCGATATCACTTGGAAAAATTTAATTTTAATTAAATTGATTTTATATTGGTTGTATTTTGTTTACCCACCTTTTAACGCTAAAATGAAAGGCATGCGATGAACCAAATATATTAATTATGTAATTAATTTGACATTGGTTTCATGTATTCATACCTGTATCATGTTTAATGAAAGGTTTGGAAGGAATATATTAAATTATTATAGATTAAAATGATAAATAGTTTCATATTTTGTCACATTGTCACGTATGATGAAAGGAAAAAAGAATGAATGTAATGAATTATTAACTAGATTGAGTATTACATGTAATTAAATTGAATAATGATATATGTATAAGGTGGCTATTTCATATGGTCCTTTTTATCTTTATAGGAATGGTCAGACTTGAGCCATCCTTCGATTCCTAAGGGAATGCATTGAGCACTCAGAGGAAGCTGTTATGATTCTGAGAGCTAGTTACCAAGGGAGATACCCACCATGGAACATGGTCCTTATCTATTAGTGGATACCTAACATTTTTTTCATATGATCCCTCCGCATTCTATCCAGATATTTAAATGCCTTGGATACACTACTTGGATTCATCTTGATGTCATCTGAAACGTGGCACTACAGAACCCCCCCACTAGGCCCAATAATTCGTATCCTATGATTACCATGGAAGCGATCAATAAACTTGGTTAGACTTATTTATAGTTGAATGACTTGGGTGAATCCCTTGGATTACACTCAAACCCCTTATTTCCATTCTCTATGATTTGTTATTATGAAGTGGTCGACCCCTGAGGTCATGAATTCCTTGGTTTGTCCTTATATACTCATTTATTATTATTATTATTATCCATTTGGGTACTGTTGCCAATTTCACATGATTTATATATATATCAATTCAAAATTAGTTAAATGGTTACATGTTTAGACACCATCTCAGTCTGAATAAGGTATGAGTTATTTATTTTTACTGATTTACTTTATTCTACACATGCACATTTTATAGTTTATATTCATTGACTATATTTGTATAAACGCCATTACTACTGGTCTACTATGTTTTATCTCACACCCTGTCTGGGCCATTTTTGGTTCCTAGACAGATTATATGATCACAGGTATGGACCAGGGGAGGCAAACCACTATAGACACCTAACATGATTGCTTGCATTAGGATGTAGCTTGGTAGCAGATGATAAAGCTAGAGCTCAAGATAGAGGGATGGTTTTAGTTTTTTTGTTATTTTGTACAACTTTTATTGTACCATTTTTTCAACTTCTATGTATAAATGTTTTTCTGATTTATACATACATTACATTACATAATCATATTTTGTATGTGATACTGTTCAAATTTTTTGTTAATTATTTTTAATGGATTTGTATTCTTATTTTACGATGCCAGTATTTTTTACATACTATGTTTCTTATGATATTTTTTATCTGTCTATTATCATATCCAGTTTTTCCACTCTTACATGAGGTAATAGTTTCCCCATGGTAATACCCTAGGCCCTTGTTTCTAGTAGACAGCCTCTGGCATACAGGGAGGCACGCTTAAGGCTATATGGCCAACCAGTTCTGGGGAACCTTTGTATGGCACCCAGGTTGGGATGTTATAAAGTGGTATCATAGCATGCTCTTTTCTTCCATTTTATTGTTCGAGAATATTGATAGGATATTATAAATATGGTTGAAAATTTTTTTATATTACATTTATTGGATTGGCTAACACATGTTTGGGGTAAATACCATGTTTCTTAAAAATATGAAAATGTTGTTCTATATTTTTCCTATTACAGATGATATACATTCAATGTTGGGTGATGCACATGAATTGTGTTATATGATATAATTTATAAATATTTTCCATGGCCTTTTATGGAAAGAAACATTATTACGTCCATTATTATAGGAACCTATAATTCACATTCCATGCATATGCCATGCCATATAGATGTATTTAATTTCTCACATTGCCTATATTACCTATGTGTGTTGAGTGATCCATGGTTATTATATTTATTCTTGTATTTCAAAACAACTTTTATTCTGAATGAAATTGGTTTTTTAAAATGTTATCACCAAACTAAATAGTGTTTTCTTTATGGGTTGATGGTTTCATCTTGAATGAATATTCACAACCCTTACAAGTTATATACCCCTGGTTACATGAGCTATGTTTTGGCCACGATTACAGGATTACAAATTTCAATTATAAGGTGTATGGAACCTTATAATTTTGAAAGGGTAATTCAATGAGTTGATCAATATTACTTTTAATACATTACATTCTATGACTTAATATATGGTATATGGTTGTAATTAAATGGGCATTAATTTTTGTTATAAAGTTTATGGGACTTTATTAACTTTAAATGGATATCAATTTAATAAAACCCTATTAATTATGTGTGAGAACAAACACAAAAATGTAAATTCTTATCAAAAAATGAAATGGTTTCTAGTAAATGTAAATTCTACCTATAATTTAAATATTTTTTTCCTCATTAAAGTGTAATGGAACCTTCCATATACCAAAACATCTATAAATTAAAATCAAACACTTACCAATACCTTGTCTTTATATGAAAGTAGTTGGGGTAGTATACGTTGGTTTTTAATCCCCTTTTCATTATGATTTTCTTTATATAGTGTTTCTATGTTCTTGAAATATTTTTTTGAGGAAAATTCATGGAAATTTTAGAGCTATGACACCATTATGTATGTGATTCATGTGCTTGGATAGTAGTTATGAATATGATTCAAAGATAGTGGGACATAATCCACCAGTCTTACCGTTAGTAGTGCCACTTGAGTCATAGCCTACAAAACCCAATTTGGGCCCTTACTCTTAGCTTCATGAGAGTTTCTTACATCTGATGTAGTCTATGTCGGGTGATCCACAACATGAACCTACTATGGATAATCTGACTCATGATTTATAACAACTTCATCCTCCTATCTTTTCGACGGATGGTGGTCCTCAGGCTACTGAGGCTTGGTTAGAGGCCATCATATCTATCTTTGAGAATCTAGAGATTCCTTAAAAGAGGGGGTTTAATCTTGACACATACTTATTGCGTAATTCCTACAGACCCTAGTGGGATTTGATTACTCAAGATGAAAGTTATTAGGTCATGGTATGGGTAGACTTATAGACTACCTTCTATGATAGTGTTTTCCCTCAGACGGTGAGAGATGACTAATCTAGAGAGTACATGCTTCTGATGTTGGGTGTTATGTCTCTCATGGAATAGTCAATGAATTTTATTGAGATAGAATGTTTTTCAGTTCTTCTAGTCTGTGAAGAGATATAATGAGTGAGGCATTTCTAGGATGTGATCAAGAATTCCATCCTCTCACAGTATAACTTATTTTTTCTAATTACCTTTTTTAAGATTTTAAATCAGGATGTTATCACTAAGCACAACCTAAGAGAAGTTGATAGTACTGGGCATAGAGGATCAGTTCTAAGGTAGGGAAATAGTTCTTCCTGTAATAGTAAGAATATCCTTGAGGATTCTTGTTAGAGAAGTGACAATTAGTGTATCCATACTAGAAGTTTCGTTATATTCCATCAGTGTAGATGATAGGGAAATATGAGGCCTCAATGTAATAGATGTAGAGACCCAATCTTGGCATACATGGACATTACATTACTTTTGCGGAATAACTAATACATAACAAGAACCAACACTCAAGGACCGTAATAGTTTAGTGTCTTTGGAAACTCGGAACACAATCTTCTAATCGTGGTGAATGATCTTCAACATCTCCCATAAAGATCTTCCCCTTTTTGTTTTCTTACCTAAAACCTTTCTTTAAATACAGGGGAAAAGAAAACATATAAAAAGGTGAGCTCAAATGCTCATTAAGGGTAAGAATGGATAAAATAAAACAAATCATATAGATTTGAACTTAAATACATGAACATAATGTTTAAACATCAGGATCTTGAGCAATGACAAAAAACATGGAAGTACGTAAGGCATAGATCATAAAGAAACATTAATACTGATAAAATACCATGAGAATAAAACATGTAATTGCGGAAACCATTAAGAACTTTTTATGATTTCCATAGTAGCCAAGGCATTACTTTTAGGACCATCTTAGTGGACAAAGTCCCTTTCTGAATTGAGTTCACTCCTCGTTTCAGTCCTGTAACACTGAACCGGATTAACATTCCATTCCAGCCATGTCTATCTCATGAGATATAAGTATTTACCGAATTCATTTGAGGGAGATATAGGTCCCACACATCTCATAATGAAATCATTCTTTCGTGTGCCGCAAAATCATAAATCATACATCATAGCATAACCCATGTAATGGAATGGTATTCCTAAACATCATTCAATCATAACATGATCCATATAAAAAATGGATATCATTTCATCATAAGAAAAATCAAACCATGTAAATAATGGAGACATTATACTTGAAACATAACCATATTAAATAATGTCATTTTAGATGGGAAAATCTATTTGATAAAACACTTGAAATGAATTCTTGAGGAAAATATCCTTTCCTCTTCAAAACCATTTTATGTTCAAAAAATTCCATGAAATTTTAAAATAAAAAGTGTTTTTTTGAAAATAATCATGCAATCTTATACAGTAAGCTTCATGAAAATGAGGTGTTATGAAACCGTAAAAATACGTTCACTCCGTATAAGTTTAAAATAACATTCTCCTCATACTTTTGTCCGAAAAGTCAAAAAGTTTCTCGTGTGGTAAAAAAAAGTAAGATTCCTTTCATAACATGTGGTAAATTTTCAAAAATGTTTAAAATGGCCATTAAACATACATGAAAGCATTTTTAGTAAAATAGGGAAATGGATGGTAACAAAAAACCCAGTAAATACTTACGAATAAACAATCTCAGATAAAAACGAGATTGGAAAAGTTATCCCTTACCTTATGTTCGATATGCTTCGTATGTATCTAAACCTACTATATAATGATTTAATTAATGTCATTGACTTATTACAGAATCATATTCATTTTTATGATATCACATATGGTTTACTTATGATTTATATTACCCGTTCTTTTGTAAATTCGATGTAAAAGCAGCGATTTGGATAAAATCATTTCATTTGTTGTACGTGTTTCGACTTTTTGTTCTTGATATTATTAATTATATCATGATTTTCTTAATTCAAGAATGTAAAACATGATTTATGTATAATATATATTCAGCATATACATATATATATGATAGATCGATAAATGGAATGAAATACACCGTTCATGGAGAAGGTAGGCCATACGTACGAATGAACGCTATTTTCGTTTCCTTATTTAATTGAATGGAATTAAGTAGATGATATACATATATATATACATAAATAAAGTATCATTTTTATGTCATATATTTCATTATTATTCATTATATATATACTTTATAATCATTCATGAATGGTTAACATGGAGAATGAATCTCATCATGTCGTGGAGACGGTAGTCCATACATACGCACGAGCGATGATATCATTCCCATGATCGCGGAATTGTATTGAAGTTTATATATAATATTTTAGAATTAATATCACTTTACAATAATCATATATAGTTATTTATTTACACCATTATACCCATCCAAGTAAGGTGGTGGTCGATAACAGATTACACCACAGCTTGGAGACGGTATTCTGTACGTACGCATGCGCGGTGATTTCGTTTTCAGTTGGATGGATAGAAGATGAAATAGGGTTGTTTAATATTTATAATAAAATATAAGTATATAATTTATACTGATGTTATTACTTTATAATGAGACAACTAAGGAAGAAGAAGTAGAATAAGAAAGAAACTTGAGATAATTGGAAGAAGAGATTACCTCTTCTTAGACGCACCTCCTTTAAGATTCCTCTTAAGGAAGTAGAGTTGGTCTTTTGAGAAGACCAAAATCTCCAGAATTTTTATATGTAAGTGGAGAAGATAAATGGGCAGGGGTGGCCTATCTTCCATTCTTAAAAGCGTGTGAAGAGAAGAGGGAAGGGGTTCCCTTTTTATAATGGAGGAGAGGGGCACCTTAGGAAAACTTGAAATATTATTTTATAATAAAGTCATATTCAATTTTTAATAGCTAAAAATTAATTTATTTATAAGATAAGGTGGTTATGGGTAGAAATACTCTCAACCAATAGGTTTTATACAAGTTTAGGTTACTATTTTATCCTAATCATTTAGGTTTAACTCTATGTTAAATAATTTAACTTTTACTGTGTCTTTTTGTTTTCTTACACTATATGGTTAATAAAATTACTATAACAAGCCAAAATAACCACAGGTTGTTCATTATTAACATATATATACTTATATAAGTCATTTGCTCAAACCTTAGATTTTTAGGAATAAAAAAACAATTAATAATATACTATTTGTTTTAAAAACTATTTTATGTCAATTTTGACACTATTTGGTACTTGATTTTTGTGAAAATAATAACAGCATTATTAGTTATAAAAAGTTTAATGAAATTAATAATAACATGTAATATTAACCTATAAAATTAGTTTAATTCATAAGAAGTCTAAAATTACATTTATTTTGGTATTTATAACATCAATTATGTTAATATTTCATTAATATGGTAATTGTTGCATCATCAGTGTGTCATAAATAAATTAAATTATAAAATGTCTAAAAATTATAAATAAAATTCCATTATTTAGTAAATATGTTTATCTTTCTAATGAATATTTATAGTTGAATTTATCTTATGTATAACCCTATATTATAAATGTTTTAGTTATTAAACTTTGATTTTAACTATTTTAACTCTTCTTTAAATAAAATAATAATAAGTGTCCTAATCTAATACAAGTGGACCTAAATGGTCATATTTTATTCCTAAGGTTGTTATCGGTCGAATTAAAGTTATCCAATACAATTAGGACATGTTTTAGGGTAATAATAATAGCATTTTTAACCATAATTACCCTATTTACTTTTAACCACAGTTAAAAAAAATTAAAAAGTTACTATTCATCCAAAATTATTTTTATCTTATTGAAACACATTTTACTCCTTGATATTAACTGTGTCTCTCGTATTTTTAAAATTTCACTCATAGAAGCGATAAAATTATGTTTTATGTAAATTTTCAAAATCTCCTAGGAGGTGGGTTAAAGACTGTGAAAAGTTCAATAAAATTTTTATATATCTAAAATTATTATAAAATGACTCAAAGTAATTACATTGAACTTATATAGGTATTATGTATCAATTTTGACCTAAAATAAATTTAAATAAAATAAATATTTATTTAAATATAAAATTGTTTTTTAAATAGTAACTCAGTGTTTTCACTATTCATCAAAAATTGAAATTTTTCAGAAAAATTCCTAAAATTATCCCTTGGCTAATTTTGATATTCCGAAACCAAAAATGAAGTCCATTTTGAAAGATAAAATTTATAAAATTTAAAAAATTGGGTATTACTATTAAAAACGGTTAGTTCATAATAACATTATAATAATATCTCATTTAGTGAAACATGGTACTGCGTACTACACACACTATCAAAAAAGGTCTTGATTGTGTGTAATGCAAGCCATGTCAGGGATGCGTGTAGTGAAGGCTTCATTTGGTGTTGCATATAACATAATCATAACTTATTAAACAAAATATATACTTAATGTTGCGTAAAATAATTTCCACAAAACGAACTTGAAATTGTGTGTAACACGAGCCAAGAATAGTGTTGCGTATACTGCAAGCTAATATGGTGTTGCGTATAGTACAAGCTAATCCTGGTGTAGTGTATAATATAATACATCAAAGAAATTAAAAATAATATATCTCATAAAATCTCGGGGTGTTACATTCTACCCACCTTAAAATAAATTTCGCCCTCGAAATTCTTCGGGGTTATAAATCATTTACTACTTGAAAGTTTCATTCATAGAAACCCACATCGTAAAAAGGAATACTAAATCATTATTTTAAAATGGAAACTTAGAAAGAAAACGGATACCCAAAATAACTCATCAATTGGGTTCCCACATAGGAGTATATAGGTGAAAATATGGATATAGAAGAGAAATCTAACTGTCAAGTTCTGGTGGAGAGTGATAGAGAACATGGCTATGAAAAATCCAACAACCGTAAATCTGTAAATTTGTGATGATCTAAGGGACCATCTGATTCATCGGATATAATGGCACTAGGACAACATTTTTGGTCTTCAAGATGATTTCCCTAAAGTTGAAGAATTTGAATTAGAAGAAATAATTACTTTATTTCGGTATAATCTCACCGTTGTTCGTGCCTTGAACAATTTCTAATTCATATCATAAAGAAATGAAGTTTACTTTTTCATTTTTGAAGTGTTAGTAGATCATGTGATCGAATGATGGGTCATTCCATACGTCTCAAACAAAAGGTTAGAAAAAGTTATCAAATAAACATAAGTCCATCTATGGTGAGGTTAATCATATATGATTCCAAAAAGGGACTTATACATCATCTATCATACTGCTTAATAAAACTAGTTTCTACTAACCAGGGACTTCTTGTAGGCCAGTGGTATGAAATAAAGGCATGTCGCATGTCAGTTGTGGGTTCGATTCCCACAGCCTTGTCCGACGTGACAGGTTGTCTCTTGTCCTACAGGTTGTCCCTTTTTCTAAAACTGCATAATAATAACATTCCTACATTAAAATAGAAAAAAAAACTATCTTATGTCTAACTTAATTCATTCCAACCTTTAGGCTTACACAAAATATGTTTGTCCAAGCTCATTGTATAAAGAAAACAATTACTAGAAATGTCATCTACTGAGCATGTGAATACCATCATTTATGTCATGACCCGACCCAACGGGGCTCGAGCCGCGACTCCCCAAGCCCACCTCCAATAGGCCAGGGGATGGCGACCATCGCTGAGTAGGCTATCACACACATGGGAGGCATTAGCCTAAGGTACCTGTACACACGCACCCACAACACCTCTATGCAACAGTGCAGAGATATAGAAACTAAAAAGTAAATGCATGCATACAATCTATCCCAAACCAGAGTGCAACAGCAAAAGTACAAATGGAAAAACAGGGCCCACCAAAAGAAAACTACAAAGCGCGTCCAACCTGCTCTGAAGAAGGGAAACTATGCCACAAACACCTGTCGGAAAGCTCCCTCTGCACAGCTCCGGTAAACACCCCGGTCAACTCGCTCACTAAGCTCCGCCTGCTTCGGGACCTCCTGGGACTCCATCAAAAGGCATGTGGTCTGCACAAGACACAAACATGGGCGGGAAAAGCCCGTGCAGGGGTGAGTATAAACATACTTAGTAGGCACCCCAAAAACCCAAAACCCAAGGGAGCAACTGAAAGGCAACAGTCCGCTCAAACCCAGCCAGAGGGAACCCAGATGAGAGAGAAACTCCATCTCGTGACCATCCTAGGCTAAACACAACTAGTCATCTCAGCTCATCTCAGGTGTATGCCCATACATACACCTTGAACAATTCAGATATACACAGCTCACACCACAAAGCTATAAGAGGTACCGACCTCATCACCAGCAACCGTCCCAACCAGGAGAGTACACCACACGAACACTGTCATACCAGATGACACTCATCCGAGAGATACACTCCATTGGGTCCCAAACAAAAATCTCAGACGCTCACCTGAGAGGCCATGCTCGTCGGATAACATCACTGAGGGAACAACGCTGAAACAACATAACTACCAAACTCCTCGGATAGGGGATCGCCGCTAGGGTCTGCTAGGAGATACCAAGACCCACTCCGGAATACGTAGCTCACAGATAGGGGATCACTCCCAGGGTCCGCTGGGGGATACCATGACCTGATCTGGCATACGTAGTTCTCACAGATAGGGGATCACACCCAAGATCCGTTGGGGGATACCACAACCCGATCTGGTGCTCGACAGAAACTCCACACTCAGATAGAGGATCATCGTCCATATAAAGATGGTCACGACGATACCGGAACCCTATCTGGTGTAACTCGCGATGTAGGGGATCGAACCGACGATGCCGCAACCCTACCGAAACCACGCACTGAGTAGGGGATTGCATAACCAACGATACCGCAACCCTACCGACACCAAGCGCTGAGTAGGGGATCGTATAACCAACGATACTGCAACCCTACTATGCATGAACCACCGCGTAAGGGATCATATTCCCGATGATGCCAGAAACCCTACGGGGTTAACCTGATAGATAGGGGATTGCCGCCCGTGAATAAGCGGTCACAGCGATACAAAGAACCCGGTCTTGGGTAAAGATGATAGAGGATCCACTCTGGGCCCACCAGAGGGATACCACAACTCTAACAATTTAAACATCCCATCGAGAGGATCACAAACCCATATGAAGGTTGTGATACCACACGAACCCTCGTAGGAACGAACCAAGGGAGAACCCTCAACCACTACTGGTCCAAACATCGCTAACCCGAGTGACCCGCTACAACACCACACTGCGCACCTCCTAAGCAAATACTGAGGCCACCATCGCGGTCCACACGGAAAAACACGCAAGATAGGCTGTTTACTCGCCCGAAATGGAGCACCGGTGAAAAAGGCACTATTCACCGTAGCTAGCTCATGCGGGGCCCACACAACGATCCTGAAACCCATCAAGCGGATCACACCACGACGATCCCCTCAGAAAAACAAGAAGAATCGACTACTCGCTCGTCCAAAACGGACACCCGGTGAAAAAGGTACTATTCACCGAATGCCATCTCGGGTGGGGCCCATGCCTGGATTCCGAAACTCATCGAATGGATCGCACCGTTGCGATCCTCTCGGAAAAACACACAGGATCGACTATTCATCCGCCGAAATCAGACACCTGGTGCAAAAGCTGCGTTTCTCCGCAAACGCCAAAACCCGGCCTCGTGGGGTCCTCACCCCGTTCTTAGACCCAACAGCCAGAAACCATCTCAAAAAGTCCGTTGTACCATCAGGGTCTCAACGCCACTGACGGCATGTCAATCGGTCGCTCCATGTAGAAGTTACAACGGCCGGAAGTCGTAAAATAATAAAATAATATTATTTTATACGACGGTTCTAGCTCCTGGGCCACGATCCCGAACATTTAAACCCTTGAACCTACTCCGAAGGGTTCGCCTCGTCGTCAGGGTTGCGTCGCCGCAAACGGCACGCGAATCCGGCTCCCGGATTGCAAGATATGGGGGTTTAAAGACCCCCGTATGAGAAAACAGGCCAGATTGGCCCCGACCGGCCAGCCTGGCCCGGCCACTGCCGCCGGCCCGCCTTGGCCGGCGGCTCTCCACCGCACTCCGGCGGCTGGGCCGGCGCGCCGCCGCACTGGGCGGCCGGCCGCCGCGGGCCGCCGTAGACCGCCGGGCGCCGGCGGATCTTCCACGGACTGTTGGGGGCACCCAGGTGGTCCGTTTTGCGATCCGGAGGCATCTACACGACCCTCGGGACCCAATCTATACTTCTACGGCTTCAATTTGCAGAAAAACGTAGCAAAAACGGGATCGGGGGTTAAATATCAAATCTGCCTACCTCGCAGGCGAAACGCCGACGTTCTGCCTCAGATCCGCGCTCCAGAGCTTCCGCTGCGCGCTCCTGGAACGTCTGCCGTCGAATTCCGAGCCCGTGGGCGCTTCGTTTGCTAGATTCGGCGGAGTGGCGGCGAAAAACGTCGAGAGGAATGATAAAGGTGGGGGGGCTGATATTTATATCAGATGCCCGCCGGCGCCAAACCCGCCTCAGACCCGACGCCCGATGCGAACAAAAGTAAGGTCACCCCTTGGGTAAACGCATCATTCTGAATGCAATGGAGGACTCAGATTTTCCATCCAAGACTCCTTTCAGAAGTTATTTGAGCCGACGCCCGCACACTAACTTCGCCACTTATTTATGAAAATGCCCCTGGTGGCGTTTCTCACCGCAGGCCCGCGCCCGCAAAGTTTACACCCCGCCTAGGGTAAACGGCACATTCCGGACGCAACCATGCCCTCAGATTCCCGTTCTGAGCTACCTTTTCGGAGATAACACACCCCCGCCACGTGCATAGTATAAAAATACTTAATATTCTTATAAAATTAATTCCGGGCACACCGGGCCTCAGAATCGCACGCCGTCTTCGCGCCTAGCTCTGGAATTATTCACAGAAGTATTCCAAAGACTGACAGGACCAAAAACTCGAGTCACTACATCCTCCCCCCCTTAGAACTTTTCGTCCCCGAAAATCCCTAAGCACAAGGAAAGCGACTGGACTCTCAACTGGGTCTCACACACCAGCGAGCTCACCAACCAACACCCATGCCTGAATGCATAAGTCAGAGGGACTCATCCAGCACACCTCAATACTATCCTATTTGAGCGGCACTGACTCGCCCGCACGGTTTTAATCGCATCACAAAAATGCGTCTCGGTGGGGGAAGGATCCATCTACCTCACGCATTCAAAGCATGTGGAACAACTCCCACACAGGGTCTTACCAACGCCCTGAACAAAACTCGAGCAAGCAACAAAAGGAAAGAGTACCGAAAAAATAGTGTCTATCAAAATACTGTAGTAAGTAGAAAATACACAAGGCGTACCTCTATCCATCTGCGATGGCTCTGGGTCGACTGCCTCCAGGGCATGCAGCTGTACTCACCCTCGACCACCAGCTCCCTAAGCATGGCCTGGACCACCTGGGGGTGGGGGTGGTGGAAACTAGTACTGCCTACCACCGCCTCCCGCTGCACTAGCTTCGCCGCCACGTCCGCCGCCCTGCGGACCTCCTTGCTCGAGACGCTGCCTCTGCCAAGGCGGTCCATTGACCAGCTCCCTCTCAGCAGCACGTCGGGTCGGAAAATCTCTAGAAAGATGTCCTGGACTGTCGCAAGCGTAACACCGCCTCTCTTGCGGCTAACCAAAACTGGCTTGCGAGCCCTGTGATCCCTCAGGCTCAGATCCTCCATCCTGGGGTCGCCTCCTGAAACGTCGTCCACGTCCAGACCCCTGAGTCTGTCGTCGGCTACCAGATGCTGATCCAACTGAAAATGTCTCAGCCCTCGAGTGTCCAGCACTAACAGGGGGAATCTGCTCAGCCAGAAAACTCTCCACCACCAACGCTCGCTCCAGCACTCCAGCATAGGTGGGCAGGCACAAGGAAACCACACCTGCTCGGATGTCCCTGCGTAAGCCCTGCTTGAAGGTCCGAGCCCTAAAGAACGGGTCTCGAACCATATCGAGGGAGTATAGCGACAGGTCTGTAAACCTCGCTGTGTACTCTGACACAGTCATGCTCTCCTGTCGAAGCTGTAGAAGCTCCTGGATCCACACTGACCTCAGCGTCACCGGATAGAACTCTTCCCTGAAGAGCCGCTCAAACTCTGCCCACGTGAGCGTCTCCACGTCATGGGACTGCGTCACCAAACTCCACCATCGCCCGACAGAAACATGCATAAGGCTCACTGATAGGACCACCATCTGATCTGGAGGTTTCCTCACTAGGCGGAAAACTCGGGTGACTGCCTCAAGCCAGTCATCAGCTGCCTGGGGGTTTGGAACACCCCAGAACCTCAGAGGTCGCTGCCTCTGGAACTCGTGCAGCACACTCAGCCTGCGCGCAACCTCGTCCTGCACCTCCGGCACAACCAGTTGCTCAACAGGTGGTGGCTCAACTGGCAGACCACCTGGAGGTACAACCTCAGAACCTGCGCCCTGCTCCACAACCACTACACGGGGTGGATCATCAGCACAATCCTGCTGCGGAACCCTCGCTGGCTGTCGTCATGGAGGCATCCTAAAATACATTCAAGATGCACCACAGTCAAAGAGTATATCTGGAGAGCTGACTCAAGAAGGACAAGGAAAAACCAAAAACCCAGTCCTATATGATGCATGTACCATTATGTCCCCGCGACTAGTGTACGAATGTCCCGAGTTGAAAGGCAGTTTATCATAGTCCTGGTGTATGGATACGTCGGCCGCCGCACCAATACTGGATTCTCTGGCCGGAAATCCGAATGACGAAACATCCTAACACTGCCGTTATGCAACCCAAACCAAGCTCACAGCTAGAACAGCTACGCTCTGAGATCCCAAAGGTGGAACCTCCTCTAATACCACTCTTTCACGACCCGACCCAATGGGGCACGAGCCGCGATTCCCCAATCCCACCTCCAATAGGCCAGGGGCTGGCGACCAGCGCTGAGTAGGCTATCACACACATGGGAGCCATTTGCCTAAGGTACCTGTACACACGCACCCACAACACATCCATGCAACAGTGTAGAGATATAGAAACTAAAAAGTACATGCATGAATACAATCTATCCCAAACCAAAGTGCAACAAAAAAAGTACAAAGGAAAAAACAGGTCCCACCCAAATAAAACTACAAAGCGCGTCCAACCTGCTCTGAAGAAGGGAAACGCTGCCACAAACACCTGCCGGAAAGCTCCCTCAGCACAGCTCCGGTAAACACCCCGGTCAACTCGCTCACTAAGCTCCACCTGCTCCGGGACCTCCTGGGACTCCATCAAAAGGCCTGTGGTCTGCACAAGACACAAACTTGTGTGGGCCAAGCCCATGCAGGGGTGAGTATAAACATACTCAGTAGGCACCCCAAAAACCCAAAACCCAAGGGAGCAACTGAAAGGCAACAGTCCGCTCAAACCAGCCAGAGGGAACCTAGACGAGAGAGAAACTCCATCTCGTGACCATCCTCGGCTAAGCACAACTAGTCATCTCATCTCAGCTCAGGTGTATGCCCATACATACACCTTGAACAATCTAAATATACACAGCTCATGCCACAAAGCCACAAGAGGTACCGACCTCATCACCAGCAACCGTCCCAACCAGGAGAGTACACCACACGAACACTGTCATACCAGATGACACCCATCTGAGAGATACACTCCATCGGGTCCCAAACAAAAATCTCAGACACTCACTCGAGAGACCACACTCGTCGGATAACATCACTGAGGGAACATCGCTGAAACAGCATAACCACCAAACTCCTTGGATAGGGGATCGCCTCTAGGGTCTGCTAGGGGATACCAAGACCCACTCCTGTATACGTAGCTCACAGATAAGGGATCACTCCCAGGGTCCGCTGGGGGATACCACGACCTGATCTGGCATACGTAGTTCTCACAGATAAGGGATCACACCCAAGATCCGTTGGGGGATACCACAACCCGATCTGGCGCTCGACAGAAACTCCACACTCAGATAGAGGATCATCATCCATATAAAGATGGTCACGATGATACCGGAACCCTATCTGGTCTAACTCGCGATGTAGGGGATCGAACCAACGATGCCGCAACCCTACCGAAACCACTCGCTGAGTAGGGGATCGCATAACCAACGATACCACAACCCTACCGACACCATGCGCTGAGTAGGGGATCGTATAACCAACGATACCGCAACCCTACTATGCACGACCCACCGCGTAGGGGATCATATTCCCGATGATTCCAGAAATCCTACGGGGTTAACATGCTAAATGGGGGATCAGTGCCCGTGAATAAGTTGTCACAATAATACCATGAACCCGGTCTACGGTAAAGATGCTAGAGGATCCACTTCGAGCCCACCGGAGGGATACCACAACTCTAACAGTATAAACATCCCATCGAGAGGATCACAAACCCATACAAAGGTTGTGATACCACACGAACCCTCGTAGGAATGAACCAAGGGAGAACCCTCAACCACTGCTGGTCCAAACGTCGCTAACCAGAGCGACCCACCACAACGCCACATTGCGCACCTCCTAAGACAAAACTGAGGCCACCATCGCGGTCCACGCGGAAAAACACGCAGGATAGGCTGTTTACTGACCCGAAACGGAGCACCGGTGAAAAAGGCACTATTCCCCGTAGCTAGCTCGTGCGGGGCCCACACAACGATCCCGAAACCCATCGAGCGGATCACACGACGATGATCCCCTCGAAAAAACAAGAGGAATCGACTACTCGCTCGTCCAAAACGGACACCCGGTGAAAAAGGTACTATTCACTGAAGGCCAGCTCGGGTGGGCCCCACGCCTGGATTCCGAAACTCATCAAATGGATCGCACCATTGCGATCCTCTCGGAAAATCACACAGGATCGACTATTCATCCGCCAAAATCGGACTCCTGGTGCAAAAGCTGCGTTTCTCCGCAAACGCCAAAACACAGCCTCATGGGGCCCGCAACCCGTTCTCAGACCCAACACCCAGAAACCATCTCAAAATGTCCGTCGTACCATCAGGGTCTCAACGCCACTGACGGCACGTCAATCGGACGCTCCGGGTAGAAATTACAATGGTCCGAAGTCATAAAATAATAAAATAATAATATTTTATATGACGGTTCTAGCTCCCGGGCCACGATCCCAAACCTTTAAACCCTCAAACCCACTCCGGAGGGTTCGCCTCGTCGTCAGGGTCGCATCGGCGCAAACGGAACGCGAATCCGTCTCCCGGATTGCAAGATACGAGGGTTTAAAGAACCCCGTATGAGAAAAGAGGCTGGACCGGCCCCGACCGGCCGCCGCCGCCGGCCCGCCCTGGCCGGTGGCTCTCCGTCGCACTCTGGCGGCTGGGCCGGTGCGCCGCTGCGTTGGGCGGCCGGCCGCCGCGGCTTCGTCGGTGCCAGTGCCGCGCCGGCAGATCTTTCGCGGACCGCTGGGGGCACCCCGGTGGTCCGTTTTGCGATCCGGAGGCGTCTACATGACCCTCGGGACCCGATCTACACTGCTACGTCTTCAATTTGTAGAAAAACGCAGACAAAATGATATTGGGGGTTAAAACTCAAATCTGCCTACCTCGCGGGCGAAACGCCGACGTTCTTCCCCAGATCCGCGCTCCAGAGCTTCCGCTGCGCGCTCCTGGAACGTCCACCGTCGAATTCTGAGGTCGTGGGCGCTTCATTTTCTCAATTCGGCGGAGTGGCGGCGAAGAACGATGAAGAACGTTGATAGGAATGATAAAGGGGGGGGAGGGGGCGCTGATATTTATATCAGCTGCCCGTCGGTGCCAAACTCACCTTGGACCCGACGCCCGATGCGAACTAAAGTAAGGTCCCCCTTAGGGTAAACGTGTCATTCTGAACGCAACGGAGGACTCAGATTTTCCATCTGAGACTCCGTTAAGAAGTTATTTGAGCCGACGCCTGCACACTAACTTCGCCACTAATTTATGAAAACGCCCCTGGTGGCGTTTCTCACTGCTGGCCCGCACCCGCAAAGTTTACTCCCCACCTAGGGTAAACGGCACAATCCGGATGCAACCGTGCCCTCAGATTCCCGTTTTGAGCTACTGTTTAGGAGATACCACATCCCCGCCACGTGCATAGTATAAAAATACTTAATATTCTTATAAAATTAATTCCGGGCACACCGGGCCTCGGAATCGCATGTCGTCTTCACGCCTATCTCTGGAATTATTCGCAGAAATATTCCAATGCCTGACAGGACCAAAAACCCGAGTCACTACAGTTTATCCCCCATATATCATATGATATATATTGTTGGTCACATTCCAAACATGTTAATACCTTAATCATGTATTCTCTTGAACCATATTGAAAACAAGAATGCTGCCACAAGGTAACTCTTTCCATATACCAAAATCCCAAAAATTCTATATACTCAAACCATGATATAACTTTTTCCTTATATTAGTCATGAGCTCATTAATACTATCAAACATTTCATTATCTCTTTATCCCTTCTTTATGCTCATATCAATTTATTTCCAAAATATTTGAATCACTTTTCATGGTTACTGGTACCATATAATTATCAAAAACCACAATAAACCATTACATAGATATTCCAATGTTCCACAATACTATAAATGAGATTCCACAACATTATTTTGGAATCCCTTTATATAAACACATAATCATTCCACTACATCATTGTCATACTCAACATTGCTGATAGTGATCTCATGTGACTTCCCTTTGTCCTTTTCCTTAAGAGGTTTCTCACATTGATCATCATTAACCGTGGGATTATAGCATTAATTAGCATAATGCCCCATTTCCTTGCACTTGAAGCATTGAAGCTTTGGTGGTGCGTTCTCTACAGTCTTTTATTTATTCACATCATTAGAAACCCTTTTTCCATTACTTTGACACTCAGCTGCTCGATAGGCTTCTTTTATACACTTAAAACATTTTCTAGTCCCTTTAAGACAATCTCCACCATGCTTCTTTCAAAACATTGAGCATAAATAAACATTTATCTTATTTTCACCATTATTTTGATATTTCTCCTTGAACTCCATATTTTATTTCTTGTCAAAACCATGAGATGGATATGTAACACCAACTTCCATTTCTACCTTGATATCCCAATGCACAATTTCTTCATAGCTACTGAAGTATCTTATAGCTAATTCCCTTTGAAGACTTGGTTTTAAGCCACTGAAGAATCGATTAACTTTACTTTCAGGTTGGATGATAAAGCCAGATGCATACCTTGAAGCCTTGTAAAATTCTCTTTGTATATACCAACAGATTCATCATCCTTTTTCTTAAGATCAAGGAAATCCTTTTCCATCTTTGTTCGAAGAATACGAGGGATGTACTTATTGAAAAATATGTTCATGAACTCATTCCATTCCATGGATTCAATTTCATCTTGGGGCCTCGTATTCTTAATTAGATTCCACCATTGATCTGCTTCACCTTCTAAATGGTAAATAGCCAAAATGACTTTTTCATGTTCCAAATATAGAAGTGTGGAAAATATCTTTTCAATGGTACTGATCCATTGTTTAGCAACAAGTGGATCATAAGACCCACTGAAAGAAGGTGGGCATTGCTTCATGAGGGACTCAAAAGAATATTGTTCCCTTCTATGCTCATTTGAAATTCCAGATTGATTCATAGCTTATGTAAGTATAGCAATAAGATTTTTCACTCCATATCCCAGAACATTGGTTTGTTCAGGAGTACAATCATTGCATCGTCCATTACATTGATCAACATGGTTCCTTCGGGTTCCAGCCATCATCTCAAACCCAAAATGAATAGTGTTAGAGGCAAAAATCATGCTAGGGAAAACAACATAATAAAGGGGGAGTACCTTCAATATCTAACATCATAGGTATATTTTTCTGATCTTTACCGTAATTCTAGGACTATAACCTATACTTATACTTAACCTTAGGGACATACCTAGAAATACCTTAGAAATATCTCTAGGGATCTCACTAATGTTTTTGCATCCTTGTTTACAAAGGTTAACTAAACCTTTCCTCTAATACCAACTGTAGAGACCCAATCTTGGAATACATGGACATTACATTACTTTTTCGGAATACTTGATACATAACAAGAACCAACACTCAAGGACCGTAATATTTTAGTGTCTTTGGAAACTCAAAACACACTCTTCTAATCATGGTGAAAGATCTTTAACATCTCCCATAAAGATCTTCCACTTTGTTTTCTTACCTAAAACCTTTCTTTAAATCCTGGGGAAAAGAAAACAAATAAAAGGGTGAGCTCAAATACTCAGTAAGGGTAGGAATGGAGAAAATAAAACAAATCATATACATTTGAACTTAAATACAAGAACATAATGTTTAAACATCAGGATCTTGAGCAATAACATAAAACATGGCAGTACGTAAGGCATAGATCATAAAGAAGCATTAATCCTGATAAATAGCATGAGAATAAAACTTGTAATTGCGGAAACCATTAAGAACTTGTTATGATTTCTATTGTAGCCAAGGCATTGTTTCCAAGACCATATTAGTGGACAAAGTCCCTTTCTGAGTTGAGTTCACTCCTCGTTTCAGTCCTGTAACACTGAACAAGATTAAATTACTATTCCATCCATGTCTATCTCATGAGATATAAATCTTTACCCAATTCATTGGAGAGAGATATAGGTCCCACCCATCTCATAATTAAATCATTCTTTCATGTGCCACAAAATAATAAATCATACATCATAGCATAACCCATGTAATAGAATAGGATTCTTAAACATCATGCCATCATAACATAATCCATATAAAAAAATGGATATCATTTCATCATAAGAAAAATCAAACCATGTAAATAATGGAGACATTATACTTGAAACATAGACATATTAAATAATGTAATTTTAGATGGGAAAATAGTTTTGATAAAACACTTGAAATGAATTCCTGAGGAAAATATCCTTTCTTCTTCAAAACCATTTTCTGTTCACAAAATGCCATGAAATTTTAAATGAAAAAGGGTTTTTTTGAAAATAATCATGAAATATTGTAGAGGATGCTTAATGAAAATGAGGTGTTATGAAACTGTAAAAATCTGTTCATGCCGTATCAGTTAAAAATAACATTCTCCTCGTACTTTTGTCAGAAATGTCAAAAAGTTTCTCGTGTGGTAAAAAAAGTAATATTCCTTTCATAACATGTGGTAAATTTTCGAAAATGGTTAAAAGGCCATTAAACATACATGAAAACATTTTTAGAAAATAGGGACATGGATGATAACAAAAACCCCAGTAAATACTTACGAATAAACAATCTCGGATAAAAATGAGATTGGAAAAAGTTATCCCTTACCTTATGTCTGATATGCTTCGTATGTATCCGAACCTCCTGTATAATGATTTAAATAATGTCATTGACTTATTACAGAATCATATTCATTGTCATGATATCATATATGGTTTACTTATTACTTTATATTACCCATTCTTTTGTAAATTCGATGTAAAAGTAGTGATTTGGGTAAAATCATTTCATTTATTGTATGTGTTTCGACTTTTTGTTCCTGATATTATTACTTATATCATGATTTAATTAATTTCAGAATGTAAAACATGATTTATGTATAATATATATTCATCATATACATATATATATATATGACAGATCTATAAATGGAATGAAATACACCATTCATGGAGACAGTAGGCCGTACGTATGCATGAACGTTGTTTTCGTTTCCTTATTGAATTGAATAGAATTAAGTAGATGAAATACATATATATACATAAATACAGTATCTATATTATGTCATATATTTCATTATTATTCATTACATATATACTTTATAATCATTCATGAATGGTTAACATGGAGAATGAATCTCATTGCGTCGTGGAGACGGTAGTCCGTACGTACACACGAGCGATGATATCATTCCCATGATCGTGGAATTGTATTCAAGTGTATGTATAATATTTCAAAATTAATATCAATTTACAATAATCATATATAGTTATTTATTTACACCATTATACCCATCCAAGTAAGGCGGTGGTCGAAAACAGATTACACCACGGTGTGGAGACAGTATTCTGTATGTACGCACGCGCGGTGATATCGTTTTCCGTAGGATGAATAGAAGGTGAAATAGGGTTGTTTCATATTTATAATAACATATCAGTATATAATTAATACTAATTTTATTACTTTATAATGAGACAACAAAAGAAGAATAAGTAGAAGAAGAAACTAACTTGAGAGAATCAGAAGAAGAGATTACCTCTTCTTAGATGCACCTCCTTTAAACTTCCTCTTAAAGAAGTAGAGTTTGTCTTTTGAGAAGACCAGAACCTCCATAATGTTGATAAGGAAGTGGAGAATAGAAATGGGTAGGGTTTTTCTGAACTTCAAGGCTCAAAAGAGTATTAAGAGAATAGGGAAGGGGTGCCCTTTTTATGAGGGAGGAGAGGGGCACCTTAGGAAAAAATAAAATATTATTTTATAAAAAAGTCATATTCGGTTTTTAATAGCTTCAAATTCATTTATTTCAAAGATAATGTGGGGATGGGTCGCAATCCTCTCAACCAATAGGATTTAGACAAGTTTATGTTACTATTTTTTCCTTATCATTTAGATTTAACTCTATGTTAAATAATTTAACTTTTATTGTGTCTTTTTGTTTTCTTACACTATATGGTTAATAAACATACTATAACAAGACAAACGAACCCCAAGTGGTTCATTATTAATATATATATCCTTATATAAGTCATTTTACCAAACCTTAGATTTTTAAGAATAAAATAACAATTAAAAATATTATATTTGTTTTAAAAACTATTTTTTGTCAATTTTGACACTATTTGGTACTTGATTTTTGTGAAATTCATAAAAGAATTATTAGTTAGAAAATAGTTAATTAAATCAATACTAACATGCCATATTAACCTATAAAATTAGTGTAATTCATAAAAAGTCTAAAATTACATTTATTTGGGTATTTATAACAACAATTATGTTAATATTTCATTAATATGGTAATAAATGCATCATCATTGTGTCATAAATAAATTAAATTATATAATGTCTAAAAATTATAAATAAAATACCATTATGTAGGAAATTTTTTTAGATTTATAATCAATATTTATAGTCTAATTTATCTTATGTATAACCCTATATTAATAATTTTTTAGTTATTAAACATTGATTTTAACTATTTTAACTCTTCTTTAAATAAAATAATAATAAGTGTCCTAATCTAATCCATGTGGACCTAAATGGCCATATATTTGTTTAGTACCATATTTATTTTCTTATATTAACTTGAGACTTGATGTACTTAAAAGGATCGGGAAGGCAACATAGTTTCTTCTAGGGATGAGTGGCTTAACGAAATTCTCTGAGAGAAAGGAATGAAACTTGATCAATTTTTGATTATGTAATGGGTTCTTGATTATAGATTTTATTAGGTGTATTTATAAAGGAAGGATCCAAAAGTACATCATGTGAGTGAAATATACATTTTTCTTAGGGTGTAAAACCAATTGATTTGGTGTGAACCAAGGAACATTTGGATAATGTAGTGTTTGAAGTAAACTAGAACATGAGTGTTTCATGGTTTCATGTGTGGTCACAAATTATAGAACATATTCGTTTGGACTATGGTGATGTGGTGAAGGATAATTTATATAACTGGACAATGGAAGAATTGATAAGGGATATAAAATGGTGGGGAGAAAAATATCAAATTCTTTTAGAAATTATTATTATTACATCTACCATTGAAATAATGTTATAGAATCATACAACACTTATTTATTTGTGATGAATCGATGTTTATATATATATTTTCTATAAAGTGTCTCTATTAGGATCTATGTATTTCTGAAAATTCCTCAGTGGATATTTTAAAATTATTCATGTGTTTTGAAATGTTTCTTAGAGGGATGTCACTCATTTTAAATTCTTACGATCGTTGGGTAATGAAGTTTTCTAGAATGATTTAAAAAGGGAAATGTGGTTTTTTAAAAGAGTTTTTGGAAATAATTGATTTATTTTAAAAGGGGGTGTTATTTTAAAGCATAATTTGTGTAAATGGTGTGATTTTTAATTGGATTTCCAATGTTATTTTTAAATAGTATTCAAAGTACATTTGAAATATATATTTCCATTTTATTTTAAGTTTATATTTATATAGAATTGGAAAAACCTTTACATTATATAAATATATTTTTTTGTAGTTATTTTGTTAAATACTAATATCACCATATCAAATAGGCTGGATATGAATAAATATTGGATGGATGCCTATCGTTTGTCAAGAGAGTTTGAAGATGATGTGAAAGAGTTCATCAAGTTTTCAAAATATCATGCATAAGACCCTTATCAAATCCTTTTTATGTGTTTACACTGTTTTATCCAAGAAACATTAGTAAAAAGGTGTTATAATAACACTTGATCTTTCATGGAATAGATCAACGTTACAAAATTTGGAAGAAAAACTTTCAAAAATATAATGTAGCTAGTGGTTGGGATAAAAATGCATTTTAGGGATCATCTGATATGATTACATGTGTGGAAAATAAATAATTCCGTATGGAGTATGTGATTACATATGTGAATGATGATGAAGACCATATTGAGGAAATGATAAAGATAGTTGAAGATGAACTTTTTGATTGCCCAAAATTATTTGAGCAGCTAAAGAGTTGTGCAAAGATGCCTTTGTATAGTGGTTACATTAAATATACATCATTTTTAGCTGTGCTAAAGCTGTACAATTTGAAAGTAGGAAACTTATGGAATGACACTAGTTTTACAAAATTACTTTCTCTCTTGAATGACATGTTTTGAAAAGATAATGATCTCCCAAGATAAAAATACAACACTAAATGAATGCTATGGGTATGATATCTGAATGAATTCATACCTTCTTGAATGAATGTACACTGTTTCTCAAGGACCATAAACCAATTAGAGAATTCCCAAAGTGTGGTTCTTATAGATACAAGAACAATGTATCTAGTCATATAAATGTTGTGGGGTACCTTCCAATCATTCCAAGTTTTAGGCACCCATATGTAAATGAGGATACCGCAGGGTAATTGACGTGACAGAGGGATAGAAAAAATAAATATGGGAAACTATGTCACTCGACAGACTCTCCTTAGTGGAAGAAAATCGATCATGAGTATCCTATTTTTTGGAAGCACGACAAGAATCCTTCATCTTGTGTTATCTACAGATGGAGTGAAGCCTTTTGGTTTTAAAAGAAGCACTCACAACACAGGGACGGTTATGTTGGTAAATTATAAATTTCCACCATGGTTATTCATGATATGAAAAGACATCATGCTATCTATTATTATAAATGACTTTCCTACTTATAGAAATTTTTCATGATATATCATTAAAGGAATTCATGGGTGTACCATCTATGATTAAGTTACACAGTCAATTAGGTTGAAACATTCATCGAAAATCATGTCTCTAGGACATCGCAAATTTCTACCCTGAATAATTAGTACCAATCTTGGACAACATCATTTGATGAATGTTCAGAAGAACCTATATCACCATCTCCACTAATAGGTGATCAACCTTTTGAGAAAATAAATGATGTAGAAACAACTTTTGGTAAACTGTTTTCAAAAAACCATACGAAAACAAGTTGGTAGAAGAGAATAGTTATTTTGAATTACCATTTTGGAATTGTATATACCTCAGACACTTTCTTGATGTTATCCATGTTGAATAAAAATTATGTGATGGTGTCATAGACACATTTCTAATTGTATCTGAAAAAACAAATGATATAATTGAGGATAGATTGGACATTATTGACATGCGAATACGAGAAGCATTGGCACCAATTATGACAACCCTGCTTTTATTACAAACATAAACATGATTTATTAGATAAAACATCACTTGGTACAACAAAGAAGATCATGAGGTTTAGTTTATTTGGGGATTAGTATCATTAAATAAAAACTTAAAACATTAAATAAAACATATTTATTTGAAAACATCCTTTACATGACCACTACATTCCCTCATACTTAGCATTTCATGGGATAACCTGAGGACATGCATAAAAAATGGGTGAGATATAAATCTCAGTAAGGGAATACACATGGAATAACATGAGGATTGAAATACATGTTAGACATTAAGAATATCAATAGAGAACAAGAGAAACATGAACATAACAGCATGATAAAGCACAATAATCATAACATGGAAATGTGGCAACAACACTTAACATGGAATCAGCATGAGCCAAGGCTCATTGCACATGGAGCATGAGTATATCCTCATTGCACATGAAGCATGAGTAAAACCCTTGTTTCACTTGAATTAGAATGAGTCAACACTCATTGAACATGATGTATCATGATACTATACTTTACCCAATGCACTGGAGCTCTATAAGGGTGCACCCTTCTTACACATTTCATTTCATGCATAAGTGTGTCACATGGATCATAAAACCTGGATTCATAAAATATAATCATTTATTACACGATAAAGGAATGTGTAATTCATAAATTAAACTTTATAATCAATAATTAAAGGTGCATAAAGGTGAATACCCTTGATGGAGAAATGGACATGGCATTCACTGCACAATGGCATTGGCTTAGAAAATCGGTGCGATTTCGACAGCGTAACGGCGTGACATAAGAATTCATAAAAAAGGTTGATGAGAGAGAAAGGGGCTCCTCATAATATTTACATGTAAATTATAGTAAGTAGGTAATATAGATACATGTCCCAACAATTGTAATGGAATTTAGATTCATGATACAAAAGTATTACTTCAATGTAAATGAGGAGAGAGAAGTTCCTTTCGGAATTTTGGCATAGTAACGGGTGTACATGGGAGGAATTTATTGAGAGATAAAGGGGTCTCCCATCATTAAAAAATAAAGAGGGAAGTATGAGGGAGGTGTGAAACCATACCCCAACATTCATAATTGAAATTAAAAGTGAAAAAAAACTTAAATAAAATTGGACAAAAAGTGAGAAAGGAAGAAATAACCCTTACTTGGAAGTGTGCTTCCAAAGGTAAGAGAGAGGATTGTGAGAGGCTTCTTGGGAGATTGGGGAACCTTGGGAGGATTCTAGAGAGAGTAGGGAAGAGGTCGGATGAACTACAAAGGCTTTGAGTGAGGAGGAAGTGGGAGCTTGAGTGGGTTTATACTGGAAAGGTGAGGGAATTCTTTATTATTTAGGTTTGGGTCCCCTTACATTAAATTAATCCAAACCACAAACCATCCAATGGAATTTTCCCATGGTATTTGGAAAAGGTAAGAGGAAAATAATATATTATAAGGCCAAAGTCAGAACTTCTTAAAATAGTAGGGTTGCTTATGTGGAGGTGAGTCACACTCCCATGGAAATTAATTTAAAAAGGCAAGGTGTTTAATAAGTTTTGAGGGGTCCATTAATGCTTTGAAAAGTAATTAAAACAAACCAAAAATCACATTATTTTAATGTAAAAACATATATTGGCCGAACATAAAGATTATAGTGTTTTATTACATCACTATTTGGTCATTATGATGTCATAAAACACATTATATATTTAAACCGTATTTAATTTTTACCCAAAAATTTGACTGTCTCAGAAAATTATGAAAAATTCACCATTGGATAATTTCATTGTCCTGATTCCAGAAATAACATTTATTTTATCTAAATAATTTTATAAATATGTTAATTTTCACTTTTAAAATAAAAACCGACATTTATAAAAAATTCACGGGTTTTGACAGAAATGAATTTCAAACCTTAATAAAAATTATAATTTCATTCATAAAATTATAATATCATTTATATTTAATAAAAATTAATTTAATAATAATAATAATATTTTATTAAAATATTATTTAATTCAAAAATCCCTTCATTATAAAAAATAGAATTCTTAATTAAATAATAACTAAAAACACTATTTGTACTTTAAAAACTATTTACAATATATCAAAACATTGACTAGGAGGTATATTCATTATTATATACAAAAATAATATAAATGAACATAGTACTAGAGATTTGTTACATAACCCCTTAAAATAGGCGCATAAGACCTAAGGGTAAGGTGTGCGATGGTGACAGACTCTTGGGGTGGCTCAGATAACATCGCTTGGGTGGTAATCTCTATCAACAGACACTTTTTCCCTAGATGGTACCATTTGAGATTGACATGATGATGCTCAGCTTGGGTTTGGTCAAGAGCGAAGCCCAAGGATGCCACCTCTTTTTCGAGCTCCGACAAATGGGCTTCGTATGGAGAAATTCTACTGGATGAGGTCATCGCTTCTTTTGTCTGAGTAAATTGGATTTGTTAAATCCATATATTTATACTAATCATGTGATCATTGTTCAATAGATATAAAAGAAACAGTCACAATTCTTAACATAAAACCAAAGAAGTTGACATTTTATATAAATATTTTACATAAAGAGACATTTAATTAAATCAAGATGGATTTCCATTAATGAAACTTTGGGTCATTACATTATTCCTTCCTTAAGAAATTTCTCCCTCGAAATTACCTTTTTCCCAAACTAAAACAGATGTGGGTAACTCAACTTCATCATTTCCTCCAATTCCCAAGTCTCTTCTTCAGACTTGTGGTTTCTCCACAACACCTTGACGAGGGGCATTATCTTATTTTGTAGGACTTTTTCTCTATGATCTAAGATCTTCACTGGTTGGTTCTCATAAAAATGATCATCTTCCAATTGTACCACCTCAGAAGAGAGTACATGTGAAGGGTTTGGTATGTACTTCCTTAAGAGGGATACATGAAAGACATCATGTACTTTGGCCATAGTCGGTGGATGTTCTACTTGATAGTCCACACCCCCGACATGATCAAGAATCTCAAAGGCGACGATGTACCTTGGACTTAACTTCCCTTTCTTTCCAAACTTCGTGACCTTCTTCCATGGAGATATGCATAGAAACACCATGTCTCCAACTTTAAAATCAAGGTCTCGTCGATGGTTATCTTCATAACTCTTCTGTCAACTCTGGGATGCCTTGATATGCTGCTGAATGGTTTTCACCTTCTCCACCATTTCATTGACCATTTCCGGTCCAAGAAGCTTACGGTCACCGACCTCATCCAAACACGCCGGTGTTCTGAACCTTTTCCCATAAAGGGCTTTATATGGTGCCATTTGGATGCTTGAGTGGAAACTGTTATTATAAGTGAACTCAACCAGAGGAATATGTTGATCCCATCCTTCTTTAAAGACCATTGAGAATGCTTTCAACATGTCCTCAAATGTTTGGATAGTCTGCTCAGATTGGCCATCAGTTTGAGGATGATAGGTCGTACTGAAGTTCAGTTCAGTATTCAGAGCATGTTGAAGACTCTTCCAAAACATAGAGGTGAATCTTGGTACTCGTTCAGACACAATAGATAGTGGTACTCCCTTAAACCTTACCACTTCCCTAATATATATCTGTTCCAGTTGATCCAAAGAGAAATCCTCCTGAATAGCAATGAAGTGTGCAGTCTTTGTAAGACGATCCACAACAACCCAGATTACATTGTTTCCATTGGACGTCCTTGGATGTCCAGTGACAAATTCCATGGTGATGTTCTCCCATTTCCATTCTGTTATGGTAAATGGTTGCATCATCCCCTTAGACTTCTACCTCTCTGCCATCACTTGCTGACACACCAGGCACTTTGATGTATATTCAGCAATCTCCTTCTTCATATTATCCCACAAAAAGTTTTCTTGGAGATCTCGATACATCATTGTGCTCCCTGGGTTAATAGACAAATTTGAACTATGTGCGTCATCCAAAAGTTCCTTCTTCAGCTCTGGAATCGATGGAAGACATATTCTTTTCCCAAATCACACAATTCCTTCTTCATTAACATTAAAATTCGAGGATTTCACTTTTTTGATAGCTTCTAATTTTTCTTGAATTCCCACACCATCCTTTTGAGCATCCTTTAACATTTACAAAAGAGGCAGTTGAGTAATCATTTATGAAAGTATTGATTATGTTCCCTTAATTATGATTCCCATGTCCATCTCCATCAAGTCTAACAAGATTGGATCCTTCTCAATTCTCATCATTGATAGAATCGTTGGGTCCTTTCTACTTAGGGCATATGCCACCTTGTTCGCTTTCCCAGGGTGGTAATGTATTGAACAGTCATAATCCTTGATGAGCTCTATCCATATTATCTGGCTCATATTAATCTCTTTCTGTGTGAATATATATTTAAGACTCTTTTTGTCAGTATATATCTCACATTTCTCCCCATAGAGATAATGCCACCAGATTTTCAAGGCAAAGATCACGACTTCCAACTCCAGATCATGCGTTGGATAGTTTCACTCATGGATTTTAAACTTTCTTGAAGCATGGGACATCAATTTATCATTCTGCATCAGCAAAAAACCTAATACCTTATTCAAAGCATCCCTGAATACAACAATAAGTTCCCCACTTGTGGGTAAAGTGTTCACGGGCGTAGTTATAAGCCTACTTTTTAACTCCTTGAAGCATTCTTCACATGCATCACTCCAATAAAAATTTACTCCCTTCTATGTTAGCTTGGTTAGAGGGTTGGAAAATCGTGATAAATTCATCACAAATCATCGATAATATCCAGCTAACCCCAAGAAGCTACGGATATATGTTACCGATGTTGGCCTCGGTCATCCCTCAATTGCATCTTTTTTAGAGGGATCCACAGATATCTCATTACTTGTGATGATATGGCCCAAGAATGATACCTCCTTTAACCAGAACTCACACTTGTTGTACTTCCCATTGAGCTTCTCCTTTCGCAAAGTCTCTAGTACAGTTCTTAAATACTCCTCATGATCCTCCTTGGTTTTGGAGTATATTAGAATATCATCTATAAAGACTACCAAGAATTTGTCGAGGTAATATATAAAGACTATATTCATTAATTCCATGAATATTCCTGGAGAATTACTGAGTCTGAAAGGAATTACTATGAATTCATAGTGCCCATATCTTGTTCGAAAAGCAGTCTTGGGGATATCTTCCTTCTTCACCCTTACTTGATAATATCCTGGCCAAAAGTCCACCTTAGAGATGTATTGTGATCCACAAAGTTGATCGAACAAGTCATCAATTCATGGAAGAGGATACTTGTTATTTATCGTGATTTGGTTAATTTCACAATAATCGATGCAAAGGCGCATTGATCGATCCTTATTCTTGACGAAGAGGACTGGTGAACCCCATGGTGAAGCACTTGGGAATATAAACCCTTTATCTAGATTCTCCTGTAGTTGTTTCTTCAGCTCTTCATTCTCGACAACAGTCATTCTATATGGAGTCTTGGATATTGTTAATTCCCTGGGTATAAGTTCAATTCAGAATTCAACATCTCTTTTAGGAGGAAGACCAGGCAGTTCCTCGGGAAACACTTCCGCGAATTCCCTCATAATAGGCATTTCTTCAAGGATGATTTCTTCCTTGGACTCAACCATTTGAGACAGATATGCATACTCATAGGGCATTAATATCCATTCCTGAGATGATATAGCTAAAAGAGATTCATCTTCCTCCTTACACATGTAAAGAATCAGGGGTCGATTCTCCATATGGAGTGTGATTCCCCTCTCCCGAAAATTTATGTTGGCTCTATATAAGGAAAGCCAATCCATGCCAAGAATTGCATAAAATTCCACCGGAGAGAGTATGAAAAGGTTCTCTGGGAAATTAAATCCATATATTATAACAGGGAAGGACTTATATTCATGTGATGCAATGATTTCCCCATTTTCCATACACACCAACATCTTCACTTCCATGATTTGTGGTGGTGCTGGGATTGTTCTACTAAACTTTCGAGATATAAAAGAATGCGTATAACTGAATCAAAACGTATGTTTTCTATTCTTGAATGAATAACTAGCATACCTGTCACCACTTCATTTTCAGGTTTCAATTCTGCAGAAGTGATGGCAAAAGCTCTTCCTTGATGCCTTGGAGGTTGTTGGTTGCCTCCGAAAACCCTTGGATTAAGGAACTGATTTGCAAGATGCCCTGGTTCTTTGTATTTATAGCATTGAACATCGTGTTTAGGTTCGAATGGAGCATTCCACTCTTCTTTCGCATCCACGGGTCTTTCTTGCCGACAGTTAATATCTAGGTTCCCTTCTCTTCCATACCTAAAGCATTTCCTCATCCCCTTAAGGCAATTTCCAGGGTGCTTCTTTCCGCACATTTGGAAAGTGGGGTGTTGGATCTTCTTATCACCATTGGATTTATCCATCGGACTGCCAGCATTGAATTCCACCTTATGCTTCTTATCCCCATGATAACCCTGTGATTCTCTGATCTCCATTTCGACCTTGAGGGCACATCAGACAATTTCCTCATAGCTGTTGAAGTCACGGATCGCTAATGCTTTCTGCAGGCTAGGATTCAGCCCACCAAATAAGAGGTCAACCTTGCATTCGGGGGTAACGAAAAAGTTGAAATCCTATCGTGAAATCCTTGTGAAATTTTCCTCAAACGATTCAATAGATTCTTCTTATTTTTGTTTGAGGTAAAATAAATCCTTTTCCATCTTAAGATGGAGGGTGCGCAGAAAATATTTTTCGAAAAACATCTTCTGGAAATCCTTCCATTCTAATGCCTCGATCTCCTCCTCGGGCTTCATATTTTTTATCAATGTCCACCATTGATCAGCTTCACCCTCCATACGATAAGCCTCCTGGAGAACCTTCTCTTGTTCAAAACATTGAAGGATGGAGAATATCATTTCAATGGAGTTGATCCATTGTTCAGCGATCGTGGGATCAGATTATCCCCTAAAAGTAGGATGCCTTTTTCTCATGAAGCTCTCAATAGAGACCTGTTCTTTCTTAGGGGGGATTGAACGTTCCTCTTGACCCATGTTTCTATTCAAATCTTGAGTTAGCTGAGAGAGAAGTGTTACAATGTTCATGATTCCCTCTCCCATTGGATTGAGCATCTCATTAGTACAATCATCACACTGATCTTCACATCGGTTATTAGCCCGAGTCCTCCTATTACCGACCATTGGCTGGAATAAAAGGAAAGATACGGGGTAACACATAAAGGGTAATCCAAAGAAAAAAGTTGATTAATTATAAATAAGCTTTTATTTCCTTAACTCATGAGTCTATAGGCTTCAATCTAGGAATTTCATGATCTACTTTCCAATATATATTCTTAGGGGAATTTTTTTAATTCCCTCAATAAGGGTTCATACTAAGATTGTGAATTTATCAAAACATATCCCCCAGGAGTGTCTTAACCAAGAGTGAAGTGAGGCCCGTTGTAGTGCACCAGTTCCGTTCGAGTCTAGCTCAAAGTGGTGTTTTCGGGTTTACCCATAGGATACATCTGTGCTAGAGCCGCCTCTACCTACACGTATCCAGACATGGATGTATTTTCTTGATAAACCACTTACTCAGTACTTAACAAAACTTGGGGATGTTTTTATTATACTTAGTCTTGTCTCTAAGGCTTTACTAGGGTTTTCTAATCCTAATCCCAAAAATAACTAAACCTATCCTCTGTTACCAACTATGACAACCCTGCTTTTATTACAAACATAAACATGATTTATGACATTAAACTTCACTTGATACAACAATGAAGATCGAGATGTTTAGTGTATTTGGGGCTTAGGATCATTACATAAAAACTTAAAACATGAAATAAAACATATTTATTTGAAAACTTCCTTTACATGACCACTACATTCCCTCATACTTTGCATTACATGGGATAACCTGAGGACATGCATAAGAAAAGGGTGAGATATAAATCCTAGTAAGGGAATACACAAGGAATAACATGAGGAGTACAATACATATTAGACATTAGGCATATCAATAGATCACAAGAGAAACATGAACTTAATGGCATGATAAATCATGATAATCATAACATGGAAATGTGGCAACAACACTTAACATTGAATTAGCATGAGCCAAGGCTCATTGCACATGGAGCATGAGTAAATCCTCATTGCACATGAAGCATGACTAAAACCCTCATTTCACTTAAATTAGCATGATTAAACACTTATTTCACATGATGTATCATGATACTATACTTTACCAAATGTATTGGAGCACTATAAGGGCACACCCTTCTTAAACATTTCATTTCCTACATAAGGGTGCCACATGGATCATAAAACATGGATTCATAAAATATAATCATTTATTCCACGATAAAGGAATGTGGAATTCATACATGAAACTTTATAATCAATTATTAAATGTGCATAAAGTTTAATACCCTCGATGGAGAAATTGGCATGGTATTCACTACACAATGGCATTGGCTTAGAAAATCAGTGTGATTTAGGCAGCATAACAGCGTGACATAAGAATTCATAAAAACGGTTGATGAGAGAGAAAGTAGATCCTCATCATATTTACATGTAATGGACAGTAATGAGGTCATATGGATACATTTCCCAAAAATTTTAATGGAATTTAGATTCATGATACAAAAGTTTGGCTTGAATGTAAATGAGGAGAGAGAAGTTCCTTTCGGAATTTTGGCATAGTAACAGGTGTATATGGGAGGTATTTAATGAGAGATAAAGGGTTCTCACACAATTAAAACATAAATAGGGAAGTATGATGGAGGTGAAAAACCATATCCCAACATTAATAATTGAAATTAAAATAGAAAAACAACTTAATGAAAATTGGACAAAAAATGAGAAAGGAAGAAAAAACCCTTACTTGGAAGTGTGCTTCCAAAGGCTAGAGAGAGACTTGTGAGAGGCTTATTGGGATCATGGGGAACCTTGGGAGGATTATAGAGAGAGTAGGGAAGAGGTTTGACAAACTAAAAAGTCTTTTAGTGAGGAGGAAATGGGATCTTGGGTGGGTTTATATAGGAAAGGTGAAGGAATTCTTTATTATTTAGGTTTGGGTCCCCTTACATTAAATTAATCCAAACCACAAACCATACCATGGTTTTTTCCCATTGTTTTTGGAAAAGGGAAGAATAAAATAATATTTTATAATTCCAAAGTCCAAACTTCTTAAAATAATAGGGTTTCTTATGTGGAGGTTAGTCACACTCTCATGAAAATTAATTTATAAAGCCTAAGCATTTAATAAGTCTTGAGGGGTCCATTAATGCTTTGAAAAGTAAGTCAAACAAACCCAAAATCACATTATTTTAATGGAAAAACATATATTGGCCGAACATAAAGATTATAGTATTTTATTACATAAATATTGGGTCATTATGATGTCATAAAACACATTATATATTTAAACGGTATTTAATTTTTACCCAAAAATTTGACTATCTCAGAAAATTATGAAAAATTCACCGTTGGATAATTTAGAATTCCTGATTCCAGAAATAACATTTATTTTATCTAAATAATTTTCTAAATAGGTTAATTTTCAATTTTAAATTAAAAACCGACAATTATCGAAAATTCATGGGTTTTGGCAGAAATGGCTTTCAAACATTAATAAAAATTATAATTGCTTTAATAAAATTATAAGATCATTTATATTTAATAAAAATTAATTTAATAATAATAATAATAATTTATTAAAATATTATTTAATTCAAAAATCCCTTAATTTTTAAAAAGAGAATTCTAAATTAAATAATAACTAAAAACAATATTTGAACTTTAAAAACTATTTACAATGTATCAAAAAAATGACAAGGAGGTAAATTAATTATTACATACAAAAATAATATAATTGAACATAGTACTAGTGATTTTCTACATAACCCCTTAAAACAGCCGCATAAGACCTAAGGGTAAGGTGTTCTATGGTGACAAACTCTTGGGGTGGCTCAGATAACATCACTCGAGTGGTAATCTCTATCAACTTCTACTTTTCCCATAGACGATCCCATTCGAGCTTGAAATGATGAAGCTCAGCTTGGGCTCGGTCAAGAGTGAAGCCCAAGGACACCACCTCTTTTCTGAGCTCCAAAAAATGTGCTTCGTATGGAGCAATTCTACTGGATGAGGCCATCGCTTCTTTTGTCTAAGTAAATTGGATTTGTTAAAGACCTATATTTATATTAATCATGTGATCACTGTTCAATGGCTATAAAAGAAACAGTCACAATTCTTAACATAAAACCAAAGAAGTTGACATTTTATATAAAATTTTACATAAAGAGACATTTAATTATATCAAGAGGTATTTCCATTAATGAAACTTTGGGTCGTTACACCAATGAAGGGAGAAAAAAACTTTTCTTCCTCTAACTGCTTGCACTCTTTCCAAGAAGGAGAGATATCAATTTTGAAACATCTTGAATTACGTAAAGGATCCATAGGGATATTCATCGAATATCAATAAAATCATGTCAATTACCGATTTAATGTTAAAGGGACTTAAATGACATTATTTTCATGTTTTGATGTAAGATATAATTCTTATAGAGTTATGTTGCATTTTTTCCAAGAATTTTCATTATAAATTAACAAAGCTTCGTTTTTTCATCAAAGATATGTGCCAAAAGGTTTTAGACCCGGTAAAATTGTCAAGTGTAAAAAGTGAAATTTCCATCATATTATGTGAATTTGAAATTTTTTTCCCACCGACATTCTTTCATATGATGGTTCATTTTATGGTTCACTTGGTGAGAGAGAGTTGAATAGGTGGTCCTGTAAACTATAGATGGATGTACCCCCATTGAATGATATATGAATATTTTTAAGGGTATGTTAAAAATAAAATTCAGCCAGAGGGTTGTATTGCGGAGAAATATATTGTTGAGTAATTCGTTGATTTCTGTACCAAATAACTGTCTGGTGTGGAAAGCATTTGTATACCAAAATCTCATCACACTAGGTAGCTTGCGGGTGAAAGAATTTTAGAAGAGAGTTTGTCACAATCAATATTACAGATCGGGAGCAGGCCACCTTTATGTTCTATGTAAGAGTTTGGAGGTTGACCTATATGTCGAAACCCACAAAGAAATTAATATAAATTTGAACCCATCAGGGGATGAAAAATTGATATCAAATACACATAAAAAAATTTTATAGGATGGTTTTGGGACCATATATTTAAGGATCTAGATGAAAATCCAGATGCAATTTCAGAATGACTTCGACGGCTAGCTGGAGGAAAAAGTGTGTATGTATTATCATAAAATGATTATGTAATTAACGATTATAAATTCTATTCTAATGAAGGTGATGCAGATAGCACCATGTTGAATTGTTGAGTTACACTTGTGGCTGAAGTGATGCATGTTTTCATAGATGAGGATATAAATCAAAATTATGAAAATATGTCATACTTTGGAATCACCAAACAAATATCGGAGTTGGATTATACGAACATCCAAGTGATGATTTTTCAATGCAAGTGGATTGATAACATTAGTGATTTTAAAATAAATGAGTTGATATTTATGAAAGTTGATTTTAGTAAGGAAGGGTATAAAGATGGACTATTTTTAATGGCATCACATTCAATATAGGTATTTTATGGTCTAGATCCCTCAAATTGAAACATGCCAATTATTTTGTTACCCACCAAAACCACTAAAGGGTTAGATGAAAATTAAATAGAGGGTGGCCCTTTCATTGGGATATTCCAATAATATAACATAGGTCCCAATGTAGACGTCGTTTTATATGTCATAGGATACCACAATGAAGGGATTTGGATAATCGATAGAGGGGTCAAATCCCTTCAACATTTAATAAAATAGATTTTAATAAAAAGGTTATATTTTATTTGTAATATACATCGTGTAACATTATGTTATTATATTTTTATTGATGATTTTTTGTAATATACATTACATTTTAAACCACGTATGTAGATAATGACTTCTACATGTGATGATACTCCCAATCCTGAGGCACAAAAGGTCTCTCAACCTGCTACTACCCCCATTGTAAAGGAACAACAAGTCTCTCAACCTATTGCTGCTGCTTCACCCAGTGTGGAGGTATAACCACAATTTTCACATGCTGATGCTAGCACTCTTGAGGAACATATTGATGATGTTGAAACTGATGAAATTTCATTCAAAGAAACACTAGTAGTGCAGAAAAAATAGAAGCACCATAGTTTGACGGTGTTAACAAAAATCCTTAATGGAAAAGTGAAAGGCATCAAATACGAGGTCAGGTGAAATAATCATGGCTAGCATGTTAACCCCAAAAAGTCCTTGTTCAGTAGTTAAATTGGAATTGTCACTAGGTAAAGTGTGCTGATTGATGTATAGTCATGACACCATGTACCGAGTTTAAGACACTGGTGTGGGGAGATATTATAGTAACATTATGATACAATTTATATAATTTACTAAAAAATAAAATAATTAAACATTGACTTACTCTTCATCATCCATTTTAGAGTGCATTTATTGTGGATGAATCTCACAAAAACTACATATTAAGTGTTTTTGGTAGGATTCACAGAGGCTCTCACACAATTATAAGTAAATTTTATCTTAAAGATGTTAAAGGGAAAATAATCCCACCCATCTGTTATTTATGCACACATGATAACCCAAGGAGCATGGGATACGTTTACTATACATCATCTGGAGTAGTCTTTTTAAGTACAATGTGTTTGGTAATACGTTTTGTGAAGATATGTGTATTAATCACTTTGATTGACATTTTTGTATTTATGAAACATCAACTGAGTGCTGAAAATAAGGAATGATCATAAAAACTATCTTACCCCTACCGTAAAGAAAGAATAGGGTACACTTCACTTGAAAATATTAGTATGTATTTTAAATCTACTATAATACTTTTATGTGACATAAGAAAACACCATAACTATATTCCTCTATTTATATGTAAATTGTTGAATCCAAATCTAAATTCACTTCCATCCCACTCCATGTTCTATAGAAGGAGGTGCATGTAAATAAAGATGGGATACTAATAGATGAAAACACACAAAAAGTGTGGGAAACATGTGTAAGTAAGAAATAATAAATATTTTTTTTCTTTAATTAAATATTATATAAAAATGATTACTTATTTTCCAATATTTTCTATCTAACATAGTCACAGGAATTAGTAACATCTAAACCGGATGTAGACATAATTTCAGTATCCTTGAAGTAGCCAGAAAAGTATTTCCATGTTAGAGGTGCAGGTTTTGGTGTGACACCCCAATAATTTTTTTGAGAAAAAAATAAGAGGAGGATCAATGTGAAGATATTAAAATGATTAGATAAAGGATATATATCTTGAAGAACATATGAAATTTCATAGAGAGTTTATGTTAATATGATAGAGGGGGAAAAGAGAAGAAACCAATCAATAAAAACCAGCACGTCAAGATCCTGCCCCATCCCCTACTAGCTTTGAGGCGAGCCATTCCCCTCAAAAACCTGTCTTAGATAAGGTAATAAATGTTCTAATAATTTTTTCTATAAATTTTGAATTATATAGACATTGATACCTTTCTTGTACTGATATTGTATAGGTGGAAAATGACTGTGATTTAAATCTATCAACACCCCCTATCACCTTGTAGTGGGGGCTACGATGTTTAATATCCAGAACACCATTCTACACAATAGACCAATTCCAATAGGTCATGTCATCACATTGATTAAAATATCCCATGATACAAGCATTGAGAAACCTATTTCAATTGATGATGACTAAATTTATAAGGATGAACAAGCTATTGGAACATTTATCACATGGTCATCATAGCTTGTAAAAAACATGCCGATAAAGAAGTATTCATTTCCAATTTATTTTTAAATATAAGACCTTATAATTTAATGGAAAATGGTCAGACCTTATGAATGTTATTATAATATGACATACGAAATGGGGTGAAAAGAAAGAATGGCTCAAAACTATCTGAAGGATTAACCAACTGATCGAAATGATCTATCGAGAGAACCTTAAATCTACCAATTCTATATCCATATATATTATCATTTTAGTCTCATGTGAATATTAATTTGAATGAAGGTGGGGTTCAAACAATTATTTTTGGATGAAAATATGTACAAAGGGGAAGATCTATATTTCATTAGTGTTGACAATGTAAGTGAAATCCTAGAGAATGATTGTCTAGGGGGATCAGTTGTAAATGTATACATGAGGTATGTTTTTATGATTTGATTTTATAAAAGTTGATATTCTATGATAATTTTAACTAGACACATTTCATATTTTTCACAAGTGTATATATTAAAACAAAATTGAAGGAGTTTCCCCATTAATAAAAATTTGGACTCGTTATCCCCCATGTCACCTCTATAGAAAAAAAAGAAATAAAATCCACGAAAGTGGGTGAAATAGTGTTAGGAATTCTCAAATATTTTAACAACAAAATTATGGATGACAGACTCTTTTTAATACCAACAATGTAGGGGTAAAATTTTACAATTTAATCATATCAAGTATATTTTAATTTTTTCATTACTTATTCATTTCTTTTGTGTTCTTAAGAAGCATTGGATTATCATTGTGGTCAATTTGGATACTCCAAAGATTTATTTGTTGGAATAAATGCATGGATATCCAATAAACCAACCACATATGATGGTGTTTTAAAATTTGTAATACACTACATCTATCATTTTAGAACAAAAAATCTAGTTATATAATTTATATTATCTTTTCATGAGTATTCTATTATGATAGGGTGGTGCATGAATATAGTCTACATCATGGAATGAGGATCAGGGAAATGGAAAAGGAACATCACAAATATTATGACTAGATACAAATCAGGTTATATATAATACGATTTCACTATCCAAAAACTTATAAAAAATTACTTATTTTTCTCAATGTTTCCGCAATGTCTGAAATAAAAAAATGATAAGGAATGTGGTTATTATATTTTAAATTTGTGCAAAGAACATATTCCATGAAAAAACCTGAATTTTTAATGATATATTTTCGAAGATAATTACTATTTAATTTAAAATATTTATTAATCTTTTGTGTATTTATATTATTTTAGTACTACCATGATTGTCGAAAATAATACTATTCACAAGATGAGATAGATTTGTTTAAAAATGAATGGACAATATACTTTATGGAATAATTTACACAAATAACATGAAGATGTGACCAGTATGACTCTAAGTCTCTATTTTTATTCAAAATTTTTAGTTTTTTTAGAAAAAAGAAAAAGTGCCATAATGAAAACTGAGAAAACTCATTAAGATTGTTTTGATACTTTAGGAAAATGATCTATAAGTCATTTGTGACATATTGGAATCAACTACACCTAAATCTGACACATGGTGTGACCGTTAAGACATTAAGAGTGTATTTTTATATTAAATTGACAATAAATTTAAAAAAAATTACAAGTGACTCACTAAAAACTGAGAAACTATGTTTGAATTATTTTTATACCTTTGGAAAAGGATCCGTAATTCATTTTGACATGTGGGAATCAACCACACCTCAATCCAATGAATGGTGTGATAGATATGACTAAAAGTGTCTATTATCAGTTTGAAATTGATAATTTGGATCAAAACGTATCACTCAATGAAAATAAATAAAACACTAATTCATTGCCTTTTTGATTTTGGAAAATGAGTCATAAGTTCTTTGTGACGTGTATGAAGTATTCTCATGTCAAACCGACGCATGATTTGACTGATATGACTAAAAATGTGTATTTATAATATGAAATGATATTTTAGTAAAAAAAAATGACATAATAAAAACTGAGAAAACACATTCAAATTGTTTTGATAATTTATGAAAACTATCTATATGTCATTTTTGATGTATAGGAATCAATCACACCTCAATCCCACCCATGGTGCAACCAATATCACTCAAAGTGTCTCTTTTTATTTAATATTGACATTAATTTTAGTATAAAAACTCAACTAGCATACTGAAAAATGAGAAAACACATTCATATTGTTTTGATAATTTAGAAAGACAATCCATGAGTCATTTGTGACATATAGGAATCAACCCTACCTCAATACAACACATGATGTGACTAGTATAAATCTAATTCTGTCTTTTTATTTAAAATTGACATTAATTTAAGTAAAAATAACAACTAACATACTAAAAACTGAGCAAACACATTCAGATTATTTTTATACTTTTGTAAAAAATACTCATAAGTCATTTGGGACGTGTAGGAATCAATCGCACCTCAATATGAATCACAATGTAACAGGAATGACTAGAAGTGTCTATTATCAGTTTAAAATTTACATTTTAACTCCAAACGTGTCACTCACTAAAAACTAAGAAAACAATATTTGATTATCTTAAAAATTTAGGAATGTGATTATCAAGTCCTTTATAACATGTATGAAGTATTCTCACGTCAAATTGACGCATGATAAGACTTATATGACTCAAAAGTGTGTTTCCAGTTTGAAATGATATCTTAGTAAAAAACACAACTGACATACTGAAGACCATGAAAAAGAATTTGGATTGTTTTGATGCCTTAGAACAATGATCCATGAGTCATTTTTGATGTGTAGGAATCTACCAAACTTCAATCCAATGAACGATGTGACCAGTATAAATCCAAATGGGTGTTTATTTAAAATTGACATAAATTTAAGTAAAAAGAACAAGTGACATAATGAAAACTGAAAAAATGTATTCGAATTATTTTGATACTTTAAGACAATGATCCATGAGTCATTTTTGATGTGCAGGAATCAAATTCAGCTCAATCCCATGCACAATGTGACCATTATGACTAAAAGTGTTTGTTAATAGTTTAAAATTGATATTTTAGCTCCAAACATTTCACTCACTAAAAACCAAGAAAACGCCCTTTAATTATATTCATAATTTTGGGGAGGGATTCATAATTCCTTTGTGACATTCATGAAGTAGTCTCACCTCAAACCGATGTATGATGTGACCAAAATCACTCAAATTGGGTGTTTTCGGTTTGAAATGATGTTTTAGTAAAAAAACAAATCTGTAATAATGAAAAATATGAAAACCCATTTGTATTGTTTTAATACATTTGAACAATGACCCACGAGTCATTTGTGATGTTTAGGAATCAACCACACCTCAATATGATGAAGGATTTGATAGGTATAAATCCAGATATGTCATTTGAATTTGAGATTAATTTTAGTAAAACAATAAAGGATGTACTCAAAACCAAGAAGACCCATTCAGATTGTTTTTATATTTTAGGAAAATGATCCATAATGCATTTGTGACATGTGAGAATCAACCCTACCACAATATGATGTACGATGTTACCTATATAACTCCAAATGCATCTTTTTTTATTAAACATTGTCATTTTATTAATGTATTCCTTCATATTAATGTTGAATTAATTTATTTATTATATTACTAACATACTATTTGTTTTATTATATAGGTGAAACCTTTTTCTTGAGTTGGGATGATTTTTTTGGCAACTAATACCGTGGAAGGACATTTTTTAGAGGGGATCATAGATATCAAATGACGAAACATTATTCTTTTTAACATTTTGTTGGATAATTGTAAATCTAATTATATAAAACATTGTTTAAATATATATAGTAATATTTTTCAATCCATTTTGTGTGTTTCTTTGTTCTTGTGTGCATTGCTTTATTCTTGTGTGCATTGTGCATGTGCTATTTTTGTACGTGGTGTGAGTGTGATGTGTAGGTGTTGCTGGTGGGTGTGCTGTATATATGTGCAGGTGCTCTTGGTGGGTGTGCTATTATATAAACAGCACATCACATGAAACTATTCCTTTATTAGTTCTATTTAGAGTTCTAATGAAGTCCCACTTTATCATCACTATTTCTAGTGCTGATAAAAGATCCCTTTATCGGTGCTAATTAATGCGCTTATAAAGTTGTCCTTATCAGCGGTAAAAATAATGCTAAGAAAAGGTTTCATTTATCCGTGCTAAAATAGAAAGGATAAATTGGTTCCTTTATCAACACTTTTTTAGCACAGATAAAGGAGACCCATTATCATCTCTATTTTATCATTGTTATAGGGGACCCCCACTTTATCTTCACAGAGATTAATGGAATTTTATAGCATTGTTGAAAGAATTTTATAGCGCAGATAAGTGTACTGTCTATAGTAGTGAATTTTTCATTTATTATGGTACCTATACATCCTCTAGATGAATAGATTCAATGTAATTCTCAAGATGGAGTGGATGGTCCCCTATCATGCCTATGTGGGCTGCTATCACTACAAGGTATCTTTTTCATCACTAGATGGTGATATTTATCTTCACTTGGGTGAGTGGAATGTCTAGGAGAGTTGAGCTCGACCCAAGCATCGTGGGATGTGTGTGCTAACAACCTAGATTTATAGTCATTATTTATAGGAACAGGGTTTATATCCTGATATTTTTTCTTTGGTGGTTGATCATTTTAGGGATATTTTTTCCAATGATTTTTACGGATTACCTATTGAGAGAGGGTTATATTTTACTACTGAGCTCATTCCAAGAGAAGCTCCATTATCTATTCCTTTATATAAGATGACACCTACAGAGCTTATGGATCTCAAGAGGCAGTTGGAGGATTTATAATCAAAGGGTTTTATCACACACAACACTTCATCTTGGGGTTCACCCATGATTTTCACTAAGAAAGAGGATGGGACCCGTAGGCTATGAGTGGATTCCTAATAGTTGAACTATTTTATGATTAAGAATATATATCAAATGCCTCAAATAGATTAAATATTCTACCATCTTAGAGGATCAAGGTTTTTCTTGAAGACAGACAATAGATCAGGCTATCATCATGTAAAATATAGGCATTCAGATATACTAAGTACGGATTTCGAAAGTTAGAATGGTATATATGTGAGTCTTATTTTTTTGTTTGGTCTTATGAATGCACCTATTTTATTCATGGACTTAATGAATATGGTTTTACATCCCTATCTAGATTACATTTTCATGGTTTTTGTGGATGACATCTTAGTGTGTTATCATACTTGGAGATACCATGTAAAACATCTTCAGATCGTTTTGAATACACTAAGAGAGCATAAAATATATGATAATCTTGATAATTTCAACTTATGTATTGATATATTTCACTTCTTGGGTCATATTATCTCAGAATCAAGAGTATCAGTTGACCTTGAGAAGGTGAGTAATATGGTTTCCTAGGAGACACCGAAGAACGTGTTTGATATATAGATTTTCTTGGGGATAGCTAGATATTATAGGCACTTCATAAAGAACTTATCACTCCTTGATACACCTCTTACTAGTATAACTAAGAAGGGTGTGTAGATCATATGGTATGAAGTGTGTGAGAATACCTTTCACTACCTAAAAGGAAGGCTTAATTTTACACCGATTTTGATTCCACTGGAGATTGGGAGAGGCTATACAATTTTTTTTTATGCATCAGGTGCTGATCTAGGTCCAATATTGATATTGCATGACATGTTCATTGTGTGTGAGAATCACCAGTTGAGACCTCATGTGTGTAGCTACTCGATATAGAACTGTAAGGTAGAAGTGGTTTTCCATGCCTTACACAGCTGGAGACACTATCCGATGGGTGAACACTTTGTTATGTATACAGGCCACGAGAACCTCAAATATATATTTATTTAGTGTGAATTTAATCTTTGATAGAAAAGATGGGTTGAATACCTTCATTCCATTAACATTCAGCTTGACTGTGCGTCTAGAACGGGAAATGTGGTGGCTGATGCACTGAGCTAGAAAAATCAGCCACATGATGTATCAGAGGCCAATGATTAATGGAAATTAATGGCCTTTATTTTTGATATGGATCTTGAGTTTCAAGAGATTCATAAGAAAATTTTTATTATGGCCTTCATAGTTACTTCTTCACTCCTTGATATGGTGAAGAGAAGGTAGTTCTCATACCCAGAGAAGTTGGTCCTATGAGTGTGTATTTCTGGTGAGGACATACCTCTGGACTAGTTTATAGATGGAGAGAAAATCCTACATATACATGGGTGTATCAGGGTTCCTATGATTATGAGAGAGGAACTGATTCGAGAGTCCCACACTTCTCAATGTGTAGTTCATCCAAGTATCTCCAAGAAGTACCATGATATGAAACATCAATATTGGTGAACAAGTATGAAATGTCATATAGAAGATTTTATCACTAGGTGTTCCACCTATAATCAAGTGAAGGTGGATAATCAGTGAAATAATGACTTGTTACTACCATTTATAGTCTCAGAATGTAAATGGTAAGATTTTGCGATGGATTTTTCTATTTTCATTCTGAGGATGCCTTGAGGTAGCAATGCGGTTTGGGTAGTCATGGATCGACTGATGAATGTATCCCACTTTCATCATATCCAAGAGACTTCTTTATTTGATGATCTGGGAATATTTTATGTTCATAAGATTATAAATCTACACAAGGTCCCTCATACTATCATTTTAGATAGGGACACTCATTTCACATCGAGGTTCCAGTAGGGGTTACAGAAGGCTATGGATACAATGGTGCTTCTGAGAACAACCTTTCACCATCAGTCTAGTGGCTATATGGAATGGACCATAAAGGTTTTGGAAGACATTATTTAGTATTTTTTACTTTATTGTGGTGTTTCTTGGGATAATCATGTCCCCCTTGTTGAGTTATCCTATAGTAATAGCTATCTAGTGATGATTTAGATGGTTTCTTATGAGGTCTTGTATGGTAGTCCATGTCGTTCACCCATGTTCTGGTTAGAGACATTAGATGTAGTTATAATAGGTACTCATATTATACAAGATACTTTGGAGTAGGTTAATTTGATCATAAATCATATGTATACTACTTATTTTAGAAAACAATCTTATGAATATAATCATTAATGACCTCTAGAGTTCAAGGTTAGGGATCGTGTTTTCCTGCGGGTATCACCCAGGCTTGGGAATAGATGGATACATAGGCAAGGGAACCTATTGTCTGAATTTTTATGACCTTTTTAGATCTTGGATAGTGTTAGTATGGTATATTATCATTTGTTGTTACCATAGAGGTTTAATTCCAAGCAGAACTTCTTCCATGTTTTACGTCTTGATGTTATCATGCTGACTCATGTCATATTTTTGATCTTGAGAATGTCGAGCTAAATGTTTATACTTGTTTTGAAGAGTATCATAAATGAATCATTGATCAGATCATGAAGAACCTACATGTACATTTCTTTCCTTTAGTAAGAGTGCTATGGTTGCATGACCTGGTAAAGGATGAGACTTGGGAGGGGGACGAATGTACATGCTCATGGGACGGATTTTTTCTTAGACAATGTTCTGTAACCCTTGGAAGGGAAACTCAATGAAAATTTACTCTAAGGGGGAAGAAAGTAGGATCCCTATTTTTTCATTAGGTATGAATCCTTTTAATTTTTGGTTGAACCCTTGTTGTGGTTCTCTTTTGAATTAAATCTAAAACTAAACCTTTAGCCTGGTCAGTTTGTCTTTAGAAAGAAGGAAGTAGTGGGTTGAAGGTTGGTTATAGTATAAGTGCACAACATGTATTTGGAATATATATTGTATATTCAACACATGATTTTTATTGGAAAAGAAGGCCAATTCATTTTTTGAAATGAAGTTTCCCCAGAATGGAAAGCCCAAACATTACAAAACATGTAAAAAAATTTCACACAATATAAATGTTGTGATTTTGTTAAAAGGGAAGAAACCCATTACTTTTTCTTACCCATTATCCTCTGTTTCTCTCACAAAAAATGATCTATCCTCCCTCGAAGATCCCTTATCTCTTAATGCTAAGATTTTCTCTTGGTTCACCGTCTGGCCTCAGAATCAAGATACATTTGGCTCTTCCTATTCCTCCAGGTAAGGTCGTATGTCCTTAATCTCATTTCAATATACTTCATCCAATATACTACACTATTTTCATGCAATATCATACGCCCTATTTTCAATAAGTTCATCTGTTCTTCAATTTTTTTTCAATACACGCCCAACTAAGGGCCAATACAGGATGAAGAGAGTGTTATATGCATAATATAGGTGGTCTATGACTCCTAACTTAATGTTTTTCATATAAAAATTGTTTCTATTTAGAAAACAGTGCTTTCACTAGGCATTTCTGTTTAAATTAATCTGCCTTGATTTAAACTATTTAGATTTTAATCTATGGACCTAATAATGTAATTTTATACTATTTGAGGTTGGGAACTCAATGTGGACCACCCATTAAGGGTGTGTTCTACATTTATACCTTGGTAACACATGGTGGGTTACTCTATGACACTGTTTGGGAACTTCTAACTTGACCTTTGATAAAGTAAGTGCTCCTACATAATTAATAAATTTTCTAATGATTAGATGGTGAGTATATTATCAATATCACTTGGCCTATTTTAATTATAATCAAATTGATTTGATAATGGTTTCATTTCCTTAACCCACATTATCATGCTTAAATGAAATGTTTAGAATGAAGAAAATAAATTACTTATGTAATTGATTTGAAAATGGTTTCATGTCCTCTTACCCTTTTCATGTTTAATGGAAGGTTTGGAATGAACCTATTAAATGTCTATAGATGAAAATGATAAATGGTTTCATATCATTTTTTTACCTTATCACATATAATTAAAGGGAAGGGAATGACCCTAATGAATTATTAAATTTCATGAGTATTTCATGGATTTAAATTGAATAATGACATATGTATATGGTGACTATTTTATATAGACCATTTTAACTTTATAGGAATGATCATACATGAGCCAACCTTGTATTTCTAAGGGAATTACTTAAGCACTCAGAGGATGCTATTTAGATTCAAGGAGCTGACTCCCATGTCGTATGCCCACCTTGGATCATGGTTCCTGTCTCTTAGCAGACACCCATACATGATGTCATGGGATCAATCCACTATCTCATTAAATATTAAAATTAAATAAATACACACCTTGGTTTCAACTTGAGGTCTTCAAACATGTGGAGCCATGGATTCAACCCATTGGGATTATTCATGATTTTCAAGTGTATAATATGTACGATATCCATAGACTAGTTAGAATAATTTACAGTGGAATACATTGTGCCAGCCCCTTGTATTACACTTAGACCCCTTATTTCCAGACTACATGAGTTGTTACTATTAGTTGGTCAACCCCTAAGGTCACTGAGGCTTTGGTTTCATGATGGATTCTTCTTTTTTGTTATTATGATCCATTTTGGTATTTGGACACTTCTACATGATTTATCTATAAAAACTAAATCAAAAGTTAATAAATGGATACTTGTTCGAACTCCAGATGAGGATGAACTAGGAATGAGATATTAATTTGTAAATATTTACTTTATTATATTTCTATAGAGTGTATATTTTATATCAACACATTGGATTTTTTGTAGAAGTCATTGGTGGTGGCCAACTGAGATTTATATCACACCCTATCCGGGCCTCTATTGATACCTGAGTAGATTATATGATTGTAGGTATGTACAATGGGAATTATCTTAACTTGGACACCTGAATTGGTTTCTCACTTTAGGATGGATCTTTGTATCAGATGACCAATCTAGACCTTAGGATGATTGGATGGTTTCCAGCCTTTTTTCCTTTTTTACAACATGTATTATAATATATTTCCTTCTTCAATGTATACTTTTTTCCTTATTTATAGAGAGATATAATTAAATCATCTTATTTTATATATGATACTATTTATATTTTGGGTTGATTCTTTTTTATGGATGTCCATGGTTATCTTCCACTACATGTATTTTTTACTTACTTTATTTCTTCTGATGTTTTCTATCCTTATGAAATTATATTTTTTGTGATCCACTCTGACATGAGGGAATAATCTTCTCATGGTCACACCATAGACCCTCACTATTGGTCAGAAACCTATCGCATACGGGAAGGCACGCTTGAGGCCATGTGGCTAACTGGGTTCAAGGAACTTTTAGTGGAACCCGGGTTGGGATGTCACACAATGGCTATGTTTTTAGTGTAGGAATCCATGAAAAAAGTGGTTTTCATACTACAAAGAAGAAAATACCTATAATACCTACGACCTTTTATATAATTTGAAAAAAAAAATCTTGGGTGGAGCTAGGAACTGACATGGAGTTGAATCCACTCTCATTGAGAACCTTCTTGCTCATTTGGATGAATGTAGCACTGGTGCAAGATCAATCAGAAGCTTTATTTATTTAAAATGACATTTATGGAAATTTATGTATCTCATGGTACTATCATTTTTGTTATTATGGAAAATTATGTTGTAGATATTTTAGAAACTATGTTTAAATGGGTATGTATTTGTAAATTCCCAATTATTGTTGATTTGGAATGATAGGGTTTGTTGTCCCATGATTCATTTCATTTAGTTTTTGGTTTTCATTGTGAATTTGTGAGCCTATTTTGGTTTGATTAACAATTGATTAAAAATGATTCTAAAATGTAGTGTAGACCACCCCATATGGTCTTATGGTAATCTAAATTCTCTAGTACTTATTATTTACTTTTTGGGAATCCTTCATTTTGACTCTTGTGTTATTCTTTGATTCGGCCCACTCGACCCCAACCATAGTAGTTTAGCTGGATTGAATAACAGTTCACGTCACGAATATTTTGAATATCCTAAAAAGGCCATAGTGGGGTTCCTTAGTTATTTCTATGTTTGGTTTTAGGGTGTTCCATGTTGATTGGGGTTTGGAAAAGGGGAGTTTCTTATCATTGTCCTTTTGTTCATTTATTTGAGTCCTTTGGCCTCGTTAGATACTTCTCAGGTTTTTGAGTTGGTTCCTTGAGGATGATTTTGTAGGATTATCTGGGTTTTAGAGTTTCATATTTTAGGTGAAAAGAGAGTTTTCAATTCTCACTATAACGACCCACACTTTACATACATTGTTAATACTTCAAAATTGAAGCACTCTTATTACAACATATGACAAAACCACAAAGGACCGTATAGGTATAGTGTCTTTAGAAACTGGGAAACATAAACAACTGGTTCATAAATCTTCTACAGTGTCTCCCATTTATTTCATCATATCTAGGGTCCCTTTTAGCATATTCTACTTAATATCCATCTTCCTGACCTGGGGAAAAGAAAGCATAAAAGGGTGAGCTCAAATGCTCAGCAAGGGCAAATAAAGGAAATAAAAATCATATCATATCTTTATGAAAATCAAAACCTGCAAAAGAGATCATAATATCTTAACATGAAATAAATCATAGAAGTGAAAATGAGATCCCCATAATCATAACATAAAACTTGAATCTTTGTGGCATGCACACATAATCATGGAAAATCATTTCTTGTTAGTCATGACTCATTGCCAAGACTATCTTAGTGGACAAAGTCCCTTTCTGAACCGAGTTCACTCCTCGTTTCAGTCCTGTATCACTGAACCGAAATAACCTTCCGTTCCAGCCATCTCTATCTCATGAGATATAAAATCATTACCCAATGCATTGGAGGGAGATATAGGTCCCACCCATCTTATAATGAATCCTTTCTTATGTGTGCCACATAATCATAAAACATACATCATCGCATAACACATATAACAAAAATGGGATTCTTGAAACATCATGACATCATAAATCAATTCATATAAGATAAAGGAATTCATAAACATAATTCCATCACAACATAGTCAAACCAATGTAAAAATATGGATAGAAACAGAACCCTTTATTATCTTAGATGGAAAATAATTTTGATAAAACACTTGAATTGAATTCTTGAGGAAAATATCCTTTCTTATTCAAAAACATTTTTCCTTTCATAACATGTCATACAACTTTAAAATAAAAGAAGTTGATTAAAAATAAACTTGAAAACTTGTAAAGGAAGCTTCTTTGAAGTAATTTTTTAAAAATCCATTCATTCCGTATAAGTTAAAAAAAACATTCTTCGTACTTTTGTCGGAAAAGTCAAAAAGTACCTCGTACGGAAAAACGACAAAAGATTCCTTTCATATTCTTTACTAAAAACTCACCTAAGGGTAAAATTGGATTTAAACTATTTCAAGTGGATGGAAACAATATTACATATTGAGGGAACATGGATGTGGATGATAAAATACACCCCAGTAAATACTTACGAATAAACAATCTCGGATAAAAATGAGATTGTGATATTTCCCTTACCTTAGGTCCGATTTGCTTTGTTCGTGTCCGAAGCTCCTGTATAATGGTTTAAATAATGTTATTGACTTATTCCAGAATCATACATATTGATATGAGATCATATATGGTCATATTATTAGCTTCTTGTATTGTTACTTGTTACTCGGGTCTTTATAACTTTTTGTTCTTATGCGTGTTTTGTCGAATAAATTCTTATTATTATCTTTAGGTTATAGATAATTCATTTCCAGAATGGTATTAGTGTAGTATATACCATATTCATTCATTCAATTCATTTATACAATCATTATGAAATGAAGATCATGTAGAACGAGTCGCATCACATCGTGGAGACGGTATTCCGTACGTACGCACGAGTGATGATATCGTTCCTATGATCGTGGAATTGTATTGGAGTATATATATATATTATTTCAGTATCAATATTACTTAATAATAATCATATATAGTTACTCATTACACCATTATACCCATCCTTGTAAGGTGATGGTGGAAAATAGATTACACCACGGCGTGGAGACGGTATTCCGTACGTACGCACGCGCGGTGATTTCATTTTTCCGTAGGATGGATAGAAGGTGAATTAGGGTTGTTTCATATTTATAATAACATATCAGTATGTAAGTAATAATTATGTTTTTACTTTATCATGAAACAACTAAAGAAGAAGAAGTTGAAGACGAAAGAAATTGAAAAGATCGGTAATGGATATTACCTCTTCTTTGGAACACCTCTTTGAATCCTCCACTTAGGGAACTAAGAGTGGTCTTTGGAGAAGACCAGGACCTCTAGGACTATTCTAGGGAAGTGGAGAGGGGAAAATGGCAGGGGTTGGCCGAGCTTGAGTGCTCAATTTGGTGTGAGGAGGAGGGGGAGGAGGTGCCCTTTTATAAGGGAGGAGAGGGGCACCTTAGGAATATCTCAAAATATTATTTTATATTAAAGTCAAAATCGGTTTATAATGGTTCCAAAGGGTCTTATTTAGAAGATAAGGTGGGGAGGGGTCTAAATCCTATCAACCAATAGAATTTAGACAAGTTTAGGATATTATTTTAACCTTATCATTTAGATTTAACTCTAAGTTAAATAATTTAACTTTTATCATGTCTTTTTGTTTTCTTTCACTATATGGTTAATACACTTACAATAACATGCCAAACGAACCCAAAATTGTTTATTATTAATATATATATCCTTATCTAAATCATTTGGCCGAACCTTAGATTTTTAGGAATACAATAACAATTAATAATATAATATTTGATTTAAAAACTATTTTGTGTCAATTTTGACACTATTTGATATATGATTTTTGGGAAAGTCATAACAGAATTAAATGTTCGAACCAAGTTGATTAAATCAACATTAATATATCATAGTAACCTAGAAAATTAGTGTAATTCATAAAAAGTCTCAAATTACATTTATTTTGGTGTTTATAACATCAATTATGTCAATATTTCGTTAACAAGATAATTACTGCATCATCATTGTGTCATAAATAAATTAAATTATTTGATGTCTAAAAATTACAAATAAAATACCATCATGTAGGAAATCGTTTTAGATTTCTAATGAATATTTACAATCGAATTTATCTTATGTATAACCCCATATTAAAAATGTTTTAGTAAATATACTTTGATTTTAACTCTTTTAACCCTTCTTTAAATAAATTAATAATAAATGTCCTAATCTAATCCAAGTGGGCCTAAATGGTCATATTTTATTCCTAAGTTTGTTTTTGGTCGAATTACACTTGTCCAATAGAATTAGGACATGTGTTAGGGTAATATTAATATCATATTTACCCTTAGTTACCCTATTTACTATTAACCGCGGTAAAAAAAGTAAAAAGTTACTATTCACCAAAAAATTATTTTCATCTCATTGAACCACATTTTAGTCCTTGATATTAACCGTGTCTCTCGGATTTTTGAAATTCTATTCACAGAAGCGGTAAAATTAAGTTTTATGCAAAATTCAGTTTTTAACCTACCACTTAGTGGTTTCACTATTCATCAAAAATTGAAAGTTTTCAGAAAAATACCAAAATTTCACCGTAGGCTAATTTTGATATTCTGAGTCCAAAAATGAAGTCCATTTTGAAAAATAAAATTTATAAAATTTCAAAAAGTGGTTATTACTATTCATAACGGCTAGTTTTAATAGCATATTGTTGTTTAGTGAAACTCGGTATTGCGTACGACGCAAGCTATCGAGGAAGGTCGCGATTGCGTGTAAAGCAAGCCAAGAAAGTGTTGTGTAGAAAAAGATTCCTTTGATGATTTATATAACATAAAAGTCTCGGGTGTTACATTCTACCCCCCTTAAAAAGAATTTCGCCCTCGAAATTCGTCACTTTGCAACAAACAAATGAGGATACTTCTCCCTCATCATATCCTCAAGCTCCCATGTAGCTTCTTCAAGTTGGTGGTTTCTCCATAAAACTTTCACCAAGCGAGTGGTCTTGTTTCGTAGGACTTTTTCGCTACGATCCAGAATCTCTATCGGCTGTTCTTCATAAGAAAGATCTTGCTCCAGGGGTACAACTTCTGAGCTGAGTACATGTGAAGGATCTGGTATGTACTTTCTCAGGAGAGATACATGGAACACATCGTGAAATTGAGAGAGATTCGGTGGAAGCGCCAATCGGTAAGCTACCTTCCCAACACGATCCAGTATTTCAAAAGGACCGATATATCTAGGGCTCAACTTCCCCTTCTTTCCAAATCTCATAACCCTCTTCCAGGGAGATATTCGTAAGAACACTTTATCGCCCACTTCAAACTCTAGGTCTTTTCTTCGGTTGTCGGCATAACTTTTCTGTCGACTCTGAGCTGCTCTTATGTGTTGTTGAATAGATCTGACTTTTTCTGCCATTTCATCAACGAGATCAGGTCCTAATAGCTTTCTTTCCCCAACTTCATCCCAGCAAGTTGGAGTCCTGCATTTCTTTCCATAGAGAGCTTCATAAGGAGCAATCTGAATACTGGAGTGAAAGCTATTATTATAAGAAAATTCCACCAAAGGTAGGTGTTGATCCCAACCTCCTTTGAAATCCATAGAGCAAGCTCTCAACATATCTTCTAGGGTTTGAATTGTTCTCTCAGACTGACCGTCTGTCTGGGGATGATAAGCAGTGCTGAAACTCAACTCTGTATCCAGAGTATGCTGAAGACTTCGCCAGAACTTCGAGGTAAATCTCGGATCTCGATCAGATATAATAGAAAGTGGTACTCCATGTAATCTTACCACTTCCTTTACATATATCCTGGCAAGCTGATCTAGAGAGAAATCCTCTCTAATAGCAATGAAGTGTGCGGACTTTGTAAGACGATCAACTATGACCCAGATAGCATTATTGCCTTTGGATGTTTTAGGAAGTCCTGTGACAAAGTCCATAGTGATGTTTTCCCATTTCCATTCGGGTATGGGTAATGGTTGTAACATCCCCTTAGACTTCTGTCTCTCAGCTTTAACTTGTTGACAAACCAAGCATCGAGAGACATATTCAGCAACATCTCTTTTCATGCCATCCCACCAGAAGTACTCTTTCAGGTCCCTATACATCTTCGTGCTTCCAGGATGAATAGAGAATGAAGAACTATGAGCCTCATCCAGCAGCTCTTTCTTTAATTCGGGGATGGGAGGAACACAAACCCGATTCCTGAACTTTATTATCCCATCACAATCAAGGTTGAATTCAGGAACATTTCTCACCTTCTTTTGTAACTCGACATCTTCTTTCTGTGCCTCTTTAATCTTCACAAGTATAGATGGTTGAACATTCATTTGAGAAAGATAAGATTTTTCCCCTTCCATTATAATTCCAAGATCCATCCTTTGTAAATCCATAAATATTGGATCTTTTGTGATCCTCATCATGGATAAACTAGCATGGTCTTGTCGACTTAATGCATCTGCCACCTTGTTTGCTTTCCCAGGGTGGTAATGGATTGAGCAGTCATAATCCTTAATCAGCTCCAACCATCTTCTTTGGCGCATATTCAACTCCTTTTGTGTGAAAATATACTTTAAACTTTTATGATCAGTATAAATATCACACCTTTCACCATAAAGGTAATGCCTCCAAATCTTTAATGCAAAGATTACCGCAGCCAACTCCAAATCATGTGTTGGGTAATTTTGCTCATGGATTTTCAACTGTCGTGACGCATAAGCTATCACCATATCATTTTGCATAAGAACACACCCCAATCCCTTCTTGGATGCATCACTGTAGATCACAAACCTTTCTCCACTACAAGGCAGTGTGAGCACAGGTGCACTGGATAACCTTCTTTTCAACTCCTTGAAATTCTCTTCACATTCCTCTGTCCAGACAAACTTAACTCCTTTCCGAGTCAACTTGGTGATTGGATTAGATAACCGTGAAAAATCTTTTACAAAACGTCGATAATATCCAGCCAAACCAAGAAAACTTCGGATCTCAGTTACTGTTGTTGGTCTTGACCATCTTTCGATAACCTCTGTTTTTGCTGGATCCACAGATATCCCCTCTTTTGAGATTATATGACCCAAAAATGCAACTTTTTGAAGCCAAAATTCACACTTGGTAAATTTGGCATAAAGCTTCTCTTTTCTCAGGGTCTTTAATATAATTCTCAAGTGATCTTCATGCTCTTACTTGCTCTTTGAATAGACAAGAATATCGTCTATAAAGACTACCACAAATTGATCAAGATAGTCTCTAAAGACTCTATTCATTAGATCCATGAAGATAGCAGGGGCATTAGTAAGACCAAATGGCATCACTATAAATTCATAGTGTTCATACCTTGTACGGAAATCCGTCTTTGGTATATCCTCCCTTTTGACCCTTAATTGATGATACCCTGAACGAAGATCAATCTTGGAAAAGTATTGACCTCCGCGTAGTTGGTCAAATAAGTCATCAATGCGTGGGAGAGGATATTTGTTCTTGATAGTGATCTTGTTAAGTTCTCGATAATCAATGCAGAGTCTCATTGATCCATCTTCCTTCTTAACAAATAGAACAGGTGCTCCCCAAGGTGACGCACTAGGGCGTATGAATCCCTTATCAAGATTCTCTTGGAGTTGCTTCTTCAATTCTTGCAACTCAATTGGGGCCATTCTATAAGGTGTCTTTGAAATAGGCAAAGCACCCGGTACGAGTTCTATTGAAAACTCAACTTCACGATTTGGTGGAAGACCCGACAATTCCTCCGGAAAGACATCATCAAACTCCCGTACAATGGGCATATTCTTAATCGTGAGTTTCTCACCAACCATTTGAGATAAATAACCTTCATTTAGTTGAATCAATACCCATAAGATGGAAGAAATTTCCACTGGAAGGTTATGTTCATCCTTGCATTGATAGACGATCGCAGGTTGGTCTGGAATATGAAATGTGACTTCCCTTCTTTGGAAATTGATATGAGCTCCATGTAGAGAAAGCCAATCCATGCCAAGAATCACATCAAATTCCACTAAAGGAAGGATCACAAGATTTGCAGGAAGCACTTTCCCACAAACTTCGATCGGAGAAGAATTATAAACTTCTGATGCGATTGATGTGCCATTAGGTGTTGTCACAGCTAACTCAACATCTAATTGTTGAGGTAATACGGTGATACCCTTAGAAAATTTTTCAGAAATAAAAGAGTGGGTGGATCCAGAATCAAATAAAACATTTGCTACTTTAGAGTGGATGGTAAGTGTACCTTTCACCACATCGTTATCGTACTCCACATCGCTGATAGAAATTGCATGTGACTTTCCTTTGTCTTTAGCCTTAAGAGTTTGTTGACGTCGACCATCATCATCAACCCTTGGATTTGGGCATTGATTGGCATAATGCCCCATCTCCTTGCACTTGAAACATTGAAGTGTAGTAGGTTCATTCTGTGTATCCCTTCCTTTGTTTGCATCATTAGACATCTTCTTCCCATTATCACGGCATTCAAATGCCCGATGACCTTCCTTTCCACATTTAAAACATTTACTTGTCCCTTTAAGACAACTCCCTCCATGTTTCTTTCCACACTTTGAGCATAAGGGAAAGTTCATCTTCTTTTCCGTGTGCTCTTTAGATTTTTCTTTGAATTCCATCTTCCTCTTCTTATCAAACCCATGTGACTGATGGGTTACTCCAATCTCCATCTCGACTTTGAGAGCACATCGAACGATTTCTTCGTAGCTATTGAAGTCCCTTATGGCTAACGCCCTTCGAAGACTTGGTTTTAGGCCACTAAAGAATCGATCGATCTTACTCTCAGGTTGGATAATAATACCAGAAGCGTACCTTGCAAGTCTTGTAAAATTTGCTTCATAGGTACTAATAGATTCATCATCCCTTTGCTTCAGTTCAAGGAACTCTTTCTCCATCTTTGTTCGGAGAATACGAGGGAAGTACTTATTGAAAAATAAGTTCTTGAACTCGTCCCATTCCATAGACTCAATTTCATCCCTTTGCCTCGTATTCTTAACAAGATTCCACCATTGATCCGCATCTCCTTCCAAACGATACACTGCTAGGATGAATTTATCATGCTCAGAACATTGAAGAACTGAAAATATCTTTTCAGTAGTACTAATCCATTGTTCAGCAACTAATGGATCAGTAGACCCGCTGAAAGATGGTGGACGCTTCCTCATGAAGGATTCAACAGAATGTTGCTCCCTCCTTTGTTCGTTTGGAAATCCTGCATGATTCATAGCTTGAGAAAGTTGTGTGAGCATGGCTACAAGATTTTGCATTCCAGCTCCCATATCGTTTGGTTGCTCAGAGGGACAATCATTGCATTGCCCATCGCATTCCGCATTAACACGGTTCCTTCGGGTTCCAGCCATTGACTAAAACCAAGAAGAATAGTGTGAGCAACACTAATTATAATAGGAAACCACATAATTCAAGAGTAAAATTTTCATGCTTAAGGTCTTATCCTAGGTTATTCAAGGCCATTTCTAAAACACTAAGATTGTGTTCTATGCTTAGACTTATCCTTAGGGTTCTTACTAAGGCTTTCACATCCTAGTTTCCAAAGGTTGACTATACCTTTCCTCTGATACCAACTATAACGACCCACACATTACATACATTGTTAATACTTCAAAATTGAAGCACTCTTATTACAACATATGACAAAACCACAAAGGACCGTATAGGTATAGTGTCTTTAGAAACTGGGAAACATAAACAACTAGTTCATAAATCTTCTACAGTGTCTCCCATTTATTTCATCATATCTAGGGTCCCTTTTAGCATATTCTACTTAATATCCATCTTCCTGACCTGGGGAAAAGAAAGCATAGAAGGGTGAGCTCAAATGCTCAGCAAGGGCAAATAAAGGAAATAAAAATCATATCATATCTTTATGAAAATCAAAACCTGCAAAAGAGATCATAATATCTTAACATGAAATAAATCATAGAAGTGAAAATGAGATCCCCATAATCATAACATAAAACTTGAATCTTTGCGGCATGCACACATAATCATGGAAAATCATTTCTTGTTAGTCATGACTCATTGCCAAGACTATCTTAGTGGACAAAGTCCCTTTCTGAACCGAGTTCACTCCTCGTTTCAGTCCTGTATCACTGAACCGAAATAACCTTCCGTTCCAGCCATGTCTATCTCATGAGATATAAAATCATTACCCAATGCATTGGAGGGAGATATAGGTCCCACCCATCTTATAATTAATCCTTTCTTATGTGTGCCACATAATCATAAAACATACATCATCGCATAACACATATAACAAAAATGGGATTCTTGAAACATCATGACATCATAAATCAATTCATATAAGATAAAGGAATTCATAAACATAATTCCATCACAACATAGTCAAACTAATGTAAAAATATGGATAGAAACAGAACCCTTTATTATCTTAGATGGAAAATAATTTTGATAAAACACTTGAATTGAATTCTTGAGGAAAATATCCTTTCTTCTTCAAAAACATTTTTCCTTTCATAACATGTCATACAACTTTAAAATAAAAGAAGTTGATTAAAAATAAACTTGAAAACTTGTAAAGGAAGCTTCTTTGAAGTAATGTTTTAAAAATCCATTCATGCCGTATAAGTTAAAAAAAACATTCTTCGTACTTTTGTCGGAAAAGTCAAAAAGTACCTCGTACGGAAAAACGACAAAAGATTCCTTTCATATTCTTTACTAAAAACTCACCTAAGGGTAAAATTGGATTTAAACTATTTCAAGTGGATGGAAACAATATTACATATTGAGGGAACATGGATGTGGATGATAAAATACACCCCAGTAAATACTTACGAATAAACAATCTCGGATAAAAATGAGATTGTGATATTTCCCTTACCTTAGGTCCGATTTGCTTTGTTCGTGTCCGAAGCTCCTGTATAATGGTTTAAATAATGTTATTGACTTATTCCATAATCATACATATTGATATGAGATCATATATGGTCATATTATTAGCTTCTTGTATTGTTACTTGTTACTCGGGTCTTTATAACTTTTTGTTCTTATGCGTGTTTGGTCGAATAAATTCTTATTCTTATCTTTAGGTTATAGATAATTCATTTCCAGAATGGTATTAGTGTAGTATATACCATATTCATTCATTCAATTCATTTATAAAAATCATTATGAAATGAAGATCATGTAGAACGAGTCGCATCACATCGTGGAGACGGTATTCCGTACGTACGCACGAGTGATGATATCGTTCCTATGATCGTGGAATTGTATTGGAGTATATATATATATTATTTCAGTATCAATATTACTTAATAATAATCATATATAGTTACTCATTACACCATTATACCCATCCTTGTAAGGTGATGGTGGAAAATAGATTACACCACGGCGTGGAGACGGTATTCCGTACGTACGCACGCGCGGTGATTTCATTTTTCCGTAGGATGGATAGAAGGTGAATTAGGGTTGTTTCATATTTATAATAACATATCAGTATGTAAGTAATACTGATGTTATTACTTTATCATGAAACAACTAAAGAAGAAGAAGTTGAAGACGAAAGAAATTGAAAAGATCGGTAATGGATATTACCTCTTCTTTGGAACGCCTCTTTGAATCCTCCACTTAGGGAACTAAGAGTGGTCTTTGGAGAAGACCAGGACCTCTAGGACTATTCTAGGGAAGTGGAGAGGGGAAAATGGCAGGGGTTTTCCGAGCTTGAGTGCTCAATTTGGTGTGAGGAGGAGGGGGAGGAGGTGCCCTTTTATAAGGGAGGAGAGGGGCACCTTAGGAATATCTCAAAATATTATTTTATATTAAAGTCAAAATCGGTTTATAATGGTTCCAAAGGGTCTTATTTCGAAGATAAGGTGGGGAGGGGTCGAAATCCTATCAACCAATAGAATTTAGACAAGTTTAGGATATTATTTTAACCTTATCATTTAGATTTAACTCTAAGTTAAATAATTTAACTTTTATCATGTCTTTTTGTTTTCTTTCACTATATGGTTAATACACTTACAATAACATGCCAAACGAACCCAAAATTGTTTATTATTAATATATATATCCTTATCTGAATCATTTGGCCGAACCTTAGATTTTTAGGAATACAATAACAATTAATAATATAATATTTGATTTAAAAACTATTTTGTGTCAATTTTGACACTATTTGATATATGATTTTTGGGAAAGTCATAACAGAATTAAATGTTCGAACCAAGTTGATTAAATCAACATTAATATATCATAGTAACCTAGAAAATTAGTGGAATTCATAAAAAGTCTCAAATTACATTTATTTTGGTGTTTATAACATCAATTATGTCAATATTTCGTTAACAAGATAATTACTGCATCATCTTTGTGTCATTAATAAATTAAATTATTTGATGTCTAAAAATTACAAATAAAATACCATCATGTAGGAAATCTTTTTAGCTTTCTAATTAATATTTACAATCGAATTTATCTTATGTATAACCCCATATTAAAAATGTTTTAGTAAATATACTTTGATTTTAACTCTTTTAACCCTTCTTTAAATAAATTAATAATAAATGTCCTAATCTAATCCAAGTGGGCCTAAATGGTCATATTTTATTCCTAAGTTTGTTTTTGGTCGAATTACACTTGTCCAATAGAATTAGGACATGTGTTAGGGTAATATTAATATCATATTTACCCTTAGTTACCCTATTTACTATTAACCGCGGTAAAAAAAGTAAAAAGTTACTATTCACCAAAAAATTATTTTCATCTCATTGAACCACATTTTAGTCCTTGATATTAACCGTGTCTCTCGGATTTTTGAAATTCCATTCACAGAAGCGGTAAAATTAAGTTTTATGCAAAATTCAGTTTTTAACCTACCACTTAGTGGTTTCACTATTCATCAAAAATTGAAAGTTTTCAGAAAAATACCAAAATTTCACCTTAGGCTAATTTTGATATTCTGAGTCCAAAAATGAAGTCCATTTTGAAAAATAAAATTTATAAAATTTCAAAAAGTGGTTATTACTATTCATAACGGCTAGTTTTAATAGCATATTGTTGTTTAGTGAAACTCGGTATTGCGTACGACGCAAGCTATCGAGGAAGGTCGCGATTGCGTGTAAAGCAAGCCAAGAAAGTGTTGTGTAGAAAAAGATTCCTTTGATGATTTATATAACATAAAAGTCTCGGGTGTTACACTCACTCTTCCAGTGGTTGGGTTTTTTTGGGGGGTTTGGCCTATTTGTGTCTCAATTAGTCATGTATTTTTGGAATTTATGGGGATATAAAGTGTTAATGGTGGGGATAATTATTACACCTAGACCTCAATTTTAAATTCATTTTATTTATTTCTTGGATCTTATTCTTATACTTGGTGTTCAGGTTGATTTCAATGAGTTTTTCTCCAAAACTAGGTGTTTTTTAGAAAGGAAAACAGGAGTGGCACATGATTAGCCCATGGTTAGGAAAAACCATGCACCAGCCTAGGGAAAAATGTGTGACTTGGATAGAAGAACCCAAGTCCCCACATGGTATGGTTCATGGGAATGTTCTATCCCCAGAATCCCATACAAAACCTTTTGTATGGTAAAGAGGAAACAACATGGTTGGAAAATGGTCTAGCAGACCGTGCGACCAGATTTCATGTTCTTCCCTGGATTGAAAAAAAATTGTTTATTATTATTATCAATGGGTTTAGTATTTTTATTGTTGTTATTATTATTAGTATTATTATTATAAAATATATTATTATTATTATTATTATTATTATTATTATTATTATTATTATTATTATTATTATTATTATTATTATTATTATTATTATCATCATATTTTATTATACCCTCCCCCTCCATCTTCCCATTCGGGCCACCACCCCTCCCCTCCTCCTTTTAGCTAGTATCCCTCATGTGGACCCCCTTCCCACGATCTATGTTTTTAGCATATTATTCTCCTGAATCATGGTTTGATCCTCTTAGGTAAGGTTTTCCCCTCCTCTGTCATCTTCTTCTTCCCTCTTCATGTATTTCTTCTTTCCCTTTTTTGGTTCGTATACTTAGTGTATATCCTAACTCGATTTTTGGGTTTATTGGTTGATTCATAATGTTTAGGGATATTGGGTCCCGTTGAGGCTAGTTCTATCATTGATAATCAATGGAATTTTTTTCACCTTTGGTTAAGATTATATTTTTTCTTTTTTTAATTTATCGATCAATTTTAATAATTTTTTTGTAATTTTTTTGTTCATAATATTTTTCTAGTATACCTTGGACCTCATGGGATGGATTTGGATTGAAGTTGTTGAAGGAGACTTGTAAAAGTATACATGGGTAAGAATATATATATCCACCTTGATAATATTACATCATGGAGAGGGGAATATGAAAATTGGGTCAAATGGTGCACACAAACACTCACTCACACACACACACACATATATATATATATGATGGTGTATATGCGTTTTAGTGTGAAGTGGTTTTAGGTGGTCATCCTGAAAGATAATATGTTTTGAGGTATGTTTCCTTTTCCTAACCCATTAATTTGAATTCAATAGCTGAATAATTTTAATATAAATATGTTTTCATTGCTATATAGAAATTATATTCTATGGAATGTGACTTTGGATCCTTAGAAATAAATTTTTACTCACTTCTCATATTTTAATTATGCTTTTAACATGGGGTTCTTTTATTAATCCTATTTATGTGCATATTTTTATTTGAAAATAATTCTAATTGTTTATGTTTTTTTAAATGATTATGAATGGGAAATGGGTGACTTCAAATATGTTTTGGGAGTGTCTGAAAAAGGTTTTTTCCCATGGGAATTGATGTGTATATGGTTTTGGAATTGGCATATTCCCTATGGAAGTGGTTAGAAAAGGTATGGTAGCTCATGATGGTTGGGTTGTGATAAAAAGAGGGAATTATTATGATTTGAAAAAGAAGATCACATTGGAACCATGGGTACCTAGTTAGGTTTTAATGGACTAGTATTCATGTTGAGTCAACATGACAATGACTGGGGACCCCCGACAAGTTTTATGATATAACACTAACTAAATGAATGATGATGTTCTAGTATTTCTAGAACTTTGGTTGTGACCTATCTTGAGGATCATGCATGAGAACAGACTATATTGATTGATAAATGAAGTATGAGGACACTAGGTCCCTAATAACCAAGTTGCATAGGGACATCCTATGGTGCTTTATCTTTTTTACTCTCTTTTTTCATAGTACAATTTTAAAATTATCTCTTAAATATTATCCTCTAGTTTTCTAGTTTCTTTAAAAAAATGGAATCTTTGTTTTGTTTTTCACTCTAAGGAACCTATATAGCATGAATTATCTTTTATAAGGAACTTTATAAATGATTTTTTATTCCATAAAAACACTTTTTGAAAATATAATAGGAATTATATTTTCTTAAAATGTGAGATTGTTACATGTTTCACTTAAAAGAATAGAAAACACTATTTTTATACATCCTATTTTCAAACCACCATAATTTTATTTAAATTTTCAAGGTATGGAATAGGGAATAATTTATTCAGGCATGCCTACTAAGTTTTAATACTCATGCCTATAGATCTATTTTTTTTTCTTCTAGTGATGTTTCTAACTATGACTCAGTCACTGTGGAGCGATTATTTTAATGGATGATGGTGACCCGTGAGGTCACATGAAGGTATGTTCAATTTTTGTTTCTTTTAAGATTCCAATTAATCTTTATTTTTCCAATTTTTATTTATTTTTCTATTATTTATGGTCTAAACCATTCCCAATTGAGATTATTTGATGCTCAATACTAGTTCCCAGCCTTAGAAAATCGGGAACGTCTGTTGGGTCTTATTTTGGGCCAACACAGGTGACCAGTTCAGGGTTGACCTAGGTTGGTTCTTGATAATTATTTTTATATGTTTATGATATTTTTTGGAAACTAATCAAGGTAAAATATCCTATTTTCACTACACCGTATCTTTTCTCTCCTCCGCTGCTAATTTGGTGATGTCTGATATAGGGTGTTTATGGTGATTTCACCAAAAAATGGTAAAATCACCCATTTTTAAGGGGGTTTGATGATTATTGAATAGAGAGCATCTCAAGACAATGACCACCTATCACCAATAATTATTTTATTAATGGTATGTTTCACCATCTATTTATTTTTGGTTTTTGATTAAAAGTAAATTAAAATTCGTATTGGATCAGTACCACCTGTTAGGATTTTAGACTACCATGGTACTAGGGGCATGGCACAAACCTCCCATGGGTGATTAGTTATAGTTTTGGATTTTATTAATTAATGATCTTTATTTCACTGATTATTTAAAATGGATTAAATTTAGTTTTTAATTTTTAATTATTAATTAGTTATGAAATTGATACTAATAAACTAACATGGAAAATACAATTTCAAAAGGGTGTTCATATGATGTGTTGGGATTGGTGAAGCATGGTAAGGACTTAATAATATCCTCCACACTTTATAAAATAAATGGTAAAATTGTAAAAAGAGGTAGTTGGTCCTCAGTACTCACCCAATGACATTTTTCCTATTTTTCATGATGCATGGACATGTGGTCCCACCACTGAGGTGTTAATCCAGAAAAAATTGTTGATTACCGTTTTTATTTTAATTTAAAAAATTAATTTTCCTTTTTAAAATCTATCTAGATTTATATGCACAAATTTCTAAGTAATTGTTGGACCTCAGGCACTGGTTGGGTTGTCTCAACCAGCAGTTACTGAGGCCATGTTTTTTGTTATATGTCTTATGATATTCAAACCCCAAGGTGTGTATTCTAGTTATTATATAATAAGTGTTGCAAGACTATTAGTAGTATCCCTTATAGAGAACTAGGTATAGTTTTATTAATGGTCAATATGTTTGTATTAGGGATTTTCCATGTGAGACCTAAGATATTACCTGACATCTTTGTGTACATGAGATAACTATGGGGTGTTCTTCCCCCACGGAGACACAACGACCTGAGATGGGTAAAACCTAATGAGAATAACGTACATGTTGGGTGTTTTGTCCAACTTATAGTGTTTTGGATTGGAGATGGACTTGATGCTATCAACATTATGATGGGTGTTTACCCAAGGGATGAGTTGGGAGTAAGGGACCCTTATGAGATATTTGGGATGTGATGTGACCTGGGGGACCACATTAGTTTCTTTGGTGGGTTCCCCAATGACATTTTGACCCTAGATAGGGGGTGTTCATCATTATTTTACCAGAACAAGGATGGTCTTACAGTTATGTTCTTTAATTTTCATTATTTTTATGTTAATGATTATGTTGGTTGAATGAAAAATGCTTGTAGGGGTGGTATTTTATTTATGAATGGAAAAAACCTTGGTGTGGTCTTGTTTTTGGTTGAGAAAAATATCATAGGGGAGGTATGCATTACTACTTACTATGAAAACTCTTGTAGGGTAGGTTCAAGATACTTTTAGTTTTATTACACTAGATAAGAAAACTCTCATAGAGGAGTTTTGTGGTACCCAACTGAGAAAACTCTCATATGGGAGGTCTGTGATACTATTAGTGGAGATTCCATGGATTCAGAGCATGGATTGATTTGGTATAATGGGATGGATATTTCTAAGATCATTTCCCAGGCCTCTAATACTTATCTGTATATCAGGGAGACCTAATTCTTTTATGTTGGTTGGCATGGTCATAGTGGCATGCTTAGAGACACCTCGACACTAGCCAGAGTATGTGTGGTCGATCAGGGTCATAGACCCAAAGATCGATAATGGTTATTGGGCTTGCTCCAGGTTATGTGTATATTAATTAGATCAGTTTTGATATTATGGTTGGCACAGTACATGTGATTTTCTCATAGAAATTTCAACACAAGTTAAATCAAGTATAGTTGTTTTTTATTTTATTTATTTTTATGTAGGTATTTATTTACCTTGATCATGTCATAGACATATCACTACATTTATTATTATATATTGAAAAAAATGGTGGTACCCTACTATGTTTTGTACCTATAACCTTCCTGTGAGTTCCTAGAACTTGGGTACATAAGTAGGTTTACACTTGTTATAGGAACAGGTTGGGCTGGGGCCGAGTATTTCATGATTGAGTGGGACATCTCAGACAACATCATGAGTTGGGATGAGATATGGATCAGAGTGTTAGTGGATCCATAAGTATTTTTAATTTTTTTAACATATATATATATATACATTTGATTGAACTGGTGAGTGATCAATCCTTTATGATAGCATGATTGTTCAGGTTTACATAAAAACATTTTATATTATTATAACATGTTTTTACTTTTTTATTTTTATGTTTACTCTAATGTGATGGATGTGTATGTTATATATTTTTTTACCACTCTTATTGATTATTTGATTCTTGGGTCATCATCTCCTCATGGTTCCACCCTAATCCCCCACTGCTAGCTGAAAACATTTGTTGTATAATGAATCACACCTCAAGTCATGTAGCAACAATCAGGTCGAGCATTGATTTGTAGTCTAGTGAACTGGGATATTACAAAGTGGAATCAGAAACTTTATTTTTATTTTTTCTAGCTATTTGGGATATGGAAGCCTGAAGATATTGGAATGTGTTTTGGTATGAGATTGATATCGGGGTGATGAATCATTAAAACCTATTCTATTAAGAAGTTTATGTTACTAGGTATGGGATTGATTTTATGTATTTGTGATGTTAGAGTTATATGATTTTCACCTAGATTGATTCGCATGGATGTTTGATGGTTTTATGATTTACATTGTATTTTGGATCATGGAGCTTCTAGGAAATTGGAAACTCATGCATCATGGTTCAGCACATTAGATTCACATGACATAGTGGAATTATAATGTGTGATTGTGTTAATTATGGAAGAATTAGTTGTTTAATTTTTCAAAAACTACTCACATATTGTTTTCCCATATAATTACATGGTTGCATTCTAATCAGATGATATTATTATTATAAATATTTCTTTCTGATGGTAAGTCATTTAGATCCATTGTGCGGAGCTTGATGAAGACAACATACTTCGTGTACATAAGAGGTGTGGTGACCCTAGTAGTTTAGTAAGGTACAAAATTACTTAGCCAGGAATCCATTGGGGGTGGTTATTAGTTTGTCGTAGTTATTTAAAGTTCCAGTAAAAATCAAATATGGAGTTTTACTATAAAACTTGGAATGAATTTCAATCTAATTAAACCTTTTGATATGGGTGTTTGACACCGATAAAATTGTATTGGATTGTTTTATATAGATCCCGGATAGCGATAATCTGATTCCCAAGGGGAAAATATCATGTGTAAATGATATTGAGATTGGAAACCTTATGGGATGATGTGTTGTCTTGTGATTATCAATGTTTATGTATATGATACCCAATAGTGGGTGGTTGGGAACATTGTATATCCTAATTTGTTTGATAAGAGAGTGTGGATGATATCTTGTGAGCTATGAAATTTCTCAAGACCTAAATTTTGTGCCAGGTGAGAGACCTAGGGACCCTTGGTATGGAATTTTGTGAGTCAATGACCTTCCATTTTCTTCTGAATGCCTTAAATATGTAAATCACAAGTATGTTAGTCTGTTTAAGATTAATGTATGAGAGGTTTTCACAATTTTGATTCATAGTCATGATGACGTTGTCTGTCCACGAGAAAGAACTTGAGTGCATTGGTATTGAGATTGGTTTTGACAGTTATGAACGTTCAGGTGTTTGACTATGTTCTTATGGATGTGCTTTAATAGCATAATGAGAGTGTAGATCAAATCTTGTGACTTAGAATAAAACTGTTCGGTAGGAGGTAATTTGGGTAATCACGAAAAATGTGATATTCTTGATTTTTAAGGGAAGTTACCAGGGTGATCTGGGTCATTTATAACTAACATTCGGTATGAGCATTGCTGGTGGTTTTAAACTATGTGCCTTAACATGGTATAGTTTTCAACCCCGCTTTTGGATTAGATCATTTGTGATACTCCTAGTTGGATAATATTGGCATGCACATGGAGTATGGTCAATTTTTTAGTCAAGTGATCTCAGCAGGGAAGACATATGACTCTCCAGACTATGAGTCGAGGTTTAGTGGATGGAAAGTAAGAGAGCGTGAACCCATTACATTTATATGGTTTTAGGTAGTATGTGATCATTAAGCATGGTGTATGTGATTTTTTAAAAACAATTGGTTGAAGTTATGTAATGGGTTCATGGAATGAGTGAGTTTGATGATATTGTTACAGGAATGGGGGCAAAAGGTGTGAGATAGAAAAGACTGCCCTTGTAACATCAATGGTGTTAAGGGAAGATATTGGTGAGTGATATTGAGATAAGAAACATGTATGTGATTATTGTGTAACCTGATGAGGTTGTGATTGAAGAGTGTTATAAGTTAATCCATATGGTGCGGAATGAACCATTGGTCATTAAAGGGTAGTGATCCTCATTAAGAATTAAAATTCAGTGGATCCTGGGATGATTTTCCTATGGGTCAGGAATGGGTGATAAATGTGTGTTTCATAAAGGTTCATAGGTATGAGAGGTTTTGACCATGTCCATACATTAAATTTTTTAATGGATGGTGCATGGACCATAATGATTGAAAGCTAATATTAGTTGTGTGAAAAAAATGTAACTCCTTTGGTGGGATAAGGATGTTTTTCATGATAGTATAAAACATTAGTGGGAGGGTTAATTGAGGTGTAGGAAATGTCATTGGATGATCGAGTTAGTAATTGAATGTCGATGAGAAGGGAAATGCCAGAGTTAAATTAAGTTTTGGTGATGGACTGTGACCAAACAATGGATTTGTGACCAAAATTCTTTTTATGGAATCTTTGTATGATTGGATTAGTGAACATAAGTTCTGGAAATAGATCATGATAATGGTTTTGGTAGGTTGATGAACCAACTATGGGATTTCACTAGGATTTGAGTATGGACTTCGGTGGGAATGTTTAAATGATTACAAGACGCCACTATGAATAATAGAGTTGTGATTTGATAATTTAGAAGTGTGTTGGAAGCTAAAGTCAGGCATCTTTGAGACAAGTCAGCTAGTAGAAGTCCTACTAGTGGTTTGGCATGTAATGGGATGTGGTGAGCCAAAACTATGTCTATTGCAACATTTTGGGTATGATTGATTTGTTTTAGACACTGGCTAGGGATTTTCAAGGAAAATATAGTGTTAATGTGTTATATTAGATGACTCAGGCATGCCATTTTGGACTAGAAATGGGAAGTGAGAGTTCTTACCAATGATTAAATTTCACTCTCATGTGTGCTAGGGTGTGGGTATCAAAACCACACTAAAGAAATTTTTAGAACTCTAGGATCATACTTTAGTGGGTGATCTCACTGTAGAAAATTATCATAGATCGAAATCATCTATTATGAGCTAAGCACTATGGTGGGGATAACTATAGGCTAAATGATAAATTAGTTAAATTAACGTTGGTTTCCTTGGGATAGATGGTAATGGGTGAGTGCCATATCTAAGTTTTAGTAATGAATTTAAGTTATGGATCTTGTTTTGGAAGGTTGTGTGACTTATTATAGAATTGTTCTTGGGAATCACATTAATCATATGGGAATGGAATGTGTCCATTTGATGGGGAATTAGTGAATGAGGTAGGTCTATAAAAGTAATTATTTGACCAACAATACTTTTCGGAGACAATAAGTGTTATCGTGGGGTGTTTAAAATATGTGACATCCCTTTACAATATTTTAGGTATTTACCATATCTTAATTCATTTTCATCTTTATTTTGGTGTGCCTTGTGATTCTCAAGGATGGATATCATTTTCTAGGGAAAATGAAGTAATGAACCAGGATATATGTTTGTTTGAATTAATTGAGTTTGGGTATAAATGTTTAAAAGGGTTTATAGGATTCTCCCTGAGTTTAGAGAATGTTTGGGGTGGTTGGGATATTTCTTCTAAAACCTAGAATTTTTGAAATCTTTAGGAGAAATAAAAATCGTGTAATGGGATTGCATGTAGTGTAATGTATACCAAGAAGATTATATGAGTCTAGTACACAATGTGAAGTGAATACTTATTGTGTATTGGGTTCATGGTGTGTAATGATAAAAGTCTGTTTTATAATAAAATGTCAATGAGTTTTTTTGTAATACAAGATTTTAGTATATTAAATGTTGTTTAATTGGATTGAATGCTTTTTAAGTCTTATAGATTATAATTTTAGGGTGTTGTATGAGTAATTTTTTGATTTCATTCATCTGCTAGCTTTTGGGTCTCATCCTAGAGGCTATCAAGGGTAATTTTAGAGACCTCTTCTCCATCCAAATTTCTTCATTCAACGATTGATATTCATTTTGGTTGGTTTACGTCTCTCTAGGTGAGTTATCCTCATACTTCTCCATTTACTTTGATCACGGTGTAATTGTTTCCTTGTGCTATTGGATCTGTTGATCTATGATGATTATTCTCTTGATTTGTTTCTAGATTCATAATGTGATCTTATTCTAGGGGTGGATCCTTTGTTGGTTGTGGTGAAGAGTGCAAGTTCTTTGAGGTATGTTATGATCTGTCATCTTCACCAATACATTTTTCTGAATTTAATTGATCATGAGATATGTGGATCGATTCCAGGGACACCATTGTCATCATTGTCTTCTTCCTTGTTGGTCGCTCCCTTTTCGGGAATGTGTGATCCCAAGTTTGTGGTAGGTGGTTCAGTCTCTAGCTTATGTTGGTGAACTGCATTTCTATGGATTTGATAAATTTATTTATAAATTAAATGAAATCATTTATTGATGGATTTTTGAGTGTGGAAAATGTTTTCTGGACAAAATATTAGTTTTCCCTTGTTTTGATAAAAGGAAGAGCTATTTTCAAATAATTATAAAATGGTTTTATAAAATGGTTTTAAAAGTATGGTTTTGATGTATTGATTTGGAAAACATAGAATATGGGAAGCCTTGGTTACATAGGTGAAAGGTTTTATAAAATTCCTCGTTCATTGATACTATTGGGGGATTCACTGATGGGGTCTTTATCTACTCTTTAGGTCATTAAAAATTGGTACATGATAGACACTATTAAGAGGTTCACTTTATAGGGTGTTCCTCTACTTCCTAGATTTTATGTATATATTTAGGGTCTTTATGTGTGAATGAATGTCCATGTTGGGGCTTTGAGTATCCTAGATATCCAGACCTGGTGTGATCTTTGCTGTGATGTTACCTATGCTTTTGGATTCTACTATTTTAATTTTTTTGGCCATGGATTTGATATGATATGTGATAAATTTTTTGGTTTGATTTGATATACCTGCTTCAATATGTGTATATAAAATTCTTTGAAACTATTATACATTTATTTATATAGAAATATAGGAAAAAGGGAAAATTAAATGTTTTAACATGATTTTAAAATAAAAACTATAAACTGTTTATCATGCCTTGTTTTCTATAATGTTTATTATTGTTCATATTGTTATATAGAGACTTGTTATAGAACACAGGGGTGGGATCCTACTTATCTTGTTAACTCACACCATGTGCACCCCTTAATAGGTGAATAAAACATTGTATATCTTTTAATGATGATAAATAGAAGGCGATACAATGAAGAGGTGAGGTTTTCTATCAGCTGAGTATGCGCAACTAGTGGTGAGATGATTAGAGTTTTTCAATGCTATCACATGGACAAGTTTGTTCCCTATTTTAGTTATACTTTGATGATTCGACCTGTACATTGGTATTTTTATGACTTATTTTACGTTGTATGATATATGCTATCTTATTTCAGGTTTGTAATATTATCACATCAATTGTTATTTATTATATATATAGATTCAATGTTTTTTCTACAAGTTGGGATAAATAATTCCCTCTTGTTGTGGTTTGATGCCTGGGTGCTAGGAACCAGACCATGGGGATCAATAATACCGTTTTGTTATGTGGTAATTATGGATGGGTAACAGTTTGAGAGGGTATTCAGGTCGGGTTCACCACATTTTGGTTTCATAGTTGGTTTGTCAACAATATTTCTTATCTTACGACATTTGGTATACTTGATATAGGATTACTGCAACATGAGAGGTAAGTTGCCATGAGTTCCGGACTAGCTATTTCTATGACAAGAACCAAGTTACCAAAGGATGTTGGGATGTGTGTCTCACTTTTTGAGTTCTTGATCCTAATATTAGTTTTTGGTTATGGTTTTCTAGTTTTAATTGAGATTATTTTCTTTTTTGTTTAGTTATTCTATTTTGGTGTGAATAATTATGCCTATGAGATGTATTCTGAGGGTTCCTCAGGAAGGTGAGGTGGATATTCCTAATGGGAATACACCTATAGATCAAAAATTTATTGAGGCTATCAAGTGTCCAGTTCATGATATAGAACATAATGTACCATATGCCTGGGATACATTTTTTTAGGTACAACCAAGAGATTTAGGAGAAAGGGATCGATCATGGGAGTTCCTTTATGAGAATCCATCGTAATTTAAAGGTACAAATGAACCTCAATAAGCATATGTCTAGCTAGAATAGATTGATCATATCATTGAGTTCTTGGATACACCTGACTGTTTCAAGGTGAAGTGTGAGACATTCAAACGTGAGGGTCCTAACAAGCAATGGTGGGATTCCATGGTAAATGTGGGAGTGGAATGAAAGGGTTTCCTGACTCTCTTATTATATAAGTTTTTTCAAGAGTATCTGATGATGGATAAGTCTATGGAGTTCCTCACTTCGTAGTAAGGATAGTTTTCGACGTCATCATACACAAATAAGTTTACTGAGATGGTTCATTTTTCTCCAGTGGTAGTAAAGAATGACCAACTCAAAGCTCAAAAGTACCAACAGAGCATGTAACCAGATATCAGATCATAGTTATTTATGATGAATCCATTGACCCTTGTAGATAAAGTAGATTGATATATTATGTATAAGATAAATATGGAAATAATGTTTGGATATTCTTCCCATTCTCTTACACCCAGTAGTAGCTTTATAAGCATTAAAGGGAAGAATTTGAAGTGGAAAGATCATTATTGAAGTGGTAGAGGTGGTTATAAATGTCAATACACCCCTATAATCTTAGTTATAGATGTTAGTGAATCTCTAACATGTTATCTGTTTGGAAGGTTAGACACACATGAATTATTTTTCTAGCACCTGCAAATATGTGTAATAATTTGGGATGTTGTGGTCATCTGTATTATTTCTATCAGGCTATGTCTACACCTTGATAAGGTCAAGGATCATCGACTCCAAAGACAACTATAGTGGAATAATATGCTTTAAAGACTATATGTCTCTATCCATAGGTCTCTAAGGTGAAGAACCTTCATGCAATAGATGAGTATCTAGTGGAGGTAGACATGTGTCCAAAAAAAGTGAGAGGTACCATATTTTGTTCATCTTGGTAGTGATTATTTTATTTGATACTAGTGTATCCTACATGTTAATGTCTAGTAATTTTATTGATGTTCATAAAATTCCAATGGTTCCCATGTACATTGTTGTGGAATTAGTGGCACCACTTAGAAAGGGAAAAGATCTTGGGTTTCAGTGTCTTCCTTATTCGCTGTCGATAGTTAAAGTGGAGTTAGTTTGGGATATACTCATTATTTATATAGATCTATTTGAAGTCATCGTCGGGATGGATTGGCTTGTTTATCATCATGTTGAGGTTGATAATTATCATCATTCTGTCTCATTTCTTGTGGTCGATGGGAGATCTCAGGTGTTTCAAGGAAAGTGGGATCTGATGTTTGGTCATGAAAGACCATCCCAGCCAGATATTAGTTGTTTTATTGTATATTTAGTAGTTGATAAAAATGATGTTTCTTATATAGTTTATCTTCTTAATTTTTTTTATGATTTTATAGATGTTTTACCAGAATATTTCTTCAGTATCCCTTTAGAGAGGTAGTTAGATTTTGTAATTGACCAAGTTCTATTTACAAAACCGATTTTGATACCTTCATATCATATAGAACTAGTGGAGCTGAAATAGATTAATATTCAGTTGGATAACCCAATGGTGAAAGGTTTTTTTAACCTGTTGTTTCACCTTGGGCAGCCCCAGTGCACTTTTCCAAGAAGGCATATGGTTCACTCTGATCATGTGTGGATTATCAGAAGTTGAATCAAGTGATGATTAAGAAAAAGTATCATTTGACTAATTTGGATGTTTTTTGATTAATTAAAGAAGAAAAAATGGTTTTGGAAGATCTATATTCAATCAGAAAATCATCAGCTCAGAGTTTGGGAACCTGATATATCAATGGTGGGTTTTAGGAGAAGGTATAGACATTACAGATATCTAGTGATGCCTTTTGGTTAAAGTAACACTCATATGATTTTTATGGCTTTAATGAATTATATATTCCATGGTTATCTTGAAATTTTTTTGGTAGTGTTAATGGATGATATTTCGGTATATTCGAAATTAAAGAATGGGAACAAACACCATTTGGGTTTGCTTCTAGAGATCATAAGGATTCATTGTTTGTATGGAAAAATTTCACAATGCAATTTACTGATCCATGAAGTGAATTTTATGGGACACATGATTTCTAGGAATAGATTATAAATTGGTCATGATAATGAGAAGGTTGTCTTTTCTTGCAAAGAACCATGTAATGTCTTTGTGATTTAGATATTCCTTGTTATTGCTTGATATTATCGATGATTCCTCAAAGATTTATCAAAAATTTGAATCACCTTTTACTGCTCTTACTATGAAAGGGTTAAAAATCACATGTCATGAAAAGTTATAGTATTATTTTGAAGAGATTTACTGACATCATACCCCGGCTCTTATTAGGATCTTACCTGAGCCGAGTAAGGGGTATCTGGTTTTTTGTGATGCTTTTAGAAATAGTTTGGGTTGCATGCTTATGTAGGATGCTCATGTGGTAGAAAAAATATCTCATCATCTTTGACCTCATAATAAGAATTACCCCACTCATGATTTATATATTTACAATTTTATGCCTTGGATTAAGTGTTGGGGGCACTATCTTTTTTGGGGATAGGTTTATAGTCTTTTCTAATAGTAATATTTTTAGATTTATCTTTTCCTAAAATACATTAATCTTATATAAAGATGGTAGGTGGAATACCATCATAAATTTGAATTCATAATCACCTAGATCCAGAGGAAGGGTAATGTCATTGAAGACACATTTTGCAGGAAATTACCATCATTGGCTATTCTGAGAACAAAGGAGGAGTAAAACCTTATGAGAATCTTATCTTGGTTGCACTTGGATTATCATAAGGACATTTCAGGTATGGTTTTGACCAGTGTTCAGTTATCATCATATCTCCTTGTGTCTATTCTATTGTTTCTTCCATAATATGATATGTTTAGGGTAATTCAATAATAATTTTATGGTGGGGAGACCATTTCGTGTTGGTCTCTATTTTTATATGGTATTCTCTATTTTGAGGATTGAGTTTTCATCCCAAAATCATTGAGGAACTCAATATTATTTATTGGAATGGTTCTTTGTTATTAATTCATTTGGAAACTATAAATATATATTATAACATAAGGATGTAATTTTTGTGTTCGGGTATGAAGCATGACATTTCTGATTATGTGTCCCACTATTAAAACTAAAAACAGATAAAGACAGAGCATATGAAGCCTTCTGGTTTACTTCTACATCTTCCAGTTACAGTTTAAAAATGGGATGAGGTATCCATGGATTTTGTTTTTATATTACCATAGAATCCATGAGGTATGAATTCTATCTTAGTGGTGACTGACTGGTTGACAAAGTCATCTCATTTCATTCTAATCAAGGACACCACTACAGTTAATGGTATGGGTATGATGTTTGTGCAGGAGATCAGTAGGTTACATGGGGTTCCTTCTTCCATTGTTTTAGACATAGATCTTAGGTTTACATCGAGGTTTTAGAGGATTATCCAAGAGGTTTTGTTGACTCAATTCAGTTTGAGTGAAAATTATCATCCATAGATACACGGTAAAAAAGAGCATGCTATTCAAATCTTCGAGGATATGCTCCCTGCCCATGTCTAAAATTTTAGTGGATATTGTGATAGCCATATTGGGATGATTGGTTTTTATTATAATAATATATATAAATCATCGATCATAATGGATCCTTTCAAGGATTTGTATGGTCACCCATTCATGTCACCTATTTGTTGGGTAGATGTGGGAGAAGCATCTTTGATGGGACTGAGTCTTGTTCTAGAAACGTCCACAATGATTAAGGATATATGTTGGTGTTTAGTCACAAACAAAAGTTGAAATAAATCTTATGTGGATAAATAGTTTAATAAATTGATGTCTTCCATAGGATACACGGTTTTCTTGAATGTTTTTGCTCAGTTGGGTCACTATTATCATGGAAAATATGGAAATTTGGCTCGAGATATGTTTGATCATTTGAGGTCACTAAGCGACATGGGAAAGTTTCTTATTGGTTGACATTCGCAGTTTAGTTTATGAGTATTCATAATGTTTTCCACATATTGTAGCTCAATAAATACCATCCTAATCCTCTCAAATTTTGAGTTGTGAAGATATTGAGCTATATCCTGAAATATTTTTTGATATTTATATTGAGATAATTAACTCTCAAGTGAAAGTCTTACATGGGAAGTCGATTCCGTTGTTCTAACTGATATGGTGGAATATATCATATTCCTATGGGAGATGGGAGTATGAGTCATTGGTGATGGATTTGTGGCCTCACCTCTTTTCCAGACATCATTCTTCCACATGACTTCTTAGGGATTGAAATTTTTATGGTGGGGATTTTGCAGTCTCTCGTTGTTGTCTATCAGGATTGTCCCATATATTAATTTTTTCATCTTTATTTGGATACATATTGGGAATTCCAATGATAGAGAGAATTTTATGATGGAAATGACCTAATGTTCCTGGATGTATGTCTGTTTTAATTAGTGTATTTTGGGTACAAACATGTTAAAGGATTTGCGATATTCTCCCCGAGTTCAGAGAACGTCTGGGGTGGTTTGGAATTTTCTTCTGAAAACTATAGTGTTTTTAGTCTGTAGTAGAAATAAACACCATTTAATGTTTATTGGTAAAATTATGTGAGTTTGGTAAACAATGTTAAAGTAATACATGTTGTGTATTGGGTTCACAATGTGTAATGATAAAATTCTGGGTTTTAATAAGATAAGTCTTTTGGTGTACTTGAGTTTCATGGATTACATGCCATATAAGTTTCACAGGTTGTGATTTTAGATTTTAATATTAGTGATTAATTTATTTTATTCATATTTAGACTTTTGGATCTCAACCTAGACCCTATGAAGGGTGATTTTGGATATATTTTATACATCCAAATCACTTCATTAAACAATTGATCATCACGGCGGTTGGGTTGCATCTCTCTGAGTGAGTAATCCTATTATTTCGTTAGTTCCATTCATTTTGGTAGTTTCATTTCATTGAGTTATTGGATATATTGACCTATGATGATAATTATCTTGATTCCATTAAAGATTCATCATGTGATCCTATTCTGGGGTCAGATCGTTTGTTGGTTGTGGTGCGGTGTGTGTGTTCTTTGTGGTATATCCTGATCTGTCCTCTTTGCTGGCATCTTCACCAAATTGAATCAATGTTACGATGTATGGATTGATTCTAGGTCCTGTTCTATCATCTCAGTGTTCTTTCTTATTGGTGGATCCCTTTATGGGTGTTTGCGACCATGAGTTTGAGGAAGGTGCTTCCGTCACTGGCCTATGTTGGTGAACTGCATTGATATGGTTTTTATAAATTGTTTTATAAATGAAATGAAATTATTTATTGATGGATTTTTGTGTGTGGATAATGTTTTTTTGATAAAATATAGTCTCCCTTTGTTTTGGTAAATGGGAAAGTTATTTTCAAAGCATTATGAAATAAATTTAGGAAAAGGTTTTCAAAGTATGGTTTTTATGAACTGGTTTGGAAAACATAACACATGAGAATCCATTGGAACTTAGGTGCAAGGTTTATAAATAGTCTTCAACTATTAATACTATCAGGGGGTTCACTCATGGGGTGTCCCTTTGTTCCCTAGGCCTATTTTTCTTTGGACTTTATAGACACTATTGGGAGATTCACCTTTTGGGGTGTTCCTCATTTTTCGAGATTCAATGAATATGTCTAGGGGCCTAATGCATGCGTAATTGTTTATGTTGGGGGTACAAGTATTCTAGATATCTTGACCTAGTGTAATATATAGCATGATGTTACCTTTTATTTTGTCTTGTACTATTTTAGTTTGTACCACCATGGATTTGATATGATATTTGATACATGCTTTGTTGTGATTTGAATTATCTTCTTCGATATATGTAAATGAATTGTATTGAAACTGGATTACCAAGAATAATTGGGAAATGTAGAAAAAAGGGGAAATTAAATGTTTTTCTATTATTTTGACATAAAATTTTTAAACTTTTTATAATGGCTTGTCTTTTTTAGAGTTGAGAATTGTTTGGATTATTGTACATAGACTTATTATGGAACACCGTGGTGGGATCCTACTGAGACTATTAACTCATGATCCTCTCACCACATAGGTTGTGAATATACCATTGTATTTATTTTGATGTAGGTAAAGGAAAAGTGTTGTTGTGATACAATAAGGTTTTATGTCATCTAAGATTGGGTAGTTGGTGGTGGGATGGTGGGAGTTTTCCCAAACTATCTCGTGGAGTAGTTGGTTCTGTTTTTTAGTTGTCCTTTAATGATTGTACATGTACATTGGGATTATTTTGACTTATTTTGAGTTTTATCATTTATGTTAGATTATTTTAGTTATGGAATATTATCTCTTCCATTATTCTCAATTTTTTTATATATACAATGCTTTTTCATTAGGTTGGGACAAATCACTCACTCTGGTTGTTCTTTGATTTCCATATGCTAGTCACCAACCTATGGGAGTCGGAAAATCCATTTGGGTATGTAGAAATACGGTTTTGGTACTAGTTTGATAGGTTATCAAGTTCATGTTCACCACAAAATATCTCATGGCCGTACGAGCATGAAAATTCCAGAAGTAATTTTCTCTTTGGATTGGGGGAGGGGATGGATTTTCAACCAAGATTTGGAATGTAATTTTTTTAGGTTATAATACCTCAAAAAAGTTCTTTTATAGGAGTAATGAAGTTTGAGAGGTGTCATAGGGTCTCATGTTATCCTCTAGAGTTTTCGGGGTGGCTGTAATAAACCATTAACCCACCGATGATGTCAGATATTTATAGGTGCTACTACTTGTAGCTACCAATTGACCTTTGGTATTTTTAAGGGTTAATTTATAATCCCATCAGAAATTTTAGAGGGGATCAACCCTTATTCTCTTTTTTTCATGGGTACCCAATCTGAATGTCCTTCATGTATCCTCTTCTTATGCCCCCATCATGTTGGGTATTTTTATGTTGGTTTTGGTGTCGAATCATGGTATGATCCCCTCTTTTCCCTTCATCCTTCATTTCCTCTCCCTTAATGATAATTTATCAATGTTTAGATTAGGGTGTTTATGGATATTTCAAAAGATAATGGTGAAATTGTGCATTATCAAAGGGGGTTTCATGATTCCTTCATAGATAGAATCCTAATATGATGTTTACCTACCACCAATCATTATTTCATTGAAGGTAAATCACATCATTTATTTATTTTAGGTTTTTGATTATAATTAAATTAATATTAATACTAAATCATCAATTCCTATTATGTAATTAGCCTATGATAGTACCTGGGGAAAGTCACAAACCTCTGAAGGGTTATTGGTTGTGGTTTTAATGAGAATTGGTTGATGGTGGGAATTTTAGTGATTATTCCAAATGGTTTAAATATAGGTTTCAATTATTAATTTTTGTTTAATTAATTAATTGATGCTAATAAATTATCTAGGAAGTTTTATCTTGAAATAGGTTCTCAGATAATGTTTTGGGATTGGGGAGGCATGGGTAGGCATTGACAGTAGCCACCGAAATTTGGAAAATAAAGGGGAAAAGTATCAAAAGTGGTAAGTGGTCCTTGGTACTCACCATATGACATTTTTTATATCTATCATGATGCATGGATGTGTGGTCATGATACTTAGGTATTGACCTATTTAAAATTTATTATTAATTTTTATAATTTAATTAAATATTTTCATCTAAAATGAATTTTCCTTTTCCAAAAATTCCCCAAATGGGAATTACAAAGTGCTAAGGGACTGATAGACCTTGGGAACTATATGAGTTGCCTTGTTCATAAGTGGTAAAGGTCTTGATTATTGTGATATTTCTTATGAAGTATGAACCCTGAGGGTAATACACTAGCTTTTATTTAATTAAATCTATGTCCCTTGTAGTAGGATCCCTTAGAGACATCCAAGTAGAGGTTGTGATGACCTGGGATTAATGGCCTAGGGGTTTTCTGTGCAATATAAAAGATATTCCCTTATGCCTTAAGTAAAGTGAGATAGTCGTGGGGTGTTCTTCCCCCACTAAAATGAAGTGACCTTGGAGGGTTAGACCCAACCATGATAAATGAATTGTTTAGGTTCTTGATTAGACCTATAGTGTTTTGGGTAGGGGATGGGCATGAGGCCATCACCCCTGTAAAGGGCGTTGACTTAAGAGATGAGTTAGTAGTGAGGGATCCTTATGTGGTGTATGGTTCATGATGAGACTTATGATACCCCTATGGTTTACCTGATGACATGTTGAACCTAGTGAGGGTGTATTCATTATTATTTTAGTAGATCAGGGATGGGGATACCCCCCATGTGTTGGAGTTTTCATTATTTTATTGTTTATTATTATGTCTTGGGTAATAATTCACTTGAATGGTTCCCTAATCAAATTTTCCATGTGTCCTAAGGTGAACCTCCCTATATACGAGAGGTTTTTGACTAGAATTAAGGGTCTAGGGTAGTACCATATGGAAACAACACCCCCATAACAGACAATGTAATAATAAACAAATAACCAAAAATCATTCAAAATATTAAATAACTAGAGTATGAAGAAGTAATAAATAAAAATAAATAACATAGGAATAAATAAGCATACATTCAAACATCAGGAATGATTTTCCACCAACCTAATCACATATCGAAATTCAAATACAATAAAAAAATATAAAAACTAGAGGTTCCATGATATTATTGAGTGTCATTTAATAACTATCTCTGAACTAATTCGACAAATCCTTCTTGACTATGTTATCTGAGGCCCCTGCCCAACCTGAACCTAAAGATAACGGGGTCTATTTGGGTACCCAAGTTTCATGGACAACCGATCTGGGTGTGAGTACATAACTTAGTAGGGAACCACCAACATGTTCATGTACATAACCATTAAAATGTAGTGTATGTTCATGTGACATGCTATGAATAATAAATAAATAGCGTAGAAGAGTAAATAAAAGCAATCCTATTGATCTTCAAGTTATACCATGGGACCCTAATTGACTCAAACCCACTTTGGCCAGTTTAAAGGTATTTATGAACTTGTCATATGATTATGACTTCCAGTATAATGCATAAGTGAAAATTCCTAAGAGGTCAGCCATGGAGATCAATAGTATCATCCTGAAATCTATTACTTAGGAGGCATTCTAAAGTTAACAGTAGTCCTTAGGCATCATTTTGGAATCCTAGGAGGTAATACTAAGAATTTCAAAGTTCTAAGCATCATCTATGAACCATGACAAGTAATCCTAAGAATTATTGTAGTATGGGTCATCATTTCCAAACCCAAGTGGTATCCCCATTATAACTCTAATGTATCAAAAACATTAAATGAACCTCATGTGGTAATCATGAGAATTAAAATAGTATGAGTTGTCATCATCAAACCCTTGGGATATCATAATTAGTGTTCCTAAGAAACAAGAATCATTGTAGAACCTAAGGTTATCACCATTTTAATTCCAAAGTATCACATGAGGGTCAAAATCTAGATCCCAAGAAGCACCATTGAACATCACCAAATATACCATCACATCTCATCAGGCCCATAGGATGGGTCCCAGGAATTACGTACGGACATCTATTGTTTTATCAAAAGTAAATAGGTGAAAGCATAAATACAAGGTAGGGGTTAGAAAATCTCTTAAATTATCTACCTATTTACATATCCCCTGAGGCTCACATCATCGATACTAGTTCTATGGTGACACTAACTACTATCTCTATCCATTAAAATACATGCCTTCTTAGGGTCGAATTAATCTTAGGGGAAGCCAATCAAGTCCCCTAGGACAATAAATAAGAGGCACCCTACTAGGGGTCTTCAATATTAGTATATCCTTAGGTTAAACCCTTTATAATAGAGGATTTCATTCTCATAGAATGTTTCAAATATAATATGGCCTCATAAGCCTCAAGGTATGTCACATCAGAAACAGTCTAGAGCTATTCCTCAAAACCCATATAATTACCCAATGTCACTCCAGGAGAGTCCTCACATCGAACCTATCCACCATGTCTCTAAAAGTACACCCACCTAAGTTATCATGTCTTAGTGGGGGAGTATCTCTCTCCTTAAAATAATCTCACAATCCAAATAACATTAAGAAATCTCATGAGTCCACTAAGGCCTAATAGGTTTGTTCATCCTCATCATGTCACTTCCCTCTACCGAAGGTCTCTATGGGAACCTAATATTAGGGATTGTACATGTAATTCATTTAATTTCATCTATTTTTTTACCCATGAGGATCCATGTTCAACAAGTCATACAAATATAATTAATGCCTCAACCATTAGTGGTAAAGGCATCCAACCAGTGCCTAAGGTCCATTATGGCCTTCGCACATTATGAAATTCTAGTCAAGAACATTTGATTTAAATAAAAACAATTTAATTAATTTGAAAAGGGTATATCACCCTTAGTGGTGAGATCTCATCTAACATGAACCATAAATAAAATCCATAAATACCAATGGGTATGTACATAAGACCATCTGTATCAAATAGAAGAAAAACCCCTTTTCAAAGCATCTTGAATGTTCTCACTACGGATCATCAAGCCCCTCCAGACATCATTCAAAACACCTAAGGCCCTGTCTCATAACCAAAAAACCAAAAACATTCATTATTATCACATTATAATTAATTAATTGAAATTATTTATAAATAATTTTACATTTTATTTTAAATAGGTATAAATTTGTAGAATCTCACTAGTCGATCTTGTCATGCTAGAAATATGAGACATGGGGTGTAGTTCGCTATCGACATTGAACCTATTTCGTGAAAAATCCCAAATTTATACTTTTGTTCTGATGTACTGATAATTTAATTTTGGGTAAAACCCTTGAAAAATTAAAATGTTGATGTTACTTTACTAAAGAAGAAACATATGACATGTATACAACATATTAGGACCTCCTCTATGCTGGATGACAAAAATCCCCATAAAAATGGTCGATTCCACCATAATCTAATGGAATCAATATAAAAAAATAAATCATAATCACCCAGAATTAGAAATGATGGAGAGAAACAACATAGGAGGAAGAGGGAGAAATATTTTACTCAGAACCAATTCTTAATCACACCTAAATGTGCCAATAATGGATTAATAATGAGGGCAGCGATTCTAACTATGCCCTCCTCATGTCTGTTTTTTTATAGAGAAAAAAGGGGGTCAATGCCCACTTAATATTAAAAAAGGATATTATGCATGTGTCATGGAGAGACACATGTGGTCATGTCATGAACTTTTATATTGTGTCCCCGTAGATCATGGAAAACCTCATTTCACATCCTTAATAACCTCATGAATTCCATTCACACCATGAATCACTATTCATAGAATGAATGGTCTTTGAAACTATTTTAAATAGCCTCATTCTTCCATTCCTCCTCTAGTTTTCACTCAAATCATTGGGCCTTCAGCAATATATTAAACCAAATATAATACCACTATTTTAGGATTTTCTAACCCTTATAATTCCTTTCTAAGTCACAATTCTTAAAATAAACCATCAACCAAAATGAAAATTTAAAATTTCCATTAAATGTTATAACATGTATGGACATGGGGTATTTCATTTATTCTTGTGTTGGTTGAATGGGAAAATTCCTATAAAGGTATTCTTTTATTGTGCATGGAAATTCCCTTAGAACGGTCCTATTACTGGATGATAAAACTCCCATTAGAGAGGTATGTGTTACTAATGGTCAAAAAAACTCCCATAGGGGAGGCTCGTGACACTTGTGGGATTATTCCCTAGGATGATAAAACTTTTTTAGGGGAGGTCTATGATACCTACCTGAGAAAATTACTATAGGGGAGCATTGTGATACTATTAGTGGGGTTATCATAGATTTGGTGCTGGTGTTCTTCTAGTATACAAGGATGAATATTTCTACTTTCATTTCATGTGTTTGTGATACTTATAAATATACCATAGAGATTAAGGTCTATTATAATGGTTGGTATAATAATTGTGAGGTTTCTAGAGACACCCCAACACTAGCCTAAGTAGGTATGGTAGTTCAAGGTCGTGGACCTGAATATCGACAATGGTTATTATTCTTAGCCCGATTTATGTGTCCTTGGGGTGGTTTTGATATTATGGTTTTCATGGTCCAGGAGAAGTGCTCAAAGACATTATGGAAATAGTCAAAGATGGTATTATTGGTTGTTTCTTTTATTTTTTATTAAAATGATATTTGTTTACATAAACCATGTTATACAAATATCTATACATTTTTAGTTATGTACAAGATTTCATTGGTGGTGATCTATTAAGTTTTATACTCACACCCTGCTTAAGCGACCATGGAACATGGGTAACTGAGTAGATTTAAACTTTTTATAGGCACATGTTGGTTAGTGGAATTGTACTACATGATTGAGTGGGATGACTCGGATGATGGAAAGAGTTGGTATGTCATATGGCTTGGAGTAGCAGAAGATCCGCACTGCATTTTTATTTGTTTCTTATTATTTATTTGTATATGAAATCAACTTTTTGAGATACAAGTAACATATTGATGCATGATTTTTTGGGTCTACATGAAAAAATTTCATATTATTATAGAATGTTATCACTTCTTAAATTTTATATGTACTCTGATGTGATGGATGTGTACGTTATCTATTTGTTTCCACTCATATATCCACTTCAATACTAGGGATATAGTCTCATTATGGTACCACCATAGAATCATGCTTCTAGTCAGCAACCTTTATCATATGAGTAGATGCACTTAAGGTCATTTAGCAACCACCGATCTAGGAATTTTTAATTAGTCTAAGGTAGTGAGATGTTACATACGTAAAATGTAGTAATTATAAATGAGAAGTCACCTCTACTCCCACGTATTTGATCATTTATTTCCTCTTTACTATTCTATCTCTAAATTAATCTAATATTTTATTTTTAAAAGATATGTATGAAGGAATTATTTGTTTAGTACCACTATGTGATAAAAATTATATACAAATTAACCATGTTATATCAAACATGATTTTTAAATTTAATCAAAATCAAACCATAGTGATTGTTTACTTTTTTTTCTATGATTATTTCAATAATTGTTAACCATAACATAGAATCCCTCAGAAATCCACCCCCATGGTTAAATCATAGAGGTCTAAAAACAACCATGTACTAAAAAAATTAATGCATCCACACACTTGTTCTGATTTATCCAAAATCAAAGTAAAAATAAATATACCCCAATTAAAATTAAATAATATATGACATTTAACACAAAATTAGACACTTTTTATGTAAGTTATTTACTTCAAAAATTATTAATTTCTATATGAAAACATTTTTCATTTAGAAATTAACATGATAATTCAATATTAAAACACTTGATTCAATATTCAATGATAACACTAATTTATAAATTTTAAAAGGATCATTTTTAAAAATTCAATGTAAATTAAATTCACACAAATGAACATCACTATATTTAAATTCCAAATTTTATTTCAAATACAATGTTTATAAAATCCTCAAATTTCCCATCAAAATCAATTAAACCAAAATCAACATTTTTTATTAATTCATAATTTCTCATGATTTTAATTGATTAAGTGATCAATAGATCACAATCAATTAAAAACTTATAAAATAATAATGAAATATTAGAAATGGAAAGAATAACTTTCCTAATCACATATAATTATGACATTCCCAAATTCATCATTCTAAAATATACACTAATGCGAATGAATCCTTTGATCTTTAAGCTTTTTAAACTAAATCCTCTATTCCGTGTAATTGAATATCCAATTCCTTTATAATAACTCTATATTCAAGAATAATCAACGACATTGAGAGATATATTGAAAAATAAAATGATTAATTCCACCATAACCTTTAATTATGGACCCCAAAAATCAATAATTACATAAAATATTTCATTATTATTTGGAAACCCATTAAATATAACTTAAACACCTATTAAACATTCCTTAAACACCCATTAATCTATAAATTTACATGATTTATAACACACATTCAGAAAATAATAATCATTCAATCAATGAAAAATACAAAAACATAGATTCATTAAATTAAAGAATCCTTATATGCATGAAAAATCATAAGTATGAATATAAACCATGAATAAATATGCAAGAGAAGTGGCAGTAGATAATGAATAGAAATGAGAAGGTAGTGGTGAAAATGATGACAAAAATTAGGGCGAGTAGAGAGGGGGGAAACAAAAATGGTTATGGTGATGAATAATAAGATAGAACAATAGTATATAGATTTTTTATAGAAAATTAAGGTTTGTTGTTGGTGAAATTGAACACACAACTCCAAAAAAAATTATATCAACACTTTATCATTTTTCAAAAATGATTTATATACTAGTTATTTTATAACCAAGTTATAAAATACACTTTTTGTGCCTCATATTTTATAACTGACATTGAAAATATGGTTTTCTATGTCATTTATTAAATAACAGATATAAAAATCCATCATCCTGAGGTTTATCATTAGTTAATTTTTATACGATGTTAAAACCAATTTATTATGTCAGTTTATAATAACCTACATGATAAATGTGATGTTAAAAACTTATTTTCCACTAGTGGTAGTATTATTAGGGTACCGTAAACCCAAACCCATTTATCTAAACTATTATTAATTAATTAATAAATTAATTAATGAAAACACAATTATAAAATTTATTTACTTATTTTGAGTCCAGTTCATATTATATTATATGTAAATTTTAAATTTGAATTTTTTGAATATATATTTTCGAATAAAGTACATTTAGGTAATATATTTACTTAATTTTTTGATATATTTATTTTATATTTATAAGAAAATTAAATATTTGAATTTATAATTGGGTAATTAAAAGGGTTATAGTAGTTAAAAGGATTGTTTAAAATTTAACAAGTTAAAGTTGGGGTAGTGAATATAAAAAAATAAATGGGGTTAGTGTTAGGGATTAGAATTTATCAAAATAAACAGTTTATGCTTAGGGTAGCCCAATTTTCCTGGATACTAGACCTATTTCCATCCCTATGTTCAGATTAAATATAAAATTAATGAAAATTGATAAAAATTTATTTATAATATATTTTTGTTTCTCCCTAAATTATTAGAGAAACATGTTAATTTTATATTTCACATAATTTCATGTTTATGACACTTAGTTTCTAACTGAGGGGTGTGAAATATAAAGGTTACTACACCAAATCCATTTTTTTATTAATGAAAAAACATCTTTTATGGTTTGGAAGGAACACACACATTTCTGAATACCATAAAAACCACAATATCATAGGTTTAAATGAAAAATATACATTCAAACTAAAATAAGGGAAAATGGTGATTCCAATCCAAAACAGGTAGATAATTTCAGTTTGAGATCAAAAAATGAGAAAATTCCAAGAATAACTAAAAATATTATGAACATTTAAATGAAATGAGATCCTAGTTTTATCTAAAAAGAAGAGGGACCCATGTTCCTATGTTTTGATCCATGAATTTCATTTCTGAACCCCTGATCCCCTTTCCTCCAACCAAAAAAATCACACCTCAATTTGTATACCCTATCACCCAATCACCATTATCTCTACCTATTATACTAGTGAGAACACCCTACCAGAAACCTAGACCAAAATCCTCACTGAATCAAACAATATCCAATCCACCGTAACTCATCATAGATTAGAACAGCCCACCTATAACTATTCCCACACAATCATCACCTAACAAGATTTTTATTTCCATTATCTCCTCATTACCATATTAGGATAATGTCATCATCGACCAAATATAACCATTTTCACCTTCAAGAATACATCATGCTAAAACTACCATTGTACATCACTAAGAACACTATAATAGCTACCTATAACAAACCACCATTGCATTGCCATAAACTGAAAATGAAACCAAGATAGAAACATAATAAGGGACTTGTATCACCATTAGGAAAATAAAATCTAGATAGAAGCCACCATCATAAATTTATCATGCTATATTAACAAATCCCAAAACAAAAAAGATTTAAGAATCCTCCATATCCTATTATATCAGAGTACCATTTGAGTCACACAACCATTGTTGATACATTGAATGGTGTAGACTGATGAACTAGATTTCATAGAGACTTAGATGCAGAATAACACCACTTTGGCCGGGATGTTCCACCAAAAGGACTTTATGATTTCAGCAAAGAAGGTATCTAGGTTGATAACGAATTGGAAACACCATCCTTGGTTAGGATCCACACATATTCAAACATTTTAAGAGATCCAATGTTGGGGGATCAAGAACCTATATTTAGTGATGAAAAAGGTAGAAATATTGAGGGAAAACCATAATGGAGAAGATATAGGTGGGTAAAGACAATGAAATACAACTAAAAATGAAAGATGAAGCAAGAACACCAAAAACTAAATGAAAGATAGTCTCTAGTGATATAGGAGAGGGGAACGATATCCCAAAGGGAGGACCTTATCAACACTATCCATAAAACCCAAATAGAGGTAGGGGAACACTCGAGAGAGAAAAAATGGTGGATTACGAATCCATTTTTACCAATAATTCATGTTACTTTCCATTAATAAATTAAATAAGAGTGCTTATTTAAAAAGTATAGAATTTATCTTTTGAATTAAATTATCCTAAAATAAATGTGTTCAAAATGAATTTGTTATAAATCAATTAACTATAAAATGTGAATTGGTTTCATAATTTATTGAGTTGTCCTAATTCATTAATGAATCAAAAAAATAATTGAAAATATCTTTATAAATTCAATTAAGGTTCAAAATATCCTTTAACTATGAAATATTTCAATCAAGGATTATTCTCCAGTAAATCTGATTATGAGACCATTATCAATTAATATTATGGTCAAAATGAATACTTTTCATTAACAAATTCAAGGGAATATGTGTGTATCAATTTATCCACCATGTATACCATTTAAATATTTTATGGTATTGACAAATTCTAATTGTAAATTTTCACATGTATATTTTGAATCAATGAACAATATAGAGTTTGTAAAATTACTTGAACAAATAATTAATTTGAGACTAAAATTCATTTATTATTGTATCAGTAATGTAATACTTAGTAATGATAATGAATTTACCTTTCATTATTTATACGATTTTGGCATGAGAATAGGTATTATAGAATAAAATCTAGTCTCCTATGTGAATACTCAGAATTTTTTAGCCAAATCATTGATAAAACTCCTTCATCTTATTTATAGAAAATTAATAATGAGAAAAATGTAGTTGATCTTTTTATGGAGACATGAAATATTTCAAGCTTCAACTTTAATTATCATCAAACCAAGCACATTCCAAATTCACTATTTATTCCAATTACAATTTGTATATGACTGTAATATCCCAACACATTATAATTTATGGTTCTATGGTATATGTACCTATTCCCCCCATATAATGTACAAAAATTAAACCTCAAAGGAGGAGGAGAATATATGTGGGTTATAAATTCACCAATCATCGTCAGGTATCTTGAAGCTCAAACAGATGATGTATTTTCAACATGGTTTTCCAGCTATCACTTTAATAAAATGGTGTTCCCAGTATTAGAGAAAAAATTGATAATAGATTTTATAGAATGTTTAATCATTATAATTTCTTAACCCTCTTACCTAATACCACAAGTGAATGACTAAATCACACAATTATATTGTGAATTAAATGGATAAAATTTATATACCAATAACTGAATCAAATAATGGAATTAATGATATATATAAAACATGAATGAAGCACTGTATACTAGTTCCCTATTTGAATAAAATTCATAAAAATAAGAAGAACTGGTATAATTTTTAAACTTAATATAGAGGTGTGTCTACATAGAAGTCACTAGTGTGAAACAAACTATTAAAAATTCTTGGTTATTATAAATATAGTATAGTTTAAACCATGGATTATATCAATCATGAGGTAAAAAATTAAATTGTTTCTATTATTTATAAAGTTGATGATTTTGAATTAATTTTGTTTTCACAAGAATTTAAAGAAACTAAAACAAATATATTGAAATCAATAAGATAAAAAGTCATGGGTTTAGGGTTTTACTTCCAATACTAATGCTATCATAGTATTTAAATGTTTTTAGTATTCTTCTTATTAATTAATAATTAATAAAATTAGTTATTTATTCAAAAATCACCCTAGGTTGAAGGATATATTATTGAATAATCTAACAGTAAACCTTGATTGATCAATCATCCTTCAAATTACTATGTAACATATCGCTACCTCTTTTAGGTACTACTTTTCCCTCATTTTTCCCTTCCATTTGGGCATGTTTTCAGTTATTTGTACACCTTTTAGAGATTTATAGGGATAATTCTAGGTTTTAAATTGTGAGATATATAGTGGTGTAGGGGTAGTACCTTGGAGTTTGTGGATTTGTTTCATAGTCCATCGAGCTATGACATATCCAATTTTAGAGCCACTACCATTTCAGGCAGGGTTTCGGTGTAGAGGAGGCTAATATGATGTTATGGTCCAAGGGTGGACTCGGTCGGTTCTATTAAATTAGTCAGCCTTATGGAATAGTGTACTAGATGTATCACCAATTGTATTGGATATATTCTATGATTTGTAGAGGCTAGTTGGTCGAGGGTGGATATGACGTGGTCTGGAGTGACTGAACCGTGGTTTGAAAATATTTAGCAGAACTGCACCATGGCCATGGGGTATGTGGTGTGGTGTTCTATTTCCTAAACTTAAATTCCCCTAGATATTTTAATTCCAATCTTCTCCGACTCAAACCTCATTCAATATTTTCTTCCCTTTAAAGATACCAAGTGGCATTTTGGATCTTCTGAACACTATTCTTCTTGGATCAATGCTTTGGTGAAAGAATTTGATTAATGTCTCATAAGTGATATATCATCATTTTTGAATCCTCTATTTTTCATTCTCTTACTCTTTGAGAGTGTTGAATCTTCATGATAATTTTGTATTGGATATATGCATTGATGGATAATGTTTCTTGGGATTCCTTCCTTGATCTCTTTCACCTTTATTCCTTATTGGCATGCCCGTTGTGGGTGTTGAGTTGGTGTGACGACGTGATTAAAGGTAAGTGGTTCTATAAGGATTTACATTATAATTGAAACAGTTTGTTTCTGGGCTAATTTGAAAAAAAACATTTAAATGATTTATTTCTAGATTTGAGATTATTTGATGTGTGGTTTAAAATGGGAATGGAAATTTTTAAAACTCCCAATATCAATAGACTTGAAATTATTGGATGGATTTGGAAAAATTATGTCTTTATTTTGAAGTGGATATTATAAAATGATTTTATGGTATTCTTGATAAAATTATCTTAAAATGAAAGATGATTTTAAAAGGAATGAATTGTATGAATGCCTATGATTTTGTTTTGAAATTAAAATGTATGTTGATACGGAATTTGGGAAATTTAAATACAGAATCATTGGTGGAATCCTACTAAGCTATTTGATCTCACCCTACCTTTTACTTTGGGTGTTTCTATATTACCATATGTTAGGTTCAAGTAAATGGAAAACACCTCATGGAGGTGGAATATGTACTTGATTCATGTGACATGGAGTGATAGAGGTGACCGATAGAGATGTGATCCACTTGTAACATGGGTTTTAATAAGTTTTCTATATCATCAGATGTTGTGTCTTTAAATAATGTATTTTTTGGGAATTATTTTACCTATTTGATTATGGTACTTTATCCCTTTGAATTGTTTAGCATTTTGATTTGTATTATTTATCTTCCATTTTTTTATGGAAAAAATTGTTCCCGTGTGATTCTTGTAAGATGTGAGGTGCTTGTCACCAAATAGTAGGGATCAAGAATGTCCTTTGGTCTATGTCAATATCATATTAGATATCAATTTATTAGGGTATCCTAGATGGTTCATGAAAAAGTTTTACCAGAGATAGGTTTTGATTCTTTGTTGAAGTTCGTATGCAGTATGGGATGCCCTGGTGTATGTGGAGTCAATAAGGTTTTCTTTATGACTTTTCCATTCCTTCATGTTTGGTGTATATTGTAGTTTCAATAAGGTCTCCTTATGACTTTACGATTATTTCTTGTTTTGAAAATCACAAACACCTTATCTAAAGGAAAATATCATTTTATCTTATATTTTTATTTTATAAGGAAAATTTCTTTCCTCAAGGAAATTCATCTTTACCAAGTTTTTTCATTTTTCATCATCTTGTCTAAGTGTAAAATTCAGTTTCACATAAAAAAACCTCAGAGTCATATAATACTTAGATAAAGAGCATTCTGTTTTCATGATCTGAATTCAGGTTCTGAATTCTCATGAATTCAGATTATGAATTGTTCTAAGTTCTGACTCCAAGTTCTCTGAATTTAGACTTTGAACTTTCTATGTTCTGACTCTGAATTCTTATGAACTCTAAATCTGAATTCTCATAAACTCTGTCTCTGAACTTTATAAAACCAGATTCCAAATTTCCTTGAAATTCAGACTCTAGAAATCTATAGAGTTCAAGTTCCAAATTATTTAGAAAATAGAAACTGAATATCCTTGTTTCATAGACTCTGAATTCATATTTGGTTAGACTCTAAACTTTTATATGATTATATTCCAAATATTGGATTTTGGTTATGTAACCATATTTTTTCTTACACTTATCTTTGTTATAAAACAATTTCATGCATTTAGTTACTAAATAACCGTTGTTTGAGTTACATTTGTATAGGTCCCTCTGAAATTCGAGGAAAAATATGAATGTTGGAGGAGGGAGCCGACTATTGAAGTTGTGCCCATAAATATAATCTCATTTGAATGAGCTTAAAAATTTTAAATTTTTTTGATCTAAAGTGATTTCTAGAGAGAGATACCCTCATGCTTATTGCGTACTGAACTTCTTGTTCAGATTTTCTTTGTGCGACTTTGATTGTTGTTGTGTACAATCGACGGCTTCCGAGGATAGGAAGACAGAGGTGGTGACTACCTTGAAGTTGAGGTCTTGCAGGGATATCAAGACAGATTCTGATCTTCGTATCGAGGGCTTCCCCTGGTTTGGGTAGGATAGACTTTCTTGAAAGTATAAATCACGGGAACTTTATCCAAGGCTGTTGGATACCCTTCTCTTTGGGGTAAAATACTTACAAATTGTTACTTGTTTGTTTCATGTTTTCTGCTGTATTATGTTTGTTGAAGAAAGTATAACTATCTTATACTTCTATATACTTGTACATTGATTTAGTAAGATTATATAAAATTTATGGTAGAATCTTTATCTTTGTAAACTTTCATTAAGATTTATTTTTCGGAACCATTTCTCCAGATCCACATTCTCATAATCATATTTCCGGAATCTAGAAATTGTGTAGAACCAGTGGTTTTGTGAATTACCTTGTTTAACCTTGTTAAACATAATCATATTTAAAAGTTTCAAAGGATTTTTTAAAAGTATACAATTCACACCCTATTGTATTTTGAGCATCATTAGATACTACATACAGTATCTATATTATTTCGATCCTACATTTGGTATTATAGAGTATAACATACTCCACATTCCATCTTAATAATTGGTATCAGAGGATTTGTTCAATATAAATTAATCTCATGATTATATTCAGAAGAGAATTCATCCTCTTCTTATTCTCGGAATCAGTTTTTCGGACTCATAATGTTCAGAATCATTTTTTCTTAGAGATACTCTTGTTCTATTTTTTTTCTTACTGAGGAATATTTTCATTGTTTACAAACATTTAGTACTAACAAGTTTGTGTGGAAAGAGTTTTTTTAAGATGGAAGGAATCAATGTTGGTTCCATAAACAATCTCAATCCAACAAGACCACCTATTTTTTATGGAAATGATTATGAGTATTGGAGAGATCACATGATGGCATTCATTAACAATACTGGAGTTGACAATTTTTTTATTCTTACTAAAAGTTATAAAATCCCAGACAAGGAAGTTAGTACCTTCACAAATCAAGAAAAGCTTGAATATCAACTGAATAATATGGTACTAAATACTTTTCTTTGTTCCATGAATAGAAATATACAAAGCAGAATTTCATCTTTTGAAGCAGAAAACTGTATATGGAATAAACTTGAAGTCACTCACTTTGGAACTTCCAAAGTCATTGAAACTAGAAGAGCCATGCTCAGAGCTAAATATTATGGTTTCTACTTTCCTTATAGAGAACCCATATGTAAGTTGTAACAAATAATCATGAATATTGTGAATAGTTTACAATCCATGGGTGAGAAATGATTAGACGATGAAGCACTTGTTGATAAGATCATAGGCATCATGCCTAATGAGTGGGAATCCAAGAGAACTGCTATTGATGAGAACAAGATGGTTACTCAGATTTCTATTGATGATCTTTTTGGAACTCTTCTTTAGCACGAGACTAGAATGAAGAGAGATGTTGATAAAATAAAGAAGAAGAATGAGAATGGAAGTGTAGCTTTTACTACCACTTAAAATCATATGAAATCCAAGACTCCTGAGAGAGTTACTACATCAAAATCTAAGAATATTGTTATTCAATCTGAATCTAGTAGATGTGAATCTTTAGAGAATTAATTTACCAATATTTCTTGAAGGATGAACAAGATTGTTGGACAAAAGGAATTTTAATCTAGATATAAGAAGAAGGAAAGGAAAGATAAGAATGATTCAGAAGTTACTTGTTATGAATGAAAGAGAGCTCGACATATAAGACTTGATTGTCATATGATTAAAAGAAAGGAAGAGCATTCTGAGAGAAACAGAAAGAAGTACTACAAAGCTATAGCTAAGAAAGTCTTGAAACCAAATGACACCTGGAGTGAAAGTGGGGGAGACTCGTCAGATGAATCATCTGATTATGAATCTTCTGGATAGAAGGATATTGGTATAATAGCCAAACTACCTATTAACAATTATTTCTTAATGGCTAAGTTACACAATATTGAATCAATGACCAATGTTTCTTTAAATATAAATTATAGTGATAGTAAATACTATAACTTTTCTGATGAAGAATCTTCTTTTAATAAAGATAATACATTACCTACCTATGAATATGTTTCTAGGTTTTCCAAACTCCTTGATATTGAGAAGTCAAAACTCATGAAAAAACAAGATAAGGAAAATTCTAGAAATACTATTCTTAATAAGGAAATATCAGATCCCCCTAAAGATCTTGATAAAAAAAATGTTGATTCTGAAAGTATTTCAAAAAATATTGTGGAAGTAAATTCTAATAAGGATAAACTTTTTAAAGATCTAGAAAATGTAATTTCTAAGAAAAATGATTTTGAGCCCAACTATAGTTTAAAATCAAATGTTTTGGAAGACAAGAACTTAGTTATCAAACTAAAATCCAAAATTTTTTTCTTTGAGGAATTGTTTGTCCAAATTTACATTAGGTAAGGAAAATTTTGATAGAATGTATTTCCAAATCCGACCTCTAAGAAATAATTCTAGTTTATGTTATACTACTTCTAAACCAGTTTTTAGTAACAATTATTTTGTTCCTCAATGTAATCCATTCTGTGGTAAGTGTAAGTGAAGTGGACACTGTGCAAAAAAATTTCATTAAACAAAACTCAGTCTTTAGGATTTCGTAAATCCTATTTTTCTAAGTAAATGTGGGTGCCTAAGATTTTGATTTTTGAAATTTCCGGATCAAATAATGTTTGGGTTCTGAAAACCTAACTCTTTTATTTTTAGGAAAATAGAGAGGGTACCAACAGAAAAATACTTGGTACATGGATAGTGGATGTTCCCGACATATAACTGGTAACAAAAAATACTTTGAAAATATTATCAAGACGAAAGAAGGAAAAGTAACTTTTGGAGATAATGCTCAGGGAAAAATTATTGGTATAGGTAACATCGTTCTTCTTGGAAATACGTTGATATCAAATTTGTTGTTTGTTAAGGGTCTTAAGTACAACCTCATTAGCATAATACAATTATGTGATGAAGGTTACCTTGTGAATTTTTTGAATGACAAGTGCTTAGTACGCAATTCCAAGGAAGATTTTATTATTTCTGCCCATATGTAAGAGAATTTATACACACTTAACTCAGAAGACCTTAAGAGACAATATATAACTTGACTTAGTGCAATGGAAGATCATTCTTGGTTGTGGCATTGAATATTATGAAAATGTAACCATAAGAACCTATGAAAACTTTCTAAGAAAATATTAGTTAAAGACCTACCAGAGCATAGATTTTATTCTTAAAAATCATCCCAGTGATAGTATCATTGGTGATGTGAATCAACCTGTAAGGACTAGATGATCCTTAAGAAATGAAGTAGAACATCTAGCATTCCTTTCCCAATTAGAACCAAGAATCACTGATGAAGCTTTAGGTGATGATGATTGGATTAAATCCATAAAAGATGAACTAAATAAATTCGAAAGGAATAAAGTCTGGACCTCAGTTGAAAGACCTAAGGAAACTTCTATTATTGGAGTAAAATGGGTCTTCATAAATAAGTGTGATGAAAATGGAATCATAGTAAGAAATTAATCCAGATTAGTTTCTAAAGTCTATAATCAACAAGAGGGAATAAACTATGAAGAAACCTATGCTCCAGTATCTAGACTTGAATCTATTCATATTTTACTTGCCTTTGTAGAATTTTTTAATTTCAAACTTTTTCAAATGGATGTAAAATGTGCTTTCCTTAACGGTTATGTACAAGAGGAAGTTTTTGTTGAACAACCTTCTAGTTTTGAATATACAAAAATTCTTGAACATGTTTTTAAACATACGAAAGCTTTTTATGGACTTAAGTAAGCACCTAGATCCTGGTATGATATACTTGCATGATTTTTTCTTCAAAATAATTATGTTAACGGAAACGCATATCCAAACCTTTTTATAAATAAAGATAAGAAAAATGTTTTGATTGTTAAAATTTATATTGATTACATTATAATTGGTTCAACTCAACAATCTTTAACAGAATCCTTTGTGGATCTAATGAAATCTGAGTCTGAAATGAGTATGATGGATGAGTTAACATTATTCCTTGCTTTTCAAATTTCTCAGAAAACTAGAAGGAACCTATATATCCCAACATAAGTATATTAAATATATTCATAAAAAGTATGGATATGACAACACTAATAGTATACATACTCCCATTGGTACCTTAAAAACACTAGATCATGATGAAGCTAGGAAACCAGTAGATCAAACATCTTTCAGAGGTATGATAGGAAGTTTACTTTACTTAATATATAGTCATCTAGACTTAATTTTATCAGTATTATTATGTGCAAGATATTAATAAAATCCTAAGGAATCTCATTTAAAGGTAGTGTAAAGATTTATTTGCTACCTAAATGGAAAAATGTATTTAGAACTATTTTATTCTTTTGGAAATGATTTTTTATTAATTTTTTTTTCAGATGATGACTTTGGTGGATGTATAATCTATAGAAAGAGTACATCCAGAACCTATCATTTCTTAGGTGATTCATTAGTTTCTTGGTCATGAAATAATCAACACTAAGTAGCACTTTCCACTACTGAAGCTGAATATGTAGCAGCTGGAAGTTGTTGTGCTCAAGTGTTGTGGATGCAACACACACTCATAGACTATGGTATGAGTTTTACCATAACAAAAAGTTTGTGTGATAATAAAAGTTCTATTTCCCTTAGTAAAAACCATTCACATCACTCTAATGAAAAATACATAGATATTAGGCATCAATTTCTTAGGGATCACACACAAAAAGGAGATATCATTCTTCAATTTATCGGAATGCAAGATAAAATTACTGATAGTTTTACAAAATCCTTACCCTCCGATAGATTTGAATACATTAAACAGAAGTTAGGAATGATAATTTTAAGGTAATTTTCCTTGTTAACTTCCTGTTGAAATCAATATCCTTACAATAATAAACTTATTTTCATAGTGGGAGTACATTTGTTTGTTTGATTAATGGAAGTTTTTCGTAATGAGAATTTTCATACTCAAAATTTTCATATTGAATTTTTTTCCACTCAAGATTTTCTTAATGAGAATTTTCATACTCAAAATTTTCGTAATGTAGTTTTTTTCGTACTCAAGATTTTCATAATGAGATTTTCGTAATAAAGTATTTCGTAATTTTTTTTTCATAATCTAAAGTCTTTCAAGTAGAATATTACCAATTATGAATAATCTTTCTAGAAATCCAAAAGGTATGTTTCGTTTCCAAAGTTTTCGTAATCATCTTTTACTTGCTGGTATTTTCTTTTTGGTTTTAAATTTTTTGGATTCTAGTTTCCTTAAATCCGATGGTTTTTTTAAACCTCAAAAGATCGGATCTTACCAAATTTTCCTTGCAGCTATCACTTCAACCGTCAAACTTGGGCATAAGATTTCTAAAGCATTAAATTTAGGTGGGAAGATGAACCGTCACATCAAAAACCCATACAAAGGACCCCCGAAAGGATTTCCCACATTGATTTGAAGCCTCTGCATGCCGAAACTTTCCCCCCCATACAAAAGCCCATTCTGAACTTCTTAGAGTTTTTCCATGTCCGAATGTCTGTAAAAGACTCCTCTCAAAAAGATATGTCTACTGTTAGGCAGATTCTGGAGTGGAAAGTATACGTAGAGAGGTTGGTGCATCCAAATTTTTTCAATAAATATGATTATATAATCTCCAAGAACATCAAGCTTAATAGATGAAAAAGTGTTTATATATCGAAGCCAGGGGCTCAAGACATAGTGTATCTAGATCTTCTTATCAAGTTTTACGATTCAGTTAGTTTCTTTATGGAAGAAGGTAGAGAGAAGTTTTCATTCAAAATATATGGAAAGACCTATGTTCTATCTTATACAAAGGTAGCTAGTTTGGTTGGAGTTCCTTTTGAAGGGGAAGCAGAGTTCTGTTCCCATAATCTATCGGATGTACATGTTAGTTTTGTAAAACTAAAAGCCATAGAGTGTCTTGTACTTTCAGGTATCAATACTACAAAGAGTGCTCATTTGACTACAAATAATCGGATCCTTGAGTTGTGGGTTCAGGGTTTTATCATTTCGAGAAAAGGTGATAATGTAACACCTGAGACTTTTATGTTATATAAATCATCAAAGGAATCTTTTTCTACACACAACACTTTCTTGGCTTGCTTTACACGAAATCACGACCTTCCTCGATATCTTGCATCGTACGCAATACCGAGTTTCACTAAACAATGATATGCTAATAAAATATTATTAAAACTAGCCGTTATGAATAGTAATAACCACTTTTTGAAATTTTATAAATTTTATTTTTCAAAATGGACTTCATTTATGGATTCGGAATATCAAAATTATCCTAGGATGAAATTTTGGTATTTTTCTGAAAACTTTCAATTTTTGATGAATAGTGAAACCACTAAGTGGTAGTTAAAAAACTGAATTTTTCATAAAACTTAATTTTACCGCTTCTGTGAGTGGAATTTCAAAAATCCGAGAGACACGGTTGATTTCAGTAAGTAAAATGTGGTTCAATGAGATGAAAATAATTTTTGGTGAATAGTAACTTTTTACTTTTATTTACCACGGTTAAAAGTAAATAGGGTAATTAAGGGTAAAAATTATATTATTATTACCCTAAAAAATGTCCTGATTCTATTTGATAAGTGTAATTCGACCAAAAACAAACTTAGGAATAAAATATGACCATTTAGGCCTACTTGGATTAGATTAGGACATTTATTATTAATTTATTTAAAGAAGGGTTAAAATAGTTAAAATCAATGTTTAATAAATAAATAATTTTCAATATAAGGTTATATATAAGATAAAATCGACTATAAATATTAATTAGAAATCTAGAAATATTTCCTACATAATGGTATTTTATTTGTAATTTTTTGACGTTAAATAATTTAATTTATTTATGACACAAAGATGATGCAGTAATTATCTTATTAATGAAATATTGACATAATTGATGTTATAAATACCCAAATAAATGTAATATGAGACTTTTTATGAATTCCACTATTTTTATAGGTTAACATGACATGTTATTATTTATGTAATTAACTTTTTTCGAACTAATAATTCTGGTATGATTTTCACAAAAATCAATTACTAAATAGTGTCAAAATTGACATAAAATAGTTTTTAAAACAAATATTATATTATTAATTGTTATTTTATTCCTAAAAAACTAATGCTTGGCCAAATTACTTAGATAATGTTATATATATTAATAATAAACAACTTGGGGTTCGTTTGGATTGTTATAGTAGGTTTATTAACCTTATAGTGTAAGAACACAAGAAGACACGGTAAAAGTAAAATTATTTAACTTAATGTTAAATCTAAATGATAAAGTCAAAATAGGAACCTAAACTTGTATAAATTCTATTTTATGAGAGGATTTCGACCCATCCCCACCTTATCTTCGAAATAAATCAATTTGGATCTATTTAAAACCGAATTTGGATTTATAATAAAATAATATTTTTGGTTATTCCAAAGGTTCCCCTCTCCTCCCTTATAAAAGGGTACCTCCCCCCTCTCTTCCTCACACCACTTTGAGCCTTCATTCTCGGCCAAACCCTGACAATTTCTCCTCTCCACTTCAATAGATAAATCCTAGAGGTCCTGGTCTTCTTCAAAGACCAATTTTAGTGCCCTAAAAGGAGGTCTCAAAGAAGCACTTCAAAGAAAAGGTAATGTCCGTTACCGATTCTTTCATCTTTATTTCTTCTTCCACTTCTTGTTCTTCAGTTGTTTCATTATGAAGTAATAACATCAGTATCACTCATATACTGATATTTTATTATAAGTATGAAACAACCCTATTTCACCATCTATCCATCCTACGGAAAATGAAATCACCGCGCGTGCGTACGTACAGAATACCGTCTCCACACCGTGGTGTAATCTATTTTCCACAACCACCTTACTTGGATGGGTATAATGCTGTAAATAATGACTATATATGATTATTGTAAAGTTATATTGATTCTGAAATAGTATACATACACTCCAATACAATTCCATGATCATGGGAACGATATCATCGCTCGTGCATACGTACGAAATACCGTCTCCATGATGTGATGCGACTCGTTCTACATGATCTTCATTGCATAATAATTATATAAATGAATTGAATGAATGAATATCATATATATTACACTAATAAAATTATGGAAATGAGGTATCTATAACCTAAAGAGAAGAATAATAATTTATTCGACAAAACACGCATAAGAACAAAAAGTAATAAACCCCCGAATAAAAAGTTGTAATGAAATATTTCTAATAAGAAGCTAAGAATATGACCATATGTGATATCATAACAATGAGTATGATTATGGAATAAGTCAATAACTTTATATAAATCATTATACAGGAGGTTCAGATACGTACAAAGCATATCGGACCTAAGGTAAGGGAAAATATCACAATCTCATTTTTATCCAAGATTGTTTATACTTTGGAATTTACTGGGGTGTATTTTATCATCCACATCCATGTTTCCTCAATATGTAATATTTATATCCTTCTACAGTAGTTTATATCCAATTTTACCCTTCGGTGAGTTTTTAGTAAAATATATGAAAGGAATCTTTTGTCATTTTTCGTACGAGGTATTTTTGACTTTTCCGACAAAAGTACGAGAAGAATGTTTTTTTAACTTATACGACATGAATGGAATTTTAAAAAATTATTAAAAAGAAGCTTACTTTAAAAGTTTTCAATTTTATTTTTAATCAACTTATTTTAGTTTAGAATTTTATGACATGTTAAGAAAGGAAAATTGTTTTTTAAGTAGAAAGAATATTTTCCTCAAGAATGGAGTTCAAGCATTTTATCAAAATTATTTTCCATCTAAGATAATATAGGGTTCTGTTTATATCCCTATTATTACAGTGACATGATTATGTTGTGATGGAAATATATTTATGAATTCCTTTATCTTATATGAATTGTTTTATGATGTCATGATATTTAAGATTCCCATTTTTATTTCATGGGTTATGCAATGATGTATGATTTATGATTTTGTGGCACACATAAGAATGGTATAATTATGAGATGAGTGAGACCTATATCTCCGTCCAATGCATTGGGTAAAGATTTTATATCTCATGAGATAGACATGGATGGAACGACAGGTTAAACCGGTTCAATGAAACATGACTGAAACGAGAAGTGAACTCGGTTCATAAATGGACTTTGTCCACTAAGATAGTCTTGGAAATGAGTCTTGACTAACAAGAAATGATTCTCAATGATTATGTGTGTATGCCACAAAGTTTCATGTTTTATGTTATGATTATTGGGATTACGTTTCACTACTATGATTTGTCCCATGTTATGAAATTATGATCTCTTTTCCAGGTTAAGATTTCCAAAAGTTATGTGCTTATGTATATGATGTGATTGATATTTATTTTGTTTACCCTTATTGAGCATTTGAGCTCACCCTTTTGTATGTTTTATTTCCCCAGGTCAGAAAGTAGGTTATTAAGTAGAATATTCCAAAAAGGGACTCTAGATATGATGAAATAAATGGGAGGAAAAGTAGATGCTTTATGAACCGGTTGTTTATGCTTTCCAGTTTCTAAAGACACTATACATATACGGTCCTTTAATGGTTTTGTTATATGTTTTAATAAGTGTGCTTCAATTTTGAAGTAATAACAATGTATGTAAAGTATGGGTCGTTATAGTTGGTATTAGAGGAAAGGTATAGTCAACCTTTGGAAACTAGGATGTGAAAGCCTTAGTAAGAACCCTAAGGATAATTCTAAGCATAGAAGACAATCTTAGTGTTTTAGATATGACCATGAATAACCTAGGATAAGACCTTAAGTGTTAAATTTTATTCTTGATTATGTGGTTTTCCTATTATAATTATTGTTTCTCACACTATTCTTCTTGGTTTTAGTCAATGGATGGAACCTGAAGGAACCGTGATAATGCAGAATGCGATAGGCAATGCAATGATTGTCCCCCGGAGCAACCAAACGTTATGGGAGCCGGAATGAAAAATCTTGTAGCCATGCTCACACAACTTTCTCAAGCTATGAATCATGCAGAACTTCCAAACGAGCAAAGGAAGGAGAAACATTTGGTTGAATCCTTCATGAGGCAGCGTACACCCTCTTTCAGCGGGTCTACTGATCCATTAGTTGATGAATAATGGATTAGTACTACTGAAAAGATATTTTCAATTCCTCAATGTTCTGAACATGATAAAGTCATCCTAGCAGTGTATCATTTGGAAGGAGATGCTGATCAATGGTGGAATCTTATTAAGAATACGAGGCAAAGGGATGAAATTGAGTCCATGGTATGGGACGTGTTCAAGAAATTATTTTTCAATAAGTACTTCCCTCGTATTCTATGAACAAAGATAGAGAAAGAGTTTCTTGAACTGAAGCAAAAGGATGATGAATCTGTTGGTACTTATGAAGCAAATATTACAAGACTTGCAAGGTACGCTTTTGGTATTATTATCCAACCTAAGAGTAATATCGATCGATTATTTAGTGGCTTAAAACCAAGTCTTCGAAGGGAGTTATCCATAAGGGACTTCAATAGCTATGAGGAGATCGTTCGATGTTCTCTCAAAGTCAAGATGGAGATTGGAGTTACCCATCGGTCATATGGGTTTGATAAGAAGAGGAAAATGGAATTCAAAGGAAAATCTAAAGAGCACACTAAAAATAAGATGAGCTTTCCCTTATGCTCAAAGTGTGGAATAAAACATGGAGGGAGTTGTCTTAAAGGGACAAGTAAATGTTTCAAATGTGGAAAGGAAGGTCATCGGGCATTTGAATGCCGCAATGATGGGAAGAAGATGTCTAAAGATGAAAACAAAGGAAGGGATACACAGAATGACCCTACTACACTTCAATGTTTCAAGTGCAAGGAGATGGGGCATTATGCCAATTAATGCCCAAATCCAAGGGTTGATGATGATGGTCGACGTCAAGAAACTCTTAAGGCTAAAGACAAAGGAAAGTCAAATGCAATTTCTATCAGCGATGTGGAGTACGATAACGATGTGGTGAAATGTACACTTACCATCCACTCTAAAGTAGCAAATGTTTTATTTGATTCTGGACCCACCCACTCCTTTATTTCTGAAGAAGTTTCTAAGGATATCATAGTATTACCTCAAAAGTTAGATGTTGAGTTAGTTGTGACAACCCCTAATGGCACAACAGTCACATCAAAAGTTTATAATTCTTCTCCGATTGAAGTTTGTGGGAAAGTGCTTCCTGCAAATCTTGTGATCCTTCCTATAGTGGAATTTCATGTGATTCTTGGCATGTATTGGATTTCTCTACATAGAGCTTATATCAATTTCCAAAGGAGGGAAGTCACATTTCATATTCTAGATCAATCTATGATCATCTATCGATGCAAGGATGAACATAACCTTCCAGTGGAAATTTCTTCTATTTTATGGGTATTGATTCCACTAAATGAAGGTTATTTATCTCAAATGGTTGGTGAGAAAATCACGATTAAGAATATGCCCATTGTACGGGAGTTTGATGATGTCTTTCCGGAGGAATTACTGGGTCTTCCACCGAATCGTGAAGTTGAGTTTTCAATAGAACTCGTACTGGATGCTTTGCCTACTTCAAATACACCTTATAGAATGACCCCAACTGAGTTGCAGGAATTAAAGAACCAACTCCAAGAGAATCTTGATAAAGGGTTCATATGCCCTAGTGCGTCACCTTGGGGAGCACCTGTTCTATTTGTTAAGAAGAAATATGGATCAACGAGACTCTGCATTGATTATTGAGAACTTAACAAGATCACTATCAAGAACAAATATCATATCCCGCACATTGATGACACATTTGACCAACTACGTAGAGCTCAATACTTTTCCAAGATTGATCTTCATTCAGGGTATCATCAATTAAGGGTCAAAAGGGAGGATATACCAAAGACGACTTTCCGTACAAGTTATGGACACTATGAATTTATAGTGATGCCATTTGGTCTTACTAATGCCCCTGCTATCTTCATGGATCTGATGAATAGAGTCTTTAGAGACTATCTTGATCAGTTTGTGGTAGTCTTTATAGAAAATATTATTGTCTATTCAAAGAGCAAGGAAGAACATGAAGATCACTTGATAATTATATTGAAGACCCTGAGAAAGGAGAGGCTTTATGCCAAATTTACCAAGTGTGAATTTTGGCTTCAAAAAGTTTCATTTTTGGGTCACATAATCTCAAAAGAGGGGATATCTGTGGATCCAGCAAAAACAGAGGTTATCGAAAGATGGTCGAGACCAACAACAGTAACTGAGATCCAAAGTTTTCTTGGTTTGGTAGGATATTATCGACATTTTGTGAATGATTTTTCACGATTATCTAATCCACTCACCAAGTTGACTCAGAAAGGAGTTGAGTTTTTTTGGACGGAGGAATGTGAAGAGAATTTCAAGGAGTTTAAAAGAAGATTATCCAGTGCATCTGTGCTCACACTTCCTTGTAGTGGAGAAAGGTTTGCGATCTACAGTGATGAATCCAAGAAGGGTTTGGGGTGTGTTCTTATGAAAAATTATATGGTGATAGCTTATGCCCCACGACAGTTGAAAATACATGAGCAAAATTACCCAACTCATGATTTGAAGTTAGCTGCGGTAATCTTTGCATTAAATATTTGGAGGCATTACCTTTATGGTGAAAGGTGTAATATTTATACTGATCGTAAAAGTTTAAAGTATATTTTCACACAAAAAGGAGCTGAATATGCACCAAAGAAGATGTTTGGAGTTTATTAAGGATTACGACTTCTCAATTCATTACCACCCTAGGAAAGAAAACAAGGTGGCAGATGCATTAAGTCGACAAGACCATGCTAGTTTATCCATGATGAGGATCAAAAAAGATCTAATATTTATGGATTTACAAAGGATGGATCATGGAATTACAATGAAATGGGAAAAATCGTATCTTTCTCAAATTAATGTTCAACCATATATACATGTGAAGATTAAAGAGGCACAGAAAGAACATGTCGAGTTACAAAAGAAGGTGAGAAATGTTCTTGAATTCAACCTTGATTGTGATGGGATAATAAAGTTCAGGAATTGGGTTTGTGTTCCTCCCATCCCCGAATTAAAGAAGGAGCTACTGGATGAGGCTCATAGTTCTTCATTCTCTATTCATCCTGGAAGAACAAAGATGTATAGAGACCTAAAAGAGTACTTCTGGTGGGATGGCATGAAAAGAGATGTTGCTGAATATGTCTCTCGATGCTTGGTTTGTCAACAAGCTAAAGCTGAGAGATAGAAGTATAAGGGGATGTTACAACCATTACCCATACCCGAATGGAAATGGGAAAACATCACTATGGACTTTTTCAAAGGACTTCCTAAAACATCCAAAGGCAATAATGTTATCTGGGTCATAGTTTATCGTCTTACAATGTCTGCACACTTCATTGCTATTAGAGAGGATATCTCTCTCGATCAGCTTGCCAGGATATATGTAAAGGAAGTGGTAAGATTACATGGAGTACCACTTTCTATTATATCTGATCGGAATCCGAGATTTACCTCGATGTTCTGGCAAAGTCTTCAGCATACTCTGGATACAGAATTGAGTTTCAGCACTGCTTATCATCCTCAGACAGAAGGTCAGTCTGAGAGAACAATTCAAACTCTAGAAGATATGTTGAGAGCTTGCTCTATGGATTTCAAAGGTGGTTGGGATCAACACCTACCTTTGGTGGAATTTTCTTATAATAATAGCCTTCACTCCAGTATTCAGATGGATCCTTATGAAGCTCACTATGGAAAGAAATGCAGGACTCCAACTTACTGGGATGAAGTTGGGGAAAGAAAGCTATTATGACCCGATCTCGTTGATGAAATGGCAGAAAAGGTCAGATCTATTCAACAACACATAAGAGTAGCTCAGATTTGACAGAAAATTTATGCCGACAACCGAAGAAAAGACCTAGAGTTTGAAGTGGGTGATAAAGTGTTCTTACGAATATCTCCCTGGAAGAGGGTCATGAGATTTGCAAAGGAGGGGAAGTTGAGCCCTAGATATGTTGGTCCTTTCGAAATACTGGATCGTGTTGGGAAGGTAGCTTACCGATTGGCACTTCCACCGAATCTCTCTCGAGTTCACGATTTGTTCCATGTATCTCTCCTAAGAAAGTACATACCTGATCTTTCACATGTACTCAGCTCAGAAGTTATACCGCTGGAGAAGGATCTTTCTTATGAAGAACACCCGATAGAGATTCTGGATCGTATCGAAAAATTCCTACGAAACAAGACCACTCGATTGGTGAAAGTTTTATGGAGGAAACACCAATTAGAAGAAGCTACATGGGATCTTGAGGATATGATGAGGGAGAGGTATCCTCATCTGTTTGTTACAAAGTGACGAATTTTGAGGGCGAAATTCATTTTAAGGGGTGTAGAATGTAACACCCGAGACTTTTATGTTATATAAATCATCAAAATAATCTTTTTCTACACACAACACTTGCTTGGTTTTCTTTACACGAAATCATGACCTTCCTCGATAGCTTGCGTCGTACGCAATACCGAGTTTCACTAAACAATGATATGCTAATAAAATATTATTAAAACTAGCTGTTATGAATAGTAATAACCACTTTTTAAAATTTTATAAATTTTATTTTTCAAAATGGACTTCATTTTTGGATTCGGAATATCAAAATTATCCTAGGGTAAAATTTTGGTATTTTTCTGAAAACTTTCATTTTTTGATGAATAGTGAAACCACTAAGTGGTAGTTAAAAAACTGAATTTTTCATAAAACTTAATTTTACCGCTTCTGTGAGTGGAATTTCAAAAATCCGAGAGACAAGGTTGATTTCAGTAAGTAAAATTTGGTTCAATGAGATGAAAATAATTTTTGGTGAATAGTAACTTTTTACTTTTATTTACCACGGTTAAAAGTAAATAGGGTAATTAAGGGTAAAAATGATATTATTATTACCCTAACACATGTCCTAATTCTATTGGATAAGTGTAATTCGACCAAAAATAATCTTAGGAATAAAATATGACCATTTAGGCCCACTTGGATTAGATTAGGACATTTATTATTAATTTATTTAATGAAGGGTTAAAATAGTTAAAATCAAAGTTTAATAAGTAAATAATATTTAATATAAGGTTATATATAAGATAAATTCTACTATAAATATTCATTAGAAATCTAAAAATATTTCCTACATAATTGTATTTTATTTGTAATTTTTAGACATTAAATAATTTAATTTATTTATGACACAAATATGATGCAATAATTATCTTATTAATGAAATGTTGACATAATTGATGTTATAAATACCCAAATAAATGTAATTTGAGACTTTTTATGAATTAAACTAATTTTATAGGTTAATATGACATGTTATTATTGATTTAATTAACTTTTTTCGAACTAATCATTCTGTTATGAGTTTCAAAAAAATCAATTACTAAATAGTGTCAAAATTGACATAAAATAGTTTTTAAAACAAATATTATATTATTAATTCTTATTTTATTCCTAAAAATCTGAGGTTTCGCAAAATGACTTATATAAGGTTATATATATTAATAATTAATAACTTGGGGTTCGTTTGGATTGTTATAGTGAGTTTATTAACCTTATAGTGTAAGAACAAAAGAAGACACGGTAAAAGTAAAATTATTTAACTTAATGTTAAATCTAAATGATAAGGTCATAATAGGAACCTAAACTTGCCTAAATTATATTGTATGAGATTATTTCTACCCATCCCCACCTTATATTCTAAATAAATCAATTTGGAGCTATTTAAAACCGAATTTGGCATTATAATAATATAATATTTTTAGTTATTCCAAAGGTGCCCCTCTCCTCCCTTATAAAAGGGCACCTTTTCCCTCTCTTCCTCACACCACTTTGAGCCTTCAATATCGGCCAACCCCTGCCACTTTCTCCTCTCCACTTCCCTAGAGACATCCTAGAGGTCCTTGTCTTCTTCAAAGACCAATTTTAGTTCCCTAAAAGGAGGTCTCAAAGAAGCACTTCAAAGAAGAGGTAATGTCCGTTACCGATTCTTTCATCTTTATTTCTTCTTCCACTTCTTCTTCTTTAGTTTTTTCATTATGAAGTAATAACATCAGTATCACTCATATACTGATATGTTTTTATAAGTATGAAACAACCCTATTTCACCATCTATCCATCCTACGGAAAATGAAATCACCGCGCGTGCGTACGTACGGAATACCGTCTCCACACCGTGGTGTAATCTATTTTCCACCACCACCTTACTTGGATGGGTATAATAGTGTAAATAATGACTATATATGATTATTTTAAAGTGATATTGATTCTTAAATAGTCTACATACACTCCAATACAATTCCATGATCATGGGAATGATATCATCACTCGTGCATACATACGGAATACCGTCTCCACGTTGTGATGCGACTCATTCTACATGATCTTCATTTAATAATGATTATATAAATGAATTGAATGAATTAATATGATATATATTACACTAATAACATTCTGGAAATGAGTTATCTATAACCTAAAGATAAGAATAACAATTTATTCGACAAAACACGCATAAGAACAAAAAGTAATAAACACCCGAATAACAAGTTGTAATGAAATATTACTAATAAGAAGCTAAGAATATGACCATATGTGATATCATAAAAATTAGTATGATTATGGAATAATTCAATAAAATTATTTAAATCATTATACAGGAGGTTCAGATACGTACAGAGAATATCGGACCTAAGGTAAGGGAAAATATCACAATCTCAATTTTATCCAAGATTGTTTATACTTTGGTATTTACTGGGGTGTATTTTATCATCCACATCCATTTTTCCTAAATATGTAATATTTATATCCTTCTATAGTATTTTATATCTAATTTTAACCTTCGGTGAGTTGTTAGTAAAATATATGAAAGGAATCTTTTGTCGTTTTTTGTACGAGGTACTTTTGGACTTTTCCGACAAAAGTACGATAAGAATGTTTTTTTAACTTATACGGCATGAATGGATTTTTAAAACATTATTTCCAAGAAGCTTCCTTTACAAGTTTTCAAGTTTATTTTTAATCAACTTCTTTTAGTTTAGAATTGTATGACATGTTAAGAAAGGAAAAGTGTTTTTGAAGTAGAAAGAATATGTTCCTCAAGAATGGAGTTCAAGCATTTTATCAAAATTATATTCCTTCTAAGATAATATAGGGTCCAGTTTATATCCCTATTATTATATTGATATGATTATATTGTGATGGAAATATTTTTATGAATTCCTTTATCTTATATTAATTGTTTTATGATGTCATGATGTTTAAGATTCCCATTTTTATTACATGGGTTATGCAATGATGTATGATTTATGATTTTGTGGCACACATAAGAATGGTATCATTATGAGATGCGTGTGACCCATATCTCCCTCCAATACATTGGGTAAAGATTTTATATCTCATGAGATAGACATGGCTGGAACGGCAGGTTAAACCGGTTCAGTGAAACAGGACTGAAACGAGGAGTGTACTCAGTTTGAAAATGGACTTTGTCCACTAAGATAGTCTTGGGAATGAGTCTTGACTAACAAGAAATGATTCTCAATGATTATTTGTGTATTCCACGAAGTTTCATGTTTTAAGTTATGATTATTGGGATTACATTTCACTAATATGATTTATCCCATGTTATGAAATTATGATCTCTTTTGCTATTTAATATTTCCAAAAGTTATGTGCTTATGTATATGATGTGATTGATATTTATTTTGTTTACCCTTACTGAGAATTTGAGCTCACCCTTTTGTATGTTTTATTTCCCCAGGTCAGGAAGAAGGTTATTAAGTAGAATATTCCAAAACGAGACTCTAGATATGATGAAATAAATGGGAGGAAAAGTAGATGCTTTATGAACCAGTTGTTTATGATTTCCAGTTTCTAAAGACATTATACCTATATGGTCCTTTCATGGTTTTGTTATATGTTGTAATAACTGTGCTTCAATTTTGAAGTAATAACAATGTATGTAAAGTATGGGTCGTTATAGATAAGGACACTTTGAAGAAGAGTGGCATGTTCATCTTGGATTTTCTAGTGAATATGAGGAAGATAAACTTGATAAAGAATATTCTCATTATGATATAGAATATCAATAATGGGAACTTGAAAGATAATATTATTATGTACCCGACAATCCTCTCTAAGTTAGTTGTTCAGGGCCTTGAGTCCTTTAAGATTCGTTGCAGTTCCAAGAAGAGGAATAGAAAAGTCATGTTAATTAGTGATGATACTCTTTAGAGGACGAAAGTTAGTTTTTATAAGGAGTCAGGAAAATTCTATGACTTACCATAGGGGAAAGTTGAAGCTATTCCGAAGGAACAAGAAGTTCCTGAACCATCAAAGAAGGGAAGAAAGAAGAGGAAACTGAAGTAAATGCATGAAGAAGAGAAAAACCCTAAACCTATTGAAGCTCAATCCGCAACTCCAAATCCCAAGAATCAGAAAGCCTATCCAAATGAGGTTGTAGCAAAGTGGAGGGAAGACAAAAATAATCGGAAGAAAGGAGAGCCATAGTTTGGTTTAGATCCTATTGAGGTCAAGGATTTGAAATAGAAGAAAATAGATGAGCTTGAGAAGGAAGACAAGGAAAATAAGCAAAATAAAAAGATTTTTGAGACTAATATTGTGCAATACCTTCTAAGGGATACTGAAATATCATCTGAAAAAATTCCAGTACCTAAATTGTTCTTGGTTGAGGTTTTACCTGAGACTCCGGGGAAAAAATTTTCACTCTGGAAAAAAGCCAAGAAAATATTGTTGAAGCAAATATATTTGAATAAAAAGGTGAATAATATGTTGAAAGTAGTGATGGAACTGAAGAACATATAAGAAAGTCAAATATTATCATGAAAAGGAAACCCCATCTGAGAAATTATCAATCCAAACTTCTGAAGCCGAGTCTTCAAAGCTCCCAACTCCTAAGAAGGATGAGGAAGGGAAAGATTAGAAGGGTTAATAAGAAGTTATTAAATTGTCGGAGGAAGAAAGTTCAATCCATGATTTCATACACCCTGGTGATGCTGAAGCTAGATCTGAGAAAGAAAAGCTAGATGAAGATCATATTGTTCAACTTTCGGACATTGAACGTAAATATCGAAATGAAGAAGCTATTCTGAGAAACGATAAAGGGAAACAGGTGGTTGTGGATACACCTACAAAAGAAATCTTAAAGAAGAAGGAAGTTTTTGGATCTTCAAAGAGAATTCTTGTTGATATAGATAAAGATACCTCACAAAGAAAAGTCTCTGATATAGAATCATCTTCTCTAGGACATGATTTTGTAGTCCAATCCTTGAAGAAGCTTGTGTAGACAATTCCAATTTTCCCAAGCATAGATTCTAGATGCATATGATTCCACATTATTGAACCAAAAATCGGATTCAGTGTCCATGGTGATGGAAAAGTGTGTCAAGATGGAGGCATACTTCAAATATTTCCTTATCAATTATGAAGCCCACAAAAGATCGTGTTGGAAAATGGTTAGCTGTTCAAAGAATATACCTGATGATTTGAGAGAGCTTTATGAGTTTCATGATTATGTTAAAATAGATTTTTATACTGAAGATGGTAAAATTAAAGATCTCATGACTAGATTTGAGGAAAAGATAACTCTTGAGCAGAATACTTGGATTCAAGAGGTAAAATATTTTAATGGAAAGTTGTATTCTCTTGTCCAAAGTTGGAAGAAGGAAAGGGATCTCTAGATCAAGATTGAAGAGAAGCTAGTGAAACAAGATGAACTGTTAACGGCTCAGGCAGAGGCTCTGAAGACTCAGGAAGAAAAGATCAATGCCTTAGATAAGAAAATAGAGGAAGACCACAAGGATCTAAAGAAGCTGAAAACTATAGTGAAGAAATCGATACCCAAGGAGAAGGATAGGAAATAGATCCAATCTAATATTTTTTTGTATTTTATTTTCTTGTACAAATTCTTCTATTCTTAATGAAATTTTGGTTGCTCATTTTTTTTAATTATTTGTACTAATATTTCAAGTAATATAATTTCTTTTCCATTCCCTAAAATTCTTTTTGAAAATCACAAAGGGGGAGAAAAGAAAAAATAATACTAAGTAAAGAAGAAATTTCCCTAAGGGGGGGTTTATCTAAGGGGGAGTTGTCATTATGAAAATTTCCATACTCAAGATAATAGAAAATCTCATTCAAGAAATCTATAATAAGATCCATAGAGTTCCAAAGCCTAAGGGGGAGTTAGTCGTATTAATCCTTTCCCATATGATAAGAGAGATAAGTTTTACTTTAAAAGTCTAAAAAAAATATTGTCTGAGACCTTTTTATTCTTTTTCATAACGATGTTTGTTATTTCCAAAAAGGGGAAGATTGTTGATTCAATAAGGTTTTCCTTAGGACTTTTCCATTCCTTCAAGATTGGGGGAGATTGTAGAGTTAATAAGGTCTCCGTATGACTTTACCATTCTTTCTTGTTTTGAAAATCAAAAACACTTTATCTAAGGGAAAATCTCATTTTATCCTATATTTTTCTTTCATAAGAAAAATTTCCTTCCTCAAGGAAATTCATCTTTACCATGTTTTTTCATTGTTTATAATCTTGTCTATGTGTAATATTCGATTTCACATCAAAAACCTCGGAATCATATAATACTTAGATAAAGAGCATTCTTTTTTCAGGATCTGAATTCATGATCTGAATTCTCATGAATTCTAACACCTAACTCTTCTGAGTTATGAATCCAAGATCTCTGAATTTTGACTCCGAACATTCTATGTTCTGACTCTGAATTACCATGAACTCTGACTCTGATATTTGTAAGTTCTGACTCCGAATTCTCATGAAATCTGACTCCGAACTTTGTAAAACCAGATTCCAAATTTCTTTGAAATTCAGACTTTGGAAATCTATAGAGTTCAGGTTCTGAATTCCTTAGAAAACAGAATCCGAATATCCTTGTATTATAGACTCTGAATTATTTTTTGGTTAGACTCCAAACTTTTATTTTCTTACATTCCGAATATTGTATTTTTGTTATGTAACCATATTTTTTCTAACACTTTTTTTTTATAAAATGATTTCGCGTATTCAGTTACTAACTAACCATTTTTTGAGTTACACATGTACAGGTCCCTCAAAAATTCAAGGAAACATATGACCGTTGGAGGAGGGAGCTGGCCGTTGAAGATGTGCCTATAAATTAGATATCATTTGAATGAGATTAAAACTTTTGGACAACTCTTGATCTGAAGTGATTTCTAGAGAGAGATATTATCATTCTTAGTGTGTACTGAATGTATTGTTCAGGTTTTCATTGTGCAACTCTAATTGTTGTTGTGTATAATCATGGGATTCTGGGGATAAGAAGATAGAGGTGCCAACTACCATGAAGTTGAGGGCTTGCGAGGATAGAAAGATAGATTCTGATCTTCGTATCTAGGTCTTACCCTAGTGTGGGTAAGCCAAACTTTCTTCAATGTATAAATCAAAGGACCTTTATCCAAGGTTGTTAGATACCCTTCTATTTGGGTTAAAAGACTTACTACTTGTTATTTCTTTTTTTCAAGTTTTCCACTATATTTTGTTTGTTGAGGAAAGTATAACTATCTTATACTTCCTTATACTTGTACCCTTCTTTAGTAAGATTATATATGCTTTAAGGAAGAATATTTATCTTTGTAAACTTTCATTAAGTTTCATTTTCCGAAACCATTTTTCAGGATCCACATTCTCAGAATCATATTTCCAAAATCTAGTAAGTGTGTAGATCTAGAGGTTTCGTGAATTACCTTGTTTATCCTTGTTAAACATAATCATCTTCAAAAGTTACAAGTTAATTTTTAAAAGTATACAATTCACCCCCCCTCTTGTATTTTGAGCATCATTAGATACTACATACAATATCTATATTATTTAAATCCTAAATTTGTTATTATAGAGTATATCATACTCCACATACCATCTCAACAGTGTACAAGTAGTAGGATTAATGTGACTTAGGAGGTATTTATGAGTGAGTTCTGAACTATATATCATCATAAAAATCCTTATGTGACAATGGGTGTTTGGAAAAAATATATTTGAGGAATAATTTGACCTTATCCTAGTATTTTCAAAATGTTTTTTCCATGTATCATTGATGATGTTTTAGTGTTGTCTGTTTGTGTTTTGTATCATTAAGATTATGATAAGTTGTTTGAATAGTCCACTGAAGGAAGCTACTTGTGAACCATAGTGAGAAAATCCTCTATTAGACTAGGATCTTGTTGAGATAGTGGTGTGTGTTGTCTATGATTTCAGATAGGTAATTTCACCCATTCTCCTTTAGGATCCATTTTTGGAAACTAGAAGGGATGAATCAAGAGACCATTCTCAATAGTTTCTTCATTAGAAACCACCATATTTCTAAGGCTCTAATGATCATCAATAGGCATAGGATTGGTTGAAAACATAGATATGTGTCACGTGTCTATCATGGGGTGTTGAAAAATCAATTATTCCTTCAGTTAAAATTTTAGTGTGGTGGTTAATATAGGTTTTCTTCAGAGTGTATAACACAAAAATCAATCTATCACCATGAATTTGGGGGAAAGGTTGGTATTTTTTAAAAATTTGATTTTAAAAACAAAATAAACCAACTAATAAAGAGAATGAAAATAAGTATGTGATTTAAAACTATGAAATTTGAAGGGTAATTAGGTCAACTATGATATTCCAAATTCAATGTTATCCTAGTTCCAATTTATCTAATCATATTCTACTAAGCTGATTAAGGTGATATTACACAATCAATTACTCTCAATCCCATTATCAAATGATTATGTTGAAGATAAACCCTTCCATAATATTATTTTGTTCTTCCCTCCTTACAATTTTTAATATAGTTTCAGTGAATACCTTCACTTGACTTAGTTAATTCCCAATCGAGTCCAGTTTATCTAAGACAATCAATAATTTCCACTACCCCTTCCACACATACTGACAATCATCAAGTACTTCACTACTAAGACTTGGTCTATTCCATCATATATAATCTAGAACCCAATGGAGGGAGAAAATTATAATAAACTAAGGCAATAAATACATGAAAATAAAAAACCAAATATGATCATACATGATAATAAAAAATTATATTATAATATTGAAATCATTTTCACATAAGAGAGAGAAAAATTTATACCATGATGTTCAAAAACTAAATCCTCAAAAAATAAAACCTCCCCTTCCCCAATCACTCAGATCCTTACCCCTCCATGTGAAGGGTAACCAAGAATAAGGGGGTATAAGAATCCATTAAAAAACTAATAAGAACAAAATATAGAAAAGGAAAAGTAGAACATTTCTCCACTTGAATCTATCCCCTAGAAATTTAATCAATTCATACCCACCAAATGTCCAAACATCACCAAAAATTCTTATAATTTTTTTTGTAATTTTCTTGGAAATAAAAATTGAAAATTACATTCCATGGACATGTTTACAAGAAGTTATGATAGAATTAATGATGATAAATTTTTTTTTCTGAAGAAATTCTTCAACATCCTCCACTTTGACACATGAAAAGTATTCCTTCATGAGCTGATTTTTCCATTAAATTTAATTCACATATACACCTTTGATTACTATTTAATTTACTAATAGAATGACCTAATTTTGAGTTCTTTACCCCAAGATATTCCTAATTTAAGGAGAAGGGGTAAATTATACCGTACAGATATATTTTTCAACTTTATTGATTTGTTTGAGCCCATTGAACTTCAAATTAGCTATAGTAATAAAAGAAGAATTTTATTTCCACAAAAAATGGAATCCAAAAAAAAAAGAATTACTCTATTAGGATCAATATTGATAAAATTATGCATGAAATATATATGTGATAAAAAAGAATTAAAATTTTAGTATTAATAATTTTTCACATTTTAGCCTAAAATTCACCAAAAATCCAAAAAATGATGAAAATCAACTCAAATTTTTAAAATGGTAGGGATTAAATCATTGAAATACACATGGAAAATAATGTAAATATTTTCACTATAAATTCCCCCATACTTAGATCTTGGACTCCTGGACAACTAGAAATCAAAATCAAATCAAATAAATTTTGAAACACATACTCATGAGATCCAACAATTTTGAAACAATAAACAAAAGATGTCATGCCTCCCCAGAAACCATTTTTTCAAGTTCTCCATTTAAATAATTAAATAAATTTCTTCTTAATTTATCCTAACATGCACATAAGACACCTACCTCCCAATAATTTTCTCTCATATAATATATGTCAATTTTCAACAATGATTTTCTCATCTAAACCCATGAAAGATTCACCATAGGATTGATAAATTTATACATATCCACCTGATGTGAGTTAAAGGCATGTGTTTATCATGGGTAATTTTCAAAAACAAATTAGTGTCTTTAGGCTGGTAGTATTTATATATAAAAAATAATAAGGCTGAATAAATATGGATTAGCTATTTTTGTCGAAAAAATGCATGATTTTTATTTTCACTCAACTATGGTATCATCATCACTCCCCTTAGAAGAAAATCATATGAAAAATAATATTAAAAATTTGTCTCATGTAAAAACCATACAATTCATAATTATTTGTATTAATTAGAGGAACTACTTCCCAAATTTTCATATTATTATTTTTCATTAACATTTCTAAAAAGGAACAACTTTTTTCATAAAATATCTAGAAATACACAACATTTTTATCATGCAATCTTTATAAGGAAGAAAATTTTTAAATAATGGATTTTTAAATAAAAAATATATCTTTTAAGTATTTTATTTTCCACCCAATTTAGTGCTAAATAATATCGAACAACAAAAGACAGATTCCCCCCACACTTAAGTTCAACTAGATCATGTAATTTTACTGTAAGAGTTGGTTGAATAGGGAAAATTGCCTTTCAATGTGGATAACATAATAATATATTCATGGATTATAAGGGATACAAGGACTAAATATACCAGGAAGACTATAATTAAAAAGTATTCTCTTGAAAATGGGTAATTTAAATGAAATAAATGCCTCAATAATTTTAAAAACAAGTACCAAAAACCCTTAAGTTTTGATAGAAATAAATCAAATTGTGGTTAGATAAATCAAGGTTTGGTATTTTCAATATGTGATATAAATTTAAAGAATATGTAAAAAAAGGTTTCAAAAGCCTCGTGGGAATGTTATTTTAGAGATAATGATAGGGAGATCTTTTACGATATTCAAAAATTATAGATCTTTTCATAAAAGTTCCAAAATTTTGAACGTGAAACAAAGTCATTTTCAACATTTACTTTTATTCAATTTCATGGTATGAATTTGGTTCACTCATTAAATTGGGTTTAAAAAATGTAAAATGTAATCATTTGAGCTTACTAGTTTCAAAAAAACATAAAATTGAAAAATAAATGCACAAAAATTTGAAAACCAAATAATTTTTTTAGAAAATAGAAAAATAAATAATTTAAAATCGTAAACAATAATGGTAACCTCCCCACCACTTAATTTATGAACTATACTAAATAAATTCATATATATTTAACATGTAATCATATTTATAATTAAATCATAGTAAGAAAGTAAGTGTTAAGTAGAGGTACGACCTGATGGATTTTATTGATTAATAGGTTGGAGGCTTATGATCTCCTCTAATAACTCTGACGTCAAGTTCCTATGGAATTTCTTCAGCCTATGTCCATTAATAGTAAATTGATGATTCTCTCCTTAATTTATAATTTTCATAGCACTAAAGGGATATACTTTAGTAACTATAAATGGACCTTTCCATATGGAATAATGTTACCTAGAATCAACTTGAGTCTTGAGCTAATTAACAGCATTGTGTCTCCGGGATGGAAGTATTTTGGTTGGATCATAATTTCATGATCCACTCTTGTTCCCTCTTTGTAAATCTTTAAATTTTCAAAAGCGTCCTTTATAATTTTATCCAACTATTGCAACTAAAGTCTTCTCTATTTTCAAACTCTTTCAAAATCCAATTTCATCTCTCTCATAGCACAATATACGTTAGGCTCCAATTCCACAGGCTGGTGAACATTTTTCCTATAAATAAACCTATAAGGAATCATTCATATCAGGGTTTTAAAGTATGTAATTTGAAATTACAATGAATCATCCAATGTTTGATTCTAATCCTTCATGTTTGGTTTAATAGACTTTTATAAAATTCATTTGTTTTCCATATTTTACACTTCAACATGACTGTTACAGTATGGATGATAGGGAGTTGATGTTTTATGATGAACCCCATACTTTTTTAGAAAATAAACCATATTACTTTTGAAAAATTTAGTCAATTGATAACTGATGATGGATCTAGGTACTATAAACCTAAAAAATATGTTAACCCTGATAAAATCATAAACAAATTTATCATCATCAATATTGGTGGATTTTCTGCAACCTATTTTGAAATAAAATCAATTGAAATAATGATATAATAATTTCCAAATGAAATTGGGAAAGGTACCAAAAAATATACCACATAGGCGTTAAAAATCTCACAAAAATTAAGAGGATTTTGGGTAATTTATTATCAGTTTAAAATAATTCAAAAAGATGATACTTCTCAAACCTTCTAAAAAAATTATGAGCATAATTAAAATGGGTTGGATAATAAATTAAAGATTAAAAAACATTCATTGTAGTAATTTGAGGTCCAAAGTGGCCTTAAAAATCTAAATTGTAACAAAAATAAAAAATATTCAATTTTAATTTCAAAAAAACATCTTCTCATCACTTAATCATTGTAAATATTCCAAATAAATTAATCTTCCCAAATGTAATATCCTGATTAAGATTATCAGTTTTTTGAATTTGGTGGGAATTTAAAAGAGATGAGACCTAAGATGTTTCCCAAAAATTGACCATTTTAATATATCATGGAACATATCCTTTACTCAATTACAATTACTCTCCTAAAATGTGATCATTCAATTGGTTTTTATTTGAAATTTTAGTTTCAGTAGTATGGGGATGTCTACTTAAGTGATTTAACACTTGGTTCTAAACTATGTTATTATATTTGATTTAAATGTTTAACTTTTGTATCCATAACATGTATTTAACTATAATTGTTTTAGATTCAGCCTTATTCATCAAGTACTCAAGAGATATATGATAATAAAACACAGTGACTTTAGTTCCAAGAAGATATGATCTAAATCCTTCAAAATAAAATACAACTACTAAAGCTCTTTTTGTGTAGTTGTGTAATGGATTTGGCCACATATAATGTTTTTGATGAATAAGAAATTATTTTTTTTCTGCCTTCAAATTGTTGAGAATGGAATACTCCAAATTCATGGTTAGAAGAATCATAAATTAGTTCGAATGGTTCTTCTCAAATTGGTGGCTACATAACTGGTGGTGTGATCAATATCCACTTTATATCGTCAAATTATTCCCCACTCCCACCATTTAAATCGGAATCAATTTCTTTCAAATGTAATATATAGATATGGAGAGTAATATTACAAAAATATTTGATAAACCACATGTGGAATCTGGCATGTCCTAAAAATGATCTAACACATTTCACAAAAGTTGGGTAATGCAATGAATTTTTCACTTCAATTTTTGATTTATCCACTTCAATGATTTTTTTTGAATGAAATTCCATAAGAAAACTCTCCTCTCAATTGTGAAAGGACACTTTTCAAAATTTAAAACTAGATTATTTTCAATACAGGGTTTCAATTTTTTCATATTTTTCAAAAAATGGTCAAAATAATTTCCAAAAACTAAGAAATTATAAAATAAAACATTTAATAAATATTTAATGTTATTATAAAATATAATTACCATGCAACTATGAAATGTACCTAGAGTATTTTAAAATCCAAATGGAATCCTTTTATGTGAAAAGTACCAAAGGGACAAGGAAATGTAGTATTATTTTGATACACGGGAGAAATGAGTACCTAAAAATAACCTAAAACTCCACATAAATAGTAATAATCAGTAATCCCTACCAATATATCTACACCTCATCAATGAATGGGATGGGGAAATTATATTTCTGAGTGACCAAATTCAACTTCATAAAGTCTATGCACACTCTCCAACTATTATGAATTCACAGAGGGATTAATTTATTTATTTCATTCCTCATAGTGGTTTGGTTAGTTTTTTGGAACTACATGGATGGGGATAACCTATTGTGAATCCAAAATGGGTCAAATGATCTTAGATTCCAAGATATTCTTGATCTCTTTCTTCACAAACTACATCAATAAGGGATTAAATCTCCCTTGGGGTTGTCTAACCGGTTTGGAATCTCCCTCAAGAAGAATTCTATGTGATCATATTTTTGGGTTTTTTCATGGGATATCACCTAATATCCACCATATTTCTTGTAAATTCCCTCTCAAAATATCAATCAATGATTCTTATTTGGTTTTAGGAAATTTTTTATCAATCATCACTAGTAATTTCCCCCCTCCATGAGCTAGCCATATTTCAAATCATTGGGGAGAGATTTTAATTCTAGAATCGGGGGATGCTCAAGGGATAAAATTAAATTAAGGTTCCCCAATTCCAAAGGTTTGACCTCTTGCATACAAGAAATCATATCATATTCTTCATCACTTAAAAAATCATCAAAGAAATCACATGTTACCCCTTCTTCCCACATGAAATCAAGATCTCTAATGTTTTGGACACTCGCATGTTCATTGATGTTTTCAGTGAAAAATGTATCTCGTGAGGCTTAGAATTCGTGGAAAATACCTGATTATTAAATTGGTTTAGTAAAAAATTCATGGGAGAGTTTATGGAGTGAGTGATCGTCTAACGGGTGCCTCATAGAGTTAAAAATATTGACATGGATAGTGATATCATTAAACTCTATAGTGATTATCCCTTCAGGGGAATTGATGATGGTTTTTCCATATTTAAGAAAGGTCTCACCAACATGATGGGTTATTGTAATGGGATCTTATCTTATCCCATATTCAGCACATAAAATCCAATTTGGAAAATAAAGATCTTTGACTTTCACATGGACATCTTCTAGAACTCCTACTAAAAAAACTATGGATTTGTTTGCAAGCTAGACTACCACTCTTGTAGGATTCAAGTATACCATCTGCAAATAAGTTTATACTAAGTGAGATTATACATTAATTTAATCACCTAAATTAAATAAATCATTAGATAAACAAAAATATCCAATGGTTCATGTAATCAAAAACATCCCTAGATCTTCAAATTTGGTTGGAAGTTGTGGTGTGATTAGGGTTGAGACACTTCTTCCCAAGTTGATCCTCTCATTAACTTAAAGGCTCATCTTCTTAGTGAATATTTCATTAAAATATTTTTCATGCCTTGATTTTTTTTAGATTTATTCAAGTAGGGGGATATTAATTTCCACTTTCTCAATGGTGTCAAAAATTTATTTTTGAAGTGCTTCCTCCTACATTTTCATTGATTCTTCTATCCATAATGGAAATGGTGGGGGAAACTTATTCTTATCCCTTGGTTTAATTCGTAATGGTGTTTCTTTTCTCTTACTCCTTTTCCTATAATTCTCCCCTTCTCTTTATGTTCTTCTTCTTGGAGAATTTTTAAATAATTTTTAGAATTCCCAACTTCATTCTCCCTCAGCATATGTGGTCATGTCTTAGGGTCAAGGGTGGCTGATAGTGGGAGTTATTTTCCACTCCTTATTTTTATCATACTGACATTCTATTTTGGGATTGAAATTATTTAGGCTATTATTTTTCCTATTTTTATAGGAGTTCTATAAGACATCCCACCATGTTATCCTTCTTATCAATCTTATCTTCTAGGCCCATAACATTGGATTCTAGCTGTTGCATAAGATGTTGTTCATTGGTGGATGGTTTAATATAGTGTAGCTAGGAAGTGTGTGGTTTTTAATAAGATGGATGGTTATAAGATATATTGTACTGAAATGGTTGTGGGTTTTGGAATTTTTTATGGAATGGGGGTTGGTTTTGGAATTGGTTTTAGTTAGGGGGTCTAACTTGATTCTGTTGATTTCCAAATCCATATTAGACTTGGATACGCTCTCTCTATCCTTGATTTTGTTAGAACTACCTCAAACAAAAGTATATTGCACAAATTTACATTCCCTACCCTCCATCACATTAGTTAGTGAACTGATTAGGTGATGGACATAAACCACATACCTTAGTCCATGATTGTTGTTCACACACTTGTTTCAGGGCCACCTATCTCACCCAACTGGTTATCTCTTCAATCCTAGTTTCTCATAACCGTGATGAATGAGAAGTTATAACCTTATGAATACCCCATGAGCCAGTACCACTTTTACCAAACTATTATCAGTTTTAAAAAACCTTTTCAATCAAGCCCTTGGCTTCTTCTGGTGACTTTTCAATTAATGCTTCTCTAGGTGATGCATCCAAAAGGTTTATTTCATTGTCTAATAAACCTTGGTAATATAAAATAGGGAAGTGTTACTCTTCAATTGCTTGATGTAGGTAGCTGACACATGGATCCTTAAACCTCTCTCGATACTCGTAAAGGCATTACACAAAATTAACTATTTAGCATCTTTTTTTTTTGTGTTTAGCGACAGTTTAAACAACAACTAAATTGTGTGTTGGCAATCATTTAGTGATAGTTTTACAAAACTGTTGAGGAATGGTTTAGTGATGGTTTTTTAAAATTAGTAGATTCATTTAATAGCAGTTTAAATCACTGATAATTCATTTCACAAAGTTTTCTTTTAATTTTCTTAAAAAAAATTGGTTTTAATTTCTTTTTAATTTTCATAATTATTTTTTTATTGATATTTTAATTTTTTTATTTTTAATTTTTTATTACTTATTATTATTTATTTATTATTTATTACTTATTACAATTTATTTATTAAAAATAAAAAATGAATAAATAATAAATACTGAATAAATAATAAAAATGAATAAATAATAAAAAATTAATAAATAAAAAAAATTAAATATTAAATAGTGAATAGTAAATAAAAAATAATAACTATTAAATAATAAATAATAAATAATAAATACTAGTTAAATCTTAAGAATTAATAAGTAATACATAAATAGAAAATAAATAACAAATAAATAATAAATTAATTATAAAATTAATATATGATAAATAAATACTAAATTAATAATAATAAATAATAAATTAATAATAAAAAAATAATAAATTAATAATAATAAATAATAAATATCTAACAAATATATAATAAATAAGTAATAACTAAATAATAACTAAATAATAAATAATACATTAATAATAAATTAAATATAAATTTAAAACTAATATATAAATGATAAATAAATAATAGATAAATAATAAATTAATAATAAATTAAAAAAATTAATAATTAATGTATAAACAATTACTATATAATGAACAAATAATACAATAATCAATAAAAAATAAATAAATAATAAATAAGTAAATAATGAATAATAAATAACAAATAACTAATAAATAATAAATAATAAATAATAAATATATAATAATAAATAATAAATTTAGAATAATAAATGATGAATAATATATAATTTATAATTTATAATTTATAATATATAATAAGTAACAAATAAAAAATAATAAATAAAAACATAAATAAAAAATATTAAATATTAAATAAATAAATAATAACTAATAAATAAATAATATGTCTATTATAAATTAATAATAAATAATTATTAAATTAAAAATTAAAAATTAAAAATTAATTAAAAATAATATTTAATAATAAATAATAGAGAATAGATAATAAATAAATATTTGATAGTAGTTTAACAATAATTTAATAACAATAAAAAATCATTAAAAATAAATCATTAAAAAATAAATTTTAAAATAATAAATAATAACTTATAATTGAATAAATAATAGATAATTATTATTATATTAATATAAATATCTATAAAAATATACATATAATGAAATTTATATAAATATATATAAACAAACATTTATAATACATAAAATTATTTAAACACACAAAATATATAATTGTATATTAATATATATACATATATATAAACATAAGTAAATATAAATATCTCTAAATATATTTACATATATAAGATATAAAAATATATAAACATAATATCTATAAATATTTAGAAATGTATATAAATATACACAAATATTCAAACAAACATATAAACAAACAAACATACATACATACATACATACATACATACATACATACAAACATACATACATACATACATACATACATACATACATACATATATACATACATATATAATCGATAACAAATCACCAAAAGAGGGGAAACCACAATAATTACAAAACCATCAAATCAAAAGGAATGTAAATCAATGAAATAAAATCATAAATGGCCTAAAAAGCATATGAAGACACTTATAAACAATGATAAAATCTCATTGAATGTTTAAAAATCTTAATATCTAAAAAAAATCAGTTTTGGAGGGCTTTTGGGACTATTTTTTACCTCTAAATAACTGTGGAATGGGTCTCCCTTAATCAAAATGTCATAGAGCTCATTGCAGGTTTCGATTTGATACATGGTAGAGCCCAAATGAGCATCTGAATCAAAATTTACAGTCGTTTGAAGTAGAAGTTCAATTTAAAACTTTTCTTAAAACTATAATAAATTTAATTCTTTTTATTATTACGAAATTATTATATAATGTGGTTTTAGTACATTTTACAATCTTCAATTTGATTTTTTTTTGAGCTAAAACAGACTCCTGTATCAAAAGTTATGGTCATTTAATGTAGAAGTATTATTTTCTAATAATTGAAGAATTATTTTAAGTTTCAAATTATTATTAACACAAAAGTATATATATGACTAATTTTCACATTATAATTAATTAAAATTGTAAATAATAAATAATATATTATATTAAATAATATGAAATAATTAGTAAATAGTAAATCATAATTAAATATTTTATATGTTATATTTTTTCCATTTAATCTATACATGATTTTTTAGAAACCACTGTTGGTTCATAAATGTTTCTAAAAAATAATCTTTAAAAATAAATTTATTTTTTTAAGAATTAAAATTATAAAAAAATGAACATATTTAATCGGTGGATTGAAAAACTGCCACTAATTGTTTTTCCCAAAACAATTTATTGGTGGTTTTCATAATGGCCACTAAAAACACACCAAGAAATATGTGTTTTGCCTTCAGAGAGGTTCAATCGAGATGATATTATGATGGCATAGATCACATTTCTAATGGTTTTGTTTTTGGAGGTGGTGAATAATATTTACAAGAAACATATTAGTAAGTCATTTAAGTCATGCACATCTCTTAGTTATAGGCAGTATAACCATTCTTTGGTAGATCTTTCCGATGAAAATGAGAATGCCTTCTACTTTACCTACTCCTCATATACTCCATGGGGTCAAAAAGTAGAGTGAAAAATGTGAACTCTTTAATATTTTTGTTGGGGTATTCTAATGGTAATCCAATAAATTTTTGGAAGTAATGATATCATGTTATGATTCATCTAAAAATAATTTGGTAACTATGGAAAGAAAATTTGATCGTTTTGATTATGGAATTATGGTGCATAGAGGTCTCTAAGGGGTTGGTTTTTATTTCTATCCATGACGACAGATAGACAGTGAACACTTGAAGTTTCAATAATGTTTTCAAGAGGAATTTCATTAAATTCAGATTGATAATTAAGTTTTCTAGGTCAATTAGATAAGATTATTTCAATTTCAGGATCTAGGGGGTAAGGATTAGTGTATGTGGATCTAGTCATTCAATTTGAAAATTAAATTGTCGGATCCACCTCCTCAGAAACAATGCTAAGTTTTAACATGTGTATATTATGGGGTGTGACAAAAAATTTTATTTCCAATGTTCGAAATTTATTATAGTGGTTTGCCTTGGTTGTCTCTAGAGTGTAGCGCACAACAATCAAGTTGTCACCATAAATTATAGGGAAAAGGGGTGTTTTTGAAATTTTTGAATTTTTAAAATAAAAGAAATAAACTAATTAAGAGAAAAAATTAATAAAGATATTAGAATAAATTATATGATAAGGGTGATCAAGTTAGGTTCGATCTTCTAAATGAAATGTTATCTTAGTTCCAATTTATCCAATCCTCTTCTACTATGATGATTAAAGTGATAATCCATGATCACAACCTCTCACTACCTTGGTCAAATAATGATGGTGAGGATAAACCTTTCCAAAATATCATCTTGGTCTACCCTCCATCTAATGTGGGAGAGAGTTTCAGTGAATACCCCCAATTGACTTAGGAAACTTCCAATTGGGTCTCGTTTATCCCAAACAGTCAAGAATATGTACTACCCATCCCATATATATAGATGATCATCGAGTGCTTCATTATTAAGCCCTATTATATCCTTTCATATATAAACGATCACCTAGTGTAGAGATAAAATGATCATCAATCAAGGAAATTGCAACACCATAATAAAAAAAGTATCATACTTGATGATAAAAGATTCTATTAGAGTATTGAAATTAACTTCACAGAAGAGAGAAAAGATTTTATATGGTGATGTTTATGAAGTAAATCATTAAAAAGACCTCCCCTACCCCAATCACTAAAATTTATACCGCTCCATGTGAAGGTTAACCAAGAATAAGGTGGTAAACTGATCGATTATAAATAAAAGAAGAACAAAAGAGAAAAAAGAAAAGCTGAAAATTTCTCCAACAGAATCTATACTCCAGAAGTTTTCTCCATTTCTTCCCATTAGAAGGCTTAAAATCACCATGGTTCTTTATGAAACGTTGTTTGAAATTTACTTCTATATCTATAATAAAAATTTAAAAATATTTTTACAAGTTTAAAATAATTTATAAAATAATTAATGAAGATCACATTTTATGGATGAAGAAACATTTAAGCTTCCTCCAATTTGATGTGTGGAAAGGCTACCTTAATGAGAAAATTTATCAATTAAAATTATTGAGAACATTATCCTTCAAGTACTATTTTATTTCAATCATTAATACATTCATTTGAAGGTATGCATCTAGAGATATTTCTAATTTAATGAGGAGGGGTCTATTCACTCAACTAGAAATATTTTTCAACTTGATTGATCTATTTGGGTGTGTTGAAATTCAAATTAGATATAGTCCTACAGGAAGAAGTTTAATACCAATAACAAAGGAATCCAAAAATAATAATTAGTATATTCGGATTAATATTTAAAATGTTATTCTCAAAATCAATAAGTGATAGAAAACTATTAAAATTTCACAATTAATCATTTTTACAATTTATCCCAAAATTCATCAAAAATCGAAATATGATGAAAATAATATCAAATTGATAAATTGTAAGGAATTAAATAATTGAAATACACATGAAGGATAATAGAAATATTATCTCTATCAATCATATTTTTGAGTTCTTTGATATGTTTGATTCTACTAAAATGAAATTTGATTCCTTCAAGCTTATGGGACCTAATAAAATATGTTTGTATTAGATGATGATGGTGAAGAAGAATAAAGGATTTCAGTGTAAAGACATTATGTCTCTTTTCACTAAGTATTTTTATCTATATTCGATTGTCTCAGAAAGTTCCATGGAGTTAATTATCCCCCCAAAAAGTGATAAGACCATGACATAATATGAAAAAAAAAATGTTGAGTTTGTTCTGTTTTATCCTGAGGTGGTGAAGAATGAGAAACTAAAGTCATGAAAGGTAAATATTTTTTTCATGATGAAATATGATCTAAGTATTCATTTTAAATATCACATCTTATTATGATGTGGTGGATAAAGCATTAATGGATTAACTTGACTTGGATAGTAAGTCGGGGTTGATGGGAGTTCCTTTTTCTCCTAGTGGTAGTTATATGAGTTCCTTTAAAGGAAACAGAACGAGTGATGAGTCCCATGGTGCTTATAGACATAAGACATAATCTAAATCTACTATAGTGTCTGAAATAGACCATACAACCTTCTTTCAGCATGGTAAGGTTGGGAATTCAATGACGGTTTTCACTAAGGCACCCTTGTTCTATAGTTCATGTAGACACTTTGGTCACCTGTAGAAGTTATATCATATATTTTCTAATCTGTGTAATTTCATGGGATCATCATCACTAAAAATTAATATGATTCAATCAGATGATTCAAGAACAAAGGGGTTATTGCCACATACATTCAGAATGAATCTTCTTCACATTGTGGAAGAGTATCTAGAGGAAGCTAATGCGAGTCCATTTACTTGAGAGGCATTATCAATATGAATTCATATTTAGTGACTACTTTATTTTATATTGGTCCATCTCACTCATTTATATTGACTCCTATTATGAACTTATTAAACCTTCCTATGTATATTTTTACTTATTTGATGGATGTCACTTTGCCCCTCAAAACATATAGAGAGAGAGGCTGTGGGGTCTCTGAATCCCCTCTTTCATTTTCACCTTATCAAAGATTGAGCTCACGTGGAGTTTTTTGGTTCTATACATGAAACCTATTTACATCATTTTTAGGATGAATTGACTGATTTCCTATAAGGTTGAAATAGACTGTTATCCTTGACAGGACTCCTTTACTAAGCTTGATTGGGTGTGCCATGTTTTCCAATGGGAATGGGACCTGGAGTTGAGAAGATATAGACATTCCCTTCTACAGTTAGTAAAGGTGATATCTATGTTTCCTTTTGACCTTTATAAAAAATAATCAAGAATTTATCTCCCTCTATATATTTTTTAGTTTATCGCTTTTTTACATATTATTTCTCTATATTTTCATAGGTAAGAGAGGTATATTTTTTTGTTGATTTAGTACATGAAACTCAGTCAATGTCTATTCTTTATTACCACATGGAACGAACAGAGGTTAAAGAGTTGAAATCTCAATTGGATGATCTTATGGAGAAAGGTTTTATATGACTGTGTGTGTCGCCTTGGGCAGAGCCTATTCTTTTTTAAATTAAAGCAGATAGAACACTTTACCTATGTGTTTCTTACCAAAAAATCAATCAAGTTATAGTAAATAAAAAATATCTATTTCTATAGATTGATGTTATGTTTGAATAGTTAAAAGGGGATAATTGGTTCTCGAATACTGATCTTCAATCTGGTTATCACCAGTGGATAAAAAAATGAGTTTTTTATTTTAAATACTGCCTTTAAGAATATTTTTGACCATTATTAGTATCTTGTTATGCCATTTGTTCCAAACCAATGATCATGAAATTTTTATGGCTCTGATGAACATGATCTTTCATGAGTACCTCGACTCATTCATGGTGGTATTTTTGGAAGACAATCTAATTTACTCCTAAACCAAAGAGGATCATGTGAATCATCAAAAATAGGTATAGGAACCCTAATAGATCATCGAATTTGAATGAATATTTAAAAATGTAACTTCTATATCCAAGAAGTGAAAAAAATATGAAACATAATCTCAAAACATATTATTTTATTTGATCCTAAGAAGGTGAAATATAATATTAAATAATAGAAATCACATAATGTTTTCATGATTGGGAGATTCTTGGGATTTGTTGTGTATTACCACAGGTTTGTCAGAGACTTATCGATGATGGATGATCCAATGTTTTATATCACTATAAAAGGGGTGATTTTTATTTTCGAGTTGAACTTTCACAATTATTTTGATGAATTGAGACTTCTGATTGTATCTACACCAATGTTGACTCTTTAAGAGGCTAGTTAGGGCTATGTTGTATTTTTTATGCATCAGGTTTGATATTTGGTTTTTTTCTTATACAGGGTGATCACGTTGTAGCCTATGGTTCCAGGAATCTTAGGCCACTTGAGAATAATTATTTGACCCATAATGTCAAACTCATATCCATGATGCATGCTCTTATGATTTGGTGACATTACCATTTTGGTTAAAGGTTTACCATTTACTCCAACCAAAAAATATTGAGCTATATCTTCTATAAAAAATATCTAAACCTCCAACATAGGTTTTGAGTAGAGTACATATAGTATTTTTATTTTTACATTACCTAAAACCTTTGTAGGGGAAATTACATTGATGAATCATTGAGAATAAAAATTCTGACCTAGGAAATTAAAGAATCATCAAAATAGTGGAATTTGATGGATATATTTTCTTAGTTACATTTGGGAGTCTGAGTGGATGAGCCTGAGATTATTTTAGAGAATGTTTAGTGGACCTATTCTCTTCTAGAGAAATTTTTTAAGGAGTAAAATCTTGATGATGAATTTTTGGCATTACAGACTCTCTTTATAGTGGGGATACCATCAATGAGTGACCATTCTCTTCATAGGTTATCCTATGTTTTTATAATGGATATATTTTACATTTATCTGTGAGAAAGGCTATGATGGGGGGATTTTCACAATTCCCTATGGGTAGTTCAACCTAGAATAACAAAGTTGTTATATGATATGTGGTGATGATTATGGTGGATAGTTATGAGATGACACATCATTGAATTTATTTCATATTGTTATACCTTCTAACACATAAAAGCAAAGCACCAAAGAGATTCAGGTTTTCTTAATCCGCTTCCAGTGCTGACTTAGAAGTGGAAAGATATCTCTATGGAATTTGTGGTTGAGTTTTCATGTACCACTCATAGAAAGAATATTTTATGGTTGGTGATTTATAATATGAAAAAATCATCTCATTTTATACCCATATGAGATAAAACCAATTTTAAAGACATGGAAAGTCTCTATGTATAGGATATTATTCATTTGCATAGAGTTCCATATCTTTTAGTTTTTGATCAAAATCCTAGTTTTAGTTTTCAATTTAAAAGAGACCTACAGGGGGCATGTAGGTCCTCAGTATGTTTTAGAATAAAATATCATCCACATATGGATGAATATAATGAATGGGATATATATTTTTTTGGAAGGTATGCTTTGTGATTGAGTTATTGAATTTGGTGGAGCTTGGGATGTCCAATAGGGACAAGTTGAGTTTTCCTATAATAATACTTACTAGTCCTCGATCAGAATGGATCCTTTTGAGGCCTTTTTTGGTTTGAATTGTAGATCTTCATTGTGTCTGTTGGAGATTGTTGAATTTTACCTAGTTCAAAAAAATTTTGTCAAAAAGATGACAGTGAAGATTTTGTTGATTTACAAAAGAATATTGACAAAAGATATCTTATATATATCTTATTTTGATCATCTTCGATGTCCATTGGAGTTTTATTCTGGTGACTATTTGTTTTTGAGAGTTTCACCATGGTTGGAAAATCGACATCTTAGGGAATAGGGAAAGCTTGAGTTGAGGGTGTGAGTCCTGCTGAGATCGTCAAGTGGGTGAGGATAGTGGGTTATAGTTTGATAGTTCCACTGTAGTTTACATCAATCCACAACATGTTTCATGTATTGAAACTCAGGAAGTGTTTTTCTAACCCTTATCACATCTTGATATGGTATGATATTGAGATTGAACCTGATTTATCTATGGATGAGAATCTAGTTTGTATGGTTGATTCATGAGATACAGGTTCTTCATCAAAAGTATATAACTTTGGCATGTGTAATTTGGAGACATGGTTTTGATTCACATGATACCTTGGAGCATGAGACACCAATGAGAGAGTAGTGGCCTCATCTCTTCAATCCGGAATCTTCTTGATAGGATTTCTAGAGACAAAAAGTGTTTATGGTTAGGAGGTTATAATATACCATTACCACTTTTATTTACTAATTTATTATCTTTTTATTTTTTTCATTTAGTTTAGGTTCATTTTCTAGTCATTTCACAAATTTTATAGGTTGTGATGGAGAATGATTGGTTTTCTATGTGGATTTGTGCTATGGTTTAAGGGTTATGACATGGAGTTTTGGGGTTGCTTTATGGTACATTGGGATGCTATGTATCTAGTTTCAAATCCACTTCCATTCCAATTATTGTTGTGGTATGGAGGAGCCCGTTGTGGAAAAGAGTTGGAGGGGAGGATTTGTTTTGTTATTCAAATTTAGAAACCCTTATCAAATGGTGTTTTGGCAACAATGTAGCCCTATTCTGTGTAAAGATGATTTACCCCATGGACTCCAAAGTCCAGTTTTCCCCGGGGCTCTATAACATTGTCTGGGGTGGGTGTGCCCTAGTTTTTTTATATTTAGAAGGAATTCACCATTTCCATGGGGCGAATGATGATCTTGAATCAAAATAGAAATTTAATTCCAATTGAGGACCATGAAATATGAAAATGTCAATGAACAACCAAAAATATAATAAACTTTTAAATGAAATGAGATCCTACTTTGATCTAAAGATAAGTTGGTCCTTAACCAAAATTAAGGACTTTTTTGTTTTGATCCTTGATGATCCCCTTGCATCCAAACTACAACATCACACCTATATCCATGTAACCTTTCCTGTGATCACCATCATCTCTACTCTGGGTAGGATATTCCAACAAAAGGACATCATGACATTAGAAAATAAGGTATTTGAGTTGATATTAAATCATAAATTCCATCCATGGTTAAGATCTATAACTATTCAAACATATGAAGAGAACTAATTCTGTGGGATCAAGAACCAGAAGTGGGTGAGTAAAAAGTAAGCAATATCAATGGGCAACCAAAATTAAGAAGACAAATGTGGGGAGAAACCATGGAATACAACCATAAAAATGAATATGAAGAATGAATAGTGAAAACAAGACTAAAGATAATCAGCACTAAAATGGGAGAGGGAAATTATGGCCTAAATAGAGGCCCTTATCCACATCATTGGGAAAATATTAAAGATATTGGGTGAGAAATAGGGGGATTTTAGAGCCATTTTCTCCCAAAAATACATGTGTTTTTCCAATAATTAATTTGATGAGAGATAGTTTTTAAAAAACTATGGAAGTTATTTTATGAATGACATTATCCTTATATACATGTAATCAAAATTCATATGTTTGAAATGAAACAATTATAAAATGTGAATTTATTTTGTGACTGATTAAGTTATCATACTTTCGAAATAAAGAGAAGAATAATTGAAAATATCTAGGGACATTCAATTAAGGTCCAATATATCCTTCAAGTATGAAAAATTTCCTGAAAGGATTGATTGCATTGAAATCTAATCATGAGATCTTGACCAATTAAGAATATTGTAGAGTTGAATACATTTCTTTAAAAAAATCAAGAGAATATATGTGGATAAATTCATCAAACATGTATACCATTTAAATTTTTTATGGTTCTAATAATTTCTTCTATTAAAATGTCACATGTATTTTTTCCCCTAAATATGCAATATATATTTTTCCCAATTTCTTGATAAAATAATTAAATTGAGAGGAAAATTATTTGATTATGTCATAAATAATGTAAGGCTTGATAATTTTGGTGAATTTAACTCTCATGATTTAAATTATTTTTTAAGGAAAATTAGAATTAAAGAAGATAATCTAGTCTCACATGTTCATATTTGGAATGTTGTAGTTAAATCATTAATAAAAAACCTAAGACTTATTTAAATATAATTAATAATCAGAAAAAATTTATTGAGATCTGTAGAGAGACAAAATATTTCATGCTTCAACCATAATTATCATCAAACCAAGTGCATTCTAAAAGCACTGTCCATTCCAATTATAATTTGAATAAGAGTATAATATCCCCCACTTAAGAATTTATGGTTCAATGGTATATGTATAAATTTGACCTAGATAATTTATAAAATGAAACCTCAAAGGAGGATGAGAAGATATGTGGGATATAAATCCCTATCCATCATTAGGTATCTTCATCCTCAAAATAGTGTATTTGGGTAGAAACAATTTATAAAAGATTCTATGGAATGTTCAATAATAATAATTTATTAATCCTCTTACCTAATTATATGATAGATTGACTAAATAACACACATCAGTTGTGAATTCACAAGATATAACTTATATACAAAATACTAGAACAAAAAATGGAATTACTAATATATGAAAAACATGCATGAAGAATGTTATACTAGTTCTCTATAAGAATAAAAAACATAAAACTTTAAATTATTGGAAATAATGTTTAACAATAAAATAGAGGTTTCTTGAGATAGCTATCATGGGTGTGATAAAAGATACTGAAAATCCTAGGTTATTTTAAATATAGTATAGTGTAAACCATGGATAATGTCTAGAAAGGGGTGAATAAAATTCAATTATCACTATTATCTATAAAGGTATGATTTTGAATGAATTTGTTTTTGAGATAAATTGAATGTAACTAAAACAAATATATTTAAATCAAGAAGATAAAATGATATGGGTTCAAGGTTAGATTTCCAATCACAATGCTATAATAGTCTTTAAAACAATTCTCTATTATTATTATTATTATTAATTTATAAATTTTATAATTCAAAATTGATTCATTGATCAACCTAGGTTGAAGTATATATATGCGACTAATCTAATATTAATCAATACATGATCAATAATCCTTCCCAGGTTTATTATAATATACCAATGACAAAAAAATAGTAAACAACTCCCAAATCACTCAAGAAAACACTATTTGGGTTTTGGTGCTCCAAAGTAGTTTAAGAGTGACTCACTTTCTTCCACAGTGTGACAACAATCCCTAAACACAAACTACTCATCCTAGAGAATTAAATAATGTTTTTCCAATATTCTATGAATAAAACTATTTTAATAACCTAAAGGAATATCCTTTTTCTCAAATATTTAATTAAACACTTTATTACAAATAGCTAATGGAAAATATCCATTTTCAGATAAAACACATTATGCTAAAGACATTTAGGTTCACTAAATTGAAAACCCCTATTTTACACATTTCATTACATCATAGAATCTCAATGTTTTGAATCCATAATCATATAATAAAACTCACACCATAGTGATTATTTCCTTTTGTACATGAATTTATCAATCATTGTTAACCTTAACATAAAACCCCTAAGCAACCCATCCCCATTGATAAATCATCGAGGTATCAAAACAAGGATACAAAAAAATTAATGCATCCACTCACCTATTATGATTTATCCAAAATCCAAGATAAAATCAATATTCCAAAATTAAATAAATTAAATTTAAATAATGAATTTTATTTAATATGGAATTAAACTCTTTTTATGAAAGTAATTTAAATCATAAAAGATTAATTACATTATGAAAACATTGTTTTTATTTCAAAATATACCCAATAATTTCATATTAAAAACCATGATTCAAAATTCAATGATCAAACCTATTTACACATTTCAAAAGACTCATTTTTAAAAATTCAATACAAATTTAATTCAAATAAATGAACATCACTATTTTTAAATTCCACATTTTTTTAGATATATAATGGTTATAAAAGAATCAACTTTCCCATAAACATTAATTAATCCAAAATCCCCATTTTTTAAAAATTTATAATTTATCATGATTTTAATTGATGAAGTGATAAATAGATAACAATCAATTAATAACATATAAAAAATAACTAAGTATTATAAGTGTGAAGAACAACATACCTAATCAAATATAATTATGACATTACCAAATTGATTGATATAAAATAAACACTATTTAGAATGAATCCTTTAATCCCTAAACTTGTAAAATAATATCCTCTGTTTTATATAATGGAATTTACATATCCAATATAATAACTACAAATTCATGAATAATGGGTGACTTTGAGATGTATATAGAATAATAAAATGAATAATTTAACCCTAACATTTAATTAAATACCACAAAAATCAATCCTTATAAGAAATATATTGTCTTTATTCAGAAACCCATTAAACGTCCATCAAACATTATTTAAAACCCATTAAACATAACATAAGAATCCATTAATTAGTAAAATAAGATGATTTATAACAAAAATTAGAAAAATAATAATCATTCCATCAAAAAATATAAGAAACACACATTTATTAAATTAAACAAATCTCATATGCATGAAAAATCAAAATTATTAATATAAATGGTGAATAAATATCGAAGATAAGTAGCAACAATGGATGAAGATAGATGAGAAGGTGTTGGTGAAAGATATGATGACAATGATTTTGAGTATTGAGGGTTTAGAATAAATTGGTGATGATGATGAGGAATAAGATATATTGATGTTCTATGAATGTTCAAGAAGAAAATTAAGGTACTTCATGGGTGAAACCGAACACAAAAATAAAAACATAAAATGTGATCGATGATTTAAAATTTTTCAAAATTTCTTTCTATCCCAATTATTAAATAACTAATTTAAAAAATTCACATTATACATTAGTTATTTTATAACTGATATATATAATATTTTTTCTATGTTTCTTATTATATAAAGAACCTAGGAAATCCATCAGTATGAGATTTAATGACGGTTAATTTTTTCCTGATGTTGAAACCCATTTATTATGTCAGTTTACAATAACCAACATGATAAATGTGATTATAAAAAAATATTTTCCACTAGTGTAAGTACAATTAGGGTACTATAAACCCAAATATGATTATGAAAACTATTATTAACTAAGCAATAAAAAATGTAAATGACATTATAATTATAAAAAATATTTATTTATTTTGAGTTCAGTTCATGTTATTTTTATATGTAAACCTTAAATTCGAATTTTTTGAATATATGTTGATAAATAATGTACAAAAAAAATATATTTAGATTATTTTTTGATATTTTTAATCTATATTTATAAATATAATTTAAATAGTTGAATTTATAATCGGGTGATTAAAAGGGTTTGAATAGTTAAATTTATAGTTAAAAGTATAACATGGAAGAGTTGAGATAGTGAATTTAAAAAATAAATGGGGTCAAATTTTGGATTGGTTTTTTTATTAATTAATACGTTAGGGTTTAGGTATCCCAAATTTTATAGATACCCAACTTGTTTCCTTCCCTGTGTTCTGAGTAAAGATACTGTTAAAAAATGTTGTAATTTTTTTTATAATATATTCTTTGTTCTCCCTAAAGTCTAAGAGAAACATAATATTATCTATTTAACATACATTACTAATTGTAATTTCTAGTATTCAAATGCGGGTTGTAAAAAATATTTTTTCCTCCTCTAAATATATTTTTTTATTAATTAAAAATCATATTTATGGTTTATTAGGGATTGACATATTTCTAAAGACTATAAAAACACCAATATCATAGGTTCAAATTCAAAATAGGAATTAAAATTTAAATAAGGGATAATAAATGTCCATAATAAATAGTTAATTCTAGTTTGAGATCCAAAAATGAGAAAATTACAAAGTAAGACAAAAAATATTAGGAACTTTTAAATGAAAAGAGATCCTAATTTGATCTAAAAATAAGATGGACCCATGAACCTAATTTTCAATCCTTGAATGTCATTACTCGACCCATGAGCCCCATTTATCCAACCAATAAAATCACACGTCTATTTCTATAACCTATCACCCCATCACTATCATCTCCACCTACTACACTGGAGAGAATAGCTTATTTAAACCAAGACCAGTATCATGGTTGAACCAAACCATATCCAATCCACCATAACATTTTATAAACTAGAAGAAACCACTACCAACAATTAGCACACAATCATAAACTAATAAGAGTTATCTAAGAATCATATTATGTTTTCATCTTCGACTAAAAGAGTTCCATTTCCACCTATAAGAAGATGTCCCCATGAAACTATATTGTGCGCCTCTAAGGACACCATAATAATTGCATATAATAAACCACCATTGTGTTGGAACCAATTGGAAATGACACTAATCTAAAAACAAATGAAGGAACCACCATCCCCAGGAGAAAAAAAATTATAGATAGAAGAAACCATCATAAATTAAATATTCTATAAGAATAAATCCCATAACACAAAAGTTCAAAGATGCCTTGATCTCCCTTCACATCGAAGAACAAACTGATTCATTCTTCCACAACCAATTCACCTAAGGGGTAAAAATGATTAACTATAAATTATTGGGATGCATTGGTAGACAAAATACACTCTAGTTATGATGTTACAACTAAGGGACCTTATAATATAAGTAAATAAAGGATCTAAGTTGATACTAAACAAAAAATTACATCCAGGGGTAGGGGTTAGAAATCTGAGACCTAATAGATTCCCTAACATGTTTGAGAAACTGAGTTGGTCATGGAGTTTTTTTCTCAAATAATACACAATGACCTAGGAGGGGTATAAAATAATTAGATAAATGGACATGTTAGGTTTTTAGGCCGACTTAGAGTGTTTTGGATAGGTTATGGTCTTGAGGTCATCATCCTTGTGACATGTGTTTACATGGGGATGAGTTGGGATTTAAGGATCCTTATGAGGTTTATGGGTCAGGATGAGACTTAGGGGATCCCTGTGGGTTCCTTAGTATTGTGTTAACCCTAGTGATATGGTGCCTTTATCATTTTTGTAGATTAATAAAGGTATTTCACTAATGTACTTTTTTTTTATTTTCTTGTTTATTGATATGTATTGGCCCATAGTCCACTTGACTTGTGCCAAAACCTAGTTCACCACATGACCTCAGGTGTGCCTCACTATTTTCCATAGGTTACTGAGTAGAAGAATAGTTCTTGGGTAGTATAGTGGGAAGAGTATAACCTTTTACCAGAGTGTGTAATAATAAAAAATAACCATATATCATCCACAATAGTAAATAATTGGAGTATAAATAAATAATAAAGAAATCAACAATAAATGAATGTGAATGAATATATTCACACATCAAGAATGATTTTCTACTAGGATGATCACATATAAAAAATAAATACAAGATAAAATTATAGAACATGAGGTTCCATGAAATTATTGAGCCTCATATAATCTTGATTCCTAAACTCATCTGAACTATCCTACTCAACAATTCTATCCTAGGAATCTTCCAAACCTAAAACTACAAATAGTGATGTTTTCTCAGTTTCCCAAATAACATGGACACCCAAAAAAGTTGTGAGTACATAATTTAGTATCTCACCACCAACATGTTCTCATACATAAGCATTAAAATTTAGTTAATGTGCATGAGACATGTTATGAATAATAAATAAATAGCCCAAAAACTTAAATAAAAACAATCCTATTGATCCTTAAGTTAAAAAATGGAATCCTAATTGACTCAAACCTACTTCAGACAAGATCTGGGTGTCTATGGGATTGTTATACGACATTTCCTACCAATATAAGGCAAAATGAAAAATCCCCAAGGGGACATCCTAGGGAATCCATAGTAGTTTGCAAAAACATTATCCCCAAGACGTGACCATAGGCAATAAATATTACTCAAGCATCATCATAGAACCCTAAGAGGTAATACTATTAATTATAAAGTATTAGGTGTCATCACCGAACCCAAAGAAGTAAACATGAGCATTTGAGTATTATAAAGAATCATCGCCAAACCCAAGGGGATAATCCGATGGTGTTCTAAAGTATCACACACAATAAAAAAAACTTAAATAAGTAATCATGAGCATTCCAATAGTATCGAGTGTCATCATTGAACCCTAGGGGTATCACTTTTAGCATTTCAATGAAATTGGAATTATTTCCAAACCAAAGGGTATCACCCTTTTCATTCTAAAGTATCACACGAGGATCAAAAGATGGATCCCAAGAAACACCTTTGGGAATCCCCAAAGATACCATCACATCTCATCTGGACCATAATCTGTGTCCTAGGATAGATGTTTTTGAATATATAGTTGCTTCGAAAATAAATAGGTGAAAGCATGAATACAAGGTAGGGGTTAGTCAAATTCTTAAACACATAACCTCTTTCCACAGCACCTTAGGATCATATCATCAGTACATGTTCTATGGTGAAACCCACTACAATCTCTATCTATTCACATATGCACCTAATTAGGATTGAATAAATATTAGGGGGAACCTTAACGGGTGATCTAGGTCAATACATAAGTGGAGACACCCTACTAGGGGTCCTCAGTGTCAGTAGATCCTCATGTTACAACTTGTCTATTGGAGGAAACCATGTTCCACAGTATTGTCAATCATAATACAACCTCATAAGGATCAAGGTATGTCACATTAGTAATAGTCTAGAGAAATTCCTCAAATCCCATATAATGACCCATGGTCATCATAGGCTAGTCCTCACATCTAACTTATCCACCAAGTCACTATGTGTCCACTCATCTATATAATCATTTCTCAATGGGGGAGGATCACTCTCCCCACACTTTCTCAAAGTTAAATGACTTTAAGGAATCTCATGAGTCCATTAAGAACTATTTGGTTCGTTTTTCTTCATCCTATTATATCCCACTAATTGGATGTCTCTAAGGAAACTTAATACCAGGGATGATATATCTTATCCATTTCATTGGAACAATTTCTTTTTACCCATAGGGATACAAGTTATGCATGGCATATAGATATAATCAATTCCTTGACCACTAGTAGTTGAGGTATCCAACTAGTGCCCAAGGTTCATTGTGGCCTTGGAACTTTGGGTAATTCCAATAATGGAAATTTGATTTAAATTTAAAAAAATTAATTAATTTTAAAAGGGTAGATCACCATCCTTGGTGATTAGTATCGTATTACTCATATAGAAGAAATCCTAAATTTTTAAAGAATCTTTACAGTTCTCACTGAGGCTATCAAAGCCCCTCCAACCATCCTCCAAAACATTCGAGGCCCTGTATCATAACCAAACCACCAAATAAATACATTATAAATAAATTATAATTAATTAACAAAATTTTGATTAATTTGAAATAATTTTACATTTTAATTTAAATAGGTATAAATTATTTGAATCTCACTGGTCGATATCATAGGATCGAAACCGTGAATGATGGGGTGTAGTCCACTCTCAATAAGAACTCAATCATATGTAATGAAAAACCCCTAATTTATAAATTTTTTCTAATTCACCATAATTTAATTTAGGAAGAAAACTCTTAAAAAATATAAATGGTGATGTAGCTTGTCCAAAACCACAATGGATAGTGTGTAGATGGTATCTTAGGACACCCTCTATAAAGGATGAGAAAAATTCCAATAATAAATGGTAAATTTCACTATATTCTGATGGAATGAATAGAAAAATATAAAATAGAATTTCCTAAAATCAATGATGACAGAGAGAAAATAGTACAAATAGAATAGGTTATAAGATATTACCTAGAATTGATGTTTGATGTCACCCAAAATCACTAAGAACTTAGGATGAAATAAGGGGATATTTGGATGAATCCCTACTCATGTGTGTCATTAATTCGAAGTAAAAAAGGGGGGTCAATACCTTCATAAAATTAAAAAAGAATATAGGTAAATTGTCATAATGAGACACATGTGGTCACACTATATCTTTTTGAGATGTTCCCCTAGATCTCTTAGCCAACTCTATTTCACATCCTAAATTCCCCATGAAGTTCATTCACATCAAAAATCACTATTCATATCAGGAATGGTCTACAACTACTATTTTTTTCAGTAGCCTCAGTTGATTATTCCTCTTATAGCACCCACATAAAGCATCAAAACTTCCATAGATGATTAAACCAACTCTAATACAACTATTTTAGTATATTAAAACCCTTATAATCCCATTCCAAATTGAGATTATTAAAATGACCCATAAACCAAAATGAAAATTTAAAATTCCCACTAAATTTCATAACCCGTATCGATATAGGGTATTAAATTTATGCATATATTGGTTAAATTGTAAAATTACCATAAATGAATTTATTTATTATGCATGGAAAATCCCTTGGGGATATCTTTATATTGATGATAAAATTCATGCAGCGGATCTCTGTGTTACTAATGGCTGTGGAAACTCCCATAGGGGAGGCTTGTGAAACATGAAATCTTATTACCATGGAAAATAAAACTATATTAGGGGAGGTATATGATATTTGGATGAGAAAACTATCTTATGGGAGGTTAATGATATTATTAGTGGGGAAGCCATGGATTTGAAGATCGGGTTAATATAGTATACTAGGATAAAAATTTTAAGGTAAATTTCCTTGTTTTATGATACGCATCTGTATACCAAGGAGACCAGGGTCTGTTATACTAGTCAGTACAGTTATTATGACTTGCTTTGAGACACCCCGACACTAGATGAAGTGGGTATGATAGATCAAGTCCATGGACCTGAATACTGAAAATGGTTGTTAGGATTTTCCCGATTTATGTGCATATGCCTTGGGGAGGTTGTGATATTGTGGTTTCTATGCTCTACATGATGTTCTTAAAGATATTTTGGAACTTATATAAATAGGTATTTTAGGTTTTTCATTTTATTTATTATTCAATATTTATTTATATACCATGATCATGTCATACACATATCACTACATTCTTTATTACGTACAAAATTGAATTTGTGGTGACGGTTTTATACTCACACCCTACTCAGTAGACTATGGAAATTGGTTAACCGAGAAGATTTAAACTTTTTTTTGGTACATGTTGGGTCGGGGAATTGTACTACATTATTGAGTGGGAAAACATAGATGACATTAGGATTTGGTATGTGGTGTATCTTAGAGTTCCAGTGGATCCATAACATATTTTTTTTTGTTTTTTTATTATATATTAGTATATGAAGTAAACATCATGGGAGATTAGTATTGTATTCCAACGTGATTTTTTGGGTCTATATGCCAATATTTCATATTATTATAACATGTTTTTTATTCATTATTTTTATGTGCACACTGATGTGATGGATGCATATGTTACCTAGTTATTTTCTTTATTATTGCTACTTTGATACTGGGAATGTAGTTTATTCCTGATACCACCCTAAAATTCTACTTCTAGTTAGTAACATTTACCATATGAAGTGGTTTACCTAAGGTCATGTAGTGACAACCAACCCAGGAATTGATTAGTGGTCTGGGGTTGTGAGATGTCACATAACTAAAATGTAGTAATTATAAATGAGAATTCACCTATGAAAAAAAATATTTGATGTTTTCTTTCCTCTTTCAAATTGTATCTCTAAATTAATCTCTTGTCTTATTTGAAAATTGATATGTGTGAAGAATTTCTTTGTATAGTACCATTGTGTGAGAAAAATAATATGCCAATTAACCAATTTATATCAAAAATAATTTTAAATTTAAAAACATGATTTATCTTATTTCAAAATCATACAATAATTTTTCAATGAATTCAACATTTCATCAGAACTGATAGCATAAAACATTATTTTTCAATTTAAATAAACAGTGGTTTTTTTAGAAAAAAAATCATTGAGAAAAAAATAAAATTTCCCATAAATTTCAGGAATAAAACTATTTTAAAAACATAATGGAATATAATTTTTTTCAAATATTTATTTAAATACAAGATTAAAAATATAAAATGTAAAATCTATCTTTATAGGAAAAAAATCTCTTATCCTATGGATTTTCAAGTTCACTAAATAAAAAATTCATATTTGACACATTCGATCACTAGATGGAATATCCAAGGTATGAATCTCTTTTCTTATAATCAAATTCATACAAAAGCTCATGTTTCCATTTGTACATGTTTATCTCAGAAATTATTATCCTTAACATTGACTCCCTAATAAATCCATCCCCGTGGATGAATTATGGATGTCTCAAAATAAGGTTGTATCAAAAAAAATAATGCATCCACACTCTTGTTATGATTTATCCAATATCCAAGTATAATAAATATACCACAATTCAATCAATTAAAAGTAAATAATTTATGTTTTTAATACACAATTATACTTTTTATGCAAGTGTTTTACTATATTAAAGATGAATTCCTACATGAAAAATAGTTTTTATTTCAAAATAATCCTAATAATATTATATTAAAACCCTAATTCAATATCCAATGATCACACTAAAATACAATTTTAAAAAGACTCACTTTTCAAAATTCAATGTCAATTAAATTAAAAAAATAAACAATATCATTTTTAAATTACACATCTTATTCCAAATACAATGGTTATAAAAGCCACAAATTTCCAATCAAAATTAATTATGCCAAAATTATTATTTTGTATAAATTCACAATTTCTCATGATTTGAATTGATGAAGTGATCAATAAATCACACTAAATTAATAACTTATAAAAAAATAACTAAATATTAGAAGTGGGAAGAAGAAACTTCATAATCACATATAATTATAAAATTCCCAAATTCATCAAGATAAAATATACACTAATGGAAATGAATCATTTAATCCCTAAACTTGTTACACTAAATAATCTATTGTATATAATGAAATTTACAAATTTTGTATAATAATTATAAATTCATGAATAATCAATTAAATTGAGAGATACGTTGAAGAATAAAATGAATATTTGAACCCAGAACTTTAATTAAATATCCAAATAATCAATCCTCACAAGTAATATATTTTAGTTACATGAAAAAACATTAAAATTAGATTAAAACACCATTAAACACCCATTAAACATGCCTTAAACACCCATTAAACACACATTAGACACCCATTAATCAATAAATTCAGATGATTTATAACACACATTCAAAAAAATAATCATTCAAACAAAAAATAAGCCTATGACACATATTCATAAAATTCATCAAATCTTATATACATAAAAATCAGAAGTTTGAATATAAACCATGAATAAATATCGAAGATAAGTGAAAAAATGATGAAAATAGATGAGAAGGTTGCAGTGATAGATACAATGACAATGAGAGTGAGGAGGGATGGAAACAATAAGAATGGTGATGGAGATGAATAATGAGAGAGATCAATTGCAGATGGATGTTTGGGAAGAAAATTAAGGTCCATTGTGGGTGGAATCAAACACGTGAATCAAAAAATAAAATAAAATAAACACTTTACCATATTTCAAAGAGGCTTTATATGCCAATTATTAAATAAACAACATAGAAAATACACTTTTCATGTTGGTTATTTTATAACTGATGTAAAATGAATGATTTTATATGTCAGTTATTAAATAATGGACGTATAAAATCCATTGACATGATATTTGACATTAGTTAATTTTCAGATGATGTCAAGACCCATTTATTAGGTCCATTAATAATAACCAACATGATAACAATTAAGCTAAAAACCCATTTTACCATAGTGGTAGTACTCTTATGGTACCATAAATCCAAACCAAATTATGAAAACCATTATTAATAAATCAATAAAAAAATAAAAATGACATTAATATTATAAAAATATATATTTATTTTGAGTTTGGTTAATATTATATTTTTATATAAATTTTAATTCTTAATTTGGTGACTATATTTTTTTAAATAAATTAAAATTATAAAAAAATTACATAAGTTTTTTATATATTTAATCTATATTTATAAATTAAATTTTAATATTTGAACTTATAATTAGGTAATTAAAAGTGTTAGTGTAGTTAAATGGATAGTTAAAAATATAACACGCTAAATTTGAGGTACTTAATTAAAAAAATAGGTTTATTTTTAGGGTTAGATTTTTGTAAAGATAAATATATTACGATTTTAGTACCCAAAATTTCATGGATACCCGACCAGTTTCAATCCTTATGTTCTAATTAAACTAATTTGTGAAAATTTTCTTTATAATAGATTCATTATTCCCCATAAATTTTAGGAGAAAAATATTAATTTTATATTTTAGATACTGATTATGATACTTAGTCTGTAACATATGGTCGGGAAAAAACTAGTTCCTCTTCAAAATACATTTTTTCAAAAATTGAAAATCAACTTTTAGGAACCTACACATTTTCAAAGACCATACAAACCACAATATCACACGTTAAAATTAAAAATAGACATTCTAATTAAAATAAGAGAAAATGGAGATCCATAACAAAAAAATAGTTAATTCCAGTTAGATATAAAAAAATATGAAAATACCAAAAGGATGAAAATGAGATGTTTTAAATAAAATGAGATCCAATATTGATCTAAAAAGAACATAGATCCATGTTCCTTAGTTTTGATCCACTAATTTCATTTCTGGACCCATGACCCCCTTTCCTTTAATTAGAAACATCATGCCTCAATCTGTATACCCTGTCACCCAAGAATTGTCATATCCACCAGCTATAATGGTGATAAAATCCTACTAGAAACCTAGACCAACGTCACTATTGAAAAAAACAAGATCCAATCCACTATAACTCATAATAGAATTGACCACACCACATTCTTTAGGAAAAATAATCAGGAATATAGAGGAGATAGATTGAATCTTAATTCATGAATTTAATTCAAAATTCAAAAGGGTTTGATCCAGCCCCAGTTATTGGTGCAGAGATCTTGAAGGTAGTTTCCCTTTAGGATTCCACTAATATTTTGGGGATGATGGTCACAAATACTGAAATCCCCATGGCACTGATGTTGGGAAATTTTATCTTAATAATTTTTTGATTGAAGGATTTAATATTAATAAGTGATATCTTTATCACTTATTTATAGATCAAAATCTACATGAATAACACTGATTGGATCTCATTGTTTCGGTTAAACAACACATTGGTTTGATCAAAATGAGACAACTCTTTATTGGGGAACCCATTCAGATTTTGAAAATTCCAAATCCAACTGTTATGACTAGTCACATTATTTTTCTTTTTTATAAAATATATTTTTTATTTTTGTTTTATTTTTATATATATAGTATATATATATATATATTATTTTTTAAAAACATATTAGAATCATTTAGTAAAATATATATTTTTATGAAAATTCCAATTCAAAATCCCCTTTTTATAAGGGACAGTATTTGGGAATTCTAACCACATTTCCCGTATAATATTCCCAATGTTTTCCACCTCATCCATCCAAGAAAATAAAAAATGTACCAGTAAAAACTTTATTCCTTTATTTGTGAATAAAATCATAACAATCCCTCAATTTTATTCATAAATATTAAATTCCATATCACAAGTGAATCATTATACATAATAAAGGTTTTTTTAGATTAAAACCTTTACTTGGTATCAATATATCAAATTATTATCATATATACATGTTTTTTATAACACCCCATTATTATTATGGTATATCTATTTTTAAAATTCAATTTCTTTGAAAGCCTGTGTTGCACACAGTACTTTGTTTGAGCACACCATGATTTGTGAACCTTTATATTTAAATAGTATTTATGAAGAATATTAAGAAAATTATGAAACTTATATATATTACATTTATTATATATATTTCTTATAAAATTATATAAGAAAAAATCCGATTTTATGCATAAAATTTGTACTTTTAAGGGAATTTTCCCACTTTTTAATGATACACCTATTTTAAAACTAAATTTTAGAAATTTTATTTTTTTATTTTAAAAAATAGTTTTAAATTTTTAATTTTTAATATAAAAATTATCTTGGGGTGAATGTTTTGTATTTTTATGAGAAGTTTAATTATTTGATAAATAGTGAAAATGCTCCAATATAGTTAAAACAACTGCCTTTTTTTAAATAATTTTTATAATTTAAATTTATATTTAATATCACAATAGATTAATTATAAATATATTAATCCAATGTAGGTAATTTGAATCATTTTTATATTGATATTGGATATAAAAAATTATTGATATTTTTAATTTTCTTTTCACTAGCCTTCTCTATATGTCTGTGAGATTAGTATTAAACATAATTATTCAGATTTTGTGAATCAAATTTTGAAAAAAAACCTACATGGTTGAAATAAGTTTGACATTTAGAGTCTAATAGGATGAAATTGATTTTTTTATATTATGAACATTAACCATAATAAATTTTTATTTACCAAAGATAAGAGTAAATCGGGTAATTAAAGGTAAAAATAATATTATAATATTATATAATTACACTAATAGTTGTCCTAATTTCATTGGATGAGTTTTTTTGAACAAAATAAACCTTAAAATAAAATTAAAGTCTTTTTAATCCACTTGGCTATGAATATGAAACTTATAATTATTTATTTAATGATAAGTTACAAATGTCATGCTCATATTATTAATAACTAAATCATTTTTAATATAGGGTTAAACAAAATATTAATTAGACTATAAGAATTAATTAATATTAAAAACATTTTATCCATATCCTGATAATTTTTTATATTTTTTAATGAGAAAATAATTTACTTAATGGTGGAACAATAATGATGTAGTAATTGTTTAAATAAGGGAAGAATCAAATAAATGATATTAAAAATATTAACATAAATATAATTTTTGTGATTTAATGACATAAATTATTTTTATTGATTAATTGGACATATTTTTAATGTTTTATAACTCTTGGTTTGAATTTATATTGTTTTTTGGATTTTTTTTATAAGGCAAAATAAGGAATATTGTCAAAATTGACATTATAGATATTTTAAAATAAATAATATTTTATTAAATGTTATAAAATATATAAAAAACTACAATTAGCATAAATAATTGTAATAAGTCTTAAAATTTCATCAATGACTCATTTAGTGGTCATTTTGAATATTAAATTAATTTTATAAACCTATATTGTATAAATTATTTGATATCACATTAATAGTTAAAGGGGTTAAATAAGGGTTAAAACAAAAATATAATGATTAAAAATAATAATAAAAACCTATCAAAAAATTATTGGATGAATAATATTACACCCTTAACACATTATTATATATTTTTAGTTGTTTAATGGAGACTGGTTTATAAAAATAAATTAAATATTATTTAAATCATAGATAGTTAGAAAATATCACTTTCTTTGTTTTTAATATATTTTATGTATTTACATAGGAAAAACATCAAGATATGAACAAAAATAAATGTATATTTTTATAATAATTATAGTAGGTTCATTATATAGTTTTATTTTTAAATTTTAGAAATTATATAATTTCCCTAAATGCTTCTTCAATGCTAAAACCATATTTATTTAATTAAGAAAAAAACAAAATAATTTATATTAAAAATATTAATTTTAATATATTTGGGGTTATTTAATGTTTATACACAATTTTATAGACCTATAAGATATATTATAGATGTTTTAAATGATTATATACAAATTCAAACTTTTTATTGATGTATTTTATGTCAAATTAAATGAATAGTATTACATTTGACAATAATGATATCTTATTGAATTGATTTATTATTAAATTATTTGTAAATAACAAAAAGATTAAATATTCACTAGGTCATTGTATATAGTCCAAATTTTCACACCCTATTCATTTATAGTTCATTTATAAGTATTGTTTTATTTAGAATAGTGTTATTATATTTTAATATTTGGCGGATTTCCATAAGTGCCCCTCCCCTCTCTTATAAAAGGAACCTCCTCACTCTCTTCATTGCACCACATTCAGCCTTATAGATCAAATAAACCCTGACCATTTCTCATCCCAAAATTATTATTTACGTTTTTGAGGTCCTGGTATTCCAATAATACTATCCCTAGTGTCCCTAAGAGGAGTTCCAAAGGAAGTCCACTGATGAAGAGGTAATTGTTTTACCAATTCATTTATGTTATTTTCTTCCCCTGCATTTCTATCCTATGTTGTTTCCATAATAAATAAAAATAATAAAATATCATCTATATGGTGAGATTTTATTATGATTATGGGACAACCATATTCCTCCTTTTATCCATTCTATTAAAAATAATATCACCATGAGTGTGTATGTACGACTTACCGTCTCAAAATTGTGTTGTACTTTTTATCATCATCATTTAATTTTGTTGGGTGTAATGATGGATATAATTGGTAAAAATAATAACTATTACATGATATTTATTTTTTATAAAAAATATATCAACCAATTTCTTACCATTTCTCTATTAGGGGAATGATATTTTCACTCGGATGTACGTACGACCAACCGTCTCCACGATGCGATGCGATTCATCTTCCACATTAACAATTCAAAAATTATTATAAAAATGTACATAATGGATGAATATAAAATATATGAAATAATATTGCCAACTGCAACCGGTTCAAAGTCCTGGAATCTGAAGAGGATTTGGATTCTCTACAAGAGATTGAAGGGAAGTATGAAGGGAGTAGTCCAGGAAATGCAGTGAAGGCGGTGGATACCAGCCAAGTGATGGCAGGGCAGCCTCCATGTCTGGCTGTAATTGACAGTAACAGATGTAATGAATGGGATCGAGGGGTGGCTGATGGCTTCAATTACGGCATGATAGCTGGAAATTGGGGAGACATCTCGGACAGTGACAAGGAAAGTCACGGTGTGATGGCCAGGCCTTCCTATTGTGAGTTTCTCAAGGACGGGAAGGGGAAATATGGACAGGAAGTGAACATCACAGCAAAAAGAAGGATGTAGAAAGACTTCTCTGATCTGCCAAAGCTGTTGTCCACTAGATCCTCTTTCAAACAATCTCTGCATGACTTGGTATCTTTGGAGAAACTGAACCTTAGAAGGAAGTATGCCAAGATACTAAAGCAATATGAAAGCTCGGAATGGGAGACGGCCTCTGTGGAAGGAGGTTCGTATGGGGGATATGATGGTTTTTAAGTCTATGATATGTAATTGTGATTCTATGTACTTGTTGTACTTTTTTTTATTTAATAAATAGTCAGGGACCTGCCTCTGACTGACTTTCCTGGTATATGAAATAATAATGCTACTGGAATAATATATATATATATATATATATATATATATCATTTACCACCTTCCCTTCAATACGATAAGAAAACGGAAACAACGTTCATGTGTACGTACAAACTACTATCTCCATGAATAGTGTATTCCATTTTATATATTTACCATTTGTATATATTAATATAACTAATATATATGATATATATCAAACATGTTTTACATTCTGGATGTATTTAAATCATGATCAAAGTAATAGGATTAAGAATAACAAGTCAAATCATGTACGATAAACAAAGTGATTATTACCCGAAATGTTTCATTGACATGGAATTGTTACTAAATGGGTAATATAAAGTCATAAACGATTCATATATGATATTATAAATATAATTATGGTATATTTTTAAGTCAATAACATTTTTAACCCATTATACCAGAGGTTAAAATACATTCACCAAAAAAGAAAACGCAACATAAAGGATTTCGTCTCAATCTCATTTCATTGAATCATAAATTGATGTTAGAAAACCACCTTCTTTTTTGAGGTGTATATACAGCCCAGTTGAGAGATCATATAATTTATTTATTTATTATCATATTATTTCATGTTTTGATAAATATTATTCTTTTATTGGGCATATGATTTAAATGTTCAAAGTAGTATGGGGAAATTTGAATGTTTACAAAATCTATCATTTCTCCATTTCAATATTCTTGATACTATTTATTTATCTGGATATAGAAGTATTATAAAGAAAATTTTATGTCTCTTTTTAATTTAATTCAAATTTTATCAAAAGTAATATTTTTAAGGTTTTATGTAAGGTAATCTTTATCTAAAATACTTTTTTAAATGTTTTGAAGATTTATTCTCCAAAATCATTCTCATTATTGATAATTTTTTCAAAATAGGTTTTATGGATTTATTTTTAAGTACAAGAATGTTATAAAATATTAATTTTCAAATTTTTCTCCAATTTTTCAGAGTGGTAAGAGACACTTTTATAAAAAAAATATTTCTTTTTAAAAATGTTTTCTTTTATAAATGCTTGAATTTTGTTATAAATTATTTCAAATTAAAAGGGTATTTTTCTCAAGAAATTCCAATAATTTTATTATAGTATTTTTATCTATGTAAACACAATTTGTTGAATCTTATTATTAGTTGAGTTTTATCTCTTATTACATCATTTACCATATTTAATTTAATGGTTTATGATTCATTTTGACTACAGATATTCTATTTTGATACCATTCATATCTTAGAGTTAAATTATTCACATTTCATATGCTAGTTTTAATATAAATTTTTATGTTTTTTATGTTTTACCCCTTACATAAGATGAATAAAATGGACTTATTAATTGATGGGTGAGGCCTGTTATAGCCCCTTAATGTGTCAGTAGGTCTCATGAGACAAACTAGGCATGGATTTGGCCAAGGCCTTGCCCATTTTTTATATGTCTTGGCCAAGGCCTAGACGATATGTTTATGATGTATAATATTAGGTATTCCCTCTTTATGGGATTAGCATTGATATTCCATGAAATTATTTGACTCTTAGAATATACATGGTTAAGTATCATTCTTATGTGATTATTTATATGGCATTATTTGATTATATTTTATTTCTTCTAGATTATACTCAAGATTATGTTTTGATGACATGTGTTGTAAGTTATTCACCTTGACTTATTGTTTATGTGTATTTACGAAAACTTTAACTCTATGATTACCCAAAATGAGCATCTGATATCACCCCTTTATTATTTTTTATTTTCTATAGGATTCCAAGATATGTATTATGAATGATACGTAGGGTTAATCTACGAGAATGAATGTGTTCCCAAAAGATTTCCTATATTGTGTTTTATGTTTTAATTTGTAATGTAAGTTTCATGTATGTAATGTATTTTCTAATACGGCTAAAATGATTGGTCCTTTGGTATTTTATTCCTTGTAATCAAGACAATGTAATAAAGTAATTCACAGACTCTGGGATTCTAGGGTCGGGGCGTTACATTTTTGAAAAAATAAAATAATTAATCATTAATACAAACCAAAGATATCATACATATAATGAGCTTTACATCCAACATCTCAATTTTTAGAACTTTTATGGTCATGTACTTATATGATTTTCCTGAAATCTATAAAGAGTGAACCCATTAACTATTTTAAGAAGAGAGAAATCCTAGGTTCACATAGGAAAAATATTACATTGTGTTCCCATTATTATAATAGATAAATCATAAAATATGTATATTTTATTAATATTTTATAACTCAACCTCTAGTCATAACAGAAAATATCAACACCAACTAGTTAGGGCTATAATTTTTAGTATTAAGAATCATCTTCATAACTTGTTTTTAACCATTAAACACCTCTATCAAGATCTACCTTAATAAAGTGTTGTGTTTTCATTGTATAAATGATTTATTATATGTGTTTTAACCCCATATCTTTATTAGTTTCATGAATGATCTCAGTCAGTAGATATTTTTTAAATGGATCTGTATGGTATTACACTATATAACATAGAAAATTATTATTGTACCATCATATAACAATTGTATCACATAATAATAACACAAACTTATAATTATATACTTTCAATTATACATGAAACTATATTACCTTGATAAATCTACTTTACATTCACAGTTGATAGAGATAAGAGGCATCAGACAGGGCTAAAATCTAATATCACAATTGTAAAATGGATTATTTGTGATGAGACCCCACTATAAATAGCTATTTGTGATGGGGTAATATTGGAAATAAAACATTTCCAAAAACAGCATCGCAAAAGAAACTTTTTTCAACTACCCATCTCAAAAAGTATCTTTTTTATTGGCATGATCCCCATCATAAATAATTTTTAAATGGATTATTTACATATTTTTTATGACCGGTCAGGTGACCCATCACAATAAATTATTTATGATTGGACTCAAACTCATTGAAAATAATCTTAAAAAAAAATGAAATATGAAAAAAAAATGAAAAAGTAAAAAAATAAATATAATAAATATAAAAATAATTTAAAAATTTATAATATATAAATTTGTAAAAATCTCAAATAATAATAATATTACAAAAAATATTTTCATTTAAATTTTAACATAATAAATAGGTACATAATTTATCATTATCTGTGGAGGGGGAGGGGAAGGGTCATCTGGAATAGGAGGGGGATGTAAATCCATCCCTAAACCCCAAACCATCCATCACATGTACTCCCCCTTTTACTATTGGAGCTATCGATGGAGTTTTTCCTACTCACTACACATAGCCTTTATAACCTCACCCTGACCATTCAGCTTCCCCATATACTATGAGACCGATGATGATAACTCTCCATGACCCCCCATCAATCTAAACATCAACCATGAAAAAGTAACATAAAAATGCTAGGCTTTAGTCGATAACTTATACCAACCACTCTGCCCTTCTCCAAAACATATTGCATCCCATGTATCTATGCTCCAACATCAAATCCTACAACACCAATAGTCTCACACTTAGTATCAACCTAAATATCATACTATTTATAAGAATTTATGGCTTAATATGAATCCTTAAACTATAATTTTACAATAAAATTATCATAAAATTATTTTTAATTAATTTTCAAATTCAAATAAAATTATACTGGCCAAAATCTAATGCTGGAGACCACTTATAAACTCTCTAGTGATAGGATCACAATATAAACTCTTATAAACATCCAAATCCATAATATAGATATGTTCAATTTCTTATATGAGTATAAAATAAACATTTACATTTAATGTTATATAAATTTTTAAAAAGAAGTAATTACCATATGCCATCGATGCATACTAAATGTATGACTATAATCCAAATGTGTCACCTCTTTCCTCCCCTGATTATACCGACCTGATGATTTTCTTCTCTAAAAAATATATCTCATTCGGTATGAATATAATCCATTCCAAATGTAAGATGATATGTAATCAGGTTGATGGACACAACAAGACATATAAAAAATTATAACTCCTTCCATCTTCATGGTTGTCCTCCGCAAATTGTGTAAAACCTAATTATATAGCTCATGCATACACACCTCCCAAGCCTCCCTAATTGAACTCTACATGATATTATTTATGAGATACCATAAAACCTTCTTTTTTTAATAATAGATAGTTAATAATTAAATAAATTTCAAAATAAATGTTATTTTTTACGTACCATCCAATGATCAAACATATGGTGTTGAACGTCAATGGAAATATGATACCATGTCACCCATGCCTTAGAAAAATAGTTCCATAGAATAGAGTTCCCATTTCCAAAAATTATATGCCAAAACATGTGAAGAAAAAATAACAATCAAACAATTATTACATAGATAAATTAATGAAAATTAATGAAAGCTAACTATAATACACAACTGAACATACCTCTTTATGCATGGATTTAATTCAATAGGAGGATGTCACTTGGGAATAGGTTTTTTAATCATCAATCTCACAAGACCGTGACCCCTCTGAGTCGAAAATGAATCACTAAGAACCTAAGGGTTATAAGATAAACCATCAGGCTCATCACTATGTAGTACAACCTCCTCAAGGCTACAAAGTATATCATCATAAATCTCGTCAGCCATCTGAAACATGAAAAGAATGATTATCAGTAAATAATTAATAATGTGTATTATATATATATATATATCTTAACTATAACTAACAAGTAATCTGTTCATTCTTAATCTCCATCATCATCGTCATATATAAATGTGACAATATCTTCATCTTTATCATCAATATCATCAATTTCCATAGGATTTTCAGCTTCATCATCCCATTTCAATTCAAATTATTTTGTTACAACATCATCATAATTATCACCATCAACCCATAACTATGAGGTTTCATCATCGATATTCACATTTATTTGTAGAAATGATTTATTTGGAGCTGTTTTTTTTGTTGAAAATTTTCAATTCTTTTGACTTCAATTGAACCACATTAACTTTTCATAAACTGATTTTCATGGGAATTTCTTTTTATAATTCTCCACCAATCAATTAACTCTCTTAACGAAGAAAAAAATGTTATAATATATTTGGTGTGTTTTATAATCTAATAAATATGGTTCATTTACTTAAACAATGATTTTATTTTTAATATCAAAGATTCCATGGCATGGATGATAACACGATCCTCTATTGGTATCAAACCAATGACATTAAAACATCATTATATAATTTTGTCTCAGAAAACACAACTCAATTATTTGATTCAGCATGCCATAAATGTCATCTTCACTTTCTCTATGATAAGATACTCTCAAGAAAACACCACTGTTAATTTTTTAAATTCACCAAACGCACCTGTATGAAATAGAAAACCAATCACCACATATTCACCATAATATTTAACCATTCTGGATGGTGTGTTACTCTATACACACAATCAATTATAAATTTTATTGACATGTTGTGATACCATAAAAATTGAATAATTAATAATATTAAATATTAAATATTAATTTTATATTTTTGAAACTAGTAAGAAATTTTTTGTTATAGATTTTCTTTAAGAGAAAATAATATAATTTGTGGGAACTATTTCTTGATATGATAATTATACAATCTACTAATAAAAAAATTTGGATTTATTTTTTAATAAAAATTAATGAATATGTGGTTTTAGAACTCACTGAACAAATCATTTCATTTCTTTAAGGTTGATAAGAACATATGTATGATCCTTTTAATGTTCATCATTTGAAAACTATCATCCATGGACTCCACCAAATCCAAGTTCAGGCTAATTAAAAACTAAAAATTGAATGTTCAGGGCATCTTCAACATTTCTAGAATTACGGTCTATTGGGTTATTTTTTAAAGGATATTCATGTTGGAAATAATGGGGCCATAAAAAATAAATTTCTCCATATAAATAAGCTTATGAAATTGACCCTTCAACTGATGCTTTTTATGTTCCATTTTCATTAGTTTCTGTATACATATCTTATATAGATACATTCATCATAACTATATCAACCCCCACATTTTTCTTCATTTGAAAAATTTAATATTAAATGTCCCATTTAATCAAGGAAATAAGGTGGTATTTTTTCAGTTTATATAAAATTAAAACAACATATTCTTGTAGTATACAAACTGAATCATAGTCAGTTGTCTCCGCACATAAGTCTCGAAAAAATATGATATTTCTATTAGCACATAAAAAATTAATGAATTTAACAAACCGCCAAATCTAATCAGTAGGAATATTTCCAATATAACATGAAAATCTAGACTTTTAATATGGTAATATGACTATTGATGAAACATCTATCCAAATTATAAACATAAAGATCTCGTAGTCTCAAATTTTCAATCCACCAACAAAATAATAAACGGTTACCTTTGGAAGGTGTATAAGCTACTTTTGGATTCATTAACTTATGTGATGTGTCATTTTCAAATAACTCAAGTTAGAGTCACTTGAAAATTTGGGAAAGATATAATTGTTCATTTTCATTATCATTAGTCTTACCATGTGTGTTCTAACCATTATAAAATATATTATCAAAAGTATTTTTCTCAATATTCTTGACATCCAACATGTGAAAAAAAAAAATACTAATATGGAAGATCCCAAAAAAATACTTCTTTTAATCAAATTGTGATCATTCCCAAAGACATTTATATTTTATCAGTTTATAGTTGGTCCACAGGTAATGGGTTTTAATAAAGAGAAATATATTTTAAATCAATACATGAGATCATTTCTGGAGTTCAATCTCATTCCATTGTACATTTTCTAAAATGATTTTTGTTCCATATGAAATGAAGATACATAAGAATAAATCTGTGATGATAGTTGAAAAACATGGTTTTTTCCCATTGATGATCATAAACACTTTGTTTTCACTCATACAATATGGACAGGATTTTGGACCATTTTTACTCCATCCTAATAAATTTTAATTTATTGGGAAGTCAATAATTGTCCACATAAATGAATCATTCATTAATAATTTTTCGCAATAACATTATATGTACAAACACTATTCATTCATAATAAATTTAACTCATCAATCAATGGATTTAAATAAACATCGATATTCTTTTTTGGATCAATTAGAATAAATATCGTCAAAAATATATATTACTCATTCATCAACATCCAAAGAGGTAAGTTGTATGGAGTTATAAAGAAAATCCAATAACAATATTAACTACTTTAAGAACCAAATGTATAGAAACCATCAGTAGAAAGATCAAATCACATGTTTTTGGATTATGAAGAAAAATATGAATGTACCTGGTCAAAAAATTTCAATTAATCACCATTAAAAGGATGATTTAAGATTTTACCTGTTGAATTATTGGGTTTTTTCTATGACATCAATGGTTCTATGTTCTGAGACATATAGAAACACTACAATCTGAGCATAAGTGGGAAATACCTCAATTATTTAATAGGAATATATCTTTACATCCCTAGTTGTGCCTCCTTATATCTTGAATATTCATGAATATTTTGATAACCATGACCCAAATTATAAACCAGCCTATTGCACTCATAGAAATTTATAGGCAACAAATTTTTTTAAGGTAATAGTGATTTAACCAGAGAGAATATCTGATCAATATAGTTGTCTAACATTCCATTATCTGATTTAATAGCCATAAATTTTAGAACCACTTCAAATTTTCTTATCTTATAACCAGGTTATAAAGGGTCCCTATAATACTTCAATAACTAATAAATTCAAGTAGGTTATAACTAAATAGTGGAATTAATATCATCCTTAGTATCAATTTGTTAAAAAGATGAACTGATGACATCATGTACTAATGTCTGAAACCATGATGGATCTGGAACCAAATTATTAATAACTTCTCTAGAACTATGTTCACTATATTGATACCAAAAACATAATCTTTTCAAAAACCAAAATGCAATAGATGACCACCAACATTTTCAAATGTGTAAAACCTCCCCAGATCACATTTCTTACAAGGACACATAATTTTTCCTTCCAAATAAAATTACAATTTTGATGATGAAAATGATAAAAAAAGTTTCAACACCGTCAATATGTTTAGGATTTATATTAGAACTATTTGGATTCCAATAATGGTTTATCGAATCATGATCATGTAATAAACACTATTACTAACTTTTTGGTTCTATATTTCTCTAAAAATATTAAATGACTTTTTATATGATTGATTTGATAAAATAATGTTACATTCCAAAAACAGGGAATAAAATCAAAAAATTATAATTTACTAGTAAATATTATAAATTTTACCTATTTACCGCTATTTTTTGGTAACTATCACTAATTTTTTGTGAGTACCACTAATTTTTACTAATTATCGCTAATTTTAACTAATTACCAATACTTTTAACCAAGTACCTCTAATTACAAATATGTATAACAAATTACCACTAATTATTACTAATTATAACTAATTATGACAAATTATTAATAATTATTACTAATTATTACCATTTATTGCTGATTATTACTAATTACCACTAATTGTCACTAATTATTCCTAATTATTACAAATTATTCCTAATTACCACTAATTATTCATAATCATTACTAATTATAACTAAATATCACTAATTATTACTAATTGTTACTAATTACTGTGCATTGTTGCTAATTATTACTAACCACCTCTAATTATTACTAAATATTACTAAATAGCACTAATTAGGACTAATTACCACTAATTACATCTAATTATTACTAATTATTACTATATACCACTAATTATGATTAATTAATACTAAATATTAAAAACTATTACTAAATATTACTAAATATTATAGAATATTACAAATTATTACTAATTATTACTAATTAGTAATACTTATTAATAATTTTTTCCATTTTTTACTAATTATTACGAATTTTATGTATTTTACTAATTATTACTAGTTATTACTAATTTTACTAATTATTACTAATTACCACTAATTTTAAATAATTATTACTAAATATTACTAACTACCACTAATTACTGCTAATTATTACTAGTTACCACTAATTACCGCTTTGTACCAATAATTATGACTAAGTACCACTAATTACTAATAATTACCACTAATTATTACTATGTACCTCTAATTAATACTAAGTATAAATAACTATTAGTAATCATTACTAAATTTTACTAAATTTTACTATTTACCATTGATTATTACTAATTGTGACTAATTATTACTAATTATTACTATTTATCACTAATTATTACTAATGTTTACTATTTTTTTCTAATTTTTACTAAATATTAAAAATTATTACTGATTATTACTAATTATTACAATTTATTATTAATTATTACTATTTATTATTATTTATAACAAATTATAACAAATTATTATTAATTTTTACTAATTATTGCTAATTATTTCTAATTACCACTAATTATTTTAATTACCACTAATTATGACTAATTATTTCAAATGTTTACTAATTAACACTAATTATTACTAATTATTTCTAATTATTAGTAATTACCACTAGTTATTACTTATTATTACTAATTATTTCTAACTATTACTAATTTTTCCTAATTATTAATAATTATTAAAAATTATCACAAATTATTACTAATTACTTCTAATTACCAGTAATTTTTACAAATTATTTCTAATAATTACTAATCACCACTAACCACGACTAATTATTATTAATTATTTCTAATTACCACTAAGTACCATGAATTACTAAAAAATACTACTAATTTCTACTAATTATGACTAATTACCACTATTATTACTGATTATTGATAATTATTAGTAAGTAACACTAATTACCATTAATTATTACTAATTATGACTAAATTTGACAAATAATGACTAATTATTACTTATTATTGGTAATTATTACTAATATTTACCAATTTGTACAAATTGCCTCTAATAATTTGTAACACCCCAAACTTCTACAGTACGCTTCTCTTTGAATAATGTGATAGTGTGTGTTGTACGCAACATCGAGTTCTAACACACCACAACCAATACAACAAGCCGTTATGAATAGTAATACCTAATTTTTGAAATTATATATATTTTATATTTCAAAATGGACTTCATTTTTGGATTTGGAATATCAAAATTATCCTAAGTTGAATTTTTGGTATTTTTCTGAGAACTTCCAATTTTTATGAATAGTGAAAAATAATTACAGAGAAATTTTTTAATAAAAATAATTTATAGTGATAAATTATACTATTGAGTGGTTTTAATGTATAATTAGAATATATTTTTTACCATTTTATCCAATGGTGTTCATTTGAATTAATTTCACTTTGAAATTGGACATAAACAATTGTCAATCTTTTGATATATATTTTTTCTTAAAAACACGCTATTTGTTTTGACAGTGGGAATTAATTATAAAATTAATTAATGAAACTTATATGTTTCGAATTTTGTAAAATATACATCATTTTTGAATTTGGAATATAAATTATAGCTTAGGGTGAAATTTTGGCATTGTTCTGAAAAACTTCAATTTTTGACGAATAGTGAAACCACTAAGTGGTAGTTAAAAAAATGAATTTTTCATAAAACTTAATTTTACCACTTCTGTGAATGGAAGTTCTAAAATCCTAGAGACACGGTTAGTATCAAGTAGTAAAATGTGGTTCAATGAGATGAAAATAATTTTTGGTGAATAGTAACTTTTTACTTTTATTTACCACGGTTAAAAGTAAATAGGGTAATTAATGGTAAAAATGATATTAATATTACCCTAACACATGTCCTAATTCTATTGGACAAGTTTATCTCGACCAAAAACAACCTTAGGAATAAAATATTATCATTTAGGTCCACTTGGATTAGATTAGGACATTTATTATTATTTAATTCAAAGAAGAGTTAAAAGAGTTAAAATCTAAGTTTATTTACTAAAATATTTTTCATATAGGGTTATACATAAGATAAATTCGATTGTAAATATTCATTAGAAAACTAAAACAATTTCCTAAATAATTATATTTTATTTATAATTTTTATACATTATATAATTTAATTTATTTATGACACAATGATGATATAGTAATTACCATAATAGTGAAAAATTAAAATAATTGATATTATAAATACCCAAATAAATATAATTTGAGACTTTTTATGAATTAAAATAATTTTATAGGGTAATATGAAATGTTTTAATTTACTTAATTAACTTTTTTTGAAGTAATCATTCTGTTATGAGTTTTAAAAAAATCAATTATTGAATAGTGTCAAAATTGACATAAAAGAGTTTTTAAAACAAATATTAAATTGATATTAAATTCCTAAAAATATAAGGTTCGTCCAAGAGACTTATATCATGATATTTGTATCATTAATGGACCATTTGGGTGTCTCTTGTATTTATATAGTACATTTATTAACTATATAATATAAAAATACAAAGTGACATGGTAAATGTCAAACTAATTAACTAAGAGTTAAAACTAAACTATAAGGTTAATATAATGACCCAAACCTATCTAAATTATATTTATTGAGTGGTTTTCGAACCATACCTACCTTAATATTTAAATAAAACACTTTGGATCCATTAGAAACCGAATATGAATTTATTATAAAATAATATTTATAGTTTTTCCAAAGGTGCCCCTCACCCCTCTTATAAAAAGGCACTCCACATTCTCACTAATTCACACATTCAAAGCCTTTTGGTTCGGCCCAAACCTTCCCAAATACTCTCCCAACTTCCCTCACTACAACCTAGAGGCCTTATTTTTATCATAAATCCAACCTAAAGAGCCCTTTTGATCAAATCAAAAGGAAGAACCCGAAGAAGAGGTAATGTTTTCACCACCCTTTTTCAAATTCATTTCTTCTTCAACTTCTTCTTTCTATGTTATTCCCATTCTAAAATAATTAATCCAGTATCTCCTATATAATTTAATATTATTATAAATATGGTACAACCATATTCATTATTCTATCCATCCTTTGAATGACATGTCACCATACGTGCATACGTACGGCTTACCGTCTCCACGTCGTGGTGTAATTGTTATTCAATATATTATTATTTTGATGGGTATAATAATGATTTGTAATTAATGTAAATAATAAATATAACATGATAATGATTCTTTATATATGATATATTATCCAATTATATATTATTTTAATATCAAAAGAATGATATTGTCGGTCGTGCGTACGTACGGACTACCGTCTCCACGAACACGATGAGTTTCATTCTCCATCGTATCCATTCAAGTATAATTATCATTTGATGATTTAAAAATAATTTTGAAGGACTTGATATCATTATGTATATGAAAAATATACAACCTATCCATGACAAACATGGATTATATAACAAAACATAATAAAGAAAACGAGTAACTTAACACCCGAAACAACGATAATACTAAGATATTATTAACAAATCAATGTTAAAAGATCATATATGATATCATATTAATGTATATAATTCTTGTATAATTTAATAACAATTATTTAACCATTATAAAGGAGGTTAACCAACCCCCAACCAAGGAAAAGTACAAGTCAAGGGTTTACTTCGCAATCTCTTCATTATCCGAGGTTGTTTATACGTAATAATCTACTGGGACTTCTTTATCATCCACATCCATGTTTCTTAAAAATGTATTTCAAAACATTTTTACTATTTAATAGAATATGGGTCAAAGTCATTTATACCCTTGTTGACTTTTATAAGTGGTTTATAAAGGAATCTTTCTGTCATTTTCCAAACAAGGTGTTTTTTAACCTTTTTGACAGAATTAAGGTAAGAATGTTTTTTTAAACTTATACAGCGGGTGAGGCTATTTTCTGCCGTTATAAAATATTCGAAGAATACCTTACAAGCTTAAAAGAATATTTTCAAAGAAAATTTTATATTTTATAAATATATGACTCTTAAATGATTTAAAAAAAAGAGATATTTCTCTTAAAAGAATTTTGATTTCATCAATGTCAACATCCTTTGATGGATTTTACGCTTAGTTGAAGTTGATTTATTATGATACAAAACTTCTATATTGTATTGAAATTTTTGTTATATGTTTGACTGTGGATGTGTTATTTTTATACCATTCATGGTTTATGGATTAGTATTTATATTTCGTATGCTAGTTTTAATACGAATGTTTATGTTATGTTTAAACCTTTCTATATAGGAATGCATTGGACTTAATATGTTACGGGTGGAGCCTGCTATAGCTCCTCGATGCATCGGTATGTCTCATGAGACAAACTAGTGTCTTGGCACAAGGCCTTGACAAAATCTTCTTTGTAGTCTTGGCACGAGGCCTTGGCTATGTGGTTATGATAGTCTGGCATTATGCATTCCATCATTATGAAAGTGATTATTGATATTTCATGTGATTATTCGATTAGTAGAATATACATGCGAATAAGTAATTTTCATTATTTCATTTTATTCTTTCCATACTATGTTTAAGTTCAAGTTAAAAAGGCTTTTTTTAGTTATACATTTCCTTAAATGTTTATTCTTATTTATGAAAGTTTCCGCTATATTGTTATCCTTACTAGGCATTTGATCTCACCCCTTTTCTATGTTTTATTTTTCCCATGATGTGAAGAAGTAAATTATGAATGAGCTGCAGGGATATTATAAGGGGATAAGAGTGTGGAATATGGACACTATGTTGTCATAGTTTTCATCTTTTATGATGTAATGTAAATCTTTATGAATATATCTAGTGTTTCTAAGGATACTAAACTAATCGGTATTTCGAGACTTGATTATTCTTGTGATCATGCCAATGTTATGTAATAATGCACCGACTCTGGGTAACAGGGGTCGGGGTGTTACAGTTGCTATCAGAGGAAGTTTATTATAAACTTTGGAAGCTTGATTTTGAAAACTCTGATTAGAGCACATAGATTTAAGATGGACTTTGAGGATTAGTATAGAAGATCTTCCAAGAATTTTCGTATTGTAGATATTTTGTGAGCTTCCCGAGCAATACATCCCTGTCTGGATACGAGCAGGTAGAGGTAGCTATGGCATAGATGTACCTAGGGGTAAAACCCGAAAACACCGCTTTGAGATAGAGTCGAACGAGAACTGGTGTGCGACAACGGGCCTTACGACACTCTTAGTTTCGACTCTCCCGGGGGATATGATTAGGATAACTCTAATATTCTTTACAAATCATTATGAAAGGTTTATGAGTACATACTTCCTCAAAGAAAACATTTTTATGATGATGGATTATATCCATAAATAGTTCAATTTATGTTAAGTGTTTTATAAGTATGTAATTATGTATTTTGATTCATAAACTGATCTAGTTTATTCCATTGTTTAGAAATGGCACCTAGTGGAAGAAATGGAAACTGTATCAATGCACGCACTCCATGTAGGGATTTCCCTCCTTCTCAAGATAATAATAGTGGAACTGGTGATGCAACTGGTTCCAATCAGCTAATCACCATAATGGGACAACTCACTCAGGTTATGAATAATAACCTTACCCATATGGAGCACCCTGATCCACAACGTGGAGGATCAATGTTAGATCGATTCATGAGGCAAAAACCACCAACGTTCAATGGGAGTACAAATCCCATAGTAGCTGAGCAATGGATAAATTCCATAGAGAAAATATTTCAGGCTTTGGGGAGTTGTTAAAGGGAAAAAGTTATCATGCCAGTTTACCGCCTCACTGGAGATTTTGATCAATGGTGGTCATTGATTCAAAACACAAAGGAAGATGATGAAGTATCAAATATGGAATGGTGGGAGTTCAAAGATATGTTTTTAGAAAAATACTTTCCTCACGACCATCGAGCAGATATAGAAAGGCAATTTCTGAGTCTGAGACAAAAGGAGGATGAGAATGTCACAAAGTATGAGGCTAACTTTACAAGGTTAGCAAGGTATGCTGGAGATTATATACGTAAACCAATAAGTAAGATTGATCGTTTCTATTATGGGATAAAACCATTTCTCTATCGAGCATTAGTCTCACAATCCTTCTCGTGGTACGAAGACATTGTCTCATGTGCTATCAAGAGCGAAAAATATTTCTCTAAGTCTTGTGACTTTAAAGAAAAGTGATAGCAGAAGAGATATGTTGATCAATCTGGGAATGGAAATAAGGGGAAGAAGGGAAAGGTTGAATATCCATCATGTGGTAAATGTGGGAAGAAACACCCCGGTACTTGCTTGAAGGGAATGGGTGTCTGTTACAAGTGTGGTGAAAAAGGCCACCAAGCTCGTGATTGAAAAGGGAAGAAGGAAGCTACCAATGTTCAGTGCTACAATTGCAGGGAGATGGGACATTATGCAAATGAATTTTCTAAGTGTTAGGGGAACTTACCTCAGAAAAGGCCAAGGGATCAAGGCCAAGCTTATGTTATCACTACTACTGAGGTAGAAGCTTCGAAAGACATGGTGGCAGGTAATTTAATGGTTTCCTCAAGTTTAGAAAATGCATTATTTGATTCTGGATCATCGCATTGTTTCATATCTTCCGAGTTTGCTAAGAAAATTAGATATTTCCAATTTAATTTAACAAGTGATTTGTCAGTTAAAACTCATAAGGGAAGTATCATTGCAACAATGTTTTGTGATTTAGTCCCCATTAGAGCACATAAATGTTCTTTATCTGCTGATCTCATCGTTATACCTATGATTGAGTTTGATATAATCCTCAGTATAGACTATCTTTCGGACTATGATGCGAAGATTTACTGTAAGAAGAAAGAGGTTACGATTCTTGATGATGATGATAAGGAACACCTTATCTTTATAGCAGAATCGTCACCACTTAATTATTATCTAGATCCACCCGTAGTAGCTCAACTAAATTCAATTATTGGGGAGGAAGAAAATGAATTGACTATGGGTGAGGAACAGAATGTTCAAATCGAGGATGTACCTGTTGTGAAAGAATATGTAGATGTGTTTCCAGACAATTTACGTGGACATCCTCCAAAACGAGAAGTTGAGTTTTCCATTGATTTAATTCTTGGATCAAGGCTTATATCGAAGACCCCTTATAGAATGGCCACTATAGAATTAGTTTAACTAAAGAAAAAACTAGAGTAATTGAGTAATAAGGGATTTATTCACCCTAGTGTTTCTCTAGGGGGAGCCCCTATTCTTTTTGTTAAAAAGAAAGATGGATCTATGAGGTTATGTATCGACTACAGGGAGATCAATGCTATAACAATAAAGAAAAAGTATCCCCTACCTCACATTGATGATTTATTTGACCACATGCATGGAGGTCAATACTTTTCAAAGATTGACCTTCGATCTGGATACCAACAGTTGTGTGTAATGAAGGAAGACATTCCGAAGACAGCATTTCGAACCAGGTATGGGCATTAAGAGTTTACAGTAATTCCTTTTGGATTGACTAATGCACCCTCTGTATTCATGGATCTGATGAATAGAGTTTTCAAGGAATATCTCGATGAATTTTTGGTGGTATTTATTAATGATATCTTGGTATACTCTAAAAGCTACCAATATCATGAAAATCACTTGCGCATTATCCTGAAGACCCTGAGAAGACATGAATTATATGGGAAGTTTAGAAAGTGTGAATTCTGGATTTAGGAGATTTATTTTCTTGGCCATATTGTCTCTAAAGATGGAATATCTGTTGATCCTTCTATGACCAAGGCAATCCACGAATGGCCAGCACCGATGAGTATAACTGAGGTACTTAGTTTTATTGGTTTAGAAGGATATTATCAACGTTTCGTCCAAAATTTTGCCTGGTTGGCTAACCCATTAACAAAGCTTACACGTAAAGGGGTTAAATTTGTTTGGAAAAAAGAGTGTGAATAATGTTTCGAAGAATTGAAGAGAAGATTTTTCAATGCTCCTATATGGACTCTACCATCGGGGAATGATGGGTTCGTTATTTATAGCGATGCATCGAAGAAAGGACTTTTTTGTGTCCTTATGTAGAATGATAGGATTATTGCCTATGCATCACGACAGTTAAAAATTCATGAGAAAAAATATCCAACTCATGATCTCGAGTTAGCAGCTGTGATCTATGCTTCGAAGATATTGAGGCACTTCCTCTATGGTGAAAAATTTGAGATTTATACTGATCACAAGAGTTTGAAGTATATTTTCTCACAAAAAGAACTCAACATGAGGCAAAGGAGATGGATTTAATTACTCAAAGATTATTATTGTATGATACACTACCACCCAGGGAAAGAAAACAAGGTGGAAGATGCTTTGAGTAGAAAAGACCATGGAGTTTTCAACAATATGAGAATTAAAAGGGACCCAATTTTCATGGATCTAGTGAAGATGGAAATGGGAATAACCATGGAAGGTGAAACATCAATTCCTTTTCCAATGGTTTCCAAACCATCTTTACTAAAAAGGATTAAGAGTTCTCAGACCAATGATGAAGAATTTAAAAAGAAGATTAATGCTGTGAATGATGGGAGATTGAGAGACTTTGTGTATGAAGATGAAATTTTGAAATTTCGGAAGAGGCTTTGTGTTCCCAATATACCTGATCTAAAAAAGGGAATTGTTGGATGATGCTCATAGTTCCAATTTCTCTATACACCCTGGGAGCACCAAAATGTATAGAGATTTGAAGGAACATTTTTGGTGGGACAACATGAAGAGGGAGATTTCTAATTTTGTGTCAAGATGTATGGTTTTTCAACAAGTGAAATCTGGAAGGCAACAACCTGGAGGAGTCATGCAACCTCTTCTCATACCGGATTGGAAACGGGACAATATTGCGATGGACTTTGTCATGGGGCTACCGAAGACTCCTAGAAGGAACGATGCAATATGGGTTATCATTGATCGTCTTACCAAGTCAGCACATTTCCTTGCTATAAGAGAATATCTACCACTGGAACTTCTAGAAAGACTATATATTAATGAAGTTGTGAGACTTCATGGAGTACCCCTATCAATTGTTTCTAATCATGATCCCCGTTTTACTACAAGATTCTAGAAGAGTCTTCAGAAATCCTTGGATACTGAACTTCATTTGAGCACTTCCTACCACCCTCAGACAGACGGACAATCAGAACAGACTATTCAAACCTTAGAAGACATGTTGAGATCTTGCTCACTTGACCTTCAGGGTATGTGAGATAAATATTTACCTTTGGTAGAATTTTCCAATAACAATAGCTTCCATTCGAGTATTCAGATGGAACCATATGAAGCGTTATACGGAAAGAGATGTCTCACACCAACCTATTGGGATGAAGTTGGTGAAAGAAAACTTGTAGGTCAAGAATTGGTAGAGGAAACAATGAAATAGGTGAAGGTAATCCAAAATCACATCAAGGAAGCTCAAAGTAGGAAGAAGATCTATGCTGATAATCGAAGGAAGGATTTGGAATTTCAAGTCGGTGATCATGTTTTCCTGAAGGTATCTCTATGGAAGGGAGTCATACATTTTGGTAAGAAAGGTAAATTGAGTCCCAGGTACATCGGACCTTTCGAAATTCTAGAACGAATTGGGGTTGTAGCTTACTGATTGCCAATACCGCCATGTCTCTCCAAAGTTAATGATGTGTTCCATGTATCTCTATTGAGGAAATACATGCGTGACCCAACGCATGTTCTCACCTATGAGGAATTAGAACTGGAACCCGATCTGTCTTATTGTAAAGAGCCCGTCAAGATTCTTGATACGAGAGAACATGTGCTAAGAAATCAGACGACGCGTCTGGTAAACTTTTTGTGGAGAAACCATAAGATGGAAGAGGTAATGTGAGAACCCGAGGAACTTATGATGAAGAACCACCCGAGTCTTCTCATGCGGTAGTATTCTATAAGTTTTGAGGACGAAATTATTTAAAGGAGGGAAGAATGTAACACCTCAATCTTCTACAGTATGCTTCTCTTTGAATAATGTGATAGCGTGTGTTGTACGCAACATTGAGTTCTAACACACCACAACCAATCAAACTAGCCATTATGAATAGTAATACCTAATATTTGAAATTATATATATTTTATATTTCAAAATGGAATTCATTTTTGGATTCATAATATCTAAATTATCCTAAGTTGAATTTTTGGTATTTTTCTGAGAACTTCCAATTTTAATGAATAGTGAAAAATAATTAAAAACAAATTTTTTAATCAAATTAATTTATAGGGATAAATTATACTATTGAGTGGCTTTAAAGTGTAATTAGAATATTTGTTTACCATTTTATCCAATGGTGTTCATTAGAATTAATTTCACTTTGAAATTGGACATAAACAATTGTCAATCTTTTGATATATATTGTTTCTTAAAAACACACTATTTGTTTTGACAACGGGAATTAATTAAAAAATTAATTAATGAAACTTATATGTTTGTAATTTTTTAAAATAGATATCTTTTTTGAATTCGGAATATCAATTATAGCTTAGGGTGAAATTTTGGCATTGTACTGAATAAATTCAATTTTTAATGAATAGTGAAACCACTAAGTGGTAGTTGAAAAAATGATTTTTTCATAAAACTTAATTAGACCACTTTGTTGAGTGGAATTTCGAAAATCTGAGAGACGCGGTTAATATCAAGTAGTAAAATGTGGTTCAATGAGATGAAAATAATTTTTGGTGAATTGTAACTTTTTACTTTTATTTACCACGGTTAAAAGTAAATAGGGTAATTAAGGGTAAAAATGATATTAATATTACCATAACACATGTCCTAATTCTATTGGATTAGTTTATATCGACCAAAAAAAACCTTAGGAATAAAATATTATCATTTAGGTCCACTTGGATTAGATTAGGACATTTATTATTATTTAATTCAAAGAAGAGTTAAAAGAGTTAAAATCAAAGTTTATTTACTAAAACATTTTTAATATAGGGTTATACATAAGATAAATTCGATTGTAAATATTCATTAGAAAACTAAAAATATTTTCTACATAATTATATTTTATTTATAACATTTATACATTAAATAATTTAATTTACTTATGACACAATGATGATGCAGTAATTACCATAATAATGAAAAATTAAAATAATTGATATTATAAATACCCAAATAAATATAGTTTCAGACTTTTTATTAATTAAACTAATTTTTTAGGTTAATATGACATGTTAGTATTGACTTAATTAACTTTGTTTTAAGTAATCATTCTTTTATGATTTTCAAAAAAATCAATTATTGTATAGTGTCAAAATTGACATAAAAGAGTTTTTAAAAAAAATATTATATTATTAATTGATATTAAATTCCAAAAAATATAAGGTTCGGCCAAAAGACTAATATCATGATAGGTGTATAATTAATGGACCAATTGAGGGTCTCTTTTATGTATATATTAAGTTTATTAACTATATAATTTAAAAATACAAAGTGGCATGGTAAATGTCAAACTAATTAACTAAGAGTTAAAACTAAAAGATAAGGTTAATATAATGACCCAAACCTATCTAAATTCTATTGGTTGAGTGGTTTTGGACCCATCCCCACCTTAACCTTTAAATAATACACTTTGTAGCCATTAGAAACCGAATATGAATTTATTATAAAATAATATTTCTAACTTTTCCAAAGGTGCCCCTCACCCATCTTATAAAAGGGAACTCCCCCTTCTAACTAATTCACACATTCAGAGCCTTTTGGTTCAGAAAAACCCAACCCATATACTTTATAAACTTCTCTCACTACAACCTAGAAGACTTAGATTGATCAGAAAGCCAACCTAAGGATCCCTTTTGATCAAATCAAAAGTAAAAACCGAAGAAGAGGTAATGTTTTCACCCCCCTTTTTCAAATTCATTTCTTCTGCAACTTCTTCTTTCTTTGTTATTCCCATTCTAAAATAATTAATCCAGTATCTCCTATATACTGTAATATTATTATAAATATGGTACAACCATATTCAGTATTCTATCCATCCTTTTAATGACATGTCACCATACGTGCGTACGTACGGCTTACCGTCTCCATGTCGTGGTGTAATTGTTATTCAATATATTATTATTTGGATGGGTATAATAATGATTTTTAATTCATTTAAATAATAAATATAAGATGATAATGATTCTGTTTATATGATATACCATCCACTTATATGTTATTTTAATATCAAAAAAATGATATTGTCGCTCGTGCGTACGTACAGACTACCGTCTCCACGAACGCGATGAGATTCATTCTCCATCGTATCCATTCAAGTATAATTATCATTTTATGATTTAAAAATAATGTTTACGGACTTTATATCATTCTGGATATGAATAAGATACAGCCTATCCATGGAAAACATGTCTTACGTAACAAAACATATAAAAGAAAACGAGTATGTTAACACCCCAAACAACGATAATACTAAGATATTATTAACAAATCAATGTTAAAAGATCATATATGATATCATATTAATGTATATAATTCTTGCATAATTTAATATCAATTATTTCACCATTATAAAGGAGTTTAACCTACCCACAACCAAGGAAAATTACAAGGTAAGGGTTTGCTTCGCAATCTCTTCATTATCCGAGGTTGTTTAAACGTAATAATCTACTGGGACTTCTTTATCATCCACATATATGTTTCTTAAAAATGTATTTAAAATTTTTTTTACTATTTACTAGAATATGGGTTAAAGTCATTTATACCCTTGTTGACTTTTATAAGTGGTTTATAAAGGAATCTTTCCGTCGTTTTCCAAACAAGGTGCTTTTTAACCTTTTCGACAGAATTAAGGTAAGAACGTTTTTTAACTTATACGGCGGGTGCGGCTATTTTCCACGATTATAAAATCTTAGAAGCTTCCCTTACAATCTTATAATAATATTTTCAAAGAAAATGTTATATTTTATAAATATATGACTCTTAAATGATTTCAAAATAAAAAGAGATATTTCTCTAAAAAGAGTTTTGATTTAATCTATGTCAACATCCTTTGATGGATTTTACACTTATTTGATGTTGATTTATTATGATACAAAACTTCTATATTGTATTGATGGTTTTGTGATATGTTTGAATGCGGATGTGTTATTTTTATTCCATTCATGGTTCATGGATGAAGTATTTACATTTCATATGCTAGTTTTAATAAGAATGTTTATGTTATGTTTAAACCTTTTCATATGGGAATGCATTGGACTTAATATGTGATGGGTGGAGCCCACTATAGCTCCTCGATTCATCGGTAGGTCTCATGTGACAAACTAGTGTCTTGGCACAAGGCCTTGACAAAGTATTATTTGTAGTCTTGGCACGAGGCCTTGGCTATGTGGTTATGATAGTCTGGCATTATGCATTCCATCATTATGAAAGTGATTATTGATATTGCATCTGATTATTCGATTAGTAGAATATCCATGTGAATAAGTAAATGGAATTTTTTCATTTTATTTTTTCCATACTATGTTGAAGTTTTAGTTTAAAAGGATTTTGTTTTAGTTATAAATTGCCTTAAATGTTTATTCTTATTTATTAAAGTTTCCGCTATATTGTTATCCTTACTAGGCATTTGAGCTCACCCATTTTCTATGTTTTATTTTTCCTAGGATGTCAAGAAGTAAATTATGAATGACCTGTAGGGATAGTATGAGGGGATAAGAGTGTGGAATATGGACACTATGTTGTTGTATTTTTCATTTTTTATGATATAATGTAAAGATTTATGAATATATCTAGTGTTTCCAAGGCTTCTAAACTAATAGGTCTTTCGAGACTTGATCATTCTTGTGATCATGCCAATGTTATGTAATAATGCACCGACTCTGTGTAACAGGGGTCAGAGAGATAAAGTTGGTATCATAGGAAGTTTAGTACAAACCTTGGAAGCTAGATTTAGATAAACTCTAATTAGAGCACATAGATTTAATATGGACATTGAGGATTAGTATAGAAGAACTTCCTAGAATTTTGGTATTGTAGATATTTTGTGAGTTTTCTGAGCAATACATCCCTGTCTAGATATGAGCAGGTAGAGGCGGCTCTGGCATAGATGTACCTAGGGGTAAAACCCTAAAACACCGCTTTGAGCAAGACTCGAACGGGAACTGGGGCACGAAAACGGGCCTTGCGGCACTCTTGGTTACGACACTCCCGGGGGATATTCTTAGGATAACTCTCATTTTCTTTACAAATAATTATGAAAGGTTTATGATTTTATACTTCCTCAAAGAAAACATTTTTATGATTGTGGATTATATCCATAAAAAGTTCAATTTATTTTTAGTGTTTTATAAGTATGTAATTATGTATTTTGATTCATAATATGATCAAGTTTATGCCATTGTTTAGAAATGGCGCCTAGTGGAAGAAATGGAAACTGTATCAATGCACACACTCTATGTAGGGATTTCCCTCCTGATCAAAATAATTATAGTGGAGCTGGTGATGCAACTGGTGTCGATCAGCTAATCACCATACTGGGACAACTCACTCAGGTTATGAATAATAACCTTACCCATATGGAGCACCCTGATCCGCAACGTGGAGGATCAATCATAGATCACTTCATGAGGAAACAAACACCAATGTTCAATGGGACTATAAATCCCTTAGTAGCTGAGCAATGGATAAATTCCCTAGAGAAAATATTTCAGGCTTTGGGGGGTAGTGAAATGGAAAAAGTTATCATGGAAGTTTACCGCCTCACTGGAGATGCTGATCAATGGTCGTCATTGATTCAAAACATGAAGGAAGATGATGAAGTATAAAATATGGAATGGAGGGAGTTCAATGATCTATTTTTAGAAAAATACTTTCCTCGTGACCATCGAGCAGATATGGAAAGGAAATTTCTGAGTCGGAGACAAAAGGAGGATGATAATGTCACAAAGTTTGAGGCTAACTTTAAAAGGATATAAAGGTATGATAGAGATTATATACGTAACCCAATAAGTAATATTGATAGTTTCTTTGATGGGTTAAAACCATTTCTCCGTCGAGCATTAGTCTCACAATCCTTCTCGTCATACGAAGACATTGTCTCATGTGCTATCAAGACCAAAAAGGAATCCTCTAAGTCTTGAATCAAAGCAAGAGAAGAAGAGATCTGTTGATCAATCTGGGAATGGAAATAAGGCGAAGAAGGGAAAGGTTGAATATCCTTCATGTGGTAAATGTGGGAAGAAACACCCCGGTACATGCTTGAAGGGAATGCGTGTCTGTTACAAGTGTGGTGAAAAAGGCCAACAATCTCGTGATTGAAAAGGGAAGAAGGAAGATACCAATGTTTAGTGCTACAATTTCAGGGAGATGGGACATTATGCAAATGAATTTCCTAAGCGTCAGGGGAACTTACCTCAGAAAAGTCCAAGGGATCAAGGCCATGCTTATGCTATCACAACTGCTGATGTAGAAGCTCCGAAAGACATGGTGGCAAGTAATTTAATGGTTTCCTCAAGTTTAGAAAATGCATTATTTGATTATGGATCATCTCATTGTTTCATATCTTCCCAGTTTGCTAAGAAAATTAGATATTTCCAATTTGATTTAACAAGGGAATTGTCAGTTAAAACTCCTAAGGGAAGTATAGTTGCTACAAAGTTTTGTGAATCAGTCCCCATTAGAGCACATAAATGTTATTTATCTGCTGATCTCATCGTCATACCTATGATTGAGTTTGATATAATCCTCGGTATGGACGTGATTTCAGACTATGATGCGAAGATTTATTGTAAGAAGAAAGAGGTTATGATTCTTGATGATGATGATAAGGAACACCTTATCTTTATAGCAGAATCGTCACCAACTAATTATTATCTAGATCCACCCCTAGTAGCTCAACTAAATTCAATTATTGGGGAGGAATATAATGAAATGACTATGGGTGAGGAAAGGAATGTTCAAATCGAGGATGTACCTGTTGTGAAAGAATATTGAGATGAGTTTCCGGACGATTTACCTAGACATCCTTCAGAACGAGAAGTTGAGTTTTTCAATGATTTAATTCCTGGATCAAGGCCTATATCGAAGACCCCTTATAGAGTGGCCACTATAGTATTAGTTGAACTAAAGAAACAACTAGAGGAATTGAGTAATAAGGGATTTATTCGCCCTAGTTTTTCTCCACGGGGATCCCCTGTTCTTTTTGTTAAAAAGAAAGATGGATCAATGAGGTTATGTATCGACTACAGGGAGATAAATGCTATAACAATAAAGAACATGTATCCCCTACCTCACATTGATGATTTATTTGACCAACTGCATGGAGCTCAATACTTTTCAAAGATCAACCTTCGATCTGGATACCATCAGTTGTGTTTAAAGAAATAATACATTCTGAAGACAACATTTCGAACTAGGTACGAGCATTACGAGTTTACATTAATGCCTTTTGGATTGACAAATGCAACCTATGTATTCATGTATCTGATGAATATAGTTTTCAAGAAATATCTCGATGAATTTGTGGTGGTATTTATTGATGATATCTTGGTATACTACAAAAGCTACGAATATCAGGAAAATCACTTGCGCATTATCCTGAAGACTCTGATAAGACATGAATTATATGGGAAGTTTAGCAAGTGTGAATTCTGGCTTCAGGAGATTTCATTTCTTGGCCATATTGTGTCTAAAGATGGAATCTCTGTTGATCCTTCTAAGACCAAGGAAATCCAAGAATGTCCAGCACCGACGAGTATAACTGAGGTACGTATTTTTATTGGTTTAGCAGGTTATTATCGACGTTTCATCCAGAATTTTTCCCAGTTGCCTAACCCATTAACAAAGCTCACACATAAAGGGGTTAAATTTGTTTGGAAAAAAGAGTGTGAAGAATCTTCCGAATAACTGAAGAGAATATTAGTCAATGATCCTATATTGACTGTATTATCGGGGAATGAAGGGTTCGTTATTTATAGTGATGCATCGAAGAAAGGACTTGGTTGTGTCCTTATATAGAATGATAGTGTTATTGCCTATGCATCACGACAGTTAACAATTCATGAGAAGAACTATCCAACACATGATCTCGAGTTAGCAGTTGTGATCTTTTCTTTAAAGATATGGAGGCACCACCTCTATGGTAAAAAATGTGAGATTTATACTGATCACAAGAGTTTGAAGTATATTTTCTCACAAAAAGAACTCAACATGGGGCAAAGGAGATGGCTTTAATTACTCAAGGATTATGATTGTACGATACACTACCACCCAGGGAAAGAAAACAAGGTGGAAGATGCTTTGAGTAGAAAATACCAGGGAGTTTTGAATAATATGATAATTAAAAGGGACCCAATTTTCATGGATCTAGTGAAGATGGACAAGGGAATAACCATGGAAGGTGAAACATCAATTCTTTTTCAAATGGTTTCCAAACCATCTTTACTAGAAAGGATTAAGAGTTCTCAGACCGATGATGAATATTTTCAAAAGAAGATTAATGCTGTGAATGATGGGAGATTGAGAGACTCTGTGTATGAAGATGGAATTTTGAAATTTGGGAAGAGGCTTTGTGTTCCCGATATACTTGATCTAAAAAGTGAATTGATGGATGATGCTCATAGTTCCAATTTCTCTATCCACCCTGGGAGCACCAAAATGTATAGAGATTTGAAGGAACATTTTTGGTGGGACATCATGAAGAGGGAGATTTCTGATTTTGTGTCAAGAAGTATGGTTTGTCAATAAGTGAAAGCTGGAAGGCAACAACCTGGAGGAGTCATGCAACCTCTTCCCATACCAGAGTGGAAATGGGACAATATTACGATGGACTTTGTCATGGGGATACCAAATACTCCTAGAAGGAACGATGCAATATGGGTTATTATTTATCGTCTTACCAAGTTAGCACATTTTCTTGCTATAAGAGAAGATCTACCATTGGAACGTCTACAAAGACTATATATTAATGAAGTTGTGAGACTTCATGGAGTACCCCTATCAATTGTTTCTGATCGTGATCCCCGTTTTACTTCAAGATTCTAGAAGGGTCTTCAGAAATCCCTGGATAATGAACTTCATTTGAGCACTGCATACCACCCTCAGACAGATGGACAATCAGAACAGACTATTCAAACCATATAAGACATGTTCAGATCTTGCTCACTTGACTTCCAGGGTATGTGGGATCAATATTTATCTTTGGTAGACTTTTCCTATAACAATAGCTTCCATCCGAGTATTCAGATTGCACCATATGAAGCATTATATGGAAAGAGATGTCGCACACCAACCTATTGGGATGAAGTTGGTGAAAGAAAACTTGTAGGTCCAGAATTGGTAGAGGAAACAATGGAAAAGGTGAAGGTAATCCAAAATCAAATCAAAGCAGCTCAAAGTGGGCAGAAGAGCTATGCTGATAATTGAAGGAAGGATTTGTAATTTCAAGTCGGTGATCATGTTTTCCTAAAGGTATCTCTATGGAAGGGAGTCATATGTTTTGGTAAGAAAGGTAAATTGAGTCCCAGGTACATCGGACCTTTCGAAATTCTATAACAAATTGGGGCTCTAGCTTACCGATTGGCAATGTCGCCACGTCTCTCCAAAGTTCACGATGTGTTCCACGTATCTATATTGAGGAAATACATGCCTGACCCAATGCATGTACTCACCTATGAGGAATTAGAACTGGAACCCGATCTGTCTTATTGCGAAGAGCCCTTCATGATTCTTGATACGAGAGAACAAGTGCTGAGAAATCAGACGACGCGTCTGGTAAAAGTTTTGTGGAGAAACAATAAGATGGAAGAGGCAACGTGGGAACTTGAGGAACTTATGATGAAAAACCACCCGAGTCTTTTCATGCGGTAGTATTCTAGAAATTTGGAGGATGAAATTATTTGATGGAGGGTGGAATGTAACACCCCAAGCTTCTACGGTACGTTTCTCTTTGAATAATGTGATGGCGTTTGCTGTACGCAACATCGAGTTCTAACACACCACAACCAATCAAACTAGCCATTATGAATAGTACTACCTAATTTTTGACATTATATATATTTTATATTTCAAAATGGACTTCATTTTTGGATTCAGAATATCAAAATTATCCTAAGCTGAATTTTTGGTATTTTTCTGAGAACTTCCAATTTTTATGAATAGTGAAAAATACTTAAAAACAAATTTTTTCATAAAAATAATTTATAGTGATAAATTATACTATTGAGTGGTTTTAAAGTATAATTAGAATATATTTTTACCATTTTATCCAGTGGTGTTCATTAGAATTAATTTCACTTTGAAATTGGACATAAAGAATTGTCAATCTTTTGATATATATTGTTTCTTAAAAACACGCTATTTGTTTTGACAACGGGAAATAATTATAAAATAAATTAATGCAACTTATTGGTTTGGAATTTTGTAAAATAGTCATCATTTTTGAATTTGGAATATCAATTATAGCTTAGGGTGGAATTTTGGCATTGTTCTGAAAAACATCAATTTTTAATGAATAGTGAAACCACTAAGTGGTAGTTAAAAAAATGAATTTTTCATAAAACTTAATTTTACCTCTTCTGTGAGTGGAATTTCGAAAATCTGAGAGACACGGTTAATATCAGGTAGTAAAATTCGGTTCAATGAGATGAAAATAATTTTTGGTGAATAGTAACTTTTTACTTTTATTTACCACGGTTAAAAGTAAATAGGGTAATTAAGGGTAAAAATGATATTAATATTACCCTAACACATGTCGTAATTCTATTGGACAAGTTTATATCGACCAAAAACAACCTTAGAAATAAAATCTTATCATTTAGGTCCACTTGGATTAGATTAGAAAATTTATTATTATTTAATTCAAAGAAGAGTTAAAAGAGTTAAAATCAAATTTTATTTACTAAAACATTTTTAATATAGGGTAATAAATAAGATAGATTAGATTGTAAATATTAATTAGAAAACTAAAAATATTTCCTACATAATTATATTTTATTTATAATTTTTAGACATTTAATAATTTAATTTATTTATGACACAATGATGATGCAGTAATTACCATAATAGTGAAAAATTAAAATAATTGATATTATAAATACCAAAATAAATATAATATGAGACTTTTTATGAATTACACTAATTTTATAGGTTAATATTACATGTTATTATTGACTTAGTTAACTTTTTTCGAAGTAATCATTCTGTTATGATTTTCACAAAAATCAATTATTGAAGAGTGTCAAAACTGATATAAAAGAGTTATTAAAACAAATATTATATTATTAATTGATATTAAATTCCTAAAAATCTAAGGTTCGTCCAAAAGACTTATATCATTATAGGTGTATCATTAATGGACCACTTGGGGGTCGCTTGTATGTACATAGGAAGTTTATTAATTATATAATATAAAAATAAAAAGTGACATGGTAAATGTCAAACTAATTAACTAAGAGTTAAAAATAAAATATAAGGTTAATATAATGACCCCAACCGATCTAAATTCTATTGGTTGAGTGGTTTTATACCCATCCCCACCTTAAACTTTAAATAATACACTTTGGAGCCATTAGGAACTGAATATGAATTTACTATAAAATAACATTTCTAGCTTTTCCAAAGGTGCCCCTCACCCCTCTTATAAAAGGGAACTCACCCTTCTTACTAATTCACACATTCAAAGCCTTTTGGTTCGGCCAACCCCTGCCCAAATACTCTCTCAACTTCCCTAAAAACAACCTAGAGGCCTTAGTTTGATCAGAAAGCCAACCTAAGGAGCCCTTTTGAACAAATCAAAAGGAAGAACCCGAAGAAGAGATAATGTTTTCACCACCCTTTTTCAAATTCATTTCTTCTTCAACTTCTTCTTTCTTTGTTATTACCATTCTAAAATAATGAATCCATTATCTACTATATAATATTATATTATTATAAATATGGTACAACCATATTCAGTATTCTATCAATCCTTTTAATGACATGTCACCATACGTGCGTACGTACGGCTTACCGTCTCCACGTCGTGGTGTAATTGTTATTCAATATATTATTATTTGGATGGGTATAATAATGATTTTTAATTCATGTAAATAATAAATATAACATTATAATGATTCTGTATATATGATATACCATTCAATTATATATTATTTTAATATCAAAAGAATGATATTGTCGCTCGTGCGTAGGTATGGACTACCGTCTCTGCGAACGCGATGAGATTCATTCTCCATCGTATCCATTCAAGTATAATTATCATTTTATGATTTAAAAATAATGTTTAAGGACTTGATATCATTCTAGATATGAATAAGATATAACCTATCCATGAAAAACATGGCTTATGTAACAAAACATATAAAAGAAAACGAGTAAGTTAACACCCGAAACAACGATAATACTAAGATATTATTAACAAATCAATGTTAAAAGATCATATATGATATCAAATTAATGTATATAATTCTTGTATAATTTAATGAAAATTATTTCACAATTATACATGAGGTTAACCTACTCCAACCAAGGAAAATTACAAGGTAAGGGTTTACTTCGCAATCTCTTCATTATCCGAGGTTGTTTATACGTAATAATCTACTGGGACTTCTTTATCATCCACATCCATGTTTCCTAAAAAAAATTTGAATTTTTTTTTACTATTTACTAGAATATGGGTTAAAGTCATTTATATCCTTGTTGACATTTATAAGTGGTTTATAAATGAATCTTTCCGTCGTTTTCCATACAAGGTTCTTTTTAACCTTTTCGACAGAATTAAGGTAAGAATGATTTTTTAACTTATACGGCGGGTGCAGCTATTTTCCGCCGTTAAAAAAACATCAAAGCTTCCCTTACAATATTATAAAAATATTTTCAACGAAAATTTTATATTTTATAAATATATGACTCTTAAATGATTTCAAAATAAAAAGAGATATTTCCCTAAAAAGAGTTTTAATTTCATCTATGTCAACATCCTTTGATAGATTTTACGCTTATTTGAAGATGATTTATTATGATACAAAACTTCTATATTGTATTGAAGGTTTTGTGATATGTTTGACTATGGATGTGTTTTTAATACCATTCATGGTTTATGGATGAAGTATTTACATTTCATATGCTAGTTTTAATACGAATGTTTATGTTATGTTTAAACCTTTTCATATGGGAATGCATTGGACTTAATATGTGACGGGTGGAGCCCGCAATAGCTCCTGGATGCATCGGTAGGTCTCATGAGACAAAATAGTGTCTTGAAACAAGGTCTTGACAAAATATTATTTGTAGTCTTGGAATGAGGCCTTGGCTATGTTGTTATGATAATCTGGCATTATGCATTCCATCATTATGGAAGTGATTATTGATATTGCATGTGATTATTCGATTAGTAGAATATCAATGTAAATAAGTAAATGGAATTTTTTCATTTTATTTTTTCCATACTATGTTGAATTTCAAGTTTAAAAGTCTTTTTTTAGTTATACATTTCCTTAAATTTTTATTCTTATTTATGAAAGTTTCCTCTATATTGTTATCCATACTGAGAATTTGAGCTCACCCTTTTTTTATGTTTTATTTTTCCCAGGATGTGAAGAAGTAAATTATGAATGACCTACAGGGATAGTATGAGGGGATAAGAGTGTGGAACATGGACACTATGTTGTTGTATTTTTCATTTTTTATAATGTAATGTAACGCTTTATTAATATATCTAGTGTTTCCAAGGCTACTAAGCTAATCGGTCTTTCGAGACTTGATCATTCTTGTGATCTTGTCCAATGTTATGTGATAATCCACCGACTCTAGGTAACAGGGGTCGGGGCGTTACATAATTACTAATTGTTTCTCATTACTACAAATTATTACTAATTACCACTTATTTTTACAAATTATTCCTAAAAATTATGAACTATTACTAATTATTACTAGGAAACATTAATTTTTACTAATTATTACTAATTATTGCAGATTTCGACTAATTATTACTAATTACCACTATTTATTAATAATTACAACTAATCATTACTAATTACCACTAATTATTAATAATTATTATTAATTATTACTAATAACAAAAATTAATTACTAAAAATTTGGTCCAATTACTTTTAATTAAAAATAATTACTAACTATTAAAAATAAATACTTCTTATTAAAAATAATTACTCCTACATAAAACTAATTATTGAAAAATAAAAAAAAAGTAATTCTGATGAAAAATAATTACTGATAATTAATAATAATAATTACTAAGATAAAAAATAAATTAATTAAAAGTTAAAAACATTAAATAAGTACCTTAAAACTGAACATCTTATCGGATTTCATCAGAAACTTTTCTTCACTATAAAATTTAAAACATTGAAAATTTTAAGAAGAAAAATTGAAAAGGAGAGGAAGAGAAGAGAGATAAAAGGGAATAGAATGAAAAATATTGTGTTGGGTATATATAGGTTAGATTATTAGCATTGAGAGTAATTGTGGTGGAAAACCCATCAGAAATTGTATTAGTTACGATGAGGCATGTCAAAAATAGTACCCACAATTAATAACCCTGTCAGTTATTAAGAAATGTATTTACTACTGCGGGTATTGTATATACCCATCACAAATACCTTTCATGTGGTTTAGAACACATGCATGCAAAAGGTATTTGTGATAGACTGGTTTTCCTGTCACAAAATAGTTTTTTATTAATGATTATTTGTGAAGGGATTTTTTTTCCATTGCAAATATCCCTTCACAAAAATCCATTTTCCCTGTAGTGTATCCCATTATAGATTCTTAATCCATTCAACTTTATTTCAACATTTCACTATGGTGATAAACTTTGTCTCCATGGTCGAATGTGAAATACATAATTGTTTCTTGCTCACCCAAGAAACAACCCATCCTCAAGGAGTAAACAACCATCCAAATGTGGATTGGTTATCACTAATACTAGAAATACAACTGGCATTGATGTATCCTTATAATAAATATAGATAATCATTATAGTACAAACTTAAATTTTTTTCTCTTTCTTAAGTATCCAATGATTCATGATATACATCTCTAATGACCCACACCAGGATTACTATAATATCTACTCATTTTTCATTTGGTAAAAGAAATATCAAGTTTAGAACAATGCATTTCATATATTAACGAACCTATTACACTTTCACACCCAAGTTGTGTTACAAATATTCCTGTATTCATAAACTGTTTAATACTTGAAGAAAATTGAGTATTAACATCTTTGAAACCAAGATGATCAAATTATTTAAAATTTTAACTGTGTAATGAGACTAACTTAAAGAATAACCCCTATTATGTTTTCTAACATTAATACTAAGAATAGTATAAACTATTACAAGATCATTCATTTTAAATTGAGTGGATAAGTAATTCTTTATCTCATTTACACCAATCATATTAGTTCCAAAAAATAAAATATCATCCACATATAAACTCACAACAACTCCATATTATTTTATAAACTTTGAATAAACACATTTAGCGGCTATGTTATTAGTTAATTTGTAAATACCCGTAAATTTCAAAAGAAATTTTTTTCTTAATTTTATTTGAGATTTTACAAGAATGCAGTTTCTGACGGCGCCTGATTCTGAGGCCCGGTGTGCCAGGAATCAATTTATTAAGTTAGGCTCGGGTACGTTCAGTGAACGAACGAGCGGGTTTTTCTAACATTTGAACTGATGCTCAGAATTGAAATCTGAGGGCACCGATGAACTCACAGCGCCGATAATTTCTAAGGGACACCTTTTCCTGAGTTGCGTTTTCTCGGGTGTGGTTTTAATTTTATTTGGGTTAACTAAACGAATAAAATAAAAATGGGCAACCAATTTATTTTATTTTATGTTGTTTAACCTACGCTAAGTGGTTGAAGTGGGACCCACTATATCCTACTCCACTAGATAGGATATTTGTGGGGTGGGGCCCACATGAGCCCCACCTTTTCAACTTCTACAAAACCCCTACCATTAATTAGGTAACGCACCTGAACCCCATTTAAATGTAATTCAACTCTTGCGTTTAAATTGAATAATAAACGCTTCTTTAATTGGGAGGTTTAAACTCCTCAATTAATTCAATTAATTTATTGTTTCAACTTTTTAATTTCAAAACGTTTGGCGTGAGTAATAAAATAAGGAAACTCTTATTTTATTAGATTTGTTCGTTGTGCGAGAGGGCTAGGGAGAAATCACTCAAAGCCTTGAAGCACTCCTTCCTCGACGAAGAACGCGAAGAACGCTGACCTCCAACGAAGGTCGACAAGAACGTCGGATCCTCGGAGATCAATGATGTGATGCCGACAGATCTTTTCTCCACGATGCAATGGCCCTCTCCTTCCGCGATGCCTTCTTCCGCAACATTCAATTTCGCGACGAACCTTCGTTCAACCTTTTCTTAGAGGTTGGGGGTTTGGTTTTTTTAAATTTGTGTGGATTATATCCTCAGCCCTTGATTAAATTATTGATAGTCATTGAGCCATCTATTATCGTAAAAACGGGAGGAGGTCGGACCGCAAAAACATGGCCGAACCTCCTCCCCCTTTTTGTTGGTTTTGCCTGTTGCGGCACGAGCAAAGGCGGCACGGTGCAACGACACCGCACGTAAACAATGAAGATTGGTGGAAGAAGCACCGCGCCGTCGCGCCGCGCTGTTGCGGCATTTCGAAAGCTCCGAAGTTTGATTAATTTACGGCGGATCGACGGGCGATGAAGAAGCAGGCCGCAATGGCGTTTTTTGGTCTTCGTAGTGAAGAGTCGGTCTCGGGAGGACCACTGGCGAAGACGGAAGGCAAAACGGAGCACCGAAATGGGTCCGGGGGTTTGCGGAAGACCCCGCCGGCCGGAGGAGGCGGCGGTGCCCGGCGCGCTGCCTGGAAGGGCCGCCGCGGCATCAGCCGCGGCGGCAGGCGGCTGGTCCCGCGACACCGCTGAACCAAGGACGACGCAGTGCCGAGCCGCATCGCTGGCAGGGAGTGGCCCCCATGCGGGGGTCGCAGCTTCTTTCATGGGGGGAAACCGCACCCCCCTCTTCCGCTCTGCTGGAAAGCCAAGCGGCCACACGGCCGCACCAGCGCGGCAGGCCAACCGGCCGAGCCACTCCCAGGCTGGGCCGGGCCACGCCCAGGCCATGCCGGGCCGCGCCCTATTGGGACAGACCCGGACCCGGTTCGGGTCGACCCGGTATGGGCCGACCCAGGGGGTCTCGGGCCGGGTCGGTCCGAGCCCGAACCCCCTTTTTTCGGGCAGTTTTCGTTCAAACACCCATAACATGGGCTACGGACATCCGATCGATACACCGTCAGTTGAGATGTGATCCTTGGATCGAGGCAGTTGTTTTGGTATATTACACTCATGGTTTCGGAGGACTTTGGATACGGCCGGGTGGCCTTGGATACGAAACCAACCGGGTCCTCGTAGCGGAAATGCTTATATCTTGAGTTCTGGATGTCTGATTGATGTGCCATTGACTTTTTTGCCTTCCTCATGATGAGACGGAACTTTTGTCTTTCTTCTTATGAGTTTTTGTTACATTTGGATAGTGGCCGAGTTGGATTGTACCCGAAATCCAACCAGGGCCCTAGAACGGGAAGGCTGAAAACCTTCAGACCGGACGTCCGTTTGACGAACCGTTAGCGGCGTTGGTGATCACATTGAGAAATGGACCCTATGAGTATACCCTATGAGAGTTCGGGGTACAGTTGAGATACGGCCGGGTTAGTTCCCTCACGAAACCAACCGGGCCCCGAGGACGAAAAGGCTAATAACTCACAGACCGGGCATCCGTTTGACGCGTCGTTTGTTGTGTTGAGACCCCTATGACGAGGAAGTCCTTTGAGATACTTCTTCATTTGACTTTGAGATACATGGAGTATCGACTTGTAGCTCATGGAGCAGACCCTCCTGGAGATGAGCATACAGAGTACAGAGACCGTGTAGCCGGCTGAGACCTGACAACTGCTTGACTGACTCAACTTGGAGTGGGTCGACTAGCCCAGTGGATGGAGCACTAATTTGCTATGGTGCAGACCCATGGCGGACAGAGCACTTCTGAGCGTGGGTGAAGACCTGCGGTACTCGTCCGGAGAGTACCTCTGCAGGCTATTAGGGGGTGTGCACTACTGTGTTTGGGTGGCATACCCCGGTGGGAAGTGCTACTATGTTTGGGTGGATGACCCGAAGTACTCGACAGGAGGAGTACCTCAGTAGTCTTAGGTTAGTGAGCAGTACCTTGGAGTCGTGACATGACCACTGTACACTCCAGAGACGGGGCTCTTCAGCAGTTATACTTTCGATAATGAAAATACTAGTTTGATTTGAGTCTATGACCTTTGTGTTTACCTCATGATTGAGATCGGTCACTTGATAACTTATGTTTATGTACGGGCATATACCTAGGTAGTGTTTATCCATTGATTTCATAACCTTTGTGTTTCCTCATGATTAAGATGGGTTATTTGATAACTTAGGTATATGTATGGGCATATACCTATGTAGAGTTTATCTGTTGAGATATTATTTGTGGTTATTCTTGTTGGATTTAGTGAGACCTTGAGGGTCTCGGGGTCCCTACTGAGTATCGTTATACACACCCTTGCACGGAATATGCCCGCAACTCATTGTGTTGGTTGCAGACATCGGGTAGCACTGACAGAGGCCGAGTGTTTGAGGACTGGATTGTACCCGGAGGTGGACCTCTCAATGAGTCAGTATCTGGAGGTGGACTTCACGACGAGACGACACTCGAAAAAGGTTGACGGGAAAGAGCGTTGTGGAGGCTATCTATACCTACCCTTCAGGAAGGATCCATGGTGGACGATCCCGGAGCTGCGCTATTTGTACCTACCCTTCAGGTAGGATCCGAGGAGGACGACCCCGGAGCTTCTTACATTCATCCTGGTGTTTGTCTTTTTCTGTTGTACTTTCGTTCAGTTGTAGTTGTACTTTCAGTTGGGTTTGTATTCTGGCCCATTTACTTTTCATCACTTTGTTTTGTACTTCATTTTTTACTTCCGATTGTACTTTATGTTGTTTTGTTTACTTTTATAAAGTCAATGCCTTCCCAATTATTGGGAATTACGCCTTTGGTGCTAGTCGCCAGCCCCTGGCCTATGGATGGCGGGCTTGGGGTAGTCACGACACGGGCCCCGAGGACGGGTCGTGAAAAATTGTTATCAGAGGATTCAGTAGTACCGCAAAACTTATAACTATGATATATTTTTTATTTCTGTTAAGAAATAATTTTTATGTGTATCGAGTGTCGTTTTCAGTTCAAGGAGTCCAGTGTTGGTGTGGGCAGCCGTCGTATCCATACACCAGGACTCTGAAAACTGATTTCTGACTTTGTGAATGAAAACATTGATTGCGTGTGTGTTTCTAGAAGTTTTTTTAAAGACATCTCAAACCAGGTCATCTCACCAGGTATAAATTGTTTGACTGTGTCACGTATGTTTCTTTCAGGATGCCTCTCCATAGACAATCAGCTAGAGCCCCGAGAGATGTATGTACTGAAAGCCTGCCGAGATATGAGGTTTCGATACATGGCCCTCTTGTAGTAGAGGCACCAGCGGAGGCACCAGCGGTACTACCATACGTTGGGCCACCAATGCCACCAGCCCTGGCAGTAGGCGATGCACGCCGCTTCAATGTGCTGTACGTGTTCCAGCACCAGAGATCACCCAGGTTCCGGGAAGAGACAGACCCACAGGCAGTTGAGGAATGGCTGGAGGCTGTGGTGAGAGTCTTTAGGCTAGTGGGGATGCCAGTAGACTTCATGGTGATCTTTGCTGCCATCATCCTTCAGGAAACTGCAGGTAGGTGGTGGATCCACTTGTTCCTGTTTTTCGACGGTATGACCTTCACATGGGAATACATCGAGACCTTCTTCAGGGTGGAGTTTGTTCCAGTAGCTCTACACGACGAGCATGTATAGGATCTGCTGCCTTTACTGCAAGATTTTCAATCAGTATCCAAGTCATCTATGGGATGTAGATAGATGATACAGAGGTCCAAGAGGACCATAGCCAGCCGTACGAGGAGTAGGAAGTGTTATGAATGCGACAGGAAGGGTCACCTGGCACGTGACTGTCCGACCCCCCCCCCCCCCCCCCCGCACAGTTGATCCACAGGCTTTAGAGGAGCCACCGAGGTAGAAGCAGTAGTGGGTGCTTGAGCAACAGCCGAGAAATGGACAAGGTAGTAGATCTCCGGGAGCAGGTGGATAGGAGCGGAACTAGTGGATACGTCTCTTGTACTTCTAGTTCCATGTTTCTATTGTATTCGTGTCTTTGTACTATGAGCTACAATAATAAAAAGACACATATCTTTGTGATGTTTTATTTCTTGTCCTTTTGTTTGGTTGATACTGAGAGGTCCCGGTTGAAACTGTTGACTTGACCATCACTTTCGAGATTTCTACTGGAGGAGACCCAGTTACCTCACACTGATGCCGACAGTGTGACTCGACCCTTGGAGGTGAGAGTGAATGTTGGATCTCTTAGTAGTAACGTCAAGGCCTTAAAACGTCATCCATGGCATGAATACATCATTCATGTCAAGATTGACTGTATTAGGCAAAGGGAGTGGTTCATCCAGGGGATGAGACCAAGTTTCTCTTTTCGGCGAAGGAGAAATCTTAGCAGCTCTTACATATCATAGGAAAATAATGTGCAGATCATCCAGGAGCGGATGAAGAATGCACAATGTTGTAGAAATAGGAAACGGGTACCAGTCTCAGAGAATTGGGCATCTGAATGTTTCAAAAAGAGGAAATATTAAGGACAGATAAATCTGTAGAGCAGCAGACGTGGAGGTAGATCTAGGAGAGAAGCATGAGGTGGTGTACATTTCAACATGCTACAACCACCCACCTTACCTGTCCCCGCCAGGCTCGAGGAGATGGAGGGTAGGGGAAAAGTGCGGCTGCATGCGGTCAAGGAGTGTGACCCAATGGCTCTAAAAATGATTCAAGGGACAGCCTGTGTCCACTACAAGCTGTTGTAGTAATAGACGTCAATATTAATCATTCCGTCCTTCCACGAATCTTGTCCCAGACATAGAGTTTCTGGTAAGCTGTAGACTTGACCCTCACGTCTGGAGATACCTTTGGAGGAGACTCAATAATCACACTTACACCGACAGTGTGGTCTGACCCTCTTGGCGAGAGTTTCGGTTGGAGTCTCCTGGTGGCATCATCGAGGCCTTATGACGTTGGTCTTGGTGTGGATTGGATTCACAGTTCATGCTAAGATTAACTGTATTAGGAAAAAAGTTTCTGGTCTAACAACAACATTGGGATGGGTTTTCCTTGGTTAGTGAAAAAGAAACCCTAGGTAGCACCAGATAAATTCCTGCATAGGAGGGTACGGCCGATCACTCTTGAGTCAGTCAACCTTACCCTCGTGGCAGTAGGAGTTCTGAGTTTCAATTCTAAACAGGATTGGGAGGCCTCTAGAGTTCGAGGATGATGATCACGACCTTATACGGGTCTCACCTCGACGAGGTTTACAGAGATGTGGCCAAGGCGGCAAGTTATCTCTGAGGTTCAACGGACCTTTCTAGGTCCTCAGCAGGATAGGCGAGGTGGTTTACCACTTGACCCATCCACCTCAATTGCACCAGGTGCACAGAGACTTCCATGTAGCACAACTGAGGAGATACGATCACGACCCTTCGCATATCATCGACCATGAGGAGCTGGACATTGGCGATGGGGTGACTTTTGCAGGGTTCAAATAGAGGTTGAGGATCGACAAGAGCGGGTCCTATGAGGATGGTCGATTCCTCGGGTGCACTTTCATTGGCAGTACATAAACCTCCAGGTGAGCACATGGGAGCGAAGGGCTCAGATGCGTTCTTAGTACCGCTTTTGTATCTCTAGTTTGTGTTAAAGCTTTACGGGGACATAAATCCATGAGGTGGGAGTAATGTAATGACTCATAAATTTCAAGGGAAATTGTTTTTCTTAATTTTCTTTGGGATTTTACAAGAATGTTGTTTCTGACGACGCCTGATTTTGAGGCCCGGTGTGCCCGGAATCAATTTCCAAAGTTAGGCTCAGGTACGTTCAATGAACGAATGAGCATGTTTTTCTATCTTTTGAACCAGTGCTCCGAATTGAAATATGAGGGCACCGATGAAATCGTAGTGCTGGTAATTTCTTAGGAACACCTTTTCCAGAGTTGCGTTTTCTTGGGTGTGGTTTTAAATTTTTAATTGGGTTAAGTAAACAAATAAAATAAAAATGGGCAACCAATTTATTTTATTTTAAGTTGTTTAACCTAAGCTAAGTGATTGAAGTGGGACCTACTATATCCTACTCCACTAGGTAGGATATTTGTGGGGTGGGGCCCACACGAGCCCCACCTTTTCAACTTCCATGAAACCCCCACCTTTAATTAGGTAACTCACCTGAATCCCCTTTCAATGTAAGTCAACTCTTGCATTTAAATTGAATAATAAACGCCGCTTTAATTGGGCGGTTTAAACTACTCAATTAATTCAATTAATTTATTGTTTCAACTTTTGAATTTCAAAACGTTTGGCATGAGTAATAAAATAAGGAAACTCTTATTTTATTAGAGTTGTTCGTTGTGCGAGAGGGCTTGGGAGAAATCACTCAAAGCCTTGAAGCACTCCTTCCTCGACGAAGAACATGAAGAACGCGAAGAACATCGACCTCCGACGAAGGTCGACAAGAACGCTGGATCCTCGGAGATTGATGAAGAGACGCAGATGAATCTTTTCTCCGTGACGTGACGACCCTCTCCTTCCGCGACGCCATCTTCCGCGACGTTCAATTCCGTGACAAACCTTCATTCAACCTTTTCTTTGAGGTAGGGGGTTTGGTTTTTTTAAATTTTTCTGGATTATATCCTCGTCCCTTGATTAAATTGTTGATAGTCGTTGAGCCGTCTGTTATCGTAAAAAATTGGAGGAGGTCAGACCGCAAAAACACGGCCGACCCTCCTCCCCCTTTTGTTGTTTATGCTTGTTGTGGAACGAGGAAAGGCGGCGCGGTGCAACGACACCGCACAGAAACAATGAAGAATGGGCGAAGAAGCACCGCGCCGTCGTGCCGCACCGCTGCGGATTTTTGAAGGCTCCGAAGTTTGATTAATTTACGGCAGATCGACAGGCAATGACGGAGTAGGCCGCAATGGCATTTTGAGGTCTTCGCAGTGAAGAGACAGTCCCGAGAGGACTGCTGGCGAAGACAGAAGTCCAAACGAACCACCGGAACACGTCCGATGGTCCGCGGAAGACCCCGCCGGTGCGCCAGAGGCGGCGGCCGACACCGGCCGGCTGCCCAGCGTGCCGCCGGGATGGGCCTCTGTGGCTGAAGCCGCGGCGCCGGGCCGCGTCGCTGGTAGGGAGCGGCCCCCATGCGAGGGTCACGACTTCTTTCAAGGGGGCCAACCGCACCCCCCTGTTCCGCTCAGCCGGACAGCCGAGCGGCCACGCGGCCGCGCCGGCGAGGCTGGCCAACTGGCCGGGCCGCACCCACCAGGCCAGGCCGCGTCCTATTGGTCCGGACCCAGACCCGGTTCGGGTCGACCCAGTTCGGGCCGACCCAAGGGGTCTCAGGCCGGGTCGGTCCGGGCCCGAACCCCCTTTTTTCGGGTACTATTCTTTCAAACGCCCATAACATGGGCTACATACCTCCGATCGACGCACCATCAGTTGAGATGCGATCCTTGGATCGAGATGGTCTTTTCGGTATATTACAATCAAGGTTTTGTAGGACTTTGAGTATGGCCTGGTGGCTTCGGATACGAAACCAACCGGGTCCTCGGAGCGGAAACGCTTATATCTTGAGTTCCGGACACCCGATTGACGTGCCGTCGACTTTTTTGGATTCCTCTGGATGAAACGGAACTTCATGAATACTTAGTCCTAGTTTTGGTTACATTTTTATAGTATCTGGGTTGGATTGTACCCGAAATCCAACCGGGCCCCTAGAACGGGAAAGTTGATAACTTTCAGACCGGACGTCCTTTTGACGAACCATCAGCGGCGTTGGTGATCACGTTGAGAAACGGTCCCTATGAGTATAACCTATGGGAGTTTGGGGTATAGTTGAGGTACGGCCGGGTTGGTTCGCTCACGAAACCAACTGGGCCCCTCAGACGAAAATGCTAATAACTCACAGACCGCGCGCCCATTTGACACGTCGTCTGTTGCGTTGAGACCCCTATGACGAGGCGGTCCTTTTGAGATACTTCTTCATGTGACTTTGAGATACTTGGATTATCGACCTGTAGCTCGTGGAGCGGACCCTCCCGGAGACGAGCGTACGGAGTACGGAGACCGTGTAGCCGGCTTAGACCTGACGACTGCCTGACTGACTCGACTTGGAGTGAGTCGACTAGCCCAGTGGATGGAGCACTACTTTGTTTGGGTGCAGACCCATGGCGGACGGAGCACTACTGGGCTTGGGTGCAGACCCGTGGTACTCATCCGGAGAGAACCTCTGCAGGCTATTAGGGTTTGTGCACTACTGTGTTTGGGTGGCATACCCCGGTGGGAAGCGCTACTGTGTTTGGGTGGCTGACCCGCAGTACTCGACAGGAGGAGTACCTCTACAGTATTAGGTTAGTGAGCAGTACCTCAGAGTCGTGACAGGACCCCTGTACACTCCAGAGAGGGGGCTCTTCAGCAGTTACAGTTTCGATAATGAAAATCCTGGTTTGAGCTGAGTCTATGACCTTTGTGTTTACCTCATGATTGATATGGGTCACTTGATAACTTAGGTATATGTACGAGCTTATATCTAGGTAGTGTTTATCCATTTATTTCATAACCTTTGTGTTTTCTCGTGATTGATATGGGTTATTTGATAACTTATGTATATGTATGGGAATATACCTAAGTAGAGATTATATGTTGAGATCTTCATTGTGGTTATCCTTGTTGGATTTAATGAGACCTTGAGGGTCTCGGGGTCCCTATTGAGTATCGTTATACTCACCCCTTCACAGGCTATGCCCGCACCTCGTTGTGTTGGTCGCAGACATCGGGCAGCGCTGATAGTGGCCGAGTGTTCGAGGACTAGACGGTACCTGGAGGTGGACCTCTCGATGAGTCAGTATCCGGAGATGGACTTCATGACGAGACGACACTCGGAGGATGTTGACAGGTGAGAGCATTTTCGAGGCTATATGTACCTACCCTTCAGGTAGGATCCATGGTGGACGATCCAGGAGCTGCGCTATCTATACCTACCCTTCAGGTAGGATCCGATGAGGACGACCTAGGATCTGCTTCCATTCGTCCAGCTACTTGTCTTTTTCTGTTGTACTTTCGTTCAGTTGTAGCTGTACTTTCAGTTGGGTTTGTATTTTGGACCATTTACTTTTCAGCACTTCCTTTTGTACTTAGTGTTTTACTTCCGCTTGTACTCTGTCATGTTTTGTTTACTTTTATAAAGGTAATTCCTTCCCAGTTATTGGGAATTACGCCTTTGGTGCTAGTCGCCAGCCCCTGACCTATAGAAGGAGAGCTTGGGGTAGTCACGACACGGGCCCTGAGTACGAGTCGTGACAAAATCCATTAGATAAAATAATAGAATCAATTTATCATTCCATTACCTTGAAAAAAACCTACTTTTTGTCAGAAAATTTGGAAACCAATATAGCTTTAAAGTTTATAATTTTTCCATTAGAATCTTACTTTTTTCTCCTGAAAATCCATTTATAACTAACAGGTTTTGAACCTCTTGGTATGTCCATAATGACCCAAATATTATTCCCCATAATGGAACCTATTTCATCATTAATTGTTTCTTTTTATAAAGAAACATATATAAAAATGATAGCTTTTGTATATGTCATTGGGTCATATTCTATAGTCAATACTATAAGATACTTATTTAGAAGATGATTATTTTGATCTTCCTCGATAAGGAAAACTATGGAATGAAAATAAATATAATCTAGATGTAGATGTTTTACCTTCCCAATTCATGTACTATGTTTAGGTTCAACAAGAGAATCATCAATATTATATACTATTGTATTTAAACTATTTGGAGTATAAGAGGTAGGGGTATGATTAATGACCTCCTCCACGTCATCTTTCTAAAACCTATTTTCAAAAAACCTTGCATCCCTTGACTAAATAAATATATTATCTCCCAAATCCATAATTCTATATGATTTTATATTTTCTGTATATCTAAAAAAACCTTTAATTTCTCTAGAAATAACTTTAGCTCTTTTTTGATAAATAACTCTATAGTAATCTAAACACCCTCACACTTGAAAATAAGAAATATTATATGAACACAGTACTCTTTATTACACTTTAATTCATGATTTATTACATAATATTATTCATAATAAAACTCATAAGATCGAGAAGTCTAGTGTATTTAGGAAATAGGTGCATTAAATAATAACTTGATATTGGGAATACATCGGCTTTATTTAAATCATTCTTAACATGTTCATATTATTCCACCATACCTAAAATTATATAGGATAACCTAAGGACATACATAAAAACATAGCGAGCTATAAATCCCAATAAGGGAATAAACATGGAATAAAATGAAGAAAATAATACATATTAAACAATAGGAATATAAAGGACATATAAAAGGGGTCAGAATCATAAAATTGAACAATGAGGTATGATATGAAATGATAACATAAAGGAAATATGGGAAATGTGGAAACAACTTTAAACAGGGCATCATAAATATAGGTGAAGGCTAACTGCAAATATAACATGATAGAAAAAGTCCCATGATGGATTAGGTTCACTCTATTTTCTCAATCATGATGTCTCTTGAGACTAGAACATTACCCAATGCATTGGAGAACTATATATTTCTGGGTGCACCCATCACTTTCATTTCATTGACATGTATAAGTGTTCCACATAGATCATACAACATGAAATAATTTTTCATCACATTTTATTCCATGATTAAATAGTGTGTAATACATACATGGAGTCACTAGTCAAAGATGTATAAGTGAATAATAGTGAAAAACCATTATATTAATTGTGTTTCTGTATTCACTATACATTTGTTTGGAATGAGAAATCACGGGGAAATATTGGAAGCATAATAGGGGAGTATAAATGTTCATGGTAAAGATTAGTGAGAGTTAAAGTGGTATATCATATTTTATATATCAAATGGATAGTTAAGTGGTATGGGAGAAAATATCCCAATAATATGAAATAGAGATAAATGAAATAATATAATGATGTTGGTTTAATAAAGAGGAGAAGTAGTGGATCCCTTTCTAAATTTTGGCATGGTAACGGGTGTACATAAAGGTTCACGGGAGGGATTAATGAGAGTGAAAGGGGTATATTATCATTTATAATTAAAATGTATAATAAATGGATATGTAAGAACATTTCCCAACATGAAAAAGTATATATTAAGAGACATAACATAAAATAGGTGCTTGATAACAAGAGGAGAGTGGGAGATCCCATACTAAATATCGGCATGGTAATAAGTGTACATAAAGGTTCATGGGAGGGATTAATGATAGTTAAAGGGATTTATAATAATTTAGAGATCAAATGGATAGTAATTTAGATATGCAATAATATATCCCAGAATGAACAAATTGAATTAAGGTATATAACATAAAAGATGTGCTTGAATAAAATGGAGGGTGAGAGACCCCTTACTAAATTTCTACATGTAATAGATTAGGTAAATGTTATAATTATAGGTGATAAATGATATGTAATTATTAGAGAATAAATTGGAAAGTATTGGAATCATTATAAATACATGACAACATAACCAATTTAGATTCAAAAGGATAATGAAAAAGAAGGTGCTTGAATGGAAATGAGAAGAGAGAAATCTGTTACCCAGACATGGTTATTCCAAAAGCTTGGGATGAGATTCATGATATCAAGGGCCACCTTGGTAGGACTATAAAAATGTTAGGTAAGTGTAGGGTTGTGCTCAATGATTTTTTTGGTAAGAGAAATGGGATATTTGGTAGGTTTATATATGAAAAGAGTGGGGAGTTATTTATTATTTCCAAAACAAGGGTTTTTTATTCTTTATAAAAAAATAAAAACCACCAAAATTACCTTGTTTTTTACCATGGTTTATGACTAATTTATGTGGTTTTAATTATTTTATAATTATAAGCACATAACATATTAAAATATTTCCCCCTATGATGAGGATGTGTGTTAGGTTTATGAAGATTTGACTTTAAAACCTTAAAATATAGTATATGGTTTTATGGATTCATAAAGGATTCATAAAATTAGTCAAATAATCTAAACATAATATTATTTTAATTGGTAAACATAGATTTTATCAAGGATACCTTTTATAACATCTATTATATCACTTTTGGATCATCATGATGTCATAAAACACATTTTATATTTATATTGTGTTAAATTATTACCTGAAAATGTGACTATCTCAGAAAATTTTGAAAAATTTACCATTTGATAATTTTTGAATGATTATTCTAAAAGTAATATTTAATTCATTTTATTGATAAATTCTAGGTTTTTTTATGATAAAATTTTTCAAACCATTATGTAAATTAAATTTTACATCATATAAATTATACTACCAAATTCATTTATCAATCATCATTTAATAATAATATTTTATTTAAATTTCATTAATTTCAAAAAATAATTTACTTATTGAAAAGTAACAACTTAATTGAAATTACATATTACTGAAAAATAAATTTTTTGTATTATCATATCAAAATATAATTTTTATAAAACTCATTACTTAATCAATTATAAAGTGAAAAAAAGAATAAATACAATTATACATTAAATTAAAAGGAAATATAAATATTCATACTATTAGGGTTACTTTTTTAAGTCATTGTTAAATTATTTTTGACCTTAATTGAATTATTTTCTTTTTATAGTGGTAAAAAAATATGTATGACCATTACTGTCCATATTGTTCGAAGATTAACTTGACATTATTACCTAACATTAATTATGAAGATTCCAAATGTGAATTACATTTTTTTAAAAATCAGTTCAATGAGGTGGAATAATTTAATTTGATATTAAACCTACAAGCATAATGGAAAGCAGTTTTTTTAAAATTACATTTTTTAAAGGAAAAGGTGATTTTACTTTAACTATATAACTAGTAATATTCATTATATGAATATCAATTAATAAATAAAAATATATAATATAAATGCTTTATTTAGATCATTTCTCTTTAGGGGTTATTTTAATTAATTATAATGGAGAGACATTATGAATTTTTAAATAGTTTTCATAAAAATGTATTTTTAATCCTAAAAAATATTATACTAAATTCTGGTATAAATAAGATTTAAATGGAATTAATTGAAATAAATATAACTAAATGATACCTAAGTTACCTCAATATCAAATTAAAATAATATTTAGACTTTTATATTACTTAATTTATCAAAATAAATGAACATTTTACCTCATAATGATATTTTCACTATCCAGAAAAAATCAATATTTTATGAAATATTCATAAATTTTCCCCTAAGTTAATTTTGATTTGACAATATAAAAAATGTAGTTAATTTTATAAAATAAATTTTATAAATGTTCTATAAAATAATTATAATATTTTTTCCATAAAAATAAATAAAAATTAATTTTGAAGGAAATATATTTTTAAGAACAAAAAAACTCTATAAAAAATGTATGGATTTTTTACTAAGAATTTATCAATATATTTAAAATATATATATATTTTATAAATTATTTAATACTACTCATATTCCAAAATTTAATATAAATGTTAAAATGGTTAAATTTAAATAATTATTATTTGTTTGGGTTCAGTATTGTTTATCGCATATGCTACCGAACATAGTTTTATCTATTAAAAACTTAGGGCGTTACAAATTATGTATTCTAGATTTCCATATTTCATAAGGGGATGATTTAGTTTTCATAGATTTAACCCTATTAGGAATAATTCATGCAACTAGTAAATATTTTCCACATAAATTTAATATAAACGTCGATTTTTTAATCATGAAATTTACCGTTTCTACAAAAGAATTATTTTTTATTTAGTAAAAACCATTTGGATGAGGTGTATAAGGAGTAGTACTTCTATTAATTATACCATTTTCTTCATAAAACTCCTTAACCTTGTTGAAAAATTTTTCACCACCTCTATTGAAGTGTAATACATTAATATTTTTGTTAAATTGGTTTTAAACTGTTTCTTTATACTTATTAGAAATATTAAAGGCATCATCCTTTGTTATAAGCATATATATATATATGTGTGTGTGTGTGTGTGTGTGTGTGTGTAAATATCTACTTCATTCATAAAAAAATTAATAAAATTTCTTTTCTCTTCTATGATTTAATAAATTATTTAATTAAAAAATATCATATAGTACTAATTATAATATATCATAATTTCTCACAACATAATGAAAATGTTTCTTAACTATTTTAGAATATAAACATGTTACATATTTATTAAATTTATTAGAAAAAATAATTAAGTTAAATATATTTAATACTCTTAATGAATTATAATTAACATGTGTTAAATGATCATGCTATAAATTAGAGGAATCAATCATATAAGAAGAAGATTCAGTCATATTATTAATGGATAGTTGATACATTCAATCATTTGAGTTACCCTTCACCATAAACATGCCACACTTTAAAAAGATAACCTCTTCATATTTGAATGAAACCTAAAATCCCTTATTCTATTTAATATTGAGAAAAACTAAATAATTTCTAATTTCTGGTATGTACAATATGTTAAGAAGATTCAACTTCATCATATATGTATAGTCTATCTCCAAGTTTACATTTCCACTGACATTGATGAATGCATTAATTCCAATTCATATATCCTTCATGATAATTCAATCCTCAAATGTTTTGGACATTGAATTATCCTTGCACACATGTACTATTTCTCTAGAATCAACCCCCCACACCATCTTCATTGAAGTTATATTGACTTTAGATATCATTGCAACCAAAATCTCTTTTGTTAGCACAATTTTAGTGAGTTTATCTAATTAATTTTGATAGTGACGTTCCCTTTCATAATATACTAGTTTTCCAGAGACAAAAAATTATCCTTTCTTTTATGAAGGATTGTATTTATACTTGAATTGTTGACTTTTCTTCATGAAATATTAGAAATATTTTGGCAGTGCTTTTACCTCAATGATATTAATCATAGTATCAAATTTTGAATCCATACCTGTATCACTCAACATGGATTCTTCTTCAATGCGAAAAAGATTTTTCAATTATTCCATTTAAATATCCCCACTTATTTTAATGAGTTATTTAAGAAAAACATTCCACATAGGCTTCAATTTAGAACTAATTGCACCAACATGGAATGTTTCTTGTATATTAATCTTAGGGGAATAAATTTAATTTTCTATAACTTTTATCTCATGAAATTTATCTAACACCAACATATTATCAAATATATTTAAGTTTAGATAATTTTCAATAAGAAATTTTTAAGTACCTTCTCCCTTAGCTTTTTAATAAAACACAAGTGGATCCCATATCTATCGAGTAGACTTAATTTGGTGAAATAGTAATAAAGATGAATTAATAATGTGTTGAGAATATTTCCTAAATGCAAACATTGATTATATTCATGTTTCAACGTCATTGCTCGAATGTGCTCGACATGAGTCATGTCAATGGCGTGAAATTGGGATTTAAAGCATGATCATTGGGAATGGGAAGAAGGTTCGGTTTTAGAATGTAAAAAAATTTCAACACCATAAGAAGAAAAACCATCCTATGTTAAAACTGGGAGAAGTTGTTGACATAGAAATGGTCTAGTTTGACCATATCTTGGTTCATCAAACAGAGTTATTTGGAATCCATCATCTATGTTCTAATTTTATATCACCATTTTGATTGTTTGAAAAATAATCAGGTAGATAGAGAAGATTGATTTAATCTTGATGCGTGAATTTAATTCACTATACAGAAGGGATTGATACACCCACACTTGTTGATGTAGGGTTCTCAGTGAAATATTATCTTGAGGATTTCACCATGATTTTTGGGTTTATGTTTAATAAAAACTAATATCCCTATAGCACAAATGATGGGAAATTTTATCAGGATAATTTCCAAATTGAAGAAATTAATCTAAATAAGTGATCTTTTCATCACTTATTTATAGATCAAAATAATTGTGAATTGCACTAATTTGATCTCACCATTTCAATAAAAGAACACAATGGTATGACTAAAATGAGACAACACTTGGTGGGGGGAACTAGTTTAAATTTTAAAATCCAAAATCCATCTATTATAACTATTCATGCAATTATTTGTTTTTATAAAATATATTATTTCATTTCATTTTTATTTAGTTTGGTTATTTAAATATATATATATATATAACAAAACATTCTACCTAATATTTATATTTTAAAATACTTTAATAAAATCATTCTGGAAAATATATATTTTTATGAAAATTCTAATTCTCAATCTCCCTTTAATAAGGGCGGAGTTTTGAGAATTATACCCACATTTCCAATGAGGTATTCCCAAATTTATCCACCTAATTAATCCAATAAAAAATAATTGACCAATAAAAAAACAATTTACGCCTTTTTTATGAATAAAATTGTAAAACCTCCTACCATTCCTATACAATCATCACCCAAAAAGAGTTTTATCACCATCATATCTTCATCACCATCATAGGATGATTCCATAGTCATCGAAAAAGTGATACCTCTAGCTCTGAGAATAATTCATCATGAAAAATCCATTGTAAACCAATAAGAGCGCCAGAAAAGATTCCTATAACAAACCAACAACTTAAAATTACACCGAGATAAACACACCCCATCGTTGTCTGAAAAATAAAATCTAGACATAAGAAACCATCATAAATGAAACATGCTATGTGAAAAAAATTCAAAAATAAAGAAGATCAAAGACACCTTCATCTACCATCACATAAAATAACCACTTGATTCAAACAACCAACCCTGACACAGGAAAGGGGGGCTACCTATGAACCAAATGTTATTGGGACTTAGAGGTAGGACAATTCCACTTTTTGAAGGATGTTTCACTAGAAGGACTTTGTGAAATCAATGAAGAAAGAATATGGGTTTATAATGAGCCAAAAATTCTATCCATGGCTAGAATCCACACACATTTAAATATATGAAGAGACCCAATGATGGGGGATCCAAACTATAAGTGAGTGTTGAAAATGGAATAAATGTCGAGGGGAAACCATAATAGAGAAAGAAAATACTAGTAATGACCATGGAATACATCCAAAAAAAAGAAGATGAATAAATAGCACTGAAAAAATATAATCTCTTCTAATATAAGGGTGGGGAATGAGATCCCTAGGAGATCCACTTATTTTCATCACTGTTAAAACCCTATAGGGGTTAGGGGAATGCTCAAGGGAGAAAAAATGAGGGATTATAGAGCCATTTTTTTCAAAAAATAAATATTCCTTTCCATTAATAAATTTTATAAGAGTCATGTATTAAAAAAAACTATGGTTGAATGATAAGATATGAATTTTTTCTTCGATTTATTGAGTAAATAATAATTGAAAATATCCATGGACATTAAATTAAGGTTCATAAAATCCTTAATCTACAAAAAATTCATTGAAGGACTATTGTTTTGAAAATGTTATTATGATACCATTTTTGATTAATATTAAGGTTGAAATTCATAGTAAATTGTCACATGTATATTATCACTCAATTCCCAATATAGTGTATTCAAAATTACTTGATCAAATAATTAAATTGAGAGGAAAATTATTTTATTATTTCCTCATGAATATAAGGGTTTATAATAGTAGTGAATTTACCTCTCATGATTTAATCTATTTTTTTTAGAAATGGTAATTATAAAAGAGAATTTACTCACCTATGTGCAAACACTGAATGGTTTATGTGGATCATTGATAAAACACATCCATATTATTTCAAAAAAATTAATAATAAAAAAAATTTAAAGAGATTTTAATGGATACATGATATATATATATATATATATATATATATATATCTGGTGATATGGGGTGAAATTACCGCAAATTTAGACACACCTCACACACATACCAAAAAATCATGCCATAGCCCCCCAGGGGATAACACATCCATCAAGCCTTATTTATTTTTATATGGATGGCCCAAAGGACCAGTGAGAAGGAATCCAATTACATGGCCCAAAGGCCCATTTACTAGCCTGAAGGACCAATGCAGCATCATGCATGCATCATCCTACCTACGTCACTAGGCCTACGTTGCCGCCTGCCCGCATCATGAAAACTTCACAACCTACTCGCACCATTCCCATGTCATCGCCTTCCCGTGTCATGCATGTGTCACCACCTAAATCATAAATCCCCTAAGATTATTTCTTGGATTCAAATCATGGTCTTTTGGATACAGTATTGTTGAGTTTAACAATCAGTTTCCACCAAAAGTGCACACCAAAATTACTATCAATTCCAATTAGAATTTGTATAAGAATATAATATCCCCCACATAAGAATTTATGGTTTTATTGTATATATATTGATTTCTCCCACTTAATGAAAAAAATGAAAACTCATAGGGGGAAGAGAATATATGTTGGATATGAATCCCCATCCATCATTAGATATCCTAAACCTAATGTTGGTGATGTAATTTCAACATGTTTCATTGGATATCACTTTAATAAAAAAGTGTTTCTGGTATTAGGGGTCAAAAAACAAAAAATAGATTTTATGGAATGTTCAATAAATATAATTTATTAACCATATTACATAATAATATGAATTAATCACTAAATAAAACATATCACTTGTGAATGAAATAGCTAGAATTGATTTCCCAAACAATAAATCAAATAATAGTGTTACAGGGATGTCAAAAACATGCATAAAGCATGGTATAATAGTTATATCTAAGAATAAAAAAATTAAAAAACGGATTGGGTATAATTTATAACCATATTATAGAGGCGTGTCAACATATCTATCATGGGTGTGAATCAATCTATAATATGGTTATAAATTATACCCAATCCTTTTTTTAATTTTTTTATTCTTAGATATAACTATTATACCATTCTTTATGCATGTTTTTGACATACCTGTAACACTATTATTTGATTTATTGTTTGGGAAATCAACTCTAGCTATTTCATTCACAAGTGATATGTTTTATTTTGTGAGTAATTCATATTATTATGTAATATGGTTAATAAGGCATGTCAACATATCTATCATGGGTGTGAAACAATCTATTAAAAACCCTATGTTATTATAAATATATTATAGTGTAAACCATGTATTATCTATATAATCGAGTTAGAGGGGATCTGTGACTGTCCCCCTAATCCCGGCCTCCTACTCCCCCACGATGCCCAAGCTGCGGCGATGGCCGCTGCTCCAGTCCCTCCCCCTCTAGGGGAGGGACCTCTTCTACCCTTTGGAGGTCGTATCCCTTTCGACCCCTTCTCTAACCCCGACACCCTTCCCTCTTCCTCATACATCTCTCTCAACCCTATAGTCCTCACCTTGTTTGAGGGATGTCCGGATCTTCTTATCTCGACATTGAAATTTAAAACTGCTTTCTATCACCTCAGCCTAACTCTAGTAGCTCAATTTAAGATTCAACATCTTTTGGTGGACATGTTTAACTGATTTATTTTCAGTTCATGGGGTTTGAAAGATCGTGCAAATGTTGGACTTCTCAATGAAAGGCACCTTATTATTTTCTTTTCATCTAAGGGTGATATGATCTAAGCATGGTCCATCGCTCCTCGCATATGCAACAGCTTTGGCTTCTTTCTGTTCAGATGATCCGAGGACTTTTTTATGAAGAGGTAAACTCCATCTACGGCAGTTTGGTTTAGTTTCCCCGAGATTTCTCTCCCTTTTCAGAATCCCTTTATCATTAGATTTCTAGGTAATTTAGTTGGAAGATTTATGTGCTTGGATAGCAGAGCTAGGGTTTTTTCCACCTGGTCTCACCATGAATATGTGTCAAAGTGGATTCTTCAAAGGTTCCAATTGATTTCGTGTGGATTGTCGTAGGTGAAGAATTTTGGTTTAATCAACCTGTTGTATTTGAGACATTGGTTGATTTCTTTTCCTCGTGCAACAAACTTTGGCATTAGAAGGCAGTGTCCAAGAGAGGGTCTGAGAACTATATACAATTGAAGGAGGCATAAGGGTCGGTCTCTCTTGATTCAACTCCCATCCTTGCTTCTTAGTGTGACAAGATGTGTAATAAGATCCAAGAGCCTAGAGTAAATGAAATTTTTGAATGTTTTCTTAATGGTTTAGGAGATCCCAAGTTGAAAGAGCAGTCCTCGAGAGGTCCTTTCTCCATAAATGCTCTCTACTTTAGTAAGATTGTTAATGGAGGAGAGGTGAATTCTGGCCAGGTAACTGTGCATCACCCATTCTAGGGTGGTGTGGGTATTATAGGTGAAGGAAGGGTTCTTGGGGAGATACAAAACATGAACGACACGGGGTCAGTGTCTCCACAACACTAGGTGCCTGTCCATTGAAAATATTCTACGTTTATCTTGATACATAAATGTTTCTCGGCACTAAACCAGGCTGGGAAATAGAATGTGGACTCTGAAGGATGGAAAACTATCATCCCAAGATGGATGCACAAACAGGCTGGTTCAAGACACATGGATGATGAGGAATCCAGTGATATGGAGGGGGATTATCACCCAGACATGGTCTATGATGAAGACACTCTTGTGGGAATTGGATCAAGGAAAGGGAAATAAGGAAGCATCATGACTGGGAATTTCTTGTCCCTCAAGGTGGAGAAAAAATCAAGAACCAGTAAGGATTATTCAGACACCCCAAAGACAATAGTCACCACATCATCAGGGAAGGAAGCGTGTAAGAGTGTAAGAGTTGTACCGCAAGGTCCTCCATCGACGACAGGTGTGGAAATGGACTTCTGCATGATGAGTATGGAAAGTACCTCAACTACCATGGGATATGATAAGGGGAAAGAGTGCCCAGGGACAGATGAAGGCCTAGAAAAAGAGGGAAGACAATGGGAAGTAGGGTGGGAGGAAAACCTGATAGCAGATCTAACTTCTGAGTTTGGAACTATGGGGGTATTGGGGGAGAAGGATAAAAGTGGTGGTGCTCCACTGGTGACTACTGCTGGTTAGCAGAACACAGATAGTACAAAGGCCACTGATAAGACTGCAGACCTCCCTATGCATTCTGGAGAAGTGATGGTGGATATTGTCTTAACTATTCAAGCTTCCAGAGAGACTGTATAAAGGATGAAAAGACATCTAATTCAAGTGGATAAAAACCTGGAACAAAAAGGTTGGATCGAGAAACAATTTCTAAGTCTGGCCTGAGGCTTCAATGATAAGAAGTTAATAGTTGAGGAGTTCTTAAAGAAAAGGGACAAACTAGCCCAACATTTTGAAGACATTCTCAAACACAGTCAATAACAAAGAGGTAATAGATCTATCCTAGAAACTATATAGGGAAGTTGCATCTAATAAGTTTATGTTATCCTTTAAGGGGTTTTTTATGATCTACTGTGTTTAATGCTTCTAGTTGTACTTGATGCTTTCACACATTCACCAAAAAAGTGTTTTAATAAAAAAATTAACTTAGTATATAATCGGATGAGAAAATTAAATTGTCATTATTAGTTATAAAGTAGATTATTTAAAATTAATTTTTTTATAGAAATTGAATGGAACTAAAATAAATGTATTGAAATAATGAATATGTACTTTGATGTTTTTATAGTTGGATTTAAAATCATAATTCTATAATAGTGTTTAAGAAAAATTCACTATTCTTATTATTAATTGATAAATTAAATAATTCCCAATTGATTCACCAATAACCCTTGGTTTAAAGATATATTTAGGAATAATATAATTTTAATAACTTCTAGGTCAGTCATTATTCCTATGTCTATAAAAAATTCTAAATGAAACCAAAATAGAAAACTACTCCCAAATCACTCAGGAAAATCTCAATTTGGTTTTGGTGGACCAAATTAGTTTAAGAGAAACTCACTATCTTTCACTATGTATTGACAGACACTAGACACTCACCACTCATCCAAGCCTATTTCGTTATATATAAAATAAATTTAGTGGAGGAAGAGATCTGGTTCACCAAATGTTGTATAAAACAATTAAAATTTTAAATAATTAAAACACAATTGATTTTAAAGTAATATTCTTCCCATGAATATAAAAAAAAATATATAATAGTTTTATTCATTAAATTATTAACTCAAGAATTACTAACATATATCCTTCCCATCCATATCTAAATTTTTCTTTACCCTTCCATTTGAGGGGTGACAGACAAGGAATAAGAGAATAAGAGATAATTTTAACTAAACTTGAAAAATAAAAACCAGAATAAAAAAACATGAACAAAAAAAAAAGTTCCACAAGTAAAACCCCCTTCTACCTCAATAGTCTCATTGTTTTATAGATTCCTTATTCCATTTTATCATATCAGTCATCCTCCTATGATTATTTTTCTTTCAATTTGAATATTTTCTCCAAAATTTTATGTTTAATTCCAAGAAACATAGAAATTCAATTCTTTTCTCTCGATATTTAGTCAATAGTAGAACTTTAGGCTTAATTATTTATTATTTTAAACTTTTTCCCCGAAACTATATTTTAAAGCCATCTGGTCAAAATATTGGTTAGAAAAATTTAAATTCCAAAAATAATCAGGATTCATTACATGATACATAAGAAATTATTGGGGGAATGGACACCTCTCAATTAGAAGTGCCATTGGGATTAACCATCGCTTCATGGTGCAACAAAATAGCTCACACCACAACGCTCAAATTTTCAATTTTTTTAAAAATCATCATATGTATGCTACTGATAGTTTCAAAATATATTACATGTCACTATGAAGCCTTAGTAATCCCTTGTGTAGCATCAAAAATCATAAATATTCTTCTAACTACAAAGTAAAATATAATATATATCATCATATAGATTTAAAAATGTTTTATTTATATCTAGAGGGAAAGTTAATTTTTCTACATATTCTTGAAGCTGGGGAAAATTATCTTATACTTCATTAAAATTTATTAATTAGCATTAATGTATGAGATCCTAAGTATAAGATCTAATGATATTACATATTTTCTAATCATTTTATGTATCACTTAACTTTGAAAATTTTCTACTTCAACATAGAGTAAATTATTACGCATACTTTTCCTTTAACAAATCCAATCCATACCTATAAAAATATATTAAAGATTATCAATAGTTGATCATGTGTATATATAGGGATGTTCATGTCCTTCGTTGAATACCAACATCTTTGTATATCTTATATATTCCAAAAAGATATCTTGATATAGCCAAATTTCTCTCCCATAGTTGTAATTAATTGATTTTTCCTTTAAAATAATATAATAAAAATTCATAAATATCTAGCCATTAATTTTACTAAAAATCATGTTGATCAATTAACATAAAAAAATTATATTTTAAAAAATATTCATAGAATTCACTAAAACTACACTTTAAATTTTAACAAAATCCTAAAAATCAATTTTTAAATAAAGGTGAAAGACTAAAATGAATAAAATGTCAATGAAATATAATGAGTTTATTGTCTATATAAATTCCTCTACACTAAAACCTTATAATCTTGGACATGTTAACATTAAAAATATTACCAAAGAATTATTGAAAACACTATCTAATGTGAGTTCCCTTTTTATCCTCCATGGCACTCAATCTTATCATTACTTTTAAATGTTATTAATTTTATTTTCTCCATGACGTATATTCAATTAATCTCTACATTTTTTATCCTACCAAACTCATCTATAACTACCTTTATAGAAGTATTTCTCTCATAACTCATGTATTAATTTAATAATTTTTTTCTTATAACAAGATCATGTAGGGGTTAATATTTCTGAATTTCTACATCTCTAATTAATAATTCAAGAATTTTTACTTGTCATTTGGAATTTTTAGGGTATTTAGTGGATAAGGGTGGGTCGGTTTTGATGTGAGAGGATTATGATATAGAATAACAGGCTTATCTATATTTTTAAACATAATGTATGATTTACAGTCTTCACCGCAAAATGGAATCTTCACTCAGTATCCCTTGTAGATGCCTAGTTTCAGTACCTATTTAACTTTGAGGATACCTTACACCTTTAATATTTGAATATGGTTAAATATTTTTCTCTCCATTTCCCTCAGGAGACTCATTTTTCCTTTTTCTTAGTTATTCCTAGATCTAAGTTTTAATGGAAGAGAGGAACCTTTTATTTTTAGGAAATTTTTTAAACATTCATGCACAAATTTGGAAAATATTATCCACCTATTTTTTTATAATTTTATTGATTTTGGAAATTTTCTAATAAAAGATTCATTTTCCCAAGAATACAATCTATATTATCACATAAACAACAACTTTAATGCTTATATAGCTAGAATTAAGATCATCCAGCCCCCCTCACATTTGATTTCAAATAAGATTATTCATTAACTTCTAGAGCTATATTGGTAGAAATTTTGGGCTTGTATTGTGGTTTCCTAACCAGGACATTCACGGCTTATATGGGATACAAGGGTTAAATTTTATTTAAATAAAAAAATATAAGTTCATTGTAAAAGGGTATTATTAATTAAAAATAACACCTCAATAATTTAAAAAAATATATCCTCAATGATTTTAGGCTTTCATTATATTACTCAAAAAATTATATTTATTCAACCATATGTTGGATTGATAAACAAATAAGGGTATTGTAAGAAGATTTAAATTCAGTTTAGAAGCCTCTCAGGTAAGTGGTTTTAATATAGATTCATATGTTCAATAATGGGATTAAAAAATTGGTATTGTTTTCATGAATTTCAGCCATATTGAATTTGAAAACCAGTACACTTCATTATTCTTATAAGTTGAGTTCATGGGAAAAATTAGTTTCTCATCATCTCAAATGTTTTTAAATTTTCAAAGGTTATGATATTCATCCCAACAGGTTTTAAAAGACAGTAAAAATGAAAAATAAACATACAAAAAATTATATAAAATTAAAAAGGAAGACTAAAAATTTGAAGAATCATAAAACTAATTTTTTTATTCCCTACACTTGAATGGTGTAGTTTCCATAGTGAATTCAGAAAAATATAGCAATTTGAAACCAATTTAATCTAAGAACTGCAATTAATTAAGTGATAAAGAAAGGTACAACCTATTAGTTCTATTGGTAGATAGGTCAGAGGAGTTTGATGTCCTCCGCGGGCTATGGGGGTAGGTTTCTATGATACTTATTTATCCAATTACCATATATATTAAATGGATTGTTTTATAATTCATTAAAAAAATTCACAACACCAAATGGGTATACATTAATATCAATAAATGGACCTTACCATATAGAATAAAGGTTACCTATCATCAGTTTGATCTTGGAGTTGCACTGTATCACTTTTTCTCCCAAATGGTGGTATTATTATTGAATTGAATCTTCATGGGACACTCTAGTTATTTCTTTGTAAACCCTAGAGTTTATGAAAAATTCACTTTTAATTTCATGTAGCTCCTGAAGCTAAATTCTACTTTCCATCTTAACCATGTTAAGATATAGATGTAAATCATTGAAAATAGAGTAGGATTTTTGTTCCAAATCCATAGGTAAGTGAAAAATCTTAACATAAATGAACATGTATGGAATCATTCTAATGATAGTTTTATAGGTTATATTATAATACCATAATCCGTATTCCAACATTTCTCTCCAATCTTTAATATTTAGATTGACAGTTCTCTCTAAGATTCATTTAATATATCAATTTGGATCTTCAATATGGAAATTAGTTTTTGGATGGCAGGGTGTTGATATCTTGTGATTCACTCCATAATTTTACATCAAATATTCCATGACTATATTATATAAATAAGATTATTAATCACCAATGATTGATATTGGAACTTTAAATATACGAAAAATGTTATTTCTAAAAAAATAAAAGGCAACATTAGTATCATCGGCTTTAGTAGAGTTAGATTCCATCCAATTTTAAATATATTCCACTACCAACATGATATAAGAGCTTTTACATGAAATGATAAAGGGTCCCATAAATTCTGTTTCTTTAGAATTCAAATATTTCACAAAATATAATTGGTTTTGGTGGAATTTCTTATCTTTTGGAGACATTTCATATAAATTAGCACTGATCACATCATATTCAAAATTAATTTACATATTTAAAAAATGTTTTACAATATATACAAAATTCTAAAACATTATTTGAAGTCCTTTTAGGTCTAAAGTGGGATCCATAAGATAGAGTATATAAAAGGTCAATGAAATACTATTCCTCATTCTCAAGAATAAGCTTTTGTATTATTTGATATGAACCATACCAAATAAAAAATATTGATTTAGATTTGATCCAAATAATTTTTTTGATGCTTGAAGTGAGATGGAACACAAAAAAATCACCATAAAGTTGACCCTATTGGTCGGAGTGGATACTCAAGAGGGGGGTGAATTGAGTTCCAATTAAAATTTTCTGTTAAAAACAATGTTTATTTAAATCCCCCTATTTCAAAAACAGATTAAACTGTAGTGAATTTATACAGATTATAAAGGTTCAATTAGTTTCTCAAAGATTGATTAGTTCTCTGTTAACTTAATCTTATGATTAAATTATCTTTTGAAACTAACTTACTGGTTTATAATAAATATAAACACTTTCGAGTTTAACTATAAAAGTAGCTTTGAAAACAAATTATATTTCAAAGTAATAGCAGCGGAATATGAAATAAACATGTAGTATGGATATAGTATGTAGCTACTAACACAGAGAATTAACCAAGAGGTTCAGTCTCAAGCCGAGACTTAGTCCTCTCAAATGTTTATATAAAAATGATCCACACCCTGGATCGGGGTTAACAATAGTGAACACACTGTCCAGGTCAGAAGACCTCTACCACAGTTCTGCGTGGGGAAACAAACAATAGCTTAGAGTTTTCCAGGTCTCACACGACCTCTACCACTATCCACAGTGGGAAATGAAGTGTAAAAAGGTTTGCTGAGGATTTATAGATCCTCCAGTGAAAGTACAGGAGTCAGTGCGTGTGTTTAATACAGTAGATAACACACACTTCTCAAGATGTAAAACAAATGTATCACAGAGCAGAGATGTAGAGTATAGAAATGGCTCTAGTGATTTCAGTGTAGCTCTGGACTCTTTTGTATTTGGTCATAATTTATTCTAAGTCCTCTTCTCGTTTTTGTTTGAGAAGAAGAGTGTCGTATGCTTCAGGTTCAAAGGCAGTGAGATGTAGTCGATGAAGTTCTTCAATGTTCTTTTGTATGCACAGAACTCTTCTTGAGTAGGATTGATTGTGTATGAGGTTCTATCTTTCTTGGTTATTCCTCTTCTTTATTTCCTCTATATTCTTCTTGTGTTCTTCCGTCCACTACACTACCTTCTTCAGCAGAGTCATCTTGTATTTAATTCACGTGCTTCGGAAGACAGAAAAGGTTTCCTTTCCGCAGGTACGAGGTACGGTTTCCTGACATCCGACAACCTTTACTAATTAATTGACAGAGCATTAAAATATACCTAATATGACCGTTGGTTAGATAAAATAAAGATAAAGATAAAGAAATTCAAATAGTTGTTTATGACTATTGAAGAATCAGGTGATCGGTAGGTCATCAGCATTAGTGAGTAATGATCGGTGACTCAGAGAGATCAGCATCGGTGAGTCATTTGCATCGGTGAGTCATTTTGCATCGGTGAGTCATTTGATCGGTGAGTCAGTTTGATCAGCATCGGTCTGTCATCTGATCGGTGAGTCAGTTTGATCAGCATCAGTCTGTCATCTGATCGGTGAGTCAGTTTGATCAGCATCGGTCTGTCATCTAATCGGTGAGTCAGTTTGATCAGCATCGGTCTGTCATCTGATAGGTGAGTCAGTTTGATCAGCATCGGTCTGTCATCTGATCGGTGAGTCAGTTTGATTAGCAGCTCATTTTGATATCGGAGCGGTGCGACCGTTGTCCTTTGATATTGGATCGGTGCTTCCGATGTTTGTTGATATTGGATGGGTGCTTCCGATGTCTGTTGATATTGGATCGGTGCTTCCGATGTCTGTTGATATTGGATCGGTGCTTCCGATGTCTGTTGACATTGGATCGGTGCTTCCGATGTCTGTTGATATTGGATCGGTGCTTCCGATGTCTGTTGATATTGGATCGGTGCTTCCGATGTCTGTTGAATCCAGAAGACTTCCAACATACTTTGTAAGTCAATAAGCATAGACAAAAACATGATAACAGATTCATTCACAGATTGTAATTATGTTTATGAGAAATCAAACCAGATTAAGCATTAATGGTATGTGATGATTTGTGATTATTAAAACATCAATCATAGACATGAAATCAACAATCTTCTAGAGGGCTCAACAATCTGCCCCCTTTTGATAATCACAAATCTTTATCATAAATAAAAACATAATGAGAATTAAACCATAAAGAAACTAAATATAAAGAGATATATAAATCTCCCCCTTAATTTAAATTTCCCATATATATTATACAGATTTCTCCCCCTGAGATATATACATCTTTTCTCCCCCATATATCTCTCTTCTCCCATATATCATTCGTTTTCTTCTCATATATCATTCTTCTCCCATATATCATTCATTTTATTCTCCCCCTTTGGGATAATCAAAAAGGAGGGAAAACAAATAAGTGAAAGTGAAGGTAAAAGCAGTCAGCATAGAGTAGAGAGGAAAAAAAATGATAAAGTACAAAATATAACAAGCATCACATTGTTCACCCTATAAAAACAATACACAACTATTTGTTGGGATACAAAGGGGCTTTGCCTTTGTATTTGGGATCAATAGTGGGTAAGTTTGAAGGCTTGGAGGCAGGCTGGACTTGGCGAATCTGAAGTGGTGGTAGGACAACTCGGGCAGGTGTAGGAGCAGGTGCCACAGAGAGTTGTTGTTGAGAAACAGGAGCTGGTTGAGAAGCTTGCTGAGGGACTGGTCTTAACTGAGATAGAGATTGAGCAATAGATAGCTGATTTGGAGCTACATCAGAGTCACTGAGAGGTTCAGAAGTAGGATCTACTATTGTAGTGGCCGGTGCGTTCAAATAGGGATTCAAAAGATGAATGAAGTCCTGAATGACTTATGCCCCATACTTCATAGCTTTTTCAAAATCATCTTTATTCTCCATGAACTGGGCCAAGGAAGGGGTAAAATCTTGCAACTGATGAACTTGAGTTTTGAAGGCCTGAGTGACTGGAGTTAATTTCAGATTCTATGCTAACACCTTGAAGTTTGCAGCCATTTCATGCTTTGTATAAATCATGGAAAAGTAATTATCAACTTTCTCTTTGATCTCTTGCAGAGCTTTCTTAGCATCTGCGGAATATACCAATTCCATCCTATGACTGTTATCACAGATCTCTTTCATCTTCCTCAAAGATTCTAAATCAAGAATTTGTCTAACAGCAGCTAACTCATCATGCACAACTTCTCTTAGAGCTTCTAGCTCACGGGTAGTGATCTTGGTTACCTTGCCTATATTGGCTTTGCCAACTATGTGAGTTAACTCAGCTTTCAACTTCCTCAGGTCAGACTTGTTGAGATGTTCAATCAAATTTCTCAAAACTTCCATCGTACCAGAGATTGTTGATCGGAATTCGCTGGATAGAGATACCAAGCCGGTGTGAAGATCCTTCATAGTCTGATTCAAAAAGGCTATGTGCCTGCCAATAAGTTCACCAGTATTGGCCAGGTCTGGCTTCACAGCATTAGATACTCTTTGTGAGAAGGCTTCCAATGAATTTTCAGAAACTTGTAGAGACACTTGAGTAAGAGCATTAGAAATTTCTTCTCTAACTGTGGTTCTCACAGCGGTTAGCAATTCAATCTTAAACTTATTAAGATCAGCTTGAGAGATTCCAGAACCAGATAAATTAACATTTGTAGGATCAACAGCAGGAACAGACCTTGATTCTCTTGGGAGGATCCTCTTCACAGCTGCAGCAGATTATGGCATTGCTTCTTCTTCTTCAGAATATTCTAAGCCCAACACAGCATAACCATGGTAGTCATCCCAAACAGCAGCACACAGGGTGTATTTTGGTTTCTCATAGCTTGTTGTTCCACTGATTTTTGGTGAATCAACCTTGCCACTGATATGCATTTCTTGTACTTACTGAGGTGATTCTATTTGATCTTCAGAAAGACCATCCACTGGTCTATTATCACCATCAACAACAGCCTCAGCATCATCAGCATGTCCATCATCACTCTTCTCAGAAGCTTCACTGTGATATTCATCAGTATCAGAATCTTCTCCATCACCAAGAATGGGTTCTGATTCTGGTAGGTCTAAGGGTGGATTAGCAGGACCAAATTCTATTCTTCTCTTGGGACTAGCAGTGTCAGGATCACTCCTATCATCAGGAGATGGCATACTTCCTTCCTCAGTCGCAGCTTCTTCTTGCTCTTGGTCTTTGGTGTCCTCATCCTTTCCTTCTTCTTGCTCATCATCATCAGAATAAACTGGTTCCTCATCTGGTTTCAAGCTAGGGTCTCTCAAATCCTTTGGCCTCCTGCCATGATCTATGGGATTGTTGGATTCATACAATTTATCTTCATCTTTAACCCAGCACTTCTTCCATGGATTCCAATTGATTTTCATCCTCTTGAGGATCTTTTTGTTGAGACAGAAGGTATGATCTGTTTCATCAACTTCATCATCTTCATCAATACATTCTAGATTTTTGAGCATGGTATATATCATCTTTGAATAAAACAAGGCACTGGCTTTCTTGGATGGTTTTACCATTCTAGCTATGTGCACCATCACATATCTACACAAATTGATCTTCTCATGTGTTTTCAGAAGAAACAATAGGAAAACATCCTGGTACTTTACAGCAGCAGAATCTCCTCTACTAGGGCAAAGTTGGTTCTGAATAAACTTGAAAAGAAGTCTACACTCACCATCTAATTCTGAAGCTGTGATTCTCCGTGACTCTCTGTTTCCAGTCAGAAGCTCTAGAGCTAATTCGTAAGAGAAGTAATCAGATGTTGGAGGAATATTCCCAGCATAATCCTCATACCGACCTTCATGAGGTACATTCAAGCACTCAGCCCACTGCTTAGATGAGAAGGATATTTTCTTTCCTTTTACCACAGATGAAATCCTGGAAGCCTCCACACCATCTAAAGTGATTTCCAGATTCATATAGAACTCATGTACCGGCTTCGGGTAGTCTATTCGAGAGTTGTCAGAAAACCAGTCTATCAATCCTTGCGATTCAAGAACTTGCAGCAACAGTGACTTACTTGACAAAAGCCACGCAGAGCTGACTTCTCTTTCTACAGCAACAATCCGAGTTTCTAGGTTCGGATTTACTGATCGTTGATAGGTACTACTCGACTCGCCTCGAGCACGCTTTGAAGGTACAGGGCTATCCGGTCCTTTGCTCGGTCTCTTTTTCTTAGCCATTCGAGGATTTTGGGAAGGCAGGAGTTCGAAGGTTCGAAGTAGAGGGGATGAGAGGTTGAAAGGTTCGGCGGGAAATGAAAGGTCAAAGGTTTAGGGAAGATAAATAGCCGCGTATCATTTATTTTATCATTTAGGGTTCCCATAAAAAGTATAAAAGAAATTTAATAATTAATTACAATATAATAAAAAAAGATCGGTATGACAGATCGGTTGCACAGATCAGTTTCACAGATCGGTTTCACAGATCAGTTTCGCAGATCAGTTTCACAGATCAGTTTCACAGATCGGTTTCACAGATCAGTTTCACAGATCAGTTTCACAGATCGGTTTCACAGATCAGTTTCACAGATCTGTTTCACAGATCTGTTTCACAGATCTGTTTCACAGATCGATCATACACAACTCTTGTTTAAAAAATTTCATTCTTTCAGAGCATAAAGGGTTTGTGAAGATATCAGCTAATTGATGTTTAGAACTAATAAATTTTAAAGAAATATCACCTTTTTGATAATGATCTCTTAGAAAGTGATGTCTGACATCAATGTGCTTAGATCTAGAGTGAGACAATGGGTTCTTAGATATATTGATTTCACTAGTATTGTCACAGTTAATTGAAACATGTTTAAGATCAAATCAATAATCCAATAAAGTGTGTTTCATCCACAGAATTTGTGCACAGCAACTACCAGCAGCTGTAAAGACCCGTAAAATTCAAGTGAAATTTTTTCTTAATTTTCGTTAGAATTTTACAAGAGCGCGGTTTCAGACGGCACCTGATTCCGAGGCCCGGAGTGCCCGGAATTAATTTCCGAAGTTTGGCTCGGGTACTTTCAGTGAACGAACGAGCGGGAATTCCTAACTTTTGATCCGGTGCTCGGAATTGAAATCCGAGGGCACCGATGAACTCGCAGCGCCGATATTCTCTTAAAGAGACCTTTTCGGGAGTTGCGTTTGTTGCGGGTTGAAAGTTAGTTTTGGGGTTTTTAGTTTGAGTTAAATAAAATTGTGTAGAACAATTTTATTATAACTTGTTAAAAACCTATCAAAGGAGGTTGGAAGTGGGACCCACACCCACTTAACCTCCCTTGGGAGGATTAAGTGTGGTGGGGCCCACACGAACCCCTAATCCTTTCAAATTCTCTCAACTTGCTTAACCCCTAATTAAATGACTTGAGTTACTTTTAATTATGGGAGTTAAACCCTTTGAATTACAAACTTTTGAAATTCTTATGTGTTATGTGATAATAAAATAAGATGTTGTCTTATTTTATTTTTGGGTTATCTGTTTGTCTTCTTGAGAGGTGGAGAGCTCTTCTTCTTCTTCAACTCTGACGAAGAACTCGAAGAACGTTCATCTTGACGAAGAACGCTCAAGCTCCGACGAAGAACGCCGCACCTCCATTCTTCTTTTCCCGTGTCAACGAAGGGGACGCCACTTCTTCCTCGGACAACCTTCGTCGGCGTACAAGTTTCGCCAACGACGTGTCTCTTCTAACGCATCCCTTCGTCATCGGATTTGACGAACGGCTACCGCGACGCCCGACCTCCGCGACGTCGTCTTCCGCGGAACCTTGACAATCTTCGAACCTTATACCCGAGGTAGGGGTTGTCGATTTCTTTTTGGTTTCCTTATTTTATTCTTGATCGTGATTTTAGCAAGACTAATGTGTGGCTTGAATTATTTAAGTTGCGTTATTATTTTAACGTGAGGGGGTCGGACCGCACGAACACGGCCGAACCCCCCTCCATCGTTCTTGTTTATTCTTGCGGGTCGAAGCAAGTGGCGTGGTGCCGTCGCACCACGCGGATAATCGTGCTTTTATTTTACGCGGCGCCGTCGCGCCACACCGAGGTAGAATCTTCAAGAACGCGACGCCGTCGCGCCGCGTTGAAAGGAATCAAGGCACGGCGAAAGGGGCGCGGTACCGTCGCACCGCGCCGGACGATGAACACCGCGGCCGGTTCCGGGCCGCGGCGGGACGAGGAGACCGCAGCCGGTTCCGGGCCGCGGCGGAAGAGAAGACCGGCGGCCGGGCCGCCGGCGTCGGAAGCCGAAGGGGGGACCGGAATTTCCGGTCCCGTTGGAGAAAACCGGCCGGCCAGCTGGCCGGCCGGAAGGCATTAAACCGGGGGAATTAATCCCCCGGCCAACACCCAAAACCCCCCTCTTTATGAGGGGGGCGTTTTTTTTAAAAGGGAAGGGGGAAGCCGGCCTCCCCTCCCCGGTTCCGCACCAGCAGGCCCCCCACGTGAGGGGGGGGGGGGCGCTTTTAAAATAACGGCGCGGCTATGCCGCGCCGCCTCTTGAAAAGCGGGGGATTTGATTCCCCCGCGCGGCCTCCTTGTGGTGACAGCCGCGTGCGGCCCCTCGCGGCGCCAGGCCGTCGCGGCCCGCCGCGCCGCCGCCGGCCGCCGCGCCGCCCCGGGGGGGGGGGGGGGGGGTCGGGCCGGGTCGGCCCGGACCCGGACCCCCCCGTTTCGAACCAGAATCGGTTTTTGGGCCATAACTTGAGCCTCGGACCTCCGATCGACGAACCGTCAGCGGAAACGCGATCCTTGGATCGAGACGGTCGTTTCGGTATATCGCACTCAAGGTTTCGGGTTACTTTGAGTTCGGCCGGGTTGGTTCGTTCACGAAACCAACTGGGCCTTCGGAGCGGAAACGCTCATATCTTGAGCTACGAACGTCCGATTGACGCGCCGTCAGTCGCGTTGTGTTCCTCTTAGTGAGACGGATCTTTTGGCATACTCCGCCCGAGGTTTGGACGCAGGTGGAGTACGGTCGGGTTGGTTTTTCCTTAAAAACCAACCGGGCCCCGGAGACGAAAATGCCAATAACTCTCAGACCGGGCGTCCGATCGACGCACCGTCTGTTGCGTTGAGTTCCTGTTGACGATACGGAACTTTTGGATACATCAACTCTAGTCTTTGTGACAGTTGATGTATCAGCCTCTCGGCTCGTGGAGCGGACCCTCCGAACGAGCTAGCTGTGTGCGGGAACCCTAGTGCTGGCTGCGACTGCTACAACTGCTACTACTGCTACGACTGCTACTGTGACTGCGACGACGACAGTACAGAGATCCTGTGTGGATTCGACGACGACAGTACAGAGATCCTGTGTGGATTCGACGACGACGACTACAGCACTCAACGATCCTACGTGGATCAGTGCTACAGGTCCTGTGTGGGCCCGATCCTGTGTGGGTCCGCGCTCAGCGGTTCTGTGTGAGCCAGCGCCTACAGGTCCTGTGTGGGCCCGATCCTGTGTGGGTCTTTGCGGGGGTTAGTTACCTATCGATCCATCGTGGGTCCGACGACTTAGATGGATCAGTGATCATCTTTATCGTCCTTGAAGAAGTATACCTGTGTGAGCTGAATCCTATTGCTTTCCTGTGTGGATTGTGTTGTGCAATCCTGTGTGGATTACGTTTTGCTTTCCTGTGTGGAATACGTTTACTATCCTGTGTGGACTGAGTTATACTTGGGCTCGGAGGTTGGAGCGTAATTGAATTGATTACTTAGGTATATGTATGGGCATATACCTAAGCAGTGTCGGTTGTTACTTCGTGATTGTAATTTTCTTCGTGGTTTATCCTTTGTGGATTTTGAGAGACCTTCAGGGGTCTCGGGGTCCATACTGAGTAGCTTATACTCACCCCTGCACGGGCTTTGCCCGCACTACGTTGTGTTGGTTGCAGACGACGGACAGCGTTGACCTTAGCTGAGGCTTACAGAGCGGGACGGTACCCGGAGGTGGACCACTGGGCGGGACGTGCACGGAGCGGACGGCGGGACCCGTGGAGAAGAGGAGCTATCTGTACCCACCCTTCAGGTGGGATTTCCAGTGGACAGCTCGGAGTAGCGGCTTTTACTTTTCAGTTGCTGTTTTTCCCTTTTCGAGTTGTACTTTACTTTCAGTTTGGGTTTGTATTCTGGCCCATTTACCTTTCCGCACTTTCAGTCGTACTCTGCTTTGTTTAGTGTTTACTTTCCGCTTGTTTACTCTGTGGTGTGTGCTTACTTTTCAAAGGAAATGCCTTCCCTTTTTACCGGGATTTACGCCTTGGTGCTAGTCGCCAGCCCCTGGCCTATGGAAGGCGGGCTTGGGGTAGTCACGGCACGGACCCCGAGGGCGGGTCGTGACAAATTGGTATCAGAGGAGTTCGGTTCTACCGCGAACTCTGATCTTTTCTATGTGAAGCAATAGTGTTTAGCGTATTCAGTGTGGTTATCAGTCCAGGGAGTCCAGTGTTGGTGCGGCGGCCGACGTATCTGTACACCAGGACCCTGACTTCTGATTTCCGACTTAATGCACGAAAACATTGATTGCGTGTGTGTTTCAAGTTTTCTTTGTAATTACTTTGTATCAGCTCACCAGGTATACTGTTCTGACCGTGGTGCACCTGTTTCCTTTTCAGGATGGCCCCACGACGACATCCAGCTAGGGTTCCGAGAGTCGAGCGTGATGACAGCCCACCGAGCGACGAGGCCTCGGTGCAGGGCCCTTTGTCAGCAGTGGCACCGGCGGTAGCTTTACCCGCCGAGCCCCCGATACGTCCAGCACCAGCCGCTGACGATGCACGTCGTCTCAGCGCACTGCATGAGTTTCAGCGCCAGCGACCACCCAGGTTTTGTGGGGAGACGGACCCCCAGGCAGCCGAGGACTGGCTGGAGGCAGTCGTACGTGTGTTTCGGCTAGTGAGGACACCAGCAGACCTCATGGTGATCCTCGCTGCGAGCCTACTGCACGCAGCAGCGGGCCGATGGTGGAGCTTGATGCTCCAGGTGCACGATGAGACATCTCTACTTTGGACGGACTTTGAGAGCCTCTTCCGCTCGGAGTTCGTCCCAGCCACCCTCCGTGCGGTGCGCATTCAGGTGTTTCTTCAGCTGCGGCAGGGCAGCATGACGGTCGCTCAGTACTCGGAGAGATTTACTGATCTCTCGCGCTACTCGACCGACATGGTACGGGACCCATTCTTCCGGGCCCGGACCTTTGAGCAGGGTTTGAGACACAAGATCAGGGCATCGCTGATCTCCCTCAGCATACCGACTCAGACAGGAGTACTGGAGCGGACCCTTTTGATCGAGAGCTTCCTTGCTGAGTCTACACCAGCGCCGAGACCCACCGCAGGGTGACACGTGGCAGAGTCTTCTGCGGCAGGCAGTCGACGGATGACTCAGGGGTCCAGGCAGACCAGACCTTCAGGCAGACGACCTCAGGACACTGGCTCAGCAGTGCGGGGCACACAGCGCGGAGCCAGTCTTTCGAGAGGCAGGCAGTGCTACTCGTGCGGCGGGCAGGGCCACATGGCTTGTGACTGCCCGACTCGCCGTGCCGAGGAGCAGCAGACGATTGAGGAACCACCGAGGCAGAGGCAGAGGGTCGACCGTGGCGGTCCGCAGGGAGGAGGCGGACGAGGCAGGGGAGCTGGCCGAGCAGCAGGTGGTGAGCGACGCTTTGAGGCTCTACCACCACCACCACCAGGAGGTCCACCCTGACCACAGGGAGCTGGCGGGCAGAGACAGACATAGCTCCAGGAAGCGGAGGCCTACGACCACGGCGCGCCCGAGATGATTCGAGGTACTATCTGTGTCTATTCCACCCTTGCTGTAGTTCTTATAGACACAGGAGCGAGTCACTCTTTCATAGCCGCTGCCCTTGTTCGGAGCTCGGAGATTCCGACAGAGCCGTTGGCTCGATCCTTACGGCTAGAGACTCCTACGGGAACAGACTCGACGATTACGCACTGGTGCCGGCAGTGTGAGCTTACTCTAGGAGGTGAGAGCTTCGGCTGGGATCTTCTTGTAGCAGCGTCGAGGCCTTACGACGTCATCTTGGGCATGGATTGGCTATCTACGGTCCATGCACAGATTGACTGTTTTAGGCGCAAGGTGTGTTGCGTACGCACCGACGGGAGAAGGTTCACCTTCACCGGCGAGAAGGGAGCCTTAGCAGCACAGGATGGACTTCCGCGGAGGAGAGGACAGCCCATCACTCATCAGTTGGCTAGCCTTATCCTCGGAGCAGTTGACGTGCGGAGTCCTGGTTTTCCTGCAGTGGTGGATCAGTTTGCGGACGTTTTTCCCGACGACGTTCCAGGGATACCTCCTCGCAGAGAGGTAGACTTTTATATTGACTTGTACCCCGGGACAGCCCTGATATCCACTCCAGCATATCGGATGGCCCCCGCCGAGCTTCGAGAGCTACGGGTACAGTTGGAGGACTTGCAGGGCAAGGGATTCATCCGACCCAGTGTTTCACCCTGGGCTTCCCCGATATTGTTCGCCAAGAAGGCGGACGGGAGCTTGCGACTTTGTGTTGACTATCGTCGCCTGAACTCGGTGAAAGTGAGGAACAGGTATCCGCTACCGAGGATTGATGACCTCTTTGATCAGCTCAAGGGAGCACGGTGGTTCTCGAAGATAGACCTCAGGTCAGGCTATCATCAGCTCAGAGTCAGAGACGAGGATGTGCAGAAGACGGCCTTCAGATGTCGGTATGGCCACTATGAGTTCTTGGTTATGCCTTTCGGTGTAACCAATGCTCCAGCAGTGTTCATGGCTCTCATGAACAGGATCTTTCAGCCATACCTCGATCGGTTTGTCGTGGTCTTCATCGACGACATTCTGATTTACTCTACGACAGAGGAGGAGCACGCCTATCACTTGCGAGTTGTTCTTGACACACTCCGAGAGCACCAGCTTTATGGTAAGCTCTCGAAGTGCCAGTTCTGGATACGTGAGGTCCACTTTTTGGGACACGTTATCTCTGAGGCGGGAGTTGCAGTGGATCCCGCGAAGATTGAGGCTGTGTTAGCATGGGAGCCACCCAGGAGCGTGACTGAGGTTCGGAGTTTCTTGGGACTAGCTGGATACTATCAGAGATTTGTGCCGAACTTCTCCAGAGATGCGGCATCACTCACAGCTTTGACGAAGAAGGGGAAACCCTTCGTGTGGTCAGACAGTTGTCAGCAGAGCTTCCAGGAGCTGAGACAGATATTGACTAGCGCACCTATCTTGAGGTTTCCTGAGGAGGGAGTAGGGTACGCAGTCTACTGCGATGCATCAGGGACCGGACTCGGATGTGTTCTGATGCAGGAGCGGGCAGTGATCGCCTATGGAACACGTCAGTTGAGGCCGCATGAGTAGAACTACGCTACCCATGACCTGGAGTTAGCAGCAGTGGTCTTCGCTCTGAAGACATGGCGACACTATCTGATGGGTGAGCGCTTTACAGTCTTTTCCGATCATCAGAGTCTCAGGTATATCTTCTCGCAGAAGGACCTGAACCTGAGACAGCGACGATGGCTCGAGTTCCTCCAGGACTATGACTTTGAGATAGTCTATACTCCTGGGAAGGGGAACGTAGTAGCCGATGCCCTCAGCAGGAGGACGGGCATTCAGCTACTTGAGGAGGCGACGGAGCAGCTAGCCTCTTTGCAGATATCCTTCGTGGATAGAGATGGAGCAGCCTTTCTTCAGTCTCTCACAGTCACTCCTCCACTACTGCAGCGGGTCAGAGAGGCACAGCGTGAGGATGCTGACTGTGAGACACGGCGTGCACAGATATCCTCGGGACAGGCACCTGATGGTTTCTCCCTTGGAGCAGAGCATGACATCATTTTCAGAGGACGTACCATGGTACCAGTCGCATTGCGAGAGGAAGTACTCAAGGAATTTCACACTTCTCCTTTAGCGGTACATCCTGGAGTGGCGAAGATGTATCAGGACCTCAGACGAGAGCATTGGTGGCCGGGTATGAAGAATGTTGTAGCAGAGTTCGTTTCTCGATATCTCACCTGTCAGCAGGTGAAGGCAGAGCATCAGGTACCAGCAGGCTTGGTACAGCCCTTGGAGGTTCCGGAATGGAAGTGGGACGGCATATCTATGGACTTCGTGACTGGACTTCCACGCACTTCCAGAGGTCACGACTCCATCTGGGTGATTGTTGACCGACTCACCAAGTCGGCACACTTCTTACCCATCAGAGAGCAGGGCTCAGTGGAGAGCTTGGGACGTCTCTACGTTCAGGAGATTGTGCGGCTCCACGGCGTGCCATCATCTATCGTTTCCGATCGAGATGCCCGCTTTACTTCCCGGCTTTGGAAGGGGTTACAGGAGGCGTTCGGGACGCAGCTACGTCTTAGCACAGCCTTTCACCCTCAGACGGATGGTCAGACGGAGAGGACCATTCAGACACTCGAGGACATGCTCCGTGCCTGTGTCCTCGACTTTGGTCGTAGCTGGGAGGACCACCTACCCTTGGTGGAGTTCGCGTACAACAACATCTACCACTCCACCATCGGGATGGCACCGTACGAGGCGTTGTACGGCCGACCATGTAGATCTCCTTTGTGCTGGACAGACCCTGGGGAGTCAGCACTGGTGGGACCGGAGATGGTCCAGGCCACGACAGAGAAGGTCCAGGTCATCCAGGAGCGGATGAGGACGGCTCAGAGCCGGCAGAAGTCATATGCTGACAGGAGGCGGAGGCCACTGGAGTTCGAGGATGGCGACCACGTCTTCTTGCGGGTCTCACCTCGACGTGGTATTCGGAGATTTGGCCGAGGCGGCAAGTTATCTCCGCGCTTCATCGGACCCTTCCAGATTCTCAGCAGGATTGGCAAGGTGGCTTATCGCCTGGTTCTACCACCTCAGTTGCACCGGGTGCACGACGTCTTCCACGTATCCCAGCTGAGGAGATACGTGCACGACCCGACGCACATCATTGACCATGGGGAGCTTGACGTTGATGATGGGGCGACTTTTACGGAGGTCCCGGTGGAGATAGAGGATCGACAGGAGCGGGTCCTGCGTGGGCGATCGATTCCTCTTGTGCGCATCAGATGGCAGCACGGGAATCTCCAGGAGAGCACATGGGAGCGGGAGGCTCAGATGAGTGCTCATTACTCTCATTTGTTTCCCTAGTTTTTGATGTATCTTTACGGGGACGTAAAGCCCTGAGTTGGGAGTAATGTAAAGACCCGTAAAATTCAAGTGAAATTTTTTCTTAATTTTCTTTAGAATTTTACAAGAGCGCGGTTTCAGACGGCACCTGATTCCAAGGCCCGGAGTGCCCGGAATTAATTTCCGAAGTTTGGCTCGGGTACGTTCAGTGAACGAACGAGCGGGAATTCCTAACTTTTGATCTGGTGTTCGGAATTGAAATCCGAGGGCACCGATGAACTCACAGCGCCGATATTTGCTTAAAGAGACCTTTTCGGGAGTTGCGTTTGTTGCGGGTTGAAAGTTAGTTTTGGGGTTTTTAGTTTGAGTTAAATAAAATTGTGTAGAACAATTTTATTATAACTTGTTAAAAACCTATCAAAGGAGGTTGGAAGTGGGACCCACACCCACTTAACCTCCCTTGGGAGGATTAAGTGTGGTGGGGCCCACACGAACCCCTAATCCTTTCAAATTATCTCAACTTGCTTAACCCCTAATTAAATGACTTGAGTTACTTTTAATTATGGGAGTTAAACCCTTTGAATTTCAAACTTTTGAAATTCTTATGTGTTATGTGATAATAAAATAAGATGTTGTCTTATTTTATTTTTGGGTTATCTGTTTGTCTTCTTGAGAGGTGGAGAGCTCTTCTTCTTCTTCAACTCTGACGAAGAACTCGAAGAACGTTCATCTTGACGAAGAACGCTCAAGCTCTGACGAAGAACGCCGCACCTCCATTCTTCGTTTCCCGTGTCAACGAAGGGGACGCCACTTCTTCCTCGGACAACCTTCGTCGGCGTACAAGTTTCGCCAACGACGTGTCTCTTCGAACGCATCCCTTCGTCATCGGATTTGACGAACGGCTACCGCGACGCCCGACCTCCGCGACGTCGTCTTCCGCGGAACCTTGACAATCTTCGAACCTTATACCCGAGGTAGGGGTTGTCGATTTCTTTTTGGTTTCCTTATTTTATTCTTGATCGTGATTTTAGCAAGACTAATGTGTGGCTTGAATTATTTAAGTTGCGTTATTATTTTAACGTGAGGGGGCCGGACCGCACGAACACGGCCGAACCCCCCTCCATCGTTCTTGTTTATTCTTGCGGGTGGAAGCAAGTGGCGTGGTGCCGTCGCACCACGCGGATAATCGTGCTTTTATTTTACGCGGCGCCGTCGCGCCACACCGAGGTAGAATCTTCAAGAACGCGACGCCGTCGCGCCGCGTTGAAAGGAATCAAGGCACGGCGAAAGGGGCGCGGTACCGTCGCACCGCGCCGGACGATGAACACCGCGGCCGGTTCCGGGCCGCGGCGGGACGAGGAGACCGCGGCCGGTTCCGGGCCGCGGCGGAAGAGAAGACCGGCGGCCGGGCCGCCGGCGTCGGAAGCCGAAGGGGGGACCGGAATTTCCGGTCCCGTTGGAGAAAACCGGCCGGCCAGCTGGCCGGCCGGAAGGCATTAAACCGGGGGAATTAATCCCCGGCCAACACCCAAAACCCCCCTATTTATGAGGGGGGCGTTTTTTTTAAAAGGGAAGGGGGCAGCCGGCCTCCCCTCCCCGGTTCCGCACCAGCAGGCCCCCCACGTGAGGGGGGGGGGGGGCGCTTTTAAAATAACGGCGCGGCTATGCCGCGCCGCCTCTTGAAAAGCGGGGGATTTGATTCCCCCGCGCGGCCTCCTTGCGGTGACAGCCGCGTGCGGCCCCTCGCGGCGCCAGGCCGTCGCGGCCTGCCACGCCGCCCCGGGGGGGGGGGGGGGGGGGGGGGGGGGGGTCGGGCCGGGTCGGCCCGGACCCGGACCCCCCCGTTTCGAACCAGAATCGGTTTTTGGGCCATAACTTGAGCCTCGGACCTCCGATCGACGAACTGTCAGTGGCAACGCGATCCTTGGATCGAGACGGTCGTTTCGGTATATCGCACTCAAGGTTTCGGGTTACTTTGAGTTCGGCCGGGTTGGTTCGTTCACGAAACCAACCAGGCCTTCGGAGCGGAAACGCTCATATCTTGAGCTACGAACGTCCGATTGACGCGCCGTCAGTCGCGTTGTGTTCCTCTTAGTGAGACGGATCTTTTGGCATACTCCGCCCGAGGTTTGGACGCAGGTGGAGTACGGTCGGGTTGGTTTTTCCTTAAAAACCAACCGGGCCCCGGAGACGAAAATGCCAATAACTCTCAGACCGGGCGTCCGATCGACGCACCGTCTGTTGCGTTGAGTTCCTGTTGACGATACGGAACTTTTGGATACATCAACTCTAGTCTTCATGACAGTTGATGTATCAGCCTCTCGGCTCGTGGAGCGGACCCTCCGAACGAGCTAGCTGTGTGCGGGAACCCTAGTGCTGGCTGCGACTGCTACAACTGCTACTACTGCTACGACTGCTACTGTGACTGCGACGACGACAGTACAGAGATCCTGTGTGGATTCGACGACGACAGTACAGAGATCCTGTGTGGATTCGACGACGACGACTACAGCACTCAGCGATCCTATGTGGATCAGTGCTACAGGTCCTATGTGGGCCCGATCCTGTGTGGGTCCGTGCTCAGAGGTTCTGTGTGAGCCAGCGCCTACAGGTCCTGTGTGGGCCCGATCCTATGTGGGTCTTTGCGGGGGTTAGTTACCTATCGATCCTTCGTGGGTCCGACGACTTAGATGGATCAGTGATCATCTTTATCGTCCTTGAAGAAGTATACCTGTGTGAGCTGAATCCTATTGCTTTCCTGTGTGGATTGTGTTGTGCAATCCTGTGTGGATTACGTTTTGCTTTCCTGTGTGGAATACGTTTACTATCCTGTGTGGACTGAGTTGTACTTGGGCTCGGAGGTTGGAGCGTAATTGAATTCATGACTTAGGTATATGTATGGGCATATACCTAAGCAGTGTCGGTTGTTACTTCGTGATTGCACTTTTCTTCGTGGTTTATCCTTTGTGGATTTTGAGAGACCTTCAGGGGTCTCGGGGTCCCTACTGAGTAGTTTATACTCACCCCTGCACGGGCTTTGCCCGCACTACGTTGTGTTGGTTGCAGACGACGGACAGCGTTGACCTTAGCTGAGGCTTGCAGAGCGGGACGGTACCCGGAGGTGGACCACTGGGCGGGACGTGCACGGAGCGGACGGCGGGACCCGTGGAGCAGAGGAGCTATCTGAAACCACCCTTCAGGTGGGATTTCCAGTGGACAGCTCGGAGTAGCGGCTTTTACTTTTCAGTTGCTGTTTTTCCCTTTTCGAGTTGTACTTTACTTTCAGTTTGGGTTTGTATTCTGGCCCATTTACCTTTCCGCACTTTCAGTCGTACTCTGCTTTGTTTAGTGTTTACTTTCCGCTTGGTTACTCTGTGGTGTGTGCTTACTTTTCAAAGGCAATGCCTACCCTTTTTACCGGGATTTACGCCTTGGTGCTAGTCGCCAGCCCCTGGCTTATGGAAGGCGGGCTTGGGGTAGTCACGGCACGGACCCCGAGGGCGGGTCGTGACAGCTGCTATGTATTCTGCCTTGGCAGTAGTCAATGCAACTGAGTTTTGTTTCTTACTACACCATGATACTATGGATTTTCCAAGAAAATGACATGTTCTAGATGTGCTCTTCCTATCTAACTTACATCCAGAAAAGTCAGCCTCTGAATAGCTAGTTAGGTTAAATGATTGTCCTTTTGGATAAAACAAACCTAAATTTACAGTATACTTAAGATACTTAAAAATCCTTTTAACAGCCAGTAAGTGTGATTCTTTAGGATTAGCCTGAAATCTATCACACATACATACACTGAACATAATGTCTGGTCGACTAGTAGTAAGATAAAGTAAGCTCCCAATCATACCTCTGTAATTGGTTTGATCCACTGGTTTCCCAGCATCATCTGTATCCAATTTACAGGTAGTACTCATAGGTGTATCACTTTCCTTAATACTATCCAATCCAAAATGTTTTAAAAGATCCTTTGTATATTTACTTTGATTTAAAATAATTCCATCTTTAGTTTGAAAATTTTGAAAACCAAGAAAATACTTAAGCTCTCCCATTAAGCTCATTTCAAATTCATTTTGCATAACCTTTGAAAAATCAGTACATAAGGAATTTTTAGAAGATCCAAAAATAATATCATCAACATAGATTTGTACTATTAATACATCTTTTGAAATCCTTTTTATAAAAAGAGTGGGATCAGCTACTCCTTTTGTAAATCTTTTTGAGATAAGGAAGTTTGAAAGCCTTTCATACCAAGCTCTTGGAGCTTGTTTTAAACCATATAAAGCTTTAGAAAGTTTAAAAACATGATTTGGAAAATGAGGATTTAAAAAACCAGGTGGTTGTTCTACAAAAACATCTTCAACAATAAAACCATTTAGAAATGCACTTTTGACATCCATTTGATATAGCTTGAAATTCAGATGTGATGCATAGGCAAGTAAGATCCTAATAGCCTCTAATCTAGCTACAGGTGCAAAGGTTTCCTCATAGTCAATTCATTCTTCTTGATTGTAACCTTGTGCAACTAGCCTAGCTTTATTTCTAATGATGTTTCCAGATTCATCAACTTTGTTTCTAAACACCCATTTTGTGCCTATGGTCAAAATGTCCTTAGATCTTTCTACTAATTTCCAGACTTTGTTTCTTTCAAATTGATTTAGTTCTTCTTGCATAGCCATTACCCAAAATTCATCATTGATAGCATCATTGATATTTTTAGGTTCTAAGTGTGAAAGAAAAGCTTGTTGTTCAACCTGATTTCTTAGAGAAGCTCTAGTCTGTGTTCCTCTATCTAGATTTCCTACAACAGCATCTAAAGGATGGTTCTTTAGAGTCATAGATGGTCTTGAAAAGATTGGGCTAGAGATTTCAGATTCATCTACAGATTGTGGTTCAACAGAAGAAGGTTCTGGAGAATTTCCAGAGCTGGATGTTTTAACTATAGGTCCATTGTCTTTATCATTGAGATTCAAACCAGAGAGATCATCTTCAAGAGTGATTTTAGGTTCATGTGGATCAGTTTCATCAAATTTGATGTGAAAAGATTCTTCCACACATTTGGTTCTTTTATTGAAAACTCTATAGGCTTTACTAGAGATAGAGTAACCTAGGAAAATTCCTTCATCACTCTTGGATGCAAATTTGTCAAGATTGTATTTAGTATTGAGAATGAAGACTTTGCAGCCAAAAACTTTGAAGTAGTTAACCTTAGGCTTCCTATGGTTCCACAACTCATAAGGGGTCCTCTTAAGAACTGGTCTGATCAAGACTCTATTAATGACATAACAAGCTGTATTTATAGCTTCATCCCAAAAGTAAATAGGCAGTTCATATTCATTGAGCATAGTTCTAGCTATTTCTTGCAGGGTTCTATTCCTTATATCTACTACACCATTTTGTTGGGGTGTCCTAGGGGCAGAGAAATTGTGACTATAGCCATTGTGTGAGCAGTAAGAATCAAACTCATGATTTTCAAACTCACGACCATGATCACTTCTCAGGGTCTTAATCTTGAGTCCACTAAGATTTTCTACATACTTGGAGTATTTAACAAAGTAAGAACAAGCTTCACTTTTGTGAGATAGAAAATATACCCAAGTATATCTAGAAAAGTGATCTACAAGAACATAGACATAGTGCTTCCCATTCAAACTAGAAACTCTAGAAGGTCTAAATAAATCCATGTGAACCAACTCGAGAGGTTGAGAAGTTGTCACTTCTTTCTTTGATTTAAAAGAAACTTTATGTTGCTTTCCTTTTTGACAGGGATTACAAACTTTGTCTGCTGGAAATTCAAGTTTGGGTAAGTCTCTAACTAAGTTCTTCCTAGAAAGTTTTCTAATAGAGTGTACATTGCAGTGTCCTAATATTCTATGCCAAATCCAAGACTCTTTATGAAAAGCATTCAAATAAGGAATATTCTGCTTAGCTAAAGAATCTAAATCAACAGCATAAACATTTTCATTTCTTAAAGCAGAAAATACTAAAACATTTTTTGAGTTAAAAACATTGCAAGAATAATTTTTAAATTTCACATAAAAACCATCATCACAAAACTGAGAAATGCTTAACATGTTATATTTAAGTCCATCGACAAATAAAACTTCAGAAACCAATATTGAACCAGTTTTACCAATCTGGCATAAGCCGATGATTTTTCCTTTTGAATTATCACCAAAAGTGATAAAGCCTCCATCAACTTTGACTAAGCTCTTGAAACATGAAAAGTCTCCTGACATATGTCTTGAACATCCACTGTCTATGTACCATATCTTCTTGTGACAGCTCTTCAAGCAGGTCTCCTACAAAACAGATTTAGATGGAAGATGATTTTGGTACCCAGATCTTCTTGGGTCCAGACATGTTAGCCAATGATACTTTAGGTATCCATATTTGTCTAATGGGTCTCATATAATTTGTAGAATTAACATTCTTTGAAAGATAAACCTTATTAGATCCATACCTATGAATATAACTGGTTGAGGCATATGAAGTTCCAGAATTAACTATCTTCTGTCCAGATTTAGGAATGAATCTAGTTTTGGAAACTTTTCTTTGTCCAGGTTGGTATCCTATACCAGTAGTATATCTAGGTGCAACTTGCTTTCCTAGCATTTGTGTTAGAGTATTCTTGACATTTTTGAACTTCTCTAAGTCTTTTTTGAGTTGATCGTTAGACAATTTTAGTTCAGTATTCTCTTTAAGCAACTGAGCATTCTTTTCTACTTCTATATCCAGATCAGATTTATGCTTAACACTTAAAGCATACAATTTCTTTAAACCTTTATATTTATCTTTAAGCTCATTACAGGTTTCTTCAAGAATATCAAAATATTCAAACAGTTCATATTTAGACATGTTATCACATTCAGAATCATCTCCAAAATAATATAAATTTAAAGCAGGAGTTTATGATGTTACCTCAGAAGTGTTTGTCATGAAACACATGTTGGCTCGATTCCTTTCAGAGTCTGAAGATTCAGCTTCACTTGTGCTGTCTTCTGAAGCACTCCAAGTAGCCTTCATGGCTTTCTTGTACTTGTTATCCTTGTATTCATACTTCTTTCTGTATTTCAGCTTTGAATAGTCTGCTTTTATGTGTCCTTTTCTTTTTCATTTATAACAGACAACTTCATCTGATTTATCAGACTTCTTTCAATCCTTTTTCCAGTGTCCTTTGTTATCATACTTTCCTTTGTAGTTTGACTTTCTGAAAAACTTCTTCTTCCTATATAATTTCTTAAGTCTTCTAGCAATGTGAGCCATCTCAGCATCACTGTCAGAACCATTCTCACTTTCCTCACTGCTTGAACTTTCATTGATAGCTTGAGGCTTTTCCTTATCCTTACTCTTTGAGGTTGTAGTCTTGAAGGCAATAGACTTCCTTTTAGGTTCATCATCTTATTCTTTGTTTACCTTGAGTTCTTCTTCATACATCACCAACATACCAATTAGTTCCTTGACAGGAAGTTCTCCAATGTCACACGATTCTCTAATGGGGACAGAGGTTCCTCTCCATCTTTCAGGTAGACATCTAAAAATTCTCATGATTTGTTCCCTTGCTGGAACATCCTTTCCCAGAGAAGTCATTGTGTTGACAATTTCATTGAACCTGAGATACATATCAGAAATGGGTTTATCAGGCTTCATCTTAAAATTATCATACATAATAGTATAGGTATTCAATCTCATCTCCTTAACATTAGTTGTTCCTTCATGAGAAACAGCTAAGGTATCCCAAATTTCATATGCAGTTTTACATGCAGAAATTCTATTAAAGTCCTCATCTCCTAGAGCACAGTACAAGGCATTCATAGCTTTACAATTATTATTGTAAGCAGTCTTTGTAGGTTCATCCCAAGTAGATCTATCAGTAGTGGGAATTTTGTATTCAGATTCAATAGCAGTCCAAATATCAAAGCTCATGCTTTCTAGATGAATTTTCATTTTATGTTTCCACTGAGCATAGTTGTTTCCATTAAAGAAAGGTGGCCGGTTAGTAGCAGCGCCCTCAAGTCTATTATCCATGATATCACAAAAAGAATTTTAAAGAGATAAAAATTTAGAAATAACAGAAATTTTAAGAACTTTAAAATACAACTAAAATCACAGTTGAAAACCAGGGTACTTTGGAAAATATTAACCAACATTTGATACCAAATGTTGGTCGGAGTGGATACTCAAGAGGGGGGTGAATTGAGTTCCAATTAAAATTTTCTGTTAAAAACAATGTTTATTAAAATCCCCCTATTTCAAAAACATATTAAACTGTAGTGAATTTATACAGATTATAAAGGTTCAATTAGTTTCTCAAATATTGATTAGTTCTCAGTTAACTTAATCTTATGATTAAATTAACTTTTGAAACTAACTTACTGGTTTATAATAAATATAAACACTTGCGAGTTTAACTATCAAAGTAGCTTTGAAAACAAATTATATTTAAAAGTAATAGCAGCGGAATATGAAATAAATATGTAGTATGGATATAGTATGTAGCTACAAACACAGAGAATTAACCAAGAGGTTCAGTCTCAAGCCGAGACTTAGTCCTCTCAAAAGTTTATATAAAAATGATCCACACCCTGGATCGGGGTTAACAACAGTGAACACACTGTCTAGGTCACAAGACCTCTACCACAGTTCTGCGTGGGGAAACAAACAACAGCTTAGAGATGTCCATGTCTCACACGACCTCTACCACTATCCACAGTGGGAAATGAAGTGTAAAAAGGTTTGCTGAGGATTTACAGATCCTCCAGTGAAAGTACAGGAGTCATTGTGTGTGTTTAATACAGCAGATAACACACACTACTCAAGATGTAAAACAAATGTATCACAGAGCAGAGATGTAGAGTTTAGAAATGGCTCTAGTGATTTCAGTGTAGCTCTGGACTCTATTGTATTTTGTCAGAATTTATTCTGAGTCCTCTTCTCGTTTTTGTTTGAGAAGAAGAGTGTCGTATGCTTCAAGTTCAAAGGCAGTGAGATGTAGTCGATGAAGTTCTTCAATGTTATTTTGTATGCACAGAACTCTTCTTGAGTAGCCTTGATTGTGTATGAGATTCTGTCTTGCTTGGTTCTTCCTCTTCTTTCTTTCCTCTATATTCTTCTTGTGTTCTTCCGTCCACTACACTACCTTCTTCAGCAGAGTCTTCTTGTTTTTATGTCACGTGCTTCGGAAGACAGAAAAAGTTTCCTTTCCGCAGGTACGAGGTACGGTTTCCTGACATCCGACAACCTTTATTAATTAATTGACAGAGCATTAAAATATACCTAATATGACCGTTGGTTAGATAAAATAAAGATAAAGATAAAGAAATTCAAATAGTTGTTTATGACTATTGAAGAATAAGGTGATCGGTAGGTCATCAGCATTAGTGAGTAATGATCGGTGACTTAGATAGATCAGCATCGGTGAGTCATTTGCATCGGTGAGTCATTTTGCATCGGTGAGTCATTTTTCATCGGTGAGTCATTTGATCGGTGAGTCAGTTTGATCAGCATCGGTCTGTCATCTGATTGGTGAGACAGTTTGATCAGCATCGGTCTGTCATCTGATCGGTGAGTCAGTTTGATCAGCATCAGTCTGTCATCTGATCGGTGAGTCAGTTTGATCAGCATCGGTCTGTCATCTGATCGGTGAGTCAGTTTGATCAGCATCGGTCTGTCATCTGATCGGTGAGTCAGTTTGATCAGCAGCTCATTTTGATATCGGATCGGTGCGACCGTTATCCTTTGATATTGGATCGGTGCTTCCGATGTTTGTTGATATTGGATCGGTGCTTCCGATGTCTGTTGATATTGGATCGGTGCTTCCGATGTCTGTTGATATTGGATCAGTGCTTCCGATGTCTGTTGATATTGGATCGGTGCTTCCGATGTCTGTTGAATCCAGAAGACTTCCAACATACTTTGTAAGTCAATAAGCATAGACAAAAACATGATAACAATAGATTGTAATTAAGTTTATGAGAAATAAAACTAGATTAAGCATTAATGGTATGTGATGATTTGTGATTATTAAAACATCAATCATAGACATGAAATCAAAAATCTTCTAGAGGGCTCAACAGACCCTATTAATACACCAGGGTACCAATACTTCAACCAAAAATATAAATTCTTTTATAGAATTAAATAATGGAATGTTTTTTATTTTTGATTTCCACCACAACCATATAGAGAATACTAATAAAATAATCTCCTATTTGATTTTGGACTCACTTATTATATTTTATTTTTGAATAAAAATACTTGGGAATTAACTTCCATCTAAACATACATGGTTTTTTCCTTATTCACTAGGTACTTAAGGGTTTCATAACAAGATTATATGGTCACCTTTGTACCAAGAAAACATGAAATAAATTTATCTATAGAAAAAACAACTATTAAAAATTATTTCCTTGTGGTTGTGAAATGGTTCTAGGTGGCATCCAATGTTTATGAATTAGATTATATTTCTTGATGAATTCCTTTAATAATTTGAGACAATACTACTCTGATAACATGGTTCAAAATAAGAAAAATTAGTTCAAAGGGGTTCTCTCAATTGTGAGGCTATATCACTTGTGGTGTAATTGGTTTATTCTTCAATTCATAAAAATATTTCATTCAATAATCATTAAAAGTAAATTCAAAATATTTAAAAAGTAATATAGAAACTAGATGATAAACCTTTCTAAAATAATTCATGATCCTACTATAAAACCTTTCATGTTCATAAAAATATATAACTTGGTTTACACATGTTGGATATTTTAATTAATTTATCACTCAATTTTAGAATTATCCACCTCAATTAATTTTTATAAAATGACATGACCAAGAACAATTTCTCTTTAAACCATGAAATTGAACTTTTCAAAATTAAAAACACAGTTCCTATCAATATATATATTTTCTAAATATTATTTATATTTTCCAGACCACGATAAAATGATTTTACAAATATAGTGAAATCATATAGAGAAATTTCTAGGAAGCCATCAATATGATGATAGTAAATTCTTATCATTAATATTTAGAATGAACATAGTTCATTACATAAGATAGGTTTAATCCTTATATTATCATTGGTTCTATAAGAACATGTAAATATTTTTTTATTAGTATAAAATGGTAATGGGAACTTGAAAGTATCCTGAAAATCCATCTAAAAAACTATAATGGGTCATTATTAATAACTTTATAATATTTGACCAATAAAAAAAATGGGGAAATGATATTTACTGGTGACCTGGTTCAATTTCCTGTATTCTATACCCAATATACAATTGTTTTGGATTCTAATATAGATTGATTCATTATGTTAATTTCTCATTTTCACCAGTATAGTCTATTTATGAACTATGTGAATGAGATTAACACATTGTGAGTTAGATTCGGGGTTTATAATACATACAAATAATTATTTTTTTTCACTCTCTTGATTACCTCTGTCATGGTTGGATTGAGTCTTCAATGGTGATTCCTAAAAGGTGTTGAATTTTATTTAAGAAAAATTCTACACATTGTTATTTTAGGTCATATCCTAGAAATATATCTTATATTCTAGAATATATCTTTCATATTTTCCCTTAAAATTTTTATTATTCTTTGTTTTTGGATTGAATCCTAATATCTAGAAACATTTACCAGAAAACTTTCACCTTCTATTGGGTGCACTTATTTTAGGACCATGGAAAAGGGTTTTAACTATAAGGTTGGGAGACGTTGTTAGGATAGAATTTTATTTGTATTTATCACATACATTTCTTGGACTTATTAAAAACAATACAAGATATCGAATTTATCTTTATTAAACAAAAAATAAAAACCATCAAATAAATAAGTGATTACCTCTTATTCTAGTTTTTGCACAAATTTTTCATGTTTATTCCTATTTTTATTCATAGAAGTATAAAATATTAATTTTTTTTTCAAAAGTTAAAATTTATGGAAACACAACTAATTCTTTAATAGGGTCATTTTCATTGTTGTGTGATAGTTTGAAAAGAAAATGATCCTCCTAGGGGTACTTCATGTAAACAAAGATGTTGAGATGGATAGTATTCTCACCAAATTCTATAGTGAGAGTTCTCTAATATATATTTATGACAGTCATAGTTGTCTTCAATAAGATTATACCCAAAATGTTCAGAAATTGTGCAAGGGTCTTCTGATTATAGCCATTAAATGCATAAATGTTAGCTAGAAAGATCAAATTTAGGACTCTAACTAGCACATCATATAGGACACGTACTACAAATGTAGTGGATATTTTTGAAATTTGATAAACTACTCTTGTGAGATTCAATTATCATATTATCAATGGATAAAACACATAATGATTCATTACATTAATATTGGCTCTAATATCACACACAGAATCTTTAGAATACATAAAACCAATGCTATAAGGGATAAAAAATGTATATAGATCTTGATACATGGTAGACAGTTGTGGGGTGATCAAGGATAAAACAGATATTTCCATGTTTAATCTCCCATTCCATTGAATTTTACAATTTTTATATCACATTGTCTTTTGTAAATCATCATACTTTTGTATTTTTTGATAGATTCAAGCAATATCATATTGATTTCAATTTTTGGAAGGTTTCTAGATTGTACTTTTGAATTTTCTTCTCTTTTAGCTTCTTTGATGGAATCATTCTGGTGGGAAATAGTAGAGGAATATATTTATTTTAAATAATATATTTTTAAAACTATGTTTTTGATCTATTTTTATCAATTACATACTTTCCATCCTCTTACTATAATTCTTTATAACTAGAATAGTTCCTAGGTTTCTATTCATATTCTTCAGCTTCATTACCCCCAGTGCTACACTAGTTTTTATTGGAAATACATGTGAAATTTGATATAATTTATTTAAAACTCATATATTTTAACAATATAAAATTTTTCTTGGGATTTGGGATTAGTAGATTAATTAATTTTCCTACTTTTTTATACAATACCTCTACAAGGTTTCCAATATAGTTATTCAATTCCTTCACTCCATTCCTTAACTCTTTAACCTATTAACATTTTTATTGTTGTACAAGTAGTTATGAACTATTTGATGGTTGATTAAAAGGATTATATTTTCTGGAAGGGGGTTTATGGGAAGCTGGTTAGTTAAAGGGATATGTTTATGGTTGTTGAAATGATGAAGGTTAGTGGTACTGGTTCTGATGTGTTGGTTTATTCTAATTTAGTTTATTCCAAAATCCAAATTGAACCTTGGAAGGTTCTCTTTATCATTAAGTAGGATATATAAAATAATTTTTTAAATATATTACGAAAAAACTCTTAGTTCCCCACATCCATTACATTGGTTGGCGTAATTATTAGGTGAATGACACATACCACATAACGTTGTTTGTGATTGCTATTCACTTAACTATTTAAGAACCATTTTTCTAACTAGTGTGGTTAGTTCATCAAGAGTTTATTATATTAATGGGTATTTATAAGATCTTACATAATGTGTTCAAATGGTAATAGTACCTCCTATACCAAACTATTGGAAATTTTTTGTAATCTTATATATCAGTCCACTTACCTTTATTGATTATTTTTCAAGGAAAGATAATTTTGTTTATGTATCTAGTAGGTTCATGTCAATATTGATTATGAATTGATATAAAAATATTACTAAGTGATGATACTTTGTGGCCTAGTGAGAAAAACTAGAACAAAACTTTATAGACATCTTCAATTTCTCATATAAAGTCTCACTTGATGCTTATTAAGAGGAATAAATCTCTATTTTGATTGTTGTTCTTCTTGATGTGGGGGTAAATATTTAGAGAAAATTTTATTGAAATTAATCCCATTCATTTACCAATCCTGGATGTAAGATATGTAACTAATATTTATGTAATCCTTCAAATTATAATGTAAAGGCCCTCTAATTTACTTGATAACATTCCAAACCTCTAGGATTCAAGGTAGAGGATACCATGGTGCACACCTTGATATTTTTATTTGGGTATTCATATAGGAGACCATGTAATCTAGGTATTAACTATATTAGATAAGTTTTTAATTCAATTTTTTTATAAATAATTCTTGGTAATTTGAGTGTTTTGGTTTATAAGGAGGGGGACATAGAGATCTCTCAATATCTGGTTAGGATTTATTTCCATTGTGGCAGGCTCATAGTAAAAACATAGGGTTTCACTAGATTACATCATGAAAATATCCATAAAATCATATTTCGAATTTAGGTTTCCAATTGTTTTATCATATTTATTTTAATATTAGGGTAAATAGAAAAAAAATTATTAGTATTAGATTTAATTATATAATTTTAATGTTATTATTTTTTTACACCACCTCTCGAGAAAAAATTCTATATTTTTGACATAGCTTTCATTAGTGTAAATAAATATATTAAAAAAATATTATATTTTAAATATTTAATAGTGTAAACTATGTTTTTTATCCTAAGTGGGGTGAAAAAAAATCAACAATCGCTACTAGTTAGAAAGGGGTTGATTTTGAATGAATTAAGTTTTGAGTGAAACTGAAATAAATACATACAAATAGATTGAAATCAAGAATATGTAAGGTTATGGGTTTTTTTATGGGTTTCTTTTTAAAATTATATTATAGTCTCGAAAATAATTCAATTTTGTTTTAATTTATTATTAAATGAATGATTATACAATTATTATATCAACTATCCTAGGCTGAAGGATATAGTAAATACTAATATAGAAGAAATAATCACTTGATCAACCCTTTTTCCAGTATGTGTAAGAAATATCAATGATATCCAAAGATTAATCTAATCCCAAATCACTCAGCAAAATAAAAATTGGTTTTTTGGTGCTCTTAAGTAGTTTAAGTGAAATTCACTATCTTCCAACCACATGCCAATAATCAATAGACACTCACCTATTAGCCTACACTATTCGATTTTATAGAAAATAAACTAAGTGGATGGAGATATGTGGTCCAAAAACCAAGGTATAAAAAATAAATAGGACAAATAATTCAAAAATAATTTTATTTAAATCAATATTAGTCCACTTAATACTAAAATAAATAAACTAATAGTAGTTTTAATTCCTTAAAGTGTGAAATAAATCATTAAAAATGGATCTTATTTCCTTCCCCAATAACTAAATATTATTAATCTTACATTATAAGCGTAATATAGATGAAATAATGTAAGAAAAGTCAATTAAAACATCTGTAGAAAATAGAAAAACAGGTCCCAAAAAATTGAAAAAAACAACAACAACAACATGAGTCTAATTTCATTCTCCATCGATATTCTCTTCATTTTGTAGATTCCTTATTTATTTCTATTATCTAGGTAAATGTCAAAATATTTTTTCACTTTTTATTTTAATGACCCCCTAAACATTTATGTCGACTTACCATAAATTTGTAGCCCAAATATTTTTCTCTTTGTCATTGAACAACAACAGAACTCAGGGATTTATTATTTTCTATTTCAAAAGTTTCTCCCATGAATTGTTCCTTTAAACCACATAGTTTTAAAAAGGTTTTGTAAATATTTTAATTCCATAATGTATAAGGATTCAATCCATATGAAAAAATAAATTACCAAATGAACCTCTCTCAATTAGTAGTGGCACTCGGATTAGCTCAAGTCTCTTAATGATGAAACATAATAGCTCATAGCATGAACCTAAATTTTTCCAATTTCAATAAAGGAAAAAACCACATTTCTTCACTTAGTAGTTTAAAAATGTATTACATATAACTAAAAAATCTTATATATACCTGGTGAAACTTCAAATAATCTTATATACTATGATGAAAACCATGGAAAATATATTACATATTTATATCTTCATTTAAAAATATCTTATGGATTTCCATGTGTAATGGGAATTATCCAAATTATCAATGAAATAAAGGAAAATTATCTTAAAAATTGTTCAACATTCATTTATATTAACTAAATATATGATGTTTGGACCTTCTATTTTCCAGAGGATAAATACATGATCATATGTATCAGCTTCCAAGATTTATATATGCTCTAACAATTTTACATTTCAATTTCCTTTGTTAAATCTCTACTTCTACATAGATTCACTTCTTATGTATATGCTTCCTTTACCAAATCAAATCCACACCTCTAGGAATATCTTAAATATACTCTTTTTAAAATCTCTAGAACTTATTATATATTATATATTCATATAAGATATCAAAACATAACCAAATTTCTCTCCTATAGCTACAACTAATATATTTTACCTTCAAAATAACAAAATTATTAATTATAAATAACTATACATTTATTTTACTCAAAATAAAGTGATAAATTTACCTCAAAATTCCAAAAAACGTTAAAAAATATTCACAAAATCCATTGAAATTTTAGTTTGTCTCTAAAAAATCATAAAAATAAATTAGTAAGTAAAGGTATGGGAATAAAATGAATTGAGTATCAACAAAATAAAATGAATTCATTGCCTATGTGATGTGTATTCTAAAAGGAACATGAAATTTATATGTTCTTTAAGTAATATATGATAAGGTCTATAAAAAAATTTAAATGATATTTAAATACCATAATTTGTTTAGAATAATTAAATTTCTTTTAAACCTTTCATTATAGGGGAATTGAGAAATTGAAAGGAAAATAGAAATATTTTAGAAATATTTTCATATTCAGTATAAAATGAAATCAGGGACAAAGATATTTAAAAAAAGTTAGTTATGGAATATCAAAAATGACCTAATTGGGATAAATATTAAGTCTTAGTTAAAACCAAATTAATATTATTTAATAATAAATATATCTTCGGATCCATTATTCTCACACTTAACATTGTGAATCCTATTGGTTATAAATGGGTTTTTGTGAAATAAAATGATATAATAAAATATGAGATGGTTATATATAAGGATCATCTCATTTCAGAAACTTTTTCTAAAAATAATGAAACTTATTATGATGAAACATATAATATTATTATAAATATAATCAAATTTTAGAATTTTATCATCCATGTAGTAGTTCAAAATGTTTAAAAGTATCTTATGGATATTGTTGCAACCTAATTTTATAGATATATTAATAATACTGTATTTATAAAAATACACAATGGATTAAAAATTAATTAACTATTGAAATAAAATTCCAAGGATATATATTCAATTAAATTGAATAATTCCTTTCATAAATTAATTGAATATTATCATATGTGGTATAATATTTTAATAATGTTTTAATTTGACAAAGGATATGCAGATGAGCCTATATTATCATGTATTTTCATTATGAAAACAACATATAAATATGAAATCACTATTATGTATGTTTATCATTTAATTATCATCTATATTATTGAAAATATTCATAATGTAATCTAATAATTAATGAAAATATTTTAAATGAAATAATTCATATAAACCAAATTTTTTCTTGGTTTAAAATTGATCATATTTCAAGTAGAATAATTTTTTTCATTAGTTAATTTATAATATGAAATTTCACAATTCTATTTAATATTAATAAAATAAATAATTTAATTTCAAAAGTGGTCATCAAAATTCTAAATATGAAAAATATTAATATACACCTTTTGAAGAAAATGTGGAGTTAGTTGTTACATTTATTCAACATGAGATTTGATGTATCTTTTATATTTATATTCAACTATTTATAATATTTGATTCTAATATATTAGAAATTTTTTTTATTCAAACAGGACCCAATAAACTAGGTCCCCAGCTATGCTGGTAGTAGATCAAGTGTGCTACCAAAAGACTTCCTCCAATAAAATAAGAGATGGTGATGAGCTTTAAGAATGCATAACACACATATGCAATGACTTATACTATAAACATGTAAACATACACATATATCTATGATTGAATTATATATATATATAATGTAATCCTATAAGAAACCAAATGAAGTATATCATGCACGAACCAAAGACTGATATCCCAATAATGAAATACAACCCAAAATACATAAAGCAGAAAAAAAATCACATCATCCTACTAAAGAAAAACCTTAGACAGTTGAAATAGAAAAAATCCATATCATGACTTAAGAATTTTCAGTAATAAGATCCTTTAATAATAAGCAATGTCAAGCTATACTATCTCCAAGTCCACTAACTCCTATAGTTCGTTCAACCACCGAGTCTGTCTCCGAACCATATGTTTTTTTCGTAGACACAATATGTGTGAACATGAAGCCCATTTAGGTGTGAGTATAAATATACATAATAGAACACCCTAGAAACCTAGAATATAAGAATAATTTAACCAAAATAAATAAAATTGTATCCATATAAGCTTTATTGAAATTGGATAAATGTTCTCAAATAGGATGCCAACCATGCATCTTATCTCATTAGGATTCATCTAATAGAATGAACTTGGTTACTCTCAAACACCACATACATGAGTGTACAAACACTCAAAATAATAATAACTATACCTCTCTAAATTTATAGAAACATAACATGACTTTTCAAGGAATATAAATATTTATTTAGGGATTACTTGATCCATATATAGGACCACACCTCAATATACTAGGGAGTACCAACTATACTTATAGAGGATATTTCCTCGACATATGGGGGAGTATTGAGTCCATTGATGGAGGAACATGCCTTGATATATGGGAGAGTACTGAATCCACTATTGGAGGATCTTTAACCAATATATGGGGGATTTATTAAACTTTATCTATCATATGGAGGATCACACCCTATCATTTGTATATCTATAGAGGAGTACCAATGAAAAACCATATCTTTTAAACACTTTATTTCATGATTTATTACAAAAATATATACATAATATAGTATCAAAAAATTAAGCAGCCTATTATCTTTGTAAAATTAGATACATAGCATAATAACTCTAAATAGGGATATAAAAAAATTATTTAAAAAATTCAATAACATTCTCTTAAATGCCATGGATCTTCTAATATTTCATGGCATAACATCAGGACGTAAATAAGAATGGGATGATCAATAATGCCCAGTAAGGGATTAATCAATGAATAATATAATGTAAAGTAGTTAATGTGAGTCACGGGGCACAACTTGATGACATTAAAGGTGAGAATCATATTCATGTACATCGAAGAAATATATAAGATGATATCATCAAGGTAACATATAAATGTGGAAACAACATAAAACATGACATCATAAGAATAATTCAAGTCTAACCACTGATACATCATAACATATTGTTATTATGAAAATGGGGCATACACCATACATGGTATCTATTTAGATAAAAACATTACACAATTCATTATAGGGATGCATAATTCCAGGCCTAACGATCACATTCATATCATGTACATGAATTTATGTTCTACATAGATCATACAATATAAGAATATATTTCATCACTTTTAATAAAATGATTAAGTAGTGTGGATTTCAAAATTGGATGTTCTGATTCAATGAATGTTAGGTAAAAATAAATTAATACCCTTTAATGTAAGTAGGATTGGGTAGTCACAATACAGAAGTTTTTCATGGAAAATCATAGAATAATTTTGATAGAAAAATTCATGTACATAATGGTTCATGGAAGGGATTAATGATAGAGAAATGTGGTATATAATTACTTCAGAATCATAAAGATAGTTAATGGATGCTTAAAAATACATATCAACATGAAAAATTGGAAATAAAAGGCTTAATACTATGAAAGTACATGACTAAATCGGAATAAGAACAGAATCCCTTACTTGAGAGGTTACTTCTAAAATCTTTGGAGGATATTCATAGGATCTTGGGACCACCATGAGAGGGAATTATATAGCGATATTAAATTAATTATTAATGGGTTTATAGTGAATATAAAAGGGATGTTAGGTCGGTATTTATATAAAAAGAGTGGTGGGCTCTTTATTAATTTCTAAACATAGGGTTTAGATACTAAATAATATAATAATACAAACCACAAACCTTACCATAGATTTTTACAATAGATTCTACCAAAGCAAGCTGATTTACAATATTTTATAAGGTTAAGAATACAAATAATTAAAATAATACCATTCATGACATGTAAGTGTGTCAAGTTTATAAGTAATTGTTTTAAAAAAGTGAAAATATAATATAGGTTTTGGAGGATTCATTATAGATTTTTACAATTAATCAAATTATATAAAAAACACAAAAATTTAAATGGGAAACCTATTTTTTGTTCATGAATTCCTTTTATATTATTTATTACATAACCTTTAGGCTATTATGATGTCATAATACATACATTATATTTATATTATTTTTAATTTTTACCAAAAAATTTACTATCCTATAAAATTATGACAAATTATCCACTAGAAAATTTTTGAATGCTAAATTAAGAAATGATATTTTTTTCCAAAATATTTTTTAAAATATAGGAATTTTCAATTTTAAATAAAAATCCTTATTCATTAAAAAATATTTATTTTTATGGAATACATTTTTCCGAACCTTAAAAAACTACACGATGATTCATTTGATTATATTACCATTTATATTTAAATAAATATAATTTATAAGAAAAATTAATTAAAATAAACTTTCATTAAAAACCAATGTATTTACCAAAAATATTTTTTTATTAAAACTATATATTTCCAAGAAATACAATTTTTGTTTCTTTGTATCATGATATTTTTAATCAAACTAATTATATAATATTATATATATATAATTAATAGTGAAGAGGATTAATATAATATTTATTTTATTAAAATATAAAATATAAAAAATACATACTACTAAGTTCTAGATACATAAACTTTTATTACACCAATATACGCACTAAAGGTAAGGTGTACGATTTTAGTATTTTCTTTGGGTGGTTCAGAAAACAAGGTTTGGGTAGAAATATTAACAATCTTGAACCTCTCCTAGAAATATTTTATCATGATTTTTTGTAATTTAATATTAGCTTGGGCTTGGTAAAGGGGAAATCCTATTGATTTTATATCCCTCAAAAGCTCTAAAAAATGAGCTTCATAGGGTATGATTGTACATTTTGGTCCCATCAATTCTTCCATTTGTTTCAAATAGATTTTTTACAACCCTTAATATATAATATTCTTAATGGTCACAGTAGAATGGATATATTAACTATGGTTATGAGGTTTAATAATATTTTTAGCTAAAAAACCTGATATATTTTATAATAATTAAAAAGAAAAAATGAAATATAGTGCATGTGTTTTCTATAACTACATTACTTAATTAGGAATTTATTCATTCAGAATCTAATTTCATTTATAATATTATTTTTCATTTAATTATGCACCTTTTAAAAATATCACCCTCAAAATTTTAATTTTTTGCACAAAAATAGATCTGGGATCTTATGATTCATCTACTCTTCTAGTTATCATGTTACCTCCTCATTCATGTGGTTCCACCACATGACTTTGAATATGTGAGTTTTTTTTGTATAACATTGTATCTATAATATAAGAACTTTACTAGATGCTCTGCATGTGAAATACCATTCTCCAAATGTACCACCTCTAGATTCAATATATGTGAGGGTTCTGGGATGTACTTCCTTAAGAGGGATAAATGAAACAATTCATGTACTAATGATTGGTGAGATTGGATTTATTTTCAATAATACACATATCGAATGCGATCAAGGATCTCAAAGTGGTTGATGAATATATGACTAAAATTTCCATTTTACCAAACCTTATGACTTTTTTCCATAGTGATATATTAAGGAACACCTTATCTATGACTCAAACTTTGGGTCTCATTTATGATTGTATAAATGAATTTTTCATCAACCTTGGGTGTATTTTTTATTATTTAGAATGGTTTTAACCTTATATATCATCTCTTAGATAAGATCAGGTACCATCAACTTCTAATCTCCAACATTATCCAAACATGTTAGAGTCTAACATCTCTTTCCAAAAAAAGTCTCATAAGGTGATAGTAGATAATATTTTTATATAAGTGATCACCTAGGTAGAATTTTTTGATCCTAACATCCTTTGAAATCCATTGAACATGATCTTGGTATATCATATATATTTTTAATGTTTCTATTCGAATGAACATCCATTTTGGGGTGATAAGGAGTATTGAGACTTAGATTTATATCCAATTCTAGCTAAAGGGTACTCCAGAACCATGAGGTAGAACTCATATCTCGATCAAATAAGATAGAGAGTGTTACTCCATGAAATCTTAACACTTATCTTAAGTATATCATAGTGAATCGGTCAAGAGAGAAACCATCCGTGATAGAAATGAAATGTGCTTGATTTTTAAAGCTATTAAGTACCACTGAAATAGTGTAATGGCCTTTGGATAGCCTGGGGAGTTTTGTGAAAGAATCCATGGTTATGTTTTCCCATATTTATACTGCTATGTGAAATTATTTTATAACACCCTTACACTTATGTCATTCAATATTGACTTGTTTTTTTACCAAGCATTGAGATAAAAAATTTGTAATCTACCTCTTCATGTTATCCCACCATATGTTTTCCTTAGATCTCTATATAACTTATTGTTTCTTGGATTAATAGATAATTCTGGACTATGAACATCATCTATAAGTTACCACATAATTTTAGTTTTTTAAGTGACATAATTCTAGGTTCCAAAACTTATAACTCTATATTTAGAAAATTTAAACTCTATAATATTCTCTACATTTATCTAGAACTCATCATCTAATTTGTATTATAATTTTATCTTTTAAAGAATGGATGGTTGAGAAGTTATTTGAGAAAAGTAGGATGATGTTTCTTTTACGATTCCTATGTCCGTCCTTCGTAAGTCTAAGAATATTGGACCACTTTAAATCATCAACATGGATGGTGTTGTGAGATCCACTATACTCAAATCATATTACACATTATTATTCTTCCCAGGAGGGTAATGGAACAAATATAAATAAAAATTGATCAACTCTAACCACTTTAATTGGTTTATATTGAACTCCTTTTGTGTTGTTTATACTTGATGATCTTATGGTCTATATATAGGTCTCACATATACCTATAAATATTGTGTCATTAAATATTCAATGTAAATATCACTACATCAAATTCAAGATCATTCATTAGGTAGTTCTAATCATATATATTTAATTGGAGTTTCCTATAGGCTATCACTTTGTTACTTTTAATGAGTACAAAACCCAAGACTTTTTGGACAAATCATTATAGATAAAAAACCCTTCCCCACTAGTGGGTAGTAAGAGAATAGGTATAGATATTACCCTCTTCCTTAACTCATTAAATCACTCTTTATATTCATCTATCAAAAAAACATTACTACATTATGAGATAAAATTTTTAGTGGGTTCGAAAATCATGTGAAGTTTCTCACAAATTGAAGATAATAGCTAGAAAATCCAAGGAAACTATGGATCTAAATCAAAGTTATTGGTCCAAAACATCCTTTAATTTCCTTCGTCTTAAAATTATCCACATATATCCTTTTTCTAGTGATAACATGAACCATTAATGTTACTTTATCAATATAAAAGTCATATTTACTAAAATTCACATATATCTTTTTCTTTAATAAGGTATTCCATGTAGTATTAGAATTAACCTCATGTTACTCCATGATTTTGGTGTATATAATAATATCCTCCATAAAAACTACCACAAAATTTTTGAGGGAATACCTAATGAATCTATTAATTAATTTCATGTTGATATCTAGTGAATTAGTGATTATAAATAGAATCACTATAAACTCATAGTTCCCACACATTGTATGGAAAAAGATCTTGGGGATATATTCAATCCTCACTTTTACTCGTTTATATCTCAACTGAAGATCTTCCTTTCATAATTATTAGTCTTTGCATAAATGATCAAACAATTCATCAATCTAAGAAAGAGGATAATTTTTTTTATCATTATCGTATTAATCTGATGATAATCAATGCAATGACACATTGTCCCATCTATCTTCTTCATAAAAAAGAATGGTGCACCCCATGGTGAAGCACTTGGACATATAAAAACTTTATCCCAATTCTCATGTAGTTGATTATTTAGATCTTCAAGTTCAATAGTGTCCATTATTTATGGATTCTTTGATATTAGAAAATATTAGTGTGTAATATCGATTGAAAACTAAAACTATTATTTAGGAGGAATACCAGACAACTATTTGAGGAACACATCAATATATTCTCTTATAATGGGCATGTAATCATGGATTATCTTTTCCTTAGTCTCAATCATTTGAGATAAATATGATTTATCATAAGGAAATAATCTCCTTACATGAGATGATAATTTCAAAGTAGATCCTTCCTCCCCCTTACACTTGTACAGAATTAGAGTGTGATTTGTGATATAGAGGGTGATTTCATTCTCCTGGAAATTTATGTTTAATTGAAATAAGTAAATATAACCCATGTCTAAGACAGCCTAAAATTGTGAAAAATGATTCATCATAAATACCACTAAAAAATTCATACCTCAAATATTTATAGGGGACAAGATATACTCTTGGGATGCAATAATTTTCCCATTCTCCTTTTTCACTGATAAATAGACTTCCTTATTTTGAGGCGGTCTTTGAATAGTTCTACTAAACATGTATGATATGAAAAATGCATAAAATCTGTAATGACCCATAATTTTATCAATGGAATTTACCTTCTTATAATTAAGTTATACAGTATAAAACACAAACACCACATAGAGAACCAAATAAAAATATTATTCTCATAAATAAAGAATTAAATAAAGGACCCTATACCAATGGAAAGGTAACATGACCGTTGGAATAGTAAAATGACCATTAGGAATAGTAATCTAGAAAAAATAGTAACATCACTGATGAAAGTATAAATAAATTTTAGGTATCTTATGAATGAAAATACGATATAATTATATAATGTTATAAGTAAATAAATGTTTTAAAAGGATCATATAAGTGTTGGTTTTTTTTGTAAAACATAAATGATTGTTTAAAATTTTGTAAATAATTTATTGTTTTAAAATAAAGTTTATTTTCATAAAATAGATTCATAAATTAATCTTATATTTTATTATAATTAAAAAATAATTTTTTAGACCTTAATTAATTTTTCAAAGGGTAAAAAAATAAATTATAATCTTAAAATTTATTTGTTTGAATAAATAAAAATTTTATTTAAAAAATATAATTTTCATATTCAGAAAATTATTTTCATAAAATTCATTTCATATTTTAAATCTACGCATTAATAAATTATTAGGGTGAATTTTTGGGATTTTTCTAAAATGGTTTATTTTTAATGAATAGTGAAATATGATAATTTATGATATAAGCTAGATACATAAATTTTTGAGTCATATCTGATGTATGGCTAATGTAAGTACCATTATCCTGAACTATAATTCACTATTTAATATATTTAGTTATATTAATCAACACTATTTATAGTCATGATCCAAAATAATAATCAAATGAATATAATAACAAAACACACCCCTCTCGTCCCCCTATAAATACCAACCCTTACCATCTCTCCTATTTAAACCTTATTAGACTTGTAACTTATCTAAATCCTAACCAATTCCCTTCCCAAGACACTTCCCAACATCTAAGAGGTTCTGGTCTCAACAAAAGACCGAACCCAAGTGTCATAAGGAGGTTCTCAAGGAGACAACATCCAAGAGGTAAAACCCTCAATCCTTTTCTTTTAATTCACATTCTTATCTTATCTAATTATAACCTCCCCTATCCAAAGAGGTATGATAAATATTTTATCATATATATACTATAATTATATTATGTTAATGGAATATCCATCATCAAATCTCCTCTCTTCTGCTTTTTTTTTCTAAAAATGAATATATCATCCGTGATGTGTCGATTCACCGCCTTCGTAGAGGATTAGTTTTCATTTTCCATTACCACGTTCAAGAAAGTAAATAAAACAATTATAATTGTTAAAATACATTTTAATATGTATATTATATATTTTTTAATTTTCTGGAACTAATTTATTGATATAACATTAAATAAAATTAAACTTGTTCGTGATGGTTTAAAAACCACCAAAATAAACTAAACATTTTCCATTAAGGTTTTTTCAAATGAATCATCATAATATGAAAAAACCAAATGATATATGAGAAACATTAAACTTATATAATTTTACTAATATTATATAATTTCACTTCTAAAGAATTATTATCATTTAAAAAGAACCTCTATAATTATACATAATAAAACAAAACAATAAACCATGAAAACATACACTCCCTATATGAAAAGATTAAACACTATAACTCATCATAATGGATATAAATGAACGTAACAAAATTAAAATAAATCATGTAATTGTAAAATAGGTTTTGAATTATGTAATTAATAAATCTAATTTTACTATCCATGATGTTATGTGCAAGTGAAAAAGGCATTCATACATAAGGTAAGAATATTCTCGAACCCAACTACCTTGCTTTGGGTTATCCCTCCTTTATGAAAAATTTCATTTTGTATATTCCTTTAATGTTCCTTAAATATTTTTTCATTGTTCTCCTATATTACATTCTAGGTATATACATGTTTCCAATCTGGTTTTTTGAAAAATATTAATATTTTCTAAAGAACTCTTCTTTCCCCAACAAATCTCCGACCCCTCATGTGTTGTTTATTGTCCAAAGGAAAATAATATCTTATTCCGATTTATAATTTCTATTTTTATTTTGGGGACCCCAAATTGTATTCATAATTTTTTTATTTATTAAATCCTTATTAAATTCATTTCATTCAATGAGTTAATTCATGATTATGATTGTTAAATGTTCAATGTGGCGTGCATGATTATGTAAATATTATAATGTGATTTGTGGTATTGGAATTATATATCCCTTAAATACATTGGGTAATGTAATGTATCTAATTTTATAATGTGTATTATGAAGGAACATGATGACATCATTGTTCAAAATGGTGATTTTATGGTTATTCATAAATGTTATACGTGAACATGACGCTATCTTTGTTCACAACTATGTGTGGTATTTTCTCATTAAGACATGATGTTTCATTTTTATGCATTGCCACATTCCATGACTTATTCAATATTTCCCTCATGATGTTGTTGATAAAATTACACTTGTGTTATTATGATGATTATTATGATCACTCATGTTTTTTTGATTCATTACCCTTATTCATCCTCTTACAAGGCTTTTAGCTCACCCATTTTATTTGATGTATATCCACATGTGACTACATGTACTAAGAAGGAAATGGGTTTTAAAGGAATAAAGAAAAATATTTTAAATAATTGTTTATGTTTTATTATTTTTTTGTTATTTATGTACCTAATTTTCCTATGATACTAATCTATTCAATCCTAAATTTGTTAACTTTTATATTTTTTATTTTAAAAATGATGTAATAGTCATGTAAGAAGAATCAATTTCACTATAGTATAAGATAATAATAGTGAAAATATTGGTTCTGTGTATAGTGGAAGTGTGTGATGAGTGGTGCCCAATATTTATTTCATTCATTATTGATGATAAATCCAAGATATATATGATATTTAATTACTATGATCAATGGAATTGAATAAAAAATCGACAATATTAATCACACCAAACCCAGATAAAGGGGATCATCGCATATTTTTTATAATCAATTTAAATAAATGTGAATTACCTCTACAGAATTATTTCTTTGTTGATGAATCAGTGTAACATCTGCAGTGCACCATCATTATGTTGTAGAAACCAAGTGTTGATTTCTAATAATGGTGATCCACATGTGTTCCAAGGATATCTAGATGTTGACAAAGATGTCTTTTGGTGATAGCATTGAAGATCCTAGCTCTTGCGTCATCTGCATTTGATCACCTTGAGAATCGCTTCCAAGTCATTCTCCTTGATCTGGTGGAGGATTGTTACTCTCTATTCTTGTGATAATTCTTAGAGAAGAGATCTCTCTGATCTTGAGAGTATTCTCCATATCTATTTTGAACAACCAAATCAACTATTGAGAAAATAACATAATTGGGTATCTTTATTTCTAGGGATAAAATAAAATAATTGCACAATTTCCCTAATTAATTATTTAATCCTCAAAAATCGCATTTCAAATAATAATAGTAATATAATTACTTCTCAGCGTGTGATGAACTTGAAAATTATAATAGAACGATATTAAATTAAATAATATTCAATATAATCATTTCTCACTAGACCATTAAACTCATTCCTCCATTCATGATATTTATCAGGCCTTTATAAAATGTTTATTTATTTTTTAAATAAATAACTCAACATTATTCTCCAATAAATAAATAAATATTATATTCAGTAAATAGAAAATAAATATTTATTAAATATTCTTCTTGCTATTTATTCTCTCAAATAAATAATAATGGAATAAATGTGATCAAACATAAAAGAATATTTATTAAACCATGTACAAGAATAATATTTATTCAGCATCCTGAATAATAAATAATAATATATTATTCAACTAAGATTCTGGACACACTTAGTGTGTCACCCTTTAGGCCTCTTTCTCAGTGGCATTAGGAAAAACACCCTAAAGTACAAGGTTAGGGTATAGAAACATGCCAAGGAACCCATAAAGAAAGAAGTTAATTCTATAATTATATGTCACCTTATATGAATGTTTACTGTGTAATATAATCCCTTTATCACAATATCTCTAATCAAGCCGGTTGCATGCTAGTTCCATCAACCTATGTACTCAAAATACCTCTCTTTGACATTCTGAAAATAGAACATCCCTATGGAACACCATGTTTATGGATTTATTTAGGATATATTATTTCTATCAAAGGGTCTAAGATATTAAATTATATTAATAAACAAAAGGGATAAATCTTTTCTCGTATTATTCATTAATGCAATAATTGTTGTGACATGCCTAAAATATCCTACTTATTTGCAAACAATTTTCATCTCAGTTTTCATCAATACATCTAATTATTCAACTCATAATACTCATTAATAATAATATTAAATTATAAAGACCAATACACATGTCCATAGATTCTAACATCCAAAAACATAAAGAAATGTGGATTTCCTACTGGTGGTTCTTGTTCACATAATACCCATACTAGATATCACAAAGGGCATACGCCATGATAAGGTGAATTAATTTCCTATAAGTATCCACCCATGATAGTCTGTTTCATTTGTGTCCCTCAAATGATATCTTCTGACTACGGAACGTATATTCATAAATAGTGTCCTAGCACTTCTGGGATATCATTATAGTGGGGAACTATTATGACCTTTTAGTTTGACAGCTACTCTTAACACAATATGACATACTATGTTACACAAAATAATAATCATGATGTAATAAAGAGTTTATTAATATTCAAAACAATGAATACAAGTTTATCATAAAGTACATAAGAACTTGGTTGTAAAAAACTCACTCCAATAGAATCCCACTTGTACTAGAGCCAACTTATAACGACCTTTATTCCGCTAGCTCTCACATGATACTCATGCTTCTGTTGAGATAGGCCTTTAGTCAAGGGGTCCTTCATGTTCTATTCCTTTGGTACTCTGATCACTGCAACTTTAACCCTCTTATAGAAATCCATCAAGAGGTTATTCTTATAAAGTGTATGCTTTGTCTATTTGTGTGACCTTGGATCTTTTTCAAGAGACACCACTACAATATTATCACAATTCCATGATTTAGGGTCTTTAGTGAAAGGTACCACATAAAGGTCCTAGACAATGTTTAAATCCAAAAATCTTCCTTGGATTCATCAGAAGTCTCTATATACTAAGACTCTATAATAGAATTAGCAAAAACTGGCATCTTTGAACTCTTACAGCTCACAATTACACCATTGATAAAAAAACATATCCAGGTTGCAACATTCGATCATTTTGATCATTCTAAAAACTAGTATCTATATATCCCCTAATTACCATCTCCTTGTCACCTCAATATACCATGAACATATCCTTAGATCTTCTTAGATACTTGAGGATAGTTTTAACATCAGTCCAATACTATTATCCAGTATCTTCTTTATATCTTCCAATCATACTTAGTGTATAGGAAACATCAAGTACAGTACAAAACATGACACTCAAGGTTGATCCTATCGCTGAATCGTATAAGATATTACTCATTCTCCCATTCTCTTATTGTTTTTGGGAACACATTTTCATAGAAAGATATAAATCATTTGACATTATAACCAATACACTCTTGTATTGTTCCATACTAAATCACTTTAGTCTCTGGTCAATATATATTTTTTGAATTAGTTCAAGTAGCCTCTTGGATCTATCATGAATGATCCTGATCCACAAAATATAGGCTACTTGGCCTAAGCCCTTCATGGAGAAACACTTGTTCAAGAAGTCCTTAACATATTTTAAGACAGTTATTTCATTTACAATATGTAATATGCCATCAATGTATACTACTAATATAATTCCCACATTCCCATTAAACCTCTTATAAAAACATGGATCACCCTCATTCTTAATGAAACCAAATTCGTTTATAGCTTCATAGAATTGAATTTTCAATGGCCTAGAATATTTCTCGAGTCCATAAATTGATTTTTATAACTTGTAGATACTCTTGGAATCACCTAGAGTCACAAACCCTTTTGGTTGTGTTAGATAGACATCTTCCTGAAGGTTCCCATTAAGGAATATAGTTTTGACATCCTTCATTCATATATCATAGTAATGGGATATAAAGTATGATTCTGACGGATTTAAACTTGGAAATAAATGAAAATGTTTCATCATAGTAAATTCCTTGGAGTTTTTTAAATATTTTATCCACTATCCTTAATTTATAGGTACTTACTTTACCATCCATGTCAAGTTTACTCTTGAATACCCATTGGTATACAACTGGAATTACATCAGCTAGAACATCGACCAAAACCCCAACTATGTTCTTATACATGGATACAAATTTAGAATTCATACCTCTAGACATCTTGAAGCTTCTGAGCTCTCAATTGCATCAGTGTAATAGAGAGGTTCATCACTATCAACCAAGAATGAGTCATTATCCCCAGTGATCATAAAACCATATCTCTCTGTTTCTATTACCTATCTTAGGCTCTTACATAGTACTTGTGTTTCAGGAATAACTTCTTCTATGGGGACCAATGGGATCTATTACTATACCAAATTCTATTTATCTTGAGCATCAACTTCATCAAAGTCAATATTCCTTCCACTATCTTTTTTGAGGATGTTCTCCCTCTCATGAAATAAAACTCTTCTAGTGAAAATCACTTTATTTTTTGAGGGGTTGTATAAGTAGTATGCCTTTGTTTCCTTCGGATTCCCTATAAAGAACACTCCATGCTCTAGGGTGCACGTTTTTTTCCTGAGAAGGCCTTAAAAATACCTCTCAACCCCATAGAAGTGTATGTGACAAAATGGGTTCCTATCAACTCCATAAATCTAAGGGAATTACTTTTTACACTTTAGTTGGTACACATTTTAATGTATATGCCATGCTTTGTAATACATATCCCCAAAAGTATAATGGAATATTAACATGAATCATCATCGACCTTACCATGTCTAACAAGGTATGGTTCCCCCTTTCACTAACATCATTCTACTATGATGTATAAGGTAGATTGAGTTGAGATAGAATCGAAAAATACCAAATAATGTTGATGAAATCTTGATTAAAATTTTCACCATCTCGATCCGATCAAATATTCTTTGTCATCTAACCAAGATAATTCTCTACTTCATTCTTGAATTCCTTGAATTCATCAAAGGACTCAAACTTATACCTAATCATGTAGATATATTCATATCTACCGAAGTCATCTATAAAAGTTATGAAGTAAGAATATCCACCTATAATATCTACTAGAAATAGTTCACATAGGTCAGTGTGTACCATTCTTCGAAGTTATGTGGCCATTTCACCCTATCCATCGAATGACGGTTTGTTCATTTTTCCTTATAATCAACAATGAAATCAATCAAGTGGTTTTAGCTAAGAAGATACAAAATAACAATCTTGATAGAGATATGTAAAATGATTCTCATTTACATGACCAGGACGGTGATTCCATATCTAGGTGTTAAATGAGTCATGTGAACACGATTCGTTATTGATTTCCAACACTTGTTTTTTTTAATTTAATACATAAATACTGTTATTTAAATTCGCCATACCATAACATATTTTTTTCTCATAAAAGTAACAAAATTTATTTAAAAATTTAAAAATAAACCCATATGTATCTAAACATGACATAGAAATTATGTTTTTAGTAACTATAGGTACATAATAATAATATATTAAAACTAAAATCATTCCCATTGGAAATGAAACACAGTAGTCACCAATGGATAGAGTTTCCATTCTTTCACCATTGGAAGCACAATTACACACATATCCTCTAGAAAACGTTCAAAATATACTTGATTCTTCTATTTTGATATAGATGTGAGAACCACAAGTTGTATCTAATACTAAATTTGTAGAAATGGAAAATTTTCACTTGATAATGAATACACCTTTAGCTTCCCATTACTTTTGGGTGTAGTTACTCTTCCATTGTCCTGGATTTCCACATGAAAAACAAAGGTCCTAATTTTCATTTCCATGCCTCTATATATTCTTCATCATTGAATAATGGTGATCATGAGCTTTAGACTGGTTATAACTCTTTGTCCCCTTTACCTTGTTTTTCATTTTCTTGTTCATGATATGGATTTAAGGTTTTTTACACCCCATTACATTATCCACATGGAAAATCAAGGTTGGAAGGTAAAAAATACTATTCTCTCTATTTCTCATATAATAATTCACAATAAAGCCGGAGAAGGTATTTGGTAGTGATGAATGTATGAGATATGTACGAAAATGATTTGAGAATTTAATTTCTAAGATTTTAAGGCATTCAATATATCCAATAATCTTGACTACATGAGGACCATATGGCACAAAATATCCATGATTAGTTGTGAGAAAAACATTGGAGATCTCGTACCACTCTTGTATCACCTTCTCTTGATTGAGATCCCAAAGGTGAGACATCATGTTGTAGTAATCCATATCTTCATGTTTCATTAAAATCTCATTATATGTGGATGATATCTTGAAGAATAGAAAATCTATAGAATAATTTAGATATTTTTTATAGATATATAGATCTTCATCAATTTCCTCATTTCTAGTCACAACTATTAAAGGTTCTTCCAGCACATACAATTTAATTTTATTGCAAAGGATGACCAGTAGGCATCATTGCCACTCCTAGAAATTAGTGCTGGTGAGAAGTTTTTCCTTTTCAAGTATGGATCACAATGATATTATTGATTTAATTTTATTTTTGTTTCTATAAAATAAGATAAGTATAATTTTAGTACTTTATCTTATAAAATTTAGGCAAATAAAAAAATAATATATTTATTAGTCTCCCACTATTTTATCAAAACCCAATATCCCACACCATTGGCTTTAGAATATACTGTTGGTCAGATATTCTAGTAGAAAGGATCTATATTACCCTTCTCATTAACCCACCTTTGGTTGGTTAGGAAACTAAAATGGTTTTAGGTAGCCATTCTAAATTCCAACTACATTAACTCAGAATTCCTTGATCTGTCGAGTGGACTCCCCAATCCTAAAATACTTAATTTTGGATTTCCAAAACCTTTTCCACTTAGTTAAACAAAGTCTTTCTTTGGAATTAAACCCTTGATGTGAACCAAGTTAGTAAACCCAAAACCTGATGTTATAATTCCCTAATAATTAAAATCACCCCTACTTTTGCTAGTCAATCACTTTGAACCATGGTTTGATTCTAACTAAAGTAATGGATGACTATACTAACATAATATTTTATTGAGTTATTTTATCCTTTATACATAAATTTCCAATTATTATCATTATTACATTCTTGTCAATATTAAGTGGGATTATTTATGTGATTAACCATGTATTAGAAAATATTTACACATAATCTAGTTTATTTTAGTTCCATATTGCATTCTTGTTAATTCATTAATTATGTGGTCATGAAAAGTCATCCATAATGAAATAACCATCAAAATGACAGAAATAAAATAAAGGGTTTGATCATGAGCTTATAATAATTGTTATTTTATCTAGCGGTTGATAAACTAATCATTGACTAAGGAGACAAACTCCTTGAACTAATTGATGTTTGAATTTATAGATTTCCAACTTTCCACCTTTGTATCTCCTTGTGTTTGTTTCTCCTCGGCTTTGAACTTAAACCGCCTTTACTATCTTAGTATCTTCATCCATTAGATATGTCTTTTACTCACTCAGAGGTGAGGGGAAAAGGGGTTTACATAAATAAAACCATGGGAACATAGGCCCTAAATAATAATGAGAAGAGAGGGTATGAATACCATCAATTTCATTTAATAATAGATTAAATTAAACCAATCACATGCAAAAGTGCTGGTCTAGCTCATCATCATCCACTCGCCTACAATGTATTATATATTTAATAAAACAAGAATTCAATTATTTAATCATTTTTATTTAAGATAAATCATGCTCGAATCGATTAATTGTTATGTTTAATTAATCAATACTTTTATCTAAATTCTTATCTGAATTTCATTGAGATTATCATCCTTTATAATTTTAAACAAATTAAATAAATTCATTTAAAATTAACTGTGTACATAACATGTACCATGGAGGAAAATGATGAATACCTATCCAAATACACCCAAAAAGTATAATACTAACATAAATTTTTTTAATCTTTGTGACATATAGAATACATGACTTATCACATACTTTCTTGATGTGTATTTCATAGATGATTACATGAATGACATGATTTTTCCATCATGTGTTATTCTTAAATTCATTTAGAGTAAGAAATTATAATACAAATCATACATGATAGGAAGATATGAACATTATGCATATATTAATTAAACATTTAAATATTTATGTATATTAAAAACTATCAAATGACATGTCCTATTTTTCCAACCACATACGGGTCTCATGGTAATCATAGTAAATTAAATAAATTTTAAATCTGCGTAATTTGGTATATGTACAAGACATCTATATCAAATCTACATGGCATGTACACATCTCACTGCTTATCTGAGACCAATTCCTGGGGACGTTGTGTGTAGTCTGTGCCTCAGAAAAATTGGAGTACACAACATGTCCAATGGGTCACATGCCATGTTGATTCTGTGTTACACGTTAACCTGATGGGTAGATTGTCTATAGAATACAATGCCCATCACTAACTGAAAGGGACTATATGTTGTGTCCAATGAGACACATGGCGTGTAATATGGATAAAAATGTGACAATTATTCCTAGTCAACATGTGGTATAATCATTAACAACACCATGTGTCATTAATTCACACGATTTGAGTATTATCTTAATTAAATCTTGGTGCAAAGAACACCACTACACGGCGTGTAACATTGGTTACACGACATGTATTGCTATTTTATCCAAGTAGAATCTTTGGATCCTGTGGATTAGTTACTCGATTGTATTTCAATAAAAAAAATAATTGTCTCGATCATATCTACATGAAATGAATAAGGAAGAAACAGATCTCTCAATTCATATTAAAAGAACTATTAATCATCAATTGAAAAACTAAATTATAAATGAAAAAAATCAACAATAATTTTAAATAATTATAAATATTTATGTGATCGATCTGATACCACTCATAGGTTCTAGGCACAGTAGAAGAGTGTGATGATTGGTGACTAACATTTCCTTTCATCATGATCGATAATCATTCTAATATCTATACTATTTTTAATCTCCATGATCAATAAAATTGAATAAAATATGAACTAAATTAATCACACTAGAACCAAATATAGGGGATCATCACATATTATTTATAATAAATTTAATTATATAATATTAGCTCAAATTAATTCTTTCTTCATTGATGAATCAGTGATAGATCTGTGGTGCACCATCATTGTGTTATATAAAACAGTGTTTATTTCCTATAGTGGTGATCCACACATGTTCCAGGAATCTCTAAATGTCACTAAAGGAGTCTCTGGGTGCTAGAAAGGAATATCCTTGTGCTTGAATCATCATCCTTTGATCACATTTAGGACTACCTATAAACCATTCCTTGTGATCTGGTGGAGGATTATTGCTCTCCAATCTTGAAAGCGTTCTTAGAGAAGGGATCTCTCTAGGCTGGGGAGGATTCTCCAAATTAAATCTGCACAACCAAGTCCTCTATTAATTAAATAACAGAATTGGGTATTTGTATTGAAATGGTCAAAAAAAATTATTCCATAAGTTCCCTTATTTTTAAATTAATTCCAGAAAAACCCCATGTAAAATAATAATTGTAATATTATTATATCTTGAAATGTGATGAACTTATGAATTTTAATTAAATATTATTTAATTAAATAACATTCAATATAACCATTTCTCATCATATGATTAAACTCGTTCCACCACTCCTCCGCAGTATTTATCAAGTATTGAGTAATGACTACATATTTATTAAATAAATATCACTCCATTATTCACCAATAAATAAATAAATATTATACTCAATAAAATATAAAATAAATATTTACTAAATGTTCCACTAAAGATATATTCTCTCCAATAAATAGTGAAAAAATAAATTTGATCAAGAATACATGAATAATTGTTAAAACAATTATGGGAATAATATTTATTCAACACGTTAAATCATAAATAAAACTATATTTTTAACTGAGATTCTCGACACACATAGTGTGTGATCTTCTAGGCTTATTTCTCAATTGAATTAGGAAAATCAGCCTAAATTCCAAGGCTATAATCTAGAAACACACTAAGTAACTCATAGAGAATGTTGTTAATGTAGCAATGACATTTCACCTCATACAAATACTTACCATGTAATATAATTCTTTTATAAAAATTTCTCTAACTGATTAGGTTTTATGCTAGTGCCATCAACCTATGCACTCAAAATCTATTTGTTTGACTTTTAAACAATATAACATGCCTATAAAAAACCATTTCCATGGATTTATTTAGGAGATATCATTTACATAAAAGGGTCTAGGATATTAACTTTCATTAATAAATAGAAGGGATAAATTTTTTCTCTCAATATTCATTAATGAAATATTAGTCGTGACACATCCAACATATCCTACTTCACCGTAAACATTTTTCATCACATTTTTCACCAATACATATAATTACATGACTCATAATACTTATTAACAATATTATTAAAGTATATGGACCAATAAACACATATACAAACAGGAACATCCAATGATACAAAAAAAATTGGATTTACTACTGGTGGGTCTCGTTCTCATATTACCCATTTTAGATATTACAAAGGTCATACACCATGAGAAGGTGACTGAATGTCCTTTGAGTATCCACCACTGATAGCCTATATCATTTGTGTCCCTCAAATGATATCTTCTTACTATAGAACATATATTCAAGAATTGTGTCATAGAACTTTTGGGTTTTCACCATAACAAGGAACTATTGTGGCCTTTTGGTGTGACAACTACCATTGGGAAATTATCACATACTATGTTACATAAAAGAAAAAACATTATTTGATATGGATTTTATCAATATTCATAACCATGAATACAATTTAATCATAAAGTACACATGAAGTTGGTTCTAGGTAATGAACTCTAACATAAAAACCATAGGATAAGATAAAGTATATATACACGTCCAAAAAATATTTGTTTTAGAAAAATGATTACCATAAGGATCCAATAAGACATGCCTTTAGTGTCAATTTCATAAAATAATAAATAATTTAGGCATTGTTGGATTACATTTTTTATAACCTTTTCTATTTTATAAAATAAAGAGAACAAGGATAAACCAAGATAATAACCTATATGAGGGATAATGAAATAATTTCCTAAATGATATAACCAATTCCATGGTAGGTAGAGTCCGAAATTTCATGGAAGTTCTTACCTAGCTGTATCAAGATATAAGAAATAACTTGACCCATTTGAACATTCACCTTCACCTAAGAAGGTTAAACTAGCTATAAAATATTTTATGTGGTAATGACCATCAACATTTAGTGTAAATTCTAGTCCAATTATTTTGGAATAGTGGGTTATCTCAATGGATAATATATTTTCTATTCACTAATATTCTGAGAAGTATAAGGTGACTCTATACATATATCGTTTTGATGGATATGCTGATCAATTGTGGGTGTTGATTAAGAACACCAATCCAAATGATGAAATAGAATATATGAAGTGGCAAGACTTTATGAAAATATTTCATAACAAGTATTTACTTTGAAATATAAATGAAAATATTGAGAGATTATTCATAGAGCTGATAAAAAAGTATGGTGAATCTATCATTAATTATGAAGAAAACATCACAAGGCTTTAAAGGTACACATCATGTTTTTCATCAAAATGATAGAAAATAGATATATTATTTACTGGTTTAAAACCACAAATTATAAATTCCACAGCTATCCAAGACATTGGGATATATGAATAAGTGGTTCGATGTTATCTCAATATAGATATGGAGTTTGGAGACTGGTTCCATGGTTACACAGATAAGAAGAGAAGAATATATTTTCAAGTTGGTGGATCAAATGAAAAAGAATAAAAAAGGATCCAACCACCCATGTGTAAAAAATGTGGGAAGAATAATAATGAAAATTATTTCAAAGGGATGTAGAAATTCTTAATGTTTGTGAGAGAGGGACATCAAGCTCATAAATGTATAAGAGACTCTAAGAAGTCAGCCAACATATTGGAGGAAAGGAGGTAACCTCCTAATAAACCACCTTTGGTTCAATGCTTTAACTATAGGAAGAAAGGTAACTATGAAAACCAGTTCACTAAACCATGATTACATGAAGGTAATCAAAGTCAATAGACACCAATGAAAAATGATCAATGGAAAGCTTGTTATATCACTACTACTAAAGTGGAGCAAGAAAATGAAATCTTAAAAGGTAGACTTCTTATTGACTCAATAATGAAAAATGTATTATTTTATTTTGGTTCTACACATTCCTCTATATCCTTCAAGTTTGCTAAAACTATTAAATACAAAACATGATATATTTAAGTATATACATCTATAGAAACACCTAGTGGTTCAATTATTTCAACCAAAGTGCTCGACTCTTCTCCTGTTGGCATATATGAGATAATTCTTCCAGAAAATCTCATAATACTTCCATTAGGGAAAATTGTTAATATAATGGGCATGGATTGAAAATAATTATATATAGAACACATAAAATATGATTAAATTTAAATCTATTTTCATATTCAAAACCATACCAATATCCTCTATAAATTCAAGGAAGATCAGGAATATCCTATAGAAAATACCTCAATGGTATGGGTGTTGATACCTTGGGAAGAAGCATACCTTTCCAAAAATTCTGAGCCAAAGGAAGGTGTATATATGGAGGAAATTCTTATTTTTAGGGAATAAATTGATGTATTTCTTGAAGAGTTAACCAAAATTCCCTAAGTTCAATAGGTAGACTTCTCAATAGAGCTCATAACCGGTGTCTCTCCTATCTCAAAATTCCCCTATAAAATGGACCTAATTGAACTCAAGGAATTACAGAAACATATGAAATAAAATTTCCAGAAATGGTTCATATTACCTAGTAAATCACCTTAGGTTAACTAGATCTCTTCATAATGAAAAATTATGGATCAATGTGGATGTGTATCAATTACCATTAGCTAAATAAAATCACTTTAAAGAGAAAGTATCCTCTTCCAATGATTGATGACTTGTTTGATTGACTACAAGTAGTCGTGTAGTTTTCAAAGGTGGATCTTTTTTATGGATATAATCAGATGTAGGTGAAGAAGGAACATATTCATAAGGCTAATTTCCATACAAATTATTGGAATTATGAATTTTTAGTGATTCCCTTCAGACTTACTAATTCCTCTAGAACCGTTGTGTATTTAATGAATAGAGTTTTCAGAGACTACCTAGACAAATTTTTATTAATTTTTATCGATGATATTGACATATAATATAAGATAAAAGATTAACATTAAGAACATATAAGGATGTTAATGGAGATTTTAAGGAAGGATAAAATGTATGCAAAGCTCATCAAGTTTGAATTTTGGATGTAGCATGTCACATTCTTGGGGAACATGATCACAAGTGAGGGAATTTATGTGAACCCTTTAAAAACAAAGGTAATTAAGGAATGTAATAGACCCACTAGGGTTATAAATATCCATATTTTTTATATCCTATCTGGGTACCACTAATTGTTTGTGATAACTTTCTCACAAATGTATCTCTTGCTAATAAAGTTAACACGGAAAGGGGTAAAGCTTGTATGGATAGAAGAATGTGATGAAATGTTTAAGGAGATTAAGAATAATATAATCACTACACCTCTACTCACACTACCAAAAAGTGGAAAAGATTTTGTGATATATAGTGATTATTTAATGAAATTATTTGGTTGTGTACTAATGAATAATGATAAATTGTTATCCTTCACCTCATGATAGTTAATGATCCATGGGAAGAACTACTCAATTCATGATCTAGAGTTAGTATCTGTGATTTTTTCCTTGAAAATCTAGTGGAACTACCTCTATGGTGAGAATTTTGAAATATATAATTATAAAAAGAGAATAAAGTATATATTCACACAAAAGGATCTCAATATGAATCAAAGGATATGGTTAGAGGAAATCAATGAATGTGATTTCTATATTCACCATCATCTTTGGAAAGAAAATAAGGTAGCTAATGTTCTTGGTAGAAAATATCATTCAACTACATCCAAGATGTGGATTTGGAAAGACCCTATATTGATGGAAATGAAAAGGATGGATTTGGATATAAAATTAAAGGGAATAAATCCAACCTTGACCAAATGATTTCTCAACCACCTATCCATGATAAAGTCAAAGAGGGACAAAGGGATGATTTGGATATACCAGAGAAGGTGAAACTGTTGAAGGAAGGGGAGCTACAAGAATTAATCATCAATGATAATTGTGTGATTTGGTTTGTAAAAATGATTTATCTTCATTCATCGCCAATGATAAAGAAGAATCTACAGGATAACGAACATTTATCATATTTATCCATCCATCCTGGAAGTACCAATATGTGTTGTGATATTTGAGAACACTTCTAGTGGGAAAGTATGAATACGAAGATTTCAGAGTATATCTCAAGGTGTTTGGTTTGTTTGCAAATTAATGTAGAGAAACAGAAGTAAAAAAGGATGATTCCTCCATTGGATATACCCACATGAAAATGGGATAATATCACAAGGGAATTTATCACTAGTCTATTGAAAAAACACAATAGAAACAATGTGATATGGGTTGTGGTGGATTGACTCCCCAATACTACCCACTTAATTTCTATTTGTGAATATTTATTACTTGAACAACTTTCTAAGATATCTAGAAAAGAAATGATTAGTATGCATGGGGTTACACTATAAAATATTTCTGATCATGATACAAGGTTCACATATAAATTTAGGATAGTCCTTCAACATTATTCGAGTACTGAATTGAATTTTAGCATGGCTGATCAACCGTAACCCAATGGACAATTTAAATGTACTATTTAAATGCTTAATGAAAAATTATGATCTTGATCAATGAAATTAAAATTTATATGGGATCAAAATATCCCATTGGTTGAATTATCAAACAAATAAAATTTCCACTAGAGTATTCATATGGATCCATATGAAGATCTATATGGGAAGTGATGTAGAACTCCAACCTATTGGGATGATGTTGGAGAACAAAAGATACTTTGAATTAATCTTGTTCAAGGGATGGTAGATAAGTTTCAAACCAACCAAAAACCTATAAAATCTACTTAGAGTTGGAAGGAGATGTATTTTGACAACCATCGAAGAGACTTGGAGTTTTCATTTAGAGGCAAATTCTTCCTTCAAATATCACCATGGAATAGAGTCCTGTAGTTTGTCAATAAAGGGAATCTTAGCCTAAGGTACATTTTCCCCTTTGAGATCTTTTATCACATATATGTAGTGCCATATCAAATTATACTTCCACTAAATATGGCTCAAGTTCCTGACGTGTTCCATTTATATCGCATGAGGAAGTACATGCATGTCCCCTCACATGTACTAAATCTATAGGTGGTACAAATGGAGAAGGACCACTCGTATGAAGAGAAACTGGTGAAGATCCTGGACTATAGGGAAAATTACTATCCAACAATACAAATCACCTTTTCAATGTTTTATATAGGAATAATAAGTATGAAAAAGTTACATCCGAATTGAAGGAAGTAGTGAAGGAGAAATACCAACACATGTTTTCACATTAGTAGGTAACATGAAATTTCAAAAGGGGGGAAGAATGCAATGGCCCCAAATTTTATCAATGTAATTTTCATTCTTATAATTATTTTATATGGTATAAAACACATACATCATATAAAAAACCCAATAAAAATATTATTTTCAAAAATGAAGAATGAAATAATTGGTATTTATATAAATTAAGGAACCTATACCAATTAAATAATATCTTGACCGTTGGAAAAGTAATTTTACCGTTAGGAATATTAATACATCCAATATAATTGTTACATCACCTATGAAATAATATACAAGATTTATGTATCGGATAAATGAAAATATGATATAATTATATCATGGTATAAGTAAATAAATCATTTAAAAATGATAAATTAATTTTTGTTTCTTTTGTAAAACATAAATTAATAATTAAAATTTTATAATTGATATTATTATTTAATATAAAATTTATTTTCTTATGAAAATCATATATTAATATAATGTTTTATTATAATTAATATATAAATTTTTGAGGCCTTAATTAATTTTTCAAAGGGTAAAAAATAAAACTATAATCTTAAGGTCAATATTTATTTAATAAATGATGATTTTTTTTAAAATTTAATTCTTTTCATATTTAGAAAATTATTTTCATAAAATGTACCAAATTTTTGAAATCTACACATTGAAAAAAAAGTTAGGGTTATTTTTTGGATTTTTCTAAAATAGTTGAGTTTTTGTGAATAGTGAAATATGACAATTTACAATATAAGCTAAATACACTAATTTTTGAGTCATGGATGGGGTAAGAACAATTATCTAGAACTAACATTTACTATTTTATGTATTTATTCATAGTAATTGATGTTATTTCTAGTCTTGAGAAAAAATAATAAAGTAATTAATATAATAACTAAAAACACCCCTCTCCCCTCATAAATACCACCTCTCACCACATATTCTCCTCACACCTTTTAAGACATTTAACTTGTATAAATTATACCCAATTACTTTACCAAGAATCTTACCCACATCCAACATCTTCTAGTCTTAACAAAATACCAAACTCAAGTTTCTTAAGGATGTTCTCAAGGAGACAACATTCTAGAGGTAAAACCATCAATCCTCATCTTTTAATTTCTTTTATTTTATTATACTATCCTAGTATTCCCTATAAAAAGAGTCATTATAACTCCAATATAAAATATATACTATAATTTATTTATTTTAATGTATTATCCATTATCAAATAACTTCTCTTATCATTTTATTCTAAAAATGAATACATTATCTCAAATGTGTCAATGCACTGCCATTGTGGACGATAAGTTTTCATTTTACATTACTAGATTAAAGGCTGGTCATAAAACCATTATTATGGTTTAAATTTTTTTAATATGAAAATTATTACATTTTTAATTTTTTGGAACCATTTTATATACATAATGTTACATAAAACGAAACTAGTTCGTGATGGTCAGAAAAAACCACAAAAATAAACTAAACATTTACCATTATTGTTTTCTAAAATGAATCATCCTCATACTAAAAAATGATATATAGTAACAATTAAACTTATTTATTTTCATTAATATCATATAATTTCACTTCTTTATAATTATTCCATTCTAACAAGAGTCTCGATAATTATACAGAAGAAAACTGTTCCTCAAACCATGAAAATGTATTCTTCTGAAATGATGGTATTAAACTATATAACTCATACAAAAAGATATAAATGATAAATAAAATAAATTCATAAGAGGTTATAAATAAAATAATTAAGGAATTTAATTTAATTATCTAGGATATTAACTGCAAGTACGGAAGGCATTCGGATATACGGTATGGGGATTCTCTAACCTAACTCCATTTCTTTGAGTTATCCCTCCTTTATTCCAAATTTCATTTTTATATTCCTATAATGTCACTAAAAATATAATTTTATTATTATCCTCTTTTTATTTTCGGATATATACATATTTCCAACTTGTATTTATGACAAATATAATGATTTTTCAAAATAATTCATTCCAAATCAAATTTTCAGCCCCTAATGTATTGTTTCTTATTCAAATGAAAATGACCTATTATTCCAATGTATGATCTCCATTTCTTTTCTAACCCCAAAGTTTTTTTCATGAATTTATTACTAATGAAATCTTCATGAAACTCACCCCTATACATTGATACTTTATGATTATGATTAACATATGTTCTTTGTGTCATGCATGATTATCGAAATATTACAATGTGATTTGTGGGCCCAAAATTATATATCCATCCAATGAATTGGGTAATATGATATATATTAAGAGATAATGTCTACTATTCATGAAAATGATGCTGGTTTTTTTCAAGATGACGATGTTATAATTATTCACATATGTTATGAATGAACATGATTATAGATTCATTCACAAATATGTGTGGCATTTAACCACTAAGTCATGAGGTTTTATTTTTATACATTTCGACATTCTATGCCTCTATCCAATATTTCCATCATGGTTTTTATTATGATCATTTTATTATGTTATGATGAAGATGATTATTCTCACTTATATTTTGTTAATTCATGTACATTATTCAACCTCTTATCAGCCTTTTATATCACCCCTTTTCATTGATGTATATACTCAGGTGACTATGTGTACTAAAGAAAATGTGAGCTTTAATGGTTTAAAGAATAATATTTTATATAAATTTTTATGTTTTATTATTATAAAATTTATGTATCTACATAATTTTCCAAATCTACTAAAACTTTGGATCCAAGATTTTAATACTTTTATATTTTTTATATTAAAATTGTTTTAATAGTTATGCAAGAAATAGTAGAGACATTGTAGAACCGTAGTCACAAAGGACATTTAAATATCATCAATGGATAATAGGAATTTATTTAAATATTTTATTATATTTATAATCATTTACTTCAGCCAAAATAGACTCAAGGATGATAATTTTAAAACTATTAAACATATATATTAAAAAGTAAAAACATAGAATGGATAAACCATAAATGATATGTGTTCCGTAACTTATGATTTTCAAGGTTTAAATCAAATTTATCCATGGTATATATTATAACATTAAATTTCATATATATTTTTATTCCCATCATAATGATTTGTAAAGATACCATTATTAACCAAAAAATATCCCTAAAGAGTGTTCGTGCAGGTGTTTAGTATTATGACTCTTTATCATGCACTAGGTACATGATGATTTAATACCTAATGAGCCCTTTCAGAGTTATTACCCAAAGATACATCTATTAAATAGCCACATCCACTTGAAAATATCCATATAGGTATTTATTTTCTTGAAAACCCAATCACTATATACTTTACAAAAATTTAGAGATGTTTTACAATATTGAGTCATATCCCTATGATTTAACTATATTTTATAATCCCAGTACCTCAAAATAACTAAAAGTTTCTCTCATACAAACTATGACAAACCATATCATGTTTACACTTCATTTCTTGATTTATTACATAAATATACTCATAATACAATCGCATAAAATTTAGATTCCTAATGTGTTTTGAAAATTAGATACATAACATAATAAAAAGGATCATTGATATAAGAACAATATTTAAAATTTCTCTAACATGCCCTTAAATTCCATTGATATTCTAATACTACAAGGGATAACCTGGGAACATACATACGAATGTTTTGATCTATAAATCCTAGTAATGGAATAATTAAGGAATAAAAAAAATGATGTCGTACATTGAGTCAAGGGAAATAAAATGATGAAATAGAAAGGTGATAATCATAATCATGTACATTGAAGCATGACATAAGATGATAACTTCAAGGCATTATCGGAATTTTTTGGAAACAGAAAACATGAAAAAATAAGTATAACTCATGGATAACCAATGATATATAATACAATAGTGTTCTTATTCTAATTGTCGTGCCCCATACATATCGTATCATGTGATTAAAACATCACACAATGAATTAGAGGGCAATATAACTCTAATCCCACGAATCACATTCATATCATGTACATGTATTTATGTTCCACATAGTTCATGAGATACAATATTATCTTTCATCAATTTTAATACCATTATAAAGGAGTTTGGGTTATATACATGTAATTCTAAATTTTATTTTGGATAGGTAAAACTAGGTGAATACCCATGAATGGATATAGTATTCAGTATTCACAACACAGAAGTTTGGCATGGAAAATCAATGAATAATTTCAATATGACAATTGGTGTACATAAATGATCAGGAAAGTGATTAATTATAGATAAAGGTAGTCTATCATTACTCCGGAATCATAAGGAAAACAAAGGGATGTTCAAAAACAAATTTTAAAATGAAAAATTATAAATCAAAGGGCTTTGTAAAAAATGTAATTGAATAAAGAGGAAGAGGAAAAGAATACCTTACATGAAAGGTTACTTCTAAAATATTTATAAGATGTTAATAATAGATTACTAACACCTTAATAGGTATTGAGAGATTAAATTCATGCTCAATTGTTTTTTAGTGAATATGAAAGGATGTTTGGGAGGGTATTTAGAGAAAAAGAGAGGGTAATTCATTATTAATTTCTAAACATAGGTCTTGGACTCTAAGTAAAAAAATAACTAAAACCACAAACCATACCATAGTTTTCTCCCATGGTTTTTTCCAAATATGACTTATTTAAAATATTTTATTATATTAAGAACTAAAATAATTAAAATAATACCATTCATGATGTGGAAGAAATTCATGTTCATTTATAATTATTTAAAAAACCATCAAATAAAATATAGGTCATGGAGGATTCATTGTAGGTTTTTAAAATTAATAAAATAACTACAAAAAAACATTTATTTAAAGTAAAATAATTTTTCTCATGTTTTAATTTTATTGTATTTATCACATCACTTTTGGGATATTATGACCACATAATACATACTGTATATTAATACAGTATTTATTTTTTACCCAAAAAATCATATGTCTTAGAAAATTATGAAAAATTCACCCTTGGATAATTATGATCTTATTTTTTAAAAAATAATAATTATTTTATAAAAATAATTTTCTAAATAAAGTAATTTATATTTTCAAATAAAAATCCTTATTTTTTTATGAAAAAATGTTATTTTTTATGATACAAAAATCTTTCAAAGCCTTGTAAAAATTACATGGGGATTCATTATATTTTATTAAAATATATATATTAAAATAAATATTTTTTAATAATATTATTTTATAAAAATAAAATTTATTCCAATACACTTGGATTTATCAAAAAGAGTGTTTTAATAGAAACTATATATTTCCCAAAATACCATTTTTGTTTACTTCATATCAAGATCTAATTTTTCTCATACTCATTATATAATCATGTTTATATAAAAGTAATAATGAAAAGGGATAAATATAATCATTATTTTATTAAAATGAAAAATATAAAAACTCAAACTACTAGGGTCTAGATACATTACACCTTACTAAAAAAACGTATTCCCTAAGGGTAAAGTGTGTGATGGTCATATTTTCTTATGGTTGTTTAGAGAACCTGGTTTGGGTGGTGATATCTATAAAATTTATCTTCTCCTATAAATGGTTTCACTAATGTTTTTTTGTGGAATATTTTTTTGGTCTTAGTCATCGGAAAATCGCAGTGATGTCATGTACCTTAGAAGATTTAAAAAATGAGATTCATTGGGTATGATTCTGCTGGTTGAGGACATCATTTCTACCCTCTATGTCAATTAGATATTATAACTGTTAATATATAACAATAATAATTATCACTAAAGAATGAATATATTAACAATGGATATGATGATTATTAATTTTTTAATTCTAATAGACAAATTGTGGTTTTATTTTATAATAGTATAAAATAACAAATAAAATATAGTGCATGTGTTTTCTATAACTACATAAAATAATAATTCATTTATTCATATAGAAGGAAGTCTCATTTATAAGATTATGGGTTGTTTCAATACAAGGTCCAGATACATACAGGACCACACCCTATCCATAAGGGGACTTACTAACTCCATATCATCTCCAAACACCTCACTTGTCATCTATTGTTTCTCCAGCAAAGATAAGATCCTTACCCTTTCCAAATTTTAACATAAATAGTCCCTAGTGACCAAAGAAATCATATTATTGTGCTATACATGAGAATATACATTGAATAGTTTACTCATATGTCCAAAATTAGAACCTAGGTAATAAATCACAAATAATATTATAATGATTCAAGTATACAACATGTATAGTATGGTATATGATGTTTAAGGATCTCAGGCAAGGTTAATAATGAATTTTCACAACTAAATCTAGGTAAGGTCAACATAAATGACATTTTTAGAATAGGTAAATGATGTTTAGGGTTATGTGATACATGAATTAAGCTTACCAATATATAAGGAACTATAATCTATTCTTACATAGACTACATGATGTCTCTTGAGGAACACAACATGTGGCACATAGGTGTACATGATGACTCTATAAAATACATAGCATGTAAGAACTACATGACTTCTGGGCATATACTTTATGTACACATAGATACTTATTATTTAGGGTATATAGTGAGTGTTACATGGTACACTATGTGTGGTCCATGGTCATCATATGGGTGTGTGTGTGTGTGTATATAATTCATCGAAGGACTCATCCTCACAACACATGATGTGTGTCACAGAGTCAAATGACATGTGATATTTATGAGTAAGTGAAACCCTTGTTACATACCTTGTGAAATACATGTAGTGTTACCAGTATAATAACATGGAATGTAATCAAACAATTCATACCTACGATGCATGAAACATCATGAAATGTGTTTCCTCCTCCACCTTTGGTCTCGCTGCTAATGTAGCTAAACTCAAATGCCTATAAGGACTCCATCACAGCTCACTGGGATAGTTTTTGGATATATATCATTATAAAATACATCACCATCCATTTTTCATCGATCAATATCCAAAAATCATTAAACAATTTCCTCCATGCACTCAAACCCATACATTATCCAGATTTCCTCAATCATAGAATCATAAATCACAAATGAACTCAAGTGTGAAGAACGAGACAATGATATTCAAGATAGTGTTGGATGAAGGAATACCTAACCACCTAAGCATGATCTCATATTTGGTATTGTTGAAGAATTTTATTATTATGGACAAATATATTTCACTGTCCATGGGTAAAAGTTTCTTAATGTGCTATTATTATTAAAACAATGATTTATTATAAAAAGAAATAATTTATCAAATAAATATTTTTATCAAAGATAATTATTATTTAAAATAATAATCACCAATAAAACTGTGTTTCAGAGAGGATACAAGAAAAATTGTTGAAAAAAACTCATAAAAAATTGGAGTATTCATACACATGTCCATCCCATGATAATAATATATTTTTTAAAAAATAAAATAGAATGATTTATGTAGAAATATGTTCAAGGTAAAAATATTATTTTATTAAATCCTTGGAAAAATTTTAAAATTCAATTAATTTAAAAAAAACTCATTATTCCCATGATATGAAAAATAAAAAATAATCTGAGTTAAATAATGAATATGTTTGGGGAGAAATAGAAGTATGCATTGTGCACAACTTGAATGAGGAAAAAATGATGAATTTAAATATAATTCATTTCACATTTTCAAATAATATTATTTTTCACATGAAAATATTTTTATCAATATTTATATTTTTATAGGAAGAGATTATGATGGTAGAGAATTATTTGAGCACACAAATAAGAAAAGTTCTTTCTCTATGGTGATTCCCTAAATTTTGATGATCACATCACAATACTTGACTATTTTTTCAGCTACACCACAAAGAAAACTGAAAATTTAGTGGGTTTTTTCTTCATTATGTAAGGAGGGACAGAGGGGTATTTTTCCTTAGATTGTGATAATAGAGAAAATTAAAGGGAGATGGTGGAGAAATATATGGTAGAATTATGTTTTCCCATAATTCTCATCACAAAACCTTAAATTAATTCCCTTCATTAAAGAAAAGTAAATTACCTCTTAAATTATAATATTTTACAGTTTCCTAGTGGTGAAGGCATGCCAAAATTAAGGGGGTTCAATAATCATCTTTACCACATCATCACCACATGTTGTTAGCTACTCCATGTCACATGACATGTCAACACCACCTCATCACGCAGCATAGAATGAAAATAATAATAATATTTTTTAATTTTAAACATAAAAATTCTAGGACATAGGGTTCAAATAATTTCAATCAAAATTATACATCTCTTAAGAAAATATTTTAAATATATTATTTAATTTTGAAATATCACAATGATAAAATTAAAAAAAACCAACATAGTACCACCTCTAAAAATAAAATTACTTTTTTTGGAGGAATTATTATTAAAATACGGGTACCTTTATCCTCACTGCCTTCAAAGATATTTTCATTGAAAAACATAACTTACACAAAAAGGTGAGGGTATCAAGACAAAATATATCTCTCAAACTCAAGTGATATCTTTTAAATATTCCCATATTTCTAGAAAATAGAAACTAAGGGAATCCATCACCCATAATGGATCATATCCCATCAATCCTTGATAGACACCAGGAACTTCATAAAGGTGATAAACCCTTAAAGATCTTTCTCAACCCATTAAATAATGTTTGATGGATCTTGCATGTACTACCTTAGGTATGAAAAATAAAAAATGTTGTTCACCCAATCTATATATTGAGGTTATTATTGGTGATAATAAACTTATTTAAATCTACAAAAAATCTAAAATGGGCCAATAATCTCAAGGATAATTTTATTAACTATTTAAAACTATTCAAACAAAACTAATGTGGGGCCATCAAGAATCCATAGTCTCACTCAAAAAAATATAAGGGTCTCTATCTTATATCTTTATTGTATCTTATATGGATATTAACTATCCTCATATGATTCTGGATCACATGTACCTTCCCTGTTGTCAATCACACCATCTTGAGGGATATAAGGGATGACTCGCCAATCTCTATCTTGGAATGGGATGACCTATAAGGTCTCACATACAAGGAATTGAAAGGTGTTATGAAAATAATAGAGTGATAATTATTATTATATACAATCTCTACTAAGGTTCGATGATTGTTCCAACTTAAGTAAACTTTTGGATTCTCTAATATTTAGATCATACTTTTTATGAATTTAAAAAGTGGAACTCATTGTATATGGAGAAACAAGGGTGATGGATTGGAGTATCCATTTAATACATGAAGTAGAGAATAAACATGAATGATTGGTAAATAAAAGTAGAGTTTAATTCCATTGAACATACATTTAAATAAAGATTATTATGTTGGAAAGGAAAGGTGGATCTTCAGGCTGCCATGGAACATCTAGTTTGATATGCTTGAAGGTCTGCACCTCATATTAAATGATCAATAATTTGGAGCTCATGATAATCTCAAGTGATAAGGTGTGTGTAAGTTTTATCTATAACATCACAATAATAAGTGAGGTTTTATCTGGTTAAAAATCTTGTTGATGTTATGATTTCTAAATTTCCTAGCTAGCTTAATTAGAGAGATAAAGTGTAGATAAGTTGGAAGAACCATCCTAGTGCATTGAATGAAGTTAACTATGTAAATCACTAGTTTAAAACACATGGGTGAATATTTGTACAGGATCTATAGGTTTCTAAATTTGGATACTGATTTTTATATCCTAAATGAAATAAAGGGATATGATGAAATTGAGTTGAAATTTTGATTAAATGGAGATTTAATAACCAAGATGTTAAAGAATACATCATTGGATTTATGGATGAGGATTTGAAATTATTGAATATTTGATAAAACCATCCTAGTGTTTATTTATCTTTAGTTATGTTATTTATTGTTATAAATATCACTCATATGAAGTTTCATAGAGGCTAAATTAGAATCCGTAAATAAGGTTCAATGGAACTACATCGAAGACTGCAAAGTGGTGTAATAATATATTGTGTGTTATTAGAAATTTATATGAGTAGTTTATTAATGTTTGATAAATTTACAAAATGAATTTTAATTTTTTTATGAGTGTTTGAGAATGGAAAAGGATAATTTGAATATGTTTTAGGGATTAATTGTTGAAATATGGTTGAATCCCTCACCTGTGAAAAGGTAAATGAGGACATCTGTAAATGTAATGTAATAATTATAATGACCAGGTAAAGGTAAATTCAACTATAGGTGGATACATAAGGGTTATTTATGAAATTAAGTAGCTAAATATAATAACATAGGAACCACTTTAAGGTAACTTGATACATGGTTAATGATGAGACCAAGTTATTAAATCTACATTAAGGTATTTCAATAATTTAGTGAGTTGGGTAAGGGTAGTATATAATTCTACAGATAATTGTAAAGGAAACTCAAGATATATCTAAAGGTAAATCTTATTTTTTTATTGCTATGTAAAGTTATTTTGATCCCGTGTAAAGGTCATAAAATGGCTACCTAAAGGTATCACTAAATTTCATGAGATGTGTAAGGGTGATCAACATTATTCTAGAGCCATGTAATAGAAAATGAGGATCTCTATAAAGGTCACACTGAATAAATTGGATCTATGCAAAGTTAAATATTTTTTGTAATATGATATTTATAAAATGTTAATTCTAAAGAATTATCAATTTGAAGAATGTAAGATCCATGCTTCAAAAAAATGGTAGAATTATTTTGGTAGTATGTCATTTTTTTATGTAGAAATGAGTTTGAAAGTGAAGAAGGAGATGAAAAATAAGTGTTCTAGATTTTGGTCTGGTCATAAGTCTTAACTCTTCATATTTTTCTATTGATCATACAACTCCACATCATTTTTCTTTATATTTTAATACATATGACCTCAGTTTGTATGTCTTTTGAAGACTTATGATATAAAATATATCGATGACTCTGAGTAAGATTCATAGTATAGAAGAAGATTATATATTATAAAAATAATATAATTGAATACTATAAGGACGTTGTTATTTTTTGTGGTTGTTTTATTGAGAGTTATTTGTTAAAATTTAAAATATGATAAATAACCAATAGGACTATGCAATAGAAGAAATTTTTTGTGTCGTGAGTTGAAGGATTGAGAAAAAATGAGATGTAAAATGTATTAATATATTTTAGGTGATAATTTTGAGAGATATATTATAAAACATAAGGAAATATATGTTGTAGGTCATGTCATGAGTAATGAGTAGATTAAAAGTGATTTTTTCCACCTTGTAAAGAGAAATGTTGTGTTTCTTTCACACCCCATGTTTTTATGAATTATTATTTTTTAGAATAAAAAAAGTATTGTGTGGATTAAATTTTATGCTACACCAAGTTAAGACTTATTTATATGAAACATTGAGTTTGTGTTGCTTTACATGTAATACCAATTTTAGATTTTGTTATATGTATCGCTGATCTTAGCTTCATTACACGCAACACTGTGTTTAAATGAAACGTGACATATTATTAAAATATTATTATAGATTTTATCTTGGAATTGGAATATAGGATATAAAATTTATTAAATAAACTATGAAAATATGGGTTATTAATTTTTATAAAATAAAACCCTTGGTATCCAATTAATTATAAACAAATGTAAGAACTATTTGAAAATTAATAAATTCATATCTTGAAAAACTATTTTTCTATGTGCAAAAATGTTTTATCCCAAAAAATGAAAAAAAACGTTTTATGAATGGTTTTAATGATATATATATATATTATTCAAATAAACTATTTATTTTTCATCTTATGTATTTTCTAGACAATATATAAGGATAAATCTAATTTTGCAAATAAAATATGTATTTTTATAAAAGGTAGTTTTTCTGTCTTTTAAAGACGCACTTATTTTAAATATAGTTTTTAATATATTTATAAATTATATTTTCAAAAATAAACTTCATTTTTGAAATATTAATGTAAAAATAACTTAGGGTGAATTTTTTTGATTTATCTAAAAAGTTTCATTTTTTGATGAATAGTGACAAAGATTTATATTTTAATTTAAAACTGCCTATTTGATTAATTAATTTATAAATTTAAATTAGTTTTTAAATTAGTTTTAAAATATAATTTGATAAATTATACATAAATTAATCCAATTATGGTTATTTTAATCAAATTCACATTGAAATTAGATATAAAAACATTTCAATCTTTGGAACTTTTCTCATTAAAGTCCCCCTTTTTCATCACATCTATAGAATTAATTTTAAATTAATTTATACTATATATATGAATTGAATTTAGAAAAAATGATTTTATATTTTTAAAAATAATAATTTATAATGTCTAGTATGGTCGAATTAATTTTTACCAAAATGATTAGTGAATACAACTAAAATTAATTATAATGATTAAGGGAAAAATGGGTTTACCAATGGACTAAACTTTAATATTAAGGAGAAGAATGACCTATAAACCTATTAAAAAACCCATTATATGGAAATATTTATATATTATACCAAATTTTATTGAAAATGGTTCATTATTGTTTGAACATAAGGTAAGGGAGACCTACTAATTGAGATTACCTTTCTATTATTTACAGAAATGTCACTCCTCCTCCATTATAAAAGGGCACTCACTCTCCCTACTTATTCACAACTCTAAATCCATTTGGATAAAAAAACTATACCAAAATTATTTATCTAAATCTATATTCTAATCCTATAAGCCATATTTTCAGAATTAATCCAACAAAGTATGTCCTTTTTTGCAAACCAAAAGGAGATACTCAAAGAAGAGATAACGTTCCTTGACGAATTTTTTTGTTTTATTTCTTCTTGAAACCCCTTAAAATTATTTTATAACATGATTATATAATAACCCAAATATCATAAATATACAGATATATTTTTATACTAAGTTTATGACCTAAAAATTCACACAGTTCTATCAAATGAGATAAGCAATCATCATTCGTGTGTACAAGAGACATTTTCCTTGTGAACTGATGTTGTTTGTTCTTACATTACCACATTTATAATTTTTTTAAAAAAATTTATTTATAGTTTATATATTATATTTATGATTATTATGATGTTATTATAATTTTTTATCTATTATATAACATATATCAACATGATTTCCATTTCTGGGAATATGATAATATCGTTTGTGTGTACGGCGGACTACCACCTTATGAAGAGATGTGATTCATTCACAATTTATATCGAGTGTATTAAAGATGGTTTTAATAAAAATATGTGATATTTATGACATATGAAATATTATTTAATTATAATATATCATATAATTTTATTTATTTTTTCTGACAAGAAAATGAAAACAGTGTTCAAGCATAAATGCAGCCTTTTATCTCCATGAACGGTGTATCTCATTTCATATTTCTATATTTTATAGTTTTTTATAAATAAGTATGTAATAAATATATTATATTTATATCATTTTTATCATTATTTATATTATTAAATAATGTTCTATGTAATAGTACCAAGAATAATAAGTCAAAATTTGTATGAAAAACAAATTGGTTATTACCCGAAACATAACTTTAACAAGGAATTGTTAATAAATGAGTAATGTAAAGAGATAAGTAAATCTGACGTGGTATTATATAAATTAATATTTTTATTTTATATATTTATAATAAACTTATATAAATTATAAAGGAGGTTCCAATGAGTACGTCGAGAGTCAAGACTTAAGGTAAGTGATTTTCAACTTTCTTTTTTTACTTTTGTGAGACACATGTTATATTCAAAACGTCTTTATTCTATGTGGTTTATATAAATTCAATTAATGTATTTTATGAATATTATAAAAATATTTATTGTTATTTACATATCCATTTTATTATATCTCTTACATCGGGTTTATGGTTCAAAAGTTACCAAATCGATAAGGAGATTTTGTCACAATTTTCCTTATTTGAGACACAAGTTTTGTTATATAAATATATTATTTTTGTGATGTTTGTATACATCCCAGTTGAAATGTTATATCATTAATATACCTATGTTATTTCATTTTAACCTTCATGTAATGTTATGGGGATTTTGATTCAAATTTAGCAAAGTGGTAATAGTTTATTGCTACAATTTCATCATTTTTAGCACTTTTTATGATTATGCTTCCATTAATTAAATATTATAACCCATGTCTCAATAAAAATCATGAATTTTTTTCTCCCATATTTATTCATGATATATTCAAGTTATTTCACCAATTTTACACTAGTTGTTACTTAATATAATTAATAAAGTATTTTTAATAAAATCTGACAATATTACTCTATTCGGTCGAAAATATTTTTTATTCAAAAACCAAATTTTCTAAAAAAATAAAAAATATTTTAAGTGATATTATTATCTCATTGTAAAGGAAAATAAATTTAATTTTTTATGTTTTTATTTAAAAAAATGGTTTTCAAAGAATCGTTTATATGTTTTCATGGTTTTTTTAAAAACAAAAAGTTTTTCAAAATGTTTTATGTTTTAAAAAGTGCTTCTCAAAGAAGAAAAATATTTTACTAAATAAATGTTTTCAAATGATATTTCAAAATTATTTTTCCATCTAATAATACATCCTTTGATATATTTTATGATTTACTATGGATATAATCCAAGGATACCATTCTTATTCTATCTTTGAATGGTTTATGTTGAAAATTAAAAGTTATTTATGACAACCATTTCTCTTCTATGGGTTATACCATGATAAAACTTTTATTAAACATACCTCATTTCATGGGTTGTTATATGATTAAAATATTATGAACCCTATTTATTTTCCATATATTATGAAATGATTAAATTTTTATAATACCCATTTCATTTAATTGGTTATGATATGATGAATGTTTATGATCTTTTGGAACACATATATATTACCTCATTATATTATTGGAGGGAACTATATCCCCCTCCAATGAAATGGGAAAATATTTATATCTCATGAGATAAAAATGGAAAACATGTCGATGGACTAGATCCATAATGGGAAATGGGTGTGTCCTACTCCATAATGGGAAATGGATGTGTTTTAATCCATAATTGGAAATGGGTTCATCCTGATCTATATAGGGAAATAGGTGCATCTTAATCCACTATGGGAAAGATGTGTGTCTTGATCCACTATGTTGATGGTCTTGGAAGTTAAACTTGAAACATAAAATGGTTCTCTATATTTATGATGGTGCCACACATTTATGAATTGAACGTATTGTTCAGGATTGACTTATAATGGTTTCTTAACCTTGTGGACATGTTTTCAAAAATGATAATGTTTTATGCCATGAATCAAGTTTTTTTATATAAAGGGTTGGGTATTAACATAAATTTTTTTTATTTATTATCACATACCCAAAATCTTATCTTATGATTTCATATGTTAATAGGTTTATATCTCTTATGTTTACCCTTGCTAAGCATATGTACTCACTCTTTCTTATGTTTCCTTCCAAAATTCATGAATAAAACTTTGGGTAGGATAATTCTATGATGAGTACTATCTAAGAATATTTCGGTATGATATGATTAATATCTTTCATCAAATTAGAATATTGTGTTCCATGTTTCTAATGGAACTAAAATATATTGTTCTTCAGGCATGTTTTGGTGAAATGTAATTAATATTCATCTAATAAGATATAATATCAATGTATGAGAAGATTTGGTCACTATAGTCTCAAGGTTAAGTATTTCTATATGATTTAACCAATAACATTGGAAGAATATTTGATTTAGAATTCAGTGAGAAATATGAGATGGTTATTTGCAGATAAAAATGAGAACTTGAGTCATACTATTGAAAGATGCTGAAATAATTTTTTTCCAAAATAGAAATGAAAAAGGAATAAAAAATCTAAGGAAACTCTTTTATATTTACAAGAGACAACTATTGGTGAGGATAATGGAATATGAGGATTTTGGGTACATCCACGTATAAAATAATTAATGATAATTAAAAGGAGATTATGGGAACTGAATTATTTATAGTATATTCAATATTTTTACATATAAGTCTTCTTTTTGGTGAGTTACATAGAATATTAAAAAAAATAGAGATTGGTTTGTGTGATTGCAAACTGAGAGCCTATGCTGAGTTTTAAGAATTTGGAACTCCCAAGGAAGAAGGATAAGAACAAGATAATGATCCTATGATGAGAAATTTGATCTCTTGGGTATTAAAGATAATGAATAAAAAGAATATTTTAACTATAATATTGATACTAGATATATGATATAATTCTATAAGAATAAAAAATAAAAATCTAAGTGATATGTTGACTATGCTACTGTTTATATCTATTGTGTCGAAACTTTCAATAAATAAAGAGATTTTTATATAGAAGATCATAAGATCTTAAATATTTAGAAACATGATCAGGTGTACATGTTTATTAAAATTGTGTTGATTTGAGCTATGGTAGTTACTAAATTATATGATCTATTTATGTATATATGCTAATATTCGAAGGCTTTATTGCTGACTTGAAGGAGATTAGCCTTATTAATAAAGAGTGATCCTATAAAGTAAAAATGATCAAATTACAAGGTGGAGATATAAAGTAACACTTGAACATATATGGTGGGAATATTTAGATCTTGTTTGTCTCAGGGTATATAGGTATATCAGAGTGTAATTCTATGAATATAGTGTAAATACATTACAATAATTCCATTACAAAGATGAAAAAATTGGCTAGTGTGACTCTTGACAACAGAAGATCATTGAGACTCTAATATAGTGTTTCTGTGAAAATAATCCTTATATTTTAATTGATTACATTTGATCATAGTTCAGTAACCATGATTTTAGCTAATAACGAATCATAATAAGTTTCATGCCTTTGATCTCATCCTTGTAAAAATATTTCATGCCTTTTATGAGCATTATTTTAATGGATGTGGTTGATGATTTCTTGGTTAATATAAAATAAATATATATTAAATAACCCACAACAGAGGTCAAATTCTAAGGTGGGTAAAATATCTAGAAAACAATTAGAATTTAGAAAAAATAGGCAACACCTGGTTCACCCACATCATGTATCTCCACTGCTCCTGTTAGGAATATCAATCGGTATCATGGTGAAGGTTACCTTTTATTTGATCTATTATTGAGGACACACTACAATTTGTTTAGATTAATTAAGTGAATATTTCATATTTTTTAAGGGCTTAAGTTGAAATGATTAGAATCTTTTCTCATTATTAAACATGTGGAAGTCTCTTTTAAGATAATTGAAATTAATAAGAAAAGATGATAAGAAGTTGATAAAAGTATCAAGGAAAACATATGGTGAAAATATATTTTAAGGTACATAGAAATATAAGTGATCATCTTGAGAATCTATTAGTAGTGATCAATTTTATGGAACTAGTTTAAGATATAAAGAGAATAAATAGTTCAAAAAAATGATATAATTTTACCCTATTAAACATTTTTATACGAAGAATGTGCATGATGAATTTTTTGAAAACATACTTGGTTTTATCAAGGAACCATTTATTGAAAAATAAGATATAGAAAAAATAATCATATGAATTTGATAATTTATTGGGAAAATATGTGAGAATATGAAACAATCTCTCAATACATGTGAAATATAATAGATAAATAACCTCACTTTGCAATGAAAACATGTATTTTATTAATGAAAGATTACACAGAACAATTTATGAGAAAAAGGTGTTCATGAATGCTATTACTGAGGTTTTCCATGCATTATAGATGCTTCATAAAGTTAAAATGAATGTTAATGATACAAAACTATTGTTAAAATCTAAAAAGGTGAAAGATCATGAAAATTAACTTCAAGAGATAGTATAGATTGATTATTAACTCACTTAGATAATGAAGAGTGAATGGGAAGTCAGGTTTAGATCAGAGGATGATGAAAATATCACACTCAATATGATGTTTCTAGAATAGGAGATAAAGATTAATGATATGGAATTAGTTCATGATGGACCTTCTGAAAGATATTAAAATAAGATTAATTCCAATCGAATATTGGAGATGATTGTTTCTATCAAAAGGGAATCATGTTAGTAATGAATAGTGTGTGATATTTTTTGGGGAATCATCCACCACAAGCACATGGAAGAAGATAACCCATATTTAAAAAAAAAATCATGCAATAAATCTATTTTTGAAAATAGTAATGGAAATGTCACGACACCCTCCCCACAATGTGTACCCCTATTGGGTCGGCAATGAGAGAAGGGAGATAATGACCCTCCAGTCCTACCTCTAACAGGCCCTGGGTTGAAGACTAGCACTAAGGGTATAGAAAACACAAAAATGGGAGGCATTACCCTCTAAGAGAACACAAGTGAAAGAGAGAGATAAGACAGACACCAACTAACTCCAACTCAGAAAACATTATAAAATAAATCCCATGTACACATATGTAATATCATGAAAAACTACTTCAAATGAAAGGCGAAAACTGACAGTACAAAAGGAAAGTAAAAAATAGTAGAAACCACAAGCCCAAAAAGGTCATGCAACCACATTCTAGTAGAAACCTTCTTTATTTGCAACTTGTTCCAAGTGGACTGAAATATAGTTTATATATACCTAGGGTGAGTATAATAGTATACTCAGTAGGATCCTCCCTGAAGACTCCCATGAAAAAGTAATGAAGTTATGCCAAAGCACAGTGAACAACAAATTAAACTAACTCATCACCTAAAAAGGTACCCTATGTTCCCAACCTAACCATGGATAATCTCACCAAGTATCGCATACAATAATATATAATATAATAAATATTATCAAGGGTAACCCGCTACTACTTCCCAAATGGTTTTCCTCTTTTCCCCAACGTCGCACATCCTAAGCATGTCTCTCCAAAAAGTTTTGCCTACAGACACCTAGGTGAAGCACCAAAATATGCACCTCAGGCAAAAAAACCACCACGTCCACATAATAAAAGTAACCATGTAGTTTATGGGGGCCACCATAGCTCTCATAATGTGTATCATACGTCAGGAATTATACCTAAAGCTATTACATCCCATACACTGAGTAAGGATCCTCAATCCATCACAACCTATACTCGTTAAACCTATAGTAGTCCATAAGAAACTGTATACAAAATATTTTTGTGTGAATTACCACAAGCCATTACATCCCTCTACACACATATATTGGGAAAACTAACTGTTGTGCCTACCAACATAAGTAATTACCAAGAGAAGAGAGCGGGACCGAAGGGGGTAGTCATTCGTCCATCCTCCAACCAGAATGTTGGGGAAAACACCCCCCTAGGGATCATAATCCCTGGGGTGTCAGTTACCCTAACTGATGGGGTGGAGTAGCATATAGAAACACAAAAAATTACAGAATATACTATAGCTCACAACCACACTATGGGCATAAACTTGTCTTAGACTCTACTGTATCAAACGTATCTCAGACTCCTGGTTTCCACTTATACGACTAGGTATCCTATAATCATACAACTATTTAAAGAGATTTATTACATTCCTTCGTTCTATTTTTATCAGTATCACTTTACGTTCATTAATTCTTTAAACATTAAATGACCATTAATAATTTCCACATTATATTTCATTAGAATCACACCCAAAGTTCATTGTTCCTTTAAATTGCAACCTCAGAATTTCATCCCAACAAGCTCCACCCCCATGGGTTAATATCATTTATTCAATCATTTATTATCCCCATTATTACTTTCCCATTTTCCAAGGAATTATTCAAAAACATTCTAATCTACTAAACAAAAGGGGGATCAACATGGTGAGTTAATGAACTACCCATCTAGTCTTTCCCACCTATAGTAATAGTATAGACCCATCCTCCCTTAAGAAGATAAACACAAAAATGGTGTGGCATAACCCATGCGTCTTCACCCCATTTTGGAAGGAGGGTAAGAAAACCAACTGCCTTAGGTAGTGGAGAAAGTAAATAAGATAAACAACCAACAAGAAACAGAAAGCATCCAAACATTCATATCCAACCCATTCCATCATTTCTGGTGTCCTCCCTGAAACCCACATGCATAAACTGATTCATCTCTCCACTATAGTACTCAATTGCTTTTATAACAAATAGGCCTCCCAGCCCCCACATATCACAATAGCCTTCCAGGATCACATCACAACCCAATAATAAGGAAAAACATCATATAATTTGGGATATTGGCCCTTAAACAAGAAATTGGATAACTCAGAACCCTACAATGAATTATATTTTATCAAAAAACCAGTTCTTTAATCCATCTTGAAATAACCGATTTATTGTTCATAGGTTCCAATTTCGGGAAACCTAAATATTAAGCTATCACAAATTTATTTAACATACTTACTGCATTAATAGAATTACAAAAATAAAAACCAGATTCATTTACATGCCACTTTATCCTTATCAAACAATTATCAATTAATTCCATCTTTACATTCATTACCAATTTCCATCAATAACTAAAAGCTAAACAAAAAGAGCATAGATATCACACTATCTAGAAAAAAAAGAGGCAATAATATATGATCGATATAAATTTATTTATTCGGTTAAAATATTTAATATGTCAATTCCATTGTGATATAGTGTGCTAAAATATTCTAACTATATAGTTGCACCTAAAATAATTGAGTAGTATTGAATCCACTTCCTCAAAAGGTTCTTGACATTATTTATATGAGAACGAGCCACACAACGGGTTACAATCTCCTCCCTTGTGACAACTGTATAGACCTGAGGATGAAGAGACACCACTACATCAGTTAACACCCAAGAAACGTTCATTAAGAACATGGAGATACCATCCCAAAAAATGGAAAGGAGAAACAGAAGGATATGAACTAAAAAGAAAGACTATAGATCATACCTTATATCAAAGATTGATCAATACTGATTTGTTGCATCAAAACATAAGGGAACCAATCTAAGGATGAAAGTTTGATCTCTCCACTCCAATGGGATGGAATGAAAGGTTCGAGTGTATCACACTAGAGAACAAGGAGGAAGAACTAGGGAGAAAGATATTTCATCTCTTTAAAATATTTAACGGAGCAGAGGTTTAAGATACACGGGATTTTCCATTAAAAGTGGATCGCATTAAACCATGTGGTTTAACCCAATAAAAGCATCCCAAGCCTTATAAAAAATTAATATAAGGGTCATGGCCTTTGAATCAGACTTAGAGTCCTTAAAAAAGGCATTAAAATCATTTTACGTCAAAGGGGATAAATAGTAGGAAGCTGGAAACACTATTCATGAACATGAAATTTGGACAAGGAAATGTAGGCTATCGTTGGACCTCACAAATCTAGAAACAATGTTCATGAACACAAAATTTGGAAAAGTAAATAGAGGCTACTGTTGGACCTCACCATTCTGGAAACATTGTTCATGAACTCAAAAATTGGAAAAGTAAAAGGAGACTACCTTTGGACCTCACCGTTCTACAAACACTGTTCATGAACTCAAAATTTGGAAAAGGAAATAGAGGCTACCGTTGGACCTCACCATTCTGGAAACACTGTTCATGAACATGAAATTTGGAAAAGGAAATATAGGCTACTGTTGGATTGTTCACATAACTGGAAATTTGGAAAAGTGTTGGGGATATGTCACATTGACTTCATAGAACACCTCAAACACTATATTTGCATAGAGGAATGGACTAGAGAGGTCTGGGAAATTACATCAGATACCACTCAAAACATTCTCATCCTTGAGAATTAAAAACCCAGCTAAAGGAAAACAAAACTGGGGTCTAAACAACCACCCATCGATACACCTCTCAAAAGATAGCAATCCATAAGAAGTAACCAAAATAAATTCATCTTATAAACATGGAAGGTCTATAACCAAAAAGAGAACATCCTTACTTGAAAAGAGTTAAACATCAAACAAATCTTGTTACTGAACACATATTTTTGACTTACATTCCTAGGTAGTCTCCTCCATGCCACTATGTCACCACAAGACACGAACCAAGGGGATATAATGCACAAGTAACACCTTCTCTTTGCAGTCTTGGATCTCTACAGGATGCTCCTCTAATGCCGCATCATCATCAACATCGATCTCTCCCCAATTGAAGATGTGTGAGTCATCATGAAGATAATGAAGAAGTTGTTATACATGGAAAACATCATTTTTCTCACTCATCTGTGGGGGTAGTGATACTCGATTCACCACAGATCCAACACGAGCCAACACCTCGAAAGGACCAACTAACTAGGGAGAAAGATTACTCCCACGACCAAACCTTCACTACCCACGATGTGGAGTCACCTTTAGAAACACATGATCCCCAACATCAAACTCTATGGGTTGCCTCATTTGATCATAATATGATTTATGATGATCCTATGCTATCTTCATTCACATAAAAATCATCTAAACCATCTCCGTTGTATTCTGCACCAGTTCCAGTCTGGGAATTTCTGACTCTCTGACCCCAGTCCAGCACAATGGAGAATGGTAAGGTCGGCCATACAAGGATTCAAATGGCCTCATATTTATTGTGTAGTTAAAACTATTTTTATGATAAAACTCTACTTTGGGTAAGTTCCCCATCAATGAACCTTCACAATTCCGGACACAAGAGTGTAACATGTCTTCAAGATTCTAGATAGTCTGCTCTTTCTGACCATCTGACTGTAGATGAAAAGTAGTGCTAAGGCATAGCTGAGAGCTGAAAGAATGTTGGTGACCTATTCAGACCTTTTAGGTAAAATGAGGATCTCGATCAGAAATGATAATCCTTGGGACCCAATGAAGTCTCACCACCTCCACCAGATACCACCTCGAAAAAACTTCCATTTAGCATGACACCTTGATTGCTATGAAGTGGGATGATTTTGTTAAATGATCCACAACCACCCAAATATTGTCATGTCCTCCTTGAAAACTTGGTAAAATAGTAACAAATTCCATTGATATGTCCTCCCACTTCCATTGAAGAACATCTATTGGCTGGAGCATACCACTAGGAACATGGTGTTCGGCCTTCACCTCCTAGAAGACCAAACATCAGGACACAAACTCCACAACTGCATGCTTTATCCCATTCTACCAAAACAAAATCCTCAAGTCTTAGTACATCATTTTCAAGCTAGGATGCACTAATAAAGGTGAACTATGGAACTCTTTGAGAACCATCTCATGAATTTCCAACTCATACCAACCATCAAGGGCCTCACCACAAACAACTCGGTCTCTCCATACCTTCACCTCAAGATCCCCCAACTGGGAATCTTCCACCTACTACACCAGAGATGACTACACCATCATCTAAAAAAGACACCATCTGCTCCAAATTTCTCCCATATCGAGATGTAATGCTGACAGTTATTCCATTACTCTCAAGGAATCACCAGATTCATACACTGCATCACTATGTGACTTTCGACTTAGTGCAACATCTACAACGTTACCCTTTACAAGTATATATGATATTTCAAAGTCATTTTACTATAATAACTCCATCCACTGACATTGTCCTAAGTTCAAATCAGGATGGGAGAAAACATACCTCAAACTTTGATGATCTGGGAAAACCACAAAGCACTCTCCAATGAGGTAATGTCTCTGTAAAATCAGAACAAACACAGCAGATGACAACTCAAGATCATGGGTGGCATAGTTACGTTCATGGGGAAAAAACTACTAAGACCCATAAGAAACAAATGATATCTACTACATCAGAACACATCTTGACCCCATATGTGAAGCATCGTAGAAAACATCAAACTGAACTCCCTCTACAGGAAGACGATGAACTGAAGCACTTACTAACTTCTTGTTTAGATACTTGATAGCTACTGGACACTGATCAGTACATATGAATCCCTGATCATTCTTGGTCAAAGATGTCAGAGGAGTTGCAACTCGATAGAAATATACTATAAACCTCATGTAGTAGCCTATGAGACCAAGGAATCTTTTCACCTCTCACACTATGATGGGGGATTCCCAAGACACATCTACTTATATCATCAATGGATATAATGGTACTCCCTACTGGGACACAGCATTCCCTATGAAATGGACTTCTCGAGCCCAAAACTTAAACTTCGACAACTTCCCAAATAGCTGATGTTGACAAAGAACTCCCAAAATGGCATGTAGATGCTCTGCATGCTCCTCCTCATACGTGGAGTAAACAAGGATGTTGTAGATAAAAACCACCATGAACATGTCCTAAAAATCATAGAACACAGTGTTCATTAATCCCATGAATACTGATGGGGCATTCGTCACACTGAACGACATTACAATGAACTCATAATTCCCTATGATGACAACAGAAAGGTGTCTTTAGGATATCCCCATCTTTCACATGCATCTGATGATATCCTGACTGCAAGTCGATCTTTGAGAACCAACATTCACACTTCAGTTGGTCGAATAAATCATCAATTCTTTGAAGAGGATATCAATTCTTTACTATCACTTTATTTAAGAAACGAAAATCGATACACAAATGTAAACTGCCATCAGCCTTCTTTACAAACAAAACCAGTACACCCCACGATGACACACTCATCCAAACAAAACCGCACTATAACAAACCATCAAGATTTATTCATAGATCTTGTAACTCAGAAGGGTCCATACTATATAAAGACACAGATATAGGAGAACCTCCTTTGTGTATCTTGATCCCAAACTTGGTCTCTTGTGGAGGGTTAATGCTACAACCTCTTCTGGAAAGACATAAGGGTACTCTTCTACAACCCTAGGAAATTACAACTATTGAAACATTGAATAACTCAACATCATCTCATCCATTATGGATGATAAGGAAAGAACAAGCATATGACCCATCTGAGGGTATCTCTCTCCAAAAAACAACATAATATCTCCATCTTCATCGAAGAATGAAACATGCCTCCTAAAGCAATCCATGATAGATTGAACCAAATACCACCAATCCATGTTGAGGATGACATAATATAGTTGTATCCATAAACATATGAAGTCTCCCCAAGAGTGGTGTTTCTCCATCACTAGCTCATAGTCTCTGCATACTTCAAAGAAGTCATCTCGACCTCTAACTGGCATAGTCAACGCCATGTCCATTGGAAGCCTCTCTACCTCAAGTCCCAAAGTATGGAAAAGGGTAGGAGATATGAAGGAGTGTATCTCTCCTGAATCAATGAAGGCATTCAACAAGGTTGAAAACAAGAAAAGGGTACCTCAAATAACATCTGGCTCGCCTAGAGCTGGCATCGATAAAGCATGAAGGTGACCATGACCTCATCCATAACCTCTCTGACCCTGATGATGACCACCACCATGGTCGCGCTCTTCTCTATGAGGACGGGGTGCATCACGGGGTTGTCCTATTCCTGCCCTATCTACCCTCTGCTGACCCAAAGCTGGTGCAACCAGCTGCTACTTCCTCAGCTAGAACTGCCTCAACGGAGCAACCTGGAATGGAACACCTGGTGTACGATGACTGTTATGAAATGTCAGGCACTCTCACTACTGATGACCTTGACCACCACAAGAAAAACAAGCATCTTATCCCTTGGAATAGGCCTAAGAGTCGTTTCCCCTGAAAAAATGAGTTGCTGAGGGCAAGGACCAACCCACGGCCGAATGAAAACTCTTCTTCCCTGAAAACTGAGAACCCTGGACCGTAGCTATACTTCATGAGGAATCATAAAGAATCCTCTATCGTGATGATTTGGTTTTGGCCAATGTTCTCTCGATGACCTCTGACCTTTTTATCACCACAAGATATGTATTCAGCATAAATGGGGGGACTTTCCAGTGGAACTCTCGATGCAAAGCCTCCTCAAAATTCCTCACCCTATCCTCCTCATCTGGCAATAGGTCCTATGCATATTGTAAAATGTTCCTGAAATTCATTCAAAACTCTCACATAATGGAGATCCACTTTCGAAGGGTAAGAATCCCATGGCGATTGGACTCCTTCAAAGTCTACGAAAGAAACTTGACTCTAAACTTGTCTTAGAACTCCTCCCATGAGATTGCCAACTCCTCGTGATCCTCAAGGAAGAAGAACCCCCACTTCCTTGTTGCTCCACGCAACAACATCACTACCAAGGACACCCAATTCTCCTTCCAAGAATGGATCTAACTGAAGCCTATCTCAACCTCCACTAACCAGTCTTCCATGACTGCATAAAAATGGAGCCCACATACTTCTGTAGATTCCAGAATTGAAACTCTCAGAGTTTCCACTTCCAAGTGTCATCGTCATAGACCTCTACCCTGCAGCGATCTGCTGGCACAGCCTGATGGAAATCTTCTATGCGATCCTGACGAGGATGTCGACCTAGATCCATACCTATAAAATAACAAATAGTTAGATCCTCTAAACCCATAATTTGTAAGACTCGTCATTAATTAATTATTATTTTTATTTTATTAATTTTAGGTTAACCTAACCCAAGGTCTACCCATTCAAATACAGGCACAAAGAAGAATGATGCATGATCCTTTCCTAAGTCTCTACCCTGCAACTAGTATCACCTTTTTTAGTAGCCATTATAATCTTAAAGGTTCATGCATCATATCATAGGGGGCCCTAAATGCATATGTCCCAACCGGTCTTCTGTGTTACATCACACTCTAAACTTGACTGACATTGTTGTCCCACCAACCCATGCAACCTCACCTATGCCTAACACCGAACTCCATCCTACCCCTCAACCTAACCTTTGATACCACTCTGTCATTACCCCCTCTCCACAAAGTGTACCCCTCCTAGGCATGCAATGTGAGAAGAGAGATAATGACCCCTGAGTCCTACCTCCAGTAGGCCCCATTTTGGCGACTAGAACCGAGGGTATAGTAAACAAACAAATGGAATGCATTACCTTCTAAGAGAACACATGAGAAAGGGAGATATAAGATAGAAACCAACCAACTCGAACTTAAATAATAGTATAAAAAATCCCATATAAACATATGTAATGTCCTGAAAAACTAATACAACTGAAAAGGGAAATTTTAAGTACCAAAGGAAGGTAAAAAATAGCAGCAGCCACAAGCCCAGACAGTTCCTTCAACCCCAAGCTAGTAGAAACCAACTTGATCTCCAACATGCTTCATGTGGCCTGAAAAAGAATTTATATATAGATAGGGTGAATATAACAGTATAATTAGTAGGATCCTCCCCAGAGCCTCTCATACAAAAGTAAATAAAGCATGCTAAAGCACAGTGCACAACAAGAGAAACTAACTCGTCATCTAAATAGGCATGCTATGTTCACAGCCCCACCATGGATACTCTCACCAAGTATCGCATACAAGAGTATATAATATATTAATGAATATAAAGGGCACCCCACTACTACTTCCCCACTGGTTTTCCGCTTTTCCCCAACATCGCATGTCCTAAGCATCTCTCTCCAAAAAGGCTTTCCTGCAGACAGTTGGGTAAATCACCACAACATGCACCTCGCACAACAAAACCACCACATCCACTTAATCAAAGTAACTAGGTAGTTATCGGGAGCCACCACTGCTCGCATAATGTGTATCATTCGTCGGGCATTATACCTCAAGCAATTATAGCCCAAACACTGACTAAGGATCCTTAAGCCATCACATCATATACACGTTATACCTATAGTAGTCCAAAGGGGGTAGTCAACCATCTATCCTTCAATCGGAATGTTGGGGAAAACACCCCCCAGGGCTCAGAATCCCCAGGGTGTTAGTTTCCCTAACGGACAGGGTAGAGTACCATATAGAAACACAAAAAATTACATAATATATTATAGCTCACAACCATACTCTGGACACAACCTTATATTAAAATCAACTACATCTAACATCTCTCAGACTCATGGGTTCCACTTCTAAGACAATGTATTCTATAAGCACACAACCATTTAAATAGCTTGATTACATTACTTCATTCCCTTTTTATCAGTTTCACTTTACATTAATTAATTCTTTAAACATTAAATAACCATTAATAATTTCCACATTATATTTCATTATCATCACACACAAAGTTCACTATTCCATTAAATATTAACCTTTGCATTACGTCCTAACTAGCTCCAACCCCATGGAATAACATCATTTATTCAATCATTTATTGATAACTTTTTATACATTCCCATATTCCTAGAAATTCTAGAAAAACATTTTAAGCTACTAAACACAAGGGTTCTAAACATGGTGTGTAGATGAACTACATATTGGGTTTTTACTACCTATAGAAAGATCATACACACATCCTCCCTCAAGAAGCTAAACATAGAAAGCACATGGCATACCCCATGTGTCTTCACCCCTTTTTTGGAGGGTTAAAAAACTAGTAGTCTTGAGTATTGGGGAATATAAGAAAGATAAACAACCAAAAATAAACAGTAAGCTTCCAAATATTCACATCCAACCCATTCCATCATCTCTAGTGTTCTCCCTGACACCCACATGCATAAACTAATGCATCCAACCACTCTAGGAATCAACTATTTCCATAACCAATTGGTATCCTTGCCCCACAAATCACAATTTCTTTATAGGCTCACATCACAACAAAAGAAGTAGGAAACAAACATCATATAAATTGGGTCTTGGAACTTAAATAAGAAAGAGGGTAACTCAAAACCCTACAAGGAATTATCTTTTATCAAACAACTAGTTCTTTAATCCATCTTGACTTAACCAATTTTTTTTCATAGGTTCTAATTTCGGTAAACCTAAACAGTAAGCTATCACAAATTGATTAAACATGCTTACTGCATCAATCAAATTACATCTATAAAAACTATATTCATTTACATTCCCCTTTATCTTTAGCCAAACAATTATGAATTAATTCCATCTTTACGTTCATTACCAATTTCCATCAATAATGAAAAGAATAAAAAATAAAGCATAGATATCACACTATCTAGAAAAATAAAGAGGAAATAACATATGATCAATATCAATTTATTTATCCGATTAAAATATTTATTATGTCAATTACATTATGATACAGTGGGCTAAAACATGATAACTATATAGTTGAATATAAAAGAAGAGAGAAGCAACAAATCCCCTACCTCAAATGGTTCTTGTCTTTCTTTATACAAGAATGATCCACACAATGGGTTACAATCCCCCCCCCCCCCCCCCCGTGACAGTTGTATCCACCCAAGGATGTAGAGGCACCACCACACCAATCAATACCTAAGAAAATTCCATTAGGAACATGGAGATACCATTCCAAAAAAGGGCAAGGAGAAAAAATAGAAGATTAACCCAAAAGAATGACTATATATCATTCCTTATATTGAAGATTGATCGATACTGCTTTGTTGCATCAAAATAGAGGGGAACCAATCCAAGGAGAAAGGTTTGATCATGTAGCTCATATAAGACATAATGAAATTTTTGAGCGTCTCATACCAGAGAACAATGAGGATGAACTAGGGAGAAAGATATCTCATCTCTTTAGAATATTTAATAGAGAAACGGTTTAAGATATGCTGGATTTTTCATTAAAAGTGGATTGCATTGAACCACACTGTTTGACCAAGTAAAAGCATCCTGATCCGTAGGAAAAATTTATATTGTGGTTATGGACTATGAATCAGCCTTAGAGTTTTTAAAACAAGGATTTAAATATATTTTACATCAAAGGAAACATCAAAGGGGCGACTGTAGGATTTTGGAAACACTGTTCATAAACATGAAATTTGGAAAAGGAAATAGAGGCTACCATAGGACTTCACCATTCTAGAAACACTATTCATGAACTCAAAATTTGGCAAAGGAAATAGAAGCTATCATTGGATATCACCATTCTGGAAACACTTCTCATGAAATCAAAATTTGGAAAAGGAAATAGAGGATATCGTTGGACCTTACCATTTTGGAAACACTATTCATGAACTCAAAATTTGGAAAAGTAAATAGAGGACACCGTTGGACCTCACTATTCTGGAAACACTGTTCATGAACTCAAAATTTGGGAAAGCATATTGAGGCTACCGTTAGACCTCACCATTCTGGAAACACTATTCATGAACACAAAATTTGGAAAAGTAAATAAAGGCTACCATTGGAACTCACTATTCTAGAAACAATGTTCATGAACTAAAAATATAGAAAAGGAAATAAAGGCTACCGTTGGACTGTTCACAAAACTGGAAATTTGGAAAAGTGTTAGGGATATGTCACCTTGACTTCCCATAACACCTCAAACACTAGATTTCTGCAGAGGAATGGAGTAGAGAGGTCTGGGCCATTACATGAAAACAGTAAAATTATATACCTATGTGGGTGAGGAATAATAATAATAATACTATCAAACCATTAAGGGTATATGTGAGAATATTTATAAAGAATAGTTTCTCAAACCAATCTTAAAATAATTTTATTCCAACCTAAAATCAACAAGTATTTAAATATAAATAATCCATACATCATGTTAAAAATGTAAGAGAAATATATTTATTGGGAGATGTTGCTGTTTTTATAGGTTATGGTATATGGAATATATTTTTTCATAATAAATCTACTCTTACAAGTGGTAGAAGGACTGAAGTATGGGCGGGGGAGGGTTGAAATCAGAAACAATCCTAAAAAAGAAATTTCTTTCTTCTAAGAATATAATTAATTATATAGAGATATTTTTTTGAGTATTTCCACATATAGGCACAATCATGTGATTAATTCTCGTATATACAATAGATTCATAATTCTTATATTATTGATGAACTAATAAATCCATGACAATAAATGAAAAAGAAAACTATAAATGGAAGCAAGTATACCTTGAATATTGGAAAAGTGAATAATTTTGAGGAAATAACTCCCAATAATTCATTAAAAATATTTGATGAGAAATATTTTAGCAAATACTTAAGAATATTATTCTATTATGGTAGATATTAACACATTATGGACTATATAAAAATATCTATAAAGATCCAGAAATTTAAACGGAGAAATATTGAACCATAAGTGAAGTCAGTCGAATAGATACATAAGAAGAGTGGCATGTTAGAAGGCATCACTAATAATATTATTGATAGTCTATCCAAAATGGTTAGCCAATGAGTTTATGAAGAGGTTAATAGAAGGTACAACCTAGTTTAATACACTCATAATAAGTGCATGGCATGGATTCTTGGTCAAAAGAAGTTTAAAGATAACAAGGGAAAATAACCATTGTTTTCAAGTTCCAAAACTACTAATTAAATTAAGATATAACTCAAGAAAAGAAATAGAATATTTATATAGATATATTTATAAAAATTCTATATCTGTTGGAAGAGGCTAGGAAATTATAGAAAGCTAATGTAAGTAGAAGTGCTTGAGTTTCTCATGAGAAGAATCCATTTCCAGATAAAAGAAATATAAAAATATAGAGATTTCCATGTTGAACAATGAGGGAAAAGTCTCAAATGTGAAGAAGGAAGCAAGCATGAAGAGAATATATTTTATAGATTCAAGGAAAAGTGGAACTAGGTTGAGAAATAATTTTTATCCCAAGTGTTAAAATTGAAGAGGTCATGAAGGCCACTTTATTCCCAGAACAACTGCTCTTGTGTTTAAATGGTGGTATTTTAAGGTGGTGTTTAAAAGAGGGTTATGAAGCTCGTAAATCTTGGGAATTTATCCATCATGGTTCACTAAAGTTTCAATTGGTGTTTATTTTCAATTAGTATTAATCACCAAGTATAATCAAAAATCATAGAGGTCATTTATTGAGGAATCCAACCATTACAATGATGGATTGAGAACATACATTTATGGGAAGAATTTTAGAAGTCAAGGATGGAAGATATATAATTTTTATATAAATATGTAATCTGAGCATCACATTTAAATGTAGATATTTTAGGTATGATTCACACTATCGTAAATCTATTATGATTCGTTCTTACTCTAATCATAAAGGAGTAACAATTTTCAAAAAATAAGAGTAATATATAGTGAAAATTGGTTGTTATTATTTGATTTTTAATATGTATGCAAGATCAAATATTTCTTTAAAATATTATTATATAACCCATTGAGATGTAAATTATGGAGTTGGTGTCACATATGAAAAGTTTATAGAAAAGTATGTTGTCTATGTTATAAATTATTTTTATTTCACAACAATTGTTCCCAAATTTTCTTAGAGTGATTAAATAAAACATCATTTCTATGAATAATATGATGTAACATCTCATCCAATATGAACCATCCAACTAGGCTCTGAACCAAACCACAATAAGATCAAAAGGGCCATCCCAATCAACATGAGTTGGCGATTAGAACCTATGAAAACAAAACAACTAAATGTAATGATTTTCACAACCTAAAAAAATTTTCTTGGAATATATATATATATATAGAGAGAGAGAAAAAAAAATATTACCATAAAATAAATATGATATAAAAATAGTGTAAATGGTAGTGGTACAACCAAAGTTATCAAGATAAAACCAAGGTACAAGTCCATTAACCAAAAGAAATTTAAGGAAAAATGAAACTTTATGTTGCCACTCCATGTTATATTTGGGTAAACATCCCATCATCTACTACAAATAAACCATGACCAACTAAACAAAAACCTCACCACCTCATTTTAATGCCCTTCACATTCCTGTATCAGATAAAACAAGGACTACAAATCTTGGGAGAGTGTTCAAGGTGTGAGATTAATTGACTTAGTAGGATCCCACCCAGCTGTTCCATAATAAGTCACTATAAGATAATCCCAATATTATCAATTTAAAATAAAAAAATGCATCATAAGTAGTTACAAAATTTTATATCAAAATCATTGTAAACAATCCCCATTTTTTACTGTTCAAAAAAAATCCAAGTAAAATAATTTAAAATAATAATATCAATAAAACATTTATATTTGTCAAATAACTCATTATATCACTTAAAATACAAAATAGTGCAGAATATAAAGCATAGTGAGAATAACCCATAGGATAAGAGTGATTAAGCTATCCGGGTCACTCATAACCAAATTATAGATAACTAATAGTGTAGACTAAAGTCCCTAGATTCAATGCACCCATGAACTAGGGACATAGGAACACCTTAGAATGTAATTCCCGTATATTTTTAAGATCAAGTTACTATATCCTATAAATCAGTGATCTAGGAATATAAGGTCACCCTAGAAAGTGAACCCCCTTACAATTTCAATGGACAAATCCCAATATTAACCCCATATCATTGGTACCCAAGGATCCCATGTGTGGTATATTTAAAATCAACTTTTAAGTTCTTGTCACATTTCACAAATAATTAAAAATAACCCTTTTCATAAAAAAAATTGTTTGAAATCCCACTTCACAATACATTTCAAAATTCTTTTAAAATACCATTATTTTACCAAAATGAGATTAAAATCTACCTTTTCTCAAAAATCCTTTTTACACAATCATATCAACCGATTTAGGGATAATTCCAAATCATTTAAAAAACCTTTTATAAATCCATAAACATTCACGGTTCATATGAAATAGGCTAGATATGGAACCATATACTTATAACTCGGGATACACATCAACCACAAAGGGATCCAATCATAAAAAGGAAAGGGAATGATAGAACGATGAGGGAAGTACCTAAAAAATGATTCCCAAAATTTTGAATCACATTCCCATAGGCACAAGGGTTTGAGAAAAAGTTGAACTAACACATACCTCATGAATAGATCTTGCCATGCCAAACAAACATGGCATTCAACATTCAGGAGAAAAAATTACTTTGAATCTACAATGGATCAAGATATATCAAGACATAATCAATATAACATAGATAGAATACCAATTCCAAGATATAAATAAGAATAAGATGAGATTTGATCAATTTTTCAAAATCTTTGACAACTAATAAAACTGTGATCAATATGCCAATTATAGTGGTTCGAAAAGCATGATTCACCCAATATCAAAAGAGAAGACCTAGGGTTCAAGGAATATGATCATAAGTGAATGAGAAATGAGATGTGAGGAAATTTTTTTAATATTCCAGAACAGTTATAATTCATAGGTTAAGTTATTTATTAATGAATTAAACCTTGTGAATGGATGCTACGTTGAGAAATGTGCTGCATTGTCTTGAAATCCAAAAAACCTTATTTAGGATGTGAATAATATCTCATGTTGTGAATATTGTTCCTATCCAAAACCCAAAATCATGGTTTATAACAATAAAACATCCATATAAAGAATATAGTTTCATGGCATGAACTGACTTTTGTATTCAATTTTCTAGCTTTCAATTCATATCCTCCATCGATAACTCCTAAAAAACCTCAATTTGTTTTATCACAAACTCTATAATCTATCAAAGATAAAAATGTGGTGTACCTTAAAACTCATGATGTTATAATTCACCAAACTATATAATTTTTCCCCTAAAAATATACATGGAAGAAGGATGCTCTAGAAATAGGAAAGTCCACTACTCCCTCACCAATGATTCACTCCACAATGTCTTATTAGAATATGATCCATTACACAATAAAAATTGACCAAAAAAATAGACTTCTTATGAAATACATTCATCTAAGAATCAAAAATCTCTATGGTAGTCTCCATAAAAAACCTCTAACTCCAACTTAATCACCTCCCAACTCATAACATGGGAATGATCAGGGTGGTACTTCTTGAGTTTATATATGTGTAAAACACCATGAATATTGGACAAATAGGATGATATTTCTTATTGATAATTAACTTGACTAAATGGATCATTGATATAAAATTCTACAACATATCTCTGAGCAAGGTTACCCTATTTCCCAAGATGAAAGTTACCAAACTAAGGATAAAATTTCAAGAAGACCTCCTCACCAATGGAAAACTCCAATGCAAGAAATCCACGATACACATATTCTTTATACTAAATTTGAGTTATAACAAGGATTCAATGGAAATCTCATATCATTTTTGACATCTCTTGAAGGAGACTTAGCCCCACAATATAGGTCTCTCCCATCATTGACCAATAAATAGGTGACCATCATACAATTCACCGAAGGGTGCCATCATGATTGGAGACTAATAGCTATTATTATATGAAAACTAAACTAATATCATATGGTTATCCCATGATCCACTAAATTCCATGAAGAAAAAATTGAGAATATCCTCCAAAATATAAATAGAAAACTTCATATTTACATCCTTTTAAAGATGGTAAGATATACAAAATCTGAATTTAGTCCCCATAACCTCTTAGAGACTCTTCCAGAATAAATAAGTGAAATGAGGAACTCTATCTGAAAAAATGTATTATGGGTGACTATAAAACCTCATAATTCCTTACATATATAGATTTTTAATATATTCAACCTTTTTATATTCCATAATAATAATAAAATGATTTGATTTTTCCATCTAGTTAGTCACCACCCAAATAAAGTTATTTACTTGAGGAGTCTATGGAAATATTACAATGAAGTCCATGGAAACCTCATCTAATTTTTAAATTGACATCTAAAGATGTTGGATTATACCATAAGGCTTTAGGTGCTCTGTATTTATCTAATGGTAGTTGTAACATTGGGATACATAATTAGTGATGTCATGCTTCATACCTAGCCACTTGAAATTCCATCTCATTTCATAAAACATATCTATCATACTAGTATGAGTTGACCATAAAGAACAATATTAAAAATAAAAAAATGAATTAGTCATGTATAATGGTAAAATAACCAATTCCCATAATAAAGAATTCCATTAGAATGTAGAGAGAATCCATAGATTGTCTCCCCACCATATAGAGACACTCTGACTCCTATAAAATCATTATCTTGATTGTATTCATATAAAATTGTCTCAAGGGGAGATAATAAAAAAGTAAACATTGGTTAGATCCATAAATGAATCATCATATTGTGTATCTAGATGTAAGTGAGTAAAAAGTCACATAAGGTTCCACTACTCTTTTGATTATATGACATCTTGATATGGGTACATCCTACTAAGAGAATATGCAATGGGATTCCCCATCCCTTGGGTATAGTGGATGTCTTAGTCAATCATATTGAGGTATTCCACACATTATCTCCATATTAGGTTTAATTCCTTCTGAGAAAAGATGTAACCAAGGATCTTGTAACCAAAAATAACCATGAACCGTTCCATAAAGAGATATTATCTACAACACTTAAGAACATACACAATAACATCAAGTTTCAAGTCATGAGTTGGGTAATTATTCTCATGTGTCCATTTTTTATGATACCCATATTACACCACAAGAGTATCTTTCATAAGTATGTATCCCATACCAGCACCAAAAACATCACAACTTACCACATATCACATATCAGGTACTGGAAAGATCAAGATAGGAGTCAATGTCAGACGTTGTTTCAACTCTTCAAAAGAAGCCTAAAATTTAGTTTCCCAAGAAAATATCACCCCTTTATTGGTAAGAGAAAATAAAATATGAATTTATATCTGATAAATCCTTGATGAAAAAAAATAATATCTAGATTGACCTAGGAATCTCAATATATCAAAGACATTCCATGGTTCTTCCCAATAAAAAACAACTTTCACCTTTTCAAGATCAAATGAGTGGTCGTGATCTAAAACCATGTCCCCCAAGAACATGAATTATTATATCAAAAAATTTCATTTTGAAAGTTGTACATAAAACAGATGACTCCTCATTATATCCATAACCAAATTCATATTGTGCCCAATGTCACACTCAATTCACAAATATACTAAGATATCATCCACAAAACCATGTAAATGGTGTCAAGATACAGATGGATTATTTGGTTTATCAATATCATAAAAACTAAAAAATATTTAGTATGAAAAATTTTATTATAAGATATTCATAATGGCGATATACTACTGAAAATGTTCTTCAATATATATAAATCTTAAACTCTGATATGGTTATACCCTGACAAAAGATCAATTTCCAAAAACCACTTTACCCCATTGAACAGATCAAATAGTTCAACCACTAAATGAAAAGGGTGCCTATTTTTAATATTCACCAGTTTAATATTCAATAATATATGAAAATATGAATAGTACCATCATACTTCTTGGTAAACACCATACCGCCCCCCCCCCCCTCGATGAAACACCAGGATGAATAAATCCCTTATCCAGTAGGCCACCCAAATTAATATTGAGTTTTAGATCTACGATTTACATTTGATAAGAGGGTGTATATATATATTGATTTTTTACCTGAAAATATTTCAATAGATAAATATACCACCCTCTTTGGAGTAAGTCTTAAGAATTCATCTAGTAAGACTTCAGGGAAGTCTCAACAACCAAGGTAAGATCAACAAGAGGGGAAACAACATCGGGCATAACAAAAATGATAGTTATCACCTAGAAGTTGGAATGGAGGGTATGCATATGAATAAATAAATTATTAAAATAATATGGTTTACCCATGTATAGGATTAATTCATTAGTTATCAAATGATTTAAAATGAAAATGAAAATCATTTAAAAGGAAAAAAAATTTCTAAAAAATTATTTTCTGTGCGCAATGCTTTTTTAATTTAATAAATTAAATTAATCAATATTTTTAATGATTTTAATGAAATTTATAAATTATGTATTAAATAAATTTTTTTAATAATAATTTATTATTTTTATAATCATGAGATAAAAATAAATAATGTTTTATGATTAAAATAAAAAGTTTTTTTCGTCGGGTTTTGCGCACTTATTTTAAAAATAAATTCTGCCTCTTTTAGAAATTGAATTTGATAAAATGGAATCCATATTTTTAATCAAGATGTTAATTTATTTAAATATTTCCATTTTATTTTTGGTCAATATGAAGTGTAGTTATGGTAAAACAATTCACCTTAGTACCAGGAAAATCAAGTTAATCTAGGTTAAAATGAGGGGATAATGCCATAAATTTTCATTTCAATTTTATTAGATTATATTAATTCATACATTATAATATTATGATAAAAATTTAGTTGTTTAATGGACACTTATCCAATAAAAATACCTATATAATAATTAAATAAAGTAAATCTACAAAATCTAACTAACATTATTTTTAATATCTATTGTGTGTCTAAATAAGAAAACAAAGTTATGAATGAATATAATAGTCAATTTTGAGCTTAATGAAATTTTCATCAGGATTGAAATTTATTTCTAATTTTTAATAATTATATAGTGTCCTTATATTTTTGTGAAACACAAATAAAATATCTCTCTTATTAAATATATATATATATATTTATATAATGATTTTAAAAATATTTAAAGTAATATAATTCGAGTGATTTAATGTGTGACTTGACTTTTTTAAATGAATATGACATATTATTATTATTTTAAATAAATAATTCTTATTTAAAATATGTATTTAGGTATTTTAAGTCAAATTAAGTTAATAGTTTCTAAATTGGAAATAATGATATTTTATTAAAATAATATTTTATTAAATTTCATAAAAATCCTGGAAATATTTAAATTGGAAAATAAGGAAAATATATGATCTAAACTTTCTTCCCTTTTCCATTTATAGGCCATTTGGAACCATTTCTTGTGAGAATTAATTTAATATATTTTAATCTTTTAAGAAATTCGAAGAGTTCCCCTCCCCTCAATTATAAATGGTCACCCTACCTTTCTTTTATTGAAACCATTTTGAGACTTATATCTTGAAAAAAATCTACCAAGAACTCTTATAAACTCTCCTAGACACAATATATATGTTATTTTCTTCCTAAGAGACCAGCCCTAGAGCCCTTAAGTGGAGATATAAAAGAGTTATTTCATAGAAGAGGTAATCACTTTAATCAATAAATTTCTTTTTAATTATTATTTTTCCTCCTACAAAAATATTATATTATAAATTGAATAATAAATTGAGTATAATAAATTAAATGAAATTTTATTCTGATTATTAAACCCCATTTATTCACCCTCTTTTCATCAAATTTTTAGTGAAAATATCACTCATATGTACGTAGACTTACAGTCTCCACATAGCAATAAAATTCAATTAACATCATCATATTTTATGGATTTTTATTATGTTGGATTTATTGTTTATGTTTTAAAATTATTAAATAATTATAATTAAATAATTATAATACTATATCTACCTTCTTAACTTAAAATATTTTGGAAAATGATAATGTCGATCATGCATACATATGGACTTCCACCTCCATGAAGTGATGTGATTCGTTTTTCATTTATGTAAAAAATGTATGGTAATAAGGAGGGAATTAATGAATATATATATTATATATATAATATATATAATATAATAATTATTCAATAAAGGTTAGTTATTATTATTTTTTATTTTTTTCCATCCATTGTATAAATGAAAAAATCATTCATTTGTACATATATCCTACAATCTCCTTGTACAGTGTAATTAATTTTCTCAATGTTTATATAATGAATATATATTATATTTATATAATGATTAAAATTATTTATATTATGTAAGAATGATCAAAATATAAGTACCATAACTACTGAACTAGAACATATATGAAAAACTAAGAAAATATAACCTAGAATAGTGATTTTAATAATGAAGTGTTAACAAATGGGTGATTGAAAGAAGCTTGTCGTGAGGTTTGGGAAAAAATAAAATACCCCTAAGGGTTTTGTATGAGTGGTAACCACAAACTCATCTCTAAAGGTAAGTGTTTTAATCTAGGTGTCACTTAAAATAACAAGATTGGGGGATTTAAGAAAACAAGAGTTTTTTTTAAGTTTGGTGAATTTAAAATGAGAGAGAAGTGATTGGATTTAGGTTAGGTTTTCTGATTAATGATTCTTTAATAGTTTCTAAAAAAATAAATCCTTTGGTTTTAGAAAAATAATTAAATTAATTGAGTAAAAATTGTTTGTTTGATTCACCTTTGATTTAATTATTTATCAAACTGTTTAAGTTTTAATGAATAAACTTTTAATTTCTTGGAAAATACCAAATATGGTATTGATTTTTCCTAAATAATAAAATTAGTCTATATTAATTATTTTTATCTGTTTTATTTATCACTAAATCACCCCCCTTAATGAAATTTATTTAAAAATTAATCAATTGGAGTAAATAAAAAAACAAGTAAGGGTAGAATAATTTTTAAATCAAAGAAATTTATATTTAAGAATAAGTTAAAATACAATCATATTGAATTAAAATTCAAAAAGTAATTAAATTGAGAATGATTTATTTAAAATAAATTAATTATATTTATTGAGAACTTTTAAAACTCACAAAATCAAAAAGTTGGATCCCCCTTCCCTTCACCTAATCACTAAGGATTCTACTCGTTCGTGAAAGACGGGGTCATATAATTATATAATGATTGATGCATTGTGAAATATAAATAGAAAAGAAAGGGGGTGGCTGAGGCCTCCTCCCTATGTAGGGATAATTATTTCTACATAGGCAATTTACTCTCTTGTCCTTATATTTTGGTAGTGTATGTTCATTCCATTTGATAGAATGGGATGATATTTAAAGGAGGTTCTTGCCTCCTTTTATAAGCCAGAATTTTACTTCAAAAGTTACCATGGGTTAGCACCAATAAATATCCGAATTGAGAAATGATGTCTGCCTAAATATTTTTCATAAATGTATTATTTCACTCTCTTCCAAATATCAATATATTTGATAATTTTTAGAGATATTTATGTCTATTTTACATTGAGAATTTATTATTCCCTTGTAGAATCTCTATATTTCATATCGTTGGTTTCCTATTCATTAATGGCCTTGAAAATGGTCGATTCAAGCATGGAATCCTATATGAAAGTTTTTAATCAATGTATTTATCATGTCACCTAAAAACTTTAATTATATTTGAACCATCCAATCAGGATATACGCATCCAACATAAACTAAATTGTATCTCCGAATAGTTTTCAAGGCCTAACTTGTCATCTGGTGTTCGGCTTCCAAATGTTAGATTTAGATATGGGTCTAGAAGAATGAAATTAAGAACAAGATATATATAATCAAAAAGAAAAATAATTTTATGATTTGGATAATTATATAAAATATTTGGACTAAATATAGAAATAATATAAAGTATTTAAAATCCAAAATAGGTTATTTTTTAAATTAAGCTCAAAATACCTCTAAAACCATAAAATATAAAAAATTGTCATAAAAGTCATTTTTGGGATTAAAAAACATTAAATTTAAATGTAAAATTATTGAAAATATTTTTTCAATCAATTCCCCCACACATAAATCATGATTTTCTTCAAGAATAAAATCTCAACATTGAGTTAAAGAGCACACAATGCTACCTATATTAAAATTTCAAAGCAATAAAATCAAACAATTTCCAATGTTAAACCAAATTATCAAAAATACAAATAAAATATTAATTTAATTTCTCAATTTTAATATAATTAATAAATTAATATATTTTAATTTTTACCATTTAAAAATTATGGAACTTCTCATCTCATTCATTTATGTTTCTCAATTAATTATTATTAAACATTCCAAATCATGATTTACCCCACCTGATTATTTTTACTCTTATATCATGATAAAATTCAATTAGATTTGTGTTAATGTCATGAGAAAATTATCCACTTTATCTACTTTATAAATTCAAAAGGAATATAAAATCCCAAGTGCTTGTAATTAAGGGTCAAATGTCATTGAGGCTTATGGTTGGTGAGAATTGATGTTTAAAAAAACCCCAAGGAGGAGGTATTATATCTTATAGAATAGATCATGATATTTAAAGTAATTATGTCATGAAATTATCCCCTTTAATTTGTAACAACTCCCAATTTCCCTAAAACTCAAACTAAAGATGATGATCAAATTAAACATAATAAATTAATTATGCCCTATCTTGGTTTTTATTTACTTTTATATTTTTTTCTTTTTCAAATAAAATGTTAATTTTATTCTTTTTCAAAAGTTATTCATTATAATAAACATCACACCCACGAACTATCCATGTATGATAGAAATTATAGGTCTAGTAATTGTGTTTTTTGGTTTCCCCAAATCACAAACCATTTTTAACCTTTTTTGGTTCTTTTTCTTATTTAATTTTTTTATATTAAATATGAGAAAAATATTAGAGTATAATTAATTATTACCCAAGATTTTATAATTATCACAATAATCACACCAACACTTATTCCTTTCAATTAATTTCATCTCATCCACCCTGATTCCCTTTACCCCTACACTACAACTTTATAATATCATAAAATTACTAATAGGAGGGTAGGAATGGATAAAAATGGATTGAAACATGGCTCATCTTTGACAAGATCATTCATGGTTTTTGTGGGATAAATAAGTATTGATGTAAATTTGTTATTTTTAGGATAAGGGAATTTCAAAATATTCGTTAATAATTTTAATTATGTTTTTTGTACAGACATAGCTTTGAAAAGTTCGAATACAAGTTCTAGGAGTTGTCATGTTACAACATCACTCAAGAAATATGATAAATAATAAAATAGTAAGTACATTGTCTAGAAATACTATTGGTAATGAGAATATGATATTGGAAAATCACTAAAGTAATTATAAAAAATAATAAATAAAATCACATAAATTTCAGAAATTCAAAGCATGAAAAATGGTTTTGAAGTTTCATTTACATGAATTAATAAATTTCCTCAAATCATGATTCCTCATATTAATTTTATTGATTCACTTATATAATTCAATTATCTATTTTACTTATTCAATTTCATTAACATTGAAATCTAAAACATGGTATCAAAAAAATCCAAGGAAACTCGTGTCTCCTAGATAAGTCAAGTAAAGCCTAAATCTAATCATTGTAATGATATTTCATCTTGAAAGATGGAAACATATTGTTGAAAAAAATGAAGGGAGTTTAAAAGATAATCATAAAAACTAATCTCCCCTTTGAAATAATTATTTTGGTCCTATTCCTCCTCTTCTATGTCCTTTTTTTCCATTATGGTTCATTGAAAATAAAAAACTAATCATACCAGTGTAAGAAACATTCCATTAAATCTCAAAGGGGGTGTAAGAGGTAATTGGGTCCAAAATCATAATAAAACAGTGAAAATCAAGCGACCTCTTGGAAGCGCATTTGTTAATGATAATTTGATCGACCTCACCTCATGCAAATAAATCGGTATATGGGTTGGAAAAGTTTTACCTCATCCACTGATTCTTGAGGTAAACATCCAGGTAACTTCTTCAACCTTTTCCAATTTACAATGAATGGATTTCATCCTTCTTCTTTCTTGATCTGAATGGTAGAAAAGTGATAGACATTAGTAATATGGAAAGGTCCTTCCCACCAATAAAAACTATTATATAACATTAAATTAAATATGGAATTGTAGAGAAGAACTTGGTCTCTGGATTGGAAGGTCTTTTGTTGAATCAGTTTTTCATGTGCCACCTAGGTTATATATTTTTAAATTCCCGAATTTCCAAAAGATTATCTTCTGATTTCCTCAAAATCCTATAGATAACGTTTTCTCTCTTTTCCAATACACTCCAAATCCAAATTTATCTTATTCATATACTAGTAATCTTGGTACTCTAATTCCACTAGTAGATGAAATTTTTTTCTCTAAATCAACTCATACGGGCTCATACTAATGGATGTCTTGTACACAGTTTGGTATGCCCATAAAGTTTCATCAAGCCTTTGGCTCTGATATTTTTAGTCTGTTTTGACCGTTTTCTCCAAATTTCCATTAATTTCCTTTTGGACACCACAACTTAGTCATTTTTTTAGGATGGTAAGGTGTATAAATATTTTGGTGCACCCTATACATTTTCAGCATATCCTCCATTCTTCTATTTCAAAAATGTGTCCCTTTTCACTAATGATGTATCTTGGCATTCCAAACCTACAAAAAAACTTCATTGAAAAATTTAAACACAACTTTTGCAACAAGAGTCTAGGTTTATTTGGATTCCACCCATTTGGATACATAATCATTAATAAGTAAAATATAAGATTTCCCAAAAGACATAGGAAAGGGTCCCATAAAATCAATTCCCCAAACTTTAGTTTTTTCATAGAAAATGATTGTTTTTGGGATAATATCTTGTATCTTTGAAATGTTACTATAAAATTATCACTTATCACAATTTTTAAAATAATCAAGAGCATATTTAAATAAGGTATGCCAATATACCCCATATTATAAAACATTCCTAACCGTTTTGATGTCCAAAATGTACTCCACAAGAATGTGTATGAAACAAATTAAAAAAGGATTCTATTTCACATACCAGAAAACATCTTCTTATGACATGGTTATTAAAAATTTCCAAAGAAACCTATCACCCCATATATAAAATCTAGATTCATCCGTTAGTTTATGATTTTAATTGGATTTATGGGATGAAGGTACTTGATATGTGTCAAAATAGTTTACTATGTGATCATACCATGGTACATATTCCTCTATGATATATATTTTCTCTTAGAAAATGTGGTCATTGAGTGAGATCAGTTCTAGAAATACTATTTCAATAGTGTTGGGTAGTCTACTATGGTGATTCGCTACTTGGTTTTTAGCTTCATTTTTGTATTTAATCTCTATATTAAATACCTGCAAGAGTAGTATCCATCTTACCATCCTTGGTTTTTCATCATCCTTCTTAAGCAAAAACTTGAGTTCTACATGATCAAAAACTACCACTACTTTAGTCCTAAGTAAATATGACCTTAATTTATCTAATGCAAAGGCAACAAAAATAAAATCTTTCTCAGTGGTTGTTTAATTTAATTGAGGGGAATCCACAGCTCTAGAAGCATAAGTTATGACTTGGGGTTTTCCTTTAATTCATTGAGAAAGAACTTCTCCTACAGTTTTTTTAATGGATTGCAAAGTAAATAAAATGTATTTTCCCAATTTGGGGGTTGTATTATTGGATGGGTAATCAAATTATACTACAGATCACTAAATACCTTCCTTCAATTTTCATTAAAAACAAAGTCATCATATTTTATGATAAATCATGAGAGTGGAAGAGAAATATTTCAGAAATCCTTGATGAATCTTTTATTAAATCCCATATTCTCAAAAAATGATCTTATGTTCGTCACACAGGTAGGGTATAGAAAAAAATCGATCATTTCAATTTTATATTTATCTACCTCAATCCTCTATTTTTAAAAGATATGTCCTAGTACTATTCCTTTTTCAAATATTAAGTGATACTTTTTGATATTTAATACCAAATTATTTATTATACATGTTTTTAAAAAATATTCAAGGCTTCCAAATAAATGATCAATGGAATTTCCAAAAAACTATAAATTCATCAAGAAATACAACCAAGAAGTCTTCAATGTGATTAGAGAAAATGATTATCGTTCATCTCTGAAGTTTGACTGGGGAATTTCACAATCTGAAAGGCATCCACTTGTAATTAAAGGTCCTAAGAAGATAGGCAATAGTTATCTTATCTTGGTCTTATGGATCCATTGTCACTTAAAAATAACTAGAAAATCCATCCAAAAAGTTATAATGTGTTCTACCTACTAGTATTTCTATCATTTGATCAATGAATGGGATCAAAAAATGATCATGGTATATGCGTTGGTTCATCCTTCTATAATAAATTCACACACTCCAAATGTTCTAGACTCTCATGGGGGTTAATTCATTATTTTCATTTTCTACAATGGTCAAGAATGATTTCTTTTGACCCACAAGAATAGGGATGACCCATTGAGAGTCATAAATTGGTTAAATGATGTCTACTTCCAACAATTTTTCAATTTCATTCATTACAACTTCTATGATAGTGGGGTTAAGTCTCCTTTAGGGATACCTAACAGGTCAAGAGTTCTCTTCTAAAAAGATTCTATATGATCCGACCTTAGGTTGATTATGGGTATATCTATTAGACTCTATCTGATGTCTCAAGAACTTATTTTTATAATTTTAATCAGTTTTTTCTCCTGGGTCCCAGATAGATTATTGGAAATGATCACAGGAAACATTTTTCCCTCGAAACAATACACATATTTTAAATCACATGGGAGGTTTTTCTTTCAATACTTGGGGGATATTGAATTGATGATAAAAAATTCACATTTCCTAACTCAAAAGCTTTAATTTCCTTGAATGAAATGGTCTCATATCAGTTTCTTATAGAAAATTATCACAAAATTTGGAGGTGATTTCTATTTGAGGTAAAAAAATAATAAAAATTGTAAATTTTTGAATGTTCTATACTTCCATGGTGTTATATTCAAATGATAAGAATCCTATAAGTATACTAGAATATTTAATGGAATTATCGTTATCATGGAAAAATGAAAAGTGGGAAAGATTGTTTGAATGGTTTCTTTTTTGTGTCAAGAACATTAAATTTCACCTGTCTATCTCCCAAATACTTGGTTAGGGTTCCATTATGTACATTAATGATTGTTTTGGTTATTTTTAGAAATGTTATTTCAAAAATAATTGGTGATTTCCATGGTGCATTGTCTTCCTCCATAGCGAGTATATAAAAGTCTATTGAAAAAAATGAGTACTTCAAATCCTACTAGAATATCTTCCACAACATGGGTTGGGCAAATAGTGGATCAATTTTCAAGTTGAAAACTAATATTTTAGGCATTATTTCAAATTTTTTAAAAAGATAGAATTAGACATAATATTTATGGAAGCACCAAGATGACACAAAGAAATAAAAAAATTTTAAGAACCAAAAGTGATGGGAATAGAAAATGTCTTAAATCTTGACATTTTCTGGGTAATGGTGGGGTGATCATAGCTGAAACACTCCTTCAAAATTCGATTATTTTACCCCCATTATTATTATTTCTCTTAGTGAATATTTCTTCGACAAACTTCACATATTTTCATATTTTGAGGATTTCCTCTAGCAAAGAAATATTGATCTCAACTTTCTGGAATGTTTCTTGGGTGTATATTTTGATTTGTTCTTCTTTAACCTTTGATGATCGATTCAATGCAGAGGGGAATGGTATCCTATTGCCTATTTTTCTCCCATTGTTGTATTTATACTTGTTATTTTTGGCTTCTTTTTGGGTTGGATGAGTTTTTCTTCATGATTTTTCTTGTAATAATACAACTTACATGGCTCATGTGGTGGGAGATCCTTCCTGCTTCCAATTGTGATTACATTGACATTCTCCTTTAGATTTGTAACTATTTTTGCAATGATTTCACCTTGATTTATATTTTATAATGTACATAAGTCTTACAAATGGATCATTTTTCTTGTCAATTTTATCTTTCATTCATGGAAATTTCATATTTAGCTATTTATCTTCAGTTACTGGTTGACTTGTTGAAGGTTTCTCATAATTTTTTTGCGGGAAAGGTGGTAGTTGAAAATTTTGTTGTTTCTTGTAGGGATTCTTTTATGATTATTAGAATTGGTCCTAGTACTATTATTATTTATTAAAAGGTGTACGATCTTGGTTATATTAACCTCTGAATACTTATTGGGATTTCCCTTCTCTCCATTGTTAATTATATAGAAATTTTCTTTTCTAAAATGCAGCTGCACAACTTTTTGTACCTTATATCTCAGCACAGAGATCAGTGTAATTATTGGGTGATGAACATAATCCACATACATGAGGTGGAGATGGTTTCTCACCCACTTCTTTTATGACAATTTGTCTTACAAAGAATGCCAATTCTTTAATTTTTGTTCCAAGGATGGGTGATGAGTTAGAAGTTCTTCCCTCATGTACACCTCTTCTTTCAGTGCCTCTTGTTCTAAATTGTTGTGAATTTTGAGCTACCTTTTCAATGATACTCCTAGCTTATATAGGTTATTTATCAATGAAATATTCTATATAAGATGCATCCAAGATATTCCTTTAATTATATATAAATACATGGTAGAATAAGACTTGAAAGTGGTGCCCCACCACTATTTGATGTTAGCATCTTGCCCAATGTTTCTTAAACTATTCCCATTATTTGTAAAGAGTGTCATCAGTAGCTTGTCAAATATAATAAATTCTTTTTTCTAATTTTCATGCTCTCGGAGGTTGGGAAGAATGTTTTCATGAAATTTTTTTTGAGTTCATCCTAGTCTTGTGTCTCTTAGGGCTGTAATGTATAAAACCACTCCTTAGCTTCTCCCTTATGTGATAAGGGGAATGATTTCCACTTGACTTATTCACCAACTACTCCTCTTAGTTTTAAACATGAAAAAATGTCGCTGAATTATGAATGTGTCGTTTGAGATCTTCACCTACAACGAAATGATATTTGGAGAGCACCAGAATCTTGTTAACACAAAATTTTAAATAATTTTGTTGATTAAGAATGATTAATTGATTTTTTGTACCAAATTTTGGGGCATAGAGGTCCCTCAAGGAATTTTGTGGGTCTAGTGTAATTATTTATTGTTCGGATTGGACACTAAATTCTTCTAAATTAAATTCTTCAAAATTGTTTTTAGGATTAAAATTCATAATCCATTATAACACTGTTATTTCTATTTCAGGTTCAAAATTTAATAGTTTCTCATTAGAGTACCTAGTCACGTAAATTTAGATTTACACTTACCACCAAGTAGCCGCAACAGTTTTGACACATGCCTATCATGAGGTATGGAAAAAAACAATTAAATCCCCCTAAGTGTGTAGTATGAGTGGTAACATAAAATTCATCTCTCAAGATAAATGTTTTAATATTGGTGTTACTTAAATTTACAAGATTTACGGATTTAAGAAAATAAGATATTTTTTTAAAGATGCATGAATTTAAAATGAGAGAGAAGAGATTGGATTTTGGTTAGGTTTTCCCTTTTTGTGATGTCATCATAGTTTCTAAAAAAAGAATATTTTGTTTTTAGAAAAAATAATTATTTTAATTGAGTAACAATTGATTACTCAATTCACCTTTGTTCTAATTATTTATTAAAGTGATGAAATTTTAATGAATTAACTTTTAATTACTCTAGTAATACCAAATCTGCTTTTAATTTTCCCTAAATAATTAAATTAGACTATCTTAATTTATTCACATGTTCTGTTAATCTCTAAACCACTACCTAACTTTGTTTTCATTAAAAGTTAACTAATTGGTGTAAAAAATAAACAAATAAAGTACATCTAGAATAACATTTAAACCAAATCATTTTAATTTTTAAGAATAAATTAAAATACAATCGTATTTAATTTTAATTAAAAAATTAATTAATTTTAAAATAGTTAATTTAAAATTGAATAATTATTATTATTTAAAACATTCAAAACTCAAAACATCACAAAATGGGATCCTCCATCCCTTCACCCAATCCCTAAGGATTTTACCCCCTCATGAAAGAAGCGGTAAAATAATTATATAATGATTGAAGAGTGGTGAGAAATAAATGGAAAAGAAGGGGTAAGGTATATTACCAACTCCTTGTGTAGTGATACTTATTTCTCCTTATGTAGTTTCCCTTTTTCACATTAGTGCTTGGTGGTGTGAGTTCTCTCCACTAGATAGGATGTGATGATTTTTAACAGAGGGTCTTGACTCCTTTTTAGGGATAGAACTTTACATCTAAGGATTATTTGTGTTAGCCCCATTAAATGGATGAATTCAGAAATGGTGTCTTCATAAAATTTGATTATAAATTTCTTTTGAATCACTTATCCACATTTAGTAGTATTTGTACATGTGTTTAGAGTGTTATGTCTATTTTAATCTCAGAATTTATTTTGACCAGGATGACTCTCCATATTAAATATCTTTGGTTTCCCATGCATTAATGGCCTTATAAAAACTTATTCATGAATTTTATCCTTCACGAAATTTATTAATCAATATATTTCAAGTCTCGACTAAAAATTTAATCGTATTTGGCCCATCCAATTAGTAGTTATGATCCCAACATCAACAATCTTTAGATCTGTAATCAATTTTTATGGCCCAACTTGTGAGCTCATTTTTGGCTTCCAGATGTTGGATTCATCTTTGGGTCCAGAATAATCATATGAAGACATCTTTTAGGATGTATGGAATCCTGAAAACAAATAATTTTATGATTTGGATTAGTATAGAAAATGTTATTTACAAAATATAGAAATAATTTAATGTAGTTAAAATCCAAATTAGGGTTTTTTTAATTAAGCTCAAAATACCAATAAAACCATAAAATATCATAATTGACCATAAAGTATCACCTTTTTTGGATTGAAAACATTTAAATTAAAAGCAAAATTATGGAAAATATTTGTTAATTAAATGATAAAAGGTTATAAGTAAATCATACATGGTATGATATATATGAGTCTATTTCTGTAATATATTTGTAATAAATATATTTTTATTATACATCAGGTTAGAACACTTATGAAGGAAGCCAACCCTAATGTATGATATTTTCATATCAATTTTATTTCTATGGGACACATTCTTTATAAACCCCTTGTTTCTTTTGTGTGGTGTAATACTACCCATAAATTTATTTTATGATTAATATAATGAAAATTATATGATATAAATATCCATATAAGGTTATATCATTCATGAGGCTTATGATTCAAAAGTAACCAAAGTGGAAAGAGTTTTCTATTATAATATCAGTATTTATCTGAATTGTTTATGATTATGTTTCTAATGATAATATATTATGATCTACCTCTGAGGAAACTCATGACTTTTCTTCTCTTATGTTTTCTTGTTAAGAATACATGTTTTAATTTCAATTTAATCATCTTGATTACTCATGATACCAAAAATGTCTTTTTAAAGAAAATTGACTTTATTTCTCTATTTTTTCAAAAAAATCATTTTTCTTCCATATACATGTTTTATAAAAAAAATTAAAGGAGGTTTTTTACTATTACACTATAATTTTTTAAATTCATATTTGTCCATGTTTGTTTTTTTAAATGGTTTTAAAGAAATCTTATTATCATTTTTCAAAAAATGTACTTTTTTAAAAAAATTTAAAAAACCCTAAAGGAATATTTTATTCTAATTTATATAACATGAACATAATTTCCCACCTACATGAACGATAATTTATTTGAATATTTATTTACATGTTTCTAAAATTATTTTCAATGAAAATGATTCCTTCTTAATCAGAAAAACATTATTTCAAAAAAAGTTAATTACAAAATGAAAAGGATATTTTCTCAAAAATGTACCAAGTGATCCTTCAAAATCATTTTTTCAACTAAGATGAATTCTTTGATGTTAATTATGATTTACTGGGGATATGATCCAATGGTAAAATTTTTAGTATTTCTATGGATGGTTAATGTTTATATTTATGATATTTTTATAAAACCCATTTGTTCTCCATGGGTTATGATATATTGAATTAATGAAATGTTTATGGAACCTAATTTATTTTCACGGGTTACGATGTGACAATTTGATGAACATTTTATTATCTTGGGGAACACATTTGTGTGGTTTTAATTTTGTGATTATGGTTTTATAATAAATAAATATGGTGGATAGGTTATACCCAAGTATAGTGGTAACATTATAACTAATTATGGTTGTTAGTTATTTCCAAGGATGGTGGTCATGTTTTACCAAGGATGAGTGGGACCTATATATCCCTCCAATATATTGGAAAAAAGTTGATATATCATGATAGAAATAAGACTAAAATGTATAGTGAACCAAGTTATGTAAGAGGATTTTTAAATTATGATAGAATTGGGTGTGAAACTCTACTAGTATTATGGTTTTATGAGTGAACCCATTACACTATGATAGTCTTGGTAATGACCATTGACTACTAATGAAATTATTTTTAATTCTTATGTGTATTCCAAAAAGTTATATATTATGCCAATGTTATTCTCTCATATCTCACACTATTTGATTCCATTATGATTAATGTCTTATGAACTACCCAGATTTTTACCATGATTTATGATTATGATCTATGATATACAAAATATGATTTTAAAATTTTAATATCATGTTCTCACCCTTTCTTATATTTTATTTCCCATGATTATAATGAAAATTACTGAGTATGATATCTCAAAGAAGGGTTCTAGTTAGGAATACCTTATTGGGATATTCTTTGTATCTTTTATAAACAACTTGTTTATGTGCCCAAGTTTCCCAAGGAACTAGACCTATATGATTATATCATGGATCATTAATTTATGTAATGAATATTAATCTATTAATATGTGATATATGTGAATGAAAATAATGAGTCACTATAGAAAAAATGTCCCACACAAAGAAAACCTCGAGTCTTACTCTCCTTGGAACTCCTGGGAGCTACCATCGACAGTAGAGAACAAAACATGCTGATAATAATAGTCAATATTATCTTGGTGAGAGTCCATCCAATCAATATTAATGATGAAATAAAAAAGATCTATATTAAGAACAAATAATTCCTCAATCTTTCCTATATAATATATTGAAAGAGAATAAGAAAGATAATGAAAAAATTTCTCTTTGGTCTTTCCCAGAGGCTTCCCTAGATCCATCACAAAGGATATGAGATCCATATAAGGATTCAATAGATCCAAAAAATATAAAATAAATTGATCATTGTGAGTCAACTATATAAAAAATAATACATTATATATAATATTCAACAAATACAGTACCTCTCAATATATCTATTCTTGTATCTACCTCTATCGGGAAGTAATCCGTTCCATGAAAGTGATTCACTCCTGAGGCATATGGAGAAGCCCTGTGGAATTTAAAGATTCTAATTGAACTATAATTTCCTTTAGAGCTAAAGATATATGACTATAATGGGGCATAGAAAAATATTTTTAGAACCTCTATATATGACCTTAAAATCCAAAAGCACTACATTTATTCTTGAGTGTAGGAAAAGGCCATTGAGTGTGGCCTACCATGATAATAAAAAAATATGGGGTGTATTACTGGTTTTAATTGAAGGTGTAGAGGAATTCATCTACTAAGAAACACCTCCAAAATCTTTATATTTATTATGAAGTATCCTCTTCTATCCATGTGTGCCACTGAAACTAACATTTTTTGTAAGATAAGATCCATAAAAGAAAATATTTCACGCCATATGAATTTCCTCCATCATCTCCCTATCAAACATTTTAGTATAGGTGGTAATATTGAATATATATAACTATTATTAAATGTCAGGTTCCAAACCCTTGAGGTATTTCTATGCCTTTATTTGATCATTCATCACTATATTTGGGAAAAAAATGAACTAACTCTACAAAACAGTCGGTGTACTCCGAAACCAAACACTCTACCTAATGAAAGTAGAGGAACTCCAAGGGATTCACTCACTAAAGAAAAACTAGCCTATTACCATGGTTTCTAACTGTGGGTATAGCCCTTGAAATAGTGGGAATAGGCTATACCTAGGGTTTCCATAAATATGGTTGATGGAGGCATGTATATATATCCATACCCATAGTTTCTTACCAACTGTGGGTATTTCCAACATAACCATGGTTTTACATAAAATGTGGGTATATATATACCCACAGTTTAGAAAGCTATGGGTATAGCTTATCCCTAATGAAAAACTATACCTATGGTTTGCAGAACTGTGGGTATAGGTGTGTCTCCCCATTAAACAGCACCAGCAACACCTCTTCCACTTGAACTTGAAAGTCAAATAAAATACATACTACAAATTCAATGAAGTAAAAATACCTTATATTTAGAACTAAACCAACTCCTTTAATACTATTCAAACTAGTTATAACACTAAAACATATATATACATCCATACAATCAATAAATTCAAGTTATTAAACAACTTATAAATGTTTCCTTAGATAAGTTAAAAATAGAGGGGGTCAATATCTTCACCATAAGAAACATTCTCATTCTCATCACCATAAACAACATACTCATCACCATCAATTAAAGTCTCACCAAAAATAGAAACATACGGAGCATAAAAAATATCCTCATCAATAGAATCATCATCAAAAACATCATCAATAATAGAATTTCCACCACCATCAGCTCGACCACCACTAGGACCTTCATTGGAATCACTCAGGTCATCATTCATAGTGATCATTGATTCTATATATGAATCAATAGTGTTAGCTGCCTTTGATGGAAGTGATTGAATAATATTTGATATAGATTTCAGGAAGTGTTTGGTGATCAGTTTACTTCTTTAATGCTTATGTTTACTTTTTTCATGCTTCTATAAAATTATTTCATTTTCAACATATTCTTATGCATGATCCCTTTCCTGGCTAGAGATCTGAGTGGTTTTAGAGGAAATCGATGTGTAAAAATACCTTTTGGGATGATGTTTTTTCCGGGTTGATATTTGACTCTCCCCCAGTGCTCCTTGCCTAATACATGACTCAAGTGATCATTTGGATGGATGTTTCAATCTTTTTTACCATCCAAGGCCTCTATGGAAGACTGTTTAAAATAGAAAAAAATTATTTAATCCTGGATTTTATAGAAATATTTTAAATATAAATAAATAAACTTACTATCTTTTCTTTTTTTTGTGCATTTACTGCACTTCTAACATTTTTCTTCCTATTCGAGCAAAATAATTTGTCTTGAGGCACATTGCCTTCGATGCCTAATACTACTTATTGTAAATTACTTTACATACATTAATGATAACTAAATATCAACATGATTTAAGCAAATAAATAAAAAATCTAATTACATCATGTGTCCTTTTAAAAAAACTCACACCAATACCTTTTATCAAATTTATTGAAACAACAACTAGATATTTTATCATGTAAAAAAATTAACACAAACCATATTTCCCATTAAGTATTTTTTAAACATATTAAAGTTAAAAATTCTATACAAATAAATTTTAATTGATTTATTCTATTTCCCATTTAAAGATGAATCAAACATCCATTAATCACCTCAATTGTAAATCTAATCATTAACATGTTATTCTTTCACAAAAAAATATAAATGGAATTTAATTTCAACCAAATAAAAGTAAAAAACATAGAACCCTTATTGTCAATACGATTTTATCAATATACGTAAATAAAAATGTTTCTTTTCTTTGCCTTATTTTAACCACTTTAAAATTAATTCATAGAAACATATAATTAATATTTATGTCGCATTGAGTTCAGACATAGGGAAATATTGAGCTGAGTAAAAAAACAACGTCAATAAATTCTTTCTAGACATGGGAAACCATTAAACAATAAAAGAACCAAAATAATGTTCAACCATGATAATAAATTCACAAAATTGAAAATAATCCAATAAATACATCATGTCTGATCGAGTTTAACAACTATGTTCAAATTTCTTACAAAATTACCAACTCAATATGATTTCACAAGATTTGAAATACCTGAAACTTCTCATTCTCAAACATTGTAGTGCACCATAATGTTTTCACATATGTCATTGACTCATTGTTGTTTTTGTTTTTCCCTAATGATACCTAAAAACAAAAAATAAATATAGGTAATAAGAATTATATTCTATATGAAAACTATAAAATATTTGGAATACCTTAAACTTGTCTATATTCAAATATGAAATCATTTTTTTCATATTGAGTTTTTATACAGTCATGGAATACGGGTACAAACTCTAATAAACATATAAATCATGCTTGTATGATCTCCAATACTCCCCAAGATCCATCAACCTTTCCACTTTAGCTGCTTCAACCTCAGGAAAGTTAAATTGAATCTAAAAAACATGTTATTTCATAAAAAAACATTATATATATTTATAATTTATAAAAAAATTATCCATATATACTCCCATGTTTTTTTTATATATATCATTATCAATATGTCTCCATGAGACTAGTTCCCCTGGAATGATAGTGTGATCCTTGGATAACGTGTCCACGAAACTTCTACACTGCCTTGAATTTTTACCTATCATCTATTTTTCTTCATTATAATCCAACATTGTTTGTGTTTCATGATACCAGGATTCATATATATGGGTATTCCCACATATCCAACTAGAATATCCCACTGAATAAAATAAAATATAGAAAAAAAATAATTAACTCACGATATAATAGAAAAAAATGAGGTGATATAATTTAACAAAATTATAATAAAAAATTGATGTAGTCAATAGGTTCTGATGAATTTTTGGGATATCCTAGATCAGTAGACTCTACAGGATGTGTTTGTTACAATGCATACACTGTGTGATCTGCATGCACTAGATTAGGAGTTTAAGGAATATAATTAGAAGATCCAGGATGGATATAAGGAATTGTAGGTCACATAGACATGATAGGATATGAGTTGTATGGTAAGGGGTATATCCACGGATATAGAAATGGTAAAGGTGGAACAATCCATGTTGGAGGTTTAGACATGGTATGGGAAGAATAGGTTAAATGATATGATGATGGAGGCATGGGTAGGAACATCCCAACATATGATGTAGAAATGGTATGGGAAGAATAGGCTAAATGATATGATGATGGAGGCATGGGTAGGAACATCCCTACAGGTTGTGTAGACATGGTATGGGAAGAAGAGGCTAAATGGTATGATGCTAGTGGAATGCATGGGAACATACCTAGAGGCACATGTGGAGGATGGGATGATGTGATATATTGAGTGTTCACTGGTGGTTCAAGGTGGGAATGTGTAATATGGGTGCTCCATCTAGATCTAGGAGCATCCCCACACGGACCCATGATGGTAGGATGAGGAGGAGTCAAATATGTTATAGCTGAATATCCCTAAAACAAATTTGATGAAGAATATGAACATGGAATTATTTGTAATGAAGAAGAAAAATATTAAAATTATTATACTCATTAAGGGAACCAGAGTATCGAACCCATGCTCATGCCACACTTAATTAACATCAAATAATTGCTTCCTTAGAACTTCTTTCATAAACATCCCAACAACGAAATATACAATTTTAGAAACAATTTTTAAAAATAATGTATTAAACATAGAAGTCAATGTACTCATAAAAAATTTCATAACATGTTTTATTAACAATAATTTAAAACCATGTAATATTGAAACATACATATCATTCCAAACAGAACCTAAATTATAGTAATTATTATAATATCAATCGGATAAACTCATGTCAAGGTAAATTTAAATAACAATGAACATATATGTTTGCTTCGATATATTATCCAACACTACTTCAGGTTCAACATCAACTCCCACAATGGAATAATTTGAGTCATCAAATATAATATTTTGTTCAACACTAATGGGGATGTTAATGAAGTCAATTTAATCCCCAACATGATTAAAAATATCTTTTGTGATTACTTCATTAATGACTATATAATTAGATATTAGATGATCTTTCACATAAAAAACATGTTTTTCCATTAGTGCCAAAATGAATGGTTCATTAATATCTAGGAATCAACGCATATCAATAAATATAAATCCCCAATCCTTAATAAATATAACACTTGAAATCATTTAATCAAACCATTTACATTCCATCATAGTGAATCAACCTTAAGAGTAGTAATCCAATAATAATATTTTCTCAACAAGTCCATAATAATAAACATCATTATATCATGGCTGACCATCTGCTACACTCGCATAATAGTACATTGTAGTAGTTAATAAAACATCGTCATGCTGAGTTCTTCTTTTCAGCACTTGATTAGTTGTAACGAATTTATACCCATTGATTATTAAATATTTTCATTCACAAACAAAATAATTTTGACCAAAAGAAAAACTTCATAATTCTTGAGAAACAAATTCAATAGGTAATATCAATACCTAAAATTTATATGACTAATATAATTAAATGGATATCTATATTTTATGTTAATTAATGTAATGGCTAGACCATTTATTTCAACCAAGTTGGAAACTCCTGGTTATGAAAAGCCCCTCTACTTCTCAACGGCAAAGATATATGAACTCTACTTATAATTTGTTTAGGTTCCCAATATAAAATGATATTAAATTCTAAGTTATATGTGAAATGACATAGCATTAGATAAAATAAAAATATTTAAATTACTTACATGATATTATCATCGAACAAACCGCTGTTAAACAAGACTGTGAAATATGTCATATCCCAGTCTTCAAGGCTCAATATAGCCAATGTATATGACCTAGGAATTCCTCTTGTTTGGGGAAGAGATAGAAATAAGGGATCAATTTCTACATACTTCAGATATTAATTTCTCATTGTATGTTTATTTCTTTCTCTTTCATCAGATAAATATATTGAACAAAAATCCATACATTCTTGATCCAGATAACCTCTCACAATTGAACCTTCCGAATAATTCTGGTTTCAAACATAAGATTTCATTGTGCAAATATTTCTTTCAGTATGATATATCCATTGAAAATAAATGGGTCCCTCAAGAATTTTTTTATTTCCAATGAGTACTTTTAAATAAAAACATGAAGGTGAAAATTTATTGAGGTGTTTTTTTCAACTCACCCAAAATTAATGGAATATCTTGGAAATTTTTTTTCAGGAATGACTTGGATAAGCTTTTAGCATAAAAGGTCTCTAAAAATTGTAAAATAAATTAAATTTTAGCCTTATATTACTTTATATAAAATGATGAATTGCAATTGGAATCAATTCATGAAGAAAGAAGTGATAATCATGAGTTTTCACGGATTTTAATTTCAAATACCTTTTATTGAATCATTTATATATATTGATAGAATATCCATCAAGAACCTAGATATTATCCAATACATCCCAAAATTGATTTTTCTCTAATGGTTTCATCACATAATATGCACAAGTAACATTCCATTTTTTTCACTGATACACATAGGATGTAGTTCTGGTGGAATACCTGAATCTATATAGTCCTGACGAGATTGGAAGTCATCTTTGCTCTTCTCCTTGATATTTAAAAGAATTCAACACATCATTTCACACATAGTTTTCTCAATGTTCATTATATATAAAAAATGATGTAACAAATTGGTTTACCAATATGGAAACACAAAAAATATACTTTTCTCTTTCCATTTATAAGTAGATTTAGTGTCGACATTCTTCCTATTTTTAGATTTCATCTAAATTTTCCCCATTTAAGAACTAAAATAATTCAATTCATTAAGCACATAATTTCATGAAATACATTGAGGTGGTTGTGAAATTTCAACAATATTATCAAACCTATAATGATTCTTCCTTTATTGATGATCAATTTGACGGAATCGTTGATGCCCCATGAAACTAAAACAATGATGATATTTAAGACTACTAGATCATGTATTCTTCATAAAAATAAGACATTATAGTTTCCCCTTCATTCTCCAACCTAACATCATTTCACAAGGAGTTAAATCATTTATATTTCATAGATAGTAAGCACACATCTGAAATATATTTTTTGAGGAAGATACTTAATAAAGGAAAAGTATTTTACATACACATCCACATAGGAAGATTATAAACATAAATAAAAAATGGTTACATGCTATAAGTAGAAAGCATCTAACCAAACAGATTAAAAGCATCACAGAATAGACCCAACTGAACATTATGCACCTTATACATAAAATGAGGATGTTGTGTATCAAATTCCTCTCATGACAATCCATCTATAGGATGAAACAACTAATTATTTACTTTAATTTACTTAGCATCATGCCATACATATTGTCTAATATTTATACAGACATTAAGATATTTTGAATATTGAAAATCAATGTAATGTACGACATGAATTTATATGGAACATGATATGGTTTCCCATATGCATTTTCCTTCCATAAAGATATAGAAAATTATTTATAGTCATTAATGTCATATGTTTCCTCCAAAAATAAACTATAATATTTTGGAAAATCATGAAATTTATTTGTAAAAAATCTAAGCTACTTAATTAAAATCCATGACTTATAATGATTTGAGGGAATATCTGCACCATCAGGAAGAAAGTCCTTCCAAAATGAAATAATATAATCAATAGGGATATTATAAATTCAATACATTTATTTTCTATGATATAATAGAATTAATAATTCTAACATGGTTGTTTTATTACTTTACTGATATACTGAAGTTATGAAATCATCTATTAAAATTTTCACTCTCTCAACATCATCATATTCTATCTTTTACTCATGTCTATTGATATCTTTGAATTATAGTACAATAATTATATATCTCTCATGATGATGCACAAATGAAAGCCGATTAAATATCAAATTCTCCATACTACTTATTTCTTTTTGTTCATGAACAGTAGAAGATTTTATCATCTCTCCATGGTGATACCAAACATAATAGTTTGTTTGAAATCCAGATTTTGTTACATGATAGATAACTTCATCATGAATTTACCATGGTCTTTCAACACACTTATAGCATGGAAATTGTATAAAACCTCCATCTAGAGAATTGATAAATGAAAAATCTAAAAAAAATTGATTGTTTTTTGAAATCCAATCATTATGACACATATAGAATCTATATATTCTGTTAAAAGTAATAACATTATGTTTAAATCAATAATGGAAACCATAATTAAAAAATTCATTACTAACAATTTTAATAATAAAGTCATCAAATCATAATAGTATCTAGGAAAATAATGAATAAGATAAATAGCATATGCTATAAAAGATGACGACAAATGACAAACTAAGGTTGGTGTCCCTAAAATTTAAGAATTCAATATCATGGCCACCATCCAAACATCTCCATAGGAAGATCAAGAGGTGTAAAAAATTGGACAAAAATGAAAAAATAAATATTTTTCGTAAGGTTTTGTTAACTAAAATTAAAACGCATCAAAAGTGTGTTAAAAAAGATTTACAATGTTCTCATTAAATAGTAAAAATCACATGGAAAAAATTTTTCGATAGTGAATACCATATTTACAAACCACCTTTTTAAAGTTCCACTTTAAAATCATATCATGGTCATCCCTTTTTAAAATACCAATTTCCATCTCAAAATAGGATTCTAACATCCAAAAACATTGCCAAAAGATCTTTGAAAACATTCCTTTCCACAAAAAACATGTCACATTGGCCTAAAACATTATTTTTAAAACAAACACACAGTTATAGTTTCATAAAAAATAAAACATGATTTTATATGAATGTAATCCAAAAACTATTTTGGAAATAAAATTTTAAACTTTAAATAACACAACCTTTCAAACTAATTTAAAAAATAGTTGGAAATAACTATATGATTACACATTATCATCATTTCTTTTAAAAAAATTTAAAATACTAATTCAAAACGATTATATGAAAACTACACACATATAATAAGGAATCATGCAGTTAGAAACCACTATGTCAAGAAACACAAAAAAGGTAAACAAAAAGAACATAGGTTCCAAAAAATAATATAAGAATATGGGGATACAATGTATATAAAAGATAAATCACATAAATTGATCCTAAAATGGATTATCTTGTCATGTATGTGAAAATGGGCTCTAAAAATGGGTTTTAGAATGTCATAGAATAACCCTAGGTTCCTGAATCACACTACATGCCTATATAATTTTGAAGCTCACCAATTTTATAAGGAAAATATCCACATAGTGGGATCCCTTAACCCTAATCAATGTTTCTTTAGAACGTAATCCTAGGTCATGGAATCAACTTCCTAAGTCACCAACCCCATTCCACAATTTCTACCATTAAAAGTAAAAATTCGGTGAAAAAATCATCAAATTGAAATGATCTAGTATAAACCATTTTGAATGATTCATTCCTCACCTCTCATATCCTCACTTAGAAGAATCCCCATTTTTTCAAAACACAAGTATCATATAAAAATGTAACAATAATAAACATCCCTCCATGATATCACTAGAAATCATGGGAATATAATATTGAAAGGGGGAACAAGAGGGTCTTACATATTTAATAAAAAATTATTCTTCATAAAATTCCAAACAATCCTTTGTATTAATAAAACTTTCTTGTAATTCCAAGTTAACACACCCTTTAGAAATAAATATCAATTTAATTTTGAGACTAATTTTATTAAAAAACTTATTGAAACTGAATGGCAACCCACACTTACCTTTACACCCATGTATAATATTCCCATCCACTAATTAGTTTCAAAACATAATCCACATGATATAACTCACCCTTTTGAAATCAAAAAACCCATTTCTATTTATTAAAAAAATCTATATAACAAGAAAATTTATTTAGAAATCAACCAATATTGAAGAAAGGTTTCTAATATAGAGGATATGGTTAACACAATTCTTTTTAAAATAAAATACTCAATGTTAAATACTTTAAACATTTTCAAAACACCCAAGCACTAAGATGGAAACCCATTTAAAAAATGACAACATTTCAAAACATCAAGATGATTCTCACCACTAAATATTTAAATAAAAAAATTCATTAAAATCAATTTAAGAGCTTTCAAAAACACTTTCCATGGAATATCATCCCATTAAAAGTTTTAAAACACCGTTAAATTAACTTGTAAATTCTTGGGTCACACATATAGGATTAATTTAAAATAAAAAACCATTTTGCAAATAAGTGTTCAACAATGGGTGACACAAAATATTAATAAATGACATGAATCAAACCCAAGGGTCACATCAGGCAAAGGAGGGTGTTTATATCAACACACATCGAATAACATCACAATTAAATTCCAATATAATACATCTACTGATGATTATATGATATAATTAGAAACAAAAATACACCCCCAAGGACACATGTATTAACCCTATGTTCTTTCCATGCCCAAACCGACTAGAAAAAAATTTTCTATGGTGCACACCACATAAGGTAATAAATAAAAAAAAGAATATTCAATTTCCAAAAGAATCGTCACTCTGACTGAGAATCCAATGAGGTTCCAAATAAATGACTATGATATACTTTATTAGGCCAAAAAATCTATAAAATCAATGAATATAATCCCCAAAAATAGAAATTCATCCAAAATATAACAAAAGACATAATTTAAAATAGAAAATAATTCCTCTGTAATGTAAACAACTTGAAAAATATTAAAAAACTATAGAGAAGATATAAGAGGAGGGAAGAAAATCTTATCTCTCAAATATCACAAAAAAAATTCCAAAAATAGGGGGAGAATACTTTATATGGGTGTAATGTTGCATGGGGTATGTCAAAATTGTCTGGGGAGGGTAGTAGGTGGCCGAAATCACTTGAGGAGGGAAATAGGGATTCCAAATCTACTTAGGAGGGGAGGAAGGAGGCCAAAATCACCTGAGGGGGGGATGTGTGAAAAAATGGGAGGAATGGGAGGAACTTGGATTTGAATGAGGAGGAGGGGAGGAGTATCATGAGTGAGCTTCCAATATCAAAACGTATATACCAACAGTCTTTCAAACATAAATGGTGCATCCCAAACTGTACTAATGATTTTTTCACTACAAAATATTTCACTTTTTCCAGTTGGAGAATATCTATTAGTAAAAGTACATTATCTATTGGTGAAACATTTTAGCAACATATATGTCCCTGTCACTAAACATTCGGTAAAAACTCTGTCGCTAAATGTTTTTACGACAGATAAAATCATTCTGGTATAATTATAATAATTCCAATAGATAAAATATATGTTTGTTAAATTGTTTATAAATAAGTTATAAATACAAAAAAAAATTGGTATTAATATTACCAATATACAATGTCTATTTATAAATTATATTTGAATAAAAATTATAAATTTTAATGTATAGTAAACTTTTGTGTTGTATTTATTAATTTATCACATATGAGATTTTCACACATGATCAAAATTTGAAAAAAAATAATTATATTAATAATGAAATTTAATAAAAATGAATCAATAAACAATACAAATTCCATCCACCCATAATATCTATGACAAACCCCACCAACCCACAACTGCTCCCCACCCATGCCAGTGAGCCAATAGCCTACCCATCCATTCCACACCAAGAACCAGTGAGTACCCTGAGACCAACGAGCCAACAACACCTCATCCATTCTCCAGCACTAACAAGCCAACTCCAACTCATCCATGCCACCCTTGGGAAAAGCATGCAACTGCAACTCATCCTTTCCTCGGGACAAGCGAGCCAACTCTAACTCAAATTAGTGAAAAATATCTGTATGAACCATGATTGTTCCAAAGTTAACAAACCCAAAAATTATTAGGCAATGTTTGACATAAGAATCATTTTTCAAAATCAATTGAAAAGACAAAGAATAGTTTTTTAATAGTTTATTTGGAATACATGGAAAATGTGTGATGAAATATTGTATTTGATAAACATAAAAAAACACATGAAAAAACACACATTGCAAGTGACATGTATTAAATGGCATGAATTATTCCTAAAAGTCACCAAAATTAAAAATGATAGCGTCTCTATGTGGAATAAAACCCCTCATAAGCATGGACCAGCCTCCACCCATAATCATGTCACTTGGAAAGATGAATTGCATCCACCAGCATATAAATAATATCTAAGAGATAAACATTGTGACAACCCCCCATGTATAAGATATTAATGTGCTAAGACTCAAGAATATCTTTAAAGAGAAAACAAACATACAAAGGAGGTTCAAATCAGAATAGATCGCATCAGCTCCATGAATTGAACCGTCTTAGTCTGGTTGAAACATTGGTGTTTCCTTAGAAATTGTAAAGAAAAAGAACACAAAAGAAGAATGATTAGGTAACCTTACCAGAAATATTTTTTTTTTCATTTTCCAGAGGCTGGTTTAGGGGTCCCATAACCCCAACAAAACGACTACAAAAAGGATAGACACCAAAAACCAAAAGTGCTTACACATCATAATAACCAGATTCATCTCCGAACCCCCAAGAATGAGTCTTCTTCTCCAGTAGCCGATTCCCAATCTGGATGCCTCCAAAAACTTCCACTGTTCAGTTTGCTGAAGATCATGTAAACAGATGTTGTTTTAGTTCCTAAATAGATCAAACCAGATCCTCGGGGAAACATATGATCTATTAGGAGCATAACAAGTGTAGCATTAACATCTGATTCTCTAGATAAAAGAGAAATAAAAAACTATTCAAGTACATCAAATGAAGTGAACAATCAACACAAAGTCTACCAAAATTAAATCTTTGAGCCCCAAATTTCCATGAATCATCCAGAACTAGAGTCGAGAAACAAATTCTAGTCAATCCTCAGGGAAATTTGTGGGAATCAAAACCAAATCCAAAGAGGATACCTAGTAAAAACCAAGTTCCGACTGCCTAAATGAAACAGAAAGCAATGTATTCTTCTCTAGAACTGGAAAGTAAATAACTCCCATCCCACCTGAAATAGAAACCATGACAGCCACACATCACAGCTTTAAGGAAAAATTAGCCTCAAATGTAAGGCCCATAGCAATATTATCATCATATCAAGTCCTCTCTGCAAAGTCTCAAATAAAAAAATCATTCAGAGGAGTCCACTCTTCAACAATTGAGTATCCAAGCACTAATTGACCATCCAATGTCCAATGTAATCCATTGATACCAATATAAAAATCAATAAACTGCAAGATGATTATTAAGTATAACAATTTCAAGGTGAAGTCATCTATCATTGAAACATTATGATTTGAAGAAGAAAAGTAAAGCTTTGTGTTGCTCAACTGGTTAGTATCGAGATGATAGACCAAAAGTACTCAAAAATAACCTATAATTTACCAACCATATTTCATATAAATCTAATCCATGATTTGACAAAATCTATAGTTGTTTCCAATTGACTGAAAACATACCGGTTAAGTCATTAAATCACCATGGAAATACCAATGCCAAGTAAATTTGAAAGTAATAAACCCACATCCCATGGAAAATCATAATTTAACAATTCCTTAGGGACTCATGAGAATAGAAAACAAAATGGATAGAGTTGAAAAGAATAGACCACAAAGAAATTTTATCTTGATAAGAATAGAATGATGATAGTTTGTGCATTTTTCATGTGTGGATTTAATTATCAAACTACTAGAGTGAAAAAATATTAAATAACCAAGTCACTTTTTCATGTGATTGTTAGTGCATTGTTGATGTGTGTATTTAATGATCTCTGCAATAAAAAATATTTTCTATGTAACATCAACCCATTTTCTAAAGGTATATATAAGAAACATATATAACATGTATATTTCCTAAAATAATAAAAAAACACCCACATAAGCCTAGAGTTTAACTTGGGCCATTTTTATAAACATATATTACATGTTTATGTCAAAAAATCATAAGCAAAAAAACCCACAAAAGATGGACACTCACCTTCACATATTATTCTGTAACACCTTCTAACTAGTCTAATCACTTAAACAAAACTACTTAGAAATTTACTTAAAACACACCTACTTTAATAAAAATTAATTTTAAAAATACATATAAAAAATAATAAATAATTATCAAACATAGAAATGCATTATGTCTCTAGGATGTACGCTCAATGTTGGAGTGAAATAATAAGCTGAGGAAACTTCATATGTCATATCAATGTCCCTGAAAAACAAAACCAAATATAATATTAATAATCATTAATAAATCAAAAACATGATAAAAAATGTCATTTTAATAAGGAAAGTGAAACAAAAACTAAAATAAATAAATCAAATTAGAGTATTTTGTCTCGGTGTGAATTTCCAATCCAAATTAATACAAATTTAAAACAATGGTACTTCATGGTATTTTCATACTTTTATGTAGGATTAATATATGTCCTAAAATAAAATAATAATAATAATAAACTGAAATAATATATATTTGACATCATCGAACAAGTATAAAATAAAACAATTACTCGACCCCTTGTAAACTCATGTCGTTGATGGGTCCTATGTTTGGTATTGTCATTTAAAAATATTAATATTTAATGATTAAAAAATGTGGCCTCAAAATCAAAGATTTTCATTAATATAAACTTGAGATATCAAATGTTATATTCCATAAATAAGTAAATTGAGTAAAAAATCAATTTTCTAGTTACATTACCCAAATTCTTCTCATCGTCATCATCACTAACACCATTTTCATGAGAGAAAAGATCACACCAATAGGATATCTATGGAATTCCAACCTAACTAAAACCACACCATGAACACATTAACTCCCTAACCATTAGGACTAGACCACCAATAATTTGAAGCTCTAAAAATCAATAAAATATCACCATCATCTTTAAAACTCAGAGACAACCACCAATATAGTACATAAACCAGAAAACTAGAAATTGATGTAGAAGAAACACCCAGAAAAGAAAATATCCATGATATGTAAAAGAACCAAAAAACAAAACCTTGAACCAAACCAAACCTAACTAGAAGCACAACTCGCCTTCTATTTTCCTCCAAGCTCCACTATGTTCATCATTTACTCTATAAGTGAGTGCCATCAAGATGGATGTGTTACCCCTCTAGATAATAACCTTGGAATAAACTTAGTAGAAAACTACCCTAAAAGTAGTTTGGAAAACCATATCCAATTATCTGAGAGAAATATGTTATAGAATTAAAAATAGCCACAACATCCAGATCTTGTCCAAGAACCAATAAGAAAATGGGAAGAGGATATCATAGAAGAAAACTAACCGCCTATGAATGCCTACATCTTAAAATACCAAATCACAAAAAATTCAATCTCATTTGACAGGTCTATAATGCTGTGGATGACGGCAGTCAAGAGTGGGGACAACGGCTTGGGAAACCAGGGACGACAAGGTCCAATGAGGGGTTATTAATGAGGATGTTTTCTAGGTACTGGGAGGGGGTTCCCACAACGTTGTCAGAGGGGGGAATTGGTTAAGAATAGGAAGTGTGGTTCCTGTGATGATTACTCTTAAAAAGTGTCAGTTTACTCTTCTGAAGTCCTATGTTACCTTTTTGAAACCCTTCATTTGTCAAATTTCGATATCTATAGTCAACAGTACAAGGACATTTTTCAACCTCAACCCCAATACTATATATTTCTTCATAAAATCATATATTTACTTCAAATTAATATATTATTAGTGACCACTTTGGATAAGTAGTTTGGAAGTAGTTATAGGAAACTGATTTTTGTAAAACAAATTGAAAGATAAATAATAGAAAAAAGTTAATTTTATATAAGAATTTAAAATCTCAAAAACATTGTAGTTACCTCTAAACATTCATTGATATAAAGTGGAGTTTTGTTGTTCTTATGAAATATTAGTGGAGTCAAACAATTGATGCAGATGTTGGTAGATGATGGTCTGATAAGCTTGGAAGAAAACACTGGAGTTGACGCAAAGCATAAGAGAATTAGTTAACAAATATAAGAAAATTGATTATGTAAATTGTATTTTGTCATTAAACTAAAGCTAAATAAAAATAATAGCATAATATATGGTAGCTATAATGTATATAAGTATGAAATTTTTACAGAATAAATCACCTGGATTTGAACATTTCTGCAAACGGAGTGTAGGGATTAGACATTAATTTTATAAAATTAAATCTTGTAGTAATAATTACATGATCTACAAGGCAATTCATGAAAAATATAATTGAATAATTATTAAGATTTATGATATTTCTGCTAATAAATGTAACATTGATATTAGTGAAAATATACCACTATTTCGTTTCGCAAGAACTAATTGCATCACTAAAATAGTGTTTGGCTGGGAATTTTCATTCAAGAAGAGTGGTCAACTGCCATTGATTCAAGAACCTTAAATAATGATTCAATTCTACAAACAAATTCAATGGAACAAAAACAAAGATACAACAGAACTGTGAGTGAAAACTATAACCTGTAACTTCGAATTAAAATCCACAAAACAAGTTGTCAATCCAACACCATGAATGACACGTCGATCGAAGACCCCTAGTAACTTGTTGCCACAAACTGTTGCAGAACGCTGTTGAGCACTATTTCCCAAACCAGGATCCGTTGTTGCCAGACCAGCTTCATCACCACTCAATGTCACCACAAATCCAACTGCAAATCATGTATTTCGCACAAGGAAGCTGGTCAGGAACATGGGGGGGGGGGGTCGCACGATGATGTCTGTGGGTGACGTTGGATGGGAATAATTAAGGGGTTATTTATTGGTCCGTGAGGAATGTCGTCTGCAGTGAAATCCATCCACAAGGAATGATGGGTGTGGGGAAATCTGGGCATGGGTAACGTTGTCCATAGGAAATTATGGTGCCAACGAGCTCGTACCCAAGTGGTAAGGGCTCTTTCTTGGCATCCAAGAGACCCGGGTTCAAAACCGGGTGGAGGAAAATTTCAGGGGGTACTGTAGCAGTACTGTAACATTCACACGTATCAGTACTATAGAAATCATAGTAGCAGTTACTGTTCTGTATTGTAGTAGCTGGAACTATTCACCTAATTTAGGCCTCTGGGCCACCAGTTTGGGCCTACGGGTCTCCAGGGCCTTCGGGTCATCAAAGGCCTTCGGGCCACAGGGCCTTCGGGTCACGTAGACTATGGAGTTTCCCAGTTCACACAGAATAGACCCTAGAATAGGATCAGATAAATAAGAGTAGTATCCCCCAAATTCAGAGATAAATATATTGGAAGAATGAGAGGGTATGGCAGCCCCCATCGGGACCAGGCATCATGCAGCATTGTACGGGGAAATGCTAGCTGATCAGCAATGCAAGGTGGGAGCTAGGTGATCAATGACGCAAAAAACTGGGGAGAGGAAGTTCAAGTGGACTGGGCCTATGGGTTATGTATTGGGCATGGTATGCCTTTGGGCCTTCCGGTCATGTATTGTGGGTTTGTCGGTCCTTGGGCCTTGGGCCTACGGGTCATGTACGGGTTCCCCTTCAAACATTAAAAGGGGTATTATACACAATAAAATAAAAAAAGATGGCCTTCGGTCCATTCGGGCATAGGAAACTATGGTCATGGGGAACACCGGTAGTGGGGAACGCCAGTCGCAGGGAATATATAGGTAGGGTTGGGGGAGGGAGGTCGTGAGGATCGACGGAGGGTTGGGGGGACAAGGGGTGTCATTTTCGGAAATATTAGGGTTTTTTCCATATTTCATAACTTATTTATTTATATATAAATAATGAAAAAAATTAAGAATTTATATGAAAATTATATTTCATAAGGATTATATATGTATGTATCAATATATACCAATAAATATTAATATATTATGGATATTTTAATTAATTTTATATTTATATTATCAAAATTATACGCTAGTAATGTGTAATATATATATCTATATATCCAATTTTTGGTAAAATAATTGATGTTATTGAATAAATTAGTGGTAATGGGTTTTTTAATGGAAAAAAAGATTTATTGGTAATAATAACTAATAACAATGAATTTAGTTACCGGAAAATCAATTGTTTATATTATTATGATAAGACAACAGATTTAAATGTTGGTAAAATATTTGAAGGTATTGAACAACTAATATAAACAAATATTTCTTCTGGTAAAAATAATTGTTGGTATCTATAACCAATATCAACATGATTTCATATCTATTTGAATTAATCATATTTACCAACAAATATATTATCTGTCAGAAATTTTCTATTGGTAAAGGTCACTATTTTTATAGTGTTTAAAAGAATACGGAATAGTATTGGACAGCTAATCTATACCCAAAATTTATCAAAACTGTGGATATAGATCCTTTGGGAAATATGGATTTTATAGTAGTGACTATCATCAAAGATTCTAGGAAGAACTTCTCAAATAAAAGGGTCTTAATGTCTTTTTACTCCAATCCCAAATGGTGATTTTTCTATATAGTGTAATCCCACCACTGATTATAATGACCATCAATAATGAACATTGTGTATTTAACCTTGATGGACTCAGGTGTCTCTATGAGGTTTAATAACTGATTGATCTTATAAAGTTAGTATTACACCTCTTTGTTTCATTCATACCCTTAAAGGATGAGGGATTATGATATATGAACTCTTACGCTCAATCCATGTCTCCTTTAGCTCATGGTTGTTCTTCAATAGATTGGTTCTAAACTATTGGTACATTCTATTCAATGGCATGAACTTCCCATATAATATCCTATAATATATTATAATCCATAAGAGGATTCCCTTGAGGAGAATATTTTGTTACATCCTCTTGAATAACTTATGGAAGATGTCCTAGAGGCATGTTTCAACATACCAAAATCAAAATGAAATAATCGCACAATGAGAAAATAATTTTTGTAACTAGTTGAACATAAGTAACAACTAATATAAATGTAAAAACCCATCACATGGGTCATACAAACCAATATCCCACACCCCATTACGACTTAAGGCTCATCATGAAAAGATATTACGAGACTCTCACTACAACCTAAACCTAAATTTCTATAAAATTATCTATTGTTTACCAACTTACCAAAACAAATAATAATAATTCTCTCATACTATATTTTCACATCCCATCCACAACAACTCATCCCACTAAGATCTGAACTAGATTGTGATAATACACAGAGGGAATTCCCAATCCCACAGGCTAGAAACTACCACCTGGATAACCAATAATAATATGAGGGAATGATTTTCCCAACATGAAACAAGATACATGATATGTATATACACAAAGATAAATAGTAAAGAAACATTTTATCAATTAATGATTTCAAATGGTATTGATAAAACCAATGGTATCAAGATAAAACCAAGGCACATACACCCAAAATAACAAAAAACCACGAACATATGAAATTATCCACTACTACCCCATTTAATACATGGGAAACATCCCACCATAGCACCACCAAAAACCCATTCCCATATAACCAATAACATCACCTCCTCACTAAGTGGATTTTCTATTTCCTGTATTAGATAGATAAAGGTATACACTCCTGTGAAGGATGTATATGGTATGAGATAAACAGGCTTATTAGGACCCCTATCAAGTGTTCTATAAAATATCTCTATAAAAATGTCCCAATATTCTCAATTTAAATGAAAATATGGAATCATAATCATTTATACAATTTTATATCAAAATCATAGTAAAAATTCTCTTTTTTCAATGTTCTAAAATAAAACCCAGTTATAAAATTTCAAATAATAATTTCAATAAAACATTTAATTTTATCAAATAATGAATCATATCATGTCAAATACAAAATATTTCAAAATTCAAAGTATAATGGTAATCGCACCTAGGATAATAAAGACCAGGCTAGCTAGGTTACTCATACCCAAATTCAAAACAACAACTAGTTCAGACTAAGGTCATGATACTCAATGCATCCATAAAATAGGTATATATAAAAACCCCAAAAAGTGAACCCTCTACATTACCGTGATAATGTTTCTAGATATAATGTATATATGACATAATAATATAAGAACACCTGATAAAGTTAACCCCTTACAATTTCAATAGACAAGTCCCAATAATAAACCCTCAAACTTGTTACCCTAGGTACCCATGTGTGGTATATATAAAATAAATTTCAAAGGGATTATCAAATTTCGCAATTCAATTTCAAATAACCCTTTATCAAAACAATTCTTTGAAAACCTATTTCTAAATTTATTTCACAATGCTTTGAAAACACCTCTATTTTACTAAAACGAGGGAAAATCAACTTTCCTCAAAACCCATTTTTACACATGTATATAATTCAATTCATGGATAATTCCAATTTATTTTGGAAACCATTTATAAATCCATGACAATTTTTTGTTCATAGAACATATCTTGAGGTAAAACCATCTATCATTAATTTAGGTTATACACCAACTATAAAGGGATCTACACACTGAAAGGAAATGGAACACAAAAACAATTATAGGAGGCCCTAAAAAATGATTTATACAACTTATAATTGTGTTTCAGTAAGAAAAAGGGTTAGTAGAGAAGGTAGATCAATACATACCTAAAGAATAACATGTGTTGCACCCAACCAAGAAGAGATACAAACTTCAAGAGATAAACACATGGTTAATATACAAGGTATTAAGAGTGATAAATACATGATCAATGCAATATAGATCTAATTCCCATTACAAGAAAAAAATAATTAGATGATATTTTATCAACCGTACCAAGTCATTGAAAACAAATCAAACTATGATCAAAATATTAATCAGAGAATTTTGAAAGATTTAAATTCAGAAAAAATCACATGAAGAATACATAGGGTTTGGTAAAGAAGAGGGATTTAAATGAGAAAGGATATGGGAAACCAAAACATTTAATATAATGGAATAGAAATTATTCAAAACATGAATCATTAATTCATAATGTGAACATTCAGAATGGATGATACACTGCAAAATGAATCACATTGGCTCTAAATCTCAAAAGGCCAGATCATGATGTGAATAATATCTCATGTGTTGAACAATTTTCTCATATTGAACCCAAAATCACTAATTATACCAAGAATCCATTCACATAATGAATATAAATTCATAGTGTTAATCGACTCCTATATCTAGTTTCTATCTTTTGTGTCATCTCCTCCTAAAACCACTCTTAACACATCATAACTCATTTTATTACACCCTTTAAGGTGAATCAAAACATAAAATAAGGATTATTTGAAAAATTAGGATGTCCCATGTGATTTCATTCTTCCCTCAAAATGAATGGATAAAATTTATCACAAAAGGAGATAATATTGAAGAGAAAGAACCCATAACGAGAAAATGTTAGTATTTAAAGTTATTAAGTGCACCATTACACTAAGAGGGAGAAAAATTATCCCCCTATGTATTCATATTAAATCATGGGGAGTATCAAAAAATTAAGTTGGTTAGTATATGTGGTATTGACAATAAAGAAAAAGGGATATTGAAGTACCCTTATGAATTATCAGATTCTAATATTATATTTATTTTTAATGTATAAAGTTGACGTTAGTGTATATAGATGATCATTGGTTATGTATTTGAGTATACACCCAATACATGAATTATATAATTCCCATTCAAGACGGGTAAAAATGAATTTTACTTCCACTTCACATACACTTGAATAATGTTTCTTATGTTTGAAATGGAAGCTCTGTGTGTTGGTTTCCTAGGAACATCTATCTCAACAGGTACTCAGGGTAGCCCCTCAAATCAGAAGATTATTAACTATAACTCAGGTTAAATACACGTTCTATGGTGTGTTAATGTGTTTTCTACAACAATACTACAATAAGTGAAGTTATGGCTAGGTGTATTTTTTGTAGAAGATATGATTTTCAAAGTTAAAAGATAGCTTAATTAGAGAGAAAATACAAATGAGATAGAGGAACCGTCCTAGTGTATTGATTAATGTTGAGTTCTAAAATCATTGTTTTGAAACACTTAGATTTAAATTTTAAGAGAATATAGAGTTTACTTGAAGGTGGATAATGACTTGGATAACTTTAATGAAATGAAGGGTTGTGATTAAATTGAGTTGAAAGCTATCTCAAAAGAAGATTCAAGAACAAATATGTTGAATAGTCTATACATGGATTTCTGGATAAGGATTTGAAATAGTTGAATATTGGAGAAATCTATCCTAGTGTTTATTGATCTTGAAGGTTGTTATTTATATGGATAAATATCACATTGATGAAATATTATAGTGGATTAATTACAAGTATAAAATGAAGTGCGGTGGAACTAAATTGACGACTTCAAAGTGGTGTAATAATATTTCATGTGTTCTTGGGAATTGAAATGAGGATTATTTGAATGTTCTATAAATTTCTAAAAATCCATTTTATGTGTTTATAAGTGGTTGAGAATGGATGAAACCATATTAAAGATGTTTTTGAGCTTAATTGATGAAATCTTGATAAATTTGGAACCTATGTAAAGGTAAGATAATAATTTTAATGGATGTGTAAAGGTAACGTCAATTATTGGTGTGTATGTAAGGGATAACTATGAAATCCAATATCAATGTAATGGTAACACAAGAATTGTGTTATGTTAACTTGATACCAGTATAAAGGTAATACTAAGTTCTTGACTCCATATAAAGGTATTCCAAAAATTTAGTGATCTACTGTTGGCACCAAAATACATACTACTAGAGAAGTGGAAAAGGTCATTGTTGGTTCAATGATGATTGAGGCTCTAACAGCCCAAAATTCTTCCAAGGAGTCTTCCTCAAAAATATCATTCTTGGAGACCCCTCAACACCACACGTGCGAAGGTGGATAATGGTTCCTCTGTGAGTCAAACAAGGTTTATGATAGCACGAGCATATTTGATGGATGGATCCATGATTCAGATAGATCCCTTCCCCCTTTTGACACCTTTTCCCTTCGTGGAACACCCTGTGACGATCTTGAGCTATGTTGCCTGTAAATATGCAGCTCTCCCTCACCTTGAGGACATCATTACCTCGAACTTTCAACATCTAGTCTCCCATTTCATGAATCTCATGAGCACCATGAGCCTGGCCCTAAAATGGATCACCCAAGGTACTTGAGCATCGTAAGATAGGTTTTCTTTTGTTTCTTATATCTTATGCCTATAGTTGGTATTCCTTTCATGAAGGCATTCTCCCTTCACGAAGGATGGATCCCCTTTAGATTGTTTGAGGCTTCAAAAATCATTAAGACTTCATTAAACACTCTTTTATTAATCATGGACTTCATGATAGGGAAAGGGTCACATGATTCATGTGGTCCTTTCCTCCATGAAGCCTCTTTCCTTCACGAAGCACCTAAGCTTTACAAAGCACCTCTTGGCATGTCCCCCCTGCTTCAGAAGACCTTCTTCCATGAGGCCCTCCAAGCTAGTACATAGTCACTTCTTGGTCCCTCATGAGGTGTTTTATTTTACATTTCTCTACCAAGTTAATTTTCACATAGTCATGATAACAACTATTTATTTTTCTCATAGCTACAATAATGTGGACCCCTCAATGACCCCTCCTCGACCCCATTCCTGTTGGGAATTTCTGAGGACTTACATTCACTATGTGTGGATAGGTATTAGTTATGTATGTCTAAGCGGTGAGTATTGAGTCCTCCACGCTCAAGTTACATGAATTTAAACTTCCAAGAACCATCATCCTCATCACATAAATTTAAACTGTAGTGTCACCCCATGAAATGGACATGGGTTTCCCATCCTTGGGAATTATCCATGCCCACTCATCCCAACATGAGTGAGATCTTCCACACATGAAATGAGATCCTCAATTCAATGAATGAATTCTACCTCTGTGAATTAGAAACCATCTTAGTATAAGCCCAAATCCTTTCTTTCTTATGGTAGTACTATTACTCCTCATTCCATCCTCCAAAAGAAAAGACTAGAGTTGATATGGGAACACAGGACTCTCAGCACCCCCAAACCTATAACATTGATCTTTGTCTCTATGGGATTCTTCTATGTGCATGCCCCACTCTATCCATTGATGTTGCATACTTTTTGACGTGACTATCCAGTTTATTTCTTTTTATACTTTCTCACACTAAGGATGACTCACATGGTCTTAGATGTTACTAGTGACCATAACACTCACTTTTTGGGTATCCCTCCTAGATTAATCCCCAACTTACACCTTCATAGGCCCCTAACCATGTGTAATCCACAAACCATCGATCAACATTGGTTTTGATCCTTGTCTTCTAAATAGGGTATGTAGAAATCCTCCATGAGGTTTAATCTTAACCATTGTTAATCCATGGATCCAAAATCCAAGGGGTGCACCTCCTGGATCTCATTATTCACCATCATCTATTCCCATTCTAATCTTTCCCTTGAGCCACTATATCTCGGGTGGGTTGTACCCCACCCGGAGGTTGCATCTCTTTTGGTTCCACCAGGGTAGCTTCAATGTGTAATCCCCACACCATATGCCTTGGATTCCTCATTAGGTGTAAGCCCCAATGCCCCATCTAAACAATGTGGACATTTATTACCACCCAATTAGGATACATAGGAAACCTCACTGAGGTTCAAGACTAACTCCATCATCTTCAAGTCAGTTCAATATCATCATTACAATATAATGTTAAACTTCATGGGATACCCAAACTACATGGACATTGATTCCTAAACAATTAGGTTAAAAAGGAAAACTTCCTGAGGTTCACTCCCAACACCATCAATAATCCTTCCATTACATACCTTCCTCCCTCTATATTCACATCCAACCTGATTCATACCCAAGACACCACATCTCGATAGAATCATGCCATCCATATGGTTCATCTCAGTGCATAAGCCCCATTCATCCACATCATAATTGCTCCCTGTAGTGCCTGAGCAGTCTTAGTGTGTATTCCCCCACACAATCCCACCAATAGAAATTCTCTTACGATAGGCAATATCTGTGCGTAATCGCCACTCCATCCATTGAACTATGTGGGTTTTGATCTAGGTCTTCTAAATAGGGTATGTAGGAAGCCTCTATGAGGTTAAATCACCGCCAATGGTTAACCTTGGTGTCCTACTCATGGGATTTCACCTTCCTTAATCCACTCTTATTGGTGTATAGATCATCCTTCATAGTTTAAAACATTCCCTTTATGTGAAACACTACTCTTAGGCCTGTCCTCATAGGGCGTTTTGATCCATCCATCTAGTAAACCTTCTTGGTTCTCTCTCCTAATGATGTTCCTATATGATCCACCTTCAAAAGTGTTCTAATTAGCCTATTCCATATCTATAAGACATTAAACTCAAGACCCATTATCTCATCTAGATTTTAAACTCATGGCATAGCCCATGTTAAACATGGGACGCCTGAGGAAAAACTCAGAATACATGCCTATGGTATAAGATACCCTCTGATTGATGTGGTATGTATTAGGTTTTTTCCCTTGAGAATACCTCTTATAAGTAATATTACATGTGACTAATGTTCAATCATGTAGACATGTCACCAACGCCCAATGTGACTACTCTCTTGACCGAAGGTTTTGCCCTGACCTGACCACTTGGGATATCCTGATAGAAGCAACATAATTAACCATCATCTATGAACAGATTTCACCGGGGATGAGATTCTCAAAAAACAACTTAATATATAAGAGAGACCCAATCTAGGTGTCAAATTTCAAGTATGAATCCACAGAAGAAGGGAATGACATCCCATCATCCCATTTCAATCAAGGAGAAAAAAAATATGAAAAACATATGAATACTGACCGCCTTTGGATAGAGGTAATATGTAGTACAATACACCATCAACGAGCATCAACATGCTTAGGCGGCGCTCCCTGATGGAAAGAGTCAAAAACAGAAATGGTGAACCCAACATGAATCTCTTCTCTTCAATATGGGGATTAGTAGAATTCAAGGCATCAAGAAATAAGTGTGTCACTAGATCCAGCTATCTAGAGGTGGGTCCCACCCAAAAAACAGTGGGTTTAGCATGAAACTCGCCATAATTTAGTGTATTGAATCATTGGGAATTCCGTTCTATGGCATTCTCACTACAGATATCTCTCCCCAACCATGGAAGACTGAACAATGATGGGACAATGAGAAAACTTTTCCTAATATCGATACTGATAGTTGAATCTTCCTACTTTACCAGACACAATCTATAGAAAACCAATTTACCCTCATCCACAGATTTAGGGGTAGAAGAAACTTCAATGAGGTGATCTCAAAAAATTACACATCTTCCACAATGACATCCATGACCATGACTACCGAGCGCCCACACCTAGTCTTAACATCAAAAATTGTTCGGAGGAGGCTGATTGAAGTTCTCATTCGATAATACATGTAAGAGGGGGTCATTCCCATGAGGGAATAACCAGCAAGAACCTAAAGGATTCAATTCCTCACTATCACTGCTACCCCAAAGGGCCACTTAGGGATCCAATTCTCTACACTTCGACTTTTAGCCTCTTTGGGAGCCTCTCCTCAAACCATTACTATGATTCACTCCCCTATGTCGATGAGGTAAGGGATATCTGAGTCATACCGACTACGAATACTGCCTGATAGATTCCATGGAGGGCTCCCACAAGTCCATGTCAACGCTACCAAATACTAGCCCATCGTGCTGAAGAACAGGTGTTCTACGCCCCTCCACCAGCCACAGTATGGATGACCCAACTCCAATGTTGGGCACAAGATCAAGAAGATTCGTATCATGGGGTATCCTCTTCAATGGATTCAGTTTCCCAAACCACCACTAGTGTATTATACAATGTCCATGCTACTACATAGCATGGATCCATCTATGCCCAATCATAATTGAGGCCTCAAATACCCCCATCAATGGAACGAGTTGACTCTTTTGGTCTCCAGCAGGATAAATATTTGTCATGGGATGGCCCATGATGATGATATTCAGTATGAGGGTCCTCCCCATACCATATTCAGCCATAGTGGAGGTCCTCCCCATTCTCACACCTAGTATAGAGGTCCTCCCCGTGTTACTAGCGTCAGTCCAAATGGAGATCCTACCCATGCCAATGATTCCAGATATGGTGTTCATCCCCATGTATTATATTATCAATGGGAAGGTCCTCCTCACATCATTATAAACTCATGAATAGGTACTCCCAATAACAACATGAACCAAAGAAAATTTCCTCCTCATTCCATCACCCATCATCATGGAGGTCCTCCCCATTTTCTCATCAGCTTTAGTGGAGGTCCTCCCCACTCCGGCAGAAATAAAAATGGAGGCCATCCCTTCTTCATTGGCAGGCAACATAGAGGTCCTCCCACTATAAGAAAATCACATCACAATAGTTGTTTCATAAAACCACCGCTAAATTGGGTGTCGGCAACCAATACATGATGATTTATTCAATTTATCAAAGGTCTTTTTTAAGTGTTGTGGAATGTTTTTAAGCAGCTATTTTGTGTGTTTTTCACTGTGGTATCTAGGAAAACAATTCAAACATTTATAGAAGTTGATAAAACCACTGCCAAAAAATCCAATTTTCCCCGAGAAAACTGCTGCTAAACTGTCAAAACTGCTACAAAAATACAGGCACTATATAATTTAGCAGTGGTTTTAACTACCGTCGATTATAGGATACCACATTTTAGTGGTTGTTTAAACCGCCTATAAATATGTTTCATTTACTTAGACGTTGTTTAAACCGATGCTAAATGTAAATTTACAAATAAATAACAGCTACTGGTTCTACATCCTTAGTACCAGTACCCTAAAAAAACATGTGTAGAGTATATATAACAGAATAATCTAAACCATCTAATAGAATTTAGTAATCAACCATCTTAAATACTAATATAAAAATCCTTATATAACTAAAATGAAAATATTTTAGTTTAATACTTTGTTCCACACATGATACATAAAAAAATATGTTTGGTGATTACTCTGTGCCACACATGATACATAAACAAACTAATTATTTCCAAATTTGTCCAACATATCAACAAAACCACTAATCATTGTCCAATGATGAATACAACTCCTCACCCTCTCCACCTCCATCTCTACTTCCTACTATCGGCACCTGTAATATAATTATATTGAAAATTAATTAGTGTTGTATATTTCTATTAATACATAAACCTAATGAATTTTCCAAACTAAATGATTTAGAATTTTTTTATTTACCTTACCACCACCACCCCTCATCAAAAAAATATCACTAGTTATATATCCTATCATATTTGGATATAAATATATCAACGCTTTCTAAAAAGTGTATATATGAGTCCCCTGTTTCTCAATTTTGTTTTGCATTGAAACAAAATCTCTATGAGCATCTCGGGATAGAGAGTGACTATAACCAGGAGTATATGAAGCATCAATCCTCAATGGTCTTCCAAATACCTCATATGGTATGGGTCCCAAACCCATCTCATGCACTCGACCAAGATGCTCTTTCCCAAGCACCTGACCAACAGGGTCAGTCTGGGAGACTGAGTAGAACTACATAGGATTGGAATCCCATAGTTCTTTAATTTTTACCTATAAATAAACTATCATTCATATTATAAGTAATATATATTAACATAGTAAAAAATTATAATAGGTTATTAAAATGAAAAATGAATTCATCCCCCAACTTCTTTGGCAGACTCATTAATAAAACTTCCATCATATTTTTTACGAACATACAACATTAGTTCAGTTCGGGGTGTTGGGTTCCCTAACCTCACTTAATCGCATTAACCAAAGACAAATAAAAAATTATAATTTATTAAATAGATAATAATGTATTATAAATATTTAAACTAATTATAATATTACCATAGTCGATCGACTTATAAAAAACTCTTTGACCCTACAGTGCAAGGGATGACCAGCTCGATGCATTCTTCCTTAAAAGATCCTAAAATAAATAAAATGATATTTAATGGTAATGTATGAAATTTCATATCCTTTTAATATACATGTATTATTGTAAAATGAGATTAATATAATAATATATATTTAAATATCATCTTATTCTCATCACGATATCTATCAATAAAAACATTCCATTGCTCTATGGGTACCCCATTGGGTATCATGTCATACATTTGATGGGATCTCAATTAAGTATCATTGTAATCACCCCAAAATATCTTTTTAAAGTCTTTACATTTATTTCCTAGATTTTTCAATGTCCACTTTCATGCTAGCACAACCGCAACTGTAATGTAGAAAAATAACTATACACAGAAATTCATTTTGAAAATATTACAATTTAATAACATAAAGACATTATATTACACCATAATGTATTTAAATTTCATTTATTTTTTAATAAAAAACTTAATGTATCCATGTTGAAGACATATACCTCAAATAATTATAAGTATTAGGAAGGGAAGCTGCTCTATGGTCATCTGGCCTAGAATCTGGCCAAGTATTCCTGCAACATCATGTGTAGGGACCCCATAGGAATCAAATGGGACAACTATCTTCTCTCTAGTCAGATTCCACACATCTGAAAATTTTATATTTTTCTCCATACTTGCATTGTTTCTATATTTTATGAATAAATAGTTAGTAAAAAAGTGTATTAAATTTAATCATATTAAAATTTGTACCTATAATCATCACCCCCCAGTATCCTCATGTAATACTAAGAGTGGTGCTATGCTCTCTCACTACTACGGCTACTAAAGGAGAAGGTGTCACCTGAGCTGCTAAAGGGATTCTCATAGAGGGTGTGAGAGATGGTGTAGGGGGAAAGCAGATGGTGTCTCACATGCTGTAGAGAGGGATATAGATGGATCGTTATCTTTTGGTGTGGTCGATGAAACAATGTGATGCTTCCTCGTTGGAATTACTGTCATTTAATCAAATAAAATTAGATTCAGAACATATATTTCAAAAATATTTATGTAAGAAAAAAAATTAAAAATGATAAATTACGCACAGTACTAATAAAAAAATATACATAAAAAGATAATGAATGAATACACAAATGACATAAGTGGTTGATTAATGTATAGATATATATAAATACAAAAATTTCCCCCTTCAATCATGTCAGTTTCTACTCCATTACTCCTTCCACTTCATCCACCCTTATAATAAAAATATTTTCAATATCATGATAGACAAATAATTCTTCTTCTTGCTATTGATGAGATTTAATGTTAGAGGTAAAATCTTCCACTTCATCACCCATATCATAAAAATATCTTTGTTTTATGTGAGAAACAACACTCCACCATTAATCCACGACATCTTTCATATAATATACCATTTTCATTTGTGAGGATAAGATATATGGATTATGTAGTTCATGTTCACCAACATCCATCAAACAAGACAAGTTTATAGTAGTAAATGGAAAGGAATCTCTTTTAACACCTCTGATAATATCGACCCAGTTGAATTTGAAAAAAATAATTGAAAAATGTCCGAGGTAGTTTGATTCGATAATATCAGTCAACTTTCCATAGTATCCCACTTTAGAAAATGTAAATATACCATTATTATATGTTTTCAGGCCCTCTTCTAGATCAAATGTACAAAATATCTAGCCATTCACATCATAAGTGTCCAAATTTCTAGCTTATTTTAGAGGACCCCAATCAAGAAACTTCAAATCTTATGACAACACTGCTCAAGTATCAGTATTCATGATCTAAAAAAAGAAATATAAATTATTATATTTACAAAATATATGTGTCATCCTTATATTTTTATTTATTTCAATATTTATGAACATAGAAATCATGTAAACCATTCTACAAGATGTTTATTAACATATTTTATTATAACATTCTCATTTCTTGTATAGACTCTCATTCATCCCTTTGTTTGTATTCTCAACTTTCAATAAATGGATCTGCAATTTGACTATTTAGTGGCACATATCTATGTTCCTGTAATAATTCAATTTTTATCAGTGTCACATTTGTGTTCCTCACAACTAATAGGATAATAACAGGAAATATTTTTGATTTCCAAGGTATTTTATATTCATTAAATGTGTCATCAACTTGTCCAAATTTATTATATCTTGCCTTAGTATCATCCAGGTATCTATAACAAAAGGTAATACACTCCTATGCCAAATAGCCATCAGAAATAGATCTTTCAGGTTGAACATTATTTATCATATATGATTTGAAATGCCCAATATATCTATGAAATAAAATAAAAAACATTATTAAGTATTTAATTAAGTTACAAGAATTTTTTTAATTAACTAAAAAACATATAAATAAAGTCCCTCTCAATTGAATACATCCATCTATAATGTATGAGGCTTACTAATTTAGCTTACTCAACCAAATGCATAGTTAAATGCATCAGTATAGTAAAAAATGAAGGTGGAAAGATCATATCCATTGAACAAAGTGTTAATTAAAATATCTCTTGAATGTTTTCAAGCTAAAATGGTTGTAGATATTTCTCACATATTTTTCTGAATAATGTGCAGAAATGGAATAAAACAGCAGTAACTTTTTCAGGTAATAATGTACACAATGCCAATGGTAGTAATTGTTGTAACAAAATATGTGAATCGTGACTTTTAAATCCATGTAACCTACGGTGCATTAAGTCAACACAGATTGAGATTTTACTTGAATACCCATCGGATACATTCAAATTTTTTAAAATTTGAAGGAATGTATCTTTATCCTTATTTTTCATTGTAGTAATTTTCAGAGCATACTTTTCATTTTCATATGGCTAGATATCAAGCTTTATGTTCATTTCTTGTAAGTATTTTCAAGAATTCAGATGATCCTTAAACTTTCTATTCCCATTAAGCAATGTGAAGATCAAATTTTCTCAAAAATTATTCGTAGTTTGAATCATATAAAAATTATGTGACAAAAAATTAAATTCCTAATACGAAAGTTTGAAGAATATAATTTTTTTCATGGTTGCATTTTGATTTCACTTGACGATACACTTTGAACTCGTTTCCCACTATCATTCAAATGATGCACCTTCCCAAATTATGTTTCTGCATTTCCAAGTTGTGATAATATTTCAGAACTAGTTAATAACATTGGAGGTGGTCTACGATCAATGAAACCATTGAATTTTGACTTTTTTTAGTCGAAATCTATGAGATGGATTCATAAATATTCACTGGAATAAGAAGCACCATTTTCTGCTATGTGGTAGCCTTTTGGGAACAAAATCAAAGTTACAAAATACGACAGGCCAGAACTGTGAAAGTTTTCCAACCAGCTAAATTCCCAAGTCCAAGGAAGTCACTAATTTTCCACATTAGAGCTTCTTCCGTTTTGAAAATTGTTTTAGAAGAAGCATCATTTGTTTCAAAACAATTTCTCCATAACTCCTTTAATTATTTAATTGAAGGATTTAATTATACATCAATATCATTTCCAAGAATTGGTTTTCTAGGAATAACCATCAAAATGATAAATGATGTTTCTTTCATACACATCCACTGAGGCTAATTGTAAGGGATCAAAACAATGGGCTAAATGCAATAACAAGTAGTCAAAATCACAAATGAGTTGAATCCATCATAAAAAAATTCAAATCAAACATTCCTAAGATTAGATGAGAGATCAGGATGTAATGAATCAAGTGTCTTCCATGATTATGAATCTCAGGGATGTCTCATGAACCCATCATTGTTATTATCTACAGAATTCCACTTCATGTGTTCGGTGGTTTTCGATGACATGAATAATCATTGAAAGCGAGGCTTTAAAGTAAAGTAACATAAAACCTTTTCAAGTGTTTTCCTTTACTTATTCATCATGGTAGTATGTTGACTCAGACTTCTAACATAACCCATTTACTTCCATAAATAAGAAGAACATTTTTTGAAATCATGTCTGATTGAATCATCTCTCCAATAAAGCATACAATCATTGGGACACACATATATTTCTTTATAATTCAGACCATGCCTATTAACAAATTTTTTTCATATTATAAAAAGACTTAGGGATTTTTTTCTTCAGGAAATGTATCACATAGCAATTCCAATATCATGGGCATAACATTATTTGTAATTCAACATAGGAATTTTATATGGTACAACTTCATCAGAAAATGATGTTTTGAATATTTTGAACTTCCACTATACAACTGTTGATTTCCATCATCCACTAAACCATGAAAATAATTTTTCTCATTTATGTTTTCTCTTACATTAGTATCCACATAATCAAGAGGATTATCCAATTATATGTTACAATATTGATCTGGTTGGCCTATAGTCTCAAAAATATCACCTTTCACATTGCTATTTGTAGCACCCTCAACTGGTGGTTTTGATATGTTTTTATGTTTATGTTGGTTTCTTTAAATGCTTAATGCATCATTTATAAGTTTTTTCATTTCATTTTTCAATTTTTGATGATGTTTGGAGCTCATTATATGGATTTACATCAGTACCCAACATTTATGTAATGTTATATTCTTAATGCCAAACCCCACACAAATATTGAGTAGGGAATTTCTTCAATATCATGTGTTCATAAGCTTCATCTATGTTCAACTATCTTCTAAATTTACATTTAGTACATGGACATCTTATTCTCCCATCAATGGATCGATTGGAAATTACAAAATCTAAAAACTCTTCCAAAACCATAGAAAACTAAGGTGTGTTCCTCAATAAAGTGATCTGACTTTTATCAATATATATATCACAATATACCCATAGATTATTAAAAAACACATAACTATTACTAAAAAGGAAAAGATATTTATATATACAGTATAACAAAATATGAATATATTAAATAAGGGTTTCCTATATAAATAAATAAATATATTCAATATATATGGGTATGTATTAAAACCATATTTTTCTACATTTCATGATGGATGTAAAACTATATAGTATAGTCCTATTATCATTAGTAGAAATATAAATTTAGGTATTTATATTTCATAGTGATAGTGTTTTGTTTTAAGAGGATTACATGCTCATTGATTTGAAAAAGGAAAATGTGTAGCATCATGTCCATTAATTAATTTTTTATAATATGGGACATCATGACCCTTAGTTTTGAATAACATAGAGGGAATTCATTTATAGAGACTCTAAATAAATAATATAATGTATCATTTCCATTAATTATAATTATAAATAAAGAACATAAAGTCTTTATATTCCAAGTTAACGTTAATGGATATCATTTCCTTAAATTATAATAAAAATAAGTAATTTCATGTGCATTATATATCTTATTAATGATATAATCGCATCCCTGAAAAACTACATTCAAAGATAAAAAATAACACTAAATCCATTATTCAATCAAATTTATCATTTAAGCCATATAGTTGCTAAATTATATGATGGGACATGGTGTATAATATGTTCCACTACATCATTTTATTAACTAACTTCATCAAATTTAACTAGCTAAATTGAATCCTAAAATAACATAGTGGTGGTTATGTCACAAAGGGAACATAATTCATTAAGTAATGTAGTGAAACTAACCCATGTGGTGGTTTGGTTGAGCTAATCAACCTCCAACTGTATGTCAAGGTCTCATACCAGGTCTATAATTGAATTCAAATGATTAATTTTGGGGTTTATCTATTTTAGGATAAAATCAGGGAATGTATGTAACATGGAAGAACAAAAACCTAATATAAAACCCCAAAAATATTATGTAAAAGTATTATACCACTAACCTTATACCGATCGATGAATCTGTTAGACATCATTTATTCACCTCTGAAAGGAATTTTCAACATTTAATAGAGGGATAGTGACCATAGGATACAAACATGTGATATGAATATTGACTATGTGTATATAATCTTAAATAGGATTTGTTTCCCTTTTTATTTTAAATTAAAACAAACAAGATATAATATGATATTCCACTAATCAAATCTATACATAAATAAAAAAGGAAATTCCAATTCATGAATTTAATGACATACATGACTTAAATAATTAAATTTTACCAAAATAAATATTAGACAATGAATAATATCTCTAAAATATTTTGAAAATAAATGAATTTATATGTTAAGAACTATATGTTTACACCAATAATGAACTATTTTAGTACTAGTATATATTAATACTTTTTTGAGAAATATAATTTAAAAAAACCTAGTGAAATGTAACCATGAGAATATAACTCCTGCATGTGACTAATAACGTATAACCCTCCCCATAAGAGATTATGTATGTGACCCTATGAATATATCTCCTTCCTGATAAAAAAAATCTAGATATACCATTTAATATGAGATATGTCATCAAATCCTTTCACATGAATCAATTTATTTTACCCTAATCATGTGACTTCGATCATTTTTTGATTGCATAACTGATCAATGGAAAACCCTGTGAGAAACTGATCATGTGATTAGGTCATGGAAAAACTTTTAAACACTCCAAGATCTAGTAAACCCCTTAATATATTTATCATAAAAGTAATAATGTGAACAATGTGTATTAATACAGCTAAGACACTAGATTAACCTCAAAAAAACACGGTCATTCATCCACTCCTCTACCTCAATCATTTTCCTAAACATGACCACCTTCAATTGCAGGTCATGTGACTCCATACTGTAAACGTTACTCCAACACAATCTAAATATTACCACACAAGATACTATATTCAGATGGGGAGATAGGGATAGGGTGTTGTCATTCTTTCGCACATAAAAATATGTGTAATATAAAACACCAGATTTGGATATCCACGTCAAATACCTAGAAAAGTGAGGAGCTGTGAGGAACCATGATCCGAGGGGTGGTGAGGGTCGGTGGAGAAATGCAATTTTAGGTGAGAGGATGTGATTGGAGGCGACGTCCGGTGATGAGGCTGGAACGGTGACAGTCGGTAGGGATCAGCGAGGAGAGGGAAGATAGGGCTTTAGGGAGTCACAAGGTGGGGGGGGGGGGGGGGTCGAGTGTGTTAGGATAGGGGGAGTGCGTCAATTTTTTTTAAAAATGTAATTATTTAGAGGCAGTTTATAAAAAGACCCCATATAATTTTTAAAAAAAATATTAGTGGTGGTTTAGTAAACTGCCACTAATAAATCCCCACTAAAGACTTAGTTTTTTGTAGTGTTCCCATTTCCACATACACCAGTATGAATTTCCTTCTCATTCTACCCCTGCCAACCAGTACATAGGTCCTCCTCATGCTATAAGAAACTGACATAGAGGTCCTTCTCATGTTCTCACCAACTACCATGGAGGTCCTACCCTCTCCAACATTCCCAACCGCGGAGGTCCTCCCTATTCTATAATTCCCAACTACAGAGATCCCCCCAGTGCATCTAGTAACTAGTAAAACATTCTTCCCCATACTCCAGATCACCTACACGAAGGTCCTCCCCATGTTCCATTAGGCATATGTCTTTGTTCTCCTCACACCTTATCTCACCAAAGCAGAGGTCATCCCCACTCCAATAACAACAGATACAAAGGACCTCCTCAGGTCACAACCTACTCCATTAGAGGTCCCCCCAACTCTAGAAGCAATACTCATGGAGGTAATAAGCATGATGAATAATTATCCTACCCTAGAGATCTATCCTGGGGAAGAAGAGAAAACTGTCACCACTGAAGGAAGAACTTTGAGAATTACCTGATCGTTATCAATCCAGTCTATTTCTCATATTCTAAAGTGGAATGTGAATCAATGATGAAGCCTTCACCCCAATACTCTGTATTAGATTATGGTGCAGGAACCCAAAATGTGTGTTTCATCATCCCAGAAGGTGAGATGTACCAAACTCTTGAATCCATTCATAGGTACCTATAGGAGGAGGAAGATTTGGCTACCCTCAAGAGTCTCATATTGCAACCCTCTCTATCATTTCTAGTTTTATTCTCTACCTCAACATGAGATCACAGAGAGTTATTATTAGGTTTGGTAGATTATGATCACCCATGAGAATATATACAAACATCCACTATGTCCATGCATGTAGCAGTGGTAAATACTATGTCCTATAGGGACATGGTGATGTGGCTAGTGTCACCTTCGACAGACAACCAAGTGATTGGCTGTCAGTTAGCTGGCGCAACATTTTCTCCACTGGCCAGTCCATCCCTACAGTGATCTATATAATTAAAATTTCTAGTTTCTCATATAACCATGATCAAAGAACAATGAACCACGATACGAATCCCACTTCTAAGTGGATAATCTTGTGGGACAACCTTGTCATGGATTATTTGTCTGAGATGTTCTAGTTGATCGTTACTCCATAATTCTCTTTCCTAGACTCCCTCACTTAGGACGAGGTCATGTACCTCCAACAAACCATATAGGAAATTAATTTCAAACTCTATAGCCATTAATTGGATTATTCAAAAATTCAGGATCACTTCGATGACATTTGACAACATTGTAACATGGTTGAATTAGCAACACTTCTTGTAGATTAGCATCCCACATCACCTGAATATCACTATACCCTTTAGAAATAATACATCCAAACCTTCATTTTGCTCTATATAATTATTGAGTAGGAGTCCCCACATGATTAAATCCATGGTTTGGGGTAGTATTCTTCTCTTCACGTCAGTCCCATCCTACGCCAACCCGACTTGTCGGGTGATAATGAAGATATTACACCATGTGTAATCACGATGAATTTAGATAACCTAAATCTTATCAATGATAAGGAATATAAGATATGTCTTAGAAAAGATGACTCACCTCCTGACGTAGTATAGTACCATGTGTAAACTCATACATGCATCATCACTTTCTAACAAAGATAAATACGTGTTCTTTCAAAACCTTCTGATTCATTGTGTTTCGGTCGAGACCCCGACAAGGGTAAATGAAGGACTGGGACATTTAAGCCCTATGACCCGTTTAGTTCAGCACAAAAGACTGAGGTTGATCCCTCTAGTGTTTTTTATCTAATATATTGAAGAATATATTACATTCTTTGAAGATCTCCTTATTGAGCAACTTGCTGAGCAATGTCCAAACTATGGTGATCCTCGATGTAATAATGTCCCTCCACCAGGGTAGTAGGGGAATCCATTAGTCCTCCTTGGTTAGTTTCCTCTCTTTTATCTCAACAATCCCATTCATCTTGATAGGGTTAGTATATATCCTATGTTAAGAGACTGTGATATTTATTATCGAATCTTCCCAACTTACATGATAACCCTCCTAGAGACCCAACTAGAGTCATTCCTCTAATAGTTCCTTAGGTTTTCCTCCAACGGATCCTTAGAGAATTCTTATAGCTACTCAATAGGCTGCTCCATCCACTCCATGATTCACTGATCCCAACTATCATGTTGAGAATCCTAACAATGTGCTGGTGATTAGGGATCCTCTCCTAGATAGGAATCATCACTATGAGGATCTGATGTCCTCTTTCATCACCCACCCTGAGGCCCTTGAGAAACATTAGGTGGAGATCCCACCATATGGAAAGTCATATCTGACACAGGTGGATGATATTCTAGAACCAACCAATTTCGGGAATCCTACCTTTTCCCTATTCAATGGGACGGGCAACCCACTATAGCATCTAGCCCACTTTATTTAAAGATGTGGACCAATTCTAGGAACTATGGCATAGTAGGAATCCGCTAAACTCAAATGTTTCATATAAACATTGTAAGTTCTTATGTTCATCTTGTATATACAGTTACCCATTGGGTCCATTTCTGGTTGGGAGAATCTTACTAGGAAGTTTATTTATAATCTTAGTTGCACCATGCACAAGACTAGTATTTCATACCTCCTCAAATGAGAACAATGACCAGCTAGGCGAGTCACAAACTTTGTCGCTAGGTGGAAGGGCCTCAAATATTCACTTGACATACCACTGACTCATGTTCATCTACTGACGATGTGTGTGGGGAATGTAAATAATGAATTGGATACCTCTATCATGACATATAATTTCTTCGGTGGGTTCTAGGATTTCTCTAAAAAGGCACAATGCCAAGAGGAAGCCTTAAAGCAAGCTAAACAGACCTGGTCATTGCCTCCCCCATCTCCTGTAAAAAGATACACAAAGGCAGAGACTGATGTTGTTGCATAGATAGAGGCTCTTAAGCCACTTGAATTACTACCGAGAGTGACTCATCTATAGTATCATTGAGGTAATCTTCTTCAAACCCATCCTCAAGCTCAACATCACCCATCATAAAATTGACCGGAATAACCCCATTAAGTATCTCCACCTAGACGAGACAATCAAGCTCTAGAACCTTGATAGGCATCATCCCCTTTTTCGGGCCAAGCTCCTAGAGTTCCTTTTAATAATTAGGGGAACTAGTTATACTCATTCTATGAATCTCAGGGTCTCGGATATTTCAGAAGTTCCTTGGAATAATAAATCCAAATGTTTCCAAAACGCAGGAAATCTCATGAAGCCGCTCTCACTGATCACCCCAATTACTTACCTTATCATTGTATTCTTGGAAATACCATCAAATAATGGTATGTGTTAAATGAATGGATCTAAGACCAGGTTGATAACAATGTATTCAGTTTGGGTTCTTCCCTAACATAGGTGGTGTGTATTTCTGCAAAGCCTGACAGTGATAGGGAAAGTGAGTGGAAATAGGTCTCCAACCATGGTTCATAGATGTATAATGATTGGTTAGCATGTAGAGCAGTCGCTCGCATCCATGGTATCATATTTTACTTTTTCAATCATCCATAGTCTCCTGAAGTTTCCACAACTCTTCCAGTTACCGCTACATTATCTACATATCAACCTTATCCTTCTCACTAGAGAAAGGGATGATGGTGTAAGGGGAAGAAAATCCTTCCCACTGATGTCGAAACTATCACAAACTCTTGCCGACTTCATTCCCCTTGAAATGGGAGTTTCCACCAAAATTCTCTCAGTATTGCACTAAAAAAATAATATATTAGTCGTGGTTTTTAGACGGGGTTATCCACAACCCCCTATAATTTCTTTTAGCATTATTTTTTTATATTTGGTTTGATTTTAGAGGAAATTATATCAAAACCGCCACTAATTTAATAATTAATATTGCTATATATTTATTTGGATTTTTGTGGATATATATATATATATAATTGATCTTTTAAAAGGAAAAAGTGGGGGTTCAAAATCCCCTCTAATTTAATATACTTGAGAGGTTTCATGAATCACCATTAATCCCTTATATTAGAGGGGTTTTTGAAACCCCTCTAATTGATTAAATTATAGGTTGTTTGAACCCCCAATAATATATGACATTAGAGGGGGTTTTCAACTTCCTCTAATTTAAGAAATTTGATGGGGGTTATGAACTGACAATAATCCCTTTGATTAGAGGGGGTTTTAAAGCCCCTCTATTTTTTATTTTTTAAAACAAATCTCAAATAAATTAAAATTTTATAATATATGTGTGTATGTGCATGTGTGTGTATATATATATATTACATAAATTCATTATATTTTTTGTATTTAAATACATTATGAATATATATATATATATAGAAATTATATAAATACATTAAATAAATACGTATACATGTAAACAAAAATGTATACAAATATAAATTTTGGTATACATAATATAAATGTAATTATAAATATATTTATTCAAACATATAAAATTTTTATATGGTTTTATAAATACTATACATTTATATAATGGTTTATATTATACATATATTGTATTAAATACATTATGATTGTATATTTTTGTATAAATACATTTATATTTTGTTATGTATACAAATAAATATAATATAGACACAATTAAATATAAACATACATACATATATGTATTATATTATAAATATATAAATTTATATAAATTTATATATATTATCTAATTATTTTATATATATATTGTTGTATACTATATTATTTACAAATTAATTTAGTAAATATATATATATATCATTTAATTATATTATATATTTCTAATTATATGAATTTATTTTGTTGTGTGTGTATATATATGATATAATAAAAATGTACATAATCACATATATAAATATATAATAAAAATTTATTTAATATAATATATGTATAATATATATCATAAAATATATAAATTTATAGTATTTATAAAAACAAAAAATAATGTTTATATTTTATAAAATTGGTCTAATAATAATAATTAATATTTTTATTGTTACAAAAACACATACATATATACAAATTGGTAAAAATGATTATATAAATTTATATACTATAATTATATTATATCTAACAATATTATATAAATACATAAATATACATACACACACAAATATAAATGTATTTATAAATATATTTATAAATATATATATTTATCTATGAATAAATATATATTTATATGTGTTAATATAATTATTTATATATATATATTATATATTATATAATATTTATATATCTAATATTATATATATTTTATAGGAAAATATATAAACCATATATTATACCAAACACATTGTATATATATATTATACAAAAATATATTATATATATATATTATACACAAAGTTACCATATATAAATATTTATATCTATTTAAATATTTATTCAAATAATAAATATTTGAATCACCTTTCTAATATATATAAATATAATAACTTGTAATTAATATAATATAATGGATTTTCTATTGTGGAAATGCTTCAGGTAGTATGTTGTTGGGATCAGTGGTCTGAAACTTACTATTAACATTTTACAAAACATCTAAAAATGTGGGTGGTGCATGCCACAACCATGGATGGGACGGGATGTGGGGAATGAGAGTGAATGGGGGAATACCATATCATAATGAGGGTGTGGGAACTATTGTATGGTAGGGAGAGCTGGGGGTGGGAGTTGGGGAACCAGGGCTACGGGAGGGAAGGTGAGAGTGGGGGGAACTGAGGAAAGGGAGGGGATGTCTAGGGTTGGGGGACGGGAGGGTGATGTCTTTGGTGGGGAATTAAACCATAACATCGGGTGGTGGATGAAAAAAAAATTTTAAAAATAAATAATAATTAGAGGTGGTTTTCATAACTTACTCTAATATCTAACATGTCTTCTATTAGAGGGGGTTAAAAACCCTTCTTCTTTCGCCTTAAAATATATGATGTTTAAGAATCACCTCTAATAGAGGTCATATTATTTCACTAGTGGAAGTTTCTAATCACCGATATTCTGGTAAATATATTAGAGGGGGTTAAAACCCCCTCTAATCTGAGACTCTGTGATGAAATTAGATGGGGTTTTAATCCCTTCTAATCTAACTGCGGTTAATTTTCCCATCACGTTACCAAAGTTTCTTCAAATCCAACTCAAAATACAATAGGGAGGAACATTATTTTTATTTCCTCATAACCACTACGAATGTGTTTATAAGGGGTTTTAACCCCATCTAATATAATGAATAACCCCTTTAATCAGGTCATTTTTTGTATTGTCGGAGGATTCCTCAGATGATAACTGGGAGTATGCCTTATTGAATACCGTTGAGCTAGTGGACCCTTACCTGGTTCCCGATGATGAGGAGTGTCAGGAAGGTATTTTTAATTTTCTTGGTTGATGCCACCATTGACGAGGCCATGAAAATATAAACCATCGAAATGCACAGTCTAGAACTTTCGTCCTAGTTGTGCACTTTACTGAGACTAGACAGTAGGATCAGCACAGAGCATAGTATGTGCAGTACTCTCATCTTGTCTTGTCAAATTCACCACCCCCATCATTCATGCTACTCAACCAGGAACATCTTCCATGACCAAATCATGACAAGTCTCATCTAGCTATGGCCAGACCTCAGTTATCCGATAGTCATCCAGAAGAAATTTTGTGAGGTTCAGCTAGTGGGAAATGAGACATCCCCACCACCAGAATGAATTCTAAAGTTAGACTAACAATGTCTATCACACATCCTAATAAATAGAAACCTCCTATCATAAGAAATGAACCTAGCATATAAATATGATGTTATTAAGCATCTAGATCTCATTTATTCAAATATCTCTATTCTCGAGGCCCTCCTCCTATTAGAAGAGATGTGTGAAGCCATCATAGTGTCCTTAATGACCCCCTCTTGTTCAAAACATAGGTATCAGACCTAGATTCCTTCCATACTGAAAAATTTGAGTGAGTAGAATTTCGTGCCATCATGTCATTATCAAGAGAAAATGAAGGCTCTCCCATACCAGGACATATCTACACATTATACGTCACTAGAAAATTTAAATGCATGTAAGTCTATCAATGTCTTTTTGACACAGGTTCTAGTATCAGTCTTCTCCAGACCCAGATTATCTACATTCTAGGACTGATAAAAGAAGATTTGAATCCCTTTATCCTGAATATTCAGGGTTATGATAGGACCGAGTTGAGGTTGTGTGGCGGGATTGACCTAAATACCTAGTTCGGTGCCCTGATTCTAAATAATTAATTTATAGTTGCCTCATGGGATACCACCTAAAATGCACTAATTGGTAGACCCTAGCTCTATATGCATGTATCATTTCCCTCCTCATATCACCAATGTCTTCAGTACTCCCTCAATGGTCGAGTGGACATGCTCCAAGGTGATGCATCTCCCTTTTCCTCTTTTGAAGGCCACTATTTTGATGCTGACTATTACAAGTGAAAGGAAAAATGGGTTTAGACCAATGAGGCTGTGTACACTACCATTGTGTCTAACCGATGGATGGACTAGGATGATGCCTCCATTCTCCTGATTCACCGATTGGAGTCCACAACCATAGACTTGGGACACTTCTTCATCATTTATGAGATAAGGGGAAGAAACATTCTCTAGTACAAGGACTATCAAAATATTACTCCATAGTCTTATACAAGTCAGGCTTGGCTGATACTAGAAATCCTACCTCTATTTGGTATCAATATGTTCTCCCTATGGCTACAACTATTCACCACACATTCTTGTTCCACCGAGCTGGGTTTAACCCGAACAAGCCAACCCACCACCACTTATTTGGAATCATAAATCATGGAACCCTCAATTGAAGACCTAATGGAATTAGGTAGACCACCTTTTTTCTCAAGGATTCAATAGTGCAGGAGTCTCGCAGTGAAGATTCCACATCCTCTCAAGCATGTGCTAGTGTTCCTCTTGATTAAGCTATCCTAGCTAAACCATATCCTCCCATAAATTCACATATTCATAAATGATGAGTAAGACATGTATTATGCTCCTCCCTCATTCCAAGATGGGGCCTCCACCTCCGTCGATGAGTTGATACAAGTGAATCTTGTTACAAAGGCGGACCCATGTCCAAAACTGATCAGTGTTGTTATGCCTTTAGAAGAACAAATATATTATGTGGATTTCCAAAAGTAGCATCATGATGTATTTTCCTTGATTTATGAAGAGATATTAAAACTAGAACATCAAGTCACTTTCTATAACCATGGCCTCCTAGTAAGACATCGTGGACCTCCCATGAAGAGGCACCCATATCATGGTGTCGTGGACAAGGCCAAAGTTGACAATGTCATCAAAGTCAACTTCATCACGGAAGTCTAGTACCCTGGATGGTGATCCAACATTATTACTATTAGGAAAAAGAATAGATAGATCAGAGTATGAATCAACTTCTGGGATATCAACCACCATTACTAGAAGGAAAATTTTCTCCTTCCTTTGGCAGAGATATTTATTAATACTATCGTTGGGTTCTAGGCTCTCCCCTTCATGAATATGTATTTCAAGTACAATCAGATCTTCATGGACCCTAATTATGAAGAATAAACCCACATCAAGGAGCCTCAAGGGACATTATGTTATCAGTTAATGATATTAGGTTTGAAAAATAGAGGATCCACCTATCAGTGTTCCATGCACCTCATATAAAACCGATTCTCTGGATGCTAGTGTAATGCTATGTGGATGATTTGGTGGTCAAATCCCACTAGCATCAGGATCATATATGGGATCTTGTGAAAGTGTTTGGCTTCCTCTACTCCCTCCATCTGAATATGAACCCCTTAAAGTTTGCCTTTGAGGTAACCTTTGGGTTGTTTCTTAGTTTTGTTATCATATATATATGCATTGAGGTTGACCTAGAGAAGTTCAAGGCAACCAGTCAGATGTTTCCTCTGAGCAACCTCAAGGAGCTCTAAGGATTTCAGGGTCACTTAGACTATATACACCAATTCATATTGAATCAAACTGGAAAGTTTAAGCCTTTTTCTAGACTCATGAAGAAATGTTCCATTTTCTAATGGGATGAAGAGTGTCAGGCTCTTTTTGAGGATGTCAAGCAATATTAGCTACGACCATCAATTATGATTCCACCCATCTCCATGAAGCCTTTAGTCTTATATGTGACCAACATGGAATGATATTTCAACACCTTCCTCATGGATAAGAATAATTAAGCGTTGGTGAACAATTTTTATTATCTCAGTCACATGCTCCTTAACATTGATTCCAGATATTCTCCTATCAAGAAGAGCTGCCACACACTAGTTTTTACATTGTAGAATTTGTGGTACTATCTAAAACATCATGATATTTTTTGGTTTCATGTGTGGATCCACTAAATTACATTCTAAACCGCTCTATTTTGATATTATATCTATCTTAATGGATATTAATCAGTTAAAAGATCGATATTAGTTTCATCTTGAAGAAGATTGTCAAAAGTTAGGCCCTGTAAAACTTTCTGGTCGCACATCCAGCCTCTGTAAAGAAGTATCTGGATCTTTATTTTCCAGAGGAGGTCATCCTCTCGGTAGATCATACTATTCCATGTTGAAAGATTCATTTTTATTGTTCCTACTAATGTGTAACTAGTAGAATGTTCAATGATCCCAAACTCAATAGAGTAGGACTAAGCATCATCTTCACCATGCCTACACATATTGTATTTCTCTATTCATTCTTTTTGTCCAAAGTTTTCACCCAAAACAATGTGAAGTATCATGCTCTAATCACTAGTCTCGATGTAGATCTTGATATTGATGTTCCCAGCCTACATGTGAAGGGGGACTCTGAACTAGCCATCAAATAGATTAAAGGTGACTATATCATCCAGAAGCCTGAGCTAGTACCCTTTATCAAGAATGATCACAATCTGATGGTCCAGTTACCTTCTGAGACAGAGGAGACTCATATTACCTTATCATATAATGGCTGAGATGATGCCCTAGATGGTCTAGCTACTTCACTCACAGAGCATGACCATAAATATCTATTCATTCATGTGGTGCATCAAATATTTATCACCCCTATTAGTTTAGAAAATGATGAAAACCAGTAGGCATTCCACAATACCACCAATGATTCTATATCGAGACTTCCAGACCCCCTTGTAGCTGAATAAACCTCTGATTGGGGAAGTATTTTTTTCCATTATCTCCAGAATGAAAATCTATCATCAGAAATAACTGAACATGAGTGAATCCATTGTCATCAAGTTCAGTTCTCCCTCTAGAGATATCTCATCCTAGAGAATATCCTCTACAAATGTGGGTTCGAAAGAGTTCTCCTTCAAAGAATACAAGGAGATAAGATTCCCCAGGTTATTTAGGATGTTCATACTTGTAACGCCCTGACCCTAGATACCCAGAGTCGGTGCATTTTTACATAACATTGGCATGATCACAGAGGATCAAGTCTTGAAAGACCGATTAGTTTAGTAGTCTTGGAAACACTAGATATATTCATAAGTCTTACATTACATCATAAGGTAAAAAAAACTACAACAACATCTTGTCTTCATATCCCCCCATACTATCCCTACAGGTCATTCATAAATTACTTCTTCATAATCCTGGGAAAAATAAAACATTGAAAGGGGTGAGATCAGATGCTCAGTAAGGATAACATTATAGCAGAAGCTTTCATAGATAAGCATAAACACTTAAGGTAGTTTATAACTAAAACGAAAGCCTTTTAAACTTTAACTTCAGCATAAAATGGAAAAGATAAAATAAAATAATGCCATTTACTTACTCACATGGATATTCTACTAGTTGAATGATCACATGCAATATCAATAACCACTTTCATAATGATGGAATTCATAATGCTAGACTATCATAACCACATAGCCAAGGCCTCATGCCAAGACTACAGATAAGATTATGCCAAATCCTTGTTCCAAGACACTAGTTTGTCTCATGAGACCTACCGATGCATCGAGGAGCTATAGAGGGCTCCACCCGTAACTTATTAAGTCCAATGCATTCCTCATATGAACAGGTTTAAACATAACATAAACATTCGTATTAAAACTAGCATACGAAATGTCAATACTATAACTACAAACCATGAATGGTATAAAAATAGCACATCCACAGTCAAACATAACTCATTCTATACAATATGGAAGATTGTATTGTATCACATTAACCTCAATCAAGAATAATGAAGGATGTTGACATAGATGAAAATAATCATCAAAACTATTTGAGAGAAATATCCCCCTTTTTCTTGAAATCATTTAAAAGTCACACTATTTGTCAAGAAGCTGTTTAAAAATTGATTTTTGAATCAAAGTGTCCCGTACCACTTTGAAACTTTAAAAAGGAGATTTAATTTTAAAAATTTAATGTCCATATAAATAAATCCTTAAAACCATTTTTTAAAACATGGACATTAATGAGCAATATTTAGAAGAATAGGTCTTTAAAACATTTAAAAATGGTATTTTAGTTAGAGTTTCTAACCAAAAGAGAGACACTTGAATACAAATAATTGAGGTAATAAAAACTTTTTAATATCATGAGAATAAAGGGATTCATGATATAATATGTCAAAGAAGATTATATACACCACATAAAAGTGATTTGGTGTATAACAACAAAGAAGTCTCAATGGAATGTAAATTGAGATGAAATCTCTCATAAAGGCTGTATCCTTAGGTTAAGGATAAATAAACGACATAATTATGTGTGACAAATATAAATACACTATATATGATTGGATATTCAGTGTAAAACAATCAAGGGACATTCACACATATTCTAGTAAAAACGACACCAATGAATTGGATGTTTATCTCAACAAATCGAGATTGAGTAAAAATTACTCTTATCAAGTTCATACGATGACTTGAGAATTTATCAATGGAGTGATTATGTGTATAAAAAGTATATCCACATAAAGACATAATCAAATGAATAGTTATTCCACACATAATCTTGGAGTAAAATAATCAATGAAGTATGCGTAAAGCCAAATGAGTGGAAATTGAAATTTCAAATTACCTTATTGATTTAGTAACATACAAAACATACACCCATGAAAGAAGGATCATACAATGATGATGTAAATATACATGAATTAAAGTATATTACACAATTAATTCAAACATGGGCAGTACACACACAACATGTAATAAATAAGTGGTGAACAATGGAATTCTCACGGAATTAAAAGTGAGATAAGAAACCCCTTACCACGTTGTGATCAACTAAGTTGTATGACCAAAAGTTAATAACCACCAAATGATTTACAGAATAACATGAATATAAAGATAATCATGATAGTATATATCAAATGGAAGTACACAATACACCACTTTCAATAATTTAGTGGCGAACAATGGAAATCTCACGGAATTGAAAGTGAGATAAGAAAATCCCTTACCTTGTACTTTTCCTTGGTTTGGGGTAGGTTAACCTCCTGTATAATGTTGAAATAATTTCTATTAAATTATTCATGAATCATATACATTAATATGATATCATATATGATCTTTTAACATTTCTTTGTTAATAATATCTTAGAATTATCGTCGTTTCGGGTGTTAACTTACTCGTTTTCTTTTATATGTTTTGTTACATAAGCCATATTTGTCATGGATAGGATGTATCTAATTCATATCCATAATGATATAAAGTTCTTAAACATTTTTTTTAAATCATCAAATGATAATTATACTTGAATGGATATGATGGAGATTGAATCTCATCACGTTCGTGGAGACGGTAGTCCGTACGTACGCACGAGCGACAATATCATTCTTTTGATATTAAAATAATATATAATTGGATGGTATATCATATATAAAGAATCATTATCATGTTATATTTATTATTTGAATGAGTTAAACATCATTATTATACCCACCCAAATAATAATATATTGAATAACAATTACACCACGACGTGGAGACGGTAAGCCGTACGTACACACGTATGGTGACATGTTATTCAAAGGGTGGATAGAATACTGAATATGGTTGTACCATATTTATAATAACATAAAACTATATATAATATACTGGAGTTATTATTTTATAATGGTAATAAAAAAGAAAGAAGAAGTGGAAGAAGAAAGGAACTTGAAAAGGGGTGGTGAAAACATTACCTCTTCTTCGGATTCTTCCTTTTGATTTGATCAAAAGGGCTCCTTAGGTTAGCTTTCTGAACAAACTAAGGCCTCTAGGTTGTAGTGAGGGAAGTTGAGAGAGTATTTGGGCCGGGGTTGGCCAAACCAAAAGGCTTTAAGGGTGTGAAGAAATGAGAAGGAAGAGTTCCCTTTTATAAGAGGGGTGAGGGGCACCTTTAGAAAAGCTAGAAATATTAATTTATAATAAATTCATATTCGGTTTCTAATGTCTCCAAAGTTGATTATTCAAAGGTTAAGGTGGGGATAGGTCGAAAAACATTCAACCAATAGAATTTAGACAGGTTTGGGTTACTATATTAACCTTATCTTTTAGTTTTAACTCTTAGTTAATTAGTTTGACATTTAGCATGCCACTTTGTATTTTTATATTATATAGTTACTAAACATACTATATACATCCAAGAGACCCCCAAGTGGTCAATTAATGATATACCTATCATGATATAAGTCTCTTGGTCGAACCTTATATTTTTATGAATTTAATATCAATTAATAATATAATATTTGTTTTAAAAACACTTTATGTCAATTTTGACACTATTCAATAGTTGATTTTTGTGAAACTCATAACAGAACGATTACTTCAAAAAACGTTAATTAGATCAATCCTAATATGTCATATTATCCTATAAAATTAGTTTAATTCATTAAAAGTCTTAAATTATATTTATTTTGGTAGTTATAATATTAATTATTTTAATTTTTCACTATTATGGTAATTACTGCATCATCATTGTGTCATAAATATATTAAATTATTTAATGTTTAAAAATTATAAATAAAATATAATTATGTAGGAAAACGTATTATATTTCTAATTAATATTTAAAATCGAATTTATCTTATGTATAACCCTATATTAAAAAATGTTTAGTAAATAAACTTTGATTTTAACTCTTTTAACTCTTCTTTTAATTAAATAATAATAAATGTCCTAATCTAATCCAAGTGGACCTAAATGATAATATTTTATTCCTAAGGTTGTTTTTGGTCTAGATACACTTGTCCAATATAATTAGGACATGTTTTAGGGTAATATTAATGTCATTTTTACCCTTAATTACCCTATTTACTTTTAACCGTGGTAAATACAAGTAAAAAGTTACTATTCACCAAAAATTATTTTCATCTCATTGAACCACATTTTACTTCTTGATATTAACTGTGTCTCTCGGATTTTTGAAATTCCATTCACAGAAGCGGTAAAATTAAGTTTTATGAAAAATTCAGTTTTTTTAACTACCACTTAGTAGTTTCACTATTCATCAAAAATTGATGTTTTCAGAACAATGCCAAAATTTCACCCTAAGCTATAGTTGATATTCCAAATTCAAAAATGATGTCTATTTTACAAAATTCTAAACATATAAGTTGAATTAATTAATTTTATAATTAATTCCCGCTATCACAACAAATAGCGTGTTTTTAAGAAATAATATATATCAAAAGATTGACAATTGTTTAGGTCTAATTTCAAAGTGAAATTAATTATAATGAACACCATTGGATAAAATGGTAAAAATATATTCTAATTATACTTTAAAACCACTCAATAATATATATTATCACTATAAATTATTTTGATTTAAAAATTTGTTTTTAATTAAAATTTAGTAATTTTCACTATTCATCAAAATATAAGTGTTATCAGAAAAGTTCCAAATAAATTCGATATTCCGAATCCAAAAATGAAGTCCATTTTGAGATATAGAATTTATAAAATTTCAAAAAGTAGGTATTACTATTCATAACAGCTAGTTTGACAGGTTGTGGTGTGTTAGAATCTTGAAGTTGCGTACAATGCACGCCATTGCATTATTCGAAGGGAAACGTATCGTGGAATCTTGGGGTGTTACATTCTACCCTCCTTCAATAAATTGAGTCCTCGCAATTTTTAAAATTGTGCTTGGGAATATAATGGAAAGTCCCACATCGGAAAAAGAGTCAATAAAACTATCACTTTAAAAGAAAGAAAGAGAGGTGTAAAGGTCAACCAAGATAACCCATACTCGGATTCCATGTTGGAAAACATGGATATTGATGATAAACTAAGTGTCAAGTTCTGATGGAGAGGGATAGAAATCATGATCAGGAGAAAGTTAACAATAATAAAACCACAAACTTGTGTTGGGACAAACGGCCATTTGTCTCCTAGTAGGAAAGTAAACGGACAACATTTTTTTGTTTTAAGTTACATTACATAAGGATGAGGAATTTATTTATGATATTGACTAAGAATATAAAGATATATACTTACATTTTAAGTAGAGTTTCATTCTTTAATAAATTTCCACCACTAACTCATTTTTTTAAACGATGAGTATTCAAGAAGGCTTGGTCACACTGGAAGAGCTAGAATAAACTTCTATAGAATCACATGATCCATGCAGGATGAACTATATATTTACATTGTCTTTATAGATTAATCAAAACCAAAATGGTTAGTACAAGATCTAATGATCCCCCAAAAGGATATTCCTTGAGATAAATAAACACTAATCTTAATTTCTAAAATTAATCCAACAATACCACAAAGTTAAATGAATACCATTCAATAATCAATTGTCCTTAGAATCCTTTAATATAATCAAAACTAATATTGAAAACCAAAACTTATTAAGAATGTAGTCTTCCACGTTAAATTGTATCTCCAAATGACATTAATTACTCTTAAAGTCACATACTTAAAAGTAAGTAACCTAATCATTTTCATAAATAACCCAAATCAATATAAATACACAATAAAAACATAGATAAAAATCCACTATTACTCCTCAAATTAAATCCCATACTACTCTATTTTCCTTTGGCATATAGTGTTCTCAACAAAGCAAAAAACTTCCAAAATAACATTTATCACTTAATCACCAAATCATTTTCCTATACTAAGGGTATTCATTTGATAAGACATAAGATCCCAAATCAAATTATTATTGATCAATAAAATCATTTTAATAAAAATAATAGTCACACTAACCAGGGACTTCACGTAGTCCAGTGCTAGGTGATAAATCCCAATTGCACTTTTGTTGTGGGTTCGATTCCCACAGCTTTGTCTAACGCGACGGGTTGTCACACGGTCTATGTGTTGTCCTTTTTCAAAAACTATATTTTATAACATTACCAAAATGAGATAAATTCCTCAAAATAACCATAACATAATTTAACCACAAATGTTATCGCATACCTTGCATTTTCATCCCAAATTATAATAATTTGTAATTTCCTCAAACCCAATGATCATATAAAACCAAATGGTTATTTATAACTATATCCACAAGAGAAATGATAATTCTTCCTCAAATATCATTCTCACATGGGAAACTGTGTGGTTACAAATACAAGAGACAATTATTCCAATGTAAACCCATCAACAAGGATCACTAATACTTTTTAAACATTTCTCCAACCATTTATTTCCACATAGATTCTTCTTTGACCAAGAAAATATCCTATATAATAGGGCATTCACTTGAGTAATGGCTAGGTCCCCTACATTTACGACAAATGGCTCTAAATGGACTCTTGGGAAAATTTTTATCTTCTTCCATAGTACTCTTCATTTTTCTTCGGTAATTCTTCACTTTATGTCTTTCCTTCCCGCATGTAAATAATTTCTTTGTCCCATTGAGACACTTTCCTAGGTGTCTCCTTCCACATTTCCTACATGATGGAAATTGAGGGTTCTTTTCTCCATGGTCTCCATTGCTAGTGCTCTTATCATTCATCACCTTTCTCTTCCTTGTTGAGTCTGGGAGTTGGTTAATATATATGTTGTTGATAATATTTTTAGAAAACTGATTTGGCATAAAGAATATATATTTTATGCCTATCAACATTCCATTTTGTTGCTCATTTCCACCACCGTTCCCACCTTGTACATCATTCACAAAGTCACTATGAATTCCTTGGAATCTAGCCATTGACTAAAACTAGAAAGCATTGTGTGAGTAACAGTAGTCATAAAATCATTTAGAGATTAACATGTCACCATATTCTCAATTTGAAAAACACATTAGGATTAACCAAGGTAATTTACCCTCATCTTATATATATAATACTTCAAATCAGTTTTTTAAAAAAATGTAAATTATCCTAAGAATATCCCCCAGGAGGGTCGTAACGAAGAGTGCCGCAAGGCCCGTTGCCGTGCACCAGTTCCCGTTTGAGTCTAGCTCAAAGTGGTGTTTTCGGGTTTTACCCCTTGGTACATCTGTGCTAGAGCCACCACTACCTGCTCGAATCCAGACAGGGATGTATTGCTCAGAAAACTCACAAAATCTCTACAATACCAAAATTATAGGAAGTTCTTCTATACAAATCCTCAAACTTCATCTTAGGTCTATGTGATCTAATCAGAGTTTATCTAAATCTGGATTCCAAGGTTTGTACTAAACTTCCACTGATTCCAACTGTAACGCCCCGACCCTAGATACCCAGAGTCGGTGCATTATTACATAACATTGGCATGATCACAAAGGATCAAGTCTCGAAAGACCGATTAGTTTAGTAGTCTTGGAAACACTAGATATATTCATAAGTCTTACATTACATCATAAGGTAAAAAATACTACAACAACATCTTGTCTTCATATCCCCTCATACTATCCCTGCAGGTCATTCATAAATTACTTCTTCATAATCCTGGGAAAAATAAAACATTGAAAGGGGTGAGCTCAGATGCTCAGTAAGGATAACAATATAGCAGAAGCTTTCATAGATAATCATAAACACTTAAGGAAGTTTATAACTAAAATGAAAGCCTTTTAAACTTGAATTTCAGCATAAAATGGCAAAGATAAAATAAAATAATGCCATTTACTTACTCACATGGATATTCAACTAGTTGAATGATCACATGCAATATCAATAACCACTTTCATAATGATGGAATGCATAATGCCAGACTATCCTAACCACATAGCCAAGGCCTCGTGCCAAGACTACAAATAAGATTTTCCCAAGGCCTTGTGCCAAGACACTAGTTTGTCTCATGGGACCTACCGATGCATCAAGGAGCTATATCAGGCTCCAACCGTCACTTATTAAGTCCAATGCATTCCTCATATAAACAGGTTTAAACATAACATAAACATTCGTATTAAAAATAGCATACGAAATGTCAATACTTTAACTACAAACCATGAATGGTATAAAAATAGCACATCCACATTCAAACATAACTCATTAGATACAATATGGAATATTTTATTGTATCACATTAACCTCAATCAAGAATAATGAAGGATGTTGACATAGATGAAAAAAATCATCAAAACTATTTGAGAGAAATATCCCTCTTTTTCTTGAAATCATTTAAAAGTCACACTATTTGTCAAGAAGCCGTTTAAAAATTGATTTTTGAATCAAAGAGTCCCATACCACTTTGAATCTTTCAAAAGGAGTTTTAATTTTAAAACGTTAATGTCCATAAAAATAAATCCTTAAAACAATTTTTTAAAACATGGACATTAATGAGCAAGATTTAGAAGAATAGGTCTTTAAAACATTTAAAAATGGTATTTTAGATAGAGTTTCTAACCAAAAGAGAGACACTTGAATACAAATAATTGAGGTAATAAAAACATTGTAATATCATGAGAATAAAGGGATTCATGATATACTATGTCAAAGTACATTATATACACCACATAAAAGTGATTTGGTGTATAACAACAAAGAAGTCTCAATGGAATGTAAATTGAGATGAAATCTATTATAAAGGCTGTATACTTAGGTTAAAGATAAATCAACGACATAATTATGTGTGAAAAATATAAATACACTAAATATGATTGGATATTCAGTGTAAAATAATCAAGGGACATTCACACATATTGTAGTAAAAATGACACCAATGAATTGGATGTTTATCTCAACAAATCGAGATTGAGTAAAAATTACTCTTATAAAGTTCATACCGATGACTTGAGAATTTATCAATGGAGTGATTATGTGTATAAAAATTATATCCATAGAAAGACATAATCAAATTAATAGTGATTCCACATATAATCTTGGAGTAAAATAATCAATGAAGTATGCGTAAAGCCGAATGAGTGGAAATTGAAATTTCAAATTCCCTTATTGATTTGGTAACATACAAAACATACACCCATGAATGAAGGATCATACAATGATGACGTAAATATACATTAATTAAAGTATATAACACAATGAATACAAAAATTGGCAGTACACACACCACATGTAATAAATAAGTGGTGAACAATGGAATTCTCACAGAATTAAAAGTGAGATAAGAAACCCCTTACCACGTTGTAATCAAATGATTCGTATGACCAAAAGTTAATAACCACCAAATTATTTACAGAATAACATGGATATAAAGATAATCATGATAATATATATCAAATTGAAGTACACAATACACCACTTTCAATAATTTAGTGGCGAACAATGGAAATCTCATGGAATTGAATGTGAGATAAGAAAATATCATACCTTGTACTTTTCCTTGGTTGGGGGTAGGTTAACCTCCTGTATAATGTTGAAATAATTGTTATTAAATTATTCATTAATCATATACATTAATATGATATCATATATGATCTTTTAACATTTCTTTGTTAATAATATCTTAGAATTATCGTCGTTTCGGGTGTTAACTTACTCGTTTTCTTTTATATGTTTTGTTACATAAGCCATGTTTGTCATGGATAGGTTGTATATTATTCATATCCATAATGATATAATGTTATTAAAAATTATTTTTAAATCATAAAATGATAATTATACTTGTACGGATATGATGGAGAATGAATCCCATCGCCTTCGTGGAGACGGTAGTCCGTATGTACGCACAAGCGACAATATCATTCTTTTGATATTAAAATAATATATAATTGGATGGTATATCACATATACAGAATCATTATCATGTTATATTTTTTATTTAAATGAGTTAAACATCATTATTATACCCACCCAAATAATAATATATTGAATAACAATTACACCACGACGTGGAGACGGTAAGCCGTACGTACGCACGTATGGTGACATGTTATTTAAAGGGTGGATAGAATACTGAATATGGTTGTACCATATTTATAATAACATCACAGTATATATAAGATACTGGAGTTATTATTTTAGAATGGTAATAACAAAGAAAGAAGAAGTGGAAGAAGAAAGGAACTTGAAAAGGGGTGGTGAAAACATTACCTCTTCTTCGGGTTCTTCCTTTTGATTTGATCAAAAGGGCTCTTTAGGTTGGCTTTCTGATCAAACTAAGGCCTCTATGTTGTAGTGAGGGAAGTTGAGAGAGTATTTGGTCAGGGTTTGGCCGAAACAAAAGGCTTTAATGGTGTGAAGAAATGAGAAGGAAGAGTGCCCTTTTATAAGAGGGGAGAGGGGCACCTTTGGAAAGGCTAGAAATATTAATTAATAATAAATTCATATTCGGTTTCTAATGGCTCAAAAGTTGATTATTCAAAGGTTAAGGTGGGTATAGGTTGAAATAAATTCAACCAATAGAATTTAGACAGGTTTTAGTTACTAAATTAACCTTATCTTTTAGTTTTAACTCTTAGTTAATTAGTTTGACATTTACCATGTCACTTTGTATTTTTATATTATATTGTTAATAAACTTACTATATACATCCAAGCGACCCCAAGTGGTCCATTAATGATATACCTATCATGATATAAGTATCTTGGCCGAACCTTAGTTTTTTAAGAATTTAATATCAATTAATAATATAATATTTTTTTAAACAACTCTTTATGTCAATTTTGACACTATTCAATAGTTGATTTTTGTGAAACTCATAACAGAAAGATTACTTCAAAAATGGTTAATTAAATCAATCCTAATATGTCATATTATCCTATAAAGTTAGTGTAATTCATTATAAGTCTTAAATTATATTTATTTTGGTATTTATAATATCAATTATTTTAATTTTTCACTATTATTGTAATTACTGTATCATCATTGTGTCATAAATATATTAAATTATTTAATTTTTAAAAATTATAAATAAACTATCATTATTTAGGAAAACTTATTAACTTTTTAATGAATATTTACAATCGAATTTATCTTATGTATAACCCAATATTAAAAATGTTTTAATAAATAAACTTTGATTTTAACTCTTTTAACTCTTCTTTGAATTAAATAATAATAAATGTCCTAATCTAATCCAAGTGGACCTAAATGATAATATTTTATTCCTAAGGTTGTTTTTGGCCGAGATACACTTGTCCAATAGAATTAGGACATGTGTTAGGGTAATATTAATATCATTTTTACCCTTAATTACCCTATTTACTTTTAACCGTTGTAAATAAAAGTAAAAAGTTACTATTCACCAAAAATTATTTTCATCTCATTGAACCACATTTTACTTCTTGATATTAACCGTGTCTCTCGGATTTTCGAAATTCCATTCACAGAAGCGGTAAAATTAAGTTTTATGAAAAATTCAGTTTTTTAACTACCACTTAGTAGTTTCACTATTCATCAAAAATTGATGTTTTTCAGAACAATGCCAAAATTTCACCCGAAGCTATAGTTGATATTACAAATTCAAAAATGATGTCTATTTTACAAAATTCTAAACATATAAGTTGCATTAATTAATTTTATAATTAATTCTCGCTGTCACAACAAATAGCGTGTTTTTAAGAAATAATATATATCAAAATATTGACAGTTGTTTAGGTCCAATTTCAAAGTGAAATTAATTCTAATGAACACCATTAGATAAAATAGTAAAAATATATTCTAATTATACTTTAAAATCACTAAATAATATAATTTATCACTATAAATTATTTTTATTTAAAAAGTTGTTTTTAATTAAAATTTAGTAATTTTCACTATTCATCAAAATATAAGTGTTATCCGAAAAGTTCCAAAATTTCACCCTAGGATAAATTCGATATTCCGAATCCAAAAATGAAGTCCATTTTGAGAGAAAGAATTTATAAAATTTCAAAAAGTAGGTATTACTATTCATAACAGCTAGTTTTACTGGTTGTGGTGTGTTAGAATCTCGAAGTTGCGTACAATGCACACCATTGCATTATTCGAAAGGAAACGTACCATGGAAGCTTGGGGTGTTAAAATACTAGTTCATGTGGATCTCATTAAGAAAGGGTTAAAAACATCCCACAAAATTCAATGTTTGGCATAATTGTGTCCCACCATGGTACATAACTATATCGAGTTCTCCAAGATGTACCACGCATGTCAGATCCATGTCAACCTCAGGCATCAACTATTAGAGACCATCCATACTATAAATTACTCTTGGACACTTTTGGTCTGGGGACTCGATGTAATGGTAACTTATCTTCTAGAAATGTCTTACTAGTTCAATTTTATTCTAACAGTAATGTATTTCATTTCCATGTCGATAGAGGTGATTCCACTCAAGGTGGTCAAGCCCCATTTAATAATTTATTTTCTGAGTTCCAACATCATCCATTGATTTAAAGTCCCTCATGATGTTATCACTCATAAAGGTACCAACTTTCGAGCATCTGAGCTGAAGAAATTGTACTCCAAGTACAAAATCGGGTCCAACCACACTTATTGCTACCATGTACAAGAAATTGGGAAGATCACGGTGTTCAATAAGATCCTATCTAACATTCAGTATAAGATGGTGGTTAAGAACGAGAGAAGTTGGTTGGACAATCTCCCCAATAATCTCTGGGCTTATCGGACGATGACTCGTAATTCAACCGAGGTGACTCCATAATCCTTGGTATATGGAACAGAGGTAGTTCTTCCCATTCAGATTCAGTTTCCATCTCTCCGTACAACTATCTATGGTCAGAAGATGTCATATAGAGTAGTTTAAGTCTATAAAATAAACTAGAATCCCTCAACAATAATAGTCTATGGGGTTTAAATAATCTAGAGAGGCGAAAAAACAAGATATCCATATCTTTCTAAAAGAAAGTTCATCTTCGCTCCTTCCTTCAAGGTGATACAGTACTGGCCCTTAGAGCACCAATGATACCTTCCTGGAAGCCACCAAAGTTGGAACCCAAATGGGAGGGAACCTACATCATCCATAAGTTTTATCCTAATGATTGAAACTATTTGGTCACCATGTTTGGTGAGAGAATCACTCCCCCCACCAATGGAAAGTTCCTCAAACAGTACTTCACATAAGTGTGTTTCTCATCCTTCATGACGTTAAAATATCACATGGTCCAAAATATATAAATATAAACTAGGATTTTACATTGTAGGACCATGATGTTAAACGGGGTGCCCGGGTCAAGGCAACATGACCTTAAACTGTGTGAAGAAGCATTATTCATGATGTTAAAAAGCTCCATATTAACTGCATGATGTTAAATTGCTTATCATTTATGGTTCCACATGCATGTACTTAAAAGGAAATATCCCCTATGTCCCATATTATTCTAAAAAACTCCATAATCCATGAAATTAAACCATTCCCCACGTCTTTACCATGTGACGTTAACCTAAAAAGAATTTCAGAACTACGTGTGGCTTGATTCCCATATTTATGTAATATGTTGGATCACCCAAGCACATCATATTTGGGTATATACAAAAACTCTCCCAAACCTTTTTTCTATCTCTCATCCCCCATTATGTTAAAAAAATTGTGATTTCTTCTTAAAAATGTGACACGCAGTGTTGGACCTCTTTATTCCTCATTCATGTCAGGTTGCTTTATGGCGCTGCACTACATATTTTTGCTTTAGAAGCCTCATCCTATGGTCCGACCTCTATGGCCTTAAACTAAGACCTCAAACATCCTATTGCACAATAATAAACTATATAAAAACCCTCATCCTTTCCATTTATCTTCAAACTATGTATTTTTTGTGCAGACAGTTTGATGATAAACTATACAGTGCTACAATACCTTCCCCTAGCATCGGTCCCATCCCATGCCATCATCAATAACTATATATGTATCGATTCCCATCTTTATGGGATATGTAGGAAATCCCAGACACTTCATCTCTAGGTCCATCAACAAACGCATCACTTTATCCCCTTATCCTAAGTATCTTTTATGAGTGTGTCATGCAGTATGGACCACTTTTTTCCTCGTTCACATTGTGTTATCTCATGGCTCTACACTATACATATCCATTTTAATTGGTTTGAACTCTATTAAATTAAGCTAATATTTTAAATTTCCTTTATTTCTAGATAGTAAACTATATAACAACCATTATTTTCTCATTTGAGAGGATTTTTCCCCTTCTGGAAAAGGCTATTTCCCACGAAATCTTCAAGAACTATGTATGGATTGATTCCTGCCCTCATAGGATACATAACAACAAATAGAAATTTTTTCCCAAGACCAACAGAAAAATATTAAATTCACCTTTTCATCCCTTGGGTTTTGTTTCCCCATTTGAGGGTGTGTGGCGTGGTGTGGGAATCTCTGCCCCTCATTGACATCACGTTATTTTATATATCATGAACTTCTCCTTTAGGATTCATATCTCTCCACGCAATTTCCTCATCACCGGATTATAAATTACAAGAAATTATCATCCATAACTCATGATGTTTAACTGCATAGGTACATCCTAGGAATACCACATTAAACTGGTAACCTATATTCCTAGATATATGACTCTAAATTGTACAGTTCTTTTGGTCTGAGAAGCATGACCTTAAACTGTTCTGGGTCATTTCCACAAAATAATTTGGGTGAAATTTCAAGACAGGTCCCGTGATTTAAACATGGTCCATGGTTAACCCTCATTGGTATATCTTCATACTCAGTAACATGATATAGATATTGTATTTTGAATAGGCTCATTATTTATCCTTTATCATCATTCCACCCTCGTTGTGTTCCAAATATTGTGTACCGTGTTTCACACTTTACACCTCCTTATGTTTTAGTGGATATTTAATGCCCCTAGTGTTGTACCTCCGTGCATTCACATGTTTTGAGTGGTAATGTTTGTGTGGTTGGGACTTTCCCACCCAAAATTTCCTTTACATTGTTGTGTTCTCCCATATGATGGGGAAATATTAACATCACTCCTTGTTTCCCACACTGAGCATGGCTCACATGGTCAAAGGGGTTTTTTTAGGGTTATACCCACATAGAGAAGATGCATAACCTTATAGTCCAGACTCTATGACCTTAAAATAAGATCCTCTTAATTGTTCTCTAGGGAGTGTGTGGTGTGGTGTGGACCTCTTTTTTACTCATTCACATCGGGTATCTGGTATCCATTCCATACACATAGCTTTTGAGATTCCTCCTCTAGTATCCTTGTCGCATGATTTCAAAATGCACAGACGAGTCTTATTATATGATTTTAAACTGTGAAATTTCCATCTTGTTCGTACGATTAAAAACAACCCAACATTATGGTGTTCTCTCTATAGAGGAAACCACCTTCAACACTGGTCCTACACTATGAAACATGTAAAGAACTACATGTGGCTTGATTCCTTCCCTCATAGGATAGGTAGTGACACCTGAATATTTTTCCTTTAGGTCCATCCCTAGGTTCATCAACCATTTAGGCCCTTCAGCCCATAATATGGTTAAAATTATATGACCTTAAACTAGGGGTTCAAGTACGAAAATTACAAATCTACACTGTATACATGTATCCCTAGGAAAATATGGTATGACGATGGACATCCTTGGTCCTTATTCAAGATAGGATCATTATTTCACTTTGTTAATATATACTTTGGGGAAGTACCCAATAGTTCAAGAATTATGACTTTAAATTATGTATGATCCCATCTTAAGAATGTGTGATTTTTTGTAGGGCCTGTTTGGCCTTATTTTTGTCAGATTTTCATTACATCGCACTACACATACACTTGAGATACCATCTTCAATAAAAACACTCTTATCATGGAAACCAAAGGATGAGTGGATTATACTTTATTTAATTTTCCTAACAGGTTTGGATTATTTCTTTACATGTATATAGTGTATGAAAAAAGAAGTACTCATTCCATTTATGTTATTAAAGATTCACCCTAAATAAGTTTTTACTATGAAGAAATGGATGAGATATGATTCATCACTTTCAATATGTGGAGAATATATGATGATAAGATTAGAGAGATCACAGAAGTTGAATTCATACTTTAAGAGTGTGGGAAACAGTGTGAGATTAGTTTCTTCATTTAATTGGGTGCCATGATGTTTGAGAATAGAAGAAGCACATCTAATTGGATTGAATTTATTTTCCCATTATAATACATTATATAGTAGTAAATATTATAAAAGATATTATAATTAATTTAGTGTTTAATTTTCTATAATTTAATGGATTTTTTAAATGAATGGTAAATTTAAACCTCACTATTGATCCCATTATTGATGAGGGTACAAATTTCATAGTCACCACTCACATTAGAATACATAAATGAAGATGAATCAAGATTAATTACACTATCAGAATAGTTTCTATATACATTATTAGATAAATAGTATTGATTCTACAAAGGGTATCTCATGAATTATAAAATTTCGAACTTGACAAGTTAGTCAATAAATTCTATGCATAACATTTTATTATGGACATCAATTTTAGTTCTATAATTCAAGAGAAATGACCTTCCTAGATTCATAAGAGTTTGAAAATAATATTTCTCACCTTATATGTCAAGGACATACATATTAGTTGAAATTATTAGTTTATTTAATTAAATAAGAATATCTTTATTTATTTCTTCTAAATAAGAAATTTTAAAATTATCTAATTTTACTACATCAATTTTAGGTTTCAGGGTAACTAAACAAATAATTTAGAATATATACATAAGAATGATGTTGATTGAGGATCCTATTTGGAAAATATATTTTATGGTCTCTGAATCATTACACTTCATGGTAATTGATTGTTTAGATGAGGCATTTTCAATTTTTTTTGTTGAATTATATGTGTTTATAATTCATTAATTAAATATATTTTTACAGTTAAATTTTTTTTAATGATATCAAAGAGAGTGATTTTTAATTAAATACTTTTAAAAATTTATAAAATTTTATATTTGGGTTCAAGGGTTTCTTATACATAGATATGGATTGGAGAAATGGATTGGGTTGGTAGGGAAATGGAAGGAGGTGATGAATTTGTTTCATATTCATTTATGGTTTATTTGTTCCATTTTTTAATCAATAATGTCGGTTTAGAGGGATCAACATGAAGTATGGAGATCTTCATTCCTTATATATGTGTAATTTCTCTTACATTACCCTTGGAATAAAGCAATGGTTAATCTAAAAGTTGGAAATATAGTTTTTGTTTTGTTTTCTATGATGGGAAGCAAGTTATCCAATTTTATTTTAAATGTTCATTAGGCTAGATCAAGTGAAGGAGAATTTTAATTCTATAGGAACTTCTCATGGTATATAATAAGATTATTCATGTATAAATTTTGGATTTAATGGTTTTTTTCTTTGGAAATAGAATATAGTAGTTTTGGAATCTGGTAGACTTTCCAGAATGGTAAAAATCAAGAGGATGATGAGTGTTACTCTAATGAAATTAAGGAAAAATGGATATAGTTTTTTAATGTTACTCCCACCATCATTATACAAGAATTATATTGTAATTTGAGGACTTGGTTAATGGTTTTAATATATAGTATTAACATACTTAATTCATGGATTGTCCATACAGAATGCATTGTATGTTGATAGGAAATTATTAAATTAGTGCTAATTATAATGTCTAACAAACTAGCCTAGTGGATGAGGGTTGGTATTCTGTTATGAAAATGGTTTATTGATCTACAATGTCCCAAAATAATCTTATAGATCATCCTATAATTTTTGGAAAATCATAATTTAAGTGAGAATATGAGTTATATATAATATAATTGTTCATGGGTTTAGGGAATTCAGATTGGAGAGAAGAAGATATTTGGGATTTTTTGCCTCTAGTGGTTATCTAACAAGACTAGTCATCCCATTCATCCAATCATCATTCTTATTTTGAATTATGTTATAACTCTCATGGGATTTTTTAATTTGAGAATGTGATCTATTAGGGAATTGTTTCATGTTTTTAACCATATATATTATATGATTCCACCAATCTCTAGTGTCAAAAAAACATAGTTCACTCATGGTTTAGGTATCTAAACTACGCTGGGAAAAGGTATAATTGGAATTATTGATCCACATGGGTTGCAAACTAGTGTCTGGGTATCATGGGAACTCTCTTGGTAATATTTCACACATTAAATAATAAAGAACATGTAATGGAAGTTTTACCAAAAATTGTACATGGTTTTTTCATACATTGGTCTACCATGAATATGAAATAAAAAAATTAAATACAGGAACATAAAAAATAAGATGTAAAAAATATTAATCTAAATGACACACAATAAAAAATAATGATCCATATTATTTTAAAATATATAGTGAATGAAATATACAAATATATTTCCTGAACAAAAACATAAAATGACTATTGATTAATGTGAAACTTACTAAATTAAAAGATATATAACATCCCAAAAATAAACTGTCAAATTGATCCATTGTATGAAGAGTCTCTATGTGAACCATCATAACTTACCACGTGTGAAATTTCATTAGAAAACCAATACACATTGTCACAAACTAGGCAACTATAATAAAACATGAGAGTTATATAAACATATACAAGTTTTTATGTAAGGTGCAAGCTAAACGTTCCCTATAGTACTTTACAGAATACTTTAGGAAATTTTTATTATAAAATATTTTCTAAATTATAGTTTGAAACATATTTTTAAAATTATGTTTTATATAAGAGAATGTGTTAAGTAAATGAAATATCATGCTTTATCTATAAAAAAGGATCACTTAATTTTTTATAAAACCATTTTCATCCCCACTTAGTAATTGAAACCACTTTGAAACCAACATTGGGGACTTTTAGTTTAGAATAAATCAATGGAATGACTTTTTACTCATTTCCAAACCCTTTCTCAAAATCCCATACATAAATAAAACAATTCCTATTTTATTTTAAAATCATTATTTACATCCATATTTGAAAATAATTCATAAAATATAATCCAATCATAAATGAAATGAAATATATAATCTCAATTTGGCACAAAATGTCAATTATTAAAGTTAAACTGACTCAAATAGATAGTTTCACATACTCAAAAGATAAAAAGGAGATATAATAGAGTCTGCACTATAAATTCCTAAAATAACATAATCATATAGAGAATAAGTGACATGGTAACATCAATATCTCTTAAAATGACATGATCCTAGAAAATTATCTATGTAATAAACTGATGTCATGTGTTTCTTCCAAATATGTAAGCTATCGAGTCACTCTCTTAATCTCATTGAGTCACCCCTAACCCAAGGCATATAATACATAATGGGGACACTAGTCAGTGAAAAATATAATCTAGTATATCCTAAACTAGGATCACATAAAAAAACTTAGATTCCCATGTAATCAATCATTAATTGGTGAAAATGATAAACAAGTCATGTTATTATCACAATTAATATTAAAGAGTCATCGAAAATAAAAATCTTATCACCTATAATACTTTTACATAAATAGAACCATTCTCATCCATCTAGGAATTTTAATGTATCCTGTAATAGGGGAAACATATATGTGATAAATAATATAAATCAAGGGGATGAAACTCCGGGTGTCACCAAGTCAAACAAAATATAAACAATCTAAAAGAGCCTTTCAAATAAACATGGAACACCTAGTTTTTTCAATAATAATTAAAAAATAAATTTTTAATCATCCCTTATAAATCACTTTTAGAACCCCAAATTCTTTTAAATCGATAACTCCCCTTCATGGAGACTTTGAACAAAATATACTAGATTCTTAAAATATTTTGGTAAAACCATGTTTTTTTCTCTTTGGAAATAGAATTTGTTTCAAAATACACTTAAAATCAAATTAATTTTAAAAATAATCTATTTAATTTATACACACACTTTCCATGCATGAAAATAATTTTTTAGAAACCAATAATTAGAATTCCATTTATATCCCTTTATACATTGTCAAGAAATCATGTGAATGATTTTATAACCCATTCAATGGAATCGTGTATGGATGTATCTTTATAAAATAATCATTTATAAAACTGAATCATATATTAATTTTATAAATAAATTTAATTTCAAAAAAAACATATACCATAATTGAGTAGAATCAAGGTAGGTTTTCTGTCAAGAGAAAAACCATGTAAGGGAATTCCCTCAACAATCCATAGAAAAAAAATACCCAAATTAAAACAAATCCCAACACTATATTCAACCACCAAATCCCTTAAAGTGTAAGGTATGATGAAAAAATATTTTTATAGAGGAGGGGAAGTTTGTATAAGATGAAAAAAAAAGAAAAAAAATAGATATTTACCTCAATAAACCATTTCAAATCGATGGAGGGAGGAAAAATTACCAGGGAATCCAAGGTAAATCATATAGGGATCTCTATTTGACCGAGATACATGAGTGGAGGGGGGAAAGAAAAGAAAAGGTGTATTAAAATCAATGAGGGTTAAATTATAAAATAATAAAATTAAAACTAAGTATAGGCACATCATAGAGGGACTCCATCTATTTTGGTGCAACATGCCTCCCCTGAAGGTAGGGAGAACAACATACTTGCTTCCTAAGTCACATCACAACATGACCTCCTTTGTCAGGATGTGTCCAACCCATCACTTGAAAATGAAAATCACCCAATCATTTTACATGACATTACCCACCCATGTCACAACTAAAACTGCAATATACAAAAATATAGAAAATTCAAAAATTCCAATCATATCATTATAGACCTCGCTCGTAACATGATACACTATATTCCAGAACTACAAAATAAGAAAAACTCCCAAAAAAATTAAAACTCTTCAAAAATTAAATAATTTTTTAAGTAACCCAAAATAATAAATATTAAATACTATAGTGACATGGTGGTGTCACAATTATCCACACTATACCAAATTATGCCCCTATAAATTAATGATCAAAAGTATATCCGATTGGAAATCAAAAGCACACACCATAAATATAAAAATCTCATAAGGGTGAAATGAGAAAATAGAATTGAACAATACATAATTCCTCAAAACCAATAGAAATAAATCCTTAACATTATCCAACTTTTCCTAGAAAACCCCAACTCATCACTATGAGAAACAAATTCTAAAGAACATAATGACTTTTAATATGTCTCCCCATCATTTATAAATCATCTGAAATGGTGAGATACAACAAAGATGCACACAAATGAAAAAAATAATTAAATATAAACCATTTTATATAATATACCAATTGAATCGAAAATAATCTATCAACTATAAATAACATCCAAGAGACTAGTTAAAAATCCAAAAATATATCACCCTCTAAGAGAATACCTAAAATACTATAATAATCACCCAACAATCCACCAAAATCATTTACAACTAAGATAAAATGGATACACTAGCTAAAAACATTACATACCACAAACAATATGGTCTCTAATCATGGCTCAGAGGATAACAGATATAGTAACCTAGGATATGACTCTTATAACACAGACCCATAGTGGGGATTATATTGTAACCATGGCACTAGTGGATCAAAATCATTGTGTGGGTGTTACTCATTTCAATTAGAAAACACACACACCCATGGATTCCCATGAATAGTTCGAAAAAATAAAATCCCCAACATAGAACATATTAATATAGAAACCAGAATGGAAAAAATAATATAAAAGGAATGATCCTAACCAAAAACAACCAAAATCATTATGAGGGTGTCACTCATCCCAATTAGTAAACACACACCCCCATGGATTCCCATGAACATAAAAAAAAATCCTCATCATATAGTCAACTTAATATATAAACCATAATGGAATTACTAATCAAAAAGGCATGATCATTACCAAAAACAACCAAAATCTCATAAGAAATACTCAATGAAATACCCAAATGTGTCAGAAAAAGAAAAATTACCTCAAAAGATCTATCTTCCCAAAAATCAATGATCATAGATTCAAAAATAATCATAATTATTTATGTGTTGATGAAACCCAAAATTATATTTCAATAATCCAATTGATATAATTTTTAAATATGGCATGAATGACTATAGTGAAGACAAGATCTCAATGCTCTTAGGAATGAAAGCTTTAAATTCTTAGCAAACCCACACATTAGACACAAAAGATAACAATCCTTATCATAAGAAAAAATAATTACCTAATAATATTATCTTTAAACAACTAACCCATGTTTTGGATTAATAACTCTATTAACAATGTGTACATAAAAAATTTATTAGTAGATATCTTTAGGGAAATAATATTAGGTCTAAGAAACAATACCACAACTACTTTCACCAATGAAGTTTCAAGTGTTTCCATGGAACTAATTTTCTTCCTCAATCACCTATATACAATCCTTTATTTTAATAAAACCTTAACCACCATATGAAGTAAATGGGTGATAAATCAAAAATAATAATGGCACTAAAGGTTATGGATCTACCACTATATTTTTTGTGTGGGTAGGTCCAACAATGGAAAGAGACACACTAACACAATAAGGAAAAAACCCATTGGGTCATCTTTAGATATGGGATTTATACGTTCTACTAATTCATTTTTTAGAGTTATACTCTAATTAACATGACTCTAGAATTCAACTAGTTTATTCATCATCATTACAAATCAAATTTTCCCACTCTAAACTAAGGAAAAATTTGAAATAAAAAAAAATTAAAAAATTTATTTCCTTTTTAAAACCCCAATCATTAGATATAGAGGTTAATTTATCATTTCAAAATGTCACACACACATTAAAAACAACCCAATATTTTAAAATAGTTCACATCCATAAGAAAAAAATTAAATTATTTTTCTATTTTTACCCCTATAAAAAATTCCAAATCCCATTGTAGGGAATTAAAAAAAATTATACAAACGATATATATTTCTAAAATATTAGAAAAATTCTATTAAAAATTATTCGTTTAAAAAAATGGAGAATAAAAAATCAATCCACAAAAAACCATTAAAATATAAATTTTATACAAAAAACACCTCATGAAGATCCCATTTTTCACAAAAAACACTTTTCAAAACACTAAGCATAACAAAATATAACATGGAGCATTGAACAAAACCCACTCTAATAATATTATAATTCCATGAAAACCCAATTTATTTCATCTCTAACAGGTTGTAATGTATTTAAGAGTAATTATGAATTTAAATAGGTCAAAACAACTATTTTATAAGGGAATAATAACCACACATGGTTTTCATACATGATTTTCAAAACCATGCACCAATAATATGGAATCATTTAAAAATATTTAATAACCAACTATTAATGCTCTGAATGGTTTGGTAGACTATGTGAGATAACTTTGAAGCTTTGATTCCTCCATTGTTTCACTAAAAACGTCAAATTGAATCATAAATTATGTGATATAACTCAATGGGGATTAGATACTAATAAAATGAAATCAAGAAAAAATTCAAAACCCAGACTAAAATATTGAATTCACAATGTAACCAACACTTCATCTTGAAAAATGGTGACCAATCACATACTCATAACAAAGATTCTATATTCTGCAAATCCTGGTCTATGAACATACCTAGACACACCAAGATAACTATAGGGAAAACTAATACAATTTTTCATAAATCAACATGGTTCACCACAACTTTGTGTATCAAATTTGGCCCATAAAAAGTATTTTTGGGTTTTAATTATCCCTATGGGGTGTCGAATAATTTGTGGGAATCAATAGAAAACTCTTGGGAATGGATTCTCCAAGTAAATAATAAATAACATTTAGTGGAATTGTTATACGAAATTTTATATGGTGAACATTTACATTTGATTACAATGCAAATGAAATAAAAAAATTTAAAAAATGATAGAACCAAACAAAGGGAAAATGAAATAATAATCAAAATGAGACATAATAAAAAATAATGATTTATATAATTTTATAATATATAGTGGAATAAATATATAAATACATTACATGAACCAAAATATAAAAGGACTACATATTATAGTGTAGCAAGACGAATTGGATGAAACATCGCATCCCAAAAAAACTAATAAATTGATCAAAAAATTGATAAATATTCATGTGACCCATAGTTAATCACTATATCCCAACATATATCTATTTACCAATATGAACTAACACCATAAGTGTTCACAACTTGGACACCTGTAATAAAACATGAGAGTTGTATACATATGTACTGGTGCATTGGAAAAGTGTGAGTTAATCATTCCAAGAATAATTTATAAAATGTATTATGAATTTATATTTATAAAACCCATCATAAATTATATTTTGAACTATATTCATAATATAATGATTTATATAATAAAAAATGAAATGGGAACTAAATATCATTCTTTACCAATATGTAAATGTTTTAATTAATTTCATATGAAAAAATGGTATTTCCATATAGTAGTTAAAAACAAATTCAAAAATGAAATGTGGACTTATTATTACATATAAAAAATATAACCTTTTGAATCATTTAAATAACACTTCTCAAAATCCTAGAGATGAAATAAACTTTTCCATTTCCATTTCAAAATAAATATTTTCATCCATATTTGAAAACCATTTAGAAAGTAAAACCCAACCATAAACAAATTAAATATATAAGATCATTTAGGCAACCAATTTCCAGTAATAAATGTAATCCATGATAAGTAACTAATGCTACATACATAAAAAATTACATGTGGATACAATAGAGTGTGTAGTGGAAATCCCTGAGATTGTATTATTATCAAGCATATAAATGGTCAATTCATATGGTATCATTACTTCCTAAAACCTAAACCAGTTTATAATTTAAAAATAAATAACTAAAAAAGACTAAAATTATTACTATGTTGTAGAGGAATTCAACCACTGATGTTAAACCCATAGAGAAAAGGTAAAAAACTTAATATAAGTAGATAATAATACACTTAAAACAAAAAGAGAAAAAACTATACTCAAAGAAACCAATGAATTATGATGTACTGGGATTTATAAATTTAGAATACCATGAAATAACAAATTATAAACTTGATTATTATACCTATAAATTTTTTATAATTATACTCTAGTGAATCCATTTGTGTAGGTAGACACTCTCCAAAATTTATTGTTTTCTTTTTCTCATGGTCAAGTACATAAAAAAATTAAATAATTGGTAACCCAAAACCATATTTAAATATAGACTGAAAATTTTCATAGTAAAATTCACACCCTATAATTCACTCTAAAAAATCACTCACTATATCTATGGAGAATTTTCATTAAAAATATAAATAAATAGAGATTAATCAAACTTATTCACCTCTAATTAATGGTCATGGGATAGGTAATAAATAAGGGATGAGAATTAAATAAATGAGATTAATAACCTAACATAAAAATCATAAAATAATAACTATATTAAATAAATCCACATTATATTAAATATCTTAGAACATGAACCTACACTCTCCTGATGTCCATGAGAGGTTGAAAAAAATCAAAACAAAATAAACCCTTAAATTAAATTATATCAAGATAACAGAAGATATTAGCTGAATATGATCTAGTAATTCATTGATTAAAGGAATAGAGGCTACCTCTACTTATATACAGAGATACTATAAATTAAATATCTCCATATATATCACGTATCTATCTTGTATCTATATGTATCTATCCCACTTTGAGTAAATCTCAAACTCCCTTAGATAATAAAAATGTACCCACAAGCATGTATCCTTTGAAATATCACATAATTATATCATCCATGTTATTTTTGGAAGATATAGGTCAAATATATAATATATTTAAAATTTTCCATTCATGTAAAACTCTCTATCTCATAGCATGAACCATACATATACACATACAACATTATAAATGCATAAAAGTTTTGTGATTTAAGAACCCTAACTCGATGCATGATCTCCTCCATGTATCTTCAAATATTTTATATCATCATTATCACATGAAAAATTTGGAATGAACTTGGTGGGAACCGACACTAAAAATATGCATCGCCTTTATTCTCATGTTCATAGCAAGAACTAAAACCCTTCATGACACAAATGGATCTCATAAATCCCAACAGAATTTTTCTATCTTATTCTTCTATTAGAGTGGAATGACTAGGGTAGACATGGAGAAAACTCATCATTTAAATATTGTAAAATTAATTTCCACCTACTCACTCCCCATAATTCCTAAATTCCTCTTATATGATACTTATTAAGTTGCCCTCATGAATCAAATACAGTTCTCCTATGTAGCATAATCTCATATATTGTGGAATGATCCCATCACCTTCTTCACTACATTAATGTATGTGTGCATTTTTTAGGCTTTAACGTAAGGCATACATCTTGGATAATCACAAACGGAGGATCTATGGTTGATTGACCTAGCATGAAGAACTGAGATGTGTCATAATAGGCATCACCCCACGATGAGGAAGAATACATCAAGTGATACAACTAATGGTGTTGTTATTTGTAAAAATTATCGGTTTCATGCTCCTATATTTTCCCATTCCAATAATTCCTATATATTCTGACTTGTTTATATACTAAGACGTGACAATGATAACCCAGTTGAACACTTCAAGGACCACCCCATCAAGTTTATCTCTTGAAAAACGTAGAATTGCATTGGGATATGTATTTTTTTATAAATAGTTATCTTATAACTAACCCATTATAGATTCTCATATACCATTAAAACTTGTTCCCATTCTTGTAAACGGGTTCATCCACATTTTAAAACCTTGAACTATTATTTTATTCATTTTAAAATATCCAGCCTTCAAAAATACTTTTTATTTTTCCTTTTTATCGATATCCTTTTAAAATTCTTCTAACCCATGAAATAAAAAAACTAATATGATTAGGGGAAATAACTAATAAATTAATGAAATTATTGAATTTGAAAAAAAACATTATATATGATATTTAAGAAATAAACCATCCCCACAAACACAATTAAACCTTTTCATGTCCTCAAAAGTAATTTCACCACATAATTATAAACTACAACAGTGATACAACTATTTAAATTTCAATGACATAAAAATTAAATAATTATCAATAGAAAAATACACATTTCATGAATCACATAATACAATCTCTTTGACTTTTTAATTTTCAAAGAAACCAATACAACCATGAATTTTACTCTTTCCATTTGAAATTTATAATTATTATTTTTTACTTACACTCCAGTATATTAATAAATTGTTATTATTTATGAAAATTTCTTAACCACCCCACATTGAATAATTTTCTCTCATAACTTAGGGTACAAATTTTAGTAGATTTATTCTCATGCCTCAAGTGAAAGTACCTAAACAAAGGATTGAAATAAATCTCAAATATCCACAATGTAAATTCAAATATTAAAATTAAAAATGAAGTATTTAAAATAGGCATAAAATGCCTTCGATAGTTAGGGTTTATAAGTATTTGATGTGAGAAACACGTAAGTCTCAATAAGTAGGTTCTCGCTAAATCACATTTCATGAAAAACAATAGAAATGATCAGTGGAAAAAGCACCTCTATAAAGGTATGTCATCAACCAACACTTCCCAATCTTAAAATAAAGGCTAATAAACTATTATAAATAAATACAATGAAAAATATCATTTTTTACAAAAAATCACTCATTATTTTTGTTTTATATTTTCTCATCAATTATTTTTATTTTTCCCTTTTCTTAAGAAATTTTTTTTTATAGACGTAAAAAATTAAGCATAATAAAATTAATTCATGAACTTTTACCCCATAACTAATAAAATTCCACCCAAGTTTTCATCATTAAAAAATATCCCCTTTACATGAATAACTTCTCACCAAACATAACCAATTAAATATCATGTAAAACACCAAAAATAGAGTATTAATCATGAAATAGTATTTTAATGTGGATCCTCTAATCAAGGTCATTCTGGATTATATTGTCTTAATATAAATAAATAAATTATAAAGAATGTATTAAGGTTATAATGGTTAAAATAAAAATTCTATTAATATTTTTAAGGTGATATTTTGAATCACAGTTTTTTAAGAATAAATGAAATTTTTAGTCGGTCTACATGTCCCAAGTGTCTCTAAATAATGAGGTATTAGAGATAATATGGAAAAATTGTCCCATAACCCTATTTAGAATGGTAAACATATAATAATTGAAAATAACTCATGGAATACATAATAATAACAAAATAATACATATGAATATTATAAAATCAAACCATGAACTTTTATGTGAGTTTAATCTATATGAATTAACCTTCCCTATTGAAAAAAATAGGAATTTTCAAATTAATACCCCCATGCTTATCTCTAATCAATATTACGCATTAAATATCTTCAAAAATTAAATCCAAAACATGTAATAATGGGATTACAAGGTTACTTTGCATCATAAACCAAAATATATCTTGAAACTAAGCATGAAATAAAATTTTCCCTTTAAAATCAATATAGAAATTAAAATTTAAGGAAGTAATAAAATATAATTCATTAAGGATAATGATTCCCTTTCTACATAAAGCTCTCTTTTTTTCTATTTATAATTTTTTAATAAGGCAAATATATAATATAAAAAATAATAAAATTTCAAGGATCATGGATTTATGGTCAAAATTAACTAATGGTGTTGAAGCTACATCCTAAAAGAAATTTATAAAATAATTCATAAATATTAATTCCAAAAACAAATCCTTGGGTATTCTCCAACAACCTGATTTAATTAATGTATTTTAGATTGACCATACCTCATTTTCTTATATAATAGGAGTATGGAATATGGTTACCTTGTTTGGATTTATCCATTGTTGATATTGACGTGACCCCATTACAGATTTTCTTCTCTTTTTCAATGAAATAGTCTTAATTTTTTTAAGGATAGAAACAAATAATAGAATCTCAAAGGATTGGAGAAGGTTCTAATGGGATATCCAAACATGATATAAATATTAATTTCATACTATTTTTGGCATCTATGTTTCATATTATTTATTTTATATATCAGTATACATTACCACCTAATCATCTTTATATTCTTGTTTTGTGGCTTCTTTTCCTCCTTCTTTCTCCTACAACTTATTAATTTTAAGTGTGTCTTCCCTATATCTTGGTTATCTTGTTTTTGTGGACGGAATAATAATGTTGATATCCTTAGAGTTTAGAAAAGAATCTATTGGGCTTCCAAATCCATGTAAAAATACATTGAGTCTTTTTCTTTATATTTCTCCTCCAACTCATTAGTGAGAAAGGTTTCCTCAATAGTAAATTAAAGTTTGGATTCATCCGTATATGTTTCTTAATATTTCTCTACTAAGATGGATTCCTCTTTATATTCATCAACATCAAACACTATTAAATAAAAATACTGATATGCTTCTTTAAACCAAAACGCAAGGTCATAGAGGAGTGCCTCATCATCATATAGTTATGTTTTTAGGGAAATTTATTCTTCAATTCATTGGATCTTCTATTTATGTTCATAAATTTTATGTGATAGATCCAAGTATTGAATGATAAATGTTTTGAATTATTCTATGTGAAATCAGTCCCTATCATCAAAATGAATGATACCCAAGCATAAAAAATAAAATAAAATAAAATCCAAAAATAAAAAAAAACTAAAAAGGGATAAGGAAAGAGTTTTCCTAATTATGAAATTGAATTATTTTCACCTTATCCCTAGAAATAGTTCCAAAAACATGATTAGACTATAGGGTGTTCATACTTCATATAACCAAAATCATTTTACAATTTATAAAAATTAAACTATAAAATACTAAAACCACAACTACTTAGTATAGGAAGTAAATTCCTAATATTAAACCCACAAATATAGGGTAAAAACCATTATCTCAATAGATAATAAAACAATTTAAATAAAAGATAAATAATTATCCTAAGAGATACCAATGAAGAATTATATTTTGAGGCTTTTAAATTTATTGGATCATTAAACAATAATGTAGATAATATATGATGATTGGTATGATATTTTTGGAATCAGGTCCTAGTGAATACCTTAGTCAAGTGGACAATATCTAATATCTAGATCTATTTTTTCTCAATGATAGGTACTTCATATTATTTAATTAATGGATAACCGAAAACCATATTAAAACATATAAGGACACAGGTTCAATTGTCATCATTCATTCCACACACTAAAACTAGAACTAAAAAGTACCTTATCTAACTAAATATAGTTTTCATGCTCAAAAAACTAAAAAGATTTAAATCACACATCCTCCAACCTAGGATAATAGTCATGAATGAGTGGATAACCAAGGGATATAAATGAAATTAATGAGAGTCAGAACCCAACATAAAAATTATAAAGGGAATATATTTAATAAAACAATACCCTTTATATTAAAAAAATTGGCATAAGAACCTAAACTCTAATGTTATCCGTGAGAGGTAGAAAACAATATAAAAATAAAAACCTGCTAAAGTCAAATGATGCAACCTCATAGTGGATAATAGTGGAATATTATTTAGAAATTCAATGATTTAATGTGTGGTTGATACCTTTACATTTATATAAAATAACTAAATAATAAATCCCACTATATATATATCGTATATCTATTTTATGTAAATTAATCAATCCAAATTTAAGTTAATCTCATACTCCATTAGAATACATCCAATTACCCATGTTCATGTATCCCCTCAAATGTCTCATAATTATATATTATATGTTATCTAGTGGAGTTATAGGTTTTATTTTTAATTTTTTTAAAACATCCATTTGTTGTGTGACTTGTGTCATGTGACTTGAATTATACTTATGTATATACTGCTTTCTATTTTGAAGCAATAATCACGACACAATAACCCCAACTCATGGCATGTGATCCTCCATGTATCTTTGAACCATTATCACATTGCAAGGGTTCCAAACATGTGGAATTAAAAAAATCCAAAAATATGCATTACCTTTGTTCACTTTTTTATAGAAAAAAACAAAGACCCTTATTGCATGACTCATTCTTATAAAACTCTATCCATATTTTTCTATCATAATCTTGTATTGGTGCAGCAAAATTAGGGTAGTCATGTAGTAAAATTGTTATTTAAATATTTATAATGGAATTTCCACTGACACACACACCCTGATTCCTATGTATCTCTTATATGATAATTATTCATTACCCATCATGACTCTTATACAGTTTCCCTTTTTAGAGGAAGAACATAAACCATGGAAAAACCGATCACCTTCTTCACTAGATGCATGATTGCATGAATTTTTGAATCCATAGTGATATATTTGAGATCCTATATCCTTAGGATGTGTAAATCATTAGTTCTCAACTAGTCTATGAATGGTAAAGACATGACATGAAAGTTAGTGCCCGTCAATGGGGAATAATTTTTCAAGATATACCCTAGAAGATGTCATTTTTGAAAAAATAAATAGTGGCACACTCTTAGATTTTCTCATATCCAAAATTCAAGCATATGGCACTTCTTTTTTATATATGACGACATGATATATAGATCTCAAAGGATCACTGATTGGGCCTACCTTATTTAGTTTCCACATACCCAATGTTGACCCATGTCATGATCTCCTCTTTCATATCAATGATTTTCATAGCAGTGACCTATGTTAGATTATCTTCTATCATTAGATCCAATGATTCTCTTTATCTTTGTGTTAGTACAAAATATTTCAACCATTGAACTGTAATTTTTTTCTTTTATAATATTCAATATTGAAAAACCATTGAATTTTTAATTTTTTCAAACATTCATTTTAAATGATTCATATAAATAGTAACCAAAAAATTGTTTAAATAGAAAAACTAGTTAATTAAAGAAACTCTTAAATATAAAAAAATTATTCATTATATTAAAATATCATTAATATTCATGGGAAACCAAATAAGTCCTATATTTATCTGATCCTACAAAACTCAATAAAATCAATTATTAACCTATATTGCATTCCTAATATATAATCTCTTGAGTCATTCTCACAGACTCTTTGGGGAACTCTACAAGATAGGGTGTAGAACATAATTAGAAGAAACAAGAAAATACATTATCTGAAATAGTGAAAAATATTATATCTGTTGCATAGAGACAAATATTTTTATTGCAATAATCAAGTGGAGGAGAGAAAAACAGAAAAAATAATGTGATAATTATAATAATTATTGATTTTTCATATCAAATAAATCTAATCTCACCACCAACACCATCACATGAAATAGTACCTTTCACATTCATCGATGTATTTGAATTTATCCCATAACATTGGAAAGGTATATATGAAAAATAATATAAAATAATGGAATCAAATTGATAGTGTCACCACATCATGTGAATCTATTTTTTATGAGTATTCCAAAAGGGAATTTGAAATCAACTATTAAATATATGTTTAATTACCATCCTTTAAAAACTCCATTTTGAAATATAATTTATAAATCTATTTTAAAACAAAACCTACCTTTAAAATCAATTACTCCACATCATGGAAGACACATTAAAACCACAACACTCTTTTCATGAAATATCACCATGAAACTATGATTTTTATCTTTATAAAAAAATAAAATAAAAAACAAATTCAACATATAATTCATTTCAATAATCCTATAAGGAATTTATAAATATATATATTACGCAAAAAAATAATGTTTTAAAAACCACAAATTAGAAAAAAAATTATTTTACATTATTTTATGTCACAAAACATGTATTTGATTTTAAACACGTCAAGGGAATCATATATCAATTTATCTTGAGATTAAAATCATGTAAATTATCAAAATCCTCATGATTTTAAAAATAAATAAAATTTAAGAAAAACACCAACCTCAATCAAGAAGAAATAAGTCACCTTTGGTACCATGATTCAAACCATGAAAGGTAATATCCCCTATGATCCCTATATAAAAACAATTCAACAAATTAAACCAACCTTTATCCAAGATTATACGACCATGGACATTATAATTCAAGGGAGAAGGAAAATTGAGGGTAAAGGAAAGGGGGAAGAGAGGATAATAATGAACAAATGGGGAAGTTCTATTTTCCTCAAAGAACCACTAAAATAAATGGAGGGGTGTAAAAATTACAAGGTAATCTAATGGAAATCACATAGATATATCTCTTTAGCTAGGCCCAATGATTATATAGGAAAGGAATCCAAAGGGATCTTAAAATTGTGGAGGGTAGATAAAAATTTTAAAATTAAAACTAGCCACCAACATGTTGTGGAATGACATTCCTTTTCACAGTACAACATACCTCCCTAATGGAAAAAAAACTTTTATCCCACTACTCAATTTGCATCATGATGTGACTTCCTTAGTCAAAGTACGATCAACCCCTCACTCAAGAAACAAAAACACTCATCATTAAATGACCCGCCCATATCATTGTATGACTTATTATACATAGAATTATATAATGACCTAAGAAACATTTTTCTATATGACTCACTTTGGTCATAGTGTAACCAATTATAGTTCATAAATACATAAGTTAGAAAAAACCAAAAACACTTTTGTGTCTATAAATTCCAAAAAAAAATTAAAATACCTTAAAATTTCGAACTTTTAAATACCACAGTGACACGTGGTTGTCACATGTTGTCTTTTTTTATGTAATATAACTTCCAAAATAGAACATAAAAGAGGGTTAAATCCCTATATAATAATCCATAAAATATATATTGGATATGTATTTGATTTGATATTTGGTTGCAGGGACAAGTGAATATAAGTGTATTGATGTTCTCCTAGTATTCATGAAGTGATTCATTTGAGAACTCATAAATTCTTGGAATTTTCTTTTAGATACAGTCAAACATATAATCAAGAATTAATTTATCTAAGAATAATATCGTTATTTAATTCTATTAATATATATAATCTGAACGTAAGTAGTAGATCCAAGTCGTTGTAGAGTAATCTATGGGGAATCAAAATACTGTGAGATATATTTATTCATAAAAAAACATTGATGCTTCCTATGAGATCATAATACTTTTAACTACTTGAGGTGAATATGAGGATCCTAACAATATTGATAATGAATATTATATATAATATGAATTAAACCTAATTTTTGTTTATATTCTACCTTATTTCTAGGATATTGAATATCAAGAGTTTAGTAATCCATATCTGGAGTATTGTGTTCATTTAGCTATTTTCCCAAGGAATAAAAATGTATTCATGAAATTGATGGTGAACTAATGGGTCAAGTGTTTTCTTATTATCCATAATGGTCCTCCTTAGTCATTGTTTGGTTTTTAATGATTTAGGGGTAAAATAAGTTATAGGTATTGTTTTCTATGTTATGGGTAATTAACCAAAATTATAGTATTTTTAATATAGTGGGGATAATGTAATTGAATGATTTGTTTTTTGTTATTTTAATAATGATTTTTTTATTATTATATTATTTAGTATTTAATTATTATTTTCCATCTTTTTTATTTATTTTATAAGAAACCATGAACTATTGATTCCTCAAAGAACTATCCCTAAAAAATTACATTTACATGTTAGGTGAAGATCTCTAATCAATTATCAAATGTTTAACACATGTTTATAATGAGTATTTCAACACTAGGGTTGAATCCCCAATGAAGGTACTATATTTTGTAAAGAATTGTTTTAGTTTTTATTTAAAATAGGGGGATTGGTTATTTATGGTGATTAAGTTAATTTGATGATAGATTTTTAATAATTAATAAATTTTATATGTATTAGGGTGAAGTCAATATTATGAATTTTATGGAATATTATATCCATGGACATTAAAAAGTATTTTATAAAATAAACAACAATTTCAGAAGATTATTTAGATCGTAGTCTAATAGTTTAATCTTTAATCTATGTATCGGCTGGGTTATGGGTCATAATCTGTTCTCATTCATAAGAGTTTCAATAACCCATGATCCATTGAGTAAGTTGATCCAATAATCCAGGGAATCCATATAAAAATAATAATAATTACCTAACCCACGACATGTCTATTTATTTTGAAAAATTTTAATTTTTGTAAACTTGAATCATGTAATGTTCTCAATCACTTTTAACTCCCAACCGTATGACTCATCCCAATTATTGATTTTATCAGAAATTAAAATTTTGAATATATTTGGTTTCAATGATTATTATGATAAAATAACATGAAATAAATAATGAATATGGAATAAAAATAATGATATGAGTAAAAATCATTGATGTAAAGAAATAGAAAGTTTCATTTTATTTTAATAAATTTAAATGGGTTTAAGGGAAGGGATACTGAAAGGATTGAAAATAATCTATGAATATAGGTTAAAAATATATAAGTTAGATTAATAAAATAAAATATAATAAAATAAAATATTAATTAATTTTAAATAACAATTAAAAGAACAAGATTACAAGAAAAGAAAGGTGAAAAATAGGATTAAATGTGCCTGTAACGACCCCATTTTTGGAGTTTCTTCCCTTTTAATAAATTTCATGAACTCCTTTAAATTATTCTCTATTGATGTGGTGATTGTTTGTGTATTTTTGAACCTTAGTGTAGAATATTTTAATTTACTTAAATATTTATTATAAATATTTGTGTGTTATTCCATATCATATGTTCATAGCCTAGAATGGGTAAACTGATACTATCTTTAAACCAGGAATATGGGCTTCACCCTAGGCATTACATAAGTTTCAATCACATCAGGAAACCATATGACATACATTTTTAGGAAAAAATAGAGTAAATAAATTAAAATATGAAAATAATTTATCTAATTTACTTTTATCCTGGAAGATACATATTTATATCTCTCAGTGGAAAATACCTAGAACTATCCACTTAACCCTAGAAATTATTTTTGAGAGAGAAAGTGAGAGATTAATTTGATATTTATCTTAGTGAATGTATTTGGAATGATGAATTTATCATGGTAAAAATGCATTTATATTCTCCAAATATAGAGCATGAATCTTCACAGAAAGAATGATAAATTCATTAAACTATTAAGAAATATTTATGTCAAGCATTTTCTATATATGTGATTTATCCCTTTTGATGTAGGGAATTTTATTTATGATTTTATCTTCATTATTGAAATTGATGTTATTATAGATTAATCTTGAACAAAATAATCTAAATTGATGATTTTCAAGAAAATTATTCATGTTATTTTATTTTGGTTTTATATATTGAATATTTCATTCATGTTACATGAAAAATGAAGGCCAAACAAACATAGCCATAAAAATCTCAATTTTTTGTTTTAGGGATTTATCCCTCCATTAAATGATAATTCATCATTTCTATTCATTTGAATCATAGTTAAATCTAAACTGATAACCTAATTCATTACACAAATAATAATTATATTCATGGATGAGAGTTTTGGATTGGTAATCATGGATAATATAGTGTAAGATGTGTGATATTGATGATGAAAGTATAATAAATTATTGGATGGTGTTGGTATCAAATTACATGGCATGTAAAATGATGATTTCATAATGGGGAGAGGTAGCGATTTGATTATCCATCTTAGAAATTATACAATCTAGCTTATGGTTGTCCATTGATGATTTTAAACTCATTTTTTGGGAGTAATGATCATCATTCACAGTAGAATAAATGAATAATGTGAACAATGCAGAAGATACATTTTAGGTATAGTTTTCCCGAAAATCCACAAGTTCATGGTGTTTAGTTTATAGTAACACATGTAATTTATCTTAATAATGTAGTGGAAAGGTTTTCCATGGGTGTTATATATCAGAAAACCATGTGATTGATTCAAACATTGTGTGACCAGAACCTAACCAGGTTAAAATGTTATAAGTCTAGGCCAGGAAATTCACGTGGAACATGCACTATGTCTATAAGGAAACACCTTGTATATCCACAATGGCACCTGGATTAGGTAGATTGGGTACAATCCATGTAACCCTATAGATATGAAACACAATTTTTCCATACTACATGTCATGTAATTCCTTTTAACCTAGGTTTTTTCTTTTAAACATGGATTATTTACTCATTATTCAAATTTGGGGTTGAAATCTCACCCATTGGGACTTAAATATTTATGGGGAGTGGTTTTTTACCCATATAAGTATGGAATCTAATAGTTTCATAAATTTCACCAACATATATTGGGTAGGGATCGCCCATATGAGCAGTAAATTTCACTGATATATAAGTCTCATATGTGACATAGATCCTATACTAGAGTTTTTATTTCACTCATAGTTAGTGGGTTTATATTGAAACACCCTATTATTATATATTTATATATATCCCTTTGAAATAAACTTAAAGTATTTGGTATCTTGTTTTACATGCAACCCTAAATCTAAATATATCATATTATAGTATAAAATTTTAACCAATAAATTGAAATATTCTCTATGAATAATTTTATCCATATTATGAAAAATATGTATAAATTTTAATTCATAAGAAACAAATACTCAATCTTCATTAATGTCATTTTATGGTTCAAAAATATATTTTCTTCAAAAATGGGTTTTACTTTATTTTATGGGTGGAAATTATAAATAATGTCTAAATTTTTTATAGTTTTTGATTAAATTAAAATAATTTTTTAAATAATTAAGTCAATATTATCTTAGAGTTAATTTTTTGTATTAATTTGAAAATATTTATTTTTATTTTATTACAAAAAAAGTAATAATATTCTAAGATTGTAATTATTTTCATTAAATCATGTAATTTAAAATTATCATTATATTTTTAATTTGATAATAATGTAACATAACTCTCATTTAATTATAAATAATAATATTAACTATATATTAATCTCTAATAGACTTTATTTTTGTAAAAGTTAATCTTTTGTTTTTAAAAACATATTTTTATAAAAACTGTTTTTTATCATTTTTTGTGGGTTTTTTATTTAATTTTTCCACTTATAGAAATTTAGTTTGATAAAATTAAATCCATTAAGGTAATTATTATGTTACAATTTGGCAATTAGATAATATTAATTTTTCCTCATTATGAAAAGAAACCACGGTAAAAATTCAGTATTATGGTAAACGTTAAAATAGTTTAATATGGTGGTCAAACTATAAGTAAAAGGAGTAAAATTACTTAAAAACTTTTCTAAATATTATTGGATCTACATAGTGTGATCCTATATATTCCTCACTTAAAAAATATTCTAATTTTCAGAAGAATGGACTGATTAATAAATTAATATATTTTAATATTTTCAAAAATTCATGTTTTTCATCTTCATCCCTTATAAAAGTACAATACCTCTCCTCTCTTTCTCATACTTTATAAATCATCTATATTATACAATAACTTTTTAAATATCTTCATAATATCCCTACCCATGATATATAAGTCCTTTTATGATCAAAATATCATCCTTGTATGTTTTGAGGTGTAAGTCAATAGAGGTTTTCCGATGAAACTCTATAGCTCTTAACAGAGTATTTTCATTTTATTTAATCTTATTACTCTATAAATAATAATCTTAAAATTATTATATAATAAAATTAGTGTCACCTATATAAATTTATTTTATTATTTTTATTTTTTAACCTTCATTCATCTATTTCTCTATAAAATCGGAATGAAATCATCATTCCTTAGTGTGTGCAGACTTCCGAATCATGAGGCGATGTATTTCATTTTTGAACACCAACATTCAAGGTTGGTAAGTATGATGGATTTTCTATTTATTAATGATATTTATTACATAATTTTTCTTATTTAAAAATATTATATTATCTACTTTCTTACATTTCCATTCATTTAAAATGATAAAGATTCTCATTTATACATGTGGACAGCTACCTACACAATGAGATGTGATTCGTTTTTCATCACTAATTTATATTAATAATTAATAATGTGTATATGATAAATAAATAAGATAATTAAATCTTGATTTTGGTTTTATATATTATGTAACCATTACCAAGGTCCAAGTAGAAGACCCATAAAACTGAAACATGCATGGAAAATGGACCAGTTTTTATGAAAATGTTCATTTTGATAAAGAAATTATTAATTATATGATAGTTTTAAGTTATAAAGTAATTATAAATTGGAATTTATGTAAATATATGGGTATATACTATATCTATAAATAATATATATTTATTGTACATGATATTTTAACATGAACAAAGAAAGACGAGACTTGAGATAAGGTTTTATGTTACAATCTCATTTATTTTGGGGATTGTTAATGATCAATTTCTACTGAGGGAAATACTAATGATATTATCCTTTAATTCCAATATATTTTTTTTAATTTGGTTATTAATAGAATTATTACGTTTTTAGGACCATTTTCCACTCTGGTACTTGTAATTATTGGGAATTGTTTTTAAATAAACATTTACCTTATTTTCATTTTAGTTGATGAAATTTTTATTCAAATACCATGATCTTAAAAACAATTATCGATGTTATTAAATATACATAAAATGTTTTAAAATTATAATTTTTATCAAAATTTAATTTATTTAAAAATTATAGAAAGAAACTTTTTAATGATACTTTGTCTAAAAAAGTTTTTTTTTTACTTTTAATAAAAGTGTGAAAATAATTTTATCTTTTAGTAAATATAATAAGAATGGATTTACACACCATCATTATTATTATTTTATTTGAGGATTTTATTAAAATTTACATGGGTTTTTTCCAAGAAAATAATTTTATAAAAATTCGAGGATTTCTTATTTATAATTTCACCAAATGAAGAAAAAATTTCTCTCATATTTTCAATGAAATGTTTGAATGTTATTTTAAAAGGTGTTTTCATCTACTTAAACATCCATTAAGGATTGTTATGCTTCATTAGGGATATGATATTATGATACCATTCTCATTATTCACTATATGGATTATTATGGTGATTATTTTTGGATGATTCTATAAAAGTCATTTATTTTCCATAGGTTATGATATGATGAAATGATGAAATGTCTATGAAACATGTTTATATTACATGTGTATTGATATAATAACGAAATTATGATCTTGTGGTGCACATATGTATAGTTTTCATTAAGTGATGTGTGGGCCTAATATTATATATTACTCTAATTAATTTGGTAAAGGTGTATATCTCATGTGATAATAAGGACTTGAACGGGGAGTGAACCCAGTTGCATAAGGGACTCTATCTAATAAGATAGTCTTAGGACTAAACCTTAATTATAGAAATGATTGACTAGTGAGTAAACCCAACAAACTAAGATTGTTTTTTAAATGAACCATGAGTATGGAAATTATTTTCTATATTTATGTGTATGTCATAATAATATTTAGTATTCTTATGATATGTTCTCATGACTCTTGATTGATTACTAATGATGACTAAGACTTATGACTTATGTATTTTATTATGGAAAAGCCTTATTCCATGATTTATGATTGATGATCTTCTACTAATTGGGTACAATTATCATCAGTTGTTGTCATGTTCTCAAACCCTTATGCTTATCTTATTCTCACTTATAACATTAGGTTTATATCATGTATTTTTTCATTAATTAGCATATAATATCACCCATTCTTATATATACTTTCCACAAGTTATAAATAAAGGTTTTATGTATGGCATATCTAATAGTTTTACTATGTGACAAGTTGTTTATTTGATATTTTTATGATATTTCTTGAAATAATATGATTATCTAGTATCTAAATACACTAAACCGCTACCATTATTGGGAATGTATTGTTTTGAGTTATATTCAATATTCATATAAAATTATATAATATATATTTATGAAGTGGCTAGGTCACCTCAGTTGGTATTAGGGTAGGTTTTCATTATTTTTTTTGATATTAAGATTTTATAAATTTATTGAAAACCCCAGGAATAATTCCTATTGTTGGATAACATTATGAATCTTTAGTATTGTAAATATTATGTGGTTTTCCTATAAAATATATATTTCTCTACATACTGGCAAATGGATGTAGTTATTGAATAAATTCACCTAGGATTAACAAATCTAAATGTGAATATTGTGTATTAACTAAATCTTCATTGATGTAGGATGAGTGGACCAAATACTTTACACATATCTAGACACTCCCAGAGGATATGTTAGTGTTAATTCACATTTTCTTTAGAAACCATTATGATGGATTTGAATAGATTATGACTATGAATGCCCTTTATTAAACCTATGTTTTCATATATTGAAAATAATGTTTCATTATTTAAACATCCTAGTGATTATTTTTCATGAATATTTTATTCCTCACAATAATTATCATTGCTCATATTATTTCTTATAGTCTTCATCTATGGGTTGAACAAGGAGGAATCATATTAATGCTGAATGTGAGGGGAAATGAAACAACTATCCCCAAGAGAAACCCAATTAAATGGGATATAGGATGTAAAATCAGGAAAATATTCACACATAACTCTCTAAATATATGAATGGTAACATTAATCATACTGAACTAACAAATGGATAAAGGAATGAACAACTCACTATTTAGTATTTTATATAGAAATGTACACATTCCTCTAGTGTTTCCTTATATCCATTTATTATAGAGAAGTTAATCAATATTATGGAAAAGGTATTGAATATTTTCCAATGTTTTGACCATGAGGAGGTTATTTTGGTTGTGTATTTTTCTAAAGTTTATTCTGATCAACAATAGACTCTTATCAGGAATAAATTACAAGAGAATGAAATGAACTCCATAAAATATTAAGAGTTTAATAAATTATTTTCCAATATTTATTTTCCATAAAATCTTCACATGATAACAAAGAGTGAATTTTTATAAAAAAATCATAAGTTTGATGAATACATTAGTACATATGAGGTAAATTTTACCAAGAATTCAAGGTATTCTTTGGGTTTTTTCATCAATCCTGAGAGAAAAATTCTTCGGTTTTTTAATTTTTTTTATATCAAGTATCTAAAAGGAATTGGATATAATAGATTGATGGCTATGAAGAAATAATTTTATGTGCTATTAATATGTAAATGTAAATTAGATACTCTCAACATTCTTGTTTTTTTTGGGATAAAAAGTTAAATGTGTAATTTCCAAGAAATATTAATGATAAAACTAGTGGAGGAAAGAAAATTAATCATTATTTATGTCATAAGTGTGGAATGAAGCACCATGAAAACTAACTTGTGGCATCAGTAAAATATTTTAAGTGTGAGAAATATGTTCAACATGTAACAAAATGATAAGGTTATGTAAATAGGCCATTCAACAAAATTAATTGTTAGAAATCTCAACCCAATGTATCTCTTATAATCCAATTATATAATTGTAATGAGTATGAACATTAAACCAATAAATGTATGAATTTAATGGTTAATAATGAAAATTTGTGTCAACAACCTCTTAATAAAATAAGAAAATTGAAATATCTTTTCATCCAAACTATTGAAGTGGTTCAAAAAAACAAAGTTTTCAAAGGTATACTTACCATCCAATCTATAATTATGAACGTATTATTTTATTATTTCTCTTTTAACTCTTTATATCTATGAAATTTTCTTAAAGTATCATGTTACCATCTCAATGATTATATGTTGAGTTTTAAGTAAAAAATTATAATGGTATGATGATTTAAAATCAATTATATCCCTCATCTTTGATAAAATATTATGGGAATGTGCTTCCTCCAAATCTTGTGATTCTACCTCTAGTTTTATTTAATGTGATTTTGGGTATGGATTGTCTCTCTATGTTAATATCCCATATCAATTGATAATTATATGAGTTCATTTTTAATATTACAAATCAACATATGATCATATTTTGGTTAAAGGATGACTATGAACTTCTAATGAAAGTTACTTCCATGTTATAAGACTTAATACCATTTCATGAGGGTTATTTACCACAAATTATTGGAAAGAAAATCAAAATCAAAAATATTCCTATTTTATTATATTATACTGAGGTTTTTTTAAATAATTTACTTATCTTCCCCAAAATAGTGAATTTGATTTTTCAATATATCTTCTAAATGATGATATACTTATTTCAAATACATCATATAGAATAGTCCTGATTGAGTTACAGGAACTAAAGAAGAAACTCCATGAGAATATTTATAGAAGATTCATATGTCTTAGTGCATCACCATGGGGTGAACCTATTATTTTTATTGATGAGAAAAATATTTCCATGTATATTTTAATTGATTACCAAGAAATTATCAAGATCACTATTAAGAAGAATTATTCTCTACCTTGTATTGATTAATTGATTGATCAACTATGTGTAGCTGAATAATTTTCCATGATTGAACTTCATTATGGGTATCATTAATTATGGTTCAAAAAAGAGAATAAAACCCAGATAGTTTTCTATAGTAGTTATGATCATTATGAATTTATAGAGATGTCATTGGGACTTACCAATACCATGATTATCTTAATGGATTTAATAAATATAGTCTTTAAAAATTACGTTGATCAGCTTCTGGTATTCTATATACATGATATAATTATATATCCCATGAGAAAGGAAGATCATGAATATTATTTGAATATTATTTTGTAGATCCATAAGAAAGATAATTGTTATTAAAATTTTAGTTAGTTTTCATTTTGGTTGAAAAAAAATCATTCTAGGGTCATATAATATCAAGAGATGATATATTAATGAATCCTTAAAATATGGAAGTTATTAATAAATGGACCATACAAACCAAGATAAACAAGATATATAGTTTTATTTAGTTGTATGTATACTGTCGAAACTTTTTAAGGATTTTTCACAACAATCTAATCTGATAACCATGTTTACTTAAAAGGTATTTAGGTTCCTTTGGAAAGATTAATGTAAGAAAAATTCTAAGGAGTTGAAAAGAAGGTTGGTCAAATCATTTTTTCTTAAACTAACCTATAGTGTAGAAGGGTTTACAATCTATATTTATGAATAAATTAAAAGACTAAGACGCTTCCTCAGTCATATGATATGGTGATAGCTTATTCCACAGGCCAATTAAACATTTATGATAAAAATTACCCAACTCATGATTTTGAGTTGGCAGTAGTATTTGTTGAATTAAAAATATTGAGGCATTAAATTTTTAGTAAAATATGTAATATATAAACTGATTATAAATTATTAAAGAACATATTCATACAAAAAGCGTAAAATTTGCTCAAAAATAGATGGTTAGATTTTATTTAATATTATGACTGGTCAATTCACTACCAATCTTGGAAAGAGAAAAAGGGTTTTGATGCTCTAAATCATTAATACCAAGCTATTTTTTCTATAATATGGATTTATAAAGATTAAATATTTATTGATTTCAAAAATATGGACATAAAAATAATTAGGAAAGGGGACATATCATATGTTTATCAGATGAATTTTCAACCATCAATCCATGTGAGAATTAAAAAGGCACCGAAGGAGGATGTAAAATGGTAGAATAAGGTGAGAAATGTTCCTAAGTTCATCCATGATTAGTATGGAATTATAAGGTTCAATAATAAATTATGTGTCACACTCTAATATATTATAATTTAATTATTTTATAATAATTTTAATCTCATTAACAGCTTGTGATTCATGCAACACTGGATTTCAACAAAAATACTCTATTAAAATATTATTTTAAAATGACCATTATAAACTATTCATTTCATTGGATGGTATGTATGTAACTAACTAGATTATAAAAATTGTGGTTACATATTGATTTTCAATAAAATAATAATCATTTACAAGGAAAATAAATATCTTATGAAAATTTATATTTTTCTAAAGGACAGTTTAGTCACACTTTTCATGCTTAATTTAAAATTAATTTTTAACAATTACTAAAATATTATTTGAAAAAATAAACATAATTTTTGAAATTATAATAACATATTTATCTTAGGATAATTTTTTGGATTTTTCGGAAATTTTTCATTTTGTGATAAATTGTGAAAGTACTGAATTTTTGTTGAAAACATTCATTTCGTTTTAATAATATATGATTTTGAATTAGATTTTGAATTTTTTTCAAAATAAAATTAGTTTTATTATATATAAATTAATCCAAATTATTTAATTTTATTATTTTTCAAATTTAATTTTGATATAATAACTTCGTAATATTTTAAACATTTTCTCTTTAGAATCACGATTTCTCATCGCGTCTGTGAGGTTAATTTTAAATTAAATTTCACCACTAATATTGATATAATTTGGATCAATTGATAAAAATATAGAATATGAATAATTTTTGTTATCTAATAAGTTCAAATTAATATTTTACAATAATTAATAGTAAAAAAAATAAAATGAATTATTATAGTTAAGGTAAAAATAGATTTACTAAGGGTTAATCTAAAATGATAAGGGTTAAATTGACCTAAAAACATGTCTAAAATATATTTTTTGTCCATATATCAACCCTAACCCCACTATTCTAAATAATGGTCCATTATTGGAGCCTAGTAACATGAAAAAAAATTTGGAATTCATTCTTGTAAGAACAATTAAAAGTGCACCACTCACCTCACTTATAAAAGGCCACCCAATCTTGTCTCTTACTCACACTATAAAACCTATTCTATTAAGAAACTTACTTACCAAATCACTTCCCAACTTACCTTATCTCATAATAGATTCATTTTTTGTATAAATATATCCCTGGAATTCTCTCGTGCAAATCTATAGAGGATACCCGAAGAAGAGGTAACGTTCTTCAACATGCATTTCATTATTTCTTCCTCCAACTCCTTCAATTCCCATTAAACCATGCTGATATAATAACCTCAATATATTATATATAATTTTATTTTATAATTTTATTTTCATGACCTAAATCCATCCCCACATCCATCAAATGGATTATGAAATCATCATTCATGTGTATGATAGACTACCACCTCACGAACTGATGGCATTCATTTTACATTATCACCTCTCATGGATGGTTATGATGATGGATATAATGTATATATATTATACATTCAACATAATTATATATATTAAGTAATTATATCATATATATAAATTTAAATTTCATTCAATAGGGGATGAGATAACGTTGGTCATGTGTACGATGGACTACCGTCTTGCGAAGCGATGTGATTCGTCTTTCACTAACGCTTTAGATGGAATATAATAAGGATAATTTTAATCATTATATATAATATAAATTACATAATTATGATATTAATGAAAGTTATATCATTATAAATATATAATATAAATCATTTTTCTTTCATTTTCACTCAATGAAAGATGATAATATCATTCTTGTACGTGTGGACTAACATCTTCACAAAATGATGTGAATATCTTCTCATCGTCACAAAACATTAGTTATATATATATGTATATTAAATGAAATAATATTTAATTTATGATATTATTATAATTATTTAATGATGAAATATTAATTACCTCATTTCTATAATGATTTCTCAAAAAATGAAACGTTACTCAGGCATACGTCCGACCTACCATCTATATGATCGTAACGTACTTCATTTCACCAAACCATATTTTATGAGAGTATTAAAATTATAATTGATATATAAATATTATAATTATTTCATTATTATTATTATGGAGTTTATTAAATTATATAATATTCATAATAACCAGAACATTCAATACAAATTATGAATTAGAAAACATAGCAATTAACACATGAAATAATGAAAATAATGGAATATTATAAATCAACATATGATAAGATATTATAAAAGGATAATATATGATTTTATAAATATTAATATAATTCTATTATAAGTTAATAACATGTTTAAAACCATTATACATAAGTTTAAATCACGTTCAACCTAAAGGAAGCGTGAGTTAAGGGACATCGTCTCAATTTCTCTTCATTGAGGAATATTGTTGTGTAATGCATCTAATTTATTTTATATGGGGTATATACAACCCCATTGAAATTTAATATCATGATTCATTCATATTTTATGGTATTTTAAGATTCTATTTATATCAATTAATACAAGAGTATTTTATATAAAAATTACCAAATGGTAAAATATATTTTACAATCTCACTTTCTTTTTTGACTATTAAATTTCTCTGGAAATAATCCCCTTTTTATGATCACTTTTAATATTAAATTACATTTTACTTAAAAATAATTATTTTTAAATGATTATTATTATAATATAATAAACCCTATTTTTTACACACGGTGTTTACTTTGAAATTTAACTGATTAAGTGGGGAAATATTGATAAATCTCTATCCCTTATTTAATACAGATATTTGATGATAAGAAATATTGATTCAATATTTAAATTAATCATTAGATATGTGAGGAATGATTTAGACCTATAGTAATGGGTGTTTCCCTATATTATATATCCCCTCGATGCATTAGTGGGTATTAGGATAAAAATTAATTTATCCAAATTAAACGGGTTTCTAAATGTAGTATTTAAACTCTCTTGTGGAAGGTCTGGAAAATAGAGGTATAATGATGCCTAAGATCATGGAATGAAATAATTAATAATTTAATTTATTAATAATTCAGTTATTATTTTCCATGATATTTTTAAAATTATATTATCTTTATATGAATTTTTTTATCAATCTATTGATTAAATGGAATGTGTTTTCAGTTATTTACCTTTCCAGATTGATTATTCCTCATCTATTCATACAATAAATTTATTTAAATAAAATGTGTTTTTAGTTATTTACCTTTATATATTGATTATTATTTACTAATTCATGATAATTTACTCTGTACTTAACCCTTACTGAGCACTTGAGATCACCCTTATTCTGTTTCCTTTCCCCAGGATATAAAGAATATATCTTTGAATGAATTTCCAATGATGCAGTTCATTTACTTTTGTTATGTATTATGTTTTATTTAATATTTCTAGTTTGAAATGGGTATTATGTATGTATCTAGTTTTATAAAACTATTAAATTATTCTTTCCTTGGGTATTTGATACTTTTAATCAATGAAAATATAATAAAGAAAACATTGGCTGCAATTTATTGTGGTCGACGAAATTATAGTTTATGTACCATTAATACCAGACATCAAGGAGTTGTTTGATAAAGTATATGGTTCATAAATATTTATTAACCTCAGAAATATGAATATTTATAAAGATATTAAGGGTTATTTATGGTGGTAAAATGAAAAAGGATATTACAGAGTCTTAATGAATGGTGTTTCAATAAGATAAAGATGATAGACATATATTTTAGGTGGTGTTAAAATCATTTCACATATCATAATGGAAATGGGAAAACGTTACCATAGATTACATTTTCATACTCCCCAAAATATCTAAATGGAACACTTCTATTTGGGTTTTAGTTTATAACCTTATGAAATCAAATCATTTTTTTCATTAAAGAGTATTTATCTTCTAATAATCATTTCAGGATATTTAATGATGTTGTAAGGTTTCATGGAGTACCACGTTCTATTGTATCTGATTAGGATCTGATGTTTACCAATAAATTCAAGTGAATAACTCAATAACATTTGAATATATAATTGAATATTAACAATTCATATCATCCTCAAATATATTATGATTATTATAAGAACATAAAAACATGAGAATTTACTTTGACAGCAAGTTCTATATATTTCAAAGGTTTTTGGGATCAAAAAATTTTTTTGGATGAATTTTCTGAAAATAATAACATTCACTCGAGTATTCATATGGATTTTTATTAAGATATATATGGAAAGAAGTGAAGACATCCAATGTGTTATGATGAATTTATATAAATAATGTTATTGGAACATGATCTAGATAATGAAATAGAAGATAAGTTTAGATACATTCAGCATCATGTCAAGGAAGATGAGAGTTGATAGAAAAGTTATGTTGATAATCATCCTTGAGATATAGAGATTAGTGTTGGTGAAAACATATTACCTTAAATATATACATAGATTAGGGTTATGATATATGGAATTATGGGAAGGTTTATCTGTAGATATATTTATCCCTCTAAAATTATTGATCGTATTGGGCATTTTCATATCACTTGGAACTTCCACTAAACCTCTCTCAAGATCCTGATGTGTTCCAAGTATATTTTTTAAGGAATAAAATTTCCAATAATTCAAATTTATTGAACTCAAAATATGTATAGCTATAACATGATCTTTCCTTTTTAGAAAAATTGGTTTAAATCTTGGATCTTAGAGATAAATTGTTATTGAACAACACCACTCTCCTAGTTAAAGTTATTTAGAGGAATCACTAACTCTTGGATGATACATGGGAACCCAATGATGTTATCAAGAATATATATCCTCATTTTTAATATAAAAGTGATATAATTTCAATGTAAATTTCCATTTTAACTTTGTTATAATGTAACACCCATAGATTTTATATGTATTTTCCTTTGAAACAAACATGTAGTATTCGATATCTTGTATTACATGCAACCCCATGTCTAAATGAACCATGGTATAGTATACTATTATAACATATCCATTAGAATAAAGAGTATAAATTGGAATAATCACATTTTTAAAAATATTTATAAAGTTTAATTCATAATAAATAAGTACTCAATCTATATTAAAGTTATATTGTACATCAAAAATATGTTTTCTTCCTAAATTGTTTTTGTTTCATTTTATGCTTGGAGATTATATTTAATTTACATAAAATTTATAAATTTTTTTAGATAAATTTTTTTTTGAAACTATAATTTCAATATTTTCCTATTGTAAGGTTTTGGTAGTTTTCTAAAAATATTTATTTTTACGAGAATACTGATAAATGTAATCTTTTGTAAAATTGACATTTTTTATTAAATAATGTAATTTAAAAATTTAATTGTGTATTTAATTTAATCATAATGTAAAAAAAGTCTCATATAATTATATATAATATAATTAATTACATTTCAATCAATATTATACTCGATTTTGGATTAAGTTCATTTTTTGTCATAAAAAAACACATTTTTCTAAAAACCATTTTTATCTCATCTTGGTGGCTTGTTTTAAAATTTAAATATAATACTTATGGAAATATAATTTGTTAAAATTTTATCTATAGTTTTAACCATCATATATATATATATATATATTTTATGATTCCACTTTTATTTTTTATCATTATGAATACTAACAAAGTTAAAATTTTAATTTTATGATAAAGGTTATAATAGATTAACGGGGTATTAAACTAAAAGATATGGGTTAATATTACATTAAAATTTTATATATGATATTTTATATATATATTTATATCCAATATATTTATCTATTTTATATTATTCTAATTGGGAGTGACATTCCTTGAGTAATACATTTATATATTTTAATCACTTGAAACTTTCAAGTGTGTTCTCTCCTACACTTATAAAAGGACACCACCTCTCTATTCCATACACTTCATGAGCCATATATCTTGATAAATACCTTTCTAAATGCCATCATAAAATACCACCCCATTATATAGTTTTCTTTATTTGATAAAAATTCCAAACATAGAAGGATTAAGTTGTAAGCCAAAGGATGTTTCTCAAACAAGAGGTATATGGGTGGTTTCATTTTATTTCATCTAATAAATCCATAAAATATATGATGAGCGTGATAATATAAAATCATATTTATCTTATATAAATTTATATTTCATTAAGTTAATTTAAAATTCATTATTCATCTTCTTCTCCATCAAATGGGAAATGAAAGCATCATTCATGCATACATGCAGACTACCTCTACGCAAAGTGGTGTATTTTGTTTTTCATCACTACTATTATTGTTTGGATATTATGATGGATTTAATGTTTCTACATTATATTTTTGATATAATTATTCTTAAATAATTATAATATATAATTTACCATCTTAACATTCCATCCATTAGAAAACTATAATGTTGCTCATGCGTATGTATGGACTTTCATCGCCAAGAAGTGATGCAATTAATTGCTCATCACTGCTTTATATAAATAATTATTAAATGGTATATATTGAATAAATATTATACTTATTAAATTTGTAACATTTATCATATTATTAAATCATAACCAAGTATAATGTATTAGAACCATCAATGTGAAACAAGTGTGGAAAACAGAACAAATTTCACATGAATGTTCATTTTATTGAAGAAATTGTTAATAAAAGGATAGTTAGAAATTATAAATGAATGATAAATTGTAATTTATGAATGGATAATGTTATATTATACATATATATACTAAATATATATTTATTATAAATGATATTTAAATGTGTATGAATCAATAAAAGACTTGAGGTAAGGGCTTATGTCACACTCTCATTTCTTTTCGGGATTATCTATGATAAATTTCCATTAATGGGGAATTATATGGATAATATCCTTTAAAACCCATACATTTTATTCCCATAAATTTATTCCTAGAATTTGTATATATTATTAACATTTTCTTCTCTTTGTTACTTAAAATGACTGAAAATAATTTTTAATGATAAGCTAGCCATATTTCCTTTATGGTTGACGATTTTTTATTCCTTGTCCATGCTCTTAAAAATAATTTTATGTAAGTTTTTACCTACACTTAAATGTTTTAAAAAGGTAATTTTTTACATTTTAATTTATTTATTAATGTTTAAAAGTAATGTTTTTAAAGAAATTATTTCCAAATAATTTTTTTATTCTTTAGAAAAAAATGTGAAAATAATGTTCTCTTTTAATGTATAAGGTATAAACAAAATGTTCACCATCATGAATGTTCTTTTCATTGAATATTCCATAAACAAATTTTATTTTTATTTGAAGAGAAAATAATTGTCCCAATATTATTGTAATTTTTATTTAAAATGTTATCAAAATAAAATGATCTTTTTCTCATGTTTTCAATGGAAGGTTTAAATGTTCTTTTATATATATTTATCATCCTTGTAAATAGCCTTTAAGGTTTTTTATTATTTCTAATGATATGATATTATGATAACATATGATTAATTTCTCATGATTTATTATGAGGATGATTATTTAATGATAATTATATAAAAAAGTTATTTTTTATAGGTTATTCAATGAATAAATTATGAAATGTTTATGAATTGAATTTAATTTCCATTGTTTAAGATATAAAGATATGATGAATGTTTTATGATCTTATATAAAAAATATATATGGTTTTTATTATATGATGGGTGGTACAAGAATTATATATCTCTCCAATTCCTTAGTTAAATATTAGTATATCATGATATAATAAGGGCATTAATAGGAAGTGAACCTATTTTAATAAGGGACTATCCAATAATATAGTATTGGGTGTGAACCTTGACTAAGGAAATAATGTAATGGGGGTAAAACCAATCCACTATGATAGTCTTAGTAGTGATACTTTACAAAATAAATTATTTTCTCTTATTTTGTGTATTCCATAGTCTTATTTTATATGATTATGATAATTTATCATGGTTTATGATTGATTGTTGATGACTCCACCCACATATGACTTATGTGTTTTTTGATGACAAATACTTTTGTTATAATTTTTGATTATTGAACTTTGAATGATTTGGTGTGATTATTATAAGTTATGATCATGTTATCATTCCCTTTTCTATATATTATGCTCACTTATGATCATTGATTTATATCTCTTATGTTTACCCTTAATGAGAATATGAGATCACCATTTCTTATATGTTTTCTCCATAGGTTTTGAAGAAAGGTTTTAAGTAGGTTCTGTTATAGAAGTGTACTATATGAGAATACGTTTTTGGGAGATTTTGAAGAACATTCATGAAATAAAATTATTATATATAACCTCCAAAAACACTAAACCTCTACGGTTATATGGTATTTATTATCTTGAGACATATATAATGTTCATATAAAATTATGTAATATATTTGTATGAAATTCTATTATCACCTTATGAATCCTCTATAATCATATCAGGGAATGACTATGTGTGTTTCCAAATATATCTAAATTGAAAGTTTTGGCTAATGAGTTGTTTTTTCAGTTGTTCACTTGAGACTATAAACTTAGACATCTGACCTTAAATGTGCATACCAGGGTATTATTTTTTCCTTTAAATTCTTGGCTATGGTTTCAATATGACATTACCTTTTACACTTTACTTATAATTAGTTTATAGTTTCTTACATTGTATGTATTTTTATGCCTCATTGATATGGAATGATTTACTATAGGGGGTGATTATTTCTTTTAAAAATTTAATCAATTTAATATAATTATAATAGTGATTAAAAATGTTAATTGTGAAGTGGGAAAAAAACACATGATGTGTTTTAAAGTAGTTTGGATCACCAAAATCCTAGTTTAATCATCAATATTCTCTACTCAGTGATAAAATTATTATTAACTAATAACTCACTTGTGATATGGGTGATAATCCAATTACAAATGTACCTTTTTCTCACCTTGTATTTTAATCATAGTTTTCTTATTACTAGAGTCACAAACCACCCGACTTTTGTTTGAGAGTCACATCCTTCCTTTACTTTTATATAAGAGGAATAAACTAGTTATTCATATTTTGGAAGGGAAAATATTAAATAGAATATAGAGTCACAAATAGATTTTTCTTTAAAAAGGGGTGAGTTCTGGTCAAAAGACCAGAACGTAGAGATTTATTCAAAAGAAAAGAGAATCATAGAAGTTACATGAGACAGAAAGAGGGAAATTTTCTAGAGTCCTTAATAAAAAAAGGTTACAACTCTGGAGGGAGGTCATTCCTCCAAGTGATCTCATGTGAGACACCCATGTTTTCAAGCCCATCAGAGATCATATTAGCCTCATGATAGGTATGAGTGGCAATAAATTTGAAGCCATTGAGCACAGTGAGGCAGTCCATCCAACGGGGGGTGAGAGACTAAGCAAGATGAGCATCACCCTTCCAGATGGATTTCACAATAGTAGTGGATTTTCTATCGATCCAATTATTATTCTAGTTAAAAAGCTTTGAATAGGATATGGCATGAATGGTAGAAAGAATTTCTATCTCCAGCGCAGAAGCAATGCCGCAGCTTCCATAGAAGTATCCGAGGATCCGATCCTGATGGTCTCTGAAAATTATTCTCCATCCCGAAAGTCCAGGGTTGCCTTTTGAGGCTCCTTCCACATTAACTTTAATCCATCTAGGAGTAGGTGCCTGGCTGAAGACTTCAATAGTGTAGTGTAGCTTCCAAAAATTACCTTTGACAAAAATTCAGCGAAGGGTTTCAAGATCTATGATAGAATTGTCACAATAGCCATTTTGGATTTTGGCCGCCTCTATTTTAGCAAGAAGAATCCTCATTTTACCTGCATTAATATTAAAAGAGTTATTGTTGAAAAAAGAATCGTTTCTACCATACCATAGAATATGCAGAAGCTCCGCAACAGCAGTAAGAAAGATATTCTTGATTTGGGGAGACCTCGGAAACTCCAATGTTCTTTTCAATTGTGAGAAAATAAATGTGTCTAAAAGCCATCTACACTCAAAAAGGTCAAATATGTAATGACAAAGGGCCATAACAGTATCACAAGATAAAAAAAGATGATTAATGTCCTCTCTATGTTGATTTCACAATCAACATTTAGAACAAAGATAAAAGCCATAATATTGTAGGCAAACTTCAGTTGGTATATTTTTATGAGCAATACGCCATATGAGTGTAAGACGAGAGGGCTTGATCCAGGCCTTATTGAATTTGGCAATCCAATTAAAATTTTCATCCTCATTTGGTAAATGATGGTAATAATATTTTTTAGAGTCCAACAGGCCATTATGAGCAGGTTCCCAAACCAAAAAATCCTCATTGGAAGTGAAATAATAATTATCAATAATATCCTTGATAGGATCCGGGAGTTGAGAACCAGAGTAATTGATCATATCCCTGACAGAGTAGTTTGTGGGATTAGGGGAGAAAGTATTAGGCATACCCGATATGAGGGGGGAGCCAGTCCAGTTATTAAACCAGAAATTTAAAGAATAATTCTTATTAACAAGCCATATAGAATTTTCCAAGATAGAGTGAAAAGAATCTTTGATCAATGGCCAGATAGAAGATGTCATGTAATGAAAAGAACCATATTTAAGCTTATCAAGGAAATGAGTTTTGAGGAATCTCATGGAAATAGAGTTATTATGTATGAGAGACCACGTGTGTTTGTCTTGAAGGGCCTCATTTATGGTTTTAAGATTCTTAATACCAATGCCTCCGTTTTCAATGGGTTTACAACAAATGTCCCAAGAGACCATAACCAATTTTTTATCCAGAGTACTTCCACTCCAGATGAAGTTTCTTATAGCAGTATTTAACCGTTTAATCAGGACCAAAGGCAATTTGTAGACCATCATGGAATAAACCATCTTAGAGACAATGGTGGATTTGACAAGGAAAATTCTTCCAGCCATTGAAAGGGATTTTCCTTTCTAGGAAGAAAATTTCTTTTGAATTTGATCTACAATGTGTTGAAAATAACAAGCTTTGGGATGACCCTAGAAGATGGGGACACCAAGGTAAGTGAAAGGTAAGGTGCCTTCCTTAACCCCTAAGACATTGGTGATAAGCGTTTTCCTATTAGAGGGGAAATTTTTACCAAAGTAAATAAAAGATTTTTTCCAGTTAATACATTGTCCAAAGACATCCACATAGTGTGAAATGATGGATTTAAGTTTATTGATATTTATGTTATCTCCTTGGAGAAAGAGAATAATATCATCAGCATAGAGAAGATGTGAGGGAGCATAAATATTTCTGGAAGAAATAATAGGTTTGATTCTTCCTTGCTCAACGTTAAGGGAGAGCAGTGTGCTAAGGTAGTCTTCAGCAATAAAAAAATGATAGCAAAGAGTGGGTCACCTTGTCTGACTCCTTTGGAGCATTTGAAGTATCCCCTAGGCGAACCATTAATAAAGATGGATATATTGGCTGAGTTGAAGATGTTTTTCATTTTACTGACAAAGGAATCATTAAATCTAAAACTAGAGAGGACTTTAAATATGATGGTCCAGTCAATCGTGTCAAAGGCTTTAGTGATGTCTAGATTAAGAGAAACATTTCCACCTCTCGTGTTTCTATTCAATAAATTAGTGGATTCCGAGGCAAGGAAAATGCAATCTTGTATAGATCTTCCTTTAATAAGGATGAACTAGTTCTAGGAAACAATTTTTTTCCTGATATTAGAGAGCTTATTTGCAAGGATCTTAGTGATAATTTAAAAGAGAGAATTTAAGAGGGAGATGGGTCGGAAAAGGTGAATTTCTTCTACATTTTCAACTTTAGGAATTAACGTTAGGAATTGAGAGTTGAGAGAATGGGAGAGAACCACTTTTTCAATGAAATATTTACCTAATTATAGACGTCTTTTTGAAGGACATCCCAGTGTTTTTGATAAAATCCATTGTTAAAACCATCAGGACCTGGAGCAATGTCTGGATTAAGACGTAGGACAATGTCTTTAATTTCCGAATCAAGGGGGATGTTGTTGAGAAATCAATTATCCTCCGAAGTAACCATGCATGGGATAATGTTCGGAAGGATATCTTTGTTAATGTTGTGACCGTTGAAAATTTCAGTGAAGTAGGAAATAACATGATTAGTAATCTGTTCCTCCGAATCGATGAGTTTACCATCAACTCTTAGTCAAGAGAGAGGCTTACAAGCTTTCCTAACATGCTGAAGAGAGTTGTAAAATTTGGTGTTTCTATCACCATCATTGAGCCATTTTGTTTTAAATATTTTCTTCTTTAAGTTATCTTTAAAGTTAAGTAGAGAGATCAATTTAGTAGAGATGTTTATTTCTTCAGGGGGATTAGTATTGATACTGGATATGCTGTTATTATTCTGAATGAGAGTAAACTCTTTCTTCAAATCCTGAATATCTTTATCAATTAAAGCAGATTTAGCATCGCATCACTTTTTAAGAATTCTTTTAAGGTTTTTCAACTTAGTGGTGCAAGAAAAGGCATCATTGTGGTTACCCATATTAGTCCAGGAAGAATTGTTAAGAGAAACACACTCCGGGTCCAAAGACCACGCCAAATAAAATCTGAAAGGAAAATAAAGTTTCTGAATGTTTTGAGGGATGTTGACTAAGATTAGATGATGATCAGAATAAATTTTAGTGAGGGTAGCACAAAAGATCTAGTTCCATTTATCAAGGGCAGGATCATTAATGAATGCTCTATCAAGGTTACTTGCCACCACCCAGTTGTAATGATGTCTATACCAAGTAAATAAGGAACCTGTAAGGTTAATCTCAATAAGATTATTGTCTTCTATGGTAGATTTGAATTCTCTAGTAGATATTGAGGAGAAATAATGACCAATTTTTTCAGAGGGTGAAGAAATAGCATAAAAGTCACCAACTAAGACCCAAGGGTCTTGAATCTTGTCTTTGATGTCTGAAATATAATTCCAAAGAGATATTCAATCCAGGTAATTGTTTTTGGCATAAAAAAAAGTATTGAAAATGTGAGTGCTATCCAGGTTGTAATCACACATCAGATCTTGATCAGAGAGACTAAAAATGTTAACATTTTGTAGTGAATAGTGATAAAAAAATCCAGAGAGAATCAACATAACCATTGTTACAAGAACCCAAGAAAGAAAACCCAAGATTGCATAGATGCAGGAATCTAGGGGCAAAGATAAATTTGGTTTCAGCAATGGAAAGCAGCATTGGACAATGCGTAATAATAAAACGTTTCAAAACATTAAGGGTCTCAGGGTTTGCAATCCCCTGACAATTCTAGTAGAGAATATGCATTATTATTTACCCTTGGGGTTTGACCCCCCATTCATTTTATTTCCATCACTTTGACCTCTAGTTTTCCTAGGGGACGTTTTCTTGTTGTAAGTACATGTTTTATCCTTTTTACCTATGGGAGACACAAGTTTGACAATGTTGCTTCCTGCCTTTAAATCAGTTATTTCACAATTAGTCAACAAGCAGGAAGGATTGCAAATAGAGGTTGTATCCAAGGGACCCAAATCTAAAACTGTGGCATCAACCAGAGCAGGGGGATTTCCATCAACCAAAATAGAAACCCCCTGATGGAGGGCCACAGTCTTAGAAAAGCTGGGTAATGCCCTTGAAACTAAATCATTTTCAAGGGGTTCAGAGGATAAAATAATGGCATCAACCAAAATAGGGGGATAATTCTACATTAAAACAGTGTTAGAACAACCTGAAGATAAAGCAGACTGGTTAATGGGAGAAGCAGAGCAGCTAAGTGGAGAGGAGGGTTTGTTTTTAACCAAATAAGCAGTTGGAACAACACAATGAATTGAAATGGTATCTTGCCTATTGCATTCCATTTTATCAGAAGTGGGTGAATCTCGAAAATATGCAGGTGAACAGTCTGAAACAGTAATGGGGAGGGGGAGTGTGAGATGGGTTCTAGGAGAAGGGCCAGCCACACTTCTGGTCAAGGAGGACTCACCCTTATGAATGCAAGTCTGAGAATCTGAAACCAGAGGAGAATCTTCAGGAAAAATTCCATGTCCCATGGTTAGGGAAGACTCAAGGTTATCTTTGGAGTGATACTCAATCAAGGTGTTATGATTAATCCGATTATCTTCATTTTCCAGTTTTTCCTTGACGGCATGTTCCTCTAATTCCCGATCTTGTTTCTCCACCGGGTTAGCCCAAGATACCCTAGGCTCTTTCATGGATTTAGGAATCCATTTTCCTCTTTTGACTTGGTGAGTTTCAGTTTTATCAGGGAAGGGGACTCTTTCCTTATTCATATTTCTGACTTCAGTCCAATCGTAGGGATTATGATGATTGGGGGCTCTATGAACCATTCTACAAACATGAACAGAATGTCCCACAATTTTCAGAAGTCACAAAAGGAAGGTAGGTTTTCATACTCAAGGTCAATTACAGTCTTGTAATCTTTGGCATGAAAATAGATAGTTTTAAGAGGTTTAGTTTCAATATTGAAATCCACTAGAACCCTTGCATACATACCCAAGTCATCATTAATGGTCCTTTGATCAATTTTGAGATGGGTCCCAATGCAGTCTGATAAGTCATTAAGTATCCTAGGGTGCCAAAAAAACCAATTCAAGTTGTGGAACCTAACCCAAACTTTTTTATATTTTCCTTTTTGTGTATTCGAATTGAAAGAAAAATCCCAATCCAAAAGTCTCAGAAATCCAGGCTTCAACATTAAATTACCTATCTTCCAGACACAATTAAGATCCTCCTGAGAGTAAAGTAGAAGATGAAAAAAAACGTTTTCTGAAATGGATCGGTTTCCAATTAGTTATACCCCAGCAATTTGAGAATCTTTGTTTCAGTTCAAAAAAGGACTAGGGTTTTTCTCCTTTAGCATATGAGACACATCCCATTAAAGAAAACTTACAGAGGTTTTGGTGCTGTGCAATCGCTTCATGATATGCTTCAACAGAAAATCCTCCATCATCCAATAGTTTAATGGTCGAGCGAGGTTTTGTACCTGTAGAAGAGGAACCATGTGATCCTTTAAGATATTTTAGAAAGGAAATACCTCATGGGGATCAACTTATTAGAGGATTTGATCCAGAATCCAGAAGGGCGTTCCCCAGGTCTAAATCTTACATATTTGAGATTTCCTTTACATGCTGCTTTTGAAGAACCTCAGCGAGTTCCCAAATAGGATCAAAACCAGCCATTCCCTCCCATCTAGACTCACAATTAGATGATAGAATAAATAAAATGATGAAGAACTAGAGAGAATTTATGATCAAGAAGAGAGAAGATTATGATTAACATTGATGCAGCACAAGATCATTGATCCCTTTAGTAGTGTATGATCAAAATGATGAATTGATTTGTGTTCATGACAGTTTAACAGTAGTCATAGATGAAGTTTATCACTTCTCAATTACCATATTAATGTTATATTCTACTATTGATGTTATCATTTATGATCACATGTGAATAAACTATTTTATGTTTATTTTATCACAGTTATTGATTTTCATTAAAATACATAATTGTGTGAAATTAACCCCAAAATCATGGAGTGTCATAATAGTTAATCATATAAATCCACATTAGAAAATAATAAACATTTAAAATATATTTTTTACCTATAATTCTAATAATAATGTTCATACTTAGAATCTTCATGCTATTTTATTTCTATATGAAATATCTTGGAAAAACATTAAATATGATCATTAAGATAAATGATAATTATTCAAATGAAGAAATAATTATAAAATATTTTAAAAATAATACAGAAATTTGTTAATTCAATATATGTATAAAATATAGCATAAAATAATTGACATGAAAATCATTATTTCCATTGTAATTTCAATAACATTTTTCTACTCATAGTTTTATATCATAGTTTTTATATTATAAATTTAATTTAAAAATAAATATAACGATTAAAAATAATTTAATTAACATGTAGTAGTTAAAATAATAATATCGTTAAAATATAGTATTATAAAATATATACTTTATAAAAAATAAGAAAATTAATGTACTAACCATGTAACATTACTGCTTTGATAGTTATACTGATTGTGTAATGTATTTTTCATGAGGTTAGTATGCTGACCATGTGAAAAGAAAATTGTGTGGATGGTATACTGACTGTGTGATGAAATTTTTTCACGTGGTAGGTATATAGACCTTGCAAACATGGTTTTTCATATGGTCAATATCTTGACCTTGAAAACACTTTAAAAATTAATTCACGTTGTCCAAAATAAAGAAATTGAATTCGATTGAAAATTTTTAATTGTGGTCACTTTAAAAAATAACACTTTTAATCACCAAAAAACACTTTCGGTAAGTTAAAATGTCTACATGGTAGGTTGGTGCAATAACTCATGGTCAATTAAATGAACTTTATGGTTACTTAAAATTGATTCATGTTAGATTCATAAAATCTCTTGGTAAATTTTCATATCAGTAAGTATATTCACTTATAGCTTCACAGTATGTTCCAAATCTACATGTTGTAGGTACTCACACTCATGGTATGTACTCAAAATTCCTTTTTGGTAACTCATGGTAGGTTATAAATACTATTTCATGGTAGATTTTAGAATCATGTATGGTTGGTTTGTGGGTAACTCTTTACAATAAGAACTCCCTCATGCTCTTCATGGCTGTTTTATATACCACTAGTTCATTGTATGTTCACCTCTTTCATGATGTTCACAAATAGAAATATGTTTTAGGTATTCTATACATGTGGGTGGATTAAGGTTCTAACTGAAGTGAAGTTTTACAGCTGTTAAATCTGGTGTCTAATATTGCACTGGTGACTGTAATCAAAGAACAATTTTGGCCTAGATTTTGGAGCAACTGCGGCTTAAAAGTGTGATTTTGATCTACTATAGATAAAGTTTATTTAAGATATAGTGTATTTGAACTAATATAGCAAGAATAAAAGGAGTTTTGAAAATATTATGCATATTGTTTCTTCCATGTTGGTGTTGTATTGGAGTTGATGTTGCACTACGTAAGGTGTTTTGGTGAGATTTGGTGTCAAGACCAAGTGAGATGGATGAATTTCCAGTGCGTTGTGCACATGCAGATAAGGGTGATGAATATTTCATGCATGATGAGGCTATGAAACATGAAGGTTTTAGATGTTGTTGATATTGTGGTGATGTCTGGTGTTGGTGTCGCGTACGTAAATTGGTTAAGGAGCATGGTGCTAAAGCTACCAGCATGGAGAAGTTGAACCAGTAAAAGGTTGAACGTGCAGTGAAGATGATGACATAGTGTGAAATATTTTATATTTAACTAAAAATATATTCATTATAATTTAAAAAATATATATAACAAAAAATAAAATATTATTTTTAAAATAATAATACTTTACAAAATATAGAATATGTATCTTAATGTTATAAAACTAACAATATATATAATATGTATTTTTTAAAATATAATATTGACAAGATTTTTATATAAGATATAAAATATTAAGAATTAAATTATATTTAGAAAATATTAGAAATATTAACATAAGATACAATTTGAATTAAATAAATGAAAATAATATAATCATGAATTAAAAGTTATGTTATATACAAAATTGTTTTTCAATAAATATTTTAAATGAAATTATTGAAATTGAAAAAAAAAATAATAAAATAAATTCATAAAAGAACTCTCATTACAAACATGTATATACTCACCCATTTATGGGCTCTACCTACATGTGTCATTTCTTATAAAAATGAAATGATATATGATAGAGATCATAGAGGACTTGGTGTGGCTGTCTTTTCTAGCACTTAGTATTTGTAATAGTTACATTTATGGCTATATAAGAGGTTGTGTATTGATATTATTTTCTCTATTCTTGTTAGGTTGGACCTTCTTGTTGGTTATTGGGCCTTTATTTTTCCCTCATTAATTTTTCTATTTTTTATCATGCTAATTGGTGGATTCTAGAGTTTTCATAAGAATTTATTATTCCATTTGCATATTTTTTTAATTACTCAAGAATGTATGTATATTTGTGGGTGTGTTTGAACTTGTTCATTAAGATAAGGGCTTTGGTATGTGTATTATATATACTCAGTGTAATTCATCAACCATTAGCCTATTTAAGGTGGTCTTGGAGAGGGACTTTTGTGGGTCACTAGCCTAGGGGCCCGCCAATAGTTTAGGAAAACAAACATTGGTATCAATGGGGGTGTTTTCTTTTGGATGGTGATTAGATTTTTTATTCATGTGAGGATTGGATTGGATTTAGTGAAATTATGTTTAAATTTTTCTTCTTTGGCTCTTATTCCAGTGACCCTAATGATAGTGTGATGGATGCCGAATTAATTCAATAGGAATCTAATAACCAAATTATCGTCTTAGTATATTGAGACACCAATTGTAGGGTAAACAATAATACAAGAATTATATAGTAATGGTTTGTATTTTACATGTCCATCTTGAGTTATCAACCTAAATATTCTTTGTTTACTATGCCACATCATGGCTATTTTAGGATTCCTCCATGAATATAGCCAACCTGGATCCCACTAAAGGATTATGATAAGGATCGAATTAGTGATGAGGACTTCATTCAAGGCATGTGTAGGAGGTATTCCTTCTTTGTAGATATTGATAAGAACTTCTTCCCATTTATTATCAAGAAAAACATACCTCAGTAGTGTAGGCCATCATTTTAACTCATGTATGATAAAAGAACATTACATTTTTTTGAGAAATAATGCATAGAGACTGAGTGTCCTATATTAAAGGGATCTATATATATAGGTGATATAAGACTAGTTAGAGTGCATTGTCTGAGTATTAAATGGCATATGGGTCCTTATAGATCATATAGTGGTGCTCACAGTGAGTCTTTTTCATGGATTAGCAAGGTGATGGTGGATCTTGATGACACATACAAATAATGAGGTGAATATTCCCTTGATTGATTTTGAGAATCTATTTCAATAGAATTAAATCTCAGTGACTCTAAGATCAGTAAACATCTAAGAGCTTCTTTTGGTTCAACAGGGAAACGTATTAGTAACCTTGTATTCATTGAGGTTTACTAACCTCATATGATACTCTAAGAGGATGTTTTATGATGCATATTTTTTTGTAAAGGATGCTTGAGTGAAGAATATGCACACATATCTAGTCCTTTAATATACCACTTTTCATATCCAACTATATTTGGATTCTTAATTGTGTCATGATAATTGAGGTATTTTTTGGGAGCATACCCTTCTCTTCCAAGGAATAATTATGGTCCAATTCACACTTCAGGAGGGGGTTCTAAAAAAGTTCCATATATCTACCTTAGTGGTACATCCTGGTTTGATAAATATGTACCATGATCGTCAGTGATAGTTTACGTTTCCCATGATAAAGGAGATAGTTGTGGAGTATTCCTCATAATTACATACTTATCATTGTGTAAAGGCTGAGCATCATGTTCTTCCACGTTTGATGCAACGTCTAGAGGTTATGGAATGGAAATGGAAGAGTATATCCATCGATCTTGTGATAGGAAATATATAGACATTGAGATTTCATGAATTTATGTGGGTGATCATTGATCAACTCACAAAGTTGACTCACTTTCTCTCCACCTAATAGAGGATTTTGGTGGAAATAACAAGATTATTGTACATGTAAGAGATCATTTGTCCACATAGAGTAGCCTTAATGATTTCCTCTAACCATGATTCTCTATTTATATAAACAAATTAGAGTATTGTATGTTGATTTTAGGACATAATTGTAGATGATCACCACTTTCTACCCACATATTGATGTCTAAACTGATCCAAAAAACTAGGTTTTGGGGGATTTTTTGAGACCTTGTGGTTTAGATTTTGTTCAGAGCTAGGAGGGTCATTTTCCATTGGTGGAGTTTACATATAACAATAAACCTTCACTCCATGATTGGATTTCTTCCATTTTAGTCCCTTTATAGATGACCATGTAGGTTACCATTATGTTGGTCTGATTTGGGAGAGAGAGAACTCATGGGGTCAGAGTTGTTGTATGTGGTGAATGAAAAGGTGTAGATCATTTAGTATAGAAAAGAATACATTAATAAAAATATTATTTAAATTTATTAGATTTACAATTAACCTAGAGGATGAATATTTATATATATCAATATAAAATATTTAGGTGTAGTCACCAAACCCTAGATATTATATAAGAGGGAGAAATATAGAGCTTCATTGGACATTGATGTTGGTCATATCTTGGGAATGAGGAATCTTCAGTGATGAAAATATGTTTCTCTACTCTTGTTATCTATCATGAATCTTTGTGAAGTGAATGATGAATAATGTGGATTATTTTATGAAATCACTATAAAACATGTTCTCCGTCATCTATCTTTAACCTTTTAGGTATGTAATTTAATTTATTATTTTTTCTTTGTTCTTGAAATTGATGTTATTAGAGATCAGTCACGAATAAACTATTCTAAAATCAATGATTTCAAATATTTTATTTCAAGATTCTATTTATTTAGGACCTATATTTTGAATTTTTTCATTAATATTTTTTCAATGAATGTTTTATAATCAAACATGTCTAAAATTATTTCTCCATTTTGTGTTTTAGAGATTTAATTATACATTCAATGCATTTATGTCATTCATATTCATTTCACTAGATTTTTAGCCAAAATAGAGAACATGATTCATTGTAAAATCAAAGTTTTGTTCCATATATCATTATTATGAGTTCAAAATCAATTATTATGGATAGTAAATGTGATTTTTTATGATGTAAATCTGAAGGTGTTTTAGGAGATATTGGTATCACAATTTGTGTCATGTGGGATGATGAATTCATGATTTGGAGTGGCATCGATTTGATTTTTTGATGTAGAATGGATAGAATCCGTTGGTCAATCAACCATTGATTATGGTCAACTTATTTTGTGGGAGTTGAAGGTGTGATTAAAATTGAAATCAATGAATTTGGTGATGAATGTCGAAGGAATTTAATGGGTCTTGCATTCTGGAAAATTCATTCATACAAAAGGTGTAGTATGGGAGAATGTAGGTCATTTATCACACTGATGCAGTGAATAGGGTTCCCATGGAAGTTAAATATCACATGGATCTGTGACTAAGTCATATTTTTTATAACCCCTTCTCATCTAGTTCATCATGTTCTAAGGAGTGAATTCTCAGGGATCCTTGTAGCCTATAGATTAGGTGTGTTAGGAAAAACCTTATATACCCATAGTGGGACATGGGTCATATATAAGGAGTATACATCGAGTACCCCCCATATAGATTAAATTTCATATATCCATACTAAACCTAATGTGCATTGTTTTATCCTACACTTTTTCCTTCATACATGGGTGTGTTCCTCATTATTCTTAGGTGGTGTTTACATCTCACCTGTTTGGACTAGTATCCTACTAAGAAGTGGTATTTATCCCATGTAATCAAGAGGTTGGGATCAACTACCTATGGAATCAAATACCATAATGCATTTCACCCACATATATTTTACAGGGATCCTATATCTATTGAGTAGAATTTTTTCCCATCCATAGTGTTCATATGGGATAGGAATCCTCCAATGGAGTTTATATTTCACACATAGTTATTGCGAAGATATCCTCCAACATCATATGAGGGAATTACTGCATGAGTTATCAAATACTTATTAATCAAATGTTTTAGATGATGATTAGTTTTACTGGATGTTAACATGAGAGTATACACTATTATATGTGAACCTCTATGAGCATATGTAGGTGTCATATTTTTCTTTACCTTATTGGTTATAAGTGAGATCTAAAATTATATCTGATACTTTACATATTGGTGGTTTCAAGGTGTATGATTTGGTATGTATATACTCAACCCCGAATGGGATATTCCCAAATATGTAGTCTCTTTTGTAGATGATTTACTATTAGAAAATAACTCAAAAGACCCAGTGCAAGTGGTGATTAGTGGTGCTTCGCGTCTGTGGTAGTATGATCTTTGGTTAGATTGGTGGTTTCATGTTGATATTTTTTCCTTATTTTTTAGGTTGGACCTTATTATTGGACATTGGGCTGGTATTTTAATGTCTTTAATTTGTATATGTATTGTATTACTCATTGAGGGATTATAGAGATTGTGCATGCATTTAGTATTCTCGTTCTTTATTCTCTATATTACTTGGATGTGTATGGTGATGTGTGTGTGTGTGTGTGAATTTGTGTGTATATACAGGTAAATCAGGATAATTCATTACTTGTGTTTTTTATTCCTAATTAGTACTAGTGACTATACCCTAGCCTATTTTAGAGGGGATTTGAGTATCTCTTCTAGCATGTCACTAACACGAGTGAGGCCCCAGTAGGTCGAGATGGGACAATATGTAATACATATAGTTTTATCTTGTATTAACCAGAGTATGGAAGTTCATACTAGTTTTTATATTTCATTTTCATTAAAATATTTTACTCTTAACTGCTGAAATTCCAACCTTTATTAAGGTGTGGATGAACATGTATTTATAGACAAGGGGATGGTTTGTTTATTTACAATTCTATCTTAAAATTAGGATCATCCATATAACCCTCAATAATTCAATATCTAGGAAAATATTATTCTCAAAAAATTTATATATGAATTTGAAATTTAAAACTCTAAATTTTAAATTAATTTGGATTTTCATTCCAATGATATGGCAGTTTTTTAAATACTAGGTGATGTTTTCATAAAAATTCAAAAAAAACTACAATGGAAAAATGTGAATTCATTTAAGGAATAGAAAATGAATTTATATATAATAAAAATATTATATAATGTTAGTTCCCAATATATTTTCTTTATTCCCATGAAATTATAACTCATTTGGATAGGTTTATTTGGAGTAATGTCATGATTTTTGGGTTTTCCATATAATATATACAAAATTATAGTCTTTACATTTGTGCTTATATTGGGACACATATATAATGAATTAAAAATTGAATGTTTTACCCACGTTTTAATGGAATATATTTGGAATTATTATTTGTCTCACTAGATTTAAACTTCTATATTTATCCCATAAAATAATAAGTTATTGTTTTTTCAGTTTCCTTGATAAATCTACTAGTCCTTTTTTGTGATCCAAATAGACCATAAAATGGACAAAATAATTGATTCTTCATTTATATGGTTTTTAGTATAATTAATAAAAATGCTTATTAAAATCACACAGTTATGATTCACGTATTGAATTTTATGAAATTTCTATCATAATGAATATTGGATGAATTTAAACAACAATATTTATATATGCTTACAATAAAAACATTATAATTGATTGGAAATTATAAAAAAATTATAAGAAATAAGTTTTGAGATAAATTTCAAACTAATAATTAAATATATATTATCAAAATGACAAACCCATTTATTATCATATAGATATATAATATTTATCTTTCAAAATAAAAATTTAGAATATGGTGTTCAAGCATTTAAATATCAACATCATCACTATAAATATGTATTTAAACACTCAGATTTTGAGAAATATAAATTTTAAATATCAAATGATCAATTAAAAATGGTGTATGGTAAATATAAATCAAATAATAGTTTACACCATACTACCTAAAAATTCATGGTATGTAGTTGTAAATAAATATAATTCACAATTAGTTTCACCCAAAATAGGTTAAAACAAGTAAATAATCAGTACCAGTTTATTTAAAATGGATTATGAAATATATGTAATATGATTACATTATGTATATTAATCATTTAGGAGGAAAAATGACCAATGAGACAATGTTTTTAGGGAATTGGTTATATAACCCCCGACTCTAATAACCAAGATCATGTAGTCACCTTATTACATTGGTTTATGATACAACAGATCACATCACAAAGGATATCCTAGATACTTATTCTTGAGAGATTATATATATACATGATTCTCACATTACATTTGTAAAAATGATATACAACATAAATTATAGTGATAACTACATTATTTAATTTAGTATATCCTTAAAATCAAGGTTCACTTATGAGTACCCTATGAATGAAAAATAAAATTAATGAGTTATCTTAGATGATCGGGGAGATAAAATTCATAGTAATAGTTTCTATAAATAACTTAGTCTTGAATAATATAGTAAAGATAAATAATAATCAATTATTCTATATAACTAATATAATTAAAAAGGAATATATCCATGGTTGAAATATCAATATAAATAATCACATGGATAGTAATAACATGTTTCAAAGAGATATAATTCATAATTCTATAAACCATAATCTTACCATCAGGGCCACTTTCTATGCCCTCATAAATGTACCGGAAAGGACTCATGCCACGAAATCATAAATAAATGAGGCAGACACCAACTACGCATGAAATAGTTTCTAATGATACCAACTGATACATTGATGATATATTTAATATTGATCCCCAACTATCATTAATTAAGTCTAATTCATTAATTATATGAAATAAATTAATAAAAATACAATACATAACTAACATTCCATTGAAATAAATGAACATCCATATTGGAATAATAAAAATACAAGATTACAATATTTTCCTCAACTAATAAATATAATTAATTGATCATAATCCATACAAATAAAGAATATGGATGGTATTATAATGAAATGTACCATGTGTTTCATAAGTAGTTTGAATGATTTTGATATAAATGAACAACACCAGGCCAGGAAGAACACCTATAATAGAATCATGTGAGAATGGATCAATAATTAAATAAATTAATCCCCAGAAAGAAAATATTCTAAGAGTATTTTAGGGTTAATCCATGAAACATAATTCCAAAAGTGATAAAACCCTTTTAACATGAAGTATTAAAATGGTTGAAATATTATAAAAGTGTTTTTATAAAACATTTTTGACAATGTTGTAAAAAAGAAAGTTATGCATCCCTTTAAAAAGTAATTTTCAAAGTGACAACATGACAAATAATTTATTTCATTAAATAATTTAAAATTAATACCAAAAATAGATACATCAAAATTTCATAACGTTTTATCATAGTACGTATTGAGTGAAAGATAAAAATACAACACTAAATGGATATCCTTTTTAATATTTTGAAAATAAATTCTGAAGTAACATTATAACCCAAAATATTATCTTTGATTTAAAAATACCTTATGAATATATTAATTATTAAATTATTAATACTTCAAAGAGGGATTCATGTGAAAAAAAATTTAAATACATATAAATAAAAATTTAATTACAATTTTATAAAATCATATGACAAAATAATCAATTTATAATAATTTGTTACAATAATAATCATATAGCTTAAAGAAAGAAAATTGAGTTATAAAAACCCTTACATCCATAGTAACACTTGAATCAAAATCAATTAAAAAAATAAATTAAGATTCATTTTTAAATCCATTTTATTTCATGAAAGTATTATAATAACGCCCATAAAAAATTATATACTCCACACACAAAAAATAGGTGGAAGATATATCATAATTTTAAATGAAAGAAAATTAAGAAGATATATCCTAGAAACATTTAGTAACAATTGAGTCAAAGAATTATAATGATGGATATATGAAAATACAAGTATTTTACATTAAGGATATATAATAATTATAAAATAAAATAATGGGTCAATATGTAAACTGTATAATATAATAAAATTTGTTTAACATTAAAACATACCTCAATGAATGAAAATTGAGATGGAAACCCTTAAATTAATTCTTGGATTCAATAAAAGAACTTTAACCTCCTTTATAATAAATATAAAAATATTAATAAATTATTTCATTACTTTATTCTTGTATATAACACTTTTTTTCATTGCATATAATATATTATTATACAACATTATTTAACAATCTCTTATTTTAATTATCATTTATTGTAATTATGATTATTTCACAGATGATTCATAATAATGAAATTAAATAGGCTCATTTATAATAGTTTCATATTTTTCATATTAGAAAATATATTTAGATCACCCTGTTTCAATTATTTATACATCCCCCAGTTCATTTTATAGTTTCCATGGGCATGGTTTGAGAGAACGAGATCCATGAAAATCAGGTTTCGAGTAATCTACTGATAAAAAAAATTACTACATAATGATCATTGATTTTTTAATCACACATTTATAGACAAATTAATGATATATATTAAAATTTTAGATCATATAAATTAATTAATTTATTTTTATAACCATCCATGTGAGTAGGTTATGAAAAGAAGAACATGTTTGTCATGGAGATAGTAGTCTGTGTGTACGCATGGATGATGTTTTGATTTCCCATATGATGTAAGGAATGAAGAGATTGATTTATATTTGAATAATATTAATAATTATATAAATATTACATTTAAAACATAAATAATACTTTTTAACCAACCATGTAATGCCATTATGAAAAATAGATCACACCGCTTGTGGAGTTGGTAGTTCCCATGTAACGCAATTGATGTATTCATTTTCTGAATGGTTGGTATAAAGGTAAAAAATGGTCCCATAAAAAATAACATTAAAATATTATTATGATACTAATTTAATTATATAAAAAAGTTTAGATTATATTTGTAGTTGATAGATAAATAAATAATGTAAGAGAAATGAAAAATTAGTAATGGAGAATTTTACCATACTCCTTGAGAGATATCCTTTGTAAATGCAATCTAGAATTTGAGAGTAAATAGTTTGAGAAGAAAAAACCTATAAGACATGTATAGGAGTATTAGGGAGTTATTTGGGTATCTTTTGGTTGAAAATAAGATGCCTGGAGTGTAAATAGAATAGGGGTGCTGATGGATCCTTTTATAAGGGAGAGGAGTGGCATTTTTATAATAATATAAAAGGTAAATCCATTATTCAAGGTCCATGTGTATCCATTAATAGAAAATAATATATTAGGGGAAGTTTTAAGGTTTAGAAATCCTAATACATACATTTGGATAGTTGTTTTTGACATGATTTTATGTCTTGTACTCTTAGATTTTTCTCTTTTACCTTTTTTAATTTTCTATGTTAACTAATTTTTACCTATATAATTTAGTTTTAATTCCCAAAAATAAAATGAACCCTATTAGATAATTTATAAATAATGATTCCAAATAGTAGAGATATTTTTTTGAATAAAATTTCTAAAGGGGGGAAATTAATTTTAATATTAGCACACATAACGTGTAAATAATATTTTTAGAGAAAGTGTATTTTTAAGAAGAAAAATTATTCATAGGATAAAATTATTAATTCTGTTGTTTTTTATGAAATTAATTAATTTATAATTTACCAAATGATATTTATATATCTTTATTATTAATATAAAATAAAATATCACCAATTGAATTATTAAAATAATCAAACCAATGTTATTTTTTATTAAATATTTCATGTTAATCATAGGATTTATAAATTCAAAATTTTATATTTAAATAAATAATTTTTCTACAAAATATTTATTTTATCGTAAAAAATGTTTTAAAATTTTTAAATTCACACGTAGATAATGTAATAAAAGATATAGTATAGGTATAAACTAAATTTTTCAATGGACACATAAATATAAAATATTTCATAAAAAACACAATAAAATCATCGGAATATTATATCAATATAATGAGTCCAAAATTGAAGTTAATATTTTAAAAATAAAATTCCAAAATTTTTTAATTTAAATTTTTGTGTAAAAGTAAAATATAATGAAAATGCATTTTTTAATAAGAAATTGAATTTTTATATTAACTATTCATTTTCTTATTTCTATTCAATTATGAGTGTTAATCTATTATTCTTATCAAAAATTTATTTTGTCATCATTAACCCATAATATATTTAGTTTTGAAAAATAAAAATTTAAAGTATCTAAAAAGTATTTTTTTTCTATAAAAAATAAATTTTTATTCGTATAATGATTTTATTAGTCATATAGATATACAAATTGATTTTATCGATTAATTTGTATTAAAATGAACCCATTATTTATATTTATATATATATATATCCATTTTTTATTAATTCTAGTTATTCCCACCAATTCAACTAAATTAAAATTAAATACTTGATTTTTATAAAAATAAAGTCACTTTAAGGGGTTATGTGAGAACCTAAAAAAACTATACTAAGGGTTTTTTATTTATAGGAAATCACCACATCATTGCAAAAAATTTAAAGAAATTAATTCAATGTACCTTGTGTGACCTCAAGTCAATGATAAACTCATTCCTTTATAGTATATCTTTAAAAGTTTCAAAAAAAAAGTAATCCATTTCATCCCAAGTCTTGTTGTACTATTACCTACTAATATTACCTTCTTTTGAGTTTTTTATCATAATTTTTTATTCAGTATTAATCCACATACTTTATTCATCATTGATTTATACTTGAATTGATCTTCCATAAAAAATTGATGTCCACCACTATTGAATTTATTTTCATTACATATACCTCTATCTTATCATTGGAGTTTATAAGTAGATCTAAATTGAATGTATGTACTCAAACCTATCCCTCTAAAATATCACCTCCCTTTCCATTATAGATCTTATTCTTACCATTGAATTCAAAGATATTACATCGAATTGGAATATAATGGTCATTTATTGTGATTTTCAAATTTCTATTTGACACTTTTGAATATTTCAAATAATATTTTTAGAGTAAGATGAAAAGTCAACATGGGATTCTAGGGTATTGGGAACCTTAAGGTTGATATATTAAAAAATTTAAATATAATATGTCATTCATGCTATGTTTTTTTTTAAATAATGGAATATATCTAGAATAGTGTTTTATATGGGAAATCTAAGACCTCCATTAAATCTAGAATGTGAGTTTTACCCTATTCACGATATAACCTTTTTGTGTGTGGGGTGTTATGATTAAGAGTGGTCATGGGAAGATTAATAAAAAAATTAATTGATTGATTGAATTAATATTTCTTAAATTTCCTAAACATAATAATTTCATATATAAACTATATTATGGTTAATTCCATATGGTTAGCCATATAACCCTTGAGGAATAGAAGGAATGGGGAGCTCAGGTTGAGAATATGTTTGTGAAAAAACGAGTACCATGAGGATCATCTTCAATAAAAGAGTTTATGGACCACACCAATGATAATTATTTTGAACCATTATTCACCATTAATCAATCCAAACTTAATATAATTATTTTTTTCATTGGATTCAATCGGCGTTTGTATATCACATTTCAAATGGAAATTAGTCTTTTAAAAAATAGATTCGTAGGTCAATCATTTATTTATAGATGTTTATTTGTCTTCCTAAAGTTAGTAATATATATTTATTTTAATTAATCCTTATATTTAACATTTTCTCTATAAAATTATCAATGAGAATATAAAAAATGGATTATGTCTGTTTTCTCACTTTTATTTTTCTTTTTTTTCTCCCCATGTTATTTTTTCATTCAAAATCTTTGTTCTATTTAATCGGTGGTCCAAAAATACCTGGAACCAATCATTTAACCATTGATTCATATCTCAAGAGATCATTTCTATAGGTTATTAATCAGTATTGTGAGAATTTTTGAGACATGATAAAGTGTGTTGGGAGATAATAGATGGATTATACATGGATTTGGTGTTATTCAGTCACAAGTTTTGGTTTTCTGTGATATAGTATGATATATGATGATCTCCATGTAGATTGGGTAGCCAGAATAGATTCTATAAAAATACTAGTGATACAGTGATGGTTCTGACAGTGATTGTCCCATGATTTAACTCATGTATAGGCTTAGAGAAGAGATAGATGGGCTTTTTATAATTAATGGGTGGCCAGAATATTCACACCAACAACTTTCAAGGATCATGCAACAAAAATTATGTGATTTATAGAAGTGATTTATGACTATAGAAAGGTGAATCATGGTACAATGTAATCTTTATGATGAACTAGAATTTTTGGGAAATTATAAACTTCACACCAAGTAGTTTAGAGGGACACATTCCATGTGGAACCCTCAATGTGGAAGATAAGATTTATGCATTGAGTTAAATATCACATGTTATGTGGTTAATCTACTTATCATGTGACTCTTGGATGTAAATCTCATCGTGTATAGGGAGTGCATTCCTAGTAATCCATGTAGTTATAATACACAATGTGGTGAACTCACACTCTGTATGAACCCCTTTCAAATGGCTTAGCATGTACAGGGGGTACATGCCCAAGAGACCATGTGACTACACACATCATATGTGTTGGGAACACATCATGTATAATAGAAAGTGCACAAGAAAGGCCCTATGAATGGCCAGTGTACATGAACATGGTTGGTGTACATGGGAATGGGCCATAGTACATGTGTTTGATCATATAGAAAATACTGATTGCTAACCCAACCTCTATAAACTATGCACCATAGTGGACACCTAACATATTTGAAAGAATACATTTTCTATGAGATAGTGAGATGATAAAAGTTCCAAACATAGTGAAACACACTATGTTCCCCCATCGAACAAGTCATTTACTTCACTTAGGGAAATTTAGATCACTTTTTCTTCTCAGTTTGGCTTTAGTGTGAGATTTGGAGAATTCTCTTCAATTGATTAAGTATGGGTGTTTTCTCATGGTATATCCCTATGTGGGTATATTGAGGCACTATGTTCTATGAGTAGGATGAGTGATCTCCTAACTATTTAAATCTGGATTGAGTAAGTTATCCCTCTATATTGGCCTAGTTGTGATCCTCTATCATCATTCTTCCTAGATATGGTTAGGAATCAAATGACCTATATATTGGGGTGTTTGATCCAATTCTTAGACGTTTATTCTATTTATTGTATGGTGTCCCCCATTGTCCCTGTGTGTGATACCATATCTATGTATCGACATATATTGTCTTATAGTAAGTTTTATTCCAATCGATTGAGTATCTCAGATGGTCCATCTAAGTTTCTTTAGTGATTATTCATTGAAATACCCAATTATTATGCTCTGTTAGATGATTTTTATCAGTATATAGAGATTATATGAGTATGTTCATTTAAAATAATGTTACCTATTATCCTCTAGTAGAATCCTTGGCTAAAAGTGGGGATGTGGCCTTACCTTGAGACTTTTTGTCTACCTTTTAGATTATCTGATTTATTATGGTTGTTGCCACATATTCATATTTTCATGCCTTCATAGTAATGAGTTGATTTCTCTCTTTGATTATTTCTATTTGGTGACTTTGACTTTTTCTACTGGGTTTCTTTATACTCACCTCTGCATTGTCTATACCCACACATTTTCTATTATATGTACATGAAAATATTTTCAATAGAGTCTTATGTAGAATAGTTTTAGGTAGAGCTTAATTGTGATAAACTGACCTCATATGGGTACAAGAGTTTCTTTTTGGTATTTTTCCACTTATTTTTAGTAGTTTGGGTTGTTTTTAGTTATTTTGGGCATGTATTTGGGCCATTAAATTTTTTTTTTACTTTTTGATGTACTTTGATTTGGTTTAGTTCTTATGCATTCATTTTTAGTATGCGCTTTTTATCTTTCTTCATTATACTGATTTATAGAGATTATTGTGTGTGAATTTACTTTATTATAAGGCCTCCCATGTGTGTAATATGATTACTCAGTTCTCTTCACTAACCCCTTTCCTATTGGAGTTGGTATTGGGGTTTCATTCTCAGCATACTACTATCTAGGTAGGACCTAGTGGGTCTAATCATGAATGATTGGTATTAGAAGAGGTTATCTTAGGATAAGAGTTTAGATATTGTCTATTTGTGATGTTTGGTTTGTGAACTAGGGATATGGTGTAAAATTTTCTCATGTATTGATTTTGAAGTAGGGAACTCAGTATTGGTGAAGTGGCTGGAATATCCATTCACCATGACTCTGAGAGCCATCTTGTTTATTCATCACTTTTGGGAACTAGTAGTAAAGAAAACATTGGTACATAAATCGTATAGGAATTGATGATGTTTTTCAAGTCCTTCTTGATTAACCTACCTATATATGTTATTCTAAATTTGGTTCATCTTGGATATTATTCGAATATTCAATGATTAAAACCAACTAAGATTTGAATTAAATATAATTGTTATAATTCATTCTACTATGAGGCTTCAATCTGAGGACTTATGTAGTATGTGGTCCTTCTTATTGGATAGTGACTAATGTCTCCACCCATTATTCAGCTTTTCAACCTAGATATGGAGGTTTTGGTGGATGATTCTTATTAGGTTGAGTATGATTTGGTCCTAATGGTACCAAAATATGATTCACTTTTTTACTACACTTCATTAGTTTAAAAGATATTGATTTCCTAGGTTTCATGGTGATTTGGAACCACATCTCAGTTGGTAGAATACTAGATCAAGACGTTGGTGTAAGTGTCCCAATTAGTTAGGAAACCTCTTTATAGTGGTCCTGTAGGTGGTACGTCTATTTGGAAATATAGGGTTTTGGTGGAGTTATGTATTGGTGACGTTTGACGTGGAAATGGGTATGAAAAAAATAAGGATCCCCCACTGATATATATTCTCTTAGGATGTTATTTAAAACTCTATGGGTGAGTCAGTACCACAAAAAAGTGGATAGTGTCGAGGTGTATTGGGTGATTTCCTTTGTTTTTTATGTTTAATGTTGTTTGATATGATAAGGTGTCAGAGTAATCCTGATTTGTAGAGCACATGCAAGAAAGTTAAAGGTTGGATTAAGGCACTAGGGGATTGTGACCCAGAGGCTCCATGTGTGGTTTGATGTATGACATATTTCTTCTCTACTCTAGATATACTTTTAGTATATAGCCACAATCCACATTTCCCTAAATGCATCCCTTGTCTGATATATTGCAATGCCAATTGATCTTTTAGCTCAAACCTTGTGGTTTTTGGATTCTAAATATAATATTTGGTGATCACATGCATCTACTAGTAGTTTAACCTAAATCTAGGATGATAGATAGCCTCACATGGAATATTTCCATAGTGGCGGTGAGGCTATATAATGTTTTTCTTAGAATGGACTAGTTTCCTGCCATTTATGACCAATTTGACTATACTAGTGGGGATGGTTGTGTATCTCAGTTAGTGGGATGGAAATTTCTTTATTTGGATAGAATGGTTCGTCGTAAAATCAAGATGATCTCATATGTTGGAGGATCTAATTTTCAATCAGTTTTCTTGAATGACCCTTGGAGTAGAGAATTATATGAGGTTTAAGTTTCTTTTATACTATAGGGGTATGGGGACATGTTCCCTGAGGATGTGTAAATATAACATCCCCATTAAAGGTTTAAACTCTTTGTAGACATTCACCCAAAGATGGATAAATATATTTTGTAGCATATCAGATGACCCCATGTTTTTATGAGAGATAAAGGTACAATTATGGAATCTATAGATAATGTTCTTTCCTAGACCCAATATGTTTTCCTGGGGATCTGAGTATTTCTCTCCTATAAAGAGGATGAGATTTTGAGGCTTAGTGTTCATTAGCCGTTTCTGAACCAGGTGAATTTTAAGAATGATTATCCACCATTTATAATTGATGACTTTTTTTACCCGTGGTTCTTAGAATTTGACTAGAGGATATGTTATCAACAACTCTAGTTTTGATAGTAGGATGTATCGAAGTTGGATTTTAAATCCAATATGGTTCCACTGAGTTTTTAGTGATAGCATTCGGTGTGTTGAACACCCTAGTAATGTATTTGATACTTTTTAACTGGATCATTCAATCCTTCTTGGACTATTTCTTGGTAGTATTCCTTATTTAAATCCTTTTATATTCAGTGTTGGAGGTGGATCATGGGAGACACATGAGGATGGTTCCATACATCCTCCAAGAGTTCCATATTTATGGGAATCTCTCTAAGTGATAGTTATAGATTCAAGATGGCCACTTATTACAATATATATTCTAAACATTGGGAGTTATGGTGGACCCATTAATGGTTGAGGATATAGAATATATGGATCCACCCCAGAGCATAGTCATGGTAGAAGATGAATACAACAATGTTTTCTTCTTGATTTTTCTGAGTGAGGCATAAGAATAGTGGGGCTCATTGTAATTTCACTTGTGGGATTGGGATGGTATAGATTTCCTTTAATCGACACTTTTCACCCCTCTTATTCTTCAGTATGTTAGGGAGGCACAACATTGGCTTATCTATTGCAAGATATTGTGTGACTAGATATACACTGCACATGTTCCTGATGATTTTTATGAAGGTAGAGATATTTTCACCAATGTTAAAAAATGGATTATGACACTATTCAGGTTATGAGAAACTTTTCCGAGCTGATTTCATTATTTTACATAGTATCACATCTATGAGTGGGGATGATGTACTGGGATTCTTTGGCATCAGGTAGGGTGGAAAATGATATAGAAGCGTGTTGTTGATTTTATCTCTCCATGCCTCACTACCAATAGGTAAAGGATGAGGTTCCTAGATCGAAGTTGAAATGGGATGGTGTCTTTATACATTTTATGATGTGGATTCCAAGATTAGATATATTTCATGATGCAATATGGGTGATTATAGATCAACTCACCACGTATATCCAATTTCTAACCATCATATAGAACATCTTAGTGGAAGGTTTGGCATGCCTGTGAATGAAAGAGGTAGTATAGCATCATGATATTCCTCGATGATCATTTCAGACCATGAGACTCACTTTACATCATGATAATAGAGAGGGTTATGGGAGGATTTGGGACTCAATTTTGGTTGATTATAATGATTACACTCCCAGATTGATGTCTAGGAAAAGTGTATCATTTTGGTTCTAGAGATTATGCTTCTAGTTTTTATGTTAGTTTTGGGCCCAAGCTATTAGGATCAAATACCATTAGTGGAGTTTTTATAGAAAAATAGTTACCAATTAACCATTTATGTATCAACATTCTTGGCCATGTATGAGACAACATTTTTTTCACTTCTATATCAGTTAGGTCTAGTATAAAATACCATTTTTGGGCACAAAGTTGGTGAAATCAATGAATATATAGGTGTAGTTCATTCAAAGGAGGATGATGACTGACCATGTATGTTAGGAGTCCTATGTGGACTGACTAAAGTGGAATTTTTGGTTTGATTAGAGAGACCATATGTTCTTGAAGGAATCACCTAAATGAGGATGATGGATATTTGGATGGGCGGTGAGCAATCTTTGAGGTTCAAAGGCCATTTCCTAGTTACTGCATTGGGTTGGTGGGGTGGCATGCATCTTATTCATAACACTATAGATAGAACGGTTGTGTGATGTATTCCAAATTATAAAACTAATTAAATATATTCTTGAACTATTCCACAATGTTGACCAGGGTTAGATGGATATTGACGGGGGTTCCTTTTCTAAGAGACAAGTTTCATTCGAGAACCAGTATGAGAATACCCTTTGTGAAAAAAAATCCTTGAGTGTTTGTTCTTTTGGTAGAATGGGATACCATATAAGATCTCATGGGGTGGGATATCCAGATTTAAGCATAGTAAACTCAAATATCTGATTATATTTTCACTTTCCAGGATAAAAATCATCAAATGTGGGGGAAACATAGTGACTCTAAAATTTTGTTTTTGTAATGACTCAATTTTTTCCATGTAATACATCTTTTATTTCTAGGAATTTCTTTAGATCCATCCACTAATATGGCATGAGAATCTGAGTCATAGTGATCCTGTTATTTATATTATAAAAAAATTTAATATATTAATGGAATAGGAGAATAGTTTTCCCAAAATATTTTAATAACACCAGAATGGAGTCTCAAAATATAAATCTATTATCAATGTTGAATCTATAATGTGTGGTTTACCCTATGCATAACCTAAGGTTGGTCATAGCCAGTCATCACATTTAGGTATTCATTAGTGGTTCATATAATTAAAATAAACAATTGAATTTATTTTTTTTATTAAAAATTCCCACAATTGAAGTTCCTCTATTTATACCTTATTATAAAAAAAATGTCCATGGTTATCTACATAACATTGGGAGTATTTCAGATTAGGTTTTTCATTATTCATTAGTGGAACAAATTTGAAATTATTAATAGTAGGATCAAGGTGGATTGTGATGTGGTGGATCAAATATGTCTTATTCATTTCTAGAAAATACATTCTTCAACAAATATCTATCCTAAATCAAGGTAGTGACCATAAATTTTGTTTCAATACATTTTATTTAAATATTGTGTATAAATTCTTATCTACAATTATAATATATGATTTATCTATTATTTATATCATCCCATCTAGAATTATTAAATTTTTAAATCAATTTTATAATTATTATGCCATTTTATCATCATGGATATCACATTTTTTGGATCTTTTCTTAATATTGGTTTGCCAAAATGGTTTCATCTTGGTTTTTGTACTTTTCCCACACCCGTTCTTCGTTCTCCTCATCATTGGACTAGGAGTTCAAACTTAAACATTGTCAGGGAGGGTTCAAGAGTTATCAAACCCTTGGATTCATGGTGGTTGAGTGCTTAAAAAATATTTTGGTGATTTGTTGATGTATCAAGATGGATTTCAATTGATTTATCAAGGATCAGGGATCTGGAGTGGCAAAGACAATGGGACGTGTTATGGGATTAGTGGAAGACCATTAGTGGATGAATGAAATGTAATTTCTAGAAATATAAGGCCAAGAATAAATGGTTGGATATGACCACCATTGTATTTTGGGTGTTTAAATGGTGGGATTCATGGTGATTATTATGGATTTAGAAATTTTGTGATGGATCTATAATTTAAAAAAAACACAATACACACTTTGTAATTTGTAAGAGAATAGGAAGTGTACATCCTTTTCAACAACAGATAGAGTTTTCATCTATGTTAATTATCACATTTTGTGTGGTCAATCCTAAAAACTGTGTGACCCTACCTATGTAGCTGAGTTGTTTTCCAACAGTACACATCCTAATCCTTGTGTGGTCATACATTCCATGCCATATGATATAAATTAAATGTGTCTATGCATGTCTAGATGATCCATGTGCCATCTGTAAATTCCCAGGACTCCGAGTGGTTCAACTTACCATGTTATGTGATGGACATAATGTGTGTAATTTCTTTTACAGATGATCCATGTGTTAGTTGTACGTTCCCATGACCTCGGGTATTCATACACATTGTGTTCCACATGGACACAAAGTGTTATGATACATGGATTCCCCATCCATGTGAAGGGGAGAATATGTCTAGGTGATGAGGCCAGGTAACATGCCATGTGGACCACCTTACTTGTCATCTAATTCTCACATAATCTTCTTCTTGTTGTTTATCCTTCATTAGGAATCATATTTTATCCCACAAGTACAATATCCTGTGTTTTTTTTGACATATAATGTAATAGTGTCCTTTTATTGAATATGATATGTGGTGTGAGGTGTTACAAGTGTGAATAACTTTTAGATGATTCTTTATTATGGTAGTGATCAAGGTATGATCAATGAATTTAGTTTAGGGTTGGAACCCCCTATCAAACAAGGGATCAAGTCCTCATACTGTTTTTATAGGTAGAGAAGATACTCCCCTAATAAGGGTGTTAATCCCTTATCTATGGAGTGTTACTCCCCCATCTTCAAGCTCTGGTGGGTTTTGGCTACACCATGAGTGTTGTGAAGAATAGTTTAAAAGCGAAGGGTCCTCAACACTAATCCTAGTGAGTTTATGCATGATTCATGGTTTATATTTGTGTCTCCCTTAGCTGTGGAGTATAGTGGTGAGGTTTGGGCCTCTTCACATGATTTATTTTGTGGTTATGGATAATGTTAATAATTATAGATCAAAAATTAGAACTATGGAAGACTCGTCATTGTTATCTAGGATATGGAGATGGAGATCCCCATTATCTCTGGATTTGGTATTCTTATTTATATTATCTATGTTTTTATGGTTGTTATATTAGTTTCTAATATGAATTCCTTAATTGGGTTGAGGTATTTTTTATTGTATCATTTTATTTCCCCCATTGTGGTTTTTAGGGTGTCCTATTGGGTATTTATATACTCACCCCAATATGGAATTTTCTAGCACATGTCATGTATTATGCAGGTGATGGATAGCTTGGTGATGACATTGTTGGAGTATAGTGATATCAGGGTACATTGACCATGTTTGGTGGTCATATTTGGAGATCAAGAGTCGGGCTCTCTTTAGATTTCTTTTTATTTCGGTTTTTTTCAAGATGGGACATCTTTCTTGTTGGGCATGTATTTTTACACTTTTATGCTTCAGTTTATATATTATCATACTGTGATTTTTTCCCTAGTGACTAGTATAAATATGAGTTATAATAATAATTTTAATAACTATTGGTATAGGTATGTCATGTGGTACCTATACCAAGGGTTTGACCAAACCATTGGTATAAGTATTGTTTCTAGACAACTATACTAATGTATTTGTAAAAATGTTGGTATAGGTAAGGTATATGAAACCAATAACAATGGTTTGACCAACACATTGTTATAGGTATTGTTTATTGATTCCTATACAAATGGTGTAGTCAAACAGCAAGCATAGTTTTGGTATATGGAACCTATAACATTGGTTTGAAAAAACTATTAGTATAGGTATTTTTTCTAGGAACCTATACCAATAGTATGGTCAACTCGTGGGTATAGTTCATATATACCAATGGTTTGACCAAACCATTGGTATCAGTGATGCCATTACTTATGAAAAATTAGAATAATAATAATAAATACTTTAATATAATTTTTTTTATATGTATGTATATATATTTTTGTATATAATAACATAAAATATTTTTATATATATTGGAAAATTATTTGTAATATAAGCAATAATTTTTGGGATTGAAACCTAACACTGGAATTTTTTTCAATATAAGACCTATACCACTAGTTTGACCAAACCATTGGTATAGGGTTCTCTATTTAATTTCAATATACCAATGGTTTAAGAATCATTTATACAGGTATATAGTGATGAAAAATCACCCAACAGTCCCTCAATCTATTGCTATAGGCTATACCAATGATTTTAGGGGCTATACCAATGGTTCCAAACCATTAGTACAACCGTTTTCTCAGAAGTGAGAGATTATTTCATGTATGGTTACACTCTAGATGTTGTAATATTTATTTATTACTCTACACTTTTATATATATATTCATGTGTGTGTGTGTGTACAAGTTATTAGGAAAAGGCTTACCATTTAATTATGCCTTCTCAATGTCTGTCACAATCTCTTAGCCGATTGGAGGTGAGACTGGGTTTATGGAGGCTCGGCCTTCTGCCAGCCAAGTGGGATCCAGTGGGTCATTTCATAATTGAGTGGCATCAGAGAATTTAATTCCTTTTGATAGTTTTAGGAACTTTCCCCTTATGAGAAAATTTACGGGACTTAGTGAAATGGTTTCAAAGTGTCTCGAGTGTGGATTTCAAGTTAGGAAACATAGTGTTAATGAGGAGTCCGATTTATCTATTCATGAAGACTCTGATTACCTTCAATCCAACTCAACATACATATAAATTAGTTTTAGGGAAAAATTGGTAAATTCATTATATAGGATTGAGTCCTTTGACTGTACTTCTTGAGTTAGCTATCCAGATATTCTCTTTGATCATGGTACGCCTCAATAATTTTTAAGATTCCTCCATGATGATATCAAGATATGATTTTGAGATAGTTCTATAATGATTACCAATTGAGATATGGGGCCTCAGTTTAGGGACCCATTCATCAGGTACTTCTTCAATGACGGAACTAAGTAGTTCTACCACCTCTTGAGAAGAACATAGACCCACCTCCAGCGGTTTGAGCTGATGATTGTTTTCATATTGTGCAGTGGATGCATCAATTAGGACAGGAAGATGATACGTTCAAGAATATCCTGTTACAAGATTTACAATGATAGGGATTGCTTTTGATTCATGGAAATTTATACCCTCAGGTAGTGGAGGATTGGATCAAGGTGGTGGTATGGGTGTTTCGGGTTTTTTGGACCCTGACTGACTAGTTGGTCGCGCTAGTTACTTGTCTTCCTTGTGGTGCAGCAGATGGCTCTGGTAGTACTAGTAAATGATGTTAGGTTAGATAGGGTAATAGAATATGGTATAAAGGGGATGAAAACAAAATATTAAAAAATATATATATTAGTTTTCTTAAATAATTATGATGTTTAATTCATACAGTTAATTAGAAGAAAAAATAATAGAATGAACACAAGGATTTTTATACAGGTTCTGTCCAAATTGGACCTCGTCTGGTCCTATATATCTCTACTTGGGGAGAGATGTGTTTCACACTACCAAATTTTTAAGGGGAATCTTAAAATGACTACAAACTAATTTTTCTAGTGGAAGAATAACCATACAATGACTTTTTATGGGGATTCACACCCCATTTACAAAATTACTTTAGAATACATGGGTCACATCACGAATGGTCCTAACATTATAATATGGGATTAAAAACCCTTAGATAGAAAATTCTTTTTTTTTATCATAGAATAAATACATAAAAAGTGTACATGAAAGATAATAATAAGTGTTATCAACTCAAGAAATCAGATGAGATAAATAGAATAAGAAAAATAAAACATAGGTACCGGTTCTTGAGTGTTTGATCATCTTAATCACATATTCAAGATAGTATAATTAAATTATGATTTTGTTCATACCTTGAGGTATCTCTTAATAGTAGTCATAGATTTTCAGTACAAGAAGAATGTACACACCACTTTTTTCTTCACATTATATAACTTTAAAACACAAAAGTGATCATTGAATATATTTCATTCCATAATTCCTTCACTTTTTCAATCTCTATCAATCAATAAACCAAGATTGATTCAGTTTTACAAAAATAAACTCAACACAACTAAGTATTCATTAGCCAATATAAAATTCAAATAGAATAGTACTAGAATATTGAAGAGAGAGTGAGATATATATTATCATTGTATAATAATCTCTCAACTCATGAATCATATTAAAAACCATAAATAATGACTCAAATAAATTTGAAAACATCCCATAAATAATTTAAATGGTCTCCATAATAATAGGTCAAAGATAAATCCCATAAAAATAGAAAGTTTGAATTTGAAAAATATGAAATTCCAAAAAAAATCTATTTAACTAGAGCATTAAATATGTAATGAAATTAAAAACTTAATAACACTACATTAAAAATATTAAAATAACTTTTAACAAGCTTAATATCGACTAATATTAATTAAGAAATTATAAAATCAATGAAAACAACTTAAAATTAAAAAAATATTATTTTTGAGTTTTCAAGATGTATGTTTCATACATGAAACAAAAAAAATATTTTATCTTCAAAAAATATGAATAAAATAATTGGAAACACTTCAAATAGGTTATACATAATTAATATGACTTTATAAAGTTATTAGAAAAATTTAAACATAAGATGAAAACATTATGTAAATTGATATATGAAACATGATATATAACCGAGCATTTTTTCTATAGGAATTTTAATGAACTCTGTAGGAACATATATATAGTGGTTTTCAACATAGGAATTTTTATCTATGTAAGAGGACAATCCACATAGAAAATCAAGTAAGTGATTCACTATGTAGGCATTTTATGTATATAAATCATTTAATTGATTCACATAAGGGAATCACATATATGAATTCCTTCCATAGGTAATTCACATTTCCAATTTAAGAAATGGATATAGATGTTGGAAAATATCATAATGGATTCATGTAAATAAATTAATCATTTTATGAATTTATGTATCCAAATTTCTGAAAACTAAAAATTGACTGCATTTTCAAATTTCATAGAAAAAAATGACCTTGATAAAGAATAATTAGCTTTGGGTCCTTTTTATTTCAATTTATAGAATTTAATTATATTTCTAATGATTCAAGAATCACCTTAATCATATCTATATAACTTGTTTTATCATCAAATAACTAAAGAAAAACATTTCTTAAAAATAAGAGATATCTGAAAAAAAACATGTAGTGAATTCATACCTACTTTCAAACATGACACACATCGATTCAGAATTTTTTTTTTATTATAATTAAATTTAATAAATATTATTAAATTTCCAAAAAATAATCACTCAATTTCGTTTTTTCAGCTTAATTTATAGTAAAAATACAGAGGGAAACCAAAACTAAGAAATCGGCTGCATGGATTCAAAATCGACTATGTGAATTATGAAATAGCTAAATGGTTAATGAACTTGTTATGTGGTGTATAGTATCTTTACTATATAGGAAAAATAAAAAATGTATAAAATATATTTAAAGGTACCAAATTAATTATTTATCCAAGTAACTCTAAATAATACTTGTAGAACATGTTATGAGCTATTAAAACATGAAATCAAAAGATAATTTACGAAAATATAATGATTTGATCAAGATTAATAATACTTTAATAAATATTCTATTATAATATATAATAAATATTAAAATATTAAAATATTTAATTAAAAATTTAAAAAATTAAACATATGATAAAATTGATCGATAATTAGAGGGTTTTAACCAATAAACCCAAAAGATACATGTAAGCACATGCATAAAAATATCCACATTTTTATTTAATTAAAAAACCAAAAATAAATAACAAAAACAATTCTCCCCTTTAAAAAATATAAAATTAATTTTTTTAGACATATATCAAAGATCAATGATAATTTTATCCACATTTAGAACACAGAATTAAATAAAGTGGGTATAATTGTTTGTGAAACAATAATGTGATATATTTTACAAAAAAATGATTTATGAAAAATAGACATTTAAATAGTTATTTTACATCATATAGGATGTATGAGAAGTTTTATAATAGTCATATAGAAAATAAATATCTACATATATTAAACACAAGTAATCTAAAAATTGATTCCATATTTTACAGATTTCGGGTAAATTTATAATTTTCAGTATAAAAACATATTAAAACTCCTCCCAAAATTTATTAAATCATAAAAATTATTAACAATCCAATAATACAAGATCATATTTATGTTTTTCAGAAAATTAAAAGTCTAATGTCTTTGTGAAGATATATGTAATTTGATTTTATATAGGGATTAACAATAAAACGATGTCACCCTTATTCACTTTTTATCTAATAAAATAAAATATAACATTGATATGTTCTGTTCTAGAATGTTGTAAAGGATTCATAGAAATTAATATTTAATATTTATTTTCACAATAAATTAGAAATTTATCAAGATAAATACAAAAATTACCTAAAATTTTCTTAATACATAAACATTGAGGATAATAACTAATAGCAGAAATATACTCATCTTATACAGCATATAGAACAGTTGATAATTGATTCTTATAAGGACAAAAAATTAAACTATTTTTATTAAAAATACCCATACCTCTTGTTGTTTTTCTATCAATTTTATAGCCTCCAAAATCGTAATTATAATATTATATTAAATCAAAATAATTTTAATTAGAATAAAACAAAAAATAATTAATAGAGCATTTAACATATCTAAATATACTTTTCACGGTTTTAAAATGACTCTCTCTAGGGTCATCTTAAAACCTTTCACATAAGAAACATTAAACATGACATGAGGTCTAGATGTAGTTAAATAAATTAGGATACAGATCATGCCCCTATAAACATTAATATCAATGTATTTTCCAAATGTATCAACGTCTCATTTACACCTAGTACTCATATGAGTTTTTATATATTTATAGGAATCAAAACCAAACAATTTAACCAACTCTATAAAATAAAGAAATTGATTAATAAAAATTCAACCTTCTCCTTGAAAAATTAAAGTACAAGAAATAAATTTAATTCCCCCATTATTTTTACATCAAACTCAAATGGCATCAATTTGGAAAAATCATTACAAATTAGTTCACTAGAAGATCCAAAAACTATATCATCAACATAAATTTTCACAATTAAAGTATAATTCAAAATTATTTTAATAAAAATATTTTTATCAACATTATTATTAATTAAACCATTATTTAATATAAATAAATTAATCCATTCATAAGAAGCATGTAGTTCTCGTTTGAGACCATAAATATTTTAGATTATTTAAAAACATGACAATGAATTTTTTTTCATTTTGAAAACCATGGGGCTGATTAACATAAACATATTTTTTCATAAAAACATAAAAGAAATAACGTTTTATATCCATTTATTATAACTTAAAACCTTGAAAAAAAGTAAAATATAATAAGATTCTGACAGCCTCTAACTTGAAAATGGGTGAAAATGGTTCCTCAATGCCAATACCTTATTATTAAGAGAAATATTTGGAAATAACTCTGCATTTATTATTAGAAAATATGTCTAGATTCATTCATCTTGTTTTTAAAGATCCATTTAGTTCTGATTACTTTATTACACTAAATATATTATACTAAAGTCTAAATATTAATTCTAAAAAATAGATTAAGCTCATTTTTCATATCAATAATCTATTTAGAATATTTTGAAGAATCGTTATTATTATTAGGAATAAAATCACATATAAAAGAATAATTTTCATAAAAATTTAAAATGGTATTTCTTATTTTTATTCCAGAATCAAAATTTCCAATAAAATTTTCAACTAGATGCTCTCTATGAGTATTATATGATTTTGGATCAGTTCAAGAAGGAGTATAATCCCACTAAATTGATTCATCCTAATGTTCATATTTTTATTCACCAAAAATAAAATCTATAAACTCATCATAAAATACATTATAATCAAAAATTAATTTTACCTTATTTTTATCAATCCTAACAAGAAAAGTTTATTCAATAACCATCGTATTGTATTATAAACTCTAAAAGTTTTACTATTAATAGAATAACCATGAAAAATACCTTCATAACTTATTACATAAAATTTACATAAATTATTATCGGAATTTAAGATCGAAACGTTACAACCAAAAACTCTAAAGTAATAAAATTTGGGTTTTTTATTTTTAAATAATTTATAAGGAATTTTCTTGAAATTTTTTTAACAATAATTCTATTTTAAATATAAAAAACATTCAAAATAGATTCAGCCTAAAATTATCTAGCCAAACTATATTCACCTAACATATTTATGGTCATTTCAATAACGGTTCTTTTTTTATTCTACAACAGCATTTATTATGGTCATCTACCATTAAAAATTTTATAAAAATAATTTTTATTTTAAAAAAGTTTTTCAAATTCTAAATTAGGAAATTCAAATCCTTTATCACAATGTATTGAAACAATCATACCACCATTTTCATTTAGAACTAAGTTACAAAAAACAATAAATCTTGATAAAGTATCATTTTTTATAAAGGAAATATACAAATTTAAATATAATATAATGATTAACAATGAAAAAATTATATTTTTTCCATCCAATTATATAAATTTGAGTATGACCAAATAGATCAACATGTACTAACATACGGGTCTATTAGTACTTATCTAATTCATAGGCCAAAAATAAACTTTGTATTGTTTCCCTTTCATATATGTGTTACAAACATAAATCTATTCTTTATTCAAGGTACGAAATTATAGCACATTCATATATAACAATATTAAATTTAAAAGATAAAATAATGGATGGAAAAAAAATTCTGTCATTCTATATAGTATTCAAACACATAATATATTGAACAGTAAATTAAAAAAATAGTATAAATATTTTCCTTTCCATTAGCATAAAATAATATAATATAATATTTAAAAACTAAAAAATAATCACTTTGAAATTTTAATTCCATTACATCATCACATAATTGAGATATAATAATTAAATTATGTTTTAAAGATTCAACATATATAAATTTAGAAATAAAACTAGAATTAGAAATACCCACTTTACTAAAACCTTTTACTTTGCCTTTGAAATTATCTCCAAATGTAACAGTTCCTCCATCAAATGTGTTGTATTTGGTAAACATTAATCTATTTCTATTCATATTCCTAGATAATGCACTTCCTAAGTACCAAATATTGTTCTTGAGTTATCCAAGGCATTTTTTCAAAAAAATAAATTACATGACAATTTTGGTACCCAAGCTACTTTGGGTCTAATTGTATTAGCAATAAAATAATTTGGTCCCCATTTAGAATTAAAACATGAATTTTATGGTACTATAGAAAATAAAGTTTTTAAAATATGAGTATTTTTAAATATAAAGTATTATTTGAATCTAAGAGAACAATAATTTTCATAGTGACCTTTCGTGACACATTTAAAACTTGTGACATTATAAATATAACCATTTTATTATTTATGAAATGATTTTTATACATTTGAGGTAATATTCTATCATATCTAATACCATCCTTATTTTTATTTATTTTATTAAAGTAAAACATCTTATGATATTTTCCCCAACCTTTAATAAAAGTATAAAAAAACTTTTCTATAGACTTTCAACTTCCTTTTTCAATTTTTCATTAAAATCTAGAGTAGATTTAAAATTATCATAAACTATATAATGAGAAGAAGAATACGTATTCATTATTTTTTCATTCTACTATAAAATTATGTTATTTTTAGAAATAATTTTTTCATTATTTCATTTAAACTTATTATATAATTCAACGACATTGAAAACATCTTTTCTTAATATTTCAATTTCTTTATTTCATTTAGAAACATTAATATTTTCAAAATCACAGTTATAATTATAATATACATAATAAAATCCAACATCACTAACATTATTCATTGAATCCAAAAAGTATATGTCAGTATATTATTTATCATTTTCATATTCTTCACTAGAATTGGATTCTTCTGTACAACTTCAACTAGTTGTCAATTCCTTTGTCTATCTTTTTATATATTTTTTTATTATTTATTTTCTAACATTTTGGTGTGATATTACCTTTCATCCAACACTCAAAATAAGTAAACTATTATATATTATAATTAATAAAACCCTTATTATCTCCCTTTCATTTATACTTTTTAGGTTTTCTTCTAAATTAATTCTTGAATCCATTATTTTTTTCATTAATTTATGGACTTCATTCATAATCTAGGAAATATTTTCTTTTTAATTATCTTATAATTCAAAATCAAATGTTTTAGTAGAAAAAAAAAATTATAAAATTTTAACGTTACACCTTTTCTTTTCCTTATCTCTACTTTTACTATGCTCTTAAGTTCTAGTTCAAACTAACGAAATGATCTAATAAATTCATTAAGAGTGTACTCCTTGAAGTTCATGCTTTCATCAATGGAAACCTTAATTGCATGAAATTTCATCAATCATGATCACATGACTCAATCAAAAAATACTGGGTTTTCTAAATATTCTCCAAGGGAATTTATTCCATTTGAAATGCTTGTGAATCGATGAAACAATTGATTTATTTTTTTGTATTCACCAATCTAGAATTCTTGGTATTAATCTCTAAGAATTCAAAGATTGTTAAATATAAATTTTTATATTCCAAGGTGAGTAACTTGTAGAATATTCCAAATCTCATGAACTATAATACAAGAATACACATGACTGAACATACTTCTATTAATAGAATAATATAAAATATTAAGAACTTTTCAATTTAACACATAACTAGTTTCATCATTTCAAGTAAATGTGTTTGGTTTAGCTTTAGGTATTTTGTATTATTTTTTCATGATTGACTAGTGTTCTATACAAAAAAAATTAGATTTTTCACTTTTCCAGATCACAAGTATCCATAATATTTTTAATCAAAGTGTGGTGGATTTCATGGAATCTAATAAACATTTATGTTTATTCCTTCCATCTTAAATATCATTTTCTATAGACTATGTGTTCTAGGAATAATTTAGAATAATAAAATATAAAAAAATACTCTATATAAGTATTTACTAAATTCTAGAAGGAACAATATTTGATACCAATTGTTTGGTATTGGTAAAAATAATAATTGAATCAAACTATCCATAAGAAGGTTATCCATTGATACCAATTGTTAGGTTAAATAGGGTAATAAAAGATGGTCTAGAGAGGGGTATATATAAGAAATTGAAAAATTAAAACAAAATAGATCAATTATATTAATTAATTATGGAGGTTAATTATTACCAATAATTGGTATAGAAAATAAAATGATGGACACAATTATTTCTATACTGTTTTAGTAAAAATTGGGCCTAGGCTAGTCTTATACCTCTCTACTCGAAGAGATATACATTGTTCTCTACCTGATTTTTAAATTGGAATCATAACCCAATTACAAACTACATTTTATATTGGAAGAATAGCACGACATCTGAATTTTGTATAGGGATTCATATCCCAATTAAAAACATGAATTTAGACTAAAGGAGTTACAATATGAACAGTCCTAAATCTAGAATCTGGGAGTCACAACCAGAATACAGAAAATTCCTTTGTATTTAATAGAATATAAATAAAATAAAATTTATCTTAAAGATAGGAAGAAGTGTTAGAGACTTAATAAATCATAATAAATAGATAGAAGAAGACTAAAACATATATGGTTGTTTATGAGTGTTTGATTAGCTTCATTATCTCATCAAGGAAATAAAAGTAAAACATATTATTAATCATCAATTAAGAGATCATCCAAAAATAGTAGGAAATGTTCATCACATGCATAATGTACATAACATGTTTTTCTTCATAGTGTATCACTTAGAAACATGAAATTAATCTTCAAATATATATCGTATTAGAATTATTTTACTTGTACACATTTTATATATCAATAAAAAAAACTACATCCACTTTTAACATAAAATAAACCTAAAATATCTAAGAAGTTTTTTTGAAATTTAATGTTCAAATAGAATAATACTAGATTATCATGGAGATAAAAAAAGATATTGTTGTATCATAATAATTTCGCAACTCATGACTGAAATTTAAAACAATAAATATATATTAACATCCATTTTAAATCATCTGATAAATAATTTAAATGATATCCATAATAATAGTTCAATGATAAATCCCATCAAAATATAAATTTTGATTTCAAAAAATATGAAATTCAAAACAGTCTGTTTGATACAAGTAGTAAATAGGAAGAAAAATTAGAAACCAAATAACACCTCATTAAAATAATAAAAATAGGTTTGAACAAGTTTAATATCATCTAATACAAATATATAAATAATAAAATTGATGAAAAATACTTAAAATGACAAAAAAATAGTTTTTGAATTGCATGTTTCTTGTGTTAAACTGAAACACTCATTGATCTTCAAAAAAACATTTTTGAAAGTAATGGGAAACAATTCACATAGGTTGTAGATAATTAATATGAATTTATAATGTCATTCTTATAATCTAAACATAAGAAAAAAACATGAAGTAAATATATATATGAAACACAACGTAAAATAGTGTATTTTTAGTATAGTAATTTTAATGAAATATATGGAAAAATTTACAAAGGTGGTTTTAACGTAGGTATTTTTATCTATGTAAGAGAGCTGACCACATAGTCAAATAACCTATGTGCTTCACTACATAGTCATTTCATGTATGGAAATCATGTTTGTGTTTCACATAATGGAATCATGTATAAGAATTCCTGATGTAGGAAATTCATGTATTTTATTTATGTAAGGTATATCTTTGTAGGTTAATCACATAGGTGATTCACATAAGTGAATTCATACCATAAGGTATTTATATATCTGAATTCATGAAAACATAAAATTGATTTACTTTTCAAATTTCATAGTTAAAAATGACCTTGAAAAAGGTATAATTATATTTCGGTCATTTTAACTTATATTTATACAATTTCATTAAAATTATAAATAATCAAGAATCACCTTACTCGGATCTATATAAATCATGTTGTAATTAAGAAAAATAAGAAAAATAGTTTTGAAAAATAGAAAAAATAAGATAAAAAACATGTAGTGACTTCATATTTAACCTTATATATGATAGAAATTGATTCAGAAGTTTATTTATACTAATTAAATGTATTAAACATTCCTATATTTAAAAACATTACTCAATTTTGAGTTTTATAGATCAATTTATAGTCAAAATATATAGGAAAAGTGAAACATGCAAATTAGCTACATGGATTCAAAAATCGGCTATGTGAATTCTGAACTGGATACATGGTTAATGAAATAGCTATGTTGTGTGTAGTAATTTTGTTGTATGGGAATAGTGAAAACATATATTAAAGATATTTAATGATCCCAAATGATTTATTTATCCTAGAAACTCAAAAATAACTTATAGAATATTTTACGATCTATAAAAACATGAAATCAAAAGATAATTTATGTAATGAATATAATGATATGATCAAGAATAATTATACTTTAATCAATATATAATAAAAATAACAATTTAAAACTTGTAATTAAAAACCGTTAAAAAATTAAACGTATGATAATATTAATCAAACATGATAGAAGGTGTAATTAATAAAAACAAAAATACATGAAAGTGCATGAACAATCAGATGAGACACTTTTGTTGTGTTTTCTTCAAGAGTTGTGGTGATAATGATTTCATAGGTTTTCCATGGGTCTAGACCCCCTTATTAGGTGGAATAGAACTAGAATAAACTTATGGTAAGAGGTTTATTCTTGGTTAGGACCCCTCTCGATGATGGTACTCATGGTGAGACCTCCATAAGGAGATGTTGGGTGTTATTAGATCCCTATGACGGTGATATATGACATTTCATTGAGAATTAAATAAAGAGAGACACTTCCCCCATCAAGACGTGTTCTTGTGACATCATCCAAAATCATGCAGATGAGGCGGTACCTCCCAGAGAGGATAGTGTCGATGTTTTGTGGATGGGTTTTCTTAACTTTTGTATTGTGATTGTATTTATAATCTAATATTTCATATAAGGACCAATTTATGGTGGATATGAAGGAACGGGGAAAGAATACTTCGATTAGTAGGGGCATATGACCCCCATACCCCAGGTGTGATTAAGGTATTATTTATTTGTTCTTTACCCTTGTTTCAATTTTTCTACACGGTAACAATCCACTATCTATAGATGTATCCCATATTTAAGGCCTATTGATACAAGTAGATCCTTGTGATATAGACCCTTCTATTTGGAGTCTCTTATAGTGGAGGATTTGTTATCACACTTCTACTAATAGTGTGACTTGAATCTGGGAATAGAAAGAGCCTTGTGTGGAGTCCTTCCATAGATTCTCTAGACCCTATGATGTTTTCCTTGTTTTGGACCAGTTTCCTACTATCCAAACCCATATTTACTACACTAGTGATGGTTACAGTGTTCCAGAGTTAGTGGTACTTGGATTACCATTCTTTAGTGAGAAGAAATATGAGGCATAGAAATAAGAGCTTGGGTGAATAAGGGTCCATCTTATTCTTTATCAGTTTTCTAGTATAACTCTTGGAGAATCAAATGTTATGAGCTCCCAGTTCTTATTATGTGGGAGAGGTATAAGGATGTATTTCATGAAGATGTTTCATGTTTACCTACCCATTGAGAATTTATTTTATGAATATACATGAACTAGGTAAGGCATGATATCTAAGATAGCGTATCAGATGACTCCATATAGATATGAGAGATTGAGGTGTTGTTGGAGGATCATATAGATAAGGGGCTTTCTGATACTGATTTAATTCTCCTTGGTATCCCGATGTTGTATTCCTAAGGGGTGGTTGACATCTTGAGTCAAGGTGTGGATTGACACCACCAGAGTCTGGTGACATTTAGGAGGAACTATCCACCCCTGAGAACTCATTACTGCTTCTCCATGTGGTTTGGGGTGAATTAATTCCTGGATTTTTACTTTAGGATAGTTTATCACCAACTCCATGTTTAAGAGGACCATGTACCAATAATATCTTCTTAGATACACTACGGTTTTTTATTTCATTCGTGATACCATTTGAAATGTTATACTCCTCACCATAGTTTATGATACACAAAAAATTGATCATTAACCCTTCTTGTATTAGTTCATTGTTGTATTCTATGATGGTTTCCTCATGTAATCATTATGGTATACCACATTTTTATTACAAAACATTTCATTACATTTTATAAATAGAGGATCATTTAAAGTTTAGTGTCTTAGAAAAAAGGTACATAAGTCAAGAAAACATAAAACATTATTATATATCACTTTAAATTATTCTTCAAGGTTCATCCTAAGTAAACTTATTTCATATCATAACCTAGGTACATACATTAAAGGAATGGGTGAGTATAAGGCCCAGTAAGGGAAATCAAGAGAAACAGTTTACTTGTGATCTTGAGGAATATCAATAAGAACATAAGTAATATAATAAAAGAATTAGAAAGAGGCATATAATGATAATAATAAAATGAATAATAACATGAAAATATGGATACAACCTTTAATTGAGTCCTTCATAATAATATCAACAAGGTTTATCACTCAGGTTTCATAAAAATTATCAAGGTTTTTCACCAAGGTATTTTAAAACATGTCATATATAGAGAATAAATTATTTACCTAGGGTATTGGAGGGATATCAAGGAACAGACTTCATATAAATTAATTAATATGATTCTCATAGATCATAATAAAAAATTTCATAAATAACCCATTCTGAATAAAAGGAACAGGTTTCATATCAAAATCATGATGTTTTATAAAGTGCTTAAAAACAATATCCTTTTATAATTTTAAAACCATGGAAATAGAAAGAGGGTTTCATGTATTTCATTCCCAGAATTAAATAGATAATTTTTACATCTATTTTAATTTCCCTATATAATAAATAGGTTTGGTTATTCACAAAAGAAAATTAAATAATTTCTGGATAAAAGAGAGAAATTTTGAGATGTAAAATCAACATCATAACAGCTATATAACATGGTTTTTAAAAAATTAAAAAGAGAAGGGAAAATGAAATTGAATGAATAAAATACTATAAATGAGTTAAAGGGATATAATAAAATGTAAATAATAAAAAAGAATCAAATTTTTAAATATATACCACATAAAAAAAAGAAAACTTAATAGGGAAAGAGATGTGTATATTTCCCGTACCATGAAGAGTGACTCCTAAAACATGAATATAGAGACCTTGGGATATTGAGGACTCATTGGGAGGTAATAAATTCATATGTTTTTTATTAATTAATTAGGAATGAAATATAATGGGGAAATGGGTGGATATTTATAGCAAAAGTGGGGTCGTCTTTTATTAATTTCCTTGGACACCTCAGTAGTGGTATTTGCAAAACCATGGGCTTGTCCACGGTATTTTTCCATGGTATTGATCACTTGGAACACCTATTACATTATTTTAATTCAAAACATTCAACTAAAATTTTATATTACTCATTATATCATTATGAAATAGTTATGATTTCATTAAACATATAGAAAAACTTAAACTGTTTTTTTTCTATTCAAAAAAATTAAAGTATTTTATAAAATTATCAAAATTTTACCATAACCTAATATTTAAAATATTATTCCAAAAATGGTATTTATTTAATCATGAAAATTCTATAAATATTATAAATTTAACTTTTAACTATAAAAATAATTATTTATTAAACATAATAGCGGAAAGAAAATGCATAGTAAAATTTTCGACACTTGAAAAAAATAAACTTATTTTATCATTTATAATTAAATAAGAGTATTTTTATGATACAATTTCATTATAATAAACATTAATAAAATATTATTTTAATATAACTATTTATTTCTCACATAGAAGAACAATTTTTACCTGAAAAAACAATTTATCAAATTCTATCTCAATTTTTAGGCAAGACTATTCAAAAAATAGAAATGATGAAATAATAATTTTATTAAAACAAAGGGATTACATTATAATTAACTAGTTAATCAACACATAACACCTTATAATACCCAAATATGATCTATGGGTGAGGTGTGTGATAGTGATAGACTCATGGGGTGGCTCAACTAACATCACCTGAGTGGTAACCTCTACTAACTTGAACTTATCTTGTAGGTGATTTCGTTCAAGCTTAACATATTGAAGCTCGGCTTGGGCTTGGTCAAGATTGAAGCCCAAATACCCTATATATCTCCCAAGTACTATGAAATGGGGTTCTTATGGCATGATTCTACTGAATTATCCCATTGAATCTTCTTTCAATATTAATTAACCATTATATTTTTTATTTATAATACTAATTATAACATTAAAATTATTATTAAGAGTATTGTCTCCAATGGTAATGTTGACCAATGGAGATAATTATACAATAGATGAAACCCAAAGGTCACATTTGAATTATAATCAATTCATTAGTAAAGGGATATATTTTTTTGTTTATAAAATAATATAACACACATTTTCAAGAAACAGGTATCATTCAAAAATTTTGGTTTGTCACATTCTTCCCCCCTAAAAAAATTTAATTCCTGAAATTTTAACTCATTCCCTCGGCTGAAAAATGGTGGTGGAATTTATGCATCATTGTTTCCTCTGGTTCCCACATGGATTATTCATATGTTAGGTTCCTCTAAAATACTTTAATGAGGTGGGTAGTCTTGTTGCATAGAACCTTGTCTCTATGGTCTAAGTTCCCCACTAGTTGATCATCATAAGATAAGTCATGATCCAGTTGTACCAACTATGGATTCAGTATATGTGAAGGGTTAGTTATGTACTTCCTCAAGATAGATACATGGAAAAAATCATGAACTTGAGATAGATTTGGAGGAAGTTCAAGATGATCGGACATTGCTCCTATGCGAATGAGAATTTCATAGGGTACAATGTACATGGGGATGAGCTTCCCTTTCTTTCCAAACTGCATGACTCTCCTCTGAGTTGAAATTAGATCGAATACTTTTTCTCCAACATCAATATCCAAGTCCCTTATATGGTTGTTAGCATAGATATTCTACTAACTCAAAGAAGACTTTATGTTTTGTTAGATGGGATAATCCTTTTCAGTTATCTCTTGCACAAGATCAAGCCCAAAAATCTCTCTCTCACCAGATTCATCCCAAAAAGTCGGATTTCTAAATTTTTTCCCATATAGATATTCATAGTATGCCATTTGAATACTCAAATGGAAGCTGTTTTTGTATAGAACTCAACTAATGGGAGATTTTGATCCCATCCACCTTTAAATTCCATTAATCATGTTCTCAATATGCCATAAAGTGTCTGAATAGTCCTTTAATATTGACCATCATTTTTAGGGTGATAGGCTTTATAAGAATTTCAATTTAGTATTTAGATCATGTTTATTACTTCTCTAGAATTTTTATGTAAGACATGGATCATGATTATAAGTGATAGAAATTAGAACTGCATGCAACATTTTAACTTCCTTTATGTATATCCTTTAGTGTTGGTCTAGATATAAATCTTCTCGAATACAGATAAAATGGGAATCTTGGTGAGACAATCCACGACAACTCATCTCGCAGCATTACATTTTCGATGTTTTTGGGAGACAGGTGACCAAATCTACAGTGATATTGTCCCACTTAAATTTTGGTATGGTTAGTGTTTTTAATACCCCTTTAAGAAGTTATCACTCTTCCTTCACATGTTAACACACCAAACACATTATAGTGTAAGCAATTGTCTCCCTTTTCATGTTATCCCACCAATAATGATCTCGAAGGTCTCTATACATTTTAGTGTTTCTAAGATGTAGAGATAATGTAGAGCTATGTTTTTCATTCATTATCTCCCTTATTTATAGAATATATGGAATACATAGTCTTGTATAATATTTTAGTACACCTTCTTGATTGATATTAAGCTCTGGAAACATCCCATTCTTCACATACTCTATCTTTTTTCTGTGAGAAAGGATCTTCTATTTTATATTTCGTGATCTTATCTAGTAATGATAGTTGAGAAATAATTTGGGATAGGTTTGATGATTTTCCTTCCCTTACAATTACCATGTCTAGTTTTACTAGGTATTTAATCAAAGGATCTCTTAGAATCCTCATCATTTTTATCACAATAGGTTATTTCCTAGTTAATGCATATGAAACTTTTTCTTTTCTTTAGAGACAATGATTAATTGAAAAATCATAGTCTTCATAAAGTTCCAACCATCTCCTCTATCTCATGTTCAATTCCTTTTTCATGAAATATAATTCTAACTTTGATGGTCTATATATATATCACATTTCTCCCAATAAAGATAGTGCCTCTATATCTTTATAGAAAAAACAACCTCATCTAGCTCTTGGTCATGTGTAGGATAGTTTTTCTCATGTGTTTTCAACTGTCAATATTTATAAGCTATCACATTTTCATTTTTCATGAGGACACACCCAATACATTTCATAGATGCTTTACTAAACATAATTAATCCTTCTCTTATATAAGGTAGAGTTAACATGGGTGTAGTAACCAATCCCTTCTTCAGATCATGGAAAATTTCTTCACACACCTTTGTCCAAATGAACTTGACCCCTTTTCCAGTTAACTAGGTATGTGGATTAGAAATTCATGAACAATTTTTCAAAATCCTCCTATAATATCCTGCTAATCCAAGGAAACAATGAATCTCATTTAATGATGTCGGATGATTTCACTCTCCCAAAACCTTTTTCTTTCTAGGTTCAACTAATATTCCTTCTTTGGTTACAACATCCCCCAAGAAAGTAACATGATGAAACCAAAATTCACATTTTATTAACTTTCCTAGTAGCCTCTCCTTCCTCAATGTTTTCAATATAACCCTTAGATGATCCTCATACTCCTTGAAATTTTTGGAATATTTCAGAATATCATTATTAAAAACTACTAAGAAGTTATCAAGACAGTCCTTAAAGACTCTATTCATCAAATCCATAAAAATTTCAGGATAATTAGTTTGGCTGAATGGAATAACAACAAAATAATAACTCCAATATCTTGACTGAAAGGAGGTATTTATAATATATTCTTTCTTCACCCTCAATTGATGATAACCAAATAAAATATAAATCTTGGAGAATAACTTATCCCCACAAAGTTGGTCAAATAAATCATTAATTCTTGGAAGAGGGTTCTTTTTTTCATTGTGATCCTATTAAGTTCTCTATAATCAATGCATTGACACATTGATCCATCATTCTTCTTGACAAAGAGAATAGGTGCTCCCCATAGAGACACACTTGGATGGATAAATCCCCTCTCCAAAATATATTGGAGTTTCTTCTTTAATTCATCCATCTCCATGTTATTCATTCTATACGGGGTATCTAAAAACGACTTGGATCCAAGAATAAGTTCAATCGAGAACTCTACCTCTATTTATAGGGGAGGCTTAGTTAATACATCTGAAAATACATCAATGTATTCCTTAATTATGGGTACATTCTCTATGCACATACTTTCATTTCTTTCTTTATCATCACCCATAATTTTCATAAGGAAGGCTAAAGGTGGTGCTTCTAGACAAGATCGGTTCGAGATATCTCTCCTTTGAAAACAACAGTATGTTTCCCATTCAAGTCTGCTAATATTTACTTTCTTATTTAATTTATATTAGAATTATATGTTGATATCTAGTACATCCCCAGTATAATTTTGAATTCCATCATGGGAATGACTATTGGATTTGTGATGAGATTATGCACACAAAATTAAATACTATAGTTTCTATACAATGTTGATGCTTGGATAATATTACAAGGAATATTTACTAATATTTGTACTTCTAGAAGTTCAGGTATTGATTCTATATTCTTTGCAAACTTGGAGGAAATAAAGGAATGTGTAGAACCAAAATCAAACAAAGTACTTGCTAGATTTGAGAGAAAAATGAGACTACCTTCCACCACATAATTTGGAAATTCAACATCAACCTTTATGATAGAAAAAGAACGTCCTTACTCCCTTTGTATATTATAGGGATGATGTTGATTGACTTCTACTGCCCTCGGATTTGGACATTGATTGGAAAAGTGTCCAAGTTATCCACACTTGAAGCATTGGACCTCAGGTAGGGCCTGCACCATCTCCCCAATGTCTTTAGGGTTGAAAGGTTAGGCTTCACCTCACTATGACAGTTTCTATAAATATTTCCATCTCTTCCACACTTATAACAATTACCACTCTTGAGCATACAGTTCCTTGAATGATTTTTCCCACATTTGTTTCGTGTGGAAAGTTCCTCTTGCCTTCCTTCTCTTCCTTGGTCAAAGATACTCCCCATGTTTGGCTCCAAATATCTCTTCTTTTCATTTGATTTGTGGGACTAATATGTATCAAAAAAACTCTAATTCAAATTTTATTGAACTCCTCACGATCTTCTAAAGGTTTTCATAATCTCGGTTGGCAAGATTCTATCTTAGATAAGGTCTTAGTCCACCAAAGAATCTATCAACCTTCCCATTAGTATACATGAAAAGTCTAGAGGTGTAACAAAAAATTATTGTGAATTTCATCTCATATATTCCCAAAGATTCATTTTCCTTTTTATTTACCTCTAGGAATTCCTTCTACATTTTCATTCACATTGAATGAAGAAGTGTTTTTGGAAAAAGTTTCCCCTGAACTTGTCCCACTATATATCTTCAATCTCCCCACTTGGATTTTTATTTTTATTAGAACCCACCATTGGTCATCATGTTCCTTTAAGCCGTATATATCCAGGGTGATTTTCTCTTATTCTGAACAATGGAGTACATAAAAAAATTCGATAGAGGTTATCTACTATTTAGAAATCAATGGGTAAGTAGATCCACTAAAAGATGTTGGTCATTGACACATAAAGGACTTATCGGAAAGTTGTTCCCATTATGGTGAATCATGTAACATCCAAGATCCAGGTGCCTCCCAAAGGTACCCCATACCTGGTTGTTCACATGGCCATAAGCACATTTCCACAAATTCCAGAGGCTACCGACAAAGAGCAATGGTCTTCGGTGAGATAGTGGGAAAAATATTCCCTTATTGGTAGAGAAACATAGCGGAAACAAACTGTAAAAAACAATAGTGTAAGCAATAATACCATACAACAAAGTAAACAATGGAAGACTGATAGTATAAAAAATTGAAGCACATACATGTAAAAAATGATGCATGTCACAAGTATCTAGTATATCATCAAAACAAGTCACGATGATGGAAATACTACACAAAAACAAAGGTACTAAAAATAGTAAATAACTCCAACAGCATCGCAAGCCTTAGCTTGGTCAAATTCTCTCCAACTCCAATAGCAATCAAGTACCTAATATAGAAGGGATCGTGCCCCTATCTATACCTATAACCATATATTCAATTTTGGTACAAAAGCATGACCTAAACAGGGTGTGAGACGAATCCCATTAGGCAACCATCAAAAGATCTGTGCATAATTGTCAATGAATATATAGAGCAGGTGATATGTAAAATGAAGCAATAAACAAGTAAGAACTCAAAAGTAAATTGTCCTATAGTTTCCAATTTACATTAATTTACATTTATTAATTATTTAAAATATTGATTAATGATTTCGTGAGATCTAGCCTAAGCTATGTATCCCCGTGTAATAAAAAACAGATGTCTCAGAAGACCATCCAACAATCAAGTAAAACTGAGTCCAATCTTGTTCTTTGGCTAGACAGACTTTCCACAGTCAACAGTAAAAATATCACATTGATCCTCTAGGTGGATCACATAGTCTGACCCCTACGATAAAGTTTTCAAACAAAAACAAAGACTCTTTGAGGAATCACTCTCCATAAATGTAACGTCCCGGTTCTAGAAGACACCCAGAGGTGCCCCATGCCTGGTTCACCACATGACCTCAAGAACATTTCCCCAAATGCCAGAGGTTTCCGACTAGCAGTGAGGGCCTTGGTAAGTTATTCAGGAAACTATGCGCTAATTTGGTAAGGTATACAAGAAAAATAAATTAACAGTAAATAGCGGAAGCATTAAACAATACGCAACAACTGAAACCAAAGAGTGCAAGAAATGAATATATATTAATGATGATAATTATGCAGCAGGTACAAGTATCTAAGGAACGCAACAAACACAACAATGTGGTGAAATACAAGAAAAAAACAAAGTACTAAAATAACAGCAACTCCTGCAGCATCGCAAGCCTATGCTTGGGACTTTGCTCTCCAGCCCCAAGAAATCAAGTACCAGAAGTCGAAGGGCGCTTACCCTTATCTATACCTGCAATAACAAAGTCTTCTTGGGCCCAAAAGCATGGCCCAAACAGGGTGTGAGATACAATCCCAGTAGGAAATCACCCAAAGATCTGTACCTAACAGTCAATGAATACAAGGCCAGTAAAAGTGCAGGAAGCAGTAAATAGAAAAGCACACAGTATCTAAAATCCACAGTTCTATCATATAAAGTACACAAGTAAACAACCAACAACATGTAGAAAATAGGTAACCCTCTGGGTAGCTATCACAGCCTAACCCCTATGGTTCAAACTAAAAGTACTAGCAACTCTCTAGGAGGCACACACAGTCTCACCCCTATGGTTCAGCTAAGAGTATACTCTCTGAAGAAGCACTCACCACCAAATCCCCCTATAGTCTCGTATCATACTAAAGAGTCTCTAGGGAAGCACTCAAAATCTCATTCCCCCTATGGATCACATCATGGAACTACAAACTCTCTGAGGAAGAACTCATCATCAATTCCCCCTATGGTCTCACATCATATTAAAAGACACTCTAGAGAAGCACTTACACCCATTCTCCCTATGGTCTACTAAACTAGGTTCTCACAGTCCGGTGTGAAAAAACATGCTCAGTGTGCACGTATCGGCCCAAGTAAACCTCAAGAACTACTTGGCTATCTTTCTAAGGCACAATAGCATAGCAATACAATAGTTACACTATCCTACAACTAGGCATGGAAACTAGAAAAACGCGTAATAATAAAAACATGCAAGGCATATCACATGAACACGGTAATAATTATTCAAATTCACAAGAAAATATTTCTACTCAAGCAATCAAGAAAGCAGTCAAACAACAGGGGCAAAACAGGAAAGCCACAATTCCCCGTTTAAGGGAATTGGTGGAATTTGCACAAAATATTCACAGACTTCCTATGGAAAGGCACAAACCACCTACCTTAGTGCTAGGAGATTTATATATGTGAACCAAGACGATTGATTCCCCTTATAATGTCGAAGATCTCAGAAAACACCAAAAACGCTCAACCCATGATAACTTGGAAATGAGGAGGAAACATAGAACAAGGCTAAAGAAGAAGGGAGAACTCACTACTGTGATTCCAATGCAATAAACTGTAATCAATTCAGAGAATGGATTTAGGAACAGAAGCTCATCGAAGATCTGCAGATTCCTGATGCTCTCAGATGAAGAAGCTAGAGAAGAAGAGATTTTAGTCTATTAGGTGCGACCCCAGTCCGTTTAATGAAAAAAGCACACGACGTGTACTTTTAGAGTACACGGCATGTACTAGGTTTTTTTGTACTCAGCTTTAAGCAGCCTCCATGTCACCCATACACCCTATTTATGTGGCCCGATAACGTCCAGCACACGGCTTTGAGCTGGAAAAGAGTACACGGCATGTACTCAGAAAGTACACGGTGTGTACTCAGAAAGTACACGGCGTGTACTTCAAAAATTTCCAGAAACTCCATTTTTCTCAAAAACTCCCGAAAAGGAAAGACATACCTAAAACAATGATCTAGTTTCTTACAAAATTCCCCCATTAAATAAATTCATCCCTAAATTTCTCTAGCGAGGTGTGGAAGAAGAAACCCCGAACAGCTTCGGCCACTGTGATCATACATTGGCCTCCCTCTCCTAGGTATTGTCCTGTACTCGCCCATGATTCCATAGCACCGATACTAAAGGAACATACCGACCAAGGAGAACCTTCTTACTATGGTCGAAAATATGGATAGAATTCTCCTCAAATGATGCATCCACTTCAAGCACAACTTCCTCGGGCTGAAGGACATGAGATGGATCTGAAAAGTAAAGTCGGAGCTGAGCGATGTGGAAGACAACGTGCATAGCCTGGTACCTCTGAGGTAGCTGAAACCGATAGGTGACTGACCCAACTCTCTCCAAAACCTGAAACGGCCCGACGTACCACGGTGAAAGCTTACCCTATTTCCAAATCCTCTTGTGTCCCAACCTTAGTGTGACACGTAGGAAAACCAGATCCCCGACCTCAAACTCCAGAGGTCGTCTCTGCTGATCAGCATAAGACTTCTATCGAGACTGTGTTGTAGCCATCCTCTTCCAAATCCACTCTATCTTCTCTGAGGTCTCCTGAACAAGATGAGGTCCCAACAAAGCTTCCTCTCCTGCCTCCAGCCAGCATAAGGGTGATCGACATGGCCTACCGTATAAAGCCTCGTAAGGTGCCATCTGAATAGTCTCCTGAAAACTGTTGTTGTAGGCGAACTCTACCAGAGGGATATGCTTCTCTCAAGAACCGCAAAATTCTAGAATGAAAGCTCGGAGCATATCCTCAAGAACCTGAATCGTACACTTGGACTGGCCATCTTTCTGGGGATGGTATGTTGTACTCAAAAGTAACTGTGTTCCTAAAGCCTTCTGAAGTCCCTGCTAGAACCAAGAAGTAAAGCGTGCATCCCTATTTGAGATGATAGAGTGGGTAAGTCTATGCAGATGTATATTCTCTTGGATGTGCAACCATTTCATATCATCAACACTGAAGTTCTCCTTGATCGGAAAGAAGTGAGAAACCATTGTAATCCTATCGACGACAACCCAAACAGTTTCATTCCCTCGAGGTGACCTCGGTAACCCTATCATGAAATCCATCGCGACGTTGTTCCACTTCCAATCTGGAATGGTTTCACTGCTGTAAAAGGCATGTTGGTCGTTGATGTTCCGCCTTCACCTGCTGACAAGTAGAACATCTCATGACGAAACCAGCAACATCTCTTTTCATACCAAGCCACCAATACTGGCGATGAAGATCATGATACATGATGGTGATGCTAGGATGAACTGCCCAAATAGAGGAATGAAAATCCCACATCAGCTCCCCACGTATGTCTGCTAGCACCCATACGCGTCCCTGGAAACAGAAGATCTCATCCTCAACCACTCCTCATATAGGAAGAGGGTCCTCTCATAACACGCTCTCCCGTAGGACTAAGCCTTCTGAGTCTGAGTTGCCTCATCCGTACCCGATCAAGAAGCAAGGAGATAACCGCTACACAAGATAGGTAAGCATGTCCTTGTCTGTCGTGCACCTCTAGATGCATCTCATAGAACAAATCCATCAGCTACCACTCACTTCTGGCCTTCTGAACTGCATGAATCTGAGTTCTTATGATCAACGCATCTGCCACTGTGTTGCCCTTTCCTAGCATATAGGTGAGATCAATGTCGAAAGACTGAAGATACTCGACTCACCTACGCTGCCTCAGATTTAGATCCCACTGATTGATGATATACTTGAAACTCTTTTGGTCGGTGAAAACCATGAAGTGCTCTCCCAAAAGGTAATGTATCCAACAGCTTAAGGCATGAACAACAGCTGCCAACTCCAGATCATGTGTCGGGTAGTTCCTTTCTTGTGGCCTCAACTACCGAGACTCATACACAATGACTCCATCTCCCTTCATAAGTACAGCGCCCAGCCCGATACCTGAAGCATCACAATAAACATTGTAGCTCTTTCCTGGCTCTAGCAAGACTAGTATCGGTGCTGACGTCAACCTTCCCTTCAGCTCCTGAAAGGCTGACTCGCAAGAATATGACCATAAGAACTTCGCCCCCTTCTTGGTTAAACCTATCAAAGGTGATTCTAGGTGTGAAAAGTCCTGAATAAAGCATCGGTAGTATCCATAAAGCCCTAGGAAACTCCATACCTCAAAAACTTTCTTAGTATACTCCCAGGAAACTACAGCTCTCACTTTTTCTGGGTCTACAGATACTCCTGTTTCTAAGATGATGTGACCCAAGAATTGAATCTGATCCATCCAAAAGTGGCACTTCATGATTTTAGCATAAATCTAATGCTCTCTCAGTGTACTCAGAACGATATCAATATGGTTAGCATGGTCATGTCGAGTGTGAGAGTACACCAAGATATCGTCCACGAAGACCACGATAAAGGAAACACACAAGATTTACAAAACAAGACTACACGGCATGTATAAACTCTACACGGTGTGTACTTAACTCGGTTTCACTATTCGTGTCTCCTTGAATGGGTAACCCACACGGTCTTCTTAAACTGAGACTACACGGCGTGTTCCCTATTGACACGGCATGTAGTGGGCACGGATTCAATGACCCGTTTTGTTAGTTACACGGTCGTCTACACGGCTGAGACTACACTGTGTGTTCCAAACAAATACGACGTGTACTTGAAGATTTTTTCCGACATGTGTTGTTGGCGACACGGCCAAATACACGGATGATCCTTACACGGCGTGTTCCAAACAAACACGACGTGTATAGGAGATGATGACACCATCCCATGTTGTTTGTTACATGGCCAGGTACTAAGAACAAGAATACACGACATGTTTATACATAACAGGGTGTGTATGACACAATCTTCCCCGGCCCGTGTTGTTCGTTACGCGGCCGGGTACACGCTCACTACTACACGACATGTATCTACTGTACAAGGCATGTTCTTGGAGATTTTTCACAACCCGTCTTTCTGCTCACATAGTCAAATACATGGTTTAAAACTACACGACCTATATATATAAAGTACACTCCATGTATTCTGTGTTTTTTTCTAGGCAGTACCTCTAAAACTGAACCGAAGCCCAAAAAAACTGAAAAACGAGAAAGAAGGTTCCAAATTCCGATTTCTGAAGGCCCATACTCCCCACAAGTCAAATCTTGGCATCCATTTAAGAAAATTATGATAAAAACAATCCTCTAAAATTCTGTATAGATTCTAACAAAGCATCTATCACAACAGCATGCATAATCTACACAAGGTCTATCACAACAACATGCAATTGATAATGCACCCTAGATGGCATGACAAGAATGCATGGCATGTGATTTCTGACAAGTTCCTATATGATGCATGAGATGACATACCCTCATCTCATCAGGTTGTGATAGAAATAGAACCATAATAGAAACAACAATAACAACACATATCATGTGAATAACTCTAGGTGAAATCATATCAACCAAAAAATCGTAAAACTAGAAAACTGCAATAATCGAGGTAGTATGGCTTTTTCCTGTACACGGGTTATCTACTCCTGAGAACAGGTTAACACCAAGTACCGAATATGTCCTATCCCTGACAAAAGTTTCCAAACTGTAAATCAAGAGAAAAGAACCCCTATGATACCACTTTGTAACGTCCCGATTTCGGAAGCCACCAGAGGTGCCCCGTGCCCTGTTTGCCACATGACCTCAAGCGCATTTCCCTAAATGCCAAAGGCTGAAAACTAGCAACGAGGTCCTTAGTAAGTTATTGGGGAAACTATGCACTCATTTGGTAAGGTATACAAAGAAAAAAATTAACAGTAAATATAGGAAGTAGTAAACAATATGCAACAACTGAAACCAAACATCGGAAGAAATGAATATTTAGTAATGATGATAATGATGCAGCAGGTACAAGTATATAAGGAATGCAGCAAACATAACAACGTGCTGAAATACAAGAAAAAAACAAAGTACTAAAATAACAGCAACTCCTACAGTATCGGATGCCTAAGCTTGGTCCCATGCTCTCCAGCTCCAAGAAACAAGTACCGGAAGTCGAAGGGCACTTGCCCTTATCTATACCTGCAACAACAATGTCTGCTAGGCCCCAAAAGCATGGCCCAAACAGGGTGTGAGATACAATTCCAGTAGGCAATCACCCAAAGATCTGTGCCTAACAGTCAATGAATACAAGGAAAGTAAAAGTGCAGGAAGTAGTAAAAAGAAAAGCACACAGTAGATACAATCCGTAGTTATAGCATATAAATAACACAAGTAAACAACCAACAACAAGTAGAAAATAGGTAACCCTCTCGGTATCTCTCACAACGTAACCCCTATGGTTCAACCTATAAGTACTGGAAACTCTCTATGATGCACACACAGTCTCACCCCTCTGGTTCAGCTAAGAGTAGACTCTAGGAGGAAGAACTCTCCGTCAATTCCCCCTATAGTATCGTATCATACTAAAGGCTCTCTGGGGAAGCACTCAACGTCTCATTCCCCATGTGGCCCGCATCGAAGAACTACATACTCTATGAGGAATAACTCATAGTCAATTCCCCCTATGGTCTCACATCATATTAAAAGACACTCTGGAGAATCCCTTACGCCCATTCTCCATATGGTCTACTACACTTGGTTCTCATAGTCCTGTGTGAAAAAACATGCTCAGCGCGTGCGTATCAGCCCATGTAAACCTCAATAACTACTTGGATATCATTATAAAGAACAATAGCATAAAAATATAATAGTTACACTAACCTACAACTAGGCATGGTAATTGGAAAAATGCCTACTAAGAAAAACATGGAAGGCATAGCACATGAACACAGTAATAATTATCCAAATACACAAGAAATGATTTCTACTCAAGCAATCAAGCAAGCAGTCAAACAACAGGGCCAAAACCGGAAAACCAGAATTCCCCGTTTAAGGGAATTTGTGGAATTTGCAAAAAACTATTCACAAACTTCCTACGGAAAGGCACAAACCACCTACCGTAGTTCTAGGAGATTGATATATGTGAACCACGATGATTTATTCCCCTTAAAATGTCGATGATCTGAGAAAACGCCAAAAACGCTCAACCCACGATAACTTGGAAACGAGGAGGAAACATAGAACAAGGCTAAAGAATAAGAGATAAATCACCACTGTGATTCCAACACAATCAAAGGTGATCGATTTGGAGAATGGATGGAGGAACGGAAGCTCGTCAAAGATCCAAGGATTCCCGGTGCTCTCGGATGAAGAAGCTGGAGAAGAAGAGATTTTCAACGATTAGGCGCAACCCCGGTCCGTTTAATGAAAAAATTGAAATTACACGGCGTGTACTTTTAGAGTACAGGATGTATACTAGGTTTTTCCATACTCCACTTTAAGTGGCCTCCATGTCACCCCTATACCCCGTGTGTGTGGCCCGGGCACAGCTAGCCCACGGATTCGAGTCGGAAAAGAGTACACGGTGTGTACTTCAAAAATTTCCAGAAACTCTATTTTTCTCAAAAACTCCCAAAAAGGAAAGACATACCTGAAATGAAGATCTTGGTTCTTACAATCAACTCCCCATGTGGTATTTTAATGATAACTACAGACTCTCTGAGGAAGCACTCAACGTCCATTCCTCATGTGGTCTCATAACATTATACTAAAGACACTATGAGGGATAAATCACCATCAATCTAGCCAATGGTATCATAACATGAATATAACAGACACTCTGGGGAATCCCTCAATTTCAATTCCCCCAATGGTCTAACTAGACCAGGTTCTCACATCCATGTGTAATAAAATTGTGCACTCACGATATCCAAAAGCCCAAGTAATCTCAACTACTACATGACTATGTAGTTATAATTCAAAAAAAAATCATTTAACAAGCATCAATTAGTCATTCAATTACAACCTAACAAGAAAGGCAAGCAAACAAGGTCTTCCTCATAAGTAACCTGGACCAAACGGCCATAAAAATGCAAACAAGGAAACGCACCCATGGGGTGTCCCCATAACATGCAATTTAGCATAATATATCAACAGAAACCCTTAATCTATCAATCAATCTAATGTAAATGATAATAGGGTTCAATTCCTTAACATGAAATACCTGAAAAATGATTAATTGGCACTTAGGCATATATAACTCAAATACAGACTCCTAAAGGCAACAAACCACCTACCTCGATGTCATACGAGAAACAATCATGAACATAGGCCCCTGAATCATCCTAGAACATTGTAGATCTACAAAAATATCACAAACGTTAAACCTTGGATAACTCAAGAAAGAGGAAAAATCGTGAAGAGAAACTCTAGGGAAAGGGATAACTCACCATTGGGAATCCAATGTACTTGAAGACACCTCAATCAGGGCTCAAACAGAGGAACGATTGGTGCTCAAAGATAATTAGTCGTACCCCACTCTCATGTACAAGACACATGAAGAAGAAGGGGGTTCTATAGATTAGGCGTGACCCCGTCCTGATTAATCAAATAAAAATAAAAGTACATGGCATGTTCATTTAATGAATATGCCATGTACATTCCTTAACCGGACCCCGCTTTAGGAGGTCCACATGACCATGTACTCGACTGTTATGTGGCCATTACATGGTTACTTGCGGAAATCGGGTACATGGCATGTACTCATAAAATTTCCAAAATATTCATTTTCCCTAAAAAACACTCGAAATCAATATACATACCAGAAATGAAGATCCAGGTTCTTAAAAATCCTGTCTCTCAACTTGATTCGTGTTATTTCCCATAATGAGAGTCAATTGATTGATCATTCTGGTGAAGGTTTCCATTTAAGCTTCTATCATAAAATCATCAATGTTCAGTCCATTTCACTCACTATTTACATGATTTATCTTATTTATTACCATTTTCATAAATAATAAAACCTTAGTGAGAAATGTGTTCCATTTAATAATCTTATAATTATAAATGAATTTAATTTCTTAAAAAATAATTCTTAAATATGTTATTATTTAACAATAATTACATTTTCTATAAATACTTCATAATGCTTCATAAAAATTTTATGATTAACTGAACATAACCCCCAAGAGTGTCAAACCGAGAGGGTAGAGAGGGCCATTTTCATGAACCAGCTTCCATTCAAGACTATCTCAAAATAGTATTTTTAGGTTTTATGCATAGATAAAACTATGTCAGAGCTATATTCACTAGTTCTTATTCATATAGGGATTTATTTTCTCGAAAACCACTTACTCGATATTTCACCAAAATACAAGGATTATTTCTAATATTTTAACTTGTTCCTATGGTTCTTCATAAATTTTTTAAATCCTAATTTCACAAATAACTAAACCATCCTTTGATACCAACTATGGAATCCTGCCTTTTTATTACATAACTGTTCATTATATTTTACAAACGGATGATCTTTTAAAGTTTAATGTCTTGGAAAAAAGGTACATAATACATGAAAAGTTAAAAAAATATTTCATTACACATGAAAGGATTCTTCAAGGTTCATCCAAAGTAAATTCATTTCATTTCATAACTTGGGGACATACATCAAAGGAAAGGGTGAGCATAAGGCCTGGTATGGGAAAATAGGGGAAACAATTTACTTGTGATCATGAGAAATATCAAAAAAACTTATAGAATATCATAAAGGCATAAGAAATAGGCATATCATAATAATAATAAAATTAATCATAACTTGAAAATGTGGATAAAATTTTTAATTGATTCATTCATAAGTATATCACCAAGGTTTATAATTGACGTTTCATAATCATTACCATGGTTATTCACCAAAGTATCTTAAAACATGTCAACTCTAGAGATTGAATTATTAACCCAATTAATTAGAGTGCTATAAAGTTGAACCCCTAATATATAATAATTATTATGGTCCATATATATCATAACAAAAAAATTCATAGATAACCTATGGAGAATAACAGAAATAGTTTTTCAAAATCATGGTGTTTTAGAAAGTGCTTAAAAACAAGATCCTTTTGTCATTGTAAACCCATGGAGAAGGAAGGTGGGTTTCACGTATATAAATCCTAGAATTAAATATATAATTCTTAAATATATTTAACTAAATTTATATAATAAAGTGGTTTGGGTATTCATGATATAAAATAAAATAATTTCTTGATAAAAGAGAGAAAATTTGGAACTTAAAATCGGTAGTATAATGACTATAAAAATGGTTTTATAAAACATTATAAAGAGAGGGTAAAAGGGTATCCCACTTATAAAAAAATATTAATACAATAAAGGGATAGAATAAAATGGATAGGATAACATATTATATAAATTTTAAATACATACCACATAATATGAGAACTTAAAAGGAAAAGAGAAGTGGAGATTATTCTTACCTTGAAGAGTGACTCCTAAAACATGAAGATCGGGACCTTGGGGTCTTGAACATACCTCAGTAGTAATCATTGGGAGGTAATAATTTTGAAAATTCTTGGAAAATAAATTTTTAATGAAATATAAAGGAGAAATTGGTGGGTATTTATAGCAAAAGTGAGGGAGTTTTTTATTAATTCCCATGGACACCTTCGTAGTGGTATTTGAAAAATCATGGGCTTGCCCATGGTAGTTTGCCATGGTATTGGCCACTTGGGACACATATTACATTATTTTAATCCAAAATATTTTACCATAATTTTATTTTACTCATTATACCATAATTACATATTATTTATGTCCTTAAACATATCGAAAAACCCAAAGTGTATTTTTCTATTCACGAAAAATACTTATGTATTAAAAATTATAGCAGACATAAAATGCCTAGGAAAATGCATAGTAAAGTTTTTGACACTTAGAAAAAAAAATTAGTTTTTCATTTGTAATTAAATTAGCGTGTTTTAATAATAATATATAATTATAATAAACATTAATAAATCCTTATTTTAATATAATGATTTATATCTCTCTAAAAAGTAAAATTTTTCCCCAAAAAAACAATTTATCAATTTCTTTATCAAATTTTAGGCAAAACTATTTTTAAAACATAAATTATGAAATAAAAATTTTATTAAAACAAAGGGATTAAATTTTAAGATACAATGGCCTTGAAACATAACCCCTTATAACAGCCTCTTAAAACCTAAGGGTGAGGTGTGAGATAGTGATAGACTCATGGGGCAGATCAGCTAATATCACCAGATTTGTAATCTCTACTAACTTGAACTTCTCCTGTAATAAATTTCATTTAATCTTAACATGTTGAAGATTTTCTTGGGCTTGTTCAAGATAAAATCCCAAAAATGTTACCTCCCTCCCATATACTGAAAAATATTTTTCATACGAGATGATGCTACTAGAGGATGCCATCAACTATTATTTTTTTCATAAATTAACCATTATCATTTCAATTTATAATACTAATTATGAAGTTAAAATTATTATTAATAGTATTGTTTCCAATGGTCATATTTACCAACAGTCATATTGACCAATTTATATATAACAATTAAAACCCAAATGTCACATTTCAATTATACTCACTTAAATATTAAAGGGATATAGTTGTTTTGTGTGAAAAATAATATAACTCAAATTTTTAGGGAAAAATTATCATTCAAAAAGTTCAGGTCATTAAAATTAGTGTTAGAGATGGAGCATGTGATACACATGAGTGTGGATCAAGAAATGCTTTGAGAGTACCATCTTTATTTGGATCTTGTGTGGAGATAATCCTGGATTCTAGAAGTCCACTTATATTTATATGTATTCTCACACATGGGAGTGAACATGAGCCTAATAATGTTTGAGTAAGTCTATCTTGAGATCCGCCCAAGTGAATGGTCATGGAAGAAGATTTTCATAGTATAGTTTACCATTAACTATTTTTTAGGTAGGTAAAAATGAAGTTGAACTCTTTGAAGATATTCCTTGGGGTGATTATTTTCTAGCACCCCTATAGTCAATGGATATTACCCCACCACTTTTAAAGCATTTTATGGATGCTCGTCTTGGAGATATTGACTACAAGATCTTTCACAACTAGATCTCCACTGGATGTAACCCTGGTAGATTTTTTAAGGGGGAAACTGCATCATCCTTTTTTAAGGATGAAGTGTAACACATTTTGTGTTGTGGGAAGAGGTTCATAAGAGGCTACTTTCTCTTTGTAGTACACTCAGGGGAGATGTTGTTATACCATGATCCTTTGTAATTGGGTTGGTATCCAAGGATATTGTATCTTATTATAGGTTTTATCAATTTAAGTATTACCTACCTATGGGTGGGGGATGAGGCACCTATATTGTTATGGGAATGGTATATTTTCTTTTTGTTTTTTTATCATAGAGATTCCATGATCGGTGACAAGTCATAATGCTATATTAGTGATCGTAGATCGACTCGCCAAGTCATCCCACATTCTTACCATTCTAGATCATATTCTAATGGATATTTGGGATACCTGTACATGTAACAGTTAGTCTAGATTTATGTAATTCCCTCTACGGTCATTTTAGATCATGATTATTATTTTACAACAATATTATGGGGAGAATTCATGAAGCTTTTGGGACAAACATTTAGTTGGAAATAACTTTTTTACCCTAAAAAGATGGATAGGTTTAGCAGACCATTTTGGTTCTAGATAACATGCTTCATAATTTTATGTGAATTTTGGTTCATGGATGGGAGGATCATATGCCATTTTTGGATTTTGAGTATGATAGTAGTTAACACTCCTCCATCAGTGTATCACTATTTGAGGTTATATATGGGAGACAATGCGGGCCACTGATATACTGGTTGGAGCCAATGGGAGATAGCATTTAAGGGCCTAGATTTGGTGTAATAAATGGTTTAAAAGGGTCAAGTTCATCTAGGGCTAGATTAGGATTTCCATGAGCATTCAAGATTACCTTGTGGACTAACTATAGAGTCCTTTTGAGTTTTATAATGAGACTATATGTTCTTGTTATGTTTCTATTGATGTGGGTTATAGGGTTTTTTATGAGATAGTTGACTATATCCAAATTTCACAATCTTTTTCCAGTAACTGCGCTGGTTTCACGAGGTGTCCTACTGTGTGAAATATTCATTGTAGTTAGATTGGTTACTTGATGTTTTACATGATTCACAGCTAAGGATACATATTCATAACCCACTGTGCAATGTCGACCAGGATGAGTTAGACAATAAGAGTGGATTTACCTCACTGAGTGGTTTAAGGGGCCAAGGGAATTTGAGGACAACCAATATAAGACCCTTATTGAGAATTTTCTTATTAGGTGTGTTTTTTTTTTGACAACATGAGAACCCTCTAGAGAGCTAGCTGGAGTGGGAGACCCATATGAGAGCTCAATTTTCCCCATGAGTGTGTGCATTTTCTTTTTAGGATGAAATTCCTTGAAGGTGTGGAGAGTTTAATGACATAATTTATTCTATGAAAGACTTGGAATATTTTTTAGAATATTTTTGGAACCAGTCCCTTTGATAATGTGATATTCCAAACCTTACTGATCATGGTATTGATAGTATAAAAATATTAAATTTATTAATATTTTGTGCACATAATTTTCCTAAAATAGTGTAAAAACACCCAAAAGTGTCTCAAAATGGAAATTTCAGAACACCATTGAATCAAAAATGTCGGGTTTTAACTAGGTGAAACCTAAGGTTTCCCAGAAACAGAGGCCTGGTTGAGGTAGTTATTACCAGTGCGTTTAATTGAAATAAATGATTAAATTTTATTATATTATTTTAAATACCTATGAACAAAAATAATTTATTTAAAAAATCACAAAAGTTAACCACATAACCCTTGTATTATTTTAGATAAGGTTTGGTTTTATTTATTGGTGAAATGGATTGGATAATGATAGGAGATCGTATTGAGGTGGATTGAGAGGTAGTGAATGCAGTGGATTTTCTTCATCACTAGAAAATGAATAATTTACCAATAATCAATCATAAATCAAGGTAGAGATCAACAATTTTAGTTTCCTACATTTTTAGTAATATATTGATCATAGATTCTTATCTACTATTGTTGATCTATGATTTATGTGTTCTTTGAATTAGACCATATGGATATTTTAAAATGTTAAATCAATTTTTTTAATTTTTATGTCATGTTATCACCCTGGATGTCTTGTTTTCATGATTTTTGGACTATATCACTTGGACAATGTTTTTTTCTCCATTTTTCTTGTTCTTTCCCCAACTATTTCTTTTTATTATTCATTTTTTGACCACGGGGTCATGATTCGACATTTTTGGGGTTGCATCAAGTGTAATCAAACCCCTATATTTGTGATGGGTATGTTCATAATGAATTGATTTGTGATTTATAGATGTATCATGATGGATTTCATGTGATTATTCATTGATCCAAGATTTGGAGTGGAAATAGTGAAGAGAGGTGCTATAGGTCATGTAGTAGACCATCGATATATAATCGAAATCTGATTTCTACCCATAAGATGTATGGAATCAATGGAAAAGATAACCCACCTTTTATTTCAGGTGAACAAATATTGGCATTCATGAATATGATCACAGATATGGAAACCACATGAAGGAACTGGTATTTCTTTGAAAAAAACATTACATATAATTTACTTTAGAAGAACACACTTTTTACACTTCTTTTTCTATAGTGGGTAGGGTTTTTATCCATGTTAAGGATTATAAACTATAAGGATGAGTCCACACACTGTGTGACACTACCCGGGCATTTAATAATTTTTCATTCTACACACACCCAAGAACAAAAGTTGCCAAAAACACCTTGTCTTGTGAAGGACAGGTCATGGGTTTATACATGGATAGCTCTGTCGTGTTCCATCTATATGTAACCAGAAACTGGGGCTGTCATACATGTTGTGCCATGTGATGGACATTCCATGTCGCTAGATAGCTAAGATTTGTTCCAAGTGTACATTCCCAAAACCATATGTGGTTATATATAATGTTTTTCATGAGGAAACATCAAGTAGTGAGACATGGATTCCCAAGCCATGTCTAAGAGAGAACACATCTATGCAATGAGGTGAGGTCACAGACTATATGGACCACCTTACACGTCATATACTTCTCCCATAAACCACTTCATCTCATATATTCTTCTTTAGGGATGAGATTTTGTACATTGGGTATCCTTTCCTAAGTGTTTCTCCCCATAGAACATAATGGTATCCTTCTTTATGGAATGTAAAGATGTGATGTGTGGTGTTCGGAGTGTGACTCTTCTTTAGGAGATGCTTGATGATGGTAATGATTAGGGTAAGATCATTATAGTGATTCCAGGTTTGGAAATCCCATTTCTCACCAGGGTGTAGGTACCCCATAAAATTTCTATACGTAATGACATTTTTCCCCTACATAGATCAGTGTTCCTCTACTATAGAGTGGTAATCCCCCATCATTGAGATCTAACGATGTGTGGATCCTCTATGAGAGATGTGTCTCCCTCTATTGGGAGTGAAATAGCAAGGAACATTCCCTCCACACATATTTTGGTGATTTTATATGGGATTCATGATTTGGATTCATGGATCCTTCAACTATTGTGTGCAGTGGATAGGTGGGGGCCCTCGACATGATTTTTTATGCAGTTGTTCATGATTATAGATATTAGATATGGACATTTGGAACTATAGAAAACTCATCATTATTATCTAGGATGTGAATATGGAGATCCCCTTTCTCTATTTGTTTTCAATTCTTATTGATAATGTCTTTTGGTTTATGGGTTTCTTATCTATTTCTAATATAGATTCCTTCTTTGGTTTAGATGACTATTATTTTTCCTTCTTATTTCTTTTATTATGGTATTCATGGTGTCCTATTGAGTATGTACATACTCACCCCTATGAGGTATTTTCCATCATGTGTTATGTATTATACATATAAAGGAAAATTTAGAAGTGATAATAGTAGGAAATAGTGATATATGGGTGTATTGACCAAGTTCAATGGTCAGACATAGAGATCAGGATTCAGGAACTCTTCATCTTTCCTTTAATTTCAATTTTTTTCAGATGGGACATATTTCTAGTTGGATGTGTACTTTTCACCTTTTCATTCTTTAGTTTATATATTTTAATACTCTGATGTATTCCTTAGATATTATTGTATCCATGGTTACACTATAGATGTTGTATTATTTATTTATTACCCTGCACTTTTGTATAGAGATGGATGTGTGCATGCATACAAGTACCTAAAAAAAGTCATACCACTTTATTATTCCTTATTTTCTTTTATCACCATCCACTATGTAACATCCCAAGTAATTAATTAATAATAGATATTTTTATCTATGTATATTAATGAATTATATAGTGTTTTAGAGGCTTAAAATGAAAATAAATCCAATCTTAAGCATGGAATACACTAATATTTTTAAAAGATTGTTTTACTGCCTTTGATGGAAAACCATTTTTGAATATATCTTTTGACAATTTTATAAACTATTTTTGTCAAAATAAACTTATTCTTTATTATTGGGACATCAAAATTTACTTTGTGTGAATTTTTGATATTTTTCTGACAATGTTCATTTTTAATGAATAGTGAAAAATACTGCATTTTACATCAAAACTACTTTTTAATATAATTTATTTATATGATTAGATTATATTTTGAATTGGTTTTGAAGTGAAATTAGAATATATTTTTATGATTAAATACAATTGTGGTCATTGGAATCAATTTCACTTTGAAATTGGACTTAAACTGGTGTCAATCTTTTGATACTTATTGTTTCATAAAAACACGCTATTTGCTCTGACAGCGGGAATTAATTATTAAATTAATTAATGTGACTTATATGTTTTGAATTTTGTAAAATAGACTTCATTTTTGAATTCATAATATCAAATATAGATTAGGGTAATGTTTTGGTATTTTTCTAAAAAACTTCAATTTCTGATGAATAGTGAAATCACTAAGTGGTAGTTAAAGAAATTGATTTTTCGTTTAAATGAAATTTTTCCACATTTTTGTTTTGAATTTAAAAAATCAGACATACATGGTTGTCATTAAGAAGTAAAATGTGGTTCAATGAGATTAAAATAATTTTTTGGTGAATAGTAACTTATTAAGTTTTTAATCGCGAGTAGTGGTAATTAGTGTAGTTTTAGGTAAAAATAATGCTTTAATAATATGAAATGACCTAGACACATGTCCTAACCTTATTTTATGTGTCATGGCCGACCAAGAAAAGCCATGGGTCAACTTGGGGACCCCATGGATCCACTTTGATTGGGAAATGACATAAATAACTTTTTATTTAATGTTAAAGTAAAAAATGACACAAACATGAGTTATTTTACTAAAATAATTTTTATATGGGGTTATAAAGACCAGATTTTTGATTATAAATATTCATTGGAAATCTAAAATGATTTCCTACATCATATTTCTTTTTTTATAATTTTTAGACTTTAAATAAATTAAATTATATATGACATCATAATGATGCAGCAATAACCTCATTATTTAACGATTTAAATAAAATGAAAAGATAATGTAAAATATATGACCTAAACATGTCCAAAACCTATTGGATGGGTGTATTTCTAACCCTTATCACCTTATCCTAGAATTATATCAATACGGGACCATTAAAATCCGAAACGCATTTTCAAATAAAGTAATATTTCTTTACTTTCCAAGAGTTCCCCTCCTCTCCTCTTATAAAAGGCCCCCACCTATACCTCTTTTCCCACACTCCCAAAGACTTTGGATTGGCCAAAACCTACTCATTTTGTCTCTACACTTCCCTCTCTTACTCCTTGAAGCCTCACTTTGGTCAGAAGTCTTCCCAAGTAAGCCTTTGAGCTCAAACCAAAGGGAGTTACCTGATTTTAAGGTAAAGTCTTCACTTGAGTCCGTTTGTTTTATTTTGCTTCTCCAACCCCCCTAAACTCTTTTTATTCTTTCCTTTTGTAAAAAATCAAGTATCTTCAATATACTAGGATTTTTTTATAATAAGGATTCAAGAAACACTTACACACACCTACATCTAATGGTTAAAGAACATACGGTTTCCGTGGATGGTGAATTTATGCCTCCCGAAACGATGATTGTTCAACATTCTTTTAACACCTTCAAATGTGGCCATTATTATGTCACTATATTTATATATGATATATAATATGTTTATGTTTTCCTTAAGCTTCTGTATTTTTCTTTTTGGTCAAACCTTTATGGTTTCCATTATGGGTAAACGCGATATCTTCATTTAAGGAAGTGCGGACTACCGCTCCCTCAAAGTGAGTTGATTCGTTAAATACCATATATGGGACGTATAAAAGATGGAACTATGATATTATATATGATATTATACTGGAATTATAATATACCTTTATATAATTATGATTCAATTCTATAAAATATAATATAGAAATGAAAGTAGCGTTCATGTGTACGTATGGCTTACCGTCTCCATGAACGGTGCATTTCATTTCTTACCTCTAAATGATTATGTAATATTATAAATGCATGAATGTACAGGATATATATGACATATATGATATATACATCATGAATACCATTTTGGATATAATGGATACATGAACAATATGTAATTATAAACGGCTTATTGTTTACTCAAGTACCAATGATCGTTAAAACGACCGTTATTAACTTAAATAATTACATAGTGTTCATGACATGGTAATAAGTGATATAAAAGGAATAATGAACTTGAAAAAGGTTCTTAAACAAGTATAAATTAACTCAAGTTTATTATTCAGGACATTAAAGAACGATCGAGTCAAGTCGGACCCGAGGTATGGGACTTCGTCTCAATCTCCTTTCATTGAGGCATATTTTGTTTTATACACAACCTTTTTTTTATATGGTGTATAAACCCCTTTGACTTTTAAGTTTGTTAAAAGGAATATTTTTTTATACGAAGCGTTTACTAAACGAAAAAAGGGAATGTTTTTGTCGTACTTATGCGGCGACAACGACTTCTCCGCCACCGTGACCATTATTTGAGTTTCGGCTTCCTCTACAAGCCATACCATCTTTTTTAAAAGAAAAATAAATACCATGTTTTTCTTTTCTTTTATTTTGGTATTGAAAATGGTTCTCATAATGTTTTTTTATCAATGTTTTTTATTGATATCTTGTGATTGAAAGGTGGAAATGTTATGTTTCCTTTATACATGTTTTATGTGATACGATTATGTTGAGGTTCTTGGGAATTATTATGAAGACGGGTGGTTCCGTGATAAACTAAGGGCGGGTGAGCCCGATATAGCTCTCCAATGAATTGGGTAACGCGAAGGAGTGTAATGTTAAGGTTTCTCCGAAGAGATTTAGGGAATATACTGTGATGGGTATTCCAAACATAACCATGAGGGTTACTCCCTACGTAAGAATGTTATGAATGCCTCAAGTTACCTTTATGTATTATTATTTCTATGATTTATTCATGATTTGATGAGGTATGTTAAAGTGCTTATGTTTTATGGGTAAAGTATGATCTCATTCTTATGTATATATGTACCCATGTTCCCTTTCCATATTTTTATATCCCTTACTGAGCTTTTTATGCTCATCCCATGTTTTTTGAAATGTTTTTCACAGGTCAATGGAAAGGTACATGATATGATGATAGTGTCGAGGAAGTGTCAAGAAAGAATCCGTGTTTATTTTAAATATGTTACCATTGATGGTAATGAAGAATACTATCTTTATGTAACCACTTTGTTTATATGTGGAATGTAATGCAAGTTTTATGATCTAATTCTCTAAAACTCTAAACCCGAAAAGATCCTCAATGTGTAATCTTGTAATAACTCAAGATTAAGTAAGGTTTAAGGTTGGGGCCTTATAGTTGGTATCAAAGGTCGGTTTAGATAACTTTACGAGTTATAATTCTATTAAATGATTATCCAAAAATATTTTTTTTGAAATGATATAGCATTTGAATATTACCATGTTGCTTCATCTAAGACATGTTTGTTCAGGATGGTTTTCCGCAGAGGGAACAGGGAAGCAGTGCTAGGAAGGCATACAGAAGGAAATAACCTTCCAAATCAGCATCCTGAGATGGTCAGAATTGGAACTGAACAGTTTGTTGCAGTGATGGCACAGTTGACTCAGGCTATAAATGGTGGTGGTATCCATGCACGAGATCAGCCAGATCAACCACAGAGGAACATGTCAGTGGTGGAACATTTCATGAGGCAACATCCCCCATCATTTAGGGGATCATATGACCCTGTTCTAGCTGAATGGTGGATTAAAGCACTGGAGAAGACTTTCGATGTCATGGGGTGTTCAGACAATCAAAAGGTTAGTCTTGCTATTTACCGTTTGGAGGGTGAGGCAGATCAGTGGTGGTCAATGGTTTAAAATATCAGGGACTCTGATGAGATTGATGCTCTCGACTGGGATGAATTCAAAGGTATGTTTCTTGAGAGGTATTTTCCTAAGGCTATTCGACTTAGGATGGAAAATAAATTCTTGGAATTGAGGCAAGAGTAAGACTCAGTGGCTACCTATGAAGAAAGGTTCACTCGATTGGCAAGGTATGCTCCAAATTTTATCCGAGACCTTGATAGTAAAATCAATCGTTTTTACTCAGGATTAAAGCCAAAATATCGAAAGGTATTAGCTTCTCGTGAGTTTAAAAGTTATGAAAATCTTGTTAGATGTGCTGAGAAGGTGGAAATGGAGTTTGCCGATGACCAAGTGTTCTATAACAACCAGCAGAAGAAGAGACCGAGGTGGCAGGAGAAAGGTAAGAATTCCTCAAAAAAGTCTGATTGTAGGAAACCTAAGTTTCCAGTTTGTGATAAATGTGGAAAAAGGCATGCTGGGGAATGTCTTCTTAATTCTGGAAAGTGCTACCGATGTGGTATGATGGGACATAAGGCTCATGATTGCACTGAAAAGGATCAAGGTGAAGGTAAGACCAAATTTGATTTACAGTTAGTGAAATGTTATAAGTGCAATGAGATGGGTCACTATGAAAATGAGTGTCCGACAAAGAGCTTCAGTGATGGGAAGCAGTTATACTACAAGCATACAGGGGTGGTGAAATCTTTTGCAACTACTTCGGCAGACGTCGGTCCATCAAATGAAGTTGTATCAGGTACTTTGTTTTTTCAGATTATGCCAGTGTGTTGTTTGATTCGGGGTCTACACATTCTTTCATCTCTAAAAACTTTTCTAGTAAAATAGGAATACCATCTCAAGAAGTGACTTCTTAACTTGTGGTAAAAACACCTGGGGGAAATGTTGAGGCAAAAAGAATTTATAAGAATATTTCTATCCTTATCTGTGGAAAGAACCTACTTTCAAACCTTATTATTCTACCTCTAGTAGAGTTTGATGTTATCCTGGGTATGGATTTGATCTCTATTTACCATGCTAAGATTGACTGTAGAGCTAAAGAAGTTTCTTTTCAGAAAGAATTTCAGTTTGTGTACAAGAATGAACCCTTACTGTTGATAACTTATCAAGAGGCCAAGAAACTTGTAAAAGATGGAAATGAATGTTACCTTGCACACATCGTTGAAAATAAAGGAACTGTTCAGATTAATGATGTTTCAGTGGTAAATGAGTATCCTGATGTTTTTCCTGATGAGTTGCCTCGAATAATACCATATCGGGAAGTTGAGTTTACTGTTGACTTAGTTCCTGATTCTAAGCCAATTTCAAAACCCCCTTATCGAATGGCTCAAATTGAACTTTTAGAGTTGAAGGAGCAATTTCAATATTTATTAGAGAAAGGTTTCATTTGACCTAGCACATCACCATGGGGTTCTCCTGTTTTATTTGTTAAAAAGAAAGATGTTTCTATGAGACTTTTCATTGATTAAAGGGCCTTGAATAATATCACTGTTAAGACCAAATATCCTTTTCCTCATATCGATGATTTGTTTGATCAGCTCTAGGGAGCTTAGTTTTTTTTTCAAAGAGTGACTTGAGATCGGGGTACCATCAGCTGAAGGTAAAGGAGGCAGATATTCCGAAGACCGAATTCCATACGATATATGGCCATTATGAATTTGTAGTAATTCCTTTTGGGCTAACCAATGCACCTACTATATTCGTGGACTTAATGAATAGAATTTTCCATGAGTTCTTGGATAAGTTTTTGGTGGTTTTCATTGATGATATCTTGGTGTTTTCTAAAAGTAAAGAGGGGCATGAAAGACATTTAAGGGTTATCTTGCAAACCATAAAAGAAAAGAAACAATATGGAAAATTCAGAAAGTGTGAGTTTTGGTTGCAAAAAATTTCTTTCCTTGGTCATATTTTTTCTAAATATGGGATAACTGTTGATCCTGCAAAAACAAAAGTTGTGGAAGAATGTCCAAGACCCACAAATGTAACCAAGATTCGTAGCTTCCTTGGTTTGGAAGGCTATTACCGAAGGTTTGTTAGAAATTTTTCACGATTATCTAGTCCAATGAATAAGCTAACTCGGAAGCGTGTTAAGTTTATCTGCACAAAAGAATGTGATGATTGTTTTCAGGAATTGAAAAGAAGATTGGTGAATTCTCTAGTTTTGGCACTACCTTCCAGGAATGGTGAGTTTTTTATATATAGTGATGCTTCATTGAAAGGACTTGGTTGCGTCCTAACGCAGAATGATCAGGTAATTGCTTATGCTTCATGACAGTTGAAGACTCATGAGGTAAATTACCCTACACATGATCTGGAATTAGCTGCTGTTGTTTTCGCTTTAAAAATTTGGAGGCATCATTTTTATGGAGTAAAGTGTGAAATATATACCGATCACAAAAGTTTAAAGTATACATTCACTCAGAAAGAATTGAACATGAGACAAAGGAGATGGCTAGAATTAATCAAGGATTATGATTGTACAATTCATTACCATCTGGGAAAAAAAATAAAGTGGCTGATGCTTTGAGTCGAAAAAGTAATGCTTCATTAGCAATGTTGCGTTTGGAACGTGATCCTTTGGTTAAGGATTTGATGCACTTTGGAATAGAAGTTTTTGGTGCCGGATGTTCTTCTGTTTTGTTTCAGGTATCAGTGAAATCTTCTCTATCAGATAGAATCAAGCAAGCATAGAAGTAGGACAGTGAGTTGTAGAAAAAGGTAGAGCTGGTTCAGAAAGGTAAGTTGCCTAAATTCAACATTGATAATGATTGTGTTTTGAGATTAGGGAAGAGATTGTGTGTGCCTTGTGATTCACAGTTGAAGAAAGAGTTGTTATGTGAAGCTCATAGTTCTCCGTTTTCAGTTCATTCAGGCAGTACTAAGATGTATAAAGATCTGTGGGAGTATTACTGGTGGGATGGAATGAAAAGAGATATTGCTGACTTTACTGTGAAGTGTTTGACTTGTCAATAGGTTAAAGCAGAGCGGCAGTTACCGAAAGGTATGCTTCAGCCATTACCAGTTCCAGAGTGGAAATGAGAGAATATATCCATGGACTTTGTTGTGGGATTACTGAATACATCTCCAGGTAATAATGCAATCTGGGTTATTGTTGATCGCTTGACCAAGTCTACCCATTTCCTTGCTATACGAGATACTTTTTCCCTGGATCAACTTTCCCGTTTGTATCTTAAAGAGATAGTCAGGTTACATGGAGTTCCTCTCTCCATTGTATCTGATCATGATCCCAGGTTCACTTCTAACTTTTGGAAAGGCCTTCATAAGTCGTTGGGTACTGAATTAAATTTTAGTATAGTATTTCATCCTCAATCAGATGGGCAGTCAGAATGAACAATTCAGACCTTGGAGGATATGCTACGTTCTTGCTCTATGGATTATCAGGGAAGTTGGGACCAACATCTTTCTTTGGTTGAATTTTCATATAATAACAGTTTTCATTCCAGTATACAGATGGCACCATTTGAGGCGTTATATGGGAAGCGGTGTCGAACTGCAGCTTTCTGGGATGAAGTGGGTGAAAGGAAGTTGATGGGACCAGAATTGGTAGAAGAGATGGCAGAAACATTTCAGCTGATTCAGAAGCACATGAGAACAGCTCAGAGCAGGCAGAAGAGTTATGCGGATGACCGGAGGAAGGATCTATCTTTTGAGGTAGGTGATCATGTTTTTCTCAAAGTATCACTATGGAAAAGTGTGATGCGATTTGGTACGAAATGAAAGTTGAGTCCATGGTTCGTTGGACCATATAAAATTCTGGAGAGAGTTGGATCAGTTGCATACAGGGTGGCATTACCTCCGATTTTATCTCAGGTACACAATGTTTTTCATGTTTCAATGTTGAGAAAGTACATGCCAGATCCATCTCATGTTTTGAGTCTAGAGTTAGTTCAGCTAGAAGAGAACCTATCTTATGAGGAACAACCGGTCCAGATTCTTGACCACAGGGAGAAAGTGTTACGAAATAAGGTTATTCACCAGGTAAAGGTTTTGTGGAAAAACCACATGATTGAAGAGGCAACATGGGAATCTGAAAATGCAATGAGGGATAAGTACCCACATTTATTTGATAAGTAAATAAATTGCGGGGACGCAATTTTCTAAAGGGGGGAAGGATGTAACATCCCAAGTAAGTGATGAATAATAGATACTTTTATCTATGTCTATTAATGAATTAGATAGTGTTTTAGAGGCTTAAAATGAAAATAAATCCAATCTTAAGCATGGAATACACTAATATTTTTAAAAGATTGTTTTACTACCTTTGATGGAAAACCATTTTTGAATCTATCTTTTGACAATTTTATAAACTATGATTGTCAAAATAAACTTATTCTTTATGATTGGGACATCAAAATTTACTTTGTGTGAATTTTTGGTATTTTTCTGACAATGTTCATTTTTTAATGAATAGTGAAAAATACTGCATTTTACATCAAAACTGCTTTTTAATCTAATTTATTTATATTATTAGATTATATTTTGAATTGGTTTTGAATTGAAATTAGAATATATTTTTACCATTTAATCCAATGGTGGTCATTGGAATCAATTTCACTTTTAAATTGGACTTAAACTGGTGTCAATCTTTTGATACTTATTGTTTCATAAAAACACGCTATTTGCTCTGACAGCGGAAATTAATTATTAAATTAATTAATGTGACTAATATGTTTTTAATTTTGTAAAATAGACTTCATTTTTGAATTCAGAATATCAAATATATCTTAGGGTGAAGTTTTGGTATTTTTCTGAAAAACATAAATTTTTGATGAATAGTGAAATCACTAAGTGGTAGTTAAAGAAACTGATTTTTCGTTTAAATGAAATTTTGCCACCTTTGTGTTTTGAATTTCAAAAATCTGACATACATGGTTGTCATTAAGAATTAAAATGTGGTTCAATGAGATTAAAATAATTTTTTGGTGAATAGTAACTTATTAAGTTTGTAATCGCGATTATTGGTAATTAGTGTAGTTTTAGGTAAAAATAATGCTTTAATAATATGAAATGACCTAGACACATGTCCTAACCTTATTGGATGTGTCATGGCCGACCAAGAAAAGCCATGGGTCAACTTGGGTACCCCATGGAGCCAATTTTATTGGGAAATGTCATAAATAACTTTTTATTTAATGTTAAAGTAAAAAATGACACAAACATGAGTTATTTTACTAAAACAATTTTTACATGGGGTTATAAAGATTAGATTTTTATTATATATATTCATTGGAAAGATAAAATGATTTCCTACATCATATTTATTTTTTTTATAATTTTTAGACTTTAAATAAATTAAATTATTTATGACATCATGATGATGCAGTGATGACCTCATTATTTAACGATTTAAATAAAATGAAAAGATAATGTAAAATATATGACCTACACCTGTCCAAAACCAATTGGATGGGTGGATTGCGAACCCTTATCACATTATCCTTGAATTATATCAATGTGAGACCATTAAAATCCGAAACTCATTTTCAAATAAAGTAATATTTCTTTACTTTCCAAGAGTGCCCCTCCTCTCCTCTTATAAAAGGCCCCCACCTCTACCTCTTTTCCCACACTCCCAAAGCCTTTGGCTTGGCAAACCCCTGCTCATTTTGTCTCTCCACTTCCCTCTCTTACTCCTTGAAGCCTCACTTTGGGCAGAAGTCTTCCCAAGGAAGCCTTTGAGCTCAAACCAAAGGGAGTTACCCAATTTTAAGGTAAAGTCTTCACTTGAGTCCGTTTGTTTTATTTTGCTTCTCCAACCCCCCCTAAACTCTTTTTATTCTTTCCTTTTGTAAAAAATCCAGTATCTTCAATATACTAGGATGTTTTTATAATAATGATTCAATCAACACTTACACACACCTACATCTAATGGTTAAAGAACATACGGTTTCCGTGGATGGTGAATTTATGCCTCCCGAATCGATGATTGTTCAACATTCTTTTAACACCTTCAAAGGTGGCCATTATGATGTCACTATATTTATATATGATATATAATATGTTTATGTTTTACTTAAGATTCTGTATTTTTATTTTTGTTCATACCTTTATGGTTTCCATTATGGGTAAACGCGATATCTTCATTTAAGGAAGTGCGGACTACCGCCCCCTCAAAGTGAGTTGATTCGTTAAATACCATATGTGGGACGTATAAAAGATGGAACTATGATATTATATATGATATTATACTGGAATTATAATATACCTTTATATAATTATGATTCAATTCTATAAAATACGAAATAGAAATGAAAGTAGAGTTCATGCGTACGTATGGCTTACCGTCTCCATGAACGGTGCATTTCATTTCTTACCTCTAAATGATTATGTAATATTATAAATGCATGAATGTACAGGATATATATGAAATATATGATATATACATCATGAATACCATTCTGGATATGATGGATACATGAACAACATGTAATTATAAATGGCTTATTTTTGACTCAAGTACCAATGATCGTTAAAACGACCGTTATTAACTTAAAAATTACATAGTGTTCATGACATGGTAATAAGTGATATAAATGGAATAATGAAATTGAAAAAGGTTCTTAAACAAGTATAAATTAACTCAAGTTTATTATTTTGGACATTAAAGAACGATCGAGTCAATTCGGACCCGAGGTATGGGACTTCGTCTCAATCTCCTTTCATTGAGGCATATTTTGTTTTATACACAACCTTTTTTTATATAGTGTATAAACCCCTTTGACTTTTAATTTTATTAAAAAGGAATATTTTTTTATACGAAGCGTTTACTAAAATACATAAGGGAATGTTTTTGTCGTACGTATGCAGCGACAAAGACTTCTCCGCCGCCGTGACCATTATTTGAGTTTCGGATTCCTCTACAAGCCATACCATCTTTTTTAAAAGAAAAATAAATACCATTTTTTTCTTTTCTTTTATTTTGGTATTGAAAATGGTTCTCATAATGTTTTTATATCAATGTGTTGTATTGATATCTTGTGATTTAAAGGTGGAAATGTTATGTTTCCTTTATAAATATTTTATGTGATACGATTATGTTGAGGTTATTGGGAATTATTATGAAGACAGGTGGTTCCGTGATAAACTAGGGGTGGGTGAGCCCGATATAGCTCTCCAATGCATTGGGTAACGCGAAGGAGTGTAACGTTAAGGTTTCTCTGAAGAGATTTAGGGAATATACTGTGATGGGTATTCCAAACGTAACCAAGAGGGTTACTCCCTACGTAAGAATGTTATGAATGCCTCAAGTTACCTTTATGTATTATGATTTCTATGATTTATTCATGATTTGATGAGGTATGTTAAAGTGATTATGTTTTATGGGTAAAGTATGATATCATTATTATGTATATATGTACTCATGTTCCCTTTCCATATTTTTATATCCCTTACTGAGCTTTTTATGCTCATCCCAAGTTTTTTGAAATGTTTTTCATAGGTCAAGGGAAAGGTACATGATATGATGATAGTGTCGAGGAAGTGTCAAGAAAGAATCCATGTTTATTTTAAATATGTTACCATTGATGGGAATGAATAATACTATCTTTATGTAACCACTTTGTTTATATGTGGAATGTAATGAAAGTTTTATGATCTAATTCTCTAAAACTCTAAACCCGAAAAGATCCTCAATGTGTAATCTTGTAATAAATCAAGATTAAGTAAGGTTTAAGGCTGGGGCCTTATACACTAGCTTACTAGAGGTGGGGTTAGGTTTGTGATATCTATGCTTTATTCATCTCAGGAGGGTCTATATGGGCTGGTTACTTATAGTTTGAAACTTTGGATTATTTAAAAAATATTTTAAAAGTAAGTCGTAGAGTTGGTGGGGAATTCTGGGGGTTGGGGAGCATCAATGTTGATATATTAAATTTTTTGAATATGATATATAATGAGCAGGAATTTTTATATAAATAATGTAATATCTCTTGAATGGTGTTCTAGATGTTAATATGATACCAGGATTAAATCTGAAATTTAGGCTTTACCCTAGGAATGAAAAAACCTTTGGGCACATTGGGTGTTTCGTTTAAGAGTGGTCATGGGAGAATTAATAAATTAATTAACTAAAGTATTTATTTAATATTTATTAAATTTAATAATCCTAATAATCCAAAATATAAACACTATTAATGAAAATCTATAAGGGTTAGCTATATAAAACTAGAGGGAATGATAGGATGGATTTCCTGGGTGGAGATAATGTTGGTGAATGATCATGGGATTGATGATCGGGGGCCATGAGGATCTTAGTCATCAAATGAGTTCATGGATATCACTAATGATAGTGATTTATAACTATTATTCATTATCAATCTATCGAAACTCAAGTTAGGGTGTTTTTTTCTCTATATTTAATCCTTATTTTTTTATCCCATGTCGAACATGAATCAATATTTTAAAAAATTGATTCATGGGTCAATCATTGATTTATTGGTGTTGATTTATCTTTATTAGGTTTTGAATTGATATTGATTTTAATTAATACTTTCATTCATAAATTTCTCCTTCAATGGATCAAGTTAAAACCAAATGATGGTCAATATATTTTTACTCATTTTTATTTTTCATGATTTTCTCCCCTTATTCTTAATGTGTTTATCATAGGTGTTCTATTTTCTCAAATGTTTGACAATACTTAAAACTTTATAATTTCACAATTAATCCTTAGTGTAAATGATCATTTCCTTAGATCTAGAATCGGGATCAAGATCATGTATGAGGCATGTTGTAGTGTTATTGGATATCAAAGATGGATCAAACAAGAATCATGTGTTATTTTCTTGCTATTATTAGAATTTGGGGATGTGGTGAGATAGAGGATGATCTAAATATAGATTAGGCAACTGAAATTCATACACTAGAAGTGATAGTTCTTCAGTGATGGAGGATATACTAGTGTTACTACGAGTTATCCCATTTATAGGCTTCAGGAAGTGTTTCATGGATGCTTTCTGATCAATATGTTACCAGAATCTACCCATCAGTGACATTCAAGGCCTGATCAATGCAGATATAGGGATTTATTCTCATGATTTATGGATTGAGTGAAGGAACCAATGGTGTGAGTAAAGTCACATTATGAACTATAATTTCTAGGAAATTCAAAACTACACACTGTGTAGTTTAGACGGTGACATGATGTGTGGACCCCTTAGTGTATTAGCTAGGGTTTATGTGTTGAGTTAAATATCATATTCCTTGTGGTTATCCTAGGCGTTGTGTGACTCCTAGATGGCCATCTCTGGGTATACAGATATTACATACCCTAGAATCTATATAGAGATAACACACCATGTGGTGTACTCATATATCATATAAACCTTGGTGAGTAGCTTGGTATGTATGAGGATACACACCCATGAGTCCATGTGACCTCAAATGTTGTGTGAGTCAAGAACACATCATGTACTTTCCAAAGTTCATGGGAACAAGAACGAGCATAGCTAGTGTAAACAAGCATGGGACATAGTTCATGGTCTTGGTTAGATGAAACATGTCAATTTCCATCCTAACCTCTCCGCATCTTGTACTAAAATGGACACATCTTTTATTTGCAGGAATACGTGTACTGTGAGATAATGATACATTACCATTTCTAGACTTTGTGGAACACATAGTGTACCCTCATGCGACATTTTATGCACTTATTCTATGGAATTTTAGAGCCCTTGTTCTTCTTATTTCAACTTTTGGGTGATATTTTGTGAGTTCCCTTGGACCATTTTAGTATGGGTTTGTTTCCTTGGTCCATCATAATGATGGTATAATGAGGTATCATGTCCTGATCATAGGATGATTGATCCCCTATACATGTTAATTTTGGATAGATTCAAGTATCCCTCTATGAGTCCTGAGGTGTAATCCTCTATAATTATTCATCCCAATGTTGGGTTAGGAAAAACAATTTCCTATGTATAGAGGTTTTCAATCCTCTGCCTATCAGGTTATTCTAATTTGGATCAGGTGTCCTCAATTAGCCCTAGCCATGGGTGTGATCCCCTATTTGTGTATCGACAACTACTTTCTTCAACTAAGTTTTGGTTTAATCATGTAACTATCTTTCATGACCCATATTAGATTCTTTGGTACTTCTTCATTTCAATAATGGATGATTATGTCCTCTCAGATGATTTCATTTAGTATAGCGAGACCTAATAAGTGAGTCCTCTAATTTTAATGCTACCTTTGATCCACTAGTAGAATCCTATGTTGGAAATAAGGATTTAACCTCACATTAAGACTTCATTTCTACCATTAATCATATTTTTTTTATTATGGTTTTTATCTCATATTCTGATTGACATGGCTTCATGGTGATGGGAAAACTACTCTCTTTGATGATTTTTGTTTGGTGATTTAATGGTGTCATGTTGGGTACTTTCATACTCACCCTTGAATGGTCTCTTCCCATTCATGTCACGAATTATGCATATTACAGGCTTTTTGATGGATTATTAGGTGGGATAAGAGCAGGTATAGTTTAGTTATGTTATATGGACTTCATATAGATCTAAGAGTTACTTTTGGGTAGTTTCACCCTTATTGTTAGAAGTTTAGGTTCTTTTACAGTTTTGGAATTCATGTAATTAGCCATTTTTACATCCATTGCACTTATTGATGTACTCTAATATGGGATATTTTTTAGGAAATAATTTTCAGTATGAGTTGTTTATCCTTCCACATTATACAGCTGGATGGAAATTTTTGTATGTGTACCTGTATTTTAGGCTAAGGATTCGATATAAGTGATTTGCCTACTCGGTTCTAGTTGACATCCCCTAGCATATTGGAGGTGGGATTGGGGTGTAATTATTAGATTACCATCATCTAGGAAAGCTTAAGTGGCTCATGTAAGTATAACTTTGGTTTCCTTGGTTTTAAGATTATTTTGTTCAAGGCTAATTGGCCCCTTTAAGATCATTGAAACTCTAACGACCATTTTTCAGCAGAATTAGTTTGATTTATTTCATTATTGATCTTCTCTAATTGATATGGTTTCTTTTGTTTTTTGTATGGAGTAATAATCCTTCCTACTTCTAGATTTCTTTCAATTGTTAATCAGGTAGTATATTGAGTTCAGTCGTCCCTTCTTATCATTTTCTTCCCCTATGTGTATGTATTTTACATCTCAATCATCCACTTCACACTCATAGGAAATATATCTAGGTTCCACTAATCTAATGTAGGTTCTCATTAAATGAATAATATCCCTCCATGTGACCATCAACTTCTTTTATATGATCTATTATCTCATCATGTGCTCACTTAACACTTGAATGTATGGTTTTTTCATTTAGAATTTTGTGTTTTCCATCCTTCACCATCATCAATACCCATACATTTTCATTTTAGAATATCAAACTGGTGTTGTATCATAACTTATGTGTTTTCATCATGAATAAAATGATCACTTGATGATATTGGAATCCCTAGAATTATAACATTAAAAAATGTAGGACATGCTTGGCCATAGAGGGTTATATCAAAGCTCTTGACTAGAACTAAATTAATTCCAACTTGAGAACCAAATCTTTGAGTATTAGGAACTCTTTCAGCTATAGAAGACCTATAGTTAATTATTTTCTTAAGAATGTTTATAGTCACCAATGGGATGATCCTAAAAGATTGAGAATAGGATTGAATACCATTTGGGTGACTTGGTCTAGCCTCATTAATCATGGAATGAAAATTCAAAGGTTAATTGATATAAATATAACCACACCTACTTCCCTCAAGGTCATAGTCTGATCTAAGATATATCATTCCATTTAGAAGGATATTGGGAATCTTATAAATTTTTTTATCCTTCATTTCATCGACAGATTCTGCCACTTTCTTTGAATGACCTTGTAAGAACACCTGCTAAATATGAACTATTCTACTATAGAAATAATAGTATTTACACTAGGATTTGAAGTGCACCCACTAAAAGCATAAAAATTCATTACCTACCTCAATCCACGTTAAATTAATTAGGTACTTTGATAGATCGGTCACAACATAAATATGATCAGAAATTATATGACTTAATGATTTAAACCTTTTATCAAATATCAAGAATCTACCCACTATATTACCTAACATTTTATGTATAACAGGGTTTTGAAAGGGAATGTAAAATTTATGGAAGCTAACCCAGATCATCATAGAAGGGGTTTTTTTGTTAATATAAAATCCATATTTTCAATTAAACAAGGAAAACATAATCACAACAATAATATTATTAACATGGAATAAAGTAATGATAAGGTCATATTCAGAATAAAAATGAACAATAAAATTTAATAGATCTATAGACATGTTACAGTTTGTTCCTTCAAATTCCTATTTTTATTGATCAATCCATCAATATTGTTGACCAATGAATAAATCCAACCAAATAATGTTACCAAGGATATGTAGTTGAGATTCGATTCCTTGATTAATTTCCTAATAGTAAGTGGAAGCTTCAGATCCCCCATAGAGAGAGGATCCACTTTTGGGCTGAGGGAGATGTAGGGAAAGACAAGAATGAGAAATAGATTAGTGAAAGTTGAAAAGTGTGGTTGATCTTTTGAAGAATAATTAATAAGTAAACCTCTCTATTGTGGGAGGGGAAGGTAAGTGTGGTCATCTCCACTACCTCATCTAATGCAGTTGTGGGAGTCTGAGAGGGGAATAATGGTTTTTTATAATCAGTTCCCCATCCAACCATCTAATTAAATGCCTACATTTTAGTTGTCTCATTTAATACTTACAATATTATCTTTATAAAATTTATAATGATATCCTTTGAGTTTTATTCTTTTATGAAACAAGTTATTAAACTTAGTTTATATTTAAATGAGAATTATATATTATAATCTCATGATGTTAAATTCTTCCCTCCCTACCTAAATAAATTATGTACCCATAATTTTAATTTTTAATTGTGATTGAAAATAGTTAAAAGGGAGAATAAGATATAAAAAACTCAAGATAAAATTTCTAATGAGATATTAGGTTCGCTAACATAAGTAAAACAAGAATACTCATCTATTCTTTCATAATAATCATTTATCTAATATTGATATTTTTTCCAATGGTTTGATCCTTGAATCCCTGATTATTCAGTATCAAGGAACATATTGCCGAAATTTATTAAAAAGGGAGTTCATAATAATCCATTCATTAATAGAATATCATAAGTTAATATGAACTGTGAATTCATTATTTTTAAAATTATTTTCACATCTAAGTAGATATAACCAATCCATTTCCAAAATCACATTAAATTCATATAAATTGATAATTATAATATTTACAAAGGGAACATTCCCAAAATCCTCAAATTGGGATATAATAATCATAAAACAAAGAATTTACAGTGATAATTCATTACCAAATCAATGAAGAGGTGTTACAATGATTTAAGAAAGATTACTAGATATATTAGAGTTCCTATAATCAAACACCAACAAGACATCCTAAACCATTAAGGAGAGGATAAATATACCTTAATCAAAATGATCCATATTAGGAATTTCTATAGAATTGGACCTTCCTATTTTCCATAGTCTAGGAGTTTTTTATTCTCATCATCCTTGTGAGTCCTTAGATTAGGTAATTGACATAGATAATTCCCATGTTCTCATATTTAAGACATAGAACTATTGTTGGTGCCTTATGATAAATTTTATTTATCTTTGTCATGTTAACTAGACTATTCATTTTACCTCCATAATTTTTTTCTCTACGTCATTTTTCCCCACATATAAAAAATCTCACAATTCCTTGAATATATTTCCATGGGTGATTCTTCCTACTGTCTATAAATTTATAAAATTGAATTTTTTTCCATAAAATAACTTTTACCCGAACATCTATCATACTCTATCTATAATGACTCATATTTTACAAGTTTTATTTTAAGTAAATTTCTAGAAAATTTTTGGGACCAAGTGCTGTGATGACGCACGTTTCTGAGGCTCGGTATGCCTGGAATGGTTCGACAAACAATGTTAAGTTTGTAATAGTGCGTGAGAGTGGTTTTCCTAAAAAAGTGGAAAAACTCTTAAAATGTTTCCTGAATTAGAAATCAGAGGGAACCGTTGCATTCTGGATGGCAGTTTTAACCTAGGAAAGACTTAACTTTATTCAGTGTGGGTCTCCAGTAAGAAAACCCAAAAAAGAAATAACAGTAAATAAAATAATTAAATAAAATTATTGAATTTAAAATATTTGTAACTCATGAACATTTACTCGGTTTGGAAATTTGAGATGATCATTATGTTCGTAACGTGGATTTTTCCTTAGGTGGGGCCAAATATCGATCGGCATAGATTGACAATGAAAATTAATTTTTTGATATTCTATAGAATAATAAAATAAACTTAAAAAAGTATATTTTATTTCTTTTTAAACGTTTCGTAGTGATCCTATGATGTAGAAACGATTCATCATTTTTTATTAAATTAAACAACACAACGATGCTGCAATGGGCCAAAACATTTTATTTTCACCCTAATTAAATCGAAATTTAGGGATAAAACATAGCCTTAGAATCCCCTAGAATCTCTGGAGAAAGGCATTGGTGGTTCCCTCCAATTGGAGAATGATAAACAATGATGAACACCACAAAATCACGGATCACGGATCGAGGATCAATGATTGATGAGATGGCAGATCGTGAAGACTCTCGACAGATTGCCAATGACGATCGAACCCCAATGTCAAATGATCCAAACTCTAGGTAGGGTGTTTTTTATTTCCTTTCCCCTTATTCTTGATATTCTAAAATAAACATTGAAAAATCCACAAACAGATTGGACCACAGATCGGTCATTATTGAGGGTTGGGTTTCAACTATTTGTTAGGTAATGGGAGATTAATATTATATTTTTTTGTGGATTTTTGTTAACTATTCTAGCAGCAACAAACCATGATTGACATGAACATAGATTGAATTTTGTTCCTCTTTGTTTGTTCATGCCTTTCTCCCTCCGTTATTCATTTATAATGGGTGTTCATAGTTTGGCATATGACTTCAAAATTCCAAATCAATCGATTGTTGTGAAACTGATCCTTGGCGCAAGGATCTGATATTGCAGACCTGGGATGGATGCGGTATGATGGAGTTGTGATGAAGATGGTGCAAGATGTATCAAAGTGCTATGTGAGATATCGATGCTCGAATTTATTTTCACCTGGATTTATCTTGGCATTGATCTGAGCTCGTGGTTGTGCAGGTGGTGACCTGAGGATCATGAAACATCTTTTGGATCAATAATCGGGGCATCAGAGAGAATCTAGTGGCCCACGGAATAGGCCACCGGCACGCTGGTGCCATTGTCGGCCATGTGTCAGTGCGGTGAAGGATGGAAGCCCATAACAGTGGTTATAGGATCCTATATTGGAAGTCGCTGGCCTAGTTGGATGTGGTGGCCTGCCACATTGACCACGGTGGTGCCCGCTTTAGATATCTTTTTTTACCTATGATTCAAGTAGGGTTTTCTATAGAGGAGTTCTAGAGAATTCTAATTTTACTTTCATTTTTGTTGGGATTGTATTTTATCCCTGTTTACCTTCATTTTTCTAATATTGTACCTTTTTTTGATTACATAGTGTTTTCACTTTCCAGCATCAATGGTTTGTAGTTTTGTGTGTGTGTAGGTACTTAAAAAAATCCTTCCATTTGTTTAGGATATTCCTACTCTATGCTAGTCTCCATCCACAGTCCTATGGGAGGGAGGCTTGGGGTATTCATGGAATGGTCCCTAAGTATGGGTCATGATATAGTGGTATTAGATGAGGTTAGTTCTAACTTAAGAACCTAGACTCTGATTTCTTGTTTGGGGAAATAGTGTTAAGTGCTTCAAGATTTCCTTTCAAGCGAGGGAATCCAGTATTGGTACAGTGGTAGACGTTTCCATACACTAAGACCCTGAATTCTTATTTTCAACTTAGTACATGAAAATACTATTTGCAGGAAGAAAATGATGTTACATGAATTGTATAGGAATGTGTTGTGTTTTCCATGTCCTTCATGAGTCATCTCACCAGGTATACTTGTAAAGGATTCCAGAACATTGCATCTCATCTGCTTCCCTCCATATAGTTTCTATTGTAGCACGCTCAATTCTAAGATATCTCACTCCTATAGCTATCTGATAGTAAGTACGTATGACAAGTATACCAAAAGTAATCTAGAGAACATATGGTCTTGATACATCACAAAGTTTCCCTAAGACATCTGGTCTCACTAAAACAAGGAGTCTCGATATCACATCCAATCCTTGGTCAATGTATTATGCTCAAGGAATGATTGTTATGAGAGAACACACTATTTAATTTATTATTTCATCGGATACCCTCACAAAGTTTTCCCACTAAATTAGACCCCACATAAAGAGAACACACTGAGAACTACCAAAAGCACACTGGTCAGGTCAAGTCATGATGGAAATCATTTGATAATGATACACAGATAGAGGTTCCTCTGCCCAAGGCTCATTAAGGGACTCCGAGCCCTATTAGAAACATAATACTAGATAGGGGATAGGTTCTCTCATAAATATTGGTCAAACCATCTCCACAAACCCTATCTAAGGTACCACTAAACAAAGTGAGGATCGACTGGGCCTCTTAGTGCCATACATGCTCCAACCCATTGAATCATTATTGAAGTCAGGCTAAGATAACCCACTTTGAAACATGGGTCATCTTCTATGATATGAATTGGATCCTATATTGATCATTCATAGGAAATACCAAGGTTAAAATCTCAATCTCTATTTTCACACTCTATGAAAAGATCGGGATCCTCCTTCGATACCTCATAAAAAAGATAAAGAGAACACTATCAGGACCTTTTGGTCCAATTAAAAACCGATGAAGCCATCTCAAAAGGACCACCTCATCACAAAGGTCCCAACAACATATAATTATCATCAAACAAATTCCTCGTTTGAATGATACATCCATTTTTGTGAAAAAGGGTGGATCAGGGATTGGGTCGGGTCCGACCCGACCTGACCCAGGTGGAACGACCCAACACGGTCTGACCAAATAGGGCCAACCCATTAGGCCTAGTTAGGCTCATCCCACTGAGCCACTGAGAAGACCAGATCACTTCTACAAGACATGGATGGTGTCACATTCACCTGGGCCACACAGTCCGCCGACCACGTGGTTGTCGCCCAGCCGGGTCCGCTCATGCAGACCCCTCCTTTCCCGCACGCAGCTCGGCCACGTGTGACTGATCAATACAAGTGTTGTTTCAGTCAGTGCGGTCAGCCTCCATGTCCATATATCCACCCAGTATCCTCCACAACAGGCCATCCTCCTCTGCGAGCGGTCATCCTTCGTCGCACCAGCATGTGGCCACCGCCGCCACCGATCATCGGCGCACTGGTGGCCCCTTTAGGGGGCCACCTGATTCTCTCTGATGCTTAGATTGTTGATCTGAACCATGTTCTATGATCCTCGAGTCTCCACCTTCACTATCATGGGCTTAGAACCATGCCACAATCCATTTGGGTTTAAAGTCATTTGAGCAGTTATATCTCTCACACCGCTTCGATCCATCATCCATTTCCATCATCACAACTCTTTCGCACCTCATCCATCCTAGGTCCATAATATCATATCGTTGTTCCGAGGATCAATTTTGCAATAATTTATTGATCATAAATTTTTGAGTCCCATGCAAAATGAAGAACCCAAATTATGAATAAATAATAAATGGATAAAGTAATGAACCAATAAATAAGAACAAACCTCAATTGATGTTTGTGTAGATCGCGGTTTGTTTCCATTAGAATGGTAAACAAAAATCCACAAAAAGAGATAATATTAATCTCCCATGACACTGAAAATAGGTATAACCCATCCTACAATGATGACTATTCTGTGGGCCAATCTGATTGTGGATTGTCCCACATTCGTTGTATAATATCAAGAACAAGTGGAAAAGAAAATAAATAAAAAAACACCCTACTAGAGTTTCAATCGATCAGATATGGGGTTTGATCGTTATCGGTGATCCCTCGAGAGTTGTTGGGAAAAATTTTCTCATCGATCCTTGATCCCCGATCAGCGCGATTTGTGATCTGTTGGTGTTCTTCGTCATTTTTCATTCTCCAACAGGAGGGAACCGTAAATTCCAGTCTCTAGAGTTTACATGGAATTATAGGGTTATGCATTAACCTAAATTCTGGATTAATTGTGGAGAAAATAAAATGTGGAAGCCCGTTGCAGCGTTGCAGCATCACAACAATATTTCATTTAAGAAAAGAAATGTGCTAACTCATCACAGTGTCGCTACATCACAACAAAATTATTAAAAAGAAATAAAATTCATTTCTTTAAGTTTATTTGATTCTTATTTAAAACATCCAAAAATTAACTTTCTTAGTCGACCTACGTTGGTCGATAGTAGGCACTGCTTAAGGAAAATACCACATTATGAACTCAACAGTGGTATCAGATTTTCAATTCAAGTCACCATTAAATATTTATTAATATTTTAAAATAAAATATATTTTTTTTGTTACGACCTTTTCAATTTTTCTCACTAGAGACTCACGCCAACTACGGTAAAGTCATGCCTAGGTTAAAACTGCCATCCTAAATGTAATGGTTGCCTCATATTTCTGATTTGGGAAACCATTTATGAGTTATTATACATTTTTAGGAAAACCACTCACGCGCCCTATTAAAAAATTAAAAAAATCGTCGATCCATCCTGGGCACACTGGGCCTCGAAATCACATGTTGTCTCAACACCTGGTTGAGTACGTAGTGTTCTACAATGCATCAGGGGCCAGAATTGGTTGCCTCGTGATGCATAGGAAAGTGGAGATTTCATATGGTTCACATTGGTTGATACCACATGAGAAGAACTATGTGACCCATTATCTTGAGTTGGCAACAATAGTCTTCGCATTAAAGATGTGGAGACACTACCTGATGGGTGGGCAGCTTATCATCCACTCAGACCGCAAAGAGTCTCATGTATATCTTATCTTAAAAGGTTCTAAACTTGATATGGAAGCATTGGATAGATTTCCTCTAGGACTATGACATTGAGATATTATATACTCATAATGAGGAAAATGTGGTAACAGATTCTCTCAGTAGTAGATCCAGTTCGTAGTTTCTAAACGAGGTGATAGAGCAGTTTGCCCTGTTACAGTTATCCTTAATGGATAGAGATGAAATAGATTACCTTCAGTCAATGGTTTTACCCCTCCACTCTTAAATTTATTTAGGGAGGCACAACTCTAGGATACCGATCATGAGACAGTACGTGCTCATTTTTCCACAGCTAATTACCCTAATGGATATTCGAATGGTAGGGAGCATCTCGTTCCTTTCATAGGATGGATAGTAGTATTAGTGGATGACTAGAGAGTCAAGATGCATTGGGATATGCATGTGGGTGTCAAGGAAGACACTGAGGATGATAGAACAGGTTGAATTTGGGCTTACCTATTGATACAAAAGTTGAGAACTTGTTTGAATCAGTTTCGTGGTTTGTAAACTCACTATGTCGAGCCCCTATGCTTGGGTGGGGTATCTCTTTTCTTACTTAGGGTTCTAAGAAGGGAGTGAGAGAGGATATTGGAATACTTCTTAATGGTTTTACCACATACATCCAAGGGAAATGATATCATCTAGGTGATCATTAACTGACTCACCAAGTTGGCCACTTCTTAGATTTTTAAGAGAAGAGTCCAGTAGAGAGATTGGGATGCCTCTAAGTGCATGAGATAGATTGAATCCATGGAATCCCATAGATGATAGTTTCTAATCAACAATCTCACTTTGCATCTTCGTCATGGAGATCATGGATCAGTAGGAGAGGACCCTTCATGGGTGGTCGATTCCTTTAGTGTGTTCCTAGTAATAGTATTAGAATCTATGGAATAATAAATGGGAGCGGGGGGATCAGGTTCGTGCCCGTTCCCTCATCATTTTGGGTATCCCTTGGTTTGGATTTCAGGGAGTAAATACTTAATGTGTGGATATCCTAAGGACTTGAATTTGTTTTCTGTAGTTTTATAAAATTTCTAGTAAAATTCCTGAACCAAGGACTGAGACGACGTTCAATTCTGAGGCCCAATGTGCCCAGAATGGTTTGAACAAAAATGTTATGTTTTTAATAGCATGTGTGAGCGGTTTTCCTAAAAAAATTTAATAACTCTTAAATGGGTAATCGGATCAAAAACATTATGGAATTGTTGCATTTAGAAAGGCAGGTTTACCCTAGGCGTGACATAACTTTATTTGTCATGCGTCACCAATGAGAATACCTGAAAAGGGCGTGATCCTAAATAGAATTATTAAATATAATTATTTTATTTTAAATTTTTAGAAAACTCATGAAGGGTGACTCAGATTGAAAATCCAAGAATACCGTTGAGTTTGTAATGTTTCATTTTCCTTTGGCGGGGTCTATCAGCGACCGTCACAGGTTGAATACAAAATTCAATTTTTGGAAGTTTTAAAGAAGAATAAAATAAACTTAAAGATGTTGATTTTATTTCTTTTAAAACGTTTTTCAGTGACATAGTGACACTGTGACGTAGTAACCAGAAATTCCATTTCATTTCTTAAATGAAATAGCATGGTGACATTGCAACACTACAACGGGCCAACATGCTTTCTTTTCTCCATAATTAAACAAGAATTAAGGGTTAACTCATACCACTAGAATTCCCAAGAAGCTCTGTAGAAATAAATTGGTGGTTCCCTCCCTTAAGTGTATGACAAATGATAATGAAAACCGATGGATTATGGATCATGGATCCAGATCATAGATTGAGGATCAAGGATCGACAAGATGACGGATTGTGACAACTCTAGACGGATAGACAATGACAATCAAACCCCAATGTAGACCAATCCAAAATCTAGGTAGGGTGTTGTGTTTCTATTTACTCCCCCCCCCCCATTCATGATATTCTATGATGAATGAGGACCAATCCACAAATATATTGGCTCGTGGATCGGTTTTCGTTATGGGATGGGTTTTACATGTTTTTGGGATTATGTGAGATTTGTATTTTATTTTCATGTGGATTTTTGTTAACCATTTTAATGTAAATAAACCACGATCAACATGAACATTGATCAAGGTTCGTTCCCATTTATTGGTTCATGCATTTCTCCCTCCCTTCTTCGTTCACTATGGGCATTCTGCATTTGGACCACAGCTCGAAAATTTGTGACCGATCGATCGTTATGCAACTGATCCTTGGGGAAATGATCCAATATTGTGGACCTATTATTGATTTAGTACGAAGGATATGTGATGATGATGGTGGTAAATGGATCAGAGTAGCATGGTAGATATCGCCACTTGAATAGCTATTCACTGGGATGGAACATGGAACGGATCTAAGACCACAGTAGTGAAGGTGGTGACCCGATGATTGCGGATCATCTTTCAGATTAACAATTGGAGCATCGAACTGAATCTAGTGGCCCACAGAAGGGCCACCGGTGTGCCAGATCCTCCAACCAGAGTCAGTGGTGTTCATGTGTTGGTGCGATGGAGGATGGTCACCCATGTTGACCAGTCTCATGTGGCCTAGCCACATGCAGGAAAAGAGGGGTCTATCTGATTGGACATGACTGGATAGAATCCATGTGGTCGACGGACCATGTGGCCTAGGGAGACGCGACATAAGTCGCGTCCCATAGAAGCAATCCATCCCACTCGGTGGGTCAGTATGCATAAACTGGGCGGCCCCAGTGGCCCGACGTGCTGGGTCCTATAGCTCGTGGCCCAACAGGTTAGGCCAGCAGGCCAAGCCCAACGGTCCCAGTCATACCATGACCAATGGGCCAGGCTAGACTGGACCCAATTGGCTGGGCTAGACCAAGCCCAGTAGTTCAGACCAGGTTGGGTCGGGTCAGACTCGGGCTAGACCCAGATCGGGCCTTTTTCAGAAAAATGGATATATATTCAAATTGAGAATATGTTTGATGAGCCTTATAAGGAGTCGGGACCCTTGTGACGAAGCGATCCTTTTGATATGGATTAGTGGGTTTTTAGTTGGACCATCAGGGCTTGGTAGTGTTTTATTAGTCCTTTCTTTGATGGATAAATGCAAGATCCTGATATCATCAAAGTGGGTGACATTATAGATTGATATTTTACCCTTGTTATTTCCTATTATGGTTTGATGTATGATCTCATTCCTATCATAGAGGATGACCCTTGTTTTTAAGTGTGTTATCTCAGCCTATCTTCGAAATTTATTCAGTGGGCTGGAGGATGTATCACTTCAAGAGGCCTGGTTGATCCTCATTTATCTTCATTGTACCTTAGATAGGTTTTGTGGAGAATGTGTGACCAATATTTATGAATTCCTATATCCCTTATCTAGGATGTTGTTTCCTATAGTTTCAGGATTCCCCTAGTGATCTCTAGGCATAGGACCCCCTATCTGTGTATCAAGATCAGATTCTTTTCTTCATGACTTGACCTAACCAGTGTGCTTTGGGTAGTTCTCAATGTGTTTTATTTGGACCAGGCCCAAATTAATAGGACCTCTTTTCGAATGTCTTCAATGAATTCATAGATCAAGGAGTCAGTTCTCTTAAAATGAGTGTGCCTTGAGCAAAATCATATGACCAAGGATTAGTTGTGATATTGAGACTCCTTATCTTAGCGAGAACAGATGTATTAGGGAAACATTGTGATATATCAAGACCATATGTTCTCTTGATTACTTTTGGTAGACTTGTCCTACATGATTAGTATCAGATTGCCCAAGGAGTGAGATGTCCTAGAAACGATCATGATACAATCAGAACCATATAGTCAGCAGTGGATGAGATGTTTCATCATGGAATCCTTTACAAGTATACCTAGATATTCTTGTTATATGTGTTGTTGACATATACATGTGTTGAGATGATTGTATCTTCTTAGTGGTGTTCACTTTTTTTGTATTTTACTTTGTTTTTTGGGGTGCCCTACTTAGTATTTTTTTACTCACCCTACACGGGTTTTTCCCACATGTGTCGTGTCTTGTAAAAATGATTGATGCTTTGACAGATTTCGTAGTAGACCGGGTCCAAGTGGTGCTTGGAGTGACTCAATAGACTAGGTGTGTTTCTATGGATTTTGACAGCTATTTCTATACTTACCCTTTAGGTAGGGTTTTGTTTGGAGAAGTTTCATAGACTTGTACTTTTACTTTTCCTTTTTGTTAGTCCTGTATTTTATCACTGTTTACCTTCAGTTTTCTACTATCATAAATTTTTTTTGTTTACATAGTGTTTTCACTTAACAGTATATGTGTCTTTGAGTTGTGTGTGTGTGTACAGGTACTTAGGAAAATTCATCCCATTTGTTTGGTATATTCTTAATCGGCGCTAGTCTCCAACCCCTGGCCTACAGAAGGCAGGTTGGGGTAGTCATGGCATAGGCTCTTGGGGGAAGGGTCGTGGTACTATCCTTATCTTTATTGATGTGTTTTGGAATTTAACAATTTTCACATTATTGTTCATAATGTTTTGTAACTATTTTATAAAAATCAAATGATTCCTTAATCCATCTCATATCTGATTTGGTTTCTCATTAGGAAAATCATTGCATTTCCCATAATAACATCGTTAACATTTTTTCTCCAACCTATATCCATTACATAATTAAAGTTAAGCTAATATATAAAAAGGTTGATAATTATATAAAAGGTAATTATAAACAAAGAATAATTAATTTATAAATTTCATGCATGACCTAACTTAAGAATCTCTATTCTTCAATATAGGTTATTCAGTGGAATTCTTTATTTTGTTATCTAACCTAAATATATTCAAATCCATCATAAAGGTTTTTTAATGATAATATAAATTATTAAAATCAGATCCCCTAGAAATATCAAACCAAGCTTATAGATTGGCCTCTTTATTATGCACTAGGTAAATATCTAGTTAACACATAACCTTACTTTTCATGGTTATTACCTCGAGGTGTATATGTGACAGATACTGCACCACTTATTATACCTAGATGGAAATTTTATTATTAGGAAATTACAGAATCTATATTTTTTCATAATTTCAGGATATTTTCCTATACTTATACTTATCTCTAAATTCTGATATAGGTTTATGTTCTTTGCTATATGTTTTCATGAATCTTATTCCCACAGTATTGATTAAACTTTCTCTAATACCATCTATAGCAACACCAACTCCAGTATCCTAGACTAGGTGATCACCTTATTACATTAGCATGAGATATAATGGATTTCATAACATATAATCACAAAGTTTATTATTATTAGGAGAATAGATATATAAATTTTTATTACATTATATTTTAAAATATGAAATAAAAATAAACAATCTCATCATAAATTTATAATTTATTCTAGAATATCACTAAAATCATTAAGTGTTCACTTATGAGTACCTCAGGGATAAGAAACAAAATAAAATCGGGATATTATATTCCTAATAAATAAAAATATATAGTGTAATCTAGAGAATAATATCCAATGATTGAATAATAAGAAAAATAAAAAAACATAAATTATGTCATATAAATAATATCTTGAAATAAGAATATATTTATGGATGACATATCAACATTAATAATTACATAAATAATAATAATAAAATGTTTTTTTGTTATAGAATGCATAATTTTTGAAATCATAATCTTATTATCATAGAATTGTCCCAATAAATCATAAACATAACATTAAGGCCTCATTCCAAGATAACACAAATAAATAATCATGTCATATACTAAATACCTTGGCTAGTTTGTATCAATAGACCTACTGATGCATTGATGGGATATCGAATATTAGGCCATACTGTCACTAATTAGTTAAAATTAATTCTTCATATGAATTAAATGAATAAGAATACAATATAAAAACAACTTTCCTTAATAATAAAAAAAATACATTTTAGAAAAATATTCATATCAAATTTCATTACTTTCACCATTCAATAAATATAAGCATATGATCAAAAATAATCCATAGATTTATTATATTATTAAGTAATATAAAAATTGTAACATAATTACTTTTAATTTTGTTGACATAGATGAATAATAAATGCATATAAAACGCATCTAATAATATCAAGTAATAAAGGAACTAGAATTGGATTTTTTAATCCCCCAAAACAAAACATTATGAGAGGATTTAGGAGGTAATCCATGAAATTTAACACCAAAAAATGTTAATACCATTTAACATAATGAGTTAAAATAAAAATAAAAATTAAAAACTTATTTTTATAAAAAAATAACAATTTCATTAAAATAATAAGTTATGAGTCACTTTCAAAATTAATTTTAAAATAAGTAACATGAAAAATATTTTTTTTACTACTTTTAAATTAATCCCAAAAATATACCCCTAAAATGACATAAAGGATTTTTTATAGGTATTTGGAGTGGAATATCAAATATTATATGAAAGGGAAATAAATTTTAATATTATGAAAATATCTTTCATAACCCACATCATAAAAAGAAAAATAATATTTCCTTTCAAAAATATATGAATAAAAGTATGATGATCACACTGAAAAGATATTAGGATTTATAGTTAATAAAAGAGAATATTGGTGGGAAGGGAAAATATGGATATGGAAGAGAATGTTCCTTTGAAATAAATGGGAAATATCATATGAAATTTTTAATTGAATCATAATTTTATAGAATTAATAATATAGCCTAAAAATGAAGTTTATGTTAACAAAATCGATTACCAATATCTTAACAATTGAAGTGATATTACTTCAAAGAGTATTTTATAAGAAATAATTATAAATCTATATAAATTAAATTGGTGTTAAAATTATTATAAAATTATAGGAAAAAATAAATCAACTTAGAAGAATGTTTTTTAAGAATAATCATTATGACTCAAAGAAAATAAATTGAGTAATGAAAACCTTTATGGCCTTAGTAATGCTTGAATAAAAAACCATTAAAAAGGGAAATTTTGATGGATTTATAAATCCTTTAAATTTCATTAAATTTTGATAAAAGCAACAATATGGATCTATATACCCCACATAAAATAAAACAAGTGTCACATATGGAATAATTCTCAAAGAACAAAAATTGAGATGAGAAATCCCATACAAATTTGGTAGTAGTAAAATAAAAAAGAATTAGAATGCATGATTCATGAAAATACTTATAATTAAAATTAAAAAAACATTAATAATTATAATATAACCCAATGGGGTATTATGTAATCCATATAAAATAAAAAATAAGTGCTTAACTGGAAAACACGCCTCAATGAATGGAAATTCAGATGGAAACCTTGCCATAATTCACAACTTCCACAAAATTACTTTAACCACCTATATAATAAACATAACCATATTAATAACTTATTTTATCAAATTTTCATATCTATAACCATTTTTAATATTTTAATATAATAATTTATTATACATTCATTAGTTAGTTATCACTTATTTTCATTATCAGATGTTGTAATTTTTATTGTTTCACATATGTTGCATAACGATGATGTCAACCCCCATTCACTGATACAAAATTCTTAATTAAAATATATGAAAATATATTGAAATAATTTTTTTTCAATGATTGATACAACCCTGATTTCATTTTATTGGAACAATTTTTATGGTTTGAGAGAATGATATCTATAGAGAGCTTGTTTCGGGTAATTTAGTGATAAAAAAGATTACTTATTATTGATCATTAATTTTTGTTTCACTCCTTAAAAACCATATTAATGATATATATGATTCATTTATATCATAAATATTAATTTAATAAGTTTTAGAACCATTGATGAAGTTGGGTTATTAAAAATGGAACACATAGCTCAAAGAGGTGGTAGTTTGGACATACACATAGATGATGTTTTCATTTCCTAATGAATAGAAATAAGATAAAAGTTGATTTATATTTTGAGAAACATAATATTTCTATAAATATAATATGTATTCATTGAATAATAGTTTTTAAGTAGTTATGGAAAACAGATCAGCTTAGTTATGGTGGCAGTAGTTCACATATAACTCAAGGGATGCTTTTATTTTTCAAATGGTTAGAAGGAAGGTATAAAATGGTTATATCAAAAACATAATAAAATTTTAGTATAATTATTATACTTATATAATTATTTAAAAAAATTATATTAGATTAATATGAGGTTAAATAGTAAATAAAATAATAGAAAATAAAAAATAGAAATCGAAAATTTTACCATATTTCTTAGAAGAGCTCCGTTGAAAAAGAAATTAAGGCACTAATATTTGAATTTTAATGAATTAAAGGACCTATAAGAAATGGATAAGAGTTTGGGGGTGTTATTTTATAAAATATTGATTCAATATAAGTGTCTTATGGTGTTAAGAGAAGTGGGGCATTGATGCCTCCTTTTATAAGAGAAAGGAGTGACATTTTTGTAATAATATAAAAGGAGTGTCACTATTCAAGGGTGAAATGAATCCAAAAAGGATAATAATTATGATTGGAGAAGTTTAATGGTTATTAAATCCTTAAACATAAATTTTAACACATTTTTTTAATTATTTTAATCTTAGATTTTTTCACTTTAAGATTTTTTTTATTTTTATAATTAATTATTACTTATGAAATTTACTTTTAATGAATAACAATAAAGTGTGACCTATTGAAAAAAAGTTACTGAATAATTAAAATATTAAATCCATTTTATCATATAAAAATTCTATCAGTGATAAAAAATAATTTTAATATTAGTGCACATAATGAGTAAAATCCATTTTAAGAAAAAGTGTATTTTTAAGCATAAAAATTATGTTTATGAAAAAATTATCAATGTTGTTTATTTTCATAAAATTAATTGGTTTAATATTATCAAAATAAAATTTATATTTTTTTATTAGTATTCCCAAAATTAATATGAGCTTGTGATTTATTAAAATAAGTGGACCAAAATTAATTTTTAATAAATATTACTTAAGTTTCAAAATGTTTAAAATAGTTTTTAAAAATTAAAATTTATATTTTTAATTGACTCATTTTACCCCTAAAATATTTTTTTGGACATGAATTTTTTATCTATTTGAAATTAATAATTAGATAAGTCATAAAAGATGCAGTATAGGTATAAACTATATTTTTCACTATTCACCAAAAAATAAAGTAATTTAGAAAAAATATCAACAAATAAATATAATATAATATCAACATGATGAATCTAAAAAATAAATATAATTTTTTCATATTAAAAATAAAAAATATATGAAATTAAATTTTAAAAAGAAATATAAAATATAATGAAAATGGTTTTTAATAAGAAACTAAATTTCTAGATATTTATTATTATTATTCTTACATCATATCAATTATTTGGGTAAATGTATTATTTATATAAATTATCTATTTTATCATCATTAAACCATAATATATTTAGTTTCTTATAATAAAAATAAATATTACTTAAAAAATAATTTTTTGGAAAAATACATTTTTAATTATAAAATGATTTTATTAGTTATTTAGTTGTACTAATTTAAATTATCAACCAATTTTTATTAAAATGGACTATTATTTATATTTCTCTATATATTTCAGAATATAGTTACTTCAATTTATAACCTATAATTAAATGACTATATTATAACAGTCTTATTTAATACTTATAATATTATCTTTATAAAATGTATCACAGTTTCATTTTAGTTTAGTTTTTCATGTGAAACATGCTATTAAATATAGTATTTATTTAATGAAAAATTAAATATTAGAATCTCATGGTATTATGGTAGTATTTTTTTGGGTTTAGTTCATTTTTATTACATTAAAATATCATTTTATTTTGTTATAGGTTCATTTTTCATAAATACATCATTTTTTATTTAATTTATTCTACATGTTATTTACATTACAAGTTAATTATTATAATTTCTTATAATAATAAATTTTTGAATTTAATTTGTTAAGGTATTATCTTGGACAGACTCCAAAACCATCTACTCTAACTTGTCTATACTCATTTGGGAGTTGAAAACCCACCTTAAACAATTCCTACTCACCTTTAATAGAATACTCCTCTTATGTCTAAAACAGTTTAAAAATCCATACTTGTCCTTATTATATTGGAAAATATAAAATAAAAATAATTTTCTATTATTTAATACTTACAGATGTATCCTATATTTTTTGATATGTTATCATATACTAGTAAACCCTTTTTATTTAAATGAACCTCATTCCAAAATATATGACATGGGTTGGAGGAAGTGGAAGTCTCTGATTAATCTATATGAATATCAGCATATATATATTATTCATTTCTAATATTATGTAACATAAAAGGTTTATTATAAATTCAATTTTTATACTAATTGTTTCTCAAGTGTAGAATACACCATATTTGATTTTCTATATTATTCTGGAGGATTCTCTTTATGTTATGTTTTCTTTGAAATGCTAATCTGTTTTAGAAAATAACATTCATTAAATTTAAACGTGTATATATCATTGGTGGGTGATTATTGACATTACCATCAATATGTGTTAAATATTTAGTGGAAAGAGTTGTTTTAAAATATCATTGTTCCTTTCCAGTTTCTATTAGTACAGAATTCATTAAATAGTCTTCTATTGAAAATATTCACTTTTTAGAAAAAGAATCAATATATGAGGAAATGTTTTGAAGTAAAAATTATATGTTTTATAATAAAATGTATCCTTGATATCTATTTAAATGATTTCTTTCATTATATGAGCTTAATATTTTTCCAAAACCATGTAATTTTAATAATAAATCAATTTCATTTGTTAAAATGTTTTATGATTACTTTTTATAGACTCATATTCCCAATAATAATTCAAAGAAAAATTTCATTCAAAAAAATAGTTGTATTATAACTAAAGTTTTTTCAAAGTATTATATGGTATTTTTTAAAAGTTATATTTCTAAATTTTATAATATAACATGATTAAAATGGAATTAAATTTTTTTATCATCATATCAAATATATATTACAATGAATTTTTTGGATTTTCATGAAAAGAATGCTTTTTAGTGACTAGTAGAAATAATGGTTTTTTGTAAATTTTCAATTATTTTCTTTAAATGGCATAATTTAAAAGTATAATTATATTTTGGATTTTGTTATAAATTTAAAAAAGATAAATTTTATTAAATATAATCTGAATAATTATATAGGAATCAACCTTAAATTTAGTATTGGTATAAGTTATTTTTTATTTTTAAAAACACGATTTTATAAAAAAAAAGTTTTTCATTGAGTTTTTTCTCATTATATTAAAGATAATTTCCCAAAAATCTAACCATTTAATATTAAATATTAATTTATAAATTTTCAATTTTGAGGTTCAAATTTATAAATGAGTTTAATTTTATTTTTTTCATTATGAACAGTATCTATGGTAAGAATGTTTTACAATGGTAAATGGTAAATCAGGTTAATTATCTTAAATAATTTTTGATATGGAAACAATATTTTATATTAATATTATTTAATAATGTTTTTTTGGTCTTTATTACCTAATCTTAGAAATTGGATTGTTTTTGAGCCACTTTACCATGATTAAGAAATTTATAATATTTAAAACATTAGAAAATTCACAATGGTGTCACTCCCCTCGCTTATAAAAGGGAACCACCTATCCTCTCTTAATGAAACCTATCTATCCAATTAGATCAACCAATCCCTACAGAAATAAATTTTCATCCTTCCTCAACACTACCTATAGACTCTTTTCTCCTCAAAATACCAACCTAAAAGGCTTAATATATAAGTCGGATGTGGTTTTCCAAAGAAGAGGTATAACTCTTAACCGAGCATTTTCATTTTATTTATTCTTATAATTAATTAAAATATAATTTAAAAAAGAAAAGTAAATAACATAAATATATTCAGTTTAAGTATTTTTTTACTATTATGATAAAACCATTTTTTTCTCTTTTTTCTTCCTATGGGGAACGAAAACATTGTTTGTGTGTTAATGTGGACTACCACCACCACGAAGAGGTGTGCTTCGTTTTCCATTTCCACCTCCCATGGTTTTCTATATTAATGAATTTAATGTATATATATGATATTCATGGCATAATTAGGATTATATAATGATAATATACGATATATTTTCTTACCCTTCCATCCGTTGAAAAATGATAATATCTTTCATGTGTACATGTGGATTACTACCTCTATAAGAGATGTGATTCATTTTTCATGTACAACATTCATGGATTTTTATAAAAAATTATATAATATAAAAAAATTATAATTATTTTATAAATAATTTTTTTAGATGATGGATCCATGACATCTTTTACCATGGTATACCAACAGAAGTTGTTTTGTGATTATGAACTGAACGTCCTCAAAATGTCTAACATTAAATTTATTTATTTAATAACTATAAAATTCATGTTAATAAATGAAATAAAATAGATAATAATAATTTAATACACCATAAAACGTTCTTAATAAGTTATAATATTAATATATTTTTTATATAGGAGTTAAATTAATTACGTGGTAAGTCTAACTCGATGTGCGGTATTTTTTTCAAAATTATTTTAAAAGTTTAAAAGTTTTTATTCTATTTTATATCAATATATAGGTTCTTAACAAAATTGGAATGTTATTATTATAGTTAAAATATTTTTCATAGTCATTTTAAATAAAATTTTACTTTCTTTATAAAGGTTTTAAGAGAATACTTTTAAAAAAATTTCAAACAGGTCATTTTTGACGTTTTTACTAAAGTGTAGAAGGTATATTTTTTTATAATGTATATGTTATGAGAGGAATTTACCATAATCATGAATATTATTATATAATATGGTTCCTTTATAATTTTTAATTTTTTTAAAATAATATACTATATCCCATTCTTCTTGGAATTTTTTTAAAGGGTTTTAAAAGGAAAATAATTTTTTTCATTATTTTTATACAAATCCAAAAAGTGCATTTAAATATGTATTAAAGAAAAATATTTATGAGTATTTATGGAAATTAATGATTATATTTTTTTATGTATTTTATGTTCCTTTACAATTTTCATTATTATGGGTGAGCCTGATATATCTCTCTAATGAATTGGATAATTAATATGTTTACTAATAGAAATTCAGTCATTTGCGATAGGTCATTTGCGACAGGCAGATGAACCATTTAAAATAGTGATTTTCCTATGATTATATGTGATGGAATATTAATTATGACACAAATAATGATTTATTTTGACAGAATAAATAATCTTTCCCAAATAGTTTTGGCCGGAATTCCCACAACCCAGTGCAAAAAGTAATCGCAACAATCATTTGCAATGGATAACGAAATCTATTGCAAATGGTCTCAATCTTGGGATTTTTTGTGATGAAAATTAGTTTCCATTGTCGAAAAAATTGACAAAAAACTATTTTTGATGGCATTAATTCCATATCAAATAGTCTATTGCAAAAACACTCATTATTTTAACACCACATGGCTCTCCTTTATTCCTCCTCCCCTTTCTCCACCCTCTCTCGAACAGTGCTGTAAATACCTACCCGACCTCTTGATTGGTTTCATCTCCATGAAACTCCATTATTCCTGATTTTTGGCTGATTTCAGATTAGATATTAAAGGTATAGACTCTACTTATGTTTTCCGTCAATTATTTTTTGCGTATTTTTCTTTAATGTTAAATATACTGATTTGGTAAAACCCAAGGTTTAGAAATTTATCTAATTTTTATAATTTGCATGCTTTATTTAATATTTAGGATTGACTTAATTGTATTAATATCTATTTTGACTTTAATCTGGTTTATATAATTTATTTTAATTTATTTTTAGGTATTCTATAAATTTTTTAATTTTTTTATTTATATGTGTTTTGTATTTATATTTATATATATATAAGAATGTTTATTTACCATATTAATTTTGATATATGTTTGTCTGTGTATATATATATTAACATATGTTTATTTAATTTTGATATTTTTATATGTTTATATATATATATATATAATTTTAAAAATATGTTTATGGTTTTTAATATATATATATACATACATATATGTATGTCTGTATATATATTTGTATATATGTATATATATTTGATATATATATCTTTTAAAAAAATTCCAAAATATATTTGATATATTTATATTTATTAATAAATATTTTAATATAAATACATATAAATAATGCATTCCGATTAAATAAGAAATTTTTTAATATAAATATATGTAAACAATACATTCTGTGTATACATCTATAAATGTTTTAAAAAAATTAATATATATATATAATTTTGTAAGATTTTTAATATTTATATACATACATGTATGTATATTAAAATGTGAATATATATATATATATATATGTTTTAAAAAACGTGTAATGTTTATGATATATATATATATATACAGATAAATGTATATAAACATTTTGAAAAATGTGTAAGGTTTTAATATAGACGTATAAATAAACATTTATGTATATTAACATGTGAATATATATATATATATATAAGTTGTAAAAAAGGTGTACTTTTTATATATATGTATACACACATATACATATATAAACATTAAAAAAAACATATAAGATAATATGTATGTATGTATGTATGTATGTATGTATGTATGTATGTATGTATGTATGTATGTATGTATGTATGTATGTATGTATGTATGTATGTATGTATGTATGTATGTATGTATGTATGTATGTATGTATGTATGTATGTATGTATGTATGTATGTATGTATGTATGTATGTATGTATGTATGTATGTATGTATGTATGTATGTATGTATGTATGTATGTATGTATGTATGTATGTATGTATGTATGTATGTATGTATGTATGTATGTATGTATGTATGTATGTATGTATGTATGTATGTATGTATGTATGTATGTATGTATGTATGTATGTATGTATGTATGTATGTATGTATGTATGTATGTATGTATGTATGTATGTATGTATGTATGTATTTATCTGATATATTTTTATTTAAAAACAAATTTAAAAATACATTTTATTAAGAAATCATGAAATATATATATATATATATATATATTAATATCTGAATATGTATATATAAACATTTTAAAAATTCATGTAAGATTTAATATATATATATATATATGTATTTGATATGTATATTTTTTTAAAAGAGTCTGAATATATTTTATGCATTTATATTAATTATGAAATCGTGATATACATATATATAATAATTATTAAAAATTTAATTATAATTTAAATAATTAATAGTAATCATTACATGATTTATAATAATTACTAATTAATTGGTAAATATTATTAATAAATATAAAATATTTTTGTATGATTATATCTACGTATATATAAATTTAATAAGTATATTGGTTTAAAAAAACTGTCAGAATTTTTTTGGTATGTTTATATTAATTAATAAATATTTAAATATATATATATAATTAATTATTTACTTAATATTAACAATAAATAGTAAATAATAGTGTCAATTACAAAATATTATTAATAATTTGAAAAACTGACGAAATATGGGAAAATTTGTGAGTGTGTGCATGTATGTATGTATATAGATTTGATATGTTAATTTATTTGAAAAAAGTGTAAAAATTAATTTGATTTAAATAGATTTGATTATGTGTTATATATATATATAATGTATGAAATAAATAGAAATGAGTGTTTTTAAGAATGATGAGAAAATTAATTTAAATAAAACACTTTAACTAATCTTTATTTATAAGAATTTATTATATTAACAAACTTTAAAAAATTGCTTTAATGAAAAAAAAATTAAAAACATGTTATATTTATTAAATGCTTAGTTAATAATGATTATGATAATTTTTTTAATAATTTTCTTAAAAAATATAACAATTATAAGACTTATTAAATATTGGTAAAAAATAGTAATTATTAAAGATATAGTATAAATTTAAATAAATGATAATATTTAAAAATAAATGAGTCATTATTATAAATAAATTTTTAATATTATCGATGATTGTAAAATCATAATAATGATTTCAAAAAAACAATAAAAATATATAAATGTAAAAAATATTATAAATAAATAAAAAATTAAATTAATAATTTTCATTACATAATTTATAATGACTTATAATTAAATTTTAAATATTTTTAATACATATTAAATATTATGGTTAATTAAAAAATATTGTTAATAATTTGAAAATATGAAGAAATTATAAAGAAATAAAAAATTATAAAAGAAAAAATATAAGTAATTTTTAAATATTTCTAATATTTATTATAAATTCAAATGTTATGTCATGTACACAGTACACCCCACATCTCAGACCCAATGATGGTATCTAATTTTTAATATGATACATCTTTTGGAGAAAAAATTTAATTTTTATAAGAAATTATAATAAAAATAATAAATGAATTAATCTTGCATGCAATGTAATTAAACACCCGACGCACACATATGTAACATTACATCTAGGATAAACCCATATGATACAATGTTCAAGAGATATTCTATTATTTTCAGAAAATAGTATGTGTCTTATATAATATATTTAATATTGTTATTTTATCTATGTCGAGCCTCTATAGGCCCTGTAATCGAGTGCTTACCTAGTGCCTCACTCTTATCCTATTCCATTGAATATTTCAAGAAGTTAAAATATAATAATAATTTTTAATTAGTCTAAATGATCTGTAATAATTGTTTTTGCTTCTGTTTTGTTTTTTAGATAACTATAAACTCCGTATGTAGACACCAGTATCTGTTATGTGATCATGATTAGATAAATAATTTCAAAAATGCAAATGGATCAATTTTAAATCCTATCTATATTGAAGTTATTGATGACTTTATATCATTTTCATCATCAAATTCATATTTTGTTTTTGAAGGAATAATTAAATTTCTATGTCAAAAATGTGATCTTAGGACAATATATACATTTTAAAATGTTGGACTTCATCTATTGCATTCCAGTTCTCAGAAAGATTGTATTTATTGGTATCAACATGGTGAAAATAGTTTAGTAGAAAATTCAAATTTTCTGGTTCGATATCCATCATTTCATAATTTATTACATGGGGTTACTGGTCCATCTATTCCTAAAACAACACCTCTGAATGATATTCCAAATCCTAAATCAAAACAATATTAGTCATATAATTTATTGAAATATACTAATGAGGCCTTGTATCTAAGAAGCCAGAAGGTAAAACATGAAGTTGATACAAAATTTATGGCTATTAAATCAGATTTTGGAATGTATAATAGTTTTTTTTATCAGATTTTATATTTGGTCAATTTGTTGTTTTCAGACGGAAATACATTATGTGCAAGTTTCTATGAAAGTAAAAAATTTGGTTCATAATTTGGGTCTAAGTTATGAGAAGATCCATTCATGTTAAAATGACCTCATATTATATTATAGTGATTATGAATTATTGGTTAATTGTACAAGATGTGTTGAATCTAGATATAAAGTGGTAAAGTATGGAAATTCTAGATTTCCCATGAAACAGTTGAGATATTTTCCAATTACACCTTATTTACTGAATTTATTTATGGATCGTAACATGGTTAGGATTGAAGACATGGCATAAATGAAATATTTCAATCACATAAACCTTAAATAATCCATCTGATGGTGATTCATGGAAACATTTAGATCAAATGCATCCTTATTTTTCTTCATAACCACATAACATATGGTCGAGCCTTTCTATTAATTATTTTTGTCCATTTGGTGCTTATAACAATCAATATTCTTGTTGGTCTGTTTTCATTACTCCTTACAAATTTCCTCCTTGGATGTTGATGAAGGAACCATATATATATTTGATGATACTAATTTCAGGACATATAATGATGAATATTTATGTTTATTTGAAACAACTAATTGATGAGTTAATTTTATTATAAAACAATGGTGTGACTAAATTTTATATAACTACATATCGGAATTTTATATTGAATTTTTCATTATTATGGAAAATCAATGACTTTATGGCATATAGAATGTTATATGGATTAAGAACACATGGTCTATAATCAAGTTCGTATTTTATGGAAGATAATAAAGCATTTATGCTTCATAATGGGGGAATGGTTTGTTATTTTGACTATTATTAAAGGTTTATTTCTACGGATCACCCTTTTCAAAGGAACAGAATTAATTTTACAAAAGGTCGAATTAAAATAGATGCACCTCCAGCAATGCTCTCAGGTAATCAATAAAAATCTATTATCTCTACATTACTTGATGTTACTTTTTGACCAAACATAAATGAGAAAAAGAAAAATGGTTTTGGGAGAGTTCATAATTGGATAAAGTGGAGTATTTTTTGGGACCTTCCATGTTGGTATGATTTATTGGTTCAATATATGATAGATGTAATTCATATTTGGAATAATATTTTTGATTACATGTTTTATACTTTGTTGGAAACACCTGGTAAGACCAAAGATAATGTAAAGGCATATTTTGATCTTACAATAATTTGCTGATGTTCTGAACATGAAATATTTGAATTTAAAAGATCACAAAAATTAATAAATCCAAAATCATATTACCCACTTAGTCAATAAACCCATTTATTATTCTATCAATGGATTAGATATTTTATGTTACCATATGTTTATACTCATAATTTGTCTTGTTGCATCATAAATGGGCATATTACTGGGTTAAAAATTCATGATTGTCATGTCATAATTGAAATATTACTACATGTTGGTCTTAGAGGACTGTTTAATTCTTCAATATTGTATGTGTTGAATTAAATATCATATTTTTTCCAATATATTTTTTTATAAAAATAGGATAATAATGCATTGTGTTTATTGGAAAAATATTTTGTTTTAATTTTATATAAATTGGAGAAAATATTCCCACCGAGATTCTTTGATTCCATGGAACAATTAATATTACATTTGATATATGAAGCTAAATGTGGAGGGATATTATAATTACATTGGATGTATCCGTTTGATAGATGTATACCAAAATTAATGAAGAATGTATATAACAAAGCATCAGTTTGAGGTTGGGTTGTAAAAGCATACTCACAAGAGGAAATTTCAAATTTCTGCTCTAATTATTTTCATTTGGAATATCCATCAAAACATAATAACATGGGTCACAATGAGACAAATGTTGATGATTTCCAAGAGCATAAGTTGTTATATTTTAATCATCTTGATCTTGGTTTTGGTGGTTATCATGAGCGATGGATTATATATAAAGAACTGTACAGAGATCACGCTTATGTTCTACTCAATTGTGAAGAAATGACATGATTTGTGCAGTAAGTACTGCTTTTTTATTATTTGGTTAAATATTTAAAAAAATATCACTTTATTTACATTAAAATTTTTGTAGACTATATAATGACCATTTCAAAACATAATTTATAAAAATCACATTTTATTCTCTTGAATAACTTTGACAACAAAATTTTTCATATTGGTTTCAAAGACTGGTAAATTAAGTTTATTTCAATGGAGTAATAAATAAATTTTTAATGATGTCTATTATTAATAATTTTTAATTTTTTTAGGTAATACAACATGAAAATAAAATTGACAGTCGAATATGTGTACACAAAAACCCTCCATTCAAATTGGTAAAATTTTATAATAGGTATGTGGTTAATGGATTTTGATTCCAAACATGCATATATAGTGACTCAAATAAATCAATGAATAGTTGTGTTTATATTAAAGGATTCCATCATAAGGAAAGTGAAGTTTAATTTTATGGTATACTTGATGAAATAATTGAGTTTTATTATTTGGCACCAATTTATGTTACAGTGTTTTAGTTTCATTTTTTGTATACTGATCGGTGGTTGCATTTTCATCAACAAAATGGAGTTGTTGACGTTAAATATAATATTCTTATTGCATCAAATGAACCATTTATGTTGGTACATCAAGCATATAAAGTTTGCTATGAAAATTATTGTGATGTTTCAAGATATTTGAAGGATTGATGGAGTGTGATAAAAATGAAATCATGTGACAATCAGAATATGGAAAATGAAAATAATAGTTCTATATAAGTGCAACATATTGAAATTTTTTAAGAAAAGTACCAAAATATATCTCTTACCTAATGGGATATAAATATCTATGATGCCCCCCCCTAGTTAAGGGTTGATGATATTGATAATGTTGATGAAGTAATAAGGGATACTGAAACTAATAGTCATATGGAAGTTGACAATGATGAAGATGATGATGAAGACATTGTTTTTTATGAAAATTACGATGATGATGAAGATTGATGTATTATATTTAGGAATTTAGATACATGAAATTATCATATTATGATATTTATTAGTTTTTTAAATTTCATATTTTTATTAACAATATGTCACAAGTAACATTATTTTATTCTAAAATTTATTGGTTTTTATATTTCATATCTATATTAGAAATATCTTACTGGTGAGTATATTTGTTTCAGATGGATGGAAAGGATCCTAATTATCTATTATGTTCTCTAACTGATGTTGAACTTCCTGATGATGATCCTGATTTAGCTTCTTCTCATCAAGTTGTTTCACCTACTAGGAGAGGGCGTGGTCTTTCTCGATTACTGATTTTAGATCCTATTCTAGAGATATGATCATTAGTTGATTTTGATCCTTATTTATAAAGGTGTGTTTAATTTTTTTAGATATTTATTTTATATTAACTAAGTGTATTAATTTTGATAATAATATTATGCTTATATATTTTTATTAATTTGCATATTTTTTTACATTTAGCAATTGGGTAGGCTGGTGCGATTCTAAAAAATTATTTTTCCAATCCATGGGTATTATGGGACCTAGTACCCATCAACGTGCATGACCAGATGTTCGACCACTGGATTGTATGTTATTAAATAATATATAAATTTTAAAATATTATTTAATTACTACATATTTTTTTAATTCTATTGAATAATTTATTTTCTCCTATTTCTGATATCCATAGAGGTCATATCCAAAAGGCATGGGATAATTGTATATGTGAATGTTTTTGTCTGTTTCTAAACGACATCGGAAATCGAGCTATAGATAAATCTTATGCCAAAATTTTCAACCAGTCTTATGTCTCCTATAATTTGGACTATGTATCATCTCAGGTATGGGATGGTTTATGCTCCTTCTGGCTAATAGATACTTTTAGGAGGAGATCATCAGCTGGAAGTCAAAGCCTAGTGAGGCAAGGGGTCACCCATAGGGTCGGGAGTTTTACATTTGGCATACATTGATGACATATGGTAAGTGATATTATTTCTTAATGTATATATATTTTAACTATAACATGTTTGGTATATTATACAATCTGCTAATAACCCATCTATTATGGATTTAAAAGTTTGTAAGAAGATTTATATTGATCCCCATATAGAATAAGTTAGAGGAAAATGGTAGCTCTATATTCTGGTTAGTGATCTTGTTTAAAATTTTCATGATTTTTAATTATATTGTTATTATAATTTTTAACTCTATTTAAGAGAAACATATGAGGCTCTAACTTCTCATTCACAGGAGATTCAAGATGAGACCAAAAAATATATCACTGCTAATTTGGGTTTTGACAAGGGGGCTTGGATACAGGAGACTTCGTAGGGTGTCAAGAAAGGTCGAGTGATTGGTATTGGTTCTCGAATGACACCTATGGGTTGTTATGGTACTTCTGTGATGGAATAAATGAGCATGAAGGGAGCTCATGGAGATTCTTCATCGACGTCGTCGCCCATTGTACAGTATGAGGAGAGGTTGAAAGCTCAGGATGAGATAATACAGTAGATACAGAATGAGGGGGAGGATGATTATGAGCAGCAACATCTGAGAGATGAGAAGATGATAAAGTATATGTCATGACTTGTGTGTGGAATTTGAATGAAATTTCCTCCCCCAGGACCTTCGTGTGATCCTCCTCCACCTAATTCTAGTTGATGATTTCTGAAGATTTTATGATTGTTTTGTAATTTGGTAAGATATATATATTACATTTGAAATGATGTATTTCTTTTATGTGTGATTTAATTTTTTTTAAAAAAAATTAAGGATTGTTAAATATTTGTAAATTTATTTATTATTTTTTACGTTTCAAACTTTTTTATAATTAATATTAAGTTTTTTAATTAATTATAAATATATTCAATTGTCTAATTGTTTTTATTATTTTTTAATATATTTAATTTTTAAAATAATTTCAATAATTTTAATTATGCTTAAGTATAATTATTTATAACTTTTTGTAAATTAATTTTATTTAATTTAATATTTTAATTATATATATATATTAAATTTTTTAATTCATTTTAATTTATTTTTTTAATTTTAATTAATTTTAATTCTTTTTATATTATTTTATTTCTGAACAAATGGTTATTTGCGGCAGATTATTCATCCATCACAATTAACTTTTTATGATGGATCATTACAAAAGGTTTTTAAATAATATTTCAGGAATGTTTTACGACGTATTGTATATATGTCACAAAAAAAATATTTTCTACGATGGACCATTGAAAATAATATTATTTTTATGCCCACTTCTATGATGGGTTATTTGTGAGAGACATCCATCACAAATGAGTTTTTGAAATGATAATCCATCACAATTAACCCGTCACAATTATTTGAAATTCTTGTTGTGGTTATTCGGGAAATTATGTTGGAATTAACCAAGTAGGTTATTTCATTTCTAAGAGATATTGTAAGAGTGATTGTAATATTGATATGAAGATGATATCCAAATTTACCTACATGAATTTTCTATTTTTTTAAATGATTCTTTATGGAAGTACATTGACCTCATATGGTAATATAATGAGCTTGTTTTTACAGCCATATTTATACTCCTTTTTGGAGAGAAAGGTATGTTTTTCAAGAAAAAGTTTTCATGAGTACCCATGTTTTACAGGAAACCCACATGATTATGGTTTTTCCTCTATGATTTCTTATGATATGTTTTATTAAAATATTTTGGAAATGAAGATTATTTCATGAGCAAAAAAATAAAATTCGTTAAAATTTTATTAACTGAAAAAGTAAAAAAAAAATATTATAAGATTAGATGATTTTCAAAATATACTAATGGGTTTATTTATCTTTATACCCCTTACTAAAATTTGTGTGATAATCCCATGTTTTAAAATTTATTTCACTTTTCCTAAGAAAGATTGGAAACTAAGCAGGGTATAACATTCTTCTTTGGGGATAATTTAAAAATTAGAATGTGTTTTTAATGAAATAAGAGTTTAAACATAAATATCAGGTTTTTATAAAAAATTGATATTGAGTGGAAGTTTCCATTTTTTATTATAAGGATATGATATGTTATTTTTTTCCTAATTCTATAAAACTAATAAATAAAATGATCCTAAAAATATAATAAAGTCAAACCCTTATTATAAATCATGTGATTATGGTTTGTTTAATTTACATGATGTAATAGTATGTATTAATATAAAGGTTTATAAATCCTTAGAGGTTATGATATTAATAAAAAAATAAATTTAAGGGATTTTAATCTATGGATTATATTATGATGGAAAAAAATTGGTTATCCATGATTCTTCACCTTATATGTTCCTGTATTAGAATGGTTTTCCATATATGAAACACAATGAATGAAGTAGAGGGGTCTCAGGAGGATAATTTCCTTCTAAATTAAAAACTTTTAATAGTTTAAACTAGAACAAAATAGTTGTTCACTATGTTAAATTAGTGATCTTTGATATTAATGGGGGTACCCATTCCAAATAGCATCCAAAATCACCATAGAGGAACATTTATATAGTAGAACATTTCATAAAATATCATACTCTGACATTTGGTGTAACCTTAGATCCAGTGGTAGATGAAGTATACATCAATGCTCTAGAAAATATATTTAATGTTTTGGGTTTTTCTAAACATAAAAAGTAAATTTTTTCAATTAATCATTTTGTATGTTAAGATTATTAATGGTTGTATCTGATTAATAATATGAAGGAATCATTTGAGATTGATACCATATAGTGGATGATATTTAAATATATTTTCCAACATAAGAATTTTCCTAAGGTTATTCGACATATGATGGAAAGTAAATTATTTTAACTGAAGAAAATTAATGTGGTCTATATTTCATCCTATGAATTTAATTTTATTAGATGGGCAAGGAATGAAAAAAATTTGTATCACAATAGTAATTCTTACAGGTTTTACTCCAGATGAAAACCATTTTTTGTTAATATTTGTACTCTGATGAATTTAAAATCTATAAGAGATTTGAATGATGTTCTAAGAATATCAATATGTAGTTTTTTAATATAAAAAAATAAAACAATTGGTCGAGGTGGACATGAATGGGAAAGTATAGGTTGAAGAAATTAGAAGATCAGATTTCTAAATTTTTCTCTTTTGATATGTGTGGTAAGAAGAATCTTTAGTATAATATTATAAATTATAGAAAGTGTAATCAATATGGTATTATAGGAAATATGGATCGTGCTTTAAAATAAAATAATCATGGTAGTGGTTAGACCAAATATGATAAATAGTTATTGATATCTTTTAAACTCAATGAGATGGTCTATTATACTAATGTGTGTTAAAAGAAAAGAATTAGTGATATGGATTATCAATACCATGAGAAGAAGGGTGTGGAAACATCATTAATGACTACCTAAAAAATATAGGACCATCAAATGAAGTGGGGGAAAACAATTAATTTTCTACTTAGATTATTCTAAAGTCTTGATTGATTTAGGGTCTACATATTCTTTTATTTAAAATGAATTTTTTATTAAAATAGAAATATTACATCAATATATATAGAAACAACTTTTATTAAAAATTCATTGTGGATTTATTAAAGAAAAATGATTTTTTGGAATCTTTATATTATTATATGTGGAATGATTTTTCATGAAAATATTATTTTCATTCCTATAGTAGAGTCTAATATTATTATTGGAATGGATTTACTTTTAGTTTATCATGATAATATATATTACAAAGATACAGAATTTATATTAAATTTCCATAGTGTGTTAAAATTTCTATATTTGAATGATTTCAAAATTATGATTACATATCGAGAATATACGAAACCAATCAAATATATAAGTGAAAGTTATCTTTCACATTATTTCAAAAAAGAGTGAAGTTTCTCACATTAGTGATGTTCTAGTAGTAAATTAATATGTGTCTGTATTTATAGATGATTTTCTAATTATTATTCTTTATTGATAGGTTGAATTCATTATTTAAATAATTCTATAAGATAATAAAATTTCAAAACCCTGTTATTTAATGTATCTATTAAAGTTATTGAAATTGGAAAAGATATTACAAAAGTTTCTTGAAAAGGGTTTTATTCATCCTTCAAATTCAAAATAGAGTGATCTTATTTTGTTTATAAAAAATAATGATATTTAATTGATGTTGTCAATTGATTATAGAGAACTCAGTAATGTTACTGTTAATAAAAAATATTTGTTGCCTCATATAGATGACTTGATTACTCAGATTTATGGAGTATAGTATTTTTCAAAGATTAATCTCATGACTGGATATCATCAGCTCGAAGTGAAGGAGGAAGACATTTTGAAGATGAAATTCAAAAATAGGTATGGGAATTCTGATTTTTTTATTATCTTCATGATGAATAATTCACTATCTGTATTCATCGATAATATTAATAGAGTTTTCTAAGATAATTTATATGAATTTTTTGTTGTTTTTATTGATGATATTCTAGTTTATTTTAAATGTTATAAGGAATATGAAATACATACAGTGGTTGTTTTCTTACTTAAACAAATGTATGACAAATATTTATATATGAATTTTGGTAATATAAGAATTATTTTCATGGAAATTTTTTTATAGAGATGGAATAACTATTTTACCATCTAAAACTAAAGTTTTGAAAGAGTTGAAAAGACATAAAAATGTCACTAAGACTTGTAGTTATCTTAAATTAGTGGGTTACTATTGATTAATTTTTTAAAAAATATTGTTTATCTTCCCACAAACTATGTTAACACAAAAAGGATTTAAATTTATCTAGACAAAAGAATGTGATGAATGTTTTCATTAATTTAAATAGAGATTGGTTAATGATATTGTATTATACATTCCATATAGAAATTTTGTGTCTATAATCTATAGTATTAATTCATCAAATGGAATTTTTTTGTGTCTTGATGCAAGATGATCATGTAATTTCATTTTCATAAACCTAATTTAAAATCCATGAATCAAATTAACCCACACATGATCATGAATTATATAAAGAACTATTTTTTAATATTGATACATTTTTTATATGGAGTAATATGTGAGATATATAATTACCATAAAAGATTAATGTATATATTCACTCAAAAAGAATTGAAATTGAGGCAGAAAAGACTGTTGGAATTGATAAAGTATTATACTTTCACAATTCACCTTTATTCAGGTAAAGAAAACATGGTAGTTTTTTCCTTGAGTTAAAAATATAATGCATTATTATCTATGAAATGATATAAATGTGATCCTTTATTTAATTATTTAATTAATTTTTTCCTAGAAATTATTTAAAAAATTATTCCCCCTTTTCAGTTCAGGTTTCAGTATAGTCATCCTTATCAAATAGAATTAATTATGATTAGAATGAAGAATGGGTTTTGAAAGAAAGTGTATCTTTTAGTTATGAAGGGTATTTTCCTGAATTTAATTTCAAAAAGGAAGGTGTTATAATATTTAGAAATAGTTTTTATGTCCCATGTGATCTCTAGTTGATGAAAAAAAATTCAGGTGAAGCTCATATCTCTTTATTTTCCATTCAACTAGGTAGAAATAATATGTACCAAGACACTTGGGAATAATATTGTTGAAAAAGAATGAATTATATATTTTATTTTACTATGAAAAGTTTGAATTTTAAGTAGGTTAAATCTAAGTTATAACTGCCAAAGGGTATTCTTGATCATTTTCCAGTGCTTGAATGGAAATGGATAAATATATCCATGGATTTTTTTGGAATTAACAAAGACATATCAAGGTGATAATACAATTTGGATTATTATTGATCATTTTGATAAATCTATGAATTTTATACCTATTTGAGATAATAATTATTTAGATCATATTACTATACATTATTTTGAACAGATAATTATATTTTATAGAGCCCCTCTCTCAATTAAATCTGACAGTGATCCTGGATTTACATTAAATTTCTGGATGTGACTTTAGAAGTCATTGGGAACTAAATTAAATTCTAGTATAACATTTTATTGTCAATCGTATGGATAGTCATAGTGAAAAATTAAGAATTTGGTGGATATGATTTGGAATTTATTAATATATTAATAGGGAAGTTGGGATCAACCTCTTACTTTAATGTAATTTTCTTATAATGAAAATTTTTATTCCAATACATAGATGTAACCTTTTATGAAATTATATAGAAAGTGGTTTCAGACTCAGTGTGATGGGATAAAGTTAGTGAAAAAAAGTTTTTGGTACTAGAACTGGTAAAAAATGGTAGAGAAGGTAAATATTATTATGCATCATATGAGGGAATCTCAGATCATGCAGAAGATTTATACAGATAACAAGAGGAAAGACCTTCTGTTTGAGGTTGACTGTTCTGTATTTCTCAAAATATATCCTTAGAAAGATTTTACATTTTTCAGAAATAAAGGAATGTTAATACCATGGTTTATTAGACCATATAAAATTATAGAAAAAGGGGATAAATTACTTATCGAGCAGAATTTCCTTTGGTTTTATCTCATGTATATGATGTGTTTCATGTTTTGTTGTCTGGGAAATATATACTTTATGTATCTTATGTATTCATCCCTGAGGTTGTATAGTTGGTAAATAACTTTTCATATGAGGAAAATGTGGTGCATATTCTAGATAATAGATAGTATGTGTTGTGAAATAAAGTAACTCTTCATGTTAATGCTTTTTGGAAGAACCACGTGATTAAGGAAGCAGTTTGAGAACCTGAAAAGGCTATGAGGTAAAATAACCGAACCTGTTTAAATGATGAATAAAATTATGATAATATAATTTAATTATGAGGGGATGAATTGAAAACTCATGTATAATTAATAATAAATCAATTTAATGTCCAAATAATATTCCATATTGTGTTTTATGGGTTCATATTCACTATAACAATTATATGTAATTTTTTATTCGAAAAAATATAAAGTTTTACTCTAACTAAAGTGTTTCTAGGTATTATATGGTTTTATTTAAGAGTTAAATTTATAAATTTTAGAATTAAAAATGGATAAAATGGGATTTATGTTTTATACTATCCTATCAAATATATATTATTCTAATTTTTTTAGATTTTTATGAAAGGAATGATTTTTGAGTGAATATTAAAAATGTTGTTTTTTTTTCAAAACGGTCATTTCTTTTCATTAAATAAATTAATTTAAAGGTTACATTATTTTTTATATTTGGTTTTAATGTAATATAATATCCATTTTATTATAAATAATCTAAATAATTCCACAAGAATCAACATTATATATGATTTTGGTATAATTTTATTTTTATTCTTAAAATATAATTTTTTTTAAAAACAATTTTCCATTGTGTTTTGATAAATTATAATAATAAAAATTTATTCCACTTATACATATTTAATCATGAAAAATTTATTCCATATTTGGAATCATGAGGTTGAAATTTATTGATAAGGAAAGATTAATTTTTGGCCATTGGTAATATTAACCATGGTAAAGATGTGTCTCCATAGTAAATGGTCAATTGGGTTAATTAAAGTAAATAATTTGTGATAAGGCCACAAGATTTAAAATTAAATATTATTTCAGAATTTAACTAAAACCCTTATAATGTTATATTATAAATTTTATAGTTTTTGACCGACCAGACTATAATTAAAACATTTATAATATTTAAAGCTTTAGAAAAATTAAAATTTTTCCACTCCCATCACATATAAAAGGAAACCACTTATCCTCTCATTATCACACATATTTATCCACTTATATTGACCAATACCTATCCAAATACCATCCCAAAAATCATATCCATGACCTATAGGATCTAGTATAAAAAAAATATCAACCTTAAGTCTTAAGTTATAATCCAATTTTTTTTCCAAAGATTTGATAAAAATATTAACCTAGCGTTTTAATTTTCTTTATTCTTATTCCTCATTAAAATATTATTTTACCATGATGAAATAATAACATAAATATCTTAAATATACTAAAAAGTTTTTTTATAATATTTTTTCATCTCTTTTTCTATCCTATGGGGAATAAAAACATCATTCATGCATGGATGTGGACTACCACATCCATGAAGGGTTGTTTTTCATTTTCCATCACTGCATATAATTAATTTTTAAAATGGTAGATTTAATGTATATACATGAAATTAATGAAATAATTATAATTAAATAAATATAACATATCATATATCTTATTACCCTTCCATCCTTTGGATAATGATAATGTCGTTTGTGTGTATGTGCAGATTACAAGCTCTGTGAATTGATGCGATTCGTTTTTCATATAACCCTTTCATGGACTGTTATAAAATTATATTTAATGTATAAAAATTATAATTATTTCATTATTAATATTTTCAGGTGATGGAATCATGACCCCTATTACCATTTTTAACCAATAAAATTTGTTTTATGATTATGAATTGAAAATCCTCAAAACATTTGATATTAACATCACTAATTTAAAAAATATATAAACCATAGTAATAAATGAAATAAAAGGGATAATAATAAGGTAATAAAATATAAAAAATTTATTAACCAATTATAAAGTTAATATAGGTATATAATAATTTATTTAATGTACACATGTGGCGAGTTGGACTCGGGGTAAGGTTTTTTTTCTTCAAAACCATATTTTAAATTTATTAAAGTTTTTCTTCGATATTTTCCACCATATCCATGTTATTTAAAAAAATTAGGTATATTTTTATTGTATTTAAATTTATTATCAAAGTAATTTTAAACCATATTTGTTTTTATTTATGATTTTTTTAAATAATTCTTTTAAATGCTTTTTAAACCGTCCATTTTTAACATTTTTACTACTCCGTAAAAAGAATATTTTTTATAATGTATATGGAATTATATGAATTTACATTTTTTAGGAATATTATTATTTAATAATATTCCTCTACAGCTTAAAAAAAATTTAAAAAAATATCCCACTTTCGATTCTTCTTGAAATTTCTGTTCAAATATTTTTCAAAGAATAAGTATTTTAATTCATATTTTCACTTAATTCCTAAAGGTGCTTATACATATCTGTTAAATGGGATATTTCATGACATTTTATATTGGAAATAAAATATTATATGTTTTTATATATGTTATTTTCTTTTTAAACTTTTTATGATGATAGATGGGCCTGATATATCTCTTTAATGAATTGGATAATTATTATGTTCTTCAAAAAATTACATTAGAATTAATAGTGATTGTAAAAGTTATTGGAATAGTGATATAAAGATGATATTTCAAGGTATATATATGAATATTATATTATTTTAAATTATTTTTCATGGAAGTATTTTTATTTCATATTTAAATCTAATGATTTTATGCTTATAAGAAAGTTTATGCCTTTTTTAGGGAGAAAAGTATTTTTCATGAAAATGTTTTCAGAAGTACCCATGTTTTACAAGAAAAAATAATTATTATAGTATTTCATTTAATAAATATGTCGAAATATTTTATGAAAATATTTGGGCAATGGAAATTGTTTCATGAGTAAAAAATAAATATTTCAGCATAAATTTTATTATTTAAAAAGGGAAAATTTTCTTATGGAATTACTTGATTTTCAAAATAGACTAATGGGTTTCTTTATTTTTGTATCCCCTAATTATATTTTTGTTTCTATCCCATATTTTAGATAATTTTTCATGAGTTTTGAGTATGAGTAGGAATAATATTAGTCTCTATGTTTCTTCAATGGGTATTCAACTTTAAAAAAGAGATAGAGTTTTTAATGAAATAGGTGTTTAAATTTAAGAATCAAATTTTTGTGTAAAAAAGGATATTGAGTATAATTTTGCACTTATTATGGTAATGGAATGATATTTATGTTTTTTCCTAATAATCCAAAACTCTAAATTGATAATATATTTGAAATTTAAGAAATTGAAACCCTTGTTATAAATCATGTAATTATGGGATGTTCAAGTTACATGGTGTTATAATTATTCTAAGAATATATGTCAATTTGAATATTCAATCTAGTAGTGACCCTAATATGAAAAAACAAGATTAATTTTTTAGAGTCAATAGGTTTAACTTTATCATTACATACAACTTAAATTTTAGGATAATACATTTTTACTTTAATGACTTTTTCTTTGAATATAATTTTATGATGCACTTAGTTTTTTTCCTTTTGACAAGATGCATTTCTTCTTCACCTTTTTTATCACTGAAATTTTTCTCATCAGGGTATATATAATCATGAGGTATAAAAGTAATTTTTTATAACAAAATATGGAAAAATAAATTTCAATTCAAAATATTTATATTAAATACAAACTACACAGATATAACACATATTGTATATAAAACACCAAAATCAAAAACAGTATGTTTTGAAATATTTATCATTTAATAAATGGTTGAATACTTTTTCCCCATATTTATATTCTCAAAAATAAATCTATATTATCCATTAAACTATATAACATCATTTACTTTAGGGATAACAAGAAATGTTTTTGATGTTCTATGGAAACGAGCTTCCTCCAAAAAATAAAAAATTGATTTTCTAGTTACATTTATTTCTTAAGAGAATAAATCAATATTCATTTATATGTTCATATATATATAATTTTTGTTATATTTGTTATTGTATTATAAATGGAATTTATTTATCTTCTTCCTTGATGAAATTCACTTTTATGAATAAATTTTCATCAAAATTTATTACAATACTTTTACCAACAAATTTGTATCAAAATATTAACATATTAATATGTTGCATAGCCCAAATCCCATAATTTTTTAGTGATTCCATTGTAGTAAATATTCTTATAAATATTAAATTTATAAATTACACATAATATATGCATAACTTCATCTATAATATTGACTCCATTATTTTTCATTGTTCGATATTTATCATATTACTTTTCATATAATGTACAAATTTTAAATATATACCAAATATAAGATAATACATATGCACATGGCCCTTCATCTAACCATTCTATTTTTTTATAAAATTATTTTGGATTTAAAAATCATGTTGTATAAATTTGGACTTAAATATAACTAATAAATTATTTCATATTTATATTTGATATCCAATATTCAGGCCTTATTGGATTAAATTTTTAAAGAATTTCCATGCGAGTATAAATCTTTCTAAGAACCTATATATTATTATAAAAACATATAGTTTATTTAATTCTAGATCTATTATGGGTATTTTTATAACCTATCATCCCAAAATTCTACAACCTTTAATGGAACCCTGAAGAGTAGATTTTGTAAGACCAAATTCTATCTATACGAAATAAGTATTCTATAAAAAAATCAAGCACTTCCTCAAAGATTTACCACTATATAATATATTATTCTAGTTATATTTAATTTTTAATGTACCCTTTCAATATCCTCATATAGTGTTCAATAATGTACATCAATCTGAAATGTAAGGGACCAAAAAGTTAAATTCTCTCTCATTTTGTGAACCAAAATATGGACAATAACAGTAAAGAATGATTGTGGGAAGAACATATCCAGCTCAAATAAAATGAAAAATATAACCTTTTCCAATTTCAAAAAACTCATCAACTCAATAAAATTATTTTATATTGGTTTAAAAATTAAATATTGAATATTTATTTTTTATCAAACATTTTCTAGAAATATATAACATATTTCCACATGAATAATATATTGAATAGGTACAATATCATCATATAATTTTAGTAGATCTAAATTTAATGGATTAATCAATAAAAAATTATTTATATCATATGAATACCCCTATAGGTATGTTTTGGAACACCCCACTCTAACCATTGGGTCTGAATCAATGATCCATAAGACCTCATTCATTCCTCCCCATACGTAAGAGGTTGTTAACTTGCATAGATGGTATGAACTCTATCAGTGGGGGGAATACACCCTCAGTAATCATTTCCATATAAAAACTATTTATAATATAATATTCAGTATAATAAGAGGAAGTATAATTTTCAAAATGAAATTAAAAAATGGAACCCATGATATAAAAATAAATAACCAACCTCATAAAGTGAAAATTTAAACCAGACTATGCAAGGTAGAAGAAGATAAATAAAGAAATGGTATGGAAACCCTACATAGTATGTACCAGTACCACTATTACCCATATGATCCATTTCTTAGCCATCTTTCATAGGCCTCTTTCCCTAAGCTAGATCCTAAACCACAGATTCTATAGATGTATTGAGGTTCCAGTACAGGGTATCAGTAATAAAGCACAGTAGGACGCCACCAATGCATCCTTAACATGTGTTCATAGGTATAATAAGGATGTTCTATGATATAAGAAATGCACAAAAATTAATAAGAAATTATATACTGAGAACACATATGCAAACTAATACACCAGGATCCTTGGTCATACTTGCCTCATCTTCAATCCAGAAATAAAATAATATGGACGTCAAAAAAGACTAATATATATTCACAAGGATGGTGATCATATCTCTATGTAGTACCAAGTAATTGAGTTGGATCATGCCACAAGACCATCATGTTTTGGCTCTATCACATTTTAGGCCTTAAGTCTATTATATCATATCTATGCCTTGGGTCAAGCCAGAAGGCCATCCTAACCCCAAAAACACTACCATGAGTCTGACCACATGGTCATTATTCCCCTACCATGTGTTTGGGTCCATCGTCTTCATTGTCAGATTTCAAGTTCACTCCCCCTATGAGGGATAATCATTTCATGATGGTCACATAATATTATTAACAATAAAAATACCACCAAAGGCATGGTAATTACACATAATAGGGTAAATCATATAAATAAAGAACATAGAATGTCATCATGAGATTTAATATCAAAATAAAAGTACATGGGATCAAAATCAAATAAGGATAAAAAGATAATCAAACATGATCATGGAATAAAAAACATATATAGGTCTCATGGGCTGCACAAGAACAGATATAAATCATTATCAATTATGTCTATGAAAGGATCATATCAAGGAAAAAAGAGTACAAAATGGCCCCAAAGGGTAAGGATATTTCTACCACATTCTTATGGAATATGTACTCTAATATCCATCAAATGATTGAATCCCAAATCACATTTTTCTCCCCAAAAAACAATTTGACACATAAAGGATTCCTATATTGGATTTTGGGTCATTAAATATTGGATTAATAAATATACATGTGGATATTATATTCCAAGAAGGTTAGTTTTAGAACACATACCTCATAGATTCTATAAATTTAACTAGTAATGTGATATGTCAAAGAAGATAATAGAAATTCATCAGATCCCTTATTGAACACGGAACATATATTGAATTCCTTTTCAAAACTATAATAGAACCTCAGATCTAGTAAATGAACATAAATATATCTTTAATCTATCATTATAAAAGACATCTATGTTCAGATTAAAGAGGAATAATGTCATGGGTTTATTTTTCTATGATAACATACCTAGAAATTTACATCATTCACAAGAGATGTAGCTCTGGTCAAGGGGATGTTGTTGAAACATATAATTCACACAAAAAAATCAAAGTATAATCAATAATACATTTTATATAGAATAAGAAATTAGATATTTCCAAAGGGATACAGTTCCATCATTAATTTATCATCAATAAGTGGTATTGGATGAATATTCAAAACTACAAACCCTTAATATACATATAGTCAAATTTAGATCAAGATTTGATCAAGAGACATCATATACTCACTAAATTCATCACTAATATATGAATTTGGAATGAATTAATCATCAGATACACATATACTTATTTTAGTTTTCAAAGATTAATTCACATATCTCAAATAAGAAAAGGAATGTGTAGTATATTTGGAGAAAACTTACAGATATAGAATCACTATATTGATACATCATTAAAAATATAAGAGGAGATTAATGAGAGAGAAAAACACACAAGAATGAATTTATTGGGTTCAAAATAGGGTGGTTGGGATCAGATTTTGGTATTAATTAAGGATAAAAATAGTGGAATTAAAAATTTATGGGGGTCTTTAATGCACATCTTTTAAGGCTCTAAAAATGAGTTGGTGGAAAACTACCTACTAGCTGATGTGCAAGGGATAACCAGATAGGTTCTTCTGACACCACTAGAGATCCAGTGGAACTACACCATCTGGCCTTTATTGTATATAGTTTTTTATAAACCCACTATAACCCTACCATCTTTTTGTGGTATTTTACTACCACAAAAAGGAAAATAATTAACTCTTATCTCTAAACATCAATTAGTGAACAATTAATACTAAGAAATCTAAGAAAACACCCATAAAATATAATAACAAAAACGAGAAATGTTGAATATTATTAAATTAAAACAACTTATACTTTGATTTAAGTGAGGATGTTACAATTAACTACCTCTAATAACTTCTCATCCTTGAGAAGTATATTTAATGGTTCATCTCAAATAACTCAATCCATTGAGGATAAATATCTACTTACATCTCCCAATTATCCTCTTAGACCTGTCTACAATGAAAAATAATATGGAAAACTAGTATTTTCTACAGTCATAGATTATTCTCTCTCTAGTCCCCAATCTATATCGGGCACTCCATGTATGATGTGTCAGGCTCCGTCTCAACATCCCCATAGTCAATAATATATGTAGGATTGGGAATATGCCTCTAGATATAAGACACGTGAAACAATTAATTCATTCCTTTGTAATGAGAAGAATGATTCAGATGGTAGGTCATTGTTCCAATTCACTTCATGATCTTTAAGGGTCCAATATATCATGGTTCCAGGTTCCCTTTCTTCCTCAAACATCAGTGTCCAAACTGAGGAGTCAATATTTAAAAAATAAATTCTCCTATAGATAATTTAAAATCACTCCTTCTATGTTTGGAATAATATATTGGCATGATCAGAGCATTAATCAACCTCTTCTAAATCAAATTCACTCTCTTGGATGTATCTTATACCATATTGGGACCCAAAACTACTTCCTCATAAGACTCATGACAAAAATCATTAAAACACATGGGAAATATAAGGCCCCAGCCTTAAACCTTACTTAATCTTGAGTTATTACAAGATTACACGTTGAGGATCTTTTCGGGTTTAGAGTTTTAGAGAATTAGATCATAAAACTTGCATTACATTCCACATATAAACAAAGAGGTTACATAAAGATAGTATTCTTCATTCCCATCAATGGAAACATATTTAAAATAAAACATGGATTATTTCTTGACACATCCTTGACTCTATCATCTTATCATGTACCTTTCCCTTGACCTGTGAAAAACATTTCAAAAACTTGGGATGAGAATAAAAACTCAGTATGGGTTATAAAAAAACATGGAAAGGAAACATGAGTTCATATATACATAATAATGAAATCATACTTTACCCATAAAACATAGGCACTTTAACATACCTCATAAAATCATGAATAAATCATAGAAATCATAATACGTAAAGGTAACTTGAGGCATTCATAACATTCTTACGTAGGGGGTAACCCTCTTGGTTACGTTTGGAATACCCATCACAGTATATTCCCTAAAATCTCTTCGGAGAAACCTTAACGTTTCACTCCTTCGCGTTACCCAATGCATTGGAGAGCTATAACGGGCTCACCCGCCCTTAGTTTATCACGGAACCACCCGTCTTCATAATAATGCCCAAGAACCATAACATAATCATATCACATAAAACATGCATAAAAGAAACATAACATTTCCGCATTTCAATCACGAGATATCAATACAACACATTGATATAATAAAAACATTATGAAAACCATTTTCAATACCAAAGTAAAACATGGTATTTATTTTTCTTTTTAAAAAAAAGGTATGGCTTGTAGAGGAAGCCGAAACTCAAATAACGGTTACGACGGCGGAGAAGTCGTTGTCGCCGCATACGTACGACAAAAACATTCCCTTTTGTCGTTTAGTAAACGCTTCGTATAAAAAAGATTCCTTTTGAATAAATGTAAAAGTCAAAGGGATTTATACACCGTATAAAAGAAAGTTGTGTATAAAATAAAATATGCCTCAATGAAAGGAGATTGAGACAAAGTCCCATACAAAGATAATTTTTAAAATAAAATAGATACATTATGTGTATTCACTATAAGTACACATAAATAAAGTACAAATACAAGATACGACATAATAATATAATGACATAATTTGAAAGTAGGAGATTAACCCAAAGAATGGAAATTGGGTTAAGAAGTTCCCATACCTCGTATCCGACTTGACCCGACCGTTCTTTAAACTCCTGAATAATAAAATTTTAGTTAATCTCTACTTGCTTAAGAACCTTTTTCAAGTTCATTATTCCTTTTATACCATGTTATGAACATCATGTAATTATTTAAGTTAATAATGTTCATTTTGTCGGTATTTGGTTCTTAAGTCAAAAATAGACTTCTTACACTTACATGTTGTTAATTTGGTCAATGTTTCATTATATCCAGAATGGTATTCATGATGTAGATATCATATATGTCATATATATCCAGTACATACATGTATTTAAAATATTACATAATCATTTAGAGGTAAGAAATGAAATGCATCGTTCATGGAGACGGTAAGCCGTACGTACGCATGAACGCTACTTTCATTTCTTTGTCATATTAATGGAATTAAAACTGAATGAGAGGTATGTATATTTTAATTCCAGAATTATATTCATCATTTAGATATATCATTAATTATATATATCCATTATATACATGTACTTTTAATAGTACATTACATTTGGGGATAAGAAATGAAATGCACCGTTCATGGAGACGGTAGTCCGTACGTACGCATGAACGCTACTTTCATTTCTATCTCATACTTTAATGGAAATAAATGATAATGATATATATAGGTATATTATAATTCCAGTATAACATCATATATAATAACTTTAAATCCATCCTTTACACGTCCCACATATGGCATTAACGAATCACATCACTTTGAGGGGGCGGTAGTCCGCACTTCCTTAAATGAAGATATCGCGTATACCCATAATGGAAGCCATAAAGGTAAGACACAAATGAAAAATACAGAAGCATAAGTAAAACATAAACATATTACATATCATATATAAAAATAGTGACATCATAATGGCCACCTTTGAAGGTGTTAAATGAGTATTGAACAATCATCGTTTCGGGAGGCAGAATTTCGCCATCCACAGAAACCGTATGTTCTTTAACCATTTGATGTAGTTGTGTGAGAGTGTAGATCAAATAAATCTTATAACAACATCCTAGTATATTGAAGATACTGGTGTTGTTACAAAATAAGTAAATAAAAAGAGTTTAGGGGGTCGGAGAAGCAAAATAAAACAAATGATCATGAGAGAATGAAATACCTTAAAAAGTGTAACTTCTTTTGGTTTGAGCCTAAAGGCTTCCTTTGAAAGGATTCTGCCCAAAGGGAATCCTCTAGGATGAGGAGAGGGATGTGGAGAGAGCAAATGGGCAGGGGTTGGCCGAGCCAATGGCTTGAAGAGTGTGTGAAATGAGGTAGAGGTGGGGGCCTTTTATAAGGGGAGAGGAGGGGCACTTTTGGAAAGTAAAGAAACATTATATTATTTGAAAATGTGTTTCGGTTTTAAAAGGTCCCACATTGATGGAATTCGTGGATAAGGTGATAAGGCATCGAAATCCATTCATCCAATTGGTTTTGGACATGTGTAGGTTTTATATTTTACATTATCTTTCTATTTTATTTAAATCGTCAAATAATGATGTCATCGCTGCATCATTATTATGTCATACATAATTAAATTTATTTAATGTCTAAAAATTATAAAAAAATTACTATGATGTAGGAAATCTTTTTATCTTTCCATTGAATATTTATAATCAAAATTTGGACTTTTATAACCCCACTTAAAAATTGTTTTCGTAAAACATATTATGTTTGTGTCACTTTCACTTTAACATTAAATAAAAATATATTATTGTCATTTTCCAACTAAAGTGGATACATGGGGTCCCCAAGTTAGGCCATGGCTTGTCTTGGTCGGCCATGACACAACCAATGAGGTTGGGACATGTGTCTAAGTCATTTTATATTATTAAAGCATTATTTATACATTAAACTACCCTAATTACCACTAATCGCGATTAAGAACTTAATAAGTTACTATTCACCAAAAAATTATTATAATCTCATTGAACCACATTTTACTTCTTAATGACAACCATGTATGTCGGATTTTCAAAATTCAATACACATTAGTGGTAAACTTTAATTTAACTGAAAAAAACAGTTTGCTTGATTACCACTTAGTGGTTTCACTATTCATCAAAATTGAAGTTTTTCAGAAAATTACCAAAAATTCACTCTAAGCTATATTTGATATTACGAATTCAAAAATGAAGTCTATTTTACAAAATTCAAATCATATAAGTCACATTAATTAATTTAATAATTAATTCCCGCTGCCAGAGCAAATAGCGTGTTTTTACAAAACAATAAGTATCAAAAGATTGACACCAGTTTAAGTCTAATTTCAAATCGAAATTGATTCCAATGACCACCATTGGATAAAATGGTAAAAATATATTCTAATTTAACTTTAAAACCAATTCAAAACATAATCTAATCATATAAATAAATTAGGTTAGAAAGCAGTTTTGAATTAAAATACAACATTTTACACTATTCATAAAAAAAATGAACTTTATCAGAAAAATACCAAAAAATTACACGAAGTAAAATTTGATGTCCCGATTCTTAATAAGAGTTTTATTTGGTCTAAAAGAATGTATAAGAGTGATCAAAACATTATTTAATGATGGTTCACCATTAAAAGGTGATTAGTGAACCTTTAGTGAAAATTAGAGTATAAAAGCCTAAAATTGAACTCTTTCCGTATTTTAAGCCTTTATCTTTTATTGGGTAAATGTAAAAACATATAAAAACATATCTATTCATATTTTAGTAATTTCTATTCATTCCCGCCAGTACAACGACTACTTGTTAACTAACATTTTAAAAAAAAATATTATTTTATTACTAATGTGCAACGTAAGTTTCAAAGAAACTCATCGTTGCGTATCGGGTACGCTATCGAACATAGCAACCCCTTTAAAATATAATTTAATATTTAATTCATAAATATTAATAAATATTAAAATTATTCATTCTTCATTTACCTGGGATGTTACAGGAAATCATAAAGAGCCTCATATGAGGTTATCTGAATAAAATCTTGGAAACTTTTTAATTATATGAACTCATCAAGTCTAGGTGATCATTCTAAGGTCCTATAAAATCCAAAATATAGTCCAGGTGCATTTCCTCTAATATATGAATTGTCTTATATAATTTTTTGTCTGTATGGGGATGGTACACCATGCTCAATCGTAGTTGAGTACCTGAATCCTTATATATCCCTTACAAGAGTTATGACATAAAACATGTGTCTATATACTATATAATCCTCATGTTAACTCAATGAAATTATACAATCTCATGGATATACAACATTCCCATATCATCTATTGAGTAAGTATCATGGATCAATAAGAAGTGAAAATGTTTGGTTAGCCAAACAATAATCATCCAAAGAGAATCATGAATCCTTGGGGTCTTGGGTAACCCCCATCATAAATTATATCCTGAACTACTCTAACTCCAATATGGGAAAAATAATTGGGTAAATAAATCAACCATTACTTTGGTTCTTTACCTTTATCCTCTGGTAGGTAAGGCAACAAAAAACAAATCCAACAATGTCCCTCTTCACCCCTTTCCATGAGAACTACTTCCTAAAGTTTTGTTATATCTTTTTCTATCAAGGATTCACCACCCACTTTGAGGAATGGAAATATCTCATCAAATCTTCCTTAATAGAAGAAATTATTACAAATATCCCTTGTACAAGGATCATGTCATATTCATCCAATAACCACCTAGGTATTGGGTAACCACCTGTTAATTGTTCCGATATCACAACACACTCTGGATTTTATACCTAATTTTACTTCACCTAGTTTACTAATGAATATATTATCACTAATATGGAACATTTAATTGACCCCTAATCCTCAAAAACATTCATCCTATAGTCAACCAAAAATCTCATCAGGAACCACTATTACTTCGAAGGTTGTCGACCAAGCTCCTAAGCCACCTTCATTTTTCAGCTAAGAGCGTCTACAACAATGTTACCTTTACCTATTACATAGAAAATCTCAAATTTAACCTTATACAATCACTCTACCCATTTCCTCTACCTCAAATTCATATCCCTCTATGAGAAAATATAGTGAAGGCTATTTTAGTCCATGTAGGTAATAAACCTATTTCCAAATATATAGTGTCATAAATACTTCAATGGATAGACCATATTCTCCATATCCAATTCATGGGTAGGATAGTTCATCTAATGGGGATAAAGATGATGTGACAAAAAGCTAATATCGAATCCATATACATCAAGAAAAAACCCAAACAAATTCTTGGTGCATCATAATATATGACCAAACCAATCTTCAGCTCAGGAAGAATCAACACATGAGATGTAGTTAACCTCTTATTCAAATTAAGAAAATGATTCCCACACTAGTTTATCCAATAAAACCTCACCCCCATTCATTATTATTTATTTCATTCGGGATAATAAATAGAAAAAATCCTTGATAAAATTTTTATAGTACCACACTAAACCCATAAATATAATGATCTCAAACATGTTCTGATGATGTGTACAAGTTAACAACCCCTATAAATTCTATGGGTCCACTAATATACTGACCTCAGACACCACATTCCCCAAAAATTACTCCCACATAATCCAAAATTTATACTTTGATATATTGTATAAATATGATGTGCTTGAAGTGTACTTGGGAATATATCAAGATGTATAGCATGCTTCTCTGGGGTCGGTGAGTTAAAAAGGATATCATAAATGAACATCATGACAAATGAGTCAAGGTGTGGGTGAAATATCTTATTTATGAGATCAATTAACACTTTTGGTGCATTCATAAATCCAAATGGAATCACTAAGTTCCCATAAAATTCATACTTTATCCTAAAAATCATCTTTGGAATGTCCTTCTATTTAACTAAAAACTGGTGATATCTCAACCAAAGATCAATTTTATAGAACCATTGGTCTTCCTATAATTAATCAAATAGATCATCCATCAGGGTTAAAGGGTACCTATTATTCACATTCACCAAATTCAACTTCTATTAATTAACGCGGATTCAAAGACTGATATCCACCTTCCTAGAGAACAAAATAGGTGCACCCCACATTTATGTACTCCTCCTAATAAAACTCTTATGTTCCATGTCCACGAGCAACGATTTGACATATTTTAAATCAATCATACCTATATGATAAAGGGTTATTAAAATGGGTTTACCACTTGGAATGATTTCTATATTAATCTCAAATCCTCTATTAGGGTGGAGACTTGTGAATTCATCAGTGAAGACACCCTAATAGAGATCTAAATTTGGAGGAAAAGGCATTGGTGATACCACTGATATAGTTGAAAGAGCCAAGCCTAAAATATGTACTGTAAGTTTCCAACATTTTCTCATGTTTGGACCCACTCTACCTACTCCCAACTCCCACTCACCAATTATCAAAAACTTATCTCCCTTGGGTGGTGTAAATGATACTTATATTATGTATAAATCAATGTGGGATCTAAATATGGTCAACCATTAGATGCCAAGAATCATGTCAATTCTCATAAACTCCACAATCATGGATTCCCACATATATACATAACTATAAAAGACTAGGAAACTCTCATAATCATTTAATATGATCAACTTTCTTTCCTACTGGTGTAACAAGGGAAAGAAACTCCAAAGAAAACTTGACCGGTAAGTCAATTCAAGTAATAACTTGTGTAAATATAAAGGAATGTGAAGCACTAGTATCACATAAATCAATAGACATTTAAGAAGTGATCAAGAACATATTTTGAGTAGTATAATATCCCTCACCATCATCTTGTAGAGCCTGATTCACTATACACACTGGATTTTCCTTGGTTATAGTGACCATTATTTTTTTACATGACTATTTAATTATTTTAAAGATAAACAAACTAATAGATTTACAAAACTATAATCCAAGTGTTTATTGTATTGGGAAAATTAGTCACATACATAAAAAGGAAAATAATAAAAAAAATCATTTATTTAATATCATATTCTTTATCCCTTTAAATTTCACATTCTCCTTAATACATGTAGTCGCACGAGGGTATGCATATAATAAAGGGGTGATCTAAGAGCCATGTAAGAGGATAAATATTGATATGAATCAATATAACATGGAAAATAATAAACATAATCATCATAAAATAAGTATATTATCATCATAAAAATTATTAAAGGAAGAATTTTATAAAGTTATGGAATTTGGAAAGGTATAGAAATGAAACATCATGTCTTAGTGGTCAAATACCACACATAGTTGTGAATAAATCTAGTATCATGTTCACACATAACATATTTTCATAATCATTTTGAAAAAATCTAGAATCATGTTCATGAATAATACACATAATCGCATGATATACATCACATTACCCAATGCATTGGAGGGATATATAATTTAGGTCCCACACATCACAACATAACATTTACAAAATCATGCATTCCACATAGACTGTATAAAAATTGTAATCATGAAATAACCCATGAAAATGAATGGTTATAATAAGGATTTATTAAATTATACATTCCTAAATGAACTTTTTGGTTCCCAAATTAAAAGGTAAAAACATATATGGTATAGAAATCATTACACTTGAGTGAATAAGAAACAATATCAAGAGGAGTAAAGATGTGAATTGGTAAAAAGATTTCATTTGTAAATTATTTATATTTTTCAGAAAATCATATTGTAAACATGTATATCCTAAAAAAGAAAATTCAAGAACATTGAAGTTATATTTGAGGAATATTATAATATAATCCACACTAAATTTTTTCATGAAAGTGGAATAACCTAGGGAAAGGGAGTTGGTTTCAACAATCCTCTTACCTTATGTGGGGATACTTTTTTCACTTTCTCTTAATATCATGGATTATCAAACTAGGTTCCATAATTACTGATTATATAACCTAATTTACATTTATTTGATTTTTTATAATTTTATTAAGTTCTTTTATGACCATTTGGGTGAGTTATATAGTGTAATCTTGTCGTTTTGGGAGCGTTCATTTTCATGGTTTATGGTCGTCTCCCTTGAGTATAAATATGGGGATCTGTGTAAAATGGGAATAAATTTTCAAAAAGTGAGGTTATTAAGTATTGATTAACTTCTATAATTATAAATTCTATTATATATGATTTGATTATATAGTATGAGTATACTTCATTAGATAAAAACGTTGATGAATACGTTTTAATTTATTTTTCTTGTTTTTACGACCATCACGAACTTGTATCATTTTATTTAATATCATGTTTATTTAAATTTTATAGTAAATTATTCATGTTATAATATGTATATTACACTTTTATTTAACAATAATAATGTTTTATGACCATCCTTGAAGGCAGTAATAGAAAACAAAAACTCAACATCTAAGAAGTTAGTGAATCCACAAATCATGGATGATGTTTTCATATTTTTAGAATAAAGGGAGAGGAGAAAAGATTTGAAGATGTATATTCCATTATAAAAATAACATTAAATTATATAAAATATAATGTATTTATCAAGCCATTTGGATAGGGTAGGTTAGTGGAGGATAACAAAATAAAAGAAATTAAAAGAGAAGGATTGTGGGTTTTACCTCTTGAATGTTGTCTCCTTGAGAACCTCCTTAAGGCACTTGATTTTGGTATTTTTCTGAGACCAAACGATACTATATGTGGGAAAGAATATTGTGGAGAAAAATTGGGAATAATTTATACAAGATTCAAGGCTTATAAGGTGATAGGAGAAGGGGTATTTTTTATTATTATTTTCATTAGTTTATTATTTTGTCTTCAGACTATCAATAGTGTTGATTCTCATGACTAAAAACAATAACTAGAGAATGTGAATTAAATATAATGTGAAATTGCATCATAAATGACTCAATGATGGCTCAAAAATTAATTTATTTAATTTTAATGTTATACACTGTGAATTATTGTATTTCACTATTCACCAAAAATTCAACTATTTTAGAAAAATCTAAAAAAATCACCCAAACCATATTTTGATGTGTAGATTTAAAAAATTAACTTCATTTTATGAAAATAATTTTCAAAATAAAGGAATTTTAAATTTTAATTAAAAATATCATTTATTCAAAAAATATCAATTTTAATATTATAATCGATTTTTTGACATTTTGATAATTTAATTATGGTCTCATAAAATTATCTTCTAATTATAAAAAAAATTAAAAAAATAATTAATGAATCTATTTTATTAAAATAAATTTTCATTTAAATCATTATATTAAATATAAAATTGTAAATAAACATTTATGTTTTACAAAAATACCAATAATTAATTTATCATTTTTAAAACATTTATTTACTTATTTTCATGATATAAATATATAATATTTCCATTTATAAGATGTATAAATTTAATTTATACTTTAATAGGTTAGGTTACTATGCTATTGGACATATTACTATTCCTAATGGTCAAAATACTATTTTAATGGTTGTGTTATTGTTCCATCAGTATAAGATATTTAATTTCTATAAATACAACTTATTTTATTCTTCATTTTTGATGATAATGATTTTATTGGGTTATATATGTTATAGATGAGTTTTTTACTATATAAAATAATTATAAAAAGGGAAAATTCCACTGAGAAATGTTTGGGTCAATACATTCTTCACCCTTTTGAAATTTCATCCTCAAAATTTCATTTTACATACTTAGGTGAAAACAGTTGAGGGTGCTTATCCATCATCACTTCCTTAGGTTCCCATGCCACATATTCAAAATTATGGTTCCTTCACAACACTTTTAAATGGGGAATCGTCTTTTTTCATAGGAATTTGTCTATACGGTCCAAGATCATCACTAACTTCTCTTCATATGAGAGGTCGTTCTCTAGTTGTACCACCTCTGGATTCAGTAAATGCGAGGGGTTAGGTATGTACTTCCTTATGATAGATACATTGAAATCATATGTAACTTGATCCATATTTTGTGTAATTGCAAACTAATAGGCCAGTTCTCCTATGAGATCAAGGATCTCAAATGGTCCAATGTACCTTGGGATAAGCATCCCTTTTTTTCAAACTACATGAATCTCTTCTATGTCGATATTTTGAGGAAGAATTTGTCTCTAACTTCATGATCCAAATCCCTTCGATGGTTTTCAGCATAGATCTTTATCAAACTATGAGAATATTTTATATGTTTTTTTATGGAATGAACCTTCTCTGTAATCTAATTCACAAGATCAGGTCCAAGTAGATTTTTTATCCAACTTCATTATAACATGTTAGTGCTCTTTATTGCTTCCCATACAGATCTTCATATGGAGACATTTTAATACTTCAGTGGAATCTATTATTGTGTGATAACTCAACCGATGGTATATTTTGATCCTATCCACATTTGAATTCCATTGATAAGGATGTCATGATTTTCTCACCTGTATGAATATTCTATTCAGATTGGCCATCGGTTAGGGGGTGATAGGTCATGCTAAAATTCAATTAAGTAATCAAATCATGTTTAAGACATCAATATAATTTATATATGAACCATGGATCATGATTAAATAAGATCAAAATTGGTACCCCATGCAGTCTCACCACTTCCTTCACATATATCTTGGAAAAAATTTCATCTGATATATCTTCCCAAATAATGATAAAGTTGGTAGTCTTGGTGACTCAATCCACCACAACCCATATCACATTGTTTCCTATGGATGTCTTCTGGAGACTAGTGACAAAGTGCATAGTTATATTCTTTCATTTCTGCATGGATATAGCCAATGGTTGTATCATCCCTTTGGACTTCTTTCCCTCTTATTTAACTTCCTCACATAGCAAGTATCTTGATATATACTCTGTAATATCCTTCTTCATATTGTCCCATAAGAAGTATTCTCTAATATCATGGTATATCTTGGTGCTTCTAAGATGTATGGAGAAAGGTGAGATATGTGCATTATACAATAGATCATTCTTTATCTTAGGTAATTAAGGCACATATAACCTCATTCCAAACCAAATAACACCATTATCATTGATGCATAACCCATGTATCTTTTATTCCATTACTACAATCACCTTATTTTGTAACTCAAGATAATCCCTTTATGCCTCATTAATATTCTCTTGGATAGATGGTTGGGAAATAATTTGGTAATGGTAGGATATATCCCCTACTATTATGATTTCTAAATCCATACTTTGTATATCCCTGAAGATAGGGTCTTTCTCAATCCACATCATGGATAGAGTAGCATGTCCTTTTCTACTAAGATCTTCGATAAACTTGTTCACCTTTCCCAAATGGCAGTTAATAGAGAAATTGTAGTCCTTAATTAGCTCTAACAATATTCTTTGAGTCATGTTGAACTCCTTATATGTGAATTTACACTTTAGAATCTTATGATCAGTATATATGTCACACTTATCACTATAAAGGTAGTGCGGCTAGATTTTCACGGAAAAAATTCAGAGATGTTATCTCCATATCAAGCTTCAGGTAGTTCTGGTCATTGATATTTAACTTTAATTAGGTGTAGGATATCACTTTATCATTCTTCATGAGTACACAACCGAATCCTTTTTGGAAGTGTTTCTTTATATTAGAAAACTTTCTTAACATTTCTCTAGTGTGAGTATAGGTGCAGTGATTGGAATTTTATTTATCTCCTTGATGTTGTCCTCATATTCTCCCATACAAACATACTTTAACCCTATAATTGTTAAATTTACTAGTGGACTATACAATCATGATAAATTTCTCACAAAAAAATTGGTAGTACCTTTCTCATCCAAGAAAACAAATGATTTACATGACACAAGTGGGACTAGTCCATTCCTCAATTAACTGTGTTTTTTAAGGGCCCACAGAAATTCTTCACTTTTGGTCATGTGTCCCAAGAATGTGAATTTCTGAACCCAAAATTCATACTTCCTAAACGTGGCATAACATTTCTCCTTCCTTAATGTCCCTAGTACAATCTTTAAATGTTCTTCATATTCATCTTTTCTCTTAGAGTATATGATAATATCATTGATAAACAACACCAAACTATTTTGAGGTATTCTCTAAATACTCTATTAATTTTATCCATGAATATTATAAAGGAATTAGTAAGTACAAAAGGCATCACTAGAAAATCATAGTTCTCATACCTTGTATGGAAAAAAGTCTTATGAATATCTTCATTCTTCACATTTATTCGATGATATCTAGAATGAAGATCCACCTTTGAGAAGTATTTACCTCCCCGTAGTTGATTGAACAATTCATCAATCCTTGGAAGAGGATACATGTTCTTTAGGGTGATCTTTTGATTTCCTAGTAATCAATACATAGAAAAATTGATCCAACCTTTTTCTTTACAAAGAGAACCAGCATGCCCCAAGGTGATAAACTATGAAATATGAACCCTTTTTACAAATTCTCTTGCAGTTAATTATTTAACTTCACTAGTTCGATTGGGTACATCCTATAGGGGAATTTTGAGATATAAGTATCTCTGGGTATGAGTTTTATTAAGAACTCTACCTCAAGATCTGGGGGAAGTCTGGGTAACTCTTTAGAAAATAAATCATTATATTCCACACAATTGACATTTCCTACAAGTTTATACCTTCCATTGGCACAACCATTCGAGATAGGTATGATTCTTCACCAGACATCAGCACCCACACTGTCAAAGTATTTTCCAAACAAGATTCATGATCTTCCATGCATTTTTAGAGTATCATGGAATAGTTTGAAATATGAAAAGATATTATATTTTCCCAACAGCTAATTTGTGATCTATATAATGAGATCAAATCCATTTTCATTATAGAATCGAATTCTACCAAGGAAAGTATTAAAAGATTTTATAGAAGAATATTCCCACATACACCAATATGAGAATAATCCAAAACATCGGTTACAATGATCACACCAATATTTGTTTTTATGGATATATCTACTTTAAGGTATCATGGATTCAATGAAATAGTTCTATAAAACCTTAAATTTATAAAATAATTTGTAAAACTAGATTTAAACAAGACCATTTTTATTCTTGAGTGAATAGTAATTGTACCTTGTACAAATTTGTTTTCTTACTCCACTTCTATAGTAGTGGAGACATAATCATTCCCTTATTCCTTTGGATTTGGTGGCAGGTAATGTTGATTTTCCTCAAGGATTTTAGGTGTAGTACACTAACTTGCATAGTTCCCTTTCTCTCTAAAGTTGAATAATTGAACCATAGGTGGTTCTCTCCTTTCCTCCATCATTTTTGTTGGATTATTCATGTCTATTCAACATTCATGAGCTTATTGGCCTTCTCTCCCACACTTGAAGCATATCCTAATCCCTTTGAGGAAATTACCATGGTGTTTCTTCCAAAAATTTTGACATGTGAGTGGTTGGATCCTCTTTCACCTTTTTCATTTGACCCATCATCATGAAACTTCATTATTCTCTTCTTATCTCCATAATCTGGGGACTGTTATCCAAACTCCATCTCTACTTTGAGATCACATAGGAAAACTTCTTCATAACTCAAAAATTCTTGGATAGTTATAGCCTTTTGAAGGTGTGGTCTTAAACAACTAAAGAATCTATCCATTTTTCAATCATTATTGATAACAATAATTGAGTCATACCTTGAAATCCTTTTGATTTTTGATTCTTAAGTAGTGAAAGATTCACCTTACTTTTGATTTGGATCTATAAATTCTCACTCTATATTTATCTGAAGAGTTCTAGGGAAATACTTATTATGAAATATTTTCTTAAATTATTCTCGTTTCATATATTCTATTTATCCAAAATCTTAGTGTTCTTAATCAACACCCATAATTGACCATCCTCTATATCTAAACAATATATGGAAAGATTCACCTTCTCCTCATAAAAGTGCAGAACAAAAAATATCTTCTCCATTGAGTTAACTCATTGTTCAATAATGTGTGGATTAGAAGATACACTAAACGTCAGTGGTTAATGATACATAAATGACTCGATGGTTAGTTTCTCCTTCTTGGTAAAAGAAGGTTGTTCCTTATGGTTCAAGTTATTTTCCATAGCTTAACACAGTTGCGTAAGCATCACCATAATGTTTTTAACTCCACCACTCAGACCATTGTGTATATTATGCAGAAAATAACTTCATTGTACCTCACATGGTTTGTTTTCTAGTTTCTCATGTTTCCCACCATTTTATAAAATATAAAAGGTTTGAAAAAAAAGTAAGTCAATATATCATTAATAACTTATCCTCTTACACAATTGACCTTAAATGAATATCTTATGGCATCTTTATGTTAATAATTTTTCTAAACAAAAAATTATATACTTAGTCTTATCCTAAGGTTATTCAATAAGATTCTTTAATCCTAATTTCCAAATTAACTAAACTATACTTTTATTCCAACTATAGAGACCTTACTTTTCTTACCAGGATATTACATCATTTTAAAGAAAAATAACCTAACAGCATTACAAAACAAGGATCCATTTTTTTAGTGTCTTGGGAAAATTTGGAACATACATAACTAGAAAAATAATAAAACATATTCATTATTTTAAATATTATTCTTTATCTTTTTAAATATCATGTTCTCCTTAGTACACGTAGTCACCTGATGGTATACATCATTGAAAGGGGTGATCTAAAATCCTTGTAAGAGGATAAATATAGACTTGGATCAATATAACAATGGTGAGAATAATCATCATCATAACATAATAATAAGATCATAATCATAATCATGAGTGGAATTATTATATAATGGAATGGAATATGGAATCACATTAAAATAAAACATCATGTCATTATGGTCAAATACCTCACATATTTGGAAAAAAATCTAGCATCATGATCATGCATAACATATGTATATAATCATAACCTTACCATTGTAAATAATTATGTAATATTTCTCACACATAACACACATTATCTAATGATATACATCACATTACTCAATTAATTATAGGGATATACATTTCTAGGCCCACCCGTCGCATCATAAAATTTACATAATCATGCATTCCACACAGAACGTATAAAAATTGTAATAATGAAATAAACCATGAAAAGGAATGGATTTGAAAAGGATTTATTAAATAATACAACCATGAATGAAATTTTCGGTTCCCAAAATAAAAACTTAAAACATACTTGATATATAAATCATTACACTTGAGTGAAAAAGAAACAATCTCAAGTGGAGTCAATATGTGAATTGTAAATAATAATTATTTAGTAAAATCCTTATATTTTCAAAATAATAAGATTAGAAACATGTATATCCATAAAAAAAATTTAATAATGATGAATTTATATTTTATTAAAATTAAAATATTAACCTCACTGAAATTTTTACTGAAATAGGAATAACACAATGAAAGGGAGTTTGGTTCTAGAATAACCTTGCCTTATGTCTGAATGCTTTATTCACTTGCAGTTGATATCATGGATAATAAAATTAGATTAATAGATTATGAGTAAAAAACTATTATACAATAATTTGATTTTTTATAATTTTATTAAGTTCATTTATGACCATTTTTATGAGTTATTGTGTTTAATATTTTTATTTTGGGAGCGCTTGTTTTCTTTTTTTATGGTTGGTTCCCTTGAATATAAATATGGGGTTTCTTTTTCAATGGGAATAACTTCTCCAGAAGTAATATTATTTAGTTTTAAGGAAATTAAATAATTTTAAATGATCTCATATATCATTTTATTATATAGTGTGATGATGATTCATTAGATAAAATGTTGATGAAAATGTTTTAATTTATTTTGGCAATTATTACGACCATTATGAACTTGTATCAATTTATTTAATATGATGTTTATATATTAATTATAGTGGATTATAAAAGTTATAATATGTATATTAAAATATTTTTCAACCATAATAATGGTTTCATTACCATCTTTGAAGATATTAATGGGAAACAAAAACTCATCATCCACGAAGGTGATGAATCGACACATCATGGACAATGTTTTTATTTTTAGAATGAAAGTATATGAGAAAATATTTGGTGATGTATATTAAATTAACACAATAAAATTAAAGTATATATAATATAATATAGTTATCATTCCTATTTTTCTAGGGGAGGAGAGAAGAGGATAAGAATAGAAAAATAGTTAAAAGAGAAGGGTGGGGGGTTTTACCGCTCGAATGTTGTCTCCTGGAGAACCACATTAAGGAACTTGGGTTTGGTCTTGTGTTGAGACTATAAGCTCTTTTATGGGATTAAGATTCTTAGGAAGGGTATTGGGAATAATATATAAAATCTTAAAGTCTTATAAAGTGTGAGGATTAGGGGTGTTTTTATTATAAAATTCATTTCGTTTATTATTTTGGCACATGTCTATCAATAATATTGATTCCCATCACTAAATACTATAAATAGATCATGTGAGTTTGGGATAATGGGAAATTATATCATAAATTACTCAACCATGACTAAAAAATTCATTTATTTACTTACAATAGTAAATACTATAAATTATCGTATTTCACTATTCACCAAAAATTCAACTATTTTAGGAAAATACAAAAAAATGACCATAAATTTTTTTATGTGTAGATTTTATAAATTAAATCCATTTTATAAAAAAATCTTAATATGGTAATTTTTAATTTTTAATTAAAAACATCATTTATTCAAAAAATACTGATTTTAATGTTATAACTGATTTTTTTACACTTCAAAAAATTAATTAAGGTCTCATAAAATTATCTTATACTTATACAACATAAAAATATTAATTTATGAATATATTTTATGAAAATAAATTATCTTTTAAACCATTATATTAATTATAAATTCTTAAATAAACATTTATGTTTTAAAAAAATACCAACACTTGTTTTATTACTTTTGAAACATTTAATTAATTATTTTCATGATATAAATATATCATATTTTCATTTATAATATTCTAAAAATTTATTTATACCTTTATAGGTGAGGTTACTATTCTATTGGATAGATTACTGTTCCTAATGGTCATATTACTACTCAAATGTTTAGGTTATTATTTCATCAGTATAAGTTCCTTAATTTCTATAAATACCACTTATTTCTTTCTTTATTTATGAGTATAATGATTTTATTTCATTATATATGTTATATAATTGTTTTATAGTATATAAAATATTTATAAGAAGGGAAAATTCCATTGATAAATGTTTGGGTTGTTACATCATCTCCATGGCCCTAAACCTGATGTGTATGACTCACTATAGTCATGATCATCTAAGCCTGATACTAAAGACCGTAGAAATATCCCTAGTTCATGTATCACATCTATCTTTTACCCTAGTGGAACATGACCTCACAACTCTGGATCAAAACTATTGGAGAGGCCCCTTATTTTAAAAATATCAACACTTTATCTAAAGTGTTTTTATAGAATTTATGATAGTTTTAGAACTTCCCATCATTAAAGCATTATGGAACTCCTATTGAGGGGATGAAGAATCGATATACTGATCAGCCTACTTACCACTAACCCATTGCAAGTCCTCGGTCTTCGTCTTCTAATTACCAAAAGATACACTCACCATAGCAGTAAGAGGTCTAAATCCCTATATAATGAAAGTTAGAAGAATTCCAAATTCTTGATCCTCCTCTAGTCCCTTTTCAATATTGAAGGCCTTGTTTATAACCTTCAACTATGTTCTTATTTTTGAAACTAATAACCTATCATCTGATATCATGATGAAAATTGATCTATAACATTTTAGCCATTTGCACCTCATTTTCATGCAAGAGAGGATTAAAATAATTTAGTTTAGTGAAATGAGAAGAGTATGCTAAAACAGTCCTAGATCATGTTTGAATCTTAAATAATTCCTATGAATTATATAACTTTATCATGTTGGAAAAAAATCCACAAAGTTTAAGTTCTTCAAGGCTTTCCATGAAATATAATAAAATATACCTGATTATCCCATAACACCCCTCTATATTCTAGTAGGTCTGTAAACCATAATAATTTTTATCTTAACCTATCGATCCTCCATTTTTTAGGCCATGTTTAATATAACCTCAATTATATTTAACCATTCCTCAGCATCATGTGGTCCTCTAGTACGCTGAAAGGCTAGTGGATGTTAGATATTGAAGTAACATGCTAAGTCAACCATATTCATATATACTCCTCTACCTTGGGAAGCTATAATATAAAAGAATCCTAGACGGAGTGGATCTAATAACTAAACCACTTAGAAGGTGTGGTATAATTCCCGGGTTCATCCTCTTGTATAACATGTGGTGGATTGGAATGACATCCGTAGAGGGATAATTCAAGCATCTCCCAAAAAGAATTTTTTAATGAAATGAAAAATAATAATAAAACACCTCAATCCATTAAGATAGATCATAATCATTCTATGGTATCATAAATTTTTCTCTTGGGTGGTTATCTGTATCCCCAAGGTATATCCCTCTTATAACTACCTATGGTTCTTTCTACCTTCATGTTAGTCATGATCATATATATAAAAAACATAAAAACATTATGAATTTTAAAAAAACAATAAAAAATAATAATGTATCACATAAATAGATAATATAGATTTATCACTACTGTATGAATAGATTTTTGTCCCAAAAATATAATAGAAATCATCTAATTAAACTAAATAACTATTATACAACACACAACATGTTACACCATGAGATTTTATCAAAGCTTTTTTTCAAATAAATTTAATTTCCATGATATATTATGTTACATGCAATACCTAGTTTTAATGAACCAAATTATGAAATATAAATAGGGTTTCTAATTGATACAATTTTATTGATTAATTTATATAAAATATCCACCCAATTTTCAGTAAAACTCAATTTATACCTCAAAATTATGATTGTTTCAAAATTTATTTTTATTAATTTTGTGTCTGGATAAATATTTAGTTTCTAAAAATTTTATAAATTTTATTTTATAAAAATTATACCATTTTTTGGAAACAATGTATCAAAATTTTCTTAAGGTTAAATTTTTTGAATTTTCTTAAAATATTGGGTTTTCAGTGAAAATATCATTTTTATAAATACTAGAATTTTCTTAAATCAGGTAATTTAAATTTATATTTTACTTTATATTTGTTTATAAACTTACATATAATCCATTTTATTTTAAATAATCTAATTAATTTCATTTATAGAATCAATTTTCCTGATTTTGGTAGAAATCTATTCTTATACCTAAAAACACATTCTTCTAGAGACTATTTTAAGTGAATAATTTTTTCCAATTTTAATTAACTAAAATAACCCCTAATGAGGAATGATATAAATAAAATTCATAGATTATACATCTATATATATTAATTTTAATTCATATAATCAAGATTACAAGTCAAAGAGTTAATATTAAATTGTCTTCTCTTTAAAAAAATGCATTTTTCCGAAAAATGATTTTTATCTCTTTTTCCGCTCTTATTTTATAATTAATTTTTTAAAATTTTATAATATTTATTTGTAAAAAATATATTTTACTTTTTATATCATCATGTAAAAATTTTCTTAGGGTGTATGTTTTGGAATTTTCCAAAAAGATTAATTTTTCGATGAATAGTGTAAAATAATGGTTTTTATTGAAAATTGTCTTATCATTTAAAGAATTTATAAGGATAAATATTTTTTTAAATGATTTTAAAAGAAATATTCTATAAATTATATTATAATTAATCTAATTTTTATCACTTTAATCAATTTCATATTTAATTTTTATTTAAAAACTTTTAAAACATTTCAATATTATCTATTTGGAAAACCTCTATTTCATCGCGTCTATGAGTTCAATTTTAAATTACATTTTACAAATTATGTTAATGGAATTTAGAAAACTTTATTCCATAATTTGAATTAGAAAAATTAATATCATATAATGAGGTTAACTTAATTTTTTAAGATAATTAATAGTAAAAACAGTAAAAATAAATTATCTCAGTTAAGGTTATAACGGGTTTACCATGTGTTAAACTAAACCTATTAAGGATAAAATGACCATGAAATTTGTAAAAAACAATTTTATGGCTAAATTTTGGCCTGAAAACTTATAATATTCAATAAATACCCATTTTAGATCGTTTTTTCATGTGAAAAATATGGGTGCACCTTATTCTTTTCAAAAATTCCATTTGTGTCCTCTACCCTACTTATAAAAGGGAACACCCTATCTTATCATATTCACACTTACATAACCCTTTGTTTCATAAAATACCTAAAAAAATATCTATTATTATTTCCTTTCAACACCCTATAGCCAATTTTTATTAGTAATCCCTCCAAATAAGGTTTTAGGTATAACCCCAAAAGGTTCTTTGAATAAGGGGTAAAATTTTTAAACTTGTATTTTTATTTTATTTATTCTTCCACCTCCTTAAAATATTATTAAACTATGTTGATATAATAAAAACATTATATACTTAATGCTTATATTGTATTATGTTAAAGTAATAACCTATAAAAATATCTTTTTCCATCAAATGGGAGACGACACCATTGATTGTGTGTACGGTGGACTATCGCCTCACGAACCAATGCTATTAGTTTTCCATAACCACCTCTCACAGTTGTATATAATGATGGATTTAATTTTTATATATGAAATTTATTATTTTATTATACTTATTTAATTATAATATCGTACATTACTTCTCACCTTCCAACACTTTGGAAAATAATAATGTTGCTTGTGAGTTCGGCGGACTACCACCTCGAAAACTGATGTTATGTGTTTGTCTCATTTACATTTTAATTTCATAGTAATAAGTATATAATAAATTAATATATATAATATTAATAACATAATTATACTTCTTGATTTATTGTATCACATATACCTTCTTACTTTCCATTCTATGGGTGATACGATAATGTTGCTCGTGTGTACGGCGGACTACCTCCGCGCGAAAACATTTCATTTGTTATTCACTATATGTTTACATAGAAGATAATAAGGATAAATTTAATTATTATATATGATATATATGAAATAATAATCTCTATTTAAATGATATCTATTATCTACCTTAATTTTTTCATCCGTTGAGAAAATGGAAACAACTTTTATACGTATGTATGGCCTACCATCTCTATGAACGTCGTAATTCATTTTATATCACTAACATTAATAGATTTCTCTAAATAAATATATAATGAATATATATGGTATTTATATCATTTTTTAAAATTATATATATGATTGAACCATGATCAAAATATATGGACTTAAAATACTAAACCAAAACATACATGAAAATGAAGAAATTATTACACAAACATGATTTTAACAAGGAATTTTTGACAAACTGATAATAGAAGGTCATAATTAAATTATATATTATATGATATATATAATTATGGATTTTAATATATTTATAATAAACCTATAGTTATTCTAAAATATTTTTTAATGTTTCTGATGGAATATGAGAATTAAGGTGAGGGATTTCTGTCTCAATTTTCTTTCTTTGAGACTAATGTTATATTATGCACTAATATTATTTTATGAGGTATATATACTAAAATTTTAAAATTTTATTAACTAGACAAAATGGATTAATTTATTATGTATTGGGTTATTTCATATTATAATTTATATTATCCCAAACTATGCTCATCTACAAAGGCATAGCACAGTGGTAGTGTGGGGTCGAACCTAGAGAGACAAGCTGGCAGGCTGGAAACCAAGTTGTTAGAACCTTATGGGAGGATTCATCATGAACTATAATTGGTTTTGTTTTATTAATACTATGTATCTTATATTTAAATTCAGATGAATATAAGGCATCATGGACAATTTCGGGGTTTAATCAAAAGAGTAATCCAAAATCTAGCATGGTAGAGTCCTATAGTCTAGGTTGTGATGTGGGGAAAAGGTCACCATTTTTTTAGTCCATCCAATTGGATATAAATATGTTATAATATACACTATTGTGTTTAGATATTCAAAAATCTATGTTTGTTAAGATTTTCTTCAAAGCATAAAGTATCACAAGCTATTGGTCTTATCTTTCTCAACTCTAATTTAGTCTGGGTCTTTCAATTTCACTTAAAATGATTAGGGTTATGAAAAATAATATGATAAAAAATTAAACTAATTACAATTAATATGGTTATCATGTTTTTATTTAGATATTCATTATGTTTGAATCCACCATTACACTTGGACCCTAACACTAAGTGGGTTAGCTGTGCATTACAGTATTAATACAAAGTATGGAAACATGCATTATGCTAAACATAAAAATTGAACAACTCAATTCAAAGAAATACAACATTTAAACCATGTAAAATCAATAAAATATGAAATTTAATTAATTCAAAATAAAAACGTACCAATGGATGAAGTTAAATAGAAATAGGAATTGAATTCAAATGTCAGAACTCAAAAAAAGAAAAAAACGAGTCTTAGAATGGTAAGCAGTAGCAACATAATGATTAAAATGTGATAGGAAAGTAGTAAAAAAAAATTAGAACAAATTAGTAAAGAAAATAATAATAAATTAAGGATTTATAGTGTTTATTCCCACCCTCTATAGAGTTGAGGGTGCTTCCAAATATATAGAGCTAAGAGTTTCATGATGAGTAAAATATTCACGTCATGAAACTTATTTAAGTGAATTTTGTTACAAGACATTCATGTCATGAAAGTGGGTTTCATGTCTTTTAAATCATATCTACAATGGTATTTTAAAATATTAGATCTCTCGGATTTTATGGATTGTATCTTTGGCGGGATTCAGGTTTCAAACTTTTAACATTGTGTACAGTGTTCACATCATCTATATTCATTAGGTTTCATATTCAATTCCTTCATGACATTTAAATTGAATTCACTTTATGTACTTGGTTCACATCATGTAAATTTTATTCATAGGCTATCCTTTGGCTCAATGAATACATGTTGTGAATCTATTTTTCATGGCATTTAATGCGGATTTTTCTATTTTTAAAGCATCTTCTTTTTTGAGTATTGATTTCCTATTACTTGAAAAAACAAACCAATACCTAATGTATTATTGAATAAATCATGATTAAACCTTAAATAAATTTATCCAAGATATATATATATATATATATATATTCATTTTATCAAATTCCCCCACACTTGAAAATTTTCTTTTCATCAAGGAAAAATAATCTCAACAAGGATTCAAAATCAAAAAAAATTAAACAAGAAATGATAATTATAAACAATAAAATAAAACTAAGATATAGTGTAAAATTAAATCCATCTAGAGTCAATACTATAGGTAAAACCAGTAATGTACCATACATTAGTTTTATATTCAAGTTCTTTCTTCCTTTAATTGTAATTTCTCTACTATTCCTTATAAGTTGAACCCATTTTTTCAATTTATCTCAAGATGAATTATATCTCATCACCTGTGTAAAAAAACAAACTAGATTTATGATCATATCTTGAATAAATTTTCATAACCATATGATTTAATTAGTTCTAACATCTCCACTCCATGAAGATAAATATAAAATTAAACATGGGGGTTTTGGTAATAAGGTTCAAATGAATCTATGGCTGAGGGTAGGTAGGTAGATGATAAAAATAAATCTCAAAAAGGAGGGTAAATAGTAAGGTATAATAAAAGATCATTAGGAATAATGAAATGAAAAATATCCTTTAGAAATTGGCATCTACACACTCCCAAAAGCTCATGGAAGCTTCATGGATGTGTCATAAAAGCAGTAAAAGTACCATATTTCTTATTTTTGTCTTTTTTTCAAAATTAATTTCTATGCCAAATCTAAAATCCATCACTTAACCATGTATGATACATTATAATATTTATCAGTCTGGTAAAGGTGATTTTTGACTTTCCTAATACACAACCCATATAAAAAAATTATTATTTTTTTAATAGGAAAATCATGAATGGTACATTAAAAAAACAATGAACCCTTCCCATGAATTAGGTAAAATAATCATCATAAATCTACTCATTATTTAATATCTCACACCCATCAATAATTACCATATCCCCCACACTTATTAAAATTAAAATAATGTAATTATATCAATATTATGGTAGGAAGTGATAAAATAGTCTTGTAAAATGGATCAATACTAACAAGGTCATTCATGGATTTTACAGGCTTAAGAAGGAAAAATATACAGGTGGTTTTTAGGATAAATGGGTCAAAAATACCACCTAAATCATTTTAATAATGTATTTATTCAGTCAATACCATGATAAGATTCCAATCTAGGTTTTTTAATGTCTCAAGTATCTTCTAAGAAATATTCTTAAAAAAGAATATGAAAATGTATGTCTAGAATTCTTTTGGGAATGGGAATATATAAAATAACTGGAAATAACCCAAGTATTTGTATCCATTAATAATTTAATAAAAATAAATTGCAAGAATCTATATTTTCAATTAAATTACTTAACTCAGTAATCATGATAAAAATTATAAAAATGAATAAAAATGGATTTCAATAAGCTCCAAACAAACTTTTTATTTCATTTAAATTGGTGTGACGATATTTCAAGTCAAAGCATGATTTCAATGGAAACATTCTATTAGAATAATGAAAAAAACTAGAATTCCATGTGTACAGACAATAAATCTCAATAAATAATACCCCACACTTAAAATAAAGCAGTGTCTACACTATTTTTTAAATAAACATGGGAGAGATAATTATAGAATCATAGACAAATTGAAAATGGAAATAATGAATTTAACATAGGGAATCAAAAACTCTATATAGTGAAAGTCATGCCATAGGGGGATTGTTGGTTTGTGATGGTAAGTTTTGAAACTTGTAAAAAAATGGAAACAAAATATACCTACACTAGATAAATAATTAGTACATAGGGGTCAATAAATATATAAGTAGAAAAATGGGCAACTGAACATAGTCAATAGTAAGATAAAGTAGTTTATATAGATACATGAATAGAATGAAATAATTTTTTGGATGAATGATGGACATAAAGTGAATGAAAATAAAAAAAAACAAATGACCTAATAAACTCAAAGAAAAGATATAAAACAAAAAATATGGGTTTCCTCTCATAAATTTAAAACGATGAGGTTTTCATCTAGGTGGATGGAAAAAATATCTTTTAGTGTCATCTATCATCTCAGATATCCTCTTATTTTTGGCATCCTCTGGATGATGGGGCTCTTTGTGGGGTCAATTTTAGGAATGGCTATACCAAAATGCTCATGTGGTAGAAGTAGGTGTCGTGTAGGTCATAGAGGGGGCTCATGTACTATGTGGAACTAGATCTAGAGCTCCTAAAGCTATATTTTTATGTCATACACACACTGATATATCTCATTTTGGGAGATATATGGTTGTCTAAAAAATTATTAATAACCATAGAATATGCAGTACAGTTATACATGGCTAAATTAATGCAGTAGTAAAAATAAAAATAATCAAGCAAACAGTTTAGTCAAAACTGTTTTATATTCATAGATATGATAAATGATATATTATGGAACTTTAAATTAAAAAAATAGTACAATAAAATCAACACCTAGAAATAGAGTATAGTATGGGATGGGTACTCATGGGCAAGAGTAAATAGTGTAGTCCATATCACCTCTATCTACATCAGATCCCCCCCCAGAATAGTGGGTCCCTTAATATTCCCCTCCTTATCTATGTAATTTATGGAAGCCGAAGTAGGCTCATAGAACACCGTAGTGGGTTTTGTGGTGCTGGAATCTGGCTCAGTTTGGACAGGTGTCAGGGAGGTGTTGATCTGTACTGGGGTCGAATGTTTGATAGTAGGATATATAAAGGGAACCTTAGATGTGAAAGGTATTGAGGGCCATTTCCCTATTGAGCCTACTCCACTATGAAGTCTTGATGGGTAGAACGGTCTATGAGCTATGGGGTAAGGTCAAAAAGGGTGGTATGTGGAGTGGGAATGGATGATGAAGTGGGGTTTGTGGGAGTAGGTGGTGGGTGGGTAGATGTGGGGATAGTTCTATGGAGTGTTTGGTGAACTGTGATGGCTCGGAGAATGGGATTCATATTTAATATAAAATATATCTTAGGTCCTCCAAAATGAATTGGAGTATTGGGTAGATGTTGGATGTAAATGGAGGGAGTGGTGCAATGGTGGTAGGGGTGGAGAATTGATGGTATGGGATGATGTAGCTGGAGTATTGGTGGAAACTCAAGAGGTGGTAGAATCATGTGTAGTAAAAGGGTCAATAGGGGAAGTTGTAGGTTGAGATGGAGCCTTAGAAGCATCATCAATGTAGTCAAGGGACCAATGGTAACTCCCCACAATCTTCCTCAAGAGCCCCATTTTATGGAGCATGAGGAGTTAGATCGAATCCATATTTAATATATTGGAAAGGATTAGAGGCTCTAAATATGATAAGATGGTGGGTGAGGTGGATGATGAAGCTACCTCCCATAAGAGTACCATGAGCCCACCACACCAGGGTCTGGTATTACTGCACAAACAGGTGGTCCATGTTGATGGTAAGGCAACCCATAGATGAGGATTTTATTATAACCTCTATCTGGATAATTCTCCCATGAGAATCACCTATGGATAAGTAGCCATGACCCAGATCCTAATGAAAAATTTTTAAGGTGGAACCCCATAGCTGGGTTCTCTTCACCATACCCATATCATGAAATCTCTATGGATCTAGGGTGATCATTTTCCAACTCCTCTAAGAATCCTTCTTGGTCAGGTCCAAGTACATAGCATCGTAGGAAAGATAAGTGAAAAAATCAATGGTTTAGATAATGATCCTAATGCTAAAGTCTCCAAAGTAAATCTCCCAAGGATGTCCACTAAGTCAAAATGTGAAATAGGCCACATCGAGATCCAAAGTGGAAAAGAACTCCAGGAATAGAACCCATAATGTCTTCTCACACACCTCATTGATGCTAGATATTTAAATCTATGCATTAAGATTGATTACATCCTAATTCACATGGATATGCTTAATAATGGCTTGATCCAGAGTTTTGTTGGTTCTCATCAACTTATCCTGCATGTGGACTAACTGAAAATTATACTCTATCTTAGAAAAATAGAGGCACGGGTGGAGGTTTGGGCCTGAGGAAACTCCTTGGGATGGGTTGGATAATAAATAGGATTGGATGTAAGTGAACTATAAATTTTTAGTGGTTGAGGGAGTGGTATAACCTGACGTGGATTATAAGGGGATGGGATTTTCAGTTGGTGTCATAGGTGTAAGTGTCAATCGCTTGGGTGGTGGGGGTTCATCACCTTAGGCCGCGCATTTAATGGATTTATTCTAGGACTAGTAATATAAAGGCAATTATTAGGTAATGGTAGAGGATGTAATAGGTTGGTCAATATTCATGTGCGTATAGGGTTGGATAGATGTCGGGGGAGGAGTGTGTGGAAGAGGAGAGGCTGATGGTTGGGGTTTTAGGGGGGTTCATTAACCTAGGGTTCAAGGATTTTAAAAAGGCCCCACTATTTTCGTGACGTGTATTATATATGTGACATGTAAAATGATGCGACGAATTTTTTCAGGCTCTGAAATTTTCATATCATGTAATTTGTTACTTTCCATGAATTTATGTATTTTTTTAATTTTATATTTTATATTTTTGGAAGTACAACAATTTAAACCATATACAATATTATTGAACCTTACTAATTTTTAGTAAATCTAATTTAACCTATTAAAACTATCATGGGTTTCCTCTCATTTATCACATTGTTTAACATCGAGAGTAGGATATTATTTGATTCAGATGAGGTTTCCCGCATCAAAGGTTCAGCATAATTCAAATTCTTATGATTAATTAATTAATTTTCATCAAGAGATAGGGTCTCTCTATCATCCTAACTGTTCATGCAATCGTCTCCTTTATCAGTAAGAAAGATTTATTGATAATTAAATAACTTCCCAATTTTTTGGTGGATTTTACAAATTCAAACACAACTTGTTCTTTTCCAACTATGAATATCAACCTTCCATGATTTACATCAATCAATTCCTTCCCAGTGGCGAGAAACGGCCCGCCTTGAAGGATGGGGACATCACCTTCCTCCTGCACGTCCAAGATAAAGAAATCAGTAGGAAATATGAACTTACAAACTTTGTCTAAGGTGTACTTAAGAAGTCCTCAATGGTACTTGACTGAGAAATCAACCATTTTGAGTGAAAAATTCCTTAGTTTTAGATATTTAATTGCTAACTTTTAGAAGATTCTCATAGGAATGACAATGATTATTCCACCATGGTCTCATAAGGATTTACTGAAGTTGCACTTCCCTGTAGTGTAGGGAATTGAAAATATTTCAGGGTATCTCATATTAGGTAGGATATTCGACAACTATATTGAATTCATCATTTTAGGATATTAATCCTAGGTAATTCATTTTCCTCTTACTAGATATAAAATATTGTATAAACTTGGAATAAGAATGCATATGAGTGATGGACTTTGTAAAGGGTATGTTGATGTGTAATTTTTTAAACATCTCTAGAAACTTATTATATTGTCCCTCTATTTTATAATATCTCATCCTATATGGAAAGGGGATAAGGGTTTTTTATGGTGGTGGTGCAATATAAACATCTTCCTTCTTAGGTTTATCTTGTAAGGGAGCTTTAACAATTGGTTCTGAATCTAGATACTTCTCCTGACCAACATTTAATTTACAATCATTGATGTATTTATTAATTATTGAAGCATGTGTTTCAGGATATTTTAACTGTTTTTATTCACATAATCATAAATGATAAAAATGTAGCATTTTTTAACTTCTAAGGACATCATATTTATCATCCTATCTCATATGTGTCTTGGTATTACTGGGAAATGTACATGGTAATTTATATGTTAGACTTTTAGATATTTTTCCCACTTGGTTCCCATGGTTTCATAGAGAAGCCCTTTGGTTTTCCATTTTAGTTTCTTGGGTAGTCGTCAACTTATCTTCTTTCTACAAGAAGGTGGTGAGAAGGTTCACAAAATTTAATTATGTAGGTGGGGATTTTTTTTCTACCTTGTCATATCCTACTAAAACTATTATTGATGAGTGGGTGGAAACTGTAGTGCTCTTAGAGGAAAATTTTGTCATTGAAATTGTTTCTTTGGTCAAGGATCTAGAATCTCTAGTGAATACCTTGGAATTACTTGATTTTATGGTGGAACTTGACCACTACTTTTATGATTGTAAACTTGGTTTGGTTTTTGTGACTTTTGGGCACATCTCTACTGATAAAACTACAACACATATTATTAGGGTTTCTAAAAATGTTTATTTTATTGATTATAATTAATATAATTAGAATCTTGGTTTTTTGGTTCATCCCTTCCTTCTTTTCAGTATGGATATGGGTGCGGGTATCCTCACATTTTACAAGATTGTACTTCTACAACAGGGGTAGAGGGTGGCCGTGGTGGAGAAGGTAGCTAGAAAATTTCATGCTTTATTATAAGTTCTTTAACCTGGGATGATATGAAGGTATTCTCTTCCACCTGATGAATACCTTGTTAAAGTAGTCCTCTATAACACTTCCATAGACTGGTATTATGGGAAATATCATCTAAAATCTCTTTTTTGACTTTGAGTGTCTTGAAAAAGATCCCTCCATCAGCGGTGGAATCTCGAACTCTATAGAAATCTAGTCAAAGCCCTTGATATAATGTTTTTAATAGTATATAAACATTGATTATATGGTGTGGGAACTTATAAATGATCTCCTTAAAATGGTCTCATGAATCCCAATATGACTCTCCATCTTCCTGGTTAAAGTTATGGATATCATTCCATTAGATTTCATTTTTATATTGGTGATAAGTATTTATCTAAGAAATTATTTTATAAATCAACTAAAGTCATTATAGACTGAGGATATTGGATTTTGAGCCCATCCTTAGGCCATTCTTTCAAGAATAATGGAAATACTTTAATTCCAATATCAGTAAATGATAAACCTTGATTGAAAAAGGTTTTGTATACTTCTAACAAATTGGAAAAGTGCTCATGGGGATCTTCACTCTGAAGTCCAATAAATTTACCCATGTTTTGGATCATATGGATGAGACTAAATTAAATTTAAAATGAATGAAACTATATATTAAAGAACATAGTTCTGGGAATATAACCACTAATGGAGAGAAAGCCATAGTCTATGATGGTGTGCTCTTATAGCATTAGTTTCTCTCCACGTTTTATAGGTGGTGCATATTAGAGGCTTTGGGGATTGAGAGGTGAAAGGTTGTTACATTCATCCATATTTATGTGACAGTGTTCAGATAGATATCTCTCAATTAGAAGATCTAAATAAATCATTTCTTGAGTTTAAAGGCTCTTTGAACGATTCAAAGGGCCCTGACACATGTACTAGACCAAAGAAGGGAAAACGTCGGTGCTAGTCCGTGTGTGAAAAAACTGTAAAAAGAAATAGGAAAAGGAAAAGGGGTGAGTTAATACAAGGTTTTAGTTAATGGTTAATGTTCCAATTCACTGACATGTCCCTAGAAATAGCACCAAAATTTGACCAGCCTATACAGTGTGGTTGATTACACACTAGAATTGATCAGATTAGATTTTATGTTACCTCAAACTATAATAAGCTACAAAGTAATAGCATTTTGGAAGTGTGGGGTTGATCCCATAGATAAATTTTAGTTGGAAGGAAACCAAGTGGTTAGAACCTTATAAGAGGATTCCTCATGAACCCACTTTGGTTTGGTTTTATTAATACTACGTATCTTGGGTTTAAATTAAGATGAAAATAATGGATTTAGGTCAATTTAAGGTTTTAGGAAAAATAGTAATCTTAAATATAGCTTGGTATGGTCCTATGGTCAAGGATATGAAGCAGTGCAAAGTTCACCAATTGGTTTTTTTCCAAAAAATTGGATCTACCTAAGATTTCAATCACTATATGGTCTACAGATAGTTAACAACCTAGGTTCAGTATGCTTGGATTCAAATCAGAAAGTATCACAACATATTGGTCCTAAATTTCTCTACTCCAATTAAGTCAGGGTTTCTAAATTACACTTTCCATGATTGGAGTTATGACAAAGAATGCGATAATTAGTTATTTTTAACCTAATTTATAGCCAAAAGGTTACTAAGTTTCAATTTATAGATTCATTATGTTTAAATACACCCTTACTCTCGACCCGTAACCCTAAGCGGATTATCTACACATGATGGTATTAATCAAAATCATGTAAAAATACACATGATAAAAAAACTCAAATCAATGAAATTTACAATTTAAACCTCCTAAAATAAATCAAATATTAACATGATTGAATGCACAATGAATAACATATCAATGGATGAAATTGAATTGAAATTATAATTGGATACAAAATTTAGAATGGAAAAAAAGAAACAAATGAGTCTTGGGACAGTAATAAGTAGAAATAGAATTATTAAAATGGGAAGGTAAAGCAGTAAGGCTAATTTTTTAGAGTGCCCAATCATGATAATTATATCACTAAGAGGGGGAGGGGTGAATTAGTTATATCTTCTTCTTTTATGTTTCATTTAAAATTAAACAACCTTCACCTCCTATAAAAAATTTCATTCCCTACTGAAAAAAATTCAAACACACATCTATAGGAACACAAATATTTACAAGGTTCACTATTCAATAAGAATATATACATCCTTTGTATGGTTTGGAAATGATCTAATACCACAAAATCCACTTGAAAACAATGCTTTGAAATATAATGAGTAGTACATTCCCTATCACTCATGTGAAACTATGTAAACAATCCAATAGTGTGTATGCACACTCTTAGCACAAATAGGGTAATAAAATGTTTGTGTAAAAAATACAGGTTACCTGTGATTCTTTTCAATTTATAAAAATGTTTTCTTTTCAAAAAAAATCTTTAATTTCTTACCTAGAAGCTGGTAAGAAATTCAAGGAAATTAATATAGAATTCTAATATAATTTTCAAATCCGATCATCCAGTATGATTCTCCCAGTCTGATTCTTCAATTATTATTTCCCAATAGGATAAATATGACTCTTCCAAAATATTATCAAGAAAATCTTGAACTCCTTATTCCCCAGTCAAAAATCCCAATATGAAAATCACAATTCGATTATCTAACCAGATATGATTATCATCTGAATATGGTGATAATAAGAATACGATATTCACCTGAATACGATGATCACTGAATATGATGATAAGCTAAATAACATTGCAATCTTGTCTCTTTTACATTCACTTCAATTCATTAAATATTGTACAACTTATCTCAATGTGTAAAACTTCTTTCTCTCCTAAGAAAGTCAGAGATTAACTCTCTTCCTATGAACAGTACATCCATCAGATAAAGTACATAGTAATTTTAACCTTTTATAGGTAACTGAAGAGTGGTTTTGATGAGAATACCCCAAACTTTAACTCTCAACCAAATTCACAAAACTTTCAATTTCCCTTTAATTTAGGGTGAATTTATGACTTTGTGTACTCTTCTAGAATCTTCTTCAATCTTTATTTTTTAGATTACAGTCTGATTTCAATTCTCTATTCTGATTGTTGAATATGATGCTCCCCTTGACAACACTCCCAACTATCTTTTTTAACTCTTATCAAGTATGATTCCAATTATGATTATGATTTGTCTCATTATGATGAATTAAAATATAAATCAATAGATTCTTCTTCATCTCTTCTCTTGACCCACAAGAATGGAAAACAATATAATTCAACCCATTTCAAATGGTTGACTAAATTGTTGGTTAGGATTTTAATTTCTTCTAAATATGATACCAATGACTTCTCCCATACAAAAAATTATACCTCTAGGTAATATAATCAAATACTTAATATGATGAACTAGTTTTAGCATATTTGACTTTAGAAACTTCCTTCAATAATAAAATTATGCATGTATCATGAATTTATTTAGGACTCTGAATACATTTGATAACAGTTTTACCATCATCAGTCTTTCAATTGAATGTATTGAAACTTACCAAAACTACAACAATAAACTTTCTTTCAAGATAAGTATGAATATGGTTGTTCAGAATTCAATTGGCCTCAAAAAGATAGATATGTATATGATCAAATTGAATATGATCTTCAAGAGATTTTTCTCTTTCTATCCATATCTAAAAAATCTGAATATGATTGGAAGCTTCTATTTCACTCACACATTCTTTCATCAAGCTTTCATCACAAGTCTACTTAATAATTATGATTTATGAGAACTCTAAAATCATCAAATCATCGTCACATCTATTTTATCATAGTCATGTAGACTCTGGTTTTCCTAATACGATAAAATAATCTATGCCTGGTTCAAGGTGAATCTGATGACAATTTAATTCTAGCAAGATACATTCCTAGTACAATCGATCCTTTCATTATGGATTCAGTGTGAATCTGATGATCCTTGTCTTCCAGTCAGTGTCACCTGAATACAATGGTCCTTTGTAAACATTGCATGTATGATTCTTCAAAAACAATGGTTAGTCCAAATTTCACCAAATACAAAGTGATGTGATTTTTCCTTTCTTCACTTTTCTTCCTAAACTTCCTTGAAAACAAAAGATATCACTTGAATACAAACACCTTACTCATCAGGTTGGTCCTAAAAAACTCCCCCTTTGTATTTTGTTTTCAACTAAGTTTTATGAATCACTGAACTTTTTATCCTCAAGTTATGGCTGTGTGAGATAACTTATAGTAGGAAATAAGAATCATTGATAGAAAAACCATTTTATCCAAAAGAAGTGATTATGAAAACAACCTTAGCTTCTCACCTTTCTTTTCTTCATTTCTTTAACTTTCCTAGAATATAAAAAAATTCATTTCCGAAAAATAGTCAAACAAATAGTTATAATAGTTCACACACAATATAATGATAAAATTTCAGCTTACCCACAACTCCCCCTTTTTACATGCATACAGAAGGATATATTTATAAAACATAAAAATTATCCCCATAGACAACACTATCCAAAGGTAATATGAGATTGGGGACAAAAACACATACCTCGACCTTGATAAGAAAGAGGTTGAACACCCATGGTCAACCTCAATTTTGAAAACTATTCCTTTTGTAAAGTTTTTGTGAAAATCACATAAACTTGTTCTGATGTTGGAACATACTCTAGCATCAATTAATTTTTCTCCACATGCTCTTTGATGAAATGATATTTGATATCAACATGTTTTTAATGAGAATGTTGAACTAGATTCCTAGTGAGATTGATTTTACTTTGATTATCATAACCCAAGAGAAAGGGTAACTTCCCTTTAATAAGTAAGTCTTCTAATTGATCTTTCATCCACATAAGTTGAGAAATGGATTGTGTGGTAGAAACATAATCAGATTCATCTGTATTGAGAGTTACCGAATTAGGTTTCTTTGTATTCTAACTAACATAATTATTTCCTAGAAATAATGATCCACCAGATGTAGATCTTATATCCACAACATTTTCAGCCTAATCAGTATTTGAATACCCAAAAAATAAATAATTTCTAAGCTTTCATACCGGATTCCAAAAAAATTGCCCCTTTGTTGTTTCTGAGAATTATTTTTACCAAAATTAAATGTGATTCATTATGATCACTTTAAAATTTGAAAAATAAAGTAACAACATAAATAATGTGGGTTTTTTAGGTAGTCAAATACAATAAATTCCAATAAACTTTCTGAATTATTTCTAATCAACTTACTTACCTTATCCATATTTACTCAACTTGGTTCTCATTGAAGTTTGTGTGGAAATAGATTTGATTTTTCAATGCTTCATTTCTTAAGAATTTCCATATCATACTTTTCATGAGAAATAAATAAGTTTTTTTTCCTTTGGTATGATTTTAAACCCAAGAAAGTATTTCATTTCCCCCAGTATGGACATCAAAAACATCATTTTTATTTCTTTATACAATTATTCATATGATCTTTTATTATTACTAGCAACGATAATTTCATCAACATAAACAATTATGATGAAGGAATACTCTTTAATTTCTATGGTGTAAATATTGATATCCATGCTTCCTTTCTTAAAACTCGTCTTCCTTAAGTATGTATACAATTTTTAATACCATGCCCTCGGATCTTATTTTAACCTATACAAAACCTTCTTTAATCTCCATGCATAACTTTCATCTTTCCCAAAAACAATGCTAAAATGTAGCTCAATGAACACTTCCTCATCAAGATCACCATTAAATAATTATGATTTAACATCCATTTGAAAGATCTTGTAACCTCGTTGTGCAGTGATAGAATTAAAAAATCTAATTATTTTTAGTCTTTCCACTAGTGAAAATGTTTCATCAAAATCAATACCTTTAATTTGTGAATACCCGTTACACACCAATCATTCTTTGTTTCTTATTAATTCACCTTATTCATTCATCTTGTTCTGGAAAATCCACTTTGTTTCAATATTTTTTTCGTTATATGGTTTGGGAATGAGTTACCATGTATCATTATTTTAAATCTAATCTAACTCTTCATTTATGGATTAAACCCACTCGGGATACTCAAAAGATTCTTTCACATCATTCTGCTCTACATTTGAATACAAAAAAGTGTGTGTAATGGTATTAGGTGTTCTTATTTTTTGAACCTTTTTATGTTTATCACTGATAATATTCTATGCTTTCACTTGTTTCCTCAACCTAGGAGGATATTTTCTAGTATCTTCCTCATTACTAGAAATAGATTAGTCTGATTATTCTTCTTGAGTAGGATTACAGTTGTATATATCCTTATCAAAAAAATTATAATCTTGCTCAAATTCGTTATATGCATAAGTATGTTTGTGTTATTCATCCCTTTCAATAACATTAAAATTAATATAATCTAAAACTCATCTAGTATCTTTGAAGAAACATCTATATCCTCCACCTTCAAAAGCATAGCCAAAAAAAATTCAAATTTTACCTTTCTGCTCAAACTCACTCAAGTATCCACCTTTCTCCTTTATAATGTATGGGCTCCCAAAAACACTTTAGTGTTTCAAGATTGGAGTTTTTCATAAAAAATTCATGTGTAGTAATATCATAAATTATCCTATATAAACATCAGTTTCGAATATAAACAACAATGTTCATGGCTTACATCCAATAGTAATGAGAAAGACCATGTTCAAGTAACATAGTTCTTCCCATTTACACCAATCTTCAATTCCTTCTTTCAACACACCCATTTTGTTGAAAAGTGTATGGGGAACTATACTCATGCTGAATTCCATGAATCATTAGAAAACTTTAAAAATATTTATTTATTTATTCACCCCCATTGTTGGTTCTCAACTTATTTACTGAATACCCACATTCCTTCTCTACCTTAATTTTGATACATTTAAACATTTTCAAATAATATGATTTTTGTTTCATATACATAACACAAGTAATGTGAGTAAAATAATAAATGAAATTAATGAAGTAATTATCTCTATTTGTTTATTGTTTTCTCGTTGTCCTGTAGATATCAGAATGAATATGCTCCAAGGTTTTTTTTGAACAAATATTAACTTTCTTATGCACTAAGATTGTAATCTTTCCTTTATGACAAATAGTGAAACACCAAACTATTTTTCTTGGAAAATCAAGAATACATCAGATGTTATCTCTTTTTAATAACTTTCTCATGTTTATTTGACACATGTTTCCTATGCTTTTATTCCACAATTGATTCTCTTCCACCATACTCATGTAACAAGAGTTTTGAATTTCAACAACATGAAAAAGGTTTCCTTTTATATGGTGGAGTATTATAACAATTTTTCCATATTCTTCACTTTCCACAACAAACCCATATTTTCAGTAGATAACTTTTTTACACTAATTACAAAATTATGAAACACTTATAAAATTTTTTTTCATCCTAACAACATACAAAATTTTCTTGTATTTAATCATTTCTTTCCCAATAATGGATGATCTAACACCTTTGATTTTCAAGGATTAATCATTGGAAAATTTCATCATTACTTCTTTAAAGTATTCTACTTTATTGAATAATTTCAAATATTCTATCATATGAGAGGAACATCAATTATTAAGAAACCAAGATCACTCTCCTTTTTTAGCTTTTAATGTGGTTTCATCAACAAGAGATTTTTATTATCCCTTTTCTTTATTTTCCTCAAACTTCAGAGAATTGTTAAGAAACTTTTTTATTTGAATAAAAAAACAAGACACCCTTTTTCAAGGTGTCTAGGTTGATAAAATCTTTCACAAATAATTTTCAATGGGTGGAACATATTTTCAATCGTTACTCTAACCTTTTCATATTTCTTCACAAAAAACTTCTCAGAATTCATTCTATGAGGATATTGACTCCACCTTAACCTTGGTCTTCCCTAACCTTTAGGATAATTGAAATGTTGCTGGTTAAACCAATACATATTTTCTATGTATTTGAAATAATATCTATAAAAGAAGTATTTACCTCTAAAACTTCCATACTTACTATAATTATGAATATGTTTCTCAGTAAAATTATTGTATTTCATTTATAAGACACTAAAATTTCCATTATTAATCAAACTCTTCCTTCTATTTTCAACTTTATCAGATCCAAAAGTATTGAAAATATTTTCAAATTCATAGAATTTTGAAAATTCTGAATTCCCATATTTTTTGGTCTTCACCACATACATAACATTTACATCTTTTGTCTTTTTAGAAATAATTTCATCTTTATTTTCATCCTTTGAAGGTATGTTTTTTTGTACCTTCTTAGGTTTGTCATTATGACAACCTTCACGAACTTCAGAGATATATTTTTTGAATATTTTACCTTTCTCTTCAACTTTAGAATGTTTTTTAAAGGATCCAATTATTTTTATTTTTATTTCAACTTCACTTCCATATGCTCATCATGATTATTTTCTTCTTCAAGATATTTCTTTAAATAATAAATTTATTTCACAAGCTTTAGCTTCTCATTAGAAAAACATTATTGATTAGTTATTAAAGAACATTCGTCTTCCAACTTCTTTTTTTCTTTTCAATCATTTTAATCTTCCTTAGACATTTTTTCAACTATTATTTCAAATGGAATTCAAGTTCAGATTCTTATTCTTTGGAACTAATAATTATTAATTATTATTAATTCATTTTTGAAATAAAAGTATTTTTAATACCAAATTCAATAGAATTTTCTGATTCAACATCGGTTCTTTCTTCTTAATCATCCTTATAAAATAAACTTCAACTTTTGGATTTTAAGAATTATTTTCTTTCCCTATGGAATACGATTTTCCTTTATATCCCTACTTATTCCATGATCATATTGGATTTTTTATTCTTTATAATTGACATTTTCTTTCATTCTTCGAGGAAAATTATCCACAAAGTTACTAATGACTCCACATTAAAAAAATAAAGGGAAGTTTCCCTTTGTATTTCCATATACCTCTTTTCACATTTTTAGAAAACAATGATAAAATATCATCAATATTTTTAAATACCTCATTTTAAGAATCTCAATCACCAGATTTATCTTGAATAAAAATATTCTTTGACTTCTATTTATTTACAGCCTTGAAATACATTTCTAAATAAATTTTTTTTTCCTTTCACAACTTTCTCCCTTCTCATTTTAAAAGTGATGAGAGTGTTATGAAAATAATCAAGAGATAATGTTTCATGGTCTCTATCTTCTAATGAATAAACATTTTCATCATACTTGTCAAGAAGGATTCTCAAGATAATTTCAACAACTATAGAATCTTCTAAATTTTCACCAACACATCTGATAGTTCTAACATGTTTATTCACCTGCTAAAGAAGTCCCAAATAGATTTGTATTCACTCATCTTCAAATCTTTATACTTCAGCCTCCAGATTTTTAACTTTTCCTTATTTACATTTTTATTGCCTTTGTATATGTTTTTCAACTTTTCCCATATACATTTGTTTGTGGAACCACCTGTCACTATTAAGAATTCACTTTCAAAAAGTGATGATAATAAATCAGTTTGGGCACTTCCATCATTCTAAATATTCTTCTTATCAACAAATATAAGTGGAACTTTTTCATTAAAAGGAGGAAATCCATCTATTGTAGCTTCAATAACATCATATCCAATATAAATAAGATAAGGTAACATTCTATATTTATGGATATGATAATTCTTACCATAAAAAATCAAAATACCTTTATTGTTCACACAATTGAGATTCTCTTTCAAATTCTCATAAATACTTCATCAAAAAATAAGAGAAGGGAAACTATGCTCTGATACCACTTGAGAGTGCCCAGTCAGGATAATTGTATCACTGATAGGGGAGGGTTCAATCAAAGTTGCCTTTTTTATTTTATGTTTTCTTTCAAATGAAACAACCTTCACCTCCTGTTAATAATTTCATTCCTTGCTGAAAACAAATCAAATGCACATCCACAGGAACACAAGTATTTACAAGGTTCACTATTCAATAATAATGACTATGTCAGTGGTATGGTTTGGAAATTATCCAATACCACACAATCCACTAGAAAACAAACATTTGTAATAAAACGTTTAGGATATTACCTTTCACTCATGTATCACTATGTAAACAATCTAATAGTGTGTGTGATTTCTCTTAGTACAAATAGGGTAATACATTTTTTGTGTATCTAAACATGTTACCTTTGATTCTTTTCAATTTCCCTAAATTTTTTCTTTCAAAATAATTCATTAATTTTTTACCCAAAAGATGCTAAGAACGTCAAGGAAATTGATATAGAATTCCAATCTAATTTCCTAGTTCAATATTCTAAAACGATTCTCCCAGTCCAATTATTCAAATCTAATTTCCCAATATGATAAATATGAATCTACTAGAATATGATCGAGATGATCTAGAAATCTGTCTTCCTTATTCTAGAAATCCCAATATTGAAATCTTGATCTGATTATCCAGCCTAATATGATGACCATCAGAATATAATGATAAGAAAAATATGATATTCATCTGAATACGATGATCACTAAATATGATGATCAACTAAATAGTGTTTAGATATTGTCTCTTCTCCTTTCCCTTAAATCCATCAAAACTTATAAAACTTAGCTCAATATAGAAAATTCTTTCTCTCCTAAAAAAATTCATATCTTCTCTCTCTTCCAGGGACCATTGCATTCATTAAAAAAAGTACACAACACTTTTCTCCTTTTATAGGTGACCCAAGATTGGTTTTGGCGAGAATCCCTAGAACATTCCCGCTCAAAAAAACCAAAATCTTCATTTACCTTGAATTTTATATGAATTTATGAATTTCTCAACTCTTCTCCAATATTCTTAAATCTTCTTCAAACTTCTTCTCTTCTTCAAAAATTATTTTTCAAATTCCAGTATGATTTCAATTATATATTCTAGTTGTTGAATATGATTATTCCCTTGAAACAACTTCTAACTATCTCCTTCAACTCTTATCAAGTCCAGTTCCAATTACTATTATGATTTATATCATTACAATTAAGACAATTATAAATAAAATGATTATTATTCATATATTCTCTTAACCCATTTGAATGAAAAACGATGTAATTAAACTCATTTGAAATGGTTGATTACATTATTGATTGAGATTTTAATTTCTTCTAAATACAGTACAATTGACTTCTCCCCAAAAAAAATCTACCTCTGGTTAATATAATGAAATAATAATTATAATGGACCAGTTTCAATATATTTTACATTAGAAACTTCCTTCAATCACAAACTTTTTCATGTATCATGACTTCCTTCATTAATTTGAATACATTTGAGAACTGCTTCAGTACTATCAGTAATTCAATGGAAAGTATTACAAATTCCCAAAACTCCAAATTTAATCATTCTTTCCAACTCATCTTGAATAAGGTTATTCAGAATTCAATTATCCTGAATATGATAGACATGAATACAATCAAAGTGAATATGATATTCAATACCTTTTTCTCTTTCCATCCAAATCTGATCATTCTAAATACGATTATAAGCTTCTATTTCACTCTCCATTTCCTTCATCAAGCTTCCATCACAAGTCTACCAAATACATGTGATTTATGATAACTCCAAGAAGAAGAAAATCATCATCACATCTTTTTATCATAGTTATATAGACGCTAATTCCCCTATTATGATAAAATATTTCATACTAGATTCAAGGTGAATCTTATGACCATTTACTTCCAGAAATATACATTCTAAATAAAATATATTCTTTCATTTTTGAATTCAATGTGAATCTAATGATCCTTTTCTTCTGTATAGCTTCACTTAAATACAATAGACCTTTTTAAACATTGTGAGTTTGATTCTCAGAATATGATGGCCAGAATAAATTTTACTAAATACAAAGTGAGTTTATTTTTTCTTTATTATTTTTTCTTTTTAAATGTACTTGACAATAAAAGACAACACTTGAATACAATCAAATTCCTCATCATCTTATTCCTGAAATGTTTATAATAAAATAGGTAAAAATGAAGAATATGGAAAAAAGTTCTAGTATTTGGTCCTATCCTCTATAACATTGAGGATTATCACAAATATATAGAGTTGAGGGTTTCACAACATGTAAATTATTCAAAATATATAAGTTTTTTATTTATTTTATGTTATAATACTTTCTTGATGTGAAATTGGGTTTCATTTCATGAACTTCAGATCCTCAAAGGTCTCTAAATATCTTGGATCTCCCAAATTTCACATCTTGTATCTTCAGTAGAATTTAGGTTTCAAACTTTTCATAGTGTGTATGATGTTCACATCATGTATCTTCATCAATTTTTAGATTTGAGTCTTTCATAATATGTAAATTGGATTCACATCATGTTCTTGGTCCACAACATGTAAATTTGATTCGTATTCTATCCTTTATTTCAAGTAATGCACATTGTGAATCTATGTTTCACAACATGTAATTTTGATTTTTCTTTTTTTATAGAATCTCCTCCTTTGAGTTTTGAGTTTCTATTCTTTGAAAAAACAAACCAAAAACTCAGTGAATTATTGAATAAATAATGATTTTAACTCACATAAAAGTATACAAAATGTATATATAAATTCAAATTATTAGTTATATATTGAATTATTTAATATCATTAATTAAAAGTTTCATTAAAATTTATTCGTTCATATGGATTACGATTCAAAAGATAGCAATGTGGTAAAGGTTTGATATTACAGTATCATTTTTTATCAGTATTATTTATGATTATACTTCCAATAATGATATATTATGATCAGAATCTCAAGAAACACATGACTTTTATTTTCCTCTCATTTTTTCTTGATAATAAATGTTTTTCTTTTATTCTTCACTTTTAAATAATTAAAGATATTAAAGGAATTTTTTTAATCAAAATATAATTAATTTCTCTATTTGGTGAAAATTAATTTTTCTTCCATATCTATGTTTTCTAAAAATGTTTTCAAGAATGTTTTAATATTAATATATGATTTTTTAATGTCATTTTTACCCTTTTAGTACTTTTTACAAACTATTTTAAAAGGAACCTTCGTGAATTTTTTCAAACATTCCAATTGTTTTACCAAAAATATAAAAGGAATATTTTTTTAATCATATATGAAATGAACATAATTTTCCACCAACATGACCAATAAATTAATTAAAACTTCCTTTAAAAGTTTCCAAGTTTATTTTTAACGAAATGGATTTTTAAAAAGTTTTGTGAATTTATATTTTAAAAAAATTATTTCAAAGTGGAAAGGTTATTTTCTTTAGGTAATTTTGTAAATGATATTTAAATATTTATTTATATATTTAAAAAACAAAATAAGTTAATTTTGAATTTTTTTTCTATTTGAAAAAGTATTTTCCAAATAGGAAATATTATTTTCCTCAATAAATTTTATAAATTTTTTTCAATATTCCTTTATAATTTTATAAGGTTATTTTAAAAAAAGTGATTTTTAAATTTTTTTTATATAAATTTTTAGTTTTAAGTAGTGATTTTCAAAGTGGAAAGGCTATTTTTCTCAATAAAAGTTCCAAGTGATCTTTCAAAAATTATTTTCCATCAAAGATGGATTCCTTTGATATTACTTCTATTGTACTGGGTATATGATCCAAGGAAACCATTCTTATTCTTATTTTGAATAGTTTATACTTATAATTATATGATTTTTATGAAACTCATTTATCTTCCATGGGTTATACCATTATAAAGTACTTATTAAACCTAATTATTTTTTAATGGGTTATTCCATGATGAAATGATGAAAAGATTATGAAACCTATTTCTTTTACATATGTTATACTATGATGAAATTTTTATGAAACCCAGTACTTATCATGGTTTCTGATATGATGAATGTTTTATGGTCTTATGGAAAACATATATATACTTTTCATTATGAGATGGATGGTACCTATATCTCCCTTCAATGAATTGGGTAATGATTGATATCTCATGAGATAAATAGGACTAGAATGTGTAGTGAACCCAGTTCAGTATTGGACTTTTTATACTATGATAGGTTTGGGAGTAAACCCTAACTACTAGGATGGTTTGGGGAGTGAACCCATTCAACTATGATAGTTTTTTCAATGATCCTTGACTTATAAGGAAATTATTTTCTAGGCTTATGTGTATACCAAAAATTTATATCTTATGCCAATGTTGTGTTCTCATGTATCAGGTTAGTTCATTCCATTGTTATCCATGTCTTATGTACTTCCAAGATTTATGTCATGATTATCTTTATGATCTATGATATACAGGGTGTGGTTTTCAAATTTTATACTCTTGTTCTCATACCCTTATGCTCATGTTATATTGATATCTCCTTTATTTACCCTTACTGAGAATTTGAGATCACCATTTATTATGTTTTCATTCTCAATGTTTTTAATAAATTTATTATGTATGATATGTTTAACAAGGGTTATAGTTATAAATAATTTAGTGGGAGAAGGCTTTGCTCACTTATGGATGAGTTGATTATTTGTACAACTTTCAAAAGGCATTATTCCTAAATTATTATGGTGTGGAACATTTTGTTATATAATAAATATTAATCTATTAAGTTGTAATATCTATGTATGAGAAGTTTTTTACTTTATATATGATATCATATCAAGGTTTAGTTAAACCTTTGGAAACCATCATGATATAAATTTTATGAAAAAACCATAGGATGAGTCTATGTATAGGATAATATTCTAATGTTTTTTATGGAATAGATTATGTGGTTTACCTGGAAATAAATACCTTTCTAGATACTACAAGTGGACGTGGTTCTAGAACAGATATACCTAGGGGTAATAACTCTGAAAAAGGTGTGCCAGACTTAACTTGAGAATTATCTATTATACGCTAATGGGGCTTATTGTGCACCTGGTAAAACACTCTTAGGGTGTATTGTTTGGTTTATTCCCATTTTCCTTACAAACCATTATCATGGATTTGAATATATGATCATCATGGAAAACCTAGGCTAAAACTAAGGTTTTGTAGATCTAAAATATAGTTCTTTGATTTATAAAACATATAAATAATTATTTATGACTATGTGTTTTACCATTATGATTAATATTTCTCACACTATTATTTTTGGTTTTATTCAATAGCATTAACTAAAATGAATTGAGTTAATATTGAATGTGATAGACAATGTGTTGATGAGAAACCAAAGGGTATGATGACTGGAGATAAGGATATTATGATTCTGACTAATTAGTTAACATAGTAGAAGATTAAAAACTTGCACCTTAATGAACCTCAGACTAAAAAAAGAAGAGAAGGGTAGAGTTTACTGAGAGATCGGGTGGTGGAGACCATAATGATAAGAAGATTAAATTTCTTATATGTTAAGAATGTGGGAAGAATCACTCTAAAGAATGTATCAAGTGAACGAGAAGATATTTTATGTTTGTAAAATAAGGGCATATACTAATCTATTACCAAGAAAAATGAATAGTACAGTTAATGAAATGAATGAGAATAATGGTTTCCCCAATGCATCATCAATGTTTTAATGTTATAAATTTGGAAGTAATGGAAATTATATAAGTCAATTTTGTATGTGGGAATATCATCATGAGAATCAAAAAGGTGGTATGGGTAATGGTTATACTATTGATGACCAAGAGACTATGAATGACACATGAAAGGTATGGTAATTTCAAACAGAATAGATTATTTTATACGTAACGAGTATGATTAAATTGAGGTTGATGAATCATAAGACAAGATACATATTTCATATTATATGAAATATGTATTAAAGAATAAAATTAGGAATCCTCGTTAATGGTTTAAGAACGAAGTGTAATTATTGAAGTGTTTATGTATTGAAATTCTATAAATGTGTTATATGAATCGTGAAATATATATAAGGATTTTTCTGTAGAAGTTTTTCATAAAGGATTTTCAATAATATGTTAAATGGTACTGATGACTTATTAAATTGATTTAATACAAAGGTGATATTTTATAGGAAAAGCATGATTAATCAAATATAACCCTTAATATGTTCTAAGAGTTGAGAAAATGGTGTTTAGTTTGGATAAAGTTATGGATGATATGGATTAAGTAAATTGGATAGTATTTATAACCTTTGAACTAATTAATGATTTGATGAAAATAAATTTAATTTATTATTCATAGAGATTACAACATTTTTAAAATTATTGAATATATCCTATAATCTATGTATTATTTAAGTAATAAGGAATATTTTTTGTCTTCAATAATTTTTTATGGTAATTTAGGTCATTACCATGCTTCAAGAAAATACATGATGAAGGTATTCACATGTTTGGTATGTGAAAATTAATATATACTTTATGATATTATGGGGATTAATATTAAGTTGATTTTTGGAAATTTAGTGGTCGTATTTATAAATTTTTATATTTTGGATAGTTCTTAAGGTTGACCAGTTATGGATTAGTTTTTATAGAACATTGGATGGTGTTTTAGAGATTAAAGTATAATTTCACCATATTAATATTTATGTATATTGGATAATTTATTCTAAACATTTTGGTTTATTGATAACGTGGGATATATTTAATGACTTATCATTCTTTTATAGGTCTTGGGATCTATTAAAAGTTAATTATAGTGGTTCATTCATGAAAATTTAATCTTGAATTTTCTTTTATTGGAATTAGATATGAAGTGTAAATTGATCATAGAACAACCAAAATGATGATATTGTTATTATTAAATATATCAGGTAGGTATATTTTCTCAAGTCCCTTATCTTGATAGTAAAAATTCTCTTAACTTCATGAAAAATATATTGACACAAAAATCATGTCTAGATACATTAATTTATGTTAAACCAACGGTATTTTAACTAATCAAAGATTTATAGTTTTTTTGTGGTCATCTTTCTCATGACCTTGTTATATATCAGACTCTAATAATCGGTGGGCATTGGTATTCTATTTCATGTCCATATTATCATTTCTAATCAATTTTCTCCTATTTGAAACCTAGTTATGTGTTTTTCTAGATGACCTTCATATTTTTCCATTACCTATGTTTAAGATAATTTTTTATCAAAGAATTTATGATGTGGGTTTTATGTAATGTAATTTCCGAATATCAAACCCTCTATTACCAATATCAAGTTCAAATTGTGAGGACATAATTTTTTAGGGGGTATATTGCAACAATCTGAGATTTTATGAAATATTTTTTTCAAATAAATTTATTTTCATTTTCTTATATATTACATTACTAAAAAACCAAATTTTAATGAATCTAAATATTAAATATATATATATAATTCCTAATAAATAAAAATGTGTTGATTAATTCTTAGGAAATAAGCCCACAATTTTCAATAAAAGTCATTTTATTCCTCAAAAATATGTTTCTTTCAAAAATAATTTTCATTAATTTTGTGAATGGATATAATATTTAGTTTCTACTACTTTTAGTAATTTTATTTTATATAAATTATTCCATTTTTGTAAATATTATATCAAAATTAAGTTATGGATTAATTTTTTTAATTTTCTAAAAATATTGGGTTTTCAATGAAAGTATCAATTTTTGTAAATACTATTATTTCTTTAAATCAAGTAATTTAAAGTAAAATTTTATTTTGGAATAGATAATAAAGATAAATATGATATATTTAAATTATAATAATATAATTAACTTAATTTTGAGTAATAATTTTCATGTTTTATGTATAAATCTATTCTTATACATAAAAAAATGAATTCTTTTAGAGACTATTTTTAAGTGCATAATCTATTTCCATATTAATTAAATTAAATAAAACCTAATTAAGAATTATATAAATTAAATTATTTTATTATAAATATATCTATATTAATTTAAATTTATATAATAAAGAGTACTAGTTAAATAGTTGATATAAAATCACATTTTCCTTCAAAAAATGAATTTTCCTTAAAACGGTTTTTCATTGGTTTTTATGCACTTATGTTATAATTAGTTTTTAATACTATTAAAGGATTAATTTTTCAAAATAAAATATATTTTTTAAATCATAATGTTAAAAATTTCATAGGGTTAATTTTTTGTATTTTTTCAAAAAGATTATTTTTTCGGTGAATAGTGAAAAATACATGTTTTTATTGAAAATTACCTTTTCATTTAAAGAATTTATAACATTAATTTTTTATTAAAATAGTTTTAAAATTAAAATAAGTTCAATTATATTATATTTAATCAAATTTAGGTAATTTTAATTAATTTTATATTTAATTTTGATATAAAAACTTTTTGAACTTTTGAATATTTTCTCTTTGAAAAACGGTTTTTTCATCGCATCTATGGGTTTAATTTTATATTAAAATTTTCTAGTTATGTGATTTTATTTTATCAAAATAGATTTAATATTTCGTATCATAATAATTAATATTATCTAATGAGTTAAAATTATTTTTTACACATAATTAATAGTAAAAAGAGTAAAAATTTATTTTTGTGGTTAAGGTTAAAAAGAGTTTACGAAGGGTTAAACCTAAATAGATAAATAGTAAAATGATCTTGAATCTTGACCATAACCCATTTTGTGGAAATATTTAAACTTTATTACCTATAAGGTTTCATATGTACCTTATGTGAAAAATGTGGGTACACTTTATTCATTTTGAAAATTCCATGTGTGTCCTCTCCCTCACTTATAAAAGGCCACCGCCTATCCTCCCCTCTTCACACTTACAAAACTCATTGGTTTGGAAAATAAATAATAAAATATATTCCTTAATTACATCCCCAAAAACTAGAGATAATCTTTAGAATATTAATCCCTACTAACAATTCTTTATATATAAAACTTTATATGTTATTTGAAGAAGAAGTAATATTTTTAAACTTAGGTTTTAATTTTATTCCTTCTTCCACCTCCTTCATATATTTTTAAAATATTATGATATAATAAAACCTATATGTACCATATAATTAGATGTTATTATATTAATGGAATATCATATAACCATCACCTCATCCATTAAATGGGAAATGAAACTATCGACCATGTGTGCGGTGAACTAATGCCTCATGAACCGATGTTATTTATTTTCCATCACAACCTCTCATGGAAGGATATAATTATTGGACTCCTCTTGTTTTACTTCTCACAAATCATGTTTAAATATTGTAAATCATGTTCAATATTTTTCAATTATGTTTTATTGTGGTTATTTTTAATCTTAATCCATTTTGTGTGCTACTTCTTTCGACATATTACAAAAATTTGAAAAAGTATGAGTCACCATTAATGTAAACTCACAGTCACCATTTCTATGACCAAATAGACTCACCGTTTAGTCTAAAAATTGGTAAATTATGAGTAAATATTAATGTGACACCTTTCTATCATGCTATTAGTTCCATAATTTGAAAATTATGAGACATAGTTTCAATGACATTTTTGTCAGTGACACTATTTCTCACCAATGAACTAACAGTGTGGTCGCGACATTGTTTCATTACCTAACCGATTAAAAAAATTAAAGTATGAGACACTAGTCTGGAGGCACAACTTAGAATCAAAGGAAGATACACTAATGATTGTGTAACTACTCTTGACTCACTATTCCTATGACACTATTCTTACGTCACCACTGACCGTGATACCGTTCCATACTTAGCCATTTATTCCTTATTTCAATTAAATTTAAAATTATTTATAATGGTCATATTTGAACTATATAATGATATTGATATTATTAATTATTCTTTTACACATTTCATCATACAATATGAGGTACTAGGTGTGGAAATCATGCCTCTTGTCGGCCAAAACATAAACACTTAAGGATTAATATATTATGGAACATGAGCAGAAGAAGATGATAGATAGAAACACATAGAAAACCACATAGAAGATCCATGATAATTATAAGGCCCCAGCCTTAAACCTTATCTAAACTTGAGTTATTACAAGATTACACATTGAGGATCTTTTCAGGTTTAGAGTTTTAGAGAATTAGATCATGAAACTTGCATTACATTCCACATTTAAACAAGGTGGTTACATAAAAGAAAATATTCATTCTTCCCATCAATGGAAACCTATTTAAAATAATACACGGATTCTTTCTTGACACATCCTTGACACTATCGTCACATCATGTACCTTTCCCTTGACCAATGAAAAGCATTTCAAAAACTTGGGATGAGCATAAAAAGCTCAGTAAGGGTTATAAAAATATGGAAAGGAAACATGAGTTCATATATACATAATAATGAAATCATACTTTACCCATAAAACATAGGCATATCAAATCATGAATAAATCATAGAAAACATAAGACATAAAGGTAACTTGAGGCATTCATAACATTCTTACGTAGGGAGTAACCCTCTTGGTTACGTTTGGAATACCCATCACAGTATATTCCCTAAATCTCTTCAGAGAAACCATAACGTTTCACTCCTTCGCGTTGCCCAATGCATTGGAGAGCTATAACGGGCTCTCCCGCCCTTAGTTTATCACGGAACCACCCGTTCTTCATAACAATGCCCAAGGACCATAACATAGTCATATCACATAAAACATGCATAAAGGAAACATATAATTTCCACATTTCAATCACAATATAACATTTTAGTATATTGAAATAATGAATCCATTCTAAAAGAAACCATTTCCAAAACCATTTAAAACATTTAATAAAGAGATTTTTGAATCAAATTGTCCCATACCACCTTGAAGCTTAAAATTTTAAACCATTAATATCCATATAATTAAATCCTTAAAACCATTTTGAAAACATGGATATTAATAAGAACAAATAATTAAAACATTTAAAACGATATTTTGGTTAAAGGGGTTTTACCAAAATTAGAGAAACTTGAATACAATAATTGAGGAATAACACTTAGTCAGAACTTTATAATATCATGAGAATAAATGGATTCATGATATAATACTCCAAAGGACAGTATATACACCATATAAGAGTGAATTGGTGCATAACAACAATGAACCCTCAATAGAAATGTCAAATGTGATGAAATCCCTTATAAAGAAGGTATCCTTAAATTAAGGACAAATCAATCTCAAAAATATGTGTGACAAATATAAATACACCCAATATAAGTGGATATTAATTGTAAAACAATAAAAGTTCATTCACACATATTCAATGGATGACATATTCAATGACTACATGTTGAACCCAAAGAAATCGAAATTGGGTTAAAAAGATCCCTTGACAGCCTAACGGCATCACATCAAAATGAGTTGATGAGAGATAAAAAGTGTATCTCATCACTTGGACATAAAATTTACATCAATAAGGATGTATGAGAACAAATCCCAACATAAAAATATGTAAATTAAAAGACCCAATAAAAGAAGTCTTTTAAAAAAGAGGAGGGTGAAAGGTTCCCTTACCGACTTGGGTATCTTTCAAAACATACACCCCATGAAAGAAAGACAATAGGTCATTGATGTAAATACTCATAAACGAAATTATATTACACAAATAGTAGAATAATGGGCAGTACATACACCACTCAATGGAATTTGTGGCGAATGTAGCATAAATCTCACGGGAATAAAAGTGAGATGAAGAATCCCTTACGAAAACTCGGCAGCCTAACGGCGCCACATAAAACTTCCGAATATGGATTGATGAGATCAAATAGAGTATCCCATCATATTACAATAGAATTTACAGCAAGTGGAATATAAAATAAAATCCCCCAACATTGCAAGGAGGAGTTTAAAAGAAGTGACATAAAGGAGAGTACTTAAAAAGAAAGAGAGAGGTTAGATCTCTTATGAAAGTTCGGCAGCCTAACGGCGCCACTCAAAACATAAAAAATCGATTGATGAGAGAGAATAGGGTCTCTCATCTCATGAACATTAAAATTAAAGTAAATTTAATATAAAAGAACATCCCAATCATAAGAAAGATGAGCTTAAAATAAATGACATAAAAGAGTGTACTTAAAAAGAAAGAGAGTTGTAGGATCCCTTACCTCGGGTCCGACTTGACTCGATCGTTCTTTAATCTTCTGAATATTAAACTTGAGTTAATTTATAATTCCTTAATAACCTTATTCAAGTTCATTATTACTTTTATACCACTTATTACCATGTCATAAACATTATGTAATCATTTAAGTTAATAATATTTGTTTTGCCGATATTTGGTTCTTAAGTCGAAAGTGGACTTCTTACAATTACATGTTGTTCGTGTGGCCAAATGTTTATTATATCCAGAATTGTATTAATTATGTAGATATCATATATGTAATATATATCCAGTACATGCATGCATTTATAACATTACATAATCATTTAGAGGTAAGAAATGAAACGCACCGTTCATGGAGACGGTAAGCCGTACGTACGCATGAACGCTACTTCCATTACTATTTCGTATTTTATAGAATTGAATAATAATGATATAAAGGTATATTATAATTCCAGTATAATATCATATATAATATCATATTTCCATCCTTTATACATCCCACATATGGTATTTAACGAATCAAATCACTTTGAGGGGGCGGTAGTCCGCACTTCCTTAAATGAAGATATCGCGTATACCCATAACGGAAGCCATAAAGGTAAGACAAAAATGAAAAATACAGAAGCATAAATAAAACATAAACATATTATATATCATATATAAAAATAGTGACATCATAATGGCCACCTTTGAAGGTGTTAAATGAGTATTGAACAATCATCGTTTCGGGAGGCAGAATTTCACCATCCACGGAAACCGTATGTTCTTTAACCATTTGATGTAGTTGTGTGAGAGTGTAGCTCAAATAAATCTTATAACAACATCCTAGTATATTTAAGATACTGGTTTTGTTACAAAAGAAGTAAATAAAAAGATTTTAGGGGGTTGGAGAAGCAAAATAAAACAAATGAACATGATAGAATGAATTACCTTTAAAAGTGTAACTCCTTTTGATTTGAGCCTAAAGGATTCCTTTGAAAGGATTCTGCCCAAAGGTAATCCTCTAGGATGAGTAGAGGGATGTGGAGAGAGTAAATGGTCAGGGTTTGGCCGAGCCAAAGGCTTGAGGAGTGTGTTAAATGAGGTAGAGGTGGGGGCCTTTTATAAGAGGGGAGGAGGGGCACTTTTGGAAAGTAAAGAAATATTACTTTATTTGAAAATGTGTTTCAGTTTCAAAAGGTCCCACATTGATTTAATTCTTGGATAAGGTGATAAGGCTTTGAAATCCACTCATCCAATAAGTTTTGGACATGTGTAGTTCATAGATTTTACATTATCTTTCCATTTTATTTAAATCGTCAAATAATGATGTCATCGCTGCATCATTATTATGTCATAAATAATTTAATTTATTTAATGTCTAAAAATTATAAAAAAAATACTATGATGTAGGAAATATTTTTAGCTTTCCAATTAATATTTATAATAAAAAATATGACTTGTATAACCCCACTTAAAAATTGTTTTAGTAAAACATATCATGTTTGTGTCAATTTTACTTTTACATTAAATAAAATGTTATTTATGTCATTTCCCAACCAAAGTGGATCCATGGGGTCCCCAAGTTGACCCATGGCTTGTCTTGGTCGTCCATGATAAAACCAATGAGGGTAAGACATGTGTCAAGCTCATATCATTTTATTAAAGCATTATTTTTACCTTAAACTACACTAATTACCACTAATCGCGATTAAAAACTTAATAAGTTACTATTCACCAAAAAATTATTTTAATCTCATTGAACCACATTTTACTTCTTAATGACAACCATGTATGTCGGATTTTTGAAAATCAAAACACAATAATGGTAAAATTTCATTTAAACGGAAAATCAGTTTTTATAAGTACCACTTAGTGGTTTCACTATTCATCAAAAATTGAAGTTTTTCAGAAAAATCCCAAAAATTCACCCTAAGCTATATTTGATATTCTGAATTCAAAAATGAAGTCCGTTTTACAAAATTTAAAACATATAAGTCACATTAATTAATTTAATAATTAATTCCCGCTATCATGACAAATAGCGTGTTTTATGAAATAATAAGTATCAAAAGATTGACACTAGTTTAAGTCTGATTTCAAAGTGAAATTGATTCCAACGACCACTATCGGATTTAATGGTAAAAATATTTTCTAATTTCACTTTAAAACCAATTCAAAATATAATCTAATCATATAAATAAATTAGATTAAAAAGTGGTTTTGAATTAAAATACAACATTTTACACTATTCATTAAAAAAATGAACTTTATCCGAAAGATACCAAAAATTTACACAAAGTAAATTTTGATGTCCCGATTCTTAATAAGAGTTTTATTTGGTCCAAAAGAATGTTTAAGAGTGAACAAAACTATATTTAATGACGGTTCTCCATCAAAAGGTGATAAGTGAACCTTTAGTGAAAACTAGGGCATATACGCCTAAAATTGAATTCTTTCCGTATTTTAAGCCTTTATCTTTTATTGTATAAATGTAAAAATATTTAAGAACATATATAATCATATTTTAGTTATTTCTATCCATTCCCTTGGCTACATGTTAACTACCATTTAAAATAATATTATTTTATTATTAGAGTGCAACGTAAGATTCCCAAGAAACTCGTTGTTGCGTGTTGGGTACGCCATCGAGCATAGCGTCCCCTTTAAAGTCATATTAATATTTTATTCACAAATATGGATAAATATGAAAATGTCATATTCCTTATTTACCTGGGGTGTTACATCCTTCCCCCCTTTTGGGAATTGCGTCCTCGCAATTTTAAAATTGAGCTTGGAAACATCCTTGAAAGTCCCAAATCGGAAGAAGAGTCGGTAAAACAATCACTTTAAAATAAAGAAAGATAAGTAAAAAGGTCACCCGAGTTAACCCATACTAGGATTCCAAGTATGAAAATCTGGACATGGAGGAGAAAACATAGGGTCATGTTCTGATGGAGAGTGATAGAAAACATGTTTAGGAGAAAGTTAACCATGAGAAAATCACAAACTTGTGATGGGTTAAACGGTATTCGATTCCCCAGTAGGAAAAGTAAATAGACAACATTTTTGTTTTAAGTTACTTTTTATTGAGGAAGTTATTCATAAGGAAGCATAATCACTTATCATGTTGACTTTCAACTTTTACTAGATTCCTTAGTCAAACTCATATTTTTTCCAAAAGACGGGTATTTAGGGAGACTTGTTCGCATTAAGAGTACTATAATCAACTTCTAGAGAATCACCTAATCCCCAAAAGAGAACTATATACATCCCATGTATTTAGGCTTTAAACAAAACCAAAACCGAAAAGGTTAGTACAAGATCAAATAATCCAGAAAAGGATAACCCCTTATAAAAAGAAAATCTATTCTTAATCTCCAAAATTTGTCCAACAAAACCCAACGTTCAACGAGGACCATCCGATAAACAATTTGTCCATAAAATTCTTCAAAGTAAACCAATATAAGATTGAAACCCAAATATTTGAAGGATTTAGTCACATAGTCTTCCAAGTTAAATCGTATCATTTATCTCCAAACAACATCAGTTTCTTCTAAAGTCTCACATTGAAAAGTAATTACCCTAATCACATATCCTCCAAAATCAACTTACTCTTAATTCATAAAATCATATAACTAAAAAGAATCAGTCAAACTATCTAGGGACTTCACGTAGTCCAGTGGTAGGCGATAAATACCAGTCGCACTTTGGTTGTGGGTTCGATTCCCGCAGCATTGTCCGACGCGACGGGTTGTCACACGGTCTGCGTGTTGTCCTTTTTCCAAAACTATATAATTCTCAAATCATTACCCAAAAAGGGATAAAATCATCAAAAATAACCATAAAATAATTTAACCTCAATTTTATCTCATGCCTTTCACTTCAATCATAACATATGGTAACCCATAATTACCTCAAAAGTAAGGATCATATAAACCCAAATGGTTCTTTATAACTATGTCCACAAAAGAAAAGATAACTATTACTTGAATAAAATTTGCCTATATTAAACATCAGGGTTACACATAATATAAAAATTCTTCTAATGTAACCCCATCATCAAAAGAGACTTAATACTCTTAAGAATTTCACCCTAACTCTTGAAGCCCTTATATGTTGACATCTTACTCATTCAACATTATTCATGATCCATTATCCATTCCTTTCCAACTTATTCCGAAATACCTCTTTCCTACAAACAAAATCATGAATCATATCCTAAGATTCCAAAATAAGAAAACAATCGTCATGAAATAGTACATACCTTTGATTGGTCATTGTCAGTTTCTTCATCCTCAATCGGAATGGCATTAGGTATTGGTAAACGAATATTGGTACGCTCTTGGTGACCCCATTCACGAAACTTCTTCATAGTACATGTGTTTTCATAATGACCATGCACACCACATTTAAAACATTCAATTGATCCCTCAGAAAGAACTTCTTTCCCTTTCCTCGAGTCAACTGGATGCTTCCTTTTTCCATGGAAGGTTCTTGCTTTATGACCTTCATTTCCACATCTATAGCATATTTCTGTCCCTTTGAAACATTTTCCTAGGTGTTTCTTTCCACATCTTTGACACATAGGTTTTTGAACACACTTACCTTTATGATTATTACATGTACTTCCGTAGGGATTTGTTTCTTGCATATATGATGCCTTAGAGAAATCTCCAAGGTTTAGGTGGTCAATCATGACTCCATATAGTTGGTTGAGGATAATCAAAAGAGTTCTCATTGCAGCTCCCATATCATTCAGTTGCTTGCTCAAAAAACTGTCACAGTTTCCTTCACATCCACTGTTACTTTGGTGCCTGCTAGATCCATCCATTTACTAAAACCAAAAAGGTCAGTGTGAGTATATCAACAAAACCATCATGTACTAATGAGTAAGATAGACAATAAGATATACTTACTCATTCACTTTATCTAAAACTAAGACTCTTTCTGAAATCCTAACCATTATGGTAATTGTCAATTATGCTTAAAGAATACCCTAACCTCTAAAGTTATCTAAACCGACCTTTGATACCAACTATAAGGCCCCAGCCTTAAACCTTACTTAAACTTGAGTTATTACAAGATTACACATTGAGGATCTTTTCAGGTTTAGAGTTTTAGAAAATTAGATCATGAAACTTGCATTACATTCCACATTTAAACAAGGTGGTTACATAAAAGACAATATTCATTCTTCCCATCAATGGAAACCTATTTAAAATAAAACACGGATTCTTTCTTGACACATCCTTGACACTATCGTCACATCATGTACCTTTCCCTTGACCTGTGAAAAGCATTTCAAAAACTTGGGATGAGCATAAAAATCTCAGTAAGGGTTATAAAAATATGGAAAGGAAACATGAGTTCATATATACATAAGAATGAAATCATACTTTACCCATAAAACATAGGCATATCAAATCATGAATAAATCATAGAAAACATAAGACATAAAGGTAACTTGAGGCATTCATAACATTCTTACGTAGGGAGTAACCCTCTTGGTTACGTTTGGAATACCCATCACAGTATATTCCCTAAATCTCTTTGGAGAAACCTTAACGTTTCACTCCTTCGCGTTACCCAATGCATTGGAGAGCTATAACGGGCTCTCCCGCCCTTAGTTTATCACGGAACCACCCGTTCTTCATAACAATTCCCAAGGACCATAACATAGTCATATCACATAAAACATTCATAAAGGAAACATAGAATTTCCACATTTCAATCACAATATAACATTTTAGTATATTGAAATAATGAATCCATTCTAAAAGAAACCATTTCCAAAACCATTTAAAATATTTAATAAAGAGATTTTTGAATCAAAGTGTCCCATACCACCTTGAAGCTTAAAATTTTAAACCATTAATATCCATATAATTAAATCCTTAAAACCATTTTGAAAACATGGATATTAATAAGAACAAATAATTAAAACATTTAAAACGATATTTTGGTTAAAGGGGTTTTACCAAAATTAGAGACACTTGAATACAATAATTGAGGAATAACACTTAGTCATAACTTTATAATATCATGAGAATAAATGGATTCATGATATAATACTCCAAAGGACAGTATATACACCATATAAGAGTGAATTGGTGCATAACAACAATGAACCCTCAATAGAAATGTCAAATGTGATGAAATCCCTTATAAAGAAGGTATCCTTAAATTAAGGACAAATCAATCTCAAAAATATGTGTGACAAATATAAATACACCCAATATAAGTGGATATTAAGTGTAAAACAATAAAAGTTCATTCACACATATTCAATGGATGACATATTCAATGACTACATGTTGAACCCAAAGAAATCGAAATTGGGTTAAAAAGATCCCTTGATAGCCTAACGGCATCACATCAAAATGAGTTGATGAGAGATAAAAAGTGTATCTCATCACTTGTACATAAAATTTACATCAATAAGGATGTATGAGAACATATCCCAACAAAAAAAATATGTAAATTAAAAGACCCAATAAAAGAAGTCTTTTAAAAAAGAGGAGGGTGAAAGGTTCCCTTACCGACTAGGGTATCTTTCAAAACATACACCCCATGAAAGAAAGACAATAGGTCATTGATGTAAATACTCATAAACGAAAGTATATTACACAAAGAGTAGAATAATGTGCAGTACATACACCACTCAATGGAATTTGTGGCGAATGTAGCATAAATCTCACGGGAATAAAAGTGAGATGAAGAATCCCTTACGAAAACTCGGCAGCCTAACGGCGCCACCTAAAACTTCCGAATATGGATTGATGAGATCAAATAGAGTATCCCATAATATTACAATATAATTTACAGCAAGTGGAATATAAAAGAAAATCCCCCAACATTGCAAGGAGGAGTTTAAAAGAAGTGACATAAAGGAGAGTACTTAAAAAGAAAGAGAGAGGTTAGATCTCTTACGAAAGCTCGGCAGCCTAACGCGCCACTCAAAACATACAAAATGGATTTATGAGAGAGAATAGGGTCTCTCATCTCATGAAATTAAAAATTACAGTAAATGTAATATAAAATAACATCCCAATCATAAGAAAGATGAGCTTAAAATAAATTACATAAAAGAGTGTACTTAAAAAGAAAGAGAGTTGTAGGATCCTTTACCTCGGGTCCGACTTGACTCGATCGTTCTTTAATCTCCTGAATAATAAACTTGAGTTAATTTCTAATTCCTTAATAACCTTTTTCAAGTTCATTATTACTTTTATACCACTTATTACCATGTCATAAACATTATGTAATCATTTAAGTTAATAATATTTGTTTTGCCGATATTTGGTTCTTAAGTCGAAAGTGGACTTCTTACAATTACATGTTGTTCGTGTGGCCAAATGTTTATTATATCCAGAATTTTATTCATTATGTAGATATCATATATGTCATATATATCCAGTACATGCATGCATTTATAACATTACATAATCATTTAGAGGTAAGAAATGAAATGCACCGTTCATGGAGACGGTAAGCCGTACGTACGCATGAATGCTACTTCCATTACTATTTCGTATTTTATAGAATGGAATAATAATGATATAGAGGTATATTATAATTCCAGTATAATATCATATATAATATCATATTTCCATCCTTTATACATCCCACATATGGTATTTAACGAATCAAATCACCTTGAGGGGGCGGTAGTCCGCACTTCCTTAAATGAAGATATCACATATACCCATAATGGAATCCATAAAGGTAAGACAAAAATGAAAAATACAGAAGCATAAATAAAACATAAACATATTATATATCATATATAAAAATAGTGACATCATAATGGCCACCTTTGAAGGTGTTAAATGAGTATTGAACAATCATCGTTTCGGGAGGCAGAATTTCACCATCCATGGAAACCGTATGTTCTTTAACCATTTGATGTAGTTGTGTGAGAGTGTAGCTCGAATAAATCTTATAACAACATCCTAGTATATTGAAGATACTGGTGTTGTTACAAAAGAAGTAAATAAAAAGAGTTTAGGGGGTTGGAGAAGCAAAATAAAACAAATGAACATGAGAGAATGAATTACCTTTAAAAGTGTAACTCCTTTTGATTTGAGCCTAAAGGCTTCCTTTGAAAGGATTCTGCACAAATAGAATCCTCTAGGATGAGGAGAGGGATGTGGAGAGAGTAAATGGTCAGGGGTTGGCCGAGCCAAAGGCTTGAGGAGTGTGTTAAATGAGGTAGAGGTGGGGGCCTTTTATAAGAGGAGAGGAGGGGCAATTTTGGAAAGTAAAGAAATATTACTTTATTTGAAAATGTGTTTCGGTTTCAAAAGGTCCCACATTGATATAATTCGTGGATAAGGTGATACGGCTTCTAAATCCACTCATCCAATAAGTTTTGGACATGTGTAGTTCATAGATTTTACATTATCTTTCCATTTTATTTAAATCGTCAAATAATGATGTCATCGCTGCATCATTATTATGTCATAAATAATTTAATTTATTTAATGTCTAAAAATTATAAAAAAAATACTATGATGTAGGAAATATTTTTATCTTTCCAATGAATATTTATAATAAAAACTATGACTTTTATAACCCGACTTAAAATGTTTTTTAGTAAAACATATCATGTTTGTGTCAATTTTACTTTTAGATTAAATAAAATGTTATTTATGTCATTTCCCAACCAAAGTGGATCCATGGGGTCCCCAAGTTGACCCATGGCTTGTCTTGGTCGTCCATGATACAACCAATGAGGGTAAGACATGTGTCAAGCTCATCTCATTTTATTAAAGCATTATTTTTACCTTAAACTACACTAATTACCACTAATCGCGACTAAAAACTTAATAAGTTACTATTCACCAAAAAATTATTTTAATCTCATTGAACCACATTTTACTTATTAATGACAACCATGTATGTCGGATTTTTGAAAATCAAAACACAATAATGGCAAAATTTCATTTAAACGGAAAATCAGTTTTTATAAGTACCACTTAGTGGTTTCACTATTCATCAAAAATTGAAGTTTTTCAGAAAAATCCCAAAAATTCACCCTAAGCTATATTTGATATTCTGAATTCAAAAATGAAGTCCGTTTTAAAAAATTCAAAACATATAAGCCACATTAATTAATTTAATAATTAATTCCCGCTGTCATGACAAATAGCGTGTTTTATGAAACAATAAGTATCAAAAGATTGACACTAGTTTAAGTCTGATTTCAAAGTGAAATTGATTCCAACGACCACTATTGGATTTAATGGTAAAAATATTTTCTAATTTCACTTTAAAACCAATTCAAAATATAATCTAATCATATAAATAAATTAGATTAAAAAGTGGTTTTGAATTAAAATACAACATTTTACACTATTCATTAAAAAAATGAACTTTATCGGAAAGATACCAAAAATTTACACAAAGTAAATTTTGATGTCCCGATTCTTAATAAGAGTTTTATTTGGTCCAAAAGAATGTTTAAGAGTGTTGAAAACTATATTTAATGACGGTTCTCCATCAAAAGGTGATAAGTGAACCTTTAGTGAAAACTAGGGCATATACGCCTAAAATTGAATTCTTTACGTATTTTAAGCCTTTATCTTTTATTGTATAAATGTAAAAATATTTAAGAACATATATAATCATATTTTAGTTATTTCTATCCATTCCCACGGCTACATGTTAACTACCATTTAAAATAATATTATTTTATTATTAGAGTGCAACGTAAGATTCCCAAGAAACTCGTTGTTGCGTGTTGGGTACGCCATCGAGCATAGCGTCCCCTTTAAAGTCATATTAATATTTTATTCAAAAATATGGATAAATATGAAAATGTCATATTCCTTATTTACCTGGGGTGTTACAATAATTCATCTTGATTACTATGAGCTAAAGAAGAACTCACTGTAAACAATACTAAGAAAATTTGTGCAGTAGTAGTAACTCAAAGAAGAAGAAGATCTAGAATAACTTGTCATTGAACAAGAAAATAGAACACATAAATCATGACACTCTGTTTCTGAGTCTATTTTCAAAAGAGGGCCCGAGCTTCAAATATGCAACATTTAAATAGTTCAGAACAGCATAGTAAAACACTCAAAGCATTTCCAGTACCTTATTATTATATTCTACTCTATTGTGTACTATCTTATTATTCTTTTGAGCAGTGTGTGTATCTGTATTAAAACACACATTGTCTCTTATGATAAACTGGATGATACAAGATATCCTCTCACTACTGCTATCTTACACCATTTTAATCCCAAGTATACCTATGGAAGAGGTCTCTATGTGACCTAGTTATATTTTTTCACATGAGAGACTGTGGTAGAGGTCCATTTGACCTAGACATCTTTTATTCTGTTGTAAACCTCAATCCAGGGTGTGGATCAGGTTTATTAATATAAACTACTTGGTGACAAGTGATCACCAAGTAGAGAGGACTAAGTCTCTACATGATACCGAACATATTTCTTGATCTATTTTGTTCAAAATTCTATTTTTTTACTTATATTTGTTTATTCAAATCAGAAATCTTTACTTTTCATTTATAGTTAATCATAGATAGTGTTTTCATTAGAATTTGTTTTAGTAGATTGATTTACAAAGTTAAAGTAATTTCATAAATTTCTTTAACTAATAATTAATCAATCATTGATAAGTCTTTAAAAAAATAAAAGATTTTATAAATCTACTACATTGGTTAACGGTCCTATTTTATTTTAAATTACAGGACTTTCAAATAAATAATTTTTAATAGAAATTTTGAATAGGAACTGAATTCACCCCCCCCCCCTCTTGAGTGTCCTACTCTGCCCAAAAATAATTATGGATTTAATGATTAGATATGATATTTATTAAAATATTATACTTATTTAATTAATATTTTACATCTTATTTCTTACCTTCCAACCTTTCAGAAAACAGTAACGTCGCTCGTGTGTATGGCGGACTACCTTTTTAGGAACCGATGGGATGTGTTTTTTACATTTCAATATCACTTAGATGGTAATAAAGATATATTAAATGAATATCTATTATATTTTTAAAATAATTAAAAAAAATTAATTATGATATTAGATATAACTTCTTACTTTCCATTCTATGTGGGATATGATAATCTCACTCGTTTGTACGAAGGACAACTACCTCGTGAAGCGATGTGATTAGTTCTTCACTAACACTTTATATGGAAATGTATTAAAGATAATTTTATTTAATATATGTGATATATATGATATAATAATTTCTATATAAAGGTGATATATTAGTTTCCATCCTTTTCTTTCATCCTTTCAGAAAATGGAAACATTATTTAAGTGTATGTACAGCCTACCATCTCCATGAACAATGTAATTAATTTTCTACCTATAACTTCAATAGATTAATATATATACATATATAATAAATATATATGGTATTTATATCATGGTTGAAATCATAGATATGATATAACCATTATCAATATATAAGGACCAAAATTACCAAACTAAAACATACATAGAAAACGAAGCAGTTTTTACCTGAAACGGGATTTTTACAATGAATTATCGATAAAAGGATAGTAAAAAGTCACATATAAATAAAATATGACATGATATATTTAATTATGGTTATTTAATAGATTGGTAATAAAAATATATTTATTATAAAGTTGGTACTAATTTGTATGGATTAATTCAAGACATAGTGTAAGGGATTTTTTTTTAGGTTTTCTTTTTTGAGACATACATTTTGTTATGAACATATCTTATTTTATAGAGTTTATATACTTAATATTTGACTTTTTATTTCATGAATTTATTTATTCTCATGATATTTAATGTTTAAATAAATATTACCCTTCAATGGGTCATATTATTCATAAGATACAAATGTGGTAAAGGTTTGATGTTACAATCATAATATCTCATCATTTTAAGTATAAAGCTTCTTAAAATCTAGATATTTTTGTATAATTAATGTTTTTCTTTAATTTTCCTCAATTAAATGATTAAAGATACAAAAATAACATTTTTAATAAAAAAAATATTTTTCCTCTCCTTGGACCAATCCCTTTTTTCATATCTATATTTTCTAAAAATACTTTCAATAATGTTTTAATATTCTTATATGATTGTTTAAAGTAATTTTTAACCTTGTTTTACTTTTAAAAAAATTAAAATGAATATTTATGTAATTTACCAAACATGATCATTAGTATTTTCTTAAAATTGTGAAAGTAATATTTTTTTTAAACATGTACGACATGAATGGATGTTTTTGAAATAATGATCAATTAATGATTTAATAATTACATTATAAGTTTCATAGGTTATTTTCAAAGAAAATGATTTTGAAAATATTTTATAAATTTTTATTTTAAAAAAAATTCAAAGTTGAAAGTTTATTTTCCTCAAGAAATGTTTTAAATGGTCTTTAAAGATTCCTATTTAGTTTATAAAGTTATTTTAAAAGAAAAATATTTAAAAAATATTTTATTTTTTAAAAAGTTTTTTTCAAAATGGTAAGAATATTTTCTTAAAGAATAGTTATAAATTATTTTTAAAGCTTCTGTTATAAATATCTAAAATTATTTTCAATGAAATTTATTTTGAGAATGTTTTATAATTTTTTTAAGAAGTTATTTTCAATGTGTAAAGGATATTTTACCCAAGATATATTAAAATTGATCTTTAAAAATTATTTTATATCAAAGATGACATCCTTTTATTTTATCTATGATTTATTATGGATATGATCCAAGGATACAATTTTTATTCTCTCTCTGAATGGTTTATTCTTAGGATGAAAGGATTCTTATAAAATAGTTGTCTCTTCTATGGTTTATACCATGATAAAATGCATATAAACCACACTTATTTTCCAATATGTTATCATATGTTGAAATAATGAAAAGATTATGAAACCTATTTATTTTCCATAGGTTATTCTAGGATTAAATGTTTATGAAACCCATTTCTTTTTAGGGGTTCAGATATGATGAATGCTTTATGATATTTTGGCACATGAATGTATGATTTTCATTATATGATGGTTGGTTACTATATCTCTCTATAATGAATTGGGTAAAGATTGATACATCATGAGATAAATATGACATGAATGTGGAGTGAACCAAGTTCAGTAAGGTACATTTTCCACTATGATAGTCTTGGGAGTGAACTTTAAATACTATGATGGTGAGGGAAGTGAACCCATTCCATTATGATAGTTTGTAAAATTATCCTTTAATACTAAGGAATTAATTTTCTATGAATATATGTATGATAAAAATCTATGTCTTATACCAATGTTATGTTCTCATGGATCATGTTTTTTTATTCCATTAATATTCAAGTTCTATAAACTACTAATATTTAATTCATGACTCATGTTTATCATTTATGATATTAAAGGTATGTTTTCAATGTTTCATTATCTTATTATCATGCCCTTATGCTCATGTTAAGTTGATATCTCCCTAATTTACCCTTATTAGGTATCTGATTTAACTATATATTATGTTTTCTTTCCCCAGGTTATGAAGAAAGGTTTTATGTATAATATGACTAAGAAGGGTTATAATTATAAATAAATTAGTGTGGGATGATGTAGTTTTTTTGTCGGAGTGAGTATCTAAAGAGGTGGGTGAATTGAGTACCCAATAAAAATTTTATCTAAAAAAGGTTTAAATAAAATCCCTTAATTTAAATGAAACATCCCATTTAATAAAAATAGATAATATATATAAGTTAAGGTCTTTTAAAAGATTTCTCAAATATTGATTAAGTCTCAGTTAAAGAGTTATGAAAACTACTTTAATTTTTGAAATCAATTTACTAAATCAAAACATTATATAAAAACTAATTGAGACTAAATATCAATTTAGTTATTTTGTTTCTAGATTAAAATAGATCCAATATAAAGAATAAAAATAAAGAAAATAAAAACAAAACACATAGTAGAATAAAAAAAGAGGTTCATTCTCAACCTAATAACTATTCCTCTCCACTTGGAAAATAATTGCTTCCAAGAAGATTTTGTAAAAATAATATATGATCCACAACCTAGATCAGGTGTATAATAGAAAGGTAGTTCAGGAAAAAAAGGGACCTCTTACACAATACCCATGGGAATAAAACAGATACAGGTGACACATGGACCTATTCCAAAATAGCACGGAAAAATAGATGTAAATAAAGTTTAAATATATATCAAGTATCTTCTAGATAAAGAACATAATACAGTGAGTGTGTAAAATGTTGATGATACACAAAATAATTGTAATATAAATAAAATATATAGAAATATAAAGTTAATATATGAATAAAATTTGTGTTTCTTAGTCTGATAATCTCTACAGCTCGTGAATCTTTGAATATATCTTTAGTAGTTGATTGAGTTGAGTTTATGAAAATATTAGTAGAACAGTGTGTCATAAAATCTTTCTATTGAGTCTTTAGGAAGTATTTTGAGTTTTCAATGTTCTTCACTTATTATATTTTTTATCATTGTTAAATATTCTTCATGTAAGTCACGCTTCATAGAAATCTTATTTTGATCATGTAATGTTCATCTCTAGCTCTTTGTGTATGCCTATATCTCTATTATCTATTATTCTACAATATCATCTTTTTTACATGAGGGATTCTTCTACTTATTTTAACAACAACATACAAGATTGACCTTGTGGAGAAAAAACATTTGTATATCTTTCATCCTTGTAATCAAGGCTGACACATTTTTTAATGAATCTTTGCAAAAAAATAATAATAATCATTAAAAAAAGTTATGGTATTAAATATGATAATATAGTTGTTAGAGATATTTATTTCAAAACAAAAAAAAAAGTGGCAGTCAGTCTTCTTAATGGTGAAATAATCTCTAGATATGACTTATGATGATGATGATTCATCATGAATGGTGATACAATATTTGGTGGTGAGTCATCCTAATGGTTACTTAAGATGATGATGATTTATCTCAACACTTTCCCAATTTTATATTCTGTTGGTAGGTCATCTTCAATTATGACTCTGGTCTGGTGGTAGGTCTTTCTGATACATATCCAAATTTCTATAGTTCATCTTTAGTGGTAGTTTTTTTCTATATTTTTGTAAATGTTTGGTCCACCAGTGATTTGTCTTCTAATTGTGTGTTTTTCCTATAATTTTCCAAAAAAAATGTTATAGAGATGACATATAGCTGATGGTAGGTAATTTCAATAATTATATAATTTTTCAATCTAGATGAATCCTAAACGGTGATTCATGTCTTATAGTGAGTGTTTCCAACACTTTTCTAAAATTTTATTTCAACGGTGTGTTAGCCCTAGCGGTGACTCTTCCCCAATGGTGAATCATCCTTAGCCAAATCTCTCTAATCTACATTATGATATAAAATTCTATCATAAAACATTACTCTCATTATTATCATAATAAACATGATTTTTTTATCATTAAAATCATAGTGAAAAAAATATTAAAAGGTTTCCAACAATCTCCCCCATTTTTATGATAAAAAATCATGTAATTTAATAAACATCGTATCAAAAAATAAAGAAAGGACACATGGTATTAAAATTAATTAGATAGTAAATAGTATCAAAGAAAATATGGTAAAAAAGGAATGTATTTATACATATATGGGAATGAATATTATAATGGTATAAAATGAAGGGATGATATCAAAGGAATAATAATATATAAATAAATTCCATAGATTCTTCTTCTACTTTTTCTATTAGAAAAAAGTGATAATAAAACAGAAAATTCAAGAGAAAATAATATGAATAACTAGATAATTTTTATTGAAAAGTCACTAAAGTACATCCAAAATGTAGAAATATATATATATATATATAGATATAGATATATAAACATACCCATTAAAGGTAAAAAGTCTAATCATAAATTCTTCGTAGGCTATGTGAAAGTAATCAAAGGAGATTTTACATTCCATTTGTCTAAAGAAAAAATCTCAATTATAGAACCTATAGTTACTACGGTAATGGTTGTAAGAACATCAGTTAGAGAATGCAGTTCTTAGATAATGATGGGTCTGATATCTTGAATAGTTTCTTTGAGGGAGATGCGGAAAGGCTGGAAATGAGCTGCAAAGGGTGTATTCAGGCCTCTGGTTACACCAATCCTGAATTACTCAAAATCTAAGACTATAGGGGTCATCTGATCTATAATAGAAATGGAATCCTCAGCCATTATAGTAATTCTAGAAACTTATAGAAACTACTTCATGATATTAATTAATTCCATGATTCTGTTTAAACCTCTCTCCGTATCACCAAATAAATCCTTCTTATCTTCCATAAAAATCTTTAACATAGGATTCATAACATTTAACTATTTAACTTTATCTTTAAAGTATTGAGTCATGAGAGTATTTATCATATTTTCAGTAAGAAACATAAAGTGATAATTCTACCAATTAATAGTAAAAATCCTTAATAGATAATAATTGATCGATTTTTTTATGGTTTCTTTGTCATACATATTGTCTTTCATATACTCCTTGACCATCATATGAACATGGTCACTATTTTGTCTAATTTATTTCAAAGTCTCCAAAGGTATGTTAAGAAAATCACTTGAATCAACTTGAATCTCCTTTCATAATACATATAATCATTTCAACATCAACAGGAGGAACACTTGATGAAGAAGCCACATCAAAAATATTTTCTATCCTCTAAAGCAAAGAATCCATGGAGTCTAAAAAATAAGATCTCATTTCTTCCACAGTGGATCTCAGAGATTCCATATCGCTTGAAAATATTCTATTTTCCACCTCTACTTATCTAATATAATGCATAATGTTAGGATGTATATGATGAATTACAATACCAACCGAATTTCTTGCATCTTTAACACTGAGTTTGGTAAATAAGGAAGGTTGATCCTTTAAAAAACACAAAAATTAGAAAGAATGTTTTATTTAAAATAATATAAGTCACTTCTTATGACAATATCAACTAGAACTTTAGGCACAATATGTTCAAGAACTCTCTCCTAATAAAAACTCTACAAATCACCAATAAAATAAATCAAATATGGTAAGAATCCCTTCAGATCTCTTGCCACTCGAAGATTAGGCCCGCCATTCTTTATTTTACCCCTATTCTCATCTGAATTTGAGTTGTCCAGACCAAGTCTGACATACCCAGGGAATTTTTCCCATTCCTCTAGAATTGGATCCATCAATCTCATAGAAGACTTACCACAAGTCTCAACAACTGAGGGATAAGCATATATATACACAACCATATCAGATACAATATCCATCTATATATCTAATATTTTCTCAACAACTATCTTATCAATGTTAGCAGACTCAACTTCCATCTGTTCGGCAACAGGATACTCAAACACTATCTGAATAACATATATTGTCTCACTGAGGTCTCCACCAATACTCATACTTTCCAAACATGGGGATTCCTCCTCCTCAACTCATTCTTCTTTCTCTTCTCTAGTATACAAGTCCAAATATTTAATAAGGATGGGTCTTTCTTCTGATCTAGAGACGGATACTCTAGGAGAAGGGACAAGTTCTTGAGTTATATCCACATCCTCAGTACCAATTCTTCTATTATAACCATCAGGGTTATAATATCTATCATTTTGAACTTTATCACCATCACCATTTCAATCTCAATTTTAATCACTATTTTCATCATTTTCATTATTTTATTATTATTATTATTATTATTATTATTATTATTTCATCATATTCACCATTTCCATTATGTTTAGAGGATTTGGAAGAACTCTTAAACTATTCTTCACCAGATATTTCTATTTATTCTTCCTTAATTTTTTCTTTAAAAATCTTCTCTATAATAGGGATATATCTTGGTAAACTAGAAGCACTATGGGTAATAGCCAGAGATCTCTATGATAAATTTGGGTCACTACATTCATACATACAAAATTATTTTTTCCTTATCACTAGAGGTAGAATCTTCCTCTTCCTAGTCAGAATATTCAACAACTCAATCTGGATCCAAGCCATAGTCAACAAGATCCTTTGGTATAGAATGATGGTCAATTGTATTTAACTCGTCATAAATACTTTCACCATCATCCACTCATTGTTTCTTCCAAGGATTCCAACTTATTTTCATCCTTTTACAATTTATCCTTGTGATGAAGAAACCTCTAATTTAAACTATTGATTCTTAATATTTATCAACTATACCATTTTTCTATCATATTTGAAATAAACTTTCGATTGATCAAATAATTGGATCTAGAAGAAGACTTACATATCTCCATCATCCTAAGCATTAGATATCAACAAATATTAATCTTTTCACCCCTTTTCATTAGTCACAACAGATACACATCTTGATACTTCATGGTTGAAAATTTAACCTTATTTAGTAAAAGAATATGTTGGATGAACTTGAAGTGAAGGTGACATTATCCATCAAGTTCTGAGGAAACTTGTATTCAAACTACACCATCGCCAATTAACTCATCCTAGGAATCTTCAAAAAAAAGTATTCACTATCAATAGGAAGGGTACCTTGATAATATTTTTCATTTCCTTAATGAGGAAACTCTAAACATCTTTCCCACTAACTCTAAGAAAATAAAACCTTGTGTCCATTTACTCTACTTCCCACCCAGCCTTCTTCTTCTTTGAAAATATAATCAAAAAAAAAGTAGAACTCATTCACCAACCTAGGATAGAAGGGCCTCTAGTTACATGAAAACCATTACATCAATCCTTGGTCATGTAGAACCTTCATCACTAAAGACTTTCTTAAAAGAAACCATTATTATTAAATGTCATTCTCATGTATCATAAATCTTTTTAGAAGAATGGGGTTCACCGACTCAATAGTGGAATGACTTGACTCCCCTTTCTTCTTCTTTTTAGGACGTGACTCACTTGAATAAGAAATAGTAGGTCTTTTAACTCTATCAATGAATATCACCTTGTTTTATAGTGATCTAATCTTGACATAAATAGATATTACATCACTTTTTTGGAATAATTAATACATTACACAAAAACACACCCAAATACTGTGTTAGTTTAGTGTCATTGGAAACTTTGAAATATAAACAACTAGTTTATAACACATTCTACTTATTATCCTTCTTATTTCATCAAAACTAAACCCCTTTTTGACATATTAGACTTATTAAATTTCTTCATATCTTATGTAAAATAAACATAGGAAAGGGTGAGATCATATGATCGATAAGGGTAAACTTGGAAGACATGTAATCATAACAAGAAATTAAGGGTATGAAAACATGAACATAACATTCGAAGATCATACCCTACATATCATAAGATCATATTCATGATTTATTGAATAAGGATTGGAAGTTCATGAGTATTAAATCATAAGGAAAATCAGAACATAATCCATGAAATCATAGAATTAACATAAGAATGAAATTATGGAATACACATAAACTTGTAAATTTTTGAATAGGTATAAGTAGTATCAGGTTCACTCATTAAATTAAGGACATGAAATTGAGACCTTGAATAAACATATAGTCATGAAAACTAGTTCCACACATAAAAATATGGATATGAAAACCAGATCCATGCATATAATTGTGAACATGAAATCAGGTTCATGCATAACATATATACCTCATGAGTTATAAATCGTTACCCAATGCATTAGAGGGAGATATAGGTCCAACCCATCTCATGATGAAATCATACTTACATGTGCAATATCATCATAAACAATCATATCATAAACCATAAAATGAAATGGATATCATAAACATGTAATCATATCATAACCTATAGAAAAGATACATGATTTATGATCATTTCATTAAAATAATAACCCATAAAAAGAAGTGAATTTCTTAAACATCATGAAATCAAAACATAAACATTAAAATAAATAATATGAATGATATTTTTGGAATAAAACAAATTATGTCATCTTAGATGGGTAAGGATTTTGAAAGATCACTTGGAACATGATATTTCCTTAAAAATACCTTTTTTAAAACATAAAACACTTTCAAAATCTATTCCTTTCAAACCACTTTGAAAACATATAAAGTAAAAATCATTTAAAACATTTCCTGAGGAAAATTTCCTTTATAATTTAGAATAGTTTATTTTTATTAAAATGATTCTCAATTTTAAAAGAAAAAAAATTTATTTAAAAATAAACTTGAAAGATTATAAGGTAAGATTCAATGTAATAATGTTTCTTTAAAGCATAAAAATATATTCATACTATACATGTTAAAATAAAAAAGTATTCTCATACTTTTTTCATAAAATTCAAAAAATATCTTGTTAGGAAAACGATAAAATATTCATTTCAAAATGTTTAATAAAAATAAATACATGGGTAAAAATGAATTCAAAAAATTAAATAAGAATAGTAATAATATTTTTCAATACATTTTTAGGAAACATAGACATAGAATATAATTATACCCTGGAAAATACTTACGTATAAACAATATTAGATAATAAAGAGATTCTTAAATTAACCCTTACCACTTTATAATCAGTGGAATCATATTCCTAATGAAAGAAATAAAATTATATAGATATTAAAAATATCATAATAATATGGTTAAGACTCACAAAATTCATTCATAGACAGTATATACACCATGTAGAAGAAACTAGTGTATGAGGTATGTGTCTCATAGAAGTAAAGGTGAGACAAAAATCTCTAACCTTAGGTCTGATTCCTTTCCTATATATATGAAACTCTTGTATAGTGGTTTTAAACATATTATTAACTTATAATGGAATAATAATAATATTTATTATGTTATATATGATTCATTTATAACTTTATATTACCTATTTAATAACAAATCCATGTTAAAGTAATATTTTTGTTAATAACTTCTTTGTTTATCATACGTGTTTTGACTTGTTATTTATTGATCCTATTACTTAGATATTTATTTACTTAATTAAATAATTTAAAACAAGATTTATATGTCACGTATATTTAGTATATAAATATATATATATATATATATAATATAGATATATGAAATGGAATACACTATTCATGAAGACGGTAGGTCGTACATATGCATGAATGTTGTTTCTGTTTTCTTATCGTACAGAATAGAAGAAGGTAAATGATATATATGTATATATATATTATTCAATTATATAAATTATGTAATGTATTTAATATTAATTTATTATACATATTTTTATAATCATTCTTTAAATGGTTAACATGGAAGATGACTCTCATCGTGTCGTGAAGACGGTGGGTCATACGTATGCACGAGCGACGATATCATTCTCTTAATGGTAAAAGGGTGAGTAATTAAATGGTATATTAATTATTCAGAAAAAATCTAATGTCATATTTATTATTTATATCCATTATTGTAGAGACCCTAATCTTATCGTACATGGATATTACATTACTTTTGCGGAATACTTAGTACATAAAAAAACACACACACAAGGATCGTAATAGTTTAGTGTCTTTGGAAACTCGGAATATAATCTTCTAATCCTGGTGAAATATCTTCAATATCTCCCATAAATATCTTCCTTTTTTTATACCTAAAACCTTTCTTTATATCCTGGGGAAAAGAAAACATAAAAGGGTGAGCTCAAATTCTCAGTAAGGGTAAACAAAAGAAATATCAATCACATCATATACATAAGAATATAGCTTTTGGAAATCTTAACCTGCAAAAGAGATCATAATATCTTAACATGGGATAAATCATGGCAGTGAAATTTAATCACAATAATCATAACATAAAACATTAAACTTAGTGGCATACACACATAATCATAGAGAATCATTTCTTGTTAGTCAAGACTCATTTCCAAGACTATCTTAGTGGACAAAGTCCCTTTCTGAATCGAGTAACCCTCGTTCCAGTCCTGTTTCACTGAATCGGTACAACCTACCATTCCAGCCATGTCTATCTCATGAGATATGAAATCTTTACCCAATTCATTGGAGGGAGATATAGGTCCCACCCATCTTATAATGAATCCTTTCTTATGTGTGCCACATAATCATAAATCATACATCATCGCATAACACATGTAACAAAAATGGGATTCTTGAAACATCATGACATCATAAAACAAATCATATAGGGTAAATGACTTCATAAAAATATTTTCCTCAAAACATAATCAAATCAATGTAATAATAGGGATAAAAACAGAACCCTATATTATCTTAGATGGAAAATAATTTTGATAAAACATTTGAACTCCATTCTTGAGGAAAATATCCTTTCTACTTCAAAAACATTTTTCCTTTCATAACATGTCATACGACTTTAAAATAAAAGTAGTTGATTAAAAATAAACTTGAAAACTTGTAAAGGTAGTTTCTTGGAAATAATGTTTTAAAAATCCATTCATGTCGTATAAGTTAAAAAAACATTCTTCGTACTTTTGTCGGAAAAGTCAAAAAGTACCTCGTACGAAAAACGACAAAAGATTCCTTTCATTTCTTTTACTAAAAACTCACCGAAGGGTAAAAATGGATTTAAAAAATTGTAGGTGGATGGAAATAATATTACATATTTATGAAACATGGATGTTGATGGTAAAATACACCCCATTAAATACTTACGAATAAACAATCTCGGATAAAAATGAGATTGTGATATTTCCCTTACCTTAGGTCCGATTTGCTTTGTACGTGTCCGAAGCTCCTGTATAATGGTTTAAATAATGTTATTGACTTATTCCTGAATCATACATATTGATATGATATAATATATGGTCATATTCTTAGCTTCTTGTTAGTAATATTTCATTGTTACTTGTTACTCGGGTCTTTATTGCCTTTTGTTCTTATGCGTGTTTTGCCGAATACATTCTTATTCTTCTTTTAAGGTTATAGATACCTTATATACAGAATGGTATTAGTGTAACATATATCATATTTATTCATTCAATTCATTTATATAATTACTATGTAATTATGATCATGTAGAACGAGTCGCATCACATCGTGGAGACGGTATTCCGTACGTACGCACGAGTGATGATATTGTTCCTATGATCGTGGAACTGTATTGGAGTATATATATATTATTTCAGTATCAATATTACTTTATAATAATCATAAATAGTTACTCATTACACCATTATACCCATCCTTGTAAAGTGATGGTGGAAAAATAGATTACACCACGACGTGGAGACGGTATTCCGTACGTACGCACGCGCGGTGATTTCATTTTTCCGTAGGATGGATAGAAGGTGAATTAGGGTTGTTTCATAATTATAATAACATATCAGTATGTAAGTAATACTGATGTTATTACTTTATCATGAAACAACTAAAGAAGAAGAAGTTGAAGAAGAATGAAATTGAAAAGATCGGTAATGGATATTACCTCTTCTTTGGAACGCCTCTTTGAATCCTCCACTTAGGGAACTAAGAATGGTCTTTGAAGAAGACCAGGACCTCTAGGATTATTCTATGGAAGTGGAGAGGAGAAAATGGCAGGGGTTGGCCGAGCTTGAGTGCTCAAATTGGTGTGAGGAGGAGGGGGAGGAGGTGTCCTCTTATAAGGGAGGAGAGGGGCACTTTAGGAATATCTCAAAATATTATTTTATATTAAAGTCAAAATCGGTTTATAATGGTTCCAAATGATATTATTTCGAAGATAAAGTGGGTATGGGTCGAAATCATATCAACAAATAGGATTTGGACATGTTTAGGGTATTATTTTAACCTTATCAATTAGATTTAACTCTAAGTTAAATAATTTAACTTCTACCGTGTCTTTTTGTTTTCTTTCACTATATGGTTAATAAACTTACTATAACATGCCAAACGAACCCCAAATTGTTTATTATTAATATCTATATACTTATCTAAGTCATTTGGCCGAACCTTAGATTTTTAGGAATAAAATAACAATTAATAATATAATATTTGATTTAAAAACTATTTAGTGTCAATTTTGACACTATTTGATATATGATTTTTGTGAAAGTCATAAAAGAATTATATGTTCTAAACAAGTTGATTAAATAAACTCTAATATATCATAGTAACCTAGAAAATTAGTGGAATTCATAAAAAGTCTTAAATTACATTTATTTCGGTATTTATAATATCAATTATGTCAATATTTCATTAATAAGATAATTACTGCATCATCTTTGTGTCATAAATAAATTAACTTATTTGATGTCTAAAAATTACAAATAAAATACCATTATGTAGGAAAGAGTTTTATCTTTCTAATGAATATTTACAATCGAATTTATCTTATGTATAACCCTATATTAAAAATGTTTTAGTAAATAAACTTTGATTTTAACTCTTTTAACTCTTCTTTGAATTAAATAATAATAAATGTCCTAATCTAATCCAAGTGGGCCTAAATGATAATATTTTATTCCTAAGTTTGTTTTTCGTCGAATTACACTTGTAGAATAGGATTAGGACATGTGTTAGGGTAATATTAATATCATTGTTACCCTTAATTACCCTATTTACTTTTAACCGTGGTAAATAAAAGTAAAAAGTTACTATTCACCAAAAATTATTTTCATCTCATTGAACCACATTTTACTTACTGACATCAACCGTGTCTCTCGGATTTTTGAAATTCCATTCACAGAAGCGGTAAAATTAAGTTTTATGAAAAATTCAGTTTTTTAACTACCACTTAGTAGTTTCACTATTCATCAAAAATTGATGTTTTTCAGAACAATGCCAAAATTTCATCCTAAGTTATATTTCATATTCCGAATTCAAAAATGAAGTCTATTTTACCAAATTCATAACATAGAAGTTTCATTAATTAATTTTATAATTAAATCCCGCTGTTAAAACAAATAGCGTGTTTTTAAGAAACAATATCTATCAAAAGATTGACACTTGTTTATGTCTGGTTTAAATGTGAAATTACATCCAATGACCAACATTGTATTAAATTGTAAAAATATATTCTAAATATACTTTAAAACCACTCAAATTAATAATTTATCACTATTAATTATTTTGATTAAAAAAGTTGTTTTTAATTATAATTTAGTAATTTTCACTATTCATCAGAATATGAAAGTTATCCGAAATGTACCAAAATTTCACCCTAGGATAAATTCGATACTCCGAATCCAAAAATGAAGTTCATTTTGAGAGATAAAATTTCTAAAATTTTAAAAAGTGGTTATTACTATTCATAACGGCTAGTTTTAATAATATTTTAATAGCATATCGTTGTTTCGTGAAACTCAGTATTGCGTACTACACACGCTATCGAGGAAGGTTGTGATTGCGTGTAATGCAAGGAAAGTCAAGGATGCGTGTTGTGCAAGCTCCTTTTGGTGTAGCGTACAACACAAGACATTAATAAAATTAAAAATAATAGTTTTCATAAAATCTCGGGGTGTTACATTCTACCCCCCTTAAAATGAATTTCGCCCTCGAAATTCGTCGAGGTTATAAATAGTTTACTATTCGAAATTTTCTTTAATAGAAACCCACATAGTAAAAAGGAATACAAAAACTTGTCTTTAAAAACTAAAGTATGAAATGTAATGATTACCCAAATAAACTAATCACTGGGTTTCCACATAGGTGAAAATATGGATATGGAAGAGAAATCTAACCATCATGTTCTGATGGAGAGTGGTAGAGAACATGGCTATGGAAAAGCCAGCAATCACAAAGCCATAAATTTGTGACGATCTAAGGTACCATCTGATTCATCAGGTATAAGATCACTAGGATAACATTTTTGGTTTTCAAGATCATTTCCCTAAAGTTGAAAATTTGAATTAGAATAAATACTTACTTTATTTTGGTACAATCTCACTGTTGTTCGTGGCTTGAACAATTTCCACTTCATCTCTTAAATAAATGAAGTTGAATTTGTTATTCGTGAAGTGTTAGCAGATCATGTGATAGAATGACGGGTCATTCCATATGTCTCAAACAAAAGGTTAGAAAAAGTTATTAAATATACATAAGTCATTCTATAGTGAGATTAATCATATATGGTTCCTAAAATGGACTTATACTTCATATATTATACTGTTTAATATAATAAAACTAGTTTCTACTAAACAGGGACTTCCTGTAGGCCAGTGGTAGGCAATAAAGGCCAGTCACACTTCGGTTGTGAGTTCGATTCCCACAGCCTTGTCTGACGCGATGGGTTGTCGCCCGTCCTGCAGGTTGTCCTTTTTATAAAGCTATATTACTATAACATTCCATCAATAATATCGAAAAACGTTTTATCCTAACTTATGTCCAACATAATCCATTCTAATCTTTAGGCTTATCCATAATACTGCAGTCCACTCTCATAATATAGTGAAAATGATTACCAGAGATTTAATACTGTCGTTGATCCCCATATATCATAAGATATGTCTTGTTGGTCACATTCCAAACATTCAAAGGCCTTAATCATGTATTCTCTTGAAGAATGAATACCCTTTGTGAAAACATGAATACTCAAAATCCTCAAAATTCTATATACTCAAACCATGATATCACTTAGTCCTTATATCAATCATGAGCTCATGAATACAATCAAACATCTCATTATCTTCTTATCCTTTCATTATGCACTTATCATCTAATTCCAAAAGTATCTGAATAACCTTTCATGGTTACTGGTACCATTTATCATACACTTTCAAAACTTAAGGAAAGACAACAGTGTAACAATCCTTAGATGTATCCTTATTCCATGATATTACTTATACAACATTACACATGATAAACATGTAATAATTCCACATTCTTAGACCATTGACCGAGCTTCAACATTTCTTTCATCTCACATATCATTTGTAGTTTCTTCATCATCATCAACATAAAAACTTCCCATACGACCATATTGATTCTCTTCATGAGACTTTCCCTTAGGGAATTGGTTTTCATAATGCCCGTACATTCTACATTTAAAGCATTTAACCATTGCTGATGTCGTAGCAATACCATTATCCTCATCCATGGTGTTAACTGAACCTTTTCCTTTGCACTTACTTGCTTTGTGTCCTTCTTTTCCACACCCAAAGCATCTTCCAGTTCCTTTGAAACATTCTCCTTGATGCCTCTTCCCACATGATTTGCATAGGGGAAATTGAACTTTATTTCCTCTATGATCATCATGAAACTCCATCTTTCTCTTATTAGCCGAGTCAGGAAACTTACCAAATTTTACATTATTGATCATATTATGAGATTGCTGATTCGGTATAATAATGATGTTTGGAATTCCAAATCCCATTTCATTATGAAGAATATCATTCCATTGCCCATAATATCTTCCATTATTGCGAATCATCTTGTTTCCAGCCATTTTCTAAAACCCAAAAAGAATAGTGTGAGAGGCAAAAATCATGCTAGGGAAAACAACATAATAAAGGGGGAGTACCTTCAATATCTAACATCTTAGGTTTAATTCGAAGATCGTTAGCGCAATTCTAGGACTATAACCTATACGTATACTTAACCTTAGAGACATCCCTAGACATACCTTAGAAATATCTCTAGGGATCTCACTAAAGTTCTCGCATCCTAGTTTCCAAAGGTTGACAAAACCTTTCCTCTGATACCAACTGTAGAGACCCTAAGCTTATCGTACATGGATATTACATTACTTTTGCGGAATACTTAGTACATAAAAAAAACACACACACAAGGATCGTAATAGTTTAGTGTCTTTGGAAACTCGGAATATAATCTTTTAATCCTGGTGAAAGATCTTCAATATCTCCCATAAAGATCTTCCTTTTTTTATACCTAAAACCTTTATTTATATCCTGGGGAAAAGAAAACATAAAAGGGTGAGCTCAAATTCTCAGTAAGGGTAAACAAAATAAATATCAATCACATCATATACATAAGAATATAGCTTTTGGAAATCTTAACCTGCAAAAGAGATCATAATATCTTAACATGGGATAAATCATGGCAGTGAAATGTAATCACAATAATCATAACATAAAACATTAAACTTAGTGGCATACACACATAATCATAGAGAATCATTTCTTGTTAGTCAAGACTCATTGCCAAGACTATCTTAGTGGCCAAAGTCCCTTTCTGAATCGAGTAACCCTCGTTCCAGTCCTGTTTCACTGAACCGGTATAACCTACCATTCCAGCCATGTCTATCTCATGAGATATGAAATCTTTACCCAATGCATTGGAGGGAGATATAGGTCCCACCCATCTTATAATGAATCCTTTCATATGTGTGCCACATAATCATAAATCATACATCATCGCATAACACATGTAACAAAAATGGGATTCTTGAAACATCATGACATCATAAAACAAATCATATAGGGTAAATGACTTCAAAAAAATATTTTCCTCAAAACATAATCAAATCAATGTAATAATAGGGATAAAAACAGAACCCTATATTATCTTAGATGGAAAATAATTTTGATAAAACATTTGAACTCCATTCTTGAGGAAAATATCCTTTCTACTTCAAAAACATTTTTCCTTTCATAACATGTCATACGACTTTAAAATAAAAGTAGTTGATTAAAAATAAACTTGAAAACTTGTAAAGGAAGTTTCTTGGAAATAATGTTTTAAAAATCCATTCATGCCGTATAAGTTAAAAAAACATTCTTCGTACTTTTTTCGGAAAAGTCAAAAAGTACCTCGTACGAAAAACGACAAAAGATTCATTTCATTTATTTTACTAAAAACTCACCGAAGGGTAAAAATGGATTAAAACAATTGTAGGTGGATGGAAATAATATTACATATTTATGAAACATGGATGTGGATGATAAAATACACCCCATTAAATACTTACGAATAAACAATCTCGGATAAAAATGAGATTGTGATATTTCCCTTACCTTAGGTCCGATTTGCTTTGTACGTGTCCGAAGCTCCTGTATAATGGTTTAAATAATGTTATTGACTTATTCCAGAATCATACATATTTATATGATATCATATATGGTCATATTCTTAGCTTCTTGTTAGTAATATTTCATTGTTACTTGTTACTCGGGTCTTTATTGCCTTTTGTTCTTATGCATGTTTTTCCGAATACATTCTTATTCTTCTTTTAAGGTTATAGATACCTTATATCCAGAATGTTATTAGTGTAACATATATCATATTTATTCATTCAATTCATTTATATAATTACTATGTAATGATGATCATGTAGAACGAGTCACATCACATCGTGGAGACGGTATTCCGTACGTACGCACGAGTGATGATATCGTTCCTATGATCGTGGAACTGTATTGGAGTATATATATATTATTTCAGTATCAATATTACTTTATAATAATCATAAATAGTTACTCATTACACCATTATACCCATCCTTGTAAAGTGATGGTGGAAAAATAGATTACACCACGGCGTGGAGACGGTATTCCGTACGTACGCATGCGCGGTGATTTCATTTTTCCGTAGGATGGATAGAAGGTGAATTAGGGTTGTTTCATAATTATAATAACATATAAGTATGTAAGTAATACTGATTATATTACTTTATCATGAAACAACTAAAGAAGAATAAGTTGAAGAAGAATGAAATTGAAAAGATCGGTAATGGATATTACCTCTTCTTTGGAACGCCTCTTTGAATCCTCCACTTAGGGAACTAATATTGATCTTTGAAGAAGACCAGGACCTCTAGGATTATTCTAGGGAAGTGGAGAGGAGAAAATGGCAGGGGTTGGCCGAGCTTGAGTGCTCAAATTGGTGTGAGGAGGGGGGGGAGGAGGTGTCCTTTTATAAGGGAGGAGAGGGGCACTTTATGAATATCTCAAAATATTATTTTATATTAAAGTCAAAATCGGTTTATAATGGTTCCAAAGGGTCTTATTTTGAAGCTAAAGTGGGGATGGGTCTAAATCCTATCAACCAATAGGATTTGGACATGTTTAGGGTATTATTTTAACCTTATCAATTAGATTTAACTCTAAGTTAAATAATTTAACTTTTACCGTGTCTTTTTGTTTTCTTTCAATATATGGTTAATACACTTACTATAACATGCCAAACGAACCCCAAATTGTTTATTATTAATATATATATATCCTTATCTAAGTCATTTGTCCGAACCTTAGATTTTTAGGAATAAAATAACAATTAATAATATAATATTTGATTTAAAAACTATTTAGTGTCAATTTTGACACTATTTGATATATGATTTTTGTGAAAGTCATAACAGAATTATATGTTCAAACCAAGTTGATTAAATCAACTATAATATATCATAGTAACCTAGAAAATTAGTTTAATTCATAAAAAGTCTTAAATTACATTTATTTCGGTATTTATAATATCAATTATGTCAATATTTCATTAATAAGATAATTACTGCATCATCTTTGTGTCATAAATAAATTAACTTATTTGATGTCTAAAAATTACAAATAAAATACCATTATGTAGGAAAGATTTTTATCTTTCTAATTAATATTTAAAATCGAATTTATCCTATGTATAACCCTATATTAAAAATGTTTTAGTAAATAAACTTTGATTTTAACTCTTTTAACTCTTCTTTGAATTAAATAATAATAAATGTCCTAATCTAATCCAAGTGGGCCTAAATGATAATATTTTATTCCTAAGTTTGTTTTTCGTCAAATTACACTTTTCCAATAGGATTAAGACATGTGTTAGGGTAATATTAATATCATTGTTACCCTTAATTACCCTATTTACTTTTAACCGTGGTAAATAAAAGTAAAAAGTTACTATTCACCAAAAATTATTTTCATCTCATTGAACCACATTTTACTTACTGAAATCAACCGTGTCTCTCGGATTTTTGAAATTCCATTCACAGAAGCGGTAAAATTAAGTTTTATGAAAAATTCAGTTTTTTAACTACCACTTAGTAGTTTCACTATTCATCAAAAATTGATGTTTTTCAGAACAATGCCGAAATTTCATCCTAAGTTATATTTCATATTCCGAATTCAAAAATGAAGTCTATTTTACCAAATTCATAACATATAAGTTGCATTAATTAATTTTATAATTAAATCCCGCTGTTAAAACAAATAGCGTGTTTTTAAGAAACAATATCTATCAAAAGATTGACACTTGTTTATGTCTGGTTTAAATGTGAAATTACATCCAATGAACAACATTGTATTAAATTGTAAAAATATATTCTAAATATACTTTAAAACCACTAAAATTAATAATTTATCACTATTAATTATTTTGATTAAAAAAGTTGTTTTTAATTATAATTTAGTAATTTTCACTATTCATCAGAATATGAAAGTTATCCGAAATGTACCAAAATTTAACCCTAGGATAAATTCGATACTCCGAATCCAAAAATGAAGTTCATTTTGAGATCTAAAATTTCTAAAATTTTAAAAAGTGGTTATTACTATTCATAACGGCTAGTTTTAATAATATTTTAATAGCATATCATTGTTTCGTGAAACTCAGTATTGCGTACTACACACGCTATCAAGGAAGGTTGTGATTGCGTGTAATGCAAGGCAAGTCAAGGATGTGTGTTGTGCAAGCTCCTTTTGGTGTAGCGTACAACACAAGACATTAATAAAATTAAAAAGAATAGTTTTCATAAAATCTCGGGGTGTTACAATTATATCCATCATTATAACTATCCAAATAATGTAGTGATGAAAATAGATTACACCACGGCATGGAAACGGTAAATCGTACTTACGCACGGGTGGTACTTTCATTTTTCATAGGATGAATAAAAGGTGGAATATGGTTTTCCCTAATCATAATAACATATAACAATATAGGTGATACTGGAGTTATTATGTTACAATGGAATCAACACATGAAGAGGAAATAGAACAATAAACAATTTTGAAAGAGTCGGTAAGGATGTTACCTCTTCTTTAATGATCTCCCTCTAGATCTTCTCTTAAGGATACTAGAGTTTGTCTTTTGAGAAAAGTACCACCTCTAAAATTTTACTAGAAAATTTAAAAGGAAAATGTTTAGGTTCTTTTCAATATTTATGGATAAAAATGATATGAATTAGTTAGGGAGTAGGGGCCATTTTATAATTGAGTTGAGGGACACTTTTGGAATCTCCAAAAATATTAATTTATAATAAAATTAAGTACCTTGAAAAACCCTCAAAAATGTCAAATTTTTTAATATGATATGATATAGGGTAGTAATATCATTAAAAAAATAAATTTTAGACAGGTTTTCTGATCAATGTATACCTTATCATTTTAATTAACACTTAATTACTCTATTTTAATTTTCACTAAGGTGATATATTTTTAATCATTTTAAAGAGTTTAATTTTTAATAATTTTATTTCAATTAGAACATAAATTAAAAATATAGTATATTTTATACCATATAATAATTATTTCATATTTTTAAAAAAAATTATGATTTTTAAATAATTAAAAAACATTATTTTGAAAAAATATCAGTAGGGTTAATTTTAAAACTATTCACTTCATGGATTTTTAAAAATATCAAGATAAAATTTTACCCTTGTACCAAATATTTTATTATATACCTAATAGTTCAAGTTAATATAAAAAATTCATTAGATATATTAATTATCAAAAATTATACTTATTTAAATATTTTTTATTCATTAATTTGATATTTCAATTAATAAAATAATTACTATATCAGTTTTGTGTAATTTTCTAATATAATTATTTTTTGGGTAAAAATTAAAAATAAAATACCATGATAAAGATAAAACTTCTATATTTTAGAGGAATATTTATATATTAATATATATTAGTTAAAATTCTATATTAAAAAATTTATATTTATTAAAACATGAATGTGAAAACTTTAACAGTACTTTAAATAAAATATTATAAGTGTCATAATATTTTTCTTTGGGTTAAAATGGTCAATAACTCTAGATGTGGATTATTATGGTTGATGTATACTCAAAAAATAATATTTGGTCAAGTTTTTAGGGTCTTTTAATGGTTATTATTATTTTAGTTAAAATTATTTTATTGATTTTCATCAATTAAATAATTTATCCATCATCAATGCATAGGCCTTTAAAGTAATTATTTATTTCCTAATAATTACAATTAAATTACCATGATAATTGAAAAAATAGCTTTCAAATGAGTATTTATAGTCGAATTTGTCTTCTTTTTAAACATAAATTAAAAAAATATATTTATTAAAATATGAGTAAGAAATATTTAACATTTCCTTAAATAAAATATTTTAAATGTCCTAATATCATCCAACTGGATTCCAGAGGATACCATTTTGACCCAAAGATGATTTAGGTCGAAAAGAAACTCTTCCAACGATTTTAGCACATGTTTTAGAGTATTTTTATAATATTATAATATTATTTTTACCTTAATTACCCGATTTTCCTTAACTGAGGTAAATAAAAATACTTAAGTTACTATTCAACAAAAAATAATTTTATCCTATTATACTAAAAATTTCACAATAATTACAACTATGTATGTCTGTTTTTTGAATTCAATTCCTATAATTAGCAAAATTAAGTTTGACACTAATCTCATAGATGTAGTGAGAATACTTTAAAAAGAACGTTTAAAAGTTTAATAAGTTCTTATATCTAATTTTAATAAATATAATAATTATAATTACCAAAGTTGGATTAATATATTTATAATTGATATAATGTAAACATAAAATAAATTTAGAATATAATTATTATTTAAATGAAAAATGTAATTTTTTAACTCCAATGGAGTAATTTTCATTATTCATCAAAAATTGAAATTTCCCAGAAATATACTAAAAATTCAACATGAGTTAATTTTGACGTCCTAAATTTGAAAATGATTTTTATTTTACCAAATTCAATTTCTAACAGTATACAAAATTATTTTTATTATAGTTTATAGAAGGACATAAAAAGAAGTTCCTTTAAGAAAATAGTATTTCTAAACATATAAAGACTTTACCAAAAATTATATATTTCATTATAAATATAGTCTATTTATGTGATAATTTTAAAAATAACATTTAAAAATTAGTTATTACTATTCATATTACTATGTTTAATTATTAGGATATAACTATCTCGTTTAAATAATTATAATAACAAAGTGTTGTTTTGTAGATACTCATTGTTACGTATAGCGCAAGCCAAGTAAGTTTTACATATAATGCAAGATTAACTTGGGGTTGTGTATTACGTAATCCAAACTTAGTGCTTTTATATAATAATAAAAAACTATCCTTAGTTTTACATGAAGTGAAAATATCAAAAACATTAAATTAATTAAAAATAATAATAATAATAATTCAAAAAATATCTGGGTGTTACATTCTACCCCGATTAAAATGAATTTCTCTATCAAAATTTGTTTGGGTTATCAAAGTTTTTTCCCTTGAAAGTTTTTTTCATAGAAACCCTCATCGTAAAAATGAATTCTAATACTTCATTTTAAAAATTAAAAGTTGTAAAATAACAGTTACCCAATGTATATCATAATTATTCCTCTACATATGAGAACATAGGTGATTATTTGAGTATGGAGGAAAAGCATAAATAATTATATAGATCAATAAACAAAACTAATCACAATAAAGTGGGTGATATAAATAAAGTTAACAATCACAAATCCAAAACTAAAGAATCATGAAAGAGTCCATTGATATCATAAAAAATGATTATAACATGACACCTTTTTACCACACTATCCCTTTTACAAATGTTGAAGATTTTTCATGAGGAGATATACTTACTTGATTTCAGTATAATCTCTCCCTTTTTGTGCCTTGATTAATTTCCAATTCATCTCTTATTCTATGGAGTGAAGTTGAATTTATCACTCCTAGAGAATTAGTAGATCATGAGATCCATAAAAATAATTATATGTCATTCCATATGTCTTTATCAAAATAAAAATGTTAGCACAAGTTATCAAATATTAATAATTACACCTATAGTGAGATAATACTTTAATCTAACAAACATCATCTGAACATTAACTTAATCTTTCCATTAACGGATAACCTTATAATCCTTCTGAAAGCTAAAAATATAAAACTTTAGAAATATTTGCACTAAATATTCTTAAAATTCATCCCCCATATATCATAAGGTAATTATTTGTTTTCACATTCCAAACATTTGAATACCTTAATCATGTATTCTCTTGAAACATGGTAATAACCATTATTACCATAAATCCTATTCAAAAACATGCAGAATTCATTATTTAAAAGATTACTAGATACATTCTTTAAATCCGAGAAGTTTTAAACTTCATCCATGATGACATTGTCTAGTTTTTCAACAAATCCTTAATTGGTTCTAAGGTCATTGATACTACCCAATTTACATTATCCCAAATCAGTCATCTCATTCTCAAATCTAAACACAATTTTCTAAACATCTTGATCACATTAAGGGTTACCTTAACTTAATCAAAATATAACTTTTATAAGTATTCAACACCATTCAACATAACCTTGGGAATACTTAATGAAAACTTATACTAAAGATATTTATATATTTCATTATTCATATAACATAATATTTGAATTCCAAAACATAAACACTTCATTCATCTAACTTTATTCTTAAACCATTACTTAGGCTTCATCAACTTATTCATTAATACCACTTTACTATACTATCGAATATGAATCATTTCTTAAGGTTCCTCAATTTAAATCAAATCATTATTCTTATTTTTAATGTAAAAAATACTATAAGAACATTATATACCTTTCACATGTTGTTTATGGTCTATTTATCTTCAGAAGTATAACCAATACTCATACCACTTACCTGATTATCTTCGTGAATTTTCCACTTGGGAAATATATTTGAATAATTATCATACTTTTCACATCTGAAACATTCAATGTTAACCAAGTTCATTCTAGTTCCCGACATTGACTAAAACCATAAAGAATAGTGTGATAAAAATTTACCCTAATGAAAAACCAAATAATCACTCAAACTCACATATAGAATTTCTAAATCATGATTCGTACTTTTAAATCTATGAAACCTTTTTATTATCCTTAGATATATCCCTACAAATATAATTAGAAATATCACTAGAGATCTTAGTATGTTTTCTCATCCTAGTTTCCAAATGTTAACTAAACTTTTTCTCTTGTACCAACTATATAGACCCAATCTTGACATACTTATACATTACATCAATTTTTCAGAAAACATAATACATTACACAAAAACTCTCCCAAATTCCATATTAGTTTAGTGACTTTTAAAACATGGAAACATAAAAAAATGGTTTATAACACATCTACTTCTTCTCCCACCTATTTCTTCATAACTATAACCCTTTTTAGCATATCATACTTGTTACCTTTCATCATATTCTGGGAAAAGAAACATAAGAAAGCTTGAGCTCAAATTCTAAGTAAGGGTCAACATGGAAGACATAAAATCATAACAAGAACATAAGGGTATGAAAAAATTATAATAACATTTAAAGATCATGCCCTGCATATCAGAATATCATATTAATGAGTCATAGAATAAGGATTGGTAGTTCATAAGACATGAATCATAAGGAAATAAATAACATAACCCATGAAATCATAGCATCAACATAATAATGAAATTGCGTCATACATATAAACTTGTAACATTGGAAATATGTATAAGTAGTAGCAGGTTCACTCATTAAATTAAGGACATGAAATCAGGCCCTTACATAAACATGTGGACAAAAAAACCAGGTCCACACATAAAATTATGGACATGAAAACCATTTACATGCATAGAATTTTGAACATGAAATCAAGTTCACACATAACATATATACCTCATTTGTTATCCATAATTACCCAATGTATTGGAATGAGATATAAGACCAACCTATCTCATAATGAAATCATACAAACATATTCCACAAGATCATAAACGGTCATATCGTAACCCATGAAATGAAATGGGTATCATAAACAAGTAATCATATCATAACCTATGGAAAAGATACATTATTCATGATAATTTCATAAAAAGAATAAAACGTGAAAAGAATAAGATTTTTTAAACATCATGCCATCAAAACATAAACCATTATGATAAATAAAAAGAATGACATTCTTGAAATATAACAATGTATGTCATCTTAGATGTGGAAGAATTTTTAAAGATCACTTGGAACATGATATTTCGTTAAAAATAAATTTTTAAAACATAAAACACTTTTAAAACCCATTCCTTTGAAACCACTTTGAAAACATATAAAAAAATAATTTAAAATATTTCTTGATGAAAATATCCTTTCTTCTTTGAAATGGTTTTCTTTTCTTAAAATTCTATTCAATTTTAAAAGAAAACATTTTATTTAAAAATAACCTTGTAATATTGTAAGGGAATATTCAAGGTAATAATTCATCATGAAATCATAAAAATAATTTCATTCCATATAAGTTAAAATACAACATTCTTCTTGTACTTTTGTCAGAAAAGTCAAAAAATACCTCATTAGGAAAATGAAAAAAGATTCCTTTCAAAACATTTAATAAAAATTCATACATGTGTAAAAATGAGTAAAAAATTTTGTAAAACTATTTTTTAATACATTTTTAGGAAACATAGACATGGAATATAAATATACCTCAGCAATTACTTACGTATAAATAATCTTGGATAATAAATATATTGTTAAATTAACCCTTACAACTTTATAATTAAAAGCATCGTATGCCCTATAAATGAAAAAAAAATATGGATATGAAAATACAATAATAATTTGGTTAAGACTCATAAAATCCATTCATGGGAAGTATATACATCACATAGAAGAAACAAGTATTGTATGAGGCATGTGTCTCATAGAACTAAAGGTGAGACAAAAATCCTTTACCTTAGGTCGGATTCCCTCCATACGTGTCTGAAACTTATGTATAGTGGTTTTAAAAATGTTATTAACTTGTTATAGAATCATAATAATATTTATGATATATTATATGATTAATTTATGATTTTATATTACCATTTTATTATCAATTCCAAGTTAGAGCAACGTTTTGGGTAATAACAACTTTGTTTATCATACATATTTTGACTTGTTTTCTATTGATCCTATTAAATAGATCATGATTTAATTAATTATATAATGTAAAAAGTGATTTATATATCATATATATTTAGTATATAAATACATATATATATAAGATAGATATATGAAATGGGATACATTGTTCATGGAGACTGTAAGTCGTACGTACGTATGAACGTTGTTTCTGTTTTCATATCATACTGAATGGAAGAAGGTAAATGAGATATATATTTATAAATATTATTACATTAGAATTATTATGTCGTATATTTCATATTTATTCATTATATATATTTTTATAATAATCCATTAAATGTTTAACATGGAAGATGATTCTCATCGTGTCTTGGAGGCGTAGGCCGTACGTACGTGCGAATGATGATATCATTCTATTAATGGTAAAAGGGTGAGGAATTAGATGGAATGTTAATTATTCAGAATAAATATAATGTCATATTTATTATTTATATCCATTATATCCATAATTATACCCATACAAATAATGTAGTTATAAAAACATATCACACCACGACGTGGAGACGGTAAGTTGTACATACGCACGCGGGGTACTTTCGTTTTTCATAGGATGAATAAAATTTGTAATATGGTTGTTACATAATCATAATAACATCTAAGAATAAAATTTATACTGTATTTATTATGTTATAATGTAATAAACACAAGAAGAGTAAGTAAAAGAAGAAACAATTTTGAAAGAGTAGGTGAGGAAATTACCTCTTCTTTGACGATATCCCTTCTAGATATCCTCTTAGGGAAAATAGAGTAGGTTGTTGATGATCCTTTCCATCACAAATTCTAATGACTTAAAAAGGGAAATACATGTGTCCAAAGTGGTTCATCCTTTTAAGAAACATCAAAAATTGACAAAGGCATGAACAAAGATTCAAATTCACTTGGGTCGCGCAAGTTCCACCAAGGTCGCGCAAGTATACTTGGGTGCCGCCAAATGGTCACGCTGGTGACTTGCGTACCCTCTTTGAATTTCGCCAAGGGTCTTCTCCAGCCTATAAATACCCCCTTGTGGGCCCCCCATTTCAAGGATGAAAAATTCTAGAAAATCATATTTGAGCTCCTAGCGCCCTAGTATCTTCTAAAAGCTTCCGAACACTTCTAAGGTAATTTACTACCTAGAAAGGAAGATCTAAAGAGGGGGAGGAAGGCCTAAGTGTTGAAACTCATCAACACTTGCGCGCCTAAGTGGACAGCCCTTGAGGGAAATGTTTATACTTTCACGCCGCCTTTCTCCTTCAACAGAACTTGTCTTCCACCCTTCTGGAAGCCCCTAGGGATAATACTAATGGCTTGAGCCAAGTCTCGCCCAAGTATTACCTTAAGGGTTGTCTGTCATGAAAGTACCCCATGTGTCGCGTAAGTATAATTGCGTGACCATGACTTGTGCTCCCAAGAAGGACTTTCAAGCCACCTTCTTTTTGGTTTCCCCTCAGGTCTATTTCACCTCTCTTATTCTTATCCACTCATCCTCTTCAAGATTAAGCCTTCAGAACTTTCTCCAAAGTCATTTATGGCAAGATTTCATTGTTGGATTCCTTATCTGAAAGTATTTATGTGGAACATATCTTAAAACTTAGTGATTCACATATATTTATGTCACTAATTTCATATATTTCATTCATTCAACCACATCCTTTAAGATGAGAGAATCCTTAACCTGGGACTCCTTTTTAGGACTAAGCCCTAGTCTCAAAGTTCCCAAAATCTGGGCATCCTCCTCAAGTGTAAGCCCCAACTTTGGTTCTCTTAACCTAGGATTCCTTTTCAGGAGTAAGCCCCAATCTCAAATATGGGCATCCTCTTTAAGAGTAATCCCCAGTCATAATTCCCTTAACCTGGGCTTCCTTTTCAGGAGTAAGCCCCAGTTCTCAAAACCTTTTAACCTGGGCCTCTTCTTTAATATTAATCCCCAGTCATAATTTCTCTTTACTAGTCTTAATTTACTTTGGATTTGGGATTCCTTCTCAGGAGTAAAACCCAATCATAAGTCTCCTCCTAATTTGTGCATCCTCCTCATGAATAAGCCCCAAGTTAGAGTATCCAAATATCCATAAAGAACACATAGCTTTATGGACCTTATTCCTGGGTTTCTTCCCCTAAGTAAATCCTAATCTTCATCTATTTGGTCATTTATACATACATAAGCCCCACATCATTTCCTATAATTGCATCTTTCATGGCACAATTTTCTGGTTTTACCAATACCTCCCAACTCTGAAATAATTTATATCCTTCTGAATGACAATAAACTTCAAGTGCCACACTGAGTGGCTTTAAAACCAGTATGGTTATCATAATGACCAAGATATTTCTATATAATGTGTCGAAGGATACCATTGACTAAAAATCTATAACAAATACAGATGATTCTCTATCGATGAAGAACCTCTAATACATATAAAAGATTCTATAAATTTCATTCATACTAATTATTGATTGTCAGATCTAAAGGAAAGCTCATTTTCATACTTGGTAATGTAATAAGCATTCAAGAACATAACTTAAATCTATAAAGAGAGTCCTGGATTAGACAATAATTCCCCTCAAAAAGGTGTGATGAGACCGACCTCTCATTCCCTCGACCAATGCAAATTCTTAAGCCTTATTGGTTCATAACTAATGAGCACCTACCTTTGGAAAGTAGGTCCAAATGGATATAGAATCATTGGATGTTTTCGGTTCTACGAAAAAACCTGTTAGAAACCACTTGGAATGTTTGAACCTTAAATCAATGAGGTCATTCCCAACCTCTGGAATTGGGAATGACCTCATTGATTTAAGGTTCAAATATTCCAAGCATTTTCTAACGGGTTTGTTCATAGAACCAAAAACATCCAATGATTCTATATCCATTTGGACATACTTTAAAAAGGTAGGTTCTCATTAGTTATGAGCCAATAAGGCATAAGAATTTTCATTGGTCGAGAGGATGGGAGGTCGGACTCATCACACCTTTTTTAGGGGAGTTATTGTCTACTCCGGGACTCTCTTTATAGATTAAAGTTATGTTCGTGAATCCTTATTACATTACAATGTATGAAAATGAGATTACCTTTAGATCTGGAAATCAATAATTAGTATGAATGAAATTTAGAGAATATTTTATATGTATTCGAGGTTCTTCATCGATAGAGAATCATCTGTATTTGTTAGAGATTCCTAGTCAATGGTATATTTCGACACATTATATAGAAATCTCTTGGTCATTATGATAACCATACTGGTTTTAAAGCCACTCTGCGGGGCACTTGAAGTTTATTGTCATTCAGAAGGACATAAATTATTTCAGAGTTGGGATTGTACCCGCAGATGGGCTACCTATGTAGCCTTTATTTTAGAAAAGGAATCAGAACCTACGTAGTTCGAGTAAAGAATAATGAGTTTTATCCATGATTGATGGCTCAAAGAAATATGTCATAATCACTTTTACACTCTAAGCTCACGTGAGTCATGCTCGGTGTGAGAAACAAGAGGTATTGGTGAAACCAGAAAATTGTGCCATGAAAGATGCAATTATAAGAAATGATGTGGGGATTATGTATGTATAACTTCCCAAATAGATGAATATTAGGATTTCCTTTAGGGAAGAAAGCCGGGAATAAGGTCCATAAAGGTATATGTGCTTTATGGAGATTTGGATACTATAACATGGGGCTTATTCCTGAGGAGGATGCCCAAATTAGGAGGGGACTTATGATTGGGTTTTAATCCTAAGAAGGAAGCCCAAGTCAAAAGTAAATTAAGACTAGTTAAGAGAAATTATGACTGGGGATTACTCTTAAAGAAGAAGCTCAGGTGAAAGGGAATTATGACTGGGGATTACTCCGGAAAAGTAAGACCATATTAAGGAAATTTGGATTTTGGGAACTTGGGGCTTACTCCTAAAGAGGATGCCCAAAATTATGGGAAATTGAAGACTGGGGATTTGTCCTGAAAAGGAGGCCTAGGTTAGGGGACTTGGGGATTATTCCTAAGGTGGATGCCCAGATTAAGAGAACTTGGACTGGGGATTACTCCTAAAAAGGAGGCCCGGGTTAATGATTCTCTCATCTTAAAGGATGAGGTTGAATGAATGAAATCTCTGACATTAGTGACATAAAGATATGTGAATCACTAAGTTTTAAGAGATGTTCCACAGAATTCCTTTCAGATAAGGAATCCAACATGGAAATCATGCCATAAATGACTTTGGAGAGAGTTTTGAAGGCTTAATCTTGAAGAGGATGAGTGGATAGGCATAAGATAGGTGAAATATGCAGGAGGGGCACCCAAAAAAAGGTGGCGTGCAAGTCCTGCATGGGCGCACAAGTCCTGGTCGCACAAGTATACTTGCACGACACATGGGTACTTGCGCGACAGCCAACCCTTAAGGTAATACTTGGTCAAGAATTGGCTAAATCCTTTAGTATTATCCCTAGGGGCTTCTAGAATGGTGGCGCGCAAGTTATGTTGAAGGAGCAAGGCGGCGTGCAAGTATGGCTATTTCCCTTAAGAGTTGGCCACTTAGGCGTGCAAGTGTTGATGTGTTTCAACACTTATCCCTTCCTCCCCTCTTTAGATCTTCTGTTCTAGGTAGGAAAATACCTTATAAGTGTTCGTAAGCTTTGAGAAGAGACTAGGGCGTCAGGAGCTCAAATCTGAGTTTCTGGAATTTTTCGTCCATGAAATGGGGGGCCCACATGGGGTATTTATAGGTTGGAGAAGACCCTGGGAGAAATTCAAAGAGGGAGTGCAAGTCACCTGTGCGGCCATTTGGTGGTGTGCAAGTATACTTGCACAACCTTGGTGGAACTTGCGTGACCCAAGTGCATTTGAATCTTTGTTCATGCCTTTGTCAATTTTTGATGTTTCTTCAAATGATGAATCACTTTGGGCACAGGTATTACCATTTTTAAGTTGTTAGACTTTGTGATAGAAAGGAGAATCAACAAAAGTCCCCCCTCAGAGTTGGGTCCGGAGAGAAAAGAGGATTTGACTCTGAGGGAAAAAAAGAGAAACCAGGTTTCTTTGTGGTTACTAGAAGTTTAAAAGTCATGCATGTCGGACATAAAAAGGCTAATGTTTAAGGTTGAAATATCTTTGACCAAATGGATTAACATTGACTCAATTCCTTGATAATTTATCTAAAAACATATTACCATGTTCAAGTATGAGGGAAAATATGTAAACGATGACTTAAGAAATTTTGAATCTGAGGAATGATATGAAAAATGGCTAAAAGAAATTAGAAGAAGTAGTTTCCAAGAATGAAGTTACCACTATTTAACAAACCCGTTAGGGGGTTGAATTATGCAGGGCCACCTAAGGGCATTGGCTGCATAGTCAAATAATAGCATCTTTTGGATGAAAAGTCTATTATGTAGACTGTTTATGCAAGGCCGCATAAGGGAATGTACTACATAGTCAGTCAAAAGAACTCTCAGAAATGTACTTTTCTACTGCTAAAAAGCTAGTGGAAGTTTATGGTGATTCAAATTTTCCAAAGCATAGAGTTTGTTGTATGGAGAGAGGTACTTGAATATGGAGAAGATATTTCCAAATAAGATTGTCTAAGAACTAGATTAATGTCACTCCTACGAAGGTCTGACCCAAACGTAGGGAAGGGAAATATTAACCATAGACTTGAATACTTTCATATCATAGAAAAGAGTATGGGACAGATATGTTAAGGATGGACATTTTTTGAGGATCCCTACATATTGTCATTAAGACAACTAAGGACAAAATAGATTTTCTTCCCAAGAATGAAGTTACCACTATTTGACAAACACGTTGGGGGTTGAATTATTTAGGGCTGCCTAAGGGAATTGGCTGCATAGTCAAATAATAGCATCTTTTGGCTGAAATGTCTGTTATGTAGACTGTTTATGCAAGGCCACCTAAGGGCACGTGCTGCATAGTCAGGAAAAGGAACTCTCAGAAATTGGACATTTTTGTGACCATATGTCAAGAAAATGGTTATGAAGATTTGGAAGTATTTATGAATTTGAGTATGACACATAAAAATGGGTATTGTCCAATGTATGTAGAGATACATAGATCAATGATAACCATAATCATGTTGTTGATGGGTCCTGAATTGAAATGTTGGACTTCACTATGTATCCCATAAAGATGGGAATCAAGCCAAATGTAGTTCTTGAAATACAGTTTAATGTCATGTGGGACGAAAGTATGGGAGATCTTAGTTTAGGGTCTAAGATCTTGGACCATAATAATGAATACACAGTGTGTGTTTTCATAGGTAATTTTCATCCAGGGGACTGAAAATGGAACTTGGGGTTACGCCCAAAGACTTGGGGATGGATTCGAGGGACACACGAAAATTCCTACGTATCCCATAAGGATGGAAATCAAGCTGCACGTAGTTCTTGAAATACCCTTTGTACAGATTGGTTTTTTCAAGTGAAGTGTGAAAGGGGACTTTAGTGAAATAATGGTTTGACCCAAGAAAAAAGGTTCAGGTATTACCATGTATGAATGTAGTCTTTAGAATATAACATGATTGGAAATCAATGTAAATAATGATTCCCTCTCAGGTGAAGGTATCAAAGAATGTTGTAGTTTATTGTCGTACAGGACAAAAGTATTGTACAGTTTAACGTCATGTAGCTTGGATAAAGGTGAACCAATGTGAAGATATTGGTTTTGGGCTCGAACCTTAGGAGGTTTCCTACGTACGCATCCTAGAAGGAAAGGATCAAAGTCCGCGTAGTTAAATTAAAGAATGAATTGGTGATCAAGTTGTTCTGGGGGACAACGACCTAAAAAATGGTGTTGGGACTTACGCATGGTTAGCAGCCTAGAGATGGTGTTAGGGTTGAAGTTTTCTATAAGCTCACGTGATTCATACTCGGTGTGAGAAACAAGAGGTAGCAACAACCTTAACGATGAAAAGTTTAATATCATGTAGGACATATGAAGGGACTATGCAGTTTGAAGTCTTGCATTGAGGACTATTTGTGCTGCATAGTTTATTGTCATGAAGCAGGGACAAAATATAGTTTAACATCATGTAGTACATATTAAGGGACTTTTATACAGTTTAGCATCATGTAGCTAGGATGATGGGGACAATACAGTTTAATGTCATGTTGGACAAAAGGGGGACTGTTCAGTTTAATTTCATGCAGTAAGGATAAAAGAGGACACCATTTAACATCATGTTGGACATTGAGGGACGATACAGTTTAGCGTCATGTTGGACGATAAGGATGCAAGTAGTTTAAGTTCATATGCATGGACCGTGGATGATGTAGTTTAAAGTCTTGCTGGACAATATGAAAAGAAAATATTTTAAGGTCGTATGCATGGATCATTGATGTTGCAGTTTAACGTCTTGCTGGAAGAGAAAAAATTCCAATAGTTTAAGGTCGTATGAATGGACCCTAACTGATGATGCAGTTTAACGTCTTGTTGGAAAATATGAAATTACAATAGTTTAAGGTCGTATTCATGGACCATTGATGTTGTAGTTTAACGTCTTACTGGACGAGAAAAATTCCAATAGTTTAAGGTCATATGCATGGACCCTAACTAATGATGCAGTTTAATGTCTTGCTGGACAATATGAAATTCCAATAGTTTAAGGTCGTGTGCATGGACCGTTGGTGTATTTTGTATTTATAAAAAATACTTCTTCAGAAATTAGGCATTGTTTGGAGTAGTGATGAGTTCTCCATCCATTGAGATTAAAGAATAAGCTCCATTAGAGTAGACCTTATGTATTGAATAAGGTCCTTCCCATTTTGTCTCCAGCTTGGGAGGTTTCATTCCTGGTATCATTGGAGTTCTGAGAACTAATACCAATTCTCCCTGAGCGAATGAACGAAGATGAACTTTTTTGTTGAAAGCTCGTGTTATTCGATTCTGATAGACTTCTAAGTGATTCAAGGTGCACAATCTTTTCTCATCTAACCATTACAATTCATCCAATAACTTTCGAGATTGTTCATATATAGATGACTGATCACAAATGGCTACTCTAATCGAGGGTAGTTTAACCTCAATTGTCAAGACTGCTTCCGTTCCATATACGAATTAATATGGAGTTGACCGCGTTGTAGTGCGGGTGGTGGTCCGATAAGCGCATAAAGCATGAAATAGTTTATCAGGACATGAATTCTTATCTTTATCCACCATCTTTTGCAGTATATTTGATAGAGTCTTGTTGAAATCTTCTATCTGGCCATTGGCTGCTGCATGATACCGAGATGAATGATTGGATTTGATGTTGTATTCTTGATACAACTTCCTCACCTCGGACAAACAGAAGTCGGTGCCATTGTCTGTCAATATGGTATGAGGGACACCAAATCTGGTAATGAGGTTAGACTTGATGAAGCTAACAATGCATTTAGAAATGACTTCATTGAGAGGTATTTACACTTCCCATTTGGAAAAGAAGTCAGTAGAAGTAAGAATATACTTCAACTGCTTGGATGTAGCTGAAGGATAAGATCCCACTACATCCATTCCCCATGTGGAAAATGGCCATGAGTATTTAGCTATATGAAGCAACTCTGGGGGCTGATGAATGAAGTTGACATGTACTTGGAATGAATGAAACTTCTTTGTGAAATCAACACAATCTTGTATCATTAAAGGCTAAAAGTATCCATGCCTTTGAACTTGATCAGATAGTCTATGTCCGGACTGATGGGCCCCACAGACTTCTTCATGCACTTATTTACTGATAGACATTGTCTCTGCACCATCAATGCATCTGAAGATAATTCCATCAAAACCACGCTTGTAGAGAATTTTCTCTAAGTGATATGGGCTATCATAAAGAGTGAAATTGACCACACGTCTCTGGACTTTTTCTTTCCCGGCTCTATCAGGTGGAAGTGTTCCATTTTGAAGGTATTCCTTGATAGGTGTCATCCAACCTGTAGTATGACCATATGGTTCAGATATGGGACTAATTTCATTTATTTCCTCTGTTCTAGCTTGAACATAAGGTGAAATTGTACGACGGTGGGCAGTACTAATGGTTGTCTCTTCCCGATTTGGATCTTCCATAGTTGTGGCTATATTATCCAGTGAATCATCTTGGGAATTTTGTGATCTTGGGACATAAGAAAATGTCCCTTCCGTAGTAAATTCCTCCATTAACTCTCTGACATAATCATGCAAAGGGATTAGTTATTCTTTTCTGATTGCATAATCCCCATTGACTTTTTTGATTACCAGGTCTGAATCACCTTTCACCTTTAAGTGATTCACTTGTGCTTGAAGTGGCAACTCCAAACCTGTGATGATAGCTTGGTATTCTGCTTCATTATTTGTACCACATCCCAACAATGATAAGGAATAAGGTAGCACTGCCTTTTCTGGGGAAATGAGTACAATTCCTAACCCAACTTGGTTGAATTTAGGATTTTCCATTTTCCTTCCTGTTGGACTTCTAGAAGCACCATCAAAGTAAATTTCCCATGTTTGAAGACTATCTTGAATAAAGAAGACTTCCTCATCAGGAAGTTAAATATCTGGAGATGTATCTTCCACTGAAGGGTGTTCAGCAAGGAAATCAACCAGATCTCGGACCTTTATTTCCTTTTGAGACACATACTGAATATCAAACTACTACAAAATAACTGCCCACCCTGCCAGACGTCCTGTAAGCATTGGATGACTAAGGATTAATTTGAGCGGGTTATTACGAGAGACCAATTGTACCTCGTGATGTTGCAGGTAGTGTCTCAACTTCTGAACTGCAAAGATTAATGCTAGGAAGCACTTCTCAATATTTGAGTATCGGGTTTCTGCTTCAAGCATAGTCCGACTAAGATAGTAGAGGTTGTTTTAATTCCCAGCATCATTCTTATAAGCAATAAAGGCACCCAATGATCCCTCTAAATCTATCACATAGAGGATAAGTGGTCTTCCTTCAACAGGTGGCATTAACACTGGTGGACTCAAGAGATAATTCTTGAGAATATCGAATACTTCTTGAAATTCTTCAGTCCACTGGTAAGTGACTCCCTTCTTCATCAATTTGGTGAAGGGTAAACATTTTCATGCCAAATTGGCAATGAAACACCGAATATAGGCCAAGTGTCCTTGAAGTCCTCTTAATTCCTTTAAATTTCGAGGAGGTGACATACCAAGGATTGACTTTTTCTTCTCAGGACCGACCTCGATACCACGATGGCGTACAATGAAGCCGAGAAATTTTCCTAAGGTTACCCCAAAAGCACATTTTAAGGGGTTCATCTTCAAATTATGTTACTGAAGTTTGTGTAATATGACTTCTAAATCAGCCAAGTGATTAGAAAGTTGCTTGGATTTAACCACCAAATCATCCACATAATATTCAACAAATTTTCCTAAAAAAGTTTTGAAGATACGATGCATGGCACGCTGATATGTTGCGCCTGCATTCTTCAGGCCAGAGGGGATAACTAGATAGCAAAACACACCCTGAGCGGATATTAAGGCTGTATATTCTTCATCTTCTGGAGCCATTCGGATTTGATTATATCCAGAATATCCATCTATGAAGGAAAGTTCTTCATATCCAGTTGTTGCATCAATGAAGATTTATGTAATCGGAACTGGAAAATCATCCTTAGGACAATGCCGATTAAGATCTTTGAAATAAATGAAAACTCTAATTTTCCCATTATTCTTTTTCACTGGGACAATATTATCCAACCATTTGGGATATTGAACTTCTCAGACGAAGTTATCTTTGATAAACATATCCACTCCAACTTCAATTTTGGAAGCATAGGTTGGGTGTGTTCTTCTAGTGGCTTGTTTTAATCCTCGATGTTCTTCTGGAAAACCCAAATGATGAGTGGAAACATCAGGATCAAGACCTGGAATCTCTGTATAGTTCCATGACAATATATCTTTATTTTTCTTTAAAATTGAAATATACATATCTTTCTTTTCAAGAGTCATGGCCGCACTAATTAAGGTGGGGTATGGATATTCTTTTGTACCCAGATTTATTTCTCTGAGTTCATCCACGGTGGTAGAGATACCCTCTTCAAATGTTGTAGGATCATCCCTAAGATCTTCCTCTTCTTCTTCAACATGTGTTATTTCTTCTATTTCTACTTGCATAGTGGGTGAAGAATTAGAATTTCCATAATCATAAGAAATGTTAAAATTTTAACATCTTGAAGAAGAAGCTTCCATTTCCGACCCAATTGATGATGAAGGGTCTTCCTCAGGTAATATAGAGGAGATAATGGATTGATAATCGACATCATCATTCACCTCTGACATTTCTATAACTTCTTTTAGCCCGATTTCCGAAGTATAGACTTGCTGGATTTCAGTAGAAAAAATGAAGACATCTCCATTTGAGCCTTCATTATTTCTTGGTGAATCACCAATTTCTCCCATGTTATGTGGCTTGATTGCTGTAATTGACATTATGGAGTTTTACATAAGATTATTTTGATTTGGGTCTATCCTGTCAATTTGACTGATAGGCAATACATAATCTGTACTCACATGCATAAATGGGTTTACTGAAATCTTTTCCAAACCATATGGAGCATTAACTTTGGTAATCTCCCTTGTTGTGGATTTCTCCTTTCCCTTCATGTGATAGAATTCCGCCTCAATGTATTGAGATTCATATGTCTTGAATGGGGACTTATCACCATACAATGTCCCAATTTTACCATCAAAACAATATTTGAGACATTGATGGTATGATGAAGGGATAGCCGCATGTTGATGTAGTCAGGGTCTACCAAGCTAGATGTTGAAGGCTGAGTCTTGATCAACAACAATGAAATATGAATTTTTATACAAGATCTCCAAACTGTGTTCTAAGTGTAATCTTGCCCAGTGGTTCTTGTTCATTTTTATCATATCCTTGTAACATCAAAGTAGAAAGAGATAAATCATATTTTGTGATGCCCAATCGACGAAGTGTACGAATGGGAATGAGCTTGACTTCTGAACCATTATCAATGAAGACTCTTCGGACGTCTACACCATTGACCTTTCTAGATAAGTACAAAGGTATAATATGTCCATGAACGACATCATCTTCATCTTCATCTGTGAAAGATATCACTGCATGGAATTCTGCATGATTATTCCCAACATGGTAGGCTTCAGCTGCAGTAATTTCAGTTTCAAACTCCTAAGGGCTTGATAAAGCCTCGATCAGTGTCTCCTGAAGATCCTTTGATAAATTCAAGGAATCCAGAATTGATAACTTGGTCGGTACTTGGTACAAGTGTTTCAATACATCATACTTTTGATCCAAAGGTCTGCGTTTCCTAATAAGAACATGTTGTTTCACAGGTTCCTTAGAAGTAGATGCTTTGGAAGCTGATGCATCTTGTATAGGGGTAGGATTTGGTAATACTCCCGGCTTTAGAAGATTAGACGCATTACGTATATTTACTTGCTGAGAGGAAGAATATGGAACCTTCAACCGATCTTCCAGAATAATTGTTCCAGGACTGAGTCTGCCAAGTGTGGAAGACCTTTCTTGTTCTTGTTGAGCTCGTTGAAGGGATCTACCACGAGTTTCTTCCGCATACACAGTTCTAGCAGGGGTAGAATTGGAATAGTGGCCTCTGAAAGATCCACGTCTTCCCCTGTACCCTGAGCCTATGGAACTCCCATTGATTCCTCTGTTTGCTACAGGGAACTCAGCCTCATCAAAATTGAAATTGCGACTAGCATATGGATCTGTTAATTGAATCATATTAACATAACCAAAAATCAACTCTTCATCTGATGAAGACTCTACATGATTAGCCTTTTTAGGCAGTACTGTTTGGTGGGGCGGTGCTCGTGGCTTCAAAGTAGATGGCATAAAATCTTCCAGAGTCAAATACAACTTAGGCTTTGACACGATTTCATCTTCTTCTGATTGTTCCTCTTTCTTGGAATTATGTCTACCTTTTGAGGATTTTCCCTCTAATGAAGAGGGTTTTGCTGTGGTATTCATGGAAGAAGAAACAATTGGCTTCTTTAATAGTGTTCGCAAAATGGAATGAGTTCGGTTGATCAATTTCCTGACCATCCAATCATCATATTTTTGTGCATTTTTTTTTCTTGACTTCTTACCACTTGCCTTATTCCTCTGGATTTGTAGCAGTAACACATGCTACCTGGGCTGAAGAAACTTTCAGTTTGACTTGTCCCAAGTCGACCATTTTTTGTTGGAGTCCCTTGAAGACAAAACCCTCCTGAATGGGATGCCCCCAACATTTAATGAAAAAGGAAATAATTAGGACGGTCTTCATCTCCTTCCTTGTTCGGCCTCTTGGGCCTTGGAAATTGAACCAAATTATTTTCCAGAGCCGAAATGAAGTAACCAGGAACTTGTTCATTTTGGAAAGAGTATGTTTTTCTCTTTAAACCCTCAAATTTTTTTCATCTTTGATCTCTTTGATCATCTTGATGAAACGGCCTCTGTTGTTGATACTCAAGAGGTGGAGCCCTTCGAGAAGATGAAGGCCTTGAAGTAGAAGCAGGTACATATAACGACCCATACTTTACATACATTGTTATTAATTCAAAATTGAATCACACTTATTACAACATATAACAAAACCATGAAAGGACCGTATAGGTATAGTGTCTTTAGAAATTAGAAAGCATAAACAACTAGTTCATAAAGCATCTACTTTGCCTCTCATTTATTTCATCATATCTAGAGTCTCTTTTTGGCATATTCTACTTAATAACCTTCTTCCTAACCTAGGGAAATAAAAAATTCAAAAGGGTAAGCTCAAACGCTCAGTAAGGGTAAACAAAAGAAATATCAATCACATCATATACATAAGATCATAACTTTTGGAAATCTTAACCTCCAAAAGAGATCATAATTTCATAACATGGGATAAATCATAGTAGTGAAATGTAATCCCAATAATCATAAATTAAAACATGAAACTTTGTGTCATACACACATAATCATTTAGAATCATTTCTTGTTAGTAAAGACTCATTTCCAAGACTATCTTAGTGGACAAAGTCCATTTCTGAACCGAGTTCACTCCTCGTTTCAGTCCTGTTTCACTGAACCGGTTTAACCTTCTGTTCTATCCATTTCTATCTCATGTGATATAAAATCTTTACCAAATGCATTGGAGGGAGATATAGGTCCCACCCATCTCATAATGATACCATTCTTATGTGTGCCACAAAATCATAAACCATACATCATAGCATAACCCATGTAATAAAAATGGGAATCTTAAACATCGTGACATCATAAAACAATTCATATAAGATAAATGAATTCATAAAAATATTTTCATCACAACGTAATCAAATATATGTAATAATAGGGATATAAACAGAACCCTATATTATCTTAGATGGAAAATAATTTTGATAAAACTCTTGAACTCCATTCTTGAGGAAAATATCCTTTCTACTTCAAAAACATTTTCCTTTATTAACATGTCATACAATTTTAAACTAAAATAAGTTGATTAAAAATAAACTTGAAAACTTGTAAATGAAGCTTCTTGGAAATAATGTTTTCAAAATCCATTCATTATGTATAAGTTAAAAAAACATTCTTCTCATACTTTTGTCGGAAAATTCAAAAAAGTACCTCGTACGAAAAACGACAAAATATTCCTTTCATATCTTTTACTAAAAACTCACCAAAGGGTAAAATAGGATTTAAAAAATTGTAGGTGAATGGAAATAATATTACATATTGAGGAAACATGGATGTGGATGATAAAATACACCCTAGTAAATTCCAAAGTATAAACAATATCAGATAAAAATGAGATTGTGATATTTCCCTTACCTTAGGTCTGATATGCTTTGTAAGTATCCGAACCTCCTGTATAATGATTTAAATAATGTTATTGACTTATTCCATAATCATACTCATTGTTATGATATCACATATAGTCATATTCTTAGCTTCTTATTAGTAATATTTCATTACAACTTGTTATTCGGGTGTTTATTACTTTTTGTTCTTATGTGTGTTTTGTCGAATAAATTCTTATTATTCTCTTTAGGTTATAGATACCTCATTTCCATAATGTTATTAGTGTAATATATATCATATTAATTAATTAAATTCATTTATATAATCATTATGCAATGAATATCATGTAGAACGAGTCACATCACATCGTGGAGACGGTACTTCGTACGTACGCACGAGCGATGATATCGTTCCCATGATCATGGAATTGTATTGGAGTGTATGTATACTATTTCAGAATCAATATAACTTTACAATAATCATATATAGTCATTATTTACACCATTATACCCATCCAAGTAAGGTGGTGGTGGAAAATATATTACACCACAGCGTGGAGACGGTATTCCGTACGTACGCACGCGTGGTGATTTCATTTTCCATAGGATGGATAGATGGTGAAATAGGGTTGTTTCATACTTATAATAATATATCAGTATATGATTGATACTGATGTTATTACTTTATAATAAAACAACTAAAGAAGAAGAAGTGGAAGAAGAAATAAAAATGAAAGAATCGGTAACGGACATTACCTCTTCTTTGAAGTGCTTCTTTGAGACCTCCTTTTAGGGCACTAAAATTGGTCTTTGAAGAATACCAGGACCTCTAGGATGTCTCTAGGGAAGTGGAGAGCAGAAAGTGGCAGAATTTGTCCAAGCTTGAAGGCTCAAAGTGGTGTGAGGAAGAGAGGGAGGAGGTTCCCTTTAAAAGGGAGGAGAGGGGCACTAAAATATTATTTTATTATAAAGCCAAATTCGGTTTTGAATAGCTCCAAATTGATTTATTTCGAATCTAAGGTGGGTATGGGTCGAAATCATCTCATCCAATATAATTTAGACAAGTTTAGGTTCCTATTTTTACCTTATCATTTAGATTTAACATTAAGTTAAATAATTTTACTTTTACCTTGTCTTCTTGTGTTCTTACACTATGAGGTTAATAAACTTACTATAACAATCCAAACGAACCCCAAGTTGTTTATTATTAATATATATAACCATATCTAAGTCATTTGGATGAACCTTAGATTTTTAGGAATAAAATAACAATTAATAATATAATATTTTTTAAAAAAACCATTTTATGTCAATTTTGACACTATTTAGTAATTAATTTTTGTGAAAATCATAACAGAATTATTAGTTAGAACAAAGTTAATTAAATCAATAATAACATGTCATATTAAACAATAAAATTAGTGTAATTCATAAAAAGTCTCAAATTACATTTATTTGGGTATTTATAACATCAATTATGTCAATATTTCACTAATAAGATAATTACTGCATCATCTTTGTGTCATAAATAAATTAAATTATTTAATGTATAAAAATTACAAATAAAATACCATTATGTAGGAAATCTTTTTATATTTCTAATGAATATTTATAGTCGAATTTATCTTATATATAACCTTATATTAAAAATTATTTACTTATTAAACTTTGATTTTAACTATTTTAACCCTTCTTTAAATAAATTAATAATAAATGTCCTAATCTAATCCAAGTGGGCCTAAATGGTCATATGTTATTCCTAAGTTTGTTTTTGGTCGAATTAGACTTATCCAATATAATTATTACATGTGTTAGGGTAATAATAATATCATTTTTACCCTTAATTACCCTATTTACTTTTAACTGTGGTAAATAAAAGTAAAAAGTTACTATTCACCAAAAAATATTTTCATCTCATTGAACCACATTTTACTTACTGACATCAACCGTGTCTCTCGGATTTTTAAAATTCCACTCACAGAAGCGGTAAAATTAAGTTTTATGAAAAATTCAGTTTTTTAACTACCACTTAGTGGTTTCACTATTCATCAAAAATTGAATGTTTTCAGAAAAATACCAAAATTTCACCCTAGGATAATTTTGATATTCCGAATCCAAAAATGAAGTCCATTTTGAAAAATAAAATTTATAAAATTTCAAAAAGTGGTTATTACTATTCATAACGGCTAGTTTTAATAATATTTTATTAGCATATCATTGTTTAGTGAAACTCGGTATTGCGTACGACACAAGCTATCGAGGAAGGTCGTGATTTCGGGTAAAGCAAGCCAAGAAAGTGTTGTGAGTAGAAAAAGATTACTTTGATGATTTATATAACATAAATGTCTCGGGTGTTACATTCTACCCCCCTTAAAATGAATTTCTCCCTCGAAATTCATCACTTTGTAACAAACGGATGAGGATACCTCTCCCTCATCATATCCTCAAGCTCCCATGTGAAGGATCAGGTATGTACTTTCCTCTGATACCAACTATAACGACCCATACATTACATACATTGTTATTACTTCAAAATTGAATCACACTTATTACAACATATAACAAAACCATGAAAGGACCGTATAGGTATAGTGTCTTTAGAAACTGGAAATCATAAACAAATGGTTCATAAAGCATCTACTTTGCCTCCCATTTATTTCATCATATCTAGAGTCCCTTTTTGGCATATTCTACTTAATAACCTTCTTCCTGACCTGGGTAAATAAAACATACAAAAGGGTGAGCTCAAATGCTCAGTAAGGGTAAACAAAATAAATATCAATCACATCATATACATAAGCACATAACTTTTGGAAATCTTAACCTGCAAAAGAGATCATAATTTCATAACATGGGATAAATCATAGTAGTGAAATGTAATCCCAATAATCATAACTTAAAACATGAAACCTTGTGGCATACACACATAATCATTGATAATCATTTCTTGTTAGTCAAGCCTCATTGCCAAGACTATCTTAGTGGACAAAGTCCATTTCTGAACCGAGTTCACTCCTCGTTTCAGTCCTGTTTCACTGAACCGGTTTAACCTTCCGTTCCAGCCATGTATATCTCATGCGATATAAAATCATTACCCAATGCATTGGAGGGAGATATAGGTCCCATCCATCTCATAATGATACCATTTTATGTGTGCCACAAAATTATAAACCATACATCATAGCATAACCCATGTAATAAAAATGGGAATCTTAAACATCGTGACATCATAAAAGAATTCATATAAGATAAAGGAATTCATAAAAATATTTCCATCACAACATAATCAAATCTTTTTAATAATAGGGATATAAACAGAACCCTATATTATCTTAGATGGAAAATAATTTTGATAAAACTCTTGAACTCCATTCTTGAGGAAAATATCATTTCTACTTCAAAAACATTTTCCATTCTTAACATGTCTTACCATTTTAAACTAAAATAAGTTGATTAAAAATAAACTTTAAAACTTGTAAAGGAAGATTCTTGGAAATAATGTTTTAAAAATCCATTCATGCCGTATAAGTTAAAAAAACATTCTTCTCGTACTTTTGTCGGAAAAGTCAAAAAAGTACCTCGTACGAAAAACGACAAAAGATTCCTTTCATATCTTTTACTAAAAACTCACCAAAGGGTAAAATAGGATTTAAACAATTGTAGGTGAATGGAAATAATATTACATATTGAGGAAACATGGATGTGGATGATAAAATACACCCCAGTAAATTCCAAAGTATAAACAATCTCAGACAAAAATGAGATTGTGATATTTCCCTTACCTTAGGTCCGATATGATTTGTACGTATCCGAACCTCCTGTATAATGATTTAAATAATGTTATACACTTATTCCATAATCATAATCATTGTTATTATATCACATATGGTCATATTCTTAGCTTCTTATTAGTAATATTTCATTACAACTTGTTATTCTGGTGTTTATTACTTTTTGTTCTTATGCGTGTTTTGTCGAATAAATTCTTATTATTCTCTTTAGGTTATAGATACCTCATTTAAATAATGTTATTAGTGTAATATATATCATATTCATTCATTCAATTCATTTATATAATCATTATGCAATGAAGATCATGTAGAACGAGTCGCATCACATCGTGGAGACGGTACTCCGTACGTACGCACGAGCGATGATATCATTCCCATGATCATGGAATTGTATTGGAGTGTATGTATACTATTTCAGAATCAATATCACTTTAAAATAATCATATATAGTCATTATTTACACCATTATACCCATCCAAGTAAGGTGGTGGTGGAAAATAGATTACACCACGCCGTGGAGACGGTATTCTGTACGTACGCACGCGCGGTGATTTCATTTTCCGTAGGATGTATTGATGGTGAAATAGGGTTGTTTCACACTTATAATAACATATCAGTATATGAGTGATACTGATGTTATTACTTCATAATGAAACAACTAAAGAAGAATAAGTGGAAGAAGAAATAAAGATGAAAGAATCGGTAACGGACATTACCTCTTCTTTGAAGTGCTTCTTTGAGACCACCTTCTAGGGCACTAAAATTGGTCTTTGAAGAAGACCAGGACATCTAGGATGTCTATAGGGAAGTGGATAGGAGAAAGTGGCAGGGATTCTCCGATCTTGAAGGCTCAAAGTGGTGTGAGGAAGAGAGGGAGGAGGTTCCCTTTTATAAGGGAGGAGAGGGGCACCAAAATATTATTTTATTATAAAGCCAAATTCGGTTTTGAATAGATTTAAATTGATTTATTTCGAAGATAAGGTGGGGAAGGGTAGAACTCCTCTCATCCAAAAGAATTTAGACAAGTTTAGGTTCCTATTTTGACCTTATCATTTAGATTTAACATTAAGTTAAATAATTTTACTTTTACCGTGTCTTCTTGTGTTCTTACACTATAAGGTTGATATAATTACTATAACAATCCAAACGAACCCAAAGTTGTTTATTATTAATATATATAACCTTATCTAAGTCATTTGGCCGAACCTTAGATTTTCAGGAATAAAATAACAATTAATAATATAATATTTTTTTAAAAAACTATTTTATACCAATTTTGACACTATTCAGTAATTGATTTTTTTGAAACTCCTAACAGAATTATTATTTCTATAAAAGTCCATTAAATCAATAATAACATGTCATATTAACCTATAAAATTAATGGAATTCATAAAAAGTCTCAAATTTCATTTATTTGGGTATTTATAACATCAATTATGTCAATATTTCATTAATAATATAATTATTGCGTCATATTTGTGTCATAAATAAATTAAATTATTTAATGTCTAAAAATTACAAATAAAATACCATTATTTAGGAAATATTTTTATCTTTCTAATGAATATTTATAGTCTAATTTATCTTATATCTAACCTTATATTAAAAATTATTTACTTATTACACTTTGATTTTAACTATTTTAACCCTTCTTTAAATAAATTAATAATAAATGTCTTAATCTAATCCAAGTGGCCCTAAATGGTCATATTTTATTCCTAAGTTTGTTTTTGGTCGAATTACACTTATCCAATAGAATTATGATATGTGTTAGGGTAATAATAATATCATTTTTACCCTTAATTACTCTATTTACTTTTAATCGTGGTAAATAAAAGTAAAAAGTTACTCTTCACCAAAAATTATTTTCATCTCATTGAACCACGTTTTACTTACTGACATCAACCATGTCTCTCGGAGTTTTGAAATTCCACTCATAGAAGCGGTAAAATTAAGTTTTCTGAAAAATTCAGTTTTTTAACTACCACTTAGTGGTTTCACTATTCATCAAAAATTGAAAGTTTTCAGAAAAATACCAAAATTTCACCCTAGGATAATTTTGATATTCCAAATCCAAAAATGAAGTCCATTTTAAAAAATAAAATTTATAAAATTTCAAAAAGTGGTTATTACTATTCATAACGGCTAGTTTTAATAATATTTTATTAGCGTATCATTGTTTAGTGAAACATACAAAAGGGTGAGCTCTAATGCTCTGTAAGGGTAAACAAAAGAAATATCAATCACATCATATAAATAAGCACATAACTTTTGGAAATATTAACCTGCAAAAGAGATCATAATTTCATAACATGGGATAATTCATAGTAGTGAAATGTAATCCCAATAATCATAACTTAAAACATGAAACTTTGTGGCATACACACATAATAATTGAGAATCCTTTCTTGTTAGTCAAGACTCATTGCCAATACTATCTTAGTGGACAAAGTCCATTTCTGAACCGAGTTCACTCCTCGTTTCAGTCCTGTTTCACTGAACCGGTTTAACCTGTCGTTCCAGCCATGTTTATCGCATGAGATATAAAATATTTACCCAATGCATTGGAGGGAGATATAGGTCCCACCCATCTCATAATGATTCCATTCTTATGTGTGCCACAAAATCATAAACCATACATCATAGCATAACCCATGTAATAAAAATGGGAATCTTAAACATCGTGACATCATAAAACAATTCATATAAGATAAAGGAATTCATAAAAATATTTCCATTACAACATAATCAAATCTTTGTAATAATAGGGATAGAAACATAACCCTAAATTATCTTAGACGGAAGATAATTTTGATAAAACTCTTGAACTCCATTCTTGAAGAAAATATCCTTTCTACTTCAAAAACATTTTCCTTTCTTAACATGTCATACAATTTTAAACTAAAAGAAGTTGATTAAAAATAAACTTGAAAACTTGTAAAGGAAGCTTCTTGGAAATAATGTTTTGAAAATCCATTCATTCCGTATAAGTTAAAAAACATTCTTCTCGTACTTTTTTCGGAAAAGTCAAAAAAGTAACTCGTACGAAAAACGACAAAAGATTCCTTTAATATCTTTTACTAAAAACTCACGGAAGGGTAAAATAGGATTTAAACAATTTTAGGTGATTGGAAATAATATTACATATTGAGGAAACATGGATGTGGATGATAAAATACACCCCAGTAAATGCCAAAGTATAAACAATCTCGGATAAAAATGAGATTGTGATATTTCCCTTACCTTAGGTCTGATATGCTTTGTACGTATCTGAACCTCCTGTATAATGATTTAAATAATGTTATTGACTTATTCCATAATCATTCTCATTGTTATGTTATCACATATGGTCATATTCTTAGATTCTTATTAGTAATATTTCATTACAACTTGTTATTCTGGTGTTTATTACTTTTTGTTCTTATGCGTGTTTTGTCGAATAAATTATTATTCTTCTCTTTAGGTTATAGATACCTCATTTCCAGAATGTTATTAGTGTAATATATATCATATTCATTCATTCAATTCATTTATATAATCATTATTCAATAAAGATCATGTAGAATGAGTCGCATCACATTATGGAGACGGTACTCCTTACGTACGCACGAGCGATGATATCATTCCCATGATCATGGAATTGTATTAGAGTGTATTTATACTATTTCAGAATCAATATCACTTTACAATAATCATATATAGTCATTATTTACACCATTATACCCATCCAAGTAAGGTAGTGGTGGAAAATAGATTACACCACGCCGTGGAGACGGTATTCCGTATGTACGCACGCGCGGTGATTTCATTTTCCGTAGGATGGATAGATGGTGATATAGGGTTGTTTCATACTTATAATAACATATCAATATATGAGTGATACTGATGTTATTACTTCATAATGAAACAACTAAATAAGAATAAGTGGAAGAATAAATAAAGAAGAAATAATCAGTAACGGACATTACCTCTTCTTTGAAGTGCTTCTTTGAGACCTCCTTCTAGGGCACTAAAATTGGTCTTTGAAGGAGACCAGGACCTCTAGGATGTCTCTAGGGAAGTGGAGAGGAGAAAGTGGCAGGGGTTTTTCGATCTTGAAGGCTTAAAGTGGTGTGAGGAAGAGAGGGAGGAGGTTCCCTTTTATAAGGGAGGAGAGGGGAACTAAAATATTATTTTATTATAAAGCCAAATTCGGTTTTGAATAGCTCCAAATTGATTTATATAGAAGCTAAGCTGGGTATGGGTCGAGAAGAATGTTTTTTTTAACTTATACGGAATGAATGGATTTTTAAAACATTATTTCCAAGAAGAATGTTTTTTTAAATTATACGGCATGAATGGATTTTTAAAACATTGTTTCCAAGAAGCTTACTTTACAAGTTTTCAAGTTTATTTTTAATCAACTTATTTTAGTTTAAAATTGTATGACATGTTAAGAAAGAAAAATGTTTTTGATGTAGAAAGGATATTTTCCTCAACAATGGAGTTCAAGAGTTCTATCAAAATTATTTTCCATCTAAGATAATATAGGGTTCTGTTTCTATCCCTATTATTACATAGATTTGATTATGTTGTGATGGAAATATTTTTATGAATTCCTTTATCTTATATGAATTGTTTTATGATGTCACAATGTTTAAGATTCCCATTTTTATTACATGGGTTATGCTATGATGTATGGTTTATGATTTTGTGGAACACATAAGAATGGTATCATTATGAGATGGGTGGGACCTATATCTCTCTCCAATGCATTCGGTAAAGATTTTATATCTCATGAGATAGACATGGCTGGAACGGCAGGTTAAACTGGTTCAGTGAAACAGGACTGAAACGAGGAGTGAACTCGGTTCAGAAATGGACTTTGTCCACTAAGATAGTCTTGGCAATGAGTCTTGACTAAAAAGAAATGATTCTCAATGATTATGTGTGTATTCCACAAAGTTTCATGTTTTAAGTTATTATTATTGGGATTACATTTCACTACTATGATTTATCGCATGATATGAAATTATGATCTCTTTTTCAGGTTAAGATTTCCAAAAGTTATGTGCTTATGTATATGATGTGATTGATATTTCTTTTGTTTACCCTTACTAAGCATTTTAGCTCAGCCTTTTGTATGTTTTATTTCCCCAGGTCGGGAAGAAGGTTATTAAGTAGAATATGCCAAAAAAGGGACTCTAGATATGATGAAATAAATGGGATGAAAAGTATATGCTTTATGAACCAGTTTTTTATGATTTCCAGTTTCTAAAGACACTATACCTATACGGTCCTTTCATGGTTTTGTTATATGTTGTAATAAGTGATTCAATTTTTAAGTAATAACAATGTATGTAAAGTATGGGTCATTATAGTTGGTATCAGAGGAAAGGTATAGTCAACCTTTGGAAACTAGGATGTGAAAGCCTTAGTAAGAACCCTAAGGATAATTCTAAGCATAGAACACAATCTTAGTGTTTTAGAAATGACCATGAATAACCTAGGATAAGACCTTAAGTGTGAAATTTTATTCTTGATTATGTGGTTTTCCTGTTATAATTAGTGTTGCTCACACTATTCTTCTTGGTTTTAGTTAATGACTAGAACCCGAAGGAACCGTGTTAATGCGGAAGGCGACGGGTAATGCAATGATTGTCCCTCAGAGCAACCAAACGTTATGGGAGCTGGAATGAAAAATCTTATAGCCATGCTCACACAACTTTCTCAAGCTATGAATCATGCAGGACTTCCAAACGAGCAATGGAAGGAGAAAAATTCGGTTGAATCCTTCATGATGCAACGTCCACCTTCATTTAGCGGGTCTACTGATCCATTAGTTTCTGAACAATGGACTAGTACTACTGAAAAGATATTTTCAGTTCTTCAATGTTCTGAACATGATAAAGTCATCCTAGCAGTGTATCGTTTGGAAGGAGATATTGATCAATGGTGGAATCTTATTAAGAATACGAGGCAAAGGGATGAAATTGAGTCCATGGAATGGGACAAGTTCAAGAACTTATTTTTCAATAAGTACTTCCCTCATATTATCCAAACAAAGATGGAGAAAGAGTTTCTTGAACTGAAGCAAAAGGATGATGAATCTGTTGGTACTTATGAAGAAAATTTTACAAGACATGCAAGGTACACTTCTGGTATTATTATCCAACCTGAGATTAAGATCGATCGATTCTTTAGTGGCTTAAAACCAAGTCTTCGAAGGGCGTTAGCCATAAGGGAATTCAATATCTACGAGGAAATCGTTCAATGTGCTCTCAAAGTCGAGATAGAGATTGTAGTAACCCATCAGTCATATGGGTTTGATAAGAAGAGGAAAATGGAATTCAAAGGAAAATTTAAAGAGAAAACTGAAAAGAAGATGAGCTTAACCTTATGCTCAAAGTGTGGAAAGAAACATGGAGGGAGTTTTCTTAAAGGGACAAGTAAATGTTTCAAATGTGGAAAGGAAGGTCATCGGGCATTTGAATGCCGCAATGATGGGAAGAAGATGTCTAATGATGAAAAAAAAGGAAGGGATACACAGAATGACCCTACTACACTTCAATGTTTCAAGTGTAAGGAGATGGGGCATTATGCCAATCAATGCCCAAATACAAGGGTTGATGATGATGGTCGACGTCAACAAACTCTTAAGGCTAAAGACAAAGGAAAGTCGCATGCAATTTCTATCAGCTATGTGGAGTATGATAATGATGTTGTGAAAGGTACACTTACCATCCACTCTAAAGTAGAAAATGTTTTATTTGATTCTGGATCCACCCACTCCTTTATTTTTGAATAATTTTCTAAGGATATCACCGTATTACCTCAATAGTTAGATGTTGAGTTAGCTGTGACAACACCTAATGGAACAACAGTCGCATCAAAAGTTTATAATTCTTCTCTGATTGAAGTTTGTGGGAAAGTGCTTCCTGCAAATCTTGTGATCCTTCCTATTGTGGAATTTGATGTGATTCTTGGCATGGATTGGCTTTCTCTACATGGAGCTCATATCAATTGCCAAAGAAGAGAAGTCACATTTCATATTCCAGATCAATCTATGATCGTCTATCGATGCCAAGATGAACATGACCTTCCAGTGGAAATTTCTTCCATTTTATGGGTATTGATTCCACTAAATGAAGGTTATTTATCTCGAATGGTTGGTGAGAAACTCACGATTAAGAATATGCCCATTGTACGGGAGTTTGATGATGTCTTTCCAGAGGAATTACCGAGTCTTCCACCAAATCGTGAAGTTGAGTTTTCAATTGAACTCGTACCAGATGCTTTGCCTATTTCAAAGACACCTTATAGAATGGCCCCAATTGAGTTGCAGGAATTAAAGAAGCAACTCCAAGAGGATCTTGATAAGGGGTTCATACGCCCTAGTGCGTCACCTTGGGAGCACCTGTTCTGTTTGTTAAGAAGAAAGATTGATCAATGAGACTCTGTATTGATTATTGAGAACTTAACAAGATCACCATCAAGAACAAATATCCTCTCCCGCGCATTGATGACCTATTTTCCCAACTACGCGGAGCTCAATACTTTTCCAAGATTGATCTTCGTCCAGGGTATCATCAATTATGGGTCAAAAGGGAGGTTATACCAAAGACGGCTTTCCGTACAAGGTATGGACACTATGAATTTATAGTGATGCCATTTGGTCTTACTAATGCCCCTGCTATCTTCATAGATCTAATGAATAGAGTCTTTAGAGACTATCTTGATCAGTTTGTGGTAGTCTTTATAGACGATATTCTTGTCTATTCAAAGAGAAAGGAAGAACATGAAGATCACTTGAGAATTATATTTAAGACCCTGAGAAAGGAGAATCTTTATGCCAAATTTACCAAGTGTGAATTTTGGCTTCAAAAAGTTTCATTTTTGGGTCAAATAATCTCAAAAGAGGGGATATCTGTGGATCCAGCAAAAACAGAGGTTATCGAAAGATGGTCGAGACCAACAACAGTAACTAAGATCCGAAGTTTTCTTGGTTTGGCTGGATATTATCGACATTTTGTGAAAGATTTTTCAGGATTATCTAATCCACTCACCAAGTTGACTCAGAAAGGAGTTAAGTTTGTTTGGAAGGAGGAATGTGAAGAGAATTTCAAGGAGTTGAAAAGAAGGTTATCCAGTGCACCTGTGCTCACACTACCTTGTAGGGTAGAAAGGTTTGTGATCTACAGTGATTCATCCAAGAAGGGATTGGGGTGTGTTCTTATGCAAAATGATATGGTGATAGCTTATGCCTCACGACAGTTGAAAATACATGAGCAAAATTACCCAACTCATGATTTGGAGTTAGTTGCGGTAATCTTTGCATTAAATATTTGGAGACATTACCTTTATGGTGAAAGGTGTGATATTTATAATGATCATAAAATTTTAAAGTATATTTTCACACAAAAGGAGCTGAATATGCGCCAAAGAAGATGGTTGGAGCTGATTAAGGATTACGACTGCTCAATTCATTACCACCCTGGGAAAGCAAACAAGGTGGTAGATGCATTAAGTCGACAAGACCATGCTAGTTTATCCATGATGAGGATCACAAAAGATCCAATATTTATGGATTTACAATGGATGGATCTTGGAATTATAATGAAAGGGGGAAAATCGTATCTTTCTCAAATGAATGTTCAACCATCTATACATGTGAAGATTAAAGAGGCACAGAAAGAAGATATGGAGTTACAAAAGAAGGTGAGAAATGTTCCTGAATTCAACCTTGATTGTGATGGGATAATAAAGTTCAGGAATCGGGTTTGTGTTCCTCTCATCCCTGAATTAAAGAAGGATCTTCTGGATGAGGCTCATAGTTCTTCATTCTCTATTCATCCTGGAAGCATGAAGATGTATAGGGACCTGAAAGAGTACTTCTGTTGGGATGACATGAAAAGAGATGTTGCTGAATATGTCTCTCGATTCTTGGTTTGTGAACAAGTTAAAGCTGAGAGACATAAGTCTAAGGGGATGTTACAACCATTACCCGTACCCGAATGGAAATGGGAAAACATCACTATGGACTTTGTCACAGGACTTCCAAAAACATCCAAAGGCAATAATGTTATCTGGGTCATAGTTGATCATCTTACAAAGTCTTCACACTTCATTGCTATTAGAGAGGATTTCTCTCTAGATCAGCTTGCCATGATATATGTAAAGGAAGTGGTAAGATTGCATGGAGTACCACTTTCTATTATATCTGATCGGGATCCGAGATTTACCTCAAAGTTCTGGTGAAGTCTTCAGCATACTCTGGATACAGAGTTGAGTTTCGGCACTACTTATCATCCTCAGACAGACGGTCAGTCTGAGAGAACAATTCAAACTCTAGAAGATATGTTGAGAGCTTGCTCTATGGATTTCAAAGGTGGTTTGGATCAACACCTACCTTTGGTGGAATTTTCTTATAATAATAGCTTTCACTCCAGTATTCAGATGGCTCCTTATGAATCTCTCTATGGAAAGAAATGCAGGACTCCAACTTGCTGGGATGAAGTTGGGGAAAGAAATCTATTAAGACCCGATCTCATTGATGAAATGGAAGAAAAGGTCAGATCTATTCAACAACACATAAGAGCAGCTCAGATTCAATAGAAAAGTTATGCCGACAACCGAAGAAAAGACATAGAGTTTTAAGTGGGTGATAAAGTGTTCTTACGAATATCTCCTTGGAAGAGGGTCATGAGATTTGGGAAGAAGGGGAAGTTGAGCCCTAGATATATCGGTCCTTTCGAAATACTGGATCGTGTTGGGAAGGTAGCTTACCGATTGGTGCCTCTACCGAATCTCTCTCAAGTTCACGATGTGTTCCATCTATCTCTCCTGAGAAAGTACATACCTAATCCTTCACATGTACTCATCTCAGAAGTTGTACCGCTGAAGCAAGATCTTTCTTATGAAGAACAGCCGATAGAGATTCTTGATCGTAGTGAAAAAGTCCTATGAAACAAGACCACTCGATTGGTGAAAGTTTTATGGAGGAACCACCAATTAGAATAAGCTACATGGGAGCTTGAGGATATGATGAGGGAGAGGTATCCTCATCTGTTTGTTACAAAGTGATGAATTTTGAGGGAGAAATTCATTTTAAGGGGGGTAGAATGTAACACCCAAGACTTTTATGTTATATAAATCATCAAAGGAATCTTTTTCTACACACAAAACTTGCTTGTCTTTCTTTACACGAAATCGCGACCTTCCTCGATAGCTTGTGTCATACGCAATATTGAGTTTCACTAAACAATGATATGCTAATAAAATATTATTAAAACTAGCCGTTATGAATAGTAATAACCAATTTTTGAAATTTTATAAATTTTATTTTTCAAAATGGACTTCATTTTTGGATTCAGAATATCAAAATTATCCTAGGGTAAAATTTTGGTATTTTTCTGAAAAATTTCAATTTTAGATGAATAGTGAAACCACTAAGTGGTAGTTAAAAAACTGAATTTTTCATAAAACTTAATTTTACCGCATCTGTGAGTGGAATTTCAAAAATCTGAGAGACACAGTTGATGACAGTAAGTAAAATGTGGTTCAATGAGATGAAAATAATTTTTGGTGAATAGTAACTTTTTACTTTTATTTACCACGGTTAAAAGTAAATAGGGTAATTAAGGGTAAAAATGATATTATTATTACCCTAACACATGTCCTAATTCTATTTTATAAGTGTAATTAGACCAAAAACAAACTTATTAATAACATATGACCATTTAGATCCGCTTTTATTAGATTAGGACATTTATTATTAATTTATTTAAAGAAGGGTTAAAATAGTTAAAATCAAAGTTTAATAAGTAAATAATTTTTAATATAAGGTTATATATAAGATAAATTCGACTATAAATATTCATTAGAAATCTAAAAATATTTCCTACATAATGGTATTTTATTTGTAATTTTTAGACATTAAATAAGTTAATTTATTTATGACACAAAGATGATACAGTAATTATCTTATTAATGAAATATTGACATAATTGATGTTATAAATACACAAATAAATGTAATTTGAGACTTTTTATGAATTCCATTAATTTTATAGGTTGATATGACATGTTATTATTGATTTAATTAACTTTTTTTGAACTAATAATTCTGTTATTATTTTTACAAAAATCAATTACTAAATAGTGTCAAAATTGACATAAAATTGTTTTTAAAACAAATATTATATTATTAATTGTTATTTTATTCCTAAAAATATAAGGTTCAGCCAAATGACTTAGATAAGGTTATATATATTAATAATAAATAACTTGGGGTTCGTTTGGATTGTTATAGTAAGTTTATTAACCTTATAGTGTAAGAACACAAGAAGACACGGTAAAAGTAAAATTATTTAACTTAATGTTAAATCTAAATGATAAGGTCAAAATAGGAACCTAAACTTGTCTAAATTCTATTGGATGAGAGGATTTAGACCCCTCCCCACCTTAGCTTCGAAATAAATCAATTTGGAGCTATTCAAAACCGAATTTGGCTTTATAATAAAATAATATTTTAGTGCCCCTCTCCTCCCTTATAAAAGGGCACCTCCTCCCTCTCTTCCTCACACAACTTTGAGCCTTCAAGCTCGGCCAACCCCTGACACTTTCTCCTCTCCACTTCCCTAGAGACATCCTAGAGGTCCTGGTCTTCTTCAAAGACCAATTTCAGTGCCCTAAAAGGAGGTCTCAAAGAAGCACTTCAAAGAAGAGGTAAGGTCTGTTACCGATTCTTTCATCTTTATTTCTTATTCCACTTCTTCTTCTTTAGTTGTTTCATTATGAAGTAATAACATCAGTATCACTCATATACTGATATGTTATTATAAGTATTAAACAACCCTATTTCACCATCTATCCATCCTACGGAAAATTAAATCACCGCGCGTGCGTATGTACGGAATACTGTCTACACGTCGTGGTGTAATCTATTTTCCACCACCACCTTACTTGGATGGGTATAATGGTGTAAATAATGACTATATATGATTATTTTAAAGTGATATTGATTCTTAAATAGTATACATACACTCCAATACAATTCCATGATCATGGGAACGATATCATCGCTCGTGCGTACGTACGGAGTACCGTCTCCACGATGTGATGCGACTCGTTCTACATGATCTTCATTGCATAATGATTATATAAATGAATTGAATGAATGAATATGATATATATTACACTAATAACATTCTGTAAATGTGGTATCTATAACCTAAAGAGAAGAATAAGAATTTATTCGACAAAACACGCATAAGAACAAAAAGTAATAAACACCCTAATAACAAGTTGTAATGAAATATTACTAATAAGAAGCTAAGAATATGACCATATGTGATATCATAACAATGAGTATGATTATGGAATAAGTCAATAACATTATTTAAATCATTATACAAGAGGTTCAGATACGTACAAAGTATATCGGACCTAAGGTAAGGGAAATATCACAATCTCATTTTTATCCAAGATTGTTTATACTTTGGCATTTAATGGGGTGAATTTTATCATCCACATCCATGTTTCCTCAATATGTAATATTATTTCCATTCACCTACAATTGTTTAAATCCTATTTTACCCTTCGGTGAGTTTTTAGTAAAAGATATGAAAGGAATCTTTGTCGTTTTTCGTACGAGGTACTTTTTTGACTTTTCTGACAAAAGTACGAGAAGAATGTTTTTTTAACTTATACGGAATGAATGGATTTTTAAAACATTATTTCCAAGAAGCTTCCTTTACAAGTTTTCAAGTTTATTTTTAATCAACTTCTTTTAGTTTAAAATTGTATGACATGTTAAGAAAGGAAAATATTTTTGAAGTAGAAAGGATATTTTCCTCAAGAATGGAGTTCAAGAGTTTTATCAAAATTATTTTCCATCTAAGATAATATAGGGTTCTGTTTCTATACCTATTATTACATAGATTTGATTATGTTGTGATGGAAATATTTTTATGAATTCATTTATCTTATATGAATTGTTTTATGATGTCACGATGTTTAAGATTCCCATTTTTATTACATGGGTTATGCTATGATGTATGGTTTAGGATTTTGTGGCACACATAAGAATGGTATCATTATGAGATGGGTGGGACCTATATCTCCCTCCAATGCATTGGGTAAAGATTTTATATCTCATGAGATAGACATGGCTGGAACGGAAGGTTAAACCGGTTGCGTGAAATAGGACTGAAACGAGGAGTGAACTCGGTTCATATATGGACTTTATCCACTAAGATAGTCTTGGAAATTAGTCTTGACTAACAAGAAATGATTATCAATTATTATGTGTGTATGCCACAAAGTTTCATGTTTTAAGTTATGATTATTGGGATTACATTTCACTACTATGATTTATCCCATGTTATGAAATTATGATCTCTTTTTCAGGTTAAGATTTCCAAAAGTTATGTGCTTATATATATGATGTGATTGATATTTCTTTTGTTTACCCTTACTATGAATTTGATCTCACCCTTTTGTATATTTTATTTCCCCAGGTCAGGAAGAAGGTTATTAAGTAGAATATGCCAAAAAGGGACTCTAGATATGATAAAATAAATGGGAGGCAAAGTAGATGCTTTATGAACCAGTTGTTTATGCTTTCCAGTTTCTAAAGACACTATACCTATACGGTCCTTTCATGGTTTTGTTATATGTTTTAATAAGTGTGCTTCAATTTTTAAGTAATAACAATGTATTTAAAGTATGGGTTGTTATAGTACAGGTGCTTGTTTAAGAATAATTGTAGCGGTTTCTAATTTACTCATTCTCCTTCCTGGAGCTGATGAAATTACATGAGCTTTATCCTTAGTCTTTATAATAGAATCTTAAATCTTTTGAGTGATTGAAGTGAGGTCTCGAAACCCTACTGTGTATTTCACAGTGATCAACGGTGTGCATAGATCATCATGAAAAGTTTCCACATAGATTGGAAACAATTCCTCTTGAGGGAGTGCTAAGCTCAGGGGATATGTTAATCCCTTCCAGAAAGCAATGAAATATAAAACCCTTTCATTCTTCCTTTTCTTATAGTTTATAAGATCAAAAAATTTTGTCTTTGGAAAAGTTGAGATGAATTGAATAAGGAATCGTTGGCGGAGATCCTCCCATACGGTAATTGACTGGGATTGCAAGCTTGTGTACCAGACAAAGGCAGGACCTTGTACTGATTGTACAAAACACCTGAGCTTAACTGCTTATTTTTGCTGAGGGGTTCCCATCATAGGATCGCAATGAGAAACAAAATGTGTTAAGTGTTTCTCTGGGTCTCCCTAACCATTAAATATTGGGAATATAGTACTTTCAAAATTTCATGGGGGAGGAATTGCATCAACCCATTCAGGGTAAGCTCTCTTTTCTGGTTGAATTTGAGCATGCTTTACCTCCATAACTTCCAATCGAGATGTTAATGACTCAATAGTAGTTATTAACTTTTGAGAAACATCCGGTTGAGCTTGGACCTGAGAAGGTGCAATGACTGGAGCTTGGATAGATGTGGTGGCTGGTACTGCAACTGATGGTAGCACTGCCAATTTTTGTTACACATGACCCGTAGTATTAGACCTGTGAGGGTGTAATGGTAGAGGAGGATATTCTTGATCCATCTCGGTAGTCGCAACAAATTCTCTTGGCTGACTAACTCCAGCACACTTAGGAGGAAGACTACCCTGAAGTAGTTCTGCTTTCAACCTTTTCAACTCCTTCATTTCTTCATATTATTGTGCAAATATTTTCTCTAATGAGAGTGACTGGCCTTCTCTATAAGAATTGTATGTAACCTGATTCTTTCCTTTCCCATTATTAGATCCCCTTCGGAGAGTGGTAAGTGGGTTACTTGAAGGATTACCTAAATTCTAGGTAAGCCTTTGATTTCGTGTACGCACACCTTCTTCATTTGTGTCTGTGCATACAACTTCTTGAGCAGAAACCTCTTCATCTGATCCCTCTGATTGAACCTCATCTGGTGGATATGCAACAATAACATTAATGACATTAATTGATTCATAATGCATTGCATCTCTTCTATTGGAATTTCTACAATAATGCCTTTTTCCATGTCCCTGATGAGATATTTCCTTTTATCAATAGAAGACTGACTTTCTCTAAGGGAGAGATTGAGGATTTGAAAAAGTCCCCAGTCCTATGGACCAGGGTTGTTCCTGCTATCTTTGCTCAACTCCTCGAATCCTATTTGTTGATTCTAAGGGTTGGGTTAAAAGAGTCCCCAGTCTGGAAAGCTGGGGTTGTTCATGACATGCTATATCTGAGACCTTCTTGAAATCTCTCCTGATCTTGCAGAATTTAGTCCGGAAATTAGCTGGATGCATCAACCTACATCCACTCTTATCACCTTGATCAAAATACCGTTCGTTGATTTTTGACACTTCTGTCACTTGATGATGTTCTTGCACTAAACGAGAGGCATGTTCAATATTCTTGTTTGCTTGATGTAGGGGTAATTCAAAAACTTCTTCTATGTATTCCTGATTTTGAGGAGAACTAGTTGAGGTATGTTCTTGATAAAGCCTTCGATTACAAACAAAGTCCATTAGTTATGGCCGGCCATGGGAAATAACATTGCACGAGACCATTTTCGGCGGGCTTTGCTGACTAGAGAGCACAGTGAAATGTAGTGCTCCATGAACACCCTATCCCCTGATATGAATACCAGATGGGGAATTTGAAATTAACTGGCGAAATATTCTTAGTGAAACAAGGCATGAATGTTGAAGGGCTCTCTGTTGCTTTTCAGCCTTCGGATATTGAGAAACTGAGAGAGAATCCAAATAAAGTTGGCGTTGTAACCCTTATATTATCTTGACATGATTTTTATATTCATCATAAGAAAATATTTTCTTTTTCAACTGACAATGAGTTTTACATATGTTAATACGAATATCATGAATTTCAACTTCCATCAACATCTCTGGATTGTCATACTGAGAATCAGCCAAAGGCCAAAACATAACTGGCACTTCACCGTTCTCCAGTTGTTTTTTCATATTCATTACTTTCTCTTTATCATTAAATGAAGATTCTTCTACCTGATTAGACTCGAGTTGGTGCTTCCTTGCTGTTTTATTATATTCAACAAGATTGGTAGATAATTCACTGATTAAACTAGTAGATGAACGACCCAGAAGTTGTTTGGAGAATGACCTACACCTAGGGCTATCTTCTGAATGAGAAAGTATTTCACCTACTATTGGTAAAGCGTGAGACATGATTGGATTCACATTTTCAAGTGCCTCCAGATAAGTGGGCTTTCTCATCACTACATTTTCCGTTGGAAAATTTTCTAGGTAATGTGCATTATTACTACGGAGAGGACTTTCACAGCCAAATTCGTCATCATAGGGAGGACCACCATGGTGGGTTACAACAAAAGATGAAACATTTTTCTATTTTGTATTCTGACCACACAGAGGGTTCTTGTTGCTCTCATCTAAATATGAAACTTCGAGATCAACAGAATTGTCATGAATCAAGCCTTCATGAGGAACTTTCTGGTGCAGACCTTCGGAATTAATGTTCCCACTATTGGGAACTGAGAGAGTAGAATCTTGAGTTGCAATAGATAATTGTCTGAGTGCATCAAGAACTCCAGCATCGAGTAAGGCCTTGTTACTAGTTGGCCCTTGATTTCTTGACTGTGTTGGGAGGGTCTTCTTATTAGACTCCATCTTACTCACTTTAGGAACCACTTGTTGATGAAAGTGGTCATTATGGGAAGGTGTATATGCCTGCTCAGGAGAAATGATCAGGTTAGGCTGATTACCTCCACTCAAATCAGGTTTATGTGCCTGACATGGATGTCTGTATGATATGGGGGAGTATGCCCCACAACCCTCTTGGACTGGAAAAGATGTGTGTGTCTGTTCCGGAGTGAACTGTTGATGTGTCACTCCACTGGTAGGGATAGATTTTCATTTCTTCCCCTATGATGTTGTTATTGCTATTATAATATCCTGGCAGGCATCCAGAATATGAGCAGGGATTTTCTTCTACTCTTTCACCATTGATAGAATGTGCTTGGTGACTTTATCTGCCGGAACGGGGATATACATCCATTTTGTGCCTGGAGTAGGTGTATGTGTCTGCTCCTTTCCTCCTTTTCCTGTCATTGAATTCTGACAGTACTCATGTCTGGGGGAAGAGAGTTGAATCTGCCTCCTGTTTGCCACTGGAGCTTTCCGACTAACTTCTCTGAATGCTACCAAATGAAACTATTGGTAGACTTGATCAATACATGCAAGTGTATGTGCTTTTTGATTTCACTCCACCAAATGTGGTTGACGAGCTTCCTCCAATACTGACAGACGAGGCTGCTGGCAGGATTGATGAGTGTAAGCAGGTGTATGTGCCTGTTTACTAGTTGTCAACACATTAGGTTGGCGGGCTCCATCATATGTAGTCAAACAAGCCTGCTGACTAGCTAATGATTTATAAACAGGTGTATGTTCCTGTCTATAGTACTCCGCCGGAATTTCCTGGCGGGATTGGCGTGCTGCTGCCAGACGAGTCTGCTGGACAGCAGAATTAAAATGAACGGGTGTGTGTGCTCGCTCATTGCTTTCCACCAAGTTATGTTGGTGGACTTCTCTGGAAACATTAGAGATGATAACCTGATCATTGTTAAATGGTTGTCACCTCTGGTGTTTCTTCTTGCCTGCTCGGGTTCGAGGAACCTGAGCTGAACGCCTGGAGATGACACCCTCATCATGTTGAGGGCGAACTTTCGCATGAGTCTGACGGTGATTGTTGATGGGAGCCCTCGAGAAGGACTCCTGTCTCTTTGATTTAAGGCCCTGAGGGACCTGCTCATTCACTTCCCTAGAATACGGGAGAGAATGGTGATTGCATTCTGGGGATAACAACCCGAAACGGTTAAAGATGGTAGTTAGCACCGCCTACTTCTTGATCGCTGGTCATCATTGTCCAGACGACCAGGGTGAATTATTGACTTGGAGGGCTTGTAGAGCAGCCTCCAGAGTCAGAATAGTACCATTTTGATGGTACTCCTTAACCAGTGCATTTGATACCCAGTGTTGAAGACGCTAAGTAGGTGATGTCGTCCTCAGAGCAGATGATGATCCAGCAGGAGTAGCAGCAAATGCATTCACAGTAGAGGTTTTCACAGCAGAAGTATTCACAGTGATGAACTTAAGAAAATTCATTCTTGTAATGCAGAAGATCTTGGAAAAGAGTGCCTGTTTGATATAACAAACATAATCAAGATAAATTCGGCCGCTGCATCTTTTGGATGAGCACATATGTTATTGACTGTCTTGTTGGCCCTCTCATTGGGTTTAAATAGGGGCTTAACAAATAAGTAAAACATCATTTTAACTTGGTTAAGTATTCACGTTGGGTTCACCATTTTTTGTTTCCTCTGGAATTGGGAATGACCTCATTGATTTAAGGTTCAAACATTCCAAGTGGTTTCTAACGGGTTTGTTCATAGAACCAGAAATATCCAATGATTCTATATCCATTTGGACCTACTTTCCAAAGGTGGGTGCTCACTAGTTATGAACCAATAAGTCTTAAGAATTTTCATTGGTCGAGAGGATGGGAGGTCGGACTCATCACACCTTTTTTAGGGGAATTATTGTCTACTCTGGGACTCTCTTTATAGATTTAAGTTATGTTCATGAATCCTTATTACATTACCAAGTATGAAAATGAGTTTTCCTTTAGATCTGACAATCTATAATTAGTATGAATAAAATTTAGAGAATCTTTTATATGTATTTGAGGTTATTCATTGATAGAGAATCATCTTTATTTCTTATAGATTCTTAGTCAATGGTATCCTTCGACACATTATATAGAAATCTCTTGGTCATTATGATAACCATACTGGTTTTAAAACCACTCAGCGGGGCACTTGAATTTTATTGTCATTCAGAAGGAAATAAATTATATCAGAGTTGGGATCGTACCCGCAGATGGGCTCCCTACGTATCCTTTTTTTATAAAAGTAATTAGAACCCACGTAGTTCAAGTAAAGAAGTATGAGTTTTATGCATGATTGATGGCTCAAAGAAAGATGCCATAATCACTTTTACACTCTAAACTCACATGATTCATGATCGGTGTGAGAAACAAGAGGTATTCGTGAAACCAGAAAATTGTTCCATGAAAGATGCAATTATAAGAAATGATGTGGGGCTTATGTATGTATAACTGCCCAAATAGATGAAGATTAGGATTTACTTCAGGGAAAAAACTCGATAATAAGGTCCATAAAGGTATATGTGCTTTATGGAGATTTGGATACTCTAACTTGGGGATTATTCCTGAGGAGGATTCCCAAATTAAGAGGGGACTTATGATAGGTTTTTACTCCATAGAAGGAAGCCCCAGTCTTCAAGTTCCCATAATTTTGGGCATCCTCGTTAGGAGTAAGCCCCAAGTTCCCAAAATCCAAATTTCCTTAATCTGGGCTTCCTTTTCAGGAGTAAGCCCCAGTCATAATTCCCTTTAACCTGGGCTCCTTCTTTAAGAGTAATCCCCAGTCATAATTTCTCTTAACCAGTCTTAATTTAATTTTGACTTGGGCTTCCTTCTCCGGAGTAAAACCCAATCATATGTCCCCTCTTAATTTGGGCATCCTCCTCAGGAATAATCCTCAAGTTAGAGTATCCAAATCTCTATAAAGTATGTATACCTAAATGAACCTTATTCCCAGGTTTCTTCCCTAAATTAAATCCTAATCTTCATCTATTTGGGAAGTTATACATACATAAGGCCGACATCATTTCTTATAATTGCATCTTTCATGGCACAATTTTCTGGTTTCACTAATACCTCTTATTTCTCACAAGATCGTGACTCACGTGAGCTTAGAGTGTAAAAGTGATTATGAAATCTTTCTTTGAGCCATCAATCATGGATAAACCTCATACTTATTTACTCTAACTATGTGGGTTCTTATTCCTTTTCAAAAACAAAGGATACATAGGTAGCCCATCTGCGGTATGATCCCAACTCTGAAATAATTTATGTCCTTCTGAATGACAATAAACTTCAAGTGCCCCGCTGAGTGTCTTTAAAACCAGTATGGTTATCATAATTACCAAGAGATTTCTGTATAATTTGTCGAAGGATACCATTGACTAAGAATCTCTAACAAATACAGATGATTCTCTATCGATGAAGAACCTATAATACATATAAAAGATTCTCTAACTTTCATTCATACTAATTATTGATTGTCAGATCTAAAGGAAAGCTCATTTCCATACTTGGTAATGTAATAAGGATTCACGAACATAACTTAAATCTATAAAGAGAGTCCCAAAGTAGACAATAATTCCCCTCAAAAGGTGTTATGAGTCCAACCTCCCATCCTCTCGACCAATGCAAATTCTTAATCCTTATTGGTTCATAACTAATGAGAACCTACCTTTGGAGAGTAGTTCCAAATGGATATAGAATCATTGGATGTTTCCAGTTCTATGAAAAAACCCGTTAGAAACCACTTGGAATGTTTGAACCTTAAATCAATGAGGTCATTCCCAATTCTAGAGGAAACATTGGCATTCTAAGAATACCATAAACTATAGAATATTTCTTGGTAATTTATTAAGGTAAATGGTCAGGTTTTGGTTGATCTTGAAGGCTCAAAATGATGTGAAGCGGTGAGGGGGGAGGTGTCATTTTATAATTGAGGTGGGGGGAACTTTTAGAATCTCCAAAAATATTAATTTATGATAAAATAAAGTCCCATAAAAACAACTAAAATTTCATATTTTAGAATTTGAGATTCTATAGGGTTGTAAAATCATCAACCAATAAATTTTAGACAATTGTTTCTCTCAATTTCTACCTTATAATTTTAATTTACTCTTGGTTATTCTATTTAAATTTTAACTAAGGTAAAAAATGTTTAAATATATAAAAGAGTGTGATTTTTACTAATTTTATATAAATTATACTATAAATTAAAATTGTATAATATTTTAGACCATATAATTATTGTTTTATATTTTTAAAAATATTTTTTATTTTTAAATAATTTAATAAAACATTATTTTGAAAAAATATCAATTGTTTAAATTTTTTTAGTATTCATTTCATGAATTTTTCAAAATATCAAGAAAAAATGTACCCTAGAAATAAATATATTATTATATCCCTAATGGGTCAAGGTCATCAAGAAAATTCATTGGTCATATTAATTATCCAAAATTAAATTTATTTTAATATTTTTAATAACTTTAATTTGATATTCCTTTTAATAAAATAACCAGTAAGTCAGTTTTGTATAATTATTTAATATATAAATTTGTTTTAAAATAATTAAAAATAAAATACCTTGAAAAAGATAACACTATTGGATTTCATATAAATATTTATAGTCGAATATATATTCTGAAAAATCCTATATTAAAAATGTTATATTTATTAAAACAAGAATGTGACAACTTTAACATTAATTTAAATAATATATTATAAGTTTCATAATCATTTACATGTGTTTCCAAATGGTAAATAACTATAACCTTAAATGATTATTGTCACACCCTGACCGCTGCTTTAACTTATTTTAATTATTTTGGGTCTTTCTTTGAGTAGTGGTTTGAATTGATTCTAATTTAAAAGGGATTTGGGATCTTATATGGGTGCGCTCTCGTACGCGAGACCGTGTGTAGTGCCCAATCATAATTGGATGATGTTTAATTATTAAATGTGTTATTATTTTGGTGCACAACCTTGCACATGACCAAGCACGTTGCTAGACCCGACTTGAGTTTTTTGCATTTTGATGGTAAATGAGTTTTTTGGCTTGGTAGTGTTCGGCGTGTGGGCAAGGAATGGGCGAAGCCGCATGGCTTCATCAGATATTCATGCGACCTACTCGGTGCATGGGTAATCAATTAATTAATGAGTTTAATAATACGTTAAGCACAAAATAAAATATAAAAAATGATTAATTAGTTCAAGAATTTTTTTTATAAAAACAATGATAATTATATTTGGATTATTTATCTTATTTTATTATTTCAGTTAATATTTTAATTGGTTAGATAACATTAAATTAATACAGTGGTTGTAAAATTATCAGCATGTTACTTTTTATGTTATTTTTATTATTATTAATTTTGTTATGATTTTAATTATGTTATAATAATAATAATTATTATTATTATTTTATATATATATATTTATAAGTTATTGTTATAAGTTTGTTTAGGTTTTTATTTCTTTTTTTTCTTCCCCCTCTTTCTCTCCCTCTCTTACGCTACCTTATCCCTGTGTGGATCCCCTTTCCCCTACAACCCTAGCGCGGCACTCCCCCTTTCCTCTTTCTCCCTCCGGCCGGCGCCCTCCACCCACTCCGACAAAACCGAGCTATGTCGTTCCTCTTTCCCGAACAATTGCTGCTCCCCCCCCCCTCTTGAGCTCCCTCTATTGTGCGCGACCCAGACCTCCTCGTCAAGGAATCCCTACCGACCCGCTCTAGTTACACACGGTCGGGGTCCTCTGGCGCATCGAACCAGCGTGTCCCCTCCCCTCCGGTCTGCAATCGTTGTGCCACATCACCCATATCCCCCCCCCCCTTCTAGCTACACTGACTGGTTTCCTGATTCCTCCTCGGCAGGATTCAACACCGGTAATCCGCACCTGCCTCATCCAACAGGTCCGACGCACCCCCCCCCCTCTTTGGCTCGAATGAAGACCTGACAACCCCTCCTTTAGCCACACACCACTTGGTTTTCCAGCCAGAGTTCAGACGACATCCTTTTTCCGGCACGACTCAACTCTGGAACCCCCATCTTACTCAGTTGGCCTCCCACAACCCCTGTCATAGGTACGTTTTACTTCAAATAGTCATTCAGTGTTTTTGATAGAATTGAGAGTAAGTCTTTCATGTTATTTAAGGCCCATTTGTGATGATTTTGGTTCAATTTTGGTGTAATTGTCTTAATGTTTTGATGTTAGAGTTTATTAGAGTTTATTGCGGAAAATTTGGTGCATGATTGGAGATTTGCTTTGATATTTGGGGTTTTCTAACACCGAGGTAGGTGGTTCCATGTATATTTATTGTTTAACAAATTAATTTGATGAGTTTGGTTAGTTTAGCACATTTATTTATAAGTTTTCCAGCTGTGAATTTGGTTTTTGTTGGGATCTAATGCGCATTGATATGGTAGTATCATGTTTATACTGCATGTGGGTAATTCTTGTTGTGGAAAACACATGCTGAACTATTTAATAGTGTTTTAAAAATTGTGAATTTTTTTTTAGAATGTGAAAAGAGTGCAAGTTGTGATTTGGCTTAGCGTCTATATGCGTCATATCATAAATGATCTTTTGAGTGGATTTTTTGCATTTTAGTTGTACGGCGTATTTTTTAAATGGGTTGGAAAGTTTTTTTGGCGGTTTGTGTAACTGTAGTAATGGTATTTTCAATTGTGTGGGTGGATTCCTTAATTGTGTGCGTAATGAGGACTGTGTTCTAGGGGTGAAGTCGTGTGCGTGTGGTCGTGTAAGGGGGTTTGGGTTGGTTTAGTGTGTAAAGTGGTATTTTTCTCTTTAAAATTTATTTATGAAAAAATTGGGTTGTTTTATTAAATAATTATTAAGGGGGAAAATTTGTTTTGGTTAAATTTTGAGAATATTTTTGGTGCGTAAAGCCATGCGACGTGTGTGAAATTTGTTTAATAAATTCTGTTAGTGGTGTGTTTGATAATGAAAGTGATTTCATTGATGTGCAGTTGTTTCAATTGGTTGTGTAACTGATGCATATTTAGTTTTGAGATATTTTTAGTGTGCATATTATTTCAAATGGTTTTTGTGTGTGTAAATGGTGGTTTTAGCGTGCGTAATGTCTTGTCTGGTTTTAGTATGTGATTATGACATAAGACTTAAACTATGAACTACTTGAGCACAAGTGGGAAGCCCGGGTAGCTAGGAGGGTGCACTAGACTAGTGTGTTAGTGTTCCGGAGGTGACTCAACCCAGTTTCATAGGCAGGATTGATGATTGCAACTCTAACTAAACATATGGTTTTCTGAGGGTCGTGGCCTTCTAAGCCATGTTTTCTGAGGGTTGTGATCTTCTAATCCACGTTTTTTGAGGGTCTTGGCCTTCTAAGCCATGTTTCACCGAGACATGAAGATCTAGAGGCCCAAGATAGCTAACACCCACGCAGCCTCTCCCATATTAGTGATCATTGGTTACTTTACACTCATCAGTGTGACAAATGGGTTATTTTTTTAAAGTAAGTTTGTGTGTGTGTGTTTTAATTTAAGTTGTTCCCTTTGAAACTATTTTCTTTAATTCCATTTTTTTTAAACTGTTCAAGCATTTATTTATTTTCTTTAGTTAACAGTGCAAATGTAGTTTTCATTTAATAATTATGCATGGAACCTTTTCTCGGTGGCATCCTACTGGGCTTTTATCTCACACCCTATATACACCTTTGGGTGTATGTAGGATCTGTTTCTTCTATATTCTAGGTCGAGGAATCAGGCTTAGCGATGATGGTTCGAGTTGTATTTTCTTTCCCATTCAGGTTGGTGACGGCGACTTGGGGACGTGATTCCTCATGTTGCATAGAGGTTTGTGTTGGAGTTTTGGTTTCTCCTTGGTGTAGTCTCTTTTGGATTTTTTGTTCAAGTTATTAACTTTAAAATCTGAACTTGGTATAAGGGTATGTTTGGTTGTCTGTTTTTAGTTTCAATTTATTTATCTTGTTGTTTGTATTATATTCATTTGTTCGGGTAAATCGTTCCCAAGTTTTATTTTTGATACTGGGGCACTTGTGCCAGTCTGTGGGGATTGGGAATGCCCCTCAGGCCTTGCCGCGGACCGGTTTGGGTGTCGGTTCGGATGATGACCCGGCCTGGTTCGTGACAAAATGGTATCAGATAAGGTTGTTCTTATTATTTGGGGTTTCATGTAGATCGAAGATAGGATTTTCGGTACTCAATTGGTAGGTGCGGGAAGAGCGCCGCAAACTCTTACTTGTTTCGATCCTCGAGTAACCAGGGGTAGTCCGGGATCTAAGTTTTGGATTTGGTCTTTGTGGATGGGGGATCACAATAGGAGTAAACCGGTAGTATGAACATTCTTACATGGAGAAGCAACCCATGTGATGCCCGACAGTACGGTTTGACACTCCAAGTGGTTGGTGCTTGCTTAAGGCATGGTCTGCTAAACCATGTAGCCAAGATAGACCCGACCACTACTCCTTCATCCAGGTTATTTAATTTTTGGGATGTCTTGTTTCAGTTTTAGGTTGGTGAAAAAGTGTTTTATTTTTATTTTTAAAGCATAGAGAACCCTGGGGTTTCTCTTATTTTTCTATTGTGACGAGTTTAACATGATTTTTGGGGTGTGTTCTTTTGAACCTTGTTTCTGGAAATTGGCGCTTGATTTTTTGAAGTTGAATATCTAAAATAACGTCTTGGCTTATCTGAAATTGAAGTGGGTTGTTTTAGAAATGGAAATCCTTCTAGAAAATTTCCTTGAATTTTTGAAATGGTTTTGAAAAAAAAGGTATTTTCAAATATTGAGAATGTTTTTTTTTTTGAAAGTGGAGTAGCCTTGTTTCTTTTTATTGGTATTCCTATGGGTAATCGCATGTGTATGTGGACTTGACTAATGGATAGTTGGTGGATCATGTGGATAGGTGTGTGAGTGGCACAAAAATTCATATCTGCGAGGCATCTAGGAATATCAGTGGTGAGTGATTGATTTTTAAAGCTGCCTTTTGTTTCCTGAAAAGTGGGGTTTTCTATAAAATGGGTTTTTGTACTTAAATGGTTTTGGAAATTGGGAAAAAGTTTTTGAGTCCGGAGTGAAAGCGATGAGTTCAAAAGAGTTGTTGTGTTTTAATGTATTATGCTTGGTTTTTTTCAAGTGACTGTTTTTCTTTAAAAATGAATTGATGTTTTAAATTAGAATTATTGGATTTTTTCTAGAATGTGGGTGTTTTTTTGTGATGTGTTTGGATTTTTGGAAGGCTATTTTTCATTTCTTGTTTGAGATATGCCCCCTAGAAATGTTACATGGATTCCAGAAGGTCTCTCTCAGTTCTTGTCCCGGCCCAGACTCTCAGTGGAGTGGCAGAGTTGGTTTATTCTTGGTTGTGTCATCTTTTTGTGGATGTTGAGGTTGATTGAGTATTTTTGAATGCTTTGAGAATTTGGGAGTGTCTCCAGTTTTTTAGGAACTCTTAATTTAGTGTGGGTGTAAGTTTTATCGAGTGTGTTTGGAGGAGCGGGACTACACCAGCAAACGGTGATCGTTCTGTTTTTGTTGAAAATGAAGATGTCTTGAGTGATCCTCAAGACTAGACACATCCCGCTGTCACACCTAAGGATGTGAAGGCAATAGAATGTGGTGGATATCATAGGTGCTCTATCGGTCAACAGATGGAGAAGGATGTGTGTTTGACCTTTCTCATGAGATAGCTTCATGTTCCCAAAAGGTTGTGTCAAACAATTAGTTTAAAGCTCGTAATAGTTGTTGGTCTTGTTCATATTGTGGTAAGTGAAGGTTACTCATATGATGAGGAGCGTGAATAAAAGGGACATGTTCTTGGAGTTCCCCTTCCATTAGTTTGTGTCGTGTGTTGGATAGACCGATCAATTTTCTATCTCTAGTATGGCCAGTCAGGAACTATAAGTTGTTTTCCGAAATTCTTAGTTAGAAAGTTGGTGGAGTGGCTACTTGGGACACAAGGAGAAGTATGTAGGTTGCTTTTATAGTGGAGGAAGTTCCAGTTAGAGGAGGTCAGCTTATGGCTGACTGTGAGGTGGTAGATGCTTCAGAAATCAGGGCCCTAACTATAGGTCTCGGGGTGAAGCTTACGCGCAGTCAAAACTCGTCAGACGTGGTGCGAGTCTGGTTCGACTTAAGTCTGCAGTTACAGCTGAGGACAAATTAAATTTTCTTATTGCGGTATTGCATCTGAAGGCTTCATTTTAGTTGTGATAGGTATGAAGGCTGTGTATTTTTTTTTGCAGTCTTAGTTTGTGGGAGTTCTTCTTGGGCCTTAAAGAGGTTCAGAAAATCCGTATTATTGTAAAGCTAGTGGGTGTGCTCCATGAAACTACTTGTGGTCGGAGATGCTCATGCCTTGTGGAATTGTCGGGTGACTATCTGGTTTGCCTCCTAGTTAGGGGTTTCTTATATCAAAGCTATCTCATGTGGCATAGTGTTGTCCATTGTAGGAATAATTAGTGCAGGTCATCCTGTGAGGTGGGTTCACGATGATGGGTTCAGTCAATATTGCTTAAAGTAAACTGGGAGTTCCCGCACAGGTTTCATGGTGTTGGGAAATTTTAAAATGGTGGGGAGACACTGTGTGGATCTCACTGATGTCCCCTCTTGTGTTGGTTCAACATTGGGAACTTTGAGGGTCAAGATAGTGTTAGAGGTTATATGAGTTGTGAGTTTTTTTGGTTTGAAGAACCAATGTTTGACGAGAACCCTAATATGGTGGGGAGACCACCATAGTATGGTCTTGTGGAAGACCTTGTTTTCAAAGTGCACTTCACGGAGAAACCCCTTGCTTCTACTCTGCCTGACCTCAACCATGCTAATTGGTTAGCTCAGATAGTGGGTTGTTGGACATTTTTTCTTGGAGATATTGAGCTGCCCTGGTAATCTCTAAGTTATGGTTCAGGGTGTTACATGTTGTAGTTTTGTTTGGAGGTGAGTTCCTTATTGTTGGTTATTTTTCGTAGTGATTCGGGCTTTGATTTCTTTGAAGTTTCAGTTCATGGGTGTTTTGAATGCCCGATCTTTGGGTCATTGAGGTTTTGTTTTAGGTGTCTTCATGGTCTCACTTGGAACCCTTTGTTGATTTAGTCTTTTGGGACCTTATGGGGGAAGAAAGTGTCATGCTGGGGAGAATTTTCACACCCCAACCAATGCTTAATCTTAATTTAATTAATTTGGGTCTTTATTTGAGTTGCGGTTTGAATCGATTCTAATTTAAAAGGGATTTGAGATCTTATACGGGTGTACGCCCATACGCGCGACCGTGTGTATCACCCAATCGTATTTGGACAATGTTTTATTATTAAATGTGTTATTATTTGGGTGTGCGACCTTGCACACGATTGTGCACGTTGCTAGACCCGACTTGAGTTTTTGCGTTTTGCTGGTAAATGAGTGTTTTGGCTTGGTAGTGTCCGGTGTGCGGGCAAGGAATGGGCGAAGCCGCATGGTTTCGTCAGATGTTCGTGCGACCAACCCAGTGCGCAGGTAATAAATTAATTAATGAGTTGAATAATAATTTAATAACAAAATAGAATATGAAAAAATTATTAACTAATTCAAGAATTTTTTTTATAAAAACAATAATAATTATATTGTTATTATTTATCTTATTTTATTATTTTAGTTAATATTTTAATTGGTTATATAATATTAAATTAATAAAATGGTTGTAAAATTATCATCATGTTAATTTTTATGTTATTGATATTATTATTAATTTTTTTTATGATTTTAATTTGGTTATAGTTATTATTATTATTGTTATTATATATTTTTTTAAGTTATTCTTATAAGTTTTTTTTAGGTTTTTATATCCTATTTTTTTTCTTCCACCTCTTTATCTCCCTCTCTTGTGCTACCCTCTCCCCACATAGATCCCCTTTCCCCTGCAACCCAAGCGCGGCGCTCCCCCCTTCCCCTTTCTCCCTCTGGCTGGCGCCCTCCACCCACTCCGGCAAAACCTAGCTCTGTCGTGCCTCATTCCCGGACAATCGCTGCTCTCCCCCACCCCCATCTTGAACTCCCTCCGCTGTGTGCCCCCCACACCTCCTCATCGTTGCATCCCCACTGACCCACTCCACTTGAACATGGCCAACGTCCTCTAGAACACTGAACCAGCATGTACCCTCCCCTCCAGTCCGCAACCACTACGCCACATCACCCATATACCCCCCCTTCCAGCTACACCAACCGGATTCCTAGTTCCTCCTCGTCCGGATTCCACACCGGCAGTCCGCACCTACCTCGTCTGACAGGTCCGATGCACCCCCCCCCCCTCCTTGGCTCAAATGAAGACTTGCAACCCCTCTTTTATCCTCACACCACTTGGTTTTCTAGCTGAAGTTCCAACGACATCCTTTTTTCGGCACGACTCAACTCTGGCACCCCCCATCTTACTCAGTTGGCCACCCGCAACCCCAATCATAGGTATGTTTTACTTCGGATGGAAGTTCCTTGTTTTTGGTAGAATTCTGAGTAAGTCTTTCATGTTGTTTAAGGTCCATTTGTGATGATTTTGGTTCAATTTTGGTGTAATTAGCTTGATGTTTTGATGTAAGAGTTTATTAGAGTTGATTGCGGTGAATTTGGTGTGTGATTGGAGCTTTGATTTGATATTTGGGGTATTCCAACACCAAGGTAGGTGTTTCCTTGTATATTTATTGTTTGACGAATTAATTTGTGAGTTTGGTTAGTTTATCACATTTATTTATTAGTTTTCCTGCTGCGAATTTGGTTTTTTTTTGGATCTAATGCACATTGATTTGGTAGTATCATGTTTATGATGCATGTGGGTAATTCTTGTTGCAGAAAACTCATGCTGAACTATTTAATAGTGTTTTACAAATTGTGCAAATTATTTGTTAGAATTTGAAAAGAGTGCGAGTGGTTTTTTGGCTTAGCGTCTATATGTGTCTTATCGTAAGGAGATTTTGAGTGGATTTTTTCCATTTTAGTCGTGCGGCATATTTTTTAAATGGGTTGGAAAGTTGTTCTAGCATTTTTTGAAACTATAGTAATGGTATTTTCAACTATTTGGGTGGCTTCTTTAATTACGTTCATAATGCAGACTGTGTTTTAGGGGTGACGTTGTGTGTGTGGGGTCGTGTAAGGGGGTTTGGGTCGGTCTAGTGTGTAAAGTGGTATTTTTCACTTTAAAATTTATTAATGAAAAATATGGGTTGTTTTATTAAATAATTATTATGGGTGAAAATTTGTTTTGGTTAAATTGTGTGAATATTTTTGGTGCTTAAATTCATGCAAAGTGTGTGAAATTTGTTTAATAAATTCTGTTAGTGGCGTGTTTGATAATGAAAGTGATTTCCTTGACTGTGCAGTTGTTTTAATTAGTCGTGTAACTGATGCAGATTTATTTTTGAGATATTTTTAGTGTGAATCTTATTTAAAATGGTTTTCTTGTGTACAAATGGTGGTTTTGGCATGCGTAATGTCTTGTCTGGTTTGAGTATGTGATTGTGACATAAGACTTGAACTATGAACTACTTGTGCACAAGCGAGAGGCTCGGGTAGCTAGGAGGGTGGACTATACTTGTGGGCTAGTGTTCCGGAGGTGACTCGACCCGGTTTCACTGGCAGGACTGACGATTGCAACTCTATCTAAACATATGGTTTTATGAGGGTTGTGGCCTTCTAATCCATGTTTTCTAAGGTTCGTGGCCTTATAAGCCACGTTTTCTAAGGGTCGTGGCCTTCTAATCCATGTTTCACCAAGACACGAAGATCTAGAGGCCCAAGCTAGCTAACACCCACATGAACTCTCCCCTATTAGTGCTCATTGGTTACTTTACGCTCATCAGTGTGACACATGGTTTATTGTTTTGAAGTAAGTGTGTGTGTGTATTTTAATTTAAGTTGTTCCATTTGAAACGGTTTTCTTTAATTCTGTTTTATTTTAAACTGTTCAAGATTTTATTTATTTTCTTTATTTAACATTGCAAATGTATTTTTCATTTAATAATTATGCATGGAACATTTTCTCAGTGGCATCCTACTGGTCTTTTATCTCACACCCTACATACACCTTTGGGTGTATGTAGACTCTGTTTCTTTTGTATTACAGGTCGAGGCATCGGGTTTAGTGATGATGGTTTGAGTTTTATTGGCTTTCCCGTGTAGGTTGGTGGCGGTGTCTTGGGGGCGTGACTCTTCATGTCGCACAGAGGTTTGTGTTGGAGTTTAGGTTTTCCTTGGAGTAGTCTCTTTAGGGTTTTTAGTTCAAGTTTTTAACTTTAAAATCTGAACTTGTTATACGGGTCTGTTTGGTTTTCTATTTTTAGTTTCAATTTATTTAGCTTATTGTTTGTATTATATTCATTTGTTAGGGTAAATCATCCCCAAGTTTTATTTTTGATACTTGGGCACTTGTGCCAGCCCGTGGGGATCGGGAACACCCCTCGGGCCTTGCCGCGGACCGGGTCGGACGTCGGGTCGGATAACGACCCGGCCTGGTTCATGATAATTATGGTCTAGAAACACTCAAAAAATAATATTTTCTCATGTTTTTTGTTCTTTTAATTATAATTATTATTTTAATAAAAATTATTTTATTGATTTTTCATAAATTAAATAATTTATGCATCATTATTGTATAGGACTTTAAGATAATTATTTATTTCATAAAAATTAAATATAAATTACCATGATAAAGAAAAAAAAAATTATATTTCAAATTAATATTTATAATTGAATTTATCATTTGTATAAACTTATATTTAAAATAATATTTTTATTAAAATTTGAGAAAAACATATTTGACTATTATTTAAATAAAATATATTAAATGTCCTAATATCATCCAAGTGGATTCCAAAGGATAAAAATTCTACCAAAGGATGATTTAGGTTAAAAAACACTCATATAATTATTTTATAACAAATGTTTGAGTAAATTTATAATATTATATTATTATTTTTACCTTTAATTACTTGATTTACCCTTAATTGTGGTAAATAAAATTACTAAAGTTATTATTCACTAAAAATCAATGTGATCATATTAGAAAAAAAAATTCATAATCATTAAAATTTCTTATATCCATTTTTCTAAATTCAATTCACATAATCAGCAAAATTAAAATTAACACTAATCCTACAGATGTGTTGAGAAGGTGGTAAAAATAACGTTTAAAAGTTCAATAAGTTGTTATATATAATTTTAATATAAAAATGATTCTAATGGAATAAATTGGATTAATATATGTATAATTTATCTATTGTGACTTTAAAATTAGTTTAAAATATAAAAATTATTTAAACAAAAAACCAAATTTTTTAACTACAATACAGTATTTTTCACTATTCATCAAAAATTAAAACTTCTTTGAAAAATAATACAAATTAACCCTAACTTAAATTTGAAATTTTGAATTCAAAAATGATTTTTATTTTACCAAAATAAATTTATAATATTGTCTGAAATATTTTTATTATATTTTACAGAAGTATATAAAAATATGTTCCTTTAAGAAAATAGTATTTCTATAGATATAAATACTTTACCAAAAATTATATATTTCATTATAAATATGTTTTACATAGGTGAAAAAATTATAAATAAGATTTAAAAAGTTTTTATAACTATTGATATTACTATGTTCAATTTCTAGGTTATAACTATTTTCTTTAAATAGTTATAATAACAAATTGTTGTTTCATAGAGACTAAGTGTTGTGTATAGAGCAAGAAAATTTGGTGTTGTGTGTAGTGAAAACATAAATTGGTGTTTCATATTACATAATCCAATTGTAGTGCTCTTATATAATAATAAAAATCTATAATCAGTGTTACATGAAGTGAAAAATATCAAAAATATTAAATTAATTTAAAATAATAATAATAATAATAATAATTCATAAAATCTATGGGTGTTACATGTTTGGTTTGGGTGAAGTAAAAGTAAGGTTGATGGTCAATAGAAAGGGTCGAGGCAAGGTTTGAGGGAAATTCATGAGGTAGGTATGTGTTAAAAATATACATCTTTTAATTTTATATCATTTAGGGATTTAGAAATTTGAAAATTTAAAATTTAAAAAAAATAGAATCGAATAAAAAATAAATAAATAAATCATAAAAGATAAATCAGAAATTGTGAATTAAAAACAAACAAATGAAAATTTAAAAAATGAAACATTTTCCAATGGTAGGTAAACCTAACTCTGAGAAAAATCAATGGTGAGAAACTTCGACAGTGAGAAACTATAATGGTAAGTAATTCCAATGGTGAGTAATTCCAATGGTGAGTAATTCCAACGATGAGTAAAACTCAACGGTGTGAAAAAATCCGTGGTGTGTGAAACTCAACCGTGGGTAAAAATCAATGGTGGGTAAAACTCAATGGTGGGTAAAACTCAATGTTGGTTTAAACTAAATGGTGAGTCCGAAAAAATTAAGCTTAACCATAATTAATAATTCCTAATTAATGTTTAATGTACTTAATTTTCTCTAAATTTAAAGGATTAGTAAAAAAATATTAGCAATTTGATGTTCAGTAATAATGTATTCAATAGTTATATCACCCTTTTATAAATGATCTCTCAAAAATTGATTTATTACATCAATGTGTTTTTTATATAATAAGATATGGTGTTTTTTGAAAATTTTATAGCACTTGTATCATCACAATTTATAGGGAATTGTTAGAATTTATATCCATAATCTAGTAATGTGTGTTTCATGAAAAAAATTTGTGCACAAAAGGTACTTGGAACTATATATTCAGCTTCAGTAGTAGACATTTCAAAAAAATATATTTCTTACTACACCAAGAAACTAGTTACATTCCCAATATATGACATGTTCAAGTGTTACTTTTTCTATCTAACTTACAACCACCAAAATCTCTATTTAAATATCTAACTAGGTCAAATTTTTTTCCTCTATGGTAAAATAGTCCTTAATTGGTAGTATCATTTAGGTATTTTAAAATTATTCCTCTATAAATTAATTTTAACTCTTTTTATTTTGCTTGAAAATGATCACACATACACATACTAAATATAATTTCATGTTGGATAGTAGTTGGGTATAGAAGACTTCCAATCATACCTCTATAACTGGTTTGATCCACTTATTTCACAGATTCATCAAGATCAAATTTACATGTGGTACTCATAGGAGTGTCACCACTCTTAGTCTTATCCAACCCAAAATGTTTTAAAATATATTATTTATATTTAATTTTATTTAAAATAATTATTTCTTTATTTTGAAAAATCTGAAAGCCAAGAAAGAATTTCAGTTCACCCGTTAAACTCATTTCAAATTAATTTTTCATCATTTTTGAAATGTTAATACATAAATAATTTTCTGAATATCTAAAAAATAATATCATCTATATAAATTTGGATAACTAAAACATCCTTTAAAATTATTTTTATGAAAAGGGAAGGATCAACTATAGATTTTGAAAATTCATTTGAAATAATAAAAGTTTGAAACCTATCCTACCAAGATCTAGGAGCTTGTTTTAAACAATACAAAGATTTTGTTAACTTAAAAACATGATTTAAAAAAGGGGATTTTGAAATCTAGGGTTTTTTCAACAAAAACTTCCTCAAAAATATACCCATTTAAGAATTCACCTTTTATATTGATTTGATATAGTTTAAAATCAAGATGTGCTACATAGGAAAGAATAATTCTAAAGGATTCAAGTATAGATACAGGTTCAGTGGTCTCTTTGTATTCTACACCCTCTTCTTGATTATAACCTTATGCAACTAGTGTAGCCTTATTCCTTACTATAGTGACAGATTCATCAACCATATTTCTAAACACCAGTTTAATGCCTATAGTCAAGGTTGTTTTAGGTCTATCAAAAAGTTCACATACTTTATTTCCTTCAAATTGATTAAGCTTTTATTTCATATCCATTACCTAGAATTAATTATTAATTGCATCATTTATGTTATTTGGTTCATTTTTAGATAATAATACTAGATGTTCAACCAAGTTTCATAGAGAATCTCTAATTTGTGTACCTATATCTAAGTCTCTAACAAAAGATTCTAAAAGGTGGTATTTTAGAGTCCCAACAACCCTAGAAAAAGAAGTTTTGGTCACCACAGGGTCCTCTATAAGTTAAAATTTAAGAAGTTCCTCAAAATTGGATGATTTTTACACTATCATCAAAATAGAATCAGAAGGTTTGGAATTTATGTTCAAAGTGGATAAATCATCCTCAAGGTTTTCTAAAGGGGTCTTAGGTTCATGTAGATATGTCTCATCAAATTTCATATTCTAAAATTCTTCCACATTCTTGGTTCTTTTTTTAAAAACTCTATAGGATTTACTAGATGTTGAATAACCCAATAAAATTCCTTCATCACTTTTGTAGGAAAACTTGTTAATATTATCCTTAGTTTTAAGAATAAATATTGTTCGACCAAAAAATCTAAAGTAATTAACCATATGATTTCTATTATTCAAAAGTTCATATCTATTTTCCTTTAAGATAGGTCTAATTAAAACTCTATTGATTATATAGCAGGTTGTATTCATATCCACTACCCAAAAGTAGATAGGTAAGTCATATTCATTAAGCATAGTCTAAGATATCTCTTGAAGTTTTTTTACTTCTGATTTCTACAACTCCATTCTGCTGAGGGTTCTTAGGATAAGGGAAGTTGTGACTATATCCATTTTGTTATAAGAATAAGTCAAAGTATTGATTTTCAAGCTCACGACCATGGTCACTTATTGAGGTCTTAATTCTAAGTCTACTTATGTTTTCTATAGATTTATCATACTTGGTAAAAATAAGATCAAGTTTCACTTTTTGAGCTACAAAAATACCCAAGTATACCTATAAAAATCATCTACTAGTATATAAACATGGTGTTTCCCATTTAAACTAGAAAATATGGATGGTCCAAACAATTCCATGTTAACCAAATCAAGAGGTTTATAAGTTGAGACATATTTATTTAATTTAAAATAAATCCTATGTTGTTTACCTTTTTCAAAGGGATTACAGTCTTTTTCGTTTGGGAATTCAGGTTTTGGTAGATCCCTGAATAACCCTTTTCTAGTGATATTTATAAGTGAGTGAATGTTAAAGTGTCTTGGTATCATATTCAAAATCCAATATTCTCTTTGAAAGAAACTCAATAAAGAAACCTTTTTAGAAATTAGAGAATAAATATTAATAGCATAAACATTCTCATTTCGTAAAGAAGTAAATACTAAATCATTTCGGAATTAAAAACATTACAATCGTTTTTTCCAATATTCACATAAAAATTATCATCACATAATTATGAGACTCTAAGAAAGTTATATTTTATACCATCAAAAAAAAGTACTTTAAAATTAAAACTAAATTTGGGTTACCAAATTATCCAAGGTTGATTGTATTTCTTTTAGCATTTCCAACAAAGGTGACATAAACACCACCATCCTTTATAAGGTTCTTGAAACTTTAATAGTATCATGTCATATACCTAGAATATCCATTGTCCATGTACCATATGTTTTTATAGGATCTCTTCAAAATAAATTCCTACAAAAAAAATTTATACAAGAAATGATTTTGATACCCAGATTATCTTAGGTCCATATATCTTAGTGATTAGGGCCTTAAGAACCCATATTTTATTTATATGTTTCCTATAATAATATTTCAAAATTTTGTAAATATAAACATTATTTCTTCCATTTGAAAAATAACTAACAATAAGATTACTCAAATTGGACTTTGGAACAAATGTGCTCTTAACAAATCTTATCTTCCCAGTTTTATAGCGTAGACCAGTGATGTATTTAAGAGCAATTTTTTCCTAATATTTGAGTAAGAGTTTCTATACCATTTTTAAATATTTATAATTAATTCTTAATTTTTCTCTTTTTACAGTTTCAGTTCAGTATTTTCCTTTAATAATTGAACATTCTTTTGTTTCTCTATAGTGATATCATTTCTAACATTATCAGAAAAAACATGCTATTTATTCAGAAATTTATATTAATAGATAATCTCATTAAATGTATCCTCAAGCATGTTGCAGTATTCAAACATTTATTATTTATACATTTCATCATCATTCTCATGTTCATAGTGATCATAACTAAGTAAATATGATGTAGTAGGTACCTTCGAAACATTTTCCATAAAGCACATGTTGGCTCTGTCTGGTTTTTCTTCACAAGTTGAGTAAAAGTCAATGAAGCTAACCTTAGTGGCACTCTATGTGGATTTCATGTATTTATTATATTTTATATCCATATCCGTATACTCTTTCTTTTATTTTAACTAAGTATAGTCTTATTTAACATGTCTTTTCATTTATAAAGATAATAGGTAATCTCATTTGAGTTTTTATCTTTATTATAGCCCTTTTTTAAAGTTCCTTTATTGTCATACAATTCTTTATAACTTGGTTTCCTGAATAATTTATTCTTATTATAGAATTTCTTAAATATTTTGGCATGATAGTCCATTTCCTCATCACCATCTGGTGGTGATTCTACACCACTGGAACTTTCAACTTTTACCTTTTCTTTTTCTTTTTATATGGATGCAGTAGAATTAAAAGAAACAGATTTTATCTTATGTTCATTATCCTCTTTACGATTGACTTTGAGTTCTTATTTTTACATTATCAACATCCCAATAAATTCATTAAATGCCAGTTTACTTATACCATATTATTCCCTTATTGACATAGATGTCCCACTCCATCTCTCTAGAAGGCATCTCAACATTCTCATGTTTTGGTCTTTACCAAACACTAGATTTCCTAAGGATATCATGGTATTGAATATTTCATTGAACCTGAAGTACATATCAAAAAATAACTCCTAATGTTTCATTTTAAATGAATCATATGTGATTATATATGTGTTGAATCTCATTTCATTAATATTAGTGGTTCCTTCATGTTAAATAGATTTAGTATCCCATGTTTCATAGGCAGTTTTACTAACAGATATTCTATTGAATTATTCATATCCTAAAGAACATTAAAGGGAATTCATAGATTTTTAATTGTCATTATAGGTAATCTAATTAGCATTATCCCATGTATTTATAACAGCCTTAGGTAACTCATATTTATCCTCTATAGCATACAAAATTTCAAAACTATTACTCTCTATATTCATTTTCATCATATTTTTTCACTAAGCATATTTATTCCTATTAGAAAATAGAGTTTTGTTAGTAGCATAACCTTCTTCTCAATTATCCATTTAAAGGATAAAATTTATAAATGACAGAAATTTAAGATCTTTAAAACAACTAAAATCATAGCTAAAATGCTTTTGAAAATCCTTTGATACTAAATGTTGATCAGAGTGAGTATCTCAAGAGGGGGGTGAATTGATTAACCTATTAAAATTTCAATCTAAAAAAGGTTTTAATAAAATCCATTAAATTAACTAAAACATCCTAGTTAATCAAAATATAAGATCAATATAAGTTTTTTATCTTTAAAAATATTTCTCAAATATTGATTAAGTCTCAGTTAAAACAATTATGAAAACTACTTTAAATTTTGAAATCAGTTTACTTAATAAAAACCTTATATAAAAACTAATTAAGACTAACTATCAAAGTAGTGGTTTTTTGTATATTAAAATAGATTAATTTTAAATAATAAAAATAAACCAAAAAAACAAAACACACATCAGAATAAATGCAATAGGTTCAATCTCAAGATGAGACCTAATCCTCTCTACATGGAAATAAATTACTTCCAGTAATATTATATTAAAATAATCAATGATCCAAAACCTAGATTGGGTTTAAAACATCAAAGATATCTATTCCACATAGAAACCTATTTCACAATACCATTGGGAACAAAACAAATACTGGTTACATACAGACCTTTTCCACAACACTATGGGAAAACAGATGTAAATAAAGTTTAAGATGATATCAAGTATATTCTAGATAAATAACAAGAGATGTTTTATGTGTTAAATATAGAGAATAAATGCATTTATCATAATGTAAATAAAATATATAGAAATATCTAGTAAAGATATGATGAAAAATCGTGTTGATCTGTCTGATAAGATCTACTGCTCATGACTCTTTAAATGTAGCTTGAATGTTATCTTGAGTCATGTTTTTGAAAAAATTAGTAGAACCTAGTGTTGTAAACTCATTCTGGTGAGTTTATAGGAAGTATTCAAAGGGTTCAATATTCTTCACTTATTCTATAGTTTATCACTGGTAAATATGCTTCGTGTAAGGCCCATATCACAACAATCTTATTTTGATAATGAAATGTTCAAATCTACCTCTTGTTGTCTATTTGTATCTCAGTTCTCTATTATTCTAAAATATCATATTTTTTCATGAGAGATTATACTTATTATTTTAACAAAGGCATGAAAGAGTGTCCATATAGATAAAAATCATCAGGATATCTTGCATCCTCATACTCAAAGATAAAACATTCTTTAATGTCTCTTTACAAAATAATTAAGAATGATCATTAAAATAAGTTATGGAATTAAATTTGATAATGTAGTTATCACATATATTTAATAAAAATAAAAATAAAAGGTACTGGTGAGTCCTATGAATGGTGACATAATATTTGGTAGTGACTTAGGCTGATGGTGAGTCATCTCTAAGGGTGAGACAATCTTTGGTGGTGATTCATCCTAATGGTGACTTAATCTAACTGTGATTCATCTTACCACTTTTCCAATTTTCTATTCTGGAAGTAGGTCATTTGCAATAGTGACTTAGGTTTGGTGGTAGGTCTTTCTAAAATGTATCCAAATTTTCATAGTTCATATCTAATGGTAGGTGTTTTACATACTTTTTCAAATGTTTGGTCCACTGGTGAGTCATCTTCTGATAGTGAGTCTTTCCTATACTTTTCAAAAAAATTGTTCTAGCGGTGAGACATAGCTTATGGTAGGTGATTTAAATACTTGTCCAATTTTTCATTCTAGCAGCGTCCTCAATGGTGATTCATGTCTGACAGGGAGGGTTTTCAACACTTTTCCAAAATTTCATTTCAATGTTGAGTTAACCATGGTCGTGACTCATTCTCAACGATGAGTCATACATAGAAAACATTTTCTGATCTACCTTATAATGTAAAATGCTACCATAAAACAAAAAACTCATTAGTATCATGATAAACATGATTTGGTGATCATTATAACAAGGGTGTCAACATATCTCACTTATGGATCAGTTGTTTATGTGTCCATGTTTACAAAGGCACTAGACCTAAACAAATATGGCATGGATCATTATGTTATGTAATGAATATTCCTCTATTAATATGTAATATCATTATGCCAGATGTTTGGGTCTTTACGAAATAGGTATAGGTGTATATATATATATATATATATTTGAAATATGATCCTATATTCCTTATCATGACACATGAACATACTAAAATCTCATAAAACTATAATAGAAATCTAGTAATTGGTAACTTAGAGGTTCGTTACACATGAGTTGGCTATGAATATGGAAACTCCGCTACCCATGTTCCACACAGACTATATCCTTTCTACCATGTCTCATGTTAGTCAAAAAGAAAGGAAATGAAACTCACCTATGATGCCATTTTATAGCACCCACACCCTGAACTACTAGGTCTGGGATGTAGAGCCGCAACACCTTATGTCTACCTCTCTATATATAAGTGGTTTTCAAATAGTAGTGAGGATCCAAACCTTGTCTTTGGAGATACTATACCCTCAAAAATAATATTCATGCACCAAAAACAATGATAAAATATAATAATAAAAATATCAAATGGAAGTTTAAGTACCATATTGTAAAAAAACTAGGACCCGTGTCATAAAACTAAATAACCAGGATCACAAAGTGGAAATACAATCCTTAGTATGAAAGGTATAAGTAGATAAATAAATAAATGATTCAGAAACCCTCCAGATTCTATCTTGGTACCATTACCAGCACCATGATTTATCTCTCTGTTATCTTTCATGTGCTCGTTTCCCTTGTCAAGATCTATAATCATGAATTATGAACATACATTAAGGTTTTAATGTATGGTGTGAGTAATAAAACCCATTAGGACACCCCCAATACATCATTGACATGTGTGCATAGAAATAATAGGTGTATGGAATGATATAATAAAATTGAAAAAAGCATGAAAAATCATATTTAGATTACTCTTATGCTAAGAAATCCCCCAAGATCCTTGTCCATACCTACCTCAGCTCTATTTGGAAGGATAATCATAAGGATATTTGAAGTGATCAAGAGATAGAAAAAAGGTTGGTGAACATATCTCTCATAAGTCCCAAGACATCAAGTTGGATCCAGCCATAAGTTCATCACATTTTATCTCCATCAAAGATTAGGCCTCAAGGTTATCTTATCATGTCTACACCTTGGGTCTGGAAACAAGGTATTCATACCCCCAATGTCAATTCCACAGGTTTGGCCATAAGTTCATCACATACCTACATTGTGTTTGGTTACATCATCATCATCATTTTATTTCAGGCACACTCCCCCTCTAAGGGATAATCATATCATGATGGTCCACCTCTTCTGATTACCAAAAACAATACCTCCCAAGGTATGATAATTATAGATAACAGGGTAGATCATACAAAGGAAGAACATTTGATGGAATCATGAGAATCAATAGCAACATATAAGTACATGTGATCAATATCAAACATGGATAATAGGATACTCAAGCATAATAATGGAATAAAACATCAAATATGGGTATCACATGATTTGTATGCACACACATGAAATCACTAGAAATCATAGTCAAATAAGGATCATATCAAGGAAAAGAGAGTACACAAGTGCCCCGAATGATAAGGGACTTCTTACATCAATATCATTGATTAATTACTCCAATATTCATTAAAGTATTGAAGCTTGAATCACTTTATACAGACATGGAAAATAGTTTTCACACCAATGATGCCCATATCAGATTTAGGTACATCAAATAAAGGTTTATAAAAAGATACTTGAGGAGATTTCATGCCAAGAAGATTAGTTTTAGAATCACATGCATCAATAAGTCTTTTAATGGGACTATTTTTGAGATATATCGATGAAGAGGATGCCAATTTACCAGATCTGTGGTTGATCAAAGAATGAATCATGAAATCCTCAACAAAACAAGATGAAATCCTCAGATTTAGTCAGTAAACATCCGTCCACCAATAATATATCATCAGAATAGATATCCTATATGAGATTAAAGATGAAAAGTTCTCCAGATGATCAATGTATGATCACTTAACTAAAAAAATACACCATCCACGAGAGTTCTATTTCTAGGAAAGGGATTTCCTTGACACACTGATAATATTTCACTGGATCGTCAATATTATATTATATCTAGAAAGATCACATATATATTGAAAATAGTATTTATTTCTATTATCAATCCACCATCAAGAAGTGGTTTATGAATAATATTCATACCCATGTACCCATAAGATACTCATTATAGAAGGTAGATCAAGATCTGATTAAGATACATCATAAACACACAAGATCTGCCATCGATCTATGAAGGATGGAAGAATTAAACATCATATCAATGTAGAATTAATAGATTTATCATATATCCATTAACATCTCTAAAGGAAGGAAAGAAATTTGGTATAGATCTTGAGAAGACATATAGATCTAGCATCACTAAATTGATCCAATATTTAAGAGCTAAGGGGAGATGAACCAGAGGGCTCACGAATCAAGGGAAAATTTATTAGGTTTGAAATAGGGTTGTTTGGGTTGGGTTTAGGTATTAATTAATTATTAAAATGAGTGGAATTAAAAATACATAGTTTGTTTTCAATGTACATCTATCCAATATCTACCGGCTAGCTAGTGGGCCTCCTTAACTAGCCAGTGGCTAGCCCTCATCGGTTGGTGTGTGAGGTAGAATCACTTGGGTTCTACCAACATAACTGACTTTTCAGTGGTGTATTTAGTTTTCTAAAGACATACTATAACCCCACTATCTAATTGGTGGACTCCATCAATAATTTAGTGGAATTTTATATCCACCACAAGGCCAAGTCTCAACTCATATTTCCAAACATCAATTCATGAACCCTTTATACCAAAAACCAATCTCCAAAACACCTATAATAGTGACAAACTAAAATTGAAACAAAGAATTTAATAAACTTAAAACCTATCATAATTTTATTTAAGCATGGATATTAAATGTTTATCTATTTAAAAATATAAAAAAATGGAATCATTATGGGCCATAAATAATTAAATTTACTAGCAATAGAAAATTTTGTCTCACATCCTTCACTAGCACTAAATCTTTTTTGATGACCATAGAAATCACGTTTAACCTTACCTTGATTTAATATTTAGTATTTATTTGGGTATTTATTCACATGTTAATTTCACATTAAAATATATTTTTCATAATATTCATCACATCAAACTCTTCTAGTAATGTAGTTTGAAAAAAAATGATCTCTTTTTCTAACCAATTTTTAATAATTTTTTTAGATAAATTATTACCAAAAATAGTGAAAACATATTTTACCATATTAAATATTTCATCACCTATTAATTAATAAGGTTAAAAATATTATCCCAAATTCCAATGGGATTTAAATATATATTATTGTTATTGAGGTCAATGAGGTAAAAACCATGATATTTGAGAAACATAGTCATCATTATATGTTTCAACCTAACTGAGAATGTGCCTTCTTTACACACATGAAACCCATACATTCTTTAAATGGTATACCCTAAAAAATATCATAAGTAATAAAATCACTTATCATATTGAATAACTTGAATCTCAATGTGAAATATTCTTTTTTTAATCATCATACACTTCAACCCTTATATCACATAGAAATTTTAAATCATGAATAAGTGGATATAAATAAATGTTAATACCATTATAAGGATATTTTAATTCTAAAATAAGAAATGAAAATATAATGTACTTTTGAATCATGAATATCCATAATGATAATTTATAATTTTTTAATATAGCCAACCATGTACTATGAGTGCTTCTTTATACGTTGTAAGGATTAATTCCATAAATAGGTAATGTGAGACAAAAGATTCACGAAATATTCTCAAATTGAAGATAATTTTTTATTTTTTATAACTTAAGGGACATTTTTTGGGTTTTTATGTTTACATTCATAAATTAATTTATATATGTGAAAATTCAACTAGATTTGTTTCAAAAAAACTTGTATATGATCATTGAAATATTGTAATTATTGGAATGTGTTATATAAATACCTTATGAACATGATTCATTTTTTATATAGAAACACAAAAAACATGGGTAACTTATTTTTGAGATTCAGATGATTTTTAAAATTGTATTCTTTTATTAGGGAAACGTGTATTTTTCTCACAACTCATAAAAATTTAATATATCATTTGATTATATTTTTGAATTTAAAATAGAATCTCATTGTTTTATTTAATCATATCCTTTAATAATGAAAGTGAAACTGTAAAAATGGTGTCACTATAACAATTTCCCTCATTCATGTTTGTAGTTTTAGTCAAACTGATGGTGTTCTATATTTTATACAACCATCATAAAATGGTATCTCTATACATTTATTCAATCTCAATAATAATTGTGGAAAATCTATATGTTCAACATCTTCCATCATTATCATTTTCTTAATATAATCTATATATTCATTTACACATTTAACAATATCAAATTATATATAAAATTTATTATAATTCTACTCACTAGATATATTTACTTCATCTCTATGTTTTGCATAACATTTATAATTTTGGTAGATTTTGTAAAAAATATAATTTTCTTTCATTTCAAAATAAACCAATTTGTTTTCAATAAAAACATTAACATAGATACATAATATTGCGGAAAAATTTGAGAGGTATACCCCCATGTAGTAACCTAGGACCTACTTGATAAGTACACAATTTTAATACATTTTTGTAAATAGAAAAAATGAACAAAATAGAATTGATAAAGGTTTTTTGAGTTGATATAAGAGAATCCAAGAATGAAGAAAATAAAAAAAATAAAATATAAATGAGATGATTATTTAATATACATGGAACTATTTTGGACATATGTGTATGGATAGAACATCACCCATTCATGCGATAATATTTTTATGAAGAAAAAATATTATAAGAGTAGATAAATATGAAATATATCAAAAATATAAGTACAAGAAACTTATTGGAACATAGGGTTTTCACAGTTGGAAACAGATTATATTTTGTGTTTGTTTTCAATATACAATGGTTTGATCAAGAAGTTTGTAAAAAAATTATCTTATAGAGAAATATGATTAATTTTTGATGGTTCAGTCAAGTACTAGTGCTTGAAAATTTTTGGGGTCAAAAATCCAAAGTAAGAAACAAGTTTCATGAAATATGGATTTCTAATATTTCCGCATGAAAAAATTAAAAAGGCAAGGACTTCATAAAATTTTGGTGTCCCAAATGTTTGGAGTTTCATGAAATAATGTTACATAGAATATGGATGAGTCATGAAGTAAATATGGTAAGTTTCATTATTATGATAAATTTAAAAAATAGAAAATTTCCTTGAATTTTTTGTGTAGAAAAAGAGTTTCACAAACCCGAATGAATAGTTTCATAAAAAGGTGGTGGGGATATTGAAAGTTTCACAAATTGTATTAAATGTCTATAAATATGTATACTATTATCATATGATAATAGAACAAGTTTTTTGATAAGTTCCAATCACTCTGATTTCATGAAGGATTTACATGAATGTAATTTTTATGCGAATTAAGAACATTACACAAACACAAGTTTTATAAAAATAATGGTTTATAAATAATTGATTCTAAGGAATTTTAGTGAATGTGTTTTGAAAAAGTTTAGAGTTTTGAGGTATTTTATAGTTTCTCAAAATTTTGGAGTTTCATGAAATTTTTGAGTTCCATGAATTTTGGTAGTTTCATGAAAGTGTGTAGTTTCACAAAAGCTGACATTTCTTTTTTAAAAAGGGTGTTTCTCAAAAAAATATTTTTTTGTTAAAGATACTTATAAGAGAATACTTAAACTTAGTAGATTTGTGTGGAATGTATTGAATCATAATAATTGGAACTATATGATGAAAAAAATAAACTTCATGCCATCTGATATGGAAGCAACCTTCAAGTCGATAAGTGATAAATACTTCTCCCAAAGTAGTGAGAAAGGGGAAGTTAATGGAAGTGATTTGCGAGAGACAGTTTTCTATACCTACAATTTTTTTAAAGAAAGTGTGTATGGCATGGATTGAACATGGCTTCTCAATTGTAATCCACAATATATTGAAAATATTAGTTGATTCAGGTACGAACAACACACTATCAGTTCATTCTCCTTGTAATAGCCCTTAGTAATGAAAAAAATTAAAAATGTTGAGTTATGTTCCTATTTATACATATGGGTGTCTAATATAATCAAATAAAAAGTTTACACATTAATTCACCCCTCCTATCTATGGGTGTTTCAAGGTATTACAAGTGGTATCAAAGGGTACAAGTTGTAAGTGTTAAATCTATCTTATGTTTTGTTTTTATTGTAAATCCAATGAATTTTAGGGGAGTTTCAATTTTTATGGAAGGAAATTCTAGATTTTGAAGAATATAATGAGATATTATCTATGATATCTTAAGATGTAATTTCTATATGCCACAGTTCATGGTATTCAATTTAGTAACGTGATAGGTCTTTCTAGGACTGAAACAAAAAAATTCTTGATGTATATTCCAAAGCTCAAAATGATCTTATTGTAGCACTACATGGTAAAATATATTTGAAGGTGTTGAGTTTCACTAAATCTATGTCCATGTGGTAGAAACTGGGAAATATATAATAAGGTGATAAAAAATTAAAGGAGTCCAAACATTATGTTTTTCACAATCATTTTGATGATCTAAAAATGCATCTATATGAAAATGAAGATCGTTTATTTAATCACATTACTGAAATTTTTAGTGAAATATGAGGACTTGGGGAAGAAATTAAGGATATTTATATTGTTAATAAAATCCTAATAATTATTTCACCTATGTACAATCCAAAAGTTTGTTCCCTTGAGAAAATAGATATGTCTAAACTTTCTCTTAATGATCTACTAAGAATACAAGAGTCTTAAGAAATAATATTCCAACCAGGTGATACAATAATTCAAGTAACCAAGGAAATGGAATTCAAACCCATAGAAAAACATAACATTACCAAAGTTAGTGATGATGGATAATATGTTGATGATTAACTTATTTCTCTTTTTCCTAGAAAAATCAACATATTAAAAGGGAGATTTGAAGAAAATTTTTCATTGGATTTCTTTCAGTGTGGTAAAGAAGGGAACATTGTTGGTCAGTGCTCAAGAAAATTTGATGGTATTGAAAGTGAAGCAGAAATCAGAAATAGGCCTTATATAAGATTCTTGAAAAAGATAAACATAAAATAAATAAAGAAATTATAAAGGAATAGATTTGTTTTTATATAAGAACAAGATGATAAAATAATTTTATAGGATTAAAAATTAGTGTTTAAAATTAATGATGAATATTCCATGATGGATATAGTTGAAAAGGTAGAACCGACGATGGAGGAATAAAATCAGTCAGATGGTGTTGTCGATCTAAAAGTAGAACTTTAGGGTTCTCTTGGTGAGCTTGAAATTCAAATAAAGAAAAACATAAATATTAGAGTATTTTTGAATGATTCATTAGAGTATGTGGATCAAATTGAAGTAGATATTGATCGAATGTAAAGAGAGGAATAAGAAAATTTGATAACTCTTGAAAGAATGAAAGAGTTGGTTGAGTTCAAACTAAGGATTTAATAAAAATAAAAAAATTATCAATGTAATTACATAGATATTTATGAAAAATGATAATATAGTTAAGGATCTTGAATAAGAAGTCATTTATTTTAGGATTAAATAAGAAACTAAATCTAAATTTAGGGAAAAATAGAATAAATTACAGTTTTGAAGGTTTTTAGATGTAAATCTTTTATAAATAGTTAAACATGGGTTTTAATGAGTATATAAATATTTTAATGATCAATGATCTAAAGTTATTGGAATAAGTGGAATTCAATGTGATATAAATACATCAAAGGCAAGAAACGATATGAGTTAAAATAAATAGAGGCAAAAATTTGGACATATCGCAATAGCTCCAGATGTGATAACAGATACATCATTGAACCAATGAGAGAATAGAGTTGAAAATAATCCTAAATTATCCAGAGACAAACACTGATCAAAGGATTCTCCAAAATAAATTTATATGTGGATTAATGGAAGTGAAATGATATTTCCTCTTATGAAATGCCAATTCTGTGGATTTTTAGGACATACCATGTCTTACTGTCAAGACTCAAGAATCTATATAAATGCGGAAGTTCCTAGGATTAAAATAATAATGAGAACATATCCTTAATCGTATATAATAAATAATTTCTATAGATATTGTTTACACTACTTTATCTTTGGCCATAAATTTATTCATTTTTTGGACCAGGAAATGTGGAAACCATAACTATAGAACTCAAAGATAAGTATTATCCTTTGGGATAATAATATGTGTTTTATTTAAGCATTCATATTTAAAATAGATTGGAGAGGCCACCTTATTCCTCCTCTCAATTAGGTAACTCATAGAAATAAAAGAAGATGATTAAGAAATACAACCTAGTATAGATCACTCTCAAAGCTAAAAAGAACTGTATCATGTGGATTCTTGATAGAAGATACTCATACAACAATATAGGAATTGAAAATTTATAGAAAATTTTAATGAAAGTGTTAATGGAATAGTTTCATTTAGAAAAAATGCTACCTTAAATATCAAAGGTAATGGAAATACAAAATTATAAAATTATGATCTAATGAAAATAAAAGTGCTCTACATGGATGGATTGCTTCACAATATCATGAGTGTGAGTCAAATATCTAACTTAGTAATAGTAATGAAAATTATTCAAAAAGGATTGTACATAAAAGGGAATATAAGTAATTATCTCATGAAAGGCTAGATGAAAACTGGTAATTTATACCAGGTATAAAGTAAAGAAAAAACTTGTTTCTTAACAATAGAAGAGGAAAAGAACTTGCGGAACCTAGGGTTGGGTCACATTAACTAACAGAGATTGGAAAAATTATCCAATATAAATTTTATCATAGAAATTTATAATATTAATCATGATCAAGAAAATACATGTGAATCTTGAACGTGTGGGAAAAAAGATTGGAATTCTAATCAACCTAGGAACAAAATGGAATTGAATCTTCTTGATCTAGTCCACAAAGAAGTGTGTGGTCCAATGAATGTGGTTGGAACATATAGATAGAATTAATTCATTATTTTAATTAATTATTATATTATAATGTAATATTGTATGATTATAAAGAATAAAAAATATGTTATTGACTACATGAATAGATATATACAAAAATCTTGGAATGAAACTAGATGCACAGTCAAGAATAATGATCTAAAAATGGAATATAATATGCACCCATTGAATTATAAAATTACCTCAAAAAATGGGACTAAGCATGAGGTGTATTCTGTGGGAAAAACTTAAAAAAATGGGGTTGTTGAACTCATAAATTGATAAGTTAATAATATGTCCAAAACTATGCTGATTGAGAGTTGTATTTCTCATCATTATCGGAAAGAGAGTGTTCATGTTGCGATGTGAACTCAAAATCGATCAGGTTTGAGTCTAGGAGAGGATAAAAACCATATGAAATATGGTATGGAACAATTCCATCACTAAATTACTTTTATGTTTTTTAATATAAATGTTTCACCTAAAAATAAGGAAATCAAGGCAGGTATGGTGATTTTGTAGATGGGAGAATATCCCTTGGATACTCATTGAAGATTAAAGCCTATAAATGCTACAATAATAATCTTAGAAATATTTTGGATAGAAATGATTTCAAGATCATTGTGGATAAATCTATGAATAACTCAATAAGATCTTATATTGATATGATTAAAGATGAAGAATAAAGTGTAAAATGGATATATTCAAATATGGAATTTTTGAAAGTCTTAGCCAACATTCCTGGCTCTCAATATGATAAAAATTCAAAATTATAATTAGAAGAGGAAACTTTTACTGAGTAAACTCTATCAGAACCTCACCGGAGAAGTAAAAAATCATAAGTTGATCAATCCAACATCATTGGGGATTGTACCACACATACACAGACAAGAATAATGAGGAATGAAGCACATTATATTTTCTTATCAATTGTAAAACAAACCTCAAATGAATAAGTATCAAAGGAATAATCATAAGTTAATCCCATGAATTAAGAACTGGATTAGAATAATAAAATATAGAATTGGATCATATTAAAATAAAATAAAATCACAATGTTATTATAAAAAAGTGGATCATTAAAAACAATTTTTATGAGCTAGGAAATGTGATCATAAACAAGGAACACTTAGTGTGTAAAATATATACAAAAATTGAAGGAAAATTTGTTGGAAAAAAATATATAGTATCTTGACTAGAATCAATTAGGCTCTTTATAGAAATATTGATTCATATAGTGTGAAAAAAAATAGATATCAAAATGGAATTCTGAAGTGATGTTCTTGAATAAGATGTCTACATTAAAAACTAGTGGGAATTCTAATTGGAAATGATGAAAAAATAATAATAGATTAAAGGAGGCTCTTTATGGTCTAAAGTAGGCACCACGATCATGGTATTATCAAATATATGATTATATAAAAGTTTTTTATTTAAAATATGATGTACAACACTAATCTCTTTGTGAATAACTCTTAAGGAGATAAATGTTTTGTGCTTGTGCATGTGGATGATATAATATTTGGCATAATCAGACATGGATTAGTTGAAGAATTTACTGATCACATGAAATCATAATTTGAAATTTGCATGATTGGTGAACTCACATACTTGTTGGGGCTGCATGTGATTAAAAATAAATTATTTACCTTCATTTATCAAGAAAATTATGCAAGAGATCTTCTAAATGAATTCAATATAGATTACTCTAAAAAGATGTCAACTCTGATTGTGGACGGGGAAAAACTTCTAAATTATGATTACGTAAAATATGTCAATCCAACATTTTATTATAGGATCATTAGAATCTTATTATATTCAACTGCAACACAACTAGATATCATCATTGAATCATGGATAGTGTCTTTCTTCCAAACTAATACAAAGGAAGATCATTATTCGTCATTTAAAATAATCATGAGGTATATTCAAGGTATTATGAACTTTTTCTTATACATTACAATGGGAAAAGATAAAAAAAAATTGAGCATTTTCTAATTCAAACTGGGCTAGAGATATGGTGTAATGACATTATAGAACTGGGGGTGCATCTTTCATTGGTAAAAATGTGCGGGCTAGTTGAGAAAGAAACCAGAAATTATTTCTCTTATTATTTATAAAGTATTATATATCTATAAAAAAATCATGCAATTAGATATTATGGATTAATCAACAACTTACTAATATTTTTGATGAGGTTAAATGGCTGACGGTGATACATTGTGACAACAAGATCACAATTGAGCTCATAAAAATCTAATTTAACACTCTCATACTAAACATATTGATTTCAAATATCACTTCATCAAAAAAAATATTGAACAATTTTTGATAAAAATGGATCATTTTGGAACTACTTATCAATTTTATGGTATCCTCACTAAGATTTTAGCTTCACTAATGTTTGAGAAACATCAGTTGAACCTCGATGTTTAGCAACCTCCCATTTCATGATGTGGTTAATATTTTACCCCTCCTCACATTTTTGTTAACTATTTTAATCTATTTTTGGATGTGATATAGGTATATGTGGGAATTATGATTCAAGTGGGTTTTTTATTTGAGCACTAAGATACAAATATAGTTTCTTTGGGTTTATTTCTAAAGGGTGGAATGGGTAAAAATCAATGGATTGAAGGATTGTAGGATAGGTTTGTAGGATAGGTCAGTGGTATCTCAAGGAATAAAATTATCTATTGAAAATATTGTTTTATACACCTAGGTTTTCTCATATATAATTATATTGATATATGATTTATTTTATGCCTATCATGTTTTTGTTTTATACTGGTGCTTTATTGATTTTTTCTGCTGATTTCCAACAAACCCAAAAGGGAAGATTGTATGAAGAAAAGGTTTTCATAGCTATAAATGGATTTTATTTTCTATTTATTTCCAATTCACACTAATTTGATCAAGGGTTTTTCAATATAATTGATCTTATGGTATAGTTGGCTTCAATATTGAAGTTTGTAGTGTTTTCTAGTGTTTTAAAAATTTCTAGGGTCTAAAATCCAGAGGAAAGGACAAGTTTTGTGAAAGATGGATTTCTAGGACTACCTCATGAAAATATGTTAAAGGAACTGAATTAAAACAAGTTTGGGGTCACGAAGGTTTGTAGTTTCATGAAAGAATGTTTCATAAAATATGGTTGAGTTGATAAGGAAAGATAGAATGTTACTTGAATATGATAAGTTTCATGAACTAAAAAATTTCTCTGAAATTATTTCGAAGAAAGGGACTTTCAAAAACACGGATGAAGAGTTTCGTGAAAATGAAGGGGTGATCCTAAAAGTTTAAATAATTATAGGAAAAGTATATAAATGGGTTTATGGTCATCATATGATCATCAAATATTTTTTGGATATGGTTTATCGCATTGATTTCAGGAAATTTTATGTGAATGTAATTCTTACATGAATTAGGATCTTTATGCAAAAAAAAGTTTTATGAAAATAATTGTTGAGAAATAATTGATGTTAAAGAATTTCATTGAAGTATTATTTGAAAAAGTTTATAGTTTCATGATATTTAGTATTTTTACAAAATTTGTTTAATTTCTCAATAGTTGGGATTTTTTTTAATGTTAGGTGTTTCATAAAAGTATGTAGTATCGCAAAAGTTGACTATTCTTTAAAAAAAGGGTTTCCTGAAAATTAGTGTATCCTGAAAGATACCTACTCAAGTATAATTGAACTTGGTAAATGTTTTTGTAATGTATTGAAGTATCATAAGTAAAAATACATGATGAAAAAATCACATTCAAGTGCTCTGATATGGAATCAACCTTCAAGTTGAAAAACTGGGGAAGAATTCACCTGAAGAAATGAGCAAGGAGGAGTCAACAGAGGTGATTTGAGGGAGTTAGTGGGATATCACTAAAATTATTATAAATTTAGCGTGTTTGGAATGCAGTGACCATGTATGATCAATTGGAATCCACTATATATAGGGAATTTTAGTGTATTTAGGTATGACTAAAAGGCTATCATCATATTATTTTTAGACTAGCCCTTAATGGTGAACTAAGTAAAACTATTGTGTTGTGTTTCTATTTTTTTATATGGGTGTTTGATAATTGCACAATTATATGAGATAGTTTTAACAAGTTCTTACCAACATTGGGATAATATCTGTCTCTTTTAAATAAAAACGTGTCTCCCTAATTCACCCCTCCCCTCTGAAGGGTGTTCCAGGGTATTACAAGTTGTATCAGAGGGTATAGGTTGTAAGTGTTAAATGTGTCCTATATTTTTTTTATGGATAATTCAGAGAATTTTAGGAGAGTTTCAATTTTTATGGAAGAAACTACCATATTTTGAATAATAGAATGATATCTCATATATGATATCTTAGGATATAAGTTCTAAATATCATAGTTAAAGGGTTTTAGTTCAGTGATGAGATAGGTATTTATATGACTGAAACATAGAGGAAATGATTGATGTAGATTTAATATCTCAAAATTCTCTTATTGTAGCACTATCTAATCAAATCTATTTGAATGTGATGAGTTTCACTATAGCCATTTCCACATTAGAGAAACTGGAAAATATATAGGAAGGCGATAACAAAGTGAAAGAGTCCAAACTTTAGGTTTTTCACAATCAATTTGATGATCTGAAAATAAATACATATGAAAATTTAGATAGTTTCTTTAATCACATTACTGAAGTTGTTAGAGTAATTAGAGGACTTGGGAATGAAATTATGGATATTGACATTGTGAAAAAATCTTGATAAGGCTTCCACCTATGTGAAATCCAAAAGTTCTAGTCCTTGAGGAAAGTGATCTATATATGCTTTCTCTTGATGGTATTTTAAGAATCCTGGTGTCTTATGAAATGAGAGTCAATCCAGAAGATACAACAATTCATGTAATCAAGGAAATAGAATTCAAATTCATGAAAATATTGACACTAAAAAAGTTATTGATGATGAATATGATGTCGATGATGAACTTATTTCTCTTTTTTTTAAATCAACAAAGTAAAATGGAGATTTAAATCCAAGATTTATTTGGATTTTTTTGGTGTTGTAAATTAGGGAACATTTCTACTCAGTGCATAAGGTTATTTGATGATGTGTAAAGTGAATCAATAATAATATAGATACCTCATATGAGGTTTCTGTAAAAGGTAGACTTCAAATCATGAATTAAATTACAGAGTAGGATCTTTGTTTTCAAATAGGAATAAGATGATAGAGACTTTTGGGAGGATGTAGAACCAGAGATTAAATATGATGTTAAATATTCCATGATGGATGTAGTTTAAAAGGTATAACTTATGAAGGAGGAAGAAAATTAGTCAGATGGGGTTGTCGATCTCAAGGTGTAATTTTAGGGTTCTCTTGGTGATCATGGAATTAAAAGAAATACACATAAAAATATTGGAGCATTTTTGAAAGATTCATCAGAGTATATGGATCATATTGAATTAGAAATTGATCAAATTCCCTGAGAAGCATAATAACATTTGAAAACTCTTGAAATATCAGAATAGTTTGTGGAGTTTAAAATAAGTATTGAAGATCAGGAAAATTTATCAATGAACTGACGTCGAGATTGGAGGAAAATGATAACATAGTTTAGGTCCTTGAATAATAATTCATTTCTTAAAGGAGTAAACTAGCAACTGAATCAAAATCAAGGGTAAATAAGAATAAATTTCAATTTGTAAAGTTTTCATATGTAGATCATTTGGAAAGAGTTAAATGTTGTTCCAAAGGAGTTGAGAAATCCTTAAATGATCAAAGATCTAAATTTATGGGAATACTTAGTATTATCTATGATACAAAAACATTAAAGACTATAAATGAGATGATCCCAAACAAAAGGAAGTAGAAATTTGGACATATCCTAAAGGCACCTGATGTCCAAATAGAGACATCTTCGAATCAAAATGAGAAGAGTGATGAAAATAATCCTCAATTATCCAGAGATGAATTTTGATCAAAAACCTATACAAAAGAATGGTACATTAGGATGAATAGAAGTGAGAAGATATTTCCTATTATGAAATTTCAATTATGTGGATTTCTAGCCCATACCATGTCTTACTGTGAATAGGAAATTATCTATCTAGATGGGGAAGCACCTGGTAGTCAACAAAATATAATGAGACAATATCTTTAATCATATAGAAGAAATAATTTCTATGGATATTATTTACATTTCTATATCATTTTCCATAAAGATATTCATTCTGGAAGAGAAAAAGTGCAAACAATAACTATAGAACTCTAAGAAAATTCAATATTGGTCAACCAAGATGAATTACCCTTAAAAATAAGTATTATCTTCTTTAAGAAGAATATGAGTATGATTCAACCACACATTTTGAAAATATATTGGAAAGGAAATATTATGCCTCCACTCAATGAGGTATCTCATGGAAGGAAAATAATAGGATTGAGAAATCCAACTAGACATAGACTGCTCTAAAAGCTACAAAGAACAGTAGCACTTGGATTCTCATCCCACATGATAGTAAATACAAATTTGTAGAAACAATTAAAGGAAATGATTAATAGAATATTGATATTTGATAATAATGGTTCCTTAAAGATCAAAGGTAGCTGAAATATAGAATAATCATATTATGAACTAATAAAAATAGAAGTTCTCTACATGGTCGACAAGCATCACAATATCTTGAGTGTGTGTCAACTCCATGACTCAGGACTAGTTATGAAAGTTAATCAGAAATGGCACACCATAAAAGGGAATATATTTAATTATCTCATAAAAATATGGAGTATGAATGGTAATTAATACCAGGTATACAGTAAATAAAACAATTGTTTCTTAATAATTGAATAGAAAAATAAATTGTGGCACTGAAGGTTTAGTCACATTAATCAATAGTGAAAAATAATTATTCAAGATAAAGGATCTTATAGAAATTCCCAATCTAAAGTGTGATCGAGAAAATAAATGTGACTATTTCATGCGAGTAAATATGGTATGAATTCTTATCATACAAGTACAAAATGGAATCAAATCTACTTGATCTAGTCCACACATATGAGTGTGGTCTAATGAATGTTTCTAGCACATATGGAGAGAGGTAAGTAATTATTTTTATTGATTATTATAGTATAAATTCATGTGTGATGTTTATGTATCGTAAATGATAATTAAGTAACTGCATGAAGAGATATCTCTAAAGAGTTGAGAATAAAACTAGCCACACAATCAAGATATTGTAATATGATAATAGAACAGAATACATATCCATTGAATTTTAAAATGACCTCAAAAACATGGGATAAATAATGAATTTTATTCATTCAAAACACATAAAAAAATAAGTTCATTGAAAATGGAAATCAATTTGTAAATAATATGGAAAAAACTATGAAGATTGAGAATTGTCTTTCTCATCATTACTAGAAATATATTGTTTAGGTTGTGGTGTATGCTAAAAAATTAATAGGGATTAATCTAGTAGAGGACAGTACACCACATTATATATGTAATTTAAGTAATCCCCAATTAAATTATTTTTATATTTTTTTAAGTGAGTGTATATTCTAAAACAAAAAAGGAAATCAAGGTTAGTCTAGTGATTTTGCAGATGAGGGAATATTCCTTGGATACTCAATGAATAGTAAGACCTATAAATTATAAAATAACAATATTAGAAATATTTTGGAGAGAAATGATGTTAAGGTCATTGAGGATAAAACTATGAATAACTCAAAGAGCTCATATATTGATATGATTGAAAATGAATAAGGAAGTGAAAAAGGGATAGATTCAAATATAGAATTTGTAAAAGGTTTGGCCAACATTTTGGGCTCTCAAAATGATGATGATTTAAATGTAGAATTAGAAAAGGAAACCTTTTCTAAAGAAACTATACCAGAACCTCATAGGAGAAATAAAAGAGCATAAGTTGATCAATCCAACATCATTGAGGATTAGAGTGAACCTATACAGACAAGGGGAATGAGTATGAAGCACATTCTTCTCTCATATCAATTGTGTAACCAACCTCATTTGAAGAAGTAGAAAAGAAAGAATCTTGGAGTTAAGGCTATGATTTAAGAACAAGATCATATTGAAAAAAATGGACTTGAGATCTTGTTAAGTGAACAGAAAATCACAATGTGATTGGGAAAATTTTGATCTTTAAAAACAAATTTAATGAGCGAAAAAATTTGATCATAAATAAGGTAAATTGGATCTTTAAAAAAATTTGATAAGATAAGAAATTTTATCATAAATAAGGCATTCTTCATGTGTCAAGGATTTACACATATTGAATGTATTGATGTTGAAGAAACATTTTCTTTAATAGAAATAATGGATTCTATTAGTATCTTCCTAGCCACGGTGATTTAAAGAGGGTGTAAAGTTGATCATATGGATGTCAAAATGAAATTCTTAAATGGTTTTCTTGAAGAAAAAGTCAAAATCTAACAACTGGTGGTATTTTTTATTATAAATAATGAAACAAAGGTTTTTTTATTAAATAAGTCTCGTTATGGTCTAAAGTAGTCACCATGAAAATGGTATTATCAACTGAATGGTTATTTAAAGAAGCTAAAATTTAAAATAAGATGTTTTTCACATAATCTCTTTGTGAATAATTTTCAGGGAGATAAATTTATGGTTCTTGTGTATGTGAATGATATAATATTTGGTAAAATTTGGAATAAATCAGTGGAAAAATTTTATAATCACATGAAATAAGGATTTTAAATTTCCATTATTGGTTAACTCACATAATTTTTGGGCTTCAAGTGATTCAAAAAAAATTCCTCACCTTTATTTCTCAGTAAAATTATGAAACATATCTTCTGAATAAATTTAATATGCATAACTCCAAACCAATGTCGACTATAATTCCGGTAAGGGGAAAATGTCAAAACCACAAGGATGGGAAATATATGGATCTTACCATGTACTTAAGGATCATTATACGGTTATTATATTTAACTACAACATGGCCAAATATTGTATTTGTAACATGTTTAATGGCTCAATTACAAAGTAATCTGAAAGAAGATAATTTTTCATTAGTTAAAAGAATATTTTGGTATATTCAATGTAATCTAAATTTTTTCTTATACTCGGTATCATAAAGGGATAAATACTTATCATATTTTATTGATGATGACTGGGATAGAGATGCGGTGGATTGAAATTCCAAAAATGGGGTTTCATTCTTCATTGGAAACAAATGTGTGGGATGGTTAAGAAAGAAACTAGAAATCAGTGCTCTTGGTACAGTTTAAGTAGATTATATCTCTATGAAATAATAATTCAATAAGCTATTGTGGATGAAGTAAAAATGTACTAATATTATTTATGAGGTGAAACAACTGATGGTGATACACTTTTACAAGAAGAGTGTGATAGAGCTCACAAAAAATCTGGTTCACACTCTCCTAGTAAACATATTGAGATTATATATCACTTTATAAAAATAAATTTGAACAAGGTATGATTAAAATGGATCATGGTGTAACTAATGATAAAATGGATAACATCCTAAATAATCCTTTGATAGTACCAATTTTTGAGAAACATCGGTTGAACCTCAGTGTTTAGCCACCTTCTATTGCATTAGGTGGTTACAATCTAACCCTTATCCATATTTTTGTTAACTATTTTAATCTATTTATGAATGCGATGTAGGTATATTAGGGAGATATGATCTAGAGGTGTTTTTTATCACTAATGTAAAAAATATAGTTTCTTTGAGTTAATATATAAAAGGGGAGAATGGGTGAAATTCAATGGATTGTAGGATTATAGGACTGGTTTGTAGGATTGGACAATGTTCTCTCAAGGAATGAAATTATCTCTTGAAATTATTTTTTTCTACACTGATGTTTTCTCACACAGATATAGAGTGATGGATGATTTATTCAATAACTATTAAGTTTTTTTCAAGTCAAGTTCGTTATTTAATTTCTCTATAGATTTATAATAAAACCAAAGGGGGTATTTTTGGAAACAAGGGATTTAATCATGGGAAACAAATTATATTTTTTGTTTGTTATCAATCAATATTAGGTTGATCAAGGAGTTTCTTAGCCAAGTGATATTATGGTGTATGTGGATTCAATGTTTACTGTGGAATCATTTCCGAGTGTTTACTAAATTTTTGGGGTCCAAAATCCTAATGAAGGGATAAGTTTCATGAAAAATGATTTCTTAGACTGCCTCATAGAAATATGGAAAAGCCATGAAATTCATTAAAGTTTGGTGTCATAAAGGTTTTTATTTTCATGAAAATAGATTAGTTTTGGAGGAAAGATATATAGTTTTATAATAATGAGAAGTTTTGTGAATGGAATATTTCACTAAAGGTTCAAATAATAAAGGTATTTTTGTGAACATTAATGGAGAGTTTTGTGAAAAGGAAGTGGTGACTATGAAATTTTCCTAAAGGGGGGTAAATTTATATAAATAGGTGTATTATAATCATATGAGCATTGAAAAAGTTTTTTAGAAGGGTTTATCTCTCTAATTTTATTAAGGTTTTATGCAAATAGAAATCTTATATGAATAGAGAAATTTATGCAAACACAAGTTTCATAGTAAAAATGGTTGAAAAATCATTGATGCTAAGTTATTTTAGTGGAGGAGTTTCAATAAAGTTAAGAGTTTAATAATAGTTATAAGTTTCATGAAATTTGTGAGTTTCACAAAGGTTGGAAGTTCCATGAAAGTTGTGAGTTTCATGAAAGTGTTTCATTTTGTGAAATTTGATAGTTCTTTAAAAAAGGGGGGTTTCAAGAAAAAGGTTGTTTCATGAAAGATACGTATGCAAGCATAATTGAACTTTGGAAATGATTTTGGAATTTATTGAAGCATCATAAATGTAATTACGTGATTCAAAACATCATATGTATGTTCTCTAATATGAAAGCAACCTTAAAGTCAATAAACTGAGAAAGAATTCACCCAAAACAGTGAGCATGGGGGGTCAACGAAAGTTGTCTGGGGAAGGTAGTGTTTTATCCAAAAAAATCATGTAAAAGAAATGTGCCTAGTAAAGAGTAACCATGTATAATATATTTTAATCGACAATATCAAGTGAATCTTAGAGGATTCAGATATGACCAACACATTGTTAGTGTATCCTCCTAGGACTAGACCTTAGTGGTGAACCATGTAAAAATGATGTGTTGTGTTTCTATTTCTACATATGGGTGTTTGATAATTTCACAATTCCATCATAAAGTTTTAAAAAATTCCAACCAACTGGGGATAATGCATGTATAATTCAAATAAAAATTTGACACCCTGATTCACCCATACCTTCTCAGGGTGTTCCAGAGTATTATAAACTAAAATAATCAAAGAATAAAGTATTAAAAAAGGAAAATTTATAGACCGATTAGATTATCAATGACTGGTTAGAATTCACAAAATATTTATATGAGGACTTTATAGATTTGGGATATGAAATCATGCATTAACAATGTTCCTTGTTGAGTTGGTGAACAAAATATTCACTAGATGTCTACACTGAGAACAACACTTCTTTGTATTGACAAAAATAAGTCATGGATCCGCCACATATGGCATGTGGGAAACAAATCTGGGAAAATGTAAAGCATACTCTTCTAACTAATTTATGGTTTTATATAGGATCTTGAAGGAGTGGTAGTGAGAGAGAGAGAGAGATAGAGAGAGATAATGATAGAGAGAGAGAGAGTGTGTGTGTGTGTGTGTGTGTGTGAATGGTGAAGTGTTTGTTTTCCCTAAAAATGATGTTCTGTAGGGGTAATCAATGAATCTAAATTAGATAAATAGTTGAAGACTGCAATAAAAATCCAAAAAATTAGAAGAAACTGTGTGGATGGATAAAAATAAAGAATCTCAAATATCATGATAAAAACCAATGAAATAATATGTGTAAAGGTTAAGTAAATTGTTGCGTCAAGGTCTATAGCCCAATCCCCCTATGGAAAGGCCAAGCACGGGATGTGTAAGGGTAAAACCCTATATACATAGAATATGTCAAGTTAATCCTAAATCATCCTCTTTGATATTCTATAAGGTTTATTATATAACTGATTAAGGGTACCGCATATGATATGTTGGGGTAAACGATCAAAGAAAAAGGCCACATTTGGGTGAATACATGACTACATAAGGGTAGTCTAGTGCTCACATCAAGGTAATCAATATATATATAAAGGATAAACCCTACTTATAAAATCTATGTAAGGTTTATAAGTAATATATTTAAATTTAAAATAAATAATATAATTCTCTCATATGGGTAAAAAATATTAAACAAAAAAATATAAATAATGAGAATTAAAACATCATAAATGGATGATCTGTAAAAATAATTTTTATAAGTAAATAAAAATAACAAAATCTCTATAATTTATAAATAAATTTGAATTTAAATATGTTCTCACACCAAATGATATTGAATTAGAACAATGTTCAAAATATTTAAACAACGATTGAACATTGAAAATATCACAGCCTTAGTAAAACTATCTTTTGAATTATCATATATATTTATATTATTGACCCAAAACATTCCAAATTAAATTATTTCTCTAATAATTTTATATCCAATATTTGTGTGTTTGTATTTTCCTTAGAAAACTACATATTTAGAAAAATTTAATGCATATTAGCTATCACTATAAAACTTAATAACATAATTGTCAAAATAAAGTTCAAAGTAACCACTTTATCTAAATTGATTCTTTAATAGCCATGATTAATTCAATTTACTTATCCTCATTGGTTGGGAGGGACACTGAGGAATACATGTTTTACTTCTAGTAAATGAGTCCCCTATGTAAAGTAAAAACAATAGCTATAAAAAACTTTTAGTTATCAATATTTCTTGCATAATCAGATTCTACAAAACTAGTAACCAATTAACTAAAATAAATATTTAAACAATATAAAAGATAAAATGTTGATGTAAATATGATATACCTAAGATCCACTTAAGGGAATTCCAATTTGGATTATCCATATTATCCATGAACCTACTTAAGGTGAAAATATAAAAGGTATCATGTAGTCTGGTATAGATCATAGCTTACATAATGACACCCACAATACTATCATATGGAAATTTACTCATGTAATTAATATTGGAATTTTTGGTAGGTGACAATGTCAAAGTTATCTTAAAGTTTTTTGAAAAGGGTACACTAACTAGTTTAAGTGACTCAAAAAGGAATCTCTTTAGAATTTTTAAACCATAATCATGTTGATATGGGTAATGTATTTTATTTTTTATATCCCTAACTATCTCCATACCCAAAATATAATAATAATTACTAAGGTACATCATTTTAAAAATCATCATCAATTTTTATTTTATATCATAGATGAGTTTAATGTATTTAAAAACAATAAACATGCCATCAATATATATAAGTAGATAAATCATGCAGTTTCTAACAGACTTTTAGCAAACACATGAATTATATTTACTCCTATTAAAATTATAATATAACATAAATGAAATAAATTTCTTATACCATTGGTTTTAAGCTTAATTCAAACCATACAATGATTTATTCAAAATTAATACCTAATTTAACTGTAATTAATTTATGAAACCATCTATAGGAAACATATATAAATTATCAACAACATCACCATCAAGAAAATAAGTTATAATATCAAGTCACTCAAAATAATGGTCATGATAAGTAGAGAATGTATGTAGTGAATGAATTGACGATTCTTCACAATATGAGAGAATATTTTATAATAATAAATTCACTCACATTAAAGACCATGTATACAATATTATAATTATAATTAATTTTATTATCTCCAGTTTTATCTTATATCCTTTAGAAAATCCACTTACAATAGATCACTTTATAATTTTTTTGTTTTTTATCAATAGAACATGTATGGTTTTTTTATTGAGTGCATTTCATTATTCTTTGTATAAATCCAATTTTTGGAATTTATATAATTAATAACATTTTTAATGGTTTCTTTATCCTTGGTTATAAGATCTTGGGTAATATTGAATGTAAAATAAACTATATTAGAATGGTAATAACAATCAAGAGGACAAATAACCCTACAAGCTATGTCTCTAGTGAGAATATTGTCATTGGAAGATTTAGAGGGACCACTGTATATCCTAGAATCAAATTTGGACTGTGGATGGGACTTAGTCTAAGGAAAATTTGGAGAGGTCTCGATAATATCCTCAAACTGGGTTAGTGATTCACATGGATTCCACATGGATTTTTAATAATTTTATAACTTAGCTTTATTTATTTTTATAACTGATTTTATTATTTTTAGGCTCTTTTATTGTTTTATAGTGTTTTTTATTTTTTTATAGTTTTTAGTTAATTATATATTAATATTAGTAATTTAGTATTATTTTTTATTGTTTTTTATTCTTTTCACTATTTTATTATTTTTAGTAGTTTCACTGATATTAGTTTTATTATTAGTTTATTTATATTTATTAGTATTTATATTAATTTTTTATATTAGTATTATATATTTTATATTTCATTATAAATATTTATACTATTAATAATAATATTATTAATATTATTATTTTATTATAGAATTATGTTAATATTTAGTAGTATTAGTATTACTATATGTATAATTATACATTTATCTAATTATATCCATATTTTACTATATCTAATTACATATTTATATATGTATTTACTTATATAAAATTATCTAATTATTTTTATTAATTATTATATAATTACTATAATATATATATATTTATATAGTTCTAATTCTATTCTTATTTTTTTAATTTTTTTTTATCTTGTTTAATAATTAGATAATTAGATCTGTTTTAAATTTTTGATTTTTGATTATTTGATTTTTAGATTTCTTTTCTAGTTTACATGGATGAGGTGCATGGAACATTTATCTGTGGAGGCCTTAATCTTCACCAGGAGCAGAGAAAAAACTATAGTAGGGGAGAGGGATAAAATGGAACCATACCTGCACCACACTAGTGCCCCATCCTTCTCTCCATGACAAGGAATCCACCTCCTCTCTAATTCACACCCACATCAGATAACAATCCTCTTTTAAGAAGCACTACACATTTCCCCTTCTCTCTACACTGCACCAGACCCTGACCACTAGCACACTGCCACCCATCCTATGCATCATGCACGTCAACACCTCCTCCATCCAAAAACCCTATCCATTTTCTCCTCTACCTTTATCCCTTCTACACAACATTGGATCCCACCTCCTCTACTAGAATAGTATGTCAATGAGACCACCTACTCTACCTATGAATCACACCATATGATATCACACTTATCTACTATGCAGAACTAGACTGTTCATCCTTCATTTCTTCATAGCACCAACACTGTACGCCTCCTCTATTCAAGGTGTGTAACTATGGTTCGGGTGAAAATTCATCACAATTCAAAGATTCACATTTATTTTGGAGATTGAAACTGCATGAAGAGAGTATAGACCAACACAATAATTAATTTGGTAATGAGGTTATGATTTTCATGATTTATTATTTTATCTCCTTGTATATATTTTTTTCGTGATGTTGGGGTAGTTTCATAGTGTTGGGATATTGACTAAGAAATTGAATTTTATATGCATTTCATGTTGATGTTTTTATTTTATGGTTAATTTGTCAATTGAATTTAGTTTTACATGATTTTTATGTAATTTAATTACAGTTTCACTGAAATTAAATTTGAAAATTAAAACTTGTAATTTTTATTCCTAGTTGATTTGACGATATCAAGATGGTTAATCATATTGTTATATTGTAGTGCAAATAGGTTTCATAGCTTTATGAGAAATGGGTTGTGTCATTTTGTTGATTGTTTTAGTACTCAAACATGTCTCTTAATTTATTTATGAAACCAAAGAATAAGAATTTATATAAATTAGGATATATTAAATATTTGTCTAAAAAATTATTATTCTTTTAGAACATAGGATAGTTTGGTAGAATAAATATTTAATCGTGGAAAATATATATTTTTCATGGATGAAAATTATTTTGATTATAGTGTCATAATCATAAAAACATTTTGTTGATTTGAAAGATCATCATCATTATTTTAATTTTATTTTTCTTTTGTTTAATTTTCTTTATTGTTTTTTAGTTCAATTAATATAATTAAAAAATATTAACTTAAGAATTCCCTCACAGTCGTCTCACATAAACATCATCCAAAGAAAAAAAAATTAGTGAACTTGACCTCATTCTATTTATGGTTCAACCCTTATCACCAATTTTATAGCATCCAGTGGGTTATTGAAATTTGAAAATTGGGTGCACCATGATGCATGGACCAAATATATAGTGTCATTTCTGAGGACCACATGCTAGCCTATAATTAAAAATATTCTAAAGTAGGCCCTACTTTAGGAATCATTTTTCTAGATGGAGAACATCCATAATTTGTCTCCATAAAAAAAACAAGACTCTTTTTGATCCAGAACATAAACACCAAATAAAATGGAAATCTAAAATTGGTAGCTATTTCAAAAATCAAATGAAACCATTGGAGGAAATCATTGAGACTCACATTCCAATGCTTCCTAGGGGACAAGTCCAACCCATTTTTCAAAATCATTTTAATAATTATAGACCTAGGATTACTATGAGACAGGAATTGAGACCCAATATAGTCATATTCATCTCAGTCATAACATGACCTAGAATTCAAGTGATGTATTTTCAACTAAATCCATCGATGATCAACCTCCTCCATCAACATAATAAATTTCATGGACTGAGTAGTGAAGACCCTTTTATGTATGTGAATAATTTTCTCAAAGTGTTTGACACATTTAAACAAAATAGAGTCACCTACACTAATTAAGTCCACCCCTCCATCTCCATGCATCTAGGTTAAAAACACTTTACTTGAAATACCCATAGATACTATAAATACTCTGGGTCTTGGCATAGTTACTAAAACTATTGAGAATGAATTGATTAGGATGATAATGTATTTCCCTGTACTATTGGTTGGCAGGGGAAATAAATTGTGATACATCATAAACCCATATACTACATTCAAGGAAGTTATGGATACAATCCAACCACTAAAATAGTCTGGTAAGGTAATTTATTCTCTTTTAAAATTCTAAAATTTAATGTTATTGATCTTCATGATTATTCCCTTTTCAAAAACTTCAATTATTTGGTGATTTTTCTTCATATGAGGTATATTCATTCCCATGTGAGTTAGTATATTTTTATTTCATTCCATCCATCCATTTAACTAACATGTTTCCATTGAGATATTGTACATATTGCAGGATAAATTCCTTTCAAACGAATGGATTACACATAACTACTAATAAAAAATAAGATATATAGTATACATTCACGTTCAATCCTAGAGGAGATTCATCAACTTTTAGATAAAGATGATGTCAAATCATTTCTAAATGGGTGGAAACCCATCAACATTTTGTATTTCTTTCACTGCATTTAGTTTCATTTAATTTAGTTTTTAGGTAATAAAAGGGAATACATTTAATGAAATCTATTTTATACTAGAAATATAGTGCATCTAGTAATTCATCATCATAATTTTACCATATACATGTTAATTTGATTTTGGTTTTATCTATTTTATATGATTTTGGTATGTTTTATTCATGTGTAAATTTAATAAGAACACCATTTTTTGAGCTTCATTGGATACAGACAGCCTTCTCACATCTATATTCACTTAATCAGGGAAGTGTTTTATTTTATATCATATTTTAGGCTTCCAAAAACACATTGTAATCAACTAACTAAAAAATAATAACAAAATTTAAAAAAATTATATAAATAAAATTCCTGTTATTGTTAAACCCATATGAAAGCTATTTTATTTTTGTCATAACAAGGTTATAGGAATACCACTTGTATCCTTGGGATGTTTGAGAAAATGATTCCTATTTTACATGCTTTGATTCTTGATACCCGGATTTAAATGTTTGTTTATATTAGTTCATCCTTTGAAAAAAATTTCCTAACACATGTTAATTTTTAAGAACATTATTTTCACTCATTCTCATCTATTTTTTACAATGTTATCTTTTCATACTAATAAGGATTTTATTCCATTTTTACATCATATATTATTTCTATTTTTCTTGATTTAATCTCAATCATGTTATTTCTTCTATAAATTTTCATGTTTTCCCATCAAAGCGATGGGAATTTTGAAAGTTTCACTGAAATGACAAATGAATTTGTTTGATTTATTTATCCCCTTTGACCCACTAAGCCATTAGAACATTTTTTCCATCCTTTAGACCTTATAATCCTTGAACAATATTTTTTTTAGGATGATCCCATACATGATACCCTTCTCTACACATTTATTGAATATTTTCTTGATGATTTTCAATCTAAGTGTGCAAGATAAATTTATTCATGGAGAGGATTGTTTGAGGGATAGTGAGTCATTTGATTCACATGGATCAAAATTATTCTATCATTAATATATTATTTATATTCCACAATATCCACATGAAATAAATATATTTTGATATGGTAATATTGATTCTTTTTTGTTCCAACAATGAGTACATTTTTTGTCTTTAGACGATAACCCTCACTTTTAGGGATACATATAAAAGTGATGATTCATTGCTCTAGGATATATATAGTTTTATATATGAACTACTTTCACTAAGATTCTACTGATTATGTTCTATATGTTTGACTTTCATTGGGATTTGTTTGACATATATTTCATGGGGTTAGGGATATTTTACTCACCTGTTTTCCTTCTTATTATTTGAGTGAGTTTTTTCCATTAAAAATAGAGATAAAAAAATAAAAGATAAAAAACATCATATTTTGAGAGATGAATTGTATTATAATATTATTTAGGAAAAGAAATTTTTTGAGTTTGGGGGATATAAATTTTGAGTGATATATTTGGATTGAAACTTATCATGTATTTATTTCAAGATTCAACCCTCATTTTTTAATAAATTGTCAAAAAAATAGCCTACTTGAACCAAATGTGAAATCCTTGATATTACTATATTCTTTTGATTTCTACTACTAGAGATGTGAAATTTATTGAAACATGTGGTAATCATTCATGTGTATGATAATTGAGCATATCTTTGATAAAATTGTTTGAGTAGTGACAGTGATGGAGAGGTTGGTCATATGATGCATGAGCATAGTTATTTGTTTTGGAAACAATACAATTAGAATAGAAACTATTTTTAAATTGGAAATTGAAATGAACCATGATATTTTATAGGTAAAATGGAATGAAAAATTTTGAACTTATACTTTTAATTATTTTATTTTTCCATGGAGTAGTTGTGTATTCTTTCTGATTATTTTTCATAGGAGTGAAAAGGTTTATATGTGGTGGATTTGATGTACATAGATTCTTCATGTATTTTTAATAATTTTCTAATTTAGTTTTAATTATTTTTCTAACCTATTTTAGTGTTTTTAGGTTCTTTTTATAGTTTTTTAGTGGTTTATATTTTTTATAATTTTTAATCAATTATATATAAATATTATTAATTTAGTATTAGTGTTTTTTTATTGTTATTTTTATTTTTTTGCACTATTTTATTATTTTTAGTAGTTTCACTAATATTAGTTTCATTATTATTTTATTAATATTTATTAATATTTATTAGTATTTATGTTAATTTTCAATACTATTATTATATTTTATTGTATTTGATTATAAATATTTATAATATTAGTAATAATAGTATTAATATTATTAGTTTATTATAGAATTTTACTAATATTTAGTAGTATTAGTATATTTAAAATCATACATTTATCTAATTGTATCTATATTTTTGTATATCTAATTACATATTTATATATATATACCTATATAATATCATATAATTATTTTTATTACTTATTATATATTTAGTATAATATACGTATTTATATATTTCTAATTCTATAGTTTTTATTATTATTATTAAAATTATTGTGGTTGTTTTTAAAAAATGGAAATTAGATTTGTTTACAATTTTTGAATTTTGAATTTTTTTTCAATTTTCATATAGGAGGCATGTGGAACATTTATCTACGAAGGTCTTCGTATTTAATTAGAGTATATTAGAAACCATAGAAGGGGGGAGGGAGGAATTGACACCATCCACACACTACACCGGCACCTAATCCTCCTCTCCATCACCAGGCATCCACCTCCTCTTTACTGCATACCCACTCCAAATGACCCACCTTCTTCAAGAAAGACCAAACCCATCGACTACCCTCTACACTGAACCATTCCATAACCACCAGCACACTTCTACCCATCATTCACACCACGCACATCACCAACTCCTCTATCCACAATCCTTAGTCATTATCTCCTTTCCCTACAACCCCTCTATAAAACACAAGCCCGCCTCATTTACCTACACGACATGCTAACAAGACTGCCTCCTCGACCTGTGTATCACACTAAAAGGAACCATCCTTATTCTCTATGTATCACTATACCTTTACACCCTCCATATAGAAAAACATCAATGCTACACACCTCCTATATTTTAGGTGTGCAGTGGTGGTTCAGGTGCTACATCATCGCAAGTAAAGTATTATCTTTGCTTTTAGAGATCGATGCTACACGGTGAGAGTACATACCGACATTATAATTATTTTGGTAACATGATTCATGTTTTCATGATTTATTATTTTATCACTGTGTGTATTTTTTGGTCGTGATGTTGGGGTAGTTTTATTATGTCAGGATGTTGACCAAGGAATTTAATTTTTTGTTCATGTCATTCTAACATTTTTATTTTGTGGTTAATTTTTTAATTGAATTTATTTTTATTTAAATTTATATATTAATTTATTATATTGGCATTAAAATTAATTATAAAAAAAATTTACCATTTTAATTCCTATTCAATTTGGATATACTGAGAAGGTTAACTATATTGACTGATTTTAGTAAAAATAGGTAGTGAAACTTTGTGAAAAACAGGTTGTATAATTTTTATGATTGGTTCGGTAGTCAAATGTGTCTCCTAATATATTTATAACACCAGATAATGATAATTTAAAAAAATTAGGAAATATTAAATTAGAATCTAAAATTTTCTTATACTTTTGGAACAGATGACAATTATGCAGAATAAATATTCAAACATAGAAAAATATATTTTTCATGGTTGCATAGTAGTTTGATTACGACGTGATCATCCTAGAAACATTTTGATGATTTAAAATTTCATATTAATTTTTATAATTACATTTTTATTCTATTTAATTTTCTTTCATAGTTTTTAATTCTATAAAAATAATTAAAAAATAAATTAAGAATTCCCTCATGGTCATCTCACCTAATTTTCATCCAAAGAGATTTGTTATAGTTAACTAGACCGCATGCTCTCTTTGGTTTGACCCTACTATCAACTCCTACAATATCCAGTGGGTTGTTGAAATTTTTAAATTGGATGTTCATCGATGTGTGGACTAATAGGTTATCCAATATCAGCATCCTAAGTTTGATGTGCATTGTCGCTATTTTCAGTGGAAGACTTTGACCTAGGAGAGATGGATTCATGGAGTATAACATCATCTCTAATTATAAATTTTTAATATATTGGTTTACCAACCCATATATAATATCCCTTAACACCATTAGGATAGAATATGAATATGCACTTATTTTTTCTAGATTCCTACTTATCCATTTCAATGTGGGAATATGTTTTATAGGCAAATAATCATAAATTATTACAATAAGGAGGTCGATTAAACTAAAATTATTCTAGAGTTTTAAATTTATTAGCAGTAGATGGTAATTTGTTAATATGATAAAATATATCGGTTGTAGTTTTTTCCTATAAATACTTGGGAAAGCCTAATAATGCAATTACGTTACAGACCCACTCTAAAATAGTATGGTTCATTCGATCATACAGACACTTCTATTGGGGACTATCCCTAACATTATGATGTTTAATGATTCCTTGAGACTCACAAAATTGACTAAAATCATATGACATGTATTATATACCATTATCATCTCTCATTGTATTTAATTTTCTTTGATTTTTGTTTTCAATTGTGGATTTCCATGTTTTGAATGTGTCAAACACATTATATTTGTGTTTGAGGATATAGATCTATAATTTTTGATAAAATTATTCTATGGAAGTGACAGCATATGAACCTCCTCCATGGGAAGAAGTCCTAGAAAGACCCTATAGATTAAATTAAAATTTATGTTAATTGGTGATTGGACTAAAAATATGATCCATTAATTATGAATATCTTGTATTTCCCCAATATAAAGTACTCAAATAATAGGATATTATTATGTGTTATATTATCCCAAAAACATTTTTTACTCAACTCCTAAAAACCCTTAAAGATAACATGCCCTAACCTCCTATGTCATAACATAGTATTGTAAATTTTAGTGACATATATATTTTCTAACTGAATATAATGTGTTTTCACATATACCACATAAATCCCATTATCTAGAGAACCTCTAATGATTATATGAGTGGCTTTAGAAATTTTGAGATAACTAGATTCTGATTTGAAGGTAAAATCCATCTGATCTGGAATCCCTTATGAAATAATATTTTTACACATTCAAGGGACCCACATAACATCACATGTGTTGGAAATAGAATGGTCATAAATATATAACAAAATAGAGCCTCTATTATGGACCTGAAATATCTTATTATTTCCTAAAATTAATTCTCCCTCTACTCTCTCAGTAAATTATATGATGGACTTTCTATTTGGGAAGATGTGGAGGAACACCTGATTCTAAGGCACACTCTTCTGATAGATCATAATTAGAAACATTTATAACCTCATAACTCTCATATCCTATATCTAAAAATATGTATTAATCAATAAGTTCATTGGTTTTTTATTTTTTAAGGGTTGTGACATTCTGGACTTATGTGGCCTGGCTTACGACAATTATAAAAAGTTACATGTCTTGAACTGGACTTAGATAAACCATGCCCATATTAGTTTTGATTTTGAGTATATCCATTACCTTCATAATTATCAGTCTTCTTACCTCTATTATATAAGCTTCCCTTATTGTAAAAACATTCTACCCCATACTGAACTTTGGGTTTGTCATGAAGTTCTATTTAAAATAAGATATACTTGACCTCTACAAGAATTAAGGATTCAAGATAATACATTATAGTCTCAAAAAGTGTGATATATAAATTATCTAGAGAAATAACAATGATAATAGCTTGATCTTCATCAAGAGAGGTAACATAAATGTTGGATAAATTATGAATTATTTTATTAAATTCATTAATATGAGATCAGATAGGAGATCTAGTATACATCTTAAAGGTAAAAATTCTATGATGTTTATAAAAATGACCAAATTAGGATGTATTGATATAAAAATTATCCAATTTTAATATTTAACCATAATTTTAAGATTCATATATAACTTATATTATAACATTATCATCTAAACATCATAATAGAGAACAATTATCCATAACAAGAACATCGGTAGGTACATCGTGATAGGTGGTAGTGATTTATCCAATGGTAGATTGATCAATAATAATTTTCTTTTTTTACATGAAGAGCATTGTTGTATAATAAAATCTATCATCTTGATTCTTCAATTATTAAATTAATTAATAAAATCAAACATTTCTATTTTTTCTTAGTAGATGTCATCTCCATATCAAGGAGCTTAGATAATAATTATTGGGGATAAAGTTGAGTTGTATTCCCCCATGCAATAGACTAAGATCTATTAGATATGTAAAACTTTTATATTAAGTTTGTGTATATAGAAAAATTAGCATAATGGATACAAATAAGTTTTTTTTAGTTGAGATAGGAGAATCCAAGAATGAAGAAAGGAAAAAATAAATAAATAAAAAGACATGATTATTTTATGTTCTTCAAAACATTTTAGTCCAATGTACACAAAAAATAAACTACCCACTCAAAATATTTTATTAAGATTGATAAAACATATTACAAGACATGATCAAAATAAAATATATCAACAATAGGAGTATAGGAAACTAAATGACACAAAGTATTAAGAAACCAAAAAAATATGAACTAAACAGCTTACCACTGACTGGTTGGCCTTCATGGAAGCACTGGATGAATACTTTTTGTCTTATAGATATAAAATCACACATGGAATATGTTCCTCACCATGTATGAGAAAAAAAAATATCCACTAGATGTCTACATTGGAGACATCTCTCCTCTACAGTGACAAAACCGAGTCTAGGGTCCTCCATGAATGGAGTGTGAGAAGTTTCTTAGGAATAAGATTATTCTTCCTCTCTTAACAACTCTAGGGTTTTATCTAGGATCTCTAAGGTGTAGGATGGATAGATATAGAATGGTAAAGTGTTTGATTTACCCATAAATGATAGGTTACATAGAGTAATAAATTATCCTAAACTATACCAATAGTCAAGGAGCTTAATAATAGTCCAATGAATGAGCATCATCCATATAGACAATTATAGATAAAGAATCCCTAATATACTGATAACAAACTAATGTAATAAGATCTGTAAAGTTTAAATAAATCATTGTTTCTTGGTACACAACCTAATCCTCTCTATATAAAGGAAAATGATGATTTTTTATAAGGGTAAAACCATATTTACATGGGATATGTAGGGGTAATACCAAATTAGCTACATCGATCCTACATAAGGGTAAACCCATAACCATTTAAGGGTATAGCATGCACTGCTTCAGAGTAAATAGTTGAAGACACATGCTACATCAGGTTAAATCCATGAAAATATAAGGGTAGTTGGGCACTCACATAATGTTAAGCTATAGACAAATAAAGGTTAAATTTTCATTACATAAACTATGTAAAGGCCATAATACATGTTCCTTAATGTAAACCAAAGAATCTAAATCTTTTTTAGGGGAAAAAAATATTAATAAAAACAATTTAAAGCATGATAATTTAAATAAAATAAAAGGGAGATCAATCAAAGGAAATTTTATGAGTAAATTATAATTCACATATAATTTGACAAGGGTCGTTCATATGGGAAATTTCTAAATTGGTAAATTTTATGTGTGGGTTCCCAATACCCAACTGATATATGTACTTTAATTTCCATTATATATATATAAATTTATATATAAATTTATTTATCCTACCATTGTAGTGTTAATACTTCTATATCCATTATTTTCAAGGTAATTTCAATAGATTACATGTCGTATCAAAGGTTTATAGCAGTTATTAATATATAATTAGAACCTCAAGATACCAACATAATAATGTTAAATATATGTCCAATGATAGAGACACATCATGTTAACATGACACAGATAATGTCTTCTTATCAGGTGATGGGGGGTCATAATCATTGATACTTCTTTCATGAGGTTCTCACTTAGTGATCTCAAGTAAATGATATCATGTGGACTGAACCACTAATTGGAATACCACATGTTTTAGGTTTCATTAGTTGTTTATATCTAGAGAATGTGTATTGGTCTCTTTACATGATAACATTATCAATATGTACCATTTGATCAAATACTTTGATGAAATAAAAAAACTATTGAATTAATTTTGTGATGAGATGCCTTGTATTAGGTGTATCTTTGGTGGAATGACATTAGTTGAAGGATCAAGATATGATTTTTTACTTCTAAGTAGAGGAAGTTATATCTCAGTCCCAGATGACTAGGATTGAAGTACCTTCATTAAATATATCTCCATGGTTAAATAAGGCCATTCTATACATAATGATCATAAAAATAATAAATAATGCATTTGGGATGGTGATACATGTTATGAATCCTTATTTATGATATAGAATATGAAAAAGAGTTTATATGAAACTTCATGTGTTTGAAGGAACTATTGTCACTAATATGAATATACCTTATCTATTTAGGGGCCCTGATGGATTGTTAGACTCTGCTACTTTTTTGTGAGCAGTACTCACTACTATCATGATAAGTTCCTAGAGGGTCACACACTTAGTGTATTCAAAAGTCATTCATGTTATTTTAAATATAAGTTTATGACATGGTGGGCCCCATCATAGTTTTTGAGTACTGCCTGAGTTTAAATGGTCACTATGAAATAAATAAATTCTTCTTATTCAAGTTTATAATAATTTTTATTTAATTTATTTAATAATAGAATTCACAAGTGATTTAGTGAATACCAGGAAAAGTATTTTACATACAAATATGATTTTAATATTCAAGGTGCATTTAATATTTGAGGGAGTTAAGAGTCGGGTCAAGGAAACATATTTTATCATGTAACATATTTATTATATTACAAGTAAGTGATAAAAATATTAATGATATTTATGAAATTATTAACAGGTCATAATATGTTACTGATAGCAAATTTAGTAGGTAATATATATTTGGGGACCTTAGTAAAATTTCTAAATGTTTTAACCTAGCTATATAAGTCGTGGAAAGCTCAAATTTTTTGGACTATTCATCCACTTGAATTCAGGATCTCCACTCTCATCTATCTCGCATCATAGTGAGAGAAGGTTCCATTCCAAGAAATCAATCCAATTTTACCTTTATAGATCATAGGAACGGCATTGTGGTGATCATCGGGTGGTTGATGGATTCATTGGTAATCTTTGATAGAACTTGGAATCTATTGTTTGATTCTTTGATTGACTCTTGAAACATGTGTGGAAGATCTAGAGTGATCCAACATTAGGTTCTTCATGAAAGGGGCCCTAGAAAAGAGCGTAACACATTAGTATTAAAAATAAAATGAGGTTATTGGTTGGTTTAGTTTTAGTTTATAAATCCATTCATGTGGGATCCTTGGGTTGGTTATCATGATGTGCATCATCAAAGTTCACATTACAACATCAATCTGGTGATATAAATTTTAAAAATATAGTCTATCTACATAAATTGTGTGCATCAATACCTGAAATTAGTATCAAAGTGAACGTGTGAATTTTTAAGCCAAGTAATAAATTAAATTAGCATAAATTCATGTAGAGGGTGTTACAAAAGTCCCATCGAGATGAACTTTATTTCAGTATAATTACAAACGACCAACTTATGGTCATCTAAAGTTTAAAATTGAATCAAAACCAGTTTTTATGGGTCTAAAAATTGAAGAATATGTATGTATATAGGTAGGTATGTACATATGTATGTATGTACGTATGTATGTACGTACGTATTTATGTATGTACGAATGTATGTATGTATGTATGTATGTATGTATGTATGTATGTATGTATGCATGTATGTATGTATGTAGGTATGTATGTATGTACGTATGTAGGTATGTACGTATGAAGGTATGTACGTATGTAGGTATGTACGTACATATGTATGTAAGTAAGTATGTATGTATGTATGTACCTATGTATGTATGTATGTATGTATGTATGTAGGTACGTATGTATGTATGTATGTAGGTATGTATGTACGTATGTATATAGGTGCGTATGTATGTACGCATGTATGTATGTATGTACGTATGTATGTACGTAGGTATGTACGTATGTATGTATGTACGTATGTATGTATGTAGGTATGTATGTATGTATCTCAGTTGTGTATGTGTTATATTTTTCTATATAATAGCGATGGGTTACAATGTTCCAGCCAGTTTTTCGGTGGTCAGAACAATACTCGGATAGGTGTGAAAATTCCACACATTTGTTGAATTTTAAGAAAAAAAAATCATAAGTTGATAAACATTGAAAAATAATGAAAATGAAAAAAAATTAAAAGAAAATACATTTGTAAGCTTATACAAAAAAAGGAATTGACGTGGGCATCTTTTTCACCCCCGGTTTTCTAAATCACCCTCCCCCCTCTTTTAGGGGGTGAAAAAGCCACCCACAATGGGGAAGGTAGTTTTTCCTATAAAAATTTATAAAATTGGAAGTGTTATGCACCATCAACCTCCCAAATCTCCACGTGAATAATGGGGTGATGCCTCTTGGGTGACCCAGTGGTCTAACCATCCCCATCCGAGCCCATAAACGGATAGGAACCACTTTTTTGGGTTTTTAGGGAATCAAAGGGATAGAATTTTTTTATGAATTTCAAAAAATATATTTTAAGTTATTCAATGTATTAAAGAATTTTCTAATACTGTGTGATTTATTATTTAGGAATTAAAAATAAATTAAATTATTTGATTTCATTTAAAACTAGTACTCGCTCGTGCATTCTCACATCAATATAGATCAATATTTATTTTCAATAAGAAAATTCTATTTTTAATGTTTGCACGGCATTATAAAATAATGAATAGTTTCCCTAAAAGAATAAAATTTTTCAAACATAATAATCCATATTGATATTGAACATATATAAATAAAAAATAAGTGTTACATAGTAGTATAATACACATTGAAAAACTCTTAGTATATCATAAATATAGATGAATGAAATAATATTTGTTAGAAAAGAATTCTATTTTATTAGTCTTCATTTACTTCGTAATGAAATCGGATGAAAATTCATGTTTAATATCCTTTCTAAGATACCCAAATCCAAATTTGTCATGTTATTTCTAGTTCTAGTGGAATCTTCATCCTAAAAATCTTATATCAAATACTTTTACAGAAAACATAATAATAAATGAAATAGTTATTTATTCTATAATGTAATTCAAAGCATATGAATTTTTATGCTTTAATTAATATATCATATTATTGTGTAATAAGGAAATAGCAGTGTATTGAATTACAATTTGGAATAAATAATAATACTGAAAAAAATGAAAGATTAGTAGCTTACGGTGTAATAAAAGTGTGTTACAATGTGCAATATGTAAATCTTTCACCAAATGTAAATGTATATGTCCCAGAATAAATATTGAATTACTATTACATATAATAGTGGCACCCATCATTTAAGAAAGTGGTTCCCATTGCATGATTATTCCCTCAGTCAATTACTTTCCTTCAAGAATAGTAAATAGAGGTCATCATTTACCTGTGATGGATGGTAATATTGAAGGTTTTCTGTATTTACATATCCCATCTATTCCACTAATATTCTCAGCATCATTTCCCAATGACAATAAAAAAACAAAAGTGCATCTTCAAAGTAAAATAAAAGTAAATAAATCAAAATAATAATATAAATAAAATAATTAAATGAAAAACTATAAATATTTTTTCAATATTTTAATATAATTTCAATTCATATGTTCCAATGTTTTCTCCGAACAAAAAAATTGGGAATCTAGAAACGTATTTAGAAGAACGATCAAAATCCCTGGAGAAGAAAAACTGCATTATCATGGTTATCCATAGTTTGAAAAATGAAAACTCGAAATTCATATTTAACACTCATCATAATGTAGTGAAATCAATAGAACATTAAAACAAATTATCAAAATAAAAACCTTCATATTCAAAAATTTATTTTTGTGGCCATTTTCTAGTTTATATCTACCTAAATTAACATTCCCGATAGAAGGATGAATAAATAATAAAGTGATATTAGTATTGAATGAATTATAATTAGGGGATTTTTTTATATTTTAAAATATAATATAAAAAATTAAAATATGAATTATTAAAATAATTAATGTAACATTACTCAAAAATTGAATACGTAGTTTAATAATAGTTAAAAACATTACAATATTAAGTGTGTAATAACTTAAGTAGATCATCAACAACATTAACTCCATTTAAAAGAGATGAAATATATTCATGTATTCTTTAAAAGGTGACTAAATTATTCATGGAGATATAGGAAAGGATAAAATATTGGACAATGTAATTAACCATAAAAATTATTATGCTCCATGGAAACGGAATAGAAAAATTAAAACATGAATCAATATTGAACTGCAAGGCATCACTAAGATTTAAGATTTTGTAATAAAATAAATATAAAAATATGAGTCTATAGTGAATAGTTTTGTGGATCAATGTTTAAAAAATAGTACCCTTTTGTCAATAAATCAAAATCTTTTAGGGATCACACTTACAGATTACCACGCCTACTGGAAATCAATGTTAAAAAATTAAGCAAGCTTAACTCACTGAAATAATACAACATTAAAACTAATGGAAATTAAAATAAAATTTTATATTAATGGTAGGGTTTGGTGATGGAGATGAAAATAACTCCCATGTTCTCATAATTCATTCTTCAAAAATCATTAATAGTTATACACACATACAATCTAGAACTAGAATGGATCCAGTGACACAACCCTCAAAAAATAACAATAAATTTATGGAAAATAATTATATAATTCATATAATATGATATAAATAATAATAAATTTGATTTTAAACTATAATTTTATTATCTTTCTATTTAAATTTGATTCTAGTTGACCATATAAAAATAATATTAGTAAATAATTAACTAATAAGTAATGAAAATCAAGTAATGAATGAAATAGTATTTTTGCAATTAATATGGATCAATTGGTAGTGTAGTGACCAAAATATAGAGGAAATTTGAAATTTTACTAATTAATAATATCTAAACATAAAAATGATAAAGTATATTTAAAATTAAAATAATTAAAAACTGACTATCAAGTGGTGGAACACTTCACCCATTTTCACGAACTATTTGAATAATGATGTTTCCATAGAAAAATATGTAATTCTAGTCAGTATATATCGCATAAAAAAATTAAATAGTCCAAAAATGAACAAAATTAATAAAAATAATAATTTTAGAACATTACCTTTTTGGTAAGCATTAATTCAAATTTATATACTTTTAGTAGTTACAATAAATGATGTGAAACGGTGACTTAATAATGCATAGTAATATCAATAATTTTTCAATGGATAAATCTAAAATAAAATCCATATGTCATGGAGGGAGGGGATTAGAAGCTTTAACTACAAAGGAGTCATTCAAAATCATGTAAAAATAGATGAGTTCAAGTATATATAGTAAACAACATTGAATGGAGAGAGAAGAAATTTATCACTAAATGAAAATACATTCAGTGTGTACTTAAAAATGAATTCATAAAAATTATTAATACCAAAAAAAGCATTCATTATGTACATAGAAATCCATTCCTTAAAATGCATCCATTATGTACCTAAAAATGAAAAAAAAATGTAGTAGTCATAAAAATTAAATTTACAGAATATGTTGAAACAAATATGTTCAAATATTGATGTTGTAAATTAAAACAATGTTGAATGAATTATAAGGGACTAAACAAAACTTATCTCAGTAAATTTGATTATGGAAACCGAATTGTATTATCCAAGAGAATACATGTATATGAGATTTTATCCATTAAAAGTTTTTTTGGAAAATAATATTTATAATGAAATAACTTCATATACATAAAACATAATATTTATATATTCAACAGGTTACTATTAATTAAATTTTATCAAATTAGAAACGAAAAAATGGTTTTAGTTGTAAATGAATTAAATGATGTCAAATGGAGTTGATAAAATCATATTTTGAAAACATAAAAATTAACTATAAAATTGACCATATTTAAACCACAAATAAGTGATACATAATAATGGAATGCGAGTTGAGAAATTTTTGGGAAATCATAAATATAGTAGAAAATATTTAGTTGAATTAATAAGTAAAAAATTATATTGAGCATTCATGATGGAGAAATAAATTACATGAATGAAAAAATTATTCAAATGGATAAATCAAATTCTGATCAAAATAATATTTGATATTGGAATGAATTTCATGTAACTGAAAATAAATAAATCAAAGGATTGGATATGTGTAAACATCGCAATGAAAAAAAAGTGGTGGGGAAATGTCACGGATAATCCTTTGATTCAAGTCATAATCATGAGTAAAGAGCTAAACGTTATGAATCAATATCCCACTCAAATCCAATTCAATAATAATACATGAAAAATAACCATACCATGCCAACTCGGTTACCCTTTCTATTTTAATGGGGACACCTATAAAAGAATAAATATCATACAGAATCATATGATTCTAACGAATCTAGTTTAACCCAAAAATTATAAGTTGAAATTGTGCAACTAAGATCTTAATTTTGGAAGGTTTGAAACTAAAAATGCATACATGGATACAAAGGGGCCTAGGATTTAGGTTCATCAGACAAAATACTCATTCTTTCCTTTTAGATTCATTATTTAGAAAATGGAAATGAAAAAAATTATGGTCAATTATATTTCATTTCCAATTAGTGAAACCCCAAATTGCATAACAATATGAGAGATAATGGATCACTGACATAGCTCTAATATTTTATAAATAACCTCTTTCCTTGTAAAGACTCAAATTATAATAAATTTAATATTTAATGTTGGAATGAAAGTCATGTAACTGAAAATAAATAAATCAAAGGGTTGGATATGGGTAAACAACACAATGAAAAAAAAGTTGTGCAGCATCACATGGATAATCATTTGTTTCAACTCATCATCACGAGTAAAGAGAAAAATGTTATCAATCAATATCACACTCAAATACACTTTAATAACAATACTAGAAAAATAACCATACCTTTCCAACTTATTCACCCTTTCTATTTTAATGGGGAAACCTATCAAAGAATAAATATCATAAAAAATCATAAGATGCCATAGAATCCAATTTAAGCTAAAAAATATATCCTGGAATTATGAAAATGAGATCATAATTTCAAAAGGGATAAAACTGAAAATTCATACTTAGATATCAATGGGCCCAATATTTAGGGTGATCAGACCAAATCCTTAAGCATTCTTTTTAGGTTAATTATTCAGAAACTAGAAGTAAAATAAATCATGGTCAATTAGAATGAATTTCCAATTAGTGAAACCAAAAATTACATAATAATCTTGAGATAAAATGAATTACTGACATAGCCCTAATATTTTATAAACCACCTCTTTCCTTGCAAAGACTCAAGTGGTATTACCCTTGATAATTAATCTAGTATATGCATCCTGTGAAAAAGTAAAAAATATTCTATTCAATGTATCAATAAATCTATTGGGAATTCAATCAAAGACAATTATACAAACATAAATGAAATATATATTAAATCTATATGAATGAAACTGGAATAATTGTATATTTAATGAAATCATTTACACATACCGACAGATGAAATCAATATCAACTCTGGTAAAATGGGGAGAAAAGGACAGTGAATGGGTTCGGGTAGCCGGTAAAACTAGGAGCTAAATGATAGTGAATGGAGCAGGTGGAGGCAGAGGAGATGAAGGAACCATAGGCAGACCAGTTCAAGGTGGAAAAGCTAGAGCCGGACTAGGAGTAGGCAAAGAATCCGGAGGTGTAGGTTTCAAAGGTGGAGGAGGCAGAGGCAGAGCAGCCGGAGGCAGAGCATGTGGCTTTATGCAGAAACCCTAGGTTGAGCGGAGGACTTGGAGGTGGAGGAGTCGAAGGCATAGTTTCTAGTTGTGAAGAATGCATAGTCAGACATGTCTTAGGAAAACCTAGTGTAGTCAAGGGAGTTTCTAGTGTAGTATCTAAAGGTGGAGCACAAGGAGGTGGAGGCATGGATGGAGAGGAGAATCGTGAAGGAGAGAGAGAGATGGTAGTTGTGGAGTGAAGTGGGAACCCTAGGAGAAACCAAGGTAAATCCAGAGCTAGGGTGGGATAGTGGATAGGATTTCAGGTTTGGAGTTAGTAAATGTAAAATTGGAGTGACATAAACGTTTTTAAGGGTGATACATAGGTGCAAGGCACCCAACTTTATTATAGATAGTAGATGTCCTCAAGTAGAATTTATTACTAATTTAATTTTCTATCGTAGATTTATCATTTGTCGAATGATATTAAGCATCGAACAACCAATTTTTGTATGTATTTTATTTTATTATTTATTATTGTAATTCCATCCAATTATTGTAATAATTATTTTATTTTTGACAGTCCATGTATAATCTTTCCCAACTATATATGTATGAGGGTATATGTGTCCACTATTGCTCCATGTAAGTGTATATCACATCCATGAGACTCTATCACCTATGTGTGAGTAATTATGTATAATAATGAGGATGAATAAAGATATGGACCATCCTAAGACAAGGATATTTTCTTGAAGAGGCGTAAATACACTTGACAGTTTATGCTTTGTAACATGAGTCAGAAGTGACTCATGTATTTACCCCTAGGGTCTAGCTTGGTCCATTATTCTCTTAATGGATCAACCAATTGTATATGTTCATGATAATTCATGTTTATTTATTTAATTTTTGCATGGTTTATTATTTTTTGCGGAGGTGAATGTTTATATGATCACATAAAATAATAAACAAGTATGCATATATTAAAAATAGATTAATACATGATAAATGTTTTTCATTTAATGTATTTTCAAGTTGTGATAAATATCACATAGTATAATAATATTTAATATTAAATTATTTCATTCATTTATAAATAATAAAATCCATCAAAATAAATATATTAATTCACAATGCCTTCCATCGCTTAAATTTGGAAGAAAACCTGGGTGTACAATGTTCTTGTCAACCCTAGATGAGGGTGACTTCTACAATTAGGGTGTTATTATGAGTGTAATAGGTTTACTTAACTAAATTTATAAACAAATAAATATCCATATAGATTTTGTTAAATATTTAGAGAAAAATTGTTGAGTAAATAAAGGTTATGATTCCCAGAAGTTTGGACAATACTCAACAGTTCAAGGAGTCGTGGGTCAATGGGGTTTCCCAGTCAAGATTCTACCCTAAAACTCTCTAAGAAGTGACATGTCCATAATGTAGAATATGAGGAGAGGTTTCAAGAATCCTTCCTACTAAAATACTCAAGTGACTTGGTATTCCTAATCTAGTAGTGATGGATACTATGATTCAATAAAATAGTGGGTGACATTTAATTATTAAATTAATTAGTAATGTCTATTAATAATGAGAATAAAGTAATAATCTGTTGTATTTTTTTGTATATAAAATGGAAAAAACCACCATTAGTTTAATATCACTGCGATCAATACTCGATAAATATAATATTTTGACCAATAATAACTTCCAGTAATGGTATATTCACTTAAACATGATATTATGCCAAGAGAGAAATATTTATGTGTTAGTATATAAATTTCTTATTGATCTCCCCATGGGAGAAATAAAGTTATATAAATATGAGTACAAGAATAATTTTAATGATGCACTAGATTTATAGTGTATCGTTCTATCATATATGTATAATTAATTGGAAAAAAATACATGATGACGGATATTCCTACTAAATATTGTCACATGTATAAGAGATTCATCGAGAGAGATCTAGAAAAGAAAAATATGATATATCTACTGCATTGTATAAGTGAAACCTAGCAGAATGAAATTATGAAGTACATCATGTACTCAATATTATTGGGTGAATTTAGAGACTCTATTTCCTTAGGTTCAAGTTAAAAAAATAACTAGCAACTGATCTTATCCTTTCCTCTTTACTGCAAAGCTTCCCGACTTTTATTGTTAATTATATCATGAATAACATGAAATTGTCCCTCCAAGATTTATTATCTTTAGTTTGAAAATATGATAAAGATATGAAGAGATCCAAACTCTTCAGTTCTTATAGTTAATAAAGGAAGGATGCTCAAGGATAAGGTGTCAAAGGATAAAAATACACCAAAGGCACTGACGCATCACCTCTCTGGGAAGCTAATGATTTAGAAGGAGATAATTAAGTAGGAGGTAGCATGATTTTCATGTGTAATGAAAGGCCACTAGAAGAAGAATTTAAATATAGTGAAAAATTATTAAGGTGATTCTTCTACATTAGGTATTTTTGTCATTTAATGTAATATGTCTATTTCTACAAGTTGGGTATTGGATATAGCATGTGTATCACACATTTTTATTCAAATATTAGAAATAATTAGATTTAAGAATATTGCATAGGATGATGTGGATATTCAGGAAGAAAATGGTGAAATATGAGCAACATTAGTAGGAGGAGATTACAATATCACATTTCATAGTGGTTTGGTTCATGTATTAAATAACTGTTATTATGTATCTTCTATTAAGAGAAACATAATCTCAGTGTCAAGCTCAGACACTATGGGTTTTTATTTTAAGTTTGAAAATAAACGGTGTTTATTTTATAAGGATATAATATGTTATGGTTTTTCGCATCTTAAAAATGGATTGTATATACTTGAACTTGAACACCCTATTTTGGTAATAAATGAAAAAAACCAACAATATTAACTTCTATCCTACCCACATATGGAACTTTAGGCTAAGTTATTTAAATAAAGGAATTTAAGATAAGTACATAAAGTAGGGTATATAGAAACTACGGAGTTAAACCCCTTGGATGTGTGTTATACTTGATTACAATGTAAAATGACAAAATAACCCTTCATTGGGAAAGGAGAAAGAGCCATAGGAGTAGTGGAGTTAATTATTTTTTACGTATATTTACCATTTATAGTATAGGAAAATGGTGGACTCTCTTACTTCATTCCTTTTACTAATAAAGTTATTATGTATGATTATATATATATATATAATGAGGTATAATTAAGATTCCTTTCAGATGTTTAAGGAATACCAATATGAATTCGAGAATCAACTTGGTAAAAATATTAAGGCACTTCACATTGATCATGGTGGAGTGTATCTTAACCAAGATTTCATCAATCACTTAAAGGGGTGTGGTATAATATCACAACTCAATCCTCCTTATATACCTCATTGTAATGGTGTTAGAAAAAGGAGGAATCAAACCTTTCTTAACATGGTAAGATATATGATGAGTCATGAAACTCTACCATTATCTTTTTGGGGATATGAACTATAGACTAAAACATATACACTCAACCGAGTACCAACTAAAGTGGAATATATAATTCCATATAAGATATGGTATAGAAAAAAAACCGACTCTATCACATATTTGTATATGTGGATGTAAATCGGTTTTCAATACAATACAAAATGACAGGATAGCATCCCAAAGCACAAAGTGCATCTTTATAGGTTATCTTAAGAAAACTAAAGGATATTACCTATATAACCCTTCAGATAAAAAAATTATTTTGGTGAGACATGCCATTTTTCAATAAAGGGGTCACATTTTCATTGTAAATAGTGGAAGTAATTTTAAATTAATTGATATTTATGCTCCACATGTACAAGAGTTAGTATGGTAACAATATCTATAATAGATAGTGGGAGATGAAGATGTTCCAAATACATAAGTAATGTGTAGGTCAACTAGATAGGTTAAATAACTGGATATATATGGTTTTCGTGTCATTGATTTAGGTAACACATTACTCCTAGATAATTATGAACCTATTACCTATAAGGAGGTAATGGATGGAAAGGATTTCACTAAATGGAATAAAGTCATACATTCTGAAATGGAATCCATATACCAAAATCAAGTGTGGATTTTATTAGAACCTCCAGGTGATGTAAAACCTATTAGACATAAATTGGTTTTCAAGAAAAATATGGACATAGTTGTGAATGGTTTCAAGAAAAATAAATGAATTGATTATAATGAAACCTTCTCACTAGTCATGATGCCAAAATCCAACAAAATATTTCAAAAATTAGAGTTTAAAGGTGGCTATTTAGTGATGATTTTTCAAACCACTTCTAAATAAAATTTAATGTATTTATCAATGGTTTTTAAAAACCATTGCTAAATATTAAATAAAATCTAAAAAAACACCCTTTCTCCACTCCTATGAATCCCATCCCCCTAATTTGAGTCCTCTCTACCCTTTATTCCCACCATTGAATTTTTTTGAGATCATCACCACCAATCCCGCACCATTGAGCCCTCCATTGTCAACACCCTCTCCCTCACCCTCGACCTAATGGTCTCCCTTTCTCTCATTTCCCATGTTTTAGGCCTCATCCCCTACTATCTCCCTACTCCATCTTACCCCTGTCATCATGCCGATTACCCCTCTATCCCCTTTTGTTGTGTCACTTGTCCCCATTTCTCCTTGTGGATCCCTCACCCCTATCATCATGTTGATCCATCTCCCTCCTTTCTTAATTTCTTCACTAATCGTCCCACACCATCATCATTACAAGGTACTTATCTCTCCAATTTGAAATCACTTATCAATTACAATTCTTTATAGTATTTTTAAAACAAATCATATTAACTAATTTTTTGTTTTGTTAGTTGTTTTATGGAAATATACAAAACTAATTCATCATATATGATAAGTGTTATAAGTAGTTTACAATTAGTGTGAGTTTTATCTTTATTCTAAGAATCACTTATTAAATCAATCAAAATCCATCATATTATTTTTGTATAGAAAAAATTCAGTTCTATAATAAGTCTCCAATTATTGTTTGATTATTATGTTTACACAAAGCTACACTTATTAACTCAATTAAAAAATATTTATTTTTTCATATATTAATACAAAAATGTAACAGTTTTGAATGAATTTTATTTTATCATTTTTCATAAATATAACATATAATACATTTAGAAAAAAATCAATATAGGCATATTTATTAATGTTTATTAATATCATAATATGATATGGAATGATCATTAAATAAATGTGATGGAATATAATTATATTGAATTGTAAATAAATATAATTTATATTTTAGAAAATATTAATTTAGATAACATGTTAGATGAAACATCCCATAAATTTTTCATGATTCTAGCATTATAAAATAGGGAAGATGGGTCAAAAAAATTCATTTACCACTAAAAAATTATTTCCTAAAGAGTCATATAGAAGTAAGAGTTACATCAAGAATAGAATTATTTTAATTTTTTGGTAGTTGTAGGAAACCCATGATCTTCAAAGTTAATTATTCTTTAAGGGAAAAACATAATGGTCATTCTCACATAGAATGAGCATACAAAACACCAAGGCCTACAACATTGATTGAAAATTGAGATTTCATGTATATTAACACAAGTTTTTTATGAAACTCATATGAAACTAACACCAAAAAATTTTCAAAATACTATATTTGAAAAACTCATATATATATATATATATATACTATAAAATATTATAAAATAAGGATTCATTATTCCGTAGCTATGAAAATTTATAGAGATGATGTGGAAATATGATTGTGGATCAAACACTCACCCAAATGAATAAAATTACTGATTGTGATGATATTATGTTTTATGATATTGGTAATATAAAAATATATTTCATAACCAATAGAATTCCATAGAAATTGGTTTTGTGATAAAGGATTTATTGATGGTTTTATATGGATGAGTTCCCCATATAATTTTATACTAACTTCTATTTGCTCATTTATTTTAGAAGTTTTCTAACAAATTTTTATGTTATGATCTTGTTTATGCCTATGAACAAGGTGCCTATATCATATGTGTAAGAATTTATTTTCATCTTCAACATTAAACTAACAATAATTTGTTATATTTTTTATTTCAAATATATTTTTAATTGTTCATTAAATGATATAATATTTCTTATGTGTTTTAATTTTATTTAATGAATTGTAGGAACTTTGTGATATATGTATAGAAGTAATATCACATTACCGAGTAACACACCTCGGTATGATAAGGGTTTGGAGGAGTTTTTATATTTTTCAATGTCCAATTGATCCATTAATGGGACAATAAGATGTTCATTATATAAATGTAAATTTAGAAGATGGTTGAAGAGAGGTAAAGTTTATAAAGACTTTATATAAAAGTAATTTCCCTCTCAATATGTTTTTTGGGATTTGTAATGGAGAATCAAGAATTATAAATGTTTGAAAATTATGTCGTTCAATAGAATGATCTCCCAACTTTGTAGAAAATGGAAAATAAAATTTATAACCTTTTAAATAGTGATTTTTACATTTTATGAAAAAAAACATCAGTATCAAAACATATCAGTTCAACTAGTTGAGAGTGCTAAAAATATTTATTTGAAAAATGATGTTTTTAGGACCACTGGACAAGAAGACCAAGATCATAACATATAAGTGGATCCTCATACTAATTTTATAGACACCAATTTAAGATATATATTTACTAAAAAGAAAAATAAATTTCATGATTTTGTTGATGAAGGAAATATAGGACTATCTGGACGATGTATGGAATATTCAAAAATGTATTTTCTATTGATGGTGTACCATAAAAAATTCCAATGAGGAATTACAATTAAGGTGATGCCCATGAAATTATAATTATTTTATGATGATTCTATTGAAGATATTATCCCTGATTATTTTATGATATGAAAAAATTTATAAATAGGCTTGTTCGGAATTATACAAAAATACATAATTTTCTCAATGATTGTATGCTTTATTGGGGAGAGAATTCAAGTAGACATTAGTGAAAAATGTTCATCTTCTAGATATAAGTAATTTGGTAATGTTAGAATCCAGAATCAATATACTACTATGAATAAGCAGAAAAAGAAAAGGCATATAAATGTTTTTCATTACTTCCCTTTAAAACCTCTATTACAATGATTAGTAATGTCGTCGAAAACCATTGATCACATGAAGTGGAATTTTCTAGATAACAACAATGATGGGTTAATGCAACATCCAAGAGATTAAAAAATCAAGGAATAAATTTGATTCATTATATCCATATTTCTCATTTAATCATATGAATGTGTGATTGGGATTGGCTACCAATGGATTTAATCCATTCAGAACTTTTAGTATAAGTTCTAAATTTTTACAGGTTTTTTTCTCCTATACAATCCACCTCTATGGATGTGAATGTAATACACATACTTTTTTTCATGATTATTATGAGAAAAAATGCCTTTAAATTGTATTTATGTATAATTTTATCATATAATTTAATTATCTTGTTATTTATGGAAAAAAAGTGTTGAGATGTATGGTGTAGCTTCTAGAATAATGTTTTGAATTCCTGATGCTCTAATGTAGACCGTTAGTCACTTCTCTGTACATGGGAACTTATCTAGTTGGAACACTTATACAGGTTTGGATAGTACTTTTTATAAATTTTATTTTGAGTATCAATGATTTCCTTATAGTAAAAAATGTCTCTTCTTATGTCATTGCAGATTTCTCATTAAATCTCATATATTTTGGTTGAATAATAAAAAATTCAATGGGCCTATTGATCTTAGATAGCCTCTAAAGTTATTGAAAAGTTTGGAAATCTTGGAATGACTAGTAAATATTGAAGGATAATTTGGGAAGACGCATCATTATAATTATAGTGGGAACTAAGTCTGAAGTGAATCATAAATTGGAATCAGGACACAATAATGGAAGAAACATAGTATATTCTTCAAACTTTCATATTAGGAGTTATATTTTTTGTGTCATAATATTTATGTTATAAATATTGAGAATAATTTTTATGAAAATTTGATATTAAAATTACTTAATTATAATGGAAAATAAAAGAACCATCTCAATGCATAGAAGGACTTACAAAAAATTGAATGTAATGTGTAACCTATGGATATATAAGAATGGAATGTTTTATTAAATAATTTTTGTAGTGAAAATTATAGAGAAAGATATATTTATTTGAATTTTAAAACATGTGGAAGTATCTTATGGGTAGTAAACTAACAAATAAATGTGTTTCTACTTAGAGCATCATAGGTTACATGGATTAGAAATTCATGATTCAAAAATTCGAATACATCAGTTACAACCATTGGCATTGCGCACATTATTTCCTAAAAAGGTTAAAGTAGTTGTACTCAAATTATGCACAATTTTTAGAAAATTATTTGAGAAAACTCTACAACCATCTAATATTGAAAATCATTGGGATAGATTTTTATTAACACTTTTTTCAATGGATATGATCTTCCATCCACCACTTTTTGCTATCATGATGCATTTAACTATTAATTTGGTTAAGGAAACTAAATTAGGAGGCCTCATATATTATAGATTGATTTATAAAATTGGGAGGTAATTTATTTATATGATTTCCATATTATGTAAACCATTTTTGAGACTTTTTTAAATATTTAATTATGTTTTATTCATTTTATTTTATAGATACATTAGTTATTTGAAATCATACGTGAAAAATGGAGCTCAGCATAAAGGATTTATTTTGGAAGGCTACTTATCATAGGAGTATATTACCTTTTATTATTGAAACTTTGATGATATTGATAAAATATCCTATAAAGTTATGTGTGTTGATGATATATCAACTCAGTCTCAACTAAATGGGAAATAAGATATCATTTATACTATTGGTTGACCAGTTATGAGGATCTCAAATATTACACTGACCAAAATGAAATTACAACAAGAATATAGTTATGTGCTACTACATAGAGAAATTGGTTATTCATTTTTTGAAGAGATATGGATACAAACAATGAGTCACATAAAAATTTGAACATAAAATCAGAACAATATAACAAAATTTGTTAATAAAAATATTGTAAAATGGTTTTTACATCATATAAGTTCATAAATACTCCAATCGACATAGATATTAGGTTAAAATATATATTTTTTAAAATAATAATGTAAATTGCTTTTTTTTAGATCATGAATACTGATACTCAGGATGATTTTACAAAATATTTATAGTTTCTAGCTCAGGGTACTTTAAAGAGGGCTAGAAATTTAGATGCTTATATTTTGAATAGATTTAAATTTCATATAGTTAAGAAGGAATAGGGTTTAAAAACATAGAAAATTAGTATATTTATAGTTTTTGAATTCGGATACTATGGAAAGGTGACTTATATTAAAAAATTAAACTACCATGGTCATTTTTTAATTGTTTTATTCAAATAAAAGTAGTTCAATATTACCAAGGGTATTAAAAGGGATTAATTTCAATTTACTTCTATGAATTTCCCCCACTTAATGGATTTAAATAAAAGTGAATTAAATGATTTTTATATGTTCACTTTGTAAGAAAAAATGGTATATTATATGTAAGATTTTTTGGAAGAAGGGTGAAGTGTAGTTCACATAAAACAAAGAGACTTGAATGATATGGGTGATAAAGTGGGATATTTTACTTCTAACATTGAAACCCATCAACAACAAGAAATTGACTTTTTTTTCTTTCATAATATTGAAATTATTAGTATTATAACAGAGAATAAAGTAGAATAATTAATTATGGGTCAAGATGATTACATGATTGAAAGATAAAAGGATTTTATATGAAATCATCCATTAACTTATCAACTACCTATGTTATAAGTTATTCATTTATTATATTATTAATATATTATCATATTTAAATTTTTTTCTATGGATAAGTTACATAATTTTGAAAAGGTAAATGTTAAATTTTTTATGTGTATTTGTTCATTAACATACCTATGTATATTATGTTTTTAAGTACTATGCATATGTTATAATTTACAAAAAATTTTCTTTGCATGAATATTTTTAAATATATGTTATAATTTTTTTTAATTAATTAAATGATGGGAATACCAAAGAATAAGTGATTCTCTAATTGTAGTCAAATGCTAGTTGATGTTCCCCAGACCCAGAAGACATCATCAGTGTTTCTTGATGATCCCTCGTACTACCTCCCTATATCTTCTAGGACTCCCTATATCTCCCTCCAATTAGTGCCTTTTATGCCATCCATCTCCCTCCAATCATTATCTCTCACATTTCCTTCCAATTATTTGGGTTCAGTATGCAATGGCCCTATAGCGAGGGAATAGGTGGTCACTCCTCATTCATTATGAGGATATTTTAGGGTCATGGTTATAGTTATAAATTTTAATGTGAATAAAGTTATTGTACTTTTTTATACTAATAACTATTTTTCCATAATAGATGGAATAAATATTTATATTAGGACAAAAATTGATAGTTAATATGAATGGAATATAAATTTATTTAAGATATTTTTCCCCATTATTTGTTATAGTTTCCCCACAGATGATGCTGCATTAATATTTTCCAATATTTTAGGCTAGTTGGAGGCTAATTTGGTGACCCTTTTGAATATATATTCTGATTGAATTCATATTCCTTGATCTTAGAAGAATGAGGTATTTTATTTAATTATATAGGTAATTTTTATACATTATGACTCAATTTAATATCATTATTTAATTAAATTATAATACTTTAAAAAGGAATGTATTTATACATATGTTCTTCCACTTTACCTTCATTGATCTTATAATACGAAAGTGGACTCAAAAAAAATTAGGTAGGAAATAGAAATATTTTAAATGGAGATTATGGAATGAATTCAATGATACATCATTGACCACTCATTTGATGTATGATAAGGAATATATAGGGTTACCTCAAGAGCAGTGCAAAGTGTTTCTGAATAGTTATCACCATGATAAGCACATTGTATTAAAAAATATATTATTATATTAATCACATTTTTCGTATATATAAGAATATAAAAAGGTGATGAAATTACATATATTACTATTAAATTACCTTTTATTTATCTGAATAAGTTTCATGCAAAAATGTATCAATTAATGAGAAACAAATCATACTGCACACTGTCAGTCTGAAGACTATTTCAAGAAACAGATCCACTATGGTAATATTTTCATCAGCTTAAATATTTATATGATAATATTATTTTTTGGGTATTTAAAAATATTTATTTATTGTGCTTTAATTTAGATAAATAATTTAGGGATCCATGTCTCCCAAATAAAGTTTTTCTTGAATATTTATACAAAATCCAACATGAATTATGTGAATGATCATGTCAGAGATTATAGGGTATGAATTCATTTTTCATTGTAATGGTTCACACAAACATCTTCAATGCTATACTAACTTATGTTTCCAAATATGTCAATGAAACTTTTCATTTAGGATCAAAAAAATTTAGTTAATCAATAATATGTGTTATATTTTATAAAAAAAACTCCAGTTGTTAAAAATTTATATTTCAATGCTCAATATATACTTAGTTTGATAATTGTAGTTGTTATTAATATATACCCTCTCTCTTAGGATCAATCTTTATTTACCATTTTTATTTTTTTAATATGTATTACTTTAAATTTAAATGAAATTTTATTTATAGGTAAAAATAAAATAACTATGGGATACAAATTTTTCATATTCCTTATCAGTCTCCTAGGATGATCTAGTTGGTCAGGTCCTTGGGAAGGAGCAACTTGGTCACATGTGCAATATGGGTTCTTGACCATTACTATCTGTGGTATTTATAAGGTCATCAAGGATTGAAAATATATATTCTCTAGGTTTTAGTTACTCCATATATCTAGATACTAATATACAGTTTCTTATGATGAAAAAAAATTAATAATAGGGGAACACAATCCAGCAACCAGGGACTCATATATAGCCATAGGATGAAAAGTTTGTTACTCTATAGAAATCATTGGTTTAATTATATGAGAAGACAACTGGATGTATACCTAATGAAATTGTATCTATTAATAGTTCTAGTTAGTAGCTAAATCAAACAATTTCATAACAATTTAGTATGAAAAATTTTATTGTCTTTATTTTGAAATTTAAATATACATCAATTTTTTATTTTCAAGAAAATTTTCATACATGTGTCAGGAGAAGGGAGTGGATATAGAGATGGAGTGTGATATGATCTTAGTTCTTCAAGTAGTGATGGGGATTGTCTTTGGATTTAGTGGTGACGTTTAATAACTAAAATTATTATCTATAACTTATTGTATTTAATTTGATATATGTTTTCATTACTTAAAACAAATTTTGTTTCAATATTTCTGTGTTAATTATTACATATTTATGCTTTTGTTTCTATTTATTTTTCTATTTATCTATTTTTTAGTTTTTTTAGTATATCAACTTTTATTTTTTTTCTTTTTTTACATATATATATAGTGTAATTTTAAATTACTTTTATATATGGTAAAATATATTTTTCAGTGGTTTCAAATGATTCTATATGGTAAAATATATATAGTGTTGGTTTAAATATCCACTACATTTTAAAAATATTTCACAGCCTAAAACCACTACTAAGAATTGTATTAACCCCCGCTAAAAAACATTTTATGATAGTTCCCATAAATTACCAAAAAATGGGATAAAAATATTTAAGATGATTCCTAATTACAACTTTAGTGTATGTTTATGAAAACTATCATGAAATAATTTGGTGGTAGTTTAAACTATATCCAAATAAAAAACACTACTAGTATCATGATTTTTTGTAGTTTTACCTAGAATAACAAGATTCCATAATTATGAAATTTTATAGATGGATGTTAAAAATAATTTTATAAATGGAAATTTGGTTGAAGATATATATATGTATCAAATTGAAGGTTTCATTAGGAAAAAAAGTACTGATAAAGTATTCAAGTTGAAGAGATCCATTTATGGATTGAAGAAGACATCATAATCCTATAATTTTTTATTTAGTGAGGCCATAAGAGAATTTTTTATATCAAGAATGAAAGAAATCTATGTTTCTATAAGAATGTTAGTGGGAATGACATAATTTTCCAATTATTTTTTGTTTATGACATACTGATTATGGGAAATTTAGTGTGGGTATTATAGTCAGTTAAGTCTTGGTTAAATGAATGCTTCTCCATGAAAGAATTAAGTGAATAATCCTTTATTATAGGGATAATGATCTATCAAGATGGATATCAAAGAATTTTTAGGCTAATTCAAAGTTCATATATTTACAAGGTACTCAAAAGGTAAAATACAGAATGATCTAAGAGGGTATTTTTTTCAATGTCACATGGTATTAATATCTATAAGAAAATATGTCAAAAAACACATGATGATATTGAATGGATGATTAGAATACATTATGATTTAATAGTTGGATCTATCATTAATGTCATGCTATGTATTGGGTTTTATGTCTCATTAACTTTAAGAAAGGTGGGAAGATATCAATCAAATCCAATGAAGCTACATTGGGAAACTATAAAAACTATCCTGGTGTACTTGAGGCATACAAAGGATTTGTTCCCAGTTTTTGGAGGATATGAGGAACTAATATTAGTGGAGACACTAATTATAGTTTTTATAAATATCATGGTGATATAAAGTCATATAAAAGATATCTATTTTTTCTAACAGGTGGTGTGGTGATCTAGATAATCTCAAAGAAACCTATGGTCATGGATTCTACAATAAAATTAGAGTATATAGCATATTCTGATGTAGCTATGGAGGTAGTTTGGATACACATCTTTGTATCAGATTTTGGTTTTGTTTCTGGAATTATAGAACGTATTACATCTTATTATGATAATACTAATGTAGTGGTGATTTCCCAGGAGCCTAGGTCATCCCAGAAGAAAATTAATATACTACAAATGTTCTATCTATTTAGGGAATTTACTCAGAGGAAAAGTTATAGTTAGTAGATTTTCCATAGAAGATAATGTGACAGACCCCCAAAAGAAAGTCATATATTATTGGAATCATGATTCTCATGTGAGATCTAGTGGGTTGAGAATTTTAAGAAGTTTCTCTAATTAATGTGGGAATATTGTTAGTGGATGACCTAAACCCAACTATTGTATATACTTTTATTACCCTTACTTGTATATAGTTTGATATATACATGTATTTATCTTATTATTATAATTTTGGTACTTCAATATCCATTATTTTCATGATAATGTCCTTATATTACATATCATATCAATGTTTTATAGTATTTCCCATGTTATAATGATAACCTAAAGATTCCAAGAGAGTAATATTAAATATATTCCCTATAGTCTAGAAAAAACATGCTAACAAGGAACAAATGATGTATGACTATTCGGTGATGAGGGGATCATAAGCATTGAGATAAATTTGTATGAATTTTGAACTTTGTAATCTCAATTTTATTATATCATGAGGACTGACCTGCTAGTAAGAACACCACATGTTTCAGGTGTCATTGGTTATTCATATCTTTTAGCATGTGTATTATTCTTTTAACCTGATATCTTCATCAATGTGTACCATTTGATCACATACTTTGATGTAAGATGAAAACCATGGAATTAATGTTGTGGAAAGGTTTCTTGAGTAGGGTGTGTCTTTGGTGTAATGGCATCGGTTGAAGGATCAATATAGGATTTGTCTATTCTAAGTAGAGGGAGATATATCTCAGTCTAAGATGACCAGGATGATAATACCTTCATTAAATCCATGACCATGGTTAATGAAGATAAGTCAATCCAAAAAGGTTATAAAAATAATAAATATATATTTTTGGATTCTGAAACATGTTATACATTCTAGTTTATTATATATAGTATAAAAAATAGATTATATTACACAACATGTGTTTGTAGGAAAGGTTTTCATTGCAACTACTACAACTTATCTCTTTAGGGACCTTAAGGAGTTGCTAAACTCCACTCTTGGTATTTTAGTAGTACCCACTAATATCAAGATAAGGTTTTAGAGGTTCACACACTTATCATATTCCCAATTCTAACATATTTTTATAAATATGAGTTTAGGATATGGTGGGTCCCACTATGAGGTTTAGGTAATGTCCATGTTTAAATGATCTCCATGAAATAAATAAATTCATGTTAATCAAGTTTATAATAATTGGTAATGAATTTATTTATTGATATTATTCACAAGATATGTAGTGAATATAATGAAAAATATTTTATGAACAAATATATTTCAATATTAAGGTTCATTTAATATTTACCATAGATACAATTTGGGTCAATGAATTTTATTTTATCAAATAATATATTTATTATGTTATAAGTAAGTGATAAATATATTAATGATGTTTAGTAAACTACTAATAGGTTATAAGATGTCATTTATGGATTATTTAGTAGGTAATATATATTCAATGACCTTATTATAATTTCTGAATTTTTTAAGATAACTATTTAAGTTGGGGAAGATAAAATTTTGTGGACTATCCATCCACTCAAATTTGAGAGCTCCTATTTGATCTATCCCATATACTAGTGAGATATGTTGTCATTATATAAAATAATTTTAATGTTTTCAAGTATTTCTAAACCATTATTTTTACTATGCTTTGGTTGGATTTCATTTAAAAGAGTTTCTTGTGAACATTTTGGAAATTTTGAAAGTTTTTGGGATAGTGCTTGGTTGGCATACTATTTTACCAAATCGTGAACCCTCTCATTAAAAACCATGATAACCTAGGTAGTGGGGTATTTCACGGCTAGCTCATGGTTTGAAAAACTATGTACCCACTTAGTAGAAATCATGCACCTAGAAATAAAGGGCACATGTCTAGGGAACATAGTTTGTCTAAAACATGTATCTCTTCCTATCTAACCCTATGTATGGGATTTTTAATCTAAAAAATAATTTTTGAAACACCTGAAGCCCTCTTTTAAGGTGCATGATAGACATGTATGGTCCTATAATGATTTATTCTTATAGGGGATCTACCAAGAGAAATTTTTTCCCCTCTACACCCTCAGAAAAGTGGATCAATTCTTGGTGAATGAAGTTCAATCACCTCTCATTAGGTTTCCTATTCCTGTTATTACTTCACCTCTCTATCTCTCGCTCTCGCTCTTCCTCTCTAGGGTTTCATAGATCTTCATGTTAGTTGGAGGACCTAATACCCACTATTTTAGGTCTTGGATCTAGGTTTTTTCTTGGATATTTGTTGTCAGTATTCTTTGTAGGATTTTCCTAGCTAGGGTTTGGCGTTTTGATATCCCTTGTTTCTAAGGTAGGTGGTTCTGTTAGGATGGTCAAATTTTTTTAACCTTAAATTGATTCATTTAAATTAATTTTCTTGAAATTGATTTCAATTACTTATTAAAAAAATATCATTTAATTGGGGGTATTTGGATTTGAAATTGGATTTTTGGAAAGAAATTGGGGAAAACTCCTGATTCTATTGAATTTGAGTGTATTTTTAAAATATATTGAATTATGTGAAATTTATATTGTTAGATTTAAATTGTGAAATTAATTTAATTTAAATGATTTCAAAATGGTATTTGGGAAAATGGTTGAAATTATATTAATATAAAATCATTATTTTTATCTTGGAAATGTTATGATTTGATTAAAATCCCATTTTTGTTTTTAAATGGAAAATTAGTATATTTGAAAGAGATAATGGGGTGAATTTTATTTTAAGCAGTCTTAAAATAGATTTCCCATCATTGTTTATTATTAGAGAACATGAAATCCTTAGGTAGTTACTGAGTTATTCATGTAGCACTATATGATTTAAAACATTACCAATACATCTACAACAGTCATATCCCTGATGGGGTAGTGATGAGTACTCCTTGTTCAGTATTGAGGGGAACATGTGTACACATAATGTCATGTCACTATTTGAGTGTGTGGAGTCCCTTAGCCTGGAAATATTGTAATTCCCTGACCCTAGTTACCCAAATTTTGTGCATTATTACATAACATTGGCATGATCACAGAAGATCAAGTCTCGAAAGACCAATTAGTTTAGTAGCCATGGAAGTACTAGATACATTAATAAGTTTTTTATTACATTATAAAATGAAAAAACTACAACAAAATTGTCTCCATAGACCACACTCATATACCTTAGACTATCCCTACAGGTCAGTCATAATATAATTCTTCACATCCTAGGAAAAATAAAACATATAAAGGGGTGAGCTCAGATGCTCGATAAGGATAACAATATAGTGGAAACTTTTAAAAATAAACATTTAAGGAAATGTATAAGACTAAAACAAAATCCGTTTAAACTTAAACTTCAGAATAATACAGAAAATATAAATCAAAATAATTCCATTTACTTACATGGATATTATACTTGTCGAATAATCACATATAATATCAATAGCAAATTTCATAATGATGGAATGAATAATCTCAGGCTTCATAACCACATAGTCAAGGCCTTGTTCCAAGACTACAAATAAGATTTTTTTCAAGGCCTTATGCCAAGACACTAGTTTATCTCATGAGACTTACCGATGTATCTAGTAGCTATAGCCTTCTCCCCCAGTCACTTACTAAGTCCAATATATTTCTCATATGAAAATGTTTAAACATAACATAAACATTCATATTAAAACTAAAATACAAAATGTCAATACTTTATCCCTAAACCATGAATGGTATAAAAATAACACATCCATAGTAAAACATATCACAAAACCTTAAATACAACATGGAATATTTGTATCATAATAAATCAATTTCAAACAAGTGTAAAATCCATCAAATGATGTTGACATAGATGAAGTCAAAACTATTTGAGAGAAATATATCTTTCTTTTTTAAAAATCATTTAAAATTCACATAATTATAAAAGAAAACATTTATTTTGAAAATATTCTTATAATATTTTATGGGAAGTTTCAAAGGTGTAATAACAGTGGAGAATAACTGCACCCACTGTTGAAGTTAAAAAAAGACATTCTTACTTTAATATTGTCGAAAAGGTCATAAAGTACCTTGTTTGGAAAACAACGGAAAGATTCCTTTCAAAACATATAAGGTAAAATAAGGGTATAAATGAATTTAACCCATATTATATGAAATAGTAAAAAAGTTTAGAAATACATTTTTAAGAAATATGGATGTGGATGATAAAGAAGTCCTAGTAGATTACATACATATAAACAACCTCGAATAAGTAAAGAGATTGTGAAATTAACCCTTACCTTGTACTTTTACTTGGGTAAGGGTAATTTAACCTACTGTATAATAGTTAAATCATTGTTATTAAATTATACAAGAACCATATACATAAATATCATATCATATATGATCTTCTAATATTTCTTTGTTAATAATATTTTAGTATTATCATCGTTTTGGGTGTTAACTGATTCGTTTTCCTTTATATGTTTTGTTACATAAGCCATGTTTGTTATATATGGGATGTATTTGATTCATATCCAGAATGATATTAAGTTCTTAAACAATATTTTTAATCATCAAATGAAAATTATTCTTGAATGGTTACAATGGGGAAATGAATCTCATCACGTTCGTGGATGCGGTAGTCCGTACGTACGCACGAGTGATAATAATCATTCTTTTGATTTAAAAATCATATGAAAATAGATGGTATATCATGTATATAGAATCATTAATATTTTATATTTATTATTTAAATCATTTATACTCATTATTAAACCAATCCAAATAATGAAGTGTTTGAATAACAAACTTCACCACGACGTGGAGACAGAAAGCTGTACGTACGCACGTATGGTGACTTTGTCATCATATGATGGGTAGAATAATGAATATGGTTGTACCATTTTTATAATAACATCATTGTATATAGAATATACTAGAGTTATTATTTTAGAATTGAAACAACAAAGAAAGAGGAAGTGGAAGAAGAAAAGAACTTGAAAGAGGTGATGAAATATTTACCTCTTCTTCGGATTCTTCCTTTTGATTTGATAAAAATGGATCCTTAGGTTGGATTTATAACAAAAGGAAGGCCTATAGGATGAAGGAAGGATAGTTTATAGGATATTTTGATAGGGTTTGGCCGAGCCAAATGTCTTTGTATGTGTGAATTTGAGATAAGGGGATGTTCCCTTTTATAAGAGGGGTGAGGGGTACCTTAGGAAAGGATTGAAATATTATTTTATAATAAAATTATTTTCAGTTTATAATGGCTCAAAAATGATTTATTTAGATTATAAGGTAGTTATGGGTCTAAATACACTCAACCAATAGGTTTTATATAGGTTTAGGTCATCAAATTAACCTTATCTTTTAGATTTAACTCTTAGATAAATAGTTTGACATTTACCATGTCTCTTTGTATTTTTATATTATATGGTTAATAAACTTACTATAACAAGACAATATAACCCCAAGTGGTTAATTATTAATATATATAACCTTATCTAAGCCATTTTTAGGAACCTTGTATTTTTATTAATATTATATCAATTAATAATATAATATTTTTTTTAAAAACTCTTTTATGTCAATTTTGACACTATTTGGTATTTTGTTTTTTCTAAATTTATAATAGCATTATTACTTAGAAAAAAATTCATTTAATCAACACTAACATGTCATATTAACCTATAAAATTATTTTCATTCATAAAAAGTCCCAAATTACATTTATTTGGGTATTTATAATATCAATTATTTTAATATTTAATTAATAAGTTAATTACTACATCATCATTGTGTCATAAATAAATTAAATTATTTAATGTCTAAAAATTATAAATAAAATACCATTATGTAGGAAATTTTTTTATCTTTATAATGAATATTTATAGTCTAATTTATCTTATGTGTAACCCTATATTAAAAATGTTTTAGTTATTAAACATTGAATTTAACGCTTTTAACTCTTCTTTAAATAAAATAGTAATAAATGTCCTAATCTAATCCAAGTGGACCTAAAGGATCATATTTTATTCCTAAGGTTGTTTTTGGTCGAAATAAACTTATCTAATAGAATTAGTACATGTGTTAGATTAATAATAATATCATTTTTACCTTTAATTATACTATTTACTTTTAATCGTGGTAAATAAAAGTCAAAAGTTACTATTCATAAAAAATTATTTTTATCTTATTGAACCACATTTTACTTACTGATATCAATTGTGTCTCTCTGATTTTTTAAATTCAATTCACAGATGTGGTAAAATTAAGTTTTATACAAATTTGCAAATGCTCCTAGGAGGTGGGTAAAAGACGGTAAAAAGTTCAATAAAATTTTTATATATATAAAATTATTATAAAATGATTCCAATGAATTACATTTAAATTATGTCAGTATTATGTATCTATTTTGATAAAAAAATAAATTTAAATAAAATAAATATTTATTGAAATCAAAAGTCGGTTTTAACCAATAACGCGGTGTTTTTCACTATTCATCAGAACTTGAAAGTTTTCAGAAAAATACAAAAAATTCACACTAAGATAATTTTGATATTCTGAATTCAAAAATGAAGTCCATTTTGAAAAATAAAATTTATAAAATTTCAAAAATTTGGTATTACTATTCATAATGGCTAGTTTGATTGGTCGCGGTGTGTTTAAACTCCAAGTTGTGTACAACTCAAGCTATTGCATTATTCAAAGAGAAGCGTACCACGGAAGCTTGGGGTGTTACATTCTCCCCTCCTTAAAATAATTTCATCCTAGAAATTTCTAGAATATTACTTCATAAAAATATTCAGGTGGTTCTTCATCATATGTTCTTCGGGTTCACACGTTGCCTCTTCCATCTTATGATTTCTCCATAGAACTTTTACCAGATGAGTCGTCCGGTTTCTCAACACTTGTTCTCTCGTATCAAGAATATTGACAGGCTCTTCACAATAAGACATATCGGGTTCCAGTTCAATTTCCTCATAGGTGAGTACATGTGTTGGGTCTGGCATATATATTATCAACAGTGATACATGGAAAACATCATGAACTTTGGAGAGACTTGGCGGTATTGCCAAATGATAAGCTACAACCCCAATTTGTTCTAGAATTTTGAAAGGTATGATGTACCTGGGACTCAATTTACCCTTGTTACTGAAACGTATAACACCCTTCCATGTAGATACCTTCAAGAAAACATGATCTCATACTTGAAATTCCAAATCTTTTCTTCGGTTATCGGCATAGCTCTTTTGCCCACTTTGAGCTACTTTGATGCAGGTTTGGGTAACCTTCACCTTTTCTATGGTTTTATCAACAAGTTCTGGGCCTACAAGTTTTCTTTCACCAATAACATCCCAAAAAATTGGTGTGTGACATCTATTTCTGTATAATGCTTCATATAGTGCCATCTGAATACTTGAATGGAAGCTGTTGTTATAGGAAAATTCTACCAGAGGTAAATATTGATCCCACATACCTTTAAAGTCAAGTGAACAAGATCTAAACATCTCTTCTAAGGTTTGAATAGTCCGTTATTATATTCTATCAGTTTGAGTGTGGTGGTCAGTGCTCAAATGAAGTACAGTATCCAAGGCCTTCTGAAGAATTTTCTGTAATCTTGATGTAAAATGGGAATCACGATCAGAAACAATCGATAGGGGTACTCCATGAAGTCTTACAACTTCATTAATATATAGTCTTGCTAAATTTTCAAGTGGTAAATCTTCTCTTATAGAAAGAAAATATACTGACTTGGTGAGACGATCAACAATGACCTAGATTGCATCATTCCTTCTAGGATTATTTGGTAGCCCCATGACAATGTCCATCGTAATATCATCTCATTTCCACTCAGATATGGGAAAAGGTCGCATGACTCCTCTAGGATGTTGTCTTCTAGATTTCACTTGTTGGAAAACCATACATCTCGACACAAAATCAGAAATATATCTCTTCATGTTTTCCCACCAAAAATGTTCTTTCAAATCTCTAAACATCTTAGTGCTACTAGGGTGTATATAGAAATTGGAGCTATAAGCATCATCCAACAATCCCCTTTTCAGATCAGGTATATCGGGAACACAAATAATCTTCCCAAATTTCAAAATTCCATCTTTATATATGAAGTCACTCAATCTCCTGTCATTTACAGATTTAATCTTCTTTTGAAACTCCTCATCACCAGTCTAAGAACTCTTTATCCTTTCTAGTAATGATGGTTTGGAAACCATTTGAAAAATTATTGATGTTTCACCTTCCATGGTTATTCCCATATTCATCTTTACTAGATCCATGAAAATAGGATCTCTCTCAACTCTCATCTTGTTCAAAACTCCATGATCCTTGCTTCTCAATGCATCTGGCACCTTATTTTCCTTCCCTGGGTGGTATTTTATAGTCCAATCATAATCCTTGAGTATTTCAAGCCATCGTCTTTGCCTCATGTTGAGTTATTTCTGTGAGAAAATATACTTCAAACTCTTGTGATTGGTATATATCTCAATTTTTTTACCATATAGATAATGCCTCCAAATATTCAAAGAAAAGATTACAGCTGCTAACTCAAGATCATGAGTAGGATAGTTTTGTTCATGAATGTTTAGCTGTCGTGATGCATAGGCAATAACTCTATCATTCTGTATAAGGACACAACCAAGTCCTTTCTTTGAAGCATCACTATAAATAACAAACTCATTATTCCCTGATGGTAGAGTCAATATAGGAGCATTGACTAATATTCTCTTCAGTTCTTCAAAACATTCTTCACACTCTTTTTTTCAAACAAATTTAACCCCTTTACGTGTGATTTTGGTTAATGGGTTTTCCAATAAGGAAAAATTCTGGATGAAATGTCAATAATAACCTACTAAACCAATAAAACTACATACCTCATTTATGCTTTTCGGTGCTGGCCATTCTTGGATTTCCTTTGTCTTAGAAGGTTCAACAGAGATTCCATCCTTAGAGACAATATGGCCAAGAAAAGAAATCTCTTGAATCTAGAATTCACACTTGCTAAACTTCCCATATAATTCATTTCTTCTAAGAGTCTTTAGGATAATGCACAAGTGATTTTCATGATCTTCGTAGATTTTGGAGTATACTAAGATATCATCAATAAATACCACTACAAAGTCATCAAGATATTCCTTACAAAATCTGTTCATTAGATCCATGAAAATAGAGGGTGCATTAGTCATCCCAAAAGGCATTACCGTAAACTCATAATGCCCATACCTGGTTCAAAATGATGTCTTTGGAATGTATTCCTTCTTCACACTCAACTGATGATATCCAGATCAAAGGTCAATCTTTGAAAAATATTGATCTATGTGAAGTTGGTCGAATAAATCATCAATGTGAGGTAGGGGATACTTGTTCTTTATTGTTATATCATTGATCTACCTGTAGTCAATGCACAACCTCATAGATCCATATTTCTTCTTAATAAAAAGAATAGGGGCTCCCCATGGGGAAACACTATGGTGAATAAATCCATTATTACTCAATTCCTCTAGTTGTTTCTTTAGTTCCACTAATTCCACAGTGGCCATTCTATAAGGGGTCTTTGATATGTGCCTTGAACCATGAATTAAATCAATGGAAAACTCAATTTCTCATTCTAGAGGATGTCCAGGTAAATCCTCTAGAAACACATCAATATATTCTTGTACAATAAAAATATCATCTATTAGAACATTCCTTTCCTCACCCATAGTTATTTCATTCTCTTCCTCCCCAATAATTGAATTTATTTGAGCAGCTAGGGGTGGATCTAGATAAGAATCATGTGGTGATGTTTCTGCTCTAAAGATAAGGTACTCCTTATCATCATAAAAAATTGTAACCTTCTTTTTCTTACAATAAATTTTCACATCATGGTCTGAAAGCCAATACATACTGAGGATTATATCAAATTCAATCATGGGTATGACAATGAGATCAGTAGATAAAGAACATTTATATTCCCTAATGGGAACTGATTCAAAAAAATTTTTTGAAATGATATTTCCCTTAGGAGTTTTGACTAACAACTCCCTTGTTAAATCAAATTGGAAATATCTAATTTTCTTAGCAAACTGGGAAGATATGAAACAATGCGATGATACATAATCAAATAAATCACTGGATAAACTTGAGGAAACCATTAAATTACCTTCCACCACATCTTTTAGAGCTTCAACCTCAGTAGTAGTGATCGCATAAGCTTGGACTTTATCCCATGGCCTTTTTTGAGGTAAGTTTTCCTGACTCTTAGGAAATTCATTTTCAAAATTCCCCTTTTCTCTATAATTGTATCATTCAACATTGATGACATCTTTCTTCCCTTTTCAATCACGATCTTAGTGGCCTTTTTCACCACACTTGTAACAGACTACCATTCCCTTCAGGCAAGTACCAGGGTGTTCCTTCCCACATTTACTACAGGATGGATATTCAACTTTTCCCACCTTCCTCTTATTTCTATTTCTAGAGTGTTCAGCAGATCTCTTCTTCTCTTGATTTTCTTTAAAGTCATAAAACTTAGAGAATTCCTTTTATGTCTTGAAAGCACGTGATACAATATCTTCGTATGATGAGAAGGATTGTGAGACTAATACTCGATGGAGAAATGGTTTTAACCCATCAAAGAATCGATCAATCTTACTCCTTGGGTTACGTATATAATCTGCTACATGTCTTGCTAACCTTGTAAAGTTAGTCTCATAATTTGTAACATTCTCATCCTCCTTTTGCCTCAGACTCAGCCCGAATGGACCAAAGGCCTTATTTTTATTTTATTATGGATAATACACCTTTTTAAAGGTTGAAGGAGAACCCATACATGACCCATAGGCCCAAGTCACAAGTCCTGACAAACCCACAATACATGACCCGAAGGCCCAGAGTCATACCATACCCAATACATGACCTGTAGGCCCAGCCCACTTGAACTGCCCCTCCCCATCTTTCTGCGTCATTGATCACCTAGCTCCCCACCTTGCATTGCTGATCGGCTAGCATTTCCTCATACAAAGATTCACGGTGCCAGGTCCCGATGGCGTCTGTCATACCCTCTCATTCTTCCAATCTGGTTAGCTCTATATCTAATGGCTACTACTTTTGTTGCTCTCATCCTCTTCTGGGGCCTGTTTTGTGTGAACTGGGCTACTCCATGTTCTATGTGACCTGAAGGCCCTGTGAGGCGATAAACTTCCATGACAATGTTTTCCCTTTCACTACTCCCCAAAGCATGAAATATTTTCTCTAAGGCACCTATCCATTTCTCAGCTACAAATGGATTTTTAGTCCCATTGAATGTTGGTGGTTGTTTCCTCATGAAGCAGTCTAACATTGATCATCCATGTTGTGGATTATGGTGCTCCATATGGGTAAGGTTATTATTCAAAACCAGAGTGAGTTGTCCCAGTATGGTGATAAGCTGATCAGCACCAGTTGCATCACCAACTCCACTATAATTATCTTGAGTTGGAGGGAAATCTCTAAATGGATTACGTGCATTGATACAGTTTCCATTCCTTCCACTAGGATCCATTTCTAAACAATGTCATAAACTAGATTAGTTTATGAATCGAAATACATAATTCCAAACTTGTAAAACACTTAACATAAATTGAACGGTTTATGGATATTATCCATAATCATTAAAATGTTTTATTTGAGGAGGTATATACTCATAAATCCTTCATAATGGTTTGTAAATAAAATGATAATTATCCTAAGCATATCCCCCGGGAGTGGCGTAACCAAGAGTGCAGCAAGGCCCATTATCATGCACCAGTTCCCGTTCGAGTCTATCTCAAAGCGGTGTTTTTGGGTTTTACCCCTAGGTACTTATGTTCTTGAGCAACCTCCACCTGCTCGTATCCAGACAGGGATGTATTTCTTAGAAAACTCACAAAATCTCTACATTACCAAAATTCTATGAAGTTATTCTATACTAATCCTCAAAGTCTATCTTAGGGTAACATTCTCTAGTTAGCGTTTTTCTAAATCTAGTTTCCAAGGTTTATACTAAACTTCCTCTGATACCAACTATAACGCCCCGACCCCAGTTACCCAGAGTCAATGCATTATTACATAACATTGGCATGATCACAAAAGATCAAGTCTCGAAAGACCGATTAGTTTAGTAGCCTTAGAAGTACTAGATACATTCATAAGTTTTACATTACATTATAAAATGAAAAACTACAGTAATATTGTCTCCATAGACCACACTCATATCCCTTAGACTATCCCTAAAGGTCATTTATAATATACTTCTTCGCATCCTGGGAAAAATAAAACATTGAAAGGGGTGAGCTCGGATGCTCAGTAAGGATAACAATATAGCGGAAACTTTCATAAATAAATATTTAAGGCAATGTATATGACTAAAACAGAAGCCTTTTAAACTTAAAAATCATCATAATATGAAAAATATAAATCAAAGTAATGCCATTTACTTACTCACATGGATATTCAACTAGTCTAATAATCACATTAAATATCAATATCCAATTTCATAATGATGGAATGCATAATCCCAAACTTCATAACCACGTAGTCAAGGCCTTGTGCCAAGACTACAAATAATATTTTTTCAAGGCCTTATGCCAAGACACTAGTTTGTCTCATGAGACCTACCGATGCATCAAGGAGCTATAGCGAGCTTTACACATCACTTACTAAGTCCAATGTATTCCTCATATGAAATTTTTTAAACATAACATAAACATTCATATTAAAACTAACACACAAAATGTCAATACTTTATCTATAAACCATTAAGGGTATAAAAATAACACATTCATAGTCAAACATATCACAAAACCTTTAATTAAATATTTAATATTTTTATCATAATAAATTAATTTCAAACAAGTGTAAAATCCATCAAAGGATGTTGACATAGATTAAATCAAAACTATTTGAGAGAAATATATCTTTATTTTTTTGAAATCATTTAAAAGTCAAGTAATTATAAAAGAAAAAATTTATTTTTAAAATATTATTATAATATTTTAAGGGAATCTTCAAAGGTGTAATAACGGCGAAGAATAACCACACCCTCCATATAAGTTAAAAAAAGACATTCTTACCTTAATTTTGTCGAAAAGGTCATATAGTACCTCGTTTGGAAAATGATGGAAAGATTTCTTTCAAAACATATAAGGTCAAATAAGGGTATAAATGACTTTAACCCATAATATATAAAATATTAAAAATGTTTTGAAATAAATTTTTAAGAAACATGGATGTGGATGATAAAGAAGTCCCAGTATATTACATACATATAAACAACCTCGAATAAGTAAAGAGATTGTGAAATTAACACTTACCTTGTACTTTTCCTTGGGAGAGGGTACATTAACCTCCTGTATAACAGTTAAATAATTGTTATTAAATTATATAAGAACCATATACATAAATATGATATCATATATGATCTTATAATATTTCTTTGTTAATAATATTTTACAATTATCGTCGTTTCTGGTGTTAACTGATTTGTTTTCCCTTATATGTTTTGTTACATAAGTCATGTTTTTTATGGATGGGATGTATTTGATTCATATCTAGAGTGATATTAAGTTCTTAAGCATTATTTTTAATCATCAAAAGAAAATTATTCTTGAATGGTTATGATGGGGAAATGAATCTCATCGCGTTCGTGGAGACGGTAATCCGTACGTACGCACGAGCGATAATATCATTCTTTTGATTTAAAAATAATCTGTAAATAGATGGTATATCATATATAAAGAATAATTAACATGTTATATTTATTATTTACATCAGTTATACTCATTATTATACCCATACAAATAATGAAGTGTTTGAATAACAAATTTCACCACGACGTGGAGACGGTAAGCCATACGTACGCACGTATGGTGAATTTGTCATCATATGATGGGTAGAATAATGAATATGGTTATAGAATTTTTATAATAACATCACAGTATATATAAGATACTAGATTTATTATTTTATAATGGAAACAACAAAGAAAGAGGAAGTGGAAGAAGAAAAGAACTTGAAAGTGGTGATGAAATATTTACCACTTCTTCGGGTTCTTCCTTTTGATTTGATCAAAAGGGATCCTTAGGTTGTATTTATTACCAAAAGAAGGCCTCTATGTTGAAGGTATGATATTTTAGAGGATATTTGGGCAGGGGTTAGCCGAGCCAAAAGGCTTTGGAGGTGTGAATTTGATAAAAGAGGAAGTGACCTTTTATAAGAGGGGTGAGGGGCACCTTAGGAAAAGAGTGAAATATTATTTTATAATAAAATCATTTTCAGTTTCTAATGGATAAAAAATGATTTATTTCGAGGCTAAGGTGGGAATGGGTCTAAATCCACTCAACCAATAGGTTTTAGACAGGTTTAGGTCATCAAATTAACCTTATCTTTTAGATTTATCTTTAGATAAATAGTTTGACATTTATCATGTCTATTGGTATTTTTATATTATATGGTTAATAAACTTACAATAACAAGCCAAGAGAACCCCAAGTGGTTAATTATTAATATATATAACCTTATATAAGTAATTTTTCTAAACATTAGATTTTTAGGAATATTATATTAATTAATATTATAATATTTTTTTAAAAAACTCTTTTATGTCAATTTTGACACTATTTGGTATTTTGTATTTTCTAAATTCATAACAGCATTATTACTTCGAAAAAAAATAATTTAATCAATCATAACATTTCATATTAACCTATAAAATTAGTGGAATTCATAAAAAGTCTCAAATTACATTTATTTGGGTATTTATAATATCAATTATTTTAATATTTCATTAATAAGGTAATTATTGTATCATCATTGTGTCATAAATAAATTAAATTATTTAATTTCTAAAAATTATAAATAAAATTTTATTACGTAGGAAATATTTTTATATTTATAATGAATATTTATATTCGAATTTATCTTATGTGTAACCATTTATTAAAAATGGTTTAGTTATTAAACTTTGAATTTAACACTTTTAACTCTTCATTAAATAAAATAGTAATAAATGTCCTAATCTAATCCAAGTGGACATAAAGGTTCATATTTTATTCCTATGGTTTTTTTGGTCGAAATACACTTATCCAATAGAATTATTACATGTGTTAGGGTAATAATAATATCATTTTTACCTTTAATTTCCCTATTTACTTTTAACCGTGGTAAATAAAAGTCAAAAGTTACTATTCACCAAAAAATATTTTTATCTTATTGAACCACATTTTACTTACTGATATCAACTGTGTCTCTCAGATTTTTTAAATTCAATTCACAGAAGCGGTAAAATTAAGTTTTATGCAAATTTGCAAATGCTCCTAGGAGATGGGTAAAAGACAATAAAAAGTTCGATAAACTTTTTATATATCTAAAATTATTATAAGATGACTCCAATGAATTACATTGAACTTATATAAGTATTATGTATCTATTTTGAACTAAAATAAATTTAAATAAAATAAATAATTATTTAAATAAAAAGTCGGTTTTAACCAATAACGCAGTGTTTTTCACTATTCATCAAAAATTGAATGTTTTCAGAAAAATACCAAAAATTCACCCTAAGCTAATTTAAATATTCCAAATTTAAAAATAAAGTCCATTTTGAAAAATGAAATTTATAAAATTTCAAAAATTGGGTATTAGTATTCATAACAGCTAGTTTGATTGGTCGCGGTGTGTTAAAACTCCAAGTTGTGTACAACGCAAGCTATTGCATTATTCAAAGGGAGGCATACTGTGGAAGCTTGTGGTGTTACAAATACCATACCTTTAGGCATATGACCATGTTTCTCTCTTTTTTTCATTTGAAATATATATATGTGTGTGTGTGTGTGTGTGTCAATGTTTGTTGTAAACTATTTACCATGCCTTTTGAATTTATATAAACTTTTTTATGTAAAATGATTATGAATCCATTCATTTAAAGTATTTACATTAATTGAAATGTAAATAATGATTTGTTTAAATTTTATTTGAAATTCCAAATCTGTTTATTGAACAATTGAAAAAATTATATTGTTTATTAAATTTTGGCATCTTATTATGGAATCCTTGGTGAGACTCTACTGGTCTTTTAGATCACACCCTACTTGTGCCTTTAGGTGTTCATATTTTATATTCTTCCATGTTCGAAAAAGGGTAAGGCACCACTCATGGGTGGTAGTAGATGCTGATCCTTTGTCTTAGAGAGTTGAGTCTATTGGGACATAGGCTTTTATCCTATTTCTTTGGTACTTTGTGGTTGTACTCTGAGCTATTTTTTCCTATTTGACTTCTGTTACACTTATCCATGTGGAGTTTTCTTTTATGCATACTGACTTTTTTATATTTCTTCTATTGTATTTATGTAAAATTCATTCCCACTTTCATTTTGTATGATTCCAAGTGTTAGTTTCCAACCCATGGGTACTGGTAATGCCCTTTGATTTATGTTAGAGTGATCTCAGTTATTGGGTTACCCGGGCTAGTTCATGACAAAGTGGTATCAAATGTAGGTTGATCTTCATGTCTTGATGTCAGTATGAATTTGAATTTTCTTTTCAGGACATAGAAGGTATTTAAGATTTAGTGTCTAGATAGCTCTCACTAAAATGAACCTTAGGTCTCCAAGGGTGGTTTTGTAAATATGTCTTTAGGATTAGTTCTAGTCTTTTCCCTGGTTTTGATTTGGGTGGATTGAAATCCAAATCTTTTTTTCTATATGTTGAGAATTTTTTTTCCTGTTTCTCTATTTGAGCATTAATAAAATGTATTCTATGTTGTCTTATGATGTTGTGTAGCATCATTCTCTCAAGAAGACATGAAAATCAGATCTAAGAGGAAGATTTCGATGAACCTTAGGGATCAAATCCTATTTTGGACCTGATTCTGGTTGATGTGATTGTACATACTATCCAAACTCTGGGATAGGTACCCCCACAAGTCCTCGTTCAGGATCCAGCTATGGAACCTCAAAAAAAATCTCTTAAATCATTCTCAAGAGTTACTTTTTGAGAATCCACCTGCATTCAAAGGATCCAACGGTCCTCAAGAGGCTGAGGAAAGGTTGATCAGGATTGAGTGTTTGTTTGGGTTCTTAGAAATGCCCAATTAAATCAAAGTGAGGTGTTCCACCTTCATGCTACAAGTACCAAGCAAGAGATGGTGGGACACAATGGTGGTGGAAAAGAAACATGAGGGATTAGAGTGGAAATACTTAAGGGCTATTTTCATCGAACATTTATATCCATATTCGATGGTGTTGGCCAAGTCTATTGAGTATTTCAAGCCTGAGAAGGATGACAGGACTGTGACAGAGTATGTAAATTGTTTTCCTAAGCTAGTTCAATTTTCACCTAAGATAGTATCAAATGAGAAGATTAAGAATCGGTTATTAGAGTTGGGAATTTGATCTGATATTCATTATCATGTTTTCTTTATGAAGTTGTTTTCTAATGCTTATCTGATGGATAGAGCATTGATGGTCAAGAGGTACCTGGATGGAAAGTCAGGGTTTTCAAGAGTTTATTCTCCTCCTTAGGGAAGAGTTTTTTTTTCTCTAAGGGAAATAGGAAGTGTGATTATTATCATGTTTGTTCTCGATAACATGGTTTTTCTAGACCTTCTCCAGTTCTTGGAATAGGCCCTTTGATTTTATACTAGTGGAGAAATCCTAGGCATTCTAAGCGGGTTTACACTAAGGCGCCCAAGGCATGTGGCTCCTATGGATGCTCAGGTTACCAAGATAATTTCTTACATGTTTATTCAACTCTACATAGTGTTAAGGGATCATCAGTTCCTTTTAAAACTATGGTGCAATTAGATGTTTCATGAGAATAGGGTTTTCATCCACAGGCATCTGGGAAAAAGATTCTCCATTTAGTTAAAGAGTCTCTAGAGGAATAAAATATGGGTCTAGTGACTGTGAGAGGTACCATAACTATATCTTCATTATTATTGAATGCTTTATTCAACACTGGTACATATCATTCATTTATTTCAACCCATATTATTAATCTTATAAATCTTCCTATGGAGATTTTATCTTATCTGATGGATATTACTAAACCCCTTGGAACGAAGAGAGATTAATGTCTCTATAGTCCCACTTGTGTTTTTTATCTATTAGATGTTGAGATTTCATGTATTTTTCAAGTTATCAACATGAAACTTCTTGACATAATATTTGGGATGAATTGGATCATTACTAATAATTCTCTAATTTATTGTTATCTTTGACTGGTCTCCTTCACTTCACCCGATGGGGTTTTTTGAAACTTTTAATAAGAATGGTACCTGAGGTTGTATAGAGTTGTACCTTCTTATCCATAGTTGGGGAAAGTGGTATCTGTGTTTTCTTTTTACCTGGAGAAAGAATCATTGAGTAGTGATATCCCTCCAGTTGTTTTCGAGTTTACCGACGTCTTCCCCTATGAGTTCACTAGTTTCCCACCAGTAAGGGATGTAGATTTTTATTTTGATCTAGTTCATGGTACAAAACCTGTTTTTATTCCTTATTAACACATGGAAATTTCTAAAATGAGATAGATAAAGACTAAATTGGACGATCTTCTCGAGAAATTATTTATACACCCAAGTGTGTCTCATTGGGAGGCATCAGTTCACATTGCTAAGAAAGCTGATGATTCGCTTTTCCTTTGTGTGGATTATCAAAAACTCAATCGAGTGAAGATAAAGAATAAGTACCCATTACCATGGATTTATGATATGTTTGAATAGTTTAAGGGGGTGAATTGGTTCTCGAAGATTTATCTTCATTCTGGTTACCATTAGTTAATGATAAAAGAATCTAACATTATAAAAACCACCTTTTGGAGCAGGTATGGACATTATGAGTACCTTGCAATTCCATTTGGTCCAACCAATTCTTTTTCATTCTTTATGGATTTTATTAATAGGATTTTCCACAAGTATATTGATGATTTCATAGTGGTCTTTTTAGATCAAATAATTTTTTTCTCTTTTTCCAAAGAGGACCATGGGCATCATTTAAGAGAAATTCAAGAATTGTTGAGAAACCATTGAATTTATGCCATGGTTTTGAAATGTGATTTCATGATTTTGTAAGTGAATTTCTTGGGGAACATGGTATATAAACAAGGTATTTTAGTCGATCCTAAAAAGGTGAAGGTTGTTATGACATGAGAACAACCATGAAATGTTTTATATATTTGAATTTTCTTGGGTTGAGATGGGTATTATTGTTAGTTCGAAAATAACTTCTCAATGTTGGATTCTCTGATGACTAATCTAACTAGGAAGGGAGTATAGTTTTCTTGGTATGGTAAATATCAGAATTATTTTTTTGAGATGAAACGTCTTTTGAATAATATTCTAGTGTTGACACTTTCAGAGGTTAGGAATAGCTATGTGGTCTTCTATGATTCATCCGGTTCAGATTTGGGATACATTCTAATACAAGGGTGTCATGTTGTTGCTTATGGATCTCATAATCATAGGACCCAAGTGAATAACTATCTAACCCATGACCTTGAACTTGCAGTTTTGATACATGTACTTAAAATTTGGTGGCATTACCTTTACGAAGAAAGGTTTACAATGTTTTCATACCACAAGATCTTGAGTTATATCTTGTCTAAAAAATATTTGAATATCATCTATAGGTGTTGGGTGGAATACCTGAAATATTTTTACTTTGACATCTGTTATACCCTGTGGAAAGTTAATTTTATCGTGGATTCTTTGAGTGGGAATCTTCCAACCCAGATAGTAAAAGAATCATTGGAAGAGTCGACCTTGATGACTCTTTTTGTTCAGTTGCATATTGATGTCTGGGATCAGGGGATAAGGTTTCCTTGGCTAGTGTTCAGTTGAAATTTTCTCTTCTCGAGTTGATTCTTCATTAGCATTAGCTTGATGATAAGTTATATAGTATTAAATACTCTCTTTATGGTGGGGATATCGTACCTAATTGGTTGTTCTCCACAGAGGGCATTATATGCTATCATAATCACTTTGTTATATTGTTAGTAGTAAGGAAATATATGATGGGGTTTTTCTATAACTCCTAGTGGGTAGTGCACCTAGGAACCATGAATATGTTCTATGGCATGTGGCATAGATTCTGGTGGATGGGTATGAGATGAGGCATGGCTGAATTTTTCTCTCGTTGTTATACAGGCCAACAGGTCAAGGTCGAGCACCAAAAACACTTGTGTTTTCTTCATCCACTTCCAGTTCCAACATGGAAGTGGGATGAGATCTCTATATACATTGTGGTTGGGTTTCTACATACCCAAGGAAATAAGAATTTGATATGGGTTATGATCGATATGCTAACTATATCATCTAACTTTATACTAATTCAGGATACTACCAATGTTTAAGAGTTAGGGAATCTCTATTTGAAAGAGGTTGTTCACTTTCATAGAGTTACATCTACTAGAGTTTCTAATAGATATCCTTGGTTCACTTATCTCTTTTGGAGATGCCTTCAAGAGGCATTGGGATCCCAGTACCATTTGAGTATAGCTTACCATATGTAGTTGTATGGATAGACATAAATACCTATACAGATTCTAGATGATATGTTATGTGCCTATATTCTTGACTTTGGGGGAGCTTGGTAAGACTATCTAGGGATGGTTGAGTTTTCTTATAATAACAGTTATCATTCTGTGATAAGAATGGATCCTTTTGAGGCCTTGGATGGTCGGCCTTACATATCTCTGTTGTTTTGTTCAAAGATTGGTTAAAGTTCCTTGGTTGGACCAATATTTTTTCAAGATATGACAGCAAAGATTTTGTTTATTTGTTATTGAATGTTGATGGAATAGAGCCGGTATAAGTCTTATGTTGATCATCCTCACAAAAAGTTGTAGTTTTTAGTTGGTGATCTGGTGTTCTTGAAAGTTTCACCGCGGTTGGATCATCAATGACTTGGGAGGTAAGGGAAACTTTCTCCTCATTTTTGGGGACCTTTTGAGGCTATAGAGTAGGTGGGGAAATTTTCTTACTATTTAGAACTTCCACAATAGCTAACATAGATACATAACATGTTCTATGTGTCTCAGCTCTGAAAGTATCTATCTGATTCATCTCATGTTCTGAGATGGAGTGATCTTGAGGTTAAATCTGATTTATCCATGACTAACCAGGCAGTTAGGATTATTGATTCTGAAACCAAGGTAATTCATGGGAGTAAGATACCTTTGGTTTGAGTGATATGGTATTATGGTATGGATAGTAATGATATGTGGGAGAGGGATGCATTGGTGAGAGATTAGTGGCCTCATCTTTTTAGCATGGAAGCTTTATAATAGGATTTCTAGGGATAAAAATGTCTATGGTGGAGAATTTGTAACATCTTATTAATATTTTAAGGTATTCCTAAAGACATATTTTTATATTTATTTGGTTGGGTTCCATTTAATGCAGTTTTAGGTGAAAATTTTATAAATTTTTTAATTTTTAGGGCTAGTGCACGGTTGGCGCATGTCCTGACCAAACTGTTCACCCTATCAGTGGAAACCATAAAAATCTAGTCTATGGGGTTTTTCAAAACTAGTATACTTTTTGAAAAACCATGTGCCTTCTTATTATAAACAATTCACCTAGAAATAAAAGGTGGATGGATAGGGTACACGGTTTGTCTAAACTGTGTGGCTCTACCTAGCTAACCATGCGTATGGGATTTTTAATTCTAAAATTAATTTTTAAAACACCTGAAACCTTGTTTAAGGTTCCCAACAGACCTATACAACCCCATAATGATTTATTCTTCTAGGGGATCTCCCAAGAGTAGTTTTTTCCCCTCTAAACCCTCTTGGAAGAGGATCTAAGCTTAGAGAATGATGTTCAATCTCCTCCTAGTGGGTTTCCTCTTCATGTTCTCATTTCCCATCTCTCTCTTTTCCTATAGAGGGTTTCTTATATCTCTATGTTGGTTGGAGGATCTAATACCTTCTTTTTTGGTCTTGGATCTTAGTTGTTTCTCGTATCTTCATTTCTAGAATTCTTTGTAGGATTTTCCTGATGAGGGTTTGGATTTTTTAGATCCCGTATTTCCAAGGTAGGTGGTTCTGTTATGATGGACAAATTTTATTAACCATAAATTTATTGATTTAACTTAAATTGTTTGATTTAAATTCAATTTCTTAAAATTGATTTTAATTAGTAATTAAAAAATCAATTCCACTGAATTGGGGGGATTTGGATTTGAAATTGGATTTTTTGGTATGAATTAGTGAAAACCCCCCAATTCCATTTAATTGGGGTGTATTTGTGAAATTGGTGAAATTATGTGAAATTTAAATTTTTAGATTTAAATTGTGAAATTAATTTAATGGAAATGATTTAAAATGGTGTTTGGGAAAAAATGTCTTGAAATTATTTTGATAGAAAACCCATTAGTTTTATCTTGGAAAAGGCATGATTTGATTAAAACCCCAATTTTGTTTTTAAATGGAAAATTGGAATATTTGAAATGGATAATTGGATGAATTGTATTTTAATAAGTCTTAAAATAAATTTCCCATCATTTTTTGTTATTATAGAACATGAAATACTTAGGTTGTTAGTGAGATATTCGGACAGTACTATGTGATTTACAATACTAACAATACATTTGTAGTAGTCACATCTCTAGTGGGATGGTGATGAGTACTCCTTAGTTAGTATAGAGAGAAACATGGGTACACATAATGTTGTGTTTACTGTTTGAGTGTGTGGAGTCCCTTAGCCTAAAACTATCATACCTTTTGGCATATGACCATGTTTCTCTCTTTTTTTTATTTGAAATATATATGTATATATACATTCCAATGTTTGTTGTAAACTATTTACCATGACTTTTCAATTTATATAAATTATTTTATATAAAAAAAATTTGAATCTATTTTTTTAATGTATTTTCTTAATTTGAAATATAAAGAATGATTTGTTTAAATATGATTTGAAATGAAAAATATGTTTATTTAAAAATTGAGAGATTGATTTGGTTAATTAAATTTTTTTCATCTTATTATGGAATCCTTGGTGAGACCATTCTGGTATTTTAACTCACAACTTACTTATTCTTTTGAGTGTTTATAGATTATCTTCTTTTAGGTTCAAGTAAGTGTATGGTGCCACTTGGGGTGGTAGTAGTTGTTGATCCTTGGGATTGGAGAGTTGTGTCTACTAGGAATTAATCTTTTATCTTGTCTTTTTTGTACTTTATGGTTGTACTTTGGTCTATTTTTTATTATTTAACTTCTAGTACACTTCTCCCTATGGAGTTTTATTGTATTCATATTGATTTTTTTATATTTCTTCCATTGTGTTTGTAGAAAATTTGTTCCCAATTTCATGTTATATGATGCCAGGTGCTAGTCACCTACCCATGGGGATCAATAATTCCCTTCGATCTATGTCAGAGCCAACTCAGTTTTTGGGTTACTAGGGTACTCAGGCTCGTTTGAAACACATTCTAAACAATCAATCCAAGTTTACCTTCATGGATTAAAGGAATGGTGTTGTGGTGATCATCAGAAGGTTGATATATTCATTAGTAATCCACCCTACCATTCGTAATCTAATGTTTGATTCTTTGAAAAACTCTTGAAGCACTTTTGGATGATCTAAATGGATCTAACGTCGGGTTCTTCAGGAAACAGTCACTAGTAAAGAGTGAAACACCCTAGCGTCAACAAATTGAATGAGTTAATAGTTTGATTAAATTTTTTTTCTCAAATCCTTTAACATAGGATCCTTAGGTTGTTTACTATGCTACGGATCATTAGAGATGATGTTATGAAATCGATCTGATGATAAAAATTTTAAAACCCCAGTCTATCTTCTTCTGTTGCGCACCCTGGTACCAGCAATGAAATCTTTTATATCATCCTAATACTCTATAGTCATACATTTATAATCCATACAATCTTTATTCATATTAATCTAATTTTATTCAATAAAATCAATAATATATATGTTTATATATAAATAAAAACATATATATATATATACAACAACAAATATACATATATATATAATATAAAATAGACTCACATGCACACAAACACATAGATACACGTACACACACAAAAACACACACACACACACAGATATATATATGTTTGTGTATGTATGTGTTATAAACACACACACACCCGATATATAAAAAATATTATATAGATAATATATATACTTAAACAACACATTATAAAATGGATATATTGAACATATATTAAAATAGCATATGCATAATATAGATACACATAATAAAGAAAATATATACGCATATATAAATATAAATAAACATAATTTTTTTTTAAAGGACCTTATGGTATCCTATTCTATTTTTAATTATTGTTATTTTAAATGGAATTTATTAGATATGAAAGAAAGTTGTAACCTATGAACAAACTTGAGGTGATCCAAAGTCACTACACATTTAGGGTACAACTAAGTCGATGGATGTCTGAGGTGGGTGGTCATTGAGTCATATGTGCAGGTGTGCATACGTGCATGCATGGGAATTGATGTTTGTGCCAGTTTGCAGGGGTGGGTGTGCTTGCATGTGTGCATGCGTGCATGGGTGTTGGTGTGTGGGGGGGGGGGGGTGTGCATGTGTGAGTGTGCATGTGTGTGTGTTATAAACAATGTATATATCTATAACACAGAAACTAGAGATAATATTTCTCAATACCATTATTGAAATTGTTTCTTGTAATTTCAAATATTTATATAGTACAATTGTGGGATTTTATCTCCTTGTATTGTATTTCCTTGTACCGGGGGAATGTTTCCCTAACCAGGGGGCTTGTGGCGCTTTCCCTAGGGCTGACCCTAATAACATATATAAAAAATATTATATAAATTTTGTTTGTGTGTGTGTATCCACACAGACACACATGTATATATATTCACATATAGCTCTATAAAAAATTTATATATATCATAAAAATACTAATTTACATTAAAAATAACACATCATGGCCATAAAAATTAATTTTAATCCAAAAAATTCCATTTATTTTAGGATGATTTTTTGGTGATGGAAGAGGGATGATAATAATTTAGTGCAATAGATCATGGGTTATTTAAGTGGAGAAGAAGAAATTGAGTGTTATAAGTTAAACAGATGAGAAAAGTCGTCATTTTTTCACAATTAAGGGGTATTATATATGGTCAATTTTTCCCTCATGATCCAAAACCCCACCAATTTGAGTCAAGATAAATGATTTTATGGGAGTTTTTTAATGGTTTTTTACATGGGATATGGTTCTGAATATTTTAAAAAATGTGTCTCGAGAAGCATCAACCCTATTCACGCTTCTCTATTTGGTAAAGAAGCATGAACAGCGTTCACTCTTATCCTCTAATTTTAAATTTATTTATTTATTGAAAAAATAGTTAATAATTAATATTTATAAAGTTTTTTTATGAATCTTATAAAAATATATTAAGATAATTATTACTAATTTATTAATATGTAATATATTTAATAATTATCAATTATATTATTTATTATCACTTAATAATATATTATTATGTTATTTGTACAATTAATAGTATAATAACTAATATTTATTATTTATTAATATAAGTAAAATAATTTCTATTAAATAATATATTTACAAGTTTATAATTATGCTATTTTTAATATATTATGGTATGTATTATTAATTTATTACTTATATAATCAATAATATAATATTTATTATTAATATTAATAATAATTATAGAAATCAAAATAATAATCTTATTAATATTTAATAATAAATTTAATATGAATATTTATTATACATAATATAGATTATAATTCCAAAAAGTATAAATATAATTAAATAATAGTAATTATTTTTATTTTTATTTTTATTACTAAGGCATTTGTTAATATTAATTTTTATTAATAATTCATAAGTATTTATTTTTATTTATAAATATTTATAAAAAAACTTAATATAATTATTTGTAATTTATTAATAATTAATATATTTATTAGTTATCAATTTTATTATTTTTCATTAATTGATAATATATTACTTTGTTATTATTTAATTAATGATATAATAACTAATTTTTATTAATTTTTATTTATAAATATTTATGAAGTTTTTGTTTATATAATTTTTAGTATTTTATTTTTTGTAATATATGTATTATTTATCAATTTTATTATTTATTATCAATTAATAATTAATAATATATTTTTATGTTATTAATGTAATTAAAAGTATAATAACTAATATGTATTATGTAATAATATAAATAAAATAATTTTTACTGAAAAATATATTTACTAGTTAATAATTATGATATTTTTAATATATTATGGAATGTATTATTAATTATATAATTATATAATGAATAGTTTTAATTTTATTATTAATATTAATGGTAATTATAGAATTTAAGATAATAATATTATTAATATATAATAATAAATTTTATATGATTATTTATAATACATAATTTTATTTATGATAGTAAGAATTTTTAATATAATTAAAAAATTATTATTATTATTATTATTATTACCAATGTATTTATTAATATTAATGTTTCTTAATTGTTCATAAGCATTTGTATTAATTTATAATTATATCAAAAAAATTATGTGACAAAAACTAATATATTAGTAGGTTTCTAAATAACATACTAGTGATGATTTAAAAAACATATAACATGTATCAGTCCATTCTATGATACTATCTTAGGATACCCTCCATGCCATAGTCAAGTGTATAGATAATTTTTTATTCCATATATGTTGATGTCTATGTTCTAGAAAACGCACCACCATCATAGCATCTTTGGCACTTACCTCTGCATCAGGTAGTGTGATAGGTAGTGGATCTATACCCTGTCATACCTGAAAGGATAGTTGTTTCTGACTTGAAATCTCCCCAACATGTGAATAAGATGGTTGTTGCGTTGAAGATATCAGTGAATCAAAATAAAATAAGGACTGTGACACACACCAGTCATCCTCTATCGCTACAGTAAAATCCATCACACTAATAGACTTCGTATGTTCATGTGCATCTAGATGTGGTTGTGGCTCACATGTGATTAGAAAGGGAGGATCATCCGGCTGATCATGATGAACATCCTCCTCATGTGCTACATCTATATCCATAACAAGCTCATAACCTCTTGGCACATCTATATAAATCTCATCACCCTCGGTTATTACTAACACATCAAAGAAAATCTCATGATAAATCTCATCCATTTGAAGAATAATCTATGTCATTACTCTATGAAAATAGGCCCAATCAAATGTGTCACCCTATAGGTCCCTTTTACCCACGGTTCTTGGAAAAACCGTGGGTATAGGTTTTTTTTGAAGACCTATACCCACGGTTTTAACAGAACCGTGGGTATAGGTGTTGTTCTGCAGACGTATACCCACGGTTTTTAAAAACAGTGGGTATAGGCAGTATATTTTTCAAAGACCTATGCCCACGGTTTTTCAAGACTGTGGGTATATCATTCCCGCGTTATGGCGGGAACAAAAAATTCCGCGGGATGGGAAATTTTTTTTGTTAAAAGATGATATTATATAATATAAAACTATGGCTACAAAATATTAAACCGTATAATATGTTCAGATCAGTTGGTAAGTGTCTCACATACCTCCGCATAGGTCGCGGGTTCGAAATCCCGTGTATTTTATTTTTTGATAATAGAATATATATTAATATAAGAAAACAATAGTATACTAATATATCAGTTGCGTCTGTACCGCGGTTGGTCGAAGTGACTGTTCGGCGAACAGGAAGCGCGGGTTCAAAACCCGCTGTATTGTTTTTTTCAATTATAGCATAAACATTAATATAAGAATATTAAAATATAGTAATATGTCAATTCGGTAGTTACCTCGGTTGGTCGATGTTACTGTGCAGCGAACGGGAAGCGCAGGTTCGAAACCCGGCAGAATTATCATTTTGATTGTAAATGTTATATTAATATATTAACATTAAATTATACATATATATCAATAGTGGCATTAGATTAGTTGGTTTCGTGGAGGGGTGCTGGTTTGAGGCGCTGCCGGGTTGCGGGTTCAATTCCCACCCCCTGCGTGGTTTTTTAAATTCAATACCCCACGGTTTTGAAAACCGTGGGGTCTGTTGGAATAGTGGTGTGGCACACTTTGACCCACCTATACCCACGGTCGTGGGTATAAGTCGTTTTTCCAGTAGTGCTATATGGGATCAAATATGTGAATTAGTTGGTAAATACATGTATCATTCATTAACAAATTATAAAATTAAATAAAGTTAATAAAAAATTGTTGAATAATGGAAGGAAGAATTATTACCATCTCATGATAGCCATGTATGTTTTGCGTAAGATATCTCATTAGGGACATACGGTACCTAATCCCATAATCTAGTTCATCTAATAGATACATACATATAGTTTCTTCCCCTCATAATCGAGACACATTCCATTTGTCCCACATCTCAATATAGCATGTATGATATCTCCTCCAGTCAAAGTACTACTTCCCTAATATCTTAAGGAAATGTATTTAAGGAAAATAACCTTAAAGTACATGAATGGGATGATAGAGGCTGAACTACCTCATAGATCTAGTATCATGATTTCACTCAATAATATGAAAATGAATCATAGGTATGACGCGTGAGCCGACAACAAACATCGTTGTACAGTAAAGTGTGAGACACTGGATCATAGGCTCAATATATAGTATCCATGAAACATGAAATATTAAAAAAAGAATAAGAAATTAATAAATGAATTCATGCAATGTACATATAATAATATAACTATATAATTAATAATCATGTGTGCCATCTAGTTGAAGACAATCCAACACAATTTTGTAAGCATGGACATCATATCTGGCGGTATCTAAATATTAATGCACCTGAATCCACCTCTAGATAACATTTTAATACTTATATTTCATAATATAAAGTTATACATTTTATTTTCACATAAGAAAGAAGAAAAAAAATACCATTATCCTCATGGAGACTCCTATAAAATATTATCATGTAATGATGTGAGGGCATGTAGAGCTAAGCGAGGGATGTACTCCCATATCCACATCTGAATAAGAATAATTCATCTTGTAATCTACATCTTATTGATGTGACATGAACTACATATCACTCTGTATGTATATGGAAGACATGAAGACCCCAAACCATACCTCCCTGTCTGGTCCAAATCATCTAGTGAAGGTAAATACATCAATTGGACACATATATTCTAATGAGCGGTAAAGATCATCTCACTAATAATTCTCGGAATGTAAGCACATGAAACTCTCAGCACAATGATCACATTGGCTTTATTTTCTAGATTAGATAAGTGCTTGTATATCAATGGAATTCATAATAAACTCCCAATGAAAGACCTTATATCATCCCAGACCTCATTTCCCACCAGTTTGTGAACTAGATCAAACTAATCCTCCCCAACTTGGAATGTAACACCTCACCATCGATGGGTAGGCCCAATATAATGGGCACATCCTCAAGTGTAATAGTCATTTCTCCCTCAGAAAAATGAAATATATGTGTCTCTAGCCTCTATCTCTCTACTAGGTAATCAATGATATGATGATCAATGAATTTGAAGTCACACATATCTATGTCATAGAATCTGGCATGGTGAAAATGAAGGATGATGGAAGGAGGTGGTGCAACATGATGGAAATGATGAGACCTTCGTACACTCAAAGAAAGAACTGGACATCCCTCTATAACTAGCCATGAACCATGTCTTTCCTAGAATGTGAGCAATATAGATCCCATTATCTCTACATATGATATCATCATTTATTTTTATAGTTAATTCAATATAATTTTTACAATATTTTTTAAAAAACTACAATAAGAAAAATGAGGTTCACAATTAGCATTCATAATTAAGAGTTATGATGAAAAATGAGGTAAAGAAATAGATGTGACTGATGTTGTCATATTAGTATATCATTTTCTTATTTTAATGATATCCAATAATGTTTAATTTGTTTCTAAATAATTATTTGTATATTAACTATGATGAAAATCTCATATAGTACAATTGACTGCATGATATATTCAATCAGCTGTGTGATTTCAAGGATAGATTTAAAGATATGTTTATTAGAGGCTAAACCTCTTGTTATTAATTTTCATTGTGTGTTTAATTTCATAATAGGTAAAATATCAAAAAAATAAAAATTAAACTAGAAATGAAATAATATAAAAAATATACAAGAAATAAATAATACATGCTATAAAAAAAGGATCCATAAATGGAAAATATTAAATAGGAAAAAAATCACATAGTTGTGATAAAATATATAAACTCGATCAAAGATGTTATGAAGTTGATCCCCTTCCTACCACTTGGGGATATCTATTATGAATATTCCCTTATATGTTCAAAATTTTGCATCATATCCTCACTCCTTGTTCTTAAGTTCAGTCGATCTCATTTCTGATATGAGTAGACTTTGGTCATACCTAAGGGTACAACCTAATAATATAAGAAACCCCAGTAAGAATCCATAAATGAAAAAATCTATAAATGAAATAATAAATAAATGAAAAATCAATAATATTATACTTGGTAATATTAGGGACTATAGTCAACTGATCAGCAAGCAAGATAATAGTACAGAAAACACCAAAAGTCATCCAAGGTTCACTATAACAATCAACCAGAATGCTCACATGATACACCAGGTTAATAAAGGGTTCCCATGATATATTCATCGATTTGTAAGATACAAAATCATTTTCACAAGGATATATCAATTCATGGAAAGTACCTAATTCACAATACCTTATTTCTAATATAACCACTAGAACTTGACCACTATTTCCTATGAGTGGGTCATGGAACTCTTTTACCTAAAATCAACTCCCTAATCGGTTAAAGTTTTGTACATGAAATGAAGATTCTTCATGTAATATATTATCAATTACTCTATGGAAATTCTAACCAAAACACATTCCATGATGCATACATTGACAGGAATACTGAGACTATTCAATAAAGTAATTTACACATATATGAAATTTATCATTTGTTAACCCAATGATCAGTAGTTTACAAACACCCTTGAAGACCCCATCTATGCACTCCATAATATTAGTGTTCATATGGTCATATATCCTACCACCACCATATCATAATGACTATTTTTACTTTAAAATATATATCATATAATCATATACATATTCATTAGCACGTCTAATTTCTTTAAGTAATTGATTGAATTTTTCTTGTTGGGGTTCTTAAGCAGAAACTAGAAGAGAACAATTTATTTAAAAGGATATTAAATTTTTTTCCAATAAATAACATTCAAAAACACACCCAACTTGATGATCATCTTCTTTATTACCCCATATCTAAAATTCTTATGAACATTACTAGAAATGTGTCAAATTTAATTTCAAGGATAAGTATTTGGTTCTCACCATGAAAATTCATCACTATTAATGACCTCTAAAATTTCTCGATGATGATTAGATATCAAACACACTCCTTGGCTTTTTATAACATGAATGAATATACAAGACAAAAAATAAATACATGATTCATAATTATAATTTTCAATAATAGAAAATTCAAGTGGTAGAGGGGAATGATTACCTTAATATGTGGCAGAAATATGTAGAACACCTGTATAGTTTCCATAATGAAAAGTTCCATTGACTTAGAATGAATATTTTACAATAAGGAAAAGTAGTGATACATGAACTTAATTCCCAAAATAGCCTATGCAACTTCACCTTTGTTTGATAAACTCAGTGATTTGGGGAGATATAAATCAAGAGTTTACAAATGATAAATAACCTGATTATTAAGAGATAATAATCTCATTGACTACAATAACATTGTATATGATTCAACCCAATCACTATAGACTTTCACAATTTCATTTTGTTTTGAATTCCAAGCTTTTCCATAGTATATCTTGTATTTTAAAAATTTTTGTATTCATTCCTAGACAGGGGACACAAGAACGACCTAACACATTCATATCATTTCTACAATAATAGTCAATGTAATATTTGAATCAAGTGAAGAGTGATCCTATGACAAGATTCGATGGACACAATCATGTAATACTTCCAACTTATTTATCTTCCAACATGAAAAAAATTATCATATATTGCCCAAATTTTAAATTTACATTTTGGCATGTATCTTTCACACCGAATAACGTATTTTCCTTCTTAGAATCATCAATTACAAATTAAAAATATCTCTTTATATGGTATTTATTTAGCACATTTTTCATTGAACTTTTACTTTTAAACACTTTTCCAACATATATGGTGTTATCAGTTGATATGGATGTGTTTCCTATAATTATAGGGGTAGTTAGTGTAATGATATCGTAATAAAAATGTTGTGCATGGGACATTCCTTCGACTAAGGAAGCCAATAATGCAAGATTATTACCACTAACAAGTTGTTTCTTATCTATGAAAGGAACCTCATAAGGTTCATTACCCACATTATCCTCACCTACATAATTTCATGTTATATCATCAAATACTTCCTCATTTGACAAAGGATCATTCATTAAATCAGGATTATCGATGGGGATGTTCCATGCTGTTCTTTCCATATTCTGATCATATTCTTCATAATTTTTTCTACTACCAGAGTCATATTAGAAGATAATGGATGAGAATGTTTTGAAGGAATGACATCAAGAGATCTCCCATTACATGGTTATGTAGTTTTAGGTCCCACCTCATCAATATTATAAATATCCACATGTAATTAAATTAAACCACTACTGTAATATTTTATAACAATGATGACACATCCACCCAATCCTCATCCTAGAGAAAATTATACTCGATGTATCGTAGATTTTTTAGATATTCAGGATGTCGATATGTAATTGAAGAAATTGATTGATTTGTCCTAAGTTTTAAGTGATTGTGAATCTTCCTTAAAACTTCATCCAACATCACACATTCATGAATATTTTCCACTCTTACAGTTAGAAAACTATAGATAAAACCCTAATCAATATAAATTAGGTCACCATTATAGTATATTGAAGCAGATATGATTGCCTGTATTTTTTTTAACAAAACATTATATACTACATCATAAAATGTTTACCATGTTTTAATTGGTTATGATTAAATAATTGTGACTTGATCTTGAGATATTTTCTATGTATTGGTTTATCATTATTTGATAAACTAACTAAAATCTAGGGGGACTCTAGGAGCCTCTATTATCTCATATTTTAGTAACCATCAGTTTCCTTTTAGTCGTGGTGTAAAATTAAAATTTTAAATAGAAACTATTCTTGTCGAATGCCCTTTTATTACAATGTTACTGACATGAAAGTGAGGGGGTATAGGGGTTTGGGATACATAAAAGTTTTACACGCACATTTAGGTCCTTGCATACTTAGATAGAGGGATGACACATAGGTTATCAAAGAAGAAAATAAAAATCAATTTTTACAAATTATATATCCATATATAAAAAACACAACAAGAAATTTCAATCATACATTGGTCTTTCATCTCATGATCAGTCATTTATTACAAATTAAATAATCAGATACAAAAAATACAACAATAAATTTCAATTATAAATTGGTTGGTCATTTTAAGAACAATCATAATACAATACTAAAAAAATGGGGATACTTATTATGTTCTACATATTTTAACTTTTCCTATAAAAAAATATAATAAAATATATATATATATATTATTTATATATATACATCTATTTATATTCAGACTTTCATGAATAATTTTTACTCTTGAAGGTGGAAAACTATAACTAAAACCCTGATTGATATATATAACCATTCTATTGAAGTATACTAACACTAACATGATTACATAAAAATATTTTTATTCAAAAATTATATACTACATCATGAAATGTTTAACCTTTTTTAATTTGTTATGATTAAAAAATTGTGACTTGATATTGAGACTTATTCAATGGATTGGTTTTTCATTATTTGATAAACCAACCAAAACCTATGGGGGCTCTTGAAGCCTCAATTATCTTAGATTTTAGTAATTTTCAGTCTTATTTTAGTCCTAGTGTAAAAATTTAGTTTAAAATGGAAACACCACTTCTTGAACACCATTTTATTACAATGTTACTTACATAAAAGTGAGGGGGTCTAGGGGTTTGGGATGCATAACATCTTTACACGGACACATAGGTCCTTACATACTTAGAAATAGGGATGACATACAAGTAATCAATAATGAAAATAAAATATAATTATTACAAATTATATATCCACATAAAAAATATGACATTCAATTTCAATCATACATTGGTCGGTCATCAAAAGATCAGTGCTGATGAGCTTTGAAGGTATACCTTGGTGGCTCGTTTTCATCAAATTCGATATTCAGTGGAAGTGTTTGCTCAGTTCATCTCTTCCTGAGATATTTGTGAACGTGAAGTCGTAGGATTGCTTGAACGGAGACACATTATGGTTCGTTTTGGTTCGAAATAGGATTTGATAATCGCATGGTCTATGGTTTCTCGTAGGTGTGGTGGATCTTCTTTTTATTTATTCCATTGGAGATTCGATTTCCATATGAGGAGGGATCCCTCGTCAATTGCAACATGGGTATCTCTCCTTGGCCTTCCCCTTTCTTTTCAAAATCATTCGATTCATTGCGCTATTGGTAATTTGATTTGGCGGTATATTTGTTTTGATCACCGAACTGAGTCGGTGTCTCACCTGATCTATCCATGGATATGCGTCGAGGTTGATGTTTTTAGGCCTCATGAGCATTGTGTCTGGATTACTGATGGGAAGGAATTCCACTAGATGAAATAGGTTGTTTTCAAATTGTGGATTCAATTCTGTGTCAACTATAGGCGGTTTGGGCATCTTGAGGTCATTTGTCATATAGGAAGGATGAATGGAATCTCATTGGTTGTGGATAGATAGAGGGGAAATGATTGTGAGTTGGTGTTGCTATGAATTCATCCTAGATTCTGATCAAGAATGGCCTTGAAGCAGTCCTATTTGATTGTGGACACGTCAATGGGAGTAAGAGTGCCCCTATGGAGTCTGTTGCTTGTTCTGTTTCTGGAGGACCATCTGGGAAAGGAGTTTGGTTGGAAGAAATTGAAATGGTTGAAAAGTGGAATGATGGTACTACGGTAAGGGAGATGAGGCAGGATTGTTCTTATGTTGTGCCAAGTAGTGGATGTGGTATGACGAAGGTGCAGGTGCCTCCGAATCCAACAGTGCGGAAGGTCTTCCACATATTGAAGGGTGATCTTAGAGATGAGTCTTGGCCTATGGTGGGAGGCAGTGTGGGTCATATGCAGTTGGTTCCTCTCTCTTAGGAACCTTTGGCTAATGCAGATGGTGATTTTGAGGTTTTGAACATGGGCACTATTGGTTATGGTGGATTTATGACCAGAAACTATTTTGGTGGTTTGTATATTGAAGAGGTATTGTCGGTGGAAGATCCTCAAATGTTTGATGATGTTGTTGTGCAGGCTGATACCATCAATAAAGGAGGAGTTGTGATGGAAGCAATGGATAAAGAGCCTTCTGGTCATCCTGATAATTCTCAATGTGCGGACCAACCACAATTTTTAGCTTTGATTGCTTCTAATAATAACTTTGAACAAGAACACGGCATGAATGATGGTTATCAGGAGGTGATTATCTCTAGGAAATGGGGGAACATCTCTGATAGTGAAAAATAGAATGCTGGTGGCAGGGTTCGAACCTCTTATAGTGATGTTGTTCAGGGTAGAAAGAATAATGTGCAGGGGAATAAGGAGGTCATGTCTGATCCAGCAAGAAGAAGGCAAAGGAAATATTATTCTTATTTTCCGAAGTCGATGCCTACAAGGTCTTCTGTCTGTAATGGAAAAGGTATGCAGTCTTCCGAGGAGTTTCTATATTTGGAAAAGTGAAATCTTAGAAGGAAATATTTCAAGACAATAAAACATTATGAGAGTTCAGACTGGGAAGTAGCAACTGAATATGACACAACAGACCATAAATATGACGATGGGTATAGGTTTTATGATATGTAGTTGTTTTTTCTAGCTTGTGATGCTTTCTTGTTGTACTTTTCTTTTATTTTAATAAAGGGTCAGGGACTTTGTCTCTGGCTGAGCTTTCCTGGTATGTTTTAAAAAAAATTAACCATAATACTTTTATTTATCTATGCATCCAATAATATATTGTACATTTATATAATTTTCAATCTAGTATATATATATTTATATAAATATTTAAATATATTCAACTATATTTATTTATATTTTAAAATATAATTATGCATAGTTTTTTAAACAATAATATTTTTCTAAATAAAAATATAATTAATTTATACATAACTACCCAAAATATTATTAATAATAAATTTTGTTAAATTTAATTAACAAAATTAATATAATTTATGCTTAAATAATCATTAAAATGTTGTCAATTTTCATTAATTTAAATATAATAAAATTAAGTAAGTATATATACATTTTTTGGAGTAATTAAAATTTACAAAATTTAAATAATTATATTTTATACATTATTAGTTAGAATAATAATTTTTTATAATTGATATAATTTTAAAAAATATATTAATAGTAAACTCTTATAGTTTCTTTAACAAAAATAATATATTTTATATAAATATATCTGATAATATATTGTATATTTTAAAAAAAATATGATATAGAATATAACATTTATATATAATTATATTCAGATAGAGTTAATAATATTTTTTATAAAAAATTAATAAAAATATTTTTTATAAAGAATTTAGGTAGATTCACTTTATTTATCTATTTGTAAAGAATATTACATTTTAAATTTATTTTACTTTAAATATACTATATAACATAATATATAGATACAAATATATTCAAAACTAATTATTCACATTTTAAATTAAAAATATATACATTTCTTAAAATAATATTTTTTTCCCTAAATATAAATTATATTATTTTATACCATTTAAATTAAGAATAAAACATATTTAAATTTAATAAATAATTTAATATAAATTAAATCATACAGATAACATTAATTCATAGAGAAATTAAATCAAACTAAACCCTACTGCGCATATGGTCTTGTGTGTAAAAAGGATTTTAACAGTGCTAAAAAATCATTATTAATCACAACACTGTTAATGGCCTACTTTGTTGTAGTGTGTCGTTAATATAACAACACACCTAGAAAAGGCCTATAATTTCAATCAATGATATATACATTTAATTGAAATTATGAATACAAAAATGTCTACCCATGGTATATACGAAAAAAACTTTTATATACATTTCAAACAATGTTTTATAAAATTACATTTATAATTATCCAACAAGCATTTAATAACATTAATGTTTCAACTTTTGATGCCCACGATCCCCTCTCAAAAATATCTTTCCATGGTATCATTTTTTGAATAAATCATCTCAACCTGAGAAAAATATTCTACCTAAATAAGAGAACAAATATTATGTTAGTAATACTATAAAGAAATAAATTAATCATTAATATGAAAGAATGCATTAATAAAATGATAAATTTTAATAAAGAAGACACATTTGGAGTTATAATGATCACATTGTGCATCGTATTTAGGTGGGGTTAATACCTACATGTCACAAATGAATTATGGATCATTTTCCTAAAATATCAAAACAATCCTAATGGGTTTGATCAGTTTTTGAGTATGTCACTTGTTCCTTTACTAAAATTAATGTAAATTTTAAATAATGACACATTTGAAGTAATATCGCTCACACCATGCATTGGATTGAGGTTTGGATGATTAATACCTATCAAAAATTACTGATAGATCATTTTCCTAAAGTATCAAAACAATCTGAATGCATTTTCTCAGTTTTCAGTGTGTCAGTTGTGTTTTTCACTAAAATGTCATTTTAAACTGGAAACACCCATTTTGAGTCATACTAATTGTATCACACATTGGTTTGATGTGATAATACTTTATAAAAATCACAAATTATTTATGAATCATTGTTCTAAATTATCAAGACGATCAGAGTGTGTTTTCTTGGTTTTAAGTGAATGACATGTTTTGAACTAAAATGTCAATTTTGAACTGATAACAGACATGTTTAGTCATACCGGTCACACCATGCGTCAGATTGAGGTGGGGTTTATTCCTACACATCACAAATAACTTATGGATCATTTTTTAATGTATCAAAATAATAAAAATATGATTTCTCAGTTTTTAGTATGTCACTTGTTCTTTTTACTTAAATTAATGTCAATTTTAAATAAAATGACACATTTGGAGTCATACTAGTCACATCGTGCATCGTATTACGGTAAAGTTGACTCCTACACATAAAAAATGACTCATGGATCATTTTTATAAACTATCAAAATAATCTAAATGTGTTTTTCAGTTTTCAGTATGTCACTTGTTCTTTTCACTAAAATTAATGTCAATATTAAATAAAAAAGAGACACTTTGAGTTATACCAGCCACACCATGAATTATATTGAAGTGTGTTTGATTATAACACATCAAAATTGAATTATATGTTTTTTCTCCTAAAGTATCAAAACATTCTGAATGTGTTTGCTCAGTTTTTAGTATGATAGTTTTGTTTTTTTACTAAAATGTCATTTCCAACTGGAAACACCCATTTTGAGCTATATCGGTCACATTGTATGTCTTTTTAACATGAGACTACTTCATTCATGTAACAAATGACTTATTAATCACTTTACCAAATTATCATGAAAATCATAGTGTGTTTTCTTGGTTTTCAGTGAGTAACATGTTTTGAAATAAAATGTCAATTTTAAACTCATAATGGACATTTTAGTCATACTGGACACACCATGCGTCATATTGAGGTAGGGTTGATTCCTATATGTCACAAATGAATCATGGATATTTTTTCTAAAGTATCAAAACAATATGAAATAATTTTCTTGGTTTTTAGTATTTCACTTGTTTTTTTTACTTAAATTAATTTCAATTTTAAATAAAAAGACACACTTAGAGTCATACCAGTCACACCGTGCATCGTATTAAAGTTTAGTTGAATCATACACATCAAAAATGACTCATGGATATTTTTAATAAATTATAAAAACAATATGAATTTTTTTTCTTAGTTTTCAGTTTGTCACATTTCTTTTTTACTTAAATTAATGTCATTTTTAAATAAAAAGACATACTTAGAGTCATATCGGTCACATCGAGCATTGTATTGAGGTGTGGTTGAGTCCTACATGTCAAAAATGACTGATGTATCATTTTTATAAATTATCAAAACAATATGAATGTGTTTTCTCAGTTTTCAATATGTTACTTTTTCTTTTTACTAAAATTAATGTCAATTTTAAATAAAAAAGAGGCACTTTGAGTTATATCGGCCACATTGTGGATCATATTGAGGTTCGGTTGATTCCTAAACATCACACATGACTTATAGATCATTTTCCTAAAGTATAAAATTAATCCAAATTTTTGAGTCATACTGATAAGATCGTATGTCAGTTTGATATGAGACTACATCATACACATCACAAATGACTTATAAATCAATTTTTAAATTATCAATACAATTAAAGTTTGTTTTTTTGGTTTTCAATTAATGTCACGTTTTGAACTAAAATGTCAATTTTCAACTGATAACAGACACTTTTAGTCATATCGATCACACCGTGCGTGGAACAAGAAGTAACCATTCTTCATGATTTCTACTAAGGTATCTTCCTCAGTGATCTCAAGGTGAATCCCTAGGAATTTATGACAGATCTTCTATCTCCCCCTCCCTATCAAAGGGGGGAGTTCCTCACCCTCATTCTTCCCCTAAGGAGTGCCTTCTCACATTCCTTACATTCTTTAATCCATAGTTTCTTAATTTTTTCTTGAGGTTTCCAATTTGTCTAAAAGTTCTATATTTGTATCATGGATCACCTCAACTCTCTTTATTTTTGTCGGAGTTCAATAATGCCTCGTATCTCTTCCCTTTGATGCTGGTGACTCGATTCTGGCATCGATGCCCTTCGATCGATGTGTTTGACTGATTTGACTTTGATTCCTATGGTTTACAAGAATGTTTCGTTGTTGGAATCCATGATTGAAGACATATTATGATCTAGTTTGGGTTAATGGAAGATCTCATTATTGCGTGGTACAAATCTCCCCACTGATGTAGTGGTTTCTTCTTCTACCTTATTAGTTTCAGTGTTGTGTTTCATATGCAACGTGATAATTTGACTATGTAAATCTCGGTAAGCTTACCTACACTAACACTTCCCTACCAAAACCCCTCTATTTTTCATATTCTTGGGTACTTGGTTGGTCGTTACCTATGCTATGACAGTAGAAAAAAATCATTCATTCATCCCATTTGTCCCCACATTTGTGTGGAGGTTGATGTCTCCAAGACATCGATGGATTGGGTATGGATAACATATGTACAAGAATTGTGGTGGTGAAAATATGTCAAATTTGAGTCATGAAAAGACTACTGCATTTCTTATAATCGTTTAGACCATCTTTCCTTCGAATTCCATAGTGGGTCACTGAACAAGAAGATGCAGGAGTTGAGGATGGTGGACTATGCTTCTTGTGATGGCTTTGTAGTGGATCATGAGAAGGATCTAGTTTGTGATGGATTTTATCTAAGTACTGGAAAGGATGATATTCATGTTTTTTGGAGTGATGTTGTGAGGCAGAAACAACCATAGGTGTTATCTACTGATCCAAAGGTTAAATAAATTTTTAATAGGTTGAAAGAGGACTTGTTGGTGGTGATACCTTCAGGGGAAATTGTGATTTAGGGAGATTATAAGACCGCAAGTGATAGTCTTAGAGGATCAAAAGTTACCTTAAATCATGTTAATGTGGTTACTAAGGGTGTACTTGAGGACCCTTCACTGCTTGAGGGTACCCAGGGTTAGTAGTGGGTATAATTTTGAAATGGAGTCTCGTAAGGTGGGTGATAGAGGTATCTCTACTTCCTTGGGTGCTTCATATATAGAAAAATAATTGATCTCTAAATAACCTTGGGAGAATATTTTTATAGGATTCAAGACTAGTCCTTTAAGGGAGGTGGTAGCCATCGAGCTGGGAAATCACTTTGAGTGATTGCCTAACAAGGATCCAGTTCAGGAGTCTAAGTAAGATCCAATTAAGCCCTCCATGGATGGGTAAAATATCTCTAAAAATGATTCCATTGATGATTCTTCTGCAGATGAATCAGAGGATGTGGTTGAGGGTGTTAATCTCCCAAGGCCGAGGAGAAGTATAAGAAGAAGAGGCATACAAAAAGAGATAAAAGACTACTCTTGTTTTCCACCTCTAATAGAGACACATTCTATGAAGAAGCTGAAAGACAAGTAGATGGACTCCCCCAAGGCTACTTTTCCACAGCGGAAACCAGGTTATGGGATTAGTCACTCATTGGAACTACTTATGAGCTTAGAAGAAGAAGTTGGTGAATAGGTTCTTTCACTTAATTCTACTGAACATGAAGCTTAAAAAATTATTGGGAGGTCTTTGAGGGTGACTCTCAATGAGGTGCAGTATACATGGATTGAAAAGTAAGACCAGATTCTTATTGGGGGATTCAACAGTGGGAATATCAACCTTGAGGAGTACATTTAGTCTTGGGAAAAGCTGGCATTTTAGTTCAAAGACCTCATATTGGATGAACCAGACACCCAGGTAAACAATATTTCATGGAATTTATTTAGGGAGACTAAATGTGGTGGGACCAAACTATCTTTTAATGGCTCTTTTTTCATTCTGTGGTTGAATTTTGGGTTTCTCACTTTTTTCCATAAAAGTGTTTACATAATAAAAATTTAATTTTAAGTCCAATCATACTATGCATCAAATTAAGTTGGGGTTTATTCCTACACATCAAAAATGAATAATTGATCATTTTCTTAAAGTATCAAAACAATATGAATGTGTTTTGTAATGACCCAAACTTTTGAATAATTTTTGTTTCCTAAATTTGTGAGTTATTTTATTTTATACTCAACAAAACTATATCCTTTAATTAATGAAGTGACTATAATTAAAATGAGACTGTTGGGTTTCAAATATTATATGATCATTGGTCAATATGACCATTGTAAATTATACTCTTAACATTATTATTATTGTTTATAAATAAAAATGATCATGGTTAATTAATACAAAAAAGAAGAGTTGATGGCCTCATCCTGTAAACTCGAGTCGTACGAAGCCCATCTTTCGGAGCTTGGGAAGGAGTTGGCATCACTAGGATTTTCTATGGACCAAGCCTAATCCAAACTCCAACACATTAAACTTGAATGGAATTGCTTAAGGGAGAAGTTCAAGATGATAGAAATCACCACACGAGAAATGTTGTCTAAGACACCCCAAGATTCTATCATCATTGCACACCTAAATCTTAGGTCCTATGGAGGTGTTATAAGGGGATATGTAATGAGGCCTTAATTACTTTGTTTAATCCTTTTGTATAAATAAAAAATTTTACTTCTTATTATGGTAAAATTTTTGGATTTCAAATGTCAAAATAAATATAGGATGAATTTTTAGAAGTTCCATATTATTGGTGAATTTTGTAAAAAGGTTATTTTAAAATATTTTTGTATACATTAAATAATTAATAATGTGAAATTATTTTCAAAAAATGGTCTTATACAGTTGTGATCAATTAAAATTTTATAGTATAATAAGATCAACTTAATTATTAGTGAAAAGTAAATTATGGATGGTAATATTACCCTTATAAATAGTAATATAACCAATGGAATAGTAACCTCACTTAAGAAAGTATAAATATAATTTAGGCATCTTGTTTGGTAATGTTATATAATATCATAAGTAAATAACTGTTTTAGAAATTATAAGTTAAGTATTAGTATTTTTTCGGGAAAATAGTGTTTTAACTTAAAAATTAAATATATCAAAATTAGAAAAAAAAAATCATAAAATGGAGTTCATTTTTTAATTCAGAGCAAAGATATTAGGTTAGGGTGAATTTATGATATTTTTTTAAAATGTTTTGTTTTTCAGTGAATAGTAAAAATACAGTTTGGAGTTTTTGTGTGTTTAATGACATAATTAATGATGTAATCATTATGTAATATTTTTGGACTACTTTTTTACAGTAATATATGTTATTAGGTGTCCCAAGTGTCCAATACCATGGGAAAAATCCATGGGAAATCCCATGGTTTTGCAAATACCACTATTGAGGTGTCCCTAGGAAATTAATAAAATATTCCCTCACTTTTTCTATAAATACCAATTCATTCCTTCATTACTTTCATTCCAAATTCCTCATCAACGAATATATGGTCTTTTTACTTCCCAAGGAGTCCTCCCATGGTTTTTTTAATCCCCCCAAGGTCCCAACCTTCGAGTTTTTGAAGTTAATATTCAATGTATGGGAATCTTTCACCATCCTCTTTTAGTCATGAATTCCTTTATGTTATGTCTTCTAGTTTCCATTTTATTATGTAGGGGTATGTTATTATATATCATTATTACTTTCCATTTTATGTTCAAATTATGAGAGACCCTTTCCTCTCTCATCAACTGATTTTCTAAATTTTTAAGTGATGTCGTTAGGCTGTCGAATTTTCGTAAAATAAATTGCATCTTCACTTTTCTTTCATGTTTTCTTTTCATGTGGTATTTTATTTAAATATCCATAACATGATCTTATTTACATTTTTATTATGCACTTATACTTTATTATTAGTTATTTATGAGTGGTTGACCCTTGTTCCCTCTCTTTTTAATGTCTTCTAAAATGATTTTATATAGTCGTTATGCTGCAGAAATTTCATCTCAAAATCTCTCTATCTTTTTCTCAAGAAATTCTATTATTTTATTTATGTGAATACCCAAACCTATTTTATTTACAGGGGTATTCAACAAGACATAAAAATGATATATTTTATTTTGTAATTGACATACCTAAAACGTTCATTCCCTTTCCATGGGTTATAAATTACATAATGATCCTATTTTAAGTACTTTTTAAAACGTCACAATTTTGATATGAAACCCATTTCTTTTATTCTATTTGGGTTAATTATGAAATGTTTTATTATGATATATTTGGATCACTTTAAAATAAATTCATATTAATGATGCGCCCTGATAGCGCTCCAATGCATTGGGTAAAGAATTTAATCTCTAGAGATGACATGTTTTATGATACCTTGGTGAATAAACTTGGTAATTTTTATAACACCTTGGGGATGGACCATGGTGATATGTTCATGAATATCTAAATTAAATTTTTTAGCCAAATTTTCAAGTTATTATTCAATTTATTATTACTATATATGCCTCTTTATCATTTTTTTACGATATCCCTCATGTTCTTTTTGATATCTCTCAAGTTCACATGTAAATTGTTTCACTTGTTTAACTTACTGAGTATTATGATCACCCTTCCCTTTGATGTATGTTTCCAAGTTATGAGATGCAGTAATTGTACTTAGGATAAACCTATGGTGAATCCTTACAAGTGTATTAGAATAATGTTTAATGTTTTAATGTATTATGTTCCTAATTTCCAAGAAACTATACTTTAAATATCCTCTATTTGTAAAATGCAATTAAAATTTATGTAATAAAAGGTAGGATTACATAGTTGGTATTAGAGGATAGTTTAGTTATTTTTGGAAATTATTCTATGAAAACATTAGGAATAACCCTATAGAAAATTTTAAATATAGTTAAATTTCCTGGTATTTTGGTGAAATATTAAGTAATTGGTTTCTGAACAAATAAATCTTTGTCTAGATATGAACAAGTGGATGTGGCTTTGGAAAATATGTACCTAGGAGTGAAAACTATGACAAGGAGTTTAGTACTTGACTTGGGGTATCCTGGTACATGACAATAGGCCTTATATCACTTCGGGTTTTACACTCCTGGGGGATATTTTTGGTTAATCACAAGATTTTTATGAATCATTATGAAGGATTTATAGAGAAATGTAATTGTTTAAGCATGATGTTTTAAGACATAAAATAATTTATAGTTAAAATATTCGTAAATTAAATAATATTCTAACTAAGGTTTTATTCTTTTAGAAAATGGTGGGTAATAGGAGGAACCATGAAAATGGTGATCACAATGGACTATGAATTGACGGCCCTTAGATGGAATCTAGAATGGAAACTTTCATGAGAATGATGAACCAACTAACTCAAGTTATGGGAAATAACTTGAATCAATCTGAGAGACCAATATCACTATGAAGGGAACAATATTATGTTGAATCCTTTATGCGTCAATGACCACAAACCTTCAGTGGATCGATTGACCCATTGATTTCGGAATAGTGGATCATATCTATAGATAACATCTTTTCAGTGCTCTGCTATTTAGAGAAAGAGATGGTCACCCTGGCTATTTACTGCTTAAAGGGAGAATCTGATCAGTGGTGGGAACTGATTAAAAACATGAGGACAAGAGTGAATGTTGAATCTATGGAGTGGGAAGTGTTTAGAGGGATATTCTTCAATAAGTATTCCCCACGTTCTATGGGAAAAAAATAGAGAAGGAGTTTATCAAGTAGAAGCTGAAGGAGAATGAATCTTTTGGAAGCTATGAGATGAAATTCACAAGACATTCCTGGTACACCTTATGCTTTTTCATGGATCCTAATGGGAAGGTTGATAGATTCTTTGGTGGACTGAGATCTCATTTGCAGAAGAATCTAGCCAACCAATACTATTACATCTATGAGGATATTGTACGGAATGCAATGAAAGTCGAACTGGAGTTTGGTTTGATGTAGTGGTATCATAAATCCAATGAAAAGAAGAGATCAATGGAACCTAGATTAGGGAGGACCTTTGATCAGGGAAGATGAGGCAAGAAAGTGAAACGTCCCATGTGTAATTATTGTGGGAAAAAGAATTCAGGGAATTGCCTTCTTGGAAGCGAGAACTGCAACAAGTGTGGAATTGATGGCCATATCACATGAAATTGTCGTAGTGAGGTGAAGTCTCAACTCCCAAACACTAATGACAAAGGGAATACAGTGCAGGCCCTACCATATGTCCAATTCTATAAGTGTGTACAACTTGGGAACTTTTCCAATCACTATTCAAATCCTAGGGTAGTTGTGGTGAACCACCATCTGCCTCAGCAAAGGCCAAGGGAGCAAGGTCATGCTTTTTCTATCATGACAGATGATGTTAAAGCTCTTAATGATGTGGTTACAGGTACTCTTATTATTATCTCAAAGCTATAAAGTACTTTGTTTAATTCTGGTTCTAAGAATTCCTTTATTTCCTCCCTGTTTTCAACGAATTTAGAATCAACCCTTGATTTTATAAAAGTAGAGTTTTCGGTCAAGACTCTTGGTGGGATTATCCAAGCATCGTTAGTGTTTAGAAACTCTAGTATTTAATATAGTGATCACAATATTATCTCAAATCTAGTAGTCATTACCATGCTGGAATTCAGAATTATACTAGGGATGGACTGGCTCTCGAAATATTATGCTAAGATAAAATTCAGAAGTAATGAAATATCAGTAGTATTAAATGGAAAACCTATAGTTATCTTCTAAGGAGAGATATCTCAACCTGAAATTTTCCTAGAAGAACCTCCTATATCCTTCTGTATGGAGTTTATCGATGAAGAAAAGGAAGGAAATGAGAGTATAAGGATAGAAAATATCCCCATCATCTAGGATTACATTGACATATTTCCTGAGGGGTTATCTGAACCTCCCCCAGAAATAGAGTTATAGTTCTCCATTGAATTCATACCTAGATCCCATCTGATTTCAAACACCCTATATAGGATGGAAAATGTGGAGTTGTAGGAATTAAAGAAACAACTCCAATATTTTTTGGAGAATGGGTTTATCCGAATGAGTGTGTCTCCTTGAAGAGCACCTATTCTCTTTGTGAATAAGAAGGATGGATCGATGCGGTTATGCATTGATTATAGATAACTGAACGGGGTCACAGTAGAGAACGAATACCCTCTTCTAAGAATTGATGAGTTATTTGACCAACTTCCTGGGGCTCAATTATTCTATAAGATTGATCTTTGATCTTTTTATCATCAATTGAGGGTGAAGAAAGAAGATATTCCAAAAACTGCCTTCTAATCAAGATATGGGCATTATGAGTTTGTTTTTATTCCCTTTGTATTAACTAATACGCCTAATATTTTTATGGATTTGATGAATAGAGTTTTTAAATACTACCTTGATAACTTTTTGGTAGTTTTTATTGATGATATTATGATATATTCCAAAAGTGGAAAGGAGCATGGGGATCATCTAAGAGTTATTTTGAAAACTCTATAGAAGGAGAGATTTTTTGGAAATTTATGCAAATGTGAATTTTGGTTACAACAAGTTGCTTTCTTGGGATAAATTATAACCAATGAAGGAATCACCGTTGACCTTGCAAAGACAAAGGTTATAGAGGAGTGGCCTCAGCCTAAAAAAATAACTGAGATTCATAGTTTCCTTATATTAGAGGGATATTATAGGAGGTTTGTGAAAAACTTTACATGACTTTCTAATCCATTAACCATGTTAACTCGAAAAGGGGTCAAGTTAATCTGGACAAAGGAGTGTGAGGAAAGTTTCAAAGAGCTGGAGAAGATATTGGTTATCACACCCGTGTTAACTATGCCCTCAAGGAGAGAAGGATTTTTTATTTTTAGTGATGCATCTCTGAAAGGGCTTGGGTGAGTCCTCATGAAAAATGAAAACGTCATTGCTTATGCATATCGATAGTTGAAGACTCATGAGTAGGACTATCCTACTCATGATCTTGAGCTAGCTGTGTTCATTTTTTCTTTGAAGATATGGAGGAACTATCTTTATAGGGAGAAATTTGATATATACACAGACCATCAAAGTTTGAAGTATATTTTCACACAAAAGGAATTGAACATGAGACAAAAGATATGGTTGGAACTTCTTCAAGACTGTGCATGTTTAATTAATTATCATATCAGAAGAGCAAACAAATTAGTTGATGCATTAAGTAGGAAAGACCCAGTTCTTTTGTCCTTGATGAGGATTCAAAGATATCCTTTGATCAATGACCTAGTAAAGCTAGACATGGTAATTATAAGGGAAGGTAAATAATCAACCCTAACCCAAATGATTTCTCAACCGTCATTACTAGAGAAGATCAAGAAAGCTTAGAAAGAAGATCCTTTGTTATAGAAGAAGTTTAAGGCTGTGAAGGATGAGAAGTTTCTTGAGTTCAATATTGATCAAGAAGGTGTACTGAAATTTCATATAAGACTATGTGTTCCATATTTTCTGGAAATAAATAAGGAGTTGATGGATGAAGCTCATACCTCTGGGTTCTCTATACATCCTGAAAGTAAAAAAAATGTATAGAGACCTTCGTGATCATTATTGGTGGGATAATATGAAAAGGGAGATTGTTGAATACACTTAAAGGTGTCTGGTATGTCAGCAAGTGAAGGCAGAGTGACAAATTCCTAAAGGGGTATTGCAACCACTACTCATACCAGCATGGAAGTGGGATAATATCACTATGGACTTTGTCACTGGTCTCCTGAGAACTTCCAAAGTAAATAATGATATATGGGTTATTGTGTACCATCTCACCAATATTTCCCATTTTATATCTATTTAGGAAGATTTCTTTCTTGATCATCCTTCTAGGAATTACATGAAGGAATTGGTAAGGTTGCATGTAGTGCCACTTTCTATCATATCTGATCATGATCTAAGGTTCACATAAAAATTATGGAGAAGTCTTCAACATGCTCTGAGCACTGAATTGAATTTTAGTTTGTCCTATCATCCCCAAACTGATGTCTAATCTGAAAGAACTATTCAAACACTCTAGGACATGCTGAGAACATGCTCAATGGAATTTAAAGGTGGATGGGATCAACATCTCCCATTAGTTTAGTTCTCTTACAACAACAACTTCCACTCTAGAATTAAAATAGACCCCTATTAAGCTCATATGGGTAGTGATGTAGAACTCCTACTTGTTAGGATGAAGCTGGTGAGAGAAATCTTCTTAGGCCTGATGTTGTGTAAGAGATGACAGAAAGGTTCATTCCATCCAGCAACAAATTAAGGCTGCTCAGAGTCAGCAGAAGAGGTATGCCAACAACCGTCGAAGGGACTTGGATTTTGATATTGGTGACAAATTCTTTCTTCTAATTTCACCTTGGAAGAGAGTCATGAGTTTTGGGAAGAAAGGGAAGCTCAGCCCTAGGTACATTGGCCCTTATGAAATCCTTGATTGCGTAGGATCAGTGGCCTATCAGCATACACTTCCTCCAAATCTAGAAAAAGTTCATCATGTCTTCCACGTATCCCTCTTGAGGAAGTACATACCTGACCCCTCACGTATACTAAATCCATAGGTGTTACAATTAGAACATGACCTCTCTTATAAAGAGCATCTGGTAGAGATTTTTGATCGTAGAGACAAGGTTCTACGCAACAAGACTACCTTCCTTGTTAAGTTGTTGTGGAGAAACCAGAAATGTGAAGAAGCCATGTGGGAACCAGAGGAGTCTCTGAGGCAGAAGTACCCACACCTTTTCTCTTCAGAGGGTACGATTTTAAATTTCAAGGATAAAATTTCTTAAGGGGGAAGAATGTAACGACCTGAACTTTTTGAATAATTTTTGTTTCCTAAATTTGTGTGTTATTTTATTTTATAATCAAAAAAACTATATATTTTAATTAATGAAGTGAGTATAATTAAAAAGAGACTGTTGGGTTTCAACTGTTATATGACCATTGGTCAATATGACCGTTGGAAACTATACTATTAACATTATGATTATTGTTTATAAATACAAATTATCATACTTAATTAATACAGAAAGAATATTCGATGGCCTCATCCAATAGACTCGGGTTGTATGAAGCCCATATGTCGGAGCTTCGGAAGGAGGTGGCATCACTGGGCTTTGCTCTAGACCAAGCCCAAGCCGAACTCTAACATGTTAATCTTGAATGGAATTGCTTAAGGGAGAAGTTCAAGCTGATATAAATCACCACTCAGGAAATATTGCATGATCTACCCCAAGATTATATCACCATTGCATACCTTACTCTTAGGTCCTATGCAGGTGTTATAAGGGGCTATGTAATGAGTCCTTAGTTACTTTGTGTAATCCTTTTGTATAAATAAATTTTTTTTACTTCTTTTTATGGTAATATTTGTGGATTTAAAATGTAAAAATAAATATAGGATGAATTTTTAGAATTTCCATATTATTGGTGAATTTTGGAAAAAGGGTATTTTAAAATATTTTTTTATACTTTAAATAATTAATAATGTGAAATTATTTTCAAAAAGTGGTCTTCTACAATTGTGATCAATAAGAAATTTAGAGTCTAATAAGATCAACTTAATTTTGGGTGAATGGTAAATTATGAATAATAATATTGCCCTTATGAATAATAATGTGACCAATGGAATAGTCACCTCACTTATGAAAGTATAAATATAATTTTGGCATCTTGTTTGGTAATGTGATATAATGGCATAATTAAATAACTGTTTCAGAAATTATTAGTTAAGTATTAATATTTTTTCGCACAAATAGTGTTTTAACATAAAAATTAAATATATCATTATTAGAAAATTATATTCATAAAATGAATTTCATTTTTGGATTCATATCATAGATATTAGGTTAGGGTGAATTTATGAGATTTTTATAAAATGTTTTGTTTTCGGTGAATAGTAAAAATACAGTTTCGAGTTTCGGTGTGTTTAATGACATAATTAATGATGTAATCATGATGTAATATTTCTAGTCAAATTTTGTACAGTAATATATGTTATGATTTGTCCCAAGTGGCTAATACCATGTGCAAATACCATGGGCAAGCCCATGGTTTTTCAAATACCACTGATGAGGTGTCCCTTGGAAATTAATAAAATATTCCATCACTTTTTCTATAAATACCAACTCATTCCTTCGTTAATTTCATTAAAAATTATTCATAAACAAATATCTGGTCTTTCTACCTCCCAGGTATTCCTCCCAAGGTTCCCTCAAGCCCCCCCAAGGTCCCAACCTTTGAGTTTTTGAAGTTACTCTTCAAGGTAAGGGAGACTTTCACCCTCCTCTTTTAGTCATGACTTCCTTTATGTTATGTCTTATAGTTTCTATTTTATTATGTTGGGGTGTGTTCTTATATATCCTTATTGATGTCAATTTTATGTCCAAATTATGAGATACCATTTCCGCTCTCATCAATGGATTTTCTAAATTTTTAATTGACAATGTTAGGCTGCCGAATTTTCATAAAAGAAATCGCATCTTCTCTTTTCTTTCAAGTTTCCTTTTCAAGTGGTATGTCATTAAAATATCCATACCATGATCTTATTTAAATTTTATTATTCCACTATACTGTATTATGAGTTATTTTTTAGTGGTTGACCCTTGTTATCTCTCTTTTTAATGTTTTCTAAAACCATGTTATATAGTCGTTATGCTGCATAAATTTCGTCTCAAAATCTCTCTATCTTTTTCTCAAGAAATTAACTTATTTTATTTATGTGAATAATTAAAACTAGGTCATTTCTAGGGGTATTCACCAAGACATAAAAATGATATATTTTAATCTGGAATTTACATACATAAAACCCTCATTTCTATTCCATAGGTTATAAATGACATAATGATCCTATTTTTAAGCACTTTTTAAAACGTCACGATGTTGATATGAAAATCCATTTCTTTTATTCTATTTGGGTTAATTGTGAAATGTTTTATTATAATATATTTGGATCACATGAAAATAAATACATATTAATGGTGCACCCCGATAGCACTCCAATGCATTGGGTAAAGAATTTAATCTCTAGAGATGACAAGTTTTACGATACCTTGGTGAATAACCATGGTATGTTTTATGGCACCTTGGGGATGGACCATGGTGATATGTTCATGAATGTATAAATTAAATTGTATAGCCACATTTTCAATTTATGATTCAAGTTATTATTTCTATGATATTTCTATTTATCATTCCTTTACGAAATCCCTCATGTTCTTTTTGATATCGCTCAAGTTCACATGTAAAATGTTTCACTTATTTTCCTTACTGGGCCTTCTTCTCACCCTTTCATTTGATGTATGTCTCTAGGTTATGAGATGAATTAATTGTACTTAGGATAAACCTATGGTGAGGACTTATAAGTGGATTAGAAGAATGTTTTATTTTTTTCATGTATTATGTTCCTGATCTCCAAGACACTAGACTTTAAAGAGTCTCTATTTGTAAAATGTACTGAAAATTTGTGTAATAAAAAGGTGGGATTCCATATGTTTGATCAGTTTTCAGTATGTCACGTTTTCTTTTTTACTTAAATTAATGTCAATTTTAAATAAAAATACATGCTTGGAGTAATACCAGTCACACTGTGTGTTGTATTGATGTTCGGTTGACTTCTACACATCACAAATGAATCATGGATCATTTTCCTAAATTATCAAATCAATATGAATTTGTTTTCTCAGTTTTCAGTATGTAACTTGTTCTTTTTTACTTAAATTAATGTCAATTTTAAATAAAAAACACACTTAGAGTCAAACCGGTCACATTGTGCATCGTATTGAGGTGTGGTTGACTCATACACATCAAAAATGACTCATGGATCGTTTTCCTAAATTATCAAAACAATATGAATGCATTTTCTTAGTTTTCAGTATGTCGCTTTTTTTTACTAAAATATATGTTGATTTTAAATAAAAATATACACTTTAAGTTATATCGGCCCCACTGCGCATCATATTGAGGGTCAGTTGATTCCTACATGTCATAAATGACTTATATATCATTTTCCTAAAGTGTTAAAACAATTTCAATGTGTTTTCTCAGTTTTAATCATGAAATTTGTTATTTTTACTAAATTTAATGTCAATTTTAAATAAAAAGAGACAATTTGAGTCATACCAGGCACATCGTGTATCAGATTGTGGTACAATTGATTCCTACATGTCACAAATGACTTATGGACTATTTTCTTAAAGTATCAAAATAATATGAATAGGTTTTCTTGGTTTTGAGTATGTCGGTTGTCTTTTTTACTAAAATTTATGTCAATTTTAAATATAAATAAGAAATTTGAGTAATACCTATCACACCGTGTGTCATGTTGAGGTGCAGATGAAATCTACACATCTCAATGTCTCAAAAAAACCTTAACTTCCAACGTTATCCCAATTTCCATTACCTTTCATTATCAAACTATCAACACTGCATATTGGCTCAATGTTTTTAGTAGAAAAGGGGGATTTATCAATAATAAAAAATATTTGAAGGCCTTCAGGCCGTTGGAGGAAGCTCACATTCCCATTATATCACGATAATTCATCATAATGAGCACATGAAATTCCTCTACACTTTTGTATTTCAATGGGAAAGGTTTTTTTTCAAATAACATCGACTCTATATAGTGTTGGAAACTCGACAAAGAGAATCAATGGAAAACATAAAGATCGGTGAAAAAACTAAATAAGTGTTAGATAAAAATGACAAGGAAATTAAATTTAAAATTGTAGATAAAATGATGAAAAATTTAATTAAATAATTAGTAGGAATTCACCTTTTTGTGATGGTTTTAAACTTTTTTTACCCATTTCTTTGCTGTCATTATATTACTTTCAACCTTGAATCCCTATCTCTCACAAGAATGACAGCTTCAAACAAACCACCCCAACTCGAAAAAAGGAATCCACCTGTATAAGAAAACAATTATTATGTGAGTATACTAAAAAAAATTAAATTAAACATAAATATTAAACAATTCACTACTTCTATGGAAGTCAAATCTTCATGTTATTTGTGTACATTCTTCTATCAGGTATGCTTCCCATTCGTTTATAAGAAACTCTATATCATCTTGTGAATATTAGTTTTTTCAACATTCATATTAGTACTAGAAAAATATAAATACACAAAGGATTAATAAATAATTTAAAATAAATATTAATTATCTTCAAAAATACCTCTTCAGGGATGCTAGTTTGTTCATGGAATTTCATATCTATCATAAATTTAAAAACATAATAACTATAATATTTTCCATTTATTTGTTTCAGACACTAATGAAACATTAAGGATAATAAGTAATTTTTTATATGTGTTTGGATAGTGAAATCTTATTATATATACCCCGATACATATCCAGTCGTAGAACTTGTCAGGGTCCTCGTGCTTAGCCTGTGGCCTTATTCCTCATTTTTCACGATATTGATGCATCTCCCTATCATAACATAATTCTCATTAAAAGATAATATAAATTATATAACTTGATTTTTAGTTCTAAAATATTGGATGTAGTGTATTACAAATTGAAAAATGCCATCATGTGTGGTCGTTTTGTTGGATGTTAATGCATTGAATCCGAGAAATAAATATTTTGAGTATCCAAATTGACCGGAATAAGAATCCAATGTGGCCTAAAAACAAAAAAAATGAATAATTAATGAATGAAATGAAAATATATTTAATATTATTAAATTTTAATGTTTTACCCCTACATCATTGGTATTAAGAAGCGTATTTCATCTGAAAGTTTTCTTTCAAACGATTTGACCAGTCTTGTCACTATTTTATACTTTTTTATTCTATTTTTGGTTTCTCTGTAGAGTTTATGTGAGGAATAATGAGTATGAAAAAATCATGGTGAAATCCCTTTAATGGTTTTTGATATATACATCTACCAAAAATATGAAATGTATTTAGTCATAATTTACACATAATATCAACTTTTGGAAAATCAAATCATGAAAACATACATATTATATACATTTAAAACTAAGGTGACTATCCAATTATAGTAGATAAGAACCACACTTTGGGGATTTTTTAAGTGATATATAGTCCTTGAGAAATAGTATACAGTCATTTAGGCAGGCGTGTATTCTTTTACAGATCATACCCATCGAGCGTAGCATTAGTTTGGCGTCGTATGTTTGGTTTGGGAGCTCATTATCTTCTGGGAGCATGTTATTCAAGAGAGAAGTAGTTTTTTAAAACTGGTGTCAATCCATCTATTGCCTACTTTCAAATTATACAGCTTCAGTATGACTGAAAATGTTGTGTATTTAGTGAAACCAACATATAATGGAATCTTTGCATAACTCTTTTACTTCTCAAACAATTTTGGGAAATCATAAAGTTCATATTAAACTGTCTTTATCATTTCCTCAATACAATATTCATCATCATTCACATCTGTAATCACATCATCGATACAGTCTTCTTCATTTTCCACACTTGTAATCATATCATATGATCCATAAAATGTAGTGATATCCTAACCACTTGTTACATTCTATTTTTCCCCACATTTATTCCAACATTTATAACTTTTATCTATTCTATGATAGATCAAGTTTTCTTCCAAGTCATATAGACTAATTAGTCTTGGATAACAACAACATAAACATGGAGAAATTATTTGAGAAGGATCATATTCATAGTCTTTTGAAAACTTGATGAGCTCTTTCACTCTATCTTTATACTCTTTTTTCAGACGATTGGAATCCATCAATTATTTATTCATATTCATCCTATTTGATTTGGTAATAATAATATTTAACAAAATAAATACACAAAATGTTGATAGAAAAATTAACCAAGTCTAAAAAAGTGGTTTTAAATATAGATCACAAGGAATAACTCACCAATTTAAAAATAAAATAACATTTTCCAACATTTTTTACACTTTCAAATCACCCAAACTCTTGTTTTGAAATCCAATTAACATAAGAATAATTTTTAAAACATCAAGTTTGTAATTACCACTAATTCTTATTAGTCAGTAGTGCTCTGCATTGAATCTTTATATCATCCAAAGTTCATATCCAAAAACCCCTTTAATAGATCACCCATTTTTAAATAGAGTTCTAGATCCACTAAACCATTGATATTTCAAAATAAATAATTAACAACCTTTCAGTGATCCTTCCCTAGATTCACCATTAATATTTTAACTAAAACAACCTCATAAATGATATCATGTATTATATACACCATGATGTACATCAGACATGCTATAACTAATGCATATAGAACCTTTTCAATTAACTTGAAATAATCATCTATTTTAGGTTACACCTCCTTTGAATTTTTTAAATGTCTAACTAAGGGAGTTATCACAGGTTTTAACTTTATCATTCTGAATATTTTCAACACCTTCTAGATATACTCCAACTAAGTTAGGAAAAAATTATAGACTTTGAGTCTCTTTTAATATTTGTCCCCAATATCCACTTTCCAAAACCAAGGTCCTTCATTTAATATTTTTTAGATAAATCAATCTTCATCTCTTCCAGTCTTTCCCTCATCGGTCCAACTAAGAGAAATTCATACACATGAAGAAGTAAAATGAAAAAACTCTTGTCATAATACACCTTCATATAGTAGTAATTATTTACATTACACTACATGAACATTAATTTTACCATGAAAGCATTGAATTTCTAGTTACACTATCTTGGTGCTTACTTAAGCCCACAAAAAATCCAATTGAGACTGGGACTGAACCTTCTATTCCATTTAGCATGAAACCTTCGAGTTTATCTATATAGATCTCTTCCTACGAATCTCCATGAATGAATATAATCCTGACATCCATTTGTTCTAGAAACAAACCTTGAATGGAAACCGAGACAAGAACCATCAGAATTATTTTATGCTTTACAGAAAGAGAGAAAATCTAACTGAAATCTAATCCTTATAATTATTGAAATACATTTACAACTAGAGACACCTTACACTATTTCCTATGATCCACTTTCTCTTTTAGATGATAAATCTAATTGTTTTATAGATCCCTCATTCCTAGTTCCAATTTTATTATCTATAATGTATCAAAATCATAGAGGGAATTCAATTATTCCTTCATTTAATACTCACACTACAATGAGGCCAATAGTTTTCCTATGTCGATTCCTCAAAAAATAGAAAATACACCTGACTTACCCACACTTGCCTCACTAGGGACACTCTTGTAGACTAAGTAATCCATACAACTAGGGGAAACTAGCTAGTGTGTGAGCTAACTAGTGTAGTATACATCTTGACCTATTTCTTAATTCATAAGGTTCCCATACAGACAAACAAGTGGAAGTGAGAATCAATAATCCAATGATCATCACATGAATAAATATAATATAAGTCGTAAATCACATCTCAACTCTAACACCCTCACAAAAAAATACCATTTTCACATCCATGAATAATCATCAAGAATTTCATATTAATAATCAATCACATCCCTTTGAGGGAAAAGGCCTAAATAGAAATATCAAACAAGGGGGCCAATTTTTAGGGTTTGACAAACATCAATTTAAATTCTTTTTTGGAAGTGAAAAATGATCCTTAGAAATATAGCTTGGGATACCAAGTTATAAAACTGAGATTTAAATATATATATTTCTTTAAAATTTACTTTAAAAGAAAATTTAGAAATGAAAACCTCCAATGGAAACCATTTCAAACACAAAAACCACTTTGAAATCAAGAATCTTCCTCGTTGAAGGGTCATTCAAAAACCAACCATTTCTTTGATTTTTTAAAATGACTTCTTAAGAAACTCACATGGTTTCATACAACCCTTTAAAATTCTATATTCATTTTAAAACTCCCCCAAGGGAATTTACATATTTACTTAGCATTCTAAAACAAACAATTTTAAGATCTAAAACATAAAACCATAGAGAACTATATGTTCCAAGTGATAAATTCCATGAAAAACATTTGAAACTCATCAAGGGCACAATATATGGTTATAATTTGATAGGAAATGATTTTAAAGAAACTCAAACATCCAAGGCATGTTAAGAAAATGGATTACATAGAATCGCATACCTTATAATGAAGAGTAACTAATCTCCTATAACATGAGGATCCCAAACAATGGTGAGGATAATGTCTACACGCCCTAGGCATCAAAATCCACAAGAAAGGGAAGTGGGATACCTTAGCTTGGAGGGGGTTCAGCAACATCGATAGGGTTCGATGGCAGCGGAGTGGTCGGTAGCGGCAGTGGCGACGACAACGGTGACAGAGGAAGGGTTTGGTGGCGGAGAAGGGGTTCGCGGCGGCACAAGAGGGGTTCATCGGTGGAGGAGGGGTGTGGTGGAAGAGGTGAGATTCAGCGGTGGAGGTGGGGTTTACGGTGATCGTGGTGGGGTTCAGGGGTGACAGAGGTCGGCTTCCGCAAGAGCTTAAGGTGTGAGAAAGAAAAATCCAGCTGTTAGGGTTCATTTATAAAATTAGGTAAAGCTTTTATCAGCGCTACATAAAAAACGTTGATAAAGGTATGTTTTATCAGCGCTAAAATAGAAAGCATTGATAAAAAATACCTTTATCTGCGTTTTTTAGTGCTGATAAAAGGTGTCTTTATCTGCGCCATATTTATTTATATTTATATATAATAATAAATATATTTATATAATTATATATATTTATATTTATATATAATAAATACATATATTAACATATTTATTATAAATAATTATAAATATTTATTTATTTATATTTATAACTATAAATTTATATATACTTATTTAAATAATTATAAAGTTATAATAACTATATTTCTTATATTTATAACTTTATAAATATATATAATTAATATATCAATTATACACATTTATAAGATTATAAATATGACAAATAGATTTATTGTAATTTTATAATTATTTAAATAAATAAATATTTATTTTTATTTATAACTATAAATAAATGTTTATTTATTTATTTAAATAATTATAAAATTATAAGAACTGTTTTTATTATATTTATAATTTTATAAATATATATAATTAATATATTTATTATAATTTTATAATTATTCAAATATATCTATATTTATTTAGAATTATAATTATAAATATATGTATTTATTTATAAATATTTGTATCTATTTATAAATATATTTATTTAATTTTATATATTAATAAAATTATAATTATAATAAATATATTTATTATAATTTTATAATTATTTATATATATATATATAATTATAAGTATAAATAAATATATATTGATTTATAATTAAAAAATTATAATAAATATATATTTATTTATAGTTATAATTATATATATATATATATATTGAAATAATTATAAAATTATAACTAATATATTTATAATATTTATAATTTTATTAATATATTTATATATAATTAATATATTTATTATAATTTTATAATTATATAAATATATCTATATGTATTTATAATTATAATTATAAATATTTGTATTTTTTATAAATATTTGTATATATTTATAAATATATTTATTTAATTATATATATTTATAGCATTATAAGAATAATAAATTTTTTTATAACTTCATAATTATTTAAATAAATATGTATTTATTTATAATTATAACTATAAATAAATATATATTTATTTGTAATTAAAAATTATAATAAATATATATTTATTTATAGTTATAATTATAAATATATATATATATATAAATCATTATAAAATTATAAAAAATATATTTATTATATTTATAATTTTATAAATATATATTATTAATATATTTATTATAATTTTTTAATTTTTTAATTATATCTATATTTATTTAGAATTATAATTATAACTATTTGTATTTATTTATGAATATTTTTGTATATTTATCAGTATATTTGTATAATTATATATATTTATAACTTTATAAGTATAATAAATATATTTATTATAATTTTATAATTATTTAAATAAATATATATATATATATTTATATTTATAATAATAACTATAAATAAATATTTTTATAAATATTTTTATTTAATTATAAATATATATATATATATTTATATAATTATAATAGATTTATCTATTGTAATTGTATAATTATTTAAATATATATATATATTTAGTAATATTTATAATTATAAATAAATATATTTGAAAAGTATTTATATATAATTAAAATTTTATAATTATAAATATAATAAATATATTTATTATTTAAATATATTTACTGTAATTTTATAAGTATTTTTTAGAACATAATATATTAATGAGTATAGCATGTATGAATCATATACCTAGTAAAGTATAGATAATAAAAAATAAGTCATCACATATAAATAGCATGTAAAGGTGTAATGTTTAAATGAACATTTGTGATTAATACATAACAGATGCACGTGAATTATACACGCATCAATATATTTATTGATCAAATTCATTAGAAACATATATATATATATATATTTATATTTATAATTATAATTATATATATATCTATTTAAGAAGTATTTATATATAATTATAAATATATAAATACTATGAGGGAAGATGGGTTTGCGAGAGCTGCTCCCGTATCTCCCCAATGGCGATAGGGTTCCGCATCCCCGACAGTGGCTGTAGCGTGGTAGCTACTCCCTTCAGCAGAATGGCGGGTCGGCGAGCATATACAATCTTTATGGTGGTCTTGGATGGCGGTTTTCCCCGTAGGGCCACTGCAGAAGAGACTCATAATCTGTGAAGGTCACCGACAGAAGGAGGCACTAGATCTGATATGCCGCTGTCAGTGGCACCGGCCCGGTGGTGGTCCATATCTGGTCGTGTGTGTCTTGGTGGTGTGCATTAAAATAGGTGAGCTATATTTCTCTCTCACGACGTCTGAAAGTTGAGCCCGATGGCATATATTCTTCTTCCATGGGGGTGGTTGATGCATTCAAACCCTTCAGTGGTGTTTTGGTGTCTAAGAAGCCCCTTCGTGATGTGGTTGTTGATGGCGAGGTGAAACAATACTTTTCTCTCTATAAAGGATCATCTGCCTTCGTAATTCATCGCAAGGGGTGTGTTTCCCATGTTAAAGAGGATCAATCGGCGGTTTTAGAGAGTCTTGAATCTGGTAAACATTCAATTATCGTGTGCCTCATTTTTCCTAGAGGTTCCATACCACCGAAGGTTGTTGATTGGGTTGAATGACTTTCGGGGATTTGGGGTTTCTCTAACTAGAAATGTATTTCCCTAGAGTGTGGGTTCTTTCATTTTTTCTGCCCTTTTGAGGAGATGAAATCGAGAGCATGGGACTTTGGTTCTCTATCCCTGAAACCCAGATTTCTTCATGTTAAGGAATGAGACATGAGGTTCGATCCTTTAAACACTAGAAGTTCTTCAGCGCAGGTTTGGGTTAAGGTCTATGGTTTGCATTGGATGATTTGGCATCCAAGAATTCTCCATGACATTGCTAGGTCACTTGGTTTCCCCATCAAGATAGATAAAGAGACTACGGATGTCAGGTATAGACATTTTACACGTTTTTTGGTTGAAATTGATTTAATTTCAATGGTAGTTCATCGAGTTTTTCTATCTATTGATGATGAAGAGTTTGAATTGAGGATTTCTTATAAGAAGATTGCAAAATTCATTGTGGAATGCAATGTTATAGGACATGATAAACCAACCTGCAGAAGGTTGATTGTCTGTGATGCATGTTCTATATGTGGTCATGAAAGGAGGTCCTGTTTGAAGAGGGGTATGACATCAGGTTGTTCTGATTTATTAGATCAAAATGTGGATGGTGGTAATTATAGGTGGCTATGCATTCATTGTAATGTGCCTCCTGCTCAGGATATTGATGCACAAGATGTTTCGGCCTTTACTTTGAATGTTGATATTGGGAATTCTGGGCAGGGAGATGAACATGTTTCTAGTGTTCCCAAGGGTTCTGAAGGTGTTGATGCTAGTAAGATGGAGCGTGAAATTAGAATGCAGTGTTTGACAATTTTTTGCTTGAACAGAATACTGGTGAAATATATTTTCCAGGGACAACCCCTCTCTATGCTAGTGCACCATCCGTGCAGCGATCTTATAAGAAGAAACTTTGGTCAGACTTTGTTGCTGATAAAGAACTCAATGCAGGTGAGGATTGTTTGAGGTCAATTGAGAATGTTCAAAAAGATGGTGTTATGGATACATCTGCTATGTTAGAAAGAATGTAACTCATTGAGAGAGAAGTAGTTGTGCAAGCCATGGATGATAGGAGTCATAAAGGGAAGCAGAAAGTAGATGATGACGTGTTTCAAATGGTTCCAAGGAAAACTAGATTTCAACATGAATCACCTAATGTTTTTTGAACAAGAAATTGATCGGTCAATCGTCACTAATGTTAACAGTTTTAAGGCTCTTAACTCTCTTAATTCTAAAGATATGCCTGATGCTGAGAAGGGTCAACATGATGCATCTATGAATCAGCAAACTTGGCAACAGGGGTAGGCATTCAAAGGTTCGAGGTTGAGGTTGTGCGTGAGGATGTTTCTCGAGGACGTGGACGATGTGCTTTTTCCAGATCTTTCAGGCTCACCCCAAAGTAGTTGAAGATTATGGAGAAGTACACTGCGCTCTTCAACCATAAGAATTCTCAGTCATAGTGGGAATCTGCTAATGCTAAAGAGTCTAATCATGACTTTGACCATGATTATCGTGATGTTTGATTTGCTGCTTTTTTTATGGATGTGGGTTTGTCCTGTTTGACCTCATCTTTTCTTCTCATGTGCTTGTTGTCTTTTCTTCAATTTTAAGAAATGGTTAGGAGCTTTGGTTTCGGGCTAGACCTACTTTGTATAATTAATATCATCATTATCTAATGATATATATATGTGTATATATATATATATATATATATTCATTAAAGACATATATATATATATATATATTTGATTATAGTTATAATTATAAATAAATGTATTTACAAAAATATTAATATATAATTATAAATATATAATTAATATCATCGTCATTAAATGATATATATATATATATATATATTTTATTAAAGACATATATTTATTTATAATTATAATTATAAATAAATATATTTAAAAAGTTTTTACATATAATTATAAATATAATAAATATATTTATCATTTAAAAAATTATTATAATTTCACAATTATTTAAATATATATCTATTTATTTATAAACTTAAAAATACTTTTTTAAAACATTATATATATATTTGAATCATTAAAAAATATATATTATAATATATCATATTTATGTTAATTATAGAAATGCGTTTTTTAATTAATGTATATAAATAAACATTATTTTTTAATATAAATATAATCATTTTGCATAAATTAATAAAAAAAATTCATAAAAACTTTTATCAGCGCTGATAAAAGTAACCTTTATCCGTGCTTTTAGAGGTGTTGATTTTATCAGGGATATTTGTTTAGTGCTGATAAAAGTCGGCGTATATCCCTTACCCGAATCTCTGGTAGTGAAGAACATTAATTCATACATTCATACAACCATACATTTTAAATAAATAAGCCATACAGAAAAAAATAACTAATGAAATTAGAAAATTAAACTTTTTAAATGTAAATTTTACTTTCTCAGAAGTTGGAGATATATGTTGAGAAATAAATTTGACAGAGCTTTAGTGTAAATTATAGGGCGGCACTAGAGGCGTTAACGACGATCATGCCTCATTCGATCCATTTTTAAAAATACCATCAACATTGTCCCACTTTTTATTTTTTTTAATCGTAAATCTCATTAAAAAAACTCAGTTGATGGGGATGGTTGGCAACAAGTTAAGTCATTTATAATGGACTATTTATTTCAGACTCACAATGTGATTTTTTTATGGTTTGTATTTTCGGTTAAATCTTGCATGTTTCATTCACTATAGATCTTATGACTGGTTTGTTTTAATTTTCATTTCACATTTGAGTGTTTACAATATCTATAAAACCCTAGGTCAAGTTGTGGGTGACTAGGGATGGTCTAATATGATTTCATTTATAAAAAATACCAATATTTAAATAATCATAATTTCTCCCCTCCTCTCCTCTATCCAGAATAAACCGCACGCCCTTCAAGTTCCTCCATTTTGCGGTTTGGAGGCAATGGAGGGAAGCTCAGTACATGGCCGCAAAGAAGGACAGCACGGAGGCACCAACCAAAGAGGCGACGGCCGCCGGAAAAGCTGCAGCGGCAGCGGCGCTCGATGCTCCGGCGGGGGCGGCGGCTCCGGCACCAGGGGCGGGGGCGGGAGCCGGGGAGAAGGCGGCGCCTGATGCGAGGGTGGCGCTCATGGTTGCAGCGGCGGCGACAAGGGCGGCGCAAAGGAAGTTCTTGGCGTCCATGACTGAGTTTGCGGCGAGGGGGTCACCGGGGATTATGGATCTCCGGCGAGGCTTGAGTTTTTATTGATTTCTCACTCCTCCTTGCCTGAATTCTGGATGAAGGAGGGAAGGGCCGCGGGGGATTTTATAAGGAGAGGGATGGGACTGGCATGGACGAAAATGAACCCAAAAAAAGAAAAGAAAAAAACACCACATATTTTGGGTGTTGATGAATTCCAACCCACCATATCAATGGTGGCGAATGAACGTCGGGTTTTACATGGGTATTTAGTTTTTGTTTGAGAGTTGGATGGAAAATTAATAATATTTTTCTGTTTATATGCTTTATAAATAATAATAAGATAAAATCATTTCATTCTATTATAAAACTCTCAATTAATGAAACATTCAATTATATTCTTTTCCAAGCACTACTAGAAATACCATCTATTTTAGGGTTTTGATTTTGACGATAATCATGTATGGATTATTTTGATTCAATATTTGATACATAATTCTCCACTCATTGCAATTAAATATTCAGAAATCGTTTGGCACTAACATATCAACGATATAGTCGAATAACATAATTTTATATCATATGTTAATATATATGTCTAATTGTTTTTTTCCACTTTTTAAATTTTCTTGTCCTTCATTGCTTTATAAGTGACTCCATACAAAATATTTAGTCATGTACAAAAGAAGACTTTAAAAATGAAAGATATAAATAATTATATATAACTTAAAATGTAATGATCGTTTCGTTTGTGAATATTGTTTTGTTGTTTTAGATGAGTATGAATTGAAGTCCACTAGCAATTGGCAAGTCTTTATTTTAAATATATTTTATGATTGAAAATTCTAAAAATGCATACAATATGAAGTTTTGTGTCAATGTTAATGCTTGTTGTACAAATATGAATATAGAAACGAGTTGAATTGATCTCTCAAATAGAACTTCTAAAGAATATTTTGAGGGAATTATGCGGTTTATTGATTTCACAAGTGGATTTGAAAGTGACTATATTAGTTGTCTGTGTAGAAAATGTGCAAACAAATATCCATTCACGTGAGATATCGTGAGGGGCACTACTAGAGTTCGACCCTTTAACAACATGCAAAAAGGTTTTAACAACACTAAAAAAGCATTGTTCTCCTAGGAGGGGGGCCCTTTATTAGCACTAGTTTAGCGCTGATAAAGGATCACCTACTGCAATGTGTTGTTTGAATAACATCACACTGCAGCAAATACACACGTAACCTGTATGCAAATACACTCGTATACAAATACATAATTTAATTGAAATAAATTTGACATCACAAAAACAGAAAATAAAACTACTATATACATTTCTAAAAATATTTTGTATAATTACATTTATAATTACTATCCACAAACTTTTAAAAACATTAATGTTTTATCGTCTTTGGCACTCGCGACCGCCTCTCAAAAAAGCCTGACCATGGTATCAGTTGCTGAACAAACCACCCCAACCTGAGCAAAATAACCCCCTAGATAAGAAAACAAATCTTATGTTAGTAATACTATAAAGACATAAATAAAACAGAAATATGAAAAAAATACATTCATAAATGTCAATTTTAAATAAAATGACACACTTAGAGTCATACCGATCACACCGTGCATTAGATTGAGGTTGGAAAGATTCTCACATGTCACAAATGACTTATGGATCATTTTCCTAAAGTATCAAAACAATACAAATACATTTGCATGACTTTGACTATGTCACATGCATTTTCACTAAAATGTCATTTTAAATTACAAACATGCACTTTGAGTCATACCGGTCACATTGTGTGTCGGTTTGATGTGAGACTAATTCATAAATGGAAAAAATGAATAATGAGATGTTTTCCATAAGTATAAAGACAATCCGAGCACATTTTCTCAGTTTTCAGTGAGTGACATGCGTTTTGAACTAAAATGTCAATTTCAGAGTGATAACAGACACTTTGAGTCATACCGGGCACACCGTATATCAGATTGAGTCACAGTTGATTCCAACATGTCACAAATGACTCGTGGATCATTGTATTAAATTATCAATACAATCTGAATGTATTTGCTCAGTTTTTAGTATGCCACTTGCGCTTTTTTACTAAAATGTCAATTTTAAATAAAAAACACACTTAGAGTCATGTCGGTCACAATGTGTGTCAAATTGAGATGCAGATGCTTCCTACACACCACAAATTACTTATGGATTGTTTTCCTAAAGTGACTGAAAAATATGAACGTTTTTTCTTAGTTTTGAGCATGTCACTTGTTCTTTTTACTAAAATGTCATCTTAAACTGTGGACACACACTTTAGGTTATACCGGTCACATCGTGTGTCAGTTTGACGTGAGACTAATTCCTACATGTCATAAATGACTTATGGATCATTGTCCTAAATTATCAGGACAAAAAGAGTGAATTTTCTTAGTTTTTAGTGAGTGACAAACGTTTTGAACTAAAATGTCAATTTTAAGCTAATAACATAAACTTTGTGTCATATCAGGAACACGATGTATTGGATCGAGGTGAGGACAATTCCTAAAAATCACAAATAAATTTTGGATCATTTTCCTTAAATATCAAAACAATCTAAACGTGTTTGATCACTCTTGAGTATGCCACTTCTCCTTTTTACTAAAATTAATGTCAATTTTAAATAAAAAGACACAGTTGGAGTCATATCGGCCGCACCATGCGTCAGATTGAGGCGTGGGTGATTCTTACAAGTCAAAAAAATGAATTATGGATCATTTTTCTAAAGTATTAAAATAATATGAATATGTTTGATCAATTTTCAGTGTGTCCCTTGTACTTTTTACTAAAATTAATGTCAATTTTAAATAAAAAGACACACATAGAGTCATATCAGTCACATCTTGCGTCAGATTGAGGTGATGTTGATTTCTACACGTCACATATGACTTGTGGATTATTTTACTAAATTATTACAATAATCCGAATGAGTTTACATGGTTTTCAGTATGCCACTTATTTTTTTACTAAAATTAATGTCAATTTTAAATAAAAACACACACTTGGATTTATATCGATTACACCGTGCATCAGATTTAGGTTTGGTTGATTCCAACACATCATAGATGAATTTTGGATCATTTTCCTAAATTATCAAAACAATTTGAAAGAGTTTTCTCAGTTTTGATTATATTACTTGTTCTTTTTACTAAAATTAACGTCATTTTAAATAAAAAGACACATTGAAATCATATCAGCCACACCGTGCATTAGATTGAGGTGCAGATGATTCATACACATCACAAATGACTTATGAATCATTTTCCTAAAATATCAAAACAATATAAATATGTTTACTTGTTTTTCAGTTTTTCACATGTGTTTTTTACTAAAATGTCATGTCAAACTGGAAACATGTACTTTGAGTCATATCGGTCACACCGTGTGTCGTTTTGATGTGAGACTACTATCTACATGTCACGAATGACTTATGAATCATTTTCATAAATAGTCAAAATAATCAGAGCATGTTTTCTTTGTTTCTGGTGAGTGACACATGTCTTGAACTAAAATGTGAATTTTAAACTGATATTGGACACTTTGAGTCATACAGGGTACACGGTGTATCAGATTGAGGTACGTCCAATTCCCACATGTCAAAAATGTCTTATGGATCATTTTTCTAAAGTTTCAAAATAATAAAAATGTGTTTTATTGATCATGAATATGTCACTTCTCCTTTTTACTAAAATTAATATCAATTTTAAATAAAAATACACACATGGTGTCATATCGGTCACACCATGTGTCAAATTGAGGTGTGGTTGATTCCTACACAACAAAAAATGACTTACAGATCATTCAACTAAATTATCAAAAAAATGTGTTTGATCGGTTTTTAGTATGTCACTATTTCTTTTTACTAAAATTAATATCAATTTTAAATAAAAAGTCTCACTTGGAGTCATATATGTCACACTGTGTGTCGTATTGGGGTTTAATTGATTCCTACATGTCAAAAATTACTCATGTATCATTTTTCTAAAGTATCAAAATAATGCTAATGCGTTTTCTCAGTTTTCAGTATGTCCCCTTTTATTTTTACTAAAATTAATGTTAATTTTAAATAAAAAGACACACTTGAAGTCATACCAGCCACACTGTGCATCATATTGAGGTGTTTCTGGTTCTAACATGTCACAAATGACATATGAATTGTCGACCTAAAGTATTAAAAAAATATTAATGTTTTTTCTCAGTTTTGAGTATTTGATGTTTGTTTTGTACTAAAATGTAAATTATAAAATAAAAACACACAATATGAGTCATACCGAGCAAACTATGTATCGATTTGAGGTGATTATGATTGAGTATATGATATGTGTTTTGCTTTCAAATATTTGAAAAAATCTAGAAAAGAGAGAACATGTTCCATTCTAATGGAATAGGAAACCCCATGTTGCCTCAAACACTTCACGTTTTAGGAAGCATGGGGTTTCCTCTTCAATTAGAAAGGAACATGTTCTTTATTTTCTGGATTATTATAGACAATTGAAAGAAAAATATGACTTCCCAAAATATCTATTAAATATATAAATAAATATTTCATAAAAATTATGAAGAAATTAATTTACAAATAGTAGATAAAATGATGAAAAATTCATTAAATAAGTAGTAGTAATTCACCTTTTCATGATTGTTGTATACATTCTTAACCCATTTTATTTTTTCATTATCTCAATTACAGCCTGGAAGTCTAATATTTCACGGGCACATGAAGCTTTGAAAAAACCACCCGAACCTAAGAAAAATAATAAACCTATATAAGAAAACAATTATTATGTTTTTAATACTATAAATAAATAAATTAAACATAAATATGAAAGAATACATTAATAAAATGTTAATTTTAAACTAAAACTGTACAATTTGAGTAATAGTGGGTACACCATGTTATAAGCTCTGGGTGTAACAGAAGTGTGCGATGGGAAGTTCCCAAATTTTCTTTTTACTATGTTCAATGATCAATCCGAGATCAACATGATGATAAACACTATTTTCAACTGAATTTAATCAAATAAGATAGACAACATTAATCACATCGGAACCAAAGAGAGGATCATCACATATTATTTATAATTAATTTAATTAAATAATAATTACCTTGATGGAATTATTTTTTCATTAATGGATATAAAAATAGATCTGTATTGCACCATCATTGCATTGTAGGAATCAAGTACAAATTACCTCTAGTGGTGATTGACACATGTTCCACAAATCTCTAGACGTTGCCAAAGGAATCTAGGGGTTCTAGCACAGTAGATCCTTTCACTTTCAGTTTCTTTATTTGATCGCTATAAGAATTGCTTTAAAAAATTTCTCCTTGATCAGGTGGAGTATGATTGATCTTCGTTCTTGGGATCGATCTTAGAGAAGAGAGATCTCCAGGGCTTGGGAGGATTCTCCAATTCCTTTGTGGGCAACTCAAACAAATGAATTGTCCTCTTGAGAAAATAACATAACTGGGTTTATATAATGATAGGGTTAAAACAAAATAATTTCACAAGTGTCCTTACTTATTTATTTAATACTAGAGAAAAATCTATACAAAATAATAATAATAATAATAATAATATTATTATTTCTCAACACGTGCTTAACCTGTAAATTAAAATTAAATATTATTTAATCAAATAATATTCAATATTTATTATTTTTCTCACTGGTCCTAAAATACCAGTCTTTCATTCCTCCATAATATTTATCAGACTTTGAATAATATCTATTTATTTATTAAATAAATATCACTTCATCATTCGCTAATAAATAAATAAATAAATATTATATTCACTAAAAAGATAATAAATATTTATTAAATATTCTAATCACATTATATTATCACGAATAACTGGTGACGAAATAAATGCGATCAAGAAAAATAGAATAATTATTAAACCACATTTGAGAATAATATTTATTCAACTAGTTAAATAATAAATAATAATACATTATTTAACTAATATTCTGGATACACTTAGTGTGTAACCCTTTAGGCCTTTTTCTTAGAGGTATTATTTGAAGCATCCTAAAGTATTAGGTTAGTGTATATCAACCCTTCAAGGAACCCATATAGAAAGAAGTTAACTCCTCTGTGAAATAATACCTCATATGAACGCTTAGTATGTGGTCGATGTCTATTTCTTTGACTTTTCGAAAATAGAACATGCCTATAAAACACCATGGCCATAGATTTATTTAGGATATATCATTTACATCAAAGGAATTGAGATATTATCCCCCGTTAAAGAATATAATGGATAAATCCTTTCTTGTATTATTCATTAATGCAATGTAACTCATGACACACCCAAAATATGATACCTTCACCACAAACATCTATCATCATGGTTTTCATCAATACATGAATGTACATGATTCATGATACTCATTAATAATAATATTAAATTCTAAGGACTAATACACACATCCAAAGATAGGAACATTGATGTTCTAAAGGATCGAATAACAACTGAGAAAGTGGGGAAGTTGAATCAATTGTTAACTTTTATAAGTTTAAATTCTTTTCAAAACGTAACCCCTGCAACCTGTTAAAATTTATATCCTTATTAAATTTTAGTAAATATTTATGCATGAAATAGTAGGAAAGAAAGTAAATCACATAATATTTATAAGGTTCGGCCTCAGTGTGAGAACCTACATCCTTTCCATAGCCACTCCTGTAGGTCTATAAAAGTCCACTATTATGAATAAGTGAATAAAACTTGTGTCAACTCCCATTATACACCTTTTATCTCTTGATTGGAATGATTATAATGACTCCTATAAATTTACAATGTTTGATTATAAAAAATTGATCCAAACAAATGAATAAATACTTTATTGAATATGCTTCATAATTGTTTAGTCTGAATCCTCAGTCTGATTTAGATGGATCTGATTTTTTATCAATACAATGATACTGAATTCTGGATCCAATTTTCCCAATACAATAATGCTAGATCCAATTATCTCAAAACAATGATGCTAGATGCGATTTATTGAATACTATAATTATGGATCTTATTTCCTGAATATGATAATTTTGGATCCGATTTTCTGAATATGATAATGCTGGATCTGATTCTCTGAATATGATGAACTCACTCTCAATATACAAAACTAAAACTCTAATAGAATGATCAATAAAATTATTTTTCACTTAGATGAGAACTTTCACTCCAATTTCTCAAGCACTCTGACTTTCATGTATATGTAGAAAGTTTCAAATGAACAAATGATCTAAGGAAGTATTTATAGGAAACTCAGACACCAAAGGCTGGAAACTTGAAAACTTTCCCGTTTCCTCAAATATGAAAACTCTAAGAATCTATCACATTTAAAACTTAAACTTTTACTTATTCAAACCTCCTTAGATTTCTCTAAGATTTATGCAAAATTTAAATTCAAGTTTGGCCACTTCAATTTATCATACCTTTCTCAGCTCATTACAATCTATTTATTTCTCAGCTTTATTATGATCTGTTTCTTTCTCAGCTTATTACGATTTGTATCTTTATCAACTCATTATGATTTGTTTATTTATCAAATCATTACAATCTATTTATTTCTCAGATCATTATGATCTATTTCTTTCTCAGTTCATTATGATATATTTCTTTCTCAACTCATTACAATCTATTTCTTTCTTAGAAAATTATGATTTGTTTATTTTATATCTCATTACAATCTATTTATTTCTCAGCCAATTACAATATTTTGATTGGTCTGGATACAATTGTCAGTATCCTTTCTTATTTCCATATAGTTTCAATCAATCTGGGTATGATCGTTTTTCTCCTGAGTCTGAGTATGATCATACTGGGTATGAAAAGTTTTTTATACTTCAGATGGAAGATCAGATGCTACAATACCTGATTTTTATTGACCACAATATTATGTAAATCCCATTATGATGGAATTATCATTACAATGAAATTATCATTATGATTAAATTCTCATTACAATGGAATTTTCATTACAATGAAATTCCCATTATGATGTAATTGTCATTATGATCAAATTCTCATTATGATGGAATTATCATTATGATGGAATTATCATTATGATAGAATTCTTATATGATGATATTCAAATTATGATGGAATTATTCACTCTATAATTTTTAATTTCTTCAAACCTCTCAACCATTTATTCAAAATATTTTATCATGAAATTTTTCATGATTGATGAGAAATTCTTGATCAAAAAAGCATTTTCTGATTTTGTTTTAGAAAGTATGAAAACCTTATAACTTCTAACTTCAAATTATTCTTTAAAAACTCTTCAATAACTTCATTATTTTTATGATTACAATAAAGATAGAATCCCAGAAAATAATAAATTTTTCCTCTAATTCTTTTGGATCCAATGAACTAAACACATTGCAGATAGATCCGATTCCTGAAAAAAAAAACATTTTGATAAAAAAAGTTTAGTTTTCAAAAAACACAAAAACTTGTTAAAAAAATTATCACTAAGGTACTTCAATATCCCCCTTTAAATTTGTTGACAACCCTCATTAACAACTTTTCCAACTCTCAGAATGTTTTCACAACTCAAGTTTTTTTTAATTTTATCAAAACATAGTCTTTCTCAAAAGAGAGTTTCTTGACACCACACTACTAGATAAAGTAATGTTTTTAAAGGAATTACATCCCTTAGTGGCAAGAAAAAATTATGGCCATATAAAGATAAACTATCATCACTTTTCTTTTCATATTTTTTTATTTTTCTCCCCCATTATTTCTTTCCTCACTTTCCTTTTCTCTCCCCCATTATATAATAACCACAACTTAAATTCATAAAAGAAAGATAAGTAAAAACTTCTTACAAAGTAAAAAGTTGTTTACTTTATCTCCCCCACTGTCAACATAATCCAAATCACGGTGAGAGTATTCCTTATGAGGCTTTAGGAAGACATAAGAGGAGGCTGAATATGAATTTACATCCTCAATTCCACAAAAAATTCTTTCGACATTTATTTTGTAAAGATACCAACACTATGATACATTGTTGAAATGTATTCCAACAAAACATATCTAGAAACAACTTTCTCTTTTATAAAGTTAAACTTTATATCAATGTGTTTTTATCTTGAATGTTGGATAAGATTCTTTGAAAGATTAGTTGCACTTTGATTATCACAACATCTTCAATGGTTTAGAAACTTTTACTTTCAAATATTCTAGCTGAACTTTCATCCACAACATTTGAGTACAAGCTTGAGCAAATGTAACATATTCATATTCAATTGTTCTCAAAGTTACTGAGATTTGTTTCTTACTATTCTAACTTACACAATATTTACCCAAGAAAAATGTTCCTCTAGAGGTTTATTTTCTATCATTACAACCTCCAGCCCAATCAACATCATTATAACCATGAAACTTTATCTCGCTATTTTTTTGTATAACAAACCATGTGAAGTTGTTCCTTTGACATATATCATAATCCTTTTTACTACAAACATATGTGATTATTTTGGATTACTTTGATATCTGTCCTATAAATTCACAACATAAATAAGATCTGGCCTTGAATCTATAAGGTAAAAAAGACTTTCTATCATCTTTTGAAAGTCTTTATGATTCACAATTATTCTAGATTCATCTTTGATTAACTATTTTCTCACTAAAATAGGAGTTGAAACGTCTTTGGTTTCTTTTATACCAAACTTCTTTAATAATTACTTGGAATAATTTAAGTGAGATAAGGAAATGTATTTTTTTGAACTTTTAAGCCAAGGAAGAAATTTAATTCTACCAACATTGAAATTTTAAATTTCTTCTTGATTTCTCTAGAAATTGTTTTATAATAATCTTATTTATCCCTAGAAAAAATTATATCATCTATATAAAAAATTACAATTAGAGTTTTGGAGTCAAAATATTTCATATACAAGTTTCTATCAACATTTCCTTTAGAAAAGTTGAACATTCTCAAATAATTGTCATGCTTATAATACCATGCACTTAGAGCTTGTTTTATACCATACAAGGGTTTATTAAATTTATAAACTTTATTTTAATCCTCATAAAATTGAAATAAAAAAGGTAATTAATTATAAAATTCTTCCTCATATCTCAAAATTTATGAAAGATGACTTTACATCCATCTGATAAACTTTGTAATTCTGATGAGCAACCACTGCAAGAAACATTCAAATAGTTTCTAGAATTGCAATGGGGGATAAGTTTTCATCAAAATACACACTTTCCACCCAGACATAACCTTTAAAAACAAGTATTGCTTTATTTCTTGAGACTTCTCCATGCTCATTCAATTTATTTCTATAAAACCACTTGGTTCTGATAAAATATATATTTGACTGTTTTGGAACAAGTTCCCATGTTTCATTCTTCTCAATATAATCCAACTCTTAATTAATAGAATCCACCAATTATTTATGTTTAATAGACTCTAAAACTGATTCTAGTTCAACTTTTGAGATAAGTGAAGTATCATATTCTAATATCAACTTCCTTCTGGTCTGAACTAGAGACTTCTGATTATAAATGATGTTTTCAGATTCAACATGTTTTCGTAAGGTATGAAATCTCAAGGTTTATCTCCCAGCTTCACTTTTCTCACCACGTGGCTCATCCAAAGCTTGATGAGGATGTTTTGGATAACATTCACTATTATTGGAATTCTCTAATATACCCTCCTTAGCATTATCAATAACTTTTATTAAGGATCTTTGATTTTTAATTACCTTCAAATCATATCAGTCCACCAACTTTTGTAAACTTTTGTTCCAGAATTTGTAACTACACCCATTTAGTGAATAACCCATGAAAGTTCCTTCCCTAGTTTTCTCATCAAACATTCCAAAATCTAGATTTTTTATTTTCAGCAAACATGGACTTCCAAAAAATTTAAATTATTCTAATGAGGATTTTTTGTTATACCGCATTTCATAAGGATTCATGTTGGTTTTTGGTCTCATCAAGTATCTATTTTGAACATTTATAATAGTGATTACAACTTCTCTCCATAAGAATTTTGAAAGTTTGTATTCAGCTAACATACTCCTTCCCATTTCCACCAAGATTCAATTCTTTCTTTCTACTAATCCATTTTTTGTGGAGTATATGGAACACTATACTGATGTTTGATGCCACTTTCTCTTAGATAATCTTCAAAAGTATTGTTTGTGAATTCAGTACCATTATATATTCTAAGCTTCTTTATGGGAATATCCAATTCTTTCTCAACATCTTTTATGAAGAATTTGAATATTTCAATAGCCTATGAATTGTGCATCATGAACATGATGTCTACCATTCGAGTGAAATCATCAATAATAGTGACAAAGTATAAATACCCTTTTTCTGATTGATGTCTCATCAGACCGCAAAGATCGGAATGAATAATCTCAAGTGGTTTGGTAGATTGAATCTCAATTCTCTTATGAATTTTTTTAGTAATATTTTCTTTCTGGAAAGTAATATAAACATCTTCATCTCTTCTTTTCAATTCTGGAAAATTTCGAACATCATCCACTTTAGGGAGTTTATTCAGGTTTTCTTCCCAAGGTTCCCAAGTCTTCAGTGCCACAATTTGTTTTAATATTTATCACTAAAGTAACATGATTTCTTGAATTATCTTATTTGAAAGAGATTCACAATGGTTATTTATCCGTTTGTAATGAAGTTTCCATATTTCACACTTTTGATGATACAATAATCCTTTCTGGAGATTAATTCTTTTCCATCATCACAATGTTGTCTTATACTAAGTAAGTTATATTTTAGCCCATCAACAAGTAATACTTCCTTAGATTTCAATTTCTCTTATTCAAAATCAAGAAGTTTTTATTGAAAATTGTTAACTTTTTTTTCTTTAGTTTCCGGATTTTCACTAAGATCTTCAATCATCTTTCCATGTTCATCAATTCTAAGATTATAACATAAAATATCCTCGATGTATTCTTCTTCCTTCTTGATAAGATATTTTATTCCATTGAAAAATTCTTGAATTTTTTTCTTCATAACTATAATTTCTTTCTTGATAGTTTTTTTTCTAAATACATGAAACAAGTTCTGTTTTGAGCTAATAATCTCTATAAGATTCTTCACCACCTTTTTCAATCTCTGTGAAATATTTTCTCTCTCTCAACTATTGTAATGATGGTTCTGAATTGTTTTGAACTTTCATCTTCAGAAGAATTGTTGTCGGTTGAGTCTGATTCAACTTTATTAATCAAAATACTTCTTTTGTTTCTAGTAAACTTATTATTGTATCTGTTGGAAGACTTTTCTTCTTTATCATTTTTTTCACTTATCCCATTGAGGATTTCCATGAGAATAATCTCAATTTTCTCTAACTGTCTTCGTGGGAAAATTCATAGCAAAGTGTCTGATTCCATCACACTCAAAACATTTTAAAGGATGTTTTACTCTATAATTTTCTCTTCCTATTCAATAGTTTTTTGATATAAGAGATATTATTTATTCATTCAACTCACTATCCTCTTTATCTTTAGATTCATAAGGATAATCTTCTTTAACATATTGGATTTTAATCTTTCTCATAGATTTAAAATCCATTTCATCTTTCATATTGTTTTTAAACATGGGAGCTTTCCTCATTTCATAAGCAATAATAATGTTATGAAATTCATCAAGATATAAATCATCCTTATCTTCTAAAGAAGAAATTTTAGAATCAAACTTGTCTGAAAAGATTCCCATAAGTTTCTTTACAATTGTAGAATCTTCTAGGATATCTCTAAATCCTCAGATGTTGCAAACAATTTAATTTAGTCTGGTGAAGTATTCATCAATTGTTTCTTAATCTCACGTTCTTATTTCTTCATACTTACTACACCAGATTTGTATCTTTTCTTCTTTGACTTTAGCATTCCATTCAAAAATCCTTTCTAGCCTGTCTTAAATAGTTTTTGAAGTTTTAAGACCCATCACCTTATAATAAATATTCCCTGATAAGGACATAATGATATCATTTCTAGACTTTCCATAAAATTCTATATTTCTATTATCAGAAAATATAATAGGAGAATCTTTCTCAATATGTGGAAAACCAATAGTAGCAGCATCAATAACTTACATGCCAAGAGATAAGAGATATGGAATTATTTTATTTTTATATAAATAATATGTTTTTCTATATAATATCAGAATTATTATATTGTTTATAGAATTTATATTATCCATGATAAGGATTAAACAAGGTAACCTCCATTTGATACCAATTGAAGTTCCAAAGGACGTAATAACAACTGAGAAGGGTGGGGGTGGGGGTCGGGGGGTTGAATCAGCTGTTCACTTTGATAAGTTTCAATTATTTTCAAAACTTAACCCCTGTAACCTGTTAAGATTTATATCCTTATCAAATTTTAGTAAATACTTAGGAATGAAATAGTAGGAAAGTAAGTAAATCACACAAGATTTACAAGGTTCTTCCTCAGTGTGAGAACCTATATCCTTTCCATAGCCACTCTCGTGGGTATGTGGGAGCACACTATTAAGAATAAGTAAATACAACTTGTGACAACTCCTAATAGACCCCTTCTATATCCTGATAGGAATGATTATATCGACACCCATTAGTTTACAATGTTTTATTATAAAATAATTGATCTAAACAAATTAATAAATACTTTTTTGAATCTGCCCCACAATTTATCAGTCTGAATCCTCAGTCTAGTGTGACTAGATCAGATTTTTTCCCAATACTATGATGCTGGATTCTAGATACGCTTTGGAAAATAAAATGATGATGGATCTGATTATCTCAAAACAATAATGCTGGATCCGATTGCTTGAATATGAAAATTTTGTATTCCATTTCCTGAATACAATAATTCTGGATCCAATTTATTAAATACAATAATACTGGATCTGATTCTCTGAATATGATAAAATCACTCTCAATCTGTAAAACTCAAACTCTGTTAGAATGCTCAATACAATTCTTCATCACTCAGAAGAGAACTTTCACTTCGATTTCTCTAGTGCTCTGATTTTCATGCATATGTAGAAAGTTTCAAATGAAAAAATGACCCAAGTAAGTATTTATAGGCAACTCAGAAACCAAAGTCAGGAAACTTGAAAAATTTCATGCTTCCTCAAATCTCAAAACTCTGTGAATATCTCATTTAAAACTTCAACTTTGAATTCTTCAAACCTCCTTATATTTCTATGATATTTACACAAAATTGAAATTCAAGTTTGATCACTTAAATTCATCATACCTTTCTCAACTCATTATAATATGTTTCTTTCACAACTTCATTACGATCTATTTTTTTCTCATCTTATTACGATCTATTTCTTTCTCTAATCATTATGATTTGTTTCTTTCTCAGCTCATTAAGATCTATTTCTTTATCAACTCATTATGACCTGTCTCTTTCTCATCTCATTAAAATCTATTTCTTTCTCAGCTCATTATGATATATTTCCTTATCAGCTCATTATGATATGTTTCTTTATCAGTGAATTATGATCCGTTTCTTTCTCATCCCATTACAATCTTTTGATTGGTTTGGATAAAATTTTTAGTATCCCTTCCTCTTTCCATCTGGTTCGAATCAATTTGGGTACAATCATTTTCCACTTGAGTCTGAGTACGATCATCCTGGGTATGAAAAGTTTTTCATACTTCATATGGGAGATCAAATACTACAATACATGATATCGATGGACATGAATATGATGTAAATCCCATTATGATGGAATTCTCATTATGATGAAATTATCCTTATGATCAAATTCCCATTATGGTGGAATTCACATTACGATGAAATTCCCATTACGATGAAATTCTCATTATGATCGAATTCCCATAATTATGGAATTCTCATTATGATAAAATTACTATTATGATGGAATTCTCATTATGATGATATTGCCATTATGATGTAATTATTCACTCTATAATTTTTAATTTCTTCAAACCTCTACACCATTTCTTCAAAATATTTTATCATGCAAGTTTTCATGAATTATGACAACTTCATGATCAGCAAAGCATCTTCTGATTTTGTTTTAGAAAGTATGAAAACTTTCTAACTCCTTACTTCAAATTCTTCTTTCATAAATATTTATAAACTTAATTCTTTCTTCGATTAAAGAAAATATAGACTCCTAGAAAAAAAATAAATTCTACCTCCAATTCTTTTGGATCCAATGAATTGAATACAATGCAGATAGATCAGATTCTAGGAAAACAAAACATTCAGATACAAAAAGGTCATTTTTAAAAAAATACAAAAAACATTTTAAAACAAATTATCACAAAGGTACACCAATCTTCCCCTTTGTATTTGTTGAAAACCCTAATTAAGAAATTTTCCAACTCTCAATTTTTTTTTCACAACTCATGTTTTTTTGTAATTTTATCAAAATGTAGTCTTTCTCAAAAGAGAGTTTTCTGACCCCACACTAATAGATAAAGTAATGTTTTTAAATGAATTCCATCCCTCAGTGGAAAAAAAAGTATGCACATATAAAGATAAACACTCCTTGATTTTCTTTTCATACTTTTTTTCTTTGTCTCCCCCATTCTATCTTTTCTCACTTTGTTTTTCTCTCCCCCATTATATGATAACAAAAACTTCAGATTCCTAAAAGAAACATAAGTAAAAACTTCTTAAAAAGTACATATTTGTTTACCTTTTCTCCCCTATTGTCAACATAATCCAAATCATGATGTGGGTATTAATTACTATGTTTTAAAAAGACATGGGAGGAGGATAAACATGAATTTGTACCTCAATTACACAAAACTTTCTTTCAACATTGATTTTGTAAATATATTAGCAATATGATACTTTGTTGAAATGTATTCTAGCAAAACATCTCCAAAAATAACTTTCTCTTTTATAAAGTAAAGATTTATATCAATGTGTTTTGATCTTGAATATTGGATATGATTCTTTGAAAGATCAACTACACTTTGATTATCAAAAAGTATATTCAATGTTTTAGAAACATTTACTTTCAAATATTCCAGCAAAACTTTCATCCAAAATATTTGAGTACAAGATTGAGTAGCTGAAATATATTCAGATTCAGCTATGCTCAAAGTTACTGAGCTTTGTTTCTTACTATTCTAACTTGCACAACATTCACCCAAGAAAAATGTTCCTCCATAGGTTGATTTTATGTCATTACAATCTCCATCCCAATTAGCATTAGTATAACCATGAAACATCATCTCACTATTTTTTTGTATAACAAACCATGTGAAGTTATTCCTTTTACATATCTTAGAATCCTTTTTACATCCAACATATGTGATTATTTTTTATTACTTTGATACCTAGCACATAGAGTCACAACATAAAAAATATCAGGCCTTAAAGATGTAAGGTAAAGAAGACTTCCTATCAGATTTCAAAAGTCTTTCTAATTCACACTTATTCTATATTCATATTTTCTTAACCTTTTTCTCACTAAAATAAGAGTTGAAACTTCTATGGTTTCTTCCATCCCAAACTTCTATAACAATTCCCTGGAATAATTTTCTATATGATAAACTTTGTAATTTTGATGATCATACACTGCAAGAAACATTTGAATAGTTTCTAGCATTATAATAGGGGAAAAAGTTTCATCAAAATCCACACCTTACACCTGTGAATACACTTTACAAACAAGTCTTGATTTGATTCTTGAGAATTTTCCATGCTCATTCAATTTGTTTCTATAAACCCACTTGGTTCTAATAAATTTTTTATTTTTAGCCTCCAACAAGTTCCTATGTTTCATTCTTCCCAATCTGATTCAACTATTCATTAATAGCATCCACCCATTATTTATATTGAATAGCCTCTAAAACTGATTGTAGTTTAAGTTTTTAGATAAGTGAAGTCTGATTTTATAATCTCAATATCCTTCAGGTCTAAAAAAATCCTTCTGATTCTCAATAATGTTTTCAGATTCAACATGTTTTTTTAAGGTAGGAAATCTCAAGGATTCCCTCCCAGTATCACTTTCCTCACTACATGACTCATCTGAATCTTGATGAGAATGTTTTGGATAACATTCACCATTTCTGGAATTCTCCAATTTACCATCCTCAACATTCTCAAAAAAAATTAATAAAGAACTTTGATTTTCAATTACCTTCACATCATAGGAGTCCACCAACTTTTTTAAACATTAGTTACAATATTTGTAAATTATCTTATTTAGCGAATAACCCATGAAAGTTCCTTCCTCATCTTTCTCATCAAACTTTCCCAAATTCAGTTTTTCTATTTTGAGAAAACCTGGACTTCCAAAAAACATTAAAGTATTTCAATGAAGGTTTTTTGTTATACCACATTTAATAAGGATTCATGTTGGTTTTTTTTCTCAACAAGCATCTATTTTGAACATGTATAATAGTACTAATAGCTTCTCTCCAAAAGAATTTTGAAAGTTTTTATTCATCTAACATACTTCTTCCCATTTCCACCAAGATTATATTATTTATTTATTTTTCTACATTTTATTATGGAGTATATGGATCACTATACTAATGTTTGATAACATGTTTTCTCAGATAAGCTTCAAAAGTATTGTTTGTGAATTCGATACAATTTTCTGTTCTCAGCTTCTTTATGAAAATCCCAAATTCTTTCTTAATATCTATTCAGAAAAATTTAAACATTTCAATAGACTCTGACTTGTGCTTCATGAAAGTGATGTTTTTCATTTGAGTTAAATCATCAATAATAGTGATATAGTATAAATCCCCTTTGGTTGATTGATTTCTTGTTGGGCTACAAAGATCAGAATGAGTAATCTCAAGTGGTTTGGTATATTGAATCTCAATTATCTTATGAATTTTGTTAGTCATATTTCCTTTCTAGAAACTAATACAAACACATTAATCTCTTCTTTTCAATTATATCAAATTTCAAACAATAAAAACATTAAAGAGTTTGTTCATTTTTTCTTCCAAAGGTTCTGAAGTCTTCAGTGCCATAATTTGTTTTCATCTTCAGCACTCAAGTAACATGAGTTATTGAATTATCCTATTTGAAAGAGATTCTTGATGGTTCTTTCTCATTTTGTAATGAATTTATGATCTTTCACAATTTTGATGATACAATATTCCTTTCTGAATATTACTTATTTTACATCATTACAATGTTTACTTACAGTAAGTTAAATTTTATCCCATCAACAAGTAAGTCTTCCTTAGATTTCAATTTCTCTACTTCAATCTCTACCATTCCAATTCCTCTAATTTTTAAGGAACTATAATTTCCAAAAGTAACTTCTCCTTCTTCATGAACTTCAACGTATTTCAATATTTTTATATCACCTTTCATATGTGAAGAAAAACCACTATCAAGAATCCATGTTTTTTTCTTCTTAATTGCTTTCAAAGCTGTGTCAACAACAAAAGATCATTCCTCAACCTTCTTCTTTTCAACTTTATTTTATTTTCTACCATAAGAAACTTGTTCTATAAGGAGTGTCATACATATTTTGGCATGATAAATAGACTAATAAAATATTCCACAAAATTCTTCTAGACATTCAAATTGATTATTTTTTAGAATGTTTCTAACATCGTGATAATTCACCTTTCCAACATTTTGCGAGTTAGGAGAGTTTACCATTCTTCTTTCACTATTTATTTCACTTTTCTCAAACCTTATTCTAGGTAGAGATAAGTTGTGTCAAAAATTATAATCCCTATTCCCATATATTCCATAAAACCAGAAATAACCATCAAATATTGATTTTATATTGAAATAAGATATTTCAATATTGAAACTTTGTTGAGGTTGATAACTTCTTTCAGCTCTAAAATACCCTGGATGTGGAACATCTTTTATTTTAAGCGAGTTTTCTACTTTTATAGATTTTATAGGTTTATCACATCCTTTTCCCACCAAAAAATTTCCAATACTTTTTACAGAACCTAAAATGTTAAAAGAATCAGATGAAACATTATTTTTGGTAAGAGAAGATTTCACCTGATTCTTGTAGTGAACCTTATCAATAACTTTATAAGTCTTAGATTTTACTTCCCAATACTTGTTGAAGTTTTCATTGATATTCCTAAAAGTGATTTTAGACTCAATAATTTTTGATTGAAACTTGTTAACTTATTATTCCTTAGTTTCCATCTTCTCTCTAAGACCTTCAATCATATTTCCTTGTTCATCAATTCTATGTTTATAACTTAAAATCTACTCAATGTATTATTCCTCCTGTTTGATAACATCTTTTATTCGATCAACTTCTTGAAAATATTTCTTTATAACTTTAATTTCATTTGTGAGAGTTTTGTTCTGAAAAAGACATGAAAAAAGTTCTATTCTGAGCAGATACTCTCTATAAGATTCTTCACTGCCTTCTTCAATCTATAAGGAATATTTTGTTTTCTCAAATTTTAAAATTATGGTTATAAATTGTTCTAAACTTTCATCTTTAGAATAATTGTTGTTGGTTGATTATAATAAAACTTTATTACTAATCATACTTATTTTGTTTCTAGTAAACTTATTATTATATATGTTTGAAGACTTTTCTTCTTTATCATTTTTGTTCCACTTCTTCCATTGAGGTTTTCCATCAGAATCATCTCGATATTCTCCAAATTTCTTCTTGGGAAAATTCATAGAAAAGTGTATGATTCCACCATACTAAAAAAATTTGAGAATATGTTTCCCTCTAAACTTCTCTCTTCCTCTTCAATAGTTTTTGGATATAAGAGACATGATTTTTTCATTCAAATCATCATACTATTTATCTTCAGATTCACAATGATCAACTTCTTTAACATCCTAAATTTTTATCTTTATCATAGATTCAAAATCCATTTTATCTTTCATCATTTTTTAGATATAGGATATTTATTCATTTCATAAGAAACAAGAATGTTATGAAATTTATCAAGAGATAAATCATCCTTATCTTTTAAATAAGAAATTTTAGAATCAAACCTGTCTGAAAAGTTTCTCATAAGTTTCTTCACAATTGTAAAATCTTTCTGGGCATCTCCAAATCCTATAATGTTATAGTCAATTTCATTTACTATAGTGAAGTATTCATCAATAGTTTATTCATCTCTCATTTTGATTTATTCATACTTACTACGTCATATTTGTATATTTTCTTCCTTGACTTTAGTATTCCCTTTGGAAACACTTTACAGCTTGTCCCACACAATTTTTAATGTTTTGAGACCCATCTCCTTATGATAATCATTCTATGATAAGAACATAAGGATTTAATTTCTAGACTTTCCATAAACTTCTCTATTTTTCTTATCAGAAAACATAACATGAAAATCTTTCTTAATATATGGAAAACCAATATTAGAGGCATCAACAAATTATAGTACAAGAGATAGAAGATATGGAATCATCCTATTTTTCCATCCATAATAATTTTTCCATATAATATAGGAATTATTCTATTTTTGACAGAATTGATATTATTCATGATAAGGATTCAACAAAGGAACCTCCCTCTGATACCAATTGAAGTTCCAAAGGATCGAATAACAACTGAGAAGGGTGGGGGGGGGGGGGTTGAATCAGTTGTTCACTTTTATAAGTTTCAATTATTTTCAAAACCAAACCCCAGTAACCTGTTAAGATTTGTATCCTTATCAAATTTTAATAAAAACTCATTCAATAAATAGTAGAAAAGTAAGTAAATCACACAAGATTTATAAGGTTTAGCCTCAGTGTTAGAATTTACATCATTTTCCATAGACACTCTCATGGGTCTATAGAAATCCACTATTAAGAAGAAATGAATACAAATCGTGCTAACTCCCATTATACACCTTATATATCCTGATATGAATGATTATACTGACTCCCATCAGTTTAAAATGTTTTATTATAAAACAATTGTTCTAAAAAATTGAAAAAAACTTTGTTGAATCTGAAACACAATTGTTCAGTCTGATTTGGCTGGATCTGATTTTTACTGAATACAATGATGCTGGATTCTGGATCTGATTTTTCCAATACAATAATGATGGATCCAATTCTCTCAAAACAATTATGCTATATCCGATTTCATGAATATGATAATTTTGGATCTAATTTCCTGAATACAATAATTCTAGATCACATTTCCTAAATACAATAATGTTATTTCTGATTCTCTGAATACGATGAACTCACTCTCAATCAGTAAAACTAAAACTCTAATAGAATTCTCAATACAATTATTTTTCACTCAGATGATAACGTTCACTTTTATTTCTATAGTGCTCTACTATTCGTGTGCATGTAGGAAGTTTCAAATGAATAAATGATATGAGGAAGTATTTATAGGAAACTCAGAAACCAAAGGATAGAAACTTGAAAAATTTCCTACTTCCTAAAATCTCAAAACTCTAACGATATCTCATTTAAAACTTCATATTTTACTTCTTAAAACCACCTTATATTTCTTCGACATTTATAAGAAATTTCAAATTCAAGTTTGACCACATTAATTCATAATACCTTTCCCAACTCATTACAATATGTTTCTTTCACAACTTCATTATGATCTGTTTCTTTATCAGATCATTACGGTTTTTTTCTTTCTCAGCTCATTATGATTTGATTCTTTCTCAGCTCATTACGATCTATTTCTTTCTCATCTCTTTACGATCTGTTTCTTTCTCATCTCATTATTATGTGTTTCTTTCTCAGATCATTATGATATGTTTCTTTCTCAGTTTCTTATGAAATATTTCTTTCTAATCCTATTATGAATTTAGATTGGTCTAGATATAATTATCATTATCCCTTCCACTTTCTATCTGGTTCTGATCAATATGGGTTCAATCATTTTCCTCCTGAGTTTGAGTACGATCATCCTGGGTACGAAAGGTTTTTTTATGCTTTAGATGGATAATCAAATTCTACAATACTAGATGATGATTGACATGAATATGATGTAAATACCATTACGATGGAATTATCATTACGATGAAATTATCATTATGATCAAATTCCTATTACGGTGGAATTCATATTATGATGAAATTATTATTATGATAGAATTCTCATTACCATCAAATTCCCATTAAAATGGAATTCTCATTACGATTAATTTCCCGTTATGATGAAATTCTCATTACAATGAAATTCCCATTATGATGGAATTCTTCACTCAGTAATTTTTAATTTCTTCAAACCTCTATACCATTTATTCATAATATTTTATCATGAAGGTTTTCATGATTTATGAGAACTTATTGATTAGACAACCATCACCTGATTTTGTTTTAGAAAGTAGGAAAACTTTCTAAAACCTGACATCACATTATTCTTTCAAAACTTTTTAGAAACTTCATTCTTTCTCTGATTAAAGAAAATATAGGCTCCCAAAAAAAAATTCTTTCTCTGATTCTTTTGGATTCGATGAACTGAATATAATGTAGATGGATCAGATTCCTGAAAAAAAAATCTGATACAAAAAGGTCATTTTTCAAAAAATAAAAAAACATGTTAAAAAAAATTATCAAAAAGATACTTAAAACATCCAATGAAACATATACATGTAGATTTCCTACTGGTGGGTCCCATTTTCATAATATTTTAATGGATATTACTAAGGGAATACACCATAAGAATGTGTCTCAAAGTCCTATGAGTCTCCACCCCTGATAGCTTGTATCATTTGTGTCCCTATAATGATATCATATGTATATAAAAAATATATTTAAGAATATTTTCATAGAACTTATGAGTTCTCACTATAGCGGTGAATTTTTATGACCTTTTAGTGTGACATATACTCTAGGGACATTATCACATACTATATTACACTGAATAATAACCATGATATGATAATAATTATATCAATATTAAAAACTATGAATACATGTTATCATAAATTACATAGAAGTTAGTTCTAGGTCATAAACTCCAACATACTCCCACTTTCACTAGATCCAACTTCTCACAACATTCAGTTTTCTAGATCTCACATGATACTCATTCTTATACCGAGATAGTCCTTTGGTCAAGGGGTCTTCTATGTTCTCTTCTATGTGTACTTGGGTCACTACAACTTCACCCCTTTGATAAAAATCCCTTAAGAGGTGGTACTTTTAGAGTATGTTCTTTTTTCATTGGTGTGACCTTGTCTCTTTTTCATTAGTCACCGCTATAGTATTGTCACAATATAATCTGATAGGATCTTTAATTTTAGGTACCACATCATGATCCTAAACAATGTTCTAAATCTAAATGGCTTTCTTGGCTGCATCAGAAGACACTATATAATCAGACTCCATTGTAGAATTAATGATAATTGGATTATTTGAACTCTTACACATCACAGCTCCTCCATTGAGACAAAAAACATATCCTTAGTACGACTTCAGATCATTCTAATCTGTCTAAAAAATTACATCAATATAACCCCTAATTACAAGTTCTTTATCTCATCTATACATTGGGAATATATCCTTAGTTCTTCTTAGATACTTAAGGATATTTTTAACAGTAGTCCAATGATGTTCTCTTAGATCTTCTTGATATCTTCCTACCATTCTCAATGCATAGGCAACATCAATTCTAGTACATAGCATGGAATACAAGATTGATCATATAACTGAAGCATAAGGGATATTTCTCATTCAATCTTTCTCATTTTGTGTGTGAGGACATATTTTCTTATAAATATGTAAACCACATGACATTGGAACCAATACCCTCTTGGGTTATTCTATAATAAATCTCTTTAGTATCTGGTCAACATATATACTTTAACTTAGTGCAAGAAGCCTCTTGGATCTATCATGAATGATCTTGATCTCTAGATTATAGGCTTATCCACCTAAGTCCTTCATGAAGAAAAACTTGTTTAACCAATCCATAAAAAACTGTAAGATCGGTATACCATTTCCAATAAGTAATATTCCATCATCATATACTAATAGGATAATGACTGCATTTCCACTATACCTCTTCAAAACACTTGACTCACATTCATTCTTAATGAAACCAAGTTATTTTATGGATTCATTAATTTGAATGTTCCATGCCCTAGATTCTTTCATAAATCCATAAACATATCTCTACAACTTAAAAATAATTTTTTTATCACCTGGAGTCACAAACCCTTATGGTTGTGTCAAATATAAATCTTCCTAAAGGTTCCCATTAAAGAATGTAGTTTTTGACATCCATCTACCAAATCTCATAGTCATGGTAAGATTCTATATCAAGTATAATTATGATGTATTTAAAAATGGAAACTGGTGAAAAGGTTTCATCACAGTCAATTCCTTAACACTGTTTAAACCCTTTAGTCTCTATCCTTGATTTATAGGTATTTACTTTATCTTCCATAACCTGTTTAATCATGAATACCCATTTTCATCCAATAGGATTTACATCAACTGGAGCATCGACCGGAACCCAAAATTGGTTTTGATACATGAAATATATTTCATAATTCATGTATTCTTTCCATCTTGAAGATTCTAATATTTCTAATTTCTCTTTATAGGATATAGGTTCATCGTTTTCAACCAATACTGATTTACCATCTTCAGTGAGTAGATAACAATATCTATCTAGTTCTCTTACCTCTCTTATGATCCAATATAGTACTTGTGTTTTAGGAACTACTTATTCTTAGGGGACCTATGGAATATATTCCTATACCAACTCTTGTGTATCTTGAGCAACAACTTACTTGAATTCACTATTTCTCCTACTATCTTTTTTGAGGATGTGATCCCTCTTAAGAAATACAACTTGTCTGGAGATGATCACTTTCTTTTATGAGGATTTTTATATGTAGTATCCTTTTTTTCCTTGGTATATCCTATAAAGATACACTTTGTGCCCTAAGATTCTAGTTTTTTTGCCTAATAGGGCCTTAACAAATACCCCATAACCCCATACACATGTATGTGATAAAATAGGTTTCTTTCCACTCCAAAAATATAAGGAAATTCCATTTGATTATTTTATTGATACTTGGTTTAATGTGTATTCTACAGTTTGTATTACATATCCCCAAAAGGATAATGGGAGATCTTCATGAATCATCATCAATCTTACCATGTCTAACAAGGTACAATTCCTTATTTCAATAACACAATTCCACTGTGGTGTGTAAGGTGGAGTGAGTTGATATTGAATCTCAATATCCCATAAAAATTTGATGAACACTTGGTTAATCTATTCACCACCTCAATTTGACCAAAGATTATTTATCTTATTTACATGTTAATTCTCTACTTCATTATTTAATTCATTGAATCTTTGAAAGGAACCATACTTATAACTCATAAAGTAGATATTTCCAAATCTACTCAAGTCATTAGTAAATGTTATAAATTAAGGATATCCACCTCTAGCTTCTACTAGAAATGGTCCACACATATCAGTGTGTACCAATCCTACAAGCTTTGTGGACCTTTCAAACTATCCACAAAATGGTGGTTTGTCCATTTTTCCTTATAAACAATCATGACATATTTCATGTGGTTTTAGCTCGGATGAGTCTAAATAACCATCTAGAGAGAGATTTGTCAAAATCTTCTCATTTAAATGACAAAGATAATGATTCCATAGCTAATTATTTTATGGGTAATGTGAACAAGATTAGTTATAAATTTCCAACACTTGTTTTTCACAATTTAATAAATAAATACCGTTATTTAAATGTTCCGTACCATAACATATGTTGTCTTTATAAAAGAAACAACTTTTATTTTCAGATTTGAAAATTAACACATCTGTATCTAGGTATGATACAAAAATTATGTTCTTGTTAACTGTTGGTACATAATAACAATATTTTAAAACCAAAATCATTCCTACTGGAAATGAAAGGTGGTAGTCACCAATGGCTAGGGAAACCATCCTTACTCTATAGTCTGCTCACAGATCCACCTCTCCTCTAACAATATTTTGAAATATACTTGGTTTCTTCATTTGGTTACATATGTGAGAACCTTAAGCTGTATGTAACACCCAGTGTGTAGATATTTAATTATTACACGAGATAACAAACACACCTCTAGCATCCCATTGATTTTAGGTGAATTTTCCATTCCAATTGCTTGAATTTCCACATACAAAACACACTACCTCCTTTTCCTTAACCTTCCTCTGGATCTTCCACTTCTTGGAAGTATGGTGATTAGGAGATTTAGACTGTTTATAAGTCTTGAGACCCGTTTCATTATTTGTCCTTTTTTTCATGATAAGGACCGTGGGTTTATCATGCACCATGTCCTTATCCACTTGGACAATCAATGTAAGAAGTTTTTAAAGACTCTTCTCATTATTGATCATATAGTAATTAAAAATAGAACTGGATAAGGTATGGGAAAGTGATGAAAGTGTGATATTTGTATGCAACTCACCTGAGAATTTAATTCCTAATATTTCTAAGAATTTAATGTTGTCACAACCCGCCTCATAGGGCCCGGACGTGACTACCCAAAGCCACCCTTCTATAGGCTAGGAGTTGGTGACTAGCACCTGAAGGCTTTCCCTGAATAGGGAAGGCATTACCTGAGAGATCTATAAACAATAAAAAAGGGAAACTGAAGTAAATAACCAACAAAAGTAAGGTCTAACCATGAGAGTAAAGTATAACCACAAGTACAACATTAAACTAAAAATAGTGGGTCAGAATACGGGACCTAGAAATTGAAAAGAAAGTAAACAGCTGTCACATCTACCCTAGAGCTCTACCTGGTAGGTAGTAGATGTATATATGAAGTCAAAGAAGAGGATCTCGACTTCTCCCATTACACCAAATGAAGGACCCCGGAAACCCTGAGAGGGGAGGGGTGAATCAGGGTGACAACTTTTTCTTTTAATGTGATGGATCTTGTTCCCACGTTGGTAGGAACTTGTTGAACCTGTAAGATGAATATGATCAGAAAGCAAACATTCACATGCACAGAGAAGACACAACACTTTTTACTTAGTTCACCACTAATGGCTACGTCCAAGGAGCATACGCCGACAAGTTGTCGGTCGTACCTAATTCCACTAATTTTCACTAGCTATGGATTACAAAGGTTCGGGCACAGTCACTTTGTCCTAGGCTCACTGCCTTTACAAAGGTTCAGGGATAGATCACTGCTTCCCTCGGGTCACTCCCATTGACTCCCACTGGCTCATTTCCCTTAGGTGAATTCCCACTCAGTTTATAGACGCGAATGTCTCTTCATCATTTCATAAGAATGCATCCTCTGTCATATGTAGATGCTCTGTTGAAGTCAAACTCTCACCAAAAGATGAATCTCACTTTGCGCTGAGGGTGTCGGGCAATCTTCTAGCTTTCATGCAGCTTCAAAAAGACAGATGAACTTTAACAACCCCGACGCGCTTATCCAAGCCCGACACTCAAGTTTCAATCCTGGCGCGCAAGTCACTTACACGGTACAAATTCGGCGTGCAGGTGACACCAAACAACTTGCGCGCCACTACCTCCTTCAGCACCAAACTTGCGCGACGTTGCACCTTTAACTCCCCAACTACCTTGGTCGCGCAACCAACAATTGGCGCACAACCTCTACTTACGCGACCCAACAACCACTTTTGAAAATCAACCACTTGAGCGACGAGAGATCGAAAAATCTCTAAGTCTTGAACTTCGTTGCAAATGAGGAGGGGGGGTCCTCTATTTATAGGCAAACTAGACCCCCTGCGCGGTGGCGCGCAAGTCTTCCCTCGGCGCGCAGGTTCCAGCGTGCAGCTCATCCTCCCTAGCCTCTGTCGTGCTACTCACTTGCGTGAACTACACAAATACTTGCATGACCTTCTTTCCTTTACCATATTTTGAAGTTATGATATTGAAAAACAATAGGCGCACAAGTTTCCAGTCCTCCTAGGCATCAGCGCCCAAGTCTCTTCATGGCACGCAGGTCACTTGTGCGACCAGTCCAAAACATGCATGGCCCTTATCCCTTTTCCATTTTCCCATGTTTTGATATTGAAAAAACATATGGTGCGCAAGTTTCCTCTTCATCCAGTACACGACGTGCAAGTCTCTTTGCCAAAAACACTTTTCTCCATTTGTCGATTTTTAGGCCCAAAAATTTGGCAAACACTGGGAAACGACGCCACCTTCAATACTATTGTCTGCTTGAACTATATGATCTCTTTGCGGGTACACATTCTGAACTTACACTACTGATTGACAACAAAAACAAACCATACTCCAAATCATGAATAGGAGACCATGGTTCCAACAATCTCACCCTTTGGGTTTGTTGGCAATTAGAAAATAAATTCAATAGAGCTCCATCCATGTGAAAACAAAAAACGCAAGAATCAACTCAGCCAGCACTCTAAGTCTACTTGAGCAATGCTCATTATAGAAAACAAGAGAGGAAGCTTGAATTGGGTTCCAATGTTTTCCTTCTCATTCATCTCATCATAGAATCATTACTTTCCTGAATTTATTCCTTTCCCCCCCATTGACAATAAATCCAAATACCAGTAATTTGTTCAACGTTCAGCTCAAACCATACTTCCCCTGGATAGTATCTCCCCCTTAAACCTGCATCATATCCATAAACAGATAAAAACAGTTATCACAAATGGGGAGAGGGGTATTGTGTAACCTCCTTATGCACTAGGAGGTGGCTGAACACCGAGGTTCAACCGATGCTTCTCAAACACAGCCGCAGACAGTGGTTTGGTCAGGATATCAGCCAATTGCTCATCAGTTCCCACATGATCCATTCTAATCGCCCCTTGTTCAACTTTTTCTTTGATAAAGTGATACCTGATTTCAATATGTTTCGTATGGGAATGCTAAAAATTATTCTTCATAAGAACAATTGCTCTCTTGTTATCATAGTAAATCACCATTGGTTGCTTTACCTCATCACCAATATCTGTTAATTGTTGCTTCATCCATAGAAGCTAAGTGCATGCCTTTGTGGTAGAGATATACTCAGCTTCAGCAGTACTAAGAGAAGTACTTTCTTGTTTCTTGCTCAACTATCCAACACATTTCTGCTCAATATAGAAAGCTCTACCTCTAGTGTACTTTCTGTCTACTACATCACCAGTCCAATCAACATCAGAAAATGCTGATAATTCACTGTCCCTTCCTACAGCAAAAAATAACCCAAAGTTATGTGTACCTTGAATGTACCTCATGATTCTTTTTACTGCCGCCATATGTTCCTCCTTTGGATTACTCTGAAAGCGGGCCGCAAGGCATGTGTCAAAGAAAATATCTGGCCGTGTTGTTGTCAGGTACAGTAAGCTTCCAATGATACTCCTGTACATGGTGGGATCAACAAAGTCCCCACCCTCATGCTTTCCAAGTTTAGTTCCAACTTCAATCGGAGTTGACATTGGTTTGGAGTCTTGCATATTAAACTTCTTCAGCAGCTCTCTTGCATATTTTTCCTGATAAATGAAAGTGTATTCCTTCTTTTGAATCACCTGCAGCCCCAAGAAATATGTGAGCTCCCCAATCATAGACATTTCAAATTCTGATTTCTTGTGGTTGGAAAATTCGTCCACTGATTTCTACCTACTACCACCAAATATGATATCATCAATGTAAACTCGAACCATGAATTAATCTTTTGGAGAATTCTTCACATAGAGATTGTGATCAACTCCTCCTCTTTTGAATTACAACTTCTTGAGATATGAATCCAGCCGTGAGTACCACGCCTGTGGTGCCTGATTCAAACCATATAGAGCTTTCTTCATTTTGCAAACCTTTGTTTCATCAGTAACCAAAACAAAGCCCACTGGTTGTTCAATGTAGACTTCTTCTTCGAGTACACCATTGAAGAATGCTGTCTTGACATCCATTTGATATACTTTATATCCTCTTTGGAGTGCCATGGCAAGGAAAATCATGATTGACTCTAGTCTAGCCACTGGAGCAATGGTTTCTTCAACATCAATGCCTTCAACCTGGGAGTATCCTTTACATACCAGTCGTGCCTTGTTTCTGATGACACTTCCATTCTCATCAAACTTATTTTTGAAGATCCATTTGGTACCAATCACATTGTGACCTTTGAGTCTCTGGACAAGATCCCATGTCTTATTCTTGTCAATCTGATATAATTCATCATTCATGGCTTTCACCCAAGTTTCATCATTTGCAGCTTCTTCGAATGAGGATAGCTCTACAACTGATAGAAATGCTGATTGTGTGTTATTCATCATCCTTCTTGTTTGAGTGGGTGCACTCCTGTCCCCAATTATGTTGGATGGATCAATCTCATCTCTTCGATTTCCCCTGTGAGGTTCAGTAGCATTCTCTTCAACCATAGTTTCTTCTTCAGATTATTCTTCTGAGTCAACATCATGATGTGACTTCTGAGTGTTTTGAACAACTTCCTCTATTTCTGCATTTGTATTTTCTTCACGTTCACTTTCTTCCTGACTTTCTATCACATCAGCATATGACGTACTTGAAGCATTTGTGGTTTTATATTAAATTATCTTAACATCACTACTTTCCACAATCCTTGCTAAATGCTTGTTGAAACATTTGTAGGCTTTTCTGTTCATTGAGTAACAGAGGAAAATTCCTTCATCTGCATTGTCGCCATATTTCCCTTGATTTCCTTCTTTGTTCCTGATGAAGCATTTACTTCCAAAGACACGAAAGTATTTTAAATAAGGCTTCCATGCATGCCATAATTCATATGGTTTCTTCATCTCACCCATATAAAGTCCTATTCGATTTTGAATGTACACTGCAGCTTGAACATCCTCTTTCCAGTAATGTCATGGAATACGACTCTCAATCAACATAGTTCGTGCCATGTTGTTCACCTGTCGATTCCTACTTTCAACAACTCCATTTTGTTGTGGAGTTCTCATAGCAGCTACCTCATGCTGCATCCCATGCTTCTCCAGATAATTTTCAAATTCAATGGACGTGTATTCTCCTCCATTATCAGATCACAACACTTTGATTGTTTGTCCAGTATCATTCTCAATGATTCGCCGATATGTTTTCATGCAGTCAAGGACTTGTTGTTTCCTGTGAATGACCATCACACATGACATTCTACTATAATAATCTATGAAAAGGAAAAAGTACATTTCTCCATGAGTTCCAACAAGATTTATCGGCCCACATACATCTTTATGAATCAGATCAAGAAGGTGAGATGCCCTTTTCTTCTTTGGCCGATATGAACTGAAGACCAGCTTCCCACGAATGCAAGCATCACAAGATTTTTCGCGCTCATGCTTCAGGTTGTGAATTTCCATGACAATTCTCAATTTTAATATTTTCTCCATGTCTTGTTGATTGATGTGTCCCAGTCTTCGATGCCACAAATTGTTTTCTTATTCAACAGTCATATAACATACATTTTCCTCACTATCAACCTGATACAAGTTGCCTTCTGTTCTGCATCCCTTCATAAGTGAATTGCCTGTCTTTCCCTTGATAGTGCATCCTTTTTGATTAAAAGTAACTATAAGTCCTGAGTCACAAAGTTGACTCACACTGAGGAGATTATGACGTAGTTCATCTATGTAAAGGTCTTCAGTCTTCTTTATTTCTCCATTAGATAATTTAGTACTTCCACTCCCTTTGATTTTTAGATCCCCATCATTACCAAATCGTACTGTACCGTCAACCATTCTTTTGATATCCGTTAGCAGGCCCGCATTACCTGTCATATGAGATGAACAACTATTATCTAGAATCTAGGTACTGTTGTTCTTTGTAGCATTGAGGGCCACCTATGCAAGGTTGGATTTCTCAATCTTCTTCTTTTCCTTCCATGAGACATTGGATTGAGTATATAGTACTGATGGCCTTTCAATTATCTCTTCCACATACCCAGGTTCTTCATAGTCAAAATATTCCTTGAGAGGAGAAAACATGTTTGAAAGAGCAACATTGTCTTACTGACGAGACTTGACTTGTCTTGAAATTCTATATGAGGTGTCCATGTCCCTTCTCTGCCTGTAATTAGAAGCCTTATGACCAAAGTTATAACAACGATAACAATATCCATAGAAATTGTTTCTTCTATAAGAATTAGGATATGAATTTGTTCTCCTTTGTTTAACTTCTATATATTCTCCATTCAGATAGCTTCTTGCCTCTTCCCAATAAGACATGGTATGGCCCAGATAGCCACAGAACTGACACTTCATGAGAGGAAATGTCTTCTCACTTGAATTTATCATCATACCTTCTTCCTTGGGATAATAGTTATACTGTCTATCATTTCTGAATGTTTGAGGATAATTTTCAGTTCTCCTTTTATTTTGGATTGAGGGTTCCTTTTTTGGCACTTTAGGTAATGTTTCAACATGTTCAAATTTCATCTTATCTTTATTTTGGATCTTTTCACTTCCAGCAATTGATGTCTCAGCCTTACATCCAATTACACTCTTTCCCATGCAAGCAGGTCTTTGATCACTCAAGATTTTTCCAACCCCATCTGAACCACACTTGGCTCTTGCTAGTAATTCTTCATCTGAGATTCTTCCAAACTGTATTTTCTTCCTCGATTCTTTTGGAATTGATTCAGTCTCAAGTTTACTCCTTAGAGTAACAACTTCCTCTTCAAGACCCTCAGTAGTCTTGGATTTTTTCATCAAGTCTGGAGGTGAGGTCATTGATTAACTTTGCTTGCTCTTCAATTCTAAGCTTCATATCCACTACATCATCATTTCTTTCAATTATTTTAGACTGTACCTTCACAAATTCTTCCAGTCATTCAATTTCAGCTTCAATTTGATCAACGTATTCAGTTGATTCTTCTACAATTGATTTCCACTTATTGTAACTCTTACATTTAATCTTAATCTTACTAACGACATCTTTAAGTTGCATCTCAGGATCTACACAAGTTCTCAGTTGTTCTTCTCCACCGGTATCTTCTGACTTTTCAACAGTGGCCATCATGGAAGCATGGTTCCCAGTTTTGAATTCTGGTTCTTCTTCATCACAAAATTCATTATCATCTTCTTCCTCTTCACATAAAAAACTCTTCCTTTGAATTTTCTTTCCATATTTGAAGTCTCCCTTTTTGAAGAACCTTCTCTGAGGCTTCTCGAAGCTTTCATCTTTACTATCTTCATCATTGATCTTTCTTAAGAACTGAGAGGCAATGTGTCCAACTTTTCCACAATGAAAACATACGAGAGGTAACTTCGTTTTGAATTTCTCTTTCCCCTTCTGGAAATTCTTTGCAATGAGAGAAAGAATTTATTTTTCTTCGTCATCTTCTCCACTACTATCTTTTGAGATTTTCAGTTTATGCATGGCCTTGAATGCCATTTCCTTTCTCACACGAGTCGTAACATCTTCTGTTTTGACTCTCATTTCATATGCTACCAAGATTCTAAGTAGATCATCCAGAGAAAGTTTGGAAAGATCTATTTCCTCAAGGGCTAACACCTTTAAATTGTACAGAGGTGGAAGTCTTCTTAATATTTTTTTTTACAATATCAATGTCTTTGATTTCTTCACCTAGACACCGAATTGCTCCAACCACTTCAGTAATTCGATTGAAGAAAGAGTCTGCATTCTCATCTGGATGCATTTTCAGATCATCAAACCGATTGTGCAACACTTGTAGTTTCACCTCCTTCACATTGATATCTCCTTCAAAAATATTCTCAAGTTTATCCCACATGGATTTTTCTGAGATGCAATTCATTACCTTTAGGTAGATCTGATCACAAAGGGATGTAGTAAGTGCATTTTGTGCTTTAGCATCTGCATCAAGAATTTTACTGTCTGTTTCATTCATAGATAGGCCTGTTGGGTCAGTGACTTGTATTCCTTGCATAGTAGAAAAGAGAACTTCCATTCCAAGAGATCTTAGATGAGATCTCATTATGTTATTCCAGATCTGGAAATTACTTCCATCAAAGTGAGGGACTCCCCTGACATTGACTGCATTCTCCATGACGATAAAGGACATATTCAACACCAACAACCTTTACCCTCTGATACCACTTGAAGGACCCCGGGACACCCTGAGAGGGGAGGGGTGAATTAGGGTGACAACTTTTTCTTTTAATGTGATGGATCTTATTCCCATGTTGGTAGAAACGTGTTGAACCTGTAAGATGAATTTGATCAGAAAGCAAACATTCACATGCACAAAGAAGACACAACACTTTTTACTTGGTTCACCACTAAGGGCTACGTCCAAGGAGCATACGCCGAAAAGTTGTCGGTCGTACCTAATTCCAGTAATCTTCACTAGCTGTGGATTACAAAGGTTCGGGCATAGTCACTCTGTCCCAGGCTCCCTGCCTTTAAAAAGGTTCAGGGATAGCTCACTGCTTCCCTCAGGTCACTCCCGTTGACTCCCCCTGGCTCACTGTGAATTCCCACTCAGTTTATAGACATGAAGGTCTCTTTATCATTGCATAAGAATGCATCCTATATCGTATATAGATGCTATGTTGAAGTACAAATCTCACCAGAAGACGAATCTCACTTTACACTGAGGGTATCGGGCGATCTTCCAGCTTTCGTGCAGCTTCAAAAGGACAGATGAACTTTAACAACCCTGGCGTGCTTATCCAAGCTCAGCGCGCAAGTTTCAATCCCAGTGTGCAAGTCACTTGTGTGGTACAAATTCGGCACACAGGTGACACCAAACAACTTGTGCGATGCTGCCTCCTTCAACACCAAACATGCGAGACATTGCGCCTTTAACTCCCCAACTACCTTGGTCGCATAGCCAACAATTGGCGCACGACCTCTACTTGCGCGACCCAACAACCACTTGCGCGACTCAACCACTTGCATGACGAGAGATCAAAAAATATCTAAGTCTTGAAATTCGTTGCAAATGATGAGGGGGGTCCTCTATTTATAGGCAAACTGGACCCCCTGCGCGGTGGTGCACAAGTCTTCCCTTGGCACGCAGGTTCCGGCATGCAACTCATCCTCCCTAGCCTCTTTTGCGCTACTCACTTGCGTGACCTACACAAATACTTATGCGACCTTCTTTCCTTTACCACATTTTGAAGTTATGATATTGAAAAACAATAGGCGCGCAGGCTTCCAGTCCGCCTAGGCATCAGCGCCCAAGTCTCTTCATGGCGCGCAGGTCACTTGCGCGACCAACCCAAAACTTGTGCGGCCCTTATCCCTTTGCCATTTTCCCATGTTTTGATCTTGAAAAAACATATGGCGCGCAAGTTTCCTCTTCATACAGTACACGACACACAAGTCTCTTTTCCAAAAACACTTTTCTCTATTTGTCGATTTTCAGGCCCAAAAATTTGGCACACTGTGAAATGGTGCCACCTTCAATACTGTTGTCTACTTGAACTGTATGATCTCTTTGTGGGTACAAATTCTGAACTTCCACTGCTGATTGACAACAAACACAAACTATACTCCAAATCATGAATAGAAGACCATGGTTACAACACCAGATCCACCAAGACTCGAACCTCCAATGTTTTCCTTGGAGCATTAATAGTCTACACTAGACACACACGTGCGGGAAGATCCCATGCAGGGGTGAGTATAATAATTTAGTAGGGGATCCCGAGACCCCCAAAGGTCTCTCAGTTATCCACTAAGGATAACACCACAAGAAATACCACAAAGTTAATATCTCAAGCATGATCTAAATCATGAAGCACAAAGAAAAAGAGATAGCTCACTCTAACGGTATAACTTCAAGGTTTCTAGGATATGGATAACTAGTCATAAAGCTAGATCATATTATCCATAGTAACTCTACTATTCACACGTATAGGTCATTGTATGCTAAACTTTATTGGTCACTAGATGTTGACCCGTATTGGTCACTGGTGCTGACCCGTATTGGTCACTGGTACTAACCCGTATTGGTCGTTGGTGTTAACCCATATTGGTCACTGGTACAGAGGTAGGGATGATTATTCATATAGCTAGATCATCCCACTCTGGAGTTTTTTATGCTAACCCATATTGGTCTCTCTTATTCTTCATTTCATAGCTAGCCCCTGGATTCTCGCTCATAGTATGCTTGATTATGGGAGAACCGCTCCTCAAGCCATTAGTCATATTTCAACTGGAACGAAGTCCCATGAAGAAGTAAGCTGATTATCCTTCACGTCATGAGAGTTACAAAGAAAAATATACTGCATGAACTGGGCGCACAGTCTGTAAGTTATTGGCATTTTAGTGCCAAGGGCCTAGTTGGATTCAGAGTTGATCCAACCTGACCATACTCCAACTTTCTCTAAAACCCAAGTGGAGTTTTTCAAAAGTACCGCCTCACTTCAAGGATCCCAGCTTCATATACGGTTTGTCAAATGAACATCCTATTCATAAGATATAGAACTTTAAGCGTTTTTGGGCCCAAGAGGGGTCTGGGTCCAATCTAACCCGGTCTAGGCCGATTCAAAATAGATCGGGCCAACCTGAACCGGTCCGAGTCTGATCCGGACCTAGTACGAACTGGCCTGGGTTGGCCTGATTGGACCGGGCCATGGCGGGATCAGCCCGCTGGGCCACAGACCAGCCCGATCCACCAGCTAGGCACGGCCCACCTGGCGGTCTGACCCGCTGGCTAGCGCGACCAGCACAGGTTGCGCGGTCTGCTGCACCTGAATGGCTCAAAAGAGTTGTTCGACTCCTTTAATTGGCAGCACCACATGGTGTCGCCTCGTCACCCACGATACCCACATGAGGCGAGGTACCGATCTTCGCCACTGTCGCAACTTCAAAGCTGTGGCCCTTCAACGCGGCGTGTGATGGCGTGCCACCTCCGCCTCCATGGGCGGTTGCTATCGACTGCCCATCTGAACACCGCGGCCAGCAGTGCCTGCCACCGCCCTCGTCCGCCGACACCAGTCACTGGCACCACCGCACTGGTGTCGCACCAATATTTATTTTACGGGCCACCAGGTGAGCCCTGTTGGTCCATTATTTCTTCCAGGCGCACCAACGGTCCTCTCGGGATATCACCGTCATTTTTCAGCCCTCAAATATGCCTTGCTACTGCGTTTTTTATTCCGCCATGAAGAACGCACCAAGGGAAAGTTTAGCAGAGGGTCCGGGCCTTGTTGGTTTCAGCCTTCACCCTCCACGTTAGCATTTTAAACATGAGTAAAAATTAATAATAATCAAAAGGAAGAATAATCCCCAAATTTAAGACCCCGCAATAACCACCCGCATGATTTGACGAGACGCGGATCAACTCGTTAGTCAGTTGGTCGGAATTTGTTTTATTCTTCAAGAACAAGAAGAGAGGGAACATCAAATCACATAAAACTCAGACCTCAAGATCCATTGGAGGTGTCATGGTTGTGGAAGGTGGAGCGTCCACATTGGATGGAGTCGTCAGCGTTTGTCGATCCCAGATCGTTGCTGCCTGAGCTTTCATCCTCTGTCGGAGGATGTTGCTGCCTAATTTCACTAGAGTTTCCTTGCTTGAAGAAGCCGTGCCAAAACCCCACCCCGTGCTCCATTTAAATTGGAGGGGGAAAGGTGGATAACACATGGGGAATTTAATGAAGAATTTAATGATGAATTTAATGAGGTTCATTAAATGAATTAAAGAACCTCTTTTAATTCTCAATAGTAGTGTTACACAGTTCATGAGTCAAGCCATTAAATGGTTTGAAAAGTCATCAGTCCCACCACCTCCGCTCATCCATTGGAGAAAAAGAAAATAAAATAACAATTACATGTTATTTTACATTTCTTTAAAAAGTCTAAAAACTAACTTTTCCTCCTGAACTAATGCAGTCGAAGTGAAGCCTCCCTTAAGAAAATCCTGGAACTGAAGATTCAACAGTGTACTCATATTTTTAATCCGACCACATGTTCAAATGATAGGAAATGTTTCCCACGCATTTACTGAACATACCTTAAAAAAAGTTCAGAAATTCATTCTAAGCACACCAGCCTCGGAATTATGCGCTGTCAATTTTCACAGACTCGTCATAATCCCAAATAATTTTAAAAAAATTACATGTAATTTTCTGAGTCTTTAAATTCTCCCCACCTTGGGGATTTTTATCCCTAAAATCCAAAAAAGGCTACACCAACAAAGAGGGGTAATGGGCATGAATATGAGCGTCTCGCTCCCATGTGCTCTCTTGGAGATTCCCATGCTTCCACAAAACGCGCACCAGAGGTATTGACTACCCATAAATGATATGCTCCTATTGATCCTCTATCTCCACCAGGTACTCTGAAAAAGTCACCTCATCGTCAATCTCCAGCTCACCATGGTCAATGATGTGAGATGGGTCATGCACGTATCTCCTCAGATGGGATACATGGAAGATGTCGTGAACCCTCTCCAACTACGGTGGTAGTGCCAAGTAGTACACCACCTTTCCAATCCTTCGAAGTATCAGGAATGGTCTGATAAACCTTGGTGAGAGTTTACCACCTCAGCAAAATATTCATAGTCCCTATCGAGGAGAGACTTGCAAGAATACATGGACCCCTCCTAGAACTCTAGTTGTCTCCATCGCCTATCAGCATAGGACTTTTTTCAGCTTTGTACAGTCTTCATACGCTCTCGGATGAACTGCACCTTCTCAGTGGTATCTTATTCCATCTTTGGACCCATGAGTGCTAGATCTCCTTCATCCATCCAACATAAGGGTGATCTACATGGTCATCTGTACAACGCCTCAAAAGGGGATATACCAATGGTGGAGTGATAGTTGTTGTTGTACGCAAACTCCATCAAGGGTAGATGTTCCTCCCAACTATGACCAAAATCTAGGACACATGAACAAAGAATATCCTCCCTGGTACGGATGGTCTGCTCAGTCCGACCATCTGTCTATGAGTGAAAATCTATTCTCAAGTGAAGCTGAGTCTTGAAGGCCTCTTGCAATTGTTTTCACAAGCGGGATATGAAGTGTGCATCACAGTCTGAGACTATCATCAAAGGCACCCAGTGATGATGCAAGATCTCCTAAACGTAGAGACGTCCCATGCTCTCTACCGAACCCTTCTCTCAAATAACAAAGAAGTGAGCAGACTTGGTGAGTCAGTCAATGATCACCCAGATGGTATCATTCCCTCTAGACATATGTGGTAACTCCATCACGAAGTCAATCGATATCCCTTCCCACTTCCACTCTGGCATCTTGAGGGGTTGGGTCAAGACTTTTGGTACCTGGTGCTCGACCTTCACTTGCTGGAAAGTGAGGCATCTAGAAACAAAATCTGCTACAACTTTCTTCATCCTTGGCTACCAGTACTGACGTCGGATGTCCTGATACTTCTTCATCATTCCTGGATGTACTGCCAAGGGGGATGTATAGAATTCCCTCATTACCTCCTCTCATAGAACCACTAGTACAAATGTACGTCCTCTAAAAATTATAGTGTGCTCCCCACCTTCAAAAAATTCGTCAGGTGGATGGCCTAAGGATATTTGAGCACGTGTAGTCTTGTAGCTGATGTCCATGAGTTGCACCTCCCTGACTCGTTGAAGGAGTGGAGGGGAAAATTCCATTGAATAGAGGTAGAGTATCTCATCTCTATCCACATAGGATATCTAAAGAGAGGATAACTTATTTGAATCCTCATTCAGTAGCTACAAACTCGATCTCCAGCTAAGTGTATCTGCCACTACGTTCCCATTCCTAGGAGTATAGACTATCTCAAAGTCATAGTCCTAGAGGAACTCCTGGAAACATCACTGTCTCAGATTCAAATCTTTCTGTGTGAAGATATATATGAGACTCTTTTTGTCTGAGTAAACAATGAACCATTCACCCATCAAGTAGTTTTTTCACATCTTCAGTGTGAAGACTACTACTGCCAACTCCAAGTCGTGAGTTGCGTAATTCTGCTCATGAGGCCTTAGATGTCGTGATCCATAAGAAATCACTACATCACCCTGCATTAGGATGCAACAAATTTTGGTCCCCAATGCATCATAGTAAACCACGTAGTCTGTGGCCTCCTCCAGAAACCTTAGGATGGGAGCACTGGTCAAGCTATGCCTTAGCTGTTGAAAGCTCTGCTGGCATGTCTTTGCCACCGGAAGGGTTTCCCCTTCTTTTTCAATGCAGTCATAGGTGCAGATACTCTGGAGAAATTGGGTACAGACCTCTGATAGTATCATTCTAATCCAAGGAAGCTCCAAACCTCAGTAACACTCCTGGGTGGCTCCCAAGCATGTACTTCCTATATCTTCGCTGGATCTACTGCAACTCCAACCTATGAGATTATGTGTCCCAATAAGTGGGACTTCCCTATCTATAACTCACACTTCAAGAGCTTCCCATATAACTAGTGATTCTGGAGTGTGTCTGGAACTATCCTCAAGTGTGCAGTGTGATATTCCTTAGATGCTGAGTATACCAAGATGTCATCGATGAAGACCACTAAAAATCTATCTAAGCAGGTTTGGAAGATCCTATTCATGAGACCCATGAACACTATAGGGGAGTTCGTCACGCCGAACGACACCACTAGGTATTTTTAATGTCCGTACCAACATCTGAAGTCCATCTTTGGGATGTCCTCATCCCACACACGAAGCTAGTGATAGCCCGATCTGAGGTCTATCTTCGAGAACCACTTCGCTCCTTTCAACTGATCAAAAAGATATTCAATCCTCTAAAGAGGATACTTGTTCTTCACGGTCACCTGGTTTAGGTACCGGGAGTCCACGAATAGCCTCAAACTTTCATATGCCTTCTTGTAAAACAACACTGGGGATGCCCATGGAGAAACACCGGGCCTTGAGAATCCATTCCTCTATAAGTCCTCCAACTGTACCCTCATCTCCCGGAGCTCTGCAGGGGCCATCCGATATACTAGTGTAGATATCAGTGTTGTTCCTGGGTACAATTCAATGTGGAATTCTATCTCTCTACGAGGAGGTAGTCTTGGGAAATCTTCTAGAAATACATCCTCATACTCATCCACCACCGCTGGGAACTATGGACTCACCTCATACACCATGTCGAAGGTCATGCAAGCCAGCTGATATGTAATCGGATGCACCCTCCTGAGTACAAGTCCATCTCGTGCTGCTCTTTTTTCCTTCTCACCAACAAAGGAAAACTGGCCTCCATATCTGTGCATACATCACACTGTATGTCTCAAGCAGTCAATCTATGCATGAACTAATCATATCCAGTCTATTCCTAGAATGACCTCTTAGGGATTAAATGCTTCTACTAGACGATCTTATCTAAAATTCTCTCCTCTAAGAGTAAGATCACACTAGCGGCACCGGTGTGTGACCACTAAATCTCCTCCCGTAGGAGTATCCAAATGCAAAGGTCGATCTAAAAGATCAGTTAGAATCCCAAATTCCTGAACTAAGTCCATAGCAAGGAAAGAAAGGCTAGAACCTATGTTGATAAGCACTACTGCTAAATTAGAGTAGATATAGATCGTACCTCGTATCATCTCAGGGACGTCAGGATCCTGAGACTCTAATGCCTATAGCTGGTCTAGTCCCCATCCACCTACTCCCTGAGATCGTGGTGGACCACCTAGGGGTTTTGGTGGTAGTGCCTGGTGACCCTGACCACCACCCACTGCACGTCCTACTCCTCTACCTCATCTGCCGCCTGGCTGACACTCCTACTCCTGCCACTGTCATTGCTTCGGTGGCCCCTACACCATTTTTCAATCATCCTCGCATGGATTCGGATAGTCACGAGCTCTATAACCATATCCCCCATAAAAAAAACAGATCATGCCTCACTGGTGGCTCCCTCAACCTCTCGAGCCTCTCACCTCTGACTCTATATCCCCAGGTCACCCTTCAGAAGGTCTAGACCATTTGGGATTCTGTATCATCTGTCTATAGCCAACTACAGATGACTCTACTACCTATCGTCTGGTAGGGTCTCTCACCGTTGGTGCCTGCTCGACATGGAAGTTCTCCATCAGCAAAACTCACTATAGCACCCCAGCCTACGTCAAGATGCTGAGAAAAACTTTCACAGCTCTGATCTCTCGTCGGAGCCCCTACTCATATGTCTGAGACCTAAAGTAAGGGTCTCTTACCATGTCGGTGGAGTATTGGGAGAGGTCAGTAAATATCACTGAGTTCTGAGCCACAGTCTGGATGCCCACTATAGATGTAGCAACTCTTGAATACGCACAGAGAATAGTGTCACTGGCATGAACTCTTCCCTAAAATGGATCTCAATGTCTATCTAGGTTAGGGTCATCTCCTCATGCACCTAGAGCATCGAGCTCCTCCATCATCATGCCAATCCCTAAAGAAGGCTAGCATCCAAGATTTCCATCTATTTGGCGGGTGTCTCTACTATGTGAAAGACCCACAAAACCACCTTAAGCCAGTCCTCTACTGCATGGGGATCAATCTCACCTTGAAACTGCAAAGGCCTCTATCTCTGGAACTCATGCAATGTGATCAGCCAATATGCATGATCCACTGGAAGCATATGCTACTCAATGGGTGGTGGTGCTACTGGTACACAACCCAAAGGTTCCATCACTATGAGTGGTCCCTGTACAGATGCCTCATCACTCGTTGGACCACTATCATAATCTCTAACTAGAATCTTGACTGGCTATCTTCGTGGAGTCATCCTATAAGAAATAGATGCGCCACTGTCAATAAGTTATACCTGGTGAGATGACTCATGAAAGATCAAGAAAACTTTTCAAAACACCTACAACCATTGTTTTCATGTACAGAGTCGAAAAAAAATCAGGGTCCTGGTGTATGGATACGTCAGCCGCTGCACCAACACTAGAATCCCTATAATGAAAACCAAACTAAAGACACTTTACACCATTACCTCATTAAAATCTGACTCTTAGTTATTCTGGTAGAACCGACCACCCTCTGATACCACATTGTCACGACCCATTCCATGGGGCCCAGATGCGACTATCCTAAGCCCTCCTTCCATAGGCCAGGGGTTAGTGACTAGCACCTAAAGGATTTTCCCAAACAGGGAAGGAATTTCCTTAGAGATCCGCACACACTCAAAAAGGGAAAATGAAATAAACAACCAACAAAAGTAAGGTATAACCATGAGAGTAAAGTAAAACCACATGTACAACTATAAAATGAAAATAGTGGGCCAGAATACAATCCCTAGAAACTGAAAAGAAAGTAAATAGTTGTCGCATCTTCCCTGGAGCTCTACCTAGAGGGTAATAGCTGTAAGTATGAAGTCGAAGAAGAGGATCTCGACAACTCCCATCACACCAAGCTCCACCAAGTCCCGAACCTCCAAAGTCTACCTCGAAGCATCAGTAGTCTGCACTCGACACACATGTGCGGGCGGATCCCATGCAGGGGTGAGTATAACAACCCAGTAGGGGACCCTGAGACCCCTGAAGGTCTCTCAATAATCCACAAAAGAAAACATAAAAAGATATACCACAAAGGTAATATCTCAGGCATGATCTAAATCATAAAGCAAAAAGAAAAAGAGACAGTTCACTCTAACGGTATAACTTCAAGGTTTCTATGATAAGGATGACTAGTCATAAAGACAGATCATCCCATCCATAGTAACTCTACTGTTGACTTGTATAGGTCACTATATGCTGAACCGTATTAGTCGCTAGATGATTCCCCATATTGGTCACTGGTGCAAACCTGTATTGGTCACTGGTGCTGACCTGTATTGGTCGCTAGTGCTGACCCGTATTGGACATGGGTGCTGACCCGTATTGTTCACTGGTACAGAGGTAGGGCTGATTAGTCGTACAACTAGATCATCCCACTCTGGAGTTTCTGATGCTGACCCATATTTTTTGCTCTTCTTCTTCATGTCACAACCAGCCCCAGGATTCCCGATCATAATACGCTTGATTTTTGGAGAACCGCTCCTCAAGACATCACTCGTATTTTAACCAGCACCAAGTCCCATGAAGAAGTAACCCAATGATTCATCATGTAATGAGGGTTCCAAAACAATTGATGGCGTGTCAACCAGATGCCCGGTCTGTAAGTTATTGGAATTTTAGTACTGAGGGCCTGGTTAGATTCGGAATCGATACAACCCAGAAATAGTCCAACTTTCTCCAAAACCCATGTGGAGTATGTCAAAAGGACCATATCTCTCCAGGGAACCCAGCGCCACAGACGATTCATCAAACAGATGTTTAGTTCGCAAGATATGGCCCTTTAAGCGTTTCTGGGCCCGAGAGGGGTCTAGGTCCGGTCCGACCTGGCCCGGCCCACCGACCGGGCATGTGATGCCTGGTGGTCCAACCCACTAGTGAGCTTGACCTGCATAGATCGCATAGTCTGCTATACCCAAATGGCTCAAAGGAGCCATTCAACACCTTTAATTGTTAGCGCCACATGACACTGCCTCATCAGTTGAGGGACCCACATGAGGTGGGTCCCGGACTTTTCCACCACCATGGCCCTTTAACAAGGCATGCGACAACACACCACCTCCACTTCTGTGGATAACCACTGACGGCCACCCGTTCGACCACCACGGTGCTCTTCTACCGCAGTCACTAGTTGCTGGCCGCTGCCCTCGTCTGCCGTCCTCATCCATCGGTGTTGGTCGCTGGTGCTGTTGCGCCGGTGTCGTGCTGAAATTTCTTCCACGGGCCACCAGGTGAGCCCTAATGGTCCGTTCATCCTTTTGTACATGCCTACAGTACTCTCAGTATGCCGCTGTTGTTTTGGAATCCTCAAATATGGCTTGCTACTGCGTTCATTATTCCGCCACGAAGAATGCACCTAGGGAAAGTTTAGCAGAGGGTATGAGCCTTGTTGGTTTTGGTCCGTGACCTCCGTGTTAGCATTTTAAACATGAAGAAAAATTAATAATAATAAAAAAGAAGAATAATCCTTGAATTTAAGACCCTTCAACAACCACCCACATGATTTGACGAGACGTGGATCGACCCGTTAGTCGGTTGGTCTGCATTTGTTATATTTTTCAAGAATGAGAAGAGAGGTACCATCAAAGCGTGAAAACCCCCTACCTCGAGATCTGTTGGAGTTTTCGCGGTTGCGGCAAGAGGAGCGTCCACATTGGATGGAGTCGTCGGTGTTCATCAATCTTGGATCGTTGCTGCCCAAGCTTCCTTCCCCTGTCAGTGGATATTTCCATAGGACTTCGCCAGAGTTTCCTCTCTTAATTGAAGCCATGCCAAAACCCCACCCCAAGATCCATTTAAATAGTAGGGGAAAGGTGAGTAATTCATGTGGAATTTAATGAGGAATTTAATGAGGTTCATTAAATGAATTAATGAACTTCATTTAATTCTCAACGGTGGGGTTACACAGTTGTTTAGTTAATCCATTAAATGGATTTACAATTCACTGGTCCCTCCACCTTCCCTAATCCATTAGAGAAAAATAAAATAAAATAACAATTACATGTTATTTTACTTTTCCTTAAAAAGTTTAAAAACTAAATTCCTCCCGACCTACTGTGGTTGAAGTGAAGCCTCCCTTAAGTGAATCCTGGCGCTGTGGATTCAACAGTTTCCTTGTATTTTTAATCCAAGAACCAGTTCAAAATATAGAAAATGTTTCCCATGCATTTACTGAATTTACCTTAAAAAAAGTTTATAAACTCATTCCCGACACACCGAGCCTCAGAATTACGCATCGTCAATTTTCGCAAACTCATAATAATCTAATTTTTTTTTAAAAAAAATTACATGGAATTTTACGGGTATTTACAAATGTAACTAATGATATTGACTACATGAGACCCAAATGGTGCAGAATATCAAAGATTAAATGTAAACAAAGCATTGGAGATCTCGTACCTCTCTTGTCTCACCTTCTCTTGATAGAGATCCCAAAGGCGAGACATCATGCTATATGCATCCATGTCCCCATGTTTCTTCAAAATATCATTTTACATGGATGATATCATGAAGTAATGAACATATATAGCATAATTCGGATATTTCTCATAGATAAATAGCTCTTTACCACTTACCTAATTACCATGTGCAACTGGAAAAGGATCTTCCAGCACATATAATTTTCGTTCAGGATGAAGTATAATGTGTAAGTGCCTTTTCCATTGGAAATTTCTACTGGTGAGAAGGTTATCCTTCTCATGTTTTCATCATAGGGATATGTTCAAACTAATTTTAACATTTTTTCTAAAAAAAATATGAGAATAATTTTAGTATCTGATAAAATTTAGACAAATAATTAATTTATTAATTAAGTAGTCTCCCAATATTTTATTGAAACCCAATAACCCTCACCATTAGTTTCAGAATATATTCTTTCTTGAACATCCTAGTAGAAAGTATCCATATTATCCCTCTCATTACCACAACGTTGGTTGATCAATCAACTTGAATGGTATTAGGTAGGAATTCTAAATGACAACTTCATTAACTCATAGTTACTTGATCCTCTGAGTTGACTCCCCAATCCTAAAATCCTTAAATTGGATTTCATTATCCTTTGCCTCTCAGTTACACCATGTCCCACTTTGGCAGTCAACCCTTAATGTGAACTATGTTAAGTCAACACAAAAATTCAAGTTACAATTCCCCAATAATTTAAAGCACCCCAATTTTGGTTGCTCAATCACTTTGAACTATGGTTTGATTTTAATTGAAGTAGTGGAAGGCTATACTGACTTAATATATATAGTTGATGAGTATTATTATTTATTTATAAATACCCAATTATTATCTTTATAAAATTCTTGTTAATATTAATTGGATTTAATTAAATGATTAACCATGTCTTAGATAATATTTATACATAAGAAAATTTATTTTAGTTCTATCTTGCATGCTCATTAATTTCATTAATTTACGTGATCATAAAAAAAACATCCATAATAGAATAAGCATGAAACTGATATAAATAAAATAATAAAGCGGTATGACCATGAAATTTTACTAATGACTAGTTTATATAGCGGTTGATAAACTAACCATTTATCTAGGTAAAATACATTGAACCATTTAAGGTTTGAGTTATAACTTTCTACCTGTCCACCAATGTATCTCTCTTAGATTGGTTTCACCCTGACTCCTAACTTCAATAGCCTCCGCTAGTTTTGGATCCCCATCCATTACATATGATTTTACCCATACATAGGTGAGGGGAAAATGGTTTACATAAAATAAACCATGAGCACACATACCCTATATCATAAGAAGAGGTAAGGTACACAAGCCAACAATTTAACTTAATAATAAATTAAAAAGAAAACAATATCATACAAATGTATGGTATTTTATCATGATCATCCACATGCATGCCACAAATTAGGCATTTAATAAAACAAGCATACAATTCGTAATCATTATTATTTAAGATAAATCATGCTCAAATAAATTAATTATAATCTTTAATTAATCAATTATTTTAGCTTAATTCTCCTATGAATTTACTAGGGATTCCCATCCATTATAATATTAAAAAAATTAAATAAATTAATTTAAAATTAACTAAGTACATAAATATACCTTAGAGGTAACCCAACAATACCTGTCCGAATCTAACCAATAGCTATAATACCTGTATATTTGTTTACTCTTTGTGACACATAGCATACATGAATTATCATGTATTTTCATTATGTGTAGTATCAACTTAATGATTACACAAATTACATGATTTTTTTGTAACGTTTCATGCTTAATGAATGTAGAGCAACAACTTTAATATGACTCATACATGATTTGCAGATTCGATCAATACACAAATGATAATTAAATATATATATATGTTAAGACCCATCACATGGAGTGTCCTATCAACTTAATGACCACATGAAAGAACACATCTCAAATTTTACATAATATAACAAATAAATCTCAAATATTCATAATTTGGTATAAGTACATAGTGTGTACAAGCTAGCTACATGATGTCTACATCTCTCACTGTCTATTTGAGGTACATGCCTAGTGGATCGACATGTAAATCATACGACAAAAACTAAGTACATGTAATGTCCAAAGAGATACATGTTGTGTGATCTAAAAATTACATGGTCACCAATAAGGTAGGCCATGTATGGTAATATACAGCCCGTTTGTGACTCAAAGAGACTACAAGCTGTGTACGTGGGCTACACAACGTGCACTCTGGTTGACTGTGCACCATCTTAGCCCGGTCAAAATATGGTGTAAGGTATTTAATGCACCATGTGTAATCAATGCACATAGTTTGAATTAATTCCAAAATTAATTCCTGATGCATTGACTACAAGTTAATGATATATAATTTTGATTATACAGTGTGTACTAATGTGTTATCGGCCAGAATCCTTGGCACCTCCAGATGAGATCTTTGATTTTATTTCATTTATTAAATTAATTTCATTTATTAGATCTATGAGAAACGAAGAGGAATAAGTATATCTCATGGTTTAGAATAAAATAATGACTAAAATTGAATTGAAAAGTAAATTAAAGTGTGCAAATCAATAAAAATATTTAATTAATTTTAAATAATTATGTGACTACTCTAATACCACTTATATTTCAGGTGTAGTGGAAGCATTTGATGGGTGATGCCCAACTTTGGTTTTTCCATGTTTAATGATCAATCTGAGATCTACATGATGATAAAGGATGTGTTCAATTGAATTTAATTGTAGAATACAAACAACATGAATCACACCAGAACTAGATATATAGGATCATCACATATTATTTATAATTAATTTAATTAAATAATAATTACCTTGATGGAATTATTTATTTGTTAGTGGATTTGGAAATAGATCTATGATTCACTATTGTTTCATTATAGGAATCAAGTGTAGATTATCTATGGCGGTGATCCACACATGTTTCATGAATCTCCAGACATCACAAAATGAATAACTAGGTGATAGCACGATAGATCCCTGTTCTCGCATCATCTATATTTGATTGCTATGAGAATAAATTCCAAATCATTCTCCTTGATCTACTGGAGGAATATTTCTCTCTGTTCTTGGGAGAGATCTTATAGAAGAGAGATCTCAAGGGCTTGAGAGAATTATCCAATTCCATTGTGCACAACTCAAACAAATGAATTATTCTCTTAAGAAAATAACATAACATGGTTTATATATCGCTAGGGTTAAAATAAAATAATTGAAAAAGTTCCCTTAATTATTTATTTCATCCTAGAGAAAATCCCATGTCAAATAATAATAATAATGATATTATTTATCAACATGCACATAACTTATGAACTTAAATTAAATATTATTTAATCATATAATATTCAATATTTATTATTTTCCCATCAAACCTAAAATCCCAGTCCTTCATTCCTCTATAATATTTATCAGACCTTGAATAATGTCTATATATTTATTAAATAAATATCACTGCATTATTCATGAATAAATTAATAAATTTTATATTCACTAAATAGAAAATAAATATTTATTAAATATTTCGTTCACATTATATTATCACAAGAAACTGGTGATAGAATAAATGAAATCCAGAAAACATGAATAATTATTAAACCATAAGAATGAATAATATTTATTCAACATATTAAATAATAACTAATAATATATTATTTTATTGAGATTCTGGATACACTTAGTGTGTGACCCTCTAGGCCTCTTTTTCAATGGCATGTGGTGAAGAAGCCTAAAGTCCAAGGATAGCATCTAGAAACACATCAAGGCACCCATAAAGAATAATTTAATGCCAAAAGTACATAATACCTCATACGGATTATTACTATATAATGTAATCCCTTTATCACAATATCTAAAATCAAACAGGTTGCATGTCGGTGCCATTAACCTATGTGCTCAATGTCTCTTTATTTGAATTTCCATAAATATAACTTGCCTATATATTACCATGGATATGGATTTATTTAGTCTATATCATTTCCATCAAAGGGTTTGAGATATTAACTTACCTTAAATAACAGAAGGGATAAATCCTTTCTTGCATTATTCATTAATACAATTTACTCATGATGCACCCAACATATCCTACCTCATTGCGAATAGCTGTCATCATAGTTTTCATAAATACATCAAAGTACACAACTCATAATACTAATTAATAATAATATTAAAGTCTAAGGACTAATACACACATCCAAATATAGGAACATCCAATGACTCATATAAATGTGGATTTTCTACTAGTGGGCCCCATTATCATAATATCCTATTGGTTATTACCAAGGGCGTACACCAGGAGAAGGTGCCTAAAAATCCTATAAATCTCCACCCCTGATAGCCTGTATCATTTTTGTCCCTCAAATGATATCATCCGGATATAGAACATATATTTAAGAATAGTTTAGTAGCACTTTCGGGTTCTCATCGTAGCGGGGGACTATGATGAAATTTTAGTGAGACAACTATTATAGGGACATCATCACAGACTATGTTACGTATAAGAATAACCATTATATAATAATAAATTTATTTATATTCAAAACTATGAATACTAGTCATTAAAAAGTACACAAAAGTTGATTCTAGGATACCAACTCTAACACATATATCCGATTGAGTGCATGATCATAATATATGAGTGAATCATCCTTGTTTAAAAAGTCATTTCTTTATTATTTCTGTTAAAATTAACAAAATATGTATTATATAAAAATTATGAGTAAATTAACTAAGAAAATAAGATAAAATTATGATAAAATAAACTAAATAAGAAGTAGGAAGTCATATATTCATGATATATATTTTAATTCTGACACCTAGTATGTTGTCCATTCATTTCTAAAAAAATATATTTTATCTTTTGAATATAATGAATTTAGACAGTTATGATAGTATTGAAAAAAATATAAATACATGATGTATTAATAAATATATTAAATAAAATAGTAATTATCTTATAAAATACCTCTTCAAGGATGCTACTTTTTTTATGGTAAAAAATATCTCTCATAAATTTTCAAACAAAATAACCGCAATATTTTCTATTTGTTTGTTTCATAAATTGAATAAAAACTAAGCTAAATAAGTAATTTTTTTATAGTGAAATATTATTATATATATCCTAATACTTATCCAATTGTAAAAGTCGATGGGATCCCTATGCGCATGGACTATCCTCATTCCATGATTTTGGTGATATTAAAACATCATCCTATCATAATATAATTATCATTAAAACATAATATAAAATATATAACATTATTTTTAGTTATTAAAAATTTGATTTAGTTTATTAAAAATTGATAAACTTCATCATCTGTGGCCGGTTTGTTGGGTATCCATGCAGTGAATCCAAGTAAAAAATGTTTGGAGTATCCAAATTGATTGCAATGAGTACCCAATATTGCCCAAAAAAGTAATAAGTAACTAATGTAATGAAAATATATTTGATATGATTAAATTTTAGTGTTTTACCCCTGAATCATTATTATTAATAAGAGTATGATATCTATATGTTTTCTTTCAAATGATGCATCCAATTTTTCCAATATTTCCATATTTTTTATTCTATTTCAGTTTGGTTTGTAGATGTGATGTGAGGATTAATGATTCTATATTTATGTTCATGGGATAAAAAATTAAATTGGTATTCATATATACACCTGCAAAAATATTAATTTTATTTATTAATAATTAACATAGTATATAGGATATTGAAAAACAAATTATGAAAATGCACATCATTTATACATTTACAATTGAGAATCCTAACCATTCATACTCGAGGATTTAATTTACATTATGAAGATAAATGAATTTTATAATAGAATCTATATACATTTTTTCTTCAAAATAAACAATGTGATTACTGCCAATTTGTAACCTTGTATCCACATGAACCTTAAATGTTATTAAATTATGATATTGAATGAGTGGGGTAATGTTTATTTGGGAAGATATTTTTGATTGGTCAGTTGATCCTTTAGATTATTTTGAATTGACCTTTCATTTTCCTCTTACCTTTATCCTTTTGTAATAAAATTCATTGGATTAGACCTTTTCTCATTAATTGTTAAAGGTTTTGCATGAAACATAAATTAAAAATGAATACCTCCTTGTTGACATGTTTTTTACAAGATATGAAGTACATGATATGAATGTTGCAATAGATTGATCAACCATATGAATATCTATGTAATCAAGTGGAATATGTATCTCGACACTCATATCATGAGATACACTAATCCACACTGTCACATAACCTATTGGAATTTGTTTATTGTGTAGAGTGTATTCATGGATATTATACACAAAAACCCTCGTAACAAGGCGATGAGTGGGTGTTGATAGATATAAATCACATTCATTATCACCTTATATAATATTAGTACAGGAAAATTATCGGTGGCTTCATGATTCAAATTTCACAAATACTATTATGAGAATATTGATTACCTAATATAAGGTAGTTCTTTAAGGGGAATGGCTTGCCTAAAAGATGGAGAGGGTGGGGGTGGGATCATCACATAGTGGTTATTCTCAAGTTGATTATTATATTTAATTCCCCCATAACATTTTCTAGCAAATAAAACTACCAATGAAAAATTTATTCAAGGGTAGATAATAGTGCCTACATCTCTTCCATTTGTTTATATTTATCCACTTTTCTTTTTTTTCCTCAAAATATGTTTGGGGTGTCACCCCAAAACCCACACCTCTGACATGGAAATATTATTTTGGCCACTTCATGGCCACCGATAGTTGGTGTTCATCTAGTAAATTTTTTAATGATTCATGTGTCTAAGTTAGATATAAAATATATCAAAATAAGTAGTCAATATTATGTAATAGCAATTTAAATCAATTTTTTTTTGTTATGTCATAATTAAACATGATTCCCTCACTTTTGGTGTGTTTTTATCCATTAGTATCCCGTATTTATTTAGACATGCCTCCTTACATAGCACATAACATGGTATGGAAGTGGATTTGGATTTGGATTCATGAATATGCATATAAATAGAGGAACATAATTAAGTTTTTATTTAATATCACATAAAATTATTATGGTATATTTAAAATACATACCATTTTTATCAAGTGAAGAATACCCCATCCTTACTTTACATTAGGGGTACATTGGTATTTCTACCATTTCTTATTTTCAGAACTCAATTTTTGTTTCATAAATTAAAAATTCTCAATTAAAGTGATTAATACATGAATTTTAAACCAATTTATTACTAGAAACAATAAACCTAAAAATATATCTCCTTGAAATCTAGTAAATTCATCCCATGTTGTTTGGATTTCAGGTGTCCATACATATGTGGTGGGTGCAGGTTTATTTTCCCTTCAACATATTTGAGATGAAATTTTGTTAAAATTGTGATAAAGCATCTGTGAGCCTTTACAACAAGCATTAATTCAAATTTCTTATGGGATTCATCTACTATAAATGTAATCTACAAGGGATAATGTTGAGTATTTCAATGTTTCATTATTTAAATTTATAGTAAAATAAATAAAGGATGTCCTAATATTACCCTAATATCTTCTAAAATTAGTGTCTTAAGCATGGATACAACATGGTGCCATGAATATACATCAATCGGTATGTTCTGTTGAGTGATGAACCCAATGAAACTACTAAGAATGGCCTTGTTGGGGTTAATAGGCTGGCCATGTTAATTCCATCAGACCTAAAATTTGATGCCTTTTATTTGTGCCTTAATAATTTTTTTAACACAAATACACTATGATGCTCCTATTTTTTTAGACATCAGTTCTTCATTTTCATCCATTTATTCAGGTTCAAAATTATCAACATGTTATTCCCCTAGATTATTAGCATCGACATGTTCATAAGGTCATTGTTTCTCTACACTGGGAGGAGCAGCTGGTTGAGAAACCTATTGTTACTTAGGACTGGTAGAATTAGCATGCGAAGAATTCATTATCTAAAGAAGAGGATCAACATTTAATTTAGTTTACATAATTTTAGTAGTGAACAGATAATAACACGAGGTAACATAATGCATATTACAAAAAATATAACCTGATTATTGAACTCTATTTTTTAAAAGGTTTAAGGAATTTTAAATCTCTGTAGAGTATCTAAATCCTATTATTGTGGTATCCTCAAACATAAAATACTCATCTACATTGGGACCACTATGAAATTATTTTTATGTACCAATAAAAAGGACATCCTTAGCTTAATTTTCTTCTGACCCTTCAGTGGTTTTGTTCGATAATAGAAAAATTGACCACTTTCAATAAAATACTTATAGAGCCTATGATTCCATTATAAAGAGTTTGTATTTATACCCTTCCTTAATGAAATACACTTTCATGAATCACAATTCATCTATTTTAACCAGACACCTATTATTAACCCTCTTGCATTGAAAAATTAACTCTTGGAATGTTTTATAATACAACTACCATATTTTTTGATGATGTCGAAGCATGACATATTTTCATAAGTTGGATTTTTTTCCTTGGTACCATATTCATGTATCCATTCAACAAAAAGTGTAACTCTACTATTTTTCAAGCTACTACCTTCATCATGTTCATATTGATATAATTTATAACCATTAATTACATACATATTATTAGATAATATAAGCATACTTGGTTATATAGCTAGCCATCAACTTTTTATGAAATCAAATTTGATTTTTCAATTTACTTCTTAAAAATATGGTCTTGAAACCATCCTATAAACCATTTATTATGTGTATTTTATATCTAGCTTTTATCCCTAGATGGATCTAAATGCCTATGAATTTATTTTTGGGTTTCAACATATGAGGAAACATCTAAATTGTTCTAAAATATATAAAGGCGATCCTTATAATGATCTATAATATTTATTATTTCATCATATATTCCAAAACTTTCTTCACCCACAAACTACCCAATGTGACAAGATTTTTGTAAACTAATGATTTCCATTTCAGATAGGTAGTTGGTGTAGAATACAACGACTTCCTCAACAATATATCACTCTGTAATATAACCCTTTGTCTGAATTTTATTTTGGATATACCCTTTCAAAATATTCATATACCATTCAATGGAGTACATCCATATATAATGTACAAGACCACATAGTCGAATATCTCTCACCAAGTAAACCATTAAGTGAACCATCATATCAAAGAATTTTAGAGGGAATAAAGTTTCCAATTCACATCATATGATAATAATTTTCTTTTCCATAGTTGGAAATTTCACCATTTCTATAAATTTTCTTCATATGGTTTTGAAAAAGAAATAGAGATTGGTTAATGTATGAAGAAAATTCTTGAAAAAAATGAAATGTAAAGCTACAATAATTAGATCTTGCATCAAAACATGAAAGTCATGTGATTTCATACCCTTCAAATTTAAATCGGTCATTGAAATGATATTATTAATATTCAATGAATACCCCTCTTGAACCTTTAAATCACTCACGAAGTTGAAAAACGGATATCTCTCCTACCTAGAAAGTGTGTAAGCAGCCTGAGGAAGAAAATTCTATTTTCACTCTTCACTAGAGCCAACTTTTTATGTTTTCTCATATCAATCATGTCCAACCTAGAATTAATTACATTCTTGTTTTTATATGTTCATTTAGTACCATGTTAATGAAACTATCACATACATTTTTTTTTCAGAAAGCATAAAATCAAGAAAATGTATGATGTACAGAAAATTCCAGTATGGTGATTCAAAAAAACTGATCACTTTTTTCAATCATTTTTCATAAAGTTTTTTGAAAAATGATTACCAAAATCAGTGACTATATCTTTTACTTTATCAAATAGTTTATCACCTTTTAGTGGAGATGGTTTTGTATGTTACTCTGAACTCCAATTGAATGATGTCATTCAAGATTGATACTTATTTCACTAGAGTAGAAATATGTGATTTCTTAGAAACAGATTCTTCGATGACTGTTTCAACCTAGTTTACTTTATACCTTGTTCACAAATGGGACACACTTGAGTTCCTTTAATGCTATATCTTGAAAATTTTTAATAAGTAAGAAAGTCATTTATCATACCATACAATATGTATCTCAAAGTGAAATCTTCATTTCTATAAGAATCATACAATGTAACACTCAAATCCCATAATAATTTCAAATCTTCAATAAATGGAGCCAAATAAATATCAATATCATTACATGGTTGTTTTTGTCTTGATATAAGCATATATTACATAATTTATTTTCATTTCATACATAACCATGATGGAATGTTATAATTTACCAATATAACTAATAATATAATATGAGTGAGGCTTTGGAAACCAAAAGGATTCACTCCATTTATAGTTAGAACAAGATGAATGCTCTTCATCTCATTTCCAAATTTAATGTACTCATGATCAATTTTCTTCCACTGAGAAGAGTGTGTTGGGAGATGAAGTTTCCTATATTTATTTCTTGTATCTTCATGGCACATCAATTTTCTTTAAGCTCTATTATGTCTATATTGGTGCCTAAACCATTGAATGATTAGAAAGTACCATAAAACTTTCATTAGAATCTATTGATATTTATTTTATCACTAAGAACCACACTTTATTCATTCTTTAAGTGATTTTTGGTCCTTGTGAAATATTATAGAATCATTTGTATAGACATTTATTAATTTATGGACCATACCCATTAAACATATCATTCGTTTAGAATCATATGTTCAGCTAGGAAGATTAATCTTCTAGGAGCGTATCATTCAAGAGAGCCATTAGTTCCGAAAATCTGGAATCTCCCCATCTATTTCCAGCTTTTAAATTACACAGCTTCAGTATGGATGACAATGTTGTATATTTAGTACAACCATCATACAATGGAATCTTTTCACAACTCTTTAACTTCCCAAACAACATTGGACAATCACAAAGTACATCTTAAAATATCATTTTAATTTTCTCAATACAATCATCATCATCATTTACACCTAGAATCACTTACTCAATATAGACTTCTTCATTTTACACACTTGTAATCATATTAGATGATCCATAAAACATAGTGTTATCTCATCCACTAGCTACATTAACTTTTCCCCCTGTTTAGTCCAAAATTTATAACTTAGATATATTCTATGAAATATCAAGTGTTCTTCTAACTTATATGGACTAATTAGTCTTGATTAACAACAATATAAACACAAAGGATTTGAGAATGGTCATATGCATGACATTTTGAAAACTTGGACAAACTCTTTCACCCTATATTTATACTCTATTTTTCATATGATTTTAATCCATTCATTTTCAAATAATATCCATCATATTTTATTTGGTAATATTAACATTTTAAAAAAATACACTAAAATGGGCATTTTAAATAAGTGGAAACCCACATTTTATTGTTTTAAATAATTTCATCATGCTTTGAAGGAAATGGGTAGTTAAATTTGTTGGGACCACTTTGTGTATGAAGATTGTATTTGTTGTCAATAGTTTTCAACACTCATCAAAATGAAGAAGGAGAGGAAGTAGGACTAAAAAGTTAGTGGAGATTGAATGAAGTGAGTTTTCTTGGAGAATTGTTATGGAATCATAGCATTGGATTTCATACTTGAGAAATTCTCTAAGAAGATTAATTCAGGCAATTTTTAAACTGATACTAAGTTCAAATAACTTGTGTCAAAGGTGACACATTGTTTACAACAATGAATAATGGTAAAGTATCATCCATCTAAGGATGATTGAAGAAGAATGAGGATTTAAATAAGACCATGCAATGCTTCATGATTACATGAGAACCATGCAAGAGATTACTTGAAGAAAAGAATCATATGATTTGAATGAGGTAGAGAATGATGGTTGAAGCAGAAGAGAGAGTTTAGAAGGACTTGGTATTCTAAGAAGTTATTTGAAGAATCTTCAAGCCTCTACTTTTGGTTGAAGAGAGATGATTGGAGTTCTTTTTAATTAACACTCCAAAATGAATTGAGGATTTTAAGTGAGGATGAAGAAGTACTTTGGAATTCATATTCCAAACTGAATTGAAAAAATCAGACCATGCTTTGTTGATTTGTATTTTACAGTCAGCTCATGTTTGGAGAACTTGTGGTGTAGGCCGTATGAAGGATAAAGAGAGTAAAGAAGTTTTTTTTGGAAAAAAACATTTCAACATCATTAACATCCAAAAAATGACAAAGGCAAGAAGAAGGCGTGCAAGTGGCGGAGCACAAGTGCTGTAGAGGTGTGCAAGTCATATTTCAAAAATTGCATTATTTCAGAAATATGGAAAAGGAAATAAAGTGGCGTTCAAGTATTGGCACACAGGTGGTGGTGCGCAAGTATGGGTGCGCAGGTATTGGTGCGCAAGTCTAGGTCACACAAGTCATCAAAATGCCTATAAATAGATGACTAGCCTCCTCATTTATTAAGGCTCAATACTTGAGAATTATCTTTGAGCTCTGGGAGCATAGGTAGAGAATTGGGCACGCAGGTGGAAGATTGTTGGAAGGCACGCAGGTTGGGGTGCACAAGCTGGAGGTACGCAGGTGTTAGTTGGCGCGCAGGCTGCATGAAGGCAGCACGTCTGAAGGGCAGTGCACAAGAAGAGGCACACAAGTTCTAGGCATGCAGGTATAGGTCGCGCATGTCAAAGTGGGTGTGCATGCTATTTTTCTCCAGGGGTTCCTGCCATCTTATGGGTAGGAAAGAAGAAGAAGAGGTGTGCAAGTATAAGGCACACAAGTATAGGTTGTGTAGGTCAAAGTAGGCGCACAAGCTGTTTTGCTCCAGGGGTTCCTGCCAGCTTCTTGGTAGGAAAGTGAAGAATTGTTTTGAAGAAGAAGGAGATCTCAAGTGGTGAATTTTATAAGAGAGTGTTTTTAAAGAACCATATTCATTAAGGGTTTTCACACAAGAAGAATAAGAGAAGAAGAGGCTACGTGTGGGTTCTCACACAAGAAGAAGAATAGGTGAATGTATGCTTCTATGCATGCACATGAACATGTGGAGTAATTCAAATAAAGAATCAAAACAAGTGTGTGCACGTGTGAGAGATAAAGGGTGAAATATCATTGCATAAACAATAACTGCACCAAGAAGAGGATAAGAGAAGAAGAAGAAGAAGGAAAAGAGATCAACTACATGCGATATGCATGATCACAAGCATTTATGAACAAGAGAAGAAATCACTCTGATGATTCCAAGTAAGCCGATCTTCATTTCCTGAATAATCACATTGGTATATGTTATTTTTTCTAAGAAAGAAGAAAAAATGTTAGTTCATTCTGTTATTGCACTAAAGAAGAAGAAGAAGTCCTAGTGCAGCTGGTTTTGTACTAGTGAAGAAGAAAAGAAGAAGACAAGAAGAATTGTTCGCCTACTGCTTTTCAAGTAATCAAGTGAAGAGTACTGAAGACGATCAAGAGAAGAACCTACCTTTTGAAGAAGGAAGAATACTGTCTCCATAGGAAGTATAAAGAACCAGCTGGATGCTGCAAGTTAGGATAGGTCATCACCAGTCCAATGAAGAGGATTGTTTCCCACCCCCTCTAAAGTGTAGGGACTCACACTGGCTGGAGGATTGTTTTCCTAGCCACTCCATTGTAACAACATTTCACATTATAGTGGAGAATCCATGCACTGGTCCTCCCCATGCATGGAAATGACGTAACTAATCTTATTGAGTGATGAACCTTGTAAAAATATCATGTGTATATTTTTACTGCTTTCTATTATTTCATGCGATAGGTAAAAGTGAATAAGAGAATCAAGATCCTAACAGGCAAGAGGTACAGGGATAAAAGTTAAAATTGGTATTAAAAGTCCCCAACACGGATTCCCCCAACTCTCAGTGTTAGGTATATCCCAAACGGGTCCTTTCAATTGGTATCAGAGGGATAAGTTCACATTTGTTGGATTCTTTATAGTGAAGTTATTTTCTTTTGAAAACTTGAGCTCCTTTCCAGAGTCAACAATGAAGATCAGTGTTTGTAAAGATCCACCTATATCTGAGCAGAAAGAAATATCTACCAAGACCATGATGAACAGGGAAAATAAAGAGAAGAGAAAATTGAAGAAGAATTCCCTCTTATATAAAGAATAAGAAGCATCTGGTTCTCCATATTTGGTTGACTTTGAAGACACACCAGCTGGACGAAGAAACTGATGTGTTGGAGAAAGGCTTACAAGCAAAAATTGTTGAATTTTTAAATCTCTCCAGGAAGGTTGGAGCCTTTGAAGAAACAAAGAGGGGATTTGAAGTAAGCTCTTCAAAGTGGATAAAATATGTTGAAGAAAAAGAGGGAGTCAATAAGACTCTAGAAGAGAAGATCCATGCACTTGAATATGAGCTTAAAAATGACAATGATGTCAAAGAGTTATATTTGGAAAAAGATTCCAAGAAGATCAATAAACTTGAATCTTTTTTACAAAACAAAGTGAAGATGCATGAAGCTGAAGTTGAAATATTACAGAAGGCTTGTGAAGAAAATATGACTATGATTGAAGAACAGGAAGTCATCCTCAATATGAGATGTCTAGAATTAGAAGCTGATTTTACCAATCTTGAGAAGACACATATTGAGTCTCCCTAAAAGAAGAAAGTAGTTGCTATTAGTATTCAACGCTCAATGGAGGATTCTACTGTCAAAATTCCTCCAACATGTGATAAGAAGATCATGGATTCACTCATTGATCTATCACAAGTAGCTAATAAAGTAAAGGTACCATCCATACCAACTTGTAGTCATGGTTCTAAAATTGTTTCTACAAAATGTACATGTTGGAAGAAAAATTCTAAACAAGTATGCATAAATAAAAGTGAGGAGACAACTATCACCATGGATATGGTGAATATGAAGAAGATTATGGAAGATATCTCCCCACAGAAAGTACAAAATATCATGAAGAAGCTTCGGCATCCTTATAAAGAAGATATCAAGAAGTCAAGGTTTGTGGGTCAATGCTGGTGCTGTAATAGATTTGGGCATTGTGCACTGGATTGTTGGTACAATCCCTTAAATGTAAAAGCATAGAGAAAGCCCATCTCAAGGGGGAGAAATATAGAGAAGAAGAATCAACATCCACAGATCCAAAAACATATGTATACTGCAAATAGATTTGGAATTTTAGATAACATCTGTGATGTATGCAATAAGAGTGGTCATATGAATAGTGCATGTTCATATAAGAAAAGAAGACCATAGAAGCTGGGCAAGAATGAAGAAGCATCCTTAGGAAGAAATCAGATGAAGAATGTGAAAAAAAATTCTCCCTAGAAGATTTTAGGAAGGAAATATGGAAAGTCTTTGGATTCTAAATCCAAAAAGGTGAAGGTTGGTGCATCCAAAATAACTACTAAGAAAAAATCCACTTAGAAGAATCCATGTAGAATATCCTATCATAATGCCTCAATCCCTAATGATATATTGGTGGTTTGGCCAGAATATTTGGCCAAAATATGGAAAATGGAAGATTCACAAGCTAAAGCTAGTTCTAAATACAAAAAGAATATTCTACATGAAGTCAATGAAGTTCTGTGTGTGAGGTGGAACAAGGCTGGTCATACTGTGAGAAAGTTCTTTGAATTTATTCCAGCACAACAAGAATTCCTCAAAAAGATGAAAGTTGCACTAGGAGATTCTAGTGCTTCGAAAGCCCTTGAAGAAAGAATATTCACACACAAAGAGATGAAAGAAATAGTGAGGTCCATACAATCACAGTCAGCATTGAAGATCAATTGTGAAAGTGTGAAGAATGGAGCATCTGGGTTGAGAAGATCATCTCCACCTTGTTTTTCACATTGATTGAGAAAAGAGGATCCACCTTATTCCATTAAATCTTTGTGTATTGTATTTGTGATTATAATAAAAGTAATTGAACATGAAGTAAGATCTCAGGAGGAAAACCTGGGATTCAGTGAGGAGAAGTGTTCCCTTGAGGGGGAGGCACATGAAGAAGCTGTTAGAGTCATTATCTCAATCAGTATCAACATCAGTTGGTATAAAATTCAATTACTCTGATGATTGTATGAAGACCATGTCGTTGGAAAAGGTATGTAGTTTCTTAATCTCTCATCCTTGGTTACTCAAAATAAATATATTTTTACAAATGGGGAGTAACTAGGTTAATCAGTGACATAAGAAGAATGAACGTTCCCCAAGGATGCTTATCCTGCTAATTGCACCTGAATGTTTTTGATCCTTTTGTTGAAGTGAGTGCAGGAATTTTAGGATTGATTATTTCCTATCAAATTCAATATCTTTATCCTAGAATGAAAGTGGGAAAACCTTGAAGACAAGTTTAGGAGATCTCATCTCATGAGGTATCACGATCAGTGGATAATGGACAACTTTGTTATCTAAATCAAATTCTCTTGTTTTCTATATCGAGCTTTGCTCAAGTAGACATAGAGTGAAATTATTGATCGCACACTACTTAAGTAAGGAATGATACCCTCTCAACCATGAACTTTGTATTTCTTGTCAATAAGGGGGAGATAAAGTGAAATGAAAGTTTTAAATGAAAGGGGAAGAGAAACAAGTAAAGGGGAGATAGAAGATTCTTATTTTGACATTGACTCATTCATTTGAGGAGGCTTTGTGGTATTGATGAAAGGGGAAGATAAACAAGTAAAGAGGAGATAGAAGATTCTCATTTTGACATTGAATCATTCATTTTAGGAGACTTTGTGGTATTGAAAATAAAATACAAAGGGGTATATTGTTGGGACCACTTTGTGTATGAAGATTGTATTTGTTGTCAACAGTTATCAATACTCATCAAAATGAAGAAGGAGATGAAGAAGGACTAAAAAGTTAGTGTAGATTGGCTGAAGTGAGGTTTCTTGGATAATTTTTATGGAATCATAGCATTGGATTTCATCCTTGAGAAATTTTCTAAGAAGATTAATTCAAATGATTGTTGAACTGATACTAAGTTCAAAGAACTTGTGTCAAAGGTGACACATTGTTTAAAACAATGAAGAATGGTTAAGTATCATCCATCTAAGGATGATTGAATAAGAATGAGGATTTAAAGAAGACCATGAAATGCTTCACGATTTCATGAGAACCATGCAAGAGCTTACTTGATGAAAATAATCATATGATTTGAATGAAGTAGAGAATGATGGTTGAAGAAGAAGAGATAGTTTAGAAGGGCTTGGAATTATAAGAAGGTATTTGAAGAAGCTTCAAGCCTCCACTTTTGGATGAAGAGAGATGATTGGAGTTATTTTGAATTAACACTCCAAAAGGAATTGAGGATTTGAAGTGAGGATAAAGAAGTAATTTTGAATTCATATTCCAAAAAGAATGGGAAAAATCAGACGATGCTTTGATGATTTGTATTTTACTATCATCTCAAGTTTGGAGAAATTTTGGTGTAGGACATATGAAGGATAAAGAGAGTAAAGAAGTGTTTTTGTCAAAACACATTTCAACATCATAAATATCCAAAAAATGACAAAGGTAAGAAGAAGGTGCACAAGTGGCGGCGTGCAAGTGCTGTAGAGGAACGCAAGTAATATTTCAAAAATAGCATTATTTCATAAATATGGAAAAGGAAAGAAAGTGGCACACAAGTATTAGCGTGCAGGTGGTGGCACACAGGTGGTGGAAAGATGGTGGTGGTGCACAAGTATGGGCACACAGGTATTGGTGTACACGTCTAGGTCCCTCAAGTCATCAAAATACCTATAAATAGACGACTAACCTCCTCATTTCTTAAGGCTCAATACTTGAGAATTATCTTTGATCTATGGGCGCACAGGTAGAGAATTGGGTGCATAGGTGGAAGATTGTTAGAAGGCGCGCAAGTTGGGGTTCCCAGTTGGAGGCGCGTAGGTGTTAGTTGGCGCGCAGGCTGCATGAAGGCAGCGTGTCTAAAGGGCAGTGCGCAAGAAGAGGCACACAAGTTCTAGGCGTGCAGGTATAGGTCACGCAGGTCAAAGTGGGTGCGCATGCTATTTTTCTCCAGGGGTTCCTTCCAGATTCTGGGTAGTAAAGAAGAAGAAGAGGCACATAAGTATAAGGCACGTAGGTATAGGTCACACAGGTCAAAGTGGGCGCATAGGCTGTTTTTCTCTAGGGGTTCTTGCTAGCTTCTGGGTAAGAAAGTGAAGAATTGTTTTGATGAAGAAGGAGATCACAAGTGGTGAATTTAATAAGAGAGTTTGTTTAAAGAACCATGTTCATTAATGGTTTTTACACAATAAGAAGAAGAGAAGAAGAGGCTATGTGTGGGTTCTCACACAAGAATAAGAAGAAGAGGTGGATGTATGCTTCCATGCATGCACATGCACACGTGGAGTAACTCAAATAAAGAATTAAAACAAGTGTGTGCACGTGTGAGAAAGAATGGGTGAAATATCATTGCATAAACAATAAATGCATCAAGAATAGTAGAAGAGAAGAAGAAGAAGAAGGAAAAGAGTTCAACTACATGCCATATGCATGATCACATGCATTTATGAACAAGAGAAGAACTCACTCTGATGATGCCATGTAAGACGATCTTCATTGCTTGAATAATCACATTGGTATATGTGATCCTTGAAAAGAAAGAAGAAGAAGTGTTAGTGCATAATGTTATTTCACTAAAGAATAAGAACAAGTACTAGTGCAGCTGGATTTGCACTAGTGAAGAAGAAAATAAGAAGACATGAAGAATTGCTTGCCTACTGATTTTCATGTAATCAAGTGAAGAGCACTGAAGATGATCAAGAGTAGAACCTACCTTTTAAAGAAGGAAGAAGATTGTATCCATAGGTAGTATAAAGAACCAGCTAGACGTTGCAAGTTGGGCTAGGTCATCACCAGTCCAGGGAAGAGGATTGTTTCCCACCCCCCTCTAAAGTGTAGGGACTCACACAGGCAAGAGGATTGTTTTCCTAGCCACTCCATTGTAACATCATATCACATTATAGTGGAGAATCCATGCACTGGTCATACCCATACATGGCAAGGATGTAACTACTCTTATTGAGTGGTGAACCTTGTAAAAATATCGTGTTCATATTTTTACTACTTTCTATTATTTTATGTGACAGGGAAAAGAGAATAAGAGAATCAATACCCTAACAGGTCAAGAGGTATAGGGATAAAAGTTGAAATTGGTATTAAAAGTACCCAATACTGATTCACCCCCCCTCTCAGTGTTAGGTATATCCCAAACGGTTCCTTTCAAAATTTAAGAAACAAATTACTCCACTCATGGTAGGTGTTATCCTCTAAATTTCTCCACAATGATCATTGATACTTAGTATGGGATGACTACTGCTCAAGGTAGTTCAAGCAATATAGGATCATGTCCAAAAGAGATGGGGGATGTGTCTCATAAAAAAATGCAATAATAATTGTTCAGGAGATGAAGTTGATGAGGATGAAAATTGTCTCCTTAAATATAAATGTTCCCAGAGTGGGGATTTGGAGAAGGTTGTGGGAGTGAGGCTATGATGGATATTCTATGGGTTGGATGGATTTAGTGGCATGCTCATTCAATAGTGTTTTCTTCAATCTATATTATATTAGAGGTGAGATTATGTGTATCTAGGAGGTCTTTAAAAGTTAATATGATTATATAAATATATATAACACCCTTTTTCCTTTCACATTTTTGAATTTATAAATATAGATACCACTCATTCCTTTGCCTTTATAAATATAGATACCACTTAGCCTTTGGACACATATTTTAAGGAGTGATAAAAAAGGAAAAGAAAATTAGTGATATTTGATAGTAATTAATGAATAAATATTAATAATAAGTTATAATTATTGTTAACTAATGTGATATTAATTAGTAATCTGTTCAAAAAATAAGAAATTACTAATTAAGCCTAATTTTTATTAATTAATATAGTTATAATAATTTTTAATTATATTAATAATAATTAATTATGTTCAATGATTACTAATTATTATTAATTATTATTTAATAATATTTATGAATTAAAAATTATTACTAAATATTAATTATTTACATTTTAATAAAATAGATAATAATAAATATTGATTATTGTTAGTAAATAAGTAATAACTACTATTAATTACAAATTATTATTCGTGTTTATTAATTAAATAGTAATTAATTAATAAATATGAAAATTAACTATTAATATTTATTTACTAAGTGATATTCAATATTAATTAATCCATAATATTTTTTAAATTTCTAATTAAGAGTACTTATTAATTAATTGAAAATTATTAATCATAATTATTAATTATTAAGTAATTAATTGACATGCATTATTACTAAATTATAATTATCAACTACTTACTAATATTAAATATTAAATAATCCAAATTAATTATTAAATTACTAAGACTATTTATTAATTAATGACATATTATTATTCGTATTAATTAATTAAATATTAATTAATTAATATATTTTAATATTAATTAATAATTGTCAACTACTAATTGATATTAAATTTTAATTAATTTATCTATAATATTTATTAAATTGTCAAGATTAATTATTAGGTAATTACAAATTATTTTCCCTATTTACTAATTAATTATGAAATAATTAATAAATATTATTACTAATTAGTAATTAAGTGATGTTTTATTTAACCATAAGAAAATATCTCAACCTTTTATTAAAGAAAAAAGAAAAATTAAAAAGAGAGATGATGAGGTCAAACAAAGAGACAATCCCCCATCTGGAAAAATATTTTAAGAGTCATAAAATGAAAGTTAATTTCCATAGTTGTAGTCTAAGTCATCAGCAGTTTTCCACTCTGAATGTGTATTAGCTTGATTAAGAATCCTAAGTATTGTTGCTTGGATCTTTCTTACTATATAGTGGGATTGATCTTTAAATATTCGGTGGATGCTCTTATAGAAACATTCCTTGGTAGCGTGGACAAATATTTTTGTTACATTCTTTTTACAGGATCCATGTTTTACCCTTCAAATCCACTCTTCACCCCCTTCCAATTATGAAAGTATATTTGAAAGAAACAACTCCACCACTGCCAATAAGTCGAGTGGTGTCCAATAAAATAATCTGTTGTTCTTTATCACTTCCATCATTTGATATGTAGCACCATTTATCAAATTTTGAGGAATTAAAATTTTGCCAAGAATCTTGGATAACTTTACCAAAATCCACAACCTCAGGCTCAAACTAAAAGTCCTCACCATTCCTGGCATGCTAAGAGTACAAGGTATCACTAAAATCCACACTTACGAGATACACATTAGATATAATGACCTACTTTTGAGCGATTCTAAACACCATCTATGAAGCCTCATCTAGGCTAACCATCAAAGCATAAGAAGCATCAACCCTGTCAGATAAAATCCCATTTGGATGAGAGATATCACTTTAAAAAACAAGACCAATAACACCTTCATACATACTGGCTGGAGAACCTGATCCAACCATATCAGATCCCATAGGATTAATATGCATCTCAACTCCAGCTTCATCCAATCATATAAAAGTTTTAGAACGACCATCATTTGATGTTACATCCTCTATGGGATCTGAACAAGCATTAGAGGGTCTAATTTTATCTCTAGTTAGAGTCTCATCTTACACTGACCCCTTTCCCTTCAAATTAGGTATATGAGAATTGCATTTCTCAGAGGTTGGAACATCAACCCCACTGGAAAATGGATTTCTTGGGACATCTATATCATGATCAAGGAACTTTTACACAACATCATCCTTTATTTTTGGATTCTTGCGATAGAGGGCAGCTGGATGACCCTTCATCCCAACCTCTCACATCAGACCTTCCTCTAACATAACTCCAACGAGTGGCTAACATACATACAATCATTACAGAAAAGATTTTTTCTATCATACTCAACATAAATTTGAAAATCATCAATGGTAGTAGAAAGAGTTACCTTATCAATAATGGTTTAATTGAGGTAAATCTCCACCAAGATCTTGGAAAATTACCCAAATTGAACATACTCAGTTTATTTATCAAGATGTATATGAGTCTCAATTATCATGATGATATCATACAGGATCCTCAGATGTGAAAGGATCTAATTGAGACCATGAAGATGAACCTGAACATGAAAGAAGACATTTCCTAACTATGATACATTGAAACCCAAAGACTATTCATGTAGATAAATCCAGTAGGGCTTCAAGAACATAGAACCAATGCTCCACACCAAAATATTTGAATAATCTGAAGAGAAAAAATAGTGAAAAAATTGTGACCAAAGGAAACACACTTCCAGTTAGATATCCCCACAAAAAAATACAATGAACTGAATCATTTAGCTTCTAAGGATTCTCACCTTTTAGTGAAACAAGATGTAAAATCAGGGAGTTTTCCCCAATTGAATGTCTCTGGGAAAATGTTTCATAGTTTGTTTTAATATGAGTTGTTTATCCCTTTCGAATGATTCTTCTAGTACAAGAATACTTGAAATAAGCCAAAGAAGGTTGGACACCATCCAATTTTAGACCAGTACATCCATTCACACTCATATTTTGGTTTGGAACCAGTGAAGTACCGATCAAATGAGATCTACATGCATCAACTTCATCACTCACCATGACAACAACTAATTTCACCATAGATCTATGCATGCCACCAACTCCAATCTACATCACATTCATCCCAGAAACTGGTGGATCCAATTTACATGGAAAATTTTGATTCACCAATGCTACAACAGAAGTCCGAGGGATTGACACACACCACCTTTGGTTGGCCTCACATCCTTCCAAGCAACCGACATATCTGATTTACACAAAATATATCAATTCACCATCATTGCAATAGAAGTCACCAAGGATAGATGCGTGCTGCCTTCAGTCATCCTCGTACCATCATTTTGAATAGCTTCCTCACCGCCAGCCAAAAGCACAGATCCAAGGAAATGAGATAAAAACATAGAGAAACCCAAAAATGAAGAAGAAGAATCTCCATTGAGGTAGTGCTCCCAAACCCACACCTCTGCCATATTTCTATTATTTTAGTAATTATGTGATATTAAGTAGCAATCAATTCATAATAATTATTGGAATAAATATATTTATTATTTAAAAATATTTTATTATAATTCAATAATTATTTAAATAAATATAAATATAAATATATTTATAATTAAATTTATAAATAAATATATTTAAAAATATTTGTATATAATTATAAATATATTAATATAAGTATATATATTTATATAATTATATATATATATATAATTACATATATTTATTAATATATAAGTATATATAATTATAAATATGATGAATATATTTATTTATAATTTTATAAATACCTTGTTTAAAAAATTATATATATATTTGATTTATTAATAAATATAAAATTATTAAATTGTAATTATCCAGGGAAAAAATATTTCATGCATAGAAATAGATTAAAAAAAACTCTAATTACCAATGCAAAAAATCTTAAATTTCAATCCAGATTGGAAAAACAATGGTGAATTCACAATTGAGATATATTTTGAAAATTCATGAAAATAATTAATAAAAATAAACAAAATAAAATGTTAAAATAGTTATAAAAAACCCTAAAATAAGGTGGATGATAGGAAAAAACAAAGGGAGGAGATTGGTAGTGACTGGGCAGTTGAAAGAGAGGGAGGAGAGGCTAGTTCGGTTGTCTATCGATGGCTGATTGATTGCAAGTGGGGAAAGACTTGTGCGACAGTCGACCGACAACAAGGGAGGGAGGGGAGGGTATTCGATTGTCGGTCGATAGGCAAGGCATAAAAGGGAGGGAGGCGAGGACGTTTGGTCATCAGTTTACAAAAAGGGTGGGAAGGAGGGAATCCACTGATTACTCATTGGTCATCGACTGAGGTAGGTGTGATCGAACCCGCCATACATTGGAAGGGGTAGAAATCGGGGAAACATATAGTGGTTGCAAATCAAAGTATAGATCCGGAGAGAAACAAAATAAATCCACACATAGATTTGATTTAGAGGGGATCAGTTTGTTGACAAAAATGATAACGGAGGTGAGGGTTCAGCGAGAGAGGTGACAATAGGGTTCTGCCCGAGCTTGAAGGTGCATAGAAAAGACAAATCTATTATGATTCTTTTTATAAGAACCCGTAAGGATTTTAAGAGAAATTTCAGAAAAGCATTGATAAATAATATTTCTATTAGCTCTAAAATAAAAAAGTTTTGATAAAACTAATATTTATCAGTATAAACATTCTAGCACTAACAATGACTGAATGTTAATAATATATTTATTAATTTATAATTATATATATTTTATAATTATATATATTTATATCGATATATAAATAAACTTAATTATAAATTTAATAACAACATTTATTATTTAAATATATTTGTTATAATTTTATAATTATTTAGATACATGTTTATTTATTTATACTTATAATTATAAATAAATATATTATATATATTAGGTAATTGGGGGTACAATTACAATTAAACACACACACACTGCAAACGTAGGCCGAAAATGCAGACCATAGCTCACCTCAAGGGGATAACCCACCCATCAAGCCTTATTTATTCAATACATGGCTCGTAGGTCCAGTGGGCATGAAGCCCATTACATGGTTTGTAGGCCCAGTGGGCATGAAATCCCATTGTATGGCTCGTAGGCCCATAATTTTAACCCAATGACCCATCAATGAATAATAATTCTATAGTACCCATGCTGCTACAGTACTTGCTATAGTGTTGTCGCTGCTACAGTTCCTGCTACAGTGCCCACCACCAACATAATGTCGCCTTTGCTACAGTTCTTCCACTACAACAGTTCTGCTACAGTACCACTACGATGTTGTTATAGTACATTCGCTCCATGGGTTTTGAACCCCAAACATTAATTTTGTATTATAGGGTGCTTATCACTTAGCCAAACCCCAACTACATTATAAATAAATATATTTAAAAATATTTCTATATAATTACAAATATTTCTATATATTTATAATTATATTTATATAATTATACATATTTTAAAAATTATAAATATAATGAATATATATTTTTTCAATATATTTTTTATAATTTTATAATTATATATATATATATATATTTGAATTATAATTAAAAATAAATATATATAAAAATATTTCTATATAATTTTAAATATATTTAATTAATTATATATATTCATATTATTGTATATATTTATAAAATTATATAAATAAATATAATTATAAATTTAATAACTGTATTTACTATTTAAATATATTTATTATAATTTTATAAATACATATATATATATACATTTATACTTATAATTAAAAATAAATAAATGTAAATATATTTCTATATAATTAAAAATATTTTTATATTTTTATAAATATATTATATAATTATATATAATTATATAATTATATATATTTATAACATTATAAATATAATAAATATATTTTTTATTCAAAATATATTTATTATAATATTGTAATTATTTTAATATATATATTTTATTTTGATTGTAATTATAAATAATTATATTTAAAAACATATCTATATAATTTTAAATATATTTATATTATTATATATATATTTATAATCATATATATATTTATATCAATATAAAAATAAATATAATTATAAATTTAATAAATATATTTATTATTTAAATATATTTTTTATAATTATTTAATTATCTAAATAAATATATTTATTTATAATTATATTTATAAATAAATATATTTAAACAGAATGCACATATAATTATTAATATATAATTATAAATAAAATTAATATATTTATTATTTAAATATATTTATTATAATTTTATAACTATAAATAAATATATTCCAAAAGTTTTTATACATAATTATAAATATAATTATATAAATAAATAAATAAATAAATAAATAAATAAATAAATATGAATAAATATAAATAAATAAATAAATAAATATATATATATTAATACAAATGTGGTTTTGATCTTGGATTTGGTATCCCAAATCCATAACCCTGCAAAATTTTATTAAAAAATTTAGGCCAAACATACACACACACCTTGGCATGTAGACCCACATTCTTGTAAGAATCCAAAGAAAACAACATAAAGGCCTAAAGTCCCAAAGGCCCTAAACATCAATGCCATATAACCATGATGTCAACCGACAAATGCCGACTATGAAGACCTTGCTCACCCGACCGCATTGATGTGACTACATGAAAAAATGAAACTTGAGGACATCATCATGAACAAAGTACTGATCACCCGAGGATGTCTTCATGCCCTTTAGTGTTATCACTCTCGTGATCATGCTTGTCCCTGATGCCCATCATTGGAGATACCAGTTTGCATGTCATTAGTGGGAATTACTCACCGTGGATGTCCCAAACCATCGACAGCTCATGGTTGCTAAGAACATCGCACCATCGACATCCCATAACATCTATAGTCATCTATCAACCACCATCAACAATCATCCCCATAATAATTATGCATCCCGCTCGATCATCCCAATGACCTAAAAAAAGAAATCCCAAAAAACGTATCCCAAAACATTTTTCCAACATGCCAGCCTATCACCAGCCTCCCAAATTCATCTCGACCATATAATGAGGTCTCCCCTATGCACATCCCAAACAATCATCAAGGAAATTCTCACTGTAACACCCCATGATTTCATAGTACTTTACCTCTTTAAAGTAATTCAATAGCTTGCACCTCACACAACATCGAGTTTGAGCGCACGACAACTTACAAAACTAGCAGTTCAAAAGCAGTTATGAATAGTATTAACTAAATTTTGAATTTTATATATTCCATATAATTTTAACATCCATATTATGTGTTTCTTAGACATAATACAAGAACAAATTCATTTTTTTAGATAAAGGATGTTTTTTTTCAAAAAATCCAATTTTACCACCATTTAATGGAAAACCCTTTTTAAATACAATATTTGACACTTTTACATATTAAATTTAACAAAATAAACTTCTTCTTTAGAATAGGGACATAAAAATTTAGTTTTGATAAATTTTTGGGGTTTTTTCTGATAACTTTTATATTTGGGTGAATAGTGAAAAATACTAAATTATAATTGAATTTTTTATAATCAAAATAATTTATAGTGTTCAATTAAACATTTGAATTGTTTGTAAGTATAATTAGATTAAATTTTTCCCATTTAATCCAATTTTGGTCATTGGAATTAATTTCACTTTGAAATTATACTTAAACAAGTGTCAATCTTTTGATAGTTATTGTTTCTTAAAAACACGCTATTTGTTTTGACAATGGGAATTAATTTTAAATTAATTAATGGAACTTCTATGTTTTGAATTGGGTAAAATAGAAATCATTTTTGAATTTGGAATATCAAATATATATTAGGCTGAATTTTTGGTATTTTTCTGAAAAAATTCAATTTTTGATGAATAGTAAAACCACTTAGTATTAGTTAAAGAAAACTGACTTTTTCATTTAAATGAAAATTTACTGCTTCTATGAATTGAATTTCAAAAATTTGACATATATAGTTGATATTATTAAATTAAATGTGGTTCAATTATATGAAAATACTTTTTGGTGAATAGTTACTTTTGACTTTTATTTATCACGGTTAAAGGTAAATAGCTCCTCAGTGCGTCGGTAGGTCTCATGAGATAATTAGACATGGAATATGGCTGAGACCTTTCCCAATTTTTGATATATGGTTTTTGATGAGGCCTTAATCATTTTTAGACATCATGGTTGTGGCCTTGACATAATGTTTCAGAATGTCCTGCATTATACATTCCCTCATTTTGAAAATAATATTGATGTTTTATTTGGTTATTCGACTAGTAGAATCCCCATGATTATGTTTTATTATGGAATTATTTACTCATCTCATATTCCTGCCATAAAGTTTTCATGTTTATTATTTGTAAAGTCATGTGTTTCTAATTATTCACCATTCCTAATATTTATGTTATCTTCCACTATATTTCTTACTCTTACCGAGCATTTGAGCTCACCCATTTCTTATGTTTCATTTTCCCAGGATATGAAGAAGTTAGTTATGAGTGACTTGCAGGCATAATCTAGGAAGATTGGATGTTTCCAATGGAATAAATTAGTGTTGTTTTTATTTTCAAGTTGTAATGTTAAACTTATGTATGTATCTTGTTTCCAAGACTACTAAACTGATTGGTCCTTCAAGACTTGATTCCTTGTAATCATGCCAATGTATTAAAATAATGCACCAGATCCCAGATTCTGGGGTCAGGGCATTACAGTTGGTATTAGAGGAAGTTTAGTACAAACCTTTGAAACTAGATTTAGATAAACTTTGATTAGATCACATTACCCTAAGATAGACTTTGAGGATTAGTATATAAGAACTTCCTAGAATTTTGGTAATGTAGAGATTTTGTGTATTTTTTAAGAAATACATCATTGTCTAAATACGAGCAGGTAGAGGCGACTCTGACACATATGTACCTAGGATTGAAAAATCTCACAATGAGTTTTGGGCTTGACCCGGGGTATCCTGGTACATGACAACAGGTCTTGCTGCGCTCTTGGTTATGACACACCCGGGGGATATGCTTTGGATAATTTACATTTTCTTTACAAACCGATTTGAAGGATTTTAATATAAGATGAAAATAAATGACCTTGGTTAGTCTTAAGGTGTTTCAAATTGAAAATAAGGTGTCATGATATTTTCTAAATGATTTTATGACTATTGTTACTCACACAATGCTTTCTAGTTTTAGTCAATGGATGGATTCCAAGGAAGTCATATTAACTTTGAGCATGATGTTCAAGGTTGGAACATTGGTGGAAATGAGTGAAAAAATGGAATGTTGAAAGGCATCATGTTCATGCCGAATCAATTTTACAAAAATATGATCAACAACATATATATTAACCAATACCCAGACTCAACAAAGAAGAGAAAGGAGATGAATGATATGAGCTCCAGTAGTGGAGACCATGGAGAAAAGAAACCTCAATTTACATTATATAGGAAATACAGAAGAAGACACCCAGGAAAGTGTCTCAATGGAACAAATAAATTCTTTATGTGTGGGAAATAAGGACATAAAGTAAAGAATTGAATAGAAAAAAATGAAGAGTACTATGGAAGAAAATAAAAATGGTCCCAAGAATCCATTTATAGTTATTTGCCATAAATTTAGGGGACTTGGCCATTACCCAAGTGAATTCCCTATTCTATAGGATATCCTCTTGGTCAAGGAATAAGATATGTGAAAATAAATGGATGACAAAATTTTTAGAAGTATTAATGCTCTTTGTTTATGGGATTACTTTGGAAGAATTTTCTCTTGTATGTGTAACCCTGCAGTTTTTCATGTGAAAATGATATTTGAGGAAGAATTATCTTTTCTCTTATGGATATAGTTATAAATAACCATTTGGTTTTATATGATCCTTGAATTTTAGGCATTTACATGTTATTAAATTTTGGGATGAAAATGCGAGGTATGAGATAACATTTGTGGTTAAATTATGTTATGGTTATTTTAAGGAATTTATATCATTTTGGTAATGTTATAAAATATAGTTTTTAAAAAAGGAAAACACGCAGACTGTGTGACAACCCATCGCGTCGGACAAAACTGTGGGAATTGAACCCACAACTAGAGTGCGATTGGGATTTATCGCCTACCATTGGACTACGTGAAGTTCGAGGTTAGTGTGACTAATTATTTTTAGTTAAATGATTTTATTAAGTGATTTTGGACCTTATGTATTATTAAATGGATATCCTTAGTATAAGAAAATTATTTGGTGATTAAGTGATAAATGTTATTTTGGAAGACATTCGCTCTGTTGGGAACAATATATGTCTAAGGAAAATAGAATACTACGGGATTTCATTTGAGGAGTAATGGTGGAAATTTTTCTATATTTTTATTGTGGATTTATAGTGATTTGAATTATTTATGAAAATGATTAACTTGTCATAGAAAATATGTGACTTGGTTAATTACTTTTAAGTATGTGACTTTAAGAGTAGTCGATGTTATTTGGAGATTAAATTTAACATGGAAGACTACATAATCAAATTCTTATTAGTTTTGGGTTTCAATCTTAGTTAGGATTATATTGAAGGATTTTAAGGACAATTGTTCATTGAAGGTTATTTGTTGAACATTGGGTATTGTTTGTTTAAATTTTGAAGATTAAGAGTAGTATTTCATTCAATAAAGGATTTCCCTTTTTGTGGATCATATGATCATGTAATAACCATTTTGGTATTGGTTAATGTTTAATGACAAGGGAAATATATTGTTCATCCTCTGTGGATTATATTATTCTCTATAAGTTTATTCTAGCGCTTTAGGTGTAACCAAGTCATCTTGAATACTCATCGTTTGGAGAAAAGATGAGTTTGTCATAGAAATTTATTAATGGATGAAACTATAATTATAAAGTAATTATATCTCCCTATACTCTTAGTCAATATCATAAATAAATTCACCAGCATTATGAAAAAGTACTTAAAACAAAAACATTGTTCATTTACTTTTCCTACTGGGTAATCAAAGACCTTTCAACCCATCAAAAGTTTATAGCTTTCAGATCATTAACTTTATCCTAATAATATTCTCGATCACTCTCCATCAGAACGTGAAGATTAGTTTTATCTTCCATATCCATTTTTTCTTACATGGAACCCTAATATGTGTTATTTTCAGTAACCTTCATAATTAGCTTTATATATTTTAAAATAGAGGCCTCATTAATTCATTTTTGATGTGGAATTTCAACTAAGATATTTTAAAAATTCAAAACCAAAGTTTTCAATCCTGGACTTAAATTGAAAGGATGAAATTTATTGAAGGAGGGAAGAATGTAACACCCCAAGGTTTCATATTACATTATCTCTTTAAATTAATTCAATAGCTTGCACCTCACACTATACCGAATTCGAGCGCATGATGACTTACCAAACTAGTCGTTAAAAAGAAGTTATGAATAGTATTAACTGAATTTTAAATTTTATATATTCTAAATAATTTTAACATCCATATTATGTGTTTCTTAGACATAATACAAGAACAAATTAATTTTTTCTTCAGATAAAGGAAGTATTTTTCAAAAAATGAAAATTTACCGCCTTTTAATGGAAAACCCCTTTTAAATCTAATATTTGACACTTTTATATATTCAATTTGACAAAATAAACTTCTTCTTTAAAATAGGGACATAAAAATTTAGTTTTGATAAATTTTTGGTGTTTTTCAGATAACTTTTATATTTGGGTGAATAGTGAAAAATACTAAATTATAATTGAAAACAAATTTTTTAGTCAAAATAATTTATAGTGTTAAATTATACATTTGAATGGTTTGGAAGTATAATTAGATTATATTTTTACCATTTAATCTAATTTTGGTCATTGTAATTAATTTCACTTGGAAATTATACATAAATAAGTGTCAATCTTTTAATAATTATTGTTTCTTAAAAACACGCTATTTGTTACGACAACTAGAATTAATTTTAAATTAATTAATAAAACTTCTATGTTATGAATTTGGTAAAATATATATAATTTTTTAATTCGGAATATCAAATATAACTTAGGCTGATTTTTTGGTATTTTTCTGAAAAACTTCAATTTTTGATGAATAGTAAAACCACTTAGTAGTAGTTAAAGAAAACTGACGTTTTCATTTAAATGAAATTTTACCGCTTCTTTGAATTTAATTTCAAAAATATGACATACATTTTTGTTATTAGTAATTAAAATGTGGTTCAATAAGATGGAAATAATTTTTGGTGAATAGTAACTTTTGACTTTTATTTACCACGATTAAAGGTAAATATGGTAATTCAGGGTAAAAAGAATATTACAACAATAAATAATTACCTTTATAATTGTATTAAACTTATCGGATGAGTCATGGACGACCATGGGCATCCTTGGGTCTATTTTGGGACCCCATTGAGCCACTTAAGACTGATAATGACACTTTATTTTAATTAACTTAAAGTAAAGACAAAAATGAAATTAACAAATATCTTTTAGTATATAAATTTTTACATGGGGTTATATAATTAATATTTTTGACTATAAATATTCATTGTAAATATAAAACAATTTACTACATTATGGTATTTTTTTTATAATTTTTAGACATCAAATAAATTAAATTATTTATTACACAATAATGATGCAGTATTTACTTCTTTAATAAATGATTTAAATAAATAAGATTATTAATATTATAACAATATAAAAAACCTGTCCAATTCTTATTTTATGATTTTATTTCAAACATTATTCATCTTATCTTACACAATAATGAGTTTTGGACCTTTTGAAACTGAAGATAAGTTTATAATAAAATAACATTTTCAAACTTTCTTAAAGAGCCCCTTCACTCCCTTATAAAAGGAAACCACTTATAACCCATTACTCACACCTCTAAAGCCCCTTGGCTAATCCAACCCCTACCCAAATAATCTATCAAGATCCATCTCTTCCACTTAGAAGCCTAACCTTAGGCAGAAGTCACTTCAAGGAGTCCTTTTGGTTCAAACCAAAGGGAGTTACCCAAATTAAAGGTAATGGTTTCTCTTAACTTCTTCTATTGTATTTTACTTATCCAACCCCTAAACTATTTTTATTACTTTATTTTATAACAACACCAACATAATAAATATAATAGGTTGTTTTTATGAGAAGTATTCAAACTACACTTACACACCCCTCCATCTAATGGGTAAAGAACATACTGTTTCTGTGGATGGAAAACTAACGCCTCACGAAACGATGATTGTTCAATTATCACCTACCACCTCTCATGGTGGCCATTAAGATGAAACTGTATTTATATATGATATATATTATTTTTATGTTTTATTTATTCTTATATATTTTCAATTTAAAACATACCTTTATGGTTCCCATAATGGGTAAACACGATAATTTCATTTGAGGTAGTGCATTTTACCGCCCCCTCAAAGTGATATGACTCATTAATTCCTTATGTGGGATGTATAAAGGATGGATTTAATGATATTATATATTATATTATACTGGAATTGTAATATACCTATGTATACTTATGTTTTAATTCCATTAAAATACGAAATAGAAATGAAAGTAGCGTTCATACATATGTACGACTTACCATCTCCATGAATGGTGCATTTAATTTCTTATCTCCAAATGTTATGTAATGTTATAAATAAATATATATAATGGATATATAATATATATATATGATATCTAAATCATTTATATCATTCTAGAGATAATGTAATTTTTACCACATGGACAAATTGTAATTATAACAAGTTCATTTTTGACTCAAGTCCCGAACATCGATAAAATATCAAATATGGAATCAAATAATTAACAAATTGTTATAGCAAGGTAATAAGTGATATAAAAGGAATAATAAAATTAAAAAATGTTCTTAATCAAGTAGAAATTAACATAATTTTATTATTCAGGAAAAACAAGGAACATACAAGACAAGTCGGACTTAAGGTAAGGGGTTTCTTATCTCACTCATAATTTCATGAGATTTCCATTGTTCACCACTTATTTATTGCATGTGGTGTATTGTGTACTAACATTTGATATATATTATCATGATTATATTTATATTCATTTTATTCTGTGATTATTTTGGTGGTTATTAACTTTTTTTCATATGACTCGATTGATTACAACGTGGTAAGGGGTTTTCATCTCACTTTTTATTCCTGTGAGATTCATGCTAGATAGGCCACTATTTCTTTTGTGTAGTGTATATACTGCCCATGATTGTATTCTTGGTTTAATATAATTTAATTTATGGGTATTAATTCTTAATTTTATGATCCTTCTTTCATGGGGTGTATGTTTCATGAGTTACCAGATCGGTAAGGGAATTTCAAATTTCAATTTAGACTCATTAGGCTTTACACATACTTCATTGATTATTTTACTCCAAGATTATGTGTGGAATCACTATTTATTATTTATATAGTAATTTACACTACAATTTTTTTTGGATATACGTTTGATACACATAATCACTCTATTTATTATTTCTCAAGTCATTGATATGAACTTGATACGAGTAATCTTAAGTCAATTTCCATTCATTGAGTTAAACATCCAAGTCATTGGTGTTGTTTTTACTAGAATATGCGTGAATGTCCTATGATTAATTTACACTGAATATCCAATCATATTGAGTGTATTTATATTTTCCACACATAATTATGTCCTTGATTTATCCTTAACCCAATGATACGATCTTTATAAGGGATTTCTTCTCAATTTACATTCTATTGAGACTTCTTTGTTGTTATATTCCAATTCACTCTTATATGGCGTATATAATGTACTTTGACATTGCATATCATGAATCCATTTATTATCCATAAATTATAAAGTTTTAATTACCTCAATTATTTGTATCCAAGTTTCTCTCTTTTGGTTAGGAACTCTAACTAAAATATCATTTTAAATGTTTTAAAGATTTATTCTTATAAATCTTTCTCATTAATGTCCATGTTTTAAAAATGGTTTTAAGGATTTATTTATATGGAAATTAATGTTTTGAAAATAAAATTCCTTTTAAAAGTTTCAAAGTGGTACGGGACACTTTGATTCAAAAATCTATTTTAAATGGATTCTTTATAAATAGTGTGACTTTAAATGTTTTCAAGAAAAAGGGGGATATTTCACTCAAATAGTTTTGATGATTATTTTCATCTACGTCAATATCCTTCATTATTATTGATTGAGGTTAATATAAAATAATACAATCTTACATATTGTATTTAATGAGTTATGTTTGACTGTGAATGTACTATTTTTATACCATTCATAGTTTATGGTTAAAGTATTGACATTTCGTATGCTAGTTTTAATATGAATGTTTATGTCATGTTTCAAACTTTTTCATATGAGGAATGTATTAGACTTAGTAAGTGATGGGTGGAGCCCGATATAGCTCCTCAATGCATCGGTAGGTCTTATAATATAATTAGACGTGGAATTGGCTGAGGCCTTTCCCAATTTTTGATATATGGTTTTGGCCTAGGCCTTAATCATTTTTAGATGTCTTGGCCGAGGCCTTGACATATTGTTTCAAAATTCCCCACATTATACATTACCTCATTATGAAAATAATATTGTTGATTTATGTGGTTATTATACTAGTAGAATACCCTTGATTATGTTTTATTATGGCATGGTTTACTCACCTCATATTTCTTCCATAAAGTGTTCATGTTTATTATTTGTAAAGGCATGTGTTTTCAATTATTCACCATGCCTAATATTTATGTTATCTTCCACTATATTTCTTACTCTTACTGAGTGTTTGAGATCACCCCTTTCTTATGTTTCATTTTCCTAGGATATGAATAAGTTAGTTATGAGTGACTTTCAGGTATAATCTAGGAAGCATGGATGTTTCTAATGGAATAAATTAGTGCTGTTTTTCTTTTGAAGTTGCAATGTTGAACTTATATATGTATATTGTTTCCAAGAATACTAAACTAATCGGTCCTTTGGGACTTTATTTCCTGTAATAATGCCAATATATTAAAATAATGCATCGGCTCCAGGATTCTGGGGTCAGGGCATTACACTCATCCCGCTCAATACTTGAGGTTCAAGTCACTACCGGACCAGAGTAGCTACTAACACCAACGTAGTTGAACTAGCTTGGTACATGCCCCTATAAAGAGGTCTAACCATTACCATCTATGGCCACTACCATTTTTCTCTAGCCCACTCAGTCGCCATCCCATCAAGTGGTGGGCCTCTAAAACCTCCATCCATTGTCCTTGCCGGCCTCCGTCATTCGTCGATATCTCTACTAAAATCCTTCTCCCTGTCATCTGGATTATCCTCTAAGGGCCATGCCCCACTGTCGCATGCAGTCTCAAGACACACACCACTACTCCTCCAAGATCCATCATAGACAAAACTCAACACCACAACCGCCGCTTAGGTTCCACACCCGCAACTTTAGATAGTCACATGCTTTCCCATGTCGAGGACGTAACCATCACTAGTCTCCTCTATCCTATCACCAACCAACATCACATATGTATATATATATATATATAAATATATATATTTCTAAATATATAAATATATAAATAAATATATTTTTAAATGTTTTTATATAATTATAAATATATTTATATAATAATATACATATATATATAATTATATATATTTATTAATATATAAGTATATATAATTATTAATATAATAAATATATATTATTTAAATATATTTATTATAAATTTATAATTATTTAAATAAATATATTTATTTATAATCCTAATTAAAGATATATATATAATTATAAATATATGTATATAAATATAAATCTATTTATATAATTACATATGTTTATTAATATATAAATATATATAATTTCAAATATAATAAATATATTTATTATTAAAATATATTCATTATAATTCTATAATTATTTTAATATATATATTATAATTTTATAATTATATATATATAATGTGTTTGGGGGTACAATTACATTTAAATATAGACACACCTCACACAGAGGCCATAAAGGTAGACCATAGCCCCCCAAGAGGATAGCCCACCCATCAAGCCTTATTTATTCAGTACATGGCTTATAGACCTAGTAGGCATGAAGCTAATTACATGGCTCGTAGGGACAGTGGGCATGAATGCCCATTACATGTCTCTGAAAGGCTAGATTTTTGACCCAAAGGCCCTCCAGTGAATAATGCTGCTAGAGTAACTGAGCTACTACAACACATGCTATAGTGCTGCTATCGCTATAGATCCTACTATAATTACCACCACCAGTACTGTGTCATCGATGCTATAATCTGGTACCACTACAGTTCTGCTATAGTACATATACAGTATAAATACTGTGCTATAATAATACCTACACCTAATGGGGTTTGTACCCCCAACCTTGAAGTAGTATTATAGGGTGTTTTACCACTAAGAAAAACCCCTAACAACAAACATTTTATTTGGGTAATGAGGTATAGGTGGTTTCTATACCACGTTATTCCTAGGACCACCGCATCACCTCCGTGCCACACACCCACAACTAATTTTGAGTGTGGCATGAATTGAACCTGAGCCAGTTCCATTGCTAGGGAGTGACATCTTACACGGTACCACTAAGCCAACCGCGGTTGGATTTAAATTTATATATATATTTATTATTTAATAAAAACTTTTTTTAAAACATTATATATATTTTTAAATTATTAATATATATATATATATATATTAATATATCATTTTTATATTAATTATAAACATGCATTTTTTAATTAATGTTTATAAATATTTTTTTTGAATATAAATATGATAATTATATATATATATATATTAATAATATTTTTTTATTAAAAGGTTTTATTAGTGATAAGAATAGCACTGATAAAGATCCACCTTTATCATCATTAAAAAAGGTGCTGATAAAGGGTACACCTTTATCAATACTTTTAGGTAGTGTTGAAAATGGTGGCCCGTTTATCCTCGCTTTTAAAAGTAAGAGCTGCATATGGGCCAATCTGTGGTAATGGGAGAACCTATTCTTGAACAAGTTTCTAAAACATTATAATAGTTGGGCTCATCATGGAGAAGAATATATTAGATTTCATCATTCATAAATTTTTTAAATGGATTTTGATGTGAGGAGGAATGATATGATGTATTAAATGCTTACTAAAATTATATGAGGGTTGGATTTTGAGTGCATTGACATCCAGAATGTTAAGACTAGAGAGATTAGTCCACGCTCTAGTGCATATCATTATTCTTTTATGTTTTATGAAATACTTGATGATGCACAAACTAAATTATATTTTGGGTGTACTGCTTACAATAAAGTGTCATTTATCTTCGATTTGTTTCTCTTTAAGGCTTTGAATTATTTGTTAGAAAAATCATCTGACATGCTATTGGTGTTTTTGAAAAAATTACTTCCTACTGAAGCTATGATTCCTGAGTCGTATTACTATGATCATAAGTTGACAGATAACTTAGGTTTCACATATGAGATCATAAATGCATGTGAAAAAAAATTTATATTATCTAGAAATGAAATTCACCACTTGGATAATATAGTTTGTGACTCTTCCAGGTGGGAATATAATGGGGAAATCCAGATCAACCAAGTCAGTCTATGAAATTGGGGAAATTGATTACTTTAAAACAAATGAAATACTTTCTACTGAATCCAAGGTTGAAAATATTATTCATGTCATCTAATGTTTCTAAATTAATGAAAAGACATGTGGAAAGTAATAAGGAAAGTGATATTCTAACCCACTAGATAGAATCTCTTTCATGGAATGAGTTCGAACAGAGGCACCCCAACTTTTCTAAAGATAATCGTAATTTCCAATTAGGGTTGGAAATAGATGGATTGAATCCATTCAGGTCTGTAGTTGGTGAAACTTGTTAAAAACCTTATCTTTATTTCACATTAATACTTGGTTTTTTACAAAATAATACACTTAATACAACTTGTATGATTTATAAGTATAGTTTCTTTTGGAATTAGGTACATTACATAACAACATAAAACATGGAATACAACATCTTTATTTATTTTGTTAACATGCTCAAAATACTCCTTCCAACTTAAAATTGCATGGGATAACCTAGGGACATACATAAGAAACAAGTGAGATATAAATCCCATTAAGGGAATAAACATGGAATAAGTGATACATGTTAGGTAGAAAATAGGCTTATCAATTAGGAATTAAATTAACATGAATAATAAGGCATAATATAACATGATAATCATAACGCAGGAAATGTGACGACTGCTTAAACCACTGAATCATAAACACAAGACAAGGATAAAACCACCAAGAAATCATGGTGGGAAAAGATCCATAAAGGAATCAGGTTCACTCACTATCCAAACGTTACATATCATGATACTAAACATTACTCAATGTATAGAGCAATATTTGGTCTCACCCATCATATTCATTTCATTCTCATACTTAATAATTCCACATAGATCACACAACAAGGATTCATTCATCATCATAATTTATTCCATGATCAAGGAATTTGAAATACATATATGTAATTCCTCAATCAATAAATATATGTACATAAAGGTGAATACCTTTGATAGAAAAATGGGTACGGTATTCACTACAAAATTGTTTTTTGTATGGAAAATCGTGGTGAAATTTTGGCAGCATAACACCATTACTTAAAAATTAATAAAAAAATGGCTGATGAGAGCTAAAGGGATATATAATCATTTGAAAATAAAATGGGTATTAATAGGGACATGTAAATACATGTACCAACTCTAGGAAATGGAAATATAATGCATAAGTTCATAAAGAAACCTGAATAAAGAAGAGAAGGTGGGGATCCCTTATGTAATTTCAGTATAGTAACATCTTAGGTAAGAGTACAAATGAGGGAGGATAAATGACCCCTCATTCAAATAACATCAATTTTACAGTATGTTAATGATAAAAAATGAATCAAAATATAACCAATTGAAATTAAAATAACTAATTTCATAGAAAGTTCTTGAATGTAAAAGGAGGAGAGGAAGGTGAGGATCCCTTACTTGATTGTGTCACTCCAAAAGCTTGGGAGGGGATTCTTAAGAGCCTGAGAGATCCTTGGTAGGACTCTAGATAGTGGAGGGAAAAGTATAGACAAATCTATGCAAGTAGTGCACTTGGATAAGAGGCAAGATCTAGATCCTCAAGAGACAGATTTTACTAATGCTGTTAAGGTTTCCATAGAAAAGGATTCTACTCATATGGATAGACTTCCTGATTTACTGGAACCCTCTAACACAGGGGATGATTCTAAAACTATTATTGTGGCTAAGGAACAGAATATGATCACCCAAACCCAGGAAGCCGAAGGGGCTGAACAGGAGGAATCCTTTAAAACCAGTGATGTTCCTCACGAAGTATAAGACCAGAATAAGGAATTAGAGGATAATTTCTTGAAATAAATGGCCATAAAGGGAAAAAAACTCATGGTGGATGAATATGGATACATCAATCCTAACCCTAGGAAAACTAGGAAAAGGAGAGATTACTCACAGATGGAAATAACCATCACCACTCGCTCTATCAATACCACTAAGTCTCTCAATAATGAGATAGTTCATGACACTCCAGCTGATGTGGCTAATGAGATTACACCACAACTCTCCCTTGATGAATAATTAATGAAATTTGATGCTCATTGGGAAGAGCAAAAAGGATTGGCCTATGAGAAAATGAAAAGTGGTGAAATTTCTATTGAAACATTTCATAAAGTTGAACTAGGTATTTCGAGGAGAAGAAGGCTATTAACCCTCCAGAATTCCTGTTGACTACTTCTTATGTAGTTTGCTTCAGATCAGATATATTTGACTGAGTTTTTTCATTGCTTATGTACTTTTAAGAATTGTGATTTGGAACTGCTTCTAAACCTGCCTTTGAGACTGTACTGCCAATATTTCATGGACTCTGGATTTTCTATACAGTGAAAAAGTTTCTGATTTGTTGGGATTCCTTTAAGCTCATTTGGTTTTCTTTTTCTGGGATGAGCTCAAGATTAGGATGATTTTTGATGAGCAGTATGCTTTGACATCTTTTTGAAGCTCTCTTAGGATGTTTTCTGTCTCTGGTTTTGATGTTAAAGGTTTGAGTTAGCTGGAATTCTCGAGTTCACATTTTTGCTTGACTTTTCATACATATGTTTGGTTGCGACCTTGCCTTGATGATGAGCTGATTTGTTCTGGAATATGAGGTAACAGAATGCTGAAGACATGCTGGGTCTGATCTCTCTCTATTGGCAGTTCGTGCAGATCTTCTTCTGGAGCCTTCTGAAGGTGCATACCCTATTTTGTAATGTTTTACTTTTGCTGGTATTTTTCTATTTTTTAGATGGTGTATTATTTTTACACCTCGGGATTTCCTTGTAACTTTTCTATTTAATAAATTCCTTCTTACATGGATTGGGAAACCAATCCATGTCACCTTCTACAAAAAAAAATTATGGAATTAAAAAATAAATAAAATAAAGTCAAAGTCATATTATTTTAAAGTAAAAAATATATTTGGTCATTTATCCCAATTTTAGTAATTAATGCATCACTTTTGGGACATTATGATGCCATAATACACAAAGTAAATTTATATGGTATTTAATTTTTACCCGAAAATTTGACTGTCTTAGAAAATTATGAAAAAGTCACCATTGGATAATTTCAACATTATTATTCCAGAAATAAAATTAAATTTATCTAAATAAATTTATAAATATTTTAATTTTCACTTTTAAAACAAAATCACCATTTATTAATAAATGTTGGGTTTTTTGACAATAACAATTTTCCAACCCTTATAAAAATTAGATTTGAATTCATAAAAATTATATGATCATTTATATATGATAAAAACTATTTAATAATATTAAAATATTATTTATTTCAAAAATCCATTAATTTGTAAATTTATTAACTGAATTTGAATATTAACCAAAAATACAATTTGTGCTTTATTGTATCAAAATAAAAATAATTTACAATGTAACAATAATAGGATGAAAATATATTCATTATTATATAAAAAATTACATATTCATATTTATAGGGTATTTATATATATCCCTTTAATAAACTAACAAATTCCCTAATAGTAAGGTGTGTGATGGTGGGACTTTTATGGGGCAGTTAAGAGAATATGGATTTGTCCATGATCTTGATGAGATGAATCTTCTCCCATAAATAGTTTATCACATGATTATATTGTTTGATATCATCATATTATTTGTCAATTTAAAATCCTAGAAATGTTATCTCCCTCGAAATCCATGATAAATGGGTTTCATAGGGTGCGATCTTAATGGTTGAGGCCATCACTTCCTTTTTCAGAGTCAATTGGAATTGTTAAAACCCTATATTTATTATAATCATGTGATTACTATTAAATGACTATATTATAAATGGTAATGATACTTAATGGTATTTTAAATTCAATTGGATATAACAAAATAAAATAAGTACATGTGTTTTCTCTAATCATGTTATATAATAATACATTTAATTAAATCAAAAGGGGAATTTTATTTATAACAGTTTAGTTCATTACAATATTCTCCCTTAAGGAATTTCATCCCTAAAATTTTGTTTTCCCACACTAAAATAGATGAGGGTAACTCTATTTAATCACCTCCTCTGGATCCCACGTTGTTCCTTCTAACTTGTGGTTCCTCCACAACACTTTGAAAATGTGCACTGTCTTATTTCCTAGAACTTTTTTCCTATGATCTAAGATCTTTTCATAACTTATCTTCATAGGAGAGATCATTCTACAATAAAACTACCTATGTATTGAGCACATGTGAGGGGTATTCTATATAATTACTAGGTATACATGGAATACTTCAGGTATGTGAAATATGTTTGGTGGGAGTGTTAGTCGATAGTCCACCGATCCAATACGAACAAGGATCTCAAAAGGGTTGATGTATCTTTGATGAAGATTTACCTTATTCCCAAATCTCATAACTTTATCCCATAGAGATATGAATAGGAATATCATGTCTCCAAAATCAAACTCTAGGTCTTGTCGATGATTGTCAACATAGCACTTCTATCAAATCTGAGTAGCCTTGATGTGCTGCTGAATGGTCTTAACCTTTTCCACCATTTCCTTGACCATTTAAGAACCTAGTAGTTTTCCCCAAATTCATCCAAACATACAAGTGTTATGAACCTCTTACCATAAAGGTATTCATAGGGATCCATTTGGATGCTTTGTGTAAAATACTTTTGTATGATAACTTGACCAGATGAATATGTTGGTCCCATCCTCATTTGAATTCCATAGAACATGATCATAACATGTCTTCCAATGTCTGAATAGTCCACTTATACTATCCATTAGTTTGAAGATTATAGGATGAATTTATGTTTATCTTAGTGTTTATATCATGTTTGAGACTTTTCTAGAACTTGGAGGCAAATATCAGATCTTGATCGGATACAATCAATAGTGGTACTTCATGAATCCTTACCACTTATTTGATGTATATCCATGCAAGTTGATCTAATGATAAGTCCTATAAGATTGTTTTTAAGACGATACACAACAACCCATATATCATTGTTTTCCTAGTATGTCTTTATAAGACCAATGAAAATGTCAATGGTGATGTTCTCCCATTTCCATGTAGGTATGGGTAATGGTTTCATCATCCCCTTAGACTTATGCCTTTCATACTTCACTTGTCAGCATACTATGAACTTTGATATATATTCAGAAATCTCCTTCTTTATATTGTCCCACGAATAGTGCTCACAAAGATATTGATACATCTTTGTGCTTCCTGTGTGAATGGAGAAACGTGAACTATGTGCATCATCCAACAGTTCCTTCCTTAACTCAGGATTTGATGGAACACATAGTCTTTTCCCAAATCTCACAATTCCTTCTTATTCAATTTTAAAATCTAAGGACTTCCCCTTTATCATGTATTCTACATTATTATGTATTTTTACATCATTTCATTGATAATACTTTAAGATTTCCAAAATTTATGGTTGATCAATCATTTGTGAAAGGATTGATGATGTTCCATCCTTTATTATTCCAATTTTCATCCTTTTCAGGTCTAAGAAGATTGGATCCTTCTTAATTATAATCATTGATAAAGATAAAGGATATTTTCTACTTAGAGCATCTTACAATTTATTCTATTTACCAGGGTGGTTGTGGATTAAGAAGTCATATTCCATGATCAGTTGTAACCATTTTCATTGGTGTATATTCATCTATTTCTATGTAAATATATAATTGAGGATTTTGTGATCTGTATATATCTCACACTTCTACCCATATATATAATGCTACAAGATTTTCAATGCAAAGATCATAGCTAACAACTCCTTATCATGCATTGGATATTTTTCTAATGATCTTTCAACTACCATGAAGCATATACTAATAATTTGTCATTCTACATTAACACACATCCTAGTCCCTTATTTTAAGAATTACTAAATACTATAAAGAGTTAACCACTTGTGGGTAGTGTTAGTAGGAACATAGCGATGAGACTCCATTTCAACTACATAAATCTCTCTTCACATTCATCATTCCAAGAAAACCTGAAGCCCTTATGAATTATCTTGGTAAGAGGGTTTGGAAACCATGATAAATTTCTCACAAATGGGTAATAATATACATCTAACCCAAGGAAACTATAGATATCTTTCCTAGATCTTGGCCTCATCCATCCTTCAATTTATTTTATCATTTAAGGTTCCACATATATCCTATTTCTTATGATTATATTCATTAAGATGGATAGTTTCTTTAACCAGAACTCACATTTTCTGTACTTGGTGTAAATATTATCCATTCTTAGAAAAGTTCTCATATGCTCCTCGTGCTCCTCCTTGCTTCTGAAACATATTATAATATCATATATAAATACTTTCACAAATTTATTGAGGTAATCTCTAAAGAAATTGTCCATCAAGTTCATGATTATTTTTAGAGAATTAGTGAGTCCAAAAGGCATCACTATGAACTCATAGTGCCCATACCTTGTACAAAAAGCAATCTTGGGGATATATTCCTTCTTCACCCTTACTTGATATTATCCTGACCAAAGATCCTCCTTGGATAATTATTTTACTCCACATAGCTAATAAAAAATTCACCAATATGAGCTAGAGGATACTTGTTCTTTATCACGATCTTATTGAGATCATGATAATCAATACAAAGTCACATTGAACCATACTTCTTCTTGATGAAGAGGACTGTTGTACCTCATGGTGAATCACTTGGTCATATGAACCCTTTATATAGATTATCCTATATTTTTTTCTTCATCTACTCAAGTTACACAACATCCATTATATACACAGTCTTGGATAATGAAAACTATCCACGTATAAGATCAATTAAAAATTTAACCTCTTAGATAAGAGGAAGACTAGGAAATTACTCGGGAAACACATCATCGTATTCCCTCACAATAGGAATGTCTTAGAGAAGGGTTATTTTCTTAGACTCAATAATTTGAGCTAGATATTCTTATTCATTGGGAAATAATATCCATGATTGTGATAATGATGTTAAATAAGGTCCATCCACCTCATTTAATTTGTCCAGAATCAGTGTTCGATTCTCCATATAGAGAGTGATTTCCTTTTTGTGGAAATTTATGTTGTCTCTGTATAGGTAAAGAAAATACATGCCTAGAATTGTATAAAATTCCATGAAAGGAAGTATAAAAAGTTTTTATTAAAAGTTCATCCCACAAATTGTGATAGGGGAGGAGTTATATATACATGGGATGGAATAATTTCCCAATTTTCAATTTTCACAAACATCTCTACTTCTATTATTTTTAGTGGTGTTTATATAGTTCTACTAAACATTCATGGTATAAAGGAATGGATAAAACTAGAATAAAAAAGCATGTTCTCTATTCTGGAATGAATAACTAGGGTACATGTCACCACTTTGTTGTCGGGATCTACTTCGACAATAGAGATAGAAAAAGCTCAACCTTGCTTCCTTGGAGGCTGTTGGTTGTCTCTAAAAAACCATGTATTAGGGAATTGGTTTACAAAGTGACCTAGTTCCTTGCAGTTTAATAAAAGATCAATGCAGTGAGGGTTGGATGAATTATTCAATTCCTCTATCACATTTGTGGGTTTCTACTATCTGTAATTTCTAGCTAGGTATCCTTACTTCCCATACATAAAAAATTTCTTTGTTCCCCTTCAACAATTTTCGGGGTGCTTCTTCCTGCACCATTGACAAGTGGGATGTTGAAATCTCTTGTCACCATTCAATTTCTCTATTAGAATCCCAGAATTAAATTCCACATTATGTTTATTATCCTCATGATACCTATGAGATTCTCTAATCTCAATTTCCACTTTGAGGGCACATTGTACAATTTACTCATAACTATCAAGGTCACAAATCTCTATAAATTTTCATAGACTAGGTTTTATCTCACAAAATAAGTGGTCAACCTTGTATTTTGGGGTAAAAAAAAAGAAATATGAATATCATGCAAATATTGTGATGTTTTCCTCATACGACCCAATAGATTCATCCTATTTTTACTCAAGGGAGAGGAAATCCTTTTCCATTTTAATTTAGAGAGTTCGAGGAAAATATTTATTGAAAACATGTTCTCGAATTCCTTCCACTCCATTTTGTAGATATCTTCCTCATGATTTGTATTCTTGATTAATGGCCACCACTGATCATCCTCTTCCTCCATGTTATAAACAATAAGAAGAACCATCTCTTGTTTAGAAAACTGAAAGATGGGGAAGAACTTTTCAATGGAGTTGATCCATTGTTCCATGATTAAGGGATCAAATGTTCCACTTAAAGTAGGAGTACTTTGTCATATAAAGCACTCAATCGCTGTTTGTTCTCTTTTAGGTGGTTTTGAATTCTCCTATTGATCCAAGATTATATTGAGAACCTGATTTAGTTGAGAGAGTATTTTCATAAGGTTTTATATTCCTCCTCCCATCGGTTTGCGCATCTCATCGGGTCATTCATCACATTGCCCGTCACATCTATTATTTAACCGATTTCTCCTATTTTTGTCCATTTTCTAGAATAAAGGGAAAATTATGGATGATTATTTAAAACTATTAAACACATAAATTGAAATAAAATGACATTAAAGGGACAACTTAAAAATTAAATTTATTTCCTTAACTTATGGATCTATTGGATTTAATCTATGTTATCGATGATCCATTTACTAACCTATATTATTATGGGTATTTTTTTTGTTCCATTAATAATGGTTCATAATGAGATTATGAACTTAACAAATAATATCCCATGGGAGTGTCAAACCACATGGGTAGTAAGGCCAATTTTCATGTACCGGGTTACCCTGAGTCAAGTCCAGAACACCTTGTCAGATTTATTACTCCTACGTGCATCTGTGCCATAACCATGTCCACTTGTAGTATCCAGACATGGATGGATTTTCTTGATAAAGCACTTACTCTATACTACCCAAAATTTAGGGATGTTTTCTTGTACATAGTTTTGTCCCTAAGTCTTTCACTAGAGTTTTCTAATCATAATCCCAAAAATAACAAATCTTTTCCTATGACACCAACTATAACAACCATTCTATTTATTTTACATTAATACTTGTTTTCTTATATAAGACTAAACTTAATGAAACTTAGATTATAGAGAATACTAGAGTATTTTTGAATTAGTTAAATTACATAACAATATAAAATATGTAATACAACATCTTTATTGAAAACTTCTTCAACATTCTCAAAATACTCCTTAAAACTTAAAACTGCATGGGATAACCTAGGGACATACATAAGAAATGGGTGGGATATAAAGCCCTGTAAGGGAATAAACATGGAATAACTAATACATGTTATACAACAGTCTTATCAATGAGGAATTTATAGAACATGAATAATAAGGCACGATATTACATGATAATCAAAACATGAGAAATGTGGAAACAACATAAAAAACCAAATCATAAACATAGGTCAAGGCTAAACCCACTAAGAAACCATGGTGGAAAAAGTCCCATAAAGGAACTTAGTTAACTTACTATCCTAATTATACATATCATGATACTAAATATTACCCAATGCATTGAGAATCTATCTGTGTGCACATATCATATTCATTTTATTCTAATGATTAAGCATGCCACATATATCATACAACATGGATTTATTAATCATCAAAAATTATTAAAAGATATAGGAATGTAGAATAAATACATTTAAGTCCCCAATAAATAATTACATGTTCAAAAAGATTAATACCCTTGATATAAAAAAGGGTATGGTACTCAATATACAATTGTTTTGGCATGGAAAATCTCGGTGAAATTTCAGCAGCCTAACGACGTTACTTAAAAATTCATAAAAATGGTTAATGAGAGAGAAAGGAATATATCATCATTTGGAAATAAAATAGACAGTAATAGAGACATGGAAATACATTTCCTAAATTTTGGAAATGGAAATAGAATGCATAATTTCATAAAGAAACTTGAATAAAGAAGAGAAGGTGAGGATCCCTTACAAAATTTCAGCATTGTAACGACTTAGGTAAGGGTCCAAATGGGGGAGGATAAATGATACCACATTAAAATAACATAAATTGGATAGTAAGTGAATTATATAAATGAATTAAACTATATTAAATTAAAAATAAAATACTTAATTTCAAAAAATGTGCTTAAATTTGAAAGTAGGAGAGGAAGTGAGTATCTCTTACTTGAGTGTATGACTCCAAAAGATTTGGAGGGTAATATTGGGGGCTCAGAGGTGCCTTGGGATGACTATATAGAGTGGTAGGAAGATTATGGTAATTATATGAGGTGTTTGAGTGAATATAAATGGTATCTTGGGTAGGTTTATATAGGAAAAGTGGGGGATTTATATATTATTTAGGTTTTGGACTCTACAAAATAAAATATCCAAAACCACAAACCATACCATAGTTTTTCCGATGGTTTCTACCAAAAAAGGATGGTTCCCATTATTTTCTAAGGAATAGTGGTGAACTTATGAAAATAATTCCCTTTATTATGTGGATGTGAGTCACACTCTTAACGAAAGGATTTTAAACCCTTAAAATATATTACAAGTCTTGGATGACTCATAATGTCCTTAACAAATAAATTAAATAAACTTAAAATAACATTATTTTAAATGTAAAAAATATATTTGGTCATGGATCCAATTTATAGTAATTATTACATCATATTTTTTTTCATTATGATGTCATAATACACATAGTATATTTATATTTTATTTAGTTTTTACATGAAAATTTGATTATCATTGAAAAATATGAAAAATCAACCATTGGATAATTTGTACATTATGATTCCAAAAAATAATATTATTTTTAGCTAAATAATTTTCTAAATATGTGAATATTCACTTTTAAAATAAAATTGATTTTTATTAAGAAATGCTAGTTTTTTTACAATATCAATTTTTAAACCCTTATAAAAATTACATTTGACTTCGTAAAAATTATTTGATCATTTATATATGGTAAAAATTATTTAATAATATTAAAATACTATTTATTTTTAAAATAAATTAATTCATAAATTCATTAATTGAATCTGAATATTAAAAAAAATACAATTTATGCTTTATTGTATCAAAATAAAAATCATTTACAAAGTAACAATAATAGGATGAAGATATTTTCATTATTCTATACAAAAAAGTACATATTCACATTACTAGGGTATTGATACATATCCATTTAATACACTAACAAACACCCTAAGAGTAAGGTTCATGATGGTGAGACTTTAATGGGGTGGTTCAACGAACATGGTTTGGGTTGTGATCTCGATGAGCTTGAAATCCTCCTGTAAATGGTTTTATTCATTATTAATTTGTTTGATCTCAGCTTGGGCTTGGTCAAGAGAAAATCCCAGAAATTATACCTCCCTTGGAAGCTCTGATAAATGAGCTTCATATGGTATGATCCTACTGGTTTCACTACAAAAAATGGACACATTAGAGGGGGTTATTTTTTTTACTTTATAAGGGGTTATAACCCCTTCTAAATACATTATAGGCAGTTGTGATGAACCACTGCTAATGTGCCCACCTACTATTAGTAGAGGTGGTTTTGAGTAACCCCTAGTAAAATCATGATGATTTTAGTGGTGTTTATAGTAGATGGGGTTTAAAACCCCTCTAATTTTGACATAAATTCACTAAAAATGATTGCATTAGAGGTGGTTATAGTTGAAACAACCACTAATTGAGTGCTTTAGGGGCGGTTCAAATCAACCCTAATAGGGGGTCACTTTAGGGGAAATTGTGGAAACTACCCCTAAAGCTTTATTTTTTATCCCTCATAGCTACCCCCATACCCACCCCCACCTGGCCTCCTGATACTCCACCATACGCTCCCTCCCATTCCCGCTACTCCCCCATACCCACTCCATACCACTCCTGTTCCCCACATCATCTTTCCCCACTCCTGTTCCCCATGTCACCCCACCTCCCTCCCTCCCGTTCCCACTCCTCCCCACTCCCCTCCATCCAGTTACCCCGCGTCAACCCACCCATCCCTCCTATTGATGGTCTCCCCACCCCTCTTATCCAGTCCCTACCGCAATATATATATATATACAAACAACAACAAAAGGATTCAAACCCTGTACTGCAATGAACCAACACCGCTCGAACCCTACACACTAACCACTATAGAAATTTCCTTTTTTTATAAGTTAAAAATGAATATATATATATATATATATATTGATGGTTTATTATAATAAATTTTATTAGCATAATATATTTAAATACATTTAAATAATAATATATATATTATTTACTATATTTATATGTATATACAATTATATCTATTATATATTATATATTTATATATCACCTAAATAAATTACCCAAGTATATATATATTGTATATATATATATATGTCTCTGTGTGTGTGTGTATGTGTGTGATAACAATAATATTATTAACTATTATTATTCTTATTACATATATTTTTTAATATATAAAAATTATATGTTGGTTTATAAATAATATAAATTTATTTTATGATTTATACCAAACATATATTATATTAAATACATTTATATTATATATTTATAACATATATTTATATAATATATTTATATTATATATATATTATATATTTTTATAGTATATTTATATTATATCTTTATATTATATATTTATATAATATGATTATTCTTTTATATTATAAATGATTAATATTATATGAAATACAATTTATTCAAATAAATATATTTTAATGTACATAATATTAATATACAATTATATTTTTTATACATATAAATACAATAAAATATAATAAAATACAGTTAAATACAGTCATATAAATATTTTATATAACTTTTTAATATAATATATTTAAATACATTTATATAATGTGTTTTAATTATAAATATATAGAAGATTCTTTTTTTTAAAAGCGGGGGTTCACAAATCCCTTTAATCTATGAAATTAGAGGGGGTTTTAAACCCCCTATAATGTAAATACATTAGAGGGTATTGTGAACCCCCTAGAATGTAATGAAATTAGAGCGGGTTTTGAACCCCCTAAAATGTAAAGACATTGCAGGGGTTTTTGAACCCCATCTGAAATATTTATAGGGGTCCATAAACCAATATAAATTAAGACATTGATGGGGGGTTTTCAACCCCCTCTAATTTAAGATATTAGAGCGGGTTTAGAACCCCTATAAAATCCCACCAAATATTTAAAAAATAATGATTAAAAATTTAGAATAGGTTCAAAACCCCCTCTAATTTAATAAATTAAAGGGGACCATAACCCCTTTAAATTCAATAATTAATGAGAGTTGTAAATAACCCATGCTAATTTTTATAGTAAATGAATTTAGAGGTGGTTAATAACCCCCTATAAATTCTATAATTAGAGGGGGTTATGAAGAACCCCCTCTAATTATACAGAAAATGAATTTAGAGGGGGTTGTGTATAACCCCCTATAAATAACCCCCTCTAATGTGCTGTTTTTATAGCGTTGAGGTTATCACTTCCTTTACCTATGTCAATTAGATTTTTTAAAACTCTATATATATACTAATATTGTGATCACTATTCAATTTCTATATTATCAATGACAAAGATACTTAATAGACTTTTTAATCCAATTGGATATAATGAAATAAAATAAGTTCATGTGTTTTCTATAACCATGTTATATAATAAGATATTTAATTAAATCAAAAGAAAATTTTTTATTTATAAAATTTTGGGTCATTACAAAAATCATTGAACATGGCTTCCGATGTTGGTTCTATATAATATTACTCCATGGATTTGTATGAAAAAAAATTTCTATTACTTTCCACTCTTATTAATCGAATAAGAAGTCGAGGGGATAAGATTGATGTTTACCATTAGCCATTTATTGAGGAGTTGAATTACTTTTAGGGTGATTGTGTGTTAGATTAGGACTGTGAAACAAATGAAATATTCAAACTACAAGATTTTTTATTATAGACAATCATTGGTTTTCTAACTTATACAAATTTATCAGGTTAGAGTATGAAAGTGCAATTTGTTTTCTCTTGTAGCAATAAAATTAAAAATTCTACATGGATTAAACATTGTAAAAAATAGGTATTGATGTTACAACATACATCATTTAATACACATGGGCTGTGGTCATATTACATTTATATTTCCCAAACTACACTTGATACTTAGATGTAGTATAGTGACAATGTGGGGTCGGTTCCATGAGGATCTAGGATTGGATGGAAAGAACTAAGCTTAGAACCGTTTGGGGTATGAGTCCTCTCAATATGGTTGAGTTTGGTAGAAGGAATAAATTTAAGTGAAATAGTTTTAGGATCAGAGATAAACAAGGGATCAAGATCAATTTTTTGTTTTAGAAGAAAGGATAATCTTTAATTATAACTCTTTATGGTATTAAGGTCTAGGATGTGAAGAAAGAAGATGTCTCTAGTTGATCATGGTTAGAACAATAAGATCTATCTAGGAGCCAGTTATTCCTTGGTAATGAAATAACAACAACCTATATACATTACACTTAGCTTCTATGGAAAAAATTGTCATAGGCTATTGGTCATAGCCTATTTTACTTCAATCCAAACAAGGTCGTTCATTCAAAATTCTCATGGTTAGGGTTTCTTAATAAAACTGGATTAAAAATTTTTATTTATCCTGATCACTATTACTTAAGATTAAAAATTTTATAATTAAATATAAACTAGGTTCAACCATCCATTATCTCAATCCATACACTAAGAAGTTTAGCTACTCATGGAAGAATTTATCAAAAATTGATAAGAAATTGAATTCATGATTAACATGAAAATATATATTGAGACCAAATGATTGAAAAACATGAAATGATTCAGATTAACAAATTATTTAACATGAAATTGAGAATAAGAACTATGATCTTTGAAACAATAACAATCAAATCAAATCCATACATAAAATAAAAATTAGAACAAGCGCAACATGAATTCGGTGAAGATTGATGAATTAATCGAAGAACTCATGTAACATGATGTTAGTGTGGGAAACAAGATGAAGAATATAGTCAAAATCAATCCATGATTATTTTATTAAAGTAAAAAAATGAAATTAATTGAAGAAATTTGATTTTGGGGAGATGGAGTTGAAGGATAATCGAGAGCAAATAGAGAAAAAATGAGATAGATCAAAGTTCTGTCCATTATTTTTGTCCATAGTGCACCTAATATAGGTAAATATCAGGATACTATATTAAGTGTAATGGAATTTAACATTTTGTAATTCCAATCAGTGTTTCCTTCCATGATTTTTGAATATTCATGAATCTCAAGTGAATATCGACTGTAGATTTAGAAATTTGACTCCTTTAACAACATGTATCTGTGTCTCATGACATGTACCTTCCTCTATCTTTATCTAGAAGGAAGTAATTGAATTCAAAGGTTACATGATGTGTAATGGTAACTCACATCATGCAATTTATTCAAAAACTAAAATTATCCAAACTTTTTTTCATGACTTGAAACATGTTGTGAAATGATACTACACGTTGTGTAATGATGTTTCACGATGTGTAATAGACAATTTTGGTTCTTTTATTTTATTTTTATTTGAAACCTTGAATCCTATTTACTATAATAAAAAACACATACTTGGTGAATTATTGAGTAAATTATTGAAAGTACTTAATTAAATAACACTAAAATGTATATATGATTTCATCTTATCAAATTCCCCCACACTTGAAAAATTTCTTGTCCTTAAGAAAAAGGATCTTAATGGGGATTTCAAAGGGCAATCAATTTTTAAAATTTGGAAACATTCATTATTTCCAAGTAAATAAAATTAAGTGTAAGAATAAAATTCAGTCTTCAGAATCATCCATGTATAGAAAATTAGTCATTCTTCATAGCTCATTTCTTTAAATTAATTATTAATCTTTTAATTACAATTTATTAAATGTTCCTCGAACTCTATACCCATTTGAAAATTTTCTCTCACCACTCAAGTTAAAATGAAATTGGAGTTATAATCATACCCTAAGAAAATTATTTTAACCATAGGCTTGCATTAGTTCTATAATCCCCTCTTCATAATGATGAATACAACATCAATCATGATGAATTCAGTAATTAGGTTCTAATGACTCTGAGGCTATGGTCCGGTGGGTAAACAGTGAAGCACCAGATCAAAAAGGGGGGTGAGATCTGGACTATACTGTAAGAATTTCGTGAAAAGTGTAATTACCTGAATCCACCATACTAATAAAGTCCACACTCTCAGCAACTCAAGTTGGATCCTTGTATATATATCAAGTGAGTGAAAAAAGGTATCCTGTTCCTCTATTTTTCTTTTTACATTTATTTTTTGAAATTTAGGTCTAGGATAGATCACATATCCACCCCTAACCATATATGATTATTCTAGGGATTCATGGTCTGGAAATGGTGATTTTGGACCTTCTTAATACACAACCCAAATATTTTTCTTTTATTTTTGTATTTTTCAAAGGAATATGATAGATTTAAAATACCAGAAAGTTCACATGGATCACAATCAAACAATTTGGTGAACTACACAATACATATTCATAGTAAAAATCATCCCATGCTGGCTGAAAACTTTCCCCACACTCGTTCAAAGTAAATTCAATAATTATACAAAGAGAAGGATATTAAGGGTTAATTGGATTTGAATTTATACATCCTATAAGTTCATTCATGGAAACTATATACTTAATGAAGGAAAGATGTAAGGTTGGTCTCAGGGAAAAAAAGTAGCTCAACAAAGATTTCCTCAATCATTTTAAAATTGTATTTGTTCATTCATAACATCAATATTATCTCAATACAAGTTTTGAAAGGTTTACATTTCCCAGTTTTCACTCAAGAAATATCCTCAGAAATTAATATGCAACTATAGGCTCAGAATCCTCTCTATAATGGGAGTAAATAATGAAAACTGGCTATCACTATGGTTATAAAACCAAGTAATAATTCAACTAAAATCAATTTTTTTTTAAATTTTGAGTTAAATTACTAAGATAAAAAATAATACTAAGAATATAAACAGGAGAAAAACATAGATTTTCAAAAATTTCCATCTTAACTTATTCTTTTATTTAAATGGGTATAATGATTTTTAAGTTTAAATCCTTCTTCCAAATAAAAAATGTCTCCTAGAAAGATGAAAAAAGGTAAAAATTCAAATGTTTTAAATGTGAAATTCACAAATAAATCCCCCATACTTAGAATGAGATAGTGTCCACACTTTCCATGGAAGTACTATGGGAGGTTTATATCAGATACATCTCAGATTATGGAAATGGAAATTTGAAAAATTAAATGTTAAGGAGTCAAATGCTCCCTCTATAGAGTGGTATGCCATGGGGAATGTTTATTTGTCTTGTTTTTTTTTGTAATTGGGCTACCTACAAAATATTTCATAAATACAAATCTTGTACTAGATAAAATGTTAGTTCACAGTGCTGAATCATTTTGTATATTGAAAATTATACTGGTGAACACTTTGAATAGTAAAGAAATACACCTAAGAAAAATGCAGGAATGTGTGTACAATAAGGATTAAAGTTACTAATGGATAATAAATAAATGACTATAAAGGTATGAATAGGAAAAAAGCATAACTAAAAAGAATGATAAAACATATAAAATATTGGATGAATCCTATAAAACTCTAAAAAATGATGTCGTCATCCAGACAGATTGAGAAAAGTATTAGGAATTATCTTCCATCAGCCCTGTCTCTCTTTTATTGCCTGCAAATACTCGTGGTAATGTCCTCTAGATTTCAGGGTATTTTGGAAGGATTGATCACTTAGGGTGCATACCAAAAACAAATATGATGTGGAAGGAAAGGGATCTATGCTCTAGGTGGTGGTTACTAAGCACAAATCTCTAGGGATAACTCCTGGATCTGGCGCTCGACCTCAACCAGATTTCAAGTCACTTATCAAAAAAGGATAGATGGTGGAACATGTGAATTGACAACCACAAATGAAATAGATAAGGTAGACATGGCTACTATAAAAGTGTAAAGTTTGAAATAAATAATCCAAGTAAAAATGGATAAAAATTCAGTATCCAATAGATGAAAAGTGTAATGATATAATCATGAAGGGAAATAGTACTAGTGAAAAAAATGATCATTGCCTATTAGGATTCAAAAATAAAGGGAGGGGACTGTGGTACACTATGAAAAATAAATGTTAGTAATTACATAATCATCTTTCTACTCCCGAATAGAGTTTGGATGCAACTTCCCCACCTGTTCAATGGATGTGATGGTGGAAGGGGCTGGGTGGTCAACTATAGATGATGTTTCTATGGTGATGGAAGATATCTGTGTGTTGGGTAGTGGGGAGGTACTGAACTGCAGTGCGATCATGGGTTTGGAAATAGGATTGATAAAGTGTACCTCAATGGATAGAGTGGCTGCAGGTTCCTTACCCCTCAGGGCTTTATCTTCTTGAGATTCCTATTGGGAAGCATGGTTTATTAGCTTTGATGGTAAGTTATTTGGGGTACTGTATGGGTAAGAAGTAGTAGATTAGGAAATGCCAAAAATGGGATGGTGATGGTGAGGAAGGGGTAGTGAACTTGGAGAACTAAGCGTAAGGGATACTGAGGTGCTGGTAAATCTAGTTCAAATTCTCTAGGATAGAGAGGTGCATGGCCCAAATATCTACTGAATATGATGGGGTGGGTGGAGTAGTAGGTTAAGTGGTTCTGGAGGTATAAAATGAGTTTTAGGGGGTGGAGGTGAAGTGGGGGGTGGAACAGGCACATGGTTTTTTTCATGATATCTTAGGGCCTCATAAGAAGACTCTATAACTCCTCGTGCCCATTGGATAGTTATCATCATCCTTGATCATGATATGAATCTTGTGTATCATTTGGAAGTTAATGGACTCTATAGGACCGATATAGGTGGGTGTTAGGGTGGAATAAAAAATGCAGATTTGATGATCTAGGTGTGTAATGAATGATACCCTAATCAGTTCCCCTCATGTCCTATAAGTATGGGCTTAGTAATAGAGTTCAAACTGAGGCACCACATTGACAGCAGAGCTTCCCATGGTTACTGTGAGTATAATGAAATCCATTTAACTAACACTGCCATGAGACTCAACTCAGGAAAACCATGAATGTGTTAGGGATTTATGAAGTATGCATAGTGCTGGTCTCAAAATGGGTGGATTTGGTAATCCTCATATCATGATTAGAGTGATCATCTCGAGATATCATCCGCTAGAAGCTTTTTAAATCTGATTTTTATGCCTCAAGCTATAGTGTAGGGAATATCTGGGATGTGGTGAAATCTTCAGTATAAATGCCAAGGCCTATCCCAAATTTAGAAAAGGATACATCATGAGTTTTTCTATTGAGTATGAAGTAAAGTTTGTCCACTAAAAACTCAAATATGGCTAGAAACTCCAAAAAACATCTCCCGGTATGTCTCCTCATGTACCTCAATGATTGATGAAATATGTAGGCGGTCTAGGATCTGGAGGACCACTTGGATGATATGAAGGTTAGAGAAGGTATCCATACTGATGGTTTTTTTCTCCACATTGTATTTTCTGATATTCGATTGAGGGATAAATGATTCTTGGGGTTGAAAAAAATGGAGAATAGGGTTCAGATGAGGGTGGTCTTCATTGTATGACTCACTGGAGGAAGATTGGGTCTCCTCTTGAGTAACAGGTTGGTTAAAGGCTGCAACCAAAAAGGAGGGGAAAATCGTGGGAGGTGGTTGGGGTGTTACAGGTGCTAAAACTCATAGGAGCTTCACCAGATGTGGATAATCATGGTAAGATATGGATTCCACAGGTGCTGGGTGCACAATTTTTGTGCATGCCATCAGGCTCATAGTTGGATGAAGAGATGATTATGAACAGGATATGGAGAGTGGGGTGGGGTGGGGGGGAGGGGTGCATCCAAGAGGGAGGATAAAGGAGGGATGGTGCATGAATAAGAGGGATTAAAAGAGGGGGTGCATGGGGAGAGGGAGGTAAGGAGGGGGGGGGGTGAAATTTTTTACCATGAAAATTCACATCGTGAGTTACAAGTACATGATGTGTAATTCTTTTGTTCTCATATTGAAATGAGAATTCGATCTTATGCTCACAAAATTACCTAAGGCATTGTAAGGATTTTTGTAACCAAGTATTTCATAAGATAACCTATATTGGGTTTCCTCTTAGTTAGTGCATCCTTTAACATCGAGAGATTAACCCTTTAAGGCTTCAAATGAATTTCAGGATGACGACACAATATTCACAGAAGGGTTCTTGATATATTTCTAATCTTTGACCATTGACTTTGAATGGTGGTCCACCTTCCTTCTGAATTTCAATGGTCCTGTAATGGAATACTTAAATCACTATGAAGGGTCCTAATTATCTAGATTTTAGCTTCCTAAGGAGTAATTTTAATCTCAAGGTGAACAAAAGAACCTTATTTTTAGGGAAAGATATGTGTCTTATAGTCTGTTGATCATGTCACTTCTTTGTTTTTTATTTATAGATCTTGGAATTTTTAAAATAATATTTTATGATTTCTTCAAATAAATCTAATTACAATATAAAATCTTCTCCATCTTTATGATAATCTAAATTGAGTTTCTTAATCATCCAATATGAGTGATAATCTAATTAAACTGGAAGATAACAAGGTTTTCCACAAACCAATAGGATTTTTGTGGTTCTAATAGGTGTTTTGTACATATTGTTGTATGCCCATAGTGAATTATCCAATTTCAGACTCCAATTACTCCAACTTATGTTCATGGTGTTTTCCAGGATTTGTTTTCCTACTTGTTTATGGGTGGTATGGAGTTCTTGTGTTATATAAAATTCCATATTTCTTTAATATTCCTTTAATAGAGTGATTATTACAATTCATTCCCCGATCAGTAATGAGAAATCCAGGAAATCCAAATCTTGAAAACACATTTTTTTTAGAAAGTTCATGACTACTTTTTCTATGTCATGTGTTGTAGTCTCAACTTTTACACATTTGAAGACGTAGTCAATTCCAACAAGAATATAGTACTTTTCATGTGAATTGGTAAATAGTCCCATGAAATCTATCCACCACACATCAAAGATTTCAACTTCCATGATTGGGTTTTGGGGTATTTTGTTTATTTTTCTAATGGCCCCAGTTCGTTGGCACCTATCATTATTGTGACAATAATTCCTTTCATCTTGGTGTAGCATGGTCCAAAAAATTACACTTTTTAGGATCTTTGATACTATGAATTTTGGTCCATGATATCCTCTAATTTGTGATGTATGACACATGTCTAACATGTTTTGGATTTTGTCCTATAGAATGCAACATCACAAAAATCCATTAATACAAACCTTAAAAAGGAGTGGTTCATCCTATAAGTAGTGTGATGATTCAACTAAAAATCTTCTTATTTTCTGGTAGGAGAGATCATGGTGTAATAATCCCATGGTGAGATAATTTTAAATATTTGAAAACCACAGTTTTACCCTTTTATTGAAAAGGGTTTCATCAAGAAATTATAATTTTATGTTGATACAATTAGATCCCTTTATGAGTGGCAGTGGAAATCAGGACAAATGATCAGTGATCACATTTTATGTGCCTTTGGTATCCTTGATGGAGATTTCAAACTCTTAGAGTAATATGATCCACCTTATCAGTTTTCTCTCAGTGTCCTTTTTTATTCATAAAATACATCAGGGCAATATAATCGGTGTGCACAATCACCTTGGAAAAAACTCAGAACATAATTTATCGAAAGTGTACATAACTACTAATATCTCTTTCTATATAGTTGTGTAGTTGAATTGAAATTAATTCAACACATGACTGACATAGTAGATAGGTTAGAATAGGTGAATTGTTTTCACTAAAATAACACCAACAATGAAGTCTCTAGTGTCACACATTAATTTAAATTATTTTCCAAATATGGTGAAATGGGTATAGGAGCTGCTATCAGTCTTTCTTTAAATAATTGAATGAGCTTCGACATTATTAAGTAAATTAAAATGTATTTTTCTTTGATAAAATGTGCATCAGAGGGCGGGAAAATTTTATAAAGTCATTTACAAATCACCGATAGAGTCCTGCAAAGCCTATAAATATCCTTATACATTGAACTATTGAAGTATTAGGTAAATCATTGATAAAATTTATCTTGGTGGGATCAACTTTCATGCCAGTCTTGGAAATATTATGTCTGAGTGAAATTTCTCCTTGGAACATAAAGTGGAATTTTTCCCAGTTCAAAACTATACACTTCTCTTCATAGGGCTACACGACTAGCTCAAGATTTCCTAGGTAGACATCAAAGGATCTCCCATAGATTGAAAATCATTCCATAAATTTTTTTAATAATTTCTCTACCATATCATGGAAGATATGTGTCATTCATATTTGAAATGTTTATAGTGAATTACACATTCCAAGAAACATGCGCCTGTAGGATAAGGTTCCAAATGGAAACATAAAAGTTGTTTTTTTAATAATCTTGTAGGTTGAATGCAATCTGATTTTATCATAAATATCCATTCCAGAAATAATAAAATTCATGTACTAAGAGTCTCTCCATCATTTTATCCATGAAGGGTAAGGGGAAATGATCTTTTTGATTTTCTGAATTTATATTTCTATGGTCCATAAATACTCTATATAAAATGATAGTGCGAGTTGAGATAAATTCATTATTATCATTATTTTCAACTGTGAGGTAATTTTTTAGGAACTACTTGAAATGGGCTCATCCATTCACTATCATAGATTGAAAATATTATTCCAACATCTATAAGTTTCAAGAATTATTTTTTTAACAACTTCCTTTCTTGGTGGGTTGAGTCCCTTTGAGGTTGGAATTTTGGTTTTGTACCTTACTCAAGTTGAATTTTATGGTTTCATAAATCAAGGTTGATTCCTTTAATGTTAGAAAATCCCCATAAAATTGACTACTTACACCTTTTCAATGCTTCAACCAATTTTTCCTCTTGTGAATATGAAATTTTAGAGTTAATGATAACTAGTAGTGCATAAAAAATATCTAGAAAGTTATACTTGAGTGTAATCAAGAGGGGATTTAGTTCTATTTTTGGTGGCAGAAAGACTGAGGGTATGAAGGGTGGAATGATGTCCCTTGTAATATGTTCTATGATGCGTACTTATTCAATGTAATATTTTTCATTTTCATCATGGGATATTTCATGAATCTCTTATTCCATGTTGAAGTACCTTTATTTTTTGGTTAGTGAGAGATATCGCTTGACAATCAAATGAATAATCTATTTATTGTGCTGCCTTTTCTAGATTTAACACAACTTGTTATTATCCTACTCAAAATACATGTTTTCCTTGATTGACATCAATAAATTCCTATCCAGTGGATAGGAATGGTTGGTATAAGATGATTCTAACATCTCCTTCATCTTCCATGTCCAAAATAAGAAAGTATGTTGGAAAAATAAACTTGATGAATTGACTAAGACATCCTCGAGAATTCATTGGTGATAATTTACTGATCGGTCAGCCAATTGAAGGGATACTATATTGGTTTTGATTTCATTAAGCCCCATATTGGAGAATACACTTATCAAAATTAGGTTGATGTTGGATCCTAAATCGCATAAAGATATTCTAAATTTACATTATCTTATTGTGAAACGGATTGAGAAAATACCTGAGATTCTCATTTTTGGTGGAATTATATATTAAAAAATAGGAGAACATTATTCATTTAGTGAGATGAATCCTAGGTCTCCCATTTTACTTCTATTTGAAATGATCTCTTTGAGGAATTTTTTATAAGTGGGAATTTTAATGATTACCTCCTCAAATGGAATGTTTATGTCCAATTTCTTGAAAATTTCCAAAAAACTTATTATATTTCCCTTCAATTATTCTTTATTTTTCTATTTCTGGAAATGGAAGTGGTGGTTTATAGGGTGGTGGAGAAAAATTCTCTTTTTTATTCTTAGGTGTTTGAGTTTTTGTGGTTGGTGGTACCTCTTCATGTGTTACTTGAGTGGTCCCATCAACTTCCTCCTCTATGACTAGGGTATCTTTATTGGGTTACTTAGCTTGTATTTTATTTTTTACGTATGGTTACAGAAAATATAGAACTTTTACACTCCTCCGAACCACTAACTTTGCCTCTAATATTGGGTATATCTCCATATTTTCATATATGGTTCCTGGTAATCTATCTCCCAAGGTCTTGGAGATCTGACCCATTTGATGCTTGAGGTTTTGAAGAGCCACCATTTGATTCTGCATTTTAGTTTCTTGGGTGGTCATCCCCTGATCTTCCTTTTGAAAAAAATAATAAGAGTATATTTTCTAGATTTGTTTGAAGAGGTATTGTTTTTTGTTAAGATTTTGGTGGAGCTGGCTGAAATTGTTGTTGTTTTCTTAGATGGAAGGGTTATTTTTCTTATTTTTGTTATGGTTGGGGCACAAGATTAATTAGTGGATATCCTGGTGGTCCTTGATTTCTAAAAGGCACCTAACCACTTCTTTGTTGGTAATAACCTTGATTATTATACTTATGTTATTGTATCAGCCTCTAGTGGTCCTTAATTTCTAAAAGGTGCCTGACCACCTCTTTGTTTGAAAGTGGTGTTTGTCCTTCAATTTCATAGTTAAGTGTTAAATCAAATAAAAGGAGTCAATATCCAAATAAAACATACTTTAATTGGCTTGAGATCAAGTTAGAATGATCAATGAGAAATTTTTTATCTATAAGAACCAACAGTGCATATTTTGAATGCCCATATCTCTTGGTATGAAGGAAAAAAATAGGTAATGTTGTCTAGTGTTATTAATTTGACGTATCTCCTGTTAGGGGGTTAAAAAAAGAAAATATCATCCATTTTTTGTAAAATATAGTATAACGTTCCTTGAATCATATGTGATCTATTAGATTCAACCTCATGTCAATCCAATCCCTAGATTGGTTAGTACAATTTAAATTATATTTCCATATTTATTACCTTTTATGTAATAATGGGAAAATCATGTAGGTAGGTCTCAAATCTGTCTAAAAGGGATTCTGTTGGAATGAAATATTATAAAATTATCTTTAATTCATTTAAAATTTTTAGGAATCATTGTAAGATGGATCAATTACCCAAATTGGTCAGTATGATCAGAAGTGGTGTTTTCCCCTCAGATTTAGGGTTGAGTGAAAAATCATCTAAAAGGGTCTGATAGAAAGAAACACACTTGGATTAACATTAAATCAGGGTAGAATGAACAATAATACATTTTTTATATGTAGGAATCAACACCACATTCATCAGATTTTCATGTCACTCTGTATGATAGAAATCAATGTTTAACAATGCATAGTGTAATTATAATGACATATCTCTAGCTAGGGGGTGAAAAATGATAAAAACATTCTTAATGACATGAAAATCTAGGACAAAATTTCTGAAATAATATATTGTCATTTGGAATCAACCATGAATGAATTTGATTCCCTTATTTGTCAGTATAATTTAAATTGAATTTTAACATTTATTACCATTTTTATAATAATGGAAAAATAATTTGTGTAGGGGTCAAAACCAACCAAAAAAGATCTAATTTACATAAAATATTAGGAAAATTATCATTAAGTCATTTAAAATATATAATAATTACCAGCATTTGGATCAGATACATGAATTTTTTGGTATGATTGAAAGTGGTGTTTGTCCCTAAGATTTAGAGTAAAGTAAAAAATGATGTCAAAGTGGAAAATAACAAGAAATATCACTTGGATTAAAATTAAATACCTAGAGAATGATCATTGATCTATTTTGGATATGCAAGAATCAACATTTCATCCATCAGATACTCGTGTCCACAAATTTGATAGAAAACAAAGGGTAACATGGTCTAGTGTTATTAAAATGACATATCTCTCATTTGGGGGTCACAAAAGAGAAAAATACATTTAATTAATGTGAAAATATTGTATAAAATTCTTTAAATCATATGCGATCCATTTGAATCAACCACACATCAATATGATGCCCAAATTTATTATCACAATTTAAATTTCATCTTCGCATTTATTACAATTTTTGAAATAATGAAAAAATCATGTGTGTAGGGGTCTAAAATAAAAAATTGAGTGTTAATTAACATGAAAAATTAAGAAAATGATCTTTGTGTAATTAATTTTTTTTAAGAATCATCTACATGTGGATCATATACCAGAATTGCTTGATATAATCGAAATTGAATTTATACCCTGGATTTGGAGTTAAGTTAAAAATCAAATAAAAGGGGAAAATACCAATAAAACACAATTTAATTGACAATAAATCGTGTGTGAATGATCAATAAGAAATTTTTTTCTTCAGGAATCAACGTTTCATACATGAGATGCTCGTGTCACTTGGTATGATGGAAAATGATGGGTGACATTGTCCAGTGCTCTTAAAAGGACATATATCCCTCGAGAGGGCTCAAAATTGAGCAATAAAGTTTTTATTGATGTGAAAATATAGGATAACATTCCTCATATAATCTATAATCTATTTAAATCAACTATGCATCAATATGATGCTCAGATTTTTTGGTACAATTTAAGGCACATTTTCACATTTATTACAATTTTTAAATAATGGAAAAATAATTTGTTTAGAGGTAAAAAATGACGAAAAGGTCTCTAATTAACATGAAATTTAAATACAATTATCTTTTATCAATTTAAAATCTATAAGAATCATTATCATGTATATTATAAACCTGAATTTTTTGGTAGATGGAAATTAGAGTTTGTCCATTGGATTCAGAGTTAAGTGTCAAATCACATAAAAGGGGTAAATATACCAAGAAAACACACTTCATTGGAATGAAATCATGGTAGAATGATCACTGAACTATTTTTGATTTTTAGTAATCAATTCCATATCCATCAGATACTCATGTCTCCTGGTATGATCTAAAATGTTAGGTAATGTTTTCTAGTGTTATTAAATTGACATATCTCCCTCCTAGGGGTAAAAAAATGAGAAAATGAATTCTAATAGATATGAGAATCTTATAGAACATTACTCAGATCTTATGTGCTCAATTGGAATCAACTATAAATCAATCAAATTCCTAGATAGGTTAGTATAATTTAAACAACATTTTCACATTTATTACAATTTTTTTTAATAATGGGGAAATCATGTGTATAGGGTGAACAATCATCCAAATGGGCTATGATTTTCATGAAATATTAAGTCAGTGATATTTATGTCATTTAAAATCCATAATAATAATCATCACATAGATCGGATAACTGAATTGATTAATAGGATCAAAACTGGTGTTTGTCCTACCGATTTAGAGTTAAGTGAAAATAATGTAAAACATACCAATAGTAAAAAAATTAACACTGATTAACATTAAATTATGGGACACTGATCACCGATATGTTTTTGATCTATAGGATTCAACAAAATATTCATAGGATTATCGTGTCACCAGGTATAATGTAAAATAATAGGTCAAATTTTGTAATGTTATTAAAATGATATATCAACAATTAATGGGTTAAGAATGATAAATTTTTTTGATCAATGTTACAATATAGGAGAAAATTCTTCAAATCATATGTGGTCTATTGGAATCAACCACACATAAATCCAATTCCTGTATTTTTCAGTACAATTTTAAGTATATTTTCTAATTTATTACTATATTTGTAATAATGGAAAAATAATTTATATATTGTTCCAAAACTGACCAAATAAGCTCCGATTGACATGAAATCATAGGGAAATGATAATTATTTCATTTAAAATATTTATAAATCCTTGAAACATGGATTAAATACCAAAATTTAATTATATGATCGAATGTGGTGTTTGTCCCTTGGATATGGGGTTAAGTGAAAAATCACATAAAAGGGAAAAATTCTAAGAAAACACACATTGATTGACATGAAATCTAAGGATAATGACAGACAAGAAAATTTTAATATGTAGGAATCAATGATTTATCCATCAGATGCTCGGGTCACCCAATATCATATAAAATGATGGGTAACAATGTCTATTATTATTAAAATAAAATATCTCCCATCAGGGTGTTAAAAAAAGAAAAAAAAATTAAATTTATGTGAAAATAAAGGATAAAATTCCTTAAATCATATGTGTTCTATTGGAATTAACCACGTGTTAATCCAATTCAAGGAATGGTTAGTACAATTAAAAGTATATTTTCTTCTTTTCCACCAATTTTGTTTTAATTGGAAAATCTTGTGTGTAGGGGTTAAATCTAACCAAATGATATCTAAATGTGATTAAATCTTAGGAAAATTAATTTTATGTCATTTAATATTTATAAAAATCATCAACATGTAGATCAAATACCCTAATTTCTAAGTATGATTGAAAGTGAAGTTTTCCCTTATAATTGGAGTTAAGTGATAAATAATATAAAAGGGGAAAATACTAATAAAAAGTACTTGGATGAAAATGAAATCATAGGATAATGACCAAAAAGACATTTTTGATTTGTAGGAATCAATGCCACATCCATCAGATTCTTATGTCACCTAACATGATAGAAAATAATGGGTAACATTTTCTAGTGTTATTAAAATGACTTCTCTCCCATTAGGGGGTAAAAATGAGAAAAAAACTTCTAACTAATGTGAAAACATATGATAAAATTTATCAAATCATATATGGATTATTGTAATCAACCACATGTTAATACGATTCCTAGATTGATTGATATGTGATAAACATGGTGTTCAACATTAATAGTCATTGCTTAATTTATAAATAGTGTAATCAAATATTTCATAATATATTTTCCTCATTTCTGTATTTATGATGCTTTATGTATATAACACTGTATAAACTTTTTTTTTATTCTCTATATATTAACTAAATAAATTTTATTTTAATGTTAAATACATTACTTTTTGTTTTGTTTATTTAATTATTTTATTGCATAGTATCTGTAGGTTGATTTAGATAGAATATTGAAAGGATCTTTAGCTATTTGTATTTATGGTTTTTAATTTTCTATTTTTGTTATTTGGTGGTTGATAAAATGTTAATTTTTTTAAAAAATCTACAGACATGAGGATGCCTATGGAGGCCACTAATACTTTTTTTATTCTGGGAGTATTAGTTCTCACCTCTGGAAGTCTTTCTATTATTAGGCTTCACAATTTCTTATGGTGGTCACTAAAACTCTTCCTTGTAGTCTCCACCACAGTGATCTAGGGACCCCTATAGAGACCACAAATGGTGGTCACTATTTCCCTTTAGTGATAGGAAAACAGTGATATCCAAAAGAGGTTAGATAGTAGTCGATAAAAGTCAAATTTGTAGAAGTGAAGCTCTTATATTCCATTACATTAAATTAATGACAATTCAATTACATTATAAAAAACCTTTCCAACATAGATTTGGTGTAGTTTCTTAATGTTAAATTTTTAAAGATTTTTTAAAGGTATCTTTTTTATTAAGGTCTAGATTTTAGGTAATTGATTAAACATGAGGGCAAAATAATGAATCTGATTCACACTTTTAGTTTCTGGCTAAACACAAGAAACAAGTTAACACATTTATCAAAATCAGGATTACATTTAAAGTATAAAATTTGTAGAAATTTTTTATGGAATAAATGAAAAGCATGAAATTGTTTCATGATTTTCATTTAAGCATTATATGAAAATATTGAAACTATTTCACAATTTTATGCTATATTCCAATAAAAAGACTATACATATTATATTATTTACTTGATCTTTATTGTAACATCCTGAGATTTTATGAAAAATATTCTTTTTAATTTTATTGATGTCTTGTGTTGTACGCTATACCAAAAGGAGCTTGCACTACACACATCCCTGACTTGTCTTTCTTTACACGCAATCAAAACCTTCCACAATAGCGTGTGTTGTACACAATATCGAGTTTCACTAAACAACGATATGTTATTAAAATATTATATAAACTAGATGTTATGAATAGTAATACACACTTTTTGAAATTTTATAAATTTTATCTTTCAAAATGGACTTCATTTTTGGATTGGTAATATCAAAATTATCCTAGGGTGATTTTTTGGTATTTTTCTGAAAACTTTCAATTTTTGATGAATAGTGAAAACACTAGGTTACTATTTTAAAACTGAATTTTTATTTAAATAATTATTTATTTTATTTAAATTTATTTTAGGTCAAAATTGATACATAATACTTATATAAGTTCAATTTAATTCATTGGAGTCATTTTATAATAATTTTCAATATATAAAAATTTTATTGAACTTTTCACCGTCTTTTACCTACCTCCTAGGAGCTTTTTGCAAACATACATAAAACTTAATTTTACTGCTTCTGTGAGTGTAATTTCGAAAATCCTAGAGACGCGGTTAATATCAAGGACTAAAATGTGGTTCAATGAAATGAAAATAATTTTTGGTGAATAGTAACTTTTTACTTTTTTTACCACGATTAAAAGTAAATAGGGTAATTAAGGGTAAAAATGATATTATTATTACCCTAAAACATGTCCTAATTTTATTGGATAAGTGTAATTCGACCAAAAAGGACATTAGGAATAAAATATGACCATTTAGGCCCACTTGGATTAGATTAGGACATTTAATATTATTTTATTTAAAGAACAGTTAAAATAGTTAAAATCAAAGTTTAATAATTAAAAAAATTTAAATATAGGTTGATACATAAGATAAATTAGACTATAAATATTCATTAGAAAGATAAAAATCTTTCCCACATAATGGTATTTTATTTATAATTTTTAAACATTAAATAATTTAATTTATTTATGATACAATGATGATGCAGTAATTATATTATTAATGAAATATTAACATAATTGATGTTATAAATAATCAAATAAATGTAATTTGAGACTTTTTATGAATTAAACTAATTTTATAGGTTAATATGACATGTTAGTATTTATTTAATTAAATTTTTTTGAACTAATCATTCTGTTATGATTTTCAAAAAAATCAATTACCAAATAGTGTGAAAATTGACATAAATTAGTTTTTAAAACAAATATTATACTATTAATTGTTATTTTATTCCTTAAAATCTAAGGTTAGGCCAAATGACTAAGATAAGGTTATATATATTAATAATAAAAAATTTGGGGTTCATTTGGATTGTTATAGAATGTTTATTAACCTTATAGAGTAAGAAAACAAGAAGACACGGTAAAAGTTAAATTATCTAACTTAAAGTTAAATATAAATGATAAGGCTATAATAGAAAACTAAACTTATCTAAATTATATTGGTTGCGAGTATTTCTACCCTTCACCACCTTATATTCTAAATAAATCAATTTGGAGATATTAAAATCTGAATATGAATTTATTATAAAATAATATTTTATGTTTTTCCAAAGGTGCCCCTCTCCTCCCTTATAAAAAGGGCACCCATTCCCTCTTCTATTCACACCCTTTTGAGCCTCTAATCTCAGACAACCCCTGAACATTTCTTTCCTCCACTTCTCTAGAAACATTCCGGTGGTTCTGGTCTTCTCAAAAGACCAACTCTACTTCTTTAAGAGGAATCTTAAATGAGGTGCGTCGAAGAAGAGGTAAACTCTTCTTCCGATTCTCTCAAGTTTCTTTCTTCTTATAATTATTCTTATTTAGTTGTCTCATTATGAATAAATAACATAATTATTACTTATATAATAATATGTTATTATAAATATGAAACAACCTTATTTCACCTTCTATGCATCCTAAAGAAAATGAAATCACCGTGCGTGCATACGTACGGAATACCGTCTCCATGATGTGGTGTAATCTATTTTCGACCACCATCTTACTTGGATGGGTATAATGGTGTAAATAAATAACTATATATGATTATTGTAAATTTATATTTATTCTGAAATATTATACATACACTTCAATATAATTCCACGATCATGGGAATGATATCATAGCTCGTGCGTACATACGGACTACTGTCTCCACGATGCGATGAGATTCATTCTCCATGTTAACCATTCATGAATGATTATAAATTATACATAATGAATAATAATGAAATATATGACATAATAATTATACTGGATTTATGTATATATATATGTATGTCATCTACTTAATTCCATTCAATTCCATAAGGAAAAGAAAACAGCGTTCATGCGTACGTACGACCTACCATCTTCATGAACAGTGTATTTCATTAAATTTATAGATCTATCATATATATATATGTATATTCTGAATTTATATTATAGATAAATCATTTTTTACATTATGTAATTATGTAAATCATTATATAAGTAATAATATAAAGAACAACAAGTCGAAACACATACGAAAAATGAAATGATTTTACCCCAAATGCTGCTTTAACATGGAATTTACAAAAGAATGGGTAATATAAATTCATAAGTGAACCATATATTATATCATAAAAATTAATATGATTCTATAATAAGTCAGTGACATTATTTAAATCATTATACAGGAGGTTCGGATACATACGGAGCACATCAGACGTAAGGTAAGGGATAATTATTCCAATCTCATTCTTATCTGAGATTGTTTATTCGTAAGTATTTACTAGGATTATGTTTAATATCCATGTCCATATGTTCTCAAAATATTTTCATAAAATGTTTAATTTTCTTCCATGTTTGTTTAAATTCATTCTTACCCTTTTTTATACTTTTACCACATCGTATGGAAGCAATCTTTCTTTTGTTTACCATAGGAGGTACTTTTTGTCTTTTCCGACAAAAGTACGAGAAGAATGTTATTTTTAACTTATATGGCATGAACAGATTTTTATGATTTCATAAATCCTCATTTTCATGAAACTTACTCTACAATATTTTATGACTATTTTCAACAAAATTATTTTCTTTTAAAATTTCATGGCATTTTTTGAAAAGAAAATTATTTTGAAGAAGAAAGGATATTTTCCTCAAGAATTCATTTCAAGTGTTTTATCAAAATAATATTCCATATAAGATGAAATTATTTCATATGTGTATGTTTCAAGTATAATGTATTTATGATTTACATGGTTTCACTATTCTTATGATGAAATATACATTTGTTTTATATGGATTATGTGATGATGGGATGATGTTTATGAAACCCATTTTAGTCTCTGTGTTAGGATGAATGTTTTACGTTTATTTTGTGGCACAAGTAAGAATGATTTCATTATGAGATGGGTGGGACCTATATCTCCCTCCAATTCATTAGGTAAAGATTTATATCTCATGAGATAGACATGGCTGGAATGGTAAGTTAATCCGATTCAGTAATCCGGGACTAGAACGAGGAGTGAACTCGATTCAGAAAGGGACTTTGTCTACTAAGATGGTTTAGGCAGCAATGCCTTGGATACTATGGAAATCATATCATGTGATTAATCGTTTCCACAATCACATCTTTTATTCCCATGCTATTTTATCATGATTAATGTTTCTTTATGATCTATGCCTTATGTACTGCCATGTTTTATGTCATTGCTCAAGGTTTTGATGTTTAAACATTATGTTCACGTTTTTAAGTTCAATTATATATGATTTGTTTTATTTTATCCATTCTTACCCTTAATTAGCATTTGAGATCACCCTTTTTATGTTTTCTTTTCCCCAGGAATTAAAGAAAGGTTTTAGGTAAGAAAAGAAAAAGGGGAAGATCTTTATGGGAGATATTGAAGATCATTCACCAAGTTTAGACGATTATGTTCCGAGTATCCAAAGACGCTAAAATATTACATTCCTTTGGTGTCTAGTTTTGTTATGTATTATGTATTCCACAAAATTTATGTAATTTCCATGTAAGTCAAGCTTCAGGTCTCTACAGTTGGTATTAGAGGAAAGGTTTATTTACCCTTTGAAAACTAGGATGCGAAAACTTTAGTGAGATCCCTATAGATATTGCTAAGTATATCTAGGGATGTCCCTAAGTTTTAGTATAAGTATAGGTTATAGTCCTAGAATTATGGTAACAATATTATAATTAAACCTAAGATGTTCTATATTGAAGGTAATCCCCCTTTATTATGTTTTTTTTCGAGCATGATTTTTGCCTCTCACATTGTTCTTTATGGGTTTTAGACAATGGCTGGAACCTGAAGGAATCGTGTTGATCAATGTAATGGAAAATGCAATGATTTTCCTCCCGAGCAACCAAATGTGGTGGGAGATGGAGTGCAAAATCTTTTTGCTATACTTACACAAGCTATGAATCATTCTGGATTTCCAAATGATCAGAGAAGGGAACAAAATTCTATTGAGTCCTTCAAGAGGCAACATCCACCATCTTTCAATGGGTCTTCTGATCCACTTGATGCTGAAAAATGGATCAGTACCATTGAAATGATATTTTCCATACATCGCTATTTAGAAAATGAAAAATTCATTTTAGCTGTTTACCGTTTAGAAGGTGAAGCAGACCAGTGGTGGACTCTAATTAAGAATACAAGGCCCCAATATGAAATTGAATCCATGGAATGGGATGAGTTCAAGAACTTGTTTTTCAGTAAGTACTTCCCTAGTATTCTTTTAATAAAGATGTAAAAGGAGTTTCTTGAGCTTAAGTAGAAGGATGATGAATCTGTTGGTATATACGAAGCAAATTTTACAAGACTTGTAAGGTATGCATCTGGCTTTATCATCCAACCTGAAGGTAAGGTTGATCGATTCTTCAGTGGCTTAAAACCAAGTCTTTGATGGGAATTAGCTATAAGAGACTTCAGTACCTATGAATAAATTGTGCCTTATGCTATCAAGGTAGAAATGGAAGTTGGTGTTACATATCCATCTCATGGTTTTGACAAGAAAAAAAATATGGAGTTCAAGGAGAAATTTTAGAATAATGGTGAAAAGAAGATAATTGTTTCTTTATGCTCAAAGTGTGGAAAGAATCATGGTGGATATTGTCTTAAAGGGGATAGAAAATGTTTTAAGTGAGGAAAATAAGGTCATCAAGTAGTTTATTGTTGAAGTAATGGGAAAAAGGTTGCTAATGATGTGGATAGAGAAAAGACTACAGAGAACTCTCCACCAACACTTCAATGATTCAAGTGCAAGGAAATGGGGCATTATGCTAATCAATACCCTAATCCCAGTGTTAATGATGATCAACGTGAGAAACCTCTTAAATAAAAGGAAAAAGGGAAGTCACAAGTGATCACTATTAGAAATGTTGAGTATGACAACGATGTGGTGGAATGATTATGTGTTTATATAAAGGGATTCCAAAATAATGTTGTGGAATCTCATTTATAGTATTATAGATCATTGGAATATCTATGTAATGGTTTATTGTGGTTTTCGATAATTATATGGTACCAGTAACCATGAAAAGTGGTTCCAATATTTTGGAAAGTAGATGATATGCGCATAAAGAAGGGATAAAGAGATAATGAAATGTTTGATAGTATTAATGATCTCATGACTAATATAAGGAAAAAGTGATATCATGGTTTAAGTATATAGAATTTTTTGGGATTTTGGTATATAGAAAGAGTTACCTTGTGACAACATTCATGTTTTCACTATGGTTCAAGAGAATACATTATTAATGTATTCACATGTTTGGTATGTGACCAACAAGATATATCGTATGATATATGGGGGATAAATTATGGTATTCACATGCTCGGTAGATGAAATTTCTAGTAATTATTTTCTTTATACTATGAGATTAGACAGAAGTATTTTGGATAAGCCTAAAGATTGAAATGAATTAAGTTAGACATAAGATAGTATTTTTTTCTATTTTATTGTAGGAATGTTATTATAATGTAGTTTTAGAAAAAGGGACAACCTGCAGGATGGGAGACAACCAGTCGGGTCGGACAAGGTTGTGGGAATCGAACCCACAACTAAAGTGAGATAGGCCTTTATCGCCTACCACTGGACTACAGGATGTCCCTGTTTAGTAGAAACCAGTTTTATTATATTAATCAGTATGATATATTAAGTATAAGTCCATTTTAGGAACCATATATGATTAACCTCACTATAGATGGACTTATGTATTTTTGATAAATTTTTCTAACCTTTTGTTTGAGACAGATGGAATGACCCATAATTCTATCACAAGATCTGCTAACACTTCACGAATGAAAAATTCAACTTCATTTCTTTAATAGATGAAGTGGAAATTGTCCAAAGAATGACCAACAGTGAGACTGTACCAAAATCAAGAAAGTATTTCTTCTAATTCCAATTTCATCAACTTCAGGGAAATGATCCTGAGAACCAAAAATGTTGTCCTACTTCCCTTATATCCGATGAATCAGATGGTACCTTATATCATCATAATCCTATGGATTTGTGATTTTTGGATTTTTCATAGCCATGTTCTCTACCACTCTCCATCAGAACCTGATGGTTAGATTTCTCTTCCATATCCATATTTTCACCTATGTTCTCTTATATGGAAACCCAGTGATTAGTTAATTTGGGTAACCGTTACGTTTCATAATTTAGTTTTTAAAGATTGGTTTTGGTATTCCTTTTTACGATGTGGTCTTCTATTAAAGAAACTTTCGAGTAGTAAACCATTTATAACCCCGACGAATTTTAAGGGCAAAATTCCTTTTAAGGGGGGTAGAATGTAACACCCCAAGATTTTATGAAAAATATTCTTATTAATTTTATTGATGTCTTGTGTTGTACACTACACCAAAAGGAGCTTGCATTACACACATCCATGACTTGGATTTCTTTACACTCAATCAAAACCTTCCACGATAGCATGTGTTGTACGCAATATCGAGTTTCACTAAACAATGATATGTTATTAAAATATTATATAAACTTGCCGTTATGAATAGTAATACACACTTTTTAAAATTTTATAAATTTTATCTATTAAAATGGACTTAATTTTTGGATTCGGAATATCAAAATTATCCTACATTGAATTTTTGGTATTTTTCTGAAAACTTTAAATTTTTGATGAATAGTGAAAACACTGGGTTACTATTTAAAAACCGATTTTTATTTAAATAATTATTTATTTTATTTAAATTTATTTTAGTTCAAAATTGATACATAATACCTATATAAGTTCAATTTAATTCATTGGAGTTATTTTATAATAATTTTCGTTATATAAAAATTTTATTGAACTTTTCACCGTCTTTTACCTACCTTTAGGAGCTTTTTGCAAACTTACATAAAACTTAATTTTACCACTTATGTGAGTGGAATTTTGAAAATCTGAGGGACACGATTAATATTAAGGACTAAAATGTGGTTAAATGAGATTAAAATAATTTTTTGTGAATTATAACTTTTCACTTTTTTTTACCATGGTTAAAAGTAAATAGGGAAATTAAGGGTAAAAATGATATTATTATTACCCTAAAATATCTCCTAATTCAATTGGATAAGTTTAATTCGACCAAAAACAACCTTAGGAATAAAATATGTCCATTTAGGCCCACTTGGATTTGATTAGAACATTTAATATTATTTTATTTAAAGAATAGTTAAAATAGTTTAAATCAATGTTTAATAAATAAAACATTTTTAATATAGGGTTATACATAAGATAAATTCAACTATAAATATTCATTAGAAATATAAAAATATTTCCTAAATAATGATATTTTATTTATAATTTTTAAACATTAAATAATTTATCTTATTTATGACACAATGATGATGCAATAATTATCTTATTAATGAAATATTAACATTATTGATGTTATAAATACTCAAATAAATGTAATTTGAGACTTTTTATGAATTAAACTAATTTTATAGGTTAATATGACATGTTATTATTGATTTAATTAACTTTCTTCGAAATAATCATTCTGTTATGATTTTCACAAAAATCAATTACCAAATAGTGTCAAAATTGACATAAAATAGTTTTTAAAACAAATATTATATTATTAATTGTTAATTTATTCCTAAAAATCTAAGGTTCAGAAAAATGACTTAGATAAGGTAATATATATTAATAAAAACAACTTGGGGTTCTTTTGGCTTGTTATAGTATGTTTATTAATCTTATAGTGTAATAAAACAAGATGGCACAGTAAAATTTAAATTATCTAACTTATCGTTAAAGTTAAATGATAAGGTTAAAATAGAAACCTAAACATGTCTAAATTCTATTGGTTGAGAGGATTTCAACCCCCCTCCACCTTATCTTAGAAATAAATCAATTTGGAGCTATTAAAAACCGAATATAAATTTATTATAAAATAATATTTTATGTTTTTCCAAAGGTGCCCTACTCCTCCCTTATAAAAAGGGCACCCCTACCCTCTTCACTTCACACCCTTTTGAGCCTTAAATCTAGGTCAAACCCTGACCATTTCTCTTCTACACTTCCCTATGAACATTCTGGAGGTTCTGGTCTTCTCAAAAGACCATCTCTCCTTCCTTAAGAGGAAGCTTAAAGGAGGTACGTCGAAGAAGAGGTAATCTCTTCTTCCGATTCTCTCAATTTTCTTTCTTCTTATACTTCTTATTCTTTAGTTGTCTCATTATGAAGTAATAACATCAGTATTAATTATATATTGATATGTTATTATAAATATGAAACAAACTTTTTTCAACTTCTATCCATCCTACGGAAAACGAAATCACCGCGCGTGCGTACGTATGGAATACCGTCTCCACGCCATGGTGTAATCTGTTTTCAACCACCACCTTACTTGGATGGGTATAATGGTGTAAATAAATAACTATATACGATTATTTTAAAGTGATATTGATTATGAAATATTATACATACACTTCAATACAATTCCACGATCATGGGAATGATATCATCGCTCGTGCGTACGTACGGACTACCATCTCCACAATGCGATGAGATTCATTCTCTATGTTAACCATTCATGAATGATTATAATTTATAAATAATGAATAATAATGAAATATATGACATAATAATGATATTGTATTTATGTATATATATGTATTTCATCTACTTAATTCCATTCAATTCCAAAAGGAAATGAAAACAGCATTCATGCGTACGTACGACCTACCGTCTCCATGAACATTGTATTTCATCCCATTTATCGATCTATCATATATATATGTATATTCTGAATATATATTATATATAAATCATGTTTTACATTTTGGAATTATTTACATCAGTATTTAAGTAATAATATCAAGAACAACAAGTTGAAACACGTAGGACAAATGAAACGATTTTACCCAAAATGCTGCTTTAACATGGAATTTACAAAAGAACGGGTAACATAAAGTCATTAGTGAAACATATATGATATCATAACAATGAATATGATTCTCTAATAAGTAAGTGACATTATTTAAATCATTATACAGGAGGTTCAGATACATACGATGCACATATGTCGTAAGGTAAGGGATAATTATTCCAATCTCATTCTTATTTGAGATTGTTTATTTGTAAGTATTTACTGGGGTTATGTTTAATATCCATGTCCATATGTTCTCAAAATGTTTTCATAAAATGTTTAATTTTATTCCATGCATGTTTAAAGTCATTCTTACCCTTTTTTACTTTTACCACATCGTATGGAAGAAATATTTCTTTTGTTTACCATACGAGGTACTTTTTGACTTTTCCAACAAAAGTATGAGAAGAATTTTATTTTTAACTTATACGGTGTGAACAGATTTTTTTGGTTTCATAACGCCTCATTTTCATGAAGCTTACTCTACAATATTTTATGACTATTTTCAAAAAAATTCGTTTCTTTTAAAATTGCATGGCATTTTGTGAAAAGAAATTTATTTTGAAGAAGAAAGGATATTTTCCTCAAGAATTCATTTAAAGTGTTTTATCAAAATCATTTTCCATCTAAGATGAAATTATTTCATATGTGTATGTTTCAAGTATAATGTCTCTATGATTTACATGGTTTCAATTTTCTTATGATAAAATATCCATTTTTTTTATATGGATTATGTGATGATGGGATGATGTTTATGAAACCCATTTTATTCTTTGGGTTAGGATGAATGTTTAAAGTTTATTTTGTGGCACAAGTAAGAATGATTTCATTATGAGATGGGTGGGACCAATATCTCCCTACAATGCATTGGGTAAAGATTTATATTTCATGAGATAGACATGACTAGAACGATAAGTTAATTCGGTTCAGTAATATAGGACTAGAACAAGGAGTGAACTTGATTTAGAAAGGTACTTTTTCCACTAAGATGGTCTTGGAAGAAATGCCTTGGCTACTATGGAAATCATATCATGTGCTTAATGGTTTCCACAATCACATGTTTTATTCGCATGCTATTTTATCATGATTAATGTTTTTTATGATCTATGACTTATTTACTGCCATGTTTTATGTCATTGCTCAAGGTTTTGATGTTTAAAAATTATGTTCATGTTTTTATGTTCAATTGTATATGATTTGTTTTATTTTATCCATGCTTACCCTTACTGAGCATTTGAGCTCACCCTTTATATTTTTTCCCCAGGATTTAATGAAAGGTTTTAGGTAAGAAAAAAAAGGGGAAGATCTTTATGGGAGACGTTGAGGATCTTTCACCACGATTAGAAGATTATGTTCTGAGTTTCTGAAGACACTAAACTATTACGGCCCTTTGGTGTATGGTTTTGTTATGTATTAAGTATTCCGAAAAAGTAATGTAATCTCCATGTACATAAAGCTTTGGGTATCTACCCTTATGATATTCCATCAATAATTTTCGTAGGGTAAAAAATTTATGAAACCCTTCAACTGTGTTTTCTTGAGGCTTAAAGGTGTTGAGGGGGTGATCATGGCCTTTTACATCTTTAATTTACAAGTTTGTCCATGTGGTTAGTTGATTGAACATAAGGTTTGAGGTTTGTTTTTTTGGTTACATGTTTTGTTCTTATGGTCACTTGGTTGGTCACATAATCAATCTTTTTCATTATGGACCCAATCCTTCCTTCTCTTAATGTGGTCGGTCTTTGGTTGTGTTTTCAATTCATTATTTTTCTGGTCAATCCTTTATGCAGTTTCTTGTTTGTTCATGCGATTGGTCGATCCTCTATGAAATCAATATTTTTCTTTGTGTGGTTGATCCATGAAATTTCTATGTATGATTAATCCTTATGGGTTTTCATCCTCTTCATGCATAAAAATAACATAAAGTCCCAAAAATTCCAAAATGATTTTAAATACCAATTTTAACATAAATATGGAAATAAAATACAAAAATAACATGTTTTATTTTTGAATCAATGAAGATAAAACATATGTTTTAATCCCTTAATTATATTGGATTTAAATGGGGGTTTTTTCATAGGAATTTAATGGAAAACCTAATTAATTAAATAGAAAAATAAGTTTTTTCTGGGTTTCCTATAAGATATAAAAAATATATTTTTCTAAAATAGATATTTTTTCCATATTAGTTTGATTGTATTTTATTCTCTCAAGAATATAAAATCCAAATTATCATCTACTAAAGTCATGAAACCCCTTTTCACTTGTTATAGTATGTTAATATGAGTTTTCAAACCTATGCACACCTCTTTCCTTCCTCTATTTTGGGTGAAATGAAATTTTGAAAGATTATCATGAGGTAGTGTATCTGATTCTTGTATATTTTTTTAATGTTGTCTCTAAATCAGGCTTTATCTTCCTTTTTAAGTGTATGATATTAGCCATGGTAATATAATAATATATAAATCTATAGAAGAACGATTTTTGAATAATCTGAAAGCTTATAAATGAAAAAGAAGATAATGTTATGCACTGAGTTTTATTAATGTTTCAATTTTTGGAAATCACATGCAGAGGTATTTTATTGCAATTATTGTTAATACTTTCAAAAATGAGAATTTTAAGACTTAGGATGCTTTAACATAAAGAATTTTGTTTTTATGAACTTTTGAAATTCTCTAATAGATAGAAATGTAATTATCGCATGTAAAATACCTGTTATAAATATAGAGTATGGGGTTTTAAATAATCAGTGGTGATATTGCATGATGGAATATCTATTTTATTATTTTATTTTATGAAGATAATTATTCTATAATTATTGAGATTATAGAATTAAAATGGGAAAGTTAAAAAATATGTAGATAATAGATATTTCATATCCTAGAGACTTCGATAAATGGTTGGGTTATTATGATCATATGAGTTTTATGATATTATTTATTTCCTCTTCATATTTATTAAATAGTATTATTTCTGTTTGGATACATTTTTTTGTTTTTATTTAGAATGGTTAAAATTTTTCAAACTAGTTTAGTACTGTAAAGATGTAAATTTTAAGTAAACGTTGAAATAAACACGATTACTTGTTTACCGTACTTCCTTGAAATTGATGAATTATAGAACAAATGGTTTCTATCTACTGTTATCTTGTGATTATAGGTTCCTTGATTCTAAAACCCTTCTCATAATAAATTGATTAATTCCATGTTGAATTAATTTTTTTTATAATGATAATTATTTAGGTCTGAAAAATACCATCATTATTTTGAGAGGTTTGAATGTCTTGATATAGTGGCCTTAGTTTAGTTTAAACATTATGTAGAGAATAAATTGAATATGTATGTGTGTTCTAGTATATTTAGTTCTTTATTGTGACTTTATGTGATATTTTTTTGAATCTTTCTATGGTTGAGAATGTTTGATGAGTAATCGACTGGGAGCCTGAGCTATAATGATAGTTGATATCAGTGATGGTAGGATAAATTATACCATGCAAAATGGTGTGGGAATGAAACCTGGGGAGTTGTGATGTGTTTAGAGTAGGGATTTATCATCAATATATATTCCTGATTAATGATTTTATATGGTTGGTTGGTCAGATGTTACCAAATTGGTTTCTAACTACTTGATTCAGTTTTACTTCATGCATAATAATAGAATCTTGGTTTTGGTAGATTAGGAAGAAGTCCCAGGGTACCCAGATAATTATAGAATGAAAAATTGATTAATAAATGATTGGTGATTGTTTATATTAATATTTAATGATGATGACATAATTCAAAATGTTAATGAAGTGTTGTGGTTCCAAAGACACTTCCTTAAAATATTAAATTATTAATCTTATAAATAAAAATTGAAAAATACAAATTAAATGCTAATGAATTTATTAGTGTTAAACATTGATTACATTATACATGTTTGAGTTCTAGAACTTAGTGGTGGTTTCTTGGTGTCTTGTGAGACAATAAAAATAGATGACTCTAAAGATAAGTAATTTCCAATAGTGCGGTTGTATATGATATATTCTATATTTTTGGATTTTGTATTCTTAACCACTAGTTTCAGTTGGGAAATAACACCCAAATATTTTGGGTGTTTTTTATCCCACATCCAGGATGGTGAGGGAATGTATGGATTAACTACCCCTCTCCCACAACTTTTCTATTGGATTTAGTTACAATTAATAATATCTAAACTATAATAGACTATGGTATAGGCTGAGTTACTACCTGGACTATGATAGATCTTGATTTTACTATAAATTTATGTGTGGAGTAAAAATTATTGAGATATAACACATACTTGTATTTGATCATGTTGTGGAAAACATTCTGAGTTATTCCCCAAACAATGGACTAAGACAACTATATTTCCAATCAGTTTCTATTGAGTTCACATAAATTGGTAATTTTTGAAGAAACAAGAATTTGAGTCATCAAAATGATGCGATTTTTATAAGTCAATATGAGAGAAAATAAAAAAGAAAATAAAAGAAAGATGTAAAATGAAAAATTTATTTAAAGTTATTCAGACTAATTTGGTTTTTTAGGGATGATAAAAACACCACTTGACTCATGAAATTTATTAATATCAAACAAAGTACACAAGATAAATAGATCCACTAAAATATGAACAAGAAAATCCAATTGAAATAAGTAAGATGAAATATGATAATTACAAGCCGACTAGCCTAAAACTAGCTAAAAGTTCTTCAAAAAATATTAAAATGATAAAAATATTATTCTAGATCTATATATTCTCATACATTGATGATACTCATTAGTAAATAGATCTGTATCTATATTATAAATATGAATTGATATTGACTCTCTTATTGGATAATGGAGTAGGGTTAAGGAAATCAATCAAGGATGAAGTATAGGAGTGGTGGATCTAGAAGATCTAAGAATCTTCTCTGATATATTTTGAGGGTATTATCTCTTGTTAGGTTTTCTTTAGGTGTTAAATTAAGAGGGATATAAAGGAGATGATTTTATTCTATTACACTAAAATTATGGCTTACTGGGTTATAAATTCCCCGGACAAGAAAAGTAGTGGAGTAACTGATGAAACTACTTGATAATATGAGAATGATCTATGTGGAATGACCAAAATGAATGAGCTGATTCACATATAACCAAGATGAAGTGTGACAATTCATCTTATTAATAACTCACATGAGGCTTAAGAGAAATACAATATACTGAAGCATTGGATCCATACAGGGAAGAGGAAAAACCTAGAAACATGAGTGAGGAGAAAACCCATGAATCCATGGCCCAATAAATCAACCCTACTAGGGGGAAGAACCCAACAAGACAATATAACAACCTAGTCCAGAAAACTAATAAATAAAAATAATAATAAAATATTATAACTATAAAATAATTAAACAATATAAATGAAATATGAATGAATACAATTTATGAGTAAATCAAAACTCCCAAATCACCACTATTTCCCAATATAATTGGTGACGTTCTTTGAAAAAATGATATTTAATTGTACCCATGTTCAACATATTTAAGCAGTGACTAAAATTGGATAATGTCACAACCTTAGTCAAGTTATCATTCATATTATTTTCATAGTGTATCTTATTGTATAAATAAGGCGAACATAAATAATTTCTCTAACAATGTAAAATATAATATCTATATGTTTAGACCTACCATGAAAACTAAATTCTTAGATAAATATAAACCAGACTTACTATCACTATGTATATTAATAAGGGAATTTTAATCTGACAAATTATAAAGTAAATAGTTCAGCCAAAGGGATTCCTTAACAACATCAATCAGTGCAATATACTCAACCTTAGCTATTGAGAGGGCCCCTACGAACTATATGTTTCACTTTTAGGAAATGGGTCCTCCATAGGAAATAAAATCATAGCTTGTTAGGGACATTCAGCTGTCAATGTTCCATGTATAATTAGAATCAATAAATCATGTAACTAGTTCATTATAAATAAAATTTCTAATAATGTAAACATATAATGATGGAATAAATAAAATATATCTAAGTATCCATTCAAGGTCATGATAATATGGCTTTCTCATATTATCCATAAACCTAGTAACAATATAGATAGAATTAGAAAAATCTAGTCTGGTTCAAATCATTACATTCATGATTCTACCATCTATACTGGAATAAGGAATCTAACTCATTTCATCAACATCAACTTTAGTGGTTGGTTATTTTGTCAATGATAGTTTGAAGTGTAGTAAAAAATATATATAAATAGGTTTAAGATATTTAAATATGCATTACTTTAGGATCTTTAAAACTTAATAATATAGGGATATGTAAACAATTCTATTAATTTTATCCATACTAATTTCTTTTCCAATGATCAATTTAGAAATACAAGGGTCCTTCATTTCAAATGAATTTTTTAATTTTGATTAACAGAAGTGGCGATTTCTATGTATTTACAAATTATTAGCATATCATCAACATATAAAATTAGATAAAGTATGAAATTCAGGATAAAATTAAAGTATACACATGCATCATATTTATTATTATTAAAATGATTATCAAGAATGAATAATAAAATTTTCTATACCATTTTCACAATTCTTTCATCAATCTATATGATGAATTATTCAATAGTCATACCTTATTGGGATTGACTTCTTCCATGAAAAAATCACGATGCTTCATAAATTTTTTTTCATCAATATCACTATAATAAAAAGCTATTTTAACATCAATCTTCTCAATATTAAGGTTATGATTAGATGAAAAAAATAAATAATTGAATTTATGAACATTTCACAATAGAAGAGAAAATTTGAAAGTAATAAATTCCCTCATGTTGATTGAATCCCTTGTCTATAATGCTAGACTTGTATTTAATGTTATTATCTCTAGTATTATCTTTAAAAAAAAGCCACTTACAACTATTCAATTTACCATTTATTTGTTTTTTAACAATGGTATAGGTTTGTTTCTTTCTTAAGTAGTACATTTCATCATTCATGGTAGTGATCTAATGCTTAGAATCACTGTCATTAATTTATTACTAATATGATTGGGTATCCTCAATTATAATATCCTAGGAAACATTAAAGGAAAATGAGACCATAAAAAAATGGACATAATGATAAGGAGGCCTAATAAACATCCCAACTCTATATCTAGTGACATGGTGGTAATTGGTAGCATATGAGGCATCACTATTCGATTAAGAATCATATCTGGACCGAGGTTGGGAATCAGAGTGAAGATAAAGTGGAGAGGGATCAATAGGATCCTTAAACTTGGTTACCTGTCTAGTATCAATACTCTCATTTTGAGGTGTATTACCACTATTTTCTATATAATACTTTGACTTATGAGAAAACAATTCATAGAATATAACATCATGACTAATTATTCATTTATGATATCTTGGTTTATCATTATATAGGATATACCACTTTAAACCTTCAGGATAACCTATGAATATGAATTTAAGAGTGTTATGTTTATGTTTATCTATATTAATGTTGTCATAGAAAGTGTACCCAAATAATCACAAATGGATACCATAAGGGGGTATATTGCACCATAATTATTCTAGAGTTTTAAACTAATTAGAAGTATAAGGGAATATATTAATGAGATAGACTATAGTAGTTTCATCCTCGACCCTAAAATATTTCTGTAGGCCTGAGCATGTAAGAATGCTATAGAAAAACTCTAAAATAGTGTGGTCCATTCACTTGGACAAACCATTCTATTAGTATTTATACCTAATAATATAATGTCCAATAATTCTTTAAGACTCATAATATTGAATAAAATCTAATGAAAAATATTATAGATCATTATCAGTTCTCATCACTTTGTTTTTTCTTTGAGTCTGGGTTTCAACAGAGGATCAATTAATTTTAAATGTTTCAAATACATCATATTTGTTCATATGTATATAAATCTAGAATTTTATATAAAATTCATCAATAGAAGTGATAAATCATGAAACTAAATCAATGGAAGTAGTCATGGTAGTACCCCATAAGTTAGAGTGAATATACTCTAACCGGTTAATGGCTTTAAAAAAGGATATATTTAAACTAACTCAATTAGATTTACCTAGAACAAAATACTTACAAAATGGGTAATTTTTAAGTGATATTTAATTTAAATCTACCCAAAACACAATCCTTACACAATTCACCAATGTTGTTTTCCAATAAGATAGATAGAATTATACAACTTTGAGTGGAAAATAGGAAGTTGAATAACATAGAAATGAAGATCATTTTTCCTTTACCAAGGGTTTATGATCCCTTTGTTCTGTTACATGGATTCTATTGGTTATTCAAGACTGATTATCATTAGTTCTACCATTAGCTGCATGTCATAAGGGAAGATATTCCCAAGACAATGTTTAATAGGAGATATGGACTATATTAGTATCTTGTTATGCCTTTGGGGTTGAAAAAAATTCCCCAATAGTGTTCATGGATCTCATAAAAAGAATATTCCACTCATATATTAATTCCTTCATCCTTGTATTCATGTACAATATCTTGATAATCTAAGATCACTGAAATTCATTATAGTCACCTTGATATTATACAAAGTACAATTTGAGTGCATCATCTTTATACCAAAATGTCAAACTGTGTCTTTGGGATTTAGGAGGTGCGATTTCCTAAAAATTTGATTTTCATTATAGGGATTTTAGGGTACTTGGAGAAGGTGTACACCATGATGTCTTGGAATGTACCATGATTTTTTTCAAAATATGGAGGTCCCTTGTACTTATGTGATACTATCAATGGTTCATCAAGGACTTATTATACATAGTAGCACCGATGATGGAGATTGAAATTATGGGAAAAAAGTTAGAGTAAATAGTTAGTGTGAGTATGATTTTATTAAGGTGAAGAGGAGATTGAATAAAACTCAAATTTTTGTTCTTCCAGAGATCATGATGAGATACAAAATGTATAGTGATGCCATATGTGTTGGGTTAGGTGTGATTCCAAAGTTGAGGGATCATATAGTTACTTATGGGCCACATTAGCTATGACCCCAAGAGAGGAACTACTTGACACATGAATTAGAGTTTTAATATATGGGTGATGATTTGAAATGATAGAGACATTATATCTTTGGTGAGAGGTTTATTGTCTACATGGACCACAAGAAATTGTTATATATCTTCTCCTAGTGAGATCTCAATATTAGGTAGAGACGTTGGGTGGAGTATGTACTGATTGTTTTTTGATATGGGTTATGATCTATGGAAATATAATTTTGTTGGAGATGATATTAGCAGGAATAAATTATAGGTTAAGGAGATAGGAGAGTGGACTTCATAGGAGGAGTGGTTTATTATGAGTTTTTTGGTGAAGTGATAGGTGTAAACATTGAATAATCATGGAGTAATAACATGTGAACCTTTAGTGGTCATGACTTCTTTGGTGGATTGAGTGGAAGAGAGCCCATAGTCAAACTATGACTATGAGGTGATGTTATATTTCTTTAAAGGTTACATTTCTATTTTAGGGTGGTCCCTATATGATGAAGATTATATCAACATTCATGGGAGTTTACTAGTTCCATCTTCCTTTAGGGAGGAGTTGATGAGGGACTTTAATTATTCAAAATGGGTAGTATATATAGGGTCAAAAAATGCATCCATACATCCATAGATAGTTTTAATAGATAGGTATGAATAGATTCATCTCTATATTTGTCCCATGACGCCTTACCTTCCAGAGGGTAAATACAGTTCATCAATATCCTCATGGTTAGATTCAGCCACTTCAAAATCCTATAAATAATTGGGATGAAATAAAGATGGATTTTTGTGATGGGGTTACCTTAGACCCCATGGATTCAAGATACTTTTTGGGTGGTGGTTTATCATATGAATAAATTATATCATTTCTTAATTTCAGATACCATTTCAATGGATAATTTGGGGATGTTGTATGTGAGATTTTTCTCTAACATAGAGTTCCCTCATGAATTATATCTGAAAGATACATGCATTTCACATAGTGGTATTGGAAGGGATTATAGAAGTCTTGGGGGTACTCAGATAAAACTAAGAATAGTGTATCATCTATATACTGATGTGTAGTAAGAGAGAATAATCTAGAGATTAGAGTATATGTTGTGAGCATTTTTTATGGATTTTAGTGGATATTGGGATAATCATATAGCCTTAGTTTAATTCAAGTATAATAAAAAATTATAGGATTCTATTCATATGGAAAATTTTGAGGATATCAATGTAAAACTATGCCACTCATCATTTTATTGGAATGATGAAGGCGATCGATCTCTTGTGGGTCTGATTATCATGAAAGATCATTCAAGAGAGTGAAATTGATCGATATGTGATTACTCACTACTTAGAGTAGACTAAAATCATATGATGTCAAAATAAGGAGATCATTGGAGTTCACTATAAGAGACTATATTTTTTTTTTGCGGATGAATCCTTAAATAGGGAATTGATGGATTCATAAGTAAGGGATGCTAGCATCGAGATTTGTTAGACCATTTGAGATTACAATGAATATTGGATCTGTGGATTACAATTTTTATATTCCTTCACATTTCCAAGGTATGCATAATGAATTCAATGTGTCTCATCTTCAGAGGTACATTCCTAATCCTAAAAATTTGATCAAATATGAGAATGTTGACCAAGAGCCTAAAACAATATTCATGGAACACTCAGTGTGAATCATAGACTAGACCATGAAGGTCTAGTGGGGGGAAATGCCACTTGTTTAGATCATGTGGTAGAATGGAAAAATCTAGGAGGAATAATGGGGTTGGGAATTAGATATTTAGGATTAATGGATTTATTCTTTTGATAAATAATCCTAGAGATTCTTCTCGAGGATAAGAAGTATTTTTAGGTGGAGAATGTAATGAACTTTGATTTTTAAGTCATGTTATTTTTTAATTTCATCCTTTATTTATGTGCTTTTGAACTGTAAATTGTTTGGGCTCATTTTTGGGGATTTTTGGTTGATTTTTGAGAGTTTTAGAGGCTTTTAAGGGGGTGCATGGTTTGATCATAGATAAGGGAAACCATGTGGCTCTCCCTTATAAACCATGTTAGGAGAAGGATAGTGGGTGGATCATGGTTGATGCATATTTAGAGAAGACCATGTTACATTCCCCATAAACCATGTGCCTAGGATAGAGGAAAAAATAATGTGATTGAACAAAAAATTATGTCAAGAGATTTTTTACCTAAAACAAATGGCTAGTCTGGACTAGACAACCATTCTAGAACCAGTGAGTCGTTTTCACACAATATTCTTGGGTTTCACATAAATTTATCATTACATGTAAAATCAATTTTCACGTGAAAGGTGAAACTAAATAATATGATTTCATATATCATCCAGGAGAACCCAAATGATGGTAAAGGTGTTTACACATAATAGTTTTTCCTATACACAAAAAATGGAAATTTGGTTCCATATTCCATTGTGTGTTATAGAAAATAATAAACTGCTGGATCATGCGACCATGGACCCAAAATAAAGGAATGGAGAGTGTGAAACCACTTTGTGCAACCTAATTTGATTTCAGGCCACTAACATCCCATTTAGGATATAAATAAAACCTCAATCCCTGAATTGGTGGGGGGGGGGGGGTCTCTAAAAGATGAATCATCAACTCTAGATCATGAAAACATTTCTTTTGAAACATCAATTTTTTTTATCAATTATATATGGTAGATAATTTATGCGACTAACCTACCATGGACCAAAATGAGTCTTGGACCATTCTTGAGTGCTCCTTGCATAATATCCCTTAAGTCTAGCAGGTTTCATACAGGAGAAGAAACCTTCAAACCACCCTAAGTTATTCTCTATCTATGAAATTGTGTGCACATATTCTCCCTAGATCTATACCGTCCTCTTGTTCTAGAGACTATGTTTTTCACATACCCTTTTTCACAAAGTATGTTCTAATTTCATGAAACAACATTTAGGTCCCTAATCTCACCCCCCTATGATTTAAGTGCATCTTGGACCATTACCATACATGATTCTCATACTAATAGAAACCCTTATGCCTCTCCCACCCAATCATAGGCACCCTAACATAAAGACTCATGACTAAAACTCATCCATTGAGGTGTTCATGCTATGCCACACCTAGAGGTGCATGAAAATTGGACATGTAATCCCTAAAGGTGGCATCACCATGGGAAACATCAAATCATTCCTGATAGAGAGGCCCGATGCTAGATCTTCCTCTCCCACTATAAAATAGACTCCCTGGGCAAAAGCCCCAACCAAATCTAAAATTAATTACATAAAACTACCTTGATCCATTTTATAGTCATATGAAGTTAAACTATATGACAACATCCCCATCACATGACGTTAAACTATATCCTTACCCAGTGTGATAAGCACGAGATTCCCCATGTATAGTCATTATGAGATGATTCCCCCATGGAAATATAATCTGGGATTAACCCCTCACCATCATGGAATACTACTCAAAGAATCCCATATTCATAATACCTACACCATCCATTATTTATTCTACTTCTTTGATATGGGCATCCTTACTACATGACGTTAAACATCATGGATCGATTCTCTCACACAACCTTAAACTGTGGAATCAAAATACATTGGTTTTGATCCTTGTTTCTTAACTGAGTACATAGGAAATGTCCCTAAGGTTCAACCATGAAATACCAAATCATATGGGTTACCTCAACGAGGTTCAATCTCGATTCCCTCACATCCTATGAAATTTTTAAGTCTGAAATCTCCCCCCTGGGGACACACTTAACCAAACCTTCAAGTGTGATCATCTTATTCATGGGGACACACTTTACCACCCATCTACCCTCACAAGTCATTAAAATTGGTATCCACCTATCCCTACAAGACATTAAACCTGCAACCCACATATCCATTCAAGATGTTAAAATTTGATCCACCTATCATTGGAAGATGTTAAACATATGACCCATCCATCCCCACAATTCATTAAACTTGTGACCTACCTATCTTGACAAGATGGAAAAACTGTGACTCATATTTCTCAACAATATCTTAAACATTCAACCCATATACCCCCACATGATGTTAAATTTGTGATCCAACTATCCCTACAAAAACATTTAACCCACAACACATCTATCCCCACAATATGTTAAACCCATGACCCAAATATCACCATAAGATTTTACACCTATGACCCATATATATGCAAAATATTTTATGTGACCCACCTATCCCCACAAGACAATTATACAATTGAACTAATCATGAATATATACCCCAAATAATAAACATGGGATTCCTAAGATAAAAAGACTCAAAAGACTATGCCCATGGTGTCAACTACCACATGGACAAAATGGGATTCCTTACATTCCATGCCTAAGATACCTCACATATGAGACTCCCTTTAAAATAAGAAGAATTTCTTGGTAAAAAATAATCCCAAAGTCTATAAATTCCTATAAATTCACAACATTTCAATATAATATGATTGAAGGTTGTTTCCCGATTGATACAGAAGCGGTGTAATTAATTGGCATCCACCTCAAGATGGTTTTGGGAATGAGTTTCACAAACCTAACTAAAATATATGAGGTAGACCCAGACTAGGTGATGATATCCAAGGTGGAATACATGGAAGGAGGAACTGAAATACCATTATCCAATTTTGATCAAGTAGAAGAAACCACCGATTAATGTGATGCAAGTCACCTGTTTTTGGAAAGTGAGAATGTAGGGAAATAAAAACGTGATGAAAAACCTCGATAGAAATCCTCAGTAACAAAAATGGTGAACCCGATGTGAACCTATAATCCTATAATAGATATTAGATCATTAATTTTAGACACTATCAGATTTGGGGGTCACCAGATCCAAAAATTTATGGATTTGGGCTTCACTGAACAAAAATAGTGATCCCGAAGTGAAAGTTATTCTCCTTAAACTATGGGGGCTAGTAACATTGGGGAACCATTATATTTTCATATAAATGGATTCATATATTCAACACTAGGCCCCACTGATAAAATAGTGGGACCATCAATAAAGTCTCCTATGACTTGTAGTATATGATGTTGGGAATCCTCAGTCTATAACATCGTTAGTGTGGATCCAAACATTGATTTAGGAATAATGGAAGATGTTGGTAAAATTTGGAATAAATTTCATAGTATTTTTATTGATGACTGATTCCACATAGTTTACAGGAATCAAGATATAAAGAACAATGACCTAATTTCAACATGCACAAGGGTAGGTGAAATGTTAAAGTGGAAATCCCACATGACTATATTCCTACCAAAACAGCCACCACACATTCATCTACTTGGAACCCATGCCCCATATTAACATTTGATACCATATAGAGGTGGCTGATCTACTCCCTTTTTTAATGATAAGAACAAGAAAGGATCATTCCCACCAGGGACATGGTCTTCCTAGATCTCGAAGAATCGATTATTTGTCGACATTATTGCTCCTGAGGGATGCCCATGGGGTAACCACCCCCCATTATAATGGAAAATAACTTCGGGAGCCTCTCCCTAGATAAATATGACATATACCTCCTCTATTCCAAGGATGTATGGGATATTTGAGCTATACCCATCATATTCACCACTCAGGAGCTACTCAGAAGGGCTCCCACTGGGCCACATAAACACCAACACCGACCATTCCCATAGGTCGATTGGCAGGTTGACTGCATCCCTACTCCACTGGCTCTAGTTTAGAAACCCAACACTAAAGTCGGTGGAATACCTAGAACATTTTCTAATAGAAGGAATATTATGAAACTCTAGTGGCCCTCTCTACCATCGATGACTCTCTTAGTCACTTACATCACCAGTGGCCATTACAAGCCATGCTGTTATGAGAATTACCGATGAATAGGTCATCTCTAAACCACGAGGAATCTACACGGAGGTCCTACCCATTTTGAAAACAATATCTTCAATATATAACAATCCTAATAGGATGGGAGAACACTAATTGTGGGGGCCTTCACCATAGTGTAGGTCACAACACACATGGGAGGAACCCAAGTGACTCTCAACATCTTACGCTTGGAGAAGTTTCACATCGTCAGAGGTAGGACCATGGGGATTGATTTTTCACCATTGACCTCTCAAACTCCAAAGTGATGGATGAATAAATTATGGAACCTTCACCCCACTTCCAAAGATGGGTATAAAGGCTTTTAGATTGAGACTTTCAATCCAAGAAGCTAAGGTCTATAATATCCTTAAATCCCTCTCTAGGTACCGGTAGGTGGAGGAAGTTTTGACCTCCTTAAAATGACTCATAGTGAAACCATCCACATTTTCACTAGTTTCCCTCCCCTCTACCTCCACAATGGAAGTTGGAGGCCTTTTAGGATATGAGTTGATTCCTTTGGGTGATAGTGAGAAATACACTATAGATAAAAGGGATACTACTACCCATTCACATGAGGATGTTTTAAATACACATTTCGATATGGATATGATGCTGAAGTTGGATATTCCTCTGAGAGACATTCCAACATGCATTGGATGTTTAAACCATGAAATTCCCCCTCTCCCTGTAAATTAGCATTAAAAAAGATCTATGTCTGTGGCACCACCAGTATCTCATCCTATTACAATAGGGTATTAGGATGAACAAGAGCAGGTCTATACCTATCACAGTGAATAAGAGGAATTGTAGAAGATATTTTCCATCAACGAGCTATCAGTTGTGTTTTTCCCACCTACAACTCTTAATTTTTTTAGACTGGAGTCCCTCACCATGTAACGTGAATTTTTATCCACTAGAATGTCTGGGAGATTTCCCACCACCATCAATAATGTCCACTATCCTACCCAAGGATCCATGAGCACCTCAATACCATTTACCAAAAGTGAAAGTGGGTTAAGGTCAAAATGATACTAGTTGCTTAGTATCCTTAATAATATGGCTACCTCTAGACTATTCATAAAACCTATAGTAGGATCATCACTATGGTCCTTTGAGTCATGAAAGAGGCATATTAATATGCATGAATTAGAGGATGGGGTAGTATGTTTCCCTCTATTTCATCCCAATAATACAATAAGGATAAGATCATCAATTCGGCCCATCCATCAATAGTGAAGGTTCCTCTATGACTATCACCATGGTTAATGTTGTTACCATCAACCAAAAAAAGGATCAAAGAAATGAAACCATTGACATAGTGCACAATAGGGTAAACCCTCTCTAAGGGGTGACACAATACCAAGCATACTTCAAGACAAGAGATCATACCCATCATAAGAGATAGGTGTTGGGTCTTGGGAGTCCCCCCAATGAGATTTTACTACATTTACAATGGTATTTTGACAAAAGAAAGGTCCCCACCATGATCACCGGTCCAACTGAGGTTGCACCAAAAGTTAATTTAGATCATAGGATAGCCGCCTTACTCTAGGAGCTTGAGGAATATAAAAGGCCCACTTGCTATGCTTATTGTTGAGTAGTATTCACACCCTGACATTTTTAAAAGGGATGTTATCTCTCCTCCCATAGGGAATACATTCATCCTCAGTCAAGAACCCCAATTTGAACTTGGTGGCCCTGTGAACCCAGTCTGGGAAGAATTCAATGGCTATATAAAACAACCAAGATATGAGTCACCCAAAACCTCCCAAGTTGTGTGATTATCTTATTTAGGATCAAGTCCACACCCCTCCCTAAATAGATGATCATATAAACACATTGGTGACAAAAAAACCTCACCAAGTTGATTTTATGGCTACTCTTATCACCCATATTTATGCTCTAGAAACATGAAAGGTGGAAATTATTCTAAAAGGAAAGACACACCCAGTGTGGGACAACCATATTCAAGAGGCCCCATAATCTGGTAATCCCTAATTCAACCTATTTAATAGAATAGTTCATCTACTAAAGTATCTGGACCACTTCACCTCATGTTGTGGTCCAATACTCTGGAATATAGAAAATTAGGAATCCCCAAGCTTCGATGAGTTGTTTAGATGATGGAAGGAATTTCCTTTTTTTGGTACATACAACTGTAGGTTCCGTTGTTGATTGGGAGGACCTCCATAGATAGTTTATTTACCTGTTTAATTCCACATCATGCAATACATGTATCTTAGACCTCTTTAAATAAAAACAGAGGAATAACAAGTGAGTCATAAAATTCATATCCCAATGTAGGGGACTCATATATTCTCTTGACATGCCACTTTACAAGGAACATCTATGTATGATGTACATAGAGAATGCCATTGATGATTTAGTTTCTAAACTTATCTACCTGAACGACCTAGGCGGATTTCAAGATTTCTCCAAAAATGATCAGTGTTTGGAATAATACTTTCAATAGAACTAGTAATAGTTGTGCTCATTTCTCCTTCAATATCCTACAGGAAGGACCGTAAAATTAGAGGCAACAACTGCTATGTATGCAGAGGATCTTGAGCTGGTACACCCACTAACCCCTTTTTCAGATGATCCTTGCCATGTGTAGCCTTTCCAGGCACATCCTTAACAAGCATATCCACCTCAACGAGAGAATTTGGATCTATCCCCCCATCAGGACAAGGATCCTAGGGTGCCTTTCACAAAAATAAATAACAAGAACTATTCATATAAGGATGATCAGGTCCCTAGATATTTCATTTTAACCCTATAAATGGGAATCTTGATGTTTTTAGAATGTAGCATACCATAGGAGTCCAAATTCCTTGGCCACACCGATCACTATCAGTGTCATGGGTTTTTTGGACATACCATCAGAGAATAATTTATATTCCAATATTGAACCCAATACCAAGTGGATAATGACTTAGTTAAATTGGAAAACATCCCGATACAGGTGACACAAGTCTCCACTGAACTCCATAGTGAAAGAAAAGACTCATGAGATTGAAAATATGTTCCCGAACAAGGGACACAGAAGAAAAATGACTTGTTAGCTCATAAGAAATTTTCTCAAACCCATGGAATCATCCATGCTCACATGAGTAATCCAAAAATTCATGTGGTTTCTAATCCTTCTCTGACCACTACCTCTATATTTTTGACACATTCTCTCAAGTCTAGAAAGACAAATACACCAATGGTGTAATGGAAGTCATAGTCCCACTCCAATTCCAAAATCAGATCACACCATTAGAGACGTTATGCCTTATGAGTTAGGAGATACACCCAAGGAACATCTTTCCATGGACTATTCCACCGATGAGGAAGGTAATACACCTCTGTGAATGTAGTTGAACTAGTGGACCACTTCACAATGAACAACAATGGGGAATTCCATGTGAAACCCTTATCCACCTTTGGACGATGTTAATGAAGGAGTTACATGGAATATGGAAGACATAATAATATTCAGGATAAGGCTTCAAAACTAACTGTTTATACTAATAAAAATAGAAATAAAGCCTTATGTAGGTATCAACCAGCCTAGTCCCCCAATATGGTCTATTAGGTATGCACCCATAGACAACTTAATTAATTGATTGTGTGGATCAGTTGTGAGCATACCATAATAATCCACATCTATCCAAGGACCAACTTTAGCTGACTGGCACCCATCCATTAGTTTTTTAGAGCATACTAACTAACCTGTGGTAGAATATCACCAGTACTAGCTTGGACCTAGCGCTTCAGCTAATAATAACTACTCCACACCATACCAAAGAACGACCCCTACCAAAAAGAATATTTTACTATAACAAAAGTTTTATGTGATAAAGAACCTCTCCATAATACCCATGAAAATATCAATCCTTGAGTCACTCTACCTATTAAAATAAATTCTTGAGTACCTTATCGAATCCATGAAAAATAACTCTTCAATTTGAGACAGAGGTAGCTACTATAGAGGACAACTATGCAGAAGAGTCCAATAAAGAGGAATGTTGGGACACCATTTAATTTTATATAGAAGATGATGGAGTCACTATTCAAGGGCACATACACCCACTATATATCATAGGCCTATTAAGTGACATGTAAATCCACCACTTCCAAGTGGATAATGGCTTAACGAATTACCTCATCCCGATATGAACGCTCCATAATCTGGGACATAAAAAAGAAGATCTATCTCCCTATAACCAGACAATTTAGGGATATGATAAGACTGAATAGAAACAGTATTGCATGATTTTACTAAAGATTCAATTTAGTTGCTTGGTATCAAGTAATAAGATTATGGGAGTCACATAGGATAATACCTACAATGCATTGTTGTGAAGGTCCTGGCTCCATTTTCATATAGTGGACCACTATTTGAACCACCAATGCCTCAAGTACTCACTTGATAGCCAATTAGGGGTACTCAAGGTTGATGCATCCCCCTTCGATTCATGTTAGGCTTGCTATCTAGATTCTAGTTACTACAAATGGGAAGGAAATTAGGTTGAGACCGATGGGGTTGAGCGCAACCACGCCCCTAATGATATAAAAACTATTGAATCCAATCCATGGGTATACTTGAATGAAATAATTGTTCTCTTAATTCATTGGATAGAGCCCAAGGCTCTTGAATTGGGTTTTTTTTCATAATCTCCAAGAATAAGAAGTGGTCACAGATTACCTCTTACTCCTACACCAGACATTCCCAATTGATACAAGAAGATTCTACTCCTATGAAGTATCGAGATGTTTTCCCCATAACCATAGATCCACAAAATTATATATTTTTTTCAAAAATATAGGATGAATCAATGAAGGTTGACCTGTCACTATTTCTTCAATATCAAGAGTGGACCTCACATCCCAAAAATGAATGGAATTGTATCAATATATTTTGTTACCACAGTCTCCGCAGAATGGGAACCCCTCATTGAGGATTCTATATCCTATAGAGAATACACTAGTTCTCCCATAGTATAGCTAGCTCAGAATAGTTGTCTTCTCCCCCTATACCCCTCTATCAAATAGAGAATATGGCTTATAAGATTCCCATAATGCATTTGAAGATGGTGTCTCCATCACTATTGATGAGTTAACCCAAGTGAACCTTGGTAATGAGTTAGATTCAAGGAAAACACAAATCAGTGTATCCATATCCCCAGAGGATTAGTAGTAGTATTTGGACTTCTTAAAAAAACACCACAATGTATTCTCCTAGAGCTATTATGAGATTCTAGGGATAGACAATTGAGTTTCCTTTAATTTTCTTATCCTCCCCATGGGCTATCACATGTTCAAATAGCCTCCTAGAAAAATGAATCCCCTTCATGGTGGCATGGTCGAGGTGAAGTTGACAAGATTATTAAAGATAATTTTTTTAGGAAGATCCAATTGCTTAGGTGGATATCCAATATTGTCCCAATGAGTAAGAAGAATGAGAAGATTTGAGTTTTCATTGACTTCCAGGACCTCAACCTATATTCCCAAAGGATGATTTTCCCCTTCTGAGGATAGAGTTGTTGATTAATGCTATGAAAATGTTCTAGGACCAATAATTCATGGAATAATATTTTGATTATAATAAGATCTATATGGACCCTAAATATAAGGATTCCACTACCTTCAAGGAACCCCAAGGAACTTTCTACTATTGGGTAATGCCTTATGAATTACAGAATATTAGATCCACTTACCTGTGGGCCATGCACCACATGTTCGAGAAAATTATTTTGATGTTTATGAAGTCTTATGTGGATAATCTGGTGGTAAAATTACACCTATTTCAGGACTATATTAAGGATCTTGGAAAAGTGTTCAACTTACTCCACTCCAGAAAGTTGAATATGAACCCCTTAAAGTGCACATTTGGGGTTATCTCTGTACTATTTCTCATATTTATCATATGAAATAGAGTCATAAAGATTGACCTAGATAAAATTAAGGATATAAATAAAATTCCTCACCCAAGTATTCAGTTGGAGTTGTGAGGCCTCTAAATCCACTTATCCTATATATGCCAATTTATTGAAAATATAGCAGAAAAGTGTACGATTTTCTTGATGATCATGAAAAAGGTACCATTTACCAATGGGATGAGTAACATAAATTATAAATAAGGTCCTTAAATTATCCATAAGGTCTATTCCAATGAATCATACTCATTAATAACTATGGATCGAGATCACACCAAACCTCCCACCAACACTATGTTTCTCAAGCTATACTTCATATGAACTCCATGTTCAAAGATACATGACCTTAAGATGTAGAATCTAGAGTTTGTGATATATGAACATAACTTAATTTTATCCCATTTGGTATAAGCATTATGAAATAATTTTTTTCTACAGTTCCTCCAGTCTGAGAATTATGACCTTAAACTATTTGCAACACTGTTAATTTCAAGCTCCATGAACTTAAACTTGTAGATACTATAGTTTGAGTTACATGATGTTAAATTGAAAATAAAAACATACTCAACACATAAGGTTAAGATATATCCTTTCCTTGTTCAATGAAAATAAGATGCATTATATCACTAAGATGATATGATTCAATGTACTCACTAGAGAGGATGCCACCCTTATGGAATTGGCCTTAACCATGATGCATTCCAGAACAACATATGGGTTGATTTTAAATTCTATGAGATAATTAGTAATTACTAAACCCTATTTAATCAAGTATAGCTACCAATTCATTATAAACCCTTTCCCCAAGGGGGTGGGGTTTGGGGTGTAAAATTATGTTCACCAACATTTTTCCATTTGGAAACTTTTCCCCACCTATGGTTTAATAATTATAACCATAAACGATGTGAAATGTTATAGGATATTTATATGGAATGTGGGCTTGTATCACTCCATTTTCACATCAGTTTTTACCTTTACCATTCCATGAAAATATTTTTGAATAAAACATTTCTCTATTCTAAACATAGTGACATTAAACTATTTTCCAAATCCCCCTTGGTCCTAGCTTCACGACCATAAAATATATAGCTTGCATCCTCCTATATGATGCTTAAATGATAGAAATATGCATCCAATTCTCATAAGAGAGGATATCCCCCAACTTTTAGCATTGGTCTTCTACCATGCCACATTCAAAAACAACATATGGCTTGATTTATAATTTCATGGGATACATAGTGATTCCTAAACCATCTATCTTTAAGTCGGACTATAAATCCATTACCAACGTCCCTCATAGGGTGGTATAATGATTAAAACATCCCCATTAATCATGTCTATATCAATCTCAAAATTACCTTATGATTTATCTATTTAAGTGAAATACGCAATCACATTCCTTAACTTTTCAGTGAATTAATATTCCCTCATGACCCAACACGAGGAAGAAAAAATAGAAACTCAATTTGTAAGACTTTCATTCATCCTCATCACATGAAATTAAACTCCAATACTTACCCTATATAATCCTGGGATACATCATATGAAAAATATGGTATACCAAAATAAACATCCCCAACACACAACATTAAACTATAATCTTACCCTATGAAATAAATCTAAGATGCCCCATATCACAAATATGAGATGATTCAACATCCTCTCTAGAGAGGAAACCACCTTACCAGCATCGATATTTTATCAAGATATATTCCAAAACAATTTATGGATTGATTACTATGATTTATGTATACATGTGGATTCCTGGATCCAACACCCTAGGACCATCCCTGATGCTAACATATTTTTGGGGCCCACAAATGGTTCAAACATCATAACCTTAAACTACATGTAACTGGTTTCATGATTTCCTTGTATAGTACAAGGCCTTCATGTCTCCTCCTTTATGTCAGGAGTAAATCCTTTACAACAACCATGAATCCTCAAATTACCCACAACCCTTCAGGTCAAAGCATTACAACCTCTATACTATGTGCACCAACCTTCTTGTGGCCCCTTCTAAGCATAGTTTTCTTTACCCTCTGCATTTCAACAAGCCAATGCCAACCAATATTTTTTACCACATCAAAGATTGAGGTAATCACTAATTAATGGAATTGGTATTCTAATATGTAATGTTCTATAACTTCATGTTCATTGATTCCCATTCTTAAGGGATATGTAACAATTCTTGGATCACATGTCATGGGTCCAACCCCTACCGTCAATTCATTACACGATGTTTTTTTAGTTTCATAATATTAACTTGTGTTATACATGTATTGAAATTTTGTGTATAAAAGGGTATCCTTGTCCATCATTTCCCATTGGGTTATCACTCATTCATATCAAACAAGCCCCTTTAAGGCACACACACTCCATGGTCAAAGCTACACAACCTTAAACTATAACAAATATGGTATAACCATTATGTACATAAACTATTTGTAGTACCTTTGGTCTAATAAATATGACCTTAAAATATTTACTGTATATTTGGTTCATGTATTAGGACTTTAAAATATTTATAGTAGATTTTGTAAAAAAAATTTGACCTTAAACTAATTACAGTCCCTCAAGTCAGAGCTCTACAACCTTAAACTAGTAGCATCCATAGTCTAAGTTGAACGGAGTTAAATTAAAAAGCCCAACATCCTTATCACATGATGTTAAATTGTATCCTTACCCAATAAAATAAACATAGGATGTATCATATGAAAAATATGATATTATCGAAACCAAAATCCTCAGCACATGATGTTAAACTATATCCATACACTATGCAATAAAAATAGGTTGCTTCATATGAGAAATAAGAGATGAACAAAAAAATGTCCTCAACACAGGATGTTAAAATATAGACTTACCCTATGAAATAAACATATGATTCATCATATAATAAATATAAGATGAACCAAAACCACTTTTCTTAGCACATGACATTAAAAACAGTATTACCCTATTCAATAAACATAATATGCCTTATATGACAATGATGAGATGATTAAATTTTATTACTAGAGGGGACATTATCCTATAGGCATCAGTATTTTACCAATAGATCTTCTAGAACTTTAAATTATTTTATTCATATTCCCATGGGATATACATTGATTCCTGAATATCCTATCATGGGTCTAACTCTACCACTAACTCATTTCAAGTTCTTTCCCCTCTGAGCCATGATTTATCTTCTTCAACCCACATATTCATCCATCACACTTATGTATATAGAAACATTGTTCCTAGGGATCCAAATATTCCATTCAGGTCATTACCCACTTCAATTTACACATTTCATGCTTTATTCTATTTGGATGATCATCATCTTCTTGACCTAAATAGACTCCCTAATAGAAATGGTGCTTGGTCATGTTGTCTCACCTATCATTCTAGGATCATTCCCTAAAGGATCCTTGGAAACAGATAGCAGTTCCCATGTTATAAACTTGGTCAATAGACAATCACATATTTTTCACCCCATCCTTGATAGGTGTGGGTGTGGAACTCATGTTTTGAACACACTCAATAGTTATTCACACCCAACAGTCACCCATTTCACCATCCTAGTCTTATAGGTCATGATATAACCTCCTTTGAATATCCTCTTACTTTGGTGGGGATCCCATCACTCTGTGTATAATGACCCAAGCATGACGTACATGAATATAACATTTTTTAGATGAATATTCATTACATTTTACAAACACATGGCCGATGACCATAATAGTTTAGTGACTTTGGAAACTTTTAATACATTCTTATAACTTGTGAAAGATCTTCAATATCTCCCATAAAGATATGAACCTCTATTAATCCTACTTAAAATTCTTCTTTATAAGATGAGAAATGGAAACACAAGAAAGGGTGAGGTCAGATGCTTAGTAAGGGTAAAAACATGAAAATATTAATATAAAAACATGAACATAATTTTTGAAAATAATATAATGTATAACATATATCAAAATTAAAATTCATGGAACAAATATTGGTAATTCATAAGGCATAAATCATAAAGGAACACAAGCCATGAGAAAATAGCATTAGAATAAAACATGGAATTGTGGAAAATGCATAAAAAAATAAAATCATTTCAATATTAGCTAAGAATCATTTACAAACCATCATAGTGGAAATAGTACATTACTAAACTGGGTTTACTTGTCATCACAACTATTTATTACTGAACTAGATTTACTTTTCATTCTATCCCAGTATTACAAAACCAAATTTACTTGTAATTTCAACCCTATATTACTGAATCATTTTTAATTTCCATTCCAGTCATGTATATCTCATGAGATATAAATATTTATCCAATACACTAGATATATATATAAGTCCCATGCATCAAATAATGAAAAACATACATATATGTTCTACAAAAACATAAATCATTCATCATAACATAAACCAAGGAATAAAATGGGTTTTTTAAACATCATTCTACCATAACATAATCCATGTAAAAAATGGATTTCATAAATATCATTCCATAATAAACATAATAAATAGTAAGAATAATAGGGACAATATACTTGAAAAATATCCTTAATCTTAGATGGAAAATAATTTTGATAAAACACTAGAAATTAATTTTTGAGGAAAATATCCTTTCTTCTTTTAAATTTTTTTTCTTAAAACACCATACAATTTTAAAAGAAATGATTTCTTAAAAAATATACTTGAAAAATTTTAAGTGAATATTTAGGTAAATAAGGCATTATTAAAGCATAAAAATCCATTAATTATTTATAAGTTAATAAATATTCTTCCCATACTTTTTTAAAAAGTCAAAAAGTACATCGTTTGAAAATGAAAGAAATATTCCTTTCAAACCTTGTAATAAATAGTAAAAATGGGTAAAAATGAATTTAAAAATCCATAGAATAATAGTAAAAATATTATGAAAATATTATTAGAAATCACATATGTGGATGATAAATATACCCTAGTAAATAATTACATATAAACAATATCATATAATAATGAGATTGTGAAATTATTCCTTAGAAATTTATAATAAGTAGAATAGCATGCATCATAAAATAAAAAAATTAGTTTCATATTTAAATATCATAAAGTTCATAAAAATAATCATGAAAACATGCATGGACAACATAAACACCACTCAAAAGAAATAGGTAGTGTATAAGGCATATGTCCGACATAAATAAAAGTGAAAGAAAATAATCCCTTACATTAGGTTTGATATCCTTTGTATGTATCTAAACCCCATGTATAATGACTTAAATAATTTAGTAGAATTATTTTAAAATCATATTAATTTTTATGATATCATATATGATCATATTATCATCCTTTTGTTTGTAATATTTAATTGTTACTTGTTATTCAGGTATTAACTGCTTTATGTTCCTAAGCATGTTTTGTTGAATAAGGTTCGGTTTTTTTTCTTAGGTTATAGTTATATCATTAAAAAAATGATAATAACATAATATATACAATATTTATTCATTTTTTACATTTATATAATCATGCTTTAATGGATATCCTGAAGAATGAATCACATCGCATTGTAGATATGGTAGACCGTACATACGTACGAGCGAAAATATCATTCTGATAATTGTGAAATGGTTTGAAAGTGGATAGTATATATTTTTTTCTAAAATCCAAATCATTTTATAATAATCATATATAGTTATTATTTTCATCATTATACCCATCCAAGTAAGATGATGGTGAAAAATAGATTACACAATGACGTGAAGACAGTAAGATGTACGTACGCACGCATGTTGATTTTGTTTTTCATAGGATAGATAGAAGGTGAAATATTGTTGTTACATAATTATAATAACATATCAGTATATAAGTGATACTATAGTTATTACTTTATAATGGAAACAACTCATGAAGAATAATTATAAGAATAAATATGTTTGAAAGAATTGGTATAGGAGATTACCTCTTCTTCGATGTGCTCTCTCTAAATCTCTTATTAAAGGAACTAGAGAAGGTCATTTGAGAAAAATATAATCTCCAGAATATCACTAGGTATTTTGATAAGAGAAATGGGCATGTTATTTCTGAGTTTGAAGGCTCAAAGTGAAGTGCAGAGGTGAGGGAGAATGTTCTCTTTTATAATTGAGGCAAGGGGCACTTTTGGGAGCTGTAAAAATATTGTTTTTTAATAAAATTAAGACCAATCCAAAAACCTTTAAATTTCCATAATTTAGAATATTATTTGAAAAAAGGTTGTAATGCCATCAAAAAATAAATTTTATACAGATTTTTCTATCAATTTAAACCTTATCATTTTAATTAACACATAGTTATTCTATTCAATTTTAATTAAGGTAACAAATATTTCAATATTAAAAGGGTGAAATATTTACTTATTTTATGTCAATTAGACCATAAATAAAACATTAAGAAAATTTTATACCATATAATAATTATTTTATATTTTTTAAAAATTTATTATGTTTTTTATCTAATTTAATAAAACATTATTTGGAAAAAATATCAATATTGTCAATTTTGACACTATTTATTTCATGGATTTTTAAAAATATCAACATAAGATGTTATACTCTAACTAAATGTTTTATTATTTTACTAATGGGATGAGGTATTCTATTAAATTCATTAGATATATTAATTATCCAAAAGTATATTTATTTTATTATTTTTAATAAAATTAATTTTATATTTCTATTAATAAAATAATTACTACATAAATGTTGTGTAATTTTTTAATATAATTATTTATTGGGTAAAAATTAAAAATAAAATACTATGAAAAATATAAATCCTCTAGATTTCAAAGGAATATTTATAGTTGAATATATATTATGTATAATCTTATATTAGAAATGTTATATTTGTTAAAACATGAATGTTACAACTTTAATATCACTTTAAATAAAATATTATAAGTGTCAAAATATTTTCCATATGAATCCAAATGGTAAATAAATATACCCTTGGATGATTATGATCAATATATACTATAAAAATAATATTTTTCCATGTGTGTTGGTCTTTTAATGGTTATTATCATTTTAATAAAAATTATTTTATTGATTTTCCATCAATTAAATAATTTACAAATTATCATTATATAAGACTGGAAGGTAATTATTTATTTTCTAAAAAGAAAAAATAAATTATCATGATAAGTAAAAACATTTTAGATTTAAAATTAGTACTTATAGTCAAATTTATCTTCTGTGTATCCTTATTTTAAAAATCCTGAATTTATTAAAATTTAAGTAAGACATATTTAACTTTTTTTGAGTTAAAATATATTAATTGTCCTAATCTCATCAAAGTGTATTCTAAAGGGTATCATTTCAACCCAAGGATGTTTTAGGTTTAAAATCACTCATCCAATCATATTATAAGTGTTAAGATAATTATATAATATTATATTTACCCTTAATTAACATATTTATCTTTTTACCGTATTAATAAAAATTATTAAAGTTACTATTAATTATAAAAAAAACTAAAATAATGATATTTACATAATATGGATATAATGATTCAAAATATGGAATCCATTTTTAAAAATTAAAAACTCAAAATTAAAAGTAATTAATTTAAAATTAATCTCATTTTCGGAATAAACAACAAGTTTTTAAAGTTAAAAAATTTCAAAAGATTGAAATTTTTTTACATCAAAATTCGTGTAAAATTAATTCCAATGACTAAAATTATATTAAATGGTAATAATATTTTCTATTTTTACTTTAAAACCAATCAATAATATAATTTATCCATATAAATTATTTTGATGTAAAATGTTGTTTTCAATTAAAATTTAGTGTATTTTTATTATTCCTCAAAACATAAAATTTATCAGAAAAATGTCAAAACATTCATCCAAATTAAATTGCTGTATCTCAATTAAAATTAATAATTTTATTAGTTAAAATATAATATATAAAATAGTCAAAAAATAGATTTAAAATGGGTGTGCCATCAGAAGGTAGCAAAACTGCATTTTCTGAAAAATACTTCTTTTATCTAACAAATTGAATTTGTTCTTATATCATGTCTTGAAAACATATAAGATGAATTTTAAAAATTATATAGAATATATTACATATATATTACAATAATTCAATCCATCAAGAGTGATTTTATTATTTTATAAACTCACTTATTTTTATTTAAATTGTTTGTCAGAATAAAGTTAATACTATTCATGCCCACCATTATAATGACTAGGTTACAAGGTAACATAACAATATTTACTCGTTCACTTAGAGTCGGTCTTGTGAAAAACAAATTATATCAAAATAAATTGAAATTATGTGTAACATAATCCAATCATAGTGTTGTGTATACCACAATCTAAGCCAGTGTTGCGTATAAATCAAGCTTTTCTTAGTGTAGCGTACAACAAAAGACATCAATGAAATTAAAAAAAATATATCTCATAAAAATACAATGGTGTTAAATTTTACCCCCCTTAAAATGAATTTCTACCTTGAACTTTTTTTTGTGTTATAAAATGATTAGTAGTTTAAATTTTCTTTCATATAAACCCACGTCATAAAAACAAAGACTAGAAAATCCTTTTAAAAAGGAATATTTGGAAAATAACAGTTACCAAAAGTAAATAATAACAAGGTCTCTACATAGGAGAACATAGGTTAAGATATGGGTTTGGATGAAAAGATTAATAATCAAAGATATTGATAAATATCACTGATCATAACAAAGTGGGTGATCTAGAGAATGTTTAAAATCACAAAACCATAAACTAAAGAAGCATGGAAGAGATCATTAATATCATAAAAAATGATGATGATAATACACCCTTTTATATAATCATCCCTTCTCCCAATGTTCAATAATTTTTATGAGAATATATGTTTAATTTGTTTATGTACAATCTCATTATTGGTTGTTCCTTGAACAATTTCATGTTCAGCTCTTATTCAATGAAATGAAGTTGAATTTGTCATTCATAAATAATTAACAGATCATGCAATCCATAAATATAATGATATATCATTCTGTATGTATTTATCACAACAAAAATGTTATCATAAGTTATCCAATATGCATAATTCCACCTATAGTGCAATAATAATTTATTCTAACAAACTTCATCCAGAGTTTAACTTTTACTATCTAAAAATTTACAACTGTAAAATCCTTCTGAAATAAGAAAATCAAAACATTATAAAGAGGTAGAATAACTCATATTATCATTTATCCCCCATATATCATAAGGTATCTCTTGTTTTTTACATTACAAAAATGTGAAAACATTCATCATGTATTCTCTTGAGTCATGGTAGTAACCTGAATTACCATTTATCCTTATTGAAAAAATGCGTGTTTCATTATTCCAAAAATTATTGGATATATTCCTTAAGTACCAAAAAGTTATATACTTAATCCATGATAGCATAACCCTCTTGAAAAAAATCCATTATTATTTCCCAAGAAACTAGTATAATCAAATTTACTTATTCAAATCTAACATATCTTTATCCAAACATTATTATCCTAACATAAGGGTCATATTACGGGTTATATTTCCCTTCATCATGTGTTCTCTCAATATATGACCTTACCCTTAAATCAAATTTCTAGGTCCTTATAAATATTAAAAATATCATTTTCAATCAATTACAAAACAATTATACAGAAAATACATATATTTAATGATTTTTATAACACAATATTTGAATTCTAAAACATATACACCTTAATCATCCATCTTTATTCTTAAACCATTACTCAGGATCCACCATCTTAGTATTTTCTAAAATATGAATCATATATTAAGGTTCCTCAACCTTAATCTTAACAATATTTTTAGGTTTAATGTAAATAATAATTCTAGAACAAACCATACCTTTCGAATATTATTTACAATATATTTACCCTCAATAGTATAACCAATACTCATAACACCTTCATGAATATCTTTATGAGATTTCCACTTAGGAAATCAGTTTTCAAAATTTCAATACTTTCCACATATGAAAAATTCTAAGGTTAACTATGTTCTATCTAGTTCTGGATATTGACTGAGGTCAGAAATAAAAGTGTGAGAAATACATATCAGAGATTATAAGAACATATGTAAGGTAAATTACTTATAATATTTCAATATATGATATCTTAGGTTTAATCTTAGGTTATTCATGATTAAAAAAAACTCTAGGATTATAACCTATACATAGAATCGTCCTTAGGACATCCCAAGACATATCCTTAGAAATATCTCTAGGGATCTTACTAAAGTTTTCTCATCCTAGTTTTCAATGGTTAACTAAAACTTTCCTCTCTTACCAACAATAATGACACAAGTATGACGTACCTGAATATTACATCATTTTAGATTAATATTCATTAGATTTTACAAACGCATGCATGATAACTATAATATTTTAGTTCCATTGGAAACTTGGAATACATTCTTCTCAATTGTGAAAGTTCTTAAACATCTACCATAATGATATTCCCCTTTAGTACTCAAAATTAAAATAATTCTTTATAACCTAAGGAATAGAAATATAAGAAAGGGTGAGCTCAGATGCTCAGTAAAAGTAAACAAAAAAAATCATGAACATAAGATTGTAAAAATATGAACATAACTTTTAAAAATCATAACATGTATAACATATATAAAAATTAAGATTCATGGAATAAATATTGGTAATTAATAAGGAATAAATCATAAAAGAACACAAGCTATGAGAAAATAACATTGGCATAAAACATGGAATTATGGAAAACACATATGAATAGAAAATATTTTCCATATTATCCAAGGCTGATTGCCAAGAACATCACAGTGGAAAAAGTCCATTACTGAACTAGGTTTACATGTCATTCTAACCTTGTATTACTAAACCAGATTTAGTTTCCATTCCATCCCTCTATTACTGAACTAGATTTACTTTCCATTTCAGCCCTATATTACTGAACCGGATTTACTTGTAATTCTGTTAAGGTTTATGTTTTGATATATATATATTTACCAAATTCTTGGGATGGTGATATTGGTCCCACATTTCATATAATGAAAACTATACATATGTGTTCTACAAAAACATAAATCATTCATCATAACATAACCTAATGAATAAAAGGGCTTTCTTAAACATCATTATGTCAAAAAATAAACCATATAAATAAAATTGATTTCATAAATATCATTACACCATAAACATAATTCACTATAACAATAATAGTTATAATATACTTAAAAAATATCCTTAATCATAGATGGAAAATAATTTTGATAAAACACATGAAATTAATTGTTGAGGAAAATATCCTATCTTATTCAAAATCGTTTTCTTTTCTTAAAAAACCATGAAATTTTAAATGAAAATAATTTATTTAAAATAAAATCAAAAACTTTTAATATATTATTCATGTAAATAAGGTGTTATGGAAGAGTAAATATTCATTTATTTCCTATATGTTAAAAAAACATTCTTCTCGTACTTTTGTTGAAAAAGTAAAAAAAAGTACCTCATTTGAAAATGAAATAAAGATTCCTTTTAAACCAAGTATTAAGTTGTAAAAAAATGGAAAAAATGACTTTAAACATCCATAGGATAATATTAAAAATTTTAGGAAAACATTTTTAGAAATCATGGATATGGATTATAAATATACACCAATAAATAATTACGGTTAAACAATCTCAGAAAATAATGAGATTATGAAATTATCCCTTAATAATTTAAATTTAGTACAATAGAATTCCTAATAAAATAAAAAAAAGTATATGAATATGTAAACATAATTAAATTAATAAAAATAATCATTAAATAATCTATGGTTAATATAAACCCCACTAAAAAGAAATAGGTGCTGTATAAGGTGTATGTCCTATAGAAATAAAATTGAAATAAAATAATCCCTTACCAGAGGTCTAATATCATTTGTATATATCTGAACACAATTTATAATGATTTAAATAATCTTATTAATTTATTCTTGAATCATATTCATTTTTATGATATCATATATGATCATATTATCATCCATTTGTTAGTAACATTTCATTGTTACTCGTTATTCGGGTATTAACTATTTTATGTTGCTATTAATTTTTTGTTGAATAAATTATTATTATCTTTATTATTTAATAAATATATAATTAAAAAATGATATTAACATAATATATACCATATTTATTCATTATTTACAGTTATATAATCATTTTTAATGTATATCTTGAATAATTAATCGCATCGCATCATGGAGACGGTAGGCTGTACGCACACACGAGTGGCAATATCATTCCAAAAATTGTGAAATGGTATGGAAGTTGATGGTATATTTTTTTTCAAAAATCCATATCATTTTTTTATAATCAGAAATAGTTATTATTTCCATCATTATACCTATCCATGTAATATGGCGGTGAAAAAGAGATTACACCACAACCTGAAGATGGTAAGTCATATGTACACATGCATGGTGATTTCGTTTTTCGTAGAATGGATAGAAGGTGGAATATTGTTGTTACATAATTTTAATAAAATCTCATTATATAAGATATACTGGATTTATTAATTTATAATGGAAACAACTCATGAAGAGGAATTGGAAGAATACAAAATTTTGAAATAATCAGTAGAGGTGATTACCTCTTCTTCGATGTTCTCACTCTAGATCTCCCATTAATGTCACTAGAGTTGGTATTTTAAGAAGACAAAAACCTCTATAATATAACTAGGGAATTTTATAAGGGGAATGGTTTGGTTATGGACAAGATTTCAGGCTCAATGTGAATTGAATAGGTGAGGTATGTGACATCCTTTTTTAATTGAGGTGAGAGGCACTTTTGGGATCTCCAAAAATATTAATTTATAATAAAATAAAGAACCATTAAAAAACCTAAAAAATCTACTAATTTAGAATATTATATGATATAATTATTTAATATCATCAAAAAATAAATTTTATACAAATTTTATATCAATTTGAACCTTATCATCTTAATTAACACTTAGTTATTCTATTTAATTTTAATAAGGTAACAAAAATATTTCAACATTGAAAGGGTTAAATATTTACTTATTTGATGTAAATTAGACCATAAAGAAAAAATTTAGAACATTTTATACCATATATTAATTATTTTATATATTTTTAAAAATTTATTATGAATTTAACCAATTTAATAAAACATTATTTTGGAAAAATAAAAATATTGTCACTTTTGACACTATTTATTTCATGTATTTTTAAAAATATCAAGATAAGAAGTTATAATAGAACCAAATATAATAATATATCCCTAACTTTTAAAGTTAATATATAAAATTCATTGAATATATTAATTATCCAAAATTATATATATTTTATTATTTTTAATAACATTAATATGATATTTCCATTAATAAAATAATTACTACATCAATTTTGTGTTATTATTTAATATACATATTTATTGGGTAAAAATTAAAAATAAAATACTATATAATATATAAATCTTATATATTTCATATGAATATTTATAGTCAAATACCTCTTCTATAGAATCCAACATTAAAAATGTTGTATTTATTAAAACATGAATGTGACAACTTTAATATCATATATAAAATATTTTAAGTGTCATAATCTTTTCCATATGGCTCCAGATGGCCAATAAATCGACCCATAAATGATTATAGTAGATATATAATTGACCTATAAGATCTGGTAAAGTGTTTTTGTCTTTTAATGGTTATTATCATTTTAATAAAAATTATTTTATTGATTTTTCATCAATTAAATAATTTCTACATCATCAATGTATAAGCCACTAAGGTAATTATTTATATCTTAAAAATTAAAAATAAATTATCATGATAAAGAAACAAAAATTTATATTTCAAATGATTATTTATATTAGAATTTATCTTTTTTTGTATCCTTATTTTAAAAATGATTAAGTTATAAAAGTTTGAGTAAGACATATTTAACTTTTCTTTAAATAAAATATATTAATTGTGTAATCTCATCCCAGTGGCTTCCAAAGGGTATAATTTCAACCCGAGGATGGTTTAGGTAAAAAATAACTCATAAAATCATATTATGGATAGTGTTAAGGTAATTTTATAATATTATATTTACCCTTAATTAACTGATTTACCTTTTTACCGTATTAATAAAATTTGCTGAAGTTATTGTTCATAATGCACTAAAATAAAATAATGGTATTTACAAAATATGAAACTACTAATTCCAAATATGAAATCCATTTTTAAAAATCCAAAACATAAAATTTTCAGTAATTAATTTAAAATTAATCTTGTTGTCGAAATGAACAATGAGTTTTTAAATGTTAAAACATTGCAAAAGATTGAAATATTTTTACATAAAAATTCATGGTAAAATTAATACCTTTGACTAAAATTATATTAACTGGTAAAAATATTTTCTATTTTTACTTTAAAACTATTCAATAATATAATTTATCCACATAAATCATTTTTATGAAAAATTTATTTTCAATTAAAATTTAGTATATTCTTATTATTCATCAGAACTTAAAACTTATCAAAAAAAATATCAAAAATTAATCACAATTAATTTTTTGTGTCCCTCTTCCAATTAAGAACTTTATTTTTGTTAAATAAAATATATAAAAGTGTCAATAACAAGATTTTAAATGGGCGATCCATCAAAAGGCAACAAAAATATTTTTTTTGAAAAAAATTCTTTTATCTGAAAAATTGAATTCGTTCTTATATCAAGTATAAAAAAATATATGATGAATTTTAAACATTATAATAAATATATATATATATATATATATATATATATATTACATTAATAAAATACATCAAGAGTGATTTTATTATTTTATAAACTCACTTATTTTCATTTCAATAGTATTTTTAGAAAAGAATTAATACTGTTCATACCTTCCATTATAATTGTTATGCTACAAGGTAACATAATAATATTTAGTTGTTCACTTAGAATTGGTCTTGTTTGAAATGAATTAAATCAAAAGAACTTGAAATTGTATGTAAAACAATCCAATCATAGTGTTTCGTATACTGCAATCTAAGTCATTATTGTGTACAGTGTAAGATTTTCTTGGTGTAGCATACAACATAAGACATTAAATAAATTAAAAAAATATATCACATAAAAATCTTGGGGTGTTACACTATGTGTCATCTCCCTACACACATTCACATGGTGAACAATTAATATGACACAATTTAGGACTTTACCATGTTAATCACTTTTTACCCTTATTGTGTTCTCCCCTACAAACAAAAGGACCACTATACAACTCATTATTTCAAACACTGAGTATGGATCATAAGAGCATATGAGATATAGAAGAGTTTCCCTATGAAACTTTGAAATCATGGTAACCCCTTAAATGAATCATTTACTACTTTTTTCTCTATTATACAACCTTAAATTAGGATCCCATGTTGAAGTATGACAACTTTAAACCACATTCTAGACACCCTAGGAGTGTTTCATGTGGTGCTGAGCCTCTGTGGACATAAATTCACATCAGGTTTACCTCTATCATGCCATGCATGCTCTTTTGGGATGTTCACCCTTCTTTTGGTCTGAAATCTTTGAACTTAAAATAAGAGTTCATGTCTAAGAATCTAAGAGTCATGACCTTAAAATGTGTTTAGGTTTTCTCAAAATTATTCCATGTGGCATCGAGAATTATTGTCCCTTAATTCCTATCGGGTTACCTCTCCTCTATCCCACACATAATCCTTTTATACATGATCAGAGTGGTATAATAATTTTCACCTTAAAATATTTGAAACCCCTTGGTCTGACTACTATGACTTTAAACTAGTCAATTCAAGAGGCACAAATGTCTTCCATGTTGAAAATCTAAAGGAACAACCTAAGTAAAAGTTAGAATCCTGTCTGTCATGTCGCTTTCACAATCATGAAAAAATTAAGGGTATAAAAAAAAGTTATAAAGCCAGTGGGATCCACTATAGTCCATGGAAAAAACTTTATTGTTCTTAATAGACCCCATTGGTTTAGAAACAATTTAGATCCAAATCTCAGTTCCTTTTTCCTCATGAGATCGTCTATGAGGTTCCACTCATCATGCTTTATGTTCATGCATCCCACTTCCCTAACCAAAAATTATTTATTCATGTTGGTTTAAATGTTCTCATCACAAGATGAAAAAAATTCTATGAACATCCTATTCACATGATGTTAAACTATGTGATGTATTATATTTACTTTAAGATGTTAGAATAGTTTATTCAACATCCTTACTAAAAGATGTTAATTTACATGATCCTCATCCTTTTAGAATGAAATTAAACTACAAAAAATTTTAAGCCATTTCCTGAGAAGCCCTTTCCTCCCCTCAATGCCAGTCACCTACCACACAACTCAAGTTCTTCATTTACTTAGAATCCAGGATGGAACTCAACTTATAAGATGATTTTGGTCTTTGTTCAGACTAGTAGGACAACCCAATGTTCCCAAAACCCAATGGTGTAATCCAATGAGTATTGAAATCTAAGAAAACATTCCACAAATTCATTCCCACACTTTTCATCTCCATCGATTTATATCCCAATCATATTTCATTCTAAATGGGATCCCTCTAATGGAGATGGTTCCTGGCCATACTGGATCACCTACTTTCTTGGTAAGACACTCCGAAAGTCTTTTGATGGTTTTTTGATAGGTTTGGTGTTTTGAATATGGTTAATGACCGACCCTAATTTGTTTTCCCCCATTTAAATGATTTGATGGTGGGACATGAGTTTTTAAATTGATCATCAATAATACCTTATCACCCTATCACTAATTTGTATTCTAGATATTGGGCATCCAGATTCACACACTTTGTCACTCCCCTTTGTCCAATTTGACTTCAACACCCATAACATTACCGTATTCGTGCACCTGCATGCGTTGAGAATTTTTTTGGCTATTTATAGAGTCCCACACTTCAACTGAATGTTTCTTGGTTAGGAAACTCCTTTTGGTAAATTAAATATTTAGGACCCAAGTGTTTATCCATTTTTTGGCACTCTCATATAAGTGAGCAATCACATTTTCCCCTTGTTTCTCATAGTAATCATAACTCACGTGGGATTAGGGATTAATTTTTGGTTGTATCATTAATGTGATTGAAGTGTGATGATTATGTACAAAAGAGAAACAATATTATGAACAATAGGATTCGAAGATAATTAAAATTGAAGAGTTTGGGTGGTTCATCCACACACTGGGGCCTGTACTTTGTTTCAGAAAAAATAATTCTCTCTTGGGATCCACATCATCAAGTATGAATTCTAGCCCAACCAACCATTGATGTGTGGACTTCAAAACCTATTTAAGATTATTGATATATGATTCTTCCTCCCTGATCATAAGCTAAACCTAATCAAACCTAATTTTATGTGGACCTACTCAGATTGACACTCCTCTAACTGAGATGCCACCTCTTATTCCCAATTTTTGGCCACCACCAGCCGGGCCCTTAACTTACTGATGATCCCATATTGGGAATTTATGATGATTCAATGCTCATTTAATTGATATTATAGCTATATAAGTTCTTGATCGACCAATTGGAGCTTCCTAGTGCTATCAAATTTCTCCCACTTCCTAGTGATCTCAAAATCTTGACTTTTCACATGCACCAACTTGAAAAGATAATCATAGAAAAACATATGGAGAGTACAAGCCTCCGTCCCTAGTGACCATGTTTTATATCCAGTGGTAGAGGGAACCTATCCAAAGCACTATCTATGGTTCTAGAGTGTGGGTAATAATGTTCCATATGCCGATCCATGCCCTGTTCTGGATGCTGCGGTTCTCCTTAGTAACATTAGACCCAGAATCTTCCAGTTCCTTAGGTGGAACAAGTTAATACTCTAGGAAGGACACAAGAACAATGGTAGCATGATATTTCTCCAGGATCCTCTCAATGGATCAAGATCTAAGTTGATAGGGAGTCCATTTTCCTCAAAATCATCATAGGATACATTATTTACACCAACCTTGAGCTCTACATCCTTGGGGATATCACTCGCATATACAATAGGTTTCCAGCATGGGATTGAGGTCAAATAATCTTAAATGACCATCTTCTAAAGGGTTAGCTCAATTGTGGGAGATACACCCTAACTCCCTAAGTTGTGTACATTCCTAATTTATTTATGCAACCCAACCTCAAATCCTCACGAAAAATGTAAATAAGCCCTATAATCAATGTTTTACCTCAAAAATTGACCTTACAGTCCCCTATCCACTCAATTCCAAGGGGGAGGAGGAATTAGTTTGTTCCAAAATTACTGGAATGATATGTTTTTACTAAAAAATTATATTATAGATTAGATTAAATTTAAAAAAATATAGGTTTTGGGGTTTCAATATTCAAGGATTGCTCACAAATTTTGTATTATGCACACAATCCATTTTTTGGTGAAAGACGATGCCAAATCATAAGATTGAAAATATATTCTAGGAGCCCCAAAATTATGGGAAAGGAATTTGTGTGGAATAGTGTTTTCATATGTTAAAAGGAAATATTTTTTATGACACATTACACTACACAATAATGGTGATAATAAATCACTGGATCATGTGTCCATGACCCTACGATAAAGACATTGAGTGAAAGGAAGCAATTTTCCTGACCTAAATGGGTTATGTGCCATTAGATACCCATTTCTGCTATAAATAGAACCCCACTCCCTAAATTGTGTGTGTGTGTGTGGGGGGGGGGGATCTATGGAAGATGAAAAATAACCTTTAGATCACACAAAACTCACTTCCACAATATTATAGAATTATAATGAATTTTATAAGGTAGAGAATTTTCACAACTGACCACCCATGGACTCGAATGTGTCTTATCCCATGCTTGAGAGATCCTTAAGAAATATCCCTTAAGTATAGTTGGGTCCACATAAGAGAATCTTCCCTAAATCCATCCTAAGTAATGCAAAGTATCATAATATTTATTCTCCCACACCCCCAAGATATTTTATTTTTTCTTGTGCTTGAGGCCATGTCTCACATAAACCCTTTTTTCACATAGTAAAATCAAATTTTATGCAAAAAACTTTGGGTTCCTAACCCATGCCCCTATTATTAATGTGTATAATGGACCATTACATTACATGTTACTCCTAATAATAGGAACCCTATTGCCTCTTTCTATTTATAATAGGCACCCTAACATCATAACCCATTATTTACACTCTACAATGGTGTTCATGGAATTCCTCACCCATAAGTGTCTGAGCATTGAAAAACATATTCCATAATGTTGGAATCATCATGGGAAACTTCTAACCATTCCTTATAAAGATAAATTATGCTAAATCTTCTTCTCCAACATGGAAATGGCCTACCTGGGAATAATTTCCATCCACGTCTAAGCTACATGACATAAAACTTCCTAGCTATATATCCTAATCGCACAACTTTAAATTACATGACAACATCTATAACACAAGATGTAAAATTTTAGCCTTACCCTATGTGATGAGAATATGATACCCTGTGTGTAGTAATCATATGATAATGCCCCCATGAAATATACTCTAGGCTTGAGCCCATCACCACCATGTAAACCTACTCTAGGAAACCCATATGGTAATCCCCACACCATCCATCATCAACACTCCCTATATGAAATGAGTGTCCTTACCACATGAAGTTAAACTATATAGACTAGTCCTGTCAGAGGAACTTAAATTGCGACATCAAAATACCTGAGTTTTGATCTATTTTTCTTAACAGGGTATGTAATACTCCACCATGAGGTTCAAATCCTACATACAGACACATATGGGGTGCCTCCCTAATGTTCGATCCTAATTACCAAAACCCCACCAAATTTGTATGCATGAAATATCCCCCCCATAAGGACACACTTAACCTAAACATAAAGTATTATCATATTTACCATTGGGGAAACAATTAACCACTCATATTTCCCCATAATAAATTAAACATGTGACCGACCTATCCCTAAAAGATATTAAACCTTTAACTAACCAATTCGTGCAGGATGATAAGCCTATAACCAACTTGTCCTAGTAAGAAATTAAACCTGCGACCCATCTATATCCAAAAGATGTTAAAATTGTGACCAAACTATCCCCAAAATATTTTAAACCTATGACCCATATATATCTATAATACATTAAACTTGTGACCAATCTATCCCCAAAATATTTTAAGCACATGAGCCACATATCCCTGCAATATGTTAAACATGAAACCGATCTGTCCCAATAAGGTATTAAACCAATAAATCACATATACCTATAAGATGTTAAACATACAACCCTTCCCCCCCCCTAAGAAATTAAACCATTGCCGACATGTCCCCATAATACTATTAAAACTTCAATCTGATCCTAATTTTATACCCCATATAATAAACATGGGATTCCTAAATTAAAAAGGCTCAAAAGACTTACATCCCTAGAGTCGACTACCCCATGTACAACACGAGATAACTTAGGTTCCAAACCTAAGATATCTCAAACACGAGATAAACTCCAAAATAGTAAGAATTTATAAGTGACTAACAAACCCAAAGTATATAAATTCTTATACATACCCAATGTTACTCTCTACCATGACTGAAGATTTATACCCTATAGAGATAGAAGAAACATAATTTACCAGCATCCACCAAGAGAAAGTGGCGGGAAAATGATTCATGAAAATGAATCAAATCTATTAGGGAGACCTAGACTAGGTGAGTATATCTAAGGCAAAATCCATGGATTGATTAACAAAAAACCCATCATCCCATTTCAATCACGGATCTGAAATCACTAATTAAACTGATGGAAGCTGCCCTGCTTTGTAATGTGGGAATGAAAAGTAAGAATAACATGATGCATGAACTTGTATGAAATAATTATAATTTGTATGTTTGGTTCATGTTTTAAAAACAATGTGACCAAACCATTTAGGTTACCAGAAGATGTAGAAATTCTCTCACGGTTGGCCCACAGTTTGGAAAACCGTGTGACCAAACCATCTGTTAATGAATTAATGAACCAAGAATCAAATTTAATGAACATAAATCACATTAATTGAAACTTTATTCATCTTAATTTCATTCCTATTGATCCTAGAGACTCTATTGGATCTCCTTATAAATTCCCTTCCCTTTTAAGATTTATTCTAGTGGATCCATGTTTTTTGATCATTGGGGAATTAAAGTATGTGATATAAGAACATCCTCAATTTATATTTATTCTAGATATATACTTCTTACCCTGAGGTGAAACATAGATCCAACATGTCATGACTAGATCTTTAGATTTTGATGAAATATAATTATGAATTATTCGATTATTGACAGATCAGTGATATATATAGTATGTTGGAAACCTTTCCATGATAAATACAAGATCTAAACACTACATAAAAAATGGCCTATACCCACAGTTTTGAACCATGGGTATAGCCCCTAAAATTGTGGGTATAGCCTATACCCACGGTTTTGGGAACCATTGGAAACCAAGGTGTCAGTATAGATCCACAACATATACCCACTGTTTGGAAGAATTATGGGTATAGATTTTTGTTACCATTTGGCAACCTTATACACACATTCCACCCAATAATAGCCTTATACTTACAATTTTAAAACCATGGGTATAAATATTTAGAAAATTCAGGTTAAATATTTCAAACCCGCTACCAAACTTTCTTCATAGGTGCACCCCATCCACTCAACTACCTCAATTACCTATTTACATATCTAAATTAAGATAATTAAACAAATCTGACCGTTTGTATTAATAAAAAATAACGATGGGTTTCAGACCCACGACCTAGGATTCAACCTCAATTAGACCTACCACTTCAGCTACATCAATTACGCACATATATATGTATATTAAGCTAATTATATTAATATGAACGTCAATATTTGAATAAAAACTGGAAATTGATTTCGAACCTAAGAACTTCACTTCAAATATAAAGCACTTACCATTACAACAAAAAACCACAATAATATTAATCTAAATTTATTTATATATATTAATTTAAATCGTCAATATGAAAAAAACAGTCACCGAGTTTCGATACTGCAACCTCAATGAAAACAATGCAACACCTAACCAACCAACCCACCTAAACTTCTTTTATATAAATCTATATTGACCTAAATATATTAATCCAAACCATGCGTATAGGAGGACGAAATTTTGATATTAGGTTTTCCCACCCTATATTTTTTCCCGCATTCGGGTGGGAAACCTATACCCACAGTTCTCTCAAACTGTGGGTATAGGTTTTTTTGACACAAACCTATATCCACAGTTCTCATCAAGAACCATCAGTATAGGACTTGAACCAAGACCTATACCCATAGTTTTGACAACATAGTGGGTATAGATTCAGAATACACTCCTATACCCACGATTTTGGGAAATCCGTGGGTATAGGTTCAGACAGAACACTATACCCATAGTTTTGTGAAAATCATGGGTATAGGGGGGCAATACCCATGACTTTTCCTAAAACTGTTGGTATAGAGGCCTTTTATAGTAGTGAATGATTTTGGTGGATCTAGAGTGGTATGTTGGTGGAAAACAAATCTATATATTTAGAATATTATTGAATCTCATTTTATAAACTTGGATTTAATTTAATTTGGATTAGTTATAGTGGTCTTTGGAATGTGGGATCAATTTAATTAATGCATGGGCCTGAATCGGGTATTTCCTCTTGATGGGTCTCAAATATTTTCATCAATTAGATAATTTCATGAAGTCATTACCATATAGGGCCTTGATCATTAGTTGGTTTCTATGTTCTATTACACGTTCACACATAGTTGTAGGTTCCATGTGTGACATGACATGTTATCCCATTTTTTTGATTGGATCGTGGGGTATCATTTTTTTCCTACAGGTCTAATAAAAAAAAATTTATAAAAACTCAAACTATGCTATTCAATTGAATAAAATGTAGTAATAGGAAAATTATAGGTCTAACTCACTAAGAAGGTGAATTAGTTTGATTAGGTTTTAAAAAAAATGTTTTATTTGTTTTATGAAAGTGGTGATAAAATATTGGTTTGATTAATTTGAAGAAAGTAGAGTGATGAAAAAGTAGATTGATTGATTGGTTTTTGAAAAAAATTTGAAAAGCGCACTATTGTTTTGTAATTTTAGGGTTCAAGTGTGATTGTATTTTATAAAATAAGTTTGCTAATTTATGACTACGGTTGAATTTCATATGTGGGAGATTCAATGGTAATGGTATTCCCTCCTTGAAGTGGTAATCCCCATATTTCCATTGGCCCAATAGTTTTTTATTTCACCAAATCAAGTTTGTTTTGATATGATATTTAAGCCAGATTCCACAAAATTTGACAATGGTAATTCCACATTTTGATATTTTAGTTGCACAATTTTAAATTTCCTTATAGATTCACAAACCAATTTTCATGATAAATAAAAAAGAAAGGGATTGGAATACGATTAGACATCCACAACAAACCAAATACATGAATAAAGAAAAATAAAAAAATCCAACGATACCTTATCAATTCAATTACATAAACCTATCACAAGTTGTGTTTACCACCTGATCTTAGTGATGAGAGAATAATATATAAGGAAATAAAAATTAATGAATAATGAAAACAAAGATGAAACTATGGAGGACCCAACACAACACAACTTCTCTCTCCAATCTTTCGTCTATGGGATCTCCTATGTAGCATCATTGTAGGCTTCCATTTATAAGCATTAGATAATATTGGGTATTAATTAAGGACATAAAGGATTGGAAAAATAGTGTTCATGGGGGTTGGGGTCCTGGGTGTTAAAAACTTTTCAAAAATTGAATATATGTCAAAAATGGCCTTTTTAATCTTATCCCAACTTTTTACACATCGTGTAGTGATTACATGATGTATTCATTTTTCACCATATGTATCAAATGCATGACATATGGATTTCTAGGCATACATCACATGTGTCATGGAATGATATATATGTGTCACATCATGACACATGTCTACTTTACTTTTGGAAGCTTTTCTCCACATCCTAATGTGTCTCTCTTTAACGAATTTCACCATTTCATGATGTGTAATGTCATTTTTCAACCCCAAAAGCCTTTTTTTCATTGGTTCTTTAGTTACGTGACTTTTAAGTTCTCTATGATCATCTATATTTATAGAAGACCTTCTTTTTATGGAATTATCTATCATTTTATCTCCTTTTACTCAGCATTAATAATATGTTGAATCCTGAAAAATATGGGAAAAACATCAGGAACATTGGCATGTATTAAAAAGTAAATACTCAAAACCAATTAATTTTTAATATAAAAAATATATATAATAAATTCACTTAGAATACCCCCCACACTTGAAATCATACTTGTCCTCAAGGATAGAATCTCAACATACTACAATAGATGCTTACTCTAACATGATTTAAATTCATTGTCAACAAAAAAATGATCAAATGAAAAATTAAATGTTTGAGCATCACATGTAGAAAATTTATTAATGCCTCATTTTTAAAATAATACAAATCAACTAGGTATTTTACTTTTCCTATTTTGAAATAGGAAAACCTTTTCAATAATTCAGTTTCAGTTTTCAATTCATTAATAATATGAATTCCATTTTCAATTTAACTCGAATGAATATTTCTTCCCATCATCAAGGTACTCATGAATTGAGTGATTCTCATACATCAAGAACATGTCACTTACCATAGGATTTCAAAGAATCTACTATCTCCACTGCATAAAGACAAAATCACAAATAATAATGAGGGATTCACTATTTAGGATCAAATGACTCTAAAGATTAGGGTAGGTTGGTAAATGAAGTAATAAATAAATCTCAAAAGGATGTTTGTCTCTAAATTACTTTTCATGATAATAAAAAATAACTCAATTAAAGTATCCTCTTTCTCCATTTTCTCAGAGAACACTCATAAAGAGATGAAATAAAATGAATGAAACACCATTTTTTAATATTATTATTATTTATTTTATTTTTCTAATGTTCTTTAAAGGTAAAATTCTCACATCCACCACCCAACCCCAAATGATCTCCTCAAGGAACTATTTGTGATAGTTATAATAATATCACTGGTCGAGTAGTGGTTATTTTTTAGTTCTCCTAAACACAACACATTTTTTAGCTTTTTCTATTTTTTTCAAGTGGGTGTATAATAAATACAATAAATTCACTTCCCAAAATATCATGAAATTCCCCGCCAACATTTATTCATTACAAAAAATGTATCCCTTACACCAGTATCTATTTCCACAGTCTTATTTTTGATAATTATGAAAAAAATTTAGAGCAAGGAAGAAAAGGATAAGATAGGATTGTAACATGGATCATTTCCTAAAAAGGCTAATCATGGATTATAAGGGATTTAATATTCAAAAAATATAAGGTGGGTCACATGACACGGGATAACAAGAGATGCCTCAATCATATTAAATGGAATTCTATTCAGTCATAGCTTTGATTATATAAAAAGAGATTTCTAGAAGATATCATGCCTGAGTTTTACAAGAAATATATTATAAAAAGAATGGAAAATTGTTTCTTAGGGGATGTCTTGAGAATGAATTTAATGGTTGAGATAATCACTTATGAAAATGAATGAAAATAATTAAATCAATAAATAGAAATATAAAATATTCAAATAATGGAAAAAATCTCAGAAAAATTTCATTTAATTTGATCAACATTCTATTCAAATCAAGATTTTTTAAATATTAATACACATGCTAATCTCTATTAATTATTTTCCCTATTTTTATCATTAAAATTTAATTTAAAAGAAATTTAAATTCACGGAATAGTAATTATCCTTGATAGTTTATATCTTATAGTTTGTTTAATTAAAGAATGAATAAAATGAGGGGCATGTAATTGGATTTTAAAAATATAATTCAATGTTGGGATACAATACATAAATTATGAATTGAAACTCTTACTCCCCTATTGAATGTTTATTTGATACTGGATATGTAGGTTCTGCATACTCCTAATTCAGGGTATGTGTTGGTCCTATAGCCTATTCAAGTTCTTCATGATTTTTACTACGGACTTGGGTCTTGGTGGTGTTGAGAATTAAAAATAAACAGGTGAAATAACATTCCATTATAAATGAATTTTGAAATATTTGAAGTGAGAGCATGAAAGAATTTTTCAAAATAAAAAATAAATAAATAAAAAATGAAAAACTCAGTTTTAGTTACAAAAGATATTTTTTTAACATCCTTGGATTAACCTTAACTCCTTTAGCTTTAGTTCACATGACAGACGATTGAAATTTTTGATCCTAGTTTGGGTCTACAAATGGTTTCAGTAGTGTCCTGTCCATGTAGTTTGGTCCCTATTAGTCCTCTCTAAACATTTTAATTCTTCCCATGGGTTGTACTTGTTTAATATATAGTGGATAGACCCACTATTTATTCTTTAATCTAGATGAAATAAATAAAAGGTTCATGTTCCATCCATACTTATTTTACTTTCTAATATATAGTGGATTTAGTCAGTCCTCAGGTGTCAGAGATCCAACCCTTAAAATTATCTATATTCTTAATTTGATCATACCATTTCACAACATTTAATAAATCATATACCTATTCCATTTTAGTGACACAATTAAATTCAGGTGTATTGTATTCTCTAAAATCATTGTCCTCTCTCACATTGTAGTTCTTCATTGACTAATGGATATCGAAACTTAATTGATCACACCCAAATCTCCAACAGAGTTCTCTAATTTGGACATCAATCAATTCATGACCAGTGGCTAAAAATGGTTACCCCAGAATGAGTGGATTTCCCTTTTATTACATATCCCACACTATGCAGTCTATGTAGAAGTATAACTTTTTAACTTTGATTATGATATCCTTGATTACTCCTCCAGGGTGCTTCACTATTGAGTCTTCTAATTTAAGTGAAACTCTTATGGGCTTCAGGCCTTCCAATCGTAAAATTGTTAATGCCGTGTATGAAATGATATAGACACTTGCACCTAAGTCACAAAATGATTTTCCAAATTTTTTAGCTCCAATAATGATATGAATCGAAAATTTACATGAATCAAATTACTTTTTAGGTGGGTCCTTATATACCACTATCAAATAATCTCATGTGTATAAGAACCTGGTTTTTCCCTTGGGTATGGATCCCTTAAATTTCAGTATTATTATTTATTTTAGACCTAATATGGATGCATAATGAGTTAGAAAAGGTCTCAAGGGTTTCCAGAGAATGTTTCGATTCCGAAAACCTACTTTTTGTGGAAACTTTCCATATTGAACTGTTAGCGTACGGTTGGCGCACAGTTTTCCTAACCGCGTGGATGAAAATTTTCAGATAGAACCATATTACATGGTTAGTGCATAGAAATTTGGCCTAACCATGTAAGTTCCCCTTATACATAGGTAACCATGCATGGTTTTTGCATGATTTTTCAAACCATGCAGATAAACCATGCATAGTATAATTTTCTAGGTAATTTTATAAACATTCCCTTAATGATCTATTAACCCACCAATTCTTCCCTAATATGTTTTCTAGTGGAATTTATATCCATGGATCTAATTTTGGAGATTTTTGAAGAGAAAATTTAGGGACTGAATGATCTTCTTTTTCTGGGATCCGATTGAGCTTCTATTTGTCACATTGGATGCACAACAAGTACTCAAGTCTGTTTCAACCATTCTCCTTATCTCTTGCTCTCGACCTAGTTATTGAGGTGTGATCATTTTTCCTATTTTCCTAGATCTACTATGATCTGAGAAAAATCAAGAGACAATATCGGATGAGGAGAGGTATACAAATCTAAGGTGGGTTCTCTATAACTCATCCCTCAAGTTCATTGATCTTGGAATTTTCGTGTGGGACCCACTGATTTCTCGAGGTACCATTTATTGAATTTATATTCCATACTTATAATCATTAGAACTATATAGTTATGATCTTTCAATATGTGTTATTAATTTTTGTTTGTTATTCCCATAACTCCATCAATCCCATGTAAGATGTTATTTCATAATTATGTTTTAATTATTTGACAAGTTTGATCCACCGTTCAGGTGTGACTTGGCTTGGCCGTTCTAAGGGTAAGCCTTTTTATAGAAAATGGCTTGATTTATACTATGAATTTTATAATGGAACGTAGCATGTATGCTCACCACTTGACCCAAATAAGGTAATTGCTTCAGTTGATAATTAAATTTGAAATGGAAATTTGAATGTAAACCAAGTATATGACATGAATGGATTAATTGTGAATGACTAATAGGTTTCATATCCATATAACCCCTTACCACATTAATGGTATGTAGTGAAATGAACCTTAATTGTTGAATATACATCAAATGAATTTAATAAAGGTTGAATTATATATGGCCTTGTCACACTAATGAAAAGAAAGGCTTGGACCAAATGGACTTATTGATTAATTATGAATCGATTAAAAGGTTGCATGATACTTGAGATTATCAAACTAATGAAAGGAAAGGCTTCAAACAAATGAATTATTACATGACTTCATTATCAAATAGGAATGTCCTTGTAACACCCAAGACTTTTATGTTATATAAATCATCAAAGGAATCTTTTTCTACACACAACACTTGCTTGGCTTGCTTTACACGAAATCGCAACCTTCCTCGATAGCTTGCGTCGTACGCAATACCGAGTTTCACTAAACAATGATATGCTAATAAAATATTATTAAATCTAGCCATTATGAATAGTAATAACAACTTTTTTGAAATTTTATAAATTTTATTTTTCTTAATGGACTTCATTTTTGGATTCGGAATATCAAAATTATCCTAGGGTGAAATTTTGGTATTTTTCTGAAAACATTCAATTTTTGATGAATAGTGAAACCACTAAGTGGTAGTTAAAAAAACTGAATTTTTCATAAAACTTAATTTTACCGCTTCTGTGAGTGGAATTTTGAAAATCCGAGAGACACGGTTGATGTCAGTAAGTAAAATGTGGTTCAATGAGATGAAAATAATTTTATAGTGAATAGTAACTTTTTACTTTTTTTTTTACCACGGTTAAAAGTATATAGAATAATTAAGGGTAAAAATGATATTATTATTACCCTAACACATGTAAGAATTCTATTGGACAAGTTTAATTCGACCAAAAACAACCTTAGGAATAAAATATGACCATTTAGTCCCACTTGGATTAGATTAGGACATTTATTTTTAATTTATTTAAAAAAGGGTTAAAATAGTTAAAATCAAAGTTTAATAAGTAAATAATTTTTAATATGGGGTTATACATAAGATAAATTCGACTATAAAAATTAATTAGAAAGCTAAAAAGATTTCATACATAATGGTATTTTATTTGTAATTTTTAGACATTAAATAATTTAATTTATTTATGACACAAAGATGATGTAGTAATTATCTTATTAATGAAATATTGACATAATTGATGTTATAAACACCAAAATAAATGTAATTTGACACTTTTTATGAATTAAAATAATTTTATAGATTAATATTACATGTTATTATTGATTTAATTAACTTTTTTTGAACTAATCATTCTGTTATGAGTTTTAAAAAAATTAATTACTAAATAGTGTCAAAATTGAAATACAATAGTTTTTAAAACAAATATTATATTAGTAATTGTTATTTTATTACTAAAAATCTAAGGTTCGGCCAAATGACTTAGATAAGGTTATATATATTAATAATAAACAACTTGGGGTTCTTTTGGCTACTTATAGTATGTTTATTAACCTTATAGTATAAGAACACAAGAAGACACGGTAAAATTAAAATTAGTTAACTTAATGTTAAATCCAAATGATAAGGTTAAAATAGGAACCTAAACTTGTCTAAATTCTATTGGATGAGAGGATTTCGACCCATACCCACCTTATATTCTAAATAAATCAATTTGGAGCTATTTAAAACCGAACTTGACTTTATAATAAAATAATATTTTTAGTTTTTCCAAAGGAGCCCCTCTCCTCCCTTATAAAAGGGCACCTCCTCCCCCTCTTCCTCACACCACTTTGATCCTTCAATCTCGGCCAAACCCTGACAATTTCTTCTCTCCAATTCCTTAGAAACATCCTAGAGGTTCTGGTCTTCTTCAAAGACCTATTTTAGTTCCCTAAAAGGAGGTCTCAAAGAAGCACTTCAAAGAAGAGGTAATGTCCGTTACCGATTCTTTCATCTTTATTTCTTCTTCCACTTCTTCTTATTTAGTTGTTTCATTATGAAGTAATAACATAAGTATCACTCATATACTGATATGTTATTATAAGTATGAAACAACCCTATTTCACCATCTATCCATCCTACGGAAAAAGAAATCACCGCGCGTGCGTACGTACGGAATACCGACTCCATGCCATGGTGTAATCTATTTTCCACCACCACCTTACTTGGATGGGTATAATGGTGTAAATAATGACTATATATTACTATTATAAAGTGATAATGATTCTGAAATAGTATACATACACTCCAATACAATTCCATGGTCATAGGAATGATATCATCACTCGTGCGTACGTACGGAATACCGTCTCCACGATGTGATGCGACTCGTTCTACATGATATTCATTTCATAATGATTATATAAATGAATTGAATTAATGAATATGATATATATTAAACTAATACCATTCTGTAAATGAGTTATCTATAACCTAAAGAGAAGAATAAGAATTTATTCGACAACACACGCATAAGAACAAAAAGTTATAAACACCCGAATAACAAGTAGCAATGAAATATTACTACTAAGAAGCTAAGAATATGACCATATATGATATCATAAAAATAATTATGATTATGTAATAAGTCAATAACATTATTTAAATCATTATAAAGGAGGTTTGGACACGTACAAAGCATATCGGACCTAAGGTAAGGGAAATATCACAATCTCATTTTTATCCGAGATTGTTTATACTTTAGTATTTACTGGGGTGTATTTTATCATCCAAATCCATGTTTCCTCATTATGTAATATTATTTCCATCCACCTACAATTTTTTAAATCCAATTTTACCCTTCAGTGAGTTTTTAGTAAAGGATATGAAAGGAATCTTTTGTCGTTTTTCGTACGAGGTACTTTTTGACTTTTCTGACAAAAGTACGAAGAATGTTTTTTTATAACTTATACGGCATGAATGGATTTATAAAACATATTTTACAAGAATATTCCTTTACATGTTTTCACGTTTATTTTTAATCAACTTCTTTTAGTTTATAATTGTATGACATGTTAAGAAATGAAAAGTGTTATTGAAGTAGAAAGGATATTTTCCTCAAGAATGGAGTTCAAGTGTTTATCAAAATTATTTTCCATCTAAGATAATAAAGGGTTCTGTTTCTATCCCTATTATTACATTGATTTTATTATGTTGTGATGGAATTATGTTTATGAATTCCTTTATCTTATATGAATTGTTTTATGATGTCATGATGTTTAAGATTCCCATTTTTATTACATGGGTTATGCTATGATATATGGTTTCTGATTTTGTGGCACACATAAGAATGATATCATTATGATATGGGTGGAACCTATATATCCCTCTAATGCATTGGGTAAAGATTTTATATCTCATGAGATAGACATGTCTGGAACGGTAGGTTATACCAGTTCAGTGAAATAGGACTGAAACGAGGAGTGAACTCGGTTCAGAAATGGACTTTGTCCACTAAGATAGTCTTGGAAATGAGTCTTGACTAATAAGAAATGATACTCTATGATTATGTGTGTATGACACAAAGTTTCATGTTTTAAGTTATGATTATTGGGATTACATTTCACTACTATGATTTATCCCATGTTATGAAATAATGATCTCTTTTGCAGGTTAAGATTTCCAAAAGTTATGTGCTTATGTATATGATGTGATTGATATTTCTTTTGTTTACCCTTACTGAGCATTTGAGCTCAATCTTTTGTATGTTTTATTTCCCCAGGTCAGGAAGAAGGTTATTAAGTAGAATATGCCAAAAAGGTACTCTAGATATGTTTAAATAAATGGGAGGCAAAGTAGATTCTTTATGAACCAGTTGTTTATGTTTCCCAGTTTCTAAAGACACTATACTTATACGGTCCTTTCTTGGTTTTGTTATATGTTTCAATAAGTGTGCTTCGATTCTGAAGTAATAACAATGTATGTAAAGTATGGGTTGTTATAGTTGGTATCAGAGGAAAGGTATAGTAAACCTTTGGAAACTAGGATGTGAAATCCTTAGTAAGAACCCTAAGGATAAGTCTAAGCATAGAACACAATCTTAGTGTTTTAGAAATTGCTATGAATAACCTAGGATAAGACCTTAAGTGTGAAATTTTATTCTTGATTATGTGGTTTTCCTATTATAATTAGTGTTGATCACACTATTCTTCTTGGTTTTAGTCAATGGATGGAACCCGAAGGAACTGTGTTAATGCGGAATGCGAAGGGCAATACAATGATTGTCCCCCTGAGCAACCAAACATTATGGGAGATGGAATGAAAAATCTTGTAGCCATGCTCACACAACTTTCTCAAGCTATGAATCATGCAGGACTTCCAAACGAGCAAAGGAAGGAGCAACATTCTGTTGAATCCTTCATGAGACAGCGTCCACCTTCATTCAGCGGGTCTACTGATCCATTAGTTGCTGAACAATGGATTAGTACCACTGAAAAGATATTTTTAGTTCTTCAATGTTCTGAGCATGATAAAGTCATCTTAGTTGTGTATCGTTTGAAAGGTGATGCTGATCAATGGTGGAATCTTATTAGGAATACGAGGCAAAGGGATGAAATTGAGTCCATGGAATGGGATGAGTTTAAGAACTTATTTTTCAATAATTACTTCCCTCGTATTCTCTGAACAAAGATGGAGAAAGAGTTTCTTGAACTGAAGCAAAAGGATGATGAATCTGTTGGTACCTATGAAGCAAATTTTACAAGACTTGCAAGGTACGCTTCTGGTATTATTATCCAACCTGAGAGTAAGATCGATCAATTATTTAGTGGATTAAAACCAAGTAAATGGACATGTAAATGTTTCAAATGTGGAAAGGAAGGTCATTGGGAATTTGAATTCCGCGATGATGGGAAGAAGATGTCTAATGATGCAAACAAAGGAAGGGATACACAGAATGAACCTACTACACTTCAATGTTTCAAGTGCAAGTAGATGGGACATTATTCCAATAAATGCCCTAATCCAAGGGTTGATGATGATGGTCGACGTCAACAAACTCTTAAGGCTAAAGACAAAGGAAAGTCACATGTAATTTCTATCAGCGATGTGGAGTACGATAACGATGTGGTGAAAGGTACACTTACCATCCACTCTAAAGTAGCAAATGTTTTATTTGGCTCTAGATCCACCAAATCCTTTATTTATGAATACTTTTCTAAGGGTATCACCATATTACCTCAATAATTAGATGTTGAGTTAGATATGACAAACCCTAATGGCACAACAGTCGCATCAAAAGTTTATAATTCTTCTCCGATTGAAGTTTGTGGGAAAGTGCTTCTTGCAAATCTTGTGATCCATCCTATAGTGGAATTTGATGTGATTCTTGGCATGGATTGTCTTTCTCTACATGGAGCTCATATCAATTTCCAAAGAAGGGAAGTCACATTTCATATTCCATATCAATCTATGATCGTCTATCGATGCAAGGATGAACATAACCTTATAGTGGAAATTTGTTCCATTTTATGGGTATTGATTCCACTAAATGATGGTTATTTATCTCAAATGGTTGGTGAGAAACTCACGATTAAGAATATTCCCATTGTACGGGAGTTTGATGATGTCTTTCCGGAGGAATTACCGGGTCTTCCACCGAATCGTGACGTTGAGTTTTCAATAGAACTCGTACCGGGTGCTTTACCTATTTCAAAGACACCTTATAGAATGGTCCCAATTGAGTTGCAGGAATTAAAGAAGAAACTCCAAGAGAATCTTGATAAGGGGTTCATATGCCCTAGTGCGTCACCATGGGGAGCACCTGTTCTGTTTGTTAAGAATAATGATGGATCAATGAGACTCCGCATTGATTATCGAGAACTTAACAAGATCACTATCAAGAACAAATATCCTCTCCCGCGCATTGATGACCTATTTGACCAACTACGTGGAGCTCAATACTTTTCCAATATTGATCTTCGTTCAGGGTATCATCAATTAAGGGTCAAAAGGAAGGATATACCAAATACGACATTCCGTACAAGGTATGGACACTATGAATTTATAGTGATGCCATTTGGTCTTACTAATGCCCCTGCTATCTTCATGGATCTAATGAATAGAGTTTTTAGAGACTATCTTGATCAGTTTTTAGTAGTCTTTATAGACGATATTCTTGTCTATTCAAAGATCAAGGAAGAACATGAAGATCACTTGAGAATTATATTGAAGACCCTGAGAAAGGAGAAGCTTTATTCCAAATTTACCAAGTGTGAATTTTGGCTTCAAAAAGTTGTATTTTTTGGTCACATAATCTCAAAAGAGGGGATATCTGTGGATCCAGCCAAAACAGAGGTTATCAAAAGATGGTGGAGACCAACAACAGTAACCGAGATCCGAAGTTTTCTTGGTTTGGCTGGATATTATCGATGTTTTGTGAAATATTTTTCACGATTATCTAATCCACTCACCAAGTTGACTCGGAAAGGAGTTAAGTTTGTTTGGATGGAGGAATGTGAAGAGAATTTCAAGGAGTTGAAAAGAAGGTTATCCAGTGCACCTGTGCTCACACTTCCTTGTAGTGGAGAAAGGTTTGTGATCTACAGTGATGCATCCAAGAAGGTATTGGGGTGTGTTCTTATGAAAAATGATATGGTGATAGCTTATGCCTCACGATAGTTGAAAATACATGAGAAAAATTACCCAACTCATGATTTGGAGTTAGTTGCGGTAATCTTTGCATTAAAGATTTGGAGGAATTACCTTTACGGTGAAATGTGTGATATTTATACTGATCATAAAAGTTTAAAGTATATTTTCACACAAAAGGAGCTGAATATGCGCCAAAGAAGATGGTTGGAGCTGATTAAGGATTATGACTGCTCAATCCATTACCACCCTAGGAAATCAAACAAGGTGGCAGATGCATTAAGTCGAAAAGACCATGCTAGTTTATCCATGATGAGGATCACAAAAGATCCAATATTTATTGATTTACAAAGGATGAATCTTGGAATTATAATGAAAGGGGAAAAATCGTATCTTTCTCAAATGAATGTTCAACCATCTATACATGTGAATATTAAAGAGGCACAGAAAGAAGATGTTGAGTTACAAAAGAAGGTGAGAAATGTTCCTGAATTCAACCTTGATTGTGATGGGATAATAAAGTTCAGGAATCAGTTTTGTGTTCCTCCCATCCCCGAATTAAAGAAGAAGCTGCTAGATGAGGCTCATAGTTCTTCATTCTCTATTCATCCTGGAAGCACGAAGATGTATAGGGACCTGAAAGAGTACTTCTGGTGGGATGGCATGAAAAGAGATGTTGCTGAATATGTCTCTCGATGCTTGGTTTGTCAACAAGTTAAAGCTGAGAGATAGAAGTCTAAGGGGATGATACAACCATTACTCATACCCGAATGGAAATGGGAAAACATCACTATGGAGTTTGTCACAGGACTTCCTAAAACATCCAAAGGCAATAATGCTATCTGGGTCATAGTTGATCATCTTACAAAGTCTGCACACTTCATTGCTATTAGAGAGGATTTCTCTCTGGATCAGCTTGCCAGGATATATGTAAAGGAAGTAGTAAGATTGCATGGAGTACCACTTTCTATTATATCTGATCAGGATCCGAGATTTACCTCAAAGTTCTGGCGAAGTCTTCAACATACTCTAGATACAGAGTTGAGTTTCAGCACTGCTTATCATCCTCAGACAAATGGTCAGTCTGAGAGAACAATTCAAACGCTAGAAGATATGTTGAGAGCTTGCTCTATGGATTTCAAAGGTGGTTGGGATCAACACCTACCTTTGGTGGAATTTTTTTATAATAATATCTTTCACTCCAGTATTCAGATGGCTCCTTATGAAGCTCTCTATGGAAAGAAATGCAGGACTCCAACTTGCTGGGATGAAGTTGGGGAAAGAAAGCTATTAGGACCCGATCTCATTGATGAAATGGCAGAAAAGGTTAGATCTATTCAACAGCACATAAGAGCATCTCAGAGTTGACAGAAAAGTTATGCCAACAGCTGAAGAAAAGACCTAGAGTTTGAAGTGGGTGATAAAGTGTTCTTACGAATATCTCCCTGGAAGAGGGTTAGGAGATTTGGAAAGAAGGGGAAGTTGATCCCTAGATATATCGGTCCTTTCGAAATAATGGATCATGTTGGGAAGGTATCTTACCGATTGGCGCTTCCACCGAATCTCTCTCAAGTTCACAATGTGTTCCATGTATCTCTCCTGAGAAAGTACATACCTGATCCTTCACATGTACTCAGCTCAGAAGTTGTACCATTGGAGCAAGATCTTTCTTATGAAGAACAACCGGTAGAGATTCTGGATCGTAGTGAAAAAGTTCTACGAAACAAGACCACTCGATTGGTGAAAGTTTTATGGAGGAACCACCAATTAGCAGAAGCTACATGGGAGATTGAGGATATGATGAGGGAGAGGTATCCTCATCTGTTTGTTACAAAGTGACGAATTTCGAGGGAAAAATTCATTTTAAGGGGGGTAGAATGTAACACCCGAGACTTTTATTTTATATAAATTATCAAAGGAATCTTTTTCTACACACAACACTTCCTTGGCTTGCTTTACATGAAATCGCAACCTTCCTCGATAGCTTGCGTCGTACGCAATACCGAGTTTCACTAAACAATGATATGCTAATAAAATATTATTAAAACTAGCCATTATGAATAGTAATAACCACTTTTTGAAATTTTATAAATTTTATTTTTCAAAATGGACTTCATTTTTGGATTCGGAATATCGAAATTATCCTAGGGTGAAATTTTGGTATTTTTCTGAAAACTTTCAATTTTTGTTGAATAGTGAAACCACTAAGTGGTAGTTAAAAAAACTGATTTTTTCATAAAACTTAATTTTACCGCTTCTGTGAGTGGAATTTCAAAAATCCGAGAGACACGATTGATGTCAGTAAGTAAAATTTGGTTCAATGAGATGAAAATAATTTTTTGGTGAATAGTAACTTTTTAATTTTTTTACCACGGTTAAAAGTAAATATGGTAATTAAGGGTAAAAATGATATTATTATTACCCTAAAACATGTCCTAATTCTATTGGACAAGTGTAATTCGACCAAAAATAACCTTAGGAATAAAATATGACCATTTAGGCCCACTTGGATTAGATTAGGACATCTATTATTAATTTATTTAAAGAAGGGTTAAAATAGTTAAAATCAAAGTTTAATAAGTAAATCATTTTTAATATGGGGGTAATACATAAGATAAATTCTACTATAAATATTAATTAGAAATCTAAAACTATTTCCTACATAATGGTATTTTATTTGTAATTTTTAGACATTAAATAATTTAATTTATTTATGACACAAATATGATGCAGTAATTATCTTATTAATGAAATATTGACATAATTGATGTTATAAACACCAAAATAAATGTAATTTGACACTTTTTATGAATTACACTAATTTTATAGATTAATATGACATGTCGGTATTGATTTAATTAACTTTTTTAAAACTAATCATTCTGTTATGAGTGTCACAAAAATTAATTACTAAATAGTGTCAAAATTGACATAAAATAGTTTTTAAAACAAATATTATATTAGTAATTGTTATTTTATTCCTAAAAATATAAGGTTCAGCCAAATGACTTAGATAAGGTTATATATATTAATAATAAACAACTTGGGGTTCGTTTGGCTGCTTATAGTAAGTTTATTAACCTTATAGTATAAGAACACAAGAAGACACAGTAAAAGTAAAATTATTTAACTTAATGTTAAATCTAAATGATAAGGTTAAAATATGAACCTAAACATGTATAAATTCTATTGGATGAGAGGATTTCGACCCATACCCACCTTATTATCGAAATAAATCAATTTGGAGCTATTTAAAACCGAACTTGACTTTATTATAAAATAATATTTTTAGTTTTTCCAAAGGAGCCCCTCTCCTCCCTTATAAAAGGGAACCTCCTCCCCCTCTTCCTCACACCACTTTGAGCCTTAAAGCTCGGCCAACCCCTTCCAATTTATTCTCTCCACTTCCCTAGAAACATCCTAGAGGTTATGGTCTTCTTCAAAGACCTATTTTAGTGCCCTAAAAGGAGGTCTCAAAGAAGAACTTCAAAGAAGAGGTAATGTCCGTTACCGATTCTTTTATCTTTATTTTTTCTTCCACTTCTTATTCTTTAGTTGTTTCATTATGAAGTAATAACATCAGTATCAATCATATACTTATATTCTATTATAAGTATGAAACAACCATATTTCACCATCTATCAATCCTACGGAAAAAGAAATCACCGCGCGTGCGTACGTACAGAATACCGTCTCCACGCCGTGGTGTAATCTATTTTCCACCACCACCTTACTTGGATGGGTATAATGGTGTAAATAATGAATATATATGACTATTATAAAGTTATACTGATTCTTAAATAGTATACATACACTCCAATGAAATTCCACGATCATAGGACCGATATCATCACTCGTGCGTACGTACGGAATACCGTCTCCATGATGTGATGCGACTCGTTCTACATGATCTTCATTTCATAATGATTATATAAATTAATTGAATGAATGAATATGATATATATTACACTAATAACATTCTGGAAATGAGGTATCTATAACCTAAAGAGAATAATAAGAATTTATTCGACAACACACGCATAAGAACAAAAAGTTATAAACACCCGAATAACAAGTAGCAATGAAATATTACTACTAAAAAGCTAAGAATATGACCATATATGATATCATAAAAATAATTATGATTCTGAAATAATTCAATAACATTATTTAAATCATTATACAGGAGGTTCTGATATGTACAAAGCATATCGGACCTAAGGTAAGGGAAATATCACAATCTCATTTTTATCTAAGATTGTTTATACTTTAGTATTTACTGGGGTGTATTTTATCATCAAAATCCATGTTTACTCAATATGTAATATTATTTCCATCCACCTACAATTGTTTAAATCCAATTTTACCCTTCGGTGAGTTTTTAGTAAAGGATATGAAAGGAATCTTTTGTTGTTTTTCGTACGAGGTACTTTTTGAATTTTCCGACAAAAGTACGAAGAATGTTTTTTTAACTTATACGGCATGAATGGATTTCTAAATTTTTTTTCCAAGAATCTTCCTTTACAAGTTTTCAAGTTTATTTTTAATCAACTTCTTTTAGTTTATAATTGTACGACATGTTAAGAAAGGAAAAGTGTTTTTGAAGCAGAGAGGATATTTTCTTCAAGAATGGAGTTCAAGTGTTTTATCAAAATTATTTTCCATATAAGATAATAAAGGGTTCTGTTTCTATCCCTATTATTACATTGATTTTATTATGTTATGATGGAATTATGTTTATGAATTCCTTTATCTTATATGAATTGTTTTATGATGTCACGATGTTTAAGATTCCCATTTTTATTACATGGGTTATGCTATGATGCATGGTTTCTGATTTTGTGGAACACATAAGAATGGTATCATTATGAGATGGGTGGGACCTATATATCCCTCCAATTCATTGGGTAAAGATTTTATATCTCATGGGATAGACATGTCTAGAATGGTAGGTTATACTGGTTCAGTGAAAGAGGACTGAAACGAGGAGTGAACTCGGTTCATAAATGGACTTTGTCCACTAAGATAGTCTTGGAAATGAGTCTTGACTAATAAGAAATGATTATCTATGATTATGTGTGTATTCCACAAAGTTTCATGTTTTAATTTATAATTATTGGGATTAAATTTCACTACTATGATTTATCCCATGTTATGAAATTATGATCTCTTTTGCAGGTTAAGATTTCCAAAAGTTATGTGCTTATGTATATGATGTGATTGATATTTCTTTTGTTTAACCTTACTAAGAATTTGAGATCACCCTTTTGTATGTTTTATTTCCCCAGTTCAGGAAAAAGGTTATTAAGTAGAATATTCCAAAAAGGGACTCTAGATATGATGAAATAAATGGGAGGCAAAGTAGATGCTTTATGAACTAGTTGTTTATGTTTCCCAGTTTCTAAAGACACTATACCTATACGGTCCTTTCTTGGTTTTGTTATATGTTGTAATAAGTGTGCTTAAATTCTGACGTAATAACAATGTATGTAAAGTATGGGTCGTTATAGTCCTAATTTGATCTCGCCTTGGATTATTATTAGGGAATTCCTTGAGCACTCGAGAAACCCATTCCAATTCAAGGATACATATGGCTTAGATTAAGAGCCACCTAAATGCTGATCCTTTTATGTTCTTTGGGTTGTATCCCTTAAATATCATTAAAGGATGCATTGGATACACTTCTTGGATCCATCATTTACAAGTAGGTTCCATGGTTAAAGGACATTGGGCCTAGTCACTACTTAGCCATATTTTACCTAGGATGAACTCCTTGGACTCGGTAGGCATCCCATTAGGGAATGAATTAAACTATAATCCATATATTACACTCTTACCCCATGCCAGGGTATATTTATTACTAATTTGGTGACCCTTTAGGTCTACGTTGCCTTGGTTTTTACCTTGTAACATCATTATTAAATGTCATTACAGGTTTCTTTGTCATAACTTGGAACCTTCACATTTGTTAACTTGTGACTTATTTATAAAATAGTAATAATCTATTAATGGACTGGTTATATTCAGATTCCATCTAAGGGATAAAGAAGGTACTTGGATATTTAGTTACATTGTATTACTTTACTTTATATATTAATGCTTGTACACTATTGCATTTCTATTACACTAACCAGACGTTATAGACACCATTAGTGGTGGCCCATTGAGATTTATCTCACACCCTCTTTGGGCACTGTTTGGTACCTAAAGTAGATTATATGGTTGAAAGTGTTGACAATTAGAATCATACAACTTAAAACACTTGATTTCTTTTTTTAGTATGGAGATTGACAACAGATGGACAAGTTGGAACTCAGAAAGTTTGGGATAGTCTTCAATTTACTTTATAATTATGTGGAACTTGTTATGAATGATATCCTATATCCATGATTTCCAATTTTCTATTGACATGACATATCAACAGTTGTTGAATTCTATTACATTTTTTTTTTCAGTTATTGTTACTGTTAGAACTATTTTTCCACTGTGACTTGTGTTTACTTATATTTATTCCACTATTTACCTCTATTTATATTCATCCACTGTGCTACACTTTGTTAATGAGGGTATAGTGTCCCAAAAGACAGACCCTGGGCCCTCACTGCTAGTTGTCAGCCTCTATCATTCAGGAAGATGTGGTTGAGGCTATGTACCCCATCAGGATCGTGGAACCTATTAAGTGGCATCCGAAAATGGGACATCCTACTGTGAATAGTATGGTTCCAATTTATTTCAAATTCTTATTATTGGTTACCACCTCTTTTATGAATTTCACATATATTGTCTTGTTTTTGAGAGCCTTTGCAAAAGGTATATTAATATGAAAATTTTCAAAGTGTTCAATAAAAATACCTTTCTAAGCATTATTATTTACTTACACCATTCATTCTATAAAAGTTGGCATTATCTTGTACTAAGGAGACTTTTATTTAGCTTATTTAACTACCTTTTCCTTGTTAATTTCAATTAATTTTTCACTCCCCCACTATTTTTTGTCATGTAAATTCTATACCACTTACTTTTATTTTATTCCCACTTCTAATCTATAAACATTTAAAATTATGATGTGGCAATAATTCAGGACATCATGTTAGTACTCCTATGGGTCTCTCTCTGAGCTATTTAGCAATTTTTCCAACTTGACACTCCAGATTCCACCTTGCATAATTTTGGCTAGATGATTCTTCTTTTATTTCCTTGATTAGAACCCTAATTGTGTTCATAAATATAGCCATCATCTCATCCAATGTATGTACTTGTCTTGTTAGTGTGGGACCTTACAATTCTTATTGTTGGTACCCTTGTATCCTTTGTTGTTGATGAGGCCAACGACCCTAAAATTTATTTCCATAATTGTAATCATAAAAATTTTCATCTTCTATAAGTGTACCTAGGGTTTTTTTCTAGCCCATCATTATTTCCATATTCTTTGTTAATGAATCAATTTGTTCCACTATCCAGTCATTATTTTTGACTATGAGAACACCTTTTCATTTCATACCTTCTCATTTCCACTGGAAACTATTTAGCACCATTTCATCTAAAAAGTTACAGATTTCTTCAGGATAATTTTTACTTAATGACACTGTAGATACAACATCAATAATTGATCTATTTCCATGTGAAAAAACCTTTATATAAAGTTTTTAATAACATCCATATCTCTGTACCATGATGTGGGAATTTTCGAGTCACATCTTTATATTATTCCCCAGTAGAATATAGTGATACATTTTCATGTTGATAAAATTTTATAATGTTTACCCATATGTCCATTGACTTATAAGGTGGAAATAAGTGGGTGAAAAAGTTCTTGACCAAATCATCCCATGTAGTGATGGAATGTGCAGGTGAGATTTTGATCAAATCTTGATCTCACTCATGTAATGGAAATCATAAACGAAAAAGACTTACAACATCGCTTAAACCATTATAGAATCATCATGTATCATAGAGATTGAGGAATATTCCCATATGTTTGTTCAGATCTTTATGTGGTAGTATAAGTAATTTCACACTATTCAAGATCATATAAAATATTTCATGATTGATCTTGAAATGGATTGCAGCAACTGGGGGTTCTATGATGTTCAGTTTCAATCCTATATTCGATGGATGCCCGTAGTCTATGAGTGTTCGCAGTCCTGGATCTATTTAAAGAATCCCAACAACTTGGTTTTACTTAATTATTACCATAGTCATAGTTACTTTACTCTCAAGGCTTGATTCCGAATAGTGGGTGGAATCAATGATGTATTTTCTCTTTGACCAAGTGTTAAAGTTGTTCATTAATGATTTCAATATAAGAATTGTAGAAAAAATATCCAACAGAAAAAGTGGAATTGAAATAACGAAATAAAATAAAAAATAAAATTAAAAACCTAAAAACTAAATTATACCCTCCACAGAAACTACACCATTTTTAACAGGTCGATGGGGAATCATTATTTCCCTATGGGTTTAATCAAAATAAAAATTCTATAAAACTAAAACTATGCTACTCAATTTGTTAAAATGTAGTATTTAGAAAGTTCAAGGTCAAAACCACAAAGATGGTGAATTAGTTTGATTAGGTTTTCAAAAGAAAAATGTTTTACTTTATTGAATAATGAGGTGAGAAAATATTTGTTTGATTAATTTGAAGAAAGTAGATTGAAGATAAAGAAGATTGATTGATTGGGTTTGGAACTAGATTTGAAAATTGTGTAATGGTTTTTTAAATTTAGGTTTTAAGTGTAATTATATTTTATAAAATAAGTTGGTTAATTCATGTTTGGTGTTGGAGTTGTGATAAGGGATGTACAATGGTCATGGTATCCCCTCCTTGATGTGGAAATCCCATATTTTCATTTATTTGATAATTTAGGGTTTTTCTAAACCATGTTTGTATCAATACCATATATAAACATTATTTACCGAAACTTGATAAGGTTCATGCATCCTTTAGGGTTTTTATTCATGTAATTTTAAAGTCCCTTTTAGATTCAAATAATAATGGTCATGATGAATGGAAAATAAAGGGATTGAAAATTGACTGAAGAATTACAAAAAACAAAATATATAAATAAATAAATAAAAATCAACCCAATAGAACCTTACCCCTTCTATTACATAACCCTATCACAGTTTATATTTACCCCCTCATCCTAGTGATGAGATAATAATAGAGAAGGAAATAAAAATAATGCACTATCAAAACGAAGATGAAACTGGAGAGGACCCTGCATAGCGCAACTTCTCACTCCAAGCTTTGGTATCTAGGATCTCCTCCATAGTAATAGGATGGCCATTTATTTATAAGATATAGATGGTCTCAGGTATTAATGAATATCATGATGTATTGTTCGAAAAGTGGTAATGGGTGGGTCTCAGGTGTTAAAACATGTAAAAAATTCAAGATATTCCAAATCTAACCTTTTCAATCTTGTCTTGACTTTTTACACATCGTGTAGTGATTACAATATGTATACTTTTTTCACCACATGTACCGTATTCATGACATGTGGATTTCTAGGAATACATCACATGTGTCACGACATGATATACATGTGTCACATTGTGACACATGTCTAATTTACTTTCTTCCAGATTCCCTTCACTTTATGACATGTCTCTCTTTCACGACTTTCACCAGTTCAAGATGTGTAATGATTCCATGATGTGTAATGTCATTTTTCTAATGTATAGGCCTTTTTTTGACTTGGTTCTTTATTTATGTTTCTTTAAAGTTATACATGATCATCCATCTTTGTGAAAGACCTTATATTGATGGAAATATTTTTGGTTTTAGATCCTTTTAAAAAAACATTCATAATCTATTCGAAAATGAAAAATATGAGAAAAATATCAGGAAAATTGGAATTACTTAACATTTAAATCATTTAAAACACTTAATTTTTAATACAAAAAATTTATATAATAAATACACTTATCATGTAGAAATAATATATAAAACCCCTGTGTGATATGGTATGCCTTTGTGTGCATATAGCCTGTGAGACCCATATTTGTTATGCTATGACTATGGATGTATATGACAGATATGATGACACTATTTTCTTGTGATTTATTTGGTATATACTCTATTGATGTTGTTTTATGTATGCACCAAAGTGATAGGTGGACCCGTCATGTCTTGGTGACCTTAGAGGGAGAACATGCTTAGATGCCTCATGCAAAATAGTTACAGGACTGAGTAAGATATTGAGGAATGATGGTCTTATGTGGTCTGACTTGGGTACATAATGCTCTTAAGTGACTTGACCTAGGATATAGTAGTTATGATGTGGCATGATAGACTTATGTAGCTTGACATTTGGCCTTGGTCTTAGAGACAGGGAATTATAGCCTTATATGGTTTGAAAATTGGCCTTGGGCCTGTACTACTATAGAGTGTCCTTGTTGATGGATCCTCTAATTATGATGTTCCCATGTCCATTATGATATTCTTCTAGCATGGAGCCCAAGCATGTATGATAGAGGTTCATGGTGGCTTGATTACCACATGAAAAATTGATGTGTTATTGTTTTCTTGTGTGTAATTTTTATTATTATCAAGGTATAGAACTCTATATACATGTGAAATTATGTTAAAGATGAATTGGTGGTGTCCTACTAGGTTATTCTAACTTCCTGTATGAGATTCTCTATGTGTGTAGATATTTCATGACCACGGATCTAGTAAAGGGAAAGGGATCTGTGATTGGGATATTATGAGATAAAGGTTCAGAGTTAGTAGAGATATTGGTACATACTAAGGAATATTGTTTCTGTATATATTTAATTTTTCATTTCTTCATACATGGTTTGTGCTGCCACATTGGGGGTCCATTGATTAGTTTTTTATTACTTGGAATGACATATATTTAAATTTTTATCCATTTTATTCTTATACTGTGATATTTTTTATCTTATGGTTATGTATCACTAAACTTTGATTATTATGATTACTGAGGGAATATTATACCCATATTTATTTAGAAACTTACCACTAGTCAGTAGCCGCTTGCATATAAGGAGGAATTCTTGAGGTCTTGTAGCATCTCTACTTGTGTGTTGTTCAGGAAATATGGGCTGGGGTATTACAAAATGCTGTCAATGGTGTGAGGTTTCCTTTTTATTCTTTTGGAGTTATAATAAAAATGAGATAGGATGTGTAGAACTCAGGTTGGGGAGTTTATATGTTCCTAGATAGTTCATGTGTATTGGACCATTGAGTTACCGATAATGTAATTTCTCTTACAATTTTAGGGGTTTTTGGTGTGTTCTTTCATTATGTGTAGGCATGTAGGATCACATTTCATATATAAACATGTTGTGTTATGCATACTAGTTATTTAGTTAAATGCATAGATCTATGAAAATTGCTGAGTTCTATATCTATTTTTACTATTGTTATATATTTATTTTCATTAGTTAGATGAACTTTAGAATGATTTTATGTTATATATATATATATATGATTATGACTAACATGCTAGTACAAAGGACAAGGATTGATCCTTGGGTAGAAATATAAGGGTTATACCTTGTGTGTGGGAATCTCCTAATATTATTTTTATGATATGAATCCCTTATGTGGTCCATGTAATTTATTAATTAATGCTCATAATAAAGTTTTTATCTAAATTCTAAATATTTATTTTTCATTTCATAAAAAATACCTCCTTGGTGATTTCAAATTTATCCTTCTCAGGATGACATGCCCATTCCACAATAGGTTATTTAGGAGGATGAACTTGAGCATGATCCTACACCTACTCTATTGTTCAAGGTGGTAAAAATTCTCCAATGCTGTACTTATTGATTTTTCCTTCTCAGGTTGGTGGGGAAAAGTGGATAATGTGCATTTATTCCTAAGATATTCAGATATAACATCAATCAACATTATATGGTGTTGGTGTTACTCATGATATTGAGTATTTTATTGATATCATCATGCATATATTTTACCCAGTAGAGACTCATGGGGATAGGAAGGTTAAACTTGCAACATTTGAGCTTCAAGGACCTTCTAGATGGTAGTGGGTCATGATGGGTTAGGAAGGTAGGTGTGTGGGCCATACTTGAGAGGCCATCAAGGAGATGTTCTTTTAGAAATAATTTCATAACTCAATGAATCCAGAAAAAGCATAGGATTTTCATGGAGATTTTGCAAGGGATGATGCCATTATACCCTATTTAGACCATTTCATTGAGTTTCACCGATTCACTCCTCTCTTGTTTGGGAATAATTCTCAAAAGGTGGGGATTTTTGACATATGACTTCATTTAGAGCTCAAATTATTGGTGAGAAACTTTAAGATAACGAGTTACCATGAGGTGTGGTTCAAGGCTCTCACTGTCATGAACTAACATGGATATATCAATTAATTTTTTCCTCAATCATACCTGATATAGCCTGTAGGGAGTTTCGGATCCCCATGAGATATTTAATATCACTTGGGAATCATGAATGATCAATAGGAACAATTTAGCCACATGAATAACAAAAAAATTCAAAAAGGTGGATAATAATCCATAAATATTTGATATTCCAAAATAGTAAAAATTTGGAAAGTACAACAAAAGGAAAGTACAAAACATTAGATGAATCAGTAATACTAACAATAATATAAACCAAAGACCACATCACCACCATTATTTCCTCATAACAGTTGGGTCACATACTCTACCCATCACCACAAACTCCTAAAGTCCTTCTATCTAGAACATCCGCACCTCCAAGTGATACTTTTACTTTTTTCTATTCTTAATAAAATAAATTATATATACACCCAATGGAATATGTAGGTTTTGAGAAACACAATCCTAGTAGGATCCCACTAATAATTCCATTTACATTCCATATAAAATAAGGAAAATATGCATAATTATAAGTAAAACATGGAATGGTAATATTTTCATAACCTGTAATAAAACATCAATTCCAAATCTTTTCAATGAAAAATATAAAGTAGGTATAAATAATTATTTCTATAAAAATAGTTCTGAATTATAATATCAATAAAAAAAGTAATGAAAAAAACATTTTATAAACACTAGAATATAATAAATCATTTTCAATCACTGTACCATGATTATAAGCCACGCGGTTTGTTTTAAAAAGGCTCAAGGATCCTTACACTCTCAATTAAATATGTATCCATGTATGAAAAATTCCCTAAATCTTATCCCTTGTGTGAATAAGATTCCACCCCAATGAATAAACCCCCTCCCCTTATCAAAGTTTATTTTCATTGTCATCATCAATCAAGTGTTATTTAGAGCTAAAAAATTCCTAGCATGATTTTCCTAGACTACCCACCTAACTACCCATGCTCCCATCTACTTCAACGAAATAAATCAGGGGAAAATTAATCAGTACAAATAATTTTCATCAATCATCATTCAAGACTACCTAAATAATGTTTTTGGACGTTCCATTTCATTTCAAAACCAACATCAATTATTTTCATCAAAACTCATGACTTTCAAAACAATAAATTTCATTAAGAACCCATAATATATTTCATTCTTGGTTTTCTCAAGAAAAATTATCAAATTCATCCTTTAAATTATTCATTTCAATTAAAAATCATTTTACATCACTCAACACATTATTTCAAAATTCATTTCCAAATAGGTCGCATCACACACCATGCCATTTGAAAAAATTTATCAAGGATCAAAATTCATTATTTGGTAATCAATTAGAATTTTTTTCAAATTAAAGGAAGTAATAATGGTTTTGATTGATAGGGACTATGTTATGAAACCACCTACCTTTAAAAAAAAGAATAATACATTTTCTATAATACTAGATATTGGAGAGGAAGAGATCTATTCCTTAAGAGCCTAGATCTAAAAAGAGATATCCCAAGAATAAATGGGCCACCCTAAGACACCGCTTGACTAAAGATGAATGCCCAAACCCCATACCGGAACACACTCAATTTGAAATTCAATACAAAGTAAGAAGAATAATCAGTTTCACAGATGAGAATCAAATCAAAATATACATCAAAACCCATCATTAAGGATGCATTTGTAAGGAGTAACTATACCAATAAAATTAGTCAACCATTAAAGAATTTAAAATTATGAAACCACCATTACCATGACCTACTGTTTCCCACCACAACATAGTGGCTTCTTCTAGGATATAGAACAAGGGGACTGTCCATGTATTTTTGATAATATTTAATCCATTTTTTCACACTTTAACCTCCACTTGCTTAATAAATACTATGCCTAGTACCAAGCATGCTGGATCTTTCCATTTTACGTAGGATGCTCAAAGGAACACCATGACCTCCAATGTAGTCATAGTCTAGCCTGTTCTATACCAAAATTAAAAAAAATCATTTTTAGACATGATGAACCTTGGACACTTCTGATATATAAATTTACCAATTTATGGATCAAAAGATAACATACCTATAACCCAAAGTGCATCACAATTTTCCCCACCATGGAAATTTATTCCCCTAGAAAGTCTCATCAATGAGAATAATAATTAAAGTGATAAGGCCAGTACTTTCTCATCATTATCTCATGCACCCACATTTCATGATTATCCAAACCATGATACCACATAACCTGGACCAAAGGTATATTATTCCCATGTAGAACCTTCATTTGAGAATTAATAATATAAACTGGATGCTTAGTCATGGTCAAATTATGTTTTAAATCAAGGCCCTCCTATTTCAAAACATTATATGGGTATAAAATATATTTTCTGAGCATCAATACATGAAAAAAATCATGGATCAAATTCCCTTGTTTTTATAATGATTAATGGTACACTAATTTCCAAACCCCCTCAATGACCTCATATAGTATCATATTCCTCGATGACAACTTCCCTTATTATCTAATCTATTAGTGATAGAGTCAAAGAGAAACTTCTAGGAACACCTGGTCACTATATGTGAATTACAAAGGATGTATATGATAATACACATATGATTTATAATATATCTTAGTAATTACCAACCTTTGTAAAATAAAATGAATCACTATCATCATCTCCAAGACCAAGCTTGGTCTCACCAAAGAAGCTTCACCAATCTTTGACCAATAGAGTAGAGATCTACAAGGTTTAACATATAAAGACTAAATGGGCCTTTTTTAATGTATAACTGCTAGCTATTATTTTAAGAAAACTCAACCATCCCCAATTGGTAATCCCATGCTCCTCAAAAGTCAAGAATTGAAGTATAAAATGTATCTCCAAGAATCAGTGTAGCCTATTTTATTTGGACATCCATCTAAGGATGATACATTAGGCTTAACTTGACAAGGGATTCCATTTACTCATAGAGGCCTCTTGAAAAATGAGATTTTAACTAGGAATCCCTATCAGAAATAATAGATGATGTAACTTCATGAAACATAATAATTTCTTGTATATATATATATACATATATTTTAAATCATCAAATTTTTGGTATCCCAAACAATAATAAAGTGAGACAATTTGGTCAATTGGTCAATAACTACCCAAATAATGTTCTTTCCTTGTGGAGTATATAGAAACCCAAAAAAAAACATTGATTACTCATCCCATTTTTAGGTTAGCTTGAGGAGGGGTTAAAGAAAACTTGAAGGCTTCAGATGCATAACATTGATATGCTGATAGGTATAAAAATGGGAAAGAAAATCAGTGATGTCCCATTTTAAACATAGCCACTAGAATCAATACATCATATCAGAAAAAATATTAGTTGTTCCTATGTGAACCACTTATTGGGAAATATGAAAATACCCCATCACTATATTTCTTGTAGGAGATGAAACAATATAATGGTTATTGAAGAAAAGAATTCCTTATAAAGATAGAGACTATTCACTGATGGTCACCACACCATAAAAGGAATTTTTAAGACCCCATAACTCAATATCAAGATTCTATACTTGGAGGATAATTTCAAGAAGAGAGGATTGCAACTAAACAATTGGTATAAAAAACCCATTCTCATAATCTTGGACTCCCAAATGCATGTGGGGAAAGAGATTCATTAGATTCCACTCCTCTAAAAATTCCTTTACACCCTAGGATGATAAATTCATACTAAGATATCCAAAAATATGTTCCATTTTACAAGGGTGTAGGAAATTTTAATGTATAAATATTTTATTTACTTCACCTATCACCTATGTAAGAGATTATAATATTTATACAAAAATATATAACTCAATCTCTTTTGGTAGGAGTTAATTGTATTTTTTTCTAGAAAGGAAGCAACATAAAATATTAAGGGCATGCATCAAAACTGTGTGTTATAGATTATTTATGGAATAGTTCTTCTCATGTGGCCTAAGTTAATGAGAACCACAACAAACAACATGATCAACCTACAAGATAAAAAAATAACAAATTCAAATATAAAGAAAAATTATTCCATGTAGCCTTGACCATCCTCTAGAAGAGTCAGCACTAGAGATAAAGTCAAATTATACTTTAACTCATAAAAAAATTTAACATTTAAAATTAAAAATAAAATTCACACCCATCCAAGTGAGTGTAGTAAATAGAGAATCCAACATTGAGAAATATTTCAGCAACTGATGATAATAACCTACTAAACCTAATAATCTTTGAATCTAAAAGGAATTTTTTAGTTCATCCTATGACATGAAGGCCTTAACATTTTCAAGATCAACTAATATAATATGTTATGATACCATGTCCCCTAAGAAAATCACCTCATAAAAATCTAAATATCCCTTTGAAAACTTTTCATAATTTTAGTATTTCATTAAGATATCTATAATTGCTCTCAAATAAAGTACATGACCCTCCTTAGTTTCTGAGTAAACCAAGGTTTCATTTATGAATACCAAAATGAAAGAGTTGAGATACTGATGGAAAATCATATTCATCAATTCCATAAATATATAAAGATCATTGGTCATTACAAATGATGGAAGAGGATACTCAGAGTTTCCATACTAGCTCCTGAATGTCGTCTTTGTAATATTAAAATACTTTATCCTGTGTTGGTGGTAACCAAAATTTTTTTAATATTATAGAACCACTTCACCCATTTCAGTTGATCAAATTAATCATCAATACAAGGTAATTGGTTCTTGTTATTTACTTTATCACAAATGACAATCTGAGATTCAACACACAAGTGATGGGTTTTATCGAACTTCATAGATAAAATCAGAAGTGCTTCCCAAGTTGACACACTAAGATAAATGGAGAATTTGGACATAACATCATACAACTAATTATTAAGATCCTCTTGTTTAGCTGGTTCCATGTTTTATGAGGGAATAAATAATAGATGATTACCCAAAACCAATTCGGTAGAGAAATCCATAACCTTCTCTGGTGGAAAAAAAAATTCCAATGAAAAAACTTTTAAAAATCCAATATCTATTCGAGGAAGTTAACTACCAGAGGCTTATAACTCCAGTTCAACAACATATAAAGATATCATACTTCCTACTTTTGGTATATTAGGTCTAGCCCAACTAGACCTTAGGACCCATTTCCCTTGGAAAACACATGACTCCACATCAGATCTAGTAGAGGATACCCACCCAGGATAGTAGTTAATATAATATTTTGGAGCAAACAACCAGTCCATTCCAAGAATAACATATAGGGGTCTAATTTAAATAACCAAAAATTAACAGATTAGATCTATCTATAACAAAGAAAGAATAAAAGAGGGAAATAAGAAAACCTACTCTCTCTTCTTCCCTAGAGGTTTTTTAAATCTCCACCGTGCAAGGAATCAAATCTATTGGAAGATCCAATAGGTCCACCATGAGGTTTGAAACAAAATAATGAGATGCACTAGTATTAAATTAAGTAGTCACTAAAGATGAGGAAATTGAAATGACAACTCTCTCTAACATAATACCCACATTTTTTCCACTATATATTCTTCTATTGTATGGACTTTATTTATTCCTGATACATTTGTCAGGAACCCCATTGTTCATGAAGCATCTTGTAACAACCCAAACTATTATAAGTGAAATTTTCATTTCGATTTATTTAAATGTCTTATTTTTTAAAATGGACATCGAAAAAATGCACTCCATGTGTTTTATTATATAAAATTGGATATAAATGACCATAAAGTATCATTACTGTTGATAATATAGTCGTTCAACAGTGATCACATGACTAGTATGAATATTGGGTTTTAACAAATCCTTTTAACATAGATAAAGGAAGTGATGACCTCAACTAGTAGGATTATTCCCTATCAATCCCATTTACTAGAGCTTCCATGGGAGATAACATTTAGGGTATTTTCCCTAGACCAATCTCATGACGAGATCCAACAACTTAAGCAAGAGCGAAACCATTTACGGGAGAAGTTAAAGATCATCAAGATCACAACCCAAACAATGTTCAATGAAATACCCCATGAATGCCTAGCCATCACACACCTTACTATTAGGGAACATTCTAGTTTAATAAAGGTATATGTATCAAGACCCTAACATTATTATTATGTATATTACTTTTTTATAGAATAATGAATATACTTTTATTTTATTATTGTTTTTAAAGAAAAAATAGTATTTTTGGTTAATATTCAAATTGAATTAAGAACTATATTTTTATGAATTAAAATAATAATATTTTAATAAAATATTACTATTAAATTATTTTAATTAAATATAAATGATTATATAATTTTTATGGGGCCAAATGTAATTTTTATTACGGTTTAAAAACCATTTTTGTCAAAACCCATCAATATTTAATAAATGTTAGTTTTTATTTTAAAAGTAAATATTGACATATTTATAAAATTATTTGGATAAAATCAATATTATATTTTGTATCATTATATAAAAATTATCCAACAGTGTTTTTTTCATAATTTTTTGAGAAAGTAGAATTTTTAGGTAAAAAATAAATACCATATATATATGGTGTGTTATGAAATCATAATGGATCAATAGTTATGTATAAACACTATAAAAGAAATATTCATCCAAATATAATTTTTATATTTAAAATAATTTTATTATATATTTTTTGAATTATTTTATAATTCCTTAGTAAATCCTCCAAAATGTATAATATATTTTATTATTTAAGTTCATTTTTTTAATAATGTGACTCACCTCCACATAAGCAAGGATAATATTTTAATATATTTGGACCATGGAATTATAAAAAATTTATTTCACTTCTATTTGGAAAAAACCATAGGAAAAAAACCAAGGGAAGATTTATGGTTTTGAATATTTAATTATATATATTCCAAAACCTTAGTTTGTGAAATATTAAAGAATTCCCCTCTCATTTCCAATACAAACCCACCCTTTCTCCACCATATACTCACTAAAAAAACCTATAGCATGTATTTACTCTATCCTTACCTCTCTATAATCTCCCCAAGGTGCCCCAAGCTCTCACGAATCCCCTCTTCATGCTTTTGAAGTCACACACTCAAGTAAGGTTTACTTCTATTCTCATTTTATCAAAGTTTCCTTATATTGTCACACCCTTTTATTTTCATTTAAAAATGATGGAGTGTGTTTTTACACCTCCCCCATACTTCCCTTATTATTTTTTTAATTATTATAGACCCATTTATATCTCATTAATCCTTCCCACGTACACCCGTTACCATGTCAAAACTTAATAAGAGTTATTCCATTTCTCCTCTTTCTTCCAGTTTATTTATTTATTTATTCCTTCTATTTAAAAATTAATTATGTTGGGACATGTAATTATTTGACTCTATTACTTTACATTTCATTTATATATTATTATAGGAATCTTTATCTCTCAGTAACCCTTTTTATGAATTTTTATGTCACGCTGATAGACTACCAAAATTGCACCGTGAATCTCCATTCCAAAACAATTGTGTAAGTGAATATCATACCCATTCTCTATCAAGGGTGTTCACTTTTATAGACATATAATTTTTTAAGGAAATAAATTTATTTATTCCAATTCCCTTGATCGTGGAATAAATTATTTGGATGAATGAATCCATGCTTTGTTATCTATGTGGCACACATAAGCATGAGAATTAAATGAATGTGATGGGTGCGCCCAGAATTATATAGAAGTCCTATGCATTTGGTAATGTTTATTATCATGATACTACATGATGGGATATGGGTTTAAATAATTCCTTTATAGTACTTTTTCAACTATGATGGCTTTTCAGTTTAGCCTTAACCTATGATGAAATGTTTTATGTTGTTTCCACATTTCCATATTACGATTATCATGCTATATCATGAATTTATGTTCATGTTTCTTTTATTCTCCTTCGAAATGCCTATTATCTAAAATGTGTTGTCTTCTTCATTCTATTCCATGTTTATTACCTTACCGGGCTTTATAGATCACCCCTTTCTTATGTATGTCCTCAGGGTATCACATGGAATGTTAAGTATGAAGGAATGTTGTGGTCATGTAAAGAAAGTTTTTAATAATGATATTGTATTTCATGTTTTTAGTTGTTATGTATTGTTACTAAATTCTCAAGAAAATATAATTATCAATATTTTGGGTTGTATAATATGTAATTTTATGTCCTCAAATCATGTATGATTGTAATAAAAAGAACAGGGTTGTTATAATTGGCATCAAAGGAAAGTTTAGTTATTTTTGGGATTTGGATTAAAGGACTATAATGAAATCCTTAAGGGTAAGACTAAGTATGATAAAAACATACCTAAATCTTGGTGAGTATATTTTATGTGTTTTATCAAGTAGATACTTCCATTTATGGACACGAAAAATTGGATGTGTCTCTGGCATAGATGTATATAGGGGAAAAACCTGAAAACACCATTTTGAGCTAGACTCGAACGAGAACTGGTGCACTAAAATGGGCCTTTCTGCACTCATGATTTGAAAAACTTGGGGGATATTCATTGATAAATTCATAAGATTAGTATGAACCATTATTAAGGGAAAATAATCTCATAATAATATACGTTATGAAAAATATCATGGATAACTTATATTAAAGCCTAAGATAAGGAAATCAATGTAATTTATAAGCCATAACATTAGTGTCACTAGATTCCACTTTATGTGTTTAATATTTTAAAATACATACCCCTAATTTTCTTTTTATTCTAGATAATGTCTGGTAATATGAAGAATTTGGTTAACAACCGATGTGAAGATCAATGTAATGACTGCCCTAATGAGATGGCCAATTTGATGAAAGTGGGAATCACAAACTTTGTCATTGTACTCTCTTAGTTAAATCACGTTTTGTATAAAAAACTAGATCAAGGGGAAATTTTAACCCCGATAAGAAATAAAAAGTCAAAATCAAGAGCTTCATGAGATAAAGTCCTACTTTAAATGGACTAATCAATCCCTCAATCATCGAACAATTGATCAAATCCCGTGAGAAGATATTCTCCATCCTTCAATGATCCGAACAAGAGAAGGTTATTCTGGATGATTATCATATGGAGGGTAAAGATAATAAATGGTGGACATTGATAAAAAATGAATCCTAAGGAAGAGATCAAGGTGATGGGATGAAAGGTTTTCCTAAAAATGTTTTTTGATAAATATTTTCCTCACACCCTCTAACTTAATATGGACAAGGACTTCATTTCCCTCAAGAAATAAGATGAAGAATCCATCAGAGTGTACGAGGAAGACTTCACATGGCTTACAAAATACACCTATGGATTTTTTGTTACCCCTGAATTCAAGGTTGATCGCTTCTTTAATGGGATAAAACCCAGCCTACTGAATGCCCATGTGATTAATGATTTTAATAGCTATGAGGTTTTTTTGATGTTCCCTAAAAGAAGAAATGGATATTAGAAAATCTTAGGGGTATCACAAGGATAATAACCAGAAGGTGGAGTCAAATTATGGTAGTCCGATAGAGAGATCTAACAGTGCCAATAAATTTCTACACCCCACATTCCAAAGGCGTGGAAAACACCCTAGAAAATTCTTGAAGGGGATGAGGAAATGCTTTATGTGTGGGAAGGAAGGGCACCTAGCCATATATTACTAGTAAGAAAAACCCACTACTATGAAAAAGGAAAGGAATGATCTAGTAAACCCTCAGTTTATTTTTCATTGATACAAATTTAAGGAACTAGATAATTTCTCAAACCAATTCACTAATCTAAGGGTTTTCAGAGGCAACCAATGACCTTCAATGTAGCAAGGGTGATCTCTCTTCCATCACTACTACAGAAGTGAATCCTAAAAATGAACAGATGATAGTCATTCTAGTTATTCATATAAGAATAGGGAACTTACTTTTTTATTATAGTTCTACGCATTCTTTTATATCCCAAAATTTTAGTAGAACAATTGAAACACCACCACAAAGCATGTAAGTAGAGATATTGGTAAAAATGAAAAATAGGGAAACTATATAATCCCATGTATATAACTCCTCCCCTATCACAATTTGTGGATTTAACTTACCAAAATCCCTATAATACTTCCCTTAGTGGAATTTGATGTAATTATTGCAATGGATTGGATTTACCTATATAGAACCAACATAAATTTCAATGAGAGGGAAATCAATCTCCAAATGAGAAATTATCCCTAGATTCTATACAAGTGCATGGAGGAGGATGAATATTTTTTAGAACCATCATCCCAATAATGGATATTAATTCTATATGATAATGTGTATGTTTCTCAGATGACAATTTCTAAGGAATGAACCATCCTTGAAGACATTCCTATATTTAGGGAATTCACTGATGTGTTTCCTAAGGAATTTTCTAGTCTTCCTTCATTCAATGATGTTGAATTTTCAATTGATATTATACCTAGGGAATTTAAAATATCAAAGAATCCATATAAAATGGTTGTTGTGGACTTTGACGAGCTAAAGAAACAACTACAAGAGAATCTGGATAAAGGTTTTACATTCCCAAGTGCTTCACCATGGGGAGAACTAGTCCCTTTCATCAAGAAGAAGGATGTGTCAATGCGCCTTTGAATTGATTATCAAGTGCTCAAAAAAATAATGACAAAGAACATGTATCCTTTTATATGAATTGATGACTTATTGGATTTGATATGTATATAACAATACTTCTACAAGTTGGATCTACATTCGGGATATTACCAAGTAAGGGTGAAGAAGGAGGATATCCCCAAGAATGCTTTTTGTACAAGGTATGGGCATTATGAGTTCATAGTGATGCCATTAGGACTCAATAATGCTCTAGTAATATTCATGGACTTTATGGGTATATTCTTTAGAGATTACCTCGAAAAATTTGTGGTAGTCTTTATTGATGATATTCTAATATACTACAAAAGTAAGAAAGAGCATGAGAAGAATTTAAGTACTGTTCTAAAGACCATACAAATCGAAAATATTTATGCCAAGTACAACAAATGTGAAATAGGGTTGAAGGAAGTTACTTTATTGGGGAATATCATCACAACTACTGGTATATATGTAGACCCTTTAAAGACTAAGGAAATTGAAAGATGGATGAGGCGAACATATGTGAATGATATATATATAGTTTCCATGTATTAGCTGGGTATTATCATTGATTTGTGAGAAATTTATCATGATTACGAAACCTTCTAACCAAGATAACATGGAAGGGAGTCAAGTTTTCTTGGAATTATGAATGTGAAATGAGCTTAAAGGAGTTGAAAAGTAGGCTTATCACTCCGCATGTGCTAACACTACCCACAAGTGGAGATATTTCAATGGTATTCAGTGATGCTTTGAAGAAGGGTCTGGGATATGTGTTGATTCAAAATGAAAAATTCATTGCCTTTATTCAAGGTAGTTGAATTTTCATGAGCAGAACTATCCAACACATGATCAAGAGTTGACTATAGTGATCTTCGCTTTGAAAATTTTTCGACATTACTTCATTGGAGAGAAGTGTAAAATATATAAAGATCAAAAAATCCTCAAGTATATATTCACAAAGAAAGAGTTAAATATACACCAATGAAGATGGTTAGATATGATCAAAGACAATGAATGATCAATTCACTTCCATATGGGGAAAGCAAATAAAGTGGTAGATTCTCTAAGTAGAAAATATCCAGCAACTCTTTCATTTATGAAAATCAAGAAGGATCTGATCATATTAGACTTGTAGAGTATAGACATGAGAATCATAATAGATGAAAAATCATCAATCCTTTCACAAATTATTGATCAACTGTATCTTTTAGGGAGGTTAAAGGATGATCAAATAGATTATGTGGGATTTTAGAAGAAAGGGGAAATTATCAAAAAAGGTAAATCCTTAGAGTTAAATTTTAATGAAGAAGGTGTTGTAATATTTGGGTCAAGAATATTTTTATCATCAAATCATGAGTTAAAGAAGGACTTGTTGGATGATGCACATAACTCAACCTTCTACATCCACACTGGAATCAAAATTATGTATCAAGATCTCCGAGAACACTGTTGGTGGGAAAATATGAGGAAGGATATTTCAGAATATACATAAAGATGTCTCATATGTCAAAAAGTGAAGGCATAAAGGAAAAAATATAATAGGATGATGCAACCATTACCCATACCTACATGGAAATTGGAAAACATCACTAGGGATTTTGTCACTGGGATTCCAAAGACATATAGAGGAAACAATGATATCTTGGTTGTGGTGGATTGTCTTAAAAATATTTCACAATTCATTGTGATTTGATAAGATTTCTCGTTGGATCAACTTGCACATATATACATCAGAGAAGTTGTGAGGCTTCTTGGTGTACCACTATCAATTGTATCCGATCAAGATCCAAGATTCACCTCTATGTTCTAGAAGAGTCTCAATCATGATTTGAATACTAAATTAAACTTCATCATGAACAATCACCCTAAAAAATAATGGACAATCTGAGTGAACTATCTAGAAACTTGAGGACATGTTAATATCATTCTTAATAGACTTCGAAGGAGAATGAGATCAACATATTCCTCTGGATGTGTTCTCTTACAACAATAGTTTCCACTCAAGCATCCAAATGTATTTTTATAAAGACCTTTATGGTAATAGGTGAAGAATAAATACATGTTGGGATGATGTTAGGGAATGAAAATTGCTAGGTCCTAAAATGGTCGAGGAAATAGTGGATAAGGTTAAGACTATTTAGCCACACATTAAGGATTCTTAGAGTCGACAAAAAATCTATTCTGACAATTGTCAACAAGACCTATAGTTTCTTGTTAGAGACATGGTATTAATATACATATCTCCATGGATGAGAGTAATGATATTTGGGAATAAGGGAAAGCTTAGTCCAAGGTAGGTCGACCATTTTGAGATCTTTCATCGCATTGGAGTAGTGGCCTACCAACTAGCACTCCCACCTATCCTATCTCTAGTCCATGATATATTCCATGCATCCCTATAGATAAAGTACATACTAGTACCCTCTCATGTACTCAATCTAGAGGTGTTACCATTAGATAATGACCTGTTTCATAAGGAGAATCCAGTGATGATATAATGTTGTAGAGATAATGTTATACCAAATAAGATAATGAACCTGGTTAAAGTGTTGTGGATACACAAAAAGTTTGAAGAAGTAACATGGGAACAAAAGGAAGAAATGAAACAATGTTACCCTCATCTGTTTTAATGTGAGAAATGAAAATTTTAACGGTGGAATTTTTTATGGGGGGAAGATTGTAATGACCTGAACTATTATAAGTGAAATTTACCTTTTGATATAATTAAATTTCTTACTTTGTAAAATCGATATATAAAACATATACACTCTATTTGTTTCATTATATCAAATTGTATTTAAATGAATTTTAAGTATCATTAACATTGATAACATAGTCATTGAATAGTGATCACATGACTAGTATAAATATAGGGTTTTAACATATCCTTTTGACGTAGACAAAATAGGGCATGACCTTAACCAGTAGGATCATTCCATATAAAGCCATTTTATCGGATATTATGAGAAAGACAAAATTTTGGGGCTTTTTTCCAAGAATAATCCCAAGCTGATATCCAACAACTTAAGCATGAAAGAAATCATTTACAGGAGAAGTTCAAGCTCATCGAGATCACTACACAAACTATGTTCACTGAACGACCCCATGAAAGCCCCACCTTCACACACCTTACTCTTAGTGTGTATGCTAGAGTAATAAAGGGATATGCATCAATTACCTAAAATTATGATTATTTAAGTTATTTTTTTAAAGAATAATGAATATAATTTCATTTTATTATTATTTTTAAAGAACAAATAATATTTTTGGTTAATATTCAAATTGAATTAAAAAATATATATTGATTAATTAATAAATAATATTTTAATAAAATTTTATTATTAAATTAAATTTATTAAATATAAATTATCATATAATTTTTATGATGCCAAATGTAATTTTTATAAAGGTTTAAAAAATGTTTTTGTCAAAAACCCGTCAATTTTCAATAAATGTTAGTTTTTATTTTAATAGTAAAAATAGACATATTTAGAAACTTATTTGGTTAAAATTAATATTATTTTTGAAATTAGAATTTCAAAATTATCCAATGGTGAATTTTTCATATTTTTTTGAGACAGTAGAATTTTTGGATAAAAATTAAATACCATATAAATGTAGTGTGTTTTATGACATCCTAATGCCACAATAGTGATGTAATAAACACTATAAAATTGATATTTGGCAAAATATAATTTTTACAATTAAAATAATATGATTTTAGATTTGTTTGACTTATTTTATAAAGCCTTAATAAATCCTCCAAAATGTATAATATATTTTATAATTTTAAGTTCATTTGTTTAGTAATGTGACTCATCTCTACATAATCAAGGATAATATTTTAATATAATCTGGACATGGCCTTATAAAATAATTTTTTCCACTCTTATCTAGAAAAAAACATGGGAAAAAACTGTGGTAAGGTTTGTGGTTTTGAATATTTAATTATATAGATTCCAAATCCTATGATTGTGAAATGTTAAAAAAATTCCCCTCTAATTTACTATATAAACCCACCCAAGATACCACTTCTCTTCTCTCACAATACTTGGATAAAATCATTAATCTATCCCTTATCTCTACAATATGCACCCCAAGCTCTTAATAATCCCCTCTTTATGCTTTTGAAGTCACACACTCCAGTAAGGATTCCTTTTATTATGATTTTTATCCAACTTTCCTTATATTGTTACATCCTTTTATTTTATTTTAAAATTTTGGGGTATGTTTTATATCCTCCCCCATACTTACATTATTATGTTTTAATGATTTGATACCCATTTATCTTCCATTAATCCCTCCCATGTACACCTGTTACCATGCCAAAAAAGTTTAAGAGTTATTCCATTTCTCCTATTTCTTAAAGTTTCTTTAGTATGTTATGCCTTCTTTTTCAAAATTAATTATATTGGGACATGTATTTATATGACCCTATTAGTTTCTATTTCATTTATATATGATGAGTGACGTATTTCACTCTCATCAACCCTTTTAATGAATTTTTATGTCACATCGTTAGTCTGCTGAAATTACAACTTGAATCTCTATTCCCAAAAAATTGTATAAGTGAATACCATACCCATTACCTATTAAGGGTGTTTACTTTTATACATATATACCTTTTTATTGAGTACTTACATGTATGTATTCCACACCCCTTGATCCTGAAATAAACGGTGCCAATGAATGAATCGATGCTTTATGATCTATGTGGTACACTTAATCATGAGAATGAAATGAAAGTGATGGGTGTGCCCAAAATTATATAGCACTATAATGCATTGGGTAATATTTAGTATCATTATATGACATGTAGGGATAAGGATTTACCTGATTCCTTATTTGGACTTTGTCTATTTTGATGTCGTGGCAGTTTAACCTTAACCTAGGATGTAATGTTTTATATTGTTTTCACATTTCCATGCTATGACTGTCATGATATATCATGCCTTTATGCTCATGTTTATTTTATACACCATTTATATTCCTATTGTCTAACACATGTTGCCTTCCTAAAGTTATTTGATTTTTATTCTCCTACTAGGTTCTATAGCTCACACCTTTCTTATGAATTTCCTCAGGTTATCCCATGCAATGTTATGTACAAAAGAATATTATGGTCATGTAATAAAAGTTTTCAATAATGATGTTGTATTTCATGTTTTAAGTTGTTATGTAATGTTCCTAATTTCCCAAGACACAATATTTATAGATATTTTCGGTTTTATTAAGTGTAATTTTGTTTCATTAAATCACGTATGAATGTAATAAAAAGAATAGGGTTGTTATATTATAATTCACTACTATTCATCTTTGCACTAACAAGGCTATCCCAATAAATGGGGTTATAAAATCATGAGAAAACCTTTTCATTTGGCTTAGTAATTTCCATGAGTTTAAAATATTTAATAAATTCATTCACAAACATTTTGAGTGACAAATTTTTCCACATTGTAAAACAAGTTAGTGGGCCCTTTATAGACACTATAGATGATATAGAAGAAGGTTTCCATTTAGAAAACAAACAATATTTCTACTATGAGGCTCATTTTAATTTCTATTACCATTAAACGAACCACTAATGTTTCTCGTTATAGTTGGAGGAACTCCAGTCAACCCTTACTAACCAAAAAAGTTAATTTCTTATATCATATCTCTATCAAGAACATCAGAATAAGTGGTATGAATCATCATAAAGACCTGATATTAGATATCTGGTTGAAGAACCATCTAAATTTTTTGGCCATAAACTTCTCATTTGACACCACCTGAGGTAAAAAATGAGCGTGTTTAGCAAAAAAATTGTCGTACTATGTCACTATCTAATCACCTTGATAAAGGTTTAGAAAATCTATGGACTTGGAAAACACTATTAAATCTATACATAATTGTTGTATAAAAGTGGTTTTAATCCTTTCCACTCTATGAACATATTCAACTTAACTATAACTACCACATCCCATAATATCCTATTAGGCCCCTAAGGTTTTAATAAAACACACTTTACCTTAATATAATCCTATGTCTACAAGAAATCAAAGAGTTATTCAATATTTCCAAATAAATATTCCACCTCATGAGGATCATTATTTCTCAAAAAGGATGTTGGTTATTGATTAAGAAACTCTTAGTCTCTATATATTGCATCATACCTTCATGGTTCTTCCTCTTTATCCTGAACTCGGATCAGTGCAACCCCCTTCTCAAAATCATGGACCGCACACAATACTAACTCAATGGGGTTTTGGTCAACTAGAGGGTTCAACTATTGTTTTTTTAAGATGTGGTGCCTTATTCAAAGACCAAGGCACTATTTATTGCTCAGAAAATAAGAGGAGTTACAAAAGTCTGAAATACGGAATCTTATTACAATCCTTATCGTAAAAGGGGAGAAAAACATCAGGAAAATCATCCAGCCAGGTAATATCTTGGTTGAACCCTTTGTTGGAAAGACTATCAACAACCATGTTCACTTCATGGAACACATGAGTGGAAATGTAGTTGAGATCCATGAGCAAAGAAAGGAATTTCATCCATTGAGAGGTAAGAGGCCATGCAAGGTGCACCACCCCCTTCCAGATAGCTTGAACAAAAATGGTTGAATCACATTAAATCCACAACTTTCTCTAACCATTTTGTTTGGAAAAGTCTACCGCATGAATCACTCCCAATATTTTCGCTTCCAATGCCGATGTCGTACCATATCGACCGAAGAAGAAGCCAAGGAATCTTCCAAGAAAGTCTCTATAAATGGAACCACAACCTTCCGAACCCGAGTTTCCTCTAGAGGCATCATCGACATTCACATTGATCCATCCTGGAAGCAGATCTTTCCAGAAGTCCTAAAAGGTGGGTTTAGGTTGCCTATAAGATCCCACAATCCAAAGACGGTGAAGGATCTCAAAATAACCAATAGATTTGTCACAATGTTCTTTCTGAAGAGAAGTATCATCCTTGATGGGAATGAAAATACATGTTTTACCTACATTGAGACTGGATGAGAAATTATTATGAATAAAATTATTTCTATCATACCAGATCACATGCAGGAGTTCCACCACTGTAGTAAAAAAAAGATTCTTGATTTTCTTAAAAGAGTCCCAATTAACACAGTGTTGTAATTGAGAGTTGATAGTAGTAGAAAGTGACTATATGCAACCAAAAATGTCAAAAGTGTAATTCCAAAGAGCTGTAGTTATATCACAGGACAAGTAAAAATGGTTAGCATCCTCGTGGTGTTGATTGCACAGATGAAATCTAAATAAAAGAGGAATCCCAAAGGAGTGAAGGCACACATCGGTGGGTACCCTATTATGGGAAATATGCAAAATAAGATTAAGTATCTAGGGCTTGATCCAATGTTTATTTAAGGCTTTCAACCAAACAAAATTAGAAATAGAATTTTTGAATTTGTTTTTTTAGAAACTTTTGGAATCAAGGACTCTATTAAAAGCAGGTTCCCAAATGAGGAAATTTTCCATGTTAGAAAAATAATAGTTTTTAATGATGCGACTGATGTGATTTGGAAGGGAGATGTTATGGGAGTTAACAACATCCCTCATAGTGAAGGTGGTGTTTCCCGGAGTAGTGTTGGACGTCATCATATAGATTTAGGGGACACCAGTCGAGTTGTCCATACAGAAATTCAAAGAGGAATTAGCACTAACCATCCATCTAGAGTTGTTCATGATATTAAGAAAAGAATGTCTAATGGAGGTCCAGATGGAAGAAGTGATGTAACCCAGTTTTCCATTCTAAAGCTTGGTAAAAAATCTTTTCTTGAGGAAGTACAAAGAATCAGAGTTGTTATGGATCAGATTCTAAGTCATATTCTCTTGAAGTGATTCATTAAAAAGCTTAAGATTCTTAATACCAAGACCACAGGTTTGCAACAAGTGACCCAAGTAATTGTGACAAGTTTTCTTTCAATCATATTAGCAGAACAAACAAAGTTTTTAATGTAAACATTGATTTTCTTAAGAAGACTGGCAGGAAAATGGTAAACCATCATTGAGTAAACCATCTTAGATACCACAGTAGATTTAAAACGACAAATTATGTCAGCCATATAAAGAGATTTACCCTTACAAGCTGAAAGTTTATTGGTAATTTGATCAACAATGTTGTGAAAATAGCTGGATTTTGGTCTTCCCCAAAAGATGGGAACACCCAGGTATGTGAAGGGGAAAGATCCTTCTTTTATTCCAATGTAATTAATGATTTGACTTTTTCTAGTGGGGGAAAAGTTCTTCCCAACGAAAATAAAATATTTGTTCCAACCTATCGCTTGACCCGAAATGTCTTCATAATGGGCCAGGGCACTTTTGAGGTTTTGGATGTTCCTTATATCACCCTTTAATAATAAAATAATATCAGCAGCATATAAAAGACGGGTAGTAACATTTAAATTTCTAGAATCCTAAATGGGATTAATCTTGTTTTGATTTTCAAGGCTCATAAGAAGTCTACTTAAATAGTCTTCAGCAATAGCAAAGAGGATGGCAGAAAGAGGATCACCCTGCCTGACCCCTTTGGTGCATTTAAAGAAGCCATTCAAGGTCCCATTGACTAGAATAGATATAGAAGCCAAATTAAGTAAGGTGTGGATCATGGAAGTAAAATTATCATTGAACCCAAAGCCTTTGAGCACCTTTAAAATGAAACCCCAATCCATGGTGTCAAAATCTTTCCTGATGTCTAATTTGATGGCCACACTGCCTCTTCTAGTGACCTTATTCAGCATATTAGTGTATTCTGATGTGAGGGAAATACAATCATTAATTGTTCTTCCTTTGATAAAGCCAAATTGATTCCAAGAATTTTTTTATTAGATATAGAGGTGAGTCTGTTATCAAGGAGTTTGGTGATAATTTTATAGATGGTGTTGATGAGAGCAATAGGTCAGAAAAGGTGAATATCAACGGCATTGTCCACTTTAGGAATAAGAGTAAGAAATTGAGCATTTATCCCATGAGTAATAACACCATTGGATAAAAAAGATTTAACTAGTTTACAAACATCCACAAGAAAATAATCCCAGTAATGTTGGAAGAAACCGTTATGGAAACCATCAGGTCCCGGGGCACTATCAGGTTTGAGACTAAACATAGTGTCCTTGATTTCATGATCCATAGGTATGCTTAAAAGGTGATCATTGTCCTTATTAGTGACCATATTAGGGATGATTTCAGAGATAAGATCCTTTCTAGCCTCTGGACTATTGAAAAAATTATGAATGTAATCCACCACATGGCTAGAAATGGCATCCTCAGTGTTAAGAAGAATGTCATCAAATTGAAGAAAAGAAAGGGGCCTACAGGTTTTCCTGATTCTTTGAAGAGAGTTATAAAATTTAGTATTTATATCACCATCTGAAAGCCATTTGGTTTTAAATATTTGTTTTCGCATGTTATCTTTGAGCTTCAAAAGAGAGTTAAGATTCAAAGAAGTAGTGATTTCAGGTTGGGGGTCAAGAGAAAAATCAAAGCAGGTATTGGAGCTTTGAATACGATTGAGGCCATTCTCCAAAGAGGAGATGTATGCATCAAGATATTTTGTTTTAGAAAAGCACCAACCCTTGAGATGTTGTTTTAGAAGTTTTAATTTAGAAATTCAAGCAAAATAATCATTTTGGCGATGCATGCCATCCCAAAAATCGTTTATCATGTTGGAACATTCTGGGTCTGCAGCCCAAGCATTGTTAAATTTAAAAGGGAGAGGGGATTTTAATCTCGTGGAGGAGAGGTTGAAAAGAATGGGGTGATAGTCAAAGTTGATCCTGGGTAAGGTAATACTAGAAATGGAGTTCCATTTATCAAGGGCAGCAGTATTAGTGAACGCCCTGTCACGTTTACTTGAAAATACCCTATTGAGGCATTTTCTATACCAAGTATACTTAGCACTAGTGAGATTGATTTCCATGAGGCCACAATACTTAATGGAGGCTCTAAATTCTCTAGTTGATATAGAAGAGTGTGGCAGTCCAATTTTTTCACTTGGAAGAATAATGGCGTTAAAATCTCCAAGCACCAACCAGGAATCCTGAACAGATCTAAAGAGGTAAAAGAGGTCATTTCCTAGGGATATTTGCTCTTGATATCTATTCTTAGAATATATCATAGTTTAAAAAGTATGAATACTAGTAGAGGATAATTCACAAGTAAACATTTGGTCAGAAGTGTTAACAACATTAACAGACTACAAGGATGAGTGATAAAATATCCAAAGAGTTTCAGTAGAAGGTCCTTCCTTGCATGTGCCAAGGAAATTATAACCAAAAGAGCACAAGTGTAAACATTTCGAAGAGAAATTAGTTTTAGGCTCAACAATAGAAAATAATTTTTGTTTTTGAGTCAAGATAATTCTCTTAAGTACAATAAAAGTGTTAGAGTTGGATATACCCTGACAATTACAAAATAAACAATTCATTTGAACCAGTTTTTGGAGTTAGAACTCCCTTTTTATGATCCATCCGAGCCCTTTTTCCTTACTGAACTTCTAGGTCCCTGATAGGCTGTTGGGCTGGATTGTTTTCCCTGTTTATTCTTAGAAGAAGCAGTAGAGATATTAGATTCAGTTTTAATAACATCACCCTGATTTTAATCCAAAGAGATTATGGACCCATGCGGGGTTATTGGGCAATCTTTTGGAGGTAATTCAGGTGTGAGAGTATCAGAGGTGCTGGTGGAGGCAGTTACAGTGGCCATAGGGACCACTGCCACTATTTGCTCATTTATAGGAAGAACCTTCTATGGAGAGTCTTTATTGATTTTGTTATAATTAAGCATCAAAGGGGTATCCTTTGAGATGGACTCAGGTTGATCAAGTTCGCCATATTGGCCATGTGAACATTCAATATCCTTGGCTATGGGTTTTGAACCCACTGCAATAGTAGGATCCTTATTATCATAGTAACTGGGAGATGAAGAATTAACTGCAACCGCACCCAGTATCTTCTTACCTACATCAACAGTCGCTTCCACTTCAATACGAGTCTCGTACTTCTGACCATCACATAAACAAATAGGGTGACTTGAGTTGAGGGGGGTCAGGATCATTCTTTGACTACTCGAGGATGGTCAACACAATGGTTTTGATCTAATACATTAGAGTGATATCAGTAGCTTCAGATTCCTCTTCCTCCACCAAATCCAACCTCTTGATACCGGAGGTCTCTCCCAATTGGGTTGGCTTTTTCACCCATTTTTCAGTTTTTTTAGGCGGGATCGGTCTTACCAGAGGAGGCAGCCTAAGTTTTCTTCTTCCTTCAGACCCGATTCCAATCATTAACCTTAGGCGGCTCCTCCTGGTTTTTCACTTGGCTCTTCATGACGTGGCAGTTCAGAAGTGAATGTCCCACAATTTTTCATAGATCATAGAAAGGGGGCCTGAGTTCATATTCAAATCATACCTCAGATTTATACTCATTGGCGTTGAAGGCCACAACATCTAGCATCTTGTGCTCTAAATTGGCCTCTACCAACACCCGGACATACATCCCAAAATCAGCATTAAGCGTTCGATGATTGATCTTCAGCGGGGTTTAGATGCAAGAGGTAATATCTCTTAAGATTTTAGGATAACAGAAGAAGAAATTCAACCCGTGGATTCTTACTCAGATTTGAGCCATTGTATTGCTGTGGGTGTGCAGGTTGAATGCAAATTCCCATTCAGATAAGCGGATTAAACCTGGCTTCAATTGGACGTTTTCAATCTTCCATACATGATCTACCTCATCCTGCGAGCTAAGTAGGATATATAAATACCCACGCCCTATAGGAACAAGTTTCCAGTCACTAAAACCCCATATATGCAAAATCTGTGGCTTGAGATCCATGGCCGACCATGGTTTATCACCTTTCAAATATGATATGTGACCCATAACAGAGAACATACAAAATTGTGATCATTGCTGTAAAGCCTCGGGGTCTGCTTTAACCACAAATTGACCATCCTCCATTTTTTTGCAGAGAGAGGGGTTTTTTGAGATTTTTGTGCACAGATCTGTGGTTTTAAGAGCATTGAGGAAGGAAATCAGTTTAGGTTTTTCAGTCGGTACATCTTCATCCTTCCATGCCAGTTTTCCATCACCCCCATAGGATTTCTCCCATTCCTAGTCTAGAACAAAACCCTACATATGAATAGAGAATTAAAATTCAGAATCGTACCATGCATGATTTAAGAAGATGAACCCTAACATCCGTGAGATCGCCACTGAGAACCATGTGTGAACCCATCTTTTCTTAATCTCACTGAGTTCTATACACATGACATCATTATGTTTTCCAACCACTATTCATTCAACTATTGTGATTCATCATGATATCTATACTAAATCCTATTCCATTGTCTTTTTGGGAGCATGATAATTATATAACATTAATATACAACAAGCTAACATTAGTTAAGTTACAAAAGAACATCAACTATATCATTTTGAACTCAACTTGGGAACATGAATTATCAATTAATAATTTTGGAAAATTCTAGAATCTGATTATTAAACTCCTCAAAGAAACTTTTTCTTAACCACCTATAGTAACCTGAGTCTCACTATATTGAGAGTTTTCCATAAAATCACTCATAACCGTAACCTCAAGTACAAAAATATTATCTATTTCCTATCGAGGTATCCCAAACTACATACTGACATCCAAGAGGAGAGACAACCACTACTAGAAATAAGATCTATACAAACGGTTTTCATAAAACCATTGGTATAGTTCACTTATATGGACCTATACCAATGGTTTGGCCCAAACTATTGGTATATGTCACTAATTTGGACATACACCAACGGTTTTGGACAAACCATTGGTATGGGGGGGGGGGGGCCTGTACCAACGGTTTTGGGAAAACCGTTGGTATAGGTCACTTCTATGGACCTCTGTTGGTATAGGTCTATAATAGAGACCCCATACCAATGGTTTTCCCCAAAACGTTGGTATAGGTCCCCCCTATACCAACGGTTTGTCCAAAACCATTGGTATAGATCCCAAAATCAAAGAATCTATACTGATGGTTCTCAAAACTATTGGTATAGGTCTATACCAACGATTTTGATAACCGTTGGTATAGTTACATGTATTTTTTTGGAATCTTCATACATAGAACATTAGATAAATCAAAATTTAAAATATTTATGATAATAAATATTTATATTTCTGAAATTATGTTCACAATAGTCAAGTTAGGTTAGTGGTTAGGCCATTCAATCATAAAATGGAGGTACTGGGATCAAAACCAACAGAATGCTTTTTCTTTGAAATACATATACCAACGGTTTTATGGAACCGTTGGTGTATATTTTTCATATTACTTATAACAAACGTTTTAAAAACCATTGGTATAGACCTATCCCCATGGATTACTTGGAAACAGTTCTCCAAACCGTTGTTATAATATATACCAATGGTTTGGAGGCATATACCAATGGTTTCAAACCATTGGTATAGGGTATTTTTCTAGTAGTGAACCTTCCCTTGATACCAATTTTTTATTAACCATCCAAGGTGACCCACTAAACCGACTCTTGAATCATCCCTGACATGGACCAAATGGAATTACCAAACTCTACAGACTGATGACTAGAACCTGGGCATAACAAATGACCAAGAGAAACAATTTCACCACATGAATAAACAAAAAAATACAAATCCATAAATAGTTCTTATTTCAAATTATTCAATAAGATAATAGTACCAAAAATGTGAAAGTAAATAATCTGAGAAAGATCAATAATCCAAAAAATCATATAAACCAATGATGATATCACCACCAAGATCTCTTCCTAACAGATGGTTCAAAAACTCTATCTATCACCACCAACTCCCAAGGTCCCACTATCAAGTGCACCTTTCAAATCTAAGAGTCACATTCAATTTTATTGGACCTATAAAAAGAAAGTCTACATATTCATAGAGTATAGGATGTGAACAATTCTAGCCCATAAGGATCAACCATGAATTCCATAAGTATCCCATTATAGATAAACCAAATAAGTTTAATTATAAGTAAAAGAGTGCTTGATAATATTTTCACATTTTGTAAGAAAAAATCCCTTCTAAATCATTTAAATAGAAAGTATAAATAGCATAAAAATAATAATTTCCATAAAAATGGAACTAATAATAATCTACATCAAAATAGGCATGAATAAATCATTTCATAAACACAGACATATAATAATTAATTTTCAATCATAACACCATATTTATAAGCCCAAGAGTTTGTTAAATTAAGGATCATGAATAACCACTCTCTAAGTGAAATATGGATCCTTGTGTTCAAACTTCCCTATATCCCATGATAATGGGGAATAGGATTGCACCCCAATAAATGATTCCCCTTCCCTCATGAAATTTTTTCATTGTCATCATCAACCAAATACTTGGTAGAGATAATACATGCCTAGCGTGATTATCCTAGAGTTCCCACATAAACACCTGAGATCCCTTATGCTTCAAAGAAACCAATCAATTTAAAATCATTAATCTCAGTACAGTTTAATTAATCACCATTCATGAGTCCCCAAATCAAGTCTTTAAACACGCCATTTAATTTCAAAACCAACATCGATGGATTTCATCAAAACTCATTCCTTTCAAATCAATTCATTTCATTTCAAATCCATAAATCATTTCATGAATTATTTTCTCAAGAGTCATCATGAAATTCATCATTTAAATCATTCATTACAATTAAAAACCATTTTATAATATTCACCACATTATTTGAAAATCCATTACCAAATACCGCAGGATTGACTTCCTGATGCTTCTCCCCTTCCGGTCATGATAGCGGCCCCTGCGCTAACTCCTACCCCCTTGGTGGGGGAGGGGGAATCATCATTTTGTGGGAAAGCAAGGACCTTTAGGCCGTTCTATAACCCGGAATTTCTCCCCCCCTTTCTGAAAGCTTTGATTAACCCTAAGGTTCCAGATCTAGTCAACGGCATTACGAATCCACCTCTTTTGTTATCTGATTTTATGGAATCCTCAGTATTGATGAATCTTACCCTGGTGGCGCGTTTCAAGAACAGAAGGCCCTCAGTTGACGCTTTTGACCAATTTTTCTTCAGTGCTTGGGATCTTCACAAACGAGCGATGGTTGGTTTACTGGACAGTAAGAAAATTTTGATTCTGTTTGAATCAGAGACAGACCTCATTCATTCTTGGACGAGAGCTCCACACAACTTCAATGGAACTCGTTTCATGCTTCTGCACTGGTCCTTCAAGCTTCATATGAACCGAGACCTGCCTACCATTGCGGTTTGGGTAATCTTCCCCATAATACCTTTACCATTTCAAAACCCTTCCATTATTAGCATGTTGGGAAATATGGTTGGTAGATATCTTTTTTCCGATAGCCGCACCGAGGCGGTTTGTCACCCGGTAAAACCTCGGGTGTGTGTCAAAATTGACGCATCTCGCATTCTGTTTGATTTTATTTGGATCACCATTGGTGAGGAGTATCATTGAAAGCATAGGGTGTTGTATGATAATTGGACCGATTTTTGTGGTTCTTGCAAGCATTTGGGTCACTCCACGGAGGCATGTGAAGGCAAAATTCATTCATGATTGAGGGTCGAATGTTTCAGTGGGGAAGATATCAGTGGGAGCACTGAGGAGGGTTCAAGGTGCAAGGCGCTGGACAAGAGTGTGAAGGTGGGCATGGTTAAATCAATTGGGGGGCCGAATGTAGGAGGAAGGGGTTATCAGCTTGGGAGGTCTCTACATCAGAGTTGGGTAAAGTTTCCTTTGATGAAGGACGAATTGTTTGGTCTACTAGTACTAGGGGTCTTGAGGATAAAGATAAAAATGCTAGGTCTGTTGTTGCTTTGTGTTCAGATCAGTTTGGAGTTGATCGAGGTTCTAATTTTGTGGAGGTGACCAATATGGCCAGGGTTAATGATACTAAATGTCTTGATCCTTTGGCCAAACCGTTTATGTCCTTAAGTAACAAGTTTGAAGGGCTTGCTGAGGACATGTTGCTCGTGGGCCGGGAGGAAGAGGTTCTTCCTGAAGGTTATGGTGTTACAGAGGCCATGGGGGCTCTGTAGATAGTCTTTATAGAACATGATCCTGTTTTAGGATATGAGGAAGCTACCCACAATGCGGTAAGGTCTCCCTTATTGTTGGAAGGTGCTGATCAGAGGTTGGGACAGGAAAGCAGGCAGAATGATTCTGCTCCTTTGGTGCAAGTTGACAAAGGGATGGAATGTCTTGGTGGTGTTCATGCTTTGGAGGGTATTATAACAGAAGGTATACGATTTCATCCTACTACCATGACTGGGGAAGACACTTCTCTGGAGGACAGGAGGTCCCCCTTGTTAGTGAATATCTCTCCTATACAGGGGCCGAGCCATAACTCTGAGTGCACGGGGTCCCCTTTGAGGGAACAAACAGGGGGAAGAAGGGAGAATTTTGGGTGAGGAAAGGAAAATTTGATTCCTCCAAACAATTGTTCATTCAGTTAAATCGTCCAAAGTGGGAACCATAAGATGTCTTCAGGTGAAAAGACTTCATCGACAAAGCTGGGAAGGCGACCAAGGAAGGATTACTCCTATCTTCCACAACTGATGCAGACTAGGTATGCCTTGAAATGGAATAGTGGGGTGGTTCTTGCAGTCAAGAAGGGCAGCGAAGTGAAGAAGGAATCCTCGGATACACTAGTTCTTGATCACCTTAGGAATTGAGTACAAAGTGCATCTTTTGGAGACGCCTAGAGTGGGAATCAGCTACTAGAGAAGAAGAATCCTTCTTGGGATGCGGGGATGACTATGGGTATTATGATATGTAACTTCCTGTTTGCCTTTTTGTTGTTTCTGGTTTCTTTTCTATGGTTGATGTTTTATTTGGGACACCAGGCACCCTTTAACCCACTTTTTAAAATGAAAAAAATGATTGGAAGGCCATTACCAAGTGGTCGCATCACACACCATGGAATTTGAAAACATTTATCAAGGATCTCAATTAATTATTTTGAAATAAATTTAAAAAATATATCATTTTATGTACCCAATAGTGGTTTCAATTGATAAGGATTACAATACGAAACCACCTACCTCAAGAAAAAACAATACCTTATTTCCTACAAAATTAGAGATGGGAGTGGAATAGGAAAATTGATTTTTTTTTATATTTTAAAAAATAAACATTTAAAGGATAAGTGTGGACCCTAACAATTTCATCCAAATAAAAACCATTAAATAAGTCATCCCAGCTAAATATAATTGTAATTTACCTTCCCCATTGTCTAAATCGATAAGTCAAATCTACACCTTCACATGCCCACTTAGCTTGTTGTCCCATGTAGAGATGTACAAGCCTGATACTGATTGAAATTTCCTTACCCTATCAATCATCCAAATCTGGATGGTTATGAAATGGTGAAATATTCCTACTTTTATACATCCTCTAGATCTTCTCCTTGAAAAGGTATTGGTATCTTCCACATGCCAAATCCAAAAGACCACAATCCAACCAACAGACTTGGTAAAAAACACAAACCCACTTCAAAAAATCAACAAATAATCAAAAGAACTCCCACATCCTCGTAACTCCAAATTAAAACTTCAAAATTAAATCTAAAAACTACATTCACAAGACTTATTGAACCATGATTTTACTGAATATAGTGCCAAAGGAAACCAAAAATTTGAAATTTGAAAACCAATACAAACAATGAGGGGGTCTGAGCCATGAGGCACTGTTCCATCCAGTAACGTTGTCAACCATCATCCCTCATCAAGAGGAAAATAACTTTTTCATCATCATAATCCATCCCTTCTAGAGTCTCACTAATAGAGAATGACCAAAAAAACTCAGATCACTAAAAAACCCACGTCTTTGTCGCTCCCCTCATCTACTATCTCCCCACACCAATAAAAATAACAAAAGAAAGAAACATAAAATGATTGTTACCATCTTTATAAGAGAAATAATAGATGACATCACTGTCACAATCACCATCATTTTCATTATAATAAACCCATAATAGACACTGGAGACCCTCTGAGATTGTTGAATCCACTGAGAAAGATATACCACTATAGTAGAAGAAAATGAACAATAAAAACTGCACTAAGAGAACCATTAACCGCAACACCCCACCTCTAAAAACCTCAAAGTAACTACCTCTTCAGATCTGAACTGGAGAAGAGATGAGGGACTTGAGGTCAGGGCATAGAAAAAAATTACATAGGGCTCCAAACAACAACCTCTTGGAGAAGCATAAACCATCATCCAAAGACAAGAAAGTGATAGCAAAGGTGCACCTGAAAAACCCTTGACTCTTGAACCACATAACCCAAAACCAGAGGGTATCCATCGCTCCTGATCCGACCTAGAGATTCATGGTTGAATATGAGGTCAATGTAGGGAATATGTAGTAGGATACTTCAATAGAAACTACCTTCTTCAGAACCAACGGATCCACCCTAAGAAACAAAATCCAAGAAGTACACACTTCCATGAAGGAAGAAATATGGAGGAGGAAAGAAAAGGGTATGAAATTGATAATTGTAAGAAAAAACGACACTCATATGTACCACCATCCCTAAATCAAAGGGTTTCTGAAAAAAACCCTAGGTGAAGTTGAGGGCGAGGGGGGAAGATCCCAGAGAACATACAAGAACAATGGGATTAGATCTATAAATGGCCACCCTAATCCATTGATTGATGAATGAAGAACACCAAAACCCCTTCTTGGAGCATAGTTAATATGAAATTTCAACCAAATAAAGAGAATAACTGGGTTATTAGAGGGAAATCAAGTAAAAAAGATGCATTAAAAACCATTAATAATGTTTCATATGGAATAAATAACCCCCTCAAGAATATCAGGTCACCATTTGTGTATTTAAAATTCTAAAACCACTATCACCATTACCAAATATTTCCCACCATGGTGTGGTGGATTCACCCATGAGACATACCATAGGGACCATAGATGAATTGGTGAAAAATTTTAAGCCATTTTGTCCCACCATTCCCTCCACCGTGGTGTGGTGGTGGGACTACGAAAAATAGTGCACATAGGGACTCCACAATCCCTATGTTGAAGACTACTCCCACCACCAAGCATGGTGACTCTAGACAATTTTATCTAGTTCAATGGAACACCATTTCCTTCACTATGGTTGTGGTCTTTACTATTTTTCTCTAAAGAGACCAAAAAACCATCTCTAAGCCACTTTACACCTAAAAAACTTCTAAAAAATAAATTAACCAACTTATGTATGAAAAAATACTTGTGAACTAGGGGGTTTTACACTTACTATTGAGAAGGATTTGTAGGAGTACTCTTTAGTATGTATTCTTCTAGTTATTGAGGGATCAACGGGTGGACTACCATGGAATTTTATGAGTAATAATTATGGTGGTAAGAAAAGTTAGGATGAGAAGATATAATAGGACGTTGATAAAAAGATGGTGTGTGGTCGGTCTTCTTCAGTTCCCTCTAGGGTAGTAAGTGTTGCCCAATGTAACAATTGTGAGTAGATTGAAAATTACCACAAGGATTTCCTAGACCCATTGAGGAAGTTCTTATAATGTAAAAAAACATGGCATCTGTAGTGTTTTTGTTCAAATTTAGTGTATATGAGATCTCAAGGGGGTTCAAGTCTGACCCAGGCATTGAACCATGTGATTGGATGGGGTCCTCAGCAATATTTTCAAACCCCTTACATGAAAATGACTCAAAAATGTCATATATCTTAGAGAAAGGTTTGTGGAGTTGAGGAAAACTAATTTTATGTAATGTAAAAGGTTTCAGCTGACAGTGGAGAGGGACTATTGATCATACAAAGTTAAATATTTATCACCTCTTCTCTTTATACCACTCTTTTTTATACTATTTCTTCTCATTATTTTATATATTATCATGTTTTTTCAATCATTGACTTAATTATCAAGTTGTATTTTTAGTTTCTCTCTCTCAAGGCATGCTTAAGAATGAATGTTGATTATCCCCAGATATGTCCATAGTGTCTAGTAGTTTCTCCCAGTTATAGAAATATATGGGATTTCATAATCTTTGAGATGAATAAATTTGATGAGATATTTTTATGGAATGGTTGATAATATTTTGGGCTCAAATTGGCTATTATTGATAGTATGTATCATTTATTTCTGTAAAGGTAGATAATATTTTGATAACTGATGAGTGGGATATAAATTTCACAATATATGGACTAGATTTGAGCCATGTTGGAGCTATCATGGCATAAGTGGAATTATTGAATGTTGTAGTAGAGTTAGTAATAACCCCATATATATTTCCTACAATATTAGATCATTATCAATATGTTTTTCAAGAGTTTTATTAGGACTTCATCAAGATAGATAAATTGAGTTTGAGATTTATCTTGGAAATAGAGAACAAATGATATCGATTCATCCTTATCATGTGGTGTTAGATGAGTTGAAGGAACTTATTGTGAAAATCGATGATTTTTAGGTAAAAGGATTTTTCATTTGGATAAAATCACCCTAGGAAGATAATGTGTTGTTTTCCATGAAGTAATATTGTATTCTATAACATTGAGTGGATTAAACATTGCTTAATTAGGTAATAGTGATGAACATATATCCTTTACCGAATTTTGATGATCTCCTTTATTATTTACGAGGATCCTGATGGTTCTCCATGATTGGTCTTCACTTAGGATACCATTAGTTATGGTTTATAGAGGAGGACATTCCCAAGGAAATTTTTAGGAGTAAATATAGACTATATGATTATCTTTTCACACCTTTTGGATTAAAAAAGTCCCCTTCAGTGTTCACGGGTCCCATGAATAGGATATTACACCCATATCTTGACTCCTTCATCATCTTATTAATTGAAAATATCATAATATATTTCAAGACTTCTAAAATGCATGCTTGAAACTTTGATGTTGTACTGATTACAATTTTATCACATCAACATTATACCAAACTTTTAAAGTGCCACATCTCGATTTATGTGGTACAATTTACTGTCCATGTAATTTCTGAGTTGAGGATTTAAGTGGACTCAGAGAATATTGATTCCATGAGGTATTGGGAATGTATTAGAAATTCATTACAAATCAAGAACGTCATTGGTCCAATAGGATACTATCAATGGTTCATTGAGAACATATCTCTCTTTAAAACCCTGATGATGAGTCTTACCAAGAAGGGGTGATGTTTGAATGGAATTTCCACTGTGAGGAAGTTTTTCTTCAGCTGAAGAGGGGATTTATGAATGTTCTAGTTTTTGTTTTTCTAAAGTCAGGTATTAGATACATTGTGTCCTATGATGTATCAAGTTTTATATTAAGATATGTTCTGATTTATAGGTATCATGTAGTTTCTTATGGGTCAATTTAACTATGACCCCATGTGTGAAACTACTTGGAAAATGATTTAGAATTGGAATATATTTTTTAGACTTTGAAATGTTTGCAACATTATCTCTTTAGTGAGAGGTTTATTCTTTACACATACCGTAAGAGCTTATGATATATCTTTTCTAATAAGATATCAATACAAGGAAGATCCATTGGGTGAACTGTCTCTAGACATTTGACTTTGAGGTGAATTATTCCCTAAGAAATGGTAATGTTTCTACAGATTTTCTTAGTTGGAAATGCCAGAGACATAGGAGCTTAGAGAGAGGCCTTTACTAGAGGAATGGTTTCAGATGCGTTTGATGAAGAATTTCCTATTGCATTCATTAATGGACCATGGTGTGATGACATGTGCACATTTAGTGATCCTATCTTCTTTGGTGGGATGAGTGAAAGTGATCCAAGAGTGAGAACCCAAGTTCATAGTGATGCCAGAATTATTTCCATGGGATGATTCTATTCTAGGGTTATCCCTAGATGATAAAAAATTGATTTAAATTTATGTGAGGTTAGTAGTTACAGCTTCCTTGAGCGAGGTGATGATCATATAATCTCATGATTTCAAGTGGTCCATGGATCCAGGGTTGATGAAAAAGTATTATGACATCTGACATGAATTTTGGTGGCCACGTATGAAGAGATTCATTTCCATATTTTTCAAATAATTCCTTACCATATAAAGGTTAAAGGTTGAGCTTCAGTGTCCTTTTGGTTTTCTTCATCCAATTATGGTACCTATATGGAAGTGGGACAATGTGATGATGTGATTTGTGATGGGGATGCCAAATACCCTAAGGATTCATGATGCTGTTTGGGTGGTGGTTGATGAACCGACAGAAGTTCCACATTTCTTTCCTTATCATGGTTGGATTAAAATACAATAATAGCTTCAGGGATTTTATTAATATTCCACCTATTGAGGCTTTCTATATTCATCGACATTGTTCACTACTATGTTGTAATGAGGTTAGAAAAATAGATATTTTTGGATTGAGCTTGGTGAAAGAGACCTATGAGAGAGTGAAATTGATCCAGAAGTGGTTAGTCACTAATCAGATTTGACATTGATCACATGTCAACGAGAGGAGGATAACATCACAGTTCACTAAGGGAGACTAATTTTTCTTTTGGGTGGCTTCTCAAGTAGGACACTAGTTATTGTGAAAGTAAGGGAATCTAGTTTCATGATTTGTTGGACCAATTGAGATTACCAAGTATATCAAATATCTAGATTATATATTGGATCTTCATTCATGTTACTAAGGTATACATGATGTTTTCCATGTTTATTGACTTTATAGGTACTTGATCAATCCTATTCATGTGAAACATTTGGATGAAATTGAGCTGTAGATTGATGCATCATTCACAAAACACATGGTGTGAGTCGTAAAATGATGTTATAAGGTATTAGGAGAGAACATAGTTCAACTTGTTCAGATATTTTGGTAGTACTGAGGAATCTAGGAGGAATTTGAGAGTTTTAATCAGAAACTAAATATTAGTGGCCTAAGATATTTGATAATAACGCCTAAAAATTCTTATTGAGGACAATAACTATTAAGAGGGGTATAATATAACTACCTCATGTTTTTATAGTGTGCTATAAGTAAATTTCATCCATTATTCATGTGTTTCAAAACTATGTTTTTTTATGAGTTTTTGGGATTTCTTATTGATTTTGGAGAGTATTATAGGACTTTAAAGGGGTTCTTAGTTTGATCACTATTAGGGTAAACTATGTAGTTCTACCCAATTAATCACACATTTCTCTATAGGAGACTTTGTGGCTTGTTTGTATAAGGGAAATGGGTGGCACATGGTATTTTCATGGTCATATCAAGAAATGAAACCTTATGTATAAAATGTGTATCTTTGAATAGAGTATAAAATCATATTTGAGTCACTATTTACCCAACTGTGTGACTAAATCATGAAGGTTCCCAGAAGAGGCAGAAATCCTCACATGGTTGGCGCATGATTTGGAAAAAAAGTAAAAAAATCAAGTTTTCTAGAATTAATGGACCATGAATACACTTTAATGACCTCAAATCACATGAATAAACTCTATTTTCTTCCCAATTACAACCATCATAAACCTAGAGAATCCACATGTTCTTCTTAGTGATTTCCTTCTCTTTTGAGATTTATTCTAGTGGATCAAAGTGTGTTGGTGATTAGGGAATTAAGACATGGGATCTAAGAACCTCTATTATTCAACATTCTTCTAGATCTACCTTTATTCCCTAGAGTTTAATCATATATATTGTATGTTATGAAAATATACATGGATTCATCTTCCATACAATAAAAATATCTTCGATCATTGATAGATCAATGATGGATCGAGGACATTGGTGTCCTTACATTGATCAATCCCAGATCTAATGATATTGGAAAATATAGAGAGATATGTTGGTTTATATCCAATCACATAGCCTTTGAATCTTCATGAATATCTATAACTTCTATTTAATTTAATTGGTATCGATCATAAGGGTCATTGGCATGCGAGATCGATACAGTTTGTGGACATATATGACTCAGGTATTATCCCTCAAAGGGTCTAAGAGATTGTCATAAAAAGATAAAGGTAGGAATTAATTACCATATATGGCCTTGATTTTGAGTTGATCTACATGTTCTTTTATATGTACATACATAATAGTATGTTATTTTTGTTACCTGAAATGATAGTCTATGTGTAGATAAAACATAGTGAACCATTGTGTGATATGATATGCATGTGTGTGCATGTGTATCCCATGAGAACCAAACTTTTTGTGCTTTGTATTTGGATATATTTTAATGATATAATGAAATTGTTTCCATGTGATATATTTGATATATGTTATATTTTTTTGTTCTATACATGGTACCAAAGTGAAAGTTGGAACTATCATTGCTCGGTGGCCCCAGCGGTGGAGCATGATCAGACAATACATGTGACATGTTGATAGAAACAAGTTAAGAAATAGTTAATGATTGGATTGTGTGGCTTGACCTGGGGGTATGATGGTCTTTGGTGACCTGAATAAGAAAATAGTAATAGATATGGGGAATGATAGTGTTACGTGGATTGAAAAATGGGATTAGGAATAGAGACGTGGCATGATAGCTTTATGTTGCTTGACCTAGGGCCTTGAGAATTTACTGTTACTAATAAGCCTTGTGGATGGATCCACCACTTATTATATTCCCATGACCATTCAGATATTCAATCGGTATGATGCCAAATATGGTACATCTGGGGTTTGAGGTGGCTTAGTTAGCATATAGATGATCAATATGGTATTTTTTTTCATGTGTGTGAATTTATTTTATTATCATGGCATACACCTCTTCATATTTATACACATATGATAAGTATGAATTGGTGGTGTCCAACTAGGTTATACTCACACCACGCATGGGAATCTCGATGAATGCGTAGATTTCATAACCATGGATATAGTGAAGGGTAAGGTCCCTATGATAGGGAGTTGAGGAGATGGAGGATTAGAGTTGAAGGCATTACCGAGACATACTCAAATCTAATTCTACTTCATTTTTTATTGATACTTGGTTTGAACTGGAATATTGGTGGTCCATTGATTACTTTTTAATGACTTGGAATGACTTTTTTAAAGTATTTTTTCATGTGGTTTTTCTATTTTTCTATTTTTTAGCTTATGGATATGTTTTAATAACTTGTAATGGTTATGATTACCAAGGGTATAGTCTACCTACATTTATTTAGACCTTCATTTCTAGTTAGTAGCCTCGTGTATATGAGGAGGTGCACATGAGGTCTTGTAGTGTCTATAATCAAGAGCTATTCAGATAATCTGGTTTAATGTGTTACTGTAAAATTAAACCATGGTCCTTTTATAAAGAATCAACAGACACATCTTAGTAATTAGCCACTATATTTCAATCATCCAGGTAACTAATTATGGGTTTGTTAGGACCATGAAGGTCATCAATGATCCCCTACTGAAAATTTATAGATCAAAACTTGATTTACCAAATATTGAATTCATCATCACCACCACATTTCTCTATTTCATACTTAGTAGATTCCACTAATTATCCCAAGACACAAATAATAATTTTTAGTAACAATTATATGAGGTACACCCCAATGAATAACCTAGAATCATTGTATAATAAATCTATTTATACTATGTTTTATAAAATATATAATGGTCGATGAAATTAAAACAATTGTCCTTAAAATGATACAATTTTAATTAGGCGATATGAGAGAAACAAAATAATAAAAATTTAAGAGAAATAAGTATAGGGAAAAAGGTTTTTGGTGATTTTAAAACCATTTTATTCCTCCTTGAATGAGAATAAAACCTCCAAAATCACATGATTTTTATGCTCTAATTAATAGAGTACAAGAGATAAATAGATCCACTAAAATATGAATAAGAATTAGAAAAACTTAATTTAACGTGATGAAAAGCAAAATGTAGAAGGCGATTAGCCTAAAACTGAACATAAATCCTTAAAATAATATTTATAAGATCAAAATATTGTTCTAGATATGAATATTCTCACATATGAATAGACATTGTTGGTCATGAGCTTTGTATCTCCACCAGAAACATGCACCTAGATAAACTCGTCTCTCATAAAATGAAGTGGGGTTAAGGATATCCACCCGGGATGACATTTAGTAATGGTAGATTAGGAAAATATGAGAATCTAATATGATATCTCTCATGGGTATTATCTCTATTCAATGTTTTTATAAATTGAAAATAAGGATAGAGGGAAGGGATCTAAATGGATTGGATTGCTCCAGAATTATTGCATGTAGGGGAAATCAATTCCCCCAACAAGCCTAATAGCCAATGTATAGAATCCATGAGGACATGAACCTCAATTTACATAACATAAAACAAATATTTCAAAACAATACTTTCCCAATACCTTTTAGGTTGATATATTTAGAAAATTAGAAAAAAACATTAACTAACAAAACTCATATTTTTTGTATCAATTAGACATTTTCCAAATATATATGAAGCTACTTAATCCATAAAGAGTTTTCAAAATATCCCATAAATTCTCTACATAAGGAAATATTATATAAATTTCATACATTTAATATCTTCACAACCTATAGAAATGGTAAAAATTAATGTGGTGATCTTATATGCTCAATAAGGGTAAACTTAAGTGATAAAAATCCAATATCACGTGTTAGAATAATATGAGAATATGGGTATAATCAAGATACATTAGAAACTTAAAACCAAAAAAATCATAAATCATTCATCATAAAATTAGGATTGGCATTAAATAATACATGAATGAGTTAATAAACATGAAAAATAAGAGAATAACATAATAATAAAAATAAGAATAAAACTATAAAACATCTTATAAATATGGTATAAACATTATTAGAAGAAAAAATTAATTTTATGAGCCACACTATTATTCACCATGCTTACTAGTAACTGAAATCTACTCATGAATACTTATCTCACAAGATATAACCTTTTAACTAATGGATTGAAGTGTGATATAAGACCCCACCTGCCATTCATCAATAATTATGCATTCCTCTTGAAACTTATTGACCTATAATATCATAAATAATCCTTATAAATATAATATATTTCATAAACATTCAAATTAAAATCATTTAATTTGTATAGCATAAAAACAAATAAAAAATGGGTTTCATTCAACACATCATAATGAACCCATGTATGTAAAATGGGTTTAACATCATTTTAAAATGGATTCATAAAAGGAAATCATTAATAATTAAATTAATAATATTAACATGATAAAAAATTTGAAAATAAATGTGTATATAATGATATAAAGTTACTTTATAGGTAAACACAAATCAATCAAGAAAATAAAATATATGGTACACACACCATATATGTAAAAGGTATATGTTTAATATATTAATTTACCCAAAAAATTGATGAATTACATATAAGTGAACACTTATACATAAAAGTAATAAAAAATAAGATATTATTAGAGGGAATTAATTAAAATACAGATTACGTTTATAAACCCTAAATTAATAGGAAATACAAATGTAGTGATTTATCATTTTCCATATTGAGAATAATTTTTTTAATCCATACAGAGAAAGAAACTGAATGATATCATTAGAATAATATCCTTGATCAAGAATAAAATATATGAAATGAAAATAACTTATACGAAAATACTTTTAAGATTATTTATAAAATAAATTGGAAATAAAAAACATTCTTTATAATTTGAATTTTTTTAAAAGAAATATTTTATAAAAACAGGATATTAATAATTTCTTTGTAAACCATTAAGATGTAGAGAGAAATATTAATGTCAAAAAAGGTGGAATAAGGACATGATCACACATAAATGTTAAAAAATACAATATTTTCAAAATTTAACCAAATCGACCCATACATGAAACATTTAAATTTATTTTTTTAAAAAAAGGTCAAGTAGTAGAAAATGAACTTATTAAATTATTTTGTCATAGATAAGGACAAATTAAAAATAATCTAATTAATATTGATATTGAATTATTTATGTTCCTAACTTAAAAGAGGAGACATGGTTGGTTTCACTTACAATAAACACGTTAAATAAAATATGAGTTAAGGGAAATGAAATTTTGAGGGGACATGTAAAAAGAAATTAATATTAAATGAATATGATAAGGGTTTTCAGAAATAAAATAAATCTCTAAGATGGATTATTTTTCTGATATAATATTGTTTTGAAGATAATATTATCAATAAAAATCCTTACAGTTTGAGTAACATTTTCATCAAAACATAATTAAATTTTAGTGTCTTTTAAATTAAAGGAAATTAAAAGAGAGTACATGATATGGAAATTAAAAAAATTTGATTATAGTATAATAAATTTTTTAGTAAGTAACCACACTCTATAAATGGTATCATGATTCAAATTAAGAAATATGTCTCATGAAATTAAATTTGAGATAATGAATCCCTTACCTCATTTCCTGCTTAGTCAAATGAACTCTAATATCCTATATAATAGTATAAACTATATTAATATCCCATTTTACATCCTTTTTCATATCTATAACCATATATAGATTTCATTTATAATTATTCTCTACATTTTAATTATATAGTTATTATATATTTTTGATATCGAGTGTAATTAATCTTGATCATTATGAATTAGTTTCGTAATAGTGGTGTTCTATGTCATTAATACACATAATTTAATCACTCCCATATCATACAAGGAACTGTGATTAATGTTTTAAATTTTTTTACAATTTCAAAATTTTATTCTATGGGATTTTTGGTCCAGACCCCTAAAGAAAGATTCAGAGATGGGAATATTTTGATAGTAAACGAAGGGTATTTTCTTAAATAATGAGTTATTTTTATTTATATTATATATCCAAAAATAAATAAATATTTTAATTAGTTATATCATAAATTTATATAAATTAAATTCTAATTTTCATTCATGTTAAAAATTTAGAGCATTGTTCAACTAGGTGCTAAAACCAACCCAAACAAGAACACAACATAATTCAGGGATCGTAATAAAGTGATTCATTGTAATATCATTATAATAGTTGAATAATGATATTTTTCAGTGAATATTAGTGTGATATATCATAATTTTAAAGAATTATAGTAATAAGATAACTTATATGAAATTATTTCAAAGTATGTGGAAATGATTTTTTTAATTAGAACATTCTTTTGGATGGTTAAATTTACCACTGTGATTTATTTCTCATATTGTTAATAATATTTCCATGTTTTTTTCTAGAACCTTAATAATTTCATAAAAATTAAACTTATCCAATAAATACATTACAATGACAATCTATATAAGGTGAAAATAAATATAAAAAAAATTAGGCATTCTAAGGAGGTGGTAGTCTACACGTATAGATGGATAGATATTTCATTTTCTATAGAAAGAAAAAAATGAGTAATATTTTTTATAATTAATTTTTTTTTATTATTTCATAAATATAATAATTATATATTAAATTAACTACTAGGAAAATACATGATATTTAGTTAAAGAAAAAAACATGTTTCTTTGTGAAGGTGGTAATCCACATAATGCATGAATAACAGTTTCATTTTTCTTAATAGTATAGGGAAATGTGTTTAATGCTTGTTGTTGTACACCTCTCTCTTGGATTTTAATGATCACAATCACTCTCATCGTGTTCTAACTTGTTTTCAAGTGTTTTGATGCTAGGAAAAAGGTTGCCCAGGAGTTGGCCTAAGAAGGCTGATAGTGGACTCTCTGAGTCCACCGGCCAACCGGTGGATTCCCACCGGCCGGCCGGTGGTCTCTGGCAGAAGCATTGCTTTCTGCCAGAGCCACCGGTCAGCCGGTGTTAGCACACCGGCCAGACGGTATGGGCACCGGCCAACCGGTTCTTGCCCACCGGCCAGCCGGAGGACCCAGGCAGTAGGCTTGCCCACTGCCTGGTGACACCGGCCAACCGGTGGATGACCACCGGCCAGCCGGTGGAACCCAGACAGAAAGCCTGCTCTGTCTGGACCACCGGCCTGCCAGGAGCCCAGCATCGGCCAGCCGGTGGACCACTGGCCAACTGGTGAGACACCACCGGCCAGCCGGTGTGCCCAGTCAAACTAGCTGTTGGTCTTTGACCAGACTTGTACTTTTGACCCCCAACGGCTCCGAAAGCCCTCCAACGGCCATATTGAAGTGTTTATGGGTATTTCTCCTATAAATAAGAAACCATGGATGCCGGGAACACAACCGAAACATATTTTGATGTCTTGACGCTCTAACGACAAATCCCCAAGGCCTCTTGTGATCTATTGCCATCCTTAAAGCTTGAGCTCCCTCTCCATCAGCTTCTCTCACACTTTTGGCGCTCAAGGCTTCCGTGTGTTTGTATTATTTTATTTGTTTAGTTCTTCATTGGGTTTGCATTAAAACAAACCTCTCATTTCCATTCATTCTTTAAATTGGGTTTCTTGCTACAACCATAATAAAAAAGCAAGCTGTACGAAGGTGTTCTAGCCTACCTTAAAACGGCTAGTGGGTTTCTTACTACAACCATAATAAAAAAGCAAGCTGTACGAAGGTGTTCTAGCCTACCTTAAAACGGCTAGTGGGTTTCTTGCTACAACCATTAAAAAGAAAGCTGACGTAATTAATCTCTCAATGGTTCTTGTTGGGAGCGGAGACGTAGGCTTGGGAATTAAGACGAACTCCGTTATCAAATTGTGTCTTGCCTTTTTTTATTTCCGCTGCATTGATAATTGTTTTAAATTGTTAATTATTTTTGAAAAGGAAATTCACCCCCCCTCTTGCCATCCTCTACGACCCAACATTTGGTATCAAAGGGAGTGTTTGTGTAATACCTTAACCGGTTACAAACTTAAGATCCTTAGTGATGGCTAATTCCTCGCATGCTCCCGAAGGGTATTCTATGACTCGGGCTCCATTCTTTGATGGAACCGATTACACTTATTGGAAAACTCGCATGATTACTTTTCTTAGAAGCATTGGTTATCCTATCTATAGGATTGTAATGCAAGGCTATACTTTATCTAACAAGTATGAGTCCAAATGGACCCCCGAAGACATTGCCAATTTGAGCTTGATGGCAAAGCCATGAATGCTCTTCATTGTGGGCTAGACCGTAATGAATTCAACCGTGTTTCTACTTGCTCCTCTTCTTATGAAATTTGGAAACTTTTAGAAGTAACCCATGAGGGCACTAACAAAGTCAAAGACACTAGATTAGACATGTATCGCCAAGATTTTGAAAGTTTCACCATGCACCCACACGAATCAATTACTGAAATGTTTCCTCGTTTTACTAACGTTTGCAATGGAAGAAAATCTCTTGGTGAGGATGTTTCTGCAGAAATGATGGTCAAGAAGATTCTTTGGGTCCTACCAAGCTCATGGGCACCAAAGGTGACCGCAATTCAAGAAGCAAAAGATGTCAAGAAAATGCCGGTTGAAGAGCTCATTGGATCACTCATGACCTACGAGATCACCATGAAGAGGCAAGCCGATAAAGAAGGTAAAACCTTCAAGGAGAAAAAGAACATTGCTTTCAAAGTAAAGGAAGAAATATCCTCCGCGGATAGCGAATCCGAGATTGCTCAACTAGCAAGAAAAATGAGCAAATTCATGAAGAAAAAGAAGAACTTTCGAAGGGCACGAAAGGAAGAGCCCAAAGCGGAGAATGAAGTTACATGCTTTGAATGTGGAAAGAAAGGTCACATCAAACCGGAGTGCTCCATTTTCAAGAAAAGGGTAAAAGAAAAGAAAAAAAAAGAAGGCTTTCAAAGCATCCACATGGAGTGCAAGTGATGACTCCATGTCTTCAAGTGACTCAAGCGATGAAGGTGAACAATGCCTAATGGCATTTGATGAGGTATCTTCTTCCGAATCCTCTTCCTCATCTTCCTCTTTCAATAATGACATGTCCTATAAAGATCTCCAAAATGCGAGAGATCAATTTGAGGAAGGTTTTCACGAACTTACCTCTAAATTTATTGCTTTGAAAAAGAAAAAGAAAATTCTCATTTCTGAAAAAGAACAACTTCTCAAAAAGAATGAGGAACTTACCCTTAAGATCCAAGATATTCCAAATGTTTATTATTTGAATTCAACCATTAAAGATCTAAGGGAGTCTCTTGCCAAGTTCAACCATGGTGAACAAAATTTGACCAAATTACTAGGTTCTCAGCGTTCGGCTAGAACAACACATGGACTTGGCATTAACAAACAAGCCACTTCTTCTAGAGCACCCACTACTTTTGTAAGGGGGAGCTCTCAATATAAATTTTGTAATTATTGTAAAAAGACCGGGCACATGATTTATGAATGTGATTGTAAAAATGCATGGTATGGAAGCCCCAAAACCATTACTTACTCGGATGAGTATTTTAGATGGAAACCCTCTAGAAAAATATGGGTTCAAAAGTCTCTTTTAGCTAATCTTTCCGGACCCAAACTTATATGGGTACCAAAATTTATTCTCTCTTGATTTTGTAGGATAAACACCAAAGAAGTAGGACTTCGAAAGGCTCGTGGTATCTCGACAGTGGATGCTCGAGGCACATGTGTGGCGTTCCCTCCGAGTTCAACTCTCTTGAAGAATTTGATGGAGGATACGTCACCTTCGGTGACAATTCAAAAAGCAAGATCGTCGGAATAGGTACCATTGGATTTGGTAGCACCTCTTTAATTAAAGATTTTTTATTTGTTAAAGTTTTAAAACATAATCTAATTAGTATTAGTCAACTTTGTGATAGTGGTTTTTCGGTGAATTTTCAAAATGATTTATGCAATGTGTTTGATTTCAAAACAAATTGATATTTTCTGCTTCCCGTTTTCAAAATGTTTACATTATTGATTTAAAGTCTTTATCTAGCCAAAATGTTAAATGTTTAAGTGCTCTTGACAATGAGTCTTGGCTTTGGAATAGAAGGTTGGGGCATTGTAGCTCTCATTCACTTCTAAAGCTTAATAAGAACAAGCTCATCCGTGACCTTCCTAAACTTATGTTTAAGAAAGATTTGATTTGTGAGCCATGCCAACTTGGCAAGCAACACAAGTCTTCTTTCAAATCGAAGAAGGAAGTGTCCACTTCAAAATCTCTTGAGCTCCTACATCTTGATCTTTTTGGTCCTACCCCTGTAGAAAGTCTAGGTGGAAAATCCTATACCTTTGTCCTAGTAGATGACTTTTCTCGTTTCACTTGGGTTTTCTTTTTAGCTCATAAAAATGATGCTTGTAGAAACTTTTTGAAATTCTCTAGGAAAGTAGAAAACGAAAAAGGATATAAAATTATATCGCTCCGTAGTGACCATGGAGGTGAATTCGAGAACAAAGAATTCGATGAATTGTGTTCCTCTCAAGGATACAATCACACCTTCTCTGCCCCTAGGACTCCACAACAAAATGGAGTGGTTTAAAGGAGAAACCGAACTCTCTAAGAAATTGCTCGACCCCTCCTTAGTGAATTCAACCTCCCTCAATTTTTCTGGGCCGAGGCAGTTAACACTGCTTGTTATACTATCAATAGAGTCCTTCTAAGACCCCTTCTTAAGAAAACCCCCTATGAACTTTGGAAAGGAAAATTGCCCAAAGTTGGTTATTTTAAAGTGTTTGGTTGTAAATGCTTTATCCTTAACACAAAAGATAACCTTGGGAAATTTGATGTCAAATCCGATGAAGGTATTTTTCTTGGGTACTCCAACTCAAGCAAAGCCTATCGTGTCTTCAACAAACGTTCAAAAACCATCGAAGAATCATCTCATGTCAAGTTTGATGAAAATCTTCCAAAACCCCATCCGGTCATTGAAGATGTTGAAGATAAGCTTGATAAACTTGAATTAAATGATTCTTCTTCTCCTCTCAAGGAGGATGATGATCATGAACCTTCTTCACCTTCTTTGCCTTCCACCTTGCCTAAGGTTTGGAAACCTTCTAAAGACCATCCTTTAGAAAATGTTATAGGTGATCTTTAAGCCGATACTCAAACTAGAAGATCAATCCTCAACGAGGTTGAACATCAGGCCTTCATTTCTCACCTAGAGCCTCAAACCATTAATGATGCCATTAATGATGAGAATTGGGTTCTTGCAATGCAAGATGAACTAAATCAATTCTCTAGAAATGATGTTTGGACTCTTGTTGAAATACCCAATGATCATCCAATTATTGGCACTAAATGGGTTTTTAGGAACAAACTTGATGATCAAGGAAATATAACCCGGAATAAGGCTCGCCTAGTAGCTAAGGGATATAATCAAGAAGAAGGAATTGATTATGGTGAAACCTTTGCGCCCATTTCTAGATTGGAATCCATTAGGATCTTGTTGGCTTTCGCCGCCCACTTAAATTTCAAACTTTGTCAAATGGATGTTAAAAGCGCCTTTTTAAATGGTTTTATTTCAGAAAAAATCTTTGTTGAACAACCTCCCAGTTTTGAAGATCCAAAATTTCCAAATCATGTTTTTAAATTAACCAAGGCTCTATATGGATTAAAGCAAGCCCCTCGGGCATGGTATGAGTGGTTAACAAAATTCCTTTTAGAAAATGATTTTAAAAGGGGTCAAGCTGATTGTACCCTCTTTTTAAAGCACACTTCAAAAGATCTTTTAATCGTCCAAATATACGTCGATGACGTTATCTTTGGTTATACCAAAGAATCACTTTGTACTGATTTTCAGATTTAATGAGAAAAGAATTTGAAATGAGCTTTATGGGGGAATTAAATTTTTTTCTCGGTTTTCAAATCTTTCCAAATTCAAAAGGTATTTTTATAAGCCAAGGCAAATACACAAACGAGCTCTTAAGTCGTTTTGGTATGGATCAAGTAAAGGAAATTAGTACCCCCATGAGTACTTCCTGTAAGCTTACGTTAGATGAAGTCGGGAAACCGGTTGATAACAAGCTTTATAGGAGTATGATCGGGAGTCTACTTTACCTAACTGCGACCCGTCCTGACATCATGTTCAGTGTTTGCCTTTGTGCTAGTTTTCAATCCAATCCCAAAGAATCTCATTTTAAATCGGTCAAAAGGATTTTTAGGTATTTAAGAGTATCCAAAAACATTGGTTTATTTTATCCTTCTAATACTTCTTTCGAACTTTCTTCATATTCGGATGCTGATTTTGGCGGATGTCAATTAGATCGAAAGAGTACTAGTGGAACCTGTCATCTGCTAGGCAAGTCCCTTGTATCGTGGAGTAGCAGGAACCAAAACTGTGTTGCTCTTTCTACTGCCGAGGCCGAGTACGTAGCCACTGGGAATTGTTGTGCCCAAATTATTTGGATGCAGCACACTCTCTTGGATTATGGCCTTTCCTACGATCATGTCCCTATTCGGTGTGACAACACTAGTGCCATTAGTATTTGTAAGAATCCAATACAACACTCTAGAACAAATCATATATACTTAAGGCATCATTTCCTTCGTGACCATTTTCAAAAAGGGGATATCACTTTGGACTTCATTTCTACTGATTTCCAATTAGCTGATATTTTTACCAAACCGCTCCCGGTTGAACGTTTTGATTTTATTAAGGGGGAGTTAGGAATGATTCGTCAATGAGCACTATTAAATATTTAACTCTTTTTTATTTTTATTTTTTTTATCTAATTTCTTCTCATTTTTTTCTTTTTCCCTCCTATTTTGATAATCCCAAAGGGGGAGAAATTTCTATTTTTACTAGTTTCATATTTCAATTGATTAAAGTGCTCTTTTTAAAAGTTCAATTTTTTTTAAAAAAACCAGTAAGTTATTGATTTTGTTCCTTTTAAAAAAATGACCTATGGTTACAATTTCAAAATGACTCATTCTCTTTAGATTAAGATCATTTTCAATACATGGTACATCTCTTCAATTTATTTTTTTTTGAAATGATCTCTAATATATTTTCATGTCCAAAATTGTTTATTTAAGTTTTCATTGGCATATCCCTTTTAAAGATTTCTCTTTTGTGATTGTGATGATCAAAATAGGGGGAGATTGTTGTACCCCTATCTCTTGGATTTTAATGATCACAATCACTCTCATCGTGTTCTAACTTGTTTTCAAGTGTTTTGATGCTAGAAAAAAGGTTGCCCAGGAGTTGTCCCAAGAAGGATGATAGTGGACTCTCTGAGTCCACCGGCCAGCCGGTGGTCTCTGGCAGAAGCATTTCTTTCTGCCAGAGCCACCGGTCAGCCGGTGTTAGCGCACCGACCAGCTGGTATGGGCACCGGCCAACCGGTTCTTGCCCACCGGCCAGCCGGAGGACCCAGGCAGTGTAACATCCCAGGTAAATAAAGAATAAATAATTTTCATATTTATTAATATTTACAAATTAAATATTAATTTTATTTTATAGGGGTTGCTATGTTCGATAGCGTACCTGATGCGCAACGATGAGGTTCTTTGAAACTTACGTAGCACACTAGTAATAAAATAATATTATTTTAAATGTTAGTTAACAAGTAGCCGTTGTACTGGCGGGAATGGATAGAAATAACTAAAATATGATTAGATATGTTTTTAAATGTTTATACATTTACCCAATAAAATATAAAGGCTTAAAATACGGAAAGAGTTCAATTTTAGGCATATATACTCTAATTTTCACTAAAGGTTCAATTATCACCTTTTAATGGTGAACCGTCATTAAATATAGTTTTGATCACTCTTATACATTATTTTGGACCAAATAAAACTCTTATTAAGAATCGGGACATCAAAATTTACTTTGTGTAAATTTTTGGTATCTTTCCGATAAAGTTCATTTTTTTAATGAATAATGTAAAATGTTGTATTTTAATTCAAAACCGCTTTTTAATATAATTTATTTATATGATTAGATTATATTTTGAATTGGTTTTAAAGTGAAATTAGAAAATATTTTTACCATTTAATCCAATGGTGGTCATTGGAATCAATTTCACTTTGAAATTAGACTTAAACTGGTGCCAATCTTTTGATACTTATTGTTTTATAAAAACACGCTATTTGCTTTGATAGCGGGAATTAATTATTAAATTAATTAATGTGACTTATATGTTTTGAATTTTGTAAAATAGACTTCATTTTTGAATTCGGAATATCAAATATAGCTTAGGGTGAATTTTTGGTAATTTTCTGAAAAACTTCAATTTTTGATGAATAGTGAAACCACTAAGTGGTAATCAAGCAAACTGATTTTTCAGTTAAATGAAAGTTTACCATAATTGTGTTTTGAATTTAAAAAATCCAACATACATGGTTGTCATTAAGAAGTAAAATGTGGTTCAATGAGATTATAATAATTTTTTGGTGAATAGTAACTTATTAAGTTCTTAATCGTGATTAGAGGTAATTAGTGTAGTTTAAGGTAAAAATGGTATTATAAGAATGTGAAAACACACTGACACTTGTCCTACACCTATTGGGTGAGTCATGGCCGACAAAGACAAGCCATGGGCCAACTTTGGGACCCCATGGAGCCACTTTAGTTGGAAAATGACATTAATATATTTTTATTTAATGTTAAAGTGAAAATGACACTAACATAAATTGTTTTACTAAAATAATTTTTGAGTGGGGTTATACAATTCCAAATTTTGATTATAAATAGTAATTGGAAAGATAAAAAGATTTCCTACATCATAGTAGTTTTTTATAATTTTTAGACATTAAATAAATAAATTTATATATGACATAATAATGATGCAGCAATGAAATCATTATTTGACGATTTAAATAAAATGGAAAGATAATGAAAAATCTAAAACCTACACATGTCCAAAACCAATTGGATGAGTGGATTTCGAACCCTTATCACCTTATCCACGAATTATATCAATGTGGGACCTTTTAAAACCGAAACACATTTTCAAATAAAGTAATATTTCTTTACTTTCCAAAAGTGCCCCTCCTCTCCTCTTATAAAAGGCTCCCACCTCTACCCCATTTCACACACACTTCTCAAGCCTTTGGCTCGGCCAACCCCTGCCCAATTACTCTCTCCACATCCCTATCCTCATACTAGAGGATTCCCTTTGGGCAGAATCCTTTCAAAGGAAGCCTTTAGGCTCAAATCAAAATGGAGTTACACTTTTAAAGGTAATTCATTCTCTCTTGTTCATTTGTTTTACTTTGCTTCTCCAACCCTCTAAACTCTTTTTATTTACTTATTTTGTAACAACACCAGTATATTCAATATACTAGGATGTTGTTATAATATTTATTTGAGCTACACTCTCACACAACTACATCAAATGTTTAAAGAACATATGGTTTCTGTGGATGGAGAAATTCTACCTCCCGAAACGATGATTGTTCAATACCCATTTAACACCTTCAAGGGTGGCCATTATGATGTAACTATTTTTATATATGATATATAATATGTTTATGTTTTCTTTAAGCTTCTGTATTTTTCATTTTTGTCATACCTTTATGGTTTCCATTATGGGTAAACACGATATCTTCATTTAAGGAAGTGCGGACTACCGCCCCCTAAAAGTGATGTGATTCGTTAATGCCATATGTGGGATGTGTAAAGGATGGATTTAAAGTTATTATATATGATGTTATACTGGAATTATAATATACCTCTATATCATTATTATTTCTTTCCATTAAAGTATGAGATAGAAATGAAAGTAGCGTTCATGCGTACGTACGACTTACCGTCTCCATGAACGGTGCATTTCATTTCTTATCCCCAAATGTAATGTAATATTAAAATTACATGTATATAATGTATATATATAATTAATGATATATCTAAATGATGAATATAATTCTGGAATTAAAATATACATACCTCTCATTTAGTTTTAATTCCACTAATATGACAAAGAAATGAAAGTAGTGTTCATGCGTACGTACGGCTTACCGTCTCCATGAATGTTGCATTTCATTTCTTACATATAAATGATTATGTAATATTATAAATACATGTATATGCTGGATATATATGATATATATGATATCCAAATTAGGAATTTCATTCTGGATATAAAGAACTTTTGACCACACGAACAACATGTAATTGTAAGAAGTCAACTTTCGACTTAAGAACCAAATATTGACAAAACAAACATTATTAACTTAAATGGTTACATAATGTTTATAACATGGCAATAAGTGATATAAAAGAAATAATGAACTTTAAAAAGGTTCTTAATCAAGTATAAATTAACTCAAGTTTATTATTCAGGACGTTAAAGAACGATCGAGTCAAGTCGGACCCGAGGTAAGGGACTTCGTCTCAATCTCCTTTCATTGAGGCATATTTCATTTTATACACAACTTTCATTTATACGGTGTATAAACCCCTTTTAATTTTACGTTTATTCAAAAGGAATCTTTTTTATACGAAGCGTTTACTAAACGACAAAAGGGAATGTTTTCGTCGTACGTATGCGGCGACAACGACTTCTCCGCCGTCGTGACCGTTATTTGAGTTTCGGCTTCCTCTACAAGCCATACCTTTTTTTTAAAACGAAAAATAAATACCATGTTTTACTTTGGTATTGAAAATAGTTTTCATAATGTTTTTATTATATCAATGTGTTGTATTGATATCTCGTGATTGAAATGTGGAAATTTTATGTTTCCTTTATGCATGTTTTATGTGATATGATTATGTTATGGTTCTTGGGCATTATTATGAAGACGGGTGGTTCCGTGATAAACTAAGGGCGGGTGAGCCCGTTATAGCTCTCCAATGCATTGGGTAACGCAAAGGATTGAAACGTTAAGGTTTCTCCGAAGAGATTTTAGGGAATATACTGTGATGGGTATTCCAAACGTAACCAAGAGGGTTACTCCCTACGTAAGAATGTTATGAATGCCTCATGTTACCTTTATGTCTTATTATTTCTATGATTTATTCATGATTTTATGAGGTATGTTAAAGTGCCTATGTTTTATGGGTAAAGTATGATTTCATTCTTATGTATATATGAACTCATGTTTCCTTTCCATGTTTTTTTATATAACCCATACTGAGTTTTTATGCTCATCCCAAGTTTTTGAAATGTTTTTCACAGGTCAAGGGAAAGGTACATGATAAGATGATAGAGTCAAGGATGTGTCAAGAAATAATCCATGTTTAATTTTAAATGTGTTTCCATTGATGGGAATGAAGAATACTATCTTTATGTAACCACTTTCTTTATATGTGGAATGTAATGCATGTTTTATGATCTAATTCTCTAAAACTCTAAACCCGAAAAGATCCTCAATGTGTAATCTTGTAATAACTCAAGATTAAGTAAGGTTTAAGGTTGGGGCCTTATAGTTGGTATCAGAGGTCGGTTTAGACAACTTCAGGAGTTAGAAAAGTGTTAAATTATAATATGATTGAAATGATATAGCATTTACGGATTACCATGTTGCTTCGCCTAAGGTATTTCTGTGTTCAGAATGGTTTTCCGAAGAGGAAACAAAGCAGCTATGTTGGGACGACATCAGGAGGAAGACAACCTTCCAAATCAGCAACCTGAGATGGTCGGAATCGGAACTGAACAGTTTGTTGCAGTGATGGCACAGTTGACTCAGGCTATAAATGGTGGTGGTATCCATGCACGAGATCAGCCAGATCAACCGCAGAGGAACATGTCAGTGGTGGAACATTTCATAAGGCAACATCCCCCATCATTCAGAGGATCATCTAACCCTGTGCAAGCTGAAGGGTGGATTAAAGCACTGGAGAAGATTTTTGATGTCATGGGGTGTTCAGAACATCAAAAGGTTAGTCTTGCTGTTTACCGTTTTGAAGGTGAAGCTGATCAATGGTGGTCGATGGTGAAAAATATAAGGGATAGTGATGAGATTGAGGATCTTCACTGGGATGAATTCAAAGGTATGTTTCTTGAGAAATATTTTCCTAAGGTGGTTCGTCTTAGGATGGAAAAACAGTTCCTAGAATTGAGACAGGAGGATGATTCAGTGGCTGCTTATGAAGAAAAGTTCACTCGATTGGCAAGGTATGCTCCAAAATTCATACGAGATCTTGATAGTAAAATAAATTGTTTTTACTCAGGGTTAAAGCCAAAGTATCGAAGGGATTTAGCTTCTCGTGAGTTCAAAAGTTATGAAAAACTTGTTCGATGTATGGAGAAGGTGGAAATGGAGTTTGCCGATGATCAGGTGTTCTATGACAAACAACAGAATAAGAGATCTAGTTGGCAGGAAAAGGGGAAGAATTCATCAAAGAAGCAAGGAGGTAAGAAAACCAAATATCCATCCTGTGAGAAGTGTGGTAAAATTCATCCTGGAGAATGTTTATCCAAGTCTGGTAAGTGCTTTCGGTGTGGTAAGTCTGGTCATATTGCTCGTAACTGTAAGGAAGATGATCAAGCAGGAAATGAAAAGCCAATGGTAAGATGTTTTAAGTGTAATGAAATGGGTCATTATGGAAACGAGTGTCCAACGAAGAACTCAACTGGGAGAATGCAGCCAGACTACAAGCAGAAAGGGGTGGCGAAATCCTTTGCAACAACTTCAGCAGATGTTGGGCCATTGAATGAAGTGGTATCAGCTCCATGGAGCTCAGTATTTTTCGAAGATTGACTTGAGGTCGGGGTACCATCAGTTGAAAGTAAAATAAGAAGACGTTCTGAAGACTACGTTCCGTACTAGATATGGCCATTATGAATTTGTAGTTATGCCTTTTGGGTTAACCAATGCACCTGCTGTATTCATGGACCTTATGAATAAAATTTCCCATGAGTTCTTGGATAAGTTTGTGTTTGTGTTCTTAGGTTTGGGAAGAGGTTATGTGTGCCTTGTGATTCACAGTTTGAGAATGAGTTGTTATGTGAGGCTCATAGTTCCCCGTTTTCAGTTCATCCTGGCAGTAATAAGATGTACAGAGATCTGCGGGAGTATTACTGGTGGGATGGAATGAAAAGAGATATTGCTGATTTTACTATGAAGTGTTTGACATGTCAATAGGTTAAAGCAGAGTGGCAGTTACCGAAAGGGATGCTTCAGCCTTTACCAGTGCCAGAGTGGAAATGGGAGAATATATCCATGGACTTTGTTGTTGGATTACCTAAGACATCTCGAGGTAATAATGCAATCTGGGTTATTGTTGATCGCTTGAACAAATCTGCTCATTTACTTGCTATACGAGATACTTTCTCTCTTGATCAACTTTCCTGTTTGTATCTTAAAGAGATAGTCAGGTTACATGGAGTTCCTCTCTCCATTGTATCGGATTGTGATCCCAGGTTTACTTCTAACTTTTGGAAAGGCCTTCAGAAGTCGTTGGGTACTGAATTAAATTTTAGTACAGGTTTTCATCCTCAATCAGATGGGCAGTCAGAACAAACAATTCAGACCTTGGAGGATATGCTACGAGCTTGTTCGATGGATTATCAGGGAAGTTCGGACCAACATCTTTCTTTGGTTGAGTTTTCTTATAATAACAGTTTTCATTCCAGTATACAGATGGCACCATTTGAGGCATTATATGGGAAGCAGTGTCGAACTCCAGCTTTCTGGGATGAAGTGGGTGAAAGGAAGTTGATGGGACCAAAATTGGTAGAAGAGATGGCAGAAAAAGATCAGTTGATTCAGAAACACATGAGAACAGCTCAGAGCAGGCAGAAGAGTTATGCAGAGAACCGGAGGAAGGATCTATCTTTCGAGGTAGGTGATCATGTTTTTCTCAAGGTTTCTCCTTGGATAAGTGTGATGAGATTTGGTAAGAAAGGAAAGTTGAGTCCAAGGTTTGTTGGACCATACAGAATTCTGGAAAGAGTTGGATCAGTTTCATACCGAGTGGCTTTACCTCCGAGTTTATCTCAGGTACACAATGTTTTTCACGTTTCGATGTTGAGAAAGTATATGCCAGATCCATCTCATGTTTTGAGCCCATAGGTAGTTCAGCTGGAAGAGAACCTATCTTATGAGGAACAACCGGTCCAGATTCTTGACCACAGGGAGCAAGTGTTATGGAATAAGGTGATTCATCAGGTAAAGGTTTTGTGGAAAACCCATGTGATTTAAGAGGCAACGTGGGAATCTGAAAATTCTATGAGGGATAAATACCCCCACTTATTTTGATAAGTGAATAAAATTGCGAGGACGCAATTCCCAAAAGGGGGGAAGGATGTAACATCCCAGGTAAATAAAGAATAAAGAATTTTCATATTTATTAATATTTACAAATTAAATATTAATTTTATTTTAAAGGGTTTTCTATGTTCGATAGCGTACCCGATACGCAACGATGAGTTTCTTTGAAACTTACGTAGCACACTAGTAATAAAATAATATTATTTGAAATGTTAGTTAACAAGTAGCCGTTGTACTGGCGGGAATGGATAGAAATAACTAAAATATTATTAGATATGTTTTTAAATGTTTATAAATTTACCCAATAAAAGATAAAGGCTTAAAATACGGAAAGAGTTCAATTTTAGGCATATATACTCTAATTTTCACTAAAGGTTCAATTATCACCTTTTAATGGTGAACCGTCATTAAATATAGTTTTGATCACTCTTATACATTATTTTGGACCAAATAAAACTCTTATTAAGAATCGGGACATCAAAATTTACTTTGTGTAAATTTTTGGTATCTTTCCGATAAAGTTCATTTTTTAATGAATAGTGTAAAATGTTGCATTTTAATTCAAAACCACTTTTTAATATAATTTATTTATATGATTAGATTATCTTTTGAATTGGTTTTAAAGTGAAATTAGAAAATATTTTTACCATTTAATCCAATGGTGGTCATTGGAATCAATTTCACTTTGGAATTAGACTTAAACTGGTGCCAATCTTTTGATACTTATTGTTTTATAAAAACACGCTATTTGCTCTGACAGCGGGAATTAATTATTAAATTAATTAATGTGACTTATATGTTTTTAATTTTGTAAAATAGACTTCATTTTTGAATTCGGAATATCAAATATAGCTTAGGGTGAATTTTTGATAATTTTCTGAAAAACTTCAATTTTTGATGAATAGTGAAACCACTAAGTGGTAATCAAGCAAACTGATTTTTCAGTTAAATGAAAGTTTACCATCATTGTGTTTTGAATTTAAAAAATCCAACATACATGGTTGTCATTAAGAAGTAAAATGTGGTTCAATGAGATTATAATAATTTTTTGGTGAATAGTAACTTATTAAGTTCTTAATCGCGATTAGAGGTAATTAGTGTAGTTTAAGGTAAAAATGGTATTATAAGAATGTGAAAACACCATGAAACTTGTCCTAAACCTATTGGGTGAGTCATGGCCGACCAAGAAAAGCCATGGGCCAACTTGGGGACCCCATGGAGCCACTTTAGTTGGAAAATGACATTAATATATTTTTATTTAATGTTAAAGTGAAAATGACACTAACATAAAGTGTTTTACTAAAATAATTTTTGAGTGGGGTTATACAAGTCCAAATTTTGATTATAAATAGTCATTGGAAAGCTAAAAAGATTTTTTACATCATAGTATTTTTTTTATAATTTTTAGACATTAAATAAATAAAATTATATATGACATAATAATGATGCAGCGATGACATCATTATTTGACGATTTAAATAAAATGGAAAGATAATGAAACATCTAAAACCTACACATGTCCAAAACCAATTGGATGAGTGGATTTAGAACCCTTATCACCTTATACACGAATTATATCAATGTGGGACCTTTTAAAACCGAAACACATTTTCAAATAAAGTAATATTTCTTTACTTTCCAAAAGTGCCCCTCCTCTCCTCTTATAAAAGGCCCCCACCTCTACCCCATTTCACACACACTTCTCAAGCCTTTGGCTCGGCCAACCCCTGCCCAATTAATCTCTCCACATCCCTATCCTCATCCTAGATGATTCCCTTTGGGCAGAATCCTTTCAAAGGAAGCCTTTAGGCTCAAATCAAAAGGGAGTTACACTTTTAAAGGTAATTCATTCTCTCTTGTTCATTTGTTTTATTTTGCTTCTCCAACCCTCTAAACTCTTTTTATTTACTTATTTTGAAACAACACCAGTATCTTCAATATACTAGGATGTTGTTATAATATTTATGTGAACTACACTCTCACACAACTACATCAAATGGTTAAAGAACATATGGTTTCTGTGGATGGCGAAATTCTGCCTCCCGAAACGATGATTGTTCAATACTCATTTAACACCTTCAAGGGTGGCCATTATGATGTCACTATTTTTATATATGATATATAATATGTTTATGTTTTCTTTAATCTTCTGTATTTTTCATTTTTTTCATACCTTTATGGTTTCCATTATGGGTAAACACGATATCTTCATTTAAGGAAGTGCGGACTACCGCCCCCTAAAAGTGATGTGATTCGTTAATGCCATATGTGGGACGTGTAAAGGATGGATTTAAAGTTATTATATATGATTTTATACTGGAATTATAATATACCTCTATATAATTATTATTTCTTTCCATTAAAGTATGAGATAGAAATGAAAGTAGCGTTCATGCGTACGTACGGCTTACCGTCTCCATGAACGGTGCATTTCATTTCTTATCCCCAAATGTAATGTAATATTAAAATTACATGTATATAATGTATATATATAATTAATGATATATCTAAATGATGAATATAATTCTGGAATTAAAATATACATACCTCTCATTTAGTTTTAATTCCACTAATATGACAAAGAAATGAAAGTAGCGTTCATGCGTACGTACGGCTTACCGTCTCCATGAACGGTGCATTTCATTTCTTACCTCTAAATGATTATGTAATATTAAAAATACATGTATATGCTGGATATATATGATATATATGATATCCAAATCAGGAATTTCATTCTGGATATAAAGAACTTTTTACCACACGAACAACATGTAATTGTAAGAAGTCAACTTTCGACTTAAGAACCAAATATTGACAAAACAAACATTATTAACTTAAATGGTTACATAATGTTTATAACATGGCAATAAGTGATATAAAAGGAATAATGAACTTTAAAAAGGTTCTTAATCAAGTATAAATTAACTCAAGTTTATTATTAAGGACATTAAAGAACGATCGAGTCAAGTCGGACCCGAGGTAAGGGACTTCGTCTCAATCTCCTTTCATTGAGGCATATTTCATTTTATACACAACTTTCTTTTATACGGTGTATAAACCCCTTTGACTTTTACATTTATTCAAAAGGAATATTTTTTATACGAAGCATTTACTAAACGATAAAAGGGAATGGTTTTGTCGTACGTATGCGGCGACAACGACTTATCCGCCGTCGTGACCGTTATTTGAGTTTCGGCTTCCTCTACAAGCCATACCTTTTTTTAAAACGAAAAATAAATACCATGTTTTACTTTGGTATTGAAAATAGTTTTCATAATGTTTTTATTATATCAATGTGTTGTATTGATATCTCGTGATTGAAATGTGGAAATTTTATGTTTCCTTTATGCATGTTTTATGTGATATGATTATGTTATGGTTCTTGGGCATTATTATGAAGACGGGTGGTTCCGTGATAAACTAAGGGCGGGTGAGCCCGTTATAGCTCTCCAATGCATTGGGTAACGCGAAGGAGTGAAACGTTAAGGTTTCACCGAAGAGATTTTAGGGAATATACTGTGATGGGTATTCCAAACGTAACCAAGAGGGTTACTCCCTACGTAAGAATGTTATGAATGCCTCAAGTTACCTTTATGTATTATGATTTCTATGATTTATTCATGATTTTATGAGGTATGTTAAAGTGCCTATGTTTTATGGGTAAAGTATGATTTCATTCTTATGTATATATGAACTCATGTTTCCTTTCCATGTTTTTTTATATAACCCATACTGAGTTTTTATGCTCATCCCAAGTTTTTGAAATGTTTTTCACAGGTCAAGGGAAAGGTACATGATAAGATGATAGAGTCAAGGATGTGTCAAGAAATAATCCATGTTTAATTTTAAATGTGTTTCCATTGATGGGAATGAAGAATACTATCTTTATGTAACCACTTTGTTTATATGTGGAATGTAATGCAAGTTTTATGATCTAATTCTCTAAAACTCTAAACCCGAAAAGATCCTCAATGTGTAATCTTGTAATAACTCAAGATTAAGTAAGGTTTAAGGCTGGGGCCTTATAGGCAGTAGGCTTGCCCACTTCCTGGTGACACCGGCCAACCGGTGGATGACCACCGGCCAGCCGGTGGAACCCAGATAGAAAGCCTGCTCTGTCTGGACCACCAGCCAGCCGGGAGCTCAGCACCGGCCAGCCGGTGGACCACCGGCCAACTGGTGAGACACCACCGGCCAGCCGGTGTGCCCAGTCAAACTAGTCGTTGGGCTTTGACCAGACTTTTACTTTTGACCCCCAACGGCTCCAGAAGCCCTCCAACGGCCATATTGAAGTGTTTATGGGTATTTATCCTATAAATAAGAAACCATAGATGCCGGGAACACAAACGAAACATATTTTGATGTCTTGACGCTCTAACGACAAATCTACAAGGCCTCTTGTGATCCATTGCCATCCTTGAAGCTTGATCTCCCTCTCCATCAGCTGCTCTCACACTTTTGGCGCTCAAGGCTTCCGTGTGTTTTTATTATTTTATTTGTTTAGTTCTTCATTGGGTTTGGATTAAAACAAACCTCTCATTTCCATTCATTCTTTCAATTGGGATTCTTGCTACAACCATAATAAAAAAGCAAGCTGTACGAAGGTGTTCTAGCCTACCTTAAAACGGCTAGTGGGTTTCTTGCTACAACCATAATAAAAAAGCAAGCTGTACGAAGGTGTTCTAGCCTACCTTAAAACGGCTAGTGGGTTTCTTGCTACAACCATTAAAAAGCAAGCTGACGTAATTAATCTCTCAACGGTTCTTGTTGGGAGCGGAGACGTAGGCTTGGGAATTAAGCCGAACTCCGTTATCAAATTGTGTCTTGCCTTTTTTTATTTCCGCTGCATTGATAATTGTTTTAAATTGTTAATTATTTTTGAAAAGGCAATTCACCCCCCCTCTTGCCATCCTCTACGACCCAACACTTGTACCATAATTATAAAAAATAATCATATACTAATTATAATTATGGAATCATTTAAAGTTGTTTTAATATATTTTTAATAATAATAAGAACACATAAAGAAATATAAATCAGAAAGGTGTGGTTAGAAATTTATATCTCACTTCTCAGATTATCTCACTTTAAAAGGGGGTAAAGCCTTTGAAGGATGGTATTTTGAGAAGTAAAGAACATCTTAAATGTGTCTAGGAATGTTAATGAGTGGTTTTGTAATATTTTGGGTGGATCTATATTGGTTTTTTTCGGAGGGAAAGTGAGGATAAGAGTTCCCCTTTTATAAGTGAAAAGGAATGATGTTTTTTAAATACCCAAAACCTTAAATAATGGGAAGTCACTATCAAGAAACAATTGAGTAGTAAAGATATATATAAAATATATACCTCAGAAACACAACCAAATACGTTTTTTAAGAAATGTTTTTAATTCATTAAAATTATTTTATTATGTTTTACCATTTTATCTTTTATTATAGCAACTAGTTTTTACCTAAGATAACCTAACCATTATGCAAAAACACAAAATGAACCTTATTACATAATTTGGAAATAAATATTCCAAATTCGACTTTTACTTTATTTTATTCAACTTATAAAAGTGACACAAATAAATTTTAAAATCATAAATGTATATATTATGAGAAACATTTATTTTGAAAAATTAAACTTAATTTCTAAAATGTTAACTATGGGTTTGTAAATTAAAAAAAATTGAATTATAAAATAAGTTTTAAAATATATATTTTACCTTATAAAAACTTTTTATGAATATAAATGTATAATAATATATCAAAAATGTCATAAAATTAAAGTTATTTGTAACAAATGGTTTATTCACTATTCTACTAAAAATGAATATTTTCTAAAAAAATCAAAAATTCATCTTATGGTATTATTTTCTTGATAAATCCTAAAATAATGTTAATTATCCTAATTAAAATCATAAAATTAATAAGTTTTTCCTCCAAATTAGGATAAAAAAATTATAAAGAAAACTAATTATATAAAAAATGAGTTTTTAGACATTTTTTGTTCTCAATATTATTTCAAATAAATTAATTACTAAATTAATATTAATATATATATAAAATAAAATTTATAATTATTTAAAAATACTATATTTAGTCATTTAAAAAATTCATTGCGTATGAAAACCCAATTTTTAAAAATATATATTTTTTAATACAAAATAATATTTATCTAAATATAGATTAAATAATTATTTATATCCTAATAATTTTATTTTATAAATATAAATATATTTAATTATTTCTAAACATTTAATCAAATAATTATATTAACAATAAAATTTTATCCCTTAAAAATATAATATTTTAAATAGATATTATATTTGGGTTTCGTTATTATTATTTTTAAAATATATTAGTTGAACATGTTACTAACAATACAAAACTATGGTATAACTACATGACAAGAGTGTATCTAATTAATATTTATCCAATGGAAATATTTTCAATGATTTTTTTTCAATGACCATATTTTTTGTAACCATATGGGTGATGATCAAATTCCATTAGTCTTACTAAAATCATCCATTGTATTCTCACTTTATAAGTCACATTTCAATTTCTTTATTTTATATGTCACAATATAATTTATCCTTTAATGATATTCTTTATCCTTGTAGGATTTATTATACTAGTAGAGATTGTTAATGGTGATAGTTTTCTGAGGGAGTTATTCATTCTAAACATATTCTTATTTTCAATTTATTATCCCCTTTTAATTTTTAATATTTTAATGGATGTAATCATCCATGATGTGTAATAATCCATTTAATGTGATACAAGATTTAATGCACCATCATTATAATATTACATTATAATTTAATAAAATTTCATTATATTGGTTCATATATTATATGGAACAATATCTTATTAAGTGTTAATTATTTTGAATGAATATAGAAACATTATTTATAATTTTAGGGAAAATCATTGGATCCTAAGTTATAATTATTAATTTCTTAAAATTTATGGTTTTCAATAACCCTATATTTAATTTACAATGAGGTTTCATCCTCACTCTCTAGTTTTGAAAAGCATCATCATATTTTCCATAATAATTTGAATATAAATAATTTTGAGTTTTTCTTTAACCATTTGTGTTAAATAACCTATTTTTTGAAATGGATATCATAGTTTTCCTTATATTAATAAGTTAACATTGGAAGATTTTTTGATGTTATTTTCCAATCATTGTTGTTTAACCACTTTAAGAGGGCCCATAAATGAATAATTATGCATAAAATTGGGGAAAAGGAATGATAATAGTAATTTATAGGGAACACACTCCAAAAAACAAATATCAGATATGTGTTATATACTTGAGAATTAAAAAAAGTTAATAATAATTAAAAATTTATCCATCAGTGTAGTGATTTTATGTCCAGATCAAATATTCTAGTTATTAATAACATGGTTTAATATGATAAAAACACAACATTCGAATTTTTTTGAGTGGACGGTCAACACTCCTCATTCCAAATTTTCTTCCTAACTCAATTCCATTGTTTTTGTTACATATGAATTCAATTTTATTTAATGTTTCTGGTTCCTATCATCCTGGTTAACCATTAGATTTGGGAATTGACATAGATAATTTCAAAGTTCCCCTTATTTAAGACAATGAAGTATATGTGGTACATTAGGATGGAGTATTTATTACTTTAACCATGTTCGCTGAGATCATCACTTTTCCTCAATAATTATTTACTCAATTCCATCATTTTTCACTAGTAAAACATCTCATAGTTCATTTAAGACACCCCTTGGTGATTCTAACAATTTTTTAAAAGGAATAAGATTGAACATTATATCATTCATCATCTTCATATCCCATAATTCATTGAGACTCTATATTTCTCATCATTAGTGTGTTTATAATATATACTATGTTTTTAGTGATATTCATAATTTTGGAGATAGTTCAGTATAATCACATGATTTATCACTCCAACTTGTATCTCTTTAGGTTTCTCATTGGGTCATTATCAACATTGCCTATTCCATATAGTGTTATTTTGGTTCTTGTAGGTGAAAACCATTACTAAATCCAAAATAATATAATAGATAGTGATGAATATTTAACACTACAAGATAATTATTAAAAGGAAATTACTTGAAAATTCAACCCTAAATTTTTTGAATTTTTAAAATTATTACATCTACTATCAGTTTAACTTAAATTTCTCTTGGTTAAATTTAGGATTATTTAGGTTGGGTTCACTAAAACATTATATCCTAGTTATATAACTGAATAAATTATTAAAAATGGATAGTAAAGAGACTATAGTTAACAAAATAATATCCCCCAAGAGTGTCAAACTAGGTGTATAGTTAAACCACTATGTTTTATGCTGTATGAGAATTAAGTCAAGATCCAATATGCTGTTTTAGGGTTATTACCCCATTGTACAATTGTTTCAATTCCCGTATCCAATTTTTGTTTCCAAAAACGTATTTTTTTTCTAGGAAAATAACACATTCTATAATTTACCAAAATTTAAAATGTTATCCTATAATTAGACTTATAAATCATCCGGATCACAAATTATGGGTTTATTAGAACCATTAAGGGAATTAATAATCCCCTATAAGAAAATCATGGATCTAAACTTTATTTACCAAATATTTAAGTCATCATCACCATAAACTTCTCTATTTCCTTCTTAGTAGATTCTATTGATTATCTCAAGGCCAAGATACCAATTTTTTGAAAACATTATATGAGGTACACCCCAATGAATTACCTAGAATGATTGGATAATAAATCCATTTCTATAAGGTTTTATAAAATATATAATATTCAATGAATTGATAATAGGAGTTATAAAAATGATACGATTTTAATGAGACTACAAGAGATAATCCAAAAATAAATAATTTAAAAGAATGAAGTAAAGGGAAAAATTTATCTAATTATGTTAAAACAAATGTATTCCTCCATGAATGAGAATAAAACCTCAATACTGACATGATTTTTATGATATAATTGATAGAGTACAATAGATAAACAGATGAACCAAAATGTGAATAAGAAATAAAAAAACTCAAAATTACATGATTAAAAGTAAATCATACAAGATGAACATCCTAAAACTGACCTGTTGTCCTTCAAAGAAGCTTCATAAGAAAAAAAATATTGTTTTCAGTATATATATTCTCACATATCAATAGTCCTTATTGGTCATGAGCTTTGTATCTCCACAAGAAACATGCACTTGGATAAAATCTTATCTTAGACAATGGATTGGGTTTAAGGATCTCCACCCTAGATGACATGTAGTAACAGTATCTTTAAAAATCATTTAATGTAATCTAATATCTCTCACAAGTATTCTATATCATTAATGTTTCTATAAATTTTGAATGAGGATAGAGGGAAGGGATATGAATGGATTGGATATCTCCAAAATTATGTCATGTAGGGGAAATCAATTCCCATGACAAGACTAACATGAAAGGCATGGAATCTATGAGGATATGACCCTAAATTTTCATAACACAAATCAAATATTTAAAAATAAATATTTCCCAAGACCTTTTATGTTTATAGATTTAGAAAATTAGGAAAAATCATTAACTAAGAAAACTCATGTTTTGTTGTATCAATTAAAAACTTTCCAAATATATATGGAACTACTTAATCCATAAAGAGTCTTCAAAATATCCCATAAATTCTCTTCATAAAGAAATATTATATGCATTTCATATTTTCATAACCTATAGAAATGGGAAAACGAATGCGGTGATCTCATATTCTCAATAATGGTAAACATATGTGATAATAGTTAAATATCACTAGTTATAATAAGGAAACATATGGGTATAATCAAGATACATTAAAAACTTATAACCAAAAAATCATAATTCATATATCATGGAATTAGGCTTAGCATAAAACAATACATTAAGGAGTCAATAAACATAAAATGTAGTCATGAATACTTATACATGAGATATTATAATTAAACTTAAGAATTGAAGTATAATGTAGAAACCCATTATCCATTCATCAATACTTATGAATTCTACATGAAAATTATTCAATTATGATATCATTAATAACTCATATAAATATATGAGTTTTCATAAACATTCAAATTAAATTCAATCACTTTTTATGTCCTAAAAAACAAATGGAAAAATTAGGTTTCATTCAACACAATATAATGAACCCATGGTAATAAAATGGGTTTAATATCCTTTTAAAATTTATTTAGAAAAGGAAATCATTAATAATTCCATTAATAATGATTACATGATAAACCCATTGAATATAAATAGGTATACAATTATATAAAGTGACTTTCCATGTAAATACTAGTCAATCAAGATAATAAAACATATGGTACATACACCATATATGTAAATGGTTTATGGTTAAGATATTAATTTCCCCAATCTATTTAAGAAATAAATACAGTTTAAACCTATAAATAAAAGGAATATAAAATAGGGTATTTATAGTGGTAAGGAATTAGTAGAAAAATTATGTTTATAAACCTTCAATGAACAAGAAAGATAAAGGTAGTGATTTATCATTTTCATGATCGATAATAAATTTTTTTAATCCATCCAGAGAAATAAAGTTTATGGTATCATTTTATGAATATCATTGATCAATAATTAAATATATGTAATTAAAATTACTTAGATGAAATCACATTTTAGATTATTTAGAAAAAAAAATTAGAAATAAAAACATTTTTAGTAGTTTGAAATAATTGTAAAAGAAATATTTTATAAAAATATTATGTTAATAATTTCTTTTGAAACCACTAAAATGTAGAGGGAAATATTAATGTAAAAAAATATATAATAATGACATGCTCACATATAAATGTTAAAGAAGACAACCTTTTCACATTTTAAAAAAAGTAACCCATATTGAAAACATAAAAATTTATTTAAATTTTTTTAAATAGATCACGTAGTAGAGAATGAAATTATTAGCTTATTTTATCATATATAATTACACATTAAAAATAATCCAATTAATATAGATATGTAAATATGTAAGTTCCGGACTGAGAAAAGGAGACGTGGTTGGTTTCACTTGTAAGAAACACTTTTGGAAAAATATGAGTCAAGGTAAATGAAATTTTGAGTAGACATTTAAAACAAACTTAATATGAAATTAATATGATAAGTTGTTTTAGAAATAAAATAAATCCCTATTATGGATTATGATTGTGAAGTAATCTTTTTTAGAAATAATATTGGTAATAAAAATCCTTACAGTTTGAGTAACATTTTAATCAAAAAGCCTTTAAATTTTAGTGTCTTTTGAATAAAACTAAATTTAAAGAGAGTGCATGATATGGATATTAAAAACACATTTTTATGGTTAAATAAATTTATAAGTAAGTAAACACAACCTACGAAAGGTATCATGATACACATTAAGAAATATGTCTCAAGAAATTAAATTTGAGATAAAGAATCCCTTCCCTCATTTCCTTTTTAGTTAAATAAACTATAATATCCTAGATAATAGTAGAAACAATATTAATATACCATTTTATATCCTTTTTCATATCTACAACCATTTATAAATTTCATTTATAATTATTCTAAACATTTTAAGAATATAGTTATTCTATATTTTTCATAGTGGGTGTAAGTAATCTTGATCGTTATGAATTAGTTTTATAATAGAAGTGTTATTCCTCATTCATCTCTACAATTTAATAACTCCCATATGAAACAAGTAAATATAATTGATGTTTTATAATTATATACAATGTTAAAATTTTATTATATGGAATTTTTGGTTATGACCCCTAAAGAGAAATTTTGAGATGAGCATGTTTCGATAGTAATTGAAGAGTGTTTTCTTAAATAATGAGTTATTTTTTATTTATATTATAGATACAAAATTAAATAATTAAATAATTTTTATATCATATATTACTATAAATTAAATTCACATATTCATCTGTGATATAAATTTATAGAACTATTCAAAAAGGTTGTAAAACCATCACAAATAAGAAAAAACATAATTAATGGATCGTAATAATGTGATTACTTATAATATCATTATAATATAATAATGATGATCTTTTTTCAGTGTATATTAGTGTGATATATCCTAATTTCAAATAATTATAGTAATAATAAAACTTATATGGAGTTATTTCTTTGTATAACGAAATCATTTTTTTCAATTAGAACATTCTTTTGGATGGTTGAATTTACCACCATAATTTATTGCTCATATTGTTAATAATATTTCCAATTTTTCCTTCTAGAACATTAATAATTTTATAAAAATTAAATTTATCCCTTAAAAACTTTCTAATGACCATCTATGCAAGATGTCGATAAAAAAATTAAAATCAATCATTCTATAGAGGTGGTAGTCCACACACACTCACTGATGGATATTTCATTTTCCATAGAAATATGAAAATGAGTAATATATTTCATCATTTAAGAAATTTAATTATTTAAGAAATAACATAATTATATATTAAATTAACTATTAGGACTAGGCATGATTGGTGGTAAAATAAAACAAACATGTTTCTTTGTAAAGGTGGTAGTCTCTACAATGCATGAATACTAGTTTCATTTTTCTTAATAGTACAAGGTAATGTGTTTAATGATTGTACTATAATTATAAAAACATAATAGTATAATAATTATACTTATGTAATCATTTTAAGGTGTTTTGATGTAATTTTAATAATAATAATCACACATAAAGAAATAGAAATGAGAAAGGAGTTGTTAGAAATTTATATCTCACTTCTCAGATTATCTCACATCAAAAGTGGTCCAGCCTTTGAGGGATGATATTTTGAGAATAAAATAACCTCTTAAAGGTGTATATGAATTTTAATAAGTTGATTTTTTTATATTATTGTCTGATCTAAATGGGGTTCTTTAGGAGGGTATGTGAGGAGAAGAGTTCCCCTTTTATTAGTGAAAAGTGATGATATTTTTGTAAATACAAAAAACCTTAAATAATGGGAAGTCAAAATTAAGAAATAATTTAGAGTTGAACATATAAGTCATATATATACCTCAAAAACACATACATACACTTATTTTAATCATGTTTTGAACAAATTAATTTTTTTTACATTTAACCATTTTAGTATTTACTATGGTAACTAGTTTTTAACTAAGATAACTTATCCTTTATGCCAGAAAATAAAATTCACCTTATTAAATAATTTGGAAATAATAATTCCTAATTATAAATTAATTTTATTTTATTAAACATCTAGAAGTTATAAAAATTAATTTTCAAATACTAAATATATAAATCATTAGAAATATTTTTTTAAAAAATAAAACGTTATTTCTAAAATGACAAATATGGGTTTCTAAATTAGTTTTTTTAGAATTATAAAATCAATTTTAAAATAAATATTTTACATTATAAAAACGTTTTAGGAATTTATAATTCATAATTATACATTAATAATGTCATATAATTTGGGTTATTTGTAAAAAATGTTATTTTTTACTATTCCACTAAAAGGAATATTTTTTGAAAAAAATCAAAAATTAATTATTGGATAAATTTTCCTTGATAAATAATAAAATAAAGATAATTTATTCCAATTCACCTCCTAAAATGTAAAAATTTTTCTTTTAAATTAGTATATAAAAAATATAAAGAAAACCACTTATATGGAAAAAATGAGTTTTTAGACATTTGTTGTTCTCAATATTCTTTTACATGAATTACTAAGTCAATTAATGTAAATATATATATAAAAAATAAAATTTAGCATTGTTTCACCCTAATATATTTAGTCACTTAAAAAATTCATAGCGTATGAAAAGATAATTTTTAGAAATAAATAATTATTAGTATAAAATTATATTATCCTAAATATAGTATTAATTAATTATTGATGTACTAATAAGTTCATTTTTACAATATATTGATTTTTAACTATTTCTTAACATTTAAAAAAATATTTGTTTTTAAAATAACATTTTATCCCTTAAAAATAAAATATTTTAAGGAGATATTTTATTTTGGTTTCGTTATAATTATTTCTAAAATATATTATATAAAATCATTACTAACAATATAAAAATCAGGTATAACTACATAACACATGTGTATCCAATGAATATTTATCCAATGTAAATATTTTCAATGCACTTATTTTCAATGAATATATTTCTAATAACAATATTTTCAATGACAATACTCCACCAGTCTTACTAAAATCATCCATTTTATTCTCAATTCATAAGTCACATTTCAAATTTTAATTATTTTAATTTTATATGTCACAACATGATTTCTCCTTTAATGATATTATTTCTTAGTGGATGATTTATAATACTAGTAATGATTCCTAAAGGTGATAGTGGTCAATGGGAGTTTCCAATTCTTAAGATATTATTATTTTCTATTTATTATACCCTTTTAATTTTTAATGTTTTAATTGATGTGATCATCCATGATGTGTATTAATCTAGTGAATGTGATACATAGTTTCATGCATCATAATTTTAATATTCCATTATAATTGAATAAATGTATTAATATTGGTTCATGTATTTTATGTAACAATAACTTATCAAGTTTAAATTATTTTTAATGAATAGAGAAACATTATTTATAATTTTAGGGGAAAAATCAATAGAACCTAAAACTAGGGGCATTAAATTCACCCCCCCTTAAATAAATAAAATCCTAAAAATTATAATTATTAATTTCTTAAAATTTAATGGTTTATTTAACTCTATATTTAATTTCCAATTAGGTTTCATCCTCACTGACTAGGTTTAAAAAATTCGATAATATTTTCCCAAATAATTTAAATATGACTAATATTGAGTTTTTCTTTAACCATTTTTGTTAAAAAACATTTAAAAAAAAGGGATATCATAGTTATCCTTTTATTAATAAGTGAACATGGGAAGATTTTTGATGTGATTTTCCTATCATTTGTTTTTTACATCATTAAGAGGTCCAATCAATTATAAATTTCTCCTAAAATTTGATTAAAGGAAAGATATAAGAATTTATAAAAAATGAATTCCTAAAAGAATATATTATAGAGGTGGTATATACTTGAGAACTAGAACAATTTATTAATAATTTAAAATCTATCCACCGATGTGGTGATTATATGTCCATATCAAATATTCTAGTTATAAATAATTGAGTTGAATATGATAAAAATAGAAAATTCAAAATTTATTGAGTGGTTCAACACTCTTCATTCCAAATTTTCTTCAGAAGTCACTTATATTGTTGTGGTTTTATAGGAATTACATTTTATTGAATGTTGTGGGTACCTATCATCTTGGTTAGACATTATATTAGATAATTGACTTATATAATATCAAATATACCAATATTTAAAACAATGAACTATTTATGGTACATTAGGATAACCTATTTAGTCCTTTAACTATGTCCACAAAGATCCTCACTTTTCCTCAACAATTATTTTCTCCAGATATCATTTTTCACTGATAAAACGTCTCCAAGTTCATTTAAGACACCCCTGGGTGATTCTTACATTTTTTAAACATGAAGGTGTTTCAACATTATATCATTCATCACCTTCATATCCTAAAATTCATTAAGACTTTATATTTATATATATCATTTTGTTTAGAAGCTATACTATGTTTACATCATTAATCATAATTCTTGATAGATAGTTCAGTATAATCACATGATTTTTCACTCCAGCTTGTATCCCTTTAGGTTTCTCATTAGGTCAATCTATACATTTTCTATGCCATCTAGTGTTAAAATGGTTCCTTCAGTTGAAAACCAATACTAATACCAAAATTAGATAATAGAGAGCGATGAATATTTAAAACTATAAGATAATTATTAAAAGATAATTACACAAAAATTCAACCCCAAAATGTTTGATTTTTTGAAATTATTACATCAGTTATAAGTTCAAATTAAATCACTCTTTTTTTAAATATAGGATTATTTAGGTTAGGTTATATCATATTTTATATCTTAATTATATAACATAATAAATTTTTCACAATGGATTATAAAAAGGTTGTGATTAAACAAAGAATATCCCCCAGGTGTGTCAAACTAGGTGTGCAGTTAGGCCTCCTTTTTGTGTGACTTGTGACAATTGAGTTAATATCCAATATGCCCTCTTAGAATTATTACAACTAGTTACAATTGTTTCAGTACTTGTATCACTTATATTATCTAGAAAACTATATTTTTTCTAGGAAAACCACACTTTCAATAAGTAACCAACATTAAATGATATTATCCTATAATTAGTCTTATCAATCATCATGATGACTAATTATGGGGTTTTGAGGACCATGAAGTGCATTAATGACCCCCAAATGGGAAATCATGGATCTCAACATGATTTACCAAATATTAAAGTCATCATAACTATCAAAATTCTCTATTTTACACTTAGTAGATTCTATTTGTTACCCCAATGCCCAAATATCAATTTCTTGTAACAATTCTATGAGGCACACCCCTATAATTGACCTAGAATCATTAGATAATAAATTTATTTCAACTGAGTCTTATAAAATATATAATGGTTGATGATAATATAATAAGAGTAATAAAATGATGCGATTTTTACAAGGTGATATGAGAGAAACCGAAAATAAATTTTTAAAAATACAGAAGTAAATGGAAAATGTTTTTAATGATATTAAAACCAATTTATTCCTCCATAAATGAGAATAAAACCTCCAAACTCAAATTATTTATTATTCTATAATTTATAGTGTATAATAGATGAATAGATAAACTAAAATATGAATAATAAATAGAAAAACTAAATGTAATATGATTTAAAGTAAAACGCATAAGACGACCAACCTACAAATGATGAGTAGTCCTTAAAATAAGCTTCATAAGATAATAATATCATTTTATATATGAATATTATCACATATCAATATTTCTTTTTGGACATGAACTTTGTATCTTCTCAAGAAACAAGCACCTGGATAAACTATTCTCTCAGAAAATAGATCGGGGTTAAGGATCTCCACCCTGGATGGAATATAGTAACGATAGCTTAGGAAAATCTAATAATCTTATCTAATATCTATCATGATTACTCAATCTATTTAATATTTCTATAAATCTTTAATGATGATATGGGGAAGGGATCAAAATATATTGGATTGCTCCAGAATTATGTCATGTAGGGTAAATCAATTCCTTGAAAAGACTAATAGACAAGGTATAGAATCCATGAGGATATGACCTTTAATTTTCTTAACATAAAAAAATATTTCAAAAAAATACTTTCTAAATACCTTTTATGTTGAGAGATTTAGTAAATTAGGAAAAAAATTACTAACAAAACACATGTTTTTTCTATCAATTAGGCATTTTCCAAATATATATAAATCTACTTAATTCATAAAGTGTCTTAATAATATTCCATAAATTCTCTATATAAGTAAATATTCTATACATTTCATAAATTTCCTATCTTTATAACCTATAGAAATGAAAAAAGTAATGCGGTGACCTTAGATGACCAATATGGGTAAACATAAGTTCTGACAATAAAATATCACTAGTTAAAATATAGTGAATATATTGGTATAATCAAGATAAATTAAAAACTTATAACCCAAAAATCATAAATCATACATCATAGAATTTGGACTCAAATAAAATAATACATCAATGAGTCAATAAACATGAAACGTGATAGAATAACATAACAATATGAATAATAATAGAACAATAAAACATCTTAAAAATATAGTACAAACATTATTATAAGAAAACATTACTTTTAAGAGCCATACCATAATTTACCATGCTTACTAGTAACTAAAATATAGTCATGAATACTTATCTCATGAGATATAACATTTTAACAAATCAATTGAAGTGAGATATAGGACCCCACCTACCATTCATCAATAATTATGCATTAAAATTGAAAATTATTCACTTATAATATAATAAATAACCCTTATAAATATAATAGGTATCACAAAAATTCAAATTAAAATCATTCACTTTGTATAAAATAAAAAATAAATGAAAAAATGGGTTTAATTCGACACATCATAATGAACCCATGAAAATAAAATGGGTATAATATCCTTTTCAAATGGATTCACAAAATAAAATTGTTAATAATTATATTAAAAATAATAATATGATAAACCCATTTAAAATAAATTGGTATATACTGATATAAAGTGTAATTATAGGTAAATACTAATAAATCAAGATAATAAAAAATACGGTACACACACCATATATGTAAAGGGTATATGGTTAGTATATTATTTTCCTTAATCAATTGACGAATGGCATATAGGTGAACACTAATCAATCAATGGAATATAAAATTGGTTATTAATAGATAGAATTAATTAGAATAAAAAATATGTTTATAAACCATCAATGAATGGGAAATACAAAGGTAGTGATTTATATTTTTCATGATAAAGAATAATTTTTTTAATATATAAAGAGAAATAATGTAGATGGTATCATTTTAAGAATATCCTTTATCAATAATAAAATACAGGCAATGAAAATGACTTATATGAAAAAACTTTTTTAGATCTTTTAGAAAAAAAATTTGGAAATAAAAAACACTCTTGATAATTAGAAATAATTTTGAAAGAAATATTTTATAAAATATGATATTAATAATTTATTTGTAAAAAATTAAAAATTAGAGAGAAAAATTAATGTAAAAAAAGTTTGAATAATGACATGCTGACACATAAATTTTAAAAAATAGAATCTTTTCATATTTTAACAAAAACAACCCATATAGAAAACATAAAAACTTATATAATTTTTTTTAAAAGGTCAGGTAGTTGAGAATGAACTAATTAAATTATTTTATCATATATAAGGGAGCATTCAAAATAATCTAATTAATATATATATATATATATATATATTGAAATATTTATGTTCCTGAATGTGAAGAGGAGACATGGTTGGTATCACTTGAAAGAAACATTTTATGTAAAATATATGTCAAGGAAAACAAAATTTTGAGGGGAAATGTAAAACCACATGAATTTATAATGAATTTGATAATGGTTTTTAGAAATAAAATAAATCTATAAGATAGATTATCATTCTTAAATAATCTTATTTTGAAAATAATATTGGCAATACAAATACTTACAATTTGAGTAACATTTTTATCAAAACCCATTTAAATTTTAGTGTCATTTAAATGAAATAAAATTTAAAGAGAGTAAATGATATGGACATTAAAAAAATATTATAATGGTAGAATAAATTTATTATGAAATAATGACACCCTATTAAAGTTATCATGAGGCACATTAAGAAATATGACTCAAGAAATTAAATTTGAGATAAAGAATTCCTTACCACATTTCATAATTATCCAATTGAACTCTAATATCCTATAGAATTTTAGAAAATATATTAATCACCCATTTTATATCATTTTTCATATATATAAAAATTTATAAATTTCATTTATAATTATTCTATACATTTTAATTATATATGTATTATATATTTTTGATATCAGGTGTAAATAATCTTCATCATTATGAATTAGTTTTGTAATAATTGTGTTATTCTTTATTAATCTCCAAAACTTAATCACTAACATATCATACAGGGAACCCTGATTTATATTATAAAATTATATACAATTTTAAAATATTTTTCAAGGAATTTTTGGTTATGATCCTTAAAGAAAAATTTGTAGATGAGCATGTTTCGATTGTGAAAAAATGGTGTTTTATTAAATTATGAGTGTTTTTTTATTTATATTATAGAATAAAAAATAAATCATTATTTACATATTTTTAAATTATAGGACTATAAATTAAATTCTCATATTCATCTGTGATATAAATTTATATCATTGTTCAACTAGGTGGTAAAACAAACCCAAATAAGAACACAACATAATTAATAGATCATAATAAATTGATTAGTTGTAATATCCTTATAATAGAGTAATAATGATATTTTTAGTGTCTATAAGTGTGATATATAATAATTTAAAATAATTAGAGTAATAAGATAACTTATATAAAGTTATTTCATAGTTTGTTGAAATTTGTTTTTTCAATTAGAACATTTATTTGGATGGTTTAATTTTCCACCGTTATTTGTTTCTCATATTGTTAATAAGATTTACAATTTTTCTTTCTATAAAATTAATAATTTCATAAAATTAAAATTTATCCATTAAAAACATTCTAATGACTATCCATGTAAGGTGGTGATAAAAATAAAAATGAAAATCAATCATTCTATGGAGGTGGTAGTCCACACGTACGCGTGATGGATATTTCATTTTCCATAGAAACATGAAAATTAGTAATATATTTTATCATTTAATAATTTTAATTATTTCATAAGCATCATAATTATATATTAAATTAACTATATAGAATAGACTAGATAAGTGGTGAAAGAAAACAAACTTGTCTCTTTATGAAGGTGGTAGTCCGCAGAATACACGAATAACAATTTCATTTTTCTTAACAATATAAGGAAATATGTTAAATGAATGCACCAAATTATAACAACATAATAGTAAACTAATTATACTTATGTAATCAATTTATGATGTTTTAATGTAATTTTAATAATAATAAACACAATTAAAGAAATATAAATGATAAAGGAGTGGTTAGAAATTTATATATCACTTCTCAGATTATCCCACTTTAAAAGGGAGTTAAGTCTTTGATGTCTGGTATTTTGAGTATAAAAAAACCTCTTAAAGTTGTATAGTAATTTTAATGAGTGGGGTTTTTATATTTTGGGTAGATTTAAGTGGGTTTTTTAGGGAGGTGAAGTGAGGAGTAAAGTGCCCCTTTTATAAGTGGAAAGGGATGATATTTTTGTAAATACCCAAAAACATAAATAATGGGAAGTCACTACTTATATATAATTGATTAGTTAAGATATAGAAAAGATATATACCAAAAAAACATATATAAACTTGTTTAAAACATGTATCTAACTCATTAAAATTATACTTTTTTTATGTTTTACCATTTTAGCTTTTACTATGGTAACTAGTTTTTACCAAAGATAAGCTATCCTTGATGCTAAAAAAATAAAATGGACCTTATTACATAATTTGAACATAGTTATTCCCAATTATAATTTAATTTTATTTTTTTAAACTTATAAAAGTGATAAAAATTAATTTTAAAAAACTAAATGAATAAATAATTAAAAATAAGCTTTTGAAAAATAAAACATATTTTCTAAAATGTCAAATATGGGTTTGTAAATTAATTTTTAAAAAAAAAATATAAAATCACATTTAAAATTCATATTTTACCTTATAAAAACGTTTCAATAATTTCAAATTCATAATTATATATTAATAATGTCATAAAATTTAAATTATTTATAAAAAAGTCATTGCATATTAAAAGCCAATTTTTTGAAATATATATTTATTATAATAAAATTAAATTAACTTAAATATAGTATTAATTAATTATTTATATCCAAATAATTTAAATTTATCAATATATTTATAGTTAACTATTTCTTAACATTTTATAAAATAATTATTTTAATAATAACATTTTATCCCTTAAAAATAAAATATTTTAATTTGGTATTATATTTTGGTTTCGTTATTAATATTTCTAAAATATATTATTTAAACTCATTACTAACAATACAAAACACAGGTATAACTACTTGACACATGTGTATCTAATGAATATTTATCTAATGGAAATATTTTCAATGAATTTATTTATAATGACCATAATCTAATAGCCATATTTGTAGTGATCAGATTCTATTAGTCTAACTAAAATCATCCATTATATTCTCACTTCATAAGTCACATTTCAAAATTTAATTATTTTTATTTTATATGTCACAATGTGATTTATCCTTTAATTATATTATTTATAAATGTAGTATTTTTTATACTAGTAGAGATTCTTCTATGTGATAGTGGTCCATGGGAGTTTTGCATTCTAAAGATATTATTATTTTCAATTTATTATCCCCTTTTAATTTTTTAATTTTTAATCGATGTACTCATCCATGATGTGTAATAATCCATTGAATGTGATATATGGTTTCATAGACCATCATTGTAATATTCCATTATAATTTAATTAAATGTCATTATATTGGTTCATATATTTTATGAAATAATTTCTTATCATGTTTTAATTATTTCATATGGATAGAGAAAAATTATTTATAATTTTAGGGAAAAAATTAATAGATCCTAAAACTAGGGGAATTACATTCACCCCCTCTTAAATAAATTATGTCCTCAAAATTATAATTATTAATTTCATAAAATTTAAAGGTTTCATTAAATCTGGATTTAATTTCCAATGTGGTTTCATCCTCACTATCTAGGTTTGAAAAGCTAGATAAAATTTTCCATAATAATTAGAATATAAATAATGTTGAGTTATTATTTAACCATTTGTGTTCAATAACCTATTTTTTAAAGGGATATAATAGCAATACTTTTCTTAATAAGTGAAAATTGGAATATATTTTTTGGGATTTTCCAATAATTTTTATTAACATCATCAAGAGGTCCAATCAATATATCATTTCATATTAAATTTTATTAAAGAAAAGATAATAGGAATTTATAAGAAACATTTTACTATAAACATTTATTAGAGATGTGTTATATAATTAATAACAAAAAAAATTATTAATAATTCAAAATCTATCCCTTAGTGTGATAATTTTATGTCCATATCAAATATTCTAGTTATAAATAATTATGTTGAATATGATAAAAATACAATAATAGAAATTTTTTGAGTGGACGTTCAACACTCCTAATTCCACATTGTCTTCAAAAGTCACTTCCATTATTTTGGTTTCATAGGAATTACATTTTATTGAATTTTTCTAGTGACTATAGTCTTGGTTAGCCATTATATAAGGGAGTGGACTTGGATAATGTCAATGTTTCCCATATTTAAGACAATAAACAATCTATGGTACAGTAGGATAAATTTTTTATTCCATTAACCATGCTCATTGAAGTCCACACTTTTACTCAACAAATATTTTCTCCGTGCATTACTTTTACACAAATAAAACATCTCCTAGTTCATTTAAGACACCCCTTGGTGATTCATACAATTTTTTTAACATGAAGGGGTTTGAACATTTTATCATTCATCATCTTCATCTACCAAAATTCCTTAAGAATATATATTTCTCTTCATCATCATGTTTATATGATATACTAGGTTTACATTCTTAATCATAAATTATTGAGAGATATTTCAATATAATCACATGATTTATCACTCCATCTTGTATCCCTTTAGGTTTCTCATTGGTTCAATCTCTACATTTCTTATTCCATATGGTGTTAACTTTGTTCCTTCAAGTGAAAACCATTACTGAAACCCAAAGGATATAATAGAGAGTGATTAATATTTAACACTATAATATAATTATTAAAATATAATTACATGAAAATTTAACCCCAAAATGTTTGATTTTTGAAATTATTACATTATTTATCTGTTCAACTTAAATCACTCTTGGTTAAATCTAGGATTATTTAGGTTGGGTTCTCTCAGACTTTATAACCTAATTATATAACATATTAAATTATTTACAATATATTTTAAAGAGACTATGATTAACTAAATCACATCCCCTAGGTGTGTTGTTAGGCCTCATTTTTGTGTGCCATGTGAAAATTGAGTTAATATCCAGTATAATCTTTTAGGGTTATTACCCCTAGGTATAATTGTTTCAGAGCATATATCGACATGTAGTATATAGAAAAGTATGATTTTTCTTGGAAAACAATTCATTCTATAATTTACCAAGATTTCAAGATGTTATCTTATACTTAGTATTGTCATATATACTTATCTCTAGGGTTTTCACTAAGGTAATCTTATCCTAATCCCTATAATATTACCTCAAATAACATAAATAGTTATTTATACATTTGAAATTATAATCAACCATAAATTATCAACCTTTTATAAAATTTAAAACATTTATTTTTTCTTAATTAATATAATCATAATAGTAAATGTTATCTCAAACCTACTTTGATTCCAATTATAATAGACTCAATGAAATTACTATAAATTTACATAACATAAATCAAGTATTTCCTTACAATAATCTCCCAAAACAATTTTTTTATCATTCTAGATAACTAGGTGAAAAAATTTACTAACAAAACCCATTTTCTTTGTATCAATCAGAAATTTTCCCCAAATATACAAAACTACTTAATCCATAGAGTCTTCAACATCTTCAAAACATTTTCTATATAACGAAATCCTTTGTACATTTCATACTTTTACTATCTTAATAACATGGGGAAATAGAATCACAATATAGGGGTGATCTTAGATATTGAATAAGGATAAACATAAGAGATAACAATCAAATATAATTTATAATTATATGATGAGAATATGGGTTAAATCAAGATACATAAAAAACTTATACCCAATAAATAAAAGATTATACATCATGGAATAAGTCTTAGCATAATTTACTTCATGAATGATTCAATAAAGAAGATACATTAGGTAATAAAATAACAATGAGAATAAGAATATTAATTTGGAACATTTAAAAAATATGGATCCAATCATTAGTTTGGGGAAACATTAATTTTACAATCTACACCATCGGTTCCCACACTTATGAGCAAATTAAGTATATAATCGAATAATAATATCTTGAGATATAAAATTTTAACCATTATATTGGAGGGAGATATAGGAACCCACCCATTATTCATCTGTACATGTGAGTGCCGCCTTAAAATCATTCACTTATCAAATCATAAAGAACCCATGTAAATAAACTGGGTTCAATTAAAATTTCAAATGAAAATAAATCACTTTTTATAGCTTAAAAAACCCGTGAAAAGAAAATGGGTTTTATTAAACACATCATAAATAAACCATGAAAATAAAAAGGGTTTTATATCCTTCCAAAAATGGATTCGTATAACAAAACCATTAATAGTTCCATTAATAATAATAATATGATTAGCCCATGGAAAATAAATTGTTATCCAATGACATCCAATAACATAATCTAGGCAAATACCATTCATTCAAGATAATAAAACATTATTAGTATTTCCACAATATAGATAAAGGGTAAAAATTTAAGATAATAATTTCCCCAATAAATTTATGAATAGAATCTGGGTGAAAAAACTTCAATTAAATGAATAAAAAATAGTGTATTCATAGAGGCTATGAATTAAAGTAGAAATTAGGTTTATAAACCTTCATTGACTAGAAAAGAAAAAGGAAGCGATGCATAATTTCCATAAAGGAGAAAAAAATTCATAACCTATCCTGAGAAATTAGGTGGATGGTATAATTTGAAGAATATTCATGATAAATAATAAAATGTATTAAAGGTAAATTAATTAGATTAAAAATACTTTTTATAATTTTAGAAAAAATCCAATTTGTAAATAAAAACATTCTCCATGTTTTTAAATAAAGTTAAATGGATTATTTTAAAAAACTAAGAGAAAAATAATTTAGTTTTAAATCATGAAGATACAGAGAGAAATATACAAATAAAATTAAAAAGGATGTATAATGACATGTTCATAAGTAAACACTAAAAAGGAATGATTTTAATATTTTAATGAGAAGGACCCATATAGGAAATGTTGAAATTTGATGAAAATTTTAAAAATAATGTAAATTAGTAGAAAATGAAATTAGTTAATTATTAAATAATATATAAAGAAACATTTAAAATCTTATAATGAACACAGATAAGTAAAAAGGCAATTTCCCGACCGAGAAGAAGTGATAATGGCAGTTTCACTTGTAAGAAAATATTCAGGTAAAATATGATTCAAGGGAAATGAAATTTTGGGGGGACATGTAAAACCCCATGAATAACAAATGAAAATGATGATTATTTTAAAACTAATAAAAATTATCAATATAGAATATATTTTTTAATCAATCCTGACTAAAAATATGTTTGGCAATTGAAACCCTTATGGTTTGAGGAACACTTTAATGAAAACCCCTATCAAATTTTGTATTTTTTGAAGTGAAGTAAATTTAAAGAGATTAGAGGAAATATATATTAAAAAAACATGACTATATTAAATTAAATTCATTATTAATTATTTAAACAATATTAAATTCATCTTGATGCACATTAAGAAATATGTATCATGAAATTAAATTTGAGACAAATAACCCCTTACCTCAATTACAGTTTAGTTAAAAATGTAATATAATATCCTATATAATAATTTAACTATATTAGCCACCCATTTTATAACCTTTTACAAATATATAATCCATCCTAGAATTCATTTATGTCACGACCCGTCCTCGGGGCCCGTGCCGTGACTACCCCAAACCCGCCTTCTATAGGCCAGGGGCTGGCGACTAGCACCAAGGCGTAAATCCCGGTAAAAAGGGAAGACATTACCATTGTAAGTAAACAAGCACCACATAGTAAGCAAGCGGATAAAGTAACACTAAGTAAAAACTGGTACAACAGTAAGTGCGAAAAAGTATGTAAGCCAGTATACAAATCCAAACTGAAATTAAAGTACAACTCGAAAGGGAAAACAGCAACTGAAAAGTAAAAGCCTCTACGCCGAGATGTCCACTGGAAATCCCACCTCAAGGGTGGGTAAAGATAGCTCCACTGTTCCTCGGGTTCTGCCGTCCGCTCCGAGTACGTCCCGCCCAGTGGTCCACCTCCAAGTACTCTCCTACTCTGCAAGCCTCAACCACGATCAACGTTGTCCATCGTCTGCAACCAACACAACGTAGTGCGGGCATAGCCCATGCAGGGGTGAGTATAAGCTACTCAGTAGGGACCCCGAGACCCCCAAAGGTCTCCCAAAATCCACAAAGGATAAACCAAAAAGGAAAGATACAATCACGAAGTAATAACCAACACTGGTTTGGAATATGCCCATACATATACCTAAGTCATCAATTCCAATACGCTCCAACCTCCGAGCCCAAGTACAACCCAGTCCACACAGGAAAGCATACATATTCCACACAGGAAAGCAAAACGTAATCCACATAGGATAACACAACACAATCCACACAGGAAAGCAAACAGGTTTCAGCTCACACAGGTATACTTCTTCGAAGACGATAGAGATGATCACTGATCCATCTAAGTCGTCGGACCCACAAAGGATCGATAGGTACTAACCCCCGCAAAGACCCACACAGGATCGGACCCACACATGATCTGTAGGCGCTGGCTCACACAGAACCGCTGAGCGCTGAACCACACAGGATCGGACCCACAAAGGATCGGTAGCAGTGATCCACATAGGATCGATGAGTGCTGTAGTCGTCGCCGTCTAATCCACTGAGGATCTCTGTACAGTCGTCGTCGTCACAGTAGCAGTCACAGCCAGTTCTAGGGTTCCCGCACACATCAAGCTCGTTCGGGAGGGTCCGCTCCACAAGCTGAGAGGCTGATACATCAACTGACACATAGTCCAGAGTTGATGTATCCAAAGGTTCCGTATCGTCAATAGGAACTCAACGTCGCAGAGGGCGCGTCGATCGGACGCCCAGTCTGAGAGTTATTGGCTTTTTCGTCCTAGGGGCTCGGTTGATTTTTAAGGCAAAACCAACCCGACCGTACTCCACCTGCATCCAAAACTCGTGCGGAGTATGCCAAAAGATCTGTCTCACTTAGAGAAAATCAACAAAGTCAACGTCACGTCTTTCGGACGTCCGTAGCTCAAGATATGAGCGTTTCTGCTCCGAGGGCCCGATTAGTTTCGTGTACGAACCAACCTGACCGAACTCAAATTATTCCGAAACCTTGAGTGCGATATACTGAAATTACCGTCTCGTTCCAAGGATCGTGTCTCTGCTAACAGCGTGTCGATCGGAGGTTCGTAGCCCGAGTTATGGGCAATTGAACTCAAACGGTCCGAAAACGGTGGTTTCGGGCCCGGACCGACCTGGCCCTAGACCCCCTGGTCGGCCCGAACCAGGTCGACCTGCCCCGGTCCGGGCGGCCCGGCCTGGCAGTCCGACCAGGCGGCCAGCCCGGCTGGGCACAGCGCGCCCAGCGCGCTGCCAGCTCGACCGTAGGCCGAGCCGTTGGCAAGGGGGGGGGGGGGGGGCTGTGTAATCGCAGCCCCCCCAATTATGGGGGCCGCTTAAATTCTGGCAGGGGAATTTAATTCCCCCGGATCCTCCCTGTCCGACCAGCCCGACCTGGCCGGCCGGTTCCTGCTCAACGGGACCGGCGATGGTCGGTCCCCTTCCAGCTCCGACGCCGGCAGCCCGATCCGGCTGCCGGTCACCTTGCTCCGCTGCGGCCTGGAACCGGCCGTGGCCCTTGTCATCTGGCGCGATGCAACGACGCCGCGCCCCTCTACCGCGGCCCCGGAACCGGCCGCGGTATTTTCGGGTGTCTCCGACGCGGCGCGATGGCGTCGCGTCCTTGGATTAATTCACTAAGTGGCACGACGACGTCGCATCCTTGATCTTCTTTCCACACCACGCCATCCCATACCAAACCACAAAGGAATCAACATGAAAAAGGAGGAGGGTCGGCCATGTTTGTGTGGTCCGGCCCCCTCGCGTTATTCGACAACAATTGGTTTTAATCCACGTAGATCATCAAGTTGGTATTCACGAACAAATAAATAAATAAAACCCCTACCTCAGTTTCAAGAACGGTGCATGTCAACGAGCCTCGGAAGATGAGCGTCGCGGAGGTCGGGCGTCGCGGAAAACGAACGTCGATTCTGTTGTCATCGAGGTGCGTTCGAAGAGGAAACGTCATAGAAGAAGAACATCATGGAAGAAGTTCTTCACATTCTTCGGCGGAGATTTTCTTTGATGAAGAACGTTGTTCTTCGTCAGAGTCCGAGGTGTTCTTCACGTTCTTCGTCGAAGTTGAAGAAGAAGAAGACTTCCTTAAACCCTTAGCCCTTTCTCTCCCAAGTCTCCACACAATAAAAACTAACCCCAAAATAAAATAAGTCTCCCACTTATTTTATTAACCCAACATAGGTTTTTGAATTCAAGAGTTTGAAAAATCAAAACCCACATTTAACTAACATAAGTTATTAACAAGTGCTGTTATAAATTAAAGAGGTGATAAGTTGGAAAAACTTAAATGGGGGTTTAAGGAGTTAAAAAGGGGGAATTTGAAAGGTTGGGGATCATGTGGGCCCCACCTTTCAATTATCCACACATGGGAATTTGGGTGGATGTGGGCCCCACCACCAACTTCCCATTGGAGAAATTAACCACCTTGATATAAAATAAAATTGATCCAACAATTTTATTTACTTCTTAATTAAACCCCATTAATTAACTTCTTCTCCCGCACAAACGCAACTACGGTAAAGGTTCCCTTAAGAGATTACCGGCACTGCGAGTTCATCGGTGCCATCAGATTTCAATTCCATGCACCGGTTCAAAAGATAGGAATTCCCGCTCGTTCGTTCACTGAATTTACCCGAGCTAAACTTCAGATAGAAATTCCAGGCACTCCGGGCCTCGGAATCAAGTGCCGTATGAAACTGCGTTCTTGTAAAATTCCAATGAAAATTAAGAAAAAATTCCCTTGAATTTTACGGGTCTTTACATTACTCCCACCTCAGGGCTTTACGTCCCCGTAAAGATACATCAAAAACTAGGGAAACAAATGGGGATACTGAGCATGCATCTGAGCCTCCCGCTCCCAAGTGCTCTCCTAGAGGTTCCCGTGCTTCCATCTGATGCGCACTAGAGGAATCGACCATCCCTGTAGGAACCACTCTTGTCGATCCTTGATCTCCACTGGGACCTCCGCAAAAGTCTCCCCATCATCAACGTCAAGCTCCCCATGGTCAATTATGTGCGTCAGGTCGTGCACGTATCTCCTCAGCTGAGATACGTGGAAGACGTCGTGCACCCGGTGCAACTGAGGTGGTAGAGCCAGACAATAAGACACCTCGCCAATCCTGCTGAGGACCTGGAATGGTCCGATGAAGCGTGGAGAAAACTTGCTACCTTGGCCAAAACTCCGTAATCCTCGTCGATGTGAGACATAAAAGAAGACGTGGTTTCCATCCACGAACTCTAGTAGCCTCCGCCTCCTGTCAGCATAAGACTTATGCCGGCTCTGAGCTGTCATCATCTGCTCCTGGATGACCTGGACCTTCTCTGTCATGGCCAGGACCATCTCCGGCCCCACAAGTGCTGACTCCCCAGGGACTGTCCAACACAAAGGAGATCTACAAGGTCAGCCGTACAACGCCTCGTACGGTGCCATCCCAATGGTGGAGTGGTAGCTGTTGTTGTATGCAAACTCCACCAAGGGTAGGTGGTCCTCCCAGCTACGACCAAAGTCGAGGGCACATGCGCAGAGCATGTCCCCGAGAGTCTGAATGGTCCTCTCCGTCTGACCATCCGTCTGAGGGTGAAAGGCTGTTCTCAGACGTAGCTGCATTCCGAACGCCTCCTACAACCCCTTCCAAAGCCAGGAAGTAAATCGAGCATCTCGATCGGAGATGATAGATGATGGCACACCATGAAGCCGAACAATCTCCTGAACGTAAAGTCGTCCCAAGATCTCCACTGAGCCCTGCTCTATGATGGGTATGAAGTGATCCGACTTGGTGAGTCGGTCGACAATCACCCAAATGGAGTCGTTACCTCTGGAAGTGCATGGAAGTCCAGTCACGAAGTCCATAGATATCCCGTCCTATTTCCACTCCGGAACCTCCAAAGGCTGTACCAATCCTGCTGGTACCTGGTGTTCTACCTTCACCTACTGGCAGGTGAGGCATCGAGAAATAAACTCTACCACAACCTTCTTCATGCCTGGCCACCAGTGTTGTCGCCTGAGATCCTGGTACATCTTCGCAACTCCGGGATGTTCCACTAAGGGAGAAGTGTGAAACTCTCTCAGCACCTCCTCCCGTAAAGCAACTGGTACCAAGGTACGTCCTCTAAATAGGATGTCGTGCTCTACTCCAAAGGAGAAACCATCAGGTGCCTATCCTGAGGATATCTGTGCACGCCGCGTCTCACAGTCAGCGTCCCCACGTTGTGCCTCTCTGACCCGCTGTAGTAGTAGAGGAGTGACTGTGAGAGACTGAAGGAAGGCTGCTCCATCTCTATCCATGAAGGATATATGCAAAGAGGCTAGCTTCTCTATCGCCTCCTCAAGTAGCTGAATTCCCGTCCTCCTGCTGAGGGCATCAGCTACCACGTTCCCCTTCCCAGGAGTATAGACAATCTCAAAGTCATAGTCCTGGAGGAACTCGAGCCATCACCACTGTCTCAAATTCAGATCCTTCTGAGAGAAGATGTATCTGAGACTCTGATGGTCAGAAAAGATAGTAAAGCGCTCGCCCATCAGACAGTGTCTCCATGTCTTCAGAGCGAAGTCCACTACTGCTAACTCCAGGTCATGGGTAGCGTAGTTCTGCTCATGTGGCCTCAACTAAAGTGATCCATAGGCGATCATTACCCGCTCCTGCATCAGGACACATCCGAGTCCGGTCCCTAATGCATCGCAGTAGACTACGTACCCTACTCCCTCCTCTGGCAACCTCAAGATAGGGGCACTGGTCAATCTCTATCTCAGCTCCTGAAAGCTCTGCTGACATCTGTCTGACCACACGAAGGGTTTCCCTTCCCTCCTTAACGTTCTACAAAGTTGCAAAGATTTCTCCTTTTTTGAAAAGGGAAAATCCGGTCTCATCCCCTGGATGAACCACATTCCTTTCCTAATACAGTCTATCCCGTCATGATTAGTTAATTCATGGAATGGATGACGTCGTAAGGCCTCGACGCTGTTACTAAGAGATCCAACCATTAATCTCGCCTCCAAGGGTTGAGTCACACTATCGGAATCAGTGTGTCCTCACTGGGTCTCCTCCATTATGAATCTCTCAAGTGAGGGTCAAGTAAACAATTTTTAACCGGCACCTCTTAGTAAGAACAAACAAAAGGCAAGTAAGAAAACATCACCAATGAAAGTGTCTTTTATTACTTCAACTCAAAGTACAAGGACACAAGGAAACACAAACTACGAAGATAGAGGCATTATGGGCAAAGGCCTCTATGCCTGGAGCTAGTCCCGCTCTAGTCCACCCACTTCCGGAGCTCCATGATCGTATACATCAGCTGCCTAAAGCTGTGCTCTCCCCTGAGGTCGGGGTGGACCTCCTGGTGGTGGTGGTGGTAGACCCTCAAAGCGTCTCCCACCACCTACTGCTCGGACAGCTCCTCTGCCTCGTCGGCATTCTCCCTGCAGATCGCCATGGTCGAACCTCTGCCTCTTCCTAGGTGGTTCCTCAACCGTCTGCTGCTCCTCTGCATAGCAGGTCGGGCAGTCACGAGCCATGTGTCCCTACCCGCCGCATGCATAGCACTGTCTTCCACTCATAAGACTTGTTCTGATGCGTTTTCCCCACACCTTCGAGCCAGTATCCTATGGTCGTCTGCCCGTTGGCCTGGCCCGCTTGGACCTCTGCGACATCTGTCTACTGCCGGCTGCAGAAGACTCCACCACGTGTCGCCCTGCGGTAGGTCTCTCCGCTGGTGTAGACTCAACAAGAAAACTCTCGATGAGAAGAGCTCGCTTCAGTACTCCTGCCTGAGTCAGAATGCTGAGGGAGATCAGCGATGCCCTGATCTCATGCCTCAATCCCTGCTCAAAGGTCCGAGCCTGGAAGAATGGGTCTCGTACCATGTCGGTCGAGTAGCGCGAGAGATCGGTAAATCTCACCGAGTACTGGGCGACTGTCAAGCAACCCTGCCACAGCTGAAGAAGCTCCTGGATGCGCACCGCACGGAGGGTCGCTGAGACGAACTCCGAGCGGAAGAGGCTCTCAAAGTCTGTCCAGAGAAGAGATGCCTCAACATGCACCTGGAGCATCAATCTCCACCATCGGCCCGCTGCCGTGTGCAGTAGACTCGCTGCGAGGATCACCATGAGGTCTGCTGGTGTCCTCACTAATCGAAAAACTCTCACCACTGCCTCCAGCCAGTCCTCGTCTGCCTGGGGGTCCGTCTCCCCGTGGAACCTGGGCGGTCGCTGGTGCTGGAACTCATGCAGTTCCTTGAGGCAACGTGCATCGTCAGCGGCTAGTGCTGGAAGCATCGGTGGCTCGGACGGTAGAGCTACCGCCGGTTCCACTACTGACAAAGGGCCATGCACCAAGGCCTCATCGCTTGGTGGGCTATCGTCACGCTCGAATCTCGGAACCCTAGATGGTGGCCGTCGTGGGGCCATCTTGAAATGGAATAGGTGCGCCACGGTCAAACAGTATACCTGGTGAGTTGACACAAAGTAATCACAAAGAAAACTTGAAACACACATGCAATCAATGTTTTTGTGCATTAAGTTAGAAATCAGAAGTCAGGGTCCTGGTGCATGGATACGTCGGCCGCCACACCAACACTAGACTCCCTGGACTGATAGTCACACCCAATACGCTAAACACTATTTCTTCACATAGAAAATATCAGAGTTCGTGGTAGAACTGAACTCCTCTAAAACCAATTTGTCACGACCCGTCCTCAGGGGCCGTGCCGTGACTACCCCAAGACCGCCTTCCATAGGCCTGGGGCTGGAGACTAGCACCAAGGCATAAATCCCAGTAAAAAGGGAAGGCATTTCCTTTGTATGTAAACAAGCACCACAGAGTAAGCAAGCAAATAATGTAACAATAAGTAAAAACTGGTACAATAGTAAGTGCTAAAAAGTAAGTGGGCCAGTATACAAACCCAAACTGAAAGTAAAGTACAACTCGAAAGGGAAAACAACAACTGAAAAGTAAAAGCCACTATGTCGAGCTATCCACTAGAAATCCCACCTGAAGGGTGGGTACAGATAGCTCCACTGCTCCTCGGGTTCCACTGTCCGCTCCGAGTACGTCCCGCCCAGTGGTCCACCTCCAGGTACCATCCTGCTCTGCATGCCTCAACCACAATCAACGCTGTCCATCGTCTACAACCAACACAATGTAGTGCGGGCATAGCCCGTGCAGGGTGAGTATAAGCTACTCAGTAGGGACCCCGAGACACCCGAAGGTCTCCCAAAATCCACAAAGGATAAACCACAAAGGAAAGATACAATCACGAAGTAACAACTGACACTGCTTAGGTATATGCCCATACATATACCTAAGTCATCAATTCCAATACGCTCCATCCTCCAAGCCCAAGTACAACCCAGTCCACACAGAAAAGCATACATATTCCACATAGGAGAGCAAAACATAATCCACATAGGATGGCACAACACAATCCACACAGGAATGCAAACATGTTTCAGCTCACACAGGTATACTTCTTCGAAGACGATAGAGATGATCACTGATCCATCTAAGTCGTCGGACCCACAAAGGATCGATAGGTACTAACCCCCGCAAATACCCACACAGGATTGGTAGGAAACTAACCCCCGCAAAAACCCACACAGGATCAGACCCACACAAGATCTGTAGGCGCTGGCTCACACAGAACCGCTGAGCGCTGACCCACATAGGATCGGACCCTCACAGGATCGGTAGCACTGATCCACATAGGATCACTGAGTGCTGTAGCTGTCACCGTCGAATCTAATGAGGATCTCTGTACAGTCGTCGTCGTCACAGTAGCAGTCATAGCCAGCTCTAGGGTTCCCGCACACAGCAAGCTCGTTCAGGAGGGTCCGCTCCACGAGCCGAGAGGCTGATACGTCAACTGACACATAGTCCAGAGTTGATGTATCCAAAGGTTCCGTATCGTCAACAGGATCTCAACGTCGCAGACGGCGCGCCGATCGGACACCCGGTCTGAGAGTTATTGGCTTTTTCGTCCCAGGGGCCCAGTTGGGTTTTAAGGAAAAACAAACCCGACCGTACTCCACCTGCATCCAAACCTCGAGAGGAGTACGCCAAAAGATTCGTCTCAATTAGAGAAAATCAACAAAGTCGACGACACGTCTTTCAGACGTCCGTAGCTCAAGATATGAGTGTTTCCGCTCCGAGGGCCCGATTGGTTTTGTGTACGAACCAACCCGGCCAAATGCATAGTATTCCGAAACCTTGAGTGCGATATACTGAAACGACTGTCTCGTTCCAAGGATCGTGTCTCCGCTGACAGTGCGTTGATTGGAGGTTTGTAGCCCGAGTTATGGGCAATTGAACCCAAACGATCCGAAAACGGGGGTTTCGGGCCCGGACCGACCCGGCCCGAGACCCCCCGGTCGGCTCGGCGGTCCAGCCCGGCTAGGCACAGCGTGCCCAGCGCGCTGCCAGCTCGGCCGTAGGCCAAGCCGTTGGCAAGGGGGGGTGGGCGCCTGCCCCCCTGTGTAACCCCCCCCCCCCCCCAATTATGGGGGGCGCTTGAATTCTGGCCAGAGGAATTTAATTCCCCTGGATCCTCCCTGTCTGGACGGCCCGACCTGGCTGGCTGGTTCCTGCTCAACGGGACCGGCAATGGCCGGTCCCCTTCCAGCTCCGACGCCGGCGGCCCGATCCGGCCGCCGGTCACCTTTCTCCGCCGCAGCCCAGAACCGACTGCGGCCCTTATCATCCGGCGCAGCGCGACGACGCCGCGCCCCTCCACCGCGACCCCGGAACCGGCAGCGGTATTTTCGGGTGTCTCCGACGCGGTGCGATGGCGTCACGTCCTTGGATTAATTCGTGGCGCGGCGTGACAGCGTCGCGTCCTTGATCTTCTTTCCACAGCGCAGTGCGATGGCGCCGCACATTTCCTTTCACTTGATTCTGTGTGGTGCGACAGCACCACGCCTTCCTGTACCAAACCACAAAGGAATCAACATGAAAAAGGAGGAGGGTCGGCCATGTTTGTGAGGTCCGGCCCCCTCGTGTTATTCGATAACAATTGGTTTTAATCCACGAAGATCGTCAAGTTGGTATTCATGAACAAATAAATAAATAAAACCCCTACCTCAGTTTCAAGAATGGTGCACGTCAACGATCCGTGGAAGACGAGCGTCGCGGAGTTCGGGCGTCGCGGAAAACGAACGTCGATTCCGTTGTCGTCGAGGTGCGTCCGAAGAGGAAACGTCGCGGAAGAAGAATTTCATGGAAGAAGTTCTTCGCGTTCTTCGGTGGAGATGTTCTTCGTCGGAGTCTGAGGTGTTCTTCACGTTCTTCGTCGAAGTTGAAGAAGAAGAAGACTTCCTCAAACCCTTAACCCTTTCTCTCCCAAGTCTCCACACAAGAAAAACTAACCCCAAAATAAAATAAGTCTCCCACTTATTTTATTAACCCAACATAGGTTTTTGAATTCAAGAGTTTGAAAAATCAAAACCCACATTTAACTCACATAAGTTATTAACATGAGTTGTTATAAATTAAAGAGGTGATAAGTTGGAAAAACTTAAATGGGGGGTTAAGGAGTTAAAAAAGGGGAAGGTGAAAGGTTGGGGCTCGTGTGGGCCCCACCTTTCAAATATCCACACATGGGAAGTTGGGTGGATGTGGGCCCCACCACCAACTTCCCATGGGAGAAATTAACCACCTTGATATAAAATAAAAATGATCCAACAATTTTATTTACTTCTTAATTAAACCCCATTAATTAAATTCTTCTCCTGCACAAACGCAACTACGGTAAAGGTTCCCTTAAGAGATTACCGGCGTTGCAAGTTCATCGGTGCCATTGGATTTCATTTACAAGCATTGGTTCAAAAGATAGGAATTCCTGCTCGTTCGTTCACTGAATGTACCCGAGCTAAACTTTGGATAGAAATTCCGGGCACTCCGGGCCTCAGAATCAAGTGCCGTCTGAAACTGCACTCTTGTAAAATTCCAAAGAAAAATAAGAAAAAATTCCCTTGATTTTTACGGGTCTTTACAATTTATATTTTTCTCTATACATATTTTAGCTAGTTATTATCTATTTTCAATAATTTGTGTGATTAATCCTGCTCATTTTGAATAAGTTTCATAATAGTTGTATTGTTCCTCATTTTCAAAATAAATTTCATAATTTCTAGATCATATAAGGCACTATAATTGATGTAATATAATAATTTATAATTTTATAATTTTATTCTATGGTATTTTTGGTTATGATCCTTAATGCTGAGTTTGGCAATGAGCATGTTTCACTGATTCATAGAGAACAAAGGGTGATTTCTTAAATAACGATATAATTTTTTATATTAATATTAATGAACCAAAAACAACCCATTATATAATTATTTATATCATCTATTACTAGAAATAAAATTCCCATAGTTATCCCTGATATAAATTTGTTTCTTTGTTCAAGAAGGTGGTTAAACAATCCCAAACAAGAATATAGTATAATTAATGGAGTATTATGAAGTGATTTAGTTGTAATATAATTTTACCAAAAAAATAATGATTTTATTTAGTGTTTATTAGTATGGTTTGTTATAATTTTAAGTAATTATAATAATAAGATAACTTATACAATGATATTTCATAGTATAAATAATCTGTTTCTTTCTCTTAGAACGTTCTTTTGGATGGTTAAATTTACAAGGGTTTTTTATTGACAATATTGTTAATATGATATCCAATTTAAATTTATAGAAGCACAATAATTTTCTAAATATAGTATTTATCCATTAAACCCAATATAATGACTATATTTTTAAGGTAGTGATGAAGAAAAAATATAGAATAATCATTCCATGGAGGTGGTAGTCCACAGATACAAATAGATGTGATTTTATTTTGCATGAAATAAGGAAATTGAGTAATATTTTTTAATAATTTAGGAATTTAAAATATTACATAAATAACATAATTATATATAATATTAACATGAAATTACCTATCAGTACCATCCATGATATCTGGTGAAAGAAAATAAACACATTGCTCCATGGAGGTAATTGTTCGCACAACACATGAACAAATATTTCATTATTTTAATAGAAAAGGTAATGGAGGATAATGATTATAACATAATTATAATAACATAAAATTATAATAAAGATACTTATATTATCATTTTTTTATTTTATAATGTAATTTTAGGAATAATAAGTGAACATAAAGAAATAAAATGACAAAGTAACATTTAGAAATCTAAACCTGGATTCGTGGAGTATCTCCATTTTAAAAGAGGTTAAGTGTTTTGGAATTTTATTTTGATAATACCTAAAATACTTTATGTTGGATATTAATTTTTATGATATTTTTGGAAGAATTCTTTGAAAAACTAATTGGGTTGTGGTGTGAGAGGAAGTGGGGAGAGGAGTGATCCTTTTATAAGTGAAAAGGGATGTCATTTTTGTAAATACCCAAATAATTTTAATATTGGGTAGTCACTATTAATGAAATTACCTCTAAAACTAAGAAATAATATAAATGGGAAGAGATAAGATCTATCTTGCACTGTGTTACCTCCTTTTGTTGCAATACTGGAAAGAGATGTTTTAATGATGGAATCTTGCACTACATGATCTTCTTATGGAAGGTGATGTTTCATTTCTGGTATCCTATTGGTATGACCCCTGTATTATCTATGCTAGGATCTTGCACTACATCTTGTGATTATATTGAAATGTGATGTTGCAATGCTAGTCGACACTCTCAATAGATTTTTGGTCCAAACGTTTACTTGTTTTCATTTATAATTAGTTCTCTCAGTGTTCTAAGGACTATCTCAGGTTCCATTCCATCTTTAATTTTACAATCAGACCTATATAGCAGCATAAAGGATTGGTCTTGGGTTGATAGAGAAGCAATCTACATTAGCCACTCTTCAGATAGTGGATTTATGGAAGCCCCATGGACAACACAATCTTTGGAGATCATAGAAGAGTTGATAGGATGTTGTTTTGATCTTTTTTGCTTCTCGAGATTTTTCTGGGTTTTCCTCAGTGTTTTCTGGTTTGTGACTCTCTCAATCCTTACTGGTGTAATTTCGTTACACCTCATGTTTGTACTACCACTTTTGTTTTTTAATAAAGTCCTTTGGGTCATGAATTGGGTGACCAATTCATGTCACCACTTTTTTAAAAAATAGTTTTAAATTTAGATATTAGAACATACTTTCCCCTTTAATTGTATTATTTTTCATTATTGGTCTAGTTATACTAATGACATTCTTAAAGATGATATGGTCTAGGGGAGTTTCGAATTCTAATGATATTATTCTTTTCAATCCATTACTGCATTTTAATTTTTACTATTTTAATTTATTTAATCATCCATGATGTGTAATAATCAATTGTATAGAATACAGGTATTCAAGTAACTTCATTTTAATGTTAAATTATAAATTAATAAGGTGTTTTTATCTTAGTTCATATATTTTATAGCCCAATGTCTAGTCAGTAAATAATTATTTTTAAGGAAAAGAGAAAAATCCTTTATTATTATAGGGAAAATAATTAATGGATCATAAAACCTTGGGAATTAGACATGGAGCTGAAAAATCTACCCGAGGAATTGAGTTAGATACACCATGTGTGAATGAATAGAATGGACATACATGTGGATGAACCAAATGAATCATGGCAATGCAACCTTTCATTGCTCACTTGATCCTCGAGAGAAATATAGGATCAACTAGTAGTGCATCCATGCGAAAAAATAGACCTATTGCACATTCAAGGGATCAACCTACTATGCAAAGGCCTAAGTAACCTTCCAAACTTAGGAGAAGAACCCAAAAGATCACATAATAGTCTAGTCTAGAAAAAAAAGAAATATAAATTAAGCATCAGAAATTTTCTTTTCATTATAATTAAATAATATAAATAAAAGTTGAATGAAAACAATTTATGAGTAAATCAAAATTCATAGGTCATGGTGAAAAGGGATTCCCATGTGTGTTCATGTATGGGGTGTGATGTCTTGAGATATAATGCATTTACACGAGCTATAATAGATTCTAGAAAACTACCTAGTTACAATTAATATAGCTACATGTGGTTTATGATGGGATGATGAGATGGATATACAAAATTATTACAACATGTGATGTTAGGCCTTACATGAGACTGAGGATTAGAGGAATGAGGCTCGACTCAAATTAAAGATGTTTTGACTTATGGAAAGGATGAGCATAATATGAGAACTATTGGGGTATAAGAGTGATGAACTAGTAGGAAAGTGGAAGAGAGTCCCATTTTTTATATAAATAATTTTGATAAAGAATTAATTACTTCTAGGTGTTACATAGTGAGTAAACCAGGATGATGATGAGAAAATATCTTCACGTATTTTAGTGATGAGTTAGTTTTATTTGTTTATCCCCTAAGATTTAGTTTGATTATTTTACATCTTGAAAGAAAGTTTATAGGAAGGATCCTACTGAGTGTAAATGTTATGATCACCCTCTATATATGTACTAACCATTTTCAACTATATAATAGCTTGTTTGTGATTGAGCTTGGTGTTACTAGTTCATGGGAGTTGTTTATGTGCCTTTGAAGTTTCATTGACACTACCAAGGATTTAATTTTGGTATTTTCAGCTGTTTTAGTTTTTATATAACATTTCATGTAATGGTATTGATTCAATATTTATGCATGGTGTTTTTGGTGGTTTCTTATCTTATTTTTCAAACCATAAATCTCTATTAAGGGTAATGCCACCCATATGTGTGATTTATATACCGTTGATTATAGTCTCCAACCCCTAGCCTATTGTAGGTGGGTCTTCAAGGTAATTAGCACCTTCCTTGATTTTCACTCTAGGAGGGGTACCTTTGGAAAGAGGGTTTATGAAAGAGTCTTATTGTAGTTGGTTTTTGAGAGATATTATAGAGTATGAATTTAGGTACTCGTGTGGATGCATGGTTTGGTAAGAAAAAAATATTATATGGGCATTTTTTTTAAAAAGGTATAATTTCCAGGACAAGGGATTTTAGGCACCCCTATGATCTGATGAAATGACCTTCATGTTTACAGAACATTCTAATATAAGTGATGTTTCTTGTGGGGTATGGAACTAGGTAATGATCATGAATTATGACTGTCTGTTACTATGTTTTAATTGGGTATAAAATGTTAGTTATGTTAAAATGAATGAATTAATTAACCTTAAAATGTTATTTTGTCCTGGGTTTATGATTTCCTAACATTTTTTCAAAGATGTGAATTTAGGTCAATGTACACATCATGTTTTCAATGAAGAAGTCCAATAAGAGGATCCAATGGATTTAGGTAGAGTAGAGGCTGATGATGATGAATCATGAAAGAGGATATCCCAGAAGTTTTAATGACACATCCTATAGAAGTATAAGGGATCTATTTCATAGTGATATATGGAGAAATGGAGAGAGGGTGTGGAGATAACCATTTGTTTGATTCAGTCATGTAAGGAGAACTAGGTTTATTTAGATATAATGATATTGTGTGGGTTAGCATGGTAGTGGTGTATTTTATTCCTAAAGGATAATGATGGCCAAATGGTTAATGGTAGATGTTAAAGGATTGATTCTTGGATAGGTTTCTATCTTCAACCACTAAGGAAGCATGTTAGTAAGTGATCCTTACCCTTCTTTACTAGAGTTACAATGTGTAGGAGTTTGTAATATGATATAATAACCTCTTACATTATTCTTTAAACCTTTCTCTAGATTAGGAGGATAATGAGAGGCATTTAGAGAGATTCTTTGTATCCATAAATCTATCCCCTAGTCACCCCATTTACATTGAAGATATAACCTGAGGTAAATGAGATATTAGAGGACATTACGAAGATGTTTGATAGGACTGGATCCTCATGAGATGGGATTCACCATTATTTTCTATATAGTGGATAAGTGATTTGGTGTTCTTGGTTTCCAATACCAAAGAATAAGTTTTAGTCTATAGGGAGATGGTTTTATCCATATTCATATTATTTCATTGGGATTAACTGTTCTTAAGCCACTACCAGTGGGATGTTCATGGTTTTTTTCTTTTATAATCCATGGTAATTATAATTGGATGTGATAAAATTTACTCAAAAATCATCATGTGGATGGTGGGACATTTTTAGCTCACCTGTTTTAGCAGTATCAACTGAGGAAGTTGTATTTGTAGGGTGTTCCAATTTATGATCCGAAGAGAAGGGATTGGGTAGTAATATACTATCATTGTGATATTTTTCATCCTCATAGATAATGAGTATAGTTAAATGTTGATATAGTCACCATCATGGTAAATAGTTAGTGGATTTAGGTGTGGTAAGATGCATTCTTTATCTTTTCTGTCATAAAGCGATCTAGACATCTTGTGAGATATTATAGTCTTTTGTATCCTAGGGTTTATATATTGTTTGATTTTTGAGCTACACATTAAATTATTTAACTCTATATATTACATTATTTGAGAATTTAGGTGGAGAGACCTTACAATGTCCATGGTGTTGACAATTCTAGTTAGATGTTGAGCTAGCCTTTTGATGTGTGTTAAACTATGAGTTGGTGTTGTGTAAGTAATGATCTTTGGAATATTACCTATGTTTACAGATAAAACCATATAACATCATAGTAAAAAATGTATTATATTTATTCAGTGTAATAAATTATGTATTACTTCTTAGGGATCATCATATTCTATAATTTTGATAGATCCTAGGTGGTGTTTTCTGATGAGTGAGACCCATGGATTTGTCAAAGGCCTGCTGAATATCTATCTTCCTTCAGATCCAGTCAGATGCTGAGTACAATGGTGGGTTAAGTTATGGTATTTCCCAATGTTTTTGAATAATTCCTGGATGTATTTACAAAATAGTTTATAATTCTACCCCTTTTATGAGATATAATTTTTGGTATGATAATACAACTAGGTGTTTATATGATATTTATGTCTCTATATTGGATGACCCATTTTGAGTTATGGGGGAAGTAGATTTAGGTAAATTATATTTTGTATAGAGGATTATTTTGACCTAGTGTTTCACATAAGGAATATTTAGTTCTATTTATAAAGAAGGAACATTATAGTATGTGGTTGTGTGTATATTATTTCCATTGAAACATGGTGATGGTGAAGAACCACTGCCCTCTCCCATGGATTCATGTATTATTTGATAATTTGATGGGAGTTATATGGTTCTCGAATATAAATTTTTAGTTTGGATATAATTATATATGAGTTAAGTATGGGGATATCATGAAGATTTTTTACAATTTTGTTATAGATATTAAAAGTTCATTGTGAAACTCTTCAATGTTACTAATGCTCTAGTTTGTTCATGGGATTTGATAATAAAGAGTTACATGAGTTTATATACTATTTTATGGTGGTATTTATTGAACGTACCCTTATGTTGTCTATTTCATAGGAGTATCACATAGAATATTTATGAGTTATATTGAGAGTCCTTTGATTTCATAAAATATTCAGGAGGATATTGAAGTGTGATTTTAGGGACCAGGGGTCCTATTACATGGTGTATATTATATCTCAATTTGGAGTACTCATAGGTCCTTTGAATATAGAGGGAATTTTTTCTTAGGTAGTTAACAAAATGTTAGTAGTGATACATAGTTTTCTTAGTATTGTTGGGAATTGCAAGAGCATTGTACTTGACTTATCCAAGATTATAACTCCTAAAGCAACATTGAGTAGAAAATATTAGAAATTTATGTTTATTTAACAGTGCTAGGATGATTTTTGAGTATTCTATATAGAATCTGATCATTGCTATGGTTCTTCATCTACTAGAGGAGGGCACTACATTTGGAATATTTTGTAGTGAATTGCATCTTGTCCTCAGTTGGAAATTAATGTAGTAGAGAGAAGTTATGTCTTATGGGTATTGGAATTTATTGGACTATAAATGTAACTACACCACCCATGATCATGATCTTCATATGTTAGTTTTTTCCTTGAATTATTGTTGTCACTATGTTAGGTGTAAATGTTTTAGAATCTTTATAGTTCACAATAGTCTAAAGTATTTTTTTCTCATAGATTAAATTTAATTTTAAAAAACGATGGTGGATGGAGTTTTTTTTCAGGACTACGAATTTGATATTTATTTTATAACTAGTAAAATAAATTTTTTGGGGGATTACTTGAGTAGGAATCCGAATGGTGGTTCTATACATGAGCCTAGAGACTCTTGGAGGTTGATGGAAGAGTTAGCTATGATGAATCTCGATATGGGAGTAGTGAATTCCCATGTTTTTTCTTATTATATGGTAGTGCAATAATATTTGGTGAAAATGGTGGTGGATTCCTAGTTGTGGGATTATAAGGTAATAGTTTTGTGTGATTGAGTTTTTTTTCAATTCGTTGAAGGGATAGTTTGAGGACAAACAAAAATAGGTGTTATTTTAGGGGAAAATTCTTGTCCAATCAGTGATGCATGATGTGGTTATCCAAGAATTCAATAGTTCACCCTTAGTGGTACATCATAGTGTGGAAAATATATTTCATTCTCCATGGAACCAATTTTGGGTTTTTATAACAAAATTAGTTTTTGAGTTTGTCAAATAATGTTTTTTCAGAGGGTTAAGGCTACACATCATGTTCCTAGAGGTATTCTTTAGCTGCTTAATGTTCCCTGGTAGAAGTGTGAGGATATATAAATGGAATTTTTTCACAATTTTACATAGATACAATGGTTCTTATGATTATTTATGGGTGATCTTGGACTTATTAATGAATTTATTAAGGTTTATGAGGATTTGGTAGTCGAGATCAGTTGTGGTTTTGTTTTGGTAGTATCTGGAGGAGATACTATGGATTCAAGGGGTTTTGAAGGTAACAATATATGCTCGTGATCCTCATTTTACTTATAGGGGGTGGATAAGTATTCATCATGATGTTGGATCTTATTTATAACTTAGAAAAAATTTTCATCAAAAAATGGATGATCAGAAATATAATACTATAAAAACTTTAGAGGACATGCTTTGTGCATGCAATTTGTATGTTGGAGGCTCATGGGTGAATCACCAAGACTTAGTGGAATTTGAATACTATAAAATTTACCACTCTATTATTGGTAGAACACTTTTTTAAGCACTATATGTATGAATTTTATGATCTATATATTACTATAATGAGGATGGAGAGGTAGCTATTGTTTGACAAAAAATGGTGTAGTGCAGGATAGAGAAGGTACAAGTTACCCAAAAGTGAATAAAGGTAGAACAAGATAATATAAAATATTATTATGATCATAGAAAGAGGCCTCTAGAGTTTAACATCTGAGATCAAATTCTTTTGAAGGAATCTTATTATCATGGGTAGTGAAAATTAGGTCATGGGTGTAAGATTTATCTCTAGTTTTTAGAAATTTTGAGGTGTTTCCATGAAATAGAGTAATGTAAAATTGGTTGGAACTACCCATGCTGATGAAATAGATTCAGGACGTCTTCCTTGACTCACAAATTCAATGATAGATTCATGAATATTCCCACATCATCAATTGGGGTGAGTCGGATGTAGAACATAGCGAGGCATTCAAGGAATGTCTTTTCAAGATCTAGGGCCATAATGAGAAGTTGTTTAATGATCATGATATTCATTTTGTGTGTGTCATGTGGTAGTATGGTGACTTATAATTAAGAACTTGGGAGTGGTAGTCTCAAATTCATGCTCAGTATGTGAATTTTTTTTAATTCTTTTCTTATTTGATTTCTTTTGAGATGATGTGTTTAACATTATACTATTTTATGAGTTGTTTATATTAATTAATGTTATTATTGTATATAGACTTTTTCTTGAGTGTTATCTCACACGCGGGAGTGTTTTGAGGTATGATAATGTTTTTTAGTGCTTATGTGATTTATCCCAATGATGGTTAATTACATTCTAGTTATATAGAGATATTTGAGAGGTGTATCCTAGTGTGGCTATTCATAACCCTTTATATTTTTCTAGATTTTGTTTTAAATTATTGTGGATGATATTTTTTTGATAGGTATTAGATGTATGTTATCATATTTCCAAAACCCATACTTTGTGTTTTTACAAGTTTTGGGGGTGTCATGTGGGTGCACAAATCCTTTTTCCTCTTAATTTAAAAGTATGACCATGTGATCCGTTGAATTAATGTATAGTATATATTTCTTCATGTGTTCAGTTGATTGACCATGTGGTTGAGGGTTTGTTCATATAATCTCTTGGATTTTTCTTGTGGTCACTCGGTTGGTTGTGTGATCAATCCTTTGGTTTATGTAGTTGATCAATGATCATGTGGTTGATTTGTTGCTCATGCAGTTAATCTATCATGTGGTTGCTTGTTTTTTCCTGGTTTTACTCAATCCTTTATACGGTTGATATTCTACTTCATGTAGTTAATCCCTATTGTCACTTCACATGGTTAAACCTTGTGGATATTCATCCCCTTTTTCTATAGAAATTCAAAAAAGATACAAAAAATCCTAGATTGATGTTATATTCTCTTTAAAATATAAATACCAAATAAAGAGGATATACTCAAGATTTTTAAATCTAAATAACTGATTTTAAAATATATCTTGGAATTATGTAATGATGAGGGATTTAAAATGGGTAATTTCAAAAGAATTAAATATAAAACCTAATTTATGTGAATTAAAATGAAGGTCTATATAAGTTTCCTCTAGGATATAATAATGTATCTATTTTTACTAAAAGGATATTTCTTTATTCTTTGTTTGATCTTATTTATCTCTAATGAGTTTAGACAATCCAAAACATCATCTCATAGAGTTGTTCAAAACTTATACACATTTTTTAATAAGTTCTTACGAGTTTATATTCCAAAATACACCTACTACTAGAAATACAATATATACCAACAGTTTGAAAATGTTGGTATAGGCCTCAAAACCGTTGGCCAGTAAGCCATTGCAAAAGGCCTATACCAACGGTTTTCCTCTAACGATTGGTATATTGCAGTCTAACATTTAGTATGTCAACAGTTTTATAGAAACCGTTGGTATATATTTATACCAACAGTTGATAAACAGCTGGGATATATAGATAACATGTAGTTCCCCATTGGTTTCAAACTGTTGGTATATAGTATTACCAATGGTTCATTAAAACCACTGGGAAAAATATTCTAGAAATACACTATACCAATGGTTCAAAACCATTGGTATAGTGTATTAACAACAGTTTATTTAAACCATTGGTAAAAATATTCTCCAAAAACACTTTACCAATGATTTAAAACCTTTGGTATAGTGTTTTTCCATAAAACAACTCAAATGCCACCCATTTCCTCCACTGCATACACCTGCAAACATAAGTTGCACTGTATACACCTGCAAACACAACTGCAAACAACACTTAAAATAGAACACTTTGCACTTAAAATAGAAAAAAACAAAACACTTAAAATAGAACAATTTTCCATTAAAATAGAACAAAAAAACACCTGAAATATCGCACAAAAATAGTAGACTATTCTAACCATGACATGTACCACAACATAGTTTTCCCCATTCCAATCTTCACATGATAACCACTATTACAACTAACCCATTTCAATTTCTTTGGTGGAGACATCTCATAATGGTGAGAGGACAATCACATTTCTGAGAGCCCAACATAGTCATATTTACATACGCCATTAACAGAATTAACACATAATTCATAAGGTAATTACAACAAGTATAAAACTACAACAAGTATACCTGTACGCCATTATCACATAATTTATAAGTTAATTAAATACATAAAGAATTAAATTTAGAATTCAGGGGGTTGGGGGGGCTCTTCATAGGTTTGGGGTGGATGTATAAGGGGGTAGGGGTGTCCAGAGGGGTGGGGGTGTCTGGGGGATGGTGGTGTCTTAGGGTGGGGGTGGGGGGGATGTCCAGAGGGTGGGGGCTGTCAAGGGTGGTGGGGGTGTCTGGGGGTGGGGGCTGTCAAGGGTGGTGGGGGTGTCTGGGGGTGGGGATGTAAAAGGGTTTTGGGGGGGGGGCTTTCTAGGGTGTGGGGGTGTCTAGGGGGTGGGGTGGTGTCCAGGGGGCGGGGGTAGTTCAAGGGGGTGGGGTGGTGTCCACGGGGGTGGGGGCTATCCATGGGGTGGGGGTTCTCCAGGGGGGGTCCACAGGGGTGGTTAGGATGTCCAGGGGGTCAGGGGTGTCCAGGGGGGTGGGAGGGGTTGTCCAGGGGGTGGGGGGGGGGGGCTGTCTAGGGGTAGGGGGTGTCCACGAGGGTGGAAGAGGATGTCTAAGGGGTATGGGTGTTTAGGGGGGGTGGTCGGGCTGCCCAAAGGGGGTAGGGGTGTCTAGGGGGTGGGAAGGCTATCCACGGGGGTGGGGGGGGGGAGATAAGCTGTCCATGGTGGTGGGTTGGGATGTCCAGGGGGGTGGGCGGGGCTCTCCACGGGGGTGGGTGGGGCTGTCCAGGGGTAAGGGGTGTCCTGGGTGAGGGCGGTGCTGTCCAGGGGTATGAGGTGTCTAGGGGGTGGGGGTGTTATCCACAGGGGGGGTCTATCCAAGGGGGTGGGCGGGATGTCCACAGTGGTGGAGGGGTTATCTAGGGGGTATGGGGTGTCCAGGGGGGGGGGTGGGGGTTGTCCAGGGTGGTGGGGGGGGGGGGGGTCCGGGGTGGAGTGTGGGGGGGGGGAGCTGTCCATGGGGGTGTCCAGGGGGTGGGGTGGTGTTCGGGGGGGGGGGGGTGTTAGGGGTGGGGTGGTGTCTAGTGTGGGGTGGTGTCCTGGGGTTGGGGTGTTATCCAGGGGGTGGGCTGACCACGGGGGTGGAAGGGCTGTCCAGGGGGGTCCAGGGTTTCCAGGGGGTGGGCGGGCTATCCACAGGGGTGGGCAGGCTCTCTAGGGGGTAGGGGGTGTCTGGGGTGGGGGCTGTCCAGGGGGGAGTGGGAAGGCATTCCACGGGGGGTAGGGGTGTCCAGGGGTGGTGGGCGGGCAATCCACGAGGGTGGGGGGCTATTCTTAGGGGGAGGGGGTGTCCAGGGGGTGGTCGGGCTGTCCATAGGGGTGGTCGGGCTATCCAGGGGGTAGGGGGTGTCCATGGGGGTGGGATGGTTGTCCACAGGGGTGGAAAGGGTTGTCCCAGGGCGTATGGGGTGTCCAGGGGGTGGGGGAGAAGGTTTTCCACTAGTGGAGGGGCTCTCCGGGGGGGGGGGGGTCAGGCTATCCATGGGGGTGATGGGGCTGTCCAAGGGGGTACGAGGTGTCCAGGGGGCGGAGGGCTATCTTGGGGAGGGGTGAATATGTCACAAAAAATCATCTAGTAATGTTATAATATTTATAGATAAAGAATAAAGATAATGTGACCTTCCTAATCACACATATATTCAGACACAACAAATCAATACACATCAAAGGTTATTAATATCAGTCAAAAATGTAACGGATCAATCTACCCCTCATCACCATCACTATCATCACCATCATCATCACCCTCACCCTCATCCTCATCGTCGTCCACATCATCATCCCTGCCCTCCTCCTCACCCTCATACTTAGCCTCGACCTCCTCATCACCGTCCTCCCCCACCTCGGCCTCCTACCCCGCCTTGGTCTCCTCCTCTCCCTCCTCCTCTGCCTCAGCCTCCTCCTCGCCATCGTGTTGACCACCACTATAATTACGACTTGGTGCACCATATATAGAATGAATCGATAGCATATATTCATCACAAGCAGTGGTGGCCTCTTGTATATGTTTTGGACGTAAAACTTCCATTAGTTTCATAAATGCAGTGTTTTCCCTAGAAGACAGTTCTGCCTATGCCTTAACCTGCTGCAACTCAGTGTGACTACAAATTTTACATGAGGAGGGCCAATACCTCATCGGAACTATACTCTTCCCAGGTCAACAACGTACTCTACTGGGGTGCTCATCTCCCAATACCTAATGTAAGTGATCATTTGGCTCAGAATTGTTAGGTTCCTGGTCATCAAGGGCCTCTAAAGAAGTGTGTTACAAATATAAATTGATTATTAAGTTAAAAAATAGAGATTAAAGTTTTAAATCTACAAAGTGAAACTTACAATCTACTGTTGATTTGGTTCATTAACCACACTTCCATATTTCTTCTTTCTACTCCAGAAAAATAGTTTTTCTTGAGGCACACATCATTATATATTCAATTTATGCCTCTATAATGACATTGAATGTAAGAAACCATAATTAAAAATAAGATACCAAAAAAATTAATTTCATAACTAAAATTATATAACAACTTTAGAAATCAAATAAATTATGGAGGAAGCAATAGAAAGTGCAAGTTGTAAAGAAAGATTATAAACTATCATACCTAATGCCTCTCATGATCTGGCATCGTAGTATGTCCCAATATGTGGACGTATTTAGTAGCATCAATAATTTTTATTTCTTCTAGAGGAATCCTAAATAAAATTCAATAATTAGTATTAAATAAAAAAATGAAAAATTTCATTAAAATACCTCTAATGTGATTAATACCTTAAATTGGCTAGTCATCCAATGAGTAATCAACTGTCAGTACTGTTCTAATGGACAATCATCCACAATAGGGACCGTCTATAACTCTATGCCCACTCTAGCATGCTATCCAATTTACAACTCATGCTTATAAGATCTCCAAATCTCTCTTAAATCCTTTAGACGTGCTGGACATGCACCCTCACCATCGAGGAAATTAAGCCACAGTTGACACCAAAATATTAATTCATATAAATACCAAAATTAATATAATACATTAAATACAATAGATTTTTGTTACCCATATCTCTGCCCAAGCTTTATCCTTGACTTCATTTAGAAGTTGTCTCTATGAGAGTGGTTTGATAGAAATGATGTCGGAGTATCTAGAAATCATCGCAAAAAAAAACTCTGAATTTGCTGCCCTGATTTTTTAATCATCTGACTATCTTTATTGTAGTCCACCATCAACTATGTGTGGCGATTCCACACCGCACGCATGCGTGTACGCCCCTGACCCTGCCTTATGTCAGTAGATGTATCTGTTATGAAATAAAAACAAATATTTTATCAATGCATGTTATAATGAAAATAAATATTGGGGTAAATTTTTTTTAGGGTTGTATAAGTACACGTACAGTAGTTTGATCAATGGGCGCCGCTGGATCCACAGAAACTGAAGGAACACCCAGTACAAATGGAGTGGGTCCCAATTTATGCTCTGTAGGGAAAGACTATGATGAAGCAAGAGTCGAAGAAGATGGACTATAAATGCTCAGATCGAAGGAATCAGATGTAAAATAAGATGATAGCGATGGTTGGACGAATGTTAGATGGGTAGTAGGAATCATCATTGGATATGGTACAGATGGGTCAGGAGGCTCAGATGTAGACGGTGGTGAAAAAATGGGAGGCCTAAATATCCTATGTGTCCCTAACGACACACTTGGATCAGAATGTGGGATGGATGGTATGTCAGTGGGAGGGGAATGGTCTAATCGGGTATGCTGACCAGATCGTCTAACTCTCATACCACCCTCCTCATACGAACACCCTGAGTACTGAGACCACTACTAGGCTGCTCATCAAATTACTATTGCCTAATAGATGGATCCTGAATTTTTTTTAAAAAAATTAATCACAGGATATTATATAATATTTAAATATATTTATTTGAAATAAAATAATCACTATAGGCATTAGTGGTGGAATGCACAACTCAGTCATGAGACGATTGTTGTCCATAATCTATTTTCGTCGCCTCCCTTCAATTGGTTCCATTTCCTACATTTGAAAACAAATATGGAAGTAAATAGAAAAGGATAACTAATGTAAAACTTAGAAAAGAAAATAAATGAGAGGGAATAGGGTGATTCATGGATAATTTAACTAACCATTGTTTTAGGTGATCTTGAACAAGTATATAACGAGGTCAATAAATTTTAAAATATGTAATAATGAAATTTATTTTTTAGTAGGATAATTATTTCCTAAGTGTCATCAGTCTATTAAAGTCATGGAACATTGATTCTACCAAATTCATAAGTGGTAAAGAAGTTGTCAAAATTACAGAAAAAATTAATTTCTTTACCCTAGGTAGATGATGCAGGTTTCAATAAATGTTTTGTAGAAGAATACAATCCATCCTGACATTACCTGGTAAAATTTTAAAGATAAGTATTAGAGTTATAAAATTTTTATACAAATCACAGTTTATGCATTGAAATTTTCAACAAATTAGAAATGTAGATTTTGTAGGTTTGAATACAGTTCAATTCCAAATAAGAAAATGTAGTTCAAATAAACTTTCAACCAATAAACATTGAAAATTCACATAAAGGTCAAGTCAGATACAACATATCTATAATCAATATCAAATCAATTTGAATTGTACAAACCTTAAGATTCCAAGTCGTGGTAAACCAAAATAATTGAGAACATAAATGGATGATTTTATATATTTTCCACCACAACTTCAGGTAGACAGTCAACTCTGACAATTGAGCTGTTGGATTCATCAAAAGCAATAAATGGATAATTTCCAATGGTAGTAGGGATGGTGTCAATTCCATCATCACAATAAAAAATATGTCTTGGAATTACTTCAATAATGACACCAAATTTAGGTCAAAGATGGTCTTTGACATAAAAAAAATTTGTTTCTCTATTGATGCCAATATATATGGTTCATCGGTAGTAAGAGTGAAAGTCAAATTAAGTACTTGAAAATTCACAATCATCAATATATGTTCCCTGCCTCATCATCGAATCAAACCACTTAAATTTCATCAGTGTGACTCATCCATGAGAATAATAATCCAATATTATTATTTTTCCAAGGACTCTGTAATAACTGACATTTTCAAATCAAGGTCCAATATCTGATGCACTAGCATAATAGTCTGTTGTTCTAGTAACCATAACACCATCATTTTGTGTTCTCATGTTCTTTTCTTGTTCACTGATAATAAATTTGTACCCATTGATAACGATTGATTTACAGTCATGAACCACTATATTAGGACCAAAAGCCAAAGCTCTTATTTCCTCAGAGACAGAGTCAGTAGAAAAACTCAATACCTAAAATATAAATCAATATTAAACTTAATTAATTATTGTTTTAAATAGTTTAAACAGTGATATTATTACCCTCAATTTTAACCAACCAGAAAACTCTTTGCTATGAAAAGTCTCCGCTTTTATCAAAGATAAAGAATGAAGCTTTCTATTTATCATCACTTTATGTTCCCTATAGATAAAAATAGGAATAGATTAATATATATATATATATACGATATAAATATAAAATTTACTTATAAGATGTAGTCATCAAACAAATCACAGTTGAACAAAACTGTGTGATGTGCCTTCACCTGCTCTTGAATTCTTAATGTCATCAATGTATATGATCCAAGAATTCCTCCTGTTTGAGGTAGTGATAGAAAACTGGGTTCAATTTTATCATACTATTCTTCTTCATTTATCATTGGTCTATTCATTCTTGTAGTAAGATCAGAAAAATACATAGAGCAAAAATCCATACATTCCTGATCCAAGTAACTATTCACAATAGAACCTTCAGGATGATTCCTCTTACAAATATAATACTTTAATGTGTACATATTTATTTTAGTTGGATACATCCAATGAAAAGAAATAGGTCCTCTGAGAAGTATTTTAGTTGGAATATGGACAGTCAGATGCAGTATGCATGTGAAAAATGATGGAGGAAATATTTTCCTAAACTCACACAAAATTAATGGGGAATCTACCAACCTTTTTTTGCAAAAAGACTTGGAAAAATTTTTAGAATAAAGATATCTAAACAAATGGAACAACCAAATAACAGTCACCCTTACATTATTGGAAAAAAAGATAACGAATTTCTATTGGAATCAACTCATGCATAAGGATGTGATAATCATGAGTCTTTAAAGATTTTAGCTTCAACTCTCTTCTGTTGATCCATTTGGATATGTTGCTTGAATAACCATTAGGAAAATGACTAGTCTTTAGTACTTCCAGAAATTGATTTTTTTCTGTAGGTGTCATCACATAAGAAGCACATGGAAGTTGCCATTTATTTTCCCTAGTATGCTCAGGATGCAATTCCGGTCTGATGCCCCAATCCACCAAGTCACACCGAGACCGTAAATAATCTATTATGTTTCCCTTAACATTTAGAAGAATCAAAAGTAACATTTCAAATATATATTTTTTTAATGTGCATTACGTCTAAGAAATGACATAACAAATTGGTTGACCAATAAGGAAAATCAAAGAAGATACTTCTCTTCTTACAATTGTAATAGGTTTTAGTGGAAACATTCTTTCTCTTTCTAGATTTCATTTGACCCTTCCCAAATGAAAATCTAAAATCTTTCAATTCATTAAGCACATCAGTTCTAGACATACACTGGGGTGGATAATCAGTCTCCATGGTATTTTCAAATCTTCTACAATTATTTCTATATGGATGGTCCATTGGAAAGAATCATTGATGTCCCATAAAACTTAAACTACAATGATGTTTCAGCCTTTTGGATTTTTTATTCTTCATAAAAATAGGACATGATAGTGTTCCCTTTTTTCTCTATCCAGACATCATTACATATGAAGGAAAATCATTGATCATCCACATAAGTGCATCACGCATCTGAAATATTTCTTTCAAACATGCATCGTATGTGCACACACCCACATCCCAAGGAAGTTTCAACCCTTTTATTAAATGATGCATGTATAATACTATATCATTGTCAGGATAATAAGGGATAGATATGAGTATACTCTTGAAAGTCAAAGGTTATTTCATACACAACCATGGAGGAAGATTATAAATGTGTATAAAAATTGGCCATGTGCTGTGAAACGTAAGCATATTCCCAAACAGATTAAAACCGTCACATGAAAGACCCAGCCTCACATTACACATGTTAGCTTCAAAATAAGAATATAGAGCATCAAATCTCTTCCATGAAAATCCACCTACAGGGTGAACCAACTCATCATTATTTTTCTTTATCTCTGTAACATGTCATCACATTTTTATTGATATTTCATCAGACATAAAAATATTACGGAGTCTGGGGATCAATGGAAAGGGCCACATTACTTTATATGGCACACGGGATGGTGTTCCATCAGCTTTTGGCTTCTAGTGGTATGTGCCACATTTTATAAAATCATTTCATTTAGTATATTACTTCTAGAATAAACTACATTCTTTTGGGAAATCATGAATTTCTTTCCTTGAAAATCCATGTTCCTCAACTAACTTCTATTCCATATAGTGGTTTGAGGGAATATCTGCATCATCTAGAATAAATCCCTTCAAGAAGGTAAAAATGTAATCGATGGCAGTATTATAAATCCCATACATAGTTTTCCCATGAATCAATGGGATTTAAAATTACAGATTTTTCATTTTACTGCATTATCAATATACTGGAGTCATGGAAGCATCATTCAATTTTTTTACCCTGACTACATCATCATTTTCATTAGATACATCATGTGTTCTCATATAGAAATCTTCTTGGGTCGGAATATTTCATTTTTGATGATGATGAATAAATGGAAACCATTTATATAACAAATTCTCCAATATAGTCATCTCATTTGGATCATCAGAAATTTGAGATGTCATTTTCTCCCTATTGTGATACCACACATAGTATTTTTCATGAAAATAAAATTTGGTTATGTGGTAGTTGAATTCTTTACGGATCAACCATGGTATTCCACCACACTTGTAACAGGGGCAGTGTATGTGACCACTATCTGAAGCATTGTGAAATGAAAAATCTAAAAAGATATCTAAATTATTTTGAAAATTTCTTTATATCCAATTGGTTTCATACATCCAACTTCTATCCATTCTTTAAAAAAATGTATAAGTCATTTCCTCAAAATAAATTCAAAAGAATTAAATTTTATTGAAAATATATTGAAGTAAACGAGAATAGTTCACTTTATATGAAACCATAATTGACACACTACTCTATATGAGAATCATAATATAAAAGACAAAAAAATATGATATTTATAAAAAAATATCGTTGTACAACAATACACAAGTGTACAAGATCATGTACACTTGTGGAGGAGAATTTTATAGGGGTGAAAGGGGTCTAGGGGGTGGCGGGGCTATCTAGGGGGGTCGAAGGTGTCTAGGGGTGGGGGGCTATCTAGGGGGTCAGGGTGTCTAGGTGGGTAGGATGTCGATGGGGGTAGGGGCTGTCCAGGAGGGTATGGGGTGTCCAGGGGGGTGGGCGGGCTATCCATAGGGGTGGCGATGCATTTAAGCGGGGTTGGGGGTGTTCAGGGGTGTGGGGGACTTCCATGGGTAGGGGGGCTGTCCAGTGGGGTATGGGGTGTCCATGGGGGGTGAGCGGGGTGTCTAGGGGGTGGGTGGGGCTATCAAAGATGGTATAGGGTGTCCAAGGGGGTGGGCGTGCTGTCCATGGGGGAGGCAGGGGTGTCCAGGGGGTGGGTGGCCTATCCATGGGGGGTTTTCGGGCTATCCACGGGGGTGTCGGGGCAGTCCAGTGGGACCAGGGTGTCGGGGGGGGGGATTCTTTACAAGGGGTGGGAGGAATCAGGGGGGATGGGGGTGTCTGAGGGGTGGTGGGAGGGTGTCCAGGGGGGGCTGCCTACGATGGTGGAAGGGATTTCTATGGGGTTGGGGGTGTCCAGGGGTGGTGGGTGGGGGGCTTTCCAGGGAATGGAGGGGGGGGGGGGTGTCCAGGAAGTATGAGGTGTCTAAGGGGGTGGCCAAGTTATCCAGGGGTAGCGTGGGTGGCAGGGCTGTCCAGGGGGTATGGGGTGTCCAGGGGGTGGGTGGGCTGTCCACAGGGGGTGGTTGGGCTATCCACAGGGGTGGAAGGGTTGTCTAGTAGGGTCGGGGGTGTCTAGGGTAGTGGTGGGGGGGGGGGGGATTTCCAGGGGTGGGGTTTCCAGGGGGATGGTGGGTATCTTGGGGGTGGTGGGCGGGTGTCCAGGGGGGTGGGAGGGCTATCCACAGGGGTGGGGGTTGTCCACAGGGGGAGGGGGGTGTCCAGGGGGTGGGCGGGGCTGTCCACGGGGGTGGTGGGGTTGTCCAGGGGGGTCAGGGTGTCCAGGGGAGTGGGGGGAGGGGTGTCCAAGGGGTACGTGATTTCCAGGGGGTGAGCGGGCTGTCCAGGGGGTGGTGGGGCTGTCCTGGGGGGTATGGGGTGGTTGGGTGTGCTGTCACTGGGGGTGGAGGGGCTGTTCAGGTGGTACATGATGTACAGGGGGTGGACGAAAAGTCCATGGGGGTGGGGGGGGGGGGGTGCATGGGGGTATGGTGTGTCCAGAGGGGTGGGAAGGCTCTCCATGGGGGTGGCGGGGCTGTACAAGGGGTCGGGGGGTCCAGGGGGTGGGGGGATTTCTAGGGGTGGGGGTGGGCTGTCCAAGTGGTACGAGGTGTCCAGGGGGTTGGCGGGATTTCCAAGATGGTGGGAGGGGGGGGGGGGGGCTGTCCATGGGGTACATGGTGAGTGGGAAGGCTTTCCACGGGGGTGGTGGGGCTATCCAGGGGGTACATGGTGTCTAGGGGGTGGGTGGGCTATCCACGGGGGTGGCAGGGCTGTCTACCGGGGTGACAAGGCTATCTAGGGGGTGGGGGTATTTGGGGGGGGGGGGGGGTTTCCAAGGGAGTGGGGGGGGGGGGGGGGGCTGTCCAAGGGGTGGGGGTGTCCACCCCCAAACTAGGGTCGTAATATCCAATATTTATCCAATTCTAGCATGATTTCAAGCCTATTATAGATTACAAAGAAGATTTTTTTTGTAGACCATTAATATCATACATATAAATTACAACACACCCAATTGTAAACACACCACCAAATATCATACATTGATCAGATTTTATGAGCCATGTTTTGATGGGACAATGCTCATAAAAGTATAAGCCTTGTTATATGATTAGGTGATATGGAGATATACGAATATTAAATTTGTATGAGATCAATATGGATAGTGGATAATAACATGAGTGATATTTCTTTGCAGAAATCACTTCTTCTTGGAAAGGTAAGAGTGAGTGTTGGTATGGAACTTCAAGAAAATTCTTAACACCTGAAAGCAACTATACATTGTTAATATTTGATTCCTATTTTTTGTAAATTATTGGAGTGGACAACCCACCCCCCTCCCTGGACAACCCACACCCCCCATACCCCTGTAGCCCCCCTACCCCCCTACACCCCTACACGGATAGCCCCCCCCCCCACATGAACACCCATCACCACACCTGGATAGCCCACCCCCTCCTCCCTAGACAACCAACACCCCCTCCCCCACCTGGAAAACCCACCCCTACCCCCTTGGACAGCCCACCCACCATTGAAAAACCACACCCCCTCCCCCACCTAGATAGCCTACCCACCACCACCCTTGGACAACCCACCCCCTTCCTGGACAGCCCACACCCCCTCCCTTGCAGCCCCCCCCCCTTGCAGCCCCCCCTAGACAACCCCCCCCCCCCCACCTGGACATCCCACATCCCCTCCCAACCCCACTGGACAAACCCCCTCCTTGGACAGCCCATACCCCCTCCCCCACCTGGATAGCCCCCCCCAAGATAACCCACCCCTCCCTGGACAACCCCCCCCCTCACCTGGACAACCCACCCCCACCTAGACACCCCCACCCCCACCTGGACAGCCCCCCCCCTCCTGGACAGCCCCCCCCCCCCTCCCTGGACACCCACACCCCCTCCCCCACTTGGACACCCACCCTGACCCCATGACCATCTCACACCCCTCCTTGGTACAGACTATACCCCCCTCCCCCACCTAGACAGCCCCCCCCCCCCCAGGATAGCCCACCCCCTCCCTGGACAGCCCATACCCCCTCCCCTGCAGCCCCCACCTAGATTGCCCCCCCATCTGGACATCACACCCTCCATCCATGGACACCCCACTCCCCCTCCCCCACCTGGAAACCCCACCTTGGCCCCCCTGGACACCCCCACACGCCTCATTGGAAAAGCCCATACCCCCTCCCCCCACACCCCTCCCCCACACCCCTATAGCCCCCCTACCCCCTACAGCCCCTACCCCCTGGACAACTCACCCCCCACTTGGACAGACCCCACACCTGGAAATCCCCCTACACCTCCTACAACCCCCTTAGGGTAATTTTATTTAAAATCATTTTATTCATTTAGAAAGACAAACTATCATGCATTAACCATTTCATTCCAAACAACCCATTCAATTTATCAAAACATGATAAATTCAATTTATATAGCTCTATGGGTCACATAGAAAATTTCATTGGGGAAAGGGGAATTCAACTACATTGTTAATTCCGATTTGAAAATTAGGTCATCCACTTAAGAGGGGCGGTGCTATCTAGGAGGTTTGGTGGTGTCCGGGGGGAGGGCTGTCTAAGGTGGTGGGGGGGGGGTTTCCAAGGTGGTGGAGGGTTTCCAGGGTGTGGGGGGTTCCTAGGAGTAGTGGAGGTGGTGGTGGGGGGTGTCCATGGGGGGTGAGGGGTGTCCAGGGAGGTTGGGGGTGGGGGTTTCTAGGGGGGTGGGTGGAGGGGGTTGTCCAAAGGGTGGGGGTGTCCAGGAGGGTGGGGGGAGGAGGCTGTCGAAAGGGTGGAGGGTGTCCAGGGGGGTGGGATGGTGTCCAGGGGGTTGGGCTCTCCATGGGAGGTGAGGGGTGTCCAGGGAGGGTGGGGGTGGGGTTGTCCAGGGGGTGGGGGGTGAAGGGGGGTGGGGCCCTGTCCAATGGGGGTGTCAAGGGGTTGGGGGTGTCCAAGGGGTGGGAGGTGTCTAGGGGGTGGGGTGGGGGGGTTTCGCAATTCCAATCCATCATCCAACCAATGCCAACATCCAAATCCAATTTTCAACAAAACTAAAGTTCAAAAAACATAAAACAAACCCTTTAACCCCTGCACTAAACAAAACCCACTAAACAAACCCTTTACCATGTTTGAAGTGTAGAACAAAAAATCATAAAACAAACCAAAGGGTTCGGTACTCTAAAGATAACATGAACTCTAATTTATCCAGAATCAAAACAACAAACAGAAAAAGGGGAAGAACACCAAAACTAAGGTAACACTTACTACTTTTAAGTATAGAAATAAAAATTTTGTTTGATTGAAGATGGATCTATGGATGGAAGTAGTTTTATGACAGAGAAGACATTGGGAGGGGCTATGGATTAGGTCTGTAATTGGGCCGAGGGGGAGCTGGGGTGCTGGGTATTTGGGGGAAAACATTACCATTAGTTTTTAAAAACTGTTGGTATATCTTAGAGAAAATATTTATTCCCCAACGGTTTTAGAAAAATGTTGGGAAATCTTATGCATTACCAACATTTTCTTCAAACTGTTGGCAAATATTGCCTTCTTTTACACTATAACAACAGTTTTAAGAAATCATTGGTATATTACCATTGGGAAAACACCGGATTCCATTAGTGTTATTTCCTACCTTTTGTTGAGAATTACTAAATCATGAAAGATTATCACAAGGTAAAGTATCTAATTGTTCTATTTTTTGTGGTTCAAGGGGTGTTTGGATCATGATTTATCTTCCTTTGTTTAGGTGAGATATTAACCATGATAAGATAATAAACTGAAAATATTTTGGAAAATTATTATTGAATAATCTAGTAACATATAAATAAGGGAGAAGATAATGATATGAGGGGAATATTTTATTAAATTTGTTTGTAATACTTTCAATGATGATAATCAAAATACTTCTCATTCCATAACATAAAGGATTATGTTTTCAAGAAGTCTAGAAATTATCTAGTGAGAGAGAATCAAAATAATCACATATAAAATACATGCTATAAAGGTAATGTATTGAATTTAAAATAAACTTTGGTCATATCACATGGTGTAGTATCTTTTTATTATTATTTAATTTTATGATAAGAATAATTTTATAATTCTTGATATTAAATAATTTTAATGGGAAATATATTATATGTGTAGATAATTGATATTTCATAACCTTGAGATTTAGTTAAATGATTGGGTTATTGTGATCATATTAGTTTTATGATATTATTTGTCACACACACACACACACATATATATATAAAAGATAGTGTGATATCTGTTAAGAGGTGATTTTTTTTAATATTGCTAAAATTCTTGAAATTGAATATAAAATATAAGGACGATAATATTAAGTAAGCACTAAAAAATTCCTGATTAATTTTTTACCGTACTTACTTCAAATTAATTAATTATAGAAGTAATGTTTCATAGATACTATTAGCTAGTTCTTATATATTCCTTGATTCTCAAACCATTTTCATAACAAACTAGTTAATTAAATATAGAATTATAATGGTTAATTTTGAAAGATAATAGTTTGGGGCATAAAAAGATCATCTTATTTGTAGGAGGTTTGAATGCCTTGATGCCAAGAATTTAGTTTCCTTTGAACTGTTTGTAGAGAATACACTTTTTTTACATGTTTCAGTCCAAACCCACTATCATATCTGGTTTACAACTAATCCATATTTTAAATCTCACTGATCTCTCAACTGAAGTGTGTACACATATACTTCAGAATATTCTTATGCTGATATGAAACACCTCATAATGATTTCACACATAATAGTGACACAAAGCTGAGTTTTCACCCAATATATGAAATAAACTTCACTACATTCCAATTTCTTTATAGAGAGCCCTTTTTTTAGCTATATTTCTTTGTTTGTGAACTGCATTACACCCTTCATGAGATCTTGTGAACCGTATAGCGTGGGTACACTAAAAAAATAATTAAGTTCCCAAAAAGATGACGACTCATGAACCACCACTTTTTTGAATGATACATTACATCACAAATGGAGCTCCTCAAGAATCTAAACATCCTTTGTTAATTGAAATCTCTCATGAACGACCTCCTTTGTGAACCACCACCTTCTCCAACAACTTTATGACATAGTTTAATTATTTTAGTGATGATTATGTCTAATTAGTTTTGATATTTTTAATAATGTTATTAGGGGTCCTTTATATAAGAAATTAATCATGAAAACCCCTATAATAATAATTACAGTTAATTCCTTTATGATTTAGCCTTCACCGTGTATTGTACTCACTATGTAGTCTATATAGTGAAAAATATTCTTGTGGTGGGCTCTAAAACACCACCTTCAACTGTAAATTAAGAACTCCCATTAAAGATTCATTTCACTCACTACCTTCATACATAAATGATGAACAACCTTTTTAGTTCACATATCATAATTACTATATGAAATCTATGATTTTTTTGATTCATCTTCATAGCTTCACATCCTTATTATACAGTTTTCATGGAAAAACTCTTATGTGGTCAAAATACCATTGATAGAAAACCCATAGTGAAATTATTTAGGTACTATGGGGTCCACCAATTTTTCTATTTAGGAATATTTTTTTCCATACAACAGCTCCTGATTATAATTCCAAAAATATGGAAAACACTAAGAAAATATGCCACTATAAAAAACCTTGCATCAGAAACAACCATACGATAATTTTGTCAACCATCTTTGTCAACAAACAAAAACAACCCAAAAAAACTACAAATTTACCTTGTTGGATATTATACCAACAGTATCCCCCTTTAGGTTTGTTGAAAACTATTAACCCTTTGATACCAATTTAATGATTTTGTTTCCAAAGTGTTGACAACTCATTGTACTCTTCCATCTTCTATGAAAATTCTCTTCTTACAATTTTAGATAGTGATCAAATATTTACTCAACATGCACTCTAAGACCACCTAATCAGTGCTCATAATGATAAAAAAGAGTATTATGAAATGTTCATCAATGAATCACTTCTTTCCCAAAACAGAAAAAATATTTCATCATTAACCCTATTTGTTGGGATATATAAGCTTTTATCTAACATCTTCAACATATTAATATTTAACCCCATCCCCTTTATTGCTGCACGCCCTATCAATTACTCCCCTTGTATTGATCAATAAAATTTGTCCCCCTTTTTCAGTGAACCCAAATGTCAGTTATTTGAGGTATTGAATATGGTAAATAACACATATTAGCACATAGAAAAAATACACCATACCTCAAGGTGAGATGGTTCCACTTAAACTCTTATTCAAATGTGGGAAGTCAATTAAACTCCATGAGTCAGTAAATTCCACTGAAATGACTCTTGTTAAGACCTTCATCAGAATGTCTTCAACCTGTAGTTATATAGGCACATATTTCAACTTTATATGACCATGCTTCACTTTCTCCATGATTAAATGATACTGATTTCAATGTTAATATTCCAGGAATGTTGGAATTGATTTTTTCTAAGTCTTATAGAACTTGAATTATCACAACATATAGAATTCATTTTAACTCCCATATTTTCAAGTTATTGCTTCAACCATAATAACTACCTATATGCTTTAGTGGCCAAAATATATCTATATTACTTAGTGATAAAAAAATGAAATCTTATTTCTTTATTATCCAATACGTACAAAATTTTACAAGATAGAGTGTACCACCTTCTGAAATGGACACTTCTATATCTATATAGCCCAAAAACTCTTACTGAGATTTTTCATTATACAACGAATCAAAATCCACGATGCCCTTGATATAATTAGGTATTATTTTTCACTATAAGTATGTTTACTTGGTATTTATTTGATACCATGATGATTGGAATTTGGAAAAAACAATATTAGGTCATTTCATTTTTATGTAAAATTGACTAATAACGATCTACCTATATTCTAGAACATTAACCTCTTTTCAATCATTATCTTATGATAGTTTCAATTGGGTATCCTCTGGAGTTGTCATTTACTTGGAATTGTCCATTAGAAATATTCTCATAATCTCCTTGGAATATTTTTATTGAGCAATTAATGTTCCATTTCTTCCCTACATTACTAATAAACCAAATAAAAACCACAGTTCTCCAATCATTGACATTTCAAACTTAATTTTCATGAATTCTGCGAACTTCTTGCATTTTTCTTCATATGGTCCACCAAATATTTTGTCATTGACATAAAATAACACTATCATCCTTTGATCACTCTTATTTCAGAAATAGAGATTTAAATCAAATCCACCACATTGAAAATCATGTATCTTAAAAAAATGATTAAGTTTTTAATACAACAATCTTGGTGTTTGCTTCAACCCATATAATGCCTTACTTGGATGAACAAATGTTTTATCATCTTCATGAATGATAAAACTATCTAGCTACTTGATATACACTTCTTCTTCTGGAATCCCATTCATAATCATTGACTTGACATCTATATGGAAAACATTAAAAATTTATTTCACTACTATGGATAAAAATAGGTGAATAGTATCAAGCCTTGAAAAAGGTAAAAATATCTCAAAAAACAACGATTCCCTTGATCTTAGAGTATGAATTTAACACTATTCATGGTTTGTTTTAAAATAATAATCCATATTCATCTAGTTTATTCTGTAAGACCCATTTAGTCCTGATGACATTCTTATCTGATGGTCTCAAAACTAAATCCTAAGTCTGATTATTTTTAATTTTTTAACGATCTACATTCATAGCCGAAACCCAATTCTCATCTCCTACCACTTTTTCAGAACATTTAGGATCTACCAGAGATAAGAAATATGTCTAATGTAAATAACTCATTCTACATGTTTTATTTGGAACATCCTGATCACCGATGATGTTTTTACAATCAATTTCAGTTGAAATATTTGGAATAAACATTATCCAATTCTACTTCCCCTATGTTTCTTTCCTCCTCATCACTATCATTAGGAAAATATTCACTATGTTGTTTAATAATCTATTAATTTTATACTATAGTGACATCATTTCTCTCAATAAATTTTCCATGTCTCTTGTTGAAGCATTTATATGATTTAGTTTTCTCGGAGTGACCAAGAAATATCTCTATATACCAAGAGATTAAAAATTACTTTGATTAACCTTACAGAGGATAAATCAATTACATAATTAAAAATCTAAAGTATTTTATTGTTTTATTCCTTCTGAACCATAGCTCCTCTGGAGTCTTTGATACTTTTGAAAACAATAAATATCTATTTTATATTCAGAATGATTCCAATCCCAACTAGAGAAATGGGATTTGAAGCCCCCTGACACGGGAAGACACCTTTGGCGGCACTGGGATTTAAAAAAAATGCTCTGATGCCCCCTCCCCCGCCCCTCCCCTTGCGAAACCCTACCCCGTGCCCCCTCCCCTTGATCTCCACCGCCTGTCCCTCATCTTCTTCCTCCCTCACCACCCATCCCCTCGCTGCCCTCCACCCCTCGCCGCCCTCTGCCCCCTCCAACCTCCACCCCCTCTGGCCTGCGGCCTCTGGCCTTCACCCTCCACCCTCCGCCCTCCGGCCTCTGGCCTCCACCCCCTCAGCCCTCCGCCCTCAGCCCTCTACCCCCTCACTGCCCATCCCCTGTCCCATTTCCACCCTCCACTTAGTCTCTCTAACATCCCTCATCCCCTCCCTCTTCATCCCCCCCCCCCTCGCCGCACCATCACCGCCCGTACCCTCCCTCACTGTCCCGTCCAGTGCGGCACTGCTGCCGCCCCGTCCCCTCCCTCCCCGCACGGCTACTGCTCGTCCCCTCGTTGCTGCCGCCCGTCCACTCCGGCTCCACGTTGTCCTCTATCCCCTCCCTCATCATCCCACCCTTGCTGCACCATCTCCCCCTCACTGCCTCCTCTCCTCCAGATCACTGCTGCCGCCGCCACCTGTCCCCTCCCTCGCCACACCGTCTCCATCTCCGGCTCCCCTCCACTGCCTCTCCTCTCCCCTATAGCACCACCTTCGGCTCCCCTCCCTTCCAGGTTTGTAGCGCAATCATGTATGACATGTGCTCTCACTTACATTCCTTTATCTATTATCTTATTTATTATTCAGAGATATAATTTGATTATTTTATTAATGGTCCACAAGAAATTGGTTAGTATTTATTTTAAATATATTTGATATTAAAAATGAATGTAATATGTCTAGTGTAATTGTTTGTTATATAGATATTATTATGGATAAGATTTGGATTGATATTCAAAATCAAACATCTAGAGAATATTTCAATGGAATTATGCGATTTATTCACTTCACTAGAGGATTTGTAAGTGACTATAATAGTAGTCCATATAGAAAATGTGCTAATAGATATCATTTAAAATAAGATATTGTGAGGGAGCACCTATTCTTTAATGGATTTCTGAAAAATTTTAAGAGTTGGACTCATCATGGAGAAGAATATGTTCATTTTCAAAATACGGATGCAGTTAAAATGGATGTTAATGCAAGGATGAATGATCCAATGCATGAAATGCTTATTGAAATGGTACATGTGTTGGATCCTAAAGGCATTAGCATCCGGAATCTTGAGACCAGTGAGATAAATAATTGCTCTAGGTTAGAACGTGATTCGAGAGTGTTTTATGAATCACTTGATGATGCAAAAACAGAATTATATCTTGAATGTACTTCTTACAATAAATTGTCGTTTATCAGGGAGTTGTTGCATTTTAAGGCTTTGAATTAGTGTTCAGACACATCATTCGACATGCTGTCGGTGTTATTGAAAAAGGTTCTTCCTGTCAACTCTATGATTCCCGAGTCGTATTACCATGCTCGTAAGTTGACATAGAACTTAGGTCTTACATATGATACCATAGATTCATGTGAAAAAAATAGTATGTTGTTTATAAAGGAAACTACCCATTTGGATATTTTTACAGTTTGTGGTGTTTCTAGGTGGAAAGAGAACATGGGAAATCAGACTCATCAAAGTCATATTTCGATATAGTGGAAACCGATTGCTGTAAAGAAAATGAATTAATTTCCCCTTAAACTGAGGTTTAGTAGTTTTTTTATGTCATATAAAGTTTCTAATTTAAAGAGACGGAATGCAGAAAGAATTCATGAAAGTGATATGTTAACCCACCCGGTAGACTCTCATGCATGGAAGGATTTTGATAAGAGACATCCCGACTTTGTTAAAGATGTTCGTAATGTCATATTTGAGTTGGAAGCAGATGGTTTCAATCCATTCAAGCCTATGATTAGAGAAACTCATAGTACATGACCCGTGGTGTTGGTTCCGTATAATCTTCCTTTATGTATTTGTATGAAGCAACAATTTATATTACCTTCCACTCTTATTGATGGACCTAGATGTCTGGGGTATGAGGTTGATGTTTACCTTATTCCATTGATTTATGAGTTGAATGAATTTTTGGGCGATGGTGTGATGAATTATGACTATGAAACGAATGAAATGTTCAAAATGCAGGCTTCTTTATTGTAGACAATCAATTACTTCCTGACTTATGCAAATTTATCAGGCTGAATTACGAAAGGGGAATTTGATTTCCCATGTTGCAATAAAATTAAAATATCTGTATGGATTAAACATTTCAAAAAATGGGCATACATGGGTCACAAACATTTTCTCCCCCCTCAGTACAAGTTCAGAAAGGACAGAGTGGCATTTTATGGTTCTAGAGAGTTCATCCCAGCACCAATGATCATGACAGGAGTCGAAATGTTATCGCATATTGAGGAAGAAAACTTCTTCATGGTATATGAAATTCAGTATTTGGTGGCTCATCCATTATATAATATTCATACTGCAGGTAGGCAGCGTAGTCACAATTGGAAAAAGAAATGTATTTTTTATAGTCTTCCGTATTGGAAAACTAACATTCTAAGGAATAATTTGGATGTCATGAACATTGAATTTTTTTTTGTGATAACATATTGTGGACCATTTTAGGTGTCAGTCGAAAATAAAAGGACCATGTTAATGCACGTCATGATTTGGAAGAAATGGGTTTAAGGAAACATTTAAATTTATAGTTAGATGAGTGAAATAAGGCATATATGCCTGGTGTAGAGTATACGATGAATACAAAGGAGAAAGAGACATTTCTTTCCATTTTGAAGATGCTTAAGGTGCCTGATGTTTACTCTTCTAATATTTCAAAGTTTGTGAATATGATGAGCAGGACATTGTAAGGGTTAAAAAGCCATGACAATCACATACTACTTCAACGGTTGATTCCAATCACAATTTGTGATTGTTTATCCCCCAATGTTGTTCAGCTGTTGATTGAGATGAGTAATTTTTTTAAACATCTTTGTTTAAGAAATCAACGAATGAGTGATTTAAAAAGTTTACAGGAGTGAATTGTACTTACGCTTTGTTACTTTGAGAAACTATTTACCCCCTCATTTTTTGATGTTATCGTGCACCAGACAGTGCACCTAACTGATGAAGTAATGGCTAATGGTCCTATTCAATTCAGGTGGATGTATTCTATTGAGTGGTATATGAGTACATTTAAATGATTTGTATGGAACAGAGCTCGTCCGTAGGCATCAATGACCAATGGTTATTTGATGGATGAGTGTACTATTTTTTTTGCAGAATATCTTATAGATGTTGAAACAAAATTAGATAAGGCCTCTCAGATTCATGATGGTCTAGTTGGAGAAGGAACCATATTTGATATGGATAACATTGAGTGGATACAAGCGCATCGATATATGTTGTCCAATACTCCATCAGTTGCACCATTAATGCAGTAAGTGTCTTATCACTTTTATTGTTTAGATTTTATAATTTTTTTTCATAAGTTGATCATTTAAACATCGCATTATCATTTTTAGGAAACACATTAATGAGATGAAATAAGAGATGTATCATGCGACTGAGTATCAAATTCAACAATCTCATTATGTTTCATTTCATGACTGGTTCAAAGATTATGTATGTATAATTTGATTTTCATTATGAGTGAATTATTATAATAATTTCTTTCTGCATAAATCATTATTGAATTCTATGAATTATGTAGGTTCATAAGCTGAGGGAGTTATGGGACCCCACACTAACTGAAGAATTTATCCAACTGGTTGAGGGTCCATCTATAACAACTCATCGTTATAAAGCTATATATGCTAATGGTTTTCCATTTCACATTAAAGATGTTGATGACAATCAAGCAACACAAAACAGTGTCATCGGTTGTCCATTCATAAATTTTGGTTATTACTTTGGTCAATTGATAGACATCATTGATGTTGTATACACACACAGTTTGAAGTACATATTGTTAAAGTGCAATTGGGTTGATCCAGTGCATGGATGTAAAGTTGATCAATATCAGTTTTCATTGGTGAATTTTAACTATATGTTATACAAAAATGAATGGGTTGATAATGAAACTTTCATTTTGACATCACATTCGGAAGAAGTATTCTTCATTACTTTGCCTTCTAATCCAAGTTGGAAAGTTGTGAAAATGTCCCGGTGAGGAGTGTCTTTATTTGAACAAGATGAACCCGATACTGTTTCGTTTGTTTCCCAACAGCTTGATCAACATACCATAGTTCAACTTGAAGAATATATTTTTTAGGTCAGAGTGGATGTTGAAGGAGAAACGGTCAATTTTTATGCTTAATGAAAGATATAATTTTTTTCCATCTATTCATTATTGAATGTCCAAGGATATCATAAATTATCTTACCATTTTATAAATCCTTGTAAGTTTTAATCCCCACTTTTGAAAGTTTACTCATTTATAAATATTTATGGTGATTTCTATTTTGGTATCTTCATGTTATTTTTGGTGTATATTCACATTGAGGTATTCTTAATTTGGTTCATGTGCTTCTTGAATTTTATTAATTCAATATGAAATTTGGCAATGAATTGATTGGTTTTGTACATAATTTATATATATGTTTTATTAACTCTATGATTTTTTAAAATCCATTCACAACTAATTATTAAATCCCTTTTTTTTATTAACAACTGTACAAGTTTTATTTTTTTTAAAAACAATCTAATTTATCTTCTGTACACTTTGGATAGTCCCTTTACTAATGTTTTCTATGACTGTTGGCATGTTAGTGAAAGAGGCAGCAGATCCACATCATCTATCTGAGCCATCTACATCTCAGGGTCAAGGTATGTTTGAATGTCATTGTGTCTATTTCTTATGTAATTGATAAACATATATATATTTATATTTATAACATCTGTCAAATTATATATATATTTTTTTTCAACAAGATCAGACCTGACTACTTCTTCCTCTCGTAAGAGAGGCCCAGGTCGTGGCATTTTATCAGGGAATTCCAACATAATGTTTGATGTTTCTTTTGATGGTATATTTCATCATGTGGGATTGAATGCCCCTGAATTTATTTTTATTATGGGTCATATCATACATGACCCACATTGATTTCCATTGACCACATGTTACTGGGCTTCTATCCCTCATAACAGATTAGATCGTCTTTGGAGGGAGGTTCAGGTAAGAAGACCATTTTACTTTCTTCCCGATGTATAAAAAATACTAACATATGGGATTTTTTTCATTAATAGAAAAATTTGAATGTATGCCCCGATGAGTTTCAGCCTGTGTGTATGAGTAAATGCCGTAAGATGTGGACAAATTATAAAGTCAAAGTCAAGTGGGATCCCTGGGTACCAAATGTGGGTGCCCCAGACATTCTGGAAAAAGTTCCGAGAGGTGTCCTCCTTGCTTAGTGGCGTGACTTAGTTACATATTGATCTACTGAGGGTGTTTTAGTTTGTATATTTATTTTGGTACATATATTTTCAAGAATGTTTGATTTGTTTGAAATTTGAATTAATTGAATGTAGGAGGTGTCATCATGCCATTCTGAGAATCAAGCGTTGCAGAGACCACCTCATAGGATCTGGACTTGTTACGTGTCTCAGATCCGACATGAGGTATTTATTATTCATTTTTTAATTTATTAATTAATTTGGTTTTGTGTTTATATTATAATCATATACAGTTACGGGAGCAAGGTGCAACGACTGATAAAATGTCGTTGTGGATGAGGACTCGTGATCAAAATGATCCAAAGGCTGTAGCAATGATAGTAAGTGATTGTACTCATTACCAATACTTACATAAATCTATATATTAACATATATATGTATATATATTTAAATATACCATAGGCTCAATTTGAAGCTGATTTAGAAAAACTACAGGAGGACCAGTGACAGCTTTTCATGCGAAGGGATGAGATCTTCTATAAAATTATTGTTCGGGAATGGCATTGATATAATTTGACCTATGGAATAGGGATTCCTCGTTCTGTCATATCACGCGCTATGGTTTTCGGTCCTACTATTGCTCAGATGACACAGCAGTTGTCAGATTTCGAGGCACGGCTGCACGCTTCTGAGGAGGTAAATACGCAATTGATCACTGAGGTTAGAGCATTACGGGAATATGTGCATCCAGGTGATGGTAAAGGGGATCATATAGCGCAGGTTTATAATGTATTTATTTATTTAATTTCTATTTTTTTGTTATGAAAATCATCATAATTTTTATTTGTTGTAGGCCCCTGGCCCACCAGATGGAGGTAGCAGTCATGACCATGCATGACACATCATATTCACGAGGTGTGTTTCTTTTTTTATTGGTGTGGTTGTTATTGATGTTTAGGTTGGGTTCCTAGTGAGAGTTTTTAAGATTTGGGGGCATCATGTGTGTTTTGGCCTTATGCAATGTTTGTGTGCACGAATTGAGAAGTAACCATGAAACTGATTAATGATTTGGATATTTTTAGTTCATTTTATTCTTTAATGTTTTCAATTTCATGTTCTGTGAATAGTTTTGAAAAAACCATGTGATTCCTAATAGAAACCATGGAACCTGTTTTTGGTGACTGAGCTCAATTTCACTATTTATAGGCCCTGGCCCATCCTGGACAACCCCCCCCACCCCGGACAGCCTCCCCCACACCCTAAACATCCCCTGCACCCTGGACACCCCCCACCAGACAACCCCCACCACGGGACAACCCCCCCCCCCCGCACCCCGGGTATCCCCCCCACCAAACAACCACCCGCACCCCAGATAGCCCCCGTCCCACGCACCCTAGAATTCATTAGGAAAATTGACCATTATTTCATTAGTTAAATTATTCATTAGGCCGTTAGGCCAATAGGGAAATTGGATAGTTGGCCAATTGTCCAATTAGATGTAGGCCAAATGGCCATTTGGCCATAAGCTATTATTCCAATTGTACAACTAGACAATAGGCCATTATTCCAATTGTTTGTTAGGCCACTATGACATTAGGTCATTAGGGCATTAGTTGAATTGGTAAATGTGAAATTTGACATTGGGTCATTAAGAAAATTGACCTTTAGTACATTAGGACAATTGATCGTTACGTCGTTAGGCCAATTAGAAATTAGGCCAACTGGCCATTAGGAAAATTAGTCATTATGCCCCCCACCACCAGATAACCCCCTACACCCCAGACAACCCCCACCCCCGAATAGTGCCCCACCTCGGATAGCCCCCCACCACCGGACAACCCCCCCCCCCCCATGCACACATTTCAAGCATGGTAAACACCTAAAAATGCATATTTATCCATGCCACACAAACTGCATAGCCAAATGATGTGTCTTCTCCTTGTACACCTAACGAATAATAATTAGGGTGTTTTCCTGGGTTTTCAAGTCATGCTGATGTCGTTCGATATGCATTTGACCTTTAAACGCATGTTTTGGACATTTAAGACATGTGGTGTGAGCTTTCGGTCACCGTGGTCACACGAAACCTTCGATTGATGTTCCATATGATCAACCATTTTACAATTCACCCACCCTTTGTGGTCATCCGATTTCATGGCATTCTGAGGTCGTTCGACTGGTTTTGATCACCCCACTCACACTTTTCAAACGCGCCAAAATGACGTGTAATGTTTGAATTCAGAGAAAAATGCTCAAAATGACTTTGAATCACACAAAAACAATAGTAATATTATTCGTGACATGTTGGATAAGACGGCACATCAATTAGACGTGCGGTGTGCACGATACAACCGAATATGTTGTTTCGAAGAGTTCGACGCACTCTAAAAGGGCTCGTTGGGTGGTCAAAACCATCCGAACGACCTCGGAATTCCATGAAATCATAATACAACAACCATGGTGTGAATTGTAAAATTTTTGGGCTGACGGTATGTCAATCGGAGGTGTCGTTTGACCGCGGTGACCAGAAACGCATTTATGGAGTCATAAAACGCCAAAACGACGTGTAATGGTCGAATTCAGAGAAAAAATGCTCAGAATGACTTTAAATCACATTGAAGCAATATGAATACTATTTTTGACATGTAGGAGGAGACATCACATCAATCAGACGTGCACTGTGCGTAGTACGACCAAATATGTTGTTTTGAACAGTTCGACGCGCTATAAAAGGGCTCGTTGGGTGGTCAAAACGACCCGGACAACCTTAGAATGCCATGAAATAATAAGACAACAACCATGGTGTGAATTTTAAAATGGTCGGGTAGACGGCACATCAATCGGAGGTTCCATTTGACCTCAGTGACCGAAAATGCATTTCTGGAGTCATAAAATGCCAAAACGACATGTAACAGTTGAATTTTGAGAAAACATGCTCATAGTGACTTAAAATCAAACTAAAACATTATAAATATTATTCGTGGCTTGTAGGAGGATAAGACACGTCAATTAGACATGCAGTGTACATGGTACAACCAAATATGTTGTTTTGAACAGTTCAACGTGCTCTAAAAGGGCGTGTTGGGTGGTCAGAACTAGCCGAACAACCTTAGAATGCCATGAAATCTTATGAAAACAACCATGGTGTGAATTGTAAAATGGTCGGGCAGACGGAATGTCAATTAGAGGTTTAGTTTGACTGTGGTGACCGGAAACACATTTCCTGAGTCATAAAATGCCAAAACGACGTGAAACAGTCGAATTCAGAGCAAACATGCTCATAATGACTTAAAATCACACAAAAACAATAGTAATATTATTTTTTTCATGTAGGAGGAGATGACACATCAATTAGACATGCGGTGTGCACGGTACGACCGAATATGTTGTTTTGATCAGTTCAACGCGCTCTAAAAGGGCTCGTTGGGTGGTCAAAACCAGCCGAACAATCTCATAATTCCATGAAATCATATTGAAACAAAAATTGTGTGTATTGAGAAATGGTCGGGTAGATAGCATGTCAATTGGAGGTTTCTTTTGACCGCAGTGACCGAAAATGCATTTCCGAAGTCATAAAACGCCAACACGACGTGTAACGGTTGAATTCCACGTAAATGTTCTATGAATGATTTGAAATCACACAAAAAAAATAGGAATACTATTCAGGACATGTAGGAGGAGATTAAATGGAAATCCGACATGCGGTGTGTGCGGTACGACCGAATATGTTGTTTTGAACAGTTCAACGCGCTCTAAAAGGGTGCATTGGGTTGTCAAAACTAGCCGAACGACCTCAGAATGCCATGAAATCATACGACAAAAACAGTGGTGTGAATTGTGATATTTTTGGATAGACGGTATATCAATCAGAGGTGTCATTTGATCGTGGTGACCAGAAATTCATTTCCGGAGTCATAAAACACCAAAACAACATATAACGGTCGAATTCAGAGAAAACGTTCTCAGAACGACTTGAAATCACATGAAATCAATAGGAATATTATTCGTGACATGTATGAGGAGACTCCACATCAATCGGACATGCGGTGTGCATGGTACGATCGAATATGTTATTTTGAATAGTTTGACGCACTCTAAAAGGGCGCGTTGGGTGGTCAAAACCAGCCGAACGACCTCAGAATTCCATGAAATAACATGAAAACAACCGTGGTGTGAATTGTGAAATGTTCGAGTAGAAGACACATCAATCATAGGTGTCATTTGACCGCGGTGATCGTAAACGCATTTCCAGAGTCATAAAATGGAAAAACGACATTTAACAGTTGAATTCAGAGAAAACATGCTCATAATGACTTAAAATCACATGAAAAAAATAGGAGTATTATTCTTAACATGTACGAGGAGACTACACATCAATCAGATGTGCGGTGTGCATGGTACGACATAATATATTGTTTTAAACAGTTCAGTGCGCTCTAAAAGGGCGTGTTGGGTGGTCAAAACTAGCCGAACGACCTCAGAATACAATGAAATCATACAAAAACAACCGTGTTGTGAGTTTTAAAAGGGTCAGGTAGATGACACATCAATCAGAGGTGTCGTTTGACCGCGGTGACCGGAAACGCATTTCCAGAGTCATAAAACGCCAAAATGACATGTCACGGTCGAATTCAGAGAAAATGTGATCCGAATGACTTGAAATCACAGAAAAACAATTGAAATATTATTCGTGACATGTAAGAGGAGATGACACATCAATCGGACGTGTGGTGTGTGTGGTACAACTGAATATGTTGTTTTGAATAGTTCGACGTGCTCTAAAAGGGCTCGTTGGGTGGTCTAAACCAGCCGAACGACCTCAGAATTCCATGAAATCATACGACAACAACCGTGGTGTGAATTTTAAAATGGTTGTGTAGACGGAACGTCAATTAGAGGAGTCGATTGACTACGGTGACCAAAAACGCATTTCTAGAGTCATAAAACGCCAAAACGATGTGTAACATTTTAATTCAAAGAAAACGTGTTCAGAATGACTTGAAATCATACAAAAATAATAAGAATACCAGTCTTGACAAGTAGGAGGAGACAGAACATTAATCGGACATGCGGTGTGCGTGGTATGACCAAATATGTTGTTTTGAACAGTTTAGCTCACTCTAAAAGGGTGCGTTGGGTGGTCAATCCCAGCCGAACAACCGCAAAATTCTATGAAATCATATGACCACAACCATGGTGTGAATTGTGAAATGGTTGGGTAGACAGCACATCAATCAGATGTGTCGTTTGATCGCGGTGACCAGAAACGCATTTCCCGAGTCATAAAACACCAAAATGACGTGTAACAGTCAAATTTACAGAAAACATGCTCAGAATGAATTTAAATCACATGAAAACAATAGCAATATTATTCGTGACCTTTAGGAGGAGACGAAACATCAATCAGACATGCGATGTGCACAGTACTACTGAATATGTTGTTTTGAACAGCTCGACACGCTCTAAAAGGACGTGTTGTGTGGTTAAAACCATCTGAACGACCTTGGAATACCATGAAATCATACCACAACAACTTTGGTGTTAATTTTAAAATAGTATGGTACACGAAACATCAATCAGAGGTGTCATTTGACCATGGTGACCAAAAAAACATTTTCAGAGTCATAAAACGCCAAAATGACGTGTAATGGTTGAATTCAGAGAAAAAATTCTTAGAATGACTTAAAATTACATGAAAAAAATAGGAATAATATTCGTGAAATGTAGGAGGAGACGACACATCAATAAGACATTTGGTGTGCTCGGTACGACTGAATATGTTGTTTCGAACAGTTGATCGCGCTCTAAAAGGGCTCGTTGGGTGGTCAAAACCAGCCGAACGACCTCATAATGACATGAAATCATATGAAAACAAATGTGGTGTGAATTTTAAAATGTTCATGCCAACAACACACAAATTAAAGGTGTCGTTTGACTGTAGTGACTGGAAACACATTTCCGGAGTCATAAAACGCCAAAACGACTTGTAACGGTTGAATTCATAGAAAACATGCTCAGAATGACTTGAAATAATATGAATACAATTGGAATACTATTTTTGACATTTAGGAGGAGACGACACGTCAATCGGACATGCGGTGTGTGTGGTATGACCAAATATGTTGTTTTTGACAGTTCAACGCAATCTAAAAGGGAACGTTTGTTGGTCAAAACCAGCCGAACGACCTCAGAATGCCATGAAATCATACAATAACAACCGTGGTGTAAATTTAGAAATGGTTGGTTAGATGGAACATTAATCAGAGGTGTTGTTTGACCGCGGTGACCGGAAACACATTTCCGGAGTCATAAAACAAAAAAACGACATGGAACGGACGAATTCATAGCAACCGTCATCAGAATGACTTAAATCACATGAAAACAATAGTAATATTATTTATGACATGTAGGAGGAGATGACACATCAATAGGACGTGCGGTATGCATGGTACATCCAGATATTTTTTAAACAGTTTCAGCGCGCTCTAAAAGGGCGCGTTGGGTGGTCAAAACCAGCCAAACGGCCTCAGAATGCCATGAAATCATACGACAACAATCGTGGTGTGAATTGTGAAATGTTCAGGTATACGACACATCAATCAGAGGTTTTTTTTGACCATGGGGATTGGAAACACATTTCCAGAGTCATAAAACACCAAAACGGCGTGTAACAGTCCAATTCATAGCAAACATCCTCAGAATGACTTGAAATCACACAAAAACAATAGGAATATTATTCATGACATATAGGATTAGACAACACATCAATCGGATGTGTAGTGTGCGCGGTATGACTGAATATTTTTTTAACTGTTTCACGCGGTGTGTGTGGAGAGCATTCCTTTTTAGACCACAAAACACTTCCACAAGATAAACCAAAGACTCCAAAACAAGAAAAAATATCCTAAATTGATAAAATTTTCTAAATTGGGGGTTTTAAATTATTATAGAACCCATAATTTGATGTCAAATTTAATTTTATTATATATATATACTAAATGAATAAATATGTCTAATTTACATTTGTTTTGTTTAGTTATTTTTTTGTATCTTATTGTAGGTTTATTGAAGTAGAATATTGAAATGGATTGGACCTGTTTGGATCATTGAAGCACATCTATCATTTATTGTTTATGATGATCTTGATGTTTATGAAATTTGGAATTGTTTTATTTTTTTCTTTTATGATTTTACCCTATTTTTGTGGATTGGGAACCAAGAATTTTTTTTAAAAAAAAATTTCTCCAGGATAGAGACCACCATTATAAGTCACTATAGTTCAGATGAGCATTAGAACTTCGACTGCTAGTGGAGGTCATTGTAGCTCGACCGAGGATCAGGACAACGACCTCTAGTGGCGGTCGCTAATGCCTAGCCGAGCAATAGGTCAGCGACCACCTAACGGTTGTTGTAGGCTGGATTTTCGGCCTAATTCAACAACCACCATTGGAAGTTGTTGTAGGGCTATGACGATGGGCCTAAATTGACCTCCATTCGTGGTCTCTGAGCGGTCTCTATAGGCCAATAACGACCACCAATGGCGGTCACTAATGGCTTAATTTTTAGTAGTTAATACCACTTCCTTCCTAAATTTATCTAGTAGGAACTTTTCAATAAGCATTGTTTTAGATATGTTGTTTATGATCCAATTTGTTCTGTCACGACCCAACCCTACCTGGGCTCGAACCGCAACTACCCAAAACCCACCTCCATAGGCTAGGGGCTGGCGACAAGTGCTGAAGTCTAAACAACTCATGGAGGCCTTTGCATTAGTACCTGTAAATACACACGCTGCACACTCAATGAAAAAGTGCAGAGTAAAAGAAAAAGAAAATTAAAGAAAAGTTCAACTGCTATAAATAAACCACAAAGAGCATCAACCTCTAAACAGTACAAAGCAAGTGATGAAGGTAAACTGAAAAATGGGGAAAAAAATGTCCCCAACCAGAAAAGTGCCACAACCCGGGAACAGGTAAACAAAGTAAACAACTGGGAGAGAGTCCCACACCTAGAACCTGACTACGACCACCACACGTGGTCCAAGCTCCCAAACTCCTAAGCTCCCCTAAAGTCACGATCAACCTATCCATCGTCTGCAAGGGCAGACCAAGTGCGGGCAAAGCCCAAGCAGGGGTGAGTATAAAAATACTCAGTAGGATACCCCAAATGCTCGAGGGAGCAACAAAGGAGGTACCGAAGGGTGAGAAATAGATCGAACAGGGAAAAGTAAAGGAGTACAACTGAGAGTGAAGTAAGAGTACAACAAGGAGTGCAATAGAGTAACAGTAGAGAGTCCAGCTCAACCCAACAAGAGAAAGGAGGTAGACTCATCCATACATAAGGAGCTGGAAATTGTGAGAAGATGAACTTCTCATTGAGTCTTGTCTACCTATAGCAGGGGAGTGGACTCGTCCAACCACGAGAAGCTAGACACGGAAAGCATGTGGCATACCCCACACATCTTTTCCTCTCCTGGAAGGAGAGTAACCAAACCCAATAAGTGGGTATTGGAACAAGGTATATACATATCCATATGCTCAATCAAGAAGATCGAACAAGATCATAAGGGGATCTCCATCCTGTATATTAGCCCAAGAAAGTGAGTCACCAACAGTCCCAGAAGTAAACACCATCGATGCCCAGCATCCCGCACGTCTACCCTGAATTGAAAGTCAAGGGGCTCATATCGCCGCACCTTGATACTATCCGCTTTGGGCGACACTGACTCGCCCTCACGGTTTTAGGTCACATCACAAGGACGCATCTCGGTGGGGAAAGTGCCCCTCATATTTGAGAGTTCTGGGGAACGTCAACCACACCTCGTCACTGCCCCACAGTCGAGAGGTCTCCTCAATGTCGAAAGGCAACCCCCTGCCCAGCCCCGCTGGAGGGTAATCCTTGGAAGTCGATGGGTTCCCACTGGAGGGAGACACGATAAAAGTCGACGAGTGCCACACTGACCAGTTCCCATAAAAGGGTAATCCAGTTGAGGGAGACCCGGCTAAAGTCATCGACGTGTCCTAATGCCCAATCCGGTAAAAGAGTAATCCACTAAGGGGAGGCTCGGAACCGTCATCGAGGACCACTTCCCAGCCCAGCTGGAGGTAAACCCAGCATCATGGACCACTTATAAGACCCGCTGGAGGTAAACCCAGAACCACTCTGGGCATCCCTGCTGGATGGTACTGCTCGGTGAACACTGCTGTACTGGCCATCCCTACTAGATGGTAACCCACTGGCCATCCCTACTGAATGGTACCGCACTGGCCATCCCTATTGGAAACAACCTCCTGGCTAGCCCTGCTGGAAACAACCTCTTGGGAAGAGGATCAATGCCCGTGTAAAGTGTTGGTCACACCGAATCCACAAGAACTCTACAAGGGAACACAAAGCAACTTTTCCAGCCAAACCATCGAGAATAGAACCAGGGGAAAACCACTCAACCCTGCTGGTCAACAAACGAGAACAAAACCAGGGGGAAACTCAACCCTTCTGGTCCACAAACAAGAATAGAACCAAGGGAACACTCAACCCTGATGGTCAACAAACGTGAACAGAACCAGGGGAAGAATCCTCCTTTATGGTCAACAATCGAGAATAGAGGGACCCTCTATGTCGCGAGAGGTCAATGGTACGCAAAGCAGAATATGGTATTCACATTGGGCCCCTATGACGTGTGGCCCCAAGTCAAATCCAACCAAGCACACAAATGTTCTCAAATACAAACAACCACATGTACCTCCATGAGTTCCCGTATACTCCCAGAGTATACCACGTTCCAGTCTAAATGATATCGTGCACACGACACCCAACGTCAACGCGAAGGTCATAAATGTAACAACTCCAACTTGCCACCTCATCAGCCCAGGCACAACCAACTACATCTCTTAAAACATTTACATCACTCACATGGGAGTGCACACGATCACACGCCAGGGGTCCGTTACAAGCACAGTAGGACGAACCACCACTAAAGCACCTTCCATATTTCCACATTTAATAAGATCACGTAAGATGATCCGCTCACCTAAACAGATTACACCATTGAAATCCTCACGAAAAAACATGTGAGATAGATTACTTACTCGCCTCAAATGGATATCCGAAGGAGAAGTCGTTTGACACCGCTTCATGCCCTAATGACATCCTATGGTCCTGAGCCTCGGCCCCGAAAACAGTTGGGCGCATCACACCATTGCGATCCCCTCGGGAAAACATGTCAAAAGGACTGCTCACTTGAGTGCAACAAATATCCGGAGAAAAAATGCATTCCATTGCACTGCACATGAGCGGTGATTTATGGGACCCACATCCCAGTCCCGAAGCACAATGAACAGATCACACCATTGAAATCCTCTCGAAAAACTACAAAAGATAGACTATTCACTTGCCCAAAATGGACACCCAGTGATAAAGCTGAAAATCACCGCCAACTCCCAAAATGGCCCTCATAGGGCCCGCACTAGCGTGCTGAATTAAATTGGGCATATTGCACCATTGTAATTCCCTCGAAACAAACACCCAAGATCGACTACTTGCACGCCCTGAACGGACGTCCAATGAAAATTTTTCAAAAAGCTGCATGTAGCTCGAAAGACGGGCCGTGGGGCCCAGGCCTCAACTCCAGCTTCAGCGCCCAAAACAACACTGGTAATCTTCACATTGGTACCAGGGTCCCAACACCACTGAAGAAGCTCAAAAAGGATATCAGATGTGTCTTTGCTGCTCAAAACATGAACCCCTAGAAAAATGTCAACCTACTTAAAGGCGAGTCGCGCTTCCAAGGCCCCTCGTTTCGGGAATTAAAAACTCTGGAAAACATCTCAAAAAGTTCGTCTCAATGCCAGGAAGGCACTACCGCAAATAGTTCACAAAACGGACTTCCATAATGAAAATTATGGGCATCTGAAGAGGGGGGACGAATCCCCTTGGGCAGGACCGGCCTGGACCGGCCGGTCCGCCCGGCCTGGGCCAGCCCAGCTCACAGATTCGGCCCGCGGCTTAGCCGCGCGGGCCGGCCGTGGACCTGCAGTCCATGCTCAGACTGGCCATGAGCCGGTCATCCTGCATGAAGACCTATGGGATGCGGGTATTTGTCCACGCGCAGGAGGTCGCGAGCCACGACCCCGCGGTCGTAGCGCCCCGGTGGCTTGACCTCGCCATCTGGAGCCGCCGCCTCGCGCGGCCAGCTCTGCCTCTTCCTGCTGCCAGACGCCCGCGCCGCCCTACTGCTGAATGCCCGCACTGCCCTACTGCTAGACACCGCCTCTGCCTGGACCACAGCTGCGCCACCGTGCCCGCTCACCGGACCACCGCGCTAGACCAGTTGGACTGGCCAGACCACCGAAAAACACCAAACGACCTCCAAAACCCGTAATCTTTGGCTAACATTTACGAGCTCCTCAGAACTCGGATTTACAAACCAAAAGAGGCGATGGAAAGCTAGGAAAATTTACTACACATACACGGGCTTTGTTCGAATATAAAAAACATTTAGACACAATAATAGGGGTTCAAAGAGGGGTTCAGGATTCAAAAACTGAAAACAACGACAGCCTACCTTGTTGGGCATAGCCCGAAGCTTCATCGTAGATCTGCAGCCCGCCGTTGCTGCTTCAACCTTGATTGGGAGGGAGGAGGAGTTGGAAGGATAGAGGAGGTTGAGGGTGAGGGGGTTTTTCCAGGGGTGGAATGAGGATGGGGGAGAGGGAGATGAGTTTATGTAATGAAACTCCTTAATTAAAAAAAACTCGACCCCTGAAAACACCTACGTCCAAAACCCCCGATGCGCTTAAAGTTAGGCCTTGCCTAGGGTAAAAACCACCTCCTGAGCACAATAGTGGTCTCAAAATTTTAATCCGAAGCCCTGTTCAAAAGTTATTAAACTCAACACCAGAGGCTACCAAATTACGAAAATGACCCTGGTGGCATTTTTCACAGAAGGCCCGCGCCCGGGAAACTTACACCCCTGTTAGGGTAAACGGCACACTCCAGACTCAATGGTGCCCTCAGTTTTCCAATCATAAAAACCATTTATGAGATACTTGATTTTAACCATTAAATGAATAAATTAATTATTTTAATTATCTGTTTAATGTTCCGTTAACAGACGAGGGGTACAAAAGTCCCACATCGACATGATTTATGTCATTACTAGGGTAAAAAACCAATTTCGGACCCATCTGTACACTCATATCTCTGATCCAAAACACCATTTAGGATTTATCCCATTTATTTGGTGTGCCCAGTGTTAACGCATTGAAAATTTAATTCCGGCCACACCGGGGCTCGGAATTGCAAGCTGTCTGAAGGCGTTGCTCTGGAATAACATCAAGAATATTACAAATTATTTTATAGAAAAAACTAGGTTCTTAAATCATTACGTACTTCAATATTTTCATCCCCGAAATGCAAAACCAGGGAACAACATAGGGTACTAATCCCACACCTGGCTCTTCTGTACCCAGAAGAACTCTTGCACAGACCTGTGCCACTGCACACAGACCAAAAGTTTTGATCTGTTCACGTGAGGTATGCCCTTTCCGATGACGTGCATAAGAGAACGCTCACTTCTTCTCAGGTGAGTTATGTGGGAGGCTTCGTGCACCCACTAGTGACCCTGGGGTTAGGGGAAAGAGGTAGACAACCTCGCCATCCCTTCACATGGTCTCAAACAGCCCGAAGGCTCTTGGGGGGTACCACACCTCCCCGACCGAACCCCTACATCGCACGCTACAATTTGAATCACCATTGGACATAAGACAAAGCCTAGTAATTCCCTCCTTCAGAATATTCATATGGTGAAACACCCAAGGATATCTGGTCACGCAAGGTTTCATAGTCGATGTCTCGGAACCAAGACTCTCTTATATGCTTGGAGGGTGAAGGAGTCAACACCATCGACTAAAGAAAAAGGTCCCACGCCTTCTACCTTTCCGAAACAGGGTTACCCCGATGCCCCACGCCACCCTGTTAACACATCAAACAAGGAGAAGGGAGAAAAAAATTTCATGGATAGAGTCTAAAAATTATACGACAAAAAGTAGAAGAGCTGTAGATCATACCTCTTATCACCTCATGCTCTGCAGGATTGTAGACATCCAAAGCTCGCGGCTGTCTGTGGTCCCAACTGCCAGCTCCCAGAGCCTGATGTAGACTACCTAGTGGTGATGGGAAGACCTCGTAAAGACATCCCACACTACTAGCTCCTACCTCTGATCTGCTAGAACCACCTCTCTGGGTGCTACTCCGATCACAACGCTGCCTTTGCCACGATGGTGCACCTGTTTCCTGTCTGATATTCTCAGCGTTCCTGGTCGGGCAGTCCCATGTCAGGTGACCTCGCCCATCGCAAGCATAACACCGACGCTCTTTGGGTTGCACTAGTGCACTCTGGTGCCATTGTGGTGTATGACCACATCCCTGAGACTGGTTATCAGAAATCTACCTGCATCGAGGTTCTGTAAGCCGACGCCCGCTAGCTGCAGTAGACATCTCAGATCCATCGTGCCTGCTGCCACCACTAACTGTAGAACGCGACATGAAGCTCTATGTCACCTGCGCCTGATCTAGAACCCTGATATAAGTGAGAATTCCCTAGGGTACTATGATAGCATAAATCTCTCAGCGGAGACCCTACTCAAACTTTCGTGCTCAGAAGTTGTCGTCGGGGACCAAGTCCGGGTAAAAGCGTGCACGGTCTGTGAAACTAGCCGCATACTTGGCCACCGTCATCCCTCCCAGCTGAAACTACAGGAGCTCCCAAATCTGAATGGAGTGTAAGAAGGAGGGGAAAAACTCCTCACGAAACAAAAACTTAAAGTTTCCCCACAAAAGCGACGACTCGTCAAGAAACTGAGTCACCATACCCCACCAATGCCAAGCTACTCTACAGAAAAGGTTGGCAGCAAAAGAAACCATAAGATCTGCTGGCATCTGCACAAGCCTGAAAAGGAGAACCACTATCCCAAGTCAAACCTCTATTTCCTGAGGGTCTTACTCAACACTGAACCTCAACGTCCTCTGTTGCTGGAACTCATGTAGCGCGCTCAACCTGCACTCAAGCTCAGCCTGCTCTGCTAAATCTATCTGCTGCTCTCCAGGTGGGGGTGCTGCTTCTGGACCACCTGGAGAAAGGGGATCGCATGATGGGTCCTATACTGAGGCCTCATAGCTGAAAGGATCATCGTCACGTACCAAAGATGGTATCCTGGCTGTCTGTCTTCACGGAGACATCCTAAATATTATCAAGGAGAGCTACAGTTAGATGAGAATATGTGTATATAAAAATAAAGACAATGGGGAGATGACTAAAGAAGGACAGTCAAAGACTCAATCCTATGTGATGCAAAAACCAATTTTCCCTACAACAAGTTTCTTAGCATGCCGAGTCGACAAGCAGGTTATCAGGGTCCGGGTGAATGGATACGTCGGCCGCCACACCATCACTGGACTCCCTAGCCTGAGAGCCGATCTCGAGACACGTTGACACTGTTGCCCTAAATCCCAACCAATTTCTTTTTTAGGGACATCCGAAAAACTTCCTGAGGAACGAACCATATCTGATACCACTTTGTCACGACCCAACCCAACTTGGGCTCGAGCTACAACAACCCCAAGCCCACCACCATAGTCCAGGAGCTGGCGACAAGCGCCGAAGTCTAAAAAACTCAGGGAGACCTTTTCATGAGTACCTGTACACAAACACGCAGCACAATCAATGAAAAAGTGTAGAGTAAAAGAAAAAGAAAAGTAAGGTAAAGTGCAACTGCTATAAATAAACCTCAAAGTGCATCTACCTCTAAATAGTACAAAGCAAGTGATGAAGGTAAACTGAAAAGAAAAGGGATAAAACATGCACCCAACCAGAAAAGTTCCACAACCCAGTAACAGGTAAACAAAGTAAACAACTGGGAGAGAGTCCCACACCTGGAACCGGACTATGACCACCGCACACGGTCCAATCTACATAACTCCTAAGATCCAATGAAGTCACGATCAACCTGTCCGTCGTCTGCAAGGGGACACCAAGTGCAAGAAAAGCCCAAGTAGGGGTGAGTATAAAAATACTCAGTAGGATACCCCTAAGGCTTGAGGGAGCAACAAAGAAGGTACCGAAGGGTGAGTAGTAGATCGAACAGGGAAAAGTAAAGGACTACAATAGAGACTGAAGTAAGAGTACAACAAGAAGTGCAGTAGAGTAACAGTTGAGAGTCCATCTCAACCCAACAAGAGAAAGGAGGTAGACTCGTCCAGACACAAGGAGCTGGAAACGGTGAGAAGATGAACTTCTCATCGAGTGTTCGCTACCTATAGCAGGAGAGTAGACTCGTCCAACCACGAGAAGCTAGATACAAAAAGCACATGGAATACCCCACGCGTCTTCACCTTTCCTAGAAGGAGATTAACCAAACCCAAGAAGTGGGTACTAGAAGAAGGTATATACATATTCATATGCTCAATCAAGAATCCTGAACAAGATCGTAAGGGGATCTCTATCCTGTAGCTGAGCCCAAGAAAGTGAGTCTCCAACCATCCTAGAAGTAAACATCATCGATTCCCAGCATCCTTCACATCTGCCCTAAATGGAAAGTCAAGGGGCTCAAATCACCGCACCTTGATACTATCCACATTGGGCATCACTGACTCACCCTCACGGTTTTAGGTCGTGTCTCGGTAGGGAAAGCGCCCCTCATACTTGAGAGTTATGGGGAACGTTAACCACACCTTGTCACTACCCCGCAGTCGAGAGGTCTCCTCATAGTCGACAGGCAACCCCCTGCCCATCCCCACTGGAGGGTAATCCCTAGAAGTCGACAGGTTCCCACTGGAGGGAGACCCGACGAAAGTCGACGAGTGCCACACTGTCCAGTCCTATAAAAGGGTAATCCACTGGAGGGAGACCCGGATAAAGTCATTGATGAGTCCCAATGCCCAGTCCTGTAAAAGGGTAATCCACTAGAGGGAGGCTCAGAACCATCATCGGGGACCACTTCCTAGCCCAGCTGAAGGTAAACTCGGCATCAGGGACCACTTCCCAACCCCGATGGAGGTAAACCTGGAACCACTCTGACCATCCCTACTGGATGGTACTCCTCGGTGAACACTGCTATAAAAGCCATCCCTGCTGGATGGTAACCCACTGGCCATCCCTGCTTGATGGTACCGCACTGGCTAGCCCTGCTGGAAACAACCTCCTGGCCAGCCCTGTTGGAAACAACCTCCTAGTTAGAGGATTGGTGCCCGCGTAAAGTGTTGGTCACACCAAATCCACAAGAACTCTACCAGGTAACACGAAGAAACTATTCCGACCAAACCATCGAGAATAGAACTAGGGGAAAACCACTCAACCCTACTGGTCAAACCAACGTGAGCAGGACCAGGGGGAAACTCAACCCTACTGGTCAATAGAAGATAATAAAACTAGGGGAAACTCAACCCTGCTAGTCCACAAATGAGAATAGAACCAGGGGAACACTCAACCCTACTGGTCAAAAAATGAGAACATAACCATGGGAAAACTCAACCCTGTTGGTCAAAAAATGAGAAGAGAGAGACCCTATACATCGTGAGAGGTCAAAGGTACGCAAAGAAGAACACGACACTCACATGGGGCCCCCATGACATGTGGCCCCAAGTCAACTCCAACCAAGAACACAAAATTTCTCAGGTACAAACAACCACATGTACCTCCAAGCATTCCTGTATACTCCCAGAGTATACCAAATTCTATCCCAAAGGCTATCGTGCACACGACACCCAACGTCAATGCGAAGGGCATAAACGTAACAACTCCAACTTTCCACCTCATCGGACCAGGCATGACCAACTACATCTCTTAAAACATTTACATCACTCACATGGTAGTGAACGCGATCACATGCCGAGGGTCCACTACAAACACAGTAGGATGAACCACCACCAGAGAACCTTTCATATTTCCACATTTAATAAGATCATGTAAGAATCTCCACTCGCCTAAACAAGTTACACCATTGTAATCCTTGCGAAAAAACATGTGAGATAGACTACTTACTCACATAAAACGGATATCCAATGGAAAAGTCTTCTGAAAACACTTCACTCCCAAACGAAGTCCTGTGGTCCCGACCCTCGGCCCCAAACAAGGTCGTGCTAATTGCACCATTGCGATCCCCTCGGGAAAACACGTCAAAAGGACTGATCACTTGAGTGAAATAGATATCCAGAGAAAAAGATGAATTTCACCGCACTGCACACGAGTGGTGCTTCGTGGGACCTGCATCCCAGTCCCAAAGCACAACGAACGGATCACACCGTTGTGATCCTCTTGAAAAAGTACACAAGATGATTTATTCACTTTTCCAAAATGGACACCTGGTGGTACATCTAAAAATCACCACCAACTCCCAAAACGACCCTTGTAGGGCCCGCACCAGCATGCTGAATTAAAGCGGACAGATTGCACCATTGCAATTTCCTTGAAAAAACACTCGAGATTGACTACTCGCATGCCCCGAAGGGACGTCCGATGAAAAAGTTGCAAAAAGCTGCGTGCAACTCGAAAGACAGGCAGTGGGGCCCATGCCTCAACTTTGGCTTCAACACCCAAAACCTAACTAGTAAACATTGCCTCAGCACCAGATTCCCAACGCCACTAACTACACTCAAAACAGACGTCAGATGTGTCTTCGCCGCTCAAAACATGAACCCCCGGAAAAACATCAAACTACTTAAAGGCTAGTCGCGTCTCCGAGGCCCCTCGTTTCGGGAATTAAAATAACTCTCGTAACCATCTCAAAATGTTATTTTCAATGCTAGGACAACACTGCCATAGATGGAACACAAAATGGATTCCCATAATAAAAATTACGGGTGTCCGAAGAGGGGGGACGAATCCCCTCGGGCCGGACCGGCTCGCAGAGCCAGCCCGCAGCTTAGCCGTGCAGGCCGGCCATGGACCTGCGGTCCTCACTCAGACCAGCTGTGAGCCGGTTGTCCTACATGAATACCCGTGGGATTTAGGTCTTTGTCCTCGCATGGGGGGTCACATGCTGCGACCCCGCGGTTGTCGCACCCCGGCGGCTCGGCCTCATCGCCTGGAGTCGCCGCCTCGCTCGGCCAACTCTGCCTCGCCCTGCTGCCAGACGCCCACACCGACCTACTGCCGAACGCCCATGCCGCCCTGCTGCCACACACCGCCTCCACTTGGACCACAGTCGCGCTCGCTCTCCGGACCGCCACGCTGGACCTGCTGGACCGGCCAGACCGTCGGAAAACACCAAACAACCTCCAAAACTCACAATCTTCGGCGGACGTTTGCAAGCTCCTTGGAACTCAGATTTACAAACTGAAACAGGTGATGGAAATCTCGGAAAAAGTACTACACATACATGGGATTTTTAGAAGATCAAAAAGCATTTAGACACTATAATTGGGGTTCAAAGAGGGGTTCATGATTTAAAAAATTAAAACAACGACCACCTACCTGTTGGGCATAGCCCGAAGCTTCATCGTCGATCTGCACCCCGCCGTTGCCTCTTCCACCTTTATTGGTAGGGAGGAGGAGGTGTATGGGGAGAGGAGGTTGAGGTTGATGGAGTTTTTCCAGGGGTGGAATGAGGATGGGGGAGAGGGAGAGGAGTTTAAGTAATTAAACTCTTTAATTTTAAAAAAAAACTTGACCCCTGAAAACACCCGTATCCAAAACCCCCGATGCTCTTAAAGTTAGGTCGCGCCTAGGGTAAACACCACCTTTCGAGCACAACGGTGGTCTCAGAATTTTAATCCGAGGCCCTGTTCGAATGTTATTAAACTCAACGCTCGAGGCCAATAAATTACAAAAACACCACTAGCGACATTTTTCAGAGAAGGCCCGCGCCTGTGAAACATACACCCCTCCTAGGGTAAACGACATTCTCCAGACTCAACGGTGCCCTCCGTTTTCCAATCTGAGCAACCGTTCACCAGATACACGAGTTTAAACATTAAACTAATAAATTAATTATTTTAATTATCCATTTAATGTTCCGTTAACGGGCGATGGGTCCAAACGTCCCATGTCGACATGCTTTATGTCGTTCCTAGGGTAAACACCCCATTTTGAACCCATACATACACTCAGATCCCTGATCTGAAACACTGTTTAGGAGTTATCCCATTTATTTGGCGTGCTGAGTGTGAATGCACTGAAAATTTAATTCCAGCCACACCGGGGCTTGGAAGCGCATGCCCTCTGAAGGTGCTGCTCTGGAATAACATCAAGAATATTTCAAAGTCTTTATAGAAAAAAACCAGGTTCTTACATTTTCTCTCAACAACTCCATTTTTTTTGAAGATTTATCACTTCTAAAACTTTATTCCTTATCCCTTATTTTTTAAGATATCCCTCAAATTTTCTATTTGTGAATTATATACCATTATTAGTTTAAAACATCAAAATATTCTATCCAGTAATCCTTTAATATTCCATTAAATATTATTTTATGAAATTAAACACCTTAGACTAGTGGGAAATGAAAAATATCGATGCCATCCCCCTGAAAAAATTAATGAAAAGAATATAATAGCTCTTCTCATTAATGGATCATTGTGAGAGAGGATCACACATATCTTCATGCACTAATTCAAGAACTATGGTTGACTTTTTTTTCTTTTCCTTAAATGTATTTATGATAATATTCCCTTGTTTGCAAGAATTACATGTGTTTGTATAGTCACATGATAGATTGTAGAGATATCAAGCTACATCACATTTGACGAGATATTCCAAGGATAGTTGGCATAGATGACCAAGCTATTTATGCCACAACCTATTTTCTTCCACTCCGGATAAAAATCACATTTACTGTTCTCCACTTATAAGGGAGAGATTCCCCTTCACGAAATTTCCATATAAAATAAACATACTATATTTTTCTTGAAAATAAATAACTTCTTGTTAAACTTTATAGATTTTCCCGAGTCACATAATGGACTAAAACTTTTAAAATTATGATTAAGACGCTCAAAAACCATGTCATGAGCACATCTCATATCTTTTCCCCAAACTTGTATTTCTCTTGGCCAATAATTTTCAGGCCTTCATCATTTCAAAATTTTAAAAAAACTTCCTTATCATATTTTATACCTATATCTAGATCCTTATTTCCCATCATATGGGATGTTCATACACTATCAAGTATCCATACAACATCATGATCTGGTGAATTAAGAGAAATGTCTATAACCACTTCCTTTTCTTCTCTTTTCTTTTGGATCCACATTTTGACTTAATATTAGGAGTTGAATTGTATTTTTGATCTTTTTCATAGTATGGGGGACCATATTTATCTTGAAAATATAACAATCAATTTCCTATTTTAAAATCATTTGATGCTTCTTTATGGTGAGGCTTATGACTTGTCTGGGCTAGCTGCAACACATTTCTATACATTGTGGATGAGAAAAATATGGACATGTGCTTGAATAATCCACACCAAAAGAAAATACCACTAAATCAATTCCTAGAATACTGAAATCTATATGGATACCTTTTTTTCTCATTCTCTCTCTGACACCTCTTGTCTCCAGAACATAAATTTTTATAGCTTTCCAATTTTCAACAACATTGTCACCTGAGACAAGGTTTATTCCACTATATTATTAGAGATCTACTGGTTAACCCTTATTATATATGAATCTTATGATTCTAATTCATACCAAAATAGATTATTAACCTCAAAGTTAGTGCTTTTGGTGTTACATAAAAAATTAATTCTTTAAATTTGTGATGAAACCATGTACTAGTTCTATCATTCTAATGTGTTGTTCCCTTATCCATAAATTCCATTGATTTTTATTATAGACATAAAAACTACAATTTTCCTTTTTTACTATCACGTATTCTACCTGATTTACCAATATCATAATTGTATTTAAGAGTTTTTCCATATTTTTTTACCATTCATCATAGACTGAAAACTTTCTCTTCATGTTCTTTGATACGTTGGATCTAATCTTTTTTTGTAAGTCTTACCATCAGTAACACTGATATGTTCTTAATATTTGGTCTTGTACTCAATGTAATTTTTTAATTTCACTAGTTTTTTGGATATGAGCTCATTAATTTAATCCTTTATCTTAGACTTATATTCTTTCTACTACTATATATAGAGTTTGGTATCTTGAACCACTCTATTGGATTTATTTGTTTTGGCTCTCCAAAAATTTATCTCCTCAAGTGAAGCTTCTAATTCATCCTAGAGATAAACCATTACTTCAACTTCTCCTTTAGTATTTTAACTTTCTTACCTATCTAGGAATTAACTAAAACTACGACCATTTTATTTTATCCATGTCCCTTATTGTCATCCAATTCATCTACCTCAGATTCTTCAGAGCTGTCATTCTCTTTTGAAAGTTGGAACTTCTTCTTGAAGAAAATCGGTTCAGATTTTTCTTACCTTTAACATAGGTTGAGGACATATTCATGGGAACTTTGTCTTTATCCTTATCATCATATTGTAATTTTTTTGGGAACCATGCAGTATGATTCGTAAAATTTACACATCAAAAGAATGCTAGAGGAAGTTTTCCATCAAAATTTCCTTTTTCTTATTGTATATCTGAGGAAAAAAAATAAAATAACCTTATCCATATCTTCTTTATCATTACCATATTCAATAGTGAACTTCTTCATGGCCTTTAATTCCACCTATATGGACTTCCATTTTTTCATAGGCTCATTATCATTATTTTTCATCTCGTATGTGATAAGAGTCCCAAGAAAAATATCCCATGCCTTCTCATTTTAATCTTTATCTTACACTATAGAGACTTTTAGATTGAATTGAGGTGGAGGTATTCTTTGTATTCACAAAAAAAATCTTTACATATTCAATATTTTCTTTGATACCATGCATGTATCCCATAAAAACATTCTCCTGATCAAATAAAACATCTAAATAATCATTGGGGTACATTCTAAGGTCGTCATATTTTTTTCTATAGAACCTATGATTTTTCTTCTCCAACTTATGAATCACATTCAAATATATTTAATATCTTTTTATACATGGAATGTGTTAACTTACAGGAAATCAACTTCATCTAGATTATGTTAGATAAAAATACTTATAATGAATGGATTCATTTGGAATCAACATCCAATTATCCTCAGTCTATTTTGATAGAATACCACTATCCAAAGTAGCATAAATACCATACATCACAGTTATAAATACATCCATACCTACTAATTGGAATTAGCGCTTCATCTAATTCTTCTACAAATAAATTTTTTTCCATCAATGATCGCACACCCTTTTGGTTAACAACATACATTGAAATTAATGAGAGAGAAACATAAACATTAAACTTTACATCTGATACTAATTATTATCCCAATATGTTAAATACTAAGAGAGGTGGAGGTGAGTTAGGGCATAAAATATTAAAAAAACATCCTCTTTGGATATTTTTTCATTGCTAAAAAGAACACTCTTTTCTGCATTTACCATAGAAATGTATGAGATGAAAAGATAACATACTTGAGATTAAAAAAATTATTTGTTTCACCTACACTAGGATATGTTCAAGGTGAATACACATGATATGTTCCTATGTATAATATCCACTAAATAACATTTCTATTATAAGGTTTCTTGTGGACTCACTATCCCCATGATTTAAAACCAATCACAATTTGAAATCTCACTTCTCTCTCAACTAAAGTGTTCACACTATTTTAGAATGTTCTTATATTGATTTAAAAATCCTTAGAATAGTTTCACACAGGTGTTCCATAAAGTTTTATTTTTACACAATAGATTAAATACACTTAAGAATATGGTGATTACCTTTTATAGAGCCCTTTCATAAACTATTTCTGTTCATCCGTGAACTTTATTACACCCTTTATGGGATCTTGTGAACCGCATAGTGTTGGTACATTGAGAAAGGAATTTATTTCATTAATGGATGATGACTCAAGAAGAAAAAATCATTTTCAAGATACAATGCACTGTAAAATAATCTCCTCTATAAACAAGAATTCCTTTTCATAGTGAACTCTCTTGCGAACCACCTACTTTAAGAACAACCTCCTTTGCAAACCACTTTCGGAATTATATAAATTATTCTAGTGTTATTTGTCTCTAATAAGCTTCCCACTTAATAATAACTTGACTAGGGGTAATTTATATTGGGAAATAAACCTTTAAAACCCACTAATCAATTATGGTTAACTCCATTGAGATTTATCCTTCACCACATACTGTACTCTCTATGTAATTAAAATATCATAAAATCCCCATATGGTGGGCACTAAAACACCTTGTTCAATTGAAAATGATGAACTACCTTTTCAGTAACCTTTCACTCACCTTATTAAATAATAAATATGGATCACCCTTTACATTTATAATAACACAACCATTATACAAAATCCAAGCCTTTACTAATTTTTTATAGTGACTTCGCATACTTTCTAGGTAGTTTTTATATCAAATGTTCAATGCAGTCAAGATACCTTTGACATAAAAAACATCACAAACTTATATAGGAACTATATAGTCCATCAATTTTTCTATATGGTATTCCTTATTTTTTCCATACAAAAAATTTCCAATTTTGTGGAAAAAATATTGCAAACATTGGGAAATTGTTCCACCATTAAAAGAACTTTCATCATTAGCAATGATGTTGGAATATTGTCAATCGACTTTTTAAACAAAAAAACAACCCAAAAACACTTTAAAGTTGCCTTGAGGTATTTTATCCCAAAAAAATTAACATGTATGTGTGATATTGGGTATTTAGAGACTTAATATCAATTGATGAGATATGTTGTTTGTGAAAATTAATATGATTAAGAACATTTGATGAGAAATGGGATGGGAGCCCACGATGTAGTGATGGTAGATGCTGGTGAAGATGGGACATATTATGTTATGAAATGTAGTGTAGGAATTACACCTAGGTATCAACATGAGTTCAGAATAAGGATTTCTCATTAATATACATTTTTTATTCATTTATATGGATGACCAGGTGTATATTAATTGTTTGGTTTGAAAATTCTTGATGTAGTTGACTCCATGAAAAATAAGTTCATCTTAGTTGTGGTAGTTTAGGATAATATCCAAGAGTTCCTAGATAATTTTTGAATGATAATTAGCTTAATAAATGAACAAGGATGCGTTATAATAATCTCATATGATGAAAAAAATACATGAGACTGTAAAAGAATAGTTGTGGTGTTAAAGGAACTTGGATTAAATGGTTAAAGTCTAAATCAAGGAAATAAAAATGAAAAAAATATTAATTAAAGGATAATTATTTAATTAGTATTGAAATTTTAGGATTCTATAAATTTCTTAGATCTTGATCATAACATTGGTAGTTAGGTTTCATAGAAGATGATAGTGGCAGATGAGTCTAAGGCCAAGTAATATCCCTTAGTGTTTTTATATGAAACATATTCTATATTTTCTAATTTTGTATGCTTAATCAATCATCTTGGTAGGAAAAAATACACAAAAATGTTTTGGGGGTGTTTTTTCAAAAACCATGGATGGATAGGGATTGAATTAATAACTTTTCCCTCTCTCCAATCTCCCTTTGCAGATAGTTATGAGTAAGAATATCCTAGGATATAATGAATTAATTTATAAGGTATGTTCCAACCCAATCTATGATAGATATTTATTTTATTAAACATTTGAGTTTTGAATGTAATGAATTGGGGTATATCACATACTTATACGTGTTCATGTTGGCTAGAGATTCCCATGGCTGTTCTTGCATGGATTGTGATGTCTTAAGGTATAATTCATTTACACTTTCTAAGGTGGATCTCAAAATACTACTAGGATATGATTGAGATGGTTTCATTAGGTCTGAGATGATATGATAATATGGATATAAAAACTTATACTTACTCAAGATATTGGGTCCCATATAGGACTGAGGTTGGATGGATTGAGGCTCAAATCACAATAGGGATGTCTTGACATAAGGAAGAGATTAACACATGATTTTATCCACTGGTTTTGAGAGTGAAAACCCTTTAAGGATGAGGAACTAGGGTACCTTTATATATATATATTATTTAGATAATTACTATTTTACTTATATGAATTATTTTGTGATTGTTCCATAGTGAGGATGGGAAAATAGATTTACTTGTTTAGGTGATGAGTTAGTTTCATTTGTTTATTCATTGGAAATGTATATGATTCCTTCACCAATTTTACGAGAGGTTTTATTGATTATCCTATTAATTTTACATGTTATGCTCACCATATGTATATAAAAACTATTTTTTAGTTCCATAGGATTTGGTTGGTGATTTAGTTAGTCATTAGTAGTTTGTGGGAGTTTTTCAAGAGTTGTTGGTGCTTCTTGGTCATTGACATGGATTTACTTATGATACTTTAAATTATTTCAGGTTTTATATTATATTACATGTATTGGTATTTCATAATTATTTATGAATGGTGTTGGTTGGTTGTTTGTTATCTTAACTCTTACATCTTAAATCTATATGGAGGGTAATTCCTCCAATACGTGTGATTTATATACCCTCGAGGCTAGTCACTAACTCATAGACTATTAAAGGTGGGTTTTGGGGGTAATTATCTCATTCCTTCATTTTTAGCCTAGGAGAGGTACCCTTAGAGGGAGGGGTCATGATAATGTCCAAGATACATCATAACACCTTTTTTTAAACCTTCAAAATTTGAGTTATTTTTCTAATATTTTTAAAATACATAATTTTTAAAAGTAGTTATAATGATAAATATTATTTATTTTTCTTAAGTTTTTTATAATTTATAATATAGTTAAAATTAAATTTTATGTAGAGATTAAAAAATTCAATTAGATAAACATGGTCAATAAATTAATTATATTAAATATATACAATGGTTTTTTTGATAAGTACAAATAATATTTACAAATTGGGGTTTTTTTTATTTTCATGGTTATTGAAAGAGTAATTTTATAACGATAATTCAAAAATTAAATTATTAATTGTTTTTTTAATATCAACAGCATTGATTATTTATTCAGAGAATTATGGATTTTGATATATTAGATGGGGTAACTTCTTTATTGATTTAGGTGGTTTTATCTAACTTAGGTCAGTGAGACATTCAATGCTTAATCTACGATGCCACCATTGATTGAATGACTATACAAATTGAATATTTTTAAAGTGAAATTCATAATTAGTTAAAACTTATGGTTAATCATGAAATATAGTCAATCAATTTCAATCATCTTTAATATAAATTTGGACTAGCATATACCATATCATATTTTTGATGATTAGCATTGACAAAAATAATTTCAACTATTCATATAACTTTCTTAAAGTTATATAATAGAATTATATATTGATATATCTATCAATGAGGATGATTAAAATAATATTTATAATGACTCACAACTTCTATACATATTATGAAAATATATTTCCCATTAAACCCACATAATATTACACATGCATAATCTAAAGATCTATTGTCTTTGAGAAATTATTTATACATTCGAATATTTATAACTAACAAAAAAAATAATTAATATCCATATTTGTATAATATTATATATCTCACCATAATTCTATTACAATATGGTATACCCTATGGACATATATAAAAGTGAGGGTGAACAAAAAACCCAGTAAGAGGATATTAAGAATAAACCTGATGAAGAGATATATCTTAGGCTTGAGGACATACCATGTTATCATAAAATTAAAGGATCAAATAACATAAAATAAAAACATAAAACTAGAATAATTATATCATATGAACATGATAATCATGAGAAATTGAGAATTATAAGAATATATCACAACATAAAACTTTTTATCATAATACAACTTAAGGGTAAATTCCAATACAATATAACATAATATGTTGGGAATAATTACCATGCATATTGGATAGATGTATAATTTTGGGTCCACTCATCACATCTTAATAAGTCCTTAATATGTGTTCTATATAAAAAAGAATTATGTTTTTGAAAAAACCAGTTTACCAAAACTATAAGAATGGAATGAAATATAATTAAATAAAAATAGTGGAATATTATAACCTAAAAATGGGAAATAATTGAATATTTAATTCCAAAATAATTTGGCATAAAATACATCAAGTAAAAAAATATAAATAGGATTGATACATTATGAATTATTTTTTATTATATACATGACATAGTTTCTTTTATTATGAGGGAAGTTAAAATAAGTGTATACCCAAAAAAATAATGGATAATTTGAAAGAGGAATTAAGAATGAATTTATTGTTGAGACTTATATATGGAAATTTTATGACTTGCGGAATTTTTATGGATTTTCAGTTAATAAGTGTAAAATGATATTTTTTGTTTTTGAGAATGGAATTTTGAGAACACCATTTGATTCTATACATGTCATTTTCACTCATGTGGTAATTTCATAATATTTCAAGATGATTATATTTATACATAATAGTCTGGTTTTGGTTGAATATTATTATTTGTTTTGGTAGTTAATTTTTAAAAATATTATTTTTATTAAATAAATAAAGTAGAGTTGAGATATTTTGAAGGTGAATAAATAGAAATGAATGATGAATTAGAGAAATAATATTTTTTATATGTTGGGAAGCCGTATAAACTAATTTAAATGTAGATTTATGTAATTATTTATAGAATTAAAGGGGGGGAGTGAATGATATAAGGTGTAATTATTTATAGAGTTCAAGTAATTGAAGGGGGAATTCATTTGGTCATCATAAAAACTTTCCTAAGTGACTCTCTCTATTTTATCTATTGCGATAAAGAAAATTTATTGGTGAGAATGATGAGTGGAGGTTGATTACAATGGAATCTATTGGATGGTTGATTTTCCCATGATTCTTATGGTTAATTTTTTGTATCATTTATTCTACACACATATGAAATAAAATTATTTAATAATATCAAAACATAAGAGTTATAGGGTGGAACCTACTGAGTATATTTATATTCTCATCCCCAATTTATATAAATTATTTTTTAGATTACACAAATTTAGTTGTTAATGGTGTAGAAATAAGTTATCTCTAAACATGTGTGTTTTTTGGTTGAGTTTATTGCATTATTACTTTCCCAGGGAATTGAGGTGATGATAGATTTATGATCTTTTTTTCCATCTATATCATGGAATTTTATGGAATGGTATAAATTTATATATATTATTCATGTAATGTAGTTGGGAACTAAATTTATTATTTAAGGTGATAATATGGGTTCATTTATAATGGAAAATTTATTCCATATATTTGAGATGATATATGCTTAGTGATCTTTTCCAACCCTAGCATATTAAAAGTGGAGTTTGAGGGACACACTTATCGTCATTTTTTGATTAGGTGGAGTCCCAATGAGGGTGGGTCATTAATTAATGGTTTCAAAGCTATTGTTTTTTTGTTGGATTATAGAGTAGGCACTGGTGAGAATTTCATTGGTGGTAAGGTTGAAGTATTACTTGAACCTGTTTTGTAAAATATACCAGAGAAACCGTATTGACTACAAAGGGAACTTGTGATATAATAAAGGACCCCAAAACCTATTTAATAAGACTCAAATAATAATATGTGTACTATAATGCTTCATGATGGATATGGATTCATGTATCATGCAGTTCTATGTCATGATAATAACGTTTTTATTGTATTTAAGGGTGAATTTCTGTAAGGGGTGAATGATATGAAGATATGTTTAAATTTGGATGTTGGGATAGTGTGATTTGGAATTCATTGAATATATATCACTTGTTTGAGGTTGTTTTATCATTTTTAGTTATAATAGTTGTATGAAGACAACATGAGGTGATGTGAGGGGAGGTGTAGAAAGCACTTGAGGATATACATTAGATAGTAGAATAATAAGATTGGCAGACATGGAAGATACACTTGAGTGAGTTTTAGAAGAATAAGTTACCAAGATATAGAGGATTTATTACCAATTATGATATTGATCATTTGTTAAAGGAGGTTGAGATACATTTTCAGTTGATCCAAATAATATATGAGTACTATGTTCTATTAGTGTTTTTTTCTTGTAAGGTTTAGTATATCAATGGTTTATTATTTTATTGAGATATCATAATGATGCTATGATAATATTGAATTTATTTCTAAGTTATTTACAGTAAAACATTACTATTAGAAACTCTTGGGATTTAGAGGTATTAATATCTTCTGGTGATACAGAAAAAAATCCAATATTGATAATTTTTACTCCATTTATAAAGGTGATGTGATATTCCCTGGATTTTATGAGCGATAATAAAATGAGATCCTATCATTTTCATTGAGATTTTATGTCATGAGATAACATGGAAATAAGGAATTATATCTTTGAGTTAATTCATAGAGATATTAGAAATGGATGACATTGCCTATAATTTTTTGACAAGGATGAGATCTTTTATGGAGAGTACCTAATAAATTATATCTTAGAGTAGATATAGAATTGGTTGTGGGTTGTGTAGAAGAATGTAATGGGACCCATGGATTTTGATGTTTTTGTTATGGATAGTATGGGCCACTTGTAGTATATATGCCAATATCATCATGGAGGGAAGAGTGGGTTTAAGAACAATGTGACTATTCATGTCAAGAATGTGTCTCTATTATGGTAGTATAGGCTATAACCAGTGTATAATTTAGTTTATTATATGCTGGAGGAAGATCAAATATTCCATCTCAGGATGGTGTTCAAGTTTTATAAAAAAATCATTTGTATGTGATGATGTGTAAGTGTCAGTTTCAGATATCTGTGGTTCATTTTATGGGTCATGTTATTTTATATCTTAGTATAAAAATAGATCATATTTTTAAAAATTATTTGTAACATGGAATCCATATAATATTGATCCTAAAATAATATATTTATTAGTATAAAATAGTTATTATAGGATGTTCATGCCCATAAAATCTTTAATTTTGAATCCATTATTAAATTTCAATAAAAAATAATTATTTTATTTATACAAATGATTATCAAACTAATTTTAAAATTTTAGAAGAAAAGTTAATGAGTACTCCAGTACTTCGTTTTCCTATGGATGATGTTCCCTAGAGGGTAGATTATGATTACTATCATGAAAGTTTTTAATGTGTCATGATGTTGTAAATATAAATAATTTCTTATAGGTATAGAAATTTAAATCCCCATAAACATAATTATGCTACCCAAGATTTAGATCTTAGAGTGGTGGTATTCATAGTTACACTTTGGAGGTATTATTTGTTAATATAATTCATTTTGGTTTATTTAAATCGTAAAATATTGAGATATATATTTCATAAAAATAATTTTAATTCTTGTTATTGAAGGTGGGTTAAATTTTTTAAATATTATCATTTCAATATCACATATTTCATTAAAAAGCTTAATATGGTGGTTTATTCCTTAAATCAAATGTATTTAGGGAAGGATTCCAAATGGATGGTGGAAAGTGAAAAAGTTAGAGATATTTGTATCATTTTAACATGGTTATAAATAGAGTGATAATAGTGATGTTTGTTATCAGATAATAGTGGAATATTTATTAATAAAGTAGGTAGAAGATTCTCAGCTAGGATACCCTGATGTGAAAGTATACAGAGACTAAATCATGGTGATTCTTTGGATAGGTGGATTAAGGATGAGGAGTATTAGGTACTATTTCATTGAAATTTGTTCTCTTACCTTGAGTAACAGAAAAGAACTTATTTGTGAATTCTATAGTCTATCATTGGAAGTAAATATGAGTTTTAAAATCATGTATCATGATCTTAAGAGGTATTTTTGATGGACTATGATAAAGTTATAGGTATCCAAGTTTGTTTCATGATGTCACATAAGCCAATAATTGATATATTAACATAATGTTCAGATATTTTTTTTCATCCTTTGTAAATTCCCCAATGGATGTGGGAATAAATTTATATGGATTTTGTTACATGATTCACTCAAACCTTGAAAGTTTTCTGGTTCCTTTTTTGTAGTAATGGATATATCAATTAACTTTTCACATTTTTTCCTGATTAAGGAATAAATTTTAGTGGATAGTTTTTAAAATCAGTATATGATGGAAGTGTTCACAATTTATTTATTTATATGGATGATAGTGTCTGGTCATGCTTATTGGTTTACAAAATTGATATTAAAAGTGTTTATATGAACCATTAGTATCAAATTGTGGTTTAACATCATATTTTATGAAGTTAATGGTTGTCAAACTGAATGAACAATTCATTTATTCAAGGACATGTTATGATCATGTATCTTAGATTTTAGAGAATCTGGGGTAGCCCATTTATTATTATTGGATTTTTCTTATAATTTTTGACCCACTTGGTTCTTATTGTATTTATTTTTAACTGAAAAGGAGGTTACATAATATCAATTTATATTAAGGACTAAATCTTGTTAGTTATATGCAGTTCACAATAATGTTAATGAGAATAAATCCATTGATGTTAAGAAGGTTACTAAGTAGGATATCTATATAAGATTATTTAGCAATAATATAAAATGATGCATCATAATGTTGTAATTCCTATAATAGTTGGTTCTTATGCAATATAAATGTCTATAAGAAAGAAGAAAATGTTGCTAGAAATTGATTTCAATGATGCGAGTGAGCTAATGGAATTATTAGTATGATAATGTAAATTCATACATAAGATATTATTGAAATAAATTTATATGGAAAATATGTTTGGAAGGTTTTATATTTTATTTTATATATATATATAATTTTTTTAGTAAATATTTGAATAATATTAAGAGGTTACTACCATCATTTATATGTGGAAAAATCATGTTACTACCTATATTATATAGAGATAATTTGATTACTAAAGATTGAAATTACTTTTTTAGATTATGAGGATGCTACTTAGAAGTTAAATCATGGAATGAGTATAAAAATAATTGAATAACATTTTATGATTGTAGAGTTGGAATAATTTTGATCATTTTATCTCTATAAAGATCTATGAAAGATAGTTGAAAATAGTTAAATATGAGTTTATTTGGGTTGATATAATTAAAATACAACAAGGACTATTTATTTTATAATATAAAGTTATGGAATTATTTTTTTAGTGAGTGGAGTGGATTTAAGGTGTTTGATTTGAGTATAAAAATCCTTGGTATCATTGAAAATTAAAAACAAAGAAATAAAATTATCTGTCATATAGAAAATAATATATTATGTATTTCTTATATTTGGATTTTGGAATAGTCTAATGATACATCATATTGTAAATGATATGTTATATATTCCATAGATTAAAATTATAGAAAAACCCCTAGAATTTTCCCTAAACATTTAATATCCTTCTAGGATAGAAAAATAGAAAATATGGGAGGTCAAAGTGTATATCTATGGAAACTAAGGGATTTTTTTGAAATATTATAAAGCTAAGTAAAAAAATATTAAAGCTAATAATATTTTTAAGATAATTTGGACTCACAATATGATTAAAAATAAATAAAATTTATTATGTATGTTTTATCAAATAGAGAAAAATAAAAGATCATAAAGTTTCTACAGAAGTTAACTGGGTGTTTTAGAACATGTATTTTTGAAATGTGGATTTATTTTAAATGACGCCAAAAAACTTATTCAGGGATTTAGATGTAAATATTATGGTTATAATCATGATTAAAACCCAGAATAAATTGAATTATGGTTATTCTATACTTTGTGATTTAAATTTCATATTATTAAAGTTATTATCATTATTCAAGATGATATTTTTTGTGTTAAAGAATGATGATTAATTTTTTATGCACTATGAGAAAGAATTCCATGTCATAAGGTTGATTTTGGAATGAAATATGTAAAATTTAATTCTATAATTTCTGATGTATTTGTTTCATGAAGATTGTTCACCCCATAGTGTGTAATGAAGGTAATTTTGTAGGATAGATTTTCATCACTATAGTTGATTCCCCAACTATAGAAGATTTAATGACATATCAGTATATTTGTGTGGATTTATTTATATGGTGGTTTTATGAAATAAATACAAGGGATATAATTACATTTTAAATTAATATTATCATAGGTAGTTAAAAGAAAATTCTTTAGGATGTTTAAATAAAGAATAATTCTGAATAGTTTTAAATGAGACATTAATATCGATGATACTAGAGGTTTGAGGAATGAGATTTCATGAGATTTTTTTTGATAATTATGTTGATAATATTCTAATGGTCATATGAATATTAATGTGGATAAAAAAATGAGTAAAATTTTTATATAAAGAACACATGATATTGTATCTTGTTGTCTACCATGAGTAATAATTATAAAAAGAGTCAACATTATGATCCAATTGAACATTATGCGAGTCAAATAATTGTAGAGAACCAATTATATTGTGGATTATTGATCATATGCATTAAATAACATAAATAAGAAGAGAGAAGAAACTATTATATATTGATTATTATTTAGTTGTAGAATAATTATGAGGTTATCGGCTTGTGCTACATTTATATTATAAGGCCTGAAGAAGTGTGTGGAAGCCCCTGATATTGTTAATGTTTGAGAAATAAGATATGGTTTACATCATCCAGGAGGGACACATTCATATTTTATGATCTTACATTAATGAGGTTAATGTATTATTTTATATTCAAAAAATATTAGTTGGATCTATGAGTATAAGAGGTGATTTCGTGAAGTAAGGTTCAATAAAAATATTATATATTGACCATTTATTGAAAAAAATATTTGTATGTATGAGATAATAACCACCATAGATAGGGGATGCGGTCTTCTATATTAAAAATGGGCATCATTAATAATCTCTAGTGCTTTTTTTTGGATTATTTCTTAATTATACTATTTGAAAGATAAATTAAGGTTATGAGAAAATAGATTGATAGATTCATTTTTCAAATAGGTGTAATGGTAAATAAGCGGATAGTTTTTGTTTTAAATAATATATAAAATAGAAATTCAACTCCGTATCAGTGTTTCCCATATCCTAATAGATCCTAAAAATTGGTATAATTTCAGAGTTTCTACCTTTGATTGTATTCTTAAAAGTCTCAATATTTTATTTTCTTGATTTTTTTTTGATTTTCTTTTCAAAATAATTATGAAGTGTATATTTGAAATATCTTATAATACCTTTATCAAAGAAAAAATATAATAAATTTTCGATAAGTCACTAATAATCATGAAGATCCTAGATATGATGATGTTGAGAAAATCCTTATCAAATAAATAATTGAAAAATTAATCTATACTTTTTAAAGGTAATCAAATTAAAGTTCATCTTGTTTTACCTATAGATAATCTATCTATAAAAGAAACATAGTATGAGAATATATCCCCTTAAATAAAAGAGGAAGAAAACATAGTCTCCCCATGCTATAGTCCTGATAAATATAAATCTTGAATGGAATAATAAAACCTCGTAAACAAGAATATGAATATCCTTTTTCCTCAATAGTTTCATGGAATTAAGTTAATCCAGTGGTAATTGAAATATTTTGCAAAAAATGTCCACTAGATAAGCCAAGAACATGTGGGGAAGATCAAAATTTCACGGTTTCAAAAGATGAATCAACTGGTACTTTAAATATCATCCTATATAATTTTCCCAATAAAATAAAAACAATTATTTATGTTACTTTAAAAATAATATAAAAGGGGATAACCAAGAATGAATATTATTGTATTATATTTTTAAATGATTTAAATAATTTTTTTTGAATTATATAAAATTATTTATGAATGTTAGACCCCTAAGTGATATGAATATATATTTTAAAGAAACGTTATCTATTTTTTATAATGATTGGATAAATATAATCCATGGGAGTGAATAATTCAAGAATCTTATTGAAGAAGAGACCCATAAATTTGAACAAGTAATTGCTATCCAAGATTCTCAATTTGGGATTAAATCCAATTTGATTAAAATCTTGATATTTCATTTCATGAAAATAAACAAACACAAAAAGATCAAGTTGGAAATATTATAAAATATTTTTAATACATATTTAATTTTGTAAATTATTAAAAAAATATCATAAATATAAAATTTCTTGAATTTGGTATCGTACTTGAAAATATTAAAATGATAGAATATTATTCATGACAATATACTAAGAGAAGATCTACTAACCTATATAATTATAAGGAGGGTCATTATGTTAAGATTCTTATATCTTGTGTAAAAATAACACAAGATAATTTAATGATTAGCCTCTACCAAGATCTAAGAAAAAGGTAATATCCATTTTGGAGAGTCACGATTACGCTAAATACGATTTCAGGTACAATAAAGGTTTAATCAAAATATATATAAATTAATGAATAAAATTGATAATGGACCCACATATTTTTTTGGTGGATGTAATAATTTTTAGAAGAAGTTATTCCCCAAATACATCCCAAGATAACGAAGTTTATACAAAAAAATATAATGGAATTAAATGTTTCTTGTATTTTATTTAATGAAGACCAAGTATTATTGGATACTGCTGGTGTTGTGAAAATTTTGGGTACAAGGATATTACTTATTTGAATAATATGTCGATACTTGAAAGGAATTAAAATCCTAAACTAAGTTGGAGAAAGTATATGATATAACAAATGAACATCGAAGAAGTATTCAAATTATTTTACCTCAATTGTTTTTGAAATTATTCAGAAATTTAGTGGGATCAACAAAAAGAGTGGTCACACTAAAGAATTATGATTTAAAAAATCAACAATGTATGTGTCAAGTTCTATTGAAGATAGATTACCAAAAGTTACAAATAAAATTCAATTTAAAAAAAATAAGTGCCTTCCATTGGTTATGATCAAAAGAAATCAGTTGAAAAAATTATACCTAAGAAGACCAAAGGATTTTCCACAGTAAATAGAATGATTTGATTCAATTTTTTTACAAGAGGACACACTATAGACTCATAAAAATATGCCATGAGTATTTATATTAATGTAATTAAGGAATATTATATTCGAAAAAATTTTCAATGGTAATAAACATGGGATTAGTTAGGAGAAAATCATAACTAAGATTTCATGTGAACATTCTAAGAAATATTGGAATGCTTCTAAAGAGTGTGCGACTATTTGGATAGAATAATTTTAAATAGTAATAAAATTTTATGAAATACAACTAAATGAAAATGTTAAAGGGAAATAATTATTTCTACATGAATAATTCAAATTTCATGAGAGTTTTTTTATGAAATGATAACTTATAAATTTTAGAGGAACATTATAGAATGTGTAAATATGATAGACATAACTCTAAAAACAACTTTATCATATTACTAACCATATTAGAGATGTTGATGAAGTTAAATCTAGTGGATTAAATTCCAGGTGGATTGATTACTGACATGAAGAAGTTTATGTACAGAGAAGTTTCTAAAATAAGAAAATAACCCATGCTATTTGAGGTTTCTAATTTGAATAATAAGTATGAAAGCATGAAGAGTTTACTTAAAATTGATGATTTAAAGAAAAGAAAGTATTGATTGGGAAAAAACTCTCAACCTTACTAATCTCAACAGAGTGAAAAGGAGTTTCACCTTATTCCTATATTTTTTATTCTTTACATAAATTGAATTAAAGGTAATTTAGGATCTCAGGGTAATAACTGATGAAGAGGAGGATTCTATAAAATATTTAAATAATATTAAAAGTAACTACCTTTTATGTTATCCAATATTTGAAATCTGAAATTATATTTGAATAAAAAGACCTACCTCTATTTGGTGAAGATGGATTTTATCCCTTGATAGTGAGTAGTTTGAGAATCCTACAAAATGTATTTTTCAAATCCAAAGTCTCTATAAAATTCTTAAAGATATATCCTTGAAATTTTAAGTATTAATATTCTCCTATCAATGTTTTCAATAAAAAATTTCTATATTAAGGGAGGGAAGTTAGTTTATAAATGAAATTAATATGATAAAATCAAGTTCTAATTTTAAAAGCTTAACCTTCTGTCTTTTTTTAATGTTTTTGAATAATGTTATAAGATGTGTGTAGTAATTTAAGTTTAAAAATATTACATGATATTTCATTAAGAACTTATATCAAGTAAATTCATTCAAAATTATTTTATCATGTTTCTACAGCCCCTGGAAATGGTGTTTTGAGTATGTATCATATTCTTTTAGATTATGAATAACTTCATTTTCTAGATTAGGTCCTACTATTTTCTAAACCTATTAGGGATCAAGTAGAATTAGAGATAACTAATTTATGGAACATTGTTTTATGTTAATTGATACCATACCCCTCATGTTTATTTGTATTTATTTTCATTATGTAGAGAGAGATGATAATGAAAAATATATTTTAATGCATCTTCAATATTGAAATTGAAAATAATTCCAAAGGGGGAAATCAGTACACAGACTTAGTGTTTATTTAATTTTTTCAATGAAGAAGAAGGTTAAATTATGTTAATATATATTAAGGAGTATAAATTGGATGTTTTTTTTGTTCCAATGAATTTTATTTTTAGGAAGTATGTTTAATTAAATATGGTTTGCAAGAAGGCTATCAATATACTCTAAGATAAGAAGAATAGAGAACCCTTTGTTAGTAAATTGGAAGTTCTATCATAGAAGTTTTATATGACAAGGAACCATATATTGAATAAAAAAAATTATTCCACGAATTCATGTAAAACAAGTGAGTGTGATACGATAATTATTAATATGAAAATGAAAATCTTACATTAGATGTTATTGAAATTAATTCAGATGGAAAAAAGGTTTGATGGTCTGATATTTTAAATTCTTTATAGAGAGTATGTTTAAGTATGACATGAATAAGTTGAAGAGGTTTTTTGTTATTTATATTTATAAGAGCCTTTTCTTCCTATATTACATGGTGATAACTTATTTACTAAATATTATATAGACTATTTTATATTAAGAGTAAAATTCTATTAAGTTCATGTGTATAATTGTTGGAAGTATATTTGAATTAGTTGAAGTGTTGTGAGGTATATAGATTTAAAAGAATGCGGATAATTTTATCCACATCAAGTTATTATGAAATATATTTGAAAGAAGTTAAATATAAGTTAAGGTATTGGAACATTATTGAAATACTATTTATATCCTGTATAAAGATTTGGAATTATTTTTATGTTGATAGAAGTGGATTTGAAGTGTTTGAGTTGATTTCATAAATTATTTATGTCAGGATATTGAAAAACTAAAAATTTAATTGATACATCAGATAAAAAATTGTACATAATATATTTCTTAGATTAAAATTTCAAAAAATTCTAATGACACATTATATAGGAAATGATCCATCATATATTTCAAAAATCAATATTGAAAATGTCCCTAAGGTTTTACCCTCATACATAATATCCTTTCATGATTCAAAAAAGGGAAATATAGTAGGTTATGGTGCATACATTATATAATTAGTGGATGTATGTGAATTTTTTTGAAGATAATTGAAGAAATATGAAAAGTAATGTGATGTGTAATATAATTTGGGATTTGAAATGATACACACAAGAAATCATATTTCTTATAAATATTTTTTTTCTGTTTGAAAAAAGGTGAAGATCATGATGTTTTTGTGGATTTTATTTAGTAATTTTAAAATATATATTTATGAATGGAATATTTATTTCATATATATATTGATATATTATTTAGTGAATTAAATTTCGTGATTATTTTTATAATTATAATTAAATCTTATAATAAATCATATGACGAGTAATGTTTTATTAGGTGTTTCAAATATCATTATTAAAATTATTATCATGATTAATGCTATTGTTTTTGATTTTAGATAATGAAAATGGACATATATACACCACTTGGAAGAAATCAATGCGATAAAGCTAACTTTAGAAGGAAATAAATCAAATATTATTTTAGATTTTGATATTCAATTTCTTTGTGATGAGAATTACACACCACAATGCATGAGGAAGAGAATTTTTTTGGAGGTAATTAATTTAAAACTAAATACTACCCAACCATAAAACATACTACATCTTGTCTAACTGAAGATATGGATTTATTAGGATGAGTGTTTTATATAAAAAATATTGATAAATAATTACAGAAAAATTCTTATTATCATGTGAAATTAAATAATGATTATTTAGGAGTTTTATAATGTGAATAAATGTTATATGTTGTTAATAAGACAAGAAGAAAAAAGATGATGGATATTTTAAGACTTAAATTTAAAGATAAATAATGTTATGAATATTATAGAGATACAATTCAGATTTCCCTATGAAAATAAATAATGAAAATTAAAATAAAAAAATTAGTATAGTGAGAACACCTGATACAACATCTTGTTGTAGATTATGTTATCAAAGAGAGAGAGAGAGAGATGACTCTTCAATGAAATTTCACATGCGATGTGTTAATGAATTTTATAGAACCAATGATATTGTTAAGGATTGATACTGTGAATGGAAAAAAGGGGATGAAAGTGTGAGAACGACTTGTAATATATTGATCATTATTTGGGACAAAGAAGAATTTTGTGGTTTCATCCTATGATTCAATTATATAATACAGCTTGAAGATGTTGGAAAAATACATTGTGACTATTTCAGTTTGAATATGAAGAACAAAACCACATCATCTAGGAGGGATATGAGCCTATATTGTCGATATTAATTTAAGTAAGTGAAAGTATTATCTTGTATTTAAACTAATATAAGTTGGTTCTTGAACTTTATCTAATTAATTATAGGATTATGAGTCCAAGGATATACTACATTCATGAAAACTAATTGTGAGGATATAAGTTGTTATATATTCATTCAAAAAACAGTTTCTAAATAAAAAATGGGAAAATTTTTTAATTGTAAATTATATATTCAATAATTATTCACACCATATTGATGTTGAAAATATCCAATGATTCCAGAAATTATAATTTTTTTTAATTTTTCTATTTTTATATAACATTATTAAAATTTTAATGGGACACTGTGTAATTTTACATTGTGTTTGGTTGAGTTCAGTGAGAATGCTATGGTTGGGAAATAGATGGTTTAAATTGTATCAGTTATTGTGCATGTTATTCAGGATTTTATGAGGAATTTTTAGAATAGATAGAAATAAAATATAGATAATAGGAGAATTTTGTTAATGTATTCATCTAAACAACATGGGTTCTTACATGTTTCTTCTTGGTATGAACATAGAACGTTCAGTAGTGAAAGTATGTTTTCACTGAAATTTATTAATCACTTTTAGTTATAAGAATCGGTTTTTAGTAATGGATTATCTATTAGCATTACCTCTATGGTTGAAAACTGTTCATGACTCAATTCATGTGTCACAGATTTGGATGTATTATCATAACCTTCCTAGGTGATTTATTTGAGTGATTTAGACATTGACAATGATATGAATGCCAAAATTAATAGAATTTAAATTTCATATCCTAGGGTTTATGAATTTTGAGGTCTATTTATTTTTATATTGAATGTTATTTAGAGGCCTTTTAATATTGATGAGAGATACTAGGAGAGGAAATTAATGATTTGGGTTCAATATCTTTAATTGTGTTGAATTTTTAATGTTTTTTATTTTTAATTTTATTATGTTGATAAAAATTGAATGATTGTGTTGTGTTGTTGTTTAACATTTTCATTATTATATTTAAGTCCTTCCAGTGATTAAATATTTTAATTGGGTGTGTAATTTAGAGACCATATTTTTTAAATATTTAGAGCTTGTGATTTTTTAATTTTTTCAATTGTGAATATTAAAATGGTAATTTTTAATGGAATTTTGATGGTGCTATTGGTTTTGGAATGCAGTATTTACCATTAGATAGTAATTTGTAAAATTTATAATGTGATTGGAATTTCCAATAAATGTTTATTCATGGTGGGATATTAATATTTATTTATTTATGTAGTTTATTTTCATGTAGATTAATATTTTTAAAATATATAACGTGGAGTTGAGAAAATTTAGTGGTGATGATGTTGATGATTTAGATGAATTGGATTGTAGATATTTTTTATATATTGGCTATCCTTTCCAGATGATTTAAATATGAATTTATATGAAATTTTTTATTGAATTAAAGGGGGAAATAAGTGAAAACTAAATGGTGTAATTAATGATTAATTTAGAGGAATTGATGTGGGAATTTATTTTTTTATCATAATAATTTTACCCTAGGACTCTTTATATTCTATATATTATGGAATATAATTTTTTTTGTGAATTTTGTTTTATAGTGGCCAATAATAAAATGATGGGGTGTGAGTAGAATGATATTTTTAGTGAATGATTGGTGGATATTAGTAAGGGATTAAGAAATATTTTTTTCTTGGAATCAAGGAAAGTCATTGAAATCCTAATCCCTTTAATAATACATATTAATATGTAATGTTATTGATATTTGGTGTGGGGTAGATGATTAAAAATAATATTAAGGATCTATTATGTGATAAAATTAAAATGGAGGTGATTGATTATTAAAAAATTGGAGGAATAATTATTCTATTTGAATAATTGAATTGATAAAAAATAATGAAACTAATATATTAATATTGGAATTTATAATTTATAAGAAATATATAGAGAGATTGATGGGATTATAATTCTATGAATATAGAATGAGAAATCATTAGGTATAGATACTTTTGAAATTTTGTTTTAATATTAATTGACAACTATTATTGAATATTGGTTTTAATTTTTAAGCGAATTATTTTTCATGTGTTTTATTGAAATATTGATGTTGATTATTGTTAATGAGTATTAATAAAATATTTTTTATCCCCCATGTTGTATTTAGAACATGAAATAATTAAATACTGTAGAAAATATATTATAGGTGAGAGGCTGTAATTTACATAAATTGGTATGGTCTATGAAAATTTGGCATGGGGACAATTTTAATCTCAAGAAAAATATATTGTTGTGTCAAATGGGACAAGGTGATGATGTGGTAGTGAGTTGTAAAATCTTATACCACATATATTCAGGTTCATGCCACTTTCTAGAGAAGAAATAATTTTCTCGAAGTGGAATACATGAGGTGGTGTATTTATATAACTTCATGCCAAATTTGAATAAGTATATTTTATATGTTATAAGGCATGTTAAGTCTGATGCTTTAGAGATATGAAGATTAAGGGATGAGATAATAGTTTCAGTGACACTAGAATCTAGTATTAACCCATAAGTAACCTCTATTATGTGATAAAATAGAGGAGTAGATGTGTTATAGATGTGAAATGATTCATATTAGTTTACATGGGTCTTTGAGATATGTTTTGTACATGATATGATTTTTGTTATAATGTATTCCCATCATATGGGGAATATTTGTGGTGTAGTGTGGTTATACTTATTAGAATCTAATTTATATTATGTTGAGTTAGAGGTGTGTTATATATATGTGGTGTAATTATATATCCTAGATCATTTGTTGATGTAAAGGATTAGGTGGGGAAATAAATGGATGATGGGGGTCTAAATCAATTTTTAATATATGAAAGTTATTTTGAAGTTGTGATTTTTTGTGGAAATGTTTTTTTCTTTAATGATAATGATGATGAGGATTAATATAAGGATAACCATGGTGGATATGTGATGTTTTGTGGTGGAAATATTCATTGAGAAGGGGATAGTACCTAATTGTGGACACCCAATACTGTAGTTAGAGTCCCTAGGGGTTGATTTAAACCTAAAAACTATAGGTTGAAGTGGAGATAATCGATAAGGGTTGACACATAGAAAACTTCTTAGAGTCATTGTAAGTGATCATTAGGCCGACCTATGAATAGTGGTATATTAGAAAGTTTCCTATAGGTGTATAACTACTTTGTGGTGATAATTTTTGATTGTCAAGTTCCCTATGGGTGGATAAATACAATAAGATATGATACTACAGTGAGGTCCCTATGGGTGGATAATTTATTGGATATAGATAATAGAAGGTGATTTTTAAAAAATTGGTTTTATAATTACATGTTAATATGATGTGATGTGGTTTGAAAAGTGTTAATATAAGGTGGATTAGAATCAAATTATTTGAATGGTTAAATTTTAGAAGATTACTATAATCAATAATTTTGTTTTATTTATTCCATGAATTGATGAATTAGTATTATTTATTCACATAAGCACATGAGATTTGTTAGGAGAAACCTACAAAGTATATTTATATTCTCAATCTTTCTTTATATGAGCTATTTTTAGATTACCTAGATATAGTTGGTGGTGATGTCATATGACCATAACTCTGGATATAAAACACTTGTGGTGGATGTGGTTTCATTATAACTTTCATGATGTATAGATGAGATGATATATATTTGGTTGTTTTTATTTATGTGTATTGGAATTTAATGGAATGACATATATATATATATATATATATATGTTATTAATTTATTGTAGTTGGGAGTGTATTTTATTATTCATGGTGATTTATATTTTTCATTTATGAAGGAAAGTTCCTTCCATATAAGTGAGATGATAAACCCTTGGTGGTAGTCTCCAACCCATGACTTATTCACGAAGATATTTGGGGGTCACACTCTAACTCATTAGAATCCCCAGTTCAGTCTTAGTGGGGGTGGTCTATGACATGTATGTATAAAATAAGTGATATATATGTGGAATAGAGAGAAAATAATAGAATAAGATAGATAAAAGAACAAGAGAGTGGGAAAGTATCCCACTATCATAGAGTCTCTACTTGAGTGATTTAGACCTTGTGACATGTTCAGATATGTTCTATGTTTGTACCAAAAAAGTAGTCTTAAATGTTAAGGAAATTATGAAAATGAAACACAACAACAACTCGAAATAGAAAAAAATCCATGAAATGAAAATGATAACAAACTCAATAATTATAGATGTGAGGAAACCTAGAATTTAAAATATGGTTTCCAAACTTCATAGAATGGTAGGTGATGAACAATATAATGGGAAATCATGCATTGGGTTTTGTAAAAACAACTACAAGATCCCAGTAATTATAATATCAATAACATATGAACTTATGATAGATTCTAAGAACAACTTCATCTGACATGATACAAAAAAAAACAGAAAAATTTTAAATGAGGAAGTTGAATAAGAAATATCATCATCAACATATGTTTTATAAACCAACCATAAAATTAATGATATTTTAAATATTGTTTTAAATGACAGAAAAAATAATAAATATTTGATATTAAACTTAAATAAAAATAAATTATATTATTCATTAGAGGTTATTATTATGATATCTGGTACTAAAAGGGGTAAGTGAGGAGTGAAAATAAAATTGTTGGGATGATACATTGTTACCTTCCATTTGAGAGGCCTCTATTGATATGTAACTGAATTATTAAATGTATGATATATTTTTTAGAATACATATTCACTAAATTATCTAATAGGTTTTATGCAGATATTTTTATAGATATAAATAAAATAAAGATGATTTGGTTTTTAGGAAAAGTGGGTGAAAGGGGATGACATTTATAGATGAAGGGGATGAGTGTTTTTGAATAAAATTTTGAATAATTTATCATTAAATGGAATAAAGAATATTGTTTTTTTATGGATATGTAAAGTAAATTATATATGTGAGGTTGACTAAATCGTTTCATAACACATCCATACATCATGTATTATGTCTTCGTTCATGTTCTTACATTTTAATAATATAGTATATTTTACTCTATTTCATTGTTCACCTCCTCATTTCATTATTTATGAAAATTATAGAAACCATATCCTTACTTAATATTTACCTAACCCTAGATAGATCAGAGCTAGTGTCTGAAGCTATTATATTATCATGATCACAAGGAATCAAATCCCAAAGGAATTAAGAGTTCAGTAGTCTTGGTAAACTATATATATAAATGATTCTTGCATTACAAATTAATACACAAATTACAACATAATTTTTGTCTCCTTAAATAAATAAATTTGGTAATATATTTCTTCTATCTAGTGTTTCAATTCATATATTTCATACTTCTTAGATTTTTGGGGAAATGAAACATAATATGGTTGAGTTCAAGTTCCAATTAAGGTTAAAATTTAGTAGAATAAATAGTGAAATAATGATAATAGAAAATATGGAAAAGTAAATAACTGAACACACATGACATGTAATAAATAAAATGAATGGAAGTGCGTAAACAATACGAAAAGGTAATAACTGGAAGAACACAAAATTTAATTAACTATATATGGAAAAATAAATATGGAAAAGTAAGAAATCAAAACACATGACATCAAAATAACTGAAAATGAAATGTATACATAGATATTTTGATAAAAAATCTCATGGATGAATAATAACTAAAACTAAATTAGGGAAATTCTTGGTTATTGGATTCCATGTTTCTTAGGTACATAATAATAATACCATCAAGACCTTTCATAAGACAGTTTAACATATTAGGTAAAAAACCCATCTAAGGTGTCTAGCTAACTAACTCATCCCATGAGACTATTGATGCGTCGAGGGGATATCTATAATTGGGCCCCACCCATGTCATACCTATTAAAATAATTCTATATATATCAAATAATAAATTTATCTTATAAAAATGTTCCTTATCAAATATCCGTATTGAATAAAAGATACAGATTTATCAATAATTGTCCAGTTAATCAATTAACTATAAACATTAACACTGTATGTAAAAATGGTATATAGTTTAAGAAATAATAATATAAATTTCATGAGAATGTGGATATTTGAGACAAAATTAATATACAATATAATGATCATAAATATATTATTTTCTCATGTTAAAGTTAACAGTCACAATAGAAAGTGATAGTGAAAAGATAAATTTTACCACTTGATAATTTTCATTTAGAAATATCTTGAATTATAGAATTAAAATTAAAACCATAAATAATATGAATATAAAGGATTAATTTATTATATATCAAAAAGGGAATTAGGTATACCAAAAAAATATGTAATCGGTGTAAATGGCATATGCCCTAGAGAAAGAAAAGTGAGATAAGAATCCCTTACCTAATATATGACTTTTATCATGTTTCTTTATATTCCTAAATAATAAAATCTTTTTAATTATTTAATTTATTTATAAATTTTTTAATATTAATCATAAATTTTATTTCACTTATTATCATTTTGTATTCAACTACTAAATAAATTAATTTTATGTTCGGTGTTTTGACCAAATTTTGTTCATATGTAAAAAACAACTTGTGTTGGTCAACTATGGTCAAATGGGTCATTATATACAATATTCAGAATAATAATCCTGAAATAATTATTATATTTATAGAAAAATTATACATTTAAAACCAATAATTAAATATGTTTATTAAAAATAAACCAACATTGAAATCATATAGATGATATGTTGTACGTATGCATGAGTAATTTCCCCAATTTTCATGATCATTGTGAAAAAAGGTAAGTAACAATATATCTTTACATAATGATAATTATATAATAAAAACATATTATTTAATAATATATTATTATATATATAATTCTTGTGATTTAAAATTCATCACATCATGTCGAGGAGGTGGTAGTCCACATGTCATGAATGACTTTATCTCTTTTTAAGTGTGTGTTAAAGGGTAATAAAGAAAATGATATATATATATATATATAAATATTATATTTATAGAAATTTAATTAGGTCATGAATACAATATTTATGTTATTTATTTCATATATTTTTAATTAAAACAATACTTTATACATTCCATGTATCTTGCGAATGAATCACATTGCTTTGAGGGGGCTGTAGTTTGTACATCCACAAACAATGTCATTATTTTTACACAAAAAGGGAAATATAAAAATATGGGTTGTAAAAAAATAAAGAAGATAAAATACATACAAAATATCATATATATTATATATAAATATATTTAACATCCTAATATCCACCATGAGTGGTGGTAAAGGAAAAATCATCAATCACTATTTCGTGAGGTGGTAGTTCACAGTAAACGTAAAAAATATGTTTATTACCAAGTAGATGGAGGTGTGTATAAGTGTATTTCTAAAACATATAATAAAATAATACTATTATATTTAGGATACTTGATTTTATATGCAAATATTTAATAATAATAATTTATGGAGTATATAATGAAAATAAAATTAAAGAGCTTTGGGAAAGACGTTACCTCTTAATCGGGAAACTCCTTTTGGTTTGCACCAAAAGGCTTCCTTGGATTGATTTATACCCAAAGGGAGGATTAAAAGAGTAATGTAATTATTTTGAGAAGTTAATTTTTCTGATATGTTTTTAAAATAAGTTTCTTTATAGGTGTGAGGAAGTTATAGGAATGGAGTCCTTTTTTAACAAAGGATGAGTGGCAATTTTGTAATATTTTGGAAGAAAAGAACCCCACTAACAATTTTTTAAAGTGGATCAATAATAATAAAAATTAGATCCAAGTGAGTATAAGGTCTTAATATGTACAACCCATGTATTTTTTACAAGTTTATAGGTAATATTAGGCCTTATGTTTAGGGTTTAGTCCCCTGTTATGCTTAATTTCACCGTAATCATTGTAATTAATTTTAATTACTTTCACTATTATTTTAGGTCAAAAACTAAGTTGAAATTATTATAAATTATAAATTATTATTATTTAAAATATTTAATCCATCTTTTCAAATTCAAATCACATAAATGGAATAAATTAATTTAAAATTAATCTTGCAAATGGGACGATAATGGAGGTTTTTAAAGTAAAAATGTCTAAAGGTTTGCTATGTTTTTATAGTGAATTTCAATGTGAAATTAATACCAATGATACAAATTGGATTAATTGATAAAAATATTATCTAATTAAAAATTTAAACTAATTAAAATAATAATTTAAACTTCTTTATAAATTATATGAAAAATCAGTTTTGAATTAAATTTTAGTTTTTTCACTATTCATTAAATAAATGAAACATCACAGAAAAGTACAAAAAAATTATCCTAATCTATTTTTTATGTTTATTTTTCAAATATGATGTTTATTTTAACTTATTAAATTTATAAAAGGGTCAATGTTTTGATTTAAAATGGGATTTCCCTTGAAAGATGGTTATAATGCCTTAATAAAAATATAGGTTTTTATATGTTATATTGTGTTTATTTTTATCTTATGTATTTAGAATCTATTGGATGATTATAAAAAATATTTGATTTAATATATAACATAAATATTTAATTAATATCATTCACTAATTATAATTAATATAATTTTTATGGTAAAATTCCATTGTGATAATAAAAATACTAAAATTTTCTTTTATATTCAATTAGTTTAAATGATCATTTATAATTAATTGGTAACATATTAATGAATTTTATATTTTTTTATTCTATATATTTTTATAATATAGTTAATACTATTGATAACCTCTAATTTAACAGTTAGGTTAAGTATTATTATATTAAATAATAATTGTTTAATAATATATTATTGTTTGGTAAAACTTGATCTTGAATGTAACTCAAGCCATTGAAGAAACTCATTGTTACATGTGTCACATGGTAACTCATTATTTCATGTATCAAAATCTATAAAATATATTTAATTTATTTAAAATATTAAATATATTATAATGTCTTAGGATATTATTCCCCTTATGTAATTGGTGTTGCTTGTCATACATGCTATCAAATATAATGTTTTAATTTTGAATTTTGGGGTGTTAAATTATCCCCACATCAATTAAATTGCACACTCACAATTTAAAATCATTACTAATGATAAATTTTTTGATATTTCTTATTTTTAAATCCCACATCATGGGAAGGGTTGGTAAAAAATCCTCTAGAAAAGAGAGAATGGGAAGTACAAGGGTCACATGGAATAACATATAACAAGGTCTCTAAGTAGGAGGAAATCATTGGAATGTAGAGATAAGTACTTGAAATAGAAACATAAATATTTTTAAGAATTTATTTAGGCTATCAATCACAAACAAGTGAATTATCAATAGAAATTTGAAGTCCTCAAAGCCATAAATTTGTAAGGATTTAGTTGACCACCAGTTCAACAAAAATTAAAGTATTAGGACACCAATTTGTTTTATCATTTTTTTAATGTTGAGTAATTATTTTAATACTTCATAATACAAAGAAATATAATATATTTATACATTTAAATTTTATAAGAACAATTTCATATTTTGGTTATGCTTTGATCATATTCCATTTTACCCCTTTACTCCAAAAAAAATGATTACCAAAAATGAATTTTTTTATTCCTGAAGCACTAAAAGAAACATTTAAATGGTTTTAAGGGCTATAATATACTGAAAATTCTAAATATTTTTCTTTAACTATATTACAAAAAAAATAGTTAAAATAATAATCTATAATCTTCAAAAGTGATACTACTGGCTCATAATTCAAATTTATTCATCAAATTGTTTAACTAACAATAATGAAAAATTAACAAGGACATTACATAGGTCAGTGGTTGAAACAGAACCCTTATCATCCTCTGTTCATGGTTTCAATACCCGCAACCTTTACAAACATGATAGGTTGTCCCCCAGCATACATGTTGTTCTTTTCTAAAACCATATTAATATAATTTCAAAAATAAATCTAACGGACATCCATGATATTTAATCATTAAATGAACTCTTAACTATAGTTTCAAATATATCCTCAATACATAACAATTTCATCCATTTATTTTCTATATACATCCTTCCATAATCTAGGGTTTATCATTTAAGAGTGGGCATTGATTCAGGTAATTCCTGAGTTCCCCACATTCATGGAAATGAACTACAAATGGATCCTTAAGATGAGTTTCATTTCCTTCCATCACACTCTTCATTTTTACTCATCAATACTTTGTTTTAGGTCCTTATTTACCATACATAAATTATTTCCATTTTAAATTGATACAATTTTATTGGTGTGTCATTCAACACTTCTCACATGTTATAAATCGATCCTTCTTTTTCATTATGGTCTCTACCACTCAAGATCTCAGAAACCTCCATCATTATCTTTTTTAGTGTGTCTAGTAGTTAGAAAAGATATATATTTGTAATAACACTTTAATAAAACTTATTTGAAATAAACACAATATCTTCAACTCCTTTAAACATTTCATTTGGTTTCTAATTTTCACCACCTTGTCATTCGTGTTCTATGTTAACTTGAATCCTTTGGGTTCTTAATATAGAAAAAATCCAGAAATAATAGTGTGAGAAACAATAATCATTGTGAGAAATGTATATAATCATTTATTAGTATTGATACCTTATTTTTAAATCTATAACAACTTATGTTTATACTTGATAATTCATTTTCATTATCTATTAAATTTTTTCATAATGGTTTGTAAATAAAACATGAATTATCATAATCATATCCCCTAGGTATGTCAAACCATATGCGCAATAATTCCTATTTTCTTGTACCATGTTACCCCGAGTCAGGCTCGTAACACCTTTTCAGAGATAGTACTACTTGGTACATCTATTCTAGAACCACTTCCACTTATATTATCTAGACATGAATGTATTTCAAGGAATACCCAAATAATATCTACCTTACCAAAATTATAGGATGTTTTTCTATAATTTTCCTCAAATTCTACATTAGGGTTATGTTATATAGTCTATGTTTTCCTAAATCTTGTTCCCAAGGTTACAAATAAACTTACTTTGATACAAACTCTAGTGACATGACCCCAGATAGTGTGTAGCCACTATCTGTTACTATTATATTATAATGATCACAATGAATCAAATCCAAAAGGAACAAAGTGTTTATTTGACTTAGTAAACCAGATACATAAATGAGTCTTGTGTTACAAATGAATGAAATAATTACAAAATAATTTTTTTCTTTAAATAAATCACTTCAAGAATAACTTTATTCCATCTATTCTATCCTGACATATTTTTTTACTTCTTGGATTCTATGGGAAATGAAACATAATAACGTTGAACTAAAATTATTAGTAAGGTTACTGTTTAGCAAAAGAAATAGTGAATCAATGAGAATACATAATATATAAAGGTAAATAACTAAAAAAAATTCCATGTAATTAATAAACTAAATGGAAGTTCCTACAAAATATTAAAAGGTAATAACTGGAAGCACATTCCATTCAAATAACTAGATATAGAAAAATAAATATTACAAGGTAAGAAACTGAAACACATGTCATCTAAATAAATGAAAATGACATGTATCCATAGACATATCGACACAAAATATCATGGATGAATAATAAATGAAACTAAATTTGGGAAATTATCTATTATTGGACACCATATTTTCTGGGTACATGGAACTGGTACTGTTAATGCCTTTTATAAGATGGTTATCATATTGGGTAAAACCCTATATTAAATTCGTAGCCAACTAACTTGTCCCATGAGACTATCAATTCATCAAGGGGATATCTATAAATATGACCCACCCATGTTGTACCTATCCAAATAATTCCTCATATATATAATAATTGATTTATCTCATAAAAATGTAACTTATCAAATAACTGTATTGAATAAAAGATATAGATTTATTAATAATTCCCCAACTAATCAATTAACTATAAATATGAACACCATATATAAAATTGGTATATGGTTTAGGAAAAAAATTCCATTTCATGAGAATATGGATATTTATAAAAAATTTAATTTACCATTCAATGATCAAAAGGGTATTATTATTTCTAGAAAAAGTTAACAATCACAATATAAAGTGATAATGACAAGATTACTATTGCCACATGATAATTTTCAATTAAAAATATCCTGGATGATAGAATTGAATGTAAAAAAATTAATACTATGAATATAAATTATTAATGATATAATACATCAAAATCGTTAGTAGTTACAACACACAAAATAAGTAAGCGGTGTAAATGGCATATGCCCTATGAAAAAAAGTGAGACTTGAATCCCTTACTATGCATATGACTTGTCTTGTGTGTCTTTATATTACTAAATAATAAACTTTTGATAATTATTTACATGATTGAGAATCTTTTTAAAACTTATCATAACTTTTACTTCACTTTTTATCATGTTGTATTCAGCTACTAAATTAATTAAGTTTACATCAGGTGTTTTGACCAAATTCAGTTTATATGTGAAAAAAAACTTGTGTTGGTCAACTATTTTAAATGGGGGTATTTTATAAAATCTCTAGAATAATAATCATGAAATGATTATGATATATATACATAAATTATACTTTTAAAACAAATCATTAAATATGGTTATGAAAAATGAACCAACTTTACAATCATTGCGACAGTAGGTAGTTGGTACACATGAGTAACATTCCCATTTTTCAATGATCATTATGGAAAGAATCTTGGTAAGATTATATATTTAAAAAATTATAATTATATAAGAAATAAATTTTATTTAATCATTTATACTTATATATGCAATTCCTGTGATGTAAAAGGAATCACATTGTGTTGTGGAGGTGGTAGTCCACACTTCCAAGCACAACATTATCTCTTGTTAAGTGTGTGTGAAAGGGTAATAAAGAAAATGATATATATATATATATATATTATTTTTCAGAGATTTAATTATGTAATGAATATCATATAGAGGTTTTTTATTCCACATATTTTAATTAAAACAATCCTTTATACCTTCCATGTATTGTGATAAGGAATCATATTGCTTTGAGGGGGTGATAGTCCACACTTCCACAAATGATGAAATAATTTTTATATAGAATCATAAGTATGAAGATATGTGTTGAAAAATAATTATATAAGAATAAAAAATTATAAATATCACATATATCCTATATAAATAGATTTTCCATTGTAATTCCCACCATGAGAGGTGGTAAAGAGAAAACAAACAATCATCATTCCATGAGGAAGTAGTTTGCTGTACATGTAAAAAATATGTTTGTTACCCATTAGATGGGGGTGTGTGTAAGAGTAGATCTAAAAAATAAAATAAAAACATTATAGTATATTTTTAATACATTAATTTCTATATAAACATGTAATAATAATATTTCAGGGGCTGTAGAATGGAAATAAAATTAAAGAGCTTTAGGAAAGATGTTACCTCTTAATCAGGTAACTCCTTTTAGTTTTCACTAAAATACATCCTTTGATTTCTATATTCCCAAAGGTTTTATTTAAGGAGAAAGGGAAGGATTTTGGGGAGTGAATTGGGTAGATGTTTTCTGATCCTTTTTGGATTGATGGGTTTGAGGAAATTTGAGGAAATGAGGCCTTTTATAATAGAGGTGGAGTGATATTTTTTTAATATTTTGGAAGAAAGGAACCCACCAAAGTTTTTTATGGAATACGGATAAATAATATGAAAAAATAAATCCATGTTTTTAAAGGTTCAAAATATTACCATCCCAGGGCTTTTGAAAAAGTTTATTGTTCATATGAGTCCTTAAGATTAGTATTTAGTCCATTCTTATGCTCAATTTCATTGTAATAGTTGTAATTAATTTTAATTACTTTGAGTAATATTATTGGGAAAAAAATAATTTTACTATATTATAAAATATAAATTATGATAATTTAAAATATGTAATCTAATATTAAAAATTCAAATCAAATAAGTGGAGGAAATTATGTTTAATTTATTCCCTCATACGGGATGATAATGTAGGTTTTAAAAGTAAAAACGTCCAAAAGTTGGATATGTTTTTTTATCAATTTCAAAGTGAAATTGATTCCAATTAACTAAATTGGATTAATTGATAAAAATATCATCATATTAAAATTTAAAACCAATTAAAATTATATTTTATGCTTATAAATAAATTATATTAAAAAGCTGTTTTGAAATAAATTTTTGTATTTTTCACTATTCATTAAAAAAATGAACATTCAAAGAAAAATAAAAAACTATTAACCCTAAACTAATTTTTTATGTTTATAATTCAAATTTAAATATTATTGTTTAATTTAAATTTATAAAAGGGTCAAAACATGGATTTAAATTGAGTTCTACATTAAAAGAAGGTAAAAGTGGCGTAATAAAAATATAGGTTTTTATGTGTTATATTGAGTTTATTCTTATCTTATGTCTTTAAAAACTATTGGATGATTATAAAATTTTTTTTATTGAATATGTTACATATATATTTCATTAATATAATTCAAAATTTAAAATTAATTTAAAATTTTAATACAAAACACCTTTGTTAGCCTAAAAATACTAATATTTTATTTATATTCAATTGGATTATATTTTCATTTTTAAATAACTGGTAACATATTAATTCATTTTATATTTTCTAATACATATATTTTCATTAGTTATTTAAAAATATTCATAACCTCTAATTTAGCATCTATTCTATGTATTATTATATTAAATAATAATTTCTAATAATATATTATTGTTTTGTAAAACTCGTTCTTTATTTTAATGAAAGCCATTAAAGAAACTTTTTTTTGTTTGTGTCACACTATAACTCATTATCACATGTAGAAAAATCTATAAAATATATTTAATTTATTTAAAATAGTAAATATACTAAAAATTCACAGGATATTATGTTCCCTTATGCGATTGGTGTTCCGTGTTAGACATTCTATTAGATACAGTGTTTTACTTTATAATTTCACAGAATTATAGATTTAAAAATTAAATCCTTTTTATTAAAATTCATTATTAAATTATGCAATTAAAATATATAATATTTGTGTAAAAAATGTAGTTTTTGGTTAACTAATTGAAAATACATTATTCTGATAATGCATACATATAATTACATTGCATTACATTATTTAATTTTTTTTTTTAATATTTTCATAATTGTATTAACTTATATTACTCATTGAATAAATTACATGTAAGGTCACTTTATCATTTACCTTGAATTTCATTTTTCTATTCTAACTATATTGTTATTATTAGAACGATCAAATACTTTTCTAATTATTATATTTTAAATAAAACCTTTACCCATTTAAAATGGATATACAGTCCTTATAATTAATTCACACATCCCTCGATTACTTAATTTTTAAATTACATAGTTGAATATAATTTATATTTTTAAAATGGGTATTTATTTTTAATGTTTTTTAGTATAGTTTTATTTCATCTATGATATTTCTAGGAGAGTTTTTTGAATTAAATGTACAACTTATAGTAATGTTATTTAATATTGTTTACTATCCCATTATACTTATTCATATTTATTTTTATTAAATAAAATGTTTATTTTTTTATATGATGTATTTGATTTACTATTGTAGTCTAGTTTAAAGAGGAAACAAATTAAGAAACATATCAATTCAAGGAAAGAATTTTCATATAAAAACATGGGATGTTTTCTTCTGCCCTTTATAAAATTATATTAATGAAATTTTAATTAATTATAAAAAATATAATAGATGAGGGTATTTTTGTTTTATTACTATTTATGTTCCCATGTTTCATATTATTACTTATGATTTAACTATAGTAATTTGAAAATGTGAGTTTTATTTTTCTAATATTGAAATTAATATTTTAACTAAATTATCATAATAAAAGAGATCTTATTCCAACTATTATACCTTTTTATTTAGTATTTTATTGATATTTAGTGATTAAATACCCTATAGAGATACACAAAACATAGTATATGATTGATATATGTTTTTTGGAAGTTCCAATTGATTGGATAAAACTCCAAAATGATCAGTAATCCCTAATGGGTAAATATTCCAAGTCCATAACATTCAATTATTCCCAAAATATACAACTCTCTTATACATAGATATTTAGTGTAATAATTTATCGTCAATATAAAACAATATGTATCGTCAATGATTATTAGTATAGATCTTCTGTCATCTATGTGTTACTCTAAGGTGTTGTTGAATGGATTATATTTTTTAATTTATTTGACTAGTTATAGCCCAAAAGAATATTATATTTCTAAAATTATATCAACATGTTAGTGTTTTACATTTATTCTAGTAAAGGGATTTATATGGTTCCATTAAATAAAAATTTGAATGCTATTGTTGTAGGATAACTAAATTAGTTTAAGTTACTGATCCCAGATTCTTGTAACGTTTATAGAGTTTGATAGAACAATATATTCAAGATTATGAATGATAATTTTATATTATCTATCTATTAAAACATAATTTTATATATTAATGTTAAATTATGTGTTAAATTCATTTTATGAGCACCAATTAGACTATGTGTTGATCTTCAGATGTTTGTTTTATTCAGTTGATAATTTTTCTCTATTATCCTCACCACTTATATGAAATATATCTTGGAAATATGATTGAGTGATATGTATTCTTTTATGGTGACTAAGTAATAATGGTTTATAAGTCAAACCACCATAACCCATATGGAATTATTTACTATGGATGAATTTAGAAGAACCCAAAAAAAATATGGTGATGCTCTGATATTTCCACATTGGTATAGGTAATCCCTTGGTCATATACCATTTTAATTTAACACACCATAATACTAATCACTTTAATAAATATTGATTAATCTATTTCTTCATATTATATCACTATAAGTGCTCATAGATATCTATATATATCCTTATTATTTCTAGTAAGATAATGCAAAATGTTCTATGTGTATTATCTAATAGATCCTATTTTATTTCTAGAACTAATGGTAAACATAACATTATCCATAAATTTTAAAAAAACATCTTCATGAATGTAAAACAATGATATTTTTATCTTTTTTAATCACTTACACCTTATTTTGTATCTATATATCAATCATTTAAGTCACCACAATCATATCTAAAATAAATAGTTGAGGAATCATTTAAACGACGTAAGATGCCATCCCTTCTATTATGATTATCATGTATATCCATTATATATCTATAATGGTTGGATCTATTTTAATCCTTTTATTGGGCATGGTTTCAAGATATTTTTTTATATATAATATTGTCCACTTTTATCACTTTTACTAGATGGTAATGAAATGAGATATTATAGTTCTTGATTATCTTTATCTTCATTAGAAAATATTGATATATTTCTATGTGAATATATATTTCTATATTATATGGTCACTATATATGTCTAAGTTCTCACTATAAAGTCAATTCCTCTAAATACTTAATTTAAAGAGTACCATTATAAATTTTTCTCATGAATCATTAATAATCTTGATTCATATTGTTTAACTTTATCATTTTCCATGAGGACAGAAAATAATACCTTGTTTGAATAACCGTTATATATTATAACTTTTCCCTACTCGAGGGTAGTGTGAGTACATGTATTTCAACTAGAAAATTCATGATCTCATTAAATCTATTTTTAAATTCTTCAATCTAAACAAACTTTAATATTTTTTGTGTTAAAAAAATACCATTTGAAAATATTGATAAATTCTCTACAAAAAATCATGAGTTCATATCTAATCAATGAAAACCCAGAATCTCCATCACATATGTTTTTTAATCTATTATTTAATTGATTTTTGAGTTTTAGGGATCCATAAATATCATTTTTATTATCATTACATGACCGAAGAATGTAAATTTATCCATCCATAAGTCACACCATGTATACTTTGAATAAACCCCCCAATTAACATAATTACTAAATAATAATCAAATGGTCTTCATTTATACCTTTAATTTTGAATATATGATAATATTATCTATAAATACCACTATATAATTTTTGAGGTAATTAATAAAGAATCTATTCACAATGTCTATAATGAATTTTGGATCATCTGTGATTTTAGATGGCATTAACATGAACTCATGGTGTTTTTAACTTGTAAGAAGGTATTATTTGAGTCATCTTCCACTTTCATAACAAATTAGAAATATGTTTATCAGAGATCATCCTTCTACATAAATTTAACCCCACGTAGTTGACTAATAAATCCATAAATCTATAAAAGAGGATAATTTTTATTTATCTTGGAATTTTTAAGCTCCTAGTAAATAATGGAGACAAATATTGACACATAATTCATCTCAACAAGGTGAGGTAGTGGATATAATGGTTAAGAACCATGTCATATAAATCCCTTGTAAAAATTATCCAATTGATTGTTATTTAATTCTACAAGTTCAATGGGGTCTATTTTATTGTGATTCCTTGGTATTATAAAAGCTATTGGTATAACTTCTATTGATAACTAAACCTCTAAATAGGAGGCAAGACAAGATAAATGTTTTAGGAATACATCAACATATTCTATTACAATTTATATATATTTAGGTATGATATTCTCCTTTTTATCAACACTTTAAACTAGATATTATTGAACATAAGTTAATAATACACATATTTTTGAAGTAGTTTACAATATATTTTCATAATTCTCCATGTGTTTATAAAAAACTAGTGGTAGGTTTAGGATATTTAATGTTATCTTTCTTTCCCATTTATTTATATTGACACTATATATCTAAAAGCAATCCATGATAAATTTGACATTGAATTATACCAAAGGAAAAATTAAATTATTTCTTATCAAAGTTTTACTAAAAATGTTACTTTGGGAAGTACTATATACTTGATATAAAATAATTAAAAGAGTAAGTTTGTAAAAATATATTCACTTAAATTTTTCTATGCGGTGATTAAATATTTCAAGTAAAGATGTTATAAATAAAAAAAATGTATTTAACTAGAAAAAATAAATTTTTTTATTATTACATAAATAATTATCATTCCAATAAACAATTCGATTTTAGGATCCACCTAAATAGTAATGATAATATAATCTATTACTTTCTCACTTGGATTTAGAGGTTGTTGATGTTAACATTATACTACACCTCTTGGCTTAGTTCATTGAATTACATATATACTTGATTATTGTAGTTTAAACATTTGACCATGGATGAATTATTGAATGTAACATTTCTTTTCTCAATCATAATTTTATTTTTCTTTATATCACTTTAGTAATATTGATATTTATTCCATCATTTTTTATAATCAATGCATTAATAGGTCCCCATTAGGTATATAAATAGTTTCTTCTTCCCACACTTTTTACTTGTGGTTACTTGAATCATCTCTCTGCAATAAATATTTTTAATTGAACAACTAGAAATGAACTCAGTTATTATCTTCTTATAACCCATATCATGAGACCCCTAAGAAAAATCAATCATCATCTTCAAATTAAGGTTATAATAAAAAATATTCTCATTATAATCAAAGTACCAGATTTATAAATCTATTTTAAGAATTGTATTTTTAGACACTAAATAAATGACCGACCTTTCTATCAAGGATAATAAAAAAATCCATATGAATACCTTAAAATTTATGAATTTTTTTTATAAGACAATTTATTTTTAATCATTTTATATATTCCTTGTAAATTACATCAATATTTTAATATGGATAGTTTGAGAAAAATATTGGTTGAAAATATTTCCCAAATTCAATAATTTCCATTAAGTTGATGTCATCCTTGATTATGGTATTCATGATTAGTGTCCACTACCAATATACTTATACATAAATAATAGACAACCTAGAGAAAATTATATTTCTTAAAACAATATTATATAAAAATTTATTTTCAATGGATGATATCCGTTTATCTATTATTAATGGATTAGAATATCACCTAAAATATGATGGTTAAAAGCTTAAAAATGACCCAACTAAAATTTTTTCATAGTTTGTTGAAGTTGGTTTATATTTATAGTTCAATTTATTATTTATAATTTGATTTAATTGAGTTAGTATCATCATAATTTGTTTATCTCCCACTCATATAGAATTAGGTATCTTTTTTAGGTAATCATTACATTGTCCCATCACTTTAGTATTTGAAAAATTTATTAATATTTTTATCCATTTACTAAAGAAAAGAAATGTTATTTATGAGAATATTATAATTAGTAAGCCTATAAATGTAAAATTATATAGTTATAATAAATAATTCATGAATACTAATATACCTTAGATTATGTATTTATACATTTCTACATAGGTTGTTAAAGGTGAATTTTATATAATGATTACTAAAATAATTCCCAAAAATAATTAGACATTACTCTAATATCAAATATAATTAATGATAACTAATAATCCTATTATTAAGTCATTTTACACAAAAAACATATATAATAATACGTTCACAAAATTGAGTCCTATAATATATTTAAGAAATTAACTAAATATTAAATCATATTTAAAACAAAATTAAATTAGAATTCAATTCCATCATTGGGTATTGTCATGGATATCATCATAATATTATCATTTTATGGGATACCCTAGAGATATAAATAAAATAGAGGGTGAGATAAAATCCTATGGGGGGTAGTTTGATTTAAAAAAATGGTGAGATATATCATATGAGTCAATAAAAATTACGTGGGATCATAAAATAGAAGTATCATAAATTATCACATTGAAACAGGTATTAAGAGTAATTATATCAAAAGAACATGGTAATCATGAACATAACACTCCTTGATTATACTATGTATTTTTACATTAAATAAATATAGTGTTTAATAGATTGTTTCATATTCACATTGAAATAAAATGAATTAAAATAAATTTTCATTGAGATAAAATATTATAATATGAGATAGACATTAAATACTTATGATAATATAATGTAACACTTTTCACCAAACCACTGGGTAGCTAATGAAATTCGACATAGTCTAGCGAGGTCACCAATTTTATAATAATGTTTAAAAAATGAAACCCTCCACTCAGTTTTACTTATACTTCTATTCCCTATTTGAATCCTAGTGACCTAAGAACCATCTCAAATAATTTTTTAGTTCTCTCATATCTTATGTATACTATATTTGATGCCCAAACAATAGATCGATCCTACACTTCCAATCCGATGAGTCGTAATTTATTCTTGAAAGATCCACTTATATTCCCCTTGTTTAAAACCATTTATATCAGGATGTTTTGATCATATATTTAGGTTTTTTGATGGTCTAATAGTGTTTTCATTGATAATTGATAGAAGTGATGAATAGATTAAAAAAATTAGCATATTCACATCAATTAGACTATGATCATTGTTAATAGTGGATATTTTAGAGTATGTATGACCATGAACTACCTTTTGGGTTTGGATTATTCTAAACCTTGATCCTAGGATTTTTAGTCCTATTGATTCATATATGATTCTAGGATTAAGTGGTGATTTTAGGATTTAATATAGAATATTTGTGTCAATCATTGTTGCACCTATGGTAGAAATCATTTGACTTTAGAAGATTTTTTATACAGGTTCATGGAATGATTATTGGAATGAATGTGTAGCCTGATGAGACCTATGATTTATGATTGATCACATTCAGATTGTTTTTGTGATTCCTAGTTGAGACCTATTATTTATATTCTCCTTGCATGTGGATAATTACTCATTAAGATTATTTATTGATAAGATGTCATTTTTCTCTATCATTGGTATATTCAATCGTATGTGATATTATACTTTTATCTAAAGTTTAGTGAGTATGTTGTGACTAATAGACTATAACCCAAGAGATATATGTTAGTAATTGGTTAGCATGTACTTTGTTTATCCTAATTGGCAGAATGTTTCAAATATGATTTTATTAAATCCAATCGAGGGGGGGGGGGTCAGGTGGATGGTCGATGATCCTTCTAAAAATGGTGTTTAATAAGTAGATCTAGTCTCTAAAGGCATGTAACATGTATTATGACTATGATATATATTATATTTATCTGTACATTGGTTACTTTCATGGATTCCCCATTATATCATTTGCACCTATGTTAAAGGTTGTTGGTGGTGGCCTGCTTAGTTTTTTACTCACACCCTACTTGAGAATTTTGGTTTGCTTTTAGATTTCATGATTACAGATATATTGAAGGGAAAGGTCCCTATCTTGGGATGTTTAGTAGGTTAGTAAGAGGATTAGAGACATTTCTAGATGGAGTTTTTGTTAGATGTATTCTTATTCTTTTTCTTATTGCCTTTGCAACATAATTTGGTCCAATTGAGGTGCATATGTGAATTACTTTAATCTAGTTATTTCATCAATCAACGTTTAATGAAACGCTTTTTATACCATGAGAAAACTTCAATATTTGATAAAAAATCTATGGTTTAAATGGTTTTATTTAATGATAAGAGAATATGATCATTCTAAAACAAAGAAGCACTCACCAGATTGGAAGTATATGATCGATCAATTGTTTAGGTATCAAATATAGGAGACATAAGGGAGTAGAGAACTAAAAAATTGTTGGATATGGTTATTAGGTCACTAGGAATCGATGAGGGAATGAGAGAATATGTAAAAGTGAGTGGAGGGTGTTATTTTAAAAAAAATATTACAAAACCGGTGTCCTTGTTAGGCTCTGTCAAATTCCACTAGCTACCCAATGGCTGCTAAAGAGATTTGGTTCAATCTTGGAGAACCCCTTACTGGATAGTGGATTTTGGGAACAATTATCTCTACTTAGAAGCCTCACCATAATTTTGGTGGGTTTCCACCAAATATCCAATGGGACTTATGTAAATTTTCATGTTACAGTACACTCACCTACCTTACCTCATCTAGTTTCTAACCCGCTAAATGCCTGCACCCAATCTATAAATATTTAATACCAGATACAAATATATATACAAATTGAAAAAGGTTTACTAAAAAAGTATGTTTCACAATTCTCCCCCACTTTTGGCTTATCATCCCTAAGAAGTGTCCCTATAGGTCTACTTGAACAACTTGGACCACTATACCTAAATGTTAGCTTCACACTCCCGTGTTTCTTCTTGAAAAAACCCATGCTACCATACAATCTGAAAAGGGGGAATTTTCCATCATAATATCACTTTATTAATTTGGTCCACTATCTAAATAGGTCATTCCTTAAAAGTTACATCAGTCTCCATCTCAATATCATCATAGTCAAGCACATGCGATGGATCAGGCTCATATTTACAATGTTGAGATATATGGAACTCATTGTAAATAAATTGATATAGTGGAGGAATTTATAACCAATAGGGTACTATCACAATGAATTATATGATATCAAAATACCCAATATACCATTGTTCCATGTTTCCTTACGTCCTCAAATGCCTATTCCCTAACAAAGGCAATATTCATATAAAACAATTTTTACCCAAAATGAAACCCAAGGGTCATATCCATTGGTAAACATAATGTAGGTTCTGGGCATAGTAGAATCGCATGTAATGGGTGTACCCAACTTTAGTTTTATCGTTGAAAATAATAATTGTGAGATCCATCATGCTGATAAAACACCAGATCTTCAGAATAGAATGAAGAAGGAAAAGTAAAGAAGGAAGTCCTATAACCATAGATTGGATCATCATATGTTGGTTATAATAAATTTAATTAAAAGAAAAGAATTACCTTAATAGAATTATTTCTCCATTGATGTTTTTGGTCACAATCCAATATGATCCATCATTGCATCGTAGAAGCCAAATGTAGGATTCCTCTAGAGGTGATCCACACGTGATCCACATATCTCTAAACTTCACTGAATGGATCTATGGGTATTATCCAAGAAGATTCTTCTCTTTCAATGTCCAAATTCGATTTCCTTGAGTGCCATTTCTAAAGTTCCCTCCTTGATCTAGTGGAGGAGGATATCTATAGTAAGTTGAGAGAATTCTTGAAGGAAATGAATTCTCTCTTAGCTCAATAGATTTCTCAAGATATATTGTGCATAACCACAAAGAATGTCTAGATTATTGGGAATAATGTAATTGGGATTTATATTACTTGTAATAATAAAATATTGAAGTAATTTACCAAAGGAATTTATTAATTTCATTTAATTCTGAGCAAGAACACATGTTTAATAATAACATTTGACTATTATTATTACTTCACATGCTCCCAGTGAATTACTCCTATTATTTTTTAATTAATTAAATAATATTATTTCACACAAATCCCCTGAAAAACTTCATGGAATGTCTATATTAATATACAAGGTGTGTATTTTTTGTTTTCCATTTTATTTATTTCCTCTACCAAATTTATGAGACCTAGAATAATGACTATTTATTTCTTAAATAAATATCAGCAAATTATTAACTAATAAATATATTATTTCACCCACAATATATAATATTGAATAACTAGTTTCAAATTAAATGTGATCATAAATCCGTGAATAACTATTAAAATACAATGATGAATAAAATTTATTCAACTTGTTAAATGAATATTTAATTGAGATACATAGACACACTAAGTGTGTGACCCTCTAGGCCTCTTTCTCAGTGGTATTGGGATAATCCTTCCAAATGTCCAGGGTTAGTTTCTAGTAACACACCAAGGCACCTGTTGAGAAATAATCTAATGCCTCAGTGATGTGTCACCTCTTATGAATTCTTACCATGTAATGTAATTCCTTTGTCACGATATCTTGAATCAAGTTGGTTGCATGCCTAGGACATCAACCAATGTGCTCAATTATTCTTTCTTTAACTTACCAGAATTGAACTTAGCCATTCCTCACCATGCCCTTGGATTTATTTAGGATATATCAATTCCATAGAGGGCCCTGAGATATCAACTTCCGTTATAGAATAGAAGGGACAAATCCTTTCTCACACTATCTATTAATATTGTATTACTAGTGAGACACCCAACATATCCTTCCATACTGCAAACAATGTGTTATCACAGTTTTTGTTAACACATCTAAGTGCATGAGTTGTAATACCCATTAATAATAATCTTAAAGTCTATGTACCAATACACACATCCATAGATAGAAATATCCAATGACACTATGAAATGTGGATTTCCTACTGGCTGGTCTCATTATTTTAATATCCTACTGGATATTACCTATGGCGCATACCATGATAATGTGCATTAATGTTTTATGATTCCTCACCCTAAATGGCCTATATTATTTTTTTCCCACAAATAATATCATCCAGCCATAGAACATATATTCAGGAATAGTGTTATCGCACTTCCGGGTTCTCATCATAGTAGGGATCTTCTATGACCCTTTAGTGCAATAGATATCCATAGGACATTATCACATGAATTGTCATGCATAAGAACAATAAATAATTGATAAGTTATTTATTAATATTTATATCCATGAATACACATTTATCATAAAGTATAAAGTAGCTGGTTCTAGGCCAGCAACTCCAACAGACTCCCACTTGGACTAGAGCCAACTACTAACAACCTTTAACCTGCTAGCTCTCACATTGTAATCATTCTTCTACTGAGATAGGCCTTTAGTCATGGGTTCCTCCACGTTCTATTCTGTGGACACTCTTCTCACTATAACTTCACCCTTTGATAGAAATTCTTCAAGATGTGATACTTCCATAAAATATGATTTGTCTATTGATGTGACCATGGTTATTTTGTAAAAGACACTGCTACAATATTATACCAATACAATGTCATAGGTTCTCTACTACTGGGAACCACATCAAGCTCCTAGAATTTTTTTTGAAACCATACGGCATCCATTGCTGCATCCGGAGCCTCAATTTATTCAGACTTTGCTGTAGAATCAGTGGAAAATGGAAACTTTGAACTCTTCCAGCTCAGAATTCATCCATTGAGATAGAAAAGATATCATTATTACAATGTCAGATCATTATGATCTGTCTGAAAACCATCATTAGCATACCCTTTTATGACAGGCTCATCATCTCCTCCATAAAACAGGAAGATATCCTTAGTTTTTCTCAGATACTTAAGGATTGTCTTAATAGTAGTTCAATTCTATTCTCCAAGATCTTCTTGATATCTTCCCACCATGCTCAGTGTATAGGCAACATCAAGCCTGGTACATAACATGACAAACATGATGGATCCTATAGCTGAAGTGCATGTGATCTTACTCATCCTATCATTGTTATGTTGTATCTAAGGACACATTCTCTTAGAAAGATGTAGACCATGTGATACTAGAACCAATCCCCTATTGGATTGTTCTATACTAAATATTTTTAGTATTTGGTCAATGTATGCACCCCGAATTAGACTAAAAAGACTCTTGGATCTATCACGAATGAAATTGATCACTAGAATGCAGGTTGCTTCACTGAAGTCCTTCATAGAGAAACACTTTTTCAAACCATTCCTTAACTGACTGTACAACTGGTATTTCGTTTCGAATAAGTAATATGCCCTTAACATATACTAATATTATAACAATCAAATTCCCATTAAACCAATTATAAACACATGGATCACATTCATTCTTAATGAAAGCAAATTCTTTTATGGCTTCATCAAATCAAATGTTCCATTACCTAGATGATTTTTTTAATCCATAAATGGATTTTTTCAACTTCGAAACCCATTTATCTTCACCTAATGTCACAAAACCTTGTAGTTATGTCATATAGAGATGTTTTTAAAGTATACCATTAAGTAATTCTATTTTGACATCCATTTTCCAAATCCTTTTGTCAGGGTAAGATGATATGGAAAGTTTGATTCTTATGGATTTAATAATGTAAACTAGTGAGAAGTTTTTATCATAGTCAATTCCATGATGTTGTCTGAATACTTTAGCCACTGGCATTGATTTATCGGTTCTAACTTGACCTTCCATGTCCATCTTTATATTAAACACCCATTTGCATCTTCTGAGCTCTATACTACATACTTATAGTAAAGAGGTTCATTATTGTCCAAAAATAAATATTCAACATTCTTGGTGACTAGGAAACCAAATCTCTCTAATTCCATTACATCTCTTGAGCTCATATATAGTACTTGTGTTTCTGGAACCTCTTCTACATGGATCTATGGAACTTGTTCCGATACCAACTCCTGTGTATCTTGATCATTGACTTTATCGAAGTCAATCATGATCCCACTATCCTTTTTGAGGATATTCTCCCTCTCAAGAAATCTATCTTGTCTCGTGACAAGTACTTTCTTGTCTAAAGGGTTATATAGTTAATATCCTTTCATTTACATGGGATATCTTATAAAGGCACACCTCATGCCTTGAAGTGCTAGATTTTTTGTTGAGAAGGCCTTATAAAACTCCTCACATCCCTATACACATATGTGCGACAAAATGGGTTTCTTTCCATTCCATAACTTAGAGGGAATTCCATTTTCTGCCTTAGTTAGTACTCAGATGAATGTGTATGCTGTAGTTTGTAATGCCTACCCCCAAAAGGATAATAGAAGATTTGCATGACTCATCATTGACCTCACCATGTCCAACAAGGTGCGGTTCCTCCATTCACTAACACCACTCCACTATAGTGGATATGGAGGAGTGAGTTGTGATAGAATCCCATACTCCCGTAAATGGTTGATAAACTCTTGGTTCATATATTTTTAACGTCAATCCAATTAAAGCTTCTTTATCTTTTGACAACCAGATTCTCTAATTCATTCCTTAATTACTTAAATTTCTCCACAGAATCTGACTTATACTTCATTATGTAGATATACACATATCTACTCAAATCACTAGTAAAAGTAATTAAGTAAGAATATCCACCTCAATATTTTACTAGAAATGGTCCGCAGACATCCGTGTATACCAATCCTAGAAGCTCGGTGGCCCTTTCACCCTGTCCACTGAAAGGTGGCTTGACCATTTTCCCTAGTAAACAAGTGTGACATCTATAAAGTGGTTTTAGCGTAGTAGAGTCTAAACAACCATCTTGGTAGAGCTTTTTCAAGCACTTCTCATTTACATGACTGGTTCGATGTTTCCATAACTGGGTGTTATATGAGTCATGTGAGTTTTTTTCATTAATGATTTTCAATACCTAGTTTTCATAATTTAATACATACAAATCATTTTTTAAACGCACCATACCAAAACATAAATTTTTCATATAAATGAAATAAACCTTATTTCCAAACATGATAATAAATCCATATATATCCAAAAAAGATATAAAAATTATGTTTTTTGTAACATTAGGCACATGATAACAGTTATGTAAAACCAAGAGCATCCCATTTGGCAATGAGAGATAGTAATCGCCAATTGCCAATGCATCCAGCCTCACACCATTGGCAGATCAAAGATCCACCTCTCCATTGAAAATATTTCTAAATCTACATCGTTCCTACATTTGAATACATATTTGATCCCCACAAGATTTATCTAATGCCCAATTTGTAGAAATTAAAAGATTACACTTAATAAAGAATGTACCTTTAGAATCTCCACACTTCTAGGAGCAGTTCCATTTCTAGTGGAATGGCTTGGAACATGAAAAACATACAACCTTCCATTCCTTTCCCTCCCTATGGGTCTTCCCCTTCTTATAGGGACGGTTCTCGGAGGCTTCAAACCATTTTTAAACCCTTGGAGCCTTTTTCTTATCCTTCCTCTTCTTATTCACCATAAAGAGCATGGGTTTGTCACGCCCCATGTCCTTATCTACCAGTCGAATCAAGGTCATAAGTTATTATAGAATCTTCTCTTTACTTCTCATATTGTAGTTGACAATAAAGTTAGATAGGGTCTTGGGTAGTGATGATAGAATGAGATCTGTACGCAACTCATCTGGGAACATAATACCTATGATGTCCAAGCATTCAATGTAGCCAATAAGCTTGAACACATGATGCCTAGCTGGTAAAAACACTCGAAGATTAGTTGTGAACAAAGCATTTGATATCTCATATGTCTCTTGTCTTGCCTTCTCTGGATAGAGATCCTTAAAGTGAGACATCATGCTATAGGTGTCCTTATTTTCATGTTTCTTTAAAAGCTCATTATATATGGAAAATAGAATTAAAAATTGGATATATGTGGCATCATCCAAATGTTTCATATAGAGAGATATATATTCATCACTTGTATCATTTCTAGGAAGAACTGGAATAGGATCCTCTAGCACATACAATTTCCTCTTATGGATAAGGATGATGCATAAACGCCTCTACCACTCCTAGAAATTGGTGATGGTGAGAAGGTTTTCCTTCTCATATATGGTTCACAATGATACGTTTGATGCCATTTTTCTTTCCATTTCAATAAATTAATATGATAAAATATTTAGTACTTTATCATGATAAAACCAAGACAAATAAATAAATTAATACTTATTAGTCTCCCACTATTTTATCGAAATCCAATATCCCTCACCATTGAATTTGGAATATTTTGTTGCCTAAATATTCTAGAGTCAAGGAACCATATTACCCATAGAAGTACCCCAAATAGGGTTGGTCAAGAAAATTAGATTGTTTTAGGTAGGCATTATATATACCAATTGCATTAACTCGCAACTCCTTGATCTGTTGAGTGGACTCCCTAATCCTAAAATCCTTTTATTTTCGATTTCCTAAACCTTTGCCTCTTTGTCACACCAAGTCCTACTGTGGAAATTAACCCTTGATGTGAACCAGGTCAATTCAACCCAAAACCTCGAATTATAATTCCCCAATAATTTAAAGAACCCCAACTAATTCTAACCCAGATTATGGAAGGCTATACCGACTTAATATTTCTTTGAGGGATTTTATCATTATATGTAAATTTTTATTTTATTATATTTCTTACATACTTGTTAATATTAATTGGGATATACTTAAGGGATTAACCATGTCTAGGATAATATTTATGCATAATCCAATCTTATTTTAGTTACATCTTTCATGCTGGTTTAATTTATTAATTGTCTGATCATGACAACACAACCACAATAAATAAACCATGTAACTAAGATAAATAAAATAAATTGTATGATCATTAGCTTTTTCTATTGGTTAGTTTATCAAGATAATGATCAACTAACCCAAGACCTAGTGGAGAAAATAGCTTGAACCTTTTGGGTTTGTGTTTATAGCCTTTCACCTATCTACCTGTATGTCTCCTTGGATTGGTTTCACCTTGGATTCTAACTTGTGTCGGATACACTAGCTTGGGAGCTCTATCCATTACATATGATTTTATGTCACATTTATGTGAGGGGTAAAATGGGGTTTTACACAAACAAAACCCTCAGCACACATTCCCTATATATTAATGAGGAGACGGCTCACATGCCAACAATTTTAATTTAAATAAATAAATTAAAAGAAAGCATACAAATACTAAAGGTCATGGTCTTGACCATGATAATAAATACATGCAATGATATTTAGGCATAAATAAAATTAGCATTCAATTGTTTAATCATTTTTGTTTAAGATAGATCTTGGTTGGATCAGTTATATATTATATTTAATTAATTAATCCTTTTAGCTTAAACACTTTTTTGAATTTACTTAATATTCTCATCACTTATAATTTTAAATAAATAAATTCATTTAAAAATAACTTTTTACATAACTGTTACCTTGGTGGAAACAAGGTGAATTCCCATTCATAACTACCCAATGAGTAGAAATGAACATTACACAGATGATAAATTAAACACATATATATAAAACACCTATCATGCGTTGTGCCTTAGCTTTACGGCCACACCATGGTACATGTCTCACGGGTCTGTTTCATATAAAAATAAATTTTAATAAATCCTCATAATTTGGATAAGTACACAGTGTGTAGTTCCTACTAAACGGTGTGTAATATCACTCACCATCCATTCAAAGTATACACTTGAGGATACGACATGTAGATGTACTTCAGAAATCATCAGAATACAAGGTGTGTCCAGTGGTCCACACACCATGTAGTGTTTATGTTACATAGTATCCTATTGGGAAAGCCTTATATGGGGTACACGGTCCAACCCTAAACTGAAGGTACCATACACCGTGTCCAGTGGAACACATGGCATGTAATCTGGAAACTATGCACCACATGTTCCTGGTCAACACACGGAGTCATAAAGACTCAGATAAACTCTAACCCATGGCTTGGTTTAGCGGACCTGTCCAAATGCATTGAACCATAACTACATGACATGTAAGGTCGAATACACGCTGTGTGTCTTGGAGTTGTATGGATAGGAACCTTTTGGAACCTCTGAATGAGATACTCTAATTTTGTTTTAATAATAATTTAAAAGAAAGGATCGTTTGTGTAAGATGAACAATATACAAAAGAGGAGGAACAAATATTGAGATTAATATTTAAAAAATGATTATATTTAATTGAAACAACTAAATTATTAAATGCATAAATCATCAACAAAAAAAAATAATTATAATCAACGATATGACCCCTTTGATACCACTTGTAGGTTCTGGGTGCAGTGGAAGCACATGGAATGGGTGTACCCAACATTAATTTTACCATTAAAAACGATCAATCATAGATCCATCATGATGATAAAACAACCGATCTTTGGAATATAACAAAGAATGAAAGTGAAAGAGGGGTGTCCCAAAACCATAGATAGGATCCTCATATATTGGTGACAATTAATTTAATTAAAAGACAAAAATTACCTTGATGGAATTCTATCTCCTTTGATGTTTCCAATCCTGATCCAATGTGATTCATCATTGCATCGCAAAAGCCAAGTGTTGGATACCTCTAGTTGTGATCCACACCTACTTCACATATCTCTGGACATTGACAAATGATCTTCAAGTGATATCATAGAAGTGACTTTGCTTTTTATTTCCACTTTCGATCTTCTTGATAGATGCTTCCAAAGTTTTACCCTTGATCCGGTGGAGGAGGACCTCTCTCGTAACTTGAGAGAATTCTTAGAAAAAGGAATTATTTTTTGGCTTGAGAGATTTTTCTAGATCTGTTGTGCACAACCAAAAAGAATGGATAAATTAAAGAGAATAATGTAATTGAGATTTACATTACTTAGAATAATAAAATAATGAAATAATTACCCAATATAATGTATTCATTTCATTTAATTCTTAGTAAGACCCCATGTATAATAATAAAATATGACTATTATTATTACTTGAAATGCACCAAGAGAATAACAACTATTATTATTTAATTAAATAAATATTATTATTTCTCACAAATCCCCAGAGAACTACACAACATGTATATATTAATATACATGGCATGTATATATTAATATACCTGGCATATATATATTAAAATACATAGTGTATACTTTTGTTTTTATATCTTATTTATTTCCTCCACCACATTTATTAGACCTTGAATAATGACTATTTATATCTTAAATAAACATCACTACATTATTCATTAATAAATATGTTATTTCACCCATAATATATTCTCTTAAATAACTTGTGTTGAAATAAATGTGATGAGGCATCCTTGCAAAATTATTAAACAACAATCCAAAATAATCATTATTCAACTTATTAAATGAATATTTAACCGAGATATTTAGACACACTAAGTGTGTGACCATCTAGGCCTCTTTCTCAGTGCAATTAGATGGAGACTGTGTAAAGTCCAAGGTTAGCGTCTAGAAACAATCAAAGGCACCCATAGAGAAACAATTTAACTCTGTAATGATGTGTCACCTCTTATAAATGCTTACCGTGTTATGTAATCCCTTTGTCTCGATATCTCAAATCAAGCGGTTTTCATGCTAGTGCCATCAACCCATATTATTCGTTATTCTTTCTTTGAATTCCCAAAATTGAACTCTCCCATTCCTTACCATAGACATGGATTTATTTAGGCTATATAAATTCCTTCAAATGTCCTGAGATATCAACATTCATTATAGAATAAAAGGGACAAATACTTTCTCACATTAACTATTAATGCAGTATTACTCATGATGCACCCAACATATCCTACATTATTGTGAATTGTGCGTCATCACAATTTACATCAATACAACTAAGTGCATGAGTTTTAATTACCATTAATAATAATATTACTGTCTAAGGACTAATACACATGTTTGTAGATAGAAAAATCAAAGGACACTATGAAATGTGGATTTTCTACTGACATGTCTTGTTATCATAATATTCTCTAGGATATTACCAGGGGTGCACACCATGATTAGGTTCCACAATGTTTTATGAGGCCTCAACCCAAATGAATTATATTTTTTTGTCCCTCAAATAACATCATCTGACCATAGAACATATATTCAAGAATAGTGTTATGGTACTTCTGGGTTCCCATCATAGCAGGGATCCACTATGATCCTTTAATGCAACAACTATCCTTAAGACATTATCACATGCATTATCATGTAGAAGAAAAATCAAGATGTGATAAGGTATTTATTAATATTGAAATACCTAAATACAATATTATCATAAAGTACCAAGTAGTTGGTTCTAGTCCCCCCAACTCCAACACATAATACTTATACCTATTTTGAGCCATAATCATCCATTTCCAAATCAACTTTACATAATCCAAGGAATATTATACCATAATCATCCTAAAAATTGTAGATCTTCTTATCTTGTGTGTACATAGTGGTGAATGACATAAATTTCCATACAAACCCTCAAACAGATCCATCTGAATTATAGGCTAGTAGTTTTTATTATAGAAAAACTCTACTAGATCTAGGTGATCGTCCAATGAACCTCCAAAAATCTATAATACGTGCTCAAAGAATATCCTCTAGTTTCTGAAATTTTTTTTATAAATTCTCATTGTTCTATGGTTGAAATAACGTAATCAACTTCAACTAAGTCCCCATCACCTTCTATAATCCATGAAAAAATTTCAAGGTGATCTTTCCATCACTATCAGAAACCACAGTTAAAGGAACAACTTGAAGCTGAAATATCTTTTTAACATAGAGATTTCCTAGCCCATCCATTAAGTCAGTCTCTTACATACATATAAAGTTTCCCACCTTAGTCAACCAATCCACTACTACCCATATAGTGTCTTAATACCTTGGGTTCTGGGGAAACCTTTTTATAAATCATATAACCACTTTTCCCTACATCTGTATAAGCAACATATGTCACTAGAGTAACCCTACAATTATTTTATGCTCAAACTTGATCCTATAAGAAGTTAGAAAATGATGGAAAAATACTACAATGACTCTATTCATGTAAGTCCACTAGAACTGAAGTTTGACATCATTATACATTTTGCTTGACCCTCGGTACACATCGCACTTCACATCTTGGGAGCCTATCATAAGATTCTCCCTCATAGAAGATGGAACCATCAAGAAATTTTGAACCAGAGTCACTCCATGTATATCCAAATACTATCTCAAAATAGAACCATTTATTGATAACCTATCACAAATCATGACACACTCTGGATCAATCTCTTAATTGGTTATCACTCATTCCAGAAATGAGGATTTGATCACTAAGGTTTAATAAACCATTGTACCTCAATTCTAAGCTACACCTACCTATTGGTTTTACAAAAATTCCTTGATTTTTCACCTATATTCTAATGTCATCTCCCAAATATCTAGTGTATTCTTGGCTAACGCATTTAAAATTGAATTTATTTTTCTAGGAGCATAATCAATATCAAATACAAACATATTGAAATAATATATTCAAAATATTTGATGGATATTCATGTCATGTTGGTAGAAAACATATCATATACTCTTGATTTTTGTTTTAATGATAAATATCTCATCAAATAGGTAGTATCACCATTATTTCAATGCATGAACCATTGATACAAATTATAAGTCATGGTTAGGGTAGTTCCTCTCATGCGGTGGTAGCTATCAAGACTAGTAAGAAACAAACTTATCACACTATATCATAAAAGATACAAATCCAATGAAATATGTGTCACAATACTCAATATTCCTAACTCCATGCTCAGGGAGAATCGATTTTGGACCATATTTCATCCATTTTATTAGCTCTATAAAACTTCTTCTCACTATTTTTTCTATTCAAAATTGACTCCATATTTTTCATTATAGTAAATAGAATTTCATAGAGGGAAAATTCCTAAATGGGAATCCTGTAGTAACCTACCAACCTAACAAAAATATGAATATTAAACAAATTCCTTGGTCATTCTCTAGACATGAATTTATGAACCTTCTATCGATCAACTGATATTCCTACATGATAAACCACTTCCCCAAGAAATCATACCTCTTATATCCAAAATTAACACTTAGAGAACTTAGTGTAATGATGAAATTCCTAAAGTATACTCAATATGATATGGATGTGTCTATCATGTGATTATGACATGTTGGAATATATTATGATTTCATCAATGAACATAACAATAGATGAGTCCATGTACATGAAAAATACATTGTTCATGATGGATGAACACTATCAGAGCATTATTTTGTCCAAAAGTAATAAATAAATACTCATAAAATCCATTCCTACTCCTAAATGTAGTCTTCATTATATATTCCATTCTTACTATAAGTTTACGGAAACCAAAATATAGATCATACATTTATAACCACTATTATACCTTAAATTTATCATTAAAGGTGTCAATTCTTATAAATAAGTACATATTCTCCATAATGACCTGATTTAGCTATTTGTAGTCTATAAAAAGATGAAAAATACTTCCAACCTTCTTAGAAAAAATACCAAATAATCCCAAGAGAAGTTCTTGGTATGATGAAGCCTTTATCCTCAAGATCATCCAGATTCACCTGGTCTCTCCAACTCAGCTAGTGCTATATTGTATGGTGGAATCAATATTAGTCACACACTAGAAATTTTCATGATCTTAAAAAAAATACTATGTTGAGGAAACTCCAAGAAATCATCTATAAAGGCATTATGGTATAGCTCAAAAACTAGAGGAATGGGGAGGAAGTAACTATATGATCCAAAAAAAAGTATTTTACTAGCCACCTATGCTAAAAATACTTCTCTATAATAAGGATATAGTCCCATTATGCATACCTTAACATACAATTCCCTAGTCTATATTAACTTCTCTCCATTTGGTGATAAGAATGATTCTCATCTATGATAATAATAGATGTTTGCATTGAATCTAATCAACCAGACCATACTAATGATCACATAAACCCTGTCATCTGATGAATTTTGAAGATATGAACATAATTAAAAGATAAAAACAAACATCAGACAATCATGATAGATATGAAGAAATTTCACTTTCTTTCTTAGGGGTGTATTGATAAGAAAAATATCATAAGATTTTTTGATTGGTAAATTCATCCCAGTAACTACATGAGTAGATATGAATGAATGGGATGAACATATGTCAAACAAAGTAAAAAATAATGTAAAAGTAATTAGGATCATAACTTTACCAATGGAAAGTCCCTCTCCACCATCCTCTGAACCCTGATCAACTGCATAAGCCTTGATAGACACCACTCCATAATATCCCAGAGGCTCATGAGTCACATGATTCACCGAACCTTGTGGGTTCTACACTAATTGCAGATGTCATGTACCTACCCTTTTGTGAATATCCTCAAATACCGAACCCAAAGCTAATTCATATTCCCTATCTTCTCACACTAGTGAAAATTATACAAAGAATATTATTAGTCTTGTGGAAGTGTCCCTTCTTCTCATGGTTTAGTCACTTATTAGAGTTATCCCTCACATAGGGATTCGAGGAAACTGTACTTTTCTATAAATGATGATCGCCACCCTAGAACCCTTAATCTAACTTACACGTTTTTATTTCCATAATGAGTAACTGTTATTGTACTGGAGAAAGTAACTATTTATCCATAGATAGATGGAAAAATAACCACAGATCTATCCTCCTCAAATAATTTCTTGACTATTTTTGCCTAAGGAAGAACTATACCATAAGGTTCGAGGTTAATGTTATTGACACGTCACTTCTACTCTAGGAAAAGTAAAATTTCAATATTTTTTTCCTTTTATTCCTTGTTTCTCACTAGAAAGTGAGAAAAGTGAATCATCTCTATAATGTATTCTGAATTGATAGACATTGTCATCTTTCCCTGTTGGATCTCCCTAAACTCTTGTGCATAGTTCAACTTCATTACATATGAAACTAAATCTTCAAAGAAGAGATCCTTGAAAGTTTTCAATGTTATCCCTTCAAATAAACTCTCTTACATCACAAAATCACACTATTTTCCATCTACACCTTGAATCATAATGGTTTACAATTTGACCTTTTGATCCTATAGGGTCTATATCATGTCAAAAATCATCAACATATAATATAAATGGCCCCGTATCTGAGGATACTATAGTTCCTTTTAGGATAAGGGTTTCTTAAACTAGAATTATTGATTGTTATTAACCAATGTTAACCTTAACCAATCATTTCATCATCAATGAACATAAAGTATTCAATAGAGTCCCAACTAGACCAATTCTATAGCTTGATTCATTGGAGAAACCAAGGGAACATTCTTGGTTTCGTCCTCCAACAAAATAGACTATGAAATTGGATGCTTTATATATCTATGAGATGGTATTTCCTAAAATTATCATAAAAAATTTGAGAACCTATCAACTTAAACAAGAATACAATTTACAATACACAATATAACATAAGGGTTCATTATAAGGTTCAACCTAAGAGGATACCCACAAGAACAAGGAATAACCCCTACACACTACCCAAATCCCAATCCAAGCTTCAGGTACCTGTACGTCTGTCACAACCACATATATACACTCAATAATATAATAAAAATTCTGAAATAAATAATTCATTATACAATGAAACGAAATAACATATTACAATTTCATGATATATTTATTTATTTGGGAGATATATAATGAAAGTAATCGTTCCATAGAATGTGATCCTATGTGCCTAACATGATTCATGAACACACACCAAATCCCATAAATTGGTATGAAAACATTATGTGAATCCCTAAGGTGAATTTAATCAATCGTTACTTCAATTATCAAGAAAATGAATTCCCAATTTATGGAAACTCTAAGGTCCACTACATAATGTTAAATATGAATTGACATAGCTCCCAATACCAAGCCCCAACCATCCATGTTTCTGTATAACCTATCCCAAATTGAGTAAAAGAGAACAACAAAGTTAGTGAACTTGGTTTATCTTATACAAATATGTAACAACCTGCACCAAACCACCGTGTTCATGCTAAGATGATAAAAGACCTCATGTGTGCCTCCCTATAGATAATAGGCTACTGACTATCTGAAAGGGCCTAGAGAACATAATGCAGACACTCTGTCCTTGGTATTATGTAAAATTTACAATATAATAAGGAATAGATTACCAAAAATGAACAAATAATGAATAAATAAATAAATAAACATCTAATTAGAAAAAATAAAAACAAAACCAACCCATGAATTATCAACATGGAAGTTAAGATAGAAAGACAAAAACTAAACAGAAGGATCCAATTTAGGAGGTAAAGAAAATAAACCAAAGTATAAGAATGCATGAAACCCCAAATCTATAGAGAAATGTAAAACATCTTCATATTAACAATCCCAATCATCGACCATAGAGCTCTTAAATTTCACTGGTTCTCTATTCATAAAATCTACAAGAACACCAAAATTACTGAGTAATGTGTGATTACAAGACTCAGTAAGAAACCACCAATAACTCTAAACTTCACAGAATAATATATATATAGGTAATTCCATGAGATTAATCATAGTATATATAAACCAAAAGTATATCAAAAAATACTAATACACTTTATAGGTTCTCAAAGACTTGATATACGTACTTTAAATCCATTCAAGAATGAACATTGACCACCCGAATGAAACACTCCTTGACAGGATTGCCCAAAAACACGTGTGACACATCCCACTATTTGGGAAAAACTAATTACATGCTGACCAATGTCTAACAAGTCCCTCTAAGGGGATAGTATAATCGGCTCAACCTTTATTCTCAACTATGGATGATATAGAAATATAAAATATGATACAAAATACAAATTATAAATCAAAATCACATCATATCAAGTAATAATTATATTCTATAATAATCCACATGAAAGAAATGCATCAGGGATTGCTCTAAAAAAGGATATAAATTCACACATCATGAGATCAAGCCTAAAATAAAGTTAGCACTCATCTTAAAAAGAACACCAACAATCATTCTAAGAACATGTATAAAACATATTCTAAAGTCAAGGGATTCCTACTTTAGGTTCAACAATGATCGATAACAATATTTTTCATCTGATTCCAATAGAACAAATTTTTATTATTAAAACACATAAATCAAAATGTTTTATAATCCTTGGATCATGTTTGAGAATAAACATACCCCAAAGGTAAGTTAAGTTCATGAATACCCCAGAATATCCGCTATCAAAATTGATTTTGGTCTAATTGATGGAAAATGAAAACTCTTTTAATCCATGTTCCAATTCTATAAATTATTAATGGAAACCTCATTATACTCTGAAAAACATATTGATATGATAAAAAAATCTATGATCTAAATGGTTTCTTCAAGGAAAATATAATAGGATTGTTATAGAATACTGAAGGACTAATTAAATTGGAAGTACATGATCAATCCACTGTTTGATCATTAAACATAAGATATAGAAGGGTGGAGAGAAATCCAAAATCATTGGAGAGGTTTTTAGGCTAGTGTGAATAAAAAATGGCCTAATATAATAATTAAATATGAGAAGGGGCGAATTTATAAAAAATTCCTATAAAAATGGTGTCCTTGTTGGGCTTCAATGAACACCACTCGTTTATAGGTGGACTCTACTAGCTACCTAGTGGTCATTGGGCAGATCTCGTTCTATATAAGAGACCAAATAGTGGTCTTATTTTCATCACCAAAAATTTTATGGCTTCTAGGTAGAATTACCTCTTCCTAGGATCCTCACTAACTAGTCAGTGGGGATGTAGTAATTTTTCAAGTTACAAAACACCCAACTACTTTTCCTCATCTTGTTTTTAACATTCTGAACGCCTCTATACCACCTTTAAATAATTAAAAGTGATCTTAAAATCTACATAAAGATTTAAATGAGTTGTACCTGAAAACATTTGTCACATACAATTTGAAAATTCATTATGAAAATTAAAGGATGAATAAAACCATGATTAAATAGAAATTCTTCAAATATAACATAATTGTCCTCACGGTTTTATATTAATCTTATAACAATCATTTCATATATAGAAATACAATATTGAATTATAAATATAATAGTCATATTGTGAGAGGAGAAGATGAATAGGATGAATTATTTTTGTAATGCACGTAGTCTATAAAAATGAATGAAATATGACAGTTATATATATTTTCATTGGGAATATGGTTGTTGGAAATATTGTCATTGGTAAAATAGTTGTTTGATATATAGTATTTGGTTATTAAAGTATAAAATAGGTATATTGAAGTTGTGTAATTTTTAGTAAAATATTTATAATAATATAATTCATAGATAATAAATAATTTTAGAATAAAATAAAGTGATGATATTTGATTATTTTTTTATTAAACGATATTTCTTTATATGTTCGATATTATTATTATTAAGGAATTATTTGATATATTTATAAAATTAAAAGAAAATTTTTAATACCTATATATTGTTAAATTTTATTGTTTAAAATATAAATGATTAATTTTAAGGGCATGTTATTAAAATCATATATTGTTATAAATTGATATTTTTAAAAGAACTATTTTTAAATTGTTATCTATTTTTATCTTAATATATAAAATTGATCACTTTTTAATGATGAATATAATTTAATTACTCAATTTACATACTAATATATTATCAAATATTAAAATTTTAATTTATATAAAATAATATTAAGAACTCTTTATTTTTTAAAATTATTTTTTCTATAAAAACTATTTTTTCTATATATATTTTGTTTTCAACTATAAGATAACACTATTAAACTTATAAATTGAATTGGATTAAATGAATTAAAAATTTTAAATTATAATTTATAAATTAGGAAAGAATTTCATTTCAACTTTTAGGAAGAATAATTTGTTACTAACTTAAAAATTGAGTTTCTAAGATATTGGTAAAAAATGGTAAAATAGGTTAATATAAGGGGTAAATAATTAAAAATTACTAAAAAAATAATTATAAATTATGTTTATTAGGGTATTCATGACACAATCCCAATATTTATACACTTTTTATCCACTTTTATTTTAAAATGGTTTTTTACATTATGAATTTAATTTTTATCGAAATGCTTCTCAAAACACACCTATAAAAGGAACCCTAAAATATATCTCCCAAACTAATATATTCTATTATTTATGTCTTTAATATCTAATAATTCTTCCTATCCCAAAAAATTCTTATATTTGTGGTATCTTTTTATTCAAATAATTAATCCTAATCCATTCATTTTGATTGATCGTATATCGAGAAATAGAGAATTAATCAATGTGGGTACCTAGTTATTCACAATTTTATTTCAATTTCCTTTTAATATATTCAAATTATAAACATCATTATCTATTATAATTATTTTATATTAATATAATTATGATTTTATGGAAATTATATTTCTATTATATATCTATATATTCATACAAATTAGTTAGTATAACATATTCTAGTTTGGGTTGGTTCAACCACCAACATGAATGATGCAATACTATCTTAACCATTTCCAACATTAATGAGTATTAAAAAAATAATATTAGTAATATATGATAAAAAATTTAATTTATGATATTAAAATTGTTTTTAATGGTGAAAATAAAGTTGAATAATTAGTATAAATTAACACATTGTTATCTATAAATTACCCAAAACATGTTCATCCTTGATTTTTTTACTACAAACTATACTCATAAAATCATTAAAATGAAAATGAGACTACGTAAATAATTAAAAAAATATTCAACTACCATTAATAATATATTATTAATGAAATTGGTATTTAATAACTAGTACCAACTTTACCATTGTGAAACGTTTTCAAAGAAATCAAAATTAAAAACATCAAATGATGAAAATAAACTATATCAGGTTAATAAATGTTTAATGAATAAATGTAATTGAAAAGTATAAAAGGTAATATATAGAAATAAGTTATCTAAATAATTTTTTAATATCATTATTTTTATAATAAATAAGGTTAATGTGCATTCATGGATGTCAGGTGTAAAGGTAAGGGTTTAATTTTCTATCACACTTTAAATTTGAGATTTTTTAAGAATAAATTCCCATATGGGTTAATTGAATGACATTTATTTCTAAAACCCATATATTGTATTCCAATCAAGTTATTTCTATGGTTTTTAGGTCTTATTACAATTTTAACTTTCTTTTTTTTTCAAAATTAAACTGAAAGGATACTTGTATGATGTACCGACCTTATCTCTTCTTTTTAGTCGGGTATTTTTTTCTCCATTTTTATATTCCTTATTTTATTTTATAAAGGAACTTATCTACATATAAATAATTTATTAAGTTCATTTTATGTTGTCTTTTACTTTCTCAATTTTTTTATTAAATATATTAACATTCTTCACATGATTCATTTTTTATTTATTTAATTTAATTTTGTATGTGTGAATAGAATTTTCATTTTTAACACCTTTTACATGAACTAATTTTACCTCTACTATATCTTTATTTATTTATGAATATTAATTTACAAGATTTAATGGATTTATGAAAGTAATTATTATCCTCATTATTTCGTAAAATATTTTATATTAAAAAAATATTTATATAAAATAGGGAATAGTTCTTCTTATTTTTCAAAGTAAATTTTAAATAATCTTATGGTGTGTTTTTTAATCTATGTCAACAATATTTAATGATTATTATTAAATATTTGAAATATTCTCTAATGATAACTTCCACCTATTTTTCCTAGATGAATTATGATTTTTCTTTGAAGAAATCATTTTAGAAACTATTTCATTCTCAAGGTTTAATTAAGTTATGGTTTAATTATGATTGTTTTCATGTTCTCAAAGGATACATATTTATGGTTTATCATTTTTTTATAGCTTGGTATTTTATATCCCTATAATTATTTGGGTAATATTTTATGTCTCGTTATATCATGATCTTACACATTTGGTTATCCGAAGAGAAAAAAAGTTACGGGACATGGGTGGTTAGGACAAATTTACAATGTAATGTAAAGATGGTGAAAACATCCATTAGGATCTGAAAATCATAGTGGTAATCCATAAAAAAATTACAACTTCTATAACTATGTTTTTCTTTCGCATTTTTATATCAAGAAACATATCCAATTAAGGACAGATCATATTTAGTGATGTATATTTCCACACCCCCATGGTTCATGTATTATGTTTTTCTAACATTCATATATATTAAATCATGATTTATGTTCCATAATTAATTGGGTATGGTTTTTTATGTGAATTCACCATGATTACTTTCTCATACCCACATTTATATCTTATGATCACTTATGATATTTGTTTGTTATCTCTTGTGGTTACCTTTAATGAGAACTTGTGCTCACTTATTCTTATATTTTCATTATCCAGGATATGAATAAGATAATTATATATAGAGGGGTACCATATGTGAGGACTATTTATGTAGAGACCCTAAGATTTACGTACATGGACATTACATTACTTTTGAGGAATACTTAATACATAACAAAAACAGACACACAAGGACCGTAATAGTTTAGTGTCTTTGGAAACTTGGAACATAATCTTCTAATCGTCGTGAAAGATCTTCAACATCTCCCATAAAGATCTTCTACTTTTTGTTTCCTGACCTAAAACCTTTCTTTTGATCCTGGGGGAAAATAAAACATAAAAAGGGTGAGCTCAAATTCTCAGTAAGGGTAAACAAAAGAAATATCAATCACATCATATACATAAGAACATAACTTTTGGAAATCTTAACCTGAAAAAGAGATCATAATTTCATAACATGGGATAAATCATAGTAGTGAAATGTAATCCCAATAATCATAACTTAAAACATGAAACTTTGTGGAATAGACACATAATCATAGAGAATCATTTCTTATTAGTCAAGACTCATTGCCAAGACTATCTTAGTGGACAAAGTCCCTTTCTGAAACTAGTTCACTCCTCGTTTCAGTCCTGTTTCACTGAACCGATATAACCTACCGTTCCAGCCATGTCTATCTCATGAGATATAAAATCTTTACCCAATTAATTGGAGGGAGATATAGGTCCCACCCATCTCATAATGATACCATTCTTATGTGTACCACAAAATCATAAATCATACATCATTGCATAACCCATGTAATAAAAATGGAATTCTTAAACATCATGACATTATAAAACAATTAATATAAGATAAATGAATTCATAAAAACAATTCCATCACAACATAATCATATCAATGTAATGATAGGGATAGAATCAGAACCCGATTTTATCTTATATGGAAAATAATTTTGATAAAACACCTGAACTCCATTCTTGAGGAAAATATCTTTTCTACTTCAAAAACATTTTTCCTTTCTTAACATGTCATACAATTTTAACCTAAAAGAAGTTGATTAAAAATAAACTTGAAAACTTTTAAAGGAATCTTCTTGTAAATAATGTTTTAAAAATCCATTCATGCCCTATAAGTTAAAAAAACATTCTTCTCGTACTTTTGTCAGAAAAGTCAAAAAAAGTACCTCGTACGAAAAACGACAAAAGATTCCTTTCATATCTTTTACTAAAAACTCACCGAAGGGTAAAATAGGATTTAAAAAATTGTAGGTGAATGGAAATAATATTACATATTGAGGAAACATGGATTTGGATGATAAAATACACCCCAGTAAATGCCAAAGTATAAACAATCTCAGATAAAAATGAGATTGTGATATTTCCCTTACCTTAGGTCCAATATGCTTTGTACGTGTCCGAACCTCCTGTATAATGACTTAAATAATGTTATTGACTTATTACAGAATCATACTTATTTTTATGATATCATATATGGTCATATTCTTATCTTCTTATTAGTAATATTTCATTACTACTTGTTATTCGGGTGTTTATTACTTTTTGTTCTTTTTCGTGTCTTGTCGAATAAATTCTTATTTTTATTTTTAGTTTACAGATACCTTATTTCCATAATGGTATTATTGTAATATATATATCATATTCATTCATTCAATTCATTTATATAATCATTATGAAATGAAGATCATGTAGAAGGAGTCGCATCACATCGTGGAGACGGTAATCCGTACGTACGCACGAGTGATGATATCATTCCTATGATCGTGGGATTGTATTGGAGTGTATGTATACTATTTTAGAATCAGTATCACTTTATAATAGTCATATATAGTCATTATTTACACCATTATACCCATCCAAGTAAGGTGGTGGTGGAAAATAGATTACACCACGGTGTGGAGACGGTATTCCGTACGTACACATGCGTGGTGATTTCTTTTTCTGTAGGATGGATAGATGGTGAAATAGGGTTGTTTAATACTTATAATAACATATCCGTATATGAGTGATACTGATGTTATTACTTCATAATTAAACAACTAAAGAATAAGAAGTGGAAGAAGAAATAAAGATGAAAGAATCAGTAACAGACATTACCTCTTCTTTGAAGTGCTTCTTTGAGACCTCCTTTTAGGGCACTAAAATAAGTCTTTGAAGAAGACCAGAACCTCTATAATGTTTCTAGGGAAGTGGAGAAGATAATTTGGTAGGGTTTGTCCGAGATTGAAGGCTCAAATTGGTGTGAGGAGGAGAGGGAGGAGGTGCCCTTTTATAAGGGAGGAGAGGGGCACCTTTGGAATTCTTAAAAATATTAATTTATAATAAATCTAACCCCACTTAAAAACCTCCAAAAATGAATCATATTCGAATATTATACGCGATAGGGTTTTAATATCATCAAAAAATCAAATTTAGACATGTTTGGATCTTATTTTAAACCTTATCATTTTGATTTATCCTTATTTAATCTATTTAAGTTTATTTGTGGTAATAAAATTCTAAATTTTAAATTATAACAAATAATTACTTATTTATTGTGACTTTTCCATAATTGTTTACTTTATAACATTATAGAACATATAAATTTAAATTTATAATTTTTAAATATTTTTGTAATTTTTAAACAATTTTATAATATGTTATTTTTATAAAATAACAATAGTGTCAATTTTGACACTATTCATTTATTTGAATTTAAATAAAATATACACAGAAGATATGTTCGAACTAAAAGCTTTAATAGATTCATAAAAGGTCATATGTATCTATAAAATTAGTGGATAATATTAAATAGTTCATATAATATTTATTTTATTATTTTTAAAACTATTTATTTGGTTTATCTCTTAATAAAATAATTACTACAACATTTTTGTATAATTATTTAATATACTGATTTGTTCCATAAAAATTTAAAATAAAATCCTATGATGAATATAAATCTATTAAATTTCACAATAATACTTTTACTCGAATTTATAATCTTAAAATCACAATATTTAATTTGATATATTTATTAAATTATGAATGTGACAACTTTGGCATCACTTAAAATAAAATAATATAAGTGTCATAATCACTTTTATAAGGATCCAAACGGTTATATATTAAATCATTGGATGATTAAGGTGTATATATACACTACCAATAAGTTTTGGTCAGGTTTTTGGGCCTTTTAATGGATATTATTATTTCAATAAAAACTATATTACTTATTTTCCACTTAATAAATAATTTCTGTATCATTAATGTATCACTATTAATGACAATTATTTAATCCCTAAAAATTCTAAATAAATTATCATGATGTAGATAATTTTATTATATTTCTGTAGACTATTCATTTTTGAAGTTTTATGATGTTTATCACTAAATTAAAATTATTATACTTATAAGATTTAAGAGAGTGACATGTTGTCACTTTCTTTGGTTTTAATAATAATGAAATTATTTTCATGTTCAAAAGTCCATAAGATGAATCTAATCCAAACCTTAGTTGATATGGGTTTACTTTTAGCCATCCAATAGAATTTTTTCATGTGTTAGGGTAATTTTATAATATTATATTTACCCTTAATTACCTGATTTACCTTTAACTATGGTAAATAAAATTTACCGTAGTTACTATTCATAATTCCAAAAAATAAAAAGTAGCCTATTAACATAATTTGGACCCACCGATTCCAAATATAGAATCCATTTTTTCAAATTCAATACACAGAAGTTGCAGAAATTAAATTAAAATTAATCCCGTTGTCGAATGAAAACGAGTTTTTGTTTAAAACATTACAAAAGATTGAATTGATTTAACCTACGAATTCAATGTAAAATCAATGCTAATGACATACATTATATTAAATGGTAAAAATATATTTTACTTATACCTCAAAACCATTCAATATTATAATTTAACCATATAAATTATTACGATGAAAAAAATTGTTTTTCATTAAAATATAGTGTGTTTTTACTATTCATCAAAATATGAAAGTTACCAGAATAATATGAAAAATTTATCCAAAGTAAATTTTTATTTCTTGATTCCAAAGAAGAATTTTATTTTGTCAAATTGAACTTATAAACATGTCAAAAACTAGATTTAAAGTGGGTGCGCCATCAAAAGGCGGCAAAACTGCATTTTTTGAAAAATAATTATTTTACCCAAAAAATTTATTGTGTTCTTATACCATGTTCTAGAAAATGTGTAAGATGAATAATAATGTTATAAAATTCAAAATTTAGTTAATACTATTCAAAATGGCTAGTTCATAATAATGTTATAATAATATATCGTTGTTTAGTAAAACCCGGTATTGCGTACAACACACGCTATCGAGGAAGGTTGCGATTGCATGTAATGGAAGCCAAGTTAGAGTTGCGTGTTGTGAAAGAATCTATCATTGCTTCGTATAATATAATCAAACCATATTTCATTTATACATTTAATATATGTATATATATATATACTCAATTTTGCATAGAAAAACTATTATCAAAATTTTGTGTAACACGATCCAAAAATAGTGTTGCGTATACTCGAAGCTAATACGGTGTTGCGTATAGCACAAGGTAATCTTGGTGTTTCATAAAACACAATACATTAATGAAATTAAAAGAATATTTTTCATAAAATCTCGGGGTGTTACATTCTACCCCCCTTAAAATGAATTTCGCCCTCGGAATTCATCGGGGTTATAAATGGTTTACTACTCGAAAGTTTGTTTAATAGAAACCCACATCATAAAAAGGAATACCAAAACATGGCTTTAAAAACTAAAGTATGAAATGTAACGGTTACCCAAATTAACTCATCACTGGGTTTCCACGTAGGAGAACATAGGTGAAAATATGGATATAGAAGAAAAATCTAACCATCATGTTTTGATGGAGAGTGGTAGAGAACATGGCTATGAAAAAGCCAACAATCACAAACCTATTGATTTGTGATGATCTAAGGTACCATCTGATTCATCGGATATAAGGGAACTAGGACAACATTTTTGGTTTTCAAGATCATTTCCCTAATGTTGATGAATTAAAAGAAATACTTGCATGATTTTGGTACAATCTCACTGTTGTTCGTGAATTGAACAATTTCCACTTCATCCCATAAAGAAATGATGTTGAATTTGTTATTCATGATGTGTTAGCAGATCATGTGATATAATGATGGCTCATTCCATCTCTTTCAAACAAAAGGTTAGCAAAAGTTATAAGTCCATCTTATGGTTAGATTAATCGTATATGGTTCCAAAAATGAACTTATACTTCATATATCATACCTTTTAACAAAATAAAACTAGTTTCTACTAACCAGGGACTTCCTGTAGTCCAGTGGTAGGCGATAAAGGCCAGTCTCACTTCGGTTGTGGGTTCGATTCCCACAGCCTTGTCTGACGTGATGGGCTGTCGCCCGTCCTGCATGTTGTCATTTTTATAAAACTATATTACTATAACATCTCATCAATAATATCAAAAAAAACTTCTATCCTTAAACTATACTATCTTATGTCCAACAAAATCCATTCCAATCATTATCTAAAATACTTCGGTCCAAGCTCATAATATAAAGAAAATGATTACTTGAAATGTCACCAACCAACCATCATTTATCCCCCATTATCTTGTTGGTCACCTTCCAATCATGTGAATACCTTAATCATGTATTCTATTGAAAAATGAATATCTATTAAACCTTAGTGAAAACATGAATGCTGTAAAAAGTTAACTCTTTCCACATACCAAGATCCAAAAATTCTATATACTCAAACCATTATATAACCTTCTCCTTATATCAGTCATGAGCTCATGAATACTATCAAACATTTAATTTTCTCCTTATCTCTTCATTATGCGCATATCATCTACTTTCCAAAAATACTGGTACCATTCATCACACACTTTCAAAACTTAAGGAAAGACAATAGTGTAACAATCCTTATCTGTCTCTTTATTCCATAGTAGCATGAGATTACTTATACAACATTACACTTGATAAACATGTAATCATTCCACTACCTTCTTAAACCATTGACCGAGCTTCAACAATTGTTTCATCTCACATATCATTTTTTGTCTCATCATCATCATCAAAATAAATACTACCCATACGACCGTACTGATTCTCTTCATGATACTTTCCCTTAGGGAATTTGTTTTCATAATGCCCGTACATTCCACATTTAAAACATTTAACCATTGTTGATGTCATAGCAATACCATTATCCATGTCCATGGTGTTAACTGAACCTTTTCCTTTTCACTTACTGGCTTTGTGTCCTTCTGTTCCACACCCAAAGCATCTTCCAGTTCCTTTTAAACATTCTCCTTGATGCCTTTTCCCACATGATTTACATAGGGGAAATTGAACTTTCTTTCCTCTATGATCATCATGAAACTTCATCTTTCTCCTATTAGCCGAGTCAGGAAACTTACCAAATTTGAGTTTATTGATCATATTATGAGATTGCTGATTCGGCATAATAATGATGTTTGGACTTCCAAATCCCATTTCATTTGGTTGCTCGTGAATAAAATCATTCCATTGTACATCATATACTCCATTATCGTGAATCATCTTGTTTCCAACCATTTTCTAAAACCCAAAAAGAATAGTGTGAGAGGAAAAAATCATGATAGGGAAAACAACATAGTAAAGGGGAAGTAACCTCAATATCTAACATGTTAGGTTAAATTCTAAGATCGTTACCGTAGTTCTGGGACTATATCCTATACGTATACTTATCCTTAGTGACATCCCTAGACATACATTAGAAATATCTCTAGGGATCTCACAAACATTTTCGCATCTTAGTTTACAAAGGCTAACTAAACCTTTCCTCTGATACCAACTGTAGAGACCCTAAGCTTGAAGTACATGGACATTACATTACTTTTTCGGAATACTTAATACATAACAAAAACAGACACACAAGGACCGTAATAGTTTAGTGTCTTTGGAAACGTGGAACGTAATCTTCTAATCATGGTGAAAGATCTTCAACATCTCCCATAAAGATCTTTCACTTTTTGTTTCCTATCCTAAAAACTTTCTTTTGATCCTGGGGGAAAATAAAACATAAAAAGGGTGAGCTCAAATGCTCAGTAAGGGTAAATAAAAGAAATATCAATCACATCATATACATAAGCACATAACTTTTGGAAATCTTAACCTGTAAAATAGAACATAATTTCATAACATGGGATAAATCATAGTAGTGAAATGTAATCCCAATAATCATAACTTAAAACATGAAACTTTGTGGCATACACACATAATCATAGATAATCATTTCTTATTATTCAAGACTCATTGCCAAGACTATCTTAGTGGACAAAGTCCCTTTCTGAACCGAGTTCACTCCTCGTTTCAGTCCTGTTTCACTGAACCGGTATAACCTACCATTCCAGCCATGTCTATCTAATAAGATATAGAATCTTTACCCAATGCATTGGAGGGAGATATAGGTCCCACCCATCTCATAATGATACCATTCTTATGTGTGCCACAAAATCATAAATCATACATCATTGCATAACCCATGTAATAAAAATGGAATTCTTAAACATCATGACATTATAAAACAATTCATATAAGATAAATGAATTCATAAAAATAATTCCATCACAACATAATCAAATAAATTTAATGATAGGGATAAAATAAGAACCCTATTTTATCTTAGATGGAAAATAATTTTGATAAAACACCTGAACTCCATTCTTGAGGAAAATATCCTTTCTACTTCAAAAACATTTTTCCTTTCTTAACATGTCATACAATTTTAAACTAAAAGAAGTTGATTAAAAATAAACTTGAAAAATTTTAAAGGAATCTTCTTGGAAATAATTTTTTAAAAATCCATTCATGCCGTATAAGTTAAAAAAACATTCTTCTCGTACTTTTGTCAGAAAAGTCAAAAAAGTAACTCGTACGAAAAACGACAAAAGATTCCTTTCATATATTTTACTAAAAACTCACAGAAGGGTAAAATAGGATTTAAAAAATTTTAGGTGAATGGAAATAATATTACATATTGAGGAAACATGGGTGTTGATGATAAAATACACCCCAGTAAATGCCAAAGTATAAACAATCTCAGATAAAAATGAGATTGTGATATTTCTCTTACCTTAAGTCTGATATGCTTTGTACGTGTCCAAACCTCATGTATAATGATTTAAATAATGTTATTGACTTATTACAGAATCATACCTATTTTTATGATATCATATATGGTCATATTCTTAGCTTCTTATTAGTAATATTTCATTACTACTTGTTATTCAGGTGTTTATTACTTTTTGTTCTTATGCGTGTCTTGTCGAATAAATTGTTATTTTTCTTTTTAGTTTATAGATAACTCATTTCCAGAATGGTATTAGTGTAATATATATATCATATTCAGTCATTCAATTCATTTATATAATCATTATGAAATGAAGATCATGTAGAACGAGTCGCATCACATCGTGGAGACGGTATTCCGTACGTACACACGAGTGATGATATCATTCCTATGATCGTGGAATTGTATTGGAGTGTATGTATACTATTTCAGAATCAGTATCACTTTATAATAGTCATATATAGTCATTATTTACACCATTAAACCCATCCAAGTAAGGTGGTGGTGGAAAATAGATTACACCACGGCGTGGAGACGGTATTCCGTACGTACGCACGCGCGATGATTTCTTTTTCTGTAGGATGGATAGATGGTGAAATAGGGTTGTTTTATACTTATAATAATATATCAGTATATTAGTGATACTGATGTTATTACTTCATAATGAAACAACTAAAGAAGAAGAAGTGGAATAAGAAATAAATATGAAAGAATCGGTAACAGACATTACCTCTTCTTTGAAGTGCTTCTTTGAGACCTCCTTTTAGGGCACTAAAATAGGTCTTTGAAGAAGACCAGAACCTCTAGGATGTTTTTAGGAAAGTGTAGAAGATACTTTGGCAGGGGTTGGCCGATCTTGAAGGCTTAAGTTGGTGTGAGGAGGAGAGGGAGGAGGTTCCCTTTTATAAGGGAGGAGAGGGGAACCTTTGGAATTCTTAAAAATATTAATTTATAATAAAACTAACCCCACCTAAAAACCTCCAAAAATGACTCATATTCGAAGATTAGATGAGATAGGGTTGTAATATCATCATCGAATCAAATTTAGACATGTTTGGATCTTATTTTAAACCTTATCATTTTGATTTATCCTTATTTAATCTATTTATGTTTATTTGTGGTAATAAAATTCTAAATTTTAATTTATAACAAATAATTACTTATTTGTTGTGAATTTTCCATAATTGTTTACTTTATAACATTATAGAACATATAAATTTAAATTTATAATTTTTAAATATTTTTTAGATTTTTATACAATTTTATAATATGTTATTTTTATAAAATAACAATAGTGTCAATTTTGACACTATTCATTTATTTTAATTTAAATAAAATATATACAGAAGATATGTTCGAACTATAAGATTTAATATATTCATAAAAGGCCATAAGTATCTATAAAATTTGTGGATCACATTAAATAGTTCATATAATATTTATTTTATTATTTTTAAAACCATTTATTTTGTTTATCTCTTAATAAACTAATTACTACAACATTTTTGTATAATTCATTAATATACAGATTTGTTTCATAAAAATTTAAAATAAAATCTTATGATGAAGATAAATATATTACCTTTCACAATAATACTTTTACTCGAATTTATCATCTTAAAATCACAATATTTAAATTGTTATATTTATTAAATTATGAATGTGACAACTTTGGCATCATTTAAAATAAACAATTATAAGTGTCATAATCACTTTTATAAGGATCCAAATGGTTATATATTAGGTCATTGGATGATTAAGGTGTATATATACACTGCCAATAAGTTTTGGTCAGGTTTGTGGGCCTTTTAATGGATATTATTATTTCAATAAAAACTATATTACTTATTTTCCAATTAATAAATAATTTTTGTATCATTAATGTATCACCATTAATGACAATTATTTAATCACTAAAAATTCTAAATAAATTATCATGATGTAGATATTTTTATTAGATTTCTGGATACTATTCATGTTAGAAGTTTTATGATGTTTATTACTAAATTAAAATTATTATACTTATAAGATTTAAGAGAGTGACATGTTGTCACTTTCTTTGGTTTTAATAATAATTAAATTATTTTCATGGTCAAAAGTCCATAAAATGAATCTAATCCTACCCTTAGTTGATATGGGTTTACTTTTATCCATCCAATAGAATTTTGGCATGTGTTAGGGTAATTTTATAATATTATATTTACCCTTAATTACCCGATTTACCTTTAACTATGGTAAATAAAATTTACCGTAGTTACTATTCATAATTCCAAAAAATAAAAAGTAGCCTATTAACATAATTTGTACTGACTGATTCCAAATATGGAATCCATTTTTTAAAATTCAATACACAGAAGTTGCAGGAATTAAATTAAAATTTATCCCATTGTCGAATGAAAACAAGTTTTTGTTTAAAACATTGCAAAAGATTGATTTGATTTAACCTACGAATTCAATGTAAAATCAATGCTAATGACATAAATTATATTAAATGGTAAAAATATATTATATTTATACTTTAAAACCATTCAATATTATAATTTAGCCATATATATTATTACGATGAAAAAAGTTGTTTTTCATTAAAATAGAGCGTGTTTTTGCTATTCATCAAAATATGAAAGTTACCAGAATAATACGAAAACTTTATCCAAAGTAAATTTTTATTTCTTTATTCCAAAGAAGAATTTTATTTTTTCAAATTGAACTTAAAAAAATGTCAAAAACTATATTTAAAGTGGGTGCGCCATCAAAAGGCGGCAAAACTTCATTTTTTTAAAAATACTTATTTTACCCGAAAAAATTATTTTGTTCTTATACCATGTTCTAGAAAATGTGTAAGATGAATAATAATGTTATAAAATTAAAAATTTAGTTAATAATATTCATAACGGCTAGTTCATAATAATATTATAATAATATATCGTTGTTTAGTAAAACCCGGTATTGCGTACAACACACGCTATCGAGGAAGGTCGCGATTGCGTGTAATGGAATCCATGTCAGTGTTGCGTGTTGTGAAAGAATCCTTCATTGTTTCGTATAATAGAATCCAACCATATTTTGTTTATACATTGAATATATTTATATATATATATATACTCAATGTTGCGTAGAATAACTATTATCAAAATTGTGTGTAACACGATCCAAGAATAGTGTTGCGTATACTGCAAGCTAATACGGTGTTGCGTATAGCGCAAGGTAATCTTGGTGTTGCATACAACACAAGACATTAATGAAATTAAAAGAATATTTTTCATAAAATCTCAGGGTGTTACAATTTATGTAATTCCCCAACCCCAATTACCCAGAGTTGGTGCATTATTACATAACATTGGCATGATCACAAAAGATCAAGTCTCAAAATACTGATTAGTTTAGTAGTCTTGCAATAACTAGATACATTCATAAAGTTTACATTAGATAATAAAGTAAAAACTAAAACAACATCATGTCTCCACCCTCATATCCCCTTATACTATCCCTGCAGGTCACTCATAAAATACTTATTCACATCCTGGGTAAAATAAAACATAGAAAGGGGTGAGCTCAAATGCCCAGTAAGGATAACAATATAGCAGAAACTTTCATAAATAAGCATAAACATTTAAATAAATGTTTAATTAAAATAAAAGAATTTTAAACATGGACTTCAGTATAATATGGGAAAAATAAAATGAAATAATTCCATTTACTTATTCACATGGATATTCTACTAGTAGAATAATCACATGCAATATCAATAACCACTTTCATAATTATGGAATGCTTAATTCCAGACTATCATAACCACGTAGCCAAGGACTCGTGCCAAGACTAAAAATAATATTTTGTCAAGGCCTCATGCCAAGACACTAGTTTGTCTAATTAGACCTATCGATGTATCGAGGAGTTATAGCGGGCTCCACCTATCACTTACTAAGTCCAATGCATTCCTCATATGAACAGGTTTAAACATAACATAAACATTCGTATTAAAACTAGCATATGAAATGAAAATAATTTCTCCATAAACAATGAATGGTATAAAAATAACACATCCACAGTAAAAAAATATCACAAAACTTTCAATACAATATGGAAGTTTTGTATCATAATAAATCAACTTCATATAAGCTTAAATCCATCAAAGGATGTTGACATAGATGAAATCAAAACTATTTGAGAGAAATATCTATTTTTTTCTTGAAATCATTTAAAAGTCCCATAATTATAAAATAAAACATTTACTTTGAAAATATTCTTACAAGCTTTTAAGGGAAGCTTCTAATATTTTACAATGGTTGAAAATAGCCGCACCTGCCATATAAGTCAAAAAAGATATTCTTACCTTAATTTTGATGAAAAGGTTAAAAAGGACCTTGTTTAGAAAGCGACAGAAAGATTACTTCTAAAAAATTTTATAAAATTCAAACAAGGGTATAAATGACTTTAACCCATAGTATAGTATATAGTAAAAATGTTTTGGAATACATTTTTAAGAAACATAGATGTGGATGGTAAATAGGTCCCAATAGATAATTACGTATAAACAACCTCGGATAATAAAGAGATTGTGAAGTAAACCATTATCTTGTACTTTTCCTCATTCAAGGGTAGTTTAACATCCTGTATAATAGTTTAATAAATTTTATTAAATTATATAGGAATCATATACATAAATATGATATCATATATTATCTTTTAATATTGCTTTATTAATAATATTATCGTCGTTTTGGGTGTTAACTGATTCACTTTCCTTTTTATGCTTTGTTATGTAAGTTGTGTTAGTTATGGATAGGTTGTATCTTATTCATATCTAGAATGATATCAAGTACATAAAAATTAGTTTTAATCATCAAATGAGAATTAGTCTTGAATGGATATGATGGGGAAATGAATATCATCACATTCATGGAGAGGGTAATCCGTACGTACGCACAAACACTACTTCAATTTCATTTTTCATTTTAAAAGGAATCAAAACCAAATGATACATAGGTATATTATTATTCCAATATAATATAATATCTTATATATATTACTTATGTTCATTAACACCATTATTTATACATTCCATGAATGGTATGAATGAGTCATATCACTTTGAGGGGGTGGTAGTCCACACTTCCTCAAATGAAATTATCATATATATATACAACATGAAAAAAATAATGGTATGCTATAAAATGGAATTAAAGAAGCTTATATATAAAATAAATATCATTAATATCATATTTAATTATATTTCCATCATTATGGCCACCATGAGAGATGGTATGAGATAATTGAACAATCAACGTTTCGTGAGGCATTTGGTTGCCATCCACAGAAACATTATGTTCTTCACCCATTAGATGGAGGTGTGTGTAAGTGTGGTTAAAATACATCTCATAAAAACAAACTAGTATATTGGGTATAATGGTGTTGTTATAGAAGAAAATAATAAAAATATTCTAGGGGTTGAAGAAGTAAAATAAAAGAAAAGAAGTTAATAGAAATCATTACCTTTAATTTGGGTAACTCCCTTTGGTTTGAACCAAAAGGACTCCTGAAGTGCTTTCTACCTAAGGTAAGGCTTCTAAGAGTAGTAGAGGGATTTAGGGAGATTAATTGGGCAGAGTTTGGATGATCCAAATGGCTTTAGAGGTGTGAGGTATTAGTTAGATGTGGTGTCCTTTTATAAGGGGGAGGAGGGGCTCTTTAGGAACAAATTAAATTATTAATTTATAATAAAATTAATATTCAGTTTCTAATTTCTCCAAAGTGTATTATTCAAAGCATAAGGTGGGTATGGGTCGAAATACTTTCTACCAATAGATTTTAGACAGGTTGGGGTCATTATAGTAACCTTATATTTTAGTTTTAACTCGTAGTTAATTAGTTAGATATTTACCATTTCACTTTCTATTTTTATATTATATAGTTAATAAAATTACTATATACATCCAAGAGACCCCAAGTGGTCCATTAGTGATACAAATATAATTATATAAATAATTTTACCAAACCTTAGATTTTTAGGAATAGAATATGAATTAATAATATAATATTTTTTTTAAAAACTCATTTATGTCAATTTTGACACTATTCAATAATTGATTTTTGTTAAAGTCTTAACAACTCTATTAATTCAAATAAAATTCATTTAAGAAATAAAAACATGTCATATTAACCAATAAAATTCGTGGTTTGTATAAAAACTTTAAAATTATATTTATTTTAACTTTTATAATACCAATTATTTGATTCTTTCATTAATAAGGAAAATACTGCATCATTATTGTGTCATAAATAAATTTAATTATTAAAAGTCTAAAAATTATAAATAAAATAAAATTATGTATGGAATAATTTTATCTTTATATGAATATTTATAGTCAAAACAATAACATATATAACCCTATGTAATTTTTTTTTGCTAAAAGATATATGCTTCTGTCATTTTTGTATTTACTTTAACTTAATTAATATAAAGTGTCCTTATCACTTACAAGTGGATCCATGAGGTTCCAAAATCGACCCAAAGATGACCATGGTCAGAAATATATCAACCAATAGGGTTATTACATGATTTAGAGTAATTTATTATTATTATAATATTATTTTCTTACACTTATTTACCGGATTTACCCTTTAACCATATTAAATAAAATATTTACCGAAGTAATTTTTCAAAATGTCTAAAAATAAAAGTTACCAATTTACACAATGTAGATATCCTGATTCCAAATATGGAATAAATTTTTCCAAATTCAAAACACATAAGTGGAAGAAATTAATTTAAAATTAATTCCTGTTGTCGAAACAAAAAGCGTGTTTTTAACAAATAATAACTATCAAAAGATTGACACTTTCTTATGTCCAGTTTAAATATGAAACAATTTCCAATGAATAAAATTGTATTAAATGGTAAAATTATAATCTAATTATAATTTAAAATAACTCTAATTAATAATTTCTCACTATTAATTATTTCGATTAAAAAAGTTGTTTTTAATTAAAATTTTGTGATTTTCACTATTCAAAAAAATATGAAGGTTATCAGATAAGTACCAAAATTTTACCCTAAGATAATTTTGATATTCCAAATAAAAAATTGAATTATATTTTACCAAATTCAAAACATAAAAGTTGCATTTATTAATTTAAAATTAATTTCCGCTGTTAAAACCAAAAGGCGTATTTTTAAGAAATAATAACTCCCAAAAGTTTGATACTAGTTTATGTCCAATTTCAAAGTGAAATTACATAAAATAACCATAATTGGATTGAGTGGTAAAAATATAATCTATTTATACTTCCAAACCATTAATACTTATAATTTATCAATATAAATTATTTCGATTAAAAAAGTTTTTTTCAGTTAAAATATAGTATTTTTCACTATTCACCCAAATTTGAAAGTTTTCAGCAAAACACCAAAACATTATTAAAACTAAATTATTATGGCTCGATTCTATATAAGAAGTTTATTTTGTAAAATTGAATATATAAAAGTTGCAAATATTGGATTTAAAAAGGATTATTCATTAAAAAGTGGTAAAATTGCATTTTTTTTAAAAATACTTCTTTTATTTGAAAAAAATGTATTTGTTCTTACATTATGTATAAGAAACTCATAATATGGATTCTAAAATTATAAGGATTATATAAAGTTCAAACTTCAATTAATACTATTCATAACCGCTTTTGAATGACTTGTTTGGTAAGTCATAGTGCGCTTGAACTCGGTGTTGCGTGTAGTTCAAGTTATTGAATTACTTTGAAGAAATAATGTACTATGAAATCTTGGGGTGTTACATTCTTACCTCCTTCAAAACTTTGCATCCTCAGAATTTGAAATTATTTTTCGAAAGTAAAAGGTTTAAAATAGAAAATACCTTTAGGAAAACCCACATCAGAAATTAGTTTAAAAAAATTTAGTCTTAATAAGTGGAAAAGGGTAATGAAAGGGTCACCACCAAATTATGATCTAGATTAGGAGAACATTGATGGAAATTAAAGACATAATTGGGGGAAAAACGTAAATATTTATAGATAGTGATTGAGGTCATCAATCACAAACATGTTTAAAATTGAGGGCTTTAAATTAATCACTCTATGATGATTTAAAATACCATCGGTTCAAAAAAACATATGGTATTAGGATAACACATTTTTTGTTTTAAGATCCCTTCACTAAAGTATAAGAATTAATCTCTTCATAGAATAAGAGAAGAAGAATAATATATAATTGACAAGTAGAGTCCCATCCTTTAACTAATTTCTACCACAAACTAAACTTTCACTCTAAAAGTTAATAGAACATAAAAATAATATTCTATTTATCCAATTTGTGTAGGGTTAAAAATATGAATTTATAATTCATCTACCAGAACTTTTTAAAAAAAAGACAACATTACTCAATTCAGGACATCACATGGGACAGTGGTAGGTGTTACACCCTTGTCACCCTTCGGTTGCGGGTTCATGTCTCACGGCGTTGCCGAACACGATGGGTTGTTGCCCGACCTCCAGGTAGTCCTTTTATGGAAATCCAAAAATAATCTCAAACTAGAATTATCCAAAATAATTCTTTCCAAAATCACAGTCCAAAATTTATAAGGAAGTTAAACACAATGAAGATCCTTTTTTCCAAGTAATTACATGTGAACACTTTCATCATGTATTGTTTTAAAACACTGCAACATCCTAAATTACCATAAAAACATATTGATTACATTCATGATCCCTTATAACTTATAGAATATTAGATATACTCCTTCTATTAAAAAATTTTGTAAACTACAACAATGATGGAATATACAAATCATTAATAAGTTTCAAGGTAGTCAAGAATATCCAATATAATTTATCCAAATCAATCATGTATTATTCCAAAATCACTACCTCAGTATCAGAACCATATTATGGTTTATCTTTCTCTCAAACATATATTTTCCAAAAATTTAACCTGCTATTGAGTCACTTTTTTTGGTTGCACACAATCTCAAGTCCTTAATGAAATATCACTGCAGTACAATCCTTATATACTTCATAATTATTATAACTAGTACATTTTTGATACAACACTCAAATGACATAATACTCTAATAACAACATAAGAACTCTAATCATTCATCCTCGTCTATGGTAGCATCATTAATTGATTATTATCCAATAACATCATTTGGGGCATACTCTGATGATTTGGACATTGGTTCGCGTAGTGTCCCAACTTCTTGTAGATGAAGCATTGTACATTTGAAACCTTTTTCTTACCCTTCCAGTCATGTACATGGTGTCCTTTTTCTCAACACTTACAACAAACTCCCATTCTCTTTAGGCAAGTTCTTGAGTGTTTCTTTGCATAGTTATCACATATGGGAAAATTCCTCTTTTCCCTCTTCCCTTTATCCATCTTTTTCTCTTCCATCCTTTTCTTCTCATTCTTCCCTTAAAATCCATAGGACACGGAGAATTCATTACTTATCTTATTAACACATGATATTATTTCTTCATATGTTGACAATACAAGGGAGACTATTTCCCTTATAAATGTTGGCTTAAAATCATGAAAGATATGATCCTTCTTACTCTTTGGATCATACGTATTGCTGGAGTTCACATTCCTTCTACTCGGTGCTATTTCTATAATATAGCATAAACAAGGTCAGTTTATGAATTGCAAGGAATAATTCCAAACTTGTAAAATATCTAACGTAAATTAAACAGTTTATGGATATATAATCATAAAGATTTTTTCATTGAGGAAGTATATACTCATAAACCATTCATAATAGTGTGTAAGGAAAATTAGAATTATCCTAAGCGTATCTCCTAGGAGTATCGTAACTAAGAGTGCAATAAGACCCATTATCGTGCACCAGTTCCCATTCGAGTCTAGATCAAAGCCGTGTTTTTGGGTTTTACCCCTAGGTACATCTGTGATAGAGCTGCCTCTACCTGCTCGTATCCTGATAGGGATGTATTTCTCGGAAAACTCACAAAATCTCTACAATACCAAAATTATAGGAAATTCTTCTATACTAATCCTCAAAGTCTATCTTAGGTCTATGTTCTCTAATTAGAGTTTATCTAAATCTAGCTTTCAAGGTTTGTACAAAAATTCCTATGATACCAACTGTAACACCCAGACCCTAGTTACCAAGAGTCAGTGCATTATTACATAACATTGGAATGATCAAAAAAGATCATGTCTCGAGTGACCGATTATTTTAGTAGCCTTATAATAACTAGATACATTCATAAAGTTTACATTACATCATAAAGTGAAAAATACAACAACACCTTGTCTCCACACTCATATCCCCTTAGAGTATCCCTACAGGTCATTCATAAAATAATTCTTCACATCCTGGGTAAAATATAACATAGAAAGGGGTGAGCTCAAATTCCCATTAAGGATAACAATATAGTGGAAAATTTCATAAATAAGCATAAACATTTAAGGCAATGTATAATTAAAACAAAAGCCTTTTAAACATGAAAATCAACATAATATGGAAAAAATAAAATGAAATAATGCCATTTACGTATTCACATGGATATTCTACTAGTCTAATAATCACATGAAATATCAATAACACCTTTCATAACGATGGAATGCATAATGCCAGACTATAATAACCATGTAGCCAAGGCCTCGTTCCAAGACTAAAAATAAGATTTTGTCAAGGCCTCATGACAAGGCACTAGTTTGTCTCATGAGACCTATCGATGAATCGAAGAGCTATTGCGGGCTCCACCCGTCACTTACTAAGTCTAATGCATTCCTCATATGAATAGGTTTAAACATAACATAAACTTTTGTATTAAAACTCGCATAAGAAATGTAAATACTTTCTCTATAAACCATGAATGGTATTAAAATCACACATCCACAGTCAAACATATTACAAAAACTTCAATATAATATGGAAGTTTTGTATCATAATAAATCAACTTCAAATAAGCTTAAAATCCATCAAAGGATGTCGACATAGATGAAATCAAAACTATTTGAGAGAAATATCTCTTTTTTAAAATCATTTAAAAGTCACATAATTATAAAATAAAACATTTACATTGAAAATATTTTTACATGCTTGTAAGGGAAGATTTCAAGATTTTAAAATGGTGGAAAATAGCCGCACCCGCCGTATAAGTTAAAAAAATACATTCTTACCTTAATTTTGTCGATAAGGTTAAGAAGGACCTTGTTTGGAAAATGATGGAAATATTCCTTTCAATTTTTTTTATAAAATTCAAAAAAGGGTATAAATGACTTTAACACATAGTCTAGTAAATAGTAAAAATATTTTGGAATACATTTATAAGAAACATGGATGTGAATGATAAAGAGGTCGCAGTAGATAATTACGTATAAACAACCTCGGATAATGAAGAGATTGTGAAGTAAACCCTTACCTTGTACTTTTACTCAGTCAAGGGTAGTTTAACATCCTGTATAATATTTAAATAATTTTTATTAAATTACACAGGAATCATATACATAAATATGATATCATATATGATCTTTTAATATTGCTTTGTTAATAATATTATAATCGTTTCTGGTGTTAAATGATTCGTTTTCATTTATATGCTTTGTTACATAAGCCATGTTCCTTATGGATAGGTTGTATATTATTCATATCCAGAATGATATCAAGTACATAAACATTACTTTTAATCATCAAATGAGAATAATTCTTTAATTTATATGATGGGGAAATGAATCTCATCACGTTCGTGGAGATGATAATCCGTACGTACGCACAAACGCTACTTCCATTTCATTTTTCATTTTAAAAGGAATAAAAACCAAATGATACATAGGTATATTTTTATTAAAATATAATATAATATCTTATATATGTTACTTTAGTTCATTAACACCATTCATTATACGTTCCATGTATGGTATGAACGAGTCATATTACTTTGAGGGGGCGGTAGTCCTCACTTCCTCAAATGAAATTATCATATATATATATAACATGAAAAGAATAATGGTATGATTTAAAATGGAATTACAGTAGATTATATTTAAAATAAATATCATAAATATCATATTTAATTACAGTTCCATCATAATGGACATCATGATAGGTGGTAGGATATAAGTGAACAATCATCAGTTCATGAGGCATTTGGTTTCCATCGACAAAAACATTATGTTCTTCACCCATTAGATGAGGGTGTGTGTATGTGTGGTTCGAGTAATTCTCCTAACAAAATCCTAGTATATTGAGGATACTGGTTTTGTTACAAAATAAAATAATAAAAAGAGTCTAGGGGTTGGAGAAGTAAAATAAAAGAAAAGAAGTTAAGAGAAATCATTACCTTTAATTTGGGTAACTCCCTTTGGTTGGAACCAAAAAGGACCCTTCAAGTGCTTTCTGCCTAAGGTAAGGCTTCGAGGAGGAGGAAATGGATGTATGGAGCTTAATGGGTCATAGTTTTGACGAGAAAAATGGCTGATATGTGTGAGTAATTGGTTAGAAGTGGTGTCCTTTTATAAGGGGGATGAGGGGATCTTTAGGAAATACTTAAAGTATTAATTTATAATAAAATTCATATTCAGTTTATAATGCATCCAAAGTAGATTATTCGAAGTATAATATGGGTATTGGTCGAAATTATTTCAACCAATAGATTTTAGACAGGTTTGGGTCATTATATTAACCTTACCTTTTAGTTTTAACCATTAGTTAATTAGTTTGACATTTACCCTGTCACTTTGTATTTTTATATTATGTAGTTAATAAACTTAATACATACATCCAAGAGACCCACAAGTGGTCCATTAATGATACAAATATCATGATATAAGTACTTTGGCTGATACTTAGATTTTTAAGAATTGAATATCAATTAATAATATAATATTTGTTTTAAAAACCCATTTATGTCAATTTTGACACCATTCAATAATTGATTTTTGTTAAAGTCTTAACAACTTTATTAATTCTAATTAAATTCATTTAAGAAATAATAACATGACATATTAACCAATAAAATTATTTTATGGCATCAAAACGTTCAAATTATATTTATATTTAACTTTTATAATACCAATTATTTGATTCTTTCATTAATAAAGAAAAATACTACATCTTTATTGTGTTATAGAGAAATATAATTATTAATTGAATAAAAATTATAAATAAAATACCATTATGTAGGAAATAGTTTTATATTTCTAATGAATATTTATATTAGAAAATATAACATATATAACCCTATGTAAATTTTTTTTTTCTAAAAGATATATGCTTATGTCATTTTTGTATTTACTTTTACTTAATTAATATAAAGTGTCCTTATCACTTAAAAGTGGATCCATGGGGTCCCAAAATTTACCCAAAGATGACCATGGTTGTAAATATATCAACCAATAGGGTTAAGACACGTTTTAGAGTAATTTATTATTATTATAATTTTATTTTTTACCCTTATTTACCGGATTTACCCTTTAACCATGGTAAATAAAATATTTACCGAAGTAATTATTCAAAATGTCTAAATATAAAAGTTACATATTTACACAATTTGTATATCCTATTTTTAAATATGGGATCCATTTTTCCAAATTCAAAATACATAAGTGACATAAATTAATTTAAAATTAATTCCCGTTGTCGAAACAAAAAGCGTGTTTTTAACAAATAATAACTATCAAAAGATTGACACTTTCTTATGTCCAGTTTAAATATGAAATTATGTCCAATTAATAAAATTGTATTAAATGGTAAAATTGTAATCTAATTATACTTTAAAATCACTCAAATGAATAATTTATCACTATTAATTATTTCGATTAAAAAAGTTGTTTTTATTTAAAATTTAGTAATTTTCACTATTCATCAAAATATGAGGGTTATCAGATTAGTACCAAAATTTCACCCTAAGATAATTTCAATATTCCAAATAAAAAAATGAAATATATTTTACCAAATTCAAAAAATGAAATTTTCATTTATTAATTTAAAATTAATTTCCGCTGTCGAAACAAAAAGGCGTATTTTTAAGAAATAATTACTATCAAAAGTTTGACACTTGTTTATGTCCAATTTCAAAGTGAAATTACTTACAATAACCATAATTAGATTTCATGGTAAAAATATAATCTATTTATACTTCCAAACCATTAAAATTTATAATTTAACAATATAAATTATTTCTATTAAAAAAGTTGTTTTCAGTTAAAATATAGTATTTTTCACTATTCACCCAAATTCAAAAGTTATCAGAAAAACACCAAAACATTATTGAAACTAAATTATTATGTCCCAATTCTAAATAAGAATTTTATTTTGTCAAATATAATATATAAAAGTTTCAAATATTATATTTAAAAAGGCTTCTCCATTTAAAGGTGGTAAAATTGGATTGTTTTAAAAATACTTCTTTTATATGAAAAATGTATTTGTTCTTACATTATGTATAAGAAACTCAAAATATGGATTATAAAATTATAAGTATTATATAAAGTTCAAAATTAATTAATACTATTCATAACCTCTTTTGAACAGCTTGTTTGGTAAGTCATGGTGTGCTAGAACTCGCTGTTGCGTGTTGTGCAAGTTATTGAATTACTTTTAAGAAATAACATACTATGAAAACTTGGGGTGTTACAATTTATTTGAGATATTTAAGAAATTATTTTAAAATATTTTAGTTATGTAACAAATATCCAAATACACTAATCATATTGTTTCTTGGGCGTGATTTAGTGTGAGATGTAAGAAATATTCAGGTAGAATGATGTCATATTTATGTATGTTATGATCTAATCACCTTTGTTTTTATCAAAGTATGGTTTAGTTATTTTGAGGTTTAGGATATGAATAATTATATTATATAGCCTAAAGAAAAAAATGATGAACCACAAGTGATATAGGATGAATTGAAAATTTCATTGGTATAAAAGAAAGTTTCATAAATTAAGAAATTATATGATTATTTTTCTTTATCATATGATTTATTACTCTTATTATTATTTTTTGATATCCACAATAATTTTTTTTATTCAATAGATAAAAAAAGGATTAGCTAATTAAAAAGAAAGTGTAATGTAAAATTTACTGATTGTTGTAGTAAAGTGCCAAATGGGGTTGGATATAGAGTGAAAAGTATCATGGATATTCTCACCAAACTCTCTCAATATATAAAAAATATAATGAATCACACAAATATCCCAAATTATCAAATTAGGTAAAAAATATACATTTATTTATTCATATATAAATTTCCACCTTTATTTATCGTGTATTCCAATTCACTAATTTATGAGCAGTGGATCATCACAATAAAAAAATATATTTTCCATATTCAAGTTCTTGAATCATGAAAATGTTGTTTTAAGTGGATTTAATTTAGAAAATATTAAAGGGGAAAAATCAACTCCATATAATGGGTGGTTTTTAGGAATGTATTTATGAATACATATTTCAGGGGAACTCTTTATAATAAAATTGAGAGAGAATTTTTTGAGCTGAAATTAGAGGAGGATAAATCCTTATATACCTCTAAAGAAAACATTACAATAATTTCAACGTATGATTCTAGTTTTATCATTGATCTTGAATTAAAAATTGATCATTTATATAGTGGATTTAATCCATGTATGAAAAATAATTAGATATATGAAGATTTGGATGCTATGAAGTGTTATTTTGATGGAATATCATGGTGGAAATAGAAATCATATTGTTCGGTTATAGATGATGTTTTAGGGAAAAGTTGAAGAAAATAGAGTTTCCTAAAAACTTGTACGCTAGAACTAATAAATGAAATAAGATTCATATTTAGTAATTATAAATTTATGCATAGAATAATGGGGAATTTTCATAGTGAACTAAGTAAATGATATATATGTGGAAGAGATGTCCAATAAGAACTTGAATTTAGAAGGTATATAAAGATGAACATTAATGAGATGAATGAAAAAATTATCCATCCTAATTCACCACACACACTCTAATGATTAAATTTTAATGAGTATGGTTATTACACTAACTAGTTCTCCAAACCAAATATTAATGTTGACAATTTATTTCAACAACCTCTTAAGGAAAGGGAGAAATGGAATGCCTCTATAATCACAACAACTAAAGTGGGTTAGGAAAATGAATTCTGAAAGGTAAACTCATCATCCACTATATAATTAAAAATTTATTATTTGATTATTGTTACAGTAAATCTTTTATATCTATAAAGTTATACATGGACATAAAATCACCACCCCAATATTTAAATGTTGAATTATTAGTGAAAACTATTATTGATATAATTATTTAATCCCAAGTATATAACTTATATCCTATAAAAGTTTGTGGGACTGTGATTTCGAAAAATATAATTATTCTCCTTTTAGTGAATTTTGATGTGATCATCGGTTTGGAATGGATATATCTATATAGATACCATTTTTATTTTTTTGGATATTTAATCAACATTTTGTTTTTTGAATGAACATGTGATCTTCAATCTTTGTGAGGTTGATCATGAATTACCAATGGAAATCACTATTATATCATTATTAATACCCAATAGTGAGGGGTATTTAGCTAACATTTGTGTGAAAATTTATGATATTGAAGACATTCAAATTCTGTGGGAATATGCCATTGTTTTTTTGGGAAATATTTTCTTGGTGTTCCCCTATATCAGGAGATTGATTTTTTCATAGAACTCATACCTTATTTATACGTATATGAAATATGTTTTATTGAATTACCCAGATTGAATTTGATTAATTGAAGAAGAAACTCCAAGAGAACTTGGATAATGGTTTTATACACCAAAGTGATTCACTATGGGGTAAACTTGGTCACTTTATTAGGGATAAATATGGGACAATACATCATTATATTGATTATTGTGAACTCAACAAAGTCATGATCAATGAAATGTTTCTTAAACCCCATATTGATGAATTTTTCGATCTTCTAGGATGGGATCGATACTTATCAACGATTTACCTTTGTTCTGGATATCATTAATTAATGTGGAAACTATAGAATGTGTGTAACACTACAACATTTCAATATCTAATTATACTTTAAAAGAATACTATTTTGGAGAGTGTGTAACATACTCAATACCGTGTTTAAATAAACTGTTATACACTAATGAAATATTATTATTTAAATATTACTTTTATAACACAACCGTTGGATTTGAAGGCATGAATATGAGTGACAAAGTTATGAAATATGTGTAAAAAATAATTCATTAATAAAAATTTAGAAATTAATTTCATGTAAATTGGAACTTAATTTTAAATAATATCATATAATTTTAAGGGAGATATTTTTTAGAATACAAATTTTTATATTCAAAGTATTTTTACCCAAATAAACGATGATAATCACAATTGATAAATGAAATCCCATGATCAAAGGAACATAGTTATATCACAAGATATGGTTCAAATATTCATTCCATTTCTATTTTCCCCATGGATGGGTTGGGGAAATCCAAATTTTCATGTTTTATGGTCCTGAGTAATTGTAAAGGTCGAAATGATGGGAATAAACCAATTTACGTGTTTATCAGGGTCACAATATCTAATAAATCTGGGTCTATTGATTTATATGGGGATGATAATTATAGGGATACCATGGAGTATAGTGGAGATAGTGACGTTAATATGCTCAATGATCTATTTAAGAGGGGAACTGGTGGTTCAAGAGAATTTGATGTTCATTGGAAATGTTTGAAGCCTTGGAAAAGAGGTCACCACCCAAAGGGTTCAGGAAATGTGTTTATCCAAATTAATTAGTGCGATCATCACAATGATATTTTTCCCCTGCAGGATGATATTTTAAATGAACTTGGTTTTTGAATTTGATTTCATGTATGATAATGATGAGTGTAGTTTCACTTTTTCTTACCCTATCGTTTATGTTTTCTTTTTTGTTTTTATTAATAAATGTGCGTTAACGATGTATTATTTAAAAAAAATAACTATCGTAGTTTATATTTTTTATTTTTAAATAATCCATTTTTAAGGGAAAAATGGAAACCCTACAATAGAGCCATTTATGAAAACAAAACTTGAAGCATAGAAAGCTGCAAAAACCTACCCAACATTTCAAAATAAATTTTAAATAAATAACTATAGTTGAATGATTTTAATAAAATTTATAGATCATATATTTAATAAATAAATTAACATCCATACAATGGTGGTTACTGGATACAGAATTAGTTGAAATTCATTTTGTACATCAAAATACATTTTCTTCAAAAATGATTTTTATTTTACTTATTATATATATATAATTTTTAATTTCCACTTATTTTAGATTTTTTTAATAAAATTGACATCATATTTAAATAATCAAGTCACAATAATCTTGTGATATATTTTTTATCTTTTTGAAAAGGTTTTGTTTTTGCTTAATAGTGAAGAATATCAATTTTGAAAAAAACCATCTCTTTAATTATAATTAAATAAATTTCAATTTTGAATTTAGTATTGTATTTTTTTAAATTAATACATGTTTAATTTTGTTAAACACAATCCAATTAATTCCCTTGGAATCATTATTATGCTCTATTTTTTTAATTTAATCATTTTTATTCTAAAAACATGTTTTTTTTTCTAAAAGCGGTTTTCCATATAATTTTGAGAACTTATATTTAACAAATTTTTTTACCAATTATGAAAATTAAACCATGGAAAATGGATCTAATAATTTTTATAATAATGTTTTTATTTAGAAATTAGGTAAATTTTTTGTTCATAAATAATAATAACCATAATATAAATTTATCAACCGAGTAAAGTCTAAAATGGGAAATAGTGTTAAATAAAGTTTAAAGGCTTAAAATATTAAAAGACTTCATATTAAAATGTATGGAAGAGGTTATTATCAGTTTTACATTTTATTTCAATCGTTAATATTTAATTTTTCTACCACTTTACTTGAATATGACATGTATTTAAAATTTAATAAAATTAAATTTCCAAAATTGCATCTCTCTCCCACTTATTATGTTGTGATGATAAGGATATAAATAGAAACAATATATTAATGAAAATATATGATAAAAATTAATATAAATAATCTATATTTGTGATGATAATTTATTTTTATATTTTAGATATTTTATAATTACCTTGAATGATTAGGTAATGGCAACATAGTTAATGTGAAAGTAGTAGAAAAGGAATATAAATTAATTTAAAAATATTAATAGTAATATTTTATAACTGAATTATAGTGTTCATGAAGTTATTAGATAATTATAATTTACATGTGATGGAAATATAGTTTAAATATGAATTCAATTATTTACCGCCTAACAAGGATGGTAATTAATATGGATTTATAGAATACATATTATATTGATGAAATAATTTATGATTCTGTAAATATAATATATTAGTTACCATCTTACCCTTTAACCCATTAAAAAAATGACAACTTCACTCATGAATACGTGTGGACTACCACCTCCTTGAAGCATTGTGATTCATTTTTCTTATCTTCCTTTCATAGATTACTATCCATTTTAATAATTTGTAAATATGATAATAATTACATGATTAATATTCTAGATATGATCTATTAAATTCCCCTTTCAATATTTTCAACCTCTCGATTTTTTTTGGGGATTATGGAGTTATCGTCATCAAATCATCTAAAAAAATTATAGCCAGTTTAGTAGATAAACAATCCAAAGTAATAATTAAAATTAAAGAAATAATCATAATTTAATTAACCTGAAAAAGGTTTTTAGTCAATAAAAAATATAATTTAATTATTCGAGAGTTTTTTAACATACGAAATGTTTTCGGACAAGAGGTAAGGGGTTTTCTTTGAAATACTTATTTAATGTTTTCCTTTCAAAATCATTATCATCTTTGCCCATGGTTATCAGATGTTTAAATAATGTTCTTATTTATGTTTGAATGATAATACAGGTAAATTTTCAATTACTTTTGACTTTATTTACAAATTATTAAAAGGATTTTTTTTAAAAAAATATTTATAAATAACTTTTGAAATTTTATAATATTTTGAAATTAATGTTCTAATTTTACATATATTTCATGCAAAATACTTTCATGAAATCATAAAATTAATATTCCATGATGATTCCTTTAGAATTTTCTATTGTTATTTTCAAATGAAGGAATTTTCTCAGTATGTTGTAAATTTTTATTTAAAATTTTTTCAAAATAAAAGGATATTTTTCTCATGTTTTGAAAGAATTGGTAATATTTTGTTTTAAAGGTACTTTTATATATGTAAATATTCTTTGATTATTATTATACTATATAAGGTATATACTTTTCTAAAACCATCTAACAAATTTATTTGGAAAACTTAATATCATGTTGCTCTATTTATTTACTATAGAAAATATTAACATTTCATATGTTAGATTTTAATATGAAATTTTCAATTGATTATTGATAGATAAAATATTTTTAATTAATTCAAATTGAATATTATTGTTTAAAATCACACCAAAGTGTAACTTTAAGATTAATTGTTGCATTTTTATGATATTGGTATTATTTTGAGATTAATTATAAAAATGGCCCGTTTTGGATTTTTAACTGTTTTAAATTATATCAGTAGTTTGGCCATAATATTTTATTCACTAATAAAAATTGCCCAATTTTTTCTTTTATAGAATCTACACATATAAGGACTAATTTCATACTTTTGGACCAAAAGCTGAATCCGTCATATAGAAGCTCAAATGAAGCTCACAATTGTGAGCATGAAAAGTAATTAAAGATCTTCCATGTTTTGGTGTGGGGTCCCAAAATAATTCTTGGTAGACCCAATTGTTCTGAAATTTAGTGGGTGGACACGCAAGGAGATTTAGAACATCTGTCATGAAGAGAATTCCCTGATAAATTGTTGTTTTAGGGTAGCATCGTAAGCCAGAGGTTTTTGATTTGGCGTGTCTGACTGGAAGAAATAAATTGTGAGAGTAAAATGGCCATAACTATCGGGTTACATGTACAAATCTGCTGAAATTTTGAGGGGAAACGCCCAAGAAAATTACAAACAAAATTAAATAGGGGTAAAGCACTTGAATATGGCATTTAATGGGGATAAAATGCGTCAAAATTATGGGGACAAATTCTGACTATAAAAGGAGAAGAGATCCTCCCTCTCAAAGCATCTCTCATTCCATCTCATTCCTTCGAGGGCACTAAGGAGGAGAAGTTTTCAACTTTCTCTTTTATTTATTTTATTTTTCATAGTTTCTTAATGCCTAATTTTCCCCATTCATCTAGATTACCCTTACCATGGAGGGGTAAACATTTTGAGTGATTGGGAAGGGTTTGTTTTCTATTTTGTAATGCATGATTTCGTGGACGTAATTGAATGAAATTTATTTCTTCATCAAATTTGTTTTCAATTTCATATAGTGGAATTTCAATATCAAGTGAGATTGTTCTTGAATTTTAATTCCTTTATTTATTTTTTCCTTGGTAAAATAATCATTATCTGCCTCCATTAATTTCTGGTTTATATACGATAGAATGGACCAGGGGTTAGTGGTGAAGTACTTGACGATCGTCTGTACGTGTAAAAGGGGTAGTGAATGTTTCGTGATTGTTTGGGATAAAAAAGACCTGATCGGGTATTGTCCATGTCAATTAAGGATATTTAATATAACTATTTTTCACATGGAAGGAGAGTTGACCAAACTGAGATCTTGTAAAGGTTTTCTCTCACAATCATAATTTCACCAAGGAAGGGAGAGGAAACGATAGTGGAAATTCACTTTAATCAACTAAAAATAATATGTTTGAATTAAATTGAATAAGGATAGCATTAAAATTGGGAAACATATCCCGAACAAACCACACTTTTAATATCATAGTTTTTCAATCATTTGAATTTCAAATTTTCTTTAAAAAACACAACATTTTTACCCTCATTTTAAAGTAACAAACTATTTTTTGTACACTCCTCTTTGGGAGACATCCTATGTCAACCACATTACTTCATTTTAACTTAGGAAATAATTGTTTTTCCATGCCCTATAAAAAGAGATCATCCAAACTTGGTGCAATTTCCGGGGATCCAATCAGTAGTTTACCTATTTTTTCTATTTTCACATTATAGATAGACTTTCATTTAATTTTTTTTATAAATTTCAAAAAAAACATTTCAAAAAACTCATTGTTCATGATATATTTGAATTAAAATTATTATTTATGGAGTAACCAATCTCAAGTGCAAGAAAATGTTTACAATGAAATTGATGCTCAGTTTCATAGGATTAGTGATAAAGTGAACAAACTTGAGAGTCAAATAGAATTTATTGATGAATATGTATGCTTATCCCAGGAGCAATCCAAACTTGAGCCGAAACCTAAACTGGAACAAGTGGGGGAGGAGATGTCATCAATAATCCTTTATTTTAAAGAACCTAATGAGGGTGAGAAGGATCTAGTAAAGGAATTACTCACATCATCCCAATCTTCATCCATTCCTTCAAGGCACCAAGGAGGAGATCTCAACCGAGGGGGGCCGACCATAAATCTTACCCATTTCGTTTTAATTAATTTATTTTCTTTATTTTTATCTTAGTTTTCAATTGTAATTTAGATTTCAAATAAATTCATGCATTTTTTTTATTATTGTGTCCACCCATCCACCCTATTTTCTTCCTCTCATATTTCCATCATGTACAATAATACTGATGATCAAGAGTAACTAATCCGAGGAATATCCTGAGGGAGTAATTATGTTCTTGAACCCAAGACCATGTTTTTAATATTCTTTGAGTTAATTTTAAGGATAATTTATAGTGGGTGTAATCCTCCCTGTGGTTGTTTAAATATTAACATCTTTATCTACAAAAATTTTCCCTTGATTGAGGAGGTGGATGGAGGGTGTTCTTGGAGATCACTAAGTATACTTTTCATTCATAATCGTGATAGACTAAGGTGTGCACACATACGATGGAGTGTGTTCACTAATAATGTTTGAAGCTGGTCAATGAAGGTGCTCCCTGAAAGTTCTCTCAGGAGAACTTCCTTTTTTCCATAATTCCATTCTTTTTCGCATTTAATATTAATTTTAATTCAATTTTTTCATTTCATTTATTTTTATAAATTCTATTCTATTCCTATATTAAATAAAAAAAATAAAAAAGAGTTAGTTAAAGTGAATTATATTAATTTAGTGAATGAATTGAAAAATGTTCTCAAGTGAGATGACCCTAGTTATCCTCTATGCTGCACTATAAAAACATAAAAATATGCTTTTCCACGCCCTATGACAATGGAGAATCAAAATTAGAACTGTTACCAAGGACACCAAGAAGGAGAAATTTTTAGGCTTTTCTTTTATTTATTCTATTTTCCATTGTTTTGTAATACCTTCTTCTTCCCCATTCATCTCGATTACCCTTACCATGGTGGGGTAAAATTTTTGAGTGATTGTGGAAGGGTAGGTTTTCTATTTTGTAATGCTTGAGTTCTTAGACTTAATTGAATGAAATTTATTTCTTATTTAAAGTTGTTTTTAATTTCATATAGATAATTTTATTATCAAGTGCGATCGTTCTTGAATTTTAATTCCATTATTGATTTTTTCCTCGATAAAATAATCAGTATCTCCCTCCACTAATTTCTGGTTTATATATGATGGAATAGACTAGAGATTAGGGGTGAAGTACTCGAAGATTGGAAAAAAATGTAAAAGGGGTAGTGAATTTTCTTGATTTTTTGGGATAAACAAGACCCAATAGGGTATTGCATATGTCAATTAAGGATATTCAATACAATTATTTTGCACATGGAAGGATAGTTGACTAAACAAAGATCTTGGTAAGGTTTTATCTCACCATCATAATTTCACCAATGAAGTGAGAGGAAATGATTGTGGAAACTCACTTTAATCAACTAAGAAGAATAATTTTGAATTAAATTGAACAAGGATAACATTATAGTTGCGAAACATACCTCGACCTAATCACCGTTTTTAATATCTTGGGTTTTCAATCATTTGAATTTCAAACTTCTTTTAAAAAATAGAACATTTTTTTAATGTGAAAAAATATTTTGTGTGTTGTCCTCTTTGGGAGACATCCTAGGTCTTCCACATTACTGCATTTTAACTTTGTAAATAATTATATTGCCACACCATACAACAGGAGTGCAGAAATTATGTGTTGAATTTTTATTAATTTTTTGATATGATGAATACAGTAGACTTAGTAAGTTATTTGTGGGTCCTGTTATAGAACATATATGCTTTGATAGTTATCATTAGACTAACTAGCCTGAGTATTTGGTATATGAAAACCCAATTATTTATGATGTGCTGAAAGAAGGCCTTTATGGTATATCTTTGATGTATTAGAACAATTCCCTGATGGTATGAATATGATATAATACTTTATGTATTCCATCATTATAAAATTAGTTATTTCTATTTGTTTTATTATTTATATTTTTATCATTGTATATATTTTATAATCTATTTGATGATGGGTTTTATGTAAATATTTGGATTTTACAAGGTTTAAAAATGAGATTCTAATTTAATGAAATATTCATGTTTTTATATGTCTCAAGTGTTTGTTCTTAAAGAAATAGTTACATGTTTTTAAAGAAATTGTCACAGATTATGATTTTTTTATTTTATGATTGTTTATGAATTATTTTATGAAAAAAATTTGGGATGAGAAGTTAATTTCAATAGTAAGTGATATTTTATAGCTAAAATATTATTATGAAAAAAAGGAAAAATTTCATTTGATTTTTCATGTTTTTAAATGGATTAACAGTTTTTATTTATTTTTTGTACCCTTACTGATATTTTCTAAACTCATCCAAAGATTTAAATTTATTTTCAAATGGCTTAAGTATGATAATGAACTAGAGCATAATAGATCATTCCTCTATGGGGATCCATATTAAAATAAGTGATTTTTTTAAAATGGATCAGATGTTTAAATTTATAAATACTGTTTTTTTAGAAATAATGGACATTGATTGGAAGTTCCATATTTGTTTTGTAATAGTTTTTTATGTAGAAGTTTTTCTGAATTCTCTAAAAGTTTATACCAAAAATATCATCCATATATAAGAAAGTGAAACCACTATTATAATCCATGTAATAGTGCTATGTTTAAGTTATGAGGTATTATAGTTGGTATCAAAGGAAATGTTTAAATAAATTTAGAGGTTAGGATTATTTCATAGATAATATTTATTTAATTTTAGATACCATGATGGGTTAATATATCAATGCTTGATCATAAGATTAAAGATATAGATACCCTTTTTGAGGACTTATGTGATAAGAGTTTATGATTATTAAGGATAGTTTGGGAGACATTTATGGGAATACAGACCCTGATATTAGTATTATTTTAGTAAAAAGGTTATTTGATGATGAATGATTTTAAATTTTGTGTACATAAGTTGAAAGAAGCTGAAAAAATTTAAGTTTAATATAATATTTGATGTTTTGGTAATTATTTTAAATTTATATAAAAGAGTTATTATATTTTGACAACCTTATGATATTACGGTAAAAGGAAATATTTTTAGATAAAAAGTGAATTTATTTTAACAATAAAGGTTGGGTTATCTTTTGGAAGCATATATGATTTTATTATGGATTTATGGTTATTCATGTTATTTATGTGATGTTTTAGAATATTTTGGAGATTATATGATTATTAAATATATAATTTTGGTATGTGACTGTATGAGTGATTAATGTTTTCTATAAATAGATGTTAAATTGATCATATAATAATAAATGATAAAATATTTTAATTTTCTTTGGTTCTGATCGTAGTAAGTAATATTTTTTACAGTTTTAAAGTTAGATATTTATTGAATGGTTTAAGTTGAATTATGGGTGTTATTATTGAGGATTTAGATGTTAATGTATAATTTTTTTCATATACAATTTTCTTTATATTGGTTATTATCCTTACATATTTTCATAAATTATGGTTTTCACAAATAGATAAGAATAGGAGAAATAACCTTTCATCTTTTTTGTGGATCATTTCATCTATTAGAGGTTTAACGTAGTGCTTACAGAATGAAATATTCAACATTATCATGATGATTCACATAAAAGGTTGAAATCATGCTTATAAAATGGGAATAAAGGATGTAAGTAAATTTTATAATATTTTCAGTCACATTGGTAAATGAAATTTTGAAGCTCATGAAAAATGATGAAAAATATATCAACTCTTATGTATAAGGTAACTCTCATTTTTAATAATACATTTTCAGAAAAACATTTGAATCTACGTGTCTTATATGGATAAATTATTTTTTAAAATAAAAAGATTATTTATCATGATGTAAAAATTAATGTTTGTGATAACATATATATTTTATTTTATTACTATGTTATGATAAATTCATTTTTGAGATAAAAAAATTCAAATTGCAAGGATACAATTTTTATAATATGAGGAGAATATAACACCAAAAAATTTAATATATAATTAAATATTAAGTTAATATTATTTTTTAATACCAAGTATCACACCAAATACCATGCTTAAACAAACTGTGATATACTATAGAAATATTATTATTTAAATATTACTATTATATCAAAGATGTTGGATTAAAAAGTTTGAGTAAGAGTAACTAAATAAGGAAATATATATATATATAAATATTTTCATTAATAAAAATAAAATAATTAATTATTGGTAAATAATAACTCAATTTTATATAAGGTTATATAATATTAAAGGAGATATTTATTGGACAACATATTTATATGCAACAAGTATTTTTATGAAAATAAATTTAGTTAATCACTATATATGAATTATTTAACGAAATTTATAGATTATTTAACACCCTGATATTTTAAGAGAATGATTCATTTTAATTTCATTGATGTCTTGTGTTGTACACTACACCAAGATTATCTTGTTCTATACACAACACTGTATTAGCTTGCAGTATACACAACACATTACATGACTTCTGTTACACACAATTTCATGTTCTTTAGATATAATTAATTTCCCTGATTATTGATTTTGTTCATTGTATAAAGGATATATTTTTAGATTATTTTATACTTAACACCAATGAAATCTTACACCAAACACTGCACTGACTTGGCTTGTTTTACACGCAAGGGCGACCTTCCTTGAAACCTTGAACTGTATGCAATGCTGAATTTCACTAAACCATGATATACTATTAAAATATTAATATTTAAAGGTATATAAACTATAATTTATGAATATTATTAACAAAATTTTAAATTTTATATAAGAATAAAATTCATCTTATGTATTTTTGAGACATCATATAATAATAAATTAAATTTCTTCTGATAAATGAAGTATTTTTAAAAAAAATGCAGTTTTGTCACCTTTCGATGGCGCACCATTTTAAAACTTTGTTTTTGAAACCTTTATGATTTATATTTTAAAAAATACACTTATTTTTTATAATAGGGATATAAAAATTTATTTTTTATCAATTTTTGATATTTTTCTGATAATTATCATGTTTTGATGAATAGTAAAAATACACTACATTTAAATTGAAAACAACTTTTTCCATTGAAATAATTTATTTGGTTAAATCATATTATTTAATGGGTTAAAGAATAAATGAAATAAATTTTTATTATTTAATCTAATTATGGCCATTGGAAGTCATTTCACTTTCTAAATTGTACATTAACACATGTCAATCTTTTGACTAGTTTTTTCTTCTAAAAAACCCAATTTTTGTTTATGACAAAAAGAATGAATTTTAAATTAATTTCATCAAATTTTTTGTTTTGAATTATGTAAAATGGATTCCATATTTGGAATCAGTGGTTTAAAAATATGTTAATAGGATACTTCTGTTTTTTGGATATTATGAATAGTAACTATGAAAATTTTTTTTTAACGCGGTTATAGGTAAATCAGGTAAATTATTATAAAAAATAATATGATAAGAAGAATAAAATGATCCTAAAATCTACCAAAATAATTCTGGGTAAATAAAATTCTACCATTGGAAACTTAGGTTTGAAAATTAGTCATTCAAGGGCCACTTGACAATGAAAATGACATAGATATTAATGGAACCAATTAAAGTGACAAAATGTCATACTCACATTTCTTATAAGTATAATAATTTTAATAAAAGGATAACCAGGTGATATATTAGAACATTAACAGTCCATTTAAAGATAAAATAATTAAGTACATCATTGTAATTTATTTTCAATTTTTAGGAAATTAATAATTACCTAAAAGTCTTATACTTTGAGGATGTAAAAATTAATTAATTGATGACAAATCCATAAAACAATTTTTATTATAACATTAATAACCATAAAAATACCTAAAAATATGACCAAATAATTTTGGTTGATTTTATCTTGACCATAATTATCCATGTTCTGATAAAGTGACCATTTTGAGCTTTATAAAAGTGATTAAGACATTTATTTTATTTTATTTAAAGTGATGTAAAAGTTTTCACATGTATTTGGGCTTTGGCTTAGTGGTAAGCACCCCGTAAGGCTACATGGAAAATGGGGGTTCAAAACCCATGGGGCGCAGGTTACTGTAGCATTACTATAGCGGTGGCAGGGCACTGTAGCGGCGGCAGGGGACTGTAGTGGCGGCGATACTGTACGGTACTGTAGCAGCAGGTTACTATTCACAGAATGTGAATTGGACTTTGAATTTGGGCCTACAGGCTATGTAATGGGCTACAAGCCCACTGGGCCTTTGGGCTATGTAATGGGTTTCCCTATATCCAGTTAAAAGAGGACTTTGCTTTAATTTAATAATAAAAATGGGGCTTCGGACCCAACCTTCAAAAAAATGTAAAAGTTTTCACATTCATACTTTAATAAGTATAACATTTTTAAGGTAGAATTTTCCAAAAGATAAATTAGACTAAAAATATTATTATGAAAGATAGTAAATTTAATTTTCATCATAGGATTTTATTTAAAATTTTTATTCTAAAAATATGAATATTAAATAATTACACAATTTTGATGTAATGGTTATTTTTATAATGGAGATATCAAATAATCATTATTAAAAATATTAAAATAAATAAAATTTGGGAAAATTAATTGGTCCAATGAATTTTATAGATTAACTTGATCTAGAGGGAATGTAAGAAAATATTTGGTTCGAGTATAAAATCCTATATTGTTATTTTTAAATATCCATGACATGAATAGTTTCAAAACTGAAACAATTGATATTTTGTTAAAACAATGTTTATAAAATTATTTTAAAATCATAAAACAATTTTAAAAATACAGAATAATTATGATATGGTCTAAACTGAAAAAATTATTCATTTATGGTATAATTTAAATCAAATAAGCAAATAATAAACCCATTTAATTTTGATAAATTTTTTATCTTAATTAAAAATAAAGAGTTACTAATTTTCAATTAAAATGATAATGTTTAAATTAACCTTAAAAATTTTCTAGATTTTATTGGTTGATGAGATATAAATCTTATAATATATTATCTTATAATATATCTAATTTTGGAGGTATTTGTATTGACCTTCAAATTATTATAAATTAATATTTTTAAGGTTTCCAAAAGTGACCCTCACCCCAATTATAAAAGGGAACTTCCTCCTTCAACTATTCACTTAATTTTGAGCCTTTAATCTCCAAAATACCCTACCAATTTCACTTCTAAACTTCCCTTGAAACATTATAGAGGCCCTAGTCTTATTCAAAGACCAACTCTAGTGTTCTACGATGAGATTTAGAGGAGGCACGTCGAAAAAGAGTTAATATCATTTACCGATTCTTTCAAACATAGTTCCTCTTCTACATCCACCTCATGAGTTATTTCATTATAATGTAATAACTCTAGTATTAATTATATACTGAGAAGTTTTTATGAATATGAAACTACCATATTCCACCTTCTACCCATCCTAGGAAAAATGAAATCACCATGCGTGCGTATGTATGACTTACTGTCTCCACGCCATGGTGTGATCAGTTTTCACCACCACCTAACATGGATGAGTATAATAATTATATTAATAAATATATATATTATTAATATAAAATTATATTTATTTTGAGATACTAAACACCATAAAATTCAATATCATTCAATAATTATGGAAACAATATTGTCGCTCGTGTGTACGTACGACTTAGAGTCTCCACGATACGATGTGATCTGTTCAACATAATCCTCATCAAACCATGATTATATAAATAAATTGAATGAATAAATATGATATATATTATACTAATACCATTATGTAAGTGATATAACTATAAACTAAAAATAGGAATATGAAATTATCTAATAAAACATTCATAAGAACGTAAGACAGTTAATTCCCAAATAACGAGTAACAGTGAAATGTCACTACCAAACAAATAAAAATATGATCATAAATGTTACCATAAAAAAGATTAGGATTATGGATTAAATCTGTAAAATTATTTAAAAAATTATACAGGAGTTTTTGATAGATACAAATTATATTTGATCTATGTTAAGGGATAAATTTTCAATCTCATTTTTATTTTATATTATTTACACGGAAGTAGTTACTAGGGATATATTTATCATACATGTCCATGTTTTCAAAAAAACATTTTCATAAATTGTTTATTGTTAATTTTTATATGTTTAAAGTCATTTTTAAATTTTTTTACATTTACAACATGGTTTGGAAGGAATATTTCTTTCATTTACCAAACTAGGTATATTTTGAATTTTCTAACAAGAGTACGAGAAGAATGTATTTTTAACATATATGACATGAATGGATTTTTAAATCTTATTAATGACTTATTTATATGAAGCTTCCTCTACAATTTTTCTTGTTTATTTTCTAATAAATTATTTTCTTTTAAAATTTCACAACATTTTGGGAAAAGAAATCAATTTTTGAAGAAGAAAATATATTTTCCTCAAGATTTAAGCTCAAGAGTTTTTTCAAAATTATTTTCCATTTAATATGACATAGGGTTATGTTTCTATTACTATTATTAATTTTATTTTATTGTTTTTATGGTGGAATTATTTTTATGAAACCCATTTATTTTATATGGATTATGTTATGATGGAATGATGTTTAAGAAACACATTTTATTTCTTGGGTTATACTCTGATGACTGATTTATGTTTTTATGGAACATATAATAATGATTTCATTATGAGATTTGTGGGAGCTATATCTCCCTCCAATGAATTGGGTAATGATTTATATCTCATGAGATAGGCAGCACTAGAATGAAAAGTAAATTCGGTTCAGTAATACATGGGGGGAATAGAATGTAAACCTGGTTCAATAATGGACATTTTCCACTATGATGGTCTTGATAGCAATGCCTTGGTTACTATGGAAATATTATTATGGGCTTATTTGGTTTCCAAAATTCCATGTTTTATGCCAGTTTTGTTTTATCAGGGTTAATGTTCTTTTATGATCTATGCCTTATGAACCGCCAATATTTATTTAATGTCTCAAGATTTTGATTTGTAAACATTATTTTCATGTTTTTACATTATTATGTTTATGGTTTATTTGAAGGTCTCAAGGATTACTATCACTGAGCATTTGATATCTCCCTTTTTATGTTTTCCCCATGATACAAAGAAAGGTTTTATGTAGAAAACAAAAGGGTAGGGTCTTTATGGGAGATGTTGAAGATTATTCACCAAGTTAGAATATTATGTTCGTTGTTTTCAAATACACAAAACTAATACAGTCTTTGGGCATCTGTTTATGTCATGTATTAAGTATTCTAAAAAATTAATGTATTGTACATGTACGTCAAGATTAGGTCTTTATAGGAAGTTTTATTCATCCTTTGGGAACTAGGATGTGAAAACTTTAGTGAGACCTCTAGGGATATTTCTATGATATGTCTTGGGATGTACTAAGTATAAGTAAAGTATAGTTTACAATACTAGAGTTTTTGTGATAATCCTGAATAACCTAGGATTAAACATATGATATCATAGATTGAAATATTATAAGTAATTTAAATTACATATTTGTTTTTAATCACAGATATATATTTCTAACACCATTTTTTCTGGTCTTAGTCAATAACCAGAACTACAAATAACATTGTTTTAGATGTGGAAATTTTGGGAATTATGATGATATATTACCTAAGTGAAAATATCATGAAGAGAATCATGTAGATGGTATGAGTATTGGTCATACTATTAAAGATAAAGATATTGTAAACAACATTTAAAAGTTATGTGATGTTCTTCATGTATTGTTTACATTAAACCTAAGAACTTGAGTTTGAGAAACCTGAAGACTTGATTCATATTTTAGGAATGACGAAGATGATCGATCCTGAGTAATGGTTAAAGAATAATGTTAGATGATTGTAGTTTATATTTTTCAGATATCAAAGATTATGTTATATGAATCCTAAAATATATAACTATTTTCAGTATAAGTATTTAATAAAGGATTGGAAAGGATATATTGAATAGTTCTATAGAGACAGAAAAGTGATTTAAGGGTAAGGTGATATATTTGGATAACACATGATTAAGGGGAAGATAACCCTTAATATGTCCCTTATTTTTAGCTAATAATGTTTGGATAAGGATCTGTTGGATTTTAATAAGCAAATCAGATTATGGAAGTTTCATGGGAACTAATTATGGAGTTATTGAAAAGTTGTTTATGCTATCATGGATGTATTATACAACTTTTTGGGACTTAAATAATATATCCAATAATTCTTGGAATATGGAAACATGCATGTTTTCAAACAAAAAATATGGTAATTTAGGTTATTACCATGATTCAAGAGAATTAACGATTAATTCATTCAAATGTTTGGAATGGGACCAACAATATATATCTTATGATTTATGGGGGATAAATGAAGGTATTCACATGCATGTTATACAACCTTTCTTGTAATTGTTTTTTTTGTAATGTGAGTTTTGATAGAAGTATTTTGGATAATCCTAAAGGTTGGAATGGATTAATTTGGATATCATATAGTATTTTTTAACGCTAATTTTTTTTTCTAATAATATTTTTGAAATGTTATAATAGTGTAGTTTTAGAAAAAGTACAACCCGTTGGATGGGTGACAACCCGTCACGTCGGACAAGGCTGCGGGAATAAAAACCACAACTGAAGTGTTACATGTCTTTATAACCTACCACTAGCTTATGTTAAGTCCCTAGTTAGTATAAATTAGTATTATTTTATTTAAAAAGTATGATAAATGAAGTATAATTCCATTTTTGGAACTATATACGATTAATCTTACTATAGGTGGAATTATATATATTTGATTACTTGTGACAGAAGGAATGAACTATGATTCTATTTCATGATCTACCAACACTTCATGAATGAAAAATTCAACTTCATTTCAATAAATTAGAGATAAAGTGTAAATTATTCAAGGCATGAACAATGGTGAAATTATATCAAAATAAACGAAGTATTTATTCTCAAGAAAAATTATCCCATTTTACGGAAAGTATCTTGAAAAACAAAAATGTTATCTTAGTACCTTATTATTTGATTAATCATATGGCCCCTTAAATCATTTAATATTTATGGATTTCGGTTAGTTAACTTTCTACAAACCTTATTCTATATCACTATCCATTAGAACATGGTGGTTCTATTTCTCTTGCATATCCATGCTTTAACTTCCCACCTATGTTTTCCTATGTAGAAACCCAATGATAAGTTACATTGGGCAACCATTTTGTTTATAACTTTCCATTTTAAAATGAAATTTTCTTTTTCCTTTTTATGATGTGGGTTTCTATGAAAGAAAACGTTCATGTAGTAAACCATTTATAACCCCGACAAATTTCAAGAAAAAAAATTCATTTTAAGGGGGTAGAATGTAACACCCTGAGATTTTATGAGAAATATTATTTTTAATTTCTTTTATATCTTGGTTATATTCTACCCCAAGATTATATTTTTCTATACGCAACACCGTATTAGGTTTCAGTATACACAACACTATACATTTCTTGTGTTACACACAATTTCAAGTTCTTTTGATGGAATTAATTTCATTGAGTATGGATTTTGTTTAATGTATAAAATAACTATGTGTAGGTTATGTTATATGAAACACCAAATGACAATTTCACTAAACACAACACAAACTTGGCTTGCATTACACACAAGAGTGATCTTTCTCGATAACTTCCATTATAGGTAATACCGAGTTTCACTAAACAACGATATACAATTAAAATATTGTTATCTAATTGGACATAAACTAGTAGTTTTGAATATTATTAAACTAATTTTGAAATTTATATTACATTAAAATTCATCTTATGTATTTTATATACATGATATAAGAACAAATTCAATTTTTCAGATAAAATAATTATTTTTCAAAAAAATCCACTTTTTCCGCCTTTTGATAGAGAACCAATTTAAAATTTAGTTTTTGACACCTTTATATATTATATTTGGAAAAATAAACCTATTTTTTAGAATAAGGACATAAAAATTTACTTTTGATGAATTTTTTATATATTTCTGATAATTATCATGTTTTGATGAATAATAAAATTACACTAAATTTTAATTGAGAACAATTTTTTCCATTAAAATAATTTATATGGTTAAATCATATTATTTAATTGTTTTAAATTATAAATGGTATAAATTTTTATCATTTAATCAAATATTGGTCATTTAATGTAATTTTACTTTTAAATTGGATATAGACACATGTCAATCTTTTGCTATGTTTTCCTTCTTAAAGACTCACTTTCAGTTTTTGAAAATGAGAATTAATTTTAAATTAATTTCTGAAAATTATGTGTTTTGAATTATGAAAAATGGATTCCATATTTTGAATCACTGGGGAGAAATTATTTTAACAGGATAATATTTTTTTCATATTATGAATAGTAAATACGATAATTTTTATTTAACACGGTTAAAGTTAAATCGGGTAAATTTGTACTGAATAGTATGATAAAGAGAATAAAATGATCCTAAAACCTATGAAAATCCTTTTGGATGAATAAAAGGCTACCAGTGGAATCTTATTGTTGAATCTTTGTCATTTAAAAACCACTTAACAATGAAAATGACATAGATATTAATAAAACCATTGAATGTGACAAAATGAAAAACTAACATTTATCATAAGTATAGTAATTTTAATATAACGTTAACCAAGTGAATTATTTAAAAAAAATAGTCAATGGAAAGATAAATGAATTTCATACATCATGGTAATTTATTTTTAATTTTTATGAAATTAATAATTACCTTAAAGTCTTATACTTTGATGATGTAAAAATTAATTAATTGATGAGAAATCCATAATACAATTTTTATTAAAATACTAATAATCATAAAAGTCTTAAATACATGACCAAATCATATTGTTCGAGTTTATCTCGACCATAATAATCTAAGCATCGAGCAAGTGACCATTTGAAACTTTATAGAAGATATTATGACATTTATTTTATTTTATTTAAAGTGATGTTAAATTTTTGACATTCATACTTTAATAAGTATAAAATTTTTAATGTGGGATTTTACAGAAGATAAATTTGACTAAATATTTTCTTATGAAGTATAGTAAATTTATGTTAATAATAGCATTTTATTTCAATTTTTTATTATAAAAATATGTATACTAAATAATTACACAATATTGAAATAATAATTATTTTAATAATGGAGAGATCAAATAAATATTACTAAAAATATTAAAATAAATATAATTTTTAATAATTAATTTGTAAAATAAATTTTATAGATTACCTTTAAATATTATGGATATAATAAATTATTTTTTGGACGATGAAACCTCATCTAAATATTTCTAAAAATCCATGAATTGAATAGTGTCCAAATTGACGGAATTTATATTTTATTAAAATAATGTTTTATAAATTTTTTTTAAAATCACAATTTTTAAAAAAAATATATAATAATTAATATCTGGTATAAATTTTACAAATTATTCATTTTTTTTAATTTAAATCAAATAAATAAATATTTCACCATTTTAATATTGAATCTTTGGATATCTTAATTAAAATTAAACAGAATAACTAGTTGTCAATTAAAATGATAACGTTTAAATTGACATAAAAAATTGTATAAATTTTATGGGTAGACAATATTTAAATCTTAAAATATCTTATATTGAAATACATCTCATTTTTTATGTATTTTGATTGATTTTAAATTATTATAAATTAATATTTTCGAGGTTTCCAAAAGTCCCCTCACCTCAATTATAAAAGGGCACTTACTCCCTCAACACTTCACTTAATTTTGAGCCTTGAGACTCAAACATACCATACCCATTTCCCTTATCAACTTCCCTTGAAATATTCTATAATAACTTATTATCATCAAAGACCAACTCTAGTTCTCTAAGAGGAGATCTAGAGGAGGCATGTCGGAGAAGAGGTTATATCATTTACCGATTATTTCAAACTTCTTTCTTCTTCTACTTACACTTCATGAGTTTTTTTAATTATAAATTAATAACTCTAGTATCAATTTTATATCTAAAGGATATTATGATTATGAAAAAACCATATTCCACCTTCTACCCATTGTATGAAAAATGAAATCACCATGTCTGCTTGCGTATGACTTACCGTCTCCACACCGCAGTGTAATCCGTTTTCACCACTACCTTACATGGATATGTATAATGATGGAATTAATAAATATATAAATTATTAATATTAAATTTTATTTATTTTTGAGATACTATACACCATAAAATTCAATACCATTCAATAATTATGGAAACTATATTGTTGCTCGTGCATACGTACGGCTTACCGTCTCCACGGTGTGATGTGATTTGTTCTACATAATCTTCATTTAAGAAATATTAAATAAATATATTTAATGAATAAATATGATATATATTATTCTAATACCATGATGTAAATGATTTAAATATATCCTAAAAAGATTAATAAGAACTTATCCGATAAAACATGCATAAAAACATAAAATAGTTAATACCCAAATAACAAGTAACAATGAAATGTTACTAACAAACGAATGAAAATTTGATCATAAATGTTATCATAAAAATATTATGGTTCTAGAATAAATCAGTAAAATTATTTAAATAATTATATAAGAGTTTCAGATACATACGAAGCATATTGGACCTAATGTAAGGGATAATTTTTCAATATCATTTTTATCCGAAATTGTTTATACGTAAGTAGTTACAGGGGATATATTTATCATCCATGTCCATGTTTTCAAAAAATGTTTTCATAAAATGTTTAATATTATATTATGTATATATAAAGTAATTTTTATCCAATTTTGAATTTTACTACATGGTTTGGAAGGAGTATTTCTTTCATTTACCATACATGGTAATTTTTGACTTTTCTGACAAGAGTATGAGAATAATGTTTCTTAACTTATATGGAATGAATAGATTTTTATATATTCTTAACACCTTACTTAAATGAATATTAATATAAATTATTTAGTGTTTATTTTTAAATAAATTATTTTCTTTTAAATTTGAGAATAATATTGAGAAAAGAAAACATTTTTTGAAGAAGAAATGTTATTTTCCTCAAGATTTAATCTCAAGTGTTTTGTCAAAATTATTTTCCATATAACATGACATAGGGTTATGTTTCTATCCGTATTATTACTTTGATTTTATTGTGTTTATGATATAATTATTTTTTTGAAATCATTTTATTTTATTTGGATTATGTTATGATGGAATGATGTTTCAGAAACCCATTTTAGTTCCTAGGTTATGTTCTGATGAATTATTTATGTTTTTGTAGCATGTGTAAGAATAATTTCATTATGATATGGGTGGGACCCATATCTCCCTCCAATTCATTGGATAAAGATTTATATCTCATGAGATATATGTGACTGGAATGAGAAGTAAATTTGGTTTAGTAATACATGATCAGGACGACAAGTAAACCCGATTTAGTAATGGACATTGTCTACTATGATGGTATTGGCCACAATACCTTGGATACGATGGAAATCATATTATATGCTTATTTTTTCCACAATTCTATGTTTCATTCATATCATATTTTAGTAAGGTTAATGTTCATTTATGATCTATGCCTTATGAACTGGAAAGATTTATCTCATGAGTTGTGATTTTGATATTTAAACATATGTTAATGTTTTAACATTCTTATGTTTATAGTTTGTTTTATGTTCTCAATGTTTACCCTTACTAAGCATTTGATCTCACCCTTTTTATGTTTTATTTACCCTAGGGTATAAAGAAAGGTTTTAGGTACGAAAAAAGGGGACCATCTTTATGAGAATATTGAAGATCTTTCACCAAGTTAGAAGATTATGTTCTAAGTTTCAAAATACATTAAACTAATATGGTCTTTAGGAATCTGTTTGGGTGATGTATTATGTATTTCACAAATGTAATGAAATGTCCATGTAAATCAAGCAAGGGTGTCTACAGTTGGTATTAAAGTGAATGTTTACTTAACATTTGGAAACTAGGATGCAAAAACATGAGTGATATCCCTAGAGATATTTCTAAGATATGTTTATGGATGTCCTATGGATAAGTCAAGTATAAGTTACAATCCTACAGTTTTTGTGATAACCATGAATAACCTAGGATTAAACCTAAGATATCATAGATTGAAATATTATATGTAATTTACCTTACTTATGTTTTTTTAATCTCTAATATATATTTATAATGCCTTTATTTCTCGTCTTAGTAAATAACCAAAACTATATAGAACATAGTTTCAGATGTGGAAATTTTGGGAATGATGATGATGCATTTTCTAATTAGAAATATCTTGAAGGGAATAATGAAGATAATATGATTATTAGTCATAATGTTGAAGATAAAGAGATTATAAACTATAGGTGAAAGGTATGTGATGTTCTTCAAGTATTTTTACATTAAAACTATGAATCTTGACATTGAGAAACATTAAGACTTGATTGATGTTTTAGAAAAGGTGAAGATTATTTTTCTAGAGTATTGGTTTTAGAATAATGTTGGATGATTGAGGTGTATATATTTTAGATTTCAAATATTCTGTTATATGAATACTAAAATATGTACCTTTTTTAGTATAAATATTTAAATAATGATTGGAAAGGATTTGTTGAATAGTTCTATAGAGACAGAAAAGTTATTTAAGGGTAAGGTGATATATTTGGAGAACACACGATTAATGGGAAAATAACCCCTAATATATCCCTTATGTTCAGATAATGATGTTTGGATGAGGATATGTTGGATTTGAATAATTAAATTGGATGATGGTAGTTTCTTGGGAACTAATTATGGAGTTATTGACAAGTGGGTTATGCTATCATGGATGAAGTATACAACTTTTTAGGACTTAAGGAATATATCCAATAAATTTTTGAATAAGGAAAAAAGTATGGTTTCAATAAGGATATATGGTAATTATTGTTATTACCATGACTCAAGAGAATTCATAATGAAGTCATTCATATGTTTGAAATGTGAACAACAAGATATATCTTATGATTTATGAGGGATAAATGAAGGTATTCAAATGCTTGTTATATGACTTTTCTTGCAATTGTTTTTTTTGTAATGTGAGTTTGGATAGAAGTATTTTTGATAAGGATAAAGGTTAGAATGTATTAAATTGGACATAAGATATTATTATTTAAGGGTAATTTTTTTTAATATTATTTGTGTAATGTTATAATAATATAGTTTTTGAAAAGGACAAACCGCACGACGGGAGACAACCCGTCGTGTCAGACAAGGCTATAGGAATTAAACCCATGACTGAAGTGTGAAATTCCTTCATCACCTACCACTAGCCCAGTATAATTCCATGGTTAGTAAAAAGTATTTTTATTTTATTTATGTAGTATGATAGATGATGTATAAGTCCATTTTCATAACTATATACTATAAATATCACTATGGCTAGAATTATGCATATTTGATTAATTTTGATAGATAGAATAACCTATCATTATATCGCATGATCTGCTATAACTTCAAGAATGAAAAATTAATTTCATTAAATTAAAGGTGAAGTGGGAATTATTCAAGGCAGAAACAATAGTGAAATTGTATCAAAATAAACTATGTATTTATTCCAATGAAAAATTCTTCAACTTTAGTGAAAGTATCGTGAAAACCAAAAATGTTATCTTAGTACTTTCTTATTAGTTGAATCATATGGTACCTTTTAATCATCAGAGATTTATGGAATTTTTGTACTTAAATTTTTCCAAACATTATTTTCTATCACTATCCATCAGAACTTGATGGTTTGATTTCTCTGGCATATCCATGTTTTCACTTCCCACCTATGTTCTTCTATACAGAAGCACAATGATGAGTTACAATGGGAAACTGTTATGTTTATAACTTTCCTTTTTAAAATGAAGTTTTAGTATTTCTTTTTACAATGTGAGTTTCTATGAAAGAAATATTTATGTAGTAAACCATTTATAACCCCAACAAATATTGAGGCTGAAATTCATTTTACATGGTGTAGAGTGAAACACCCTAAAATTTTATAAGATAGATTATTTTTAATTTATTTTATGTCTTGTGTTGTATGCTACAATAGGATTATCATCTATATACACAACACCATATTAGCTTGCAGTATATGTAACATTATACTTGGATTATGTTGCACAAAATTTCAAGTTCATCTGAAAGAATTCATTTAACTGAGTACAGATTTTGTTCAATGTATAAAAGAAATATCATATGATTATGTTATATTAAACACCAAATTTATCTTACACTAAACACAACAATAACTTGGCTTGCATTAAATGCAAGAGTGACAAATTATTGATTGCTTTCATTGCACGTAATGCCGAGTTTCACTAAACAACAATATACTATTAAAATATTATTATTTAATGGGATATAAACTATCCATTATGCATATTGTGAACCGAAATTTTAATTTTATATAACATTAAAATTCATCTTATTTATTTTCTATACATGTTATAAGAACCAATTCATTTTTTTGGATAAAAGATGTATTTTTTATAAGAAAATGTAGTTTTTCCACCTTTTGATGGTGCACCAATTCAAAATTTAGTTTTTAACACATTTATATGTTATATTTGACAAAATAAACATATTTTTTAGAAGAGAGACAAAAAAATTTATTTTGGAATAACTTTTGATATTTTTCTGATAATTATCATGTTTCGATAAATAGTAAAAATATGTTATTTTTTAATTGAAAACAACTTTTCCATCAAAATAATTTATATGGTTAAATAATATTATTTAATGGTTTTATAGTTTAAATGGATTATATTTTTTCATTTAATAAAATTTTTGTGATTGGAAGTAATTTCACTTTTAAATTGAATATAAACACAAGTCAATATTTCGGTAAGTTTTGCCTTCTTAAAAACCACCTTTTTATTTTTTGAAAATATGAATTAATTTTAAATTAATTTATTTCAATTCTATGTTTTGAATTTTGAAAAATGGATTAAATATTATGAATTAGTGGGTCCAAATTCTATTAATAGGATAATTTTATTTTTTAGATATTATGCATAATAAATAAGATATTTTTTATTTAACGCGGTTAATGGTAAATCAGGTAAATTAGTGTAGCAAATAATATGTTAAGGAGAATAAAATGACACTAAAACCTACCCAAATAATTTTTGATCAATAAAATTATACCCTTGGAATCTTAGGTTATAAAATATGTCATTTTAGGGCCACTTGACAATAAGAATGACAGAGATATTAATAAAACTAATGAAAGTGAGAAAATGTCAAACATACATTTATTATAAGTATAATAATTTACAAATTGGGTTAAACAGGTGATATTTTTGAACATAAATATTTCATGTAAATATAAAATAAGTTCCTACATTATGGTAATTGATTTTTAATTTTTAGGAAATTAATAATTACCTTAATGTCTTATACTTTGATGATGTAAAAATTAATTAATTGATGATAAATCCATAAAACAATTTTGTTTAAAATACTAATGACCATAGAAATGCATAAACCCATGAAAAAAATAACATTATCTGAGTTTATCTTGACCATAAGAATCCAAGATCATATTAATTAACATTTTGATCTTTATTGAAGAGATTATGATATTTATTTTATTTTATTTAATGTGATGTTATAGTTGTCACATTCATACTTAAATAAGTACAACATTTTTAATACTTGATTTTACAAAAGATAAATTCAACTACATATATTCTTATGAAAGATAGTAAATTTAAGTTCATCATAGTATTTTTTTTAAAATTTTTATTATATAAAAAACTATATTAAATAATTACACAATATTTATGTAGTGATTATTTTAATAATGGAGATATCAAATAAATGTTATTAAAAATATTTCAATAAATAAAATTTGGAATAATTAATTTGTATATTGAATTTTATAGATAACCTTGACCCATTATGGTTATAATAAAATATTTTTTTTGAGGATAAAACATTATCTTTATATTTTTAGAAATCTATGAAATAAATAGTGTAAAAATTGACATAATTGATATTTTGTTAAAACAATTTTTTTATAATTTTTTTAAAATAATAAAACAATTATAAAAATTTAAAATAAATATGATATGGTTTAAAAGATTCTAAATTATTCATTTATGGTATAATTGAAATCAAATAAGTAAATATTTCACCCTTTTAATATTGAAACACTTGTTATCTTAATTAAAATTAAATAGAATAACTAATTGTCAATTGAAATGATAATGTTTAATTTGATATCAAAACATGTCTAAAATTTATTGGTTGATGAGAATTCAATATTATCATATATTATATTTTAATATATTTTATTTTGTAGGTATTTGGATTGAGTTAAAAATTATTATAAATTAATGTTTTTGAGGTTTCCAAAATTGTCCCTCGTCTTAATTATAAAAGGGCACTTACTCCCTCAAATATTTACTTCATTTTGAACAGAAAAGCTTGAAAATACTTTTTACATTTCCCTTATAAACTTTTATTTAAACATTATATAGGTCTTTTATTCTTCAAAGACCGACTTTAGTGCTCTATGAGGAGATTTAAATGAGGTAGGTCGAAGAAGACGTAATATCATTTTGATGGTAAAAGATTTTATATTATAATTCCATTATTATCAAGATGCCTTTAAAGACAAATTCTATGAATAGTAATGTAAATTATATTCAATGGTACTTAAGGATTAATTTTTTTAAATCAATAAAAATCATTAAAAATCATATATTTAATCGAGTGGATTTGGAATTGTTGATGATTTTATGAATGGTTAATTTATGTTTCACTTTGAATTTTTAAAATTACATTTAAGAGACTAAAATATTGGAAAATGTGTTACAATGGTTAAGGTTTTACAAGTTTAAATTGAGGATAAACTAAGTAGATAAGCCTTAAAATAACTTAGAAAATTCCATAAATCATGTTGGTTAATTGGATTATGACCCTATATCCTAAAAAATTTTAAATTTAAATAATTTGTACCCAATTTTCCATGAATTTGACATTATGTTATTTTTAATATTAGAATAATTATATGTGTGCCACCAACATCAATTTTAAAAGAGAACCACCTATAATCTCTTACTCACACTTCATGATCTATTGAGTTTAGCTAATGTCTTAAAAAATAAAATTTTTATATTCCTTGTACACATCCTAAATATTCTTTTATTCAGTTAATAGAAACATATAAAGGATTAAAGTGTAAGAAAAAGTATGGTATCCAAATAAGAGGTACAACTCTTAATCGAGTACTTTGAATTTATTTGTTTATCCACCACTTTATCTTGTACTAAGAATAATAATTATGGAAGAACCCCAAACCCATAGTTCTATAAAAACCTTATATGTTATATGTTATTATTTTTTCATCCACCACCTAAAATGTTATTATCATTATGGAACAACCCTTTATCATGTCATTTTTCTATAATAACCCTAAACCCACACTTCCAGATCCAGTGCTAAAAACATAATATTTACATTTTGGTTTTTGATACTAATAAATGTAACCTAGTTATATCCATACAAAACATAAAACAACAAAAAATATTGGATCATTTAAGTACCAAAATAACTTTTAGGTTTAGAGTTTTAGAGAACTTTTAAAATATCTTATATAACAGTACTTATATATTTATGTGATAATTTTCATATATAAACAAATTTTCTTACTCAATATTAAATATTAATCATCAACCACATGAAACCCTTATATAAATATCTAACTTAAAATATCCCTTTACATCTTGAATAAAATAGATATAAGAAGTGTGAGATCAAATTATTAGTATGTTTAAACATAGGCATTAATAAGTTCACATCTTCAAAGAGAATATGGTGAATGTAATGATATGAAAACATATAAATAGTAAATCAATATTACATAAGATAATTAATACACCTAAAAACCTAGATCATTAGATATGTGACAAAGAATAAAAGTTTACCAAATTAAAGATTCATAAGAATAAATAATTATGATACATGTGATGCTAATCTTGATATCATTTTAACTAATATAATTTGTCGATAAAAGTTGTTTTTATCATAGAATATTAACTTCATCAATCATTTTACCATTTTTAGAAATAGTAGTATCCTAGTTAAATCAACTAGAGATACCTCCCCAGTTCACCTATTGTATAAGCTATATAAGTATCACCCATTATCATAAGATATACTAGGCTCACCCATCATAATCAATAATATACAAGTACTATACAATATATAACACATGGAATATTTCATTTTCATTATAAAATTATAAAAAGAACATACATTCCTTTAGAGTTTACTTACTCGTGAAGAAGAAGTAGGCTTCATGATATTATTATTAAAATAATCATTTCAAGACATCAAGAGAATGATTATGGTTGGTATAATATGAACACATTTCCTATAAATAATTTGAATCATTAAAGTATATTCACTTATATAAAAATATCTTTGAAATAAAACTTTAAAATATTCATTGAAAATATGGGAAAATACAATTTATTTTGTTACCTATAAAAACTAAAAATATCACAAAATATTTATAAAAGTATTTTTGTTCAATATAAAAATGGAAATTATAAAGGAATATTTAGATAATGGAATATTTATTATGGAGAGAAAAGTTGTTTGTGTGGTATATGTTAAAACAAATATTTTGTTCACAACTTTGGTAAAAAGTAACACACTCAAAAAATAAAATAAGATTTCTTTTATAAATTTTTATAGAATGGAAAAATGGGTCAAAATTAATTTAATAAATCATTTAAGAATAATAAAAAAAATTATTGAAAAAATTATATATAAAATAAATACATGGAATAAAAATTTTTTGGATTAAAGGGGAAATAAATTATCTTTTACTTAAAAAAAATCTCAGTAATTTTAATTACAAAATGAGGAAAATGAAATGAAATCATCTAAACCTTATATATAAATATTGGATTATAATAGTTATGTGTCTCATAAAATTAATATTGTATAACTTTTCTCCAAGGAACCTTGAACATAAAAAATCAGGAAAAGAAATTATATTGTAACATAAATCCTTTACCAATTTGGAATATTTTGAATATAAATTAATTGGAATCAAGAATAAGATATGTATGTATCAATATCTTGAATTAAATGATATAATATTTTAAAAATTAATTCATGGGTAATTAAGCACCCCATAAAAATAAATAATGATTTGTGACATGAGATAAGTCTCAAGAAAATCAGAACGAGACAAATAATCCTTAGAAATATTGTATCATTGAAGTTAGAATTAATAAATGAACTAATTTTGTGTAAAAAAAATAAAAAACACAAAGAGGTTAAATAAAAAATAATAATAAAAGTTATAAGTTTCTAATATAATCTTTTCTGGACATAGTCAATGAATTAGAGTGATAACTTAATGAATGGAAATTCAGTTAAGAAACTCATTACCCCGAGTCTAGATATGATATGTCTATCATTTAACTATTATATATTAAAAATATATTAATTATTTAATTATTGAGAACATTTCACAGTATAATTAATTTGTTATTAACCCATTTATTTCAATGATATATTTTGCTACATAAATGGTAACGTCCACCTCACATGTTTTGAGGTTATGAAGTTCAAAATTGAAAAATGAATTTGGCAGACTAACCATGGTAAAAGGGGTCATTTTTCAATAATAATAATAATAATAATAATAATAATAATGTTTTAATTTTAATTTTTATATATCAAATATAATTTTAGAGTCATATATGAAAATTAATTATGAAAAACAATATACATCTGCTTGCGAGGCGGTAGTCTGCATGTACATAGAAGCAATATTTTTACTCTTCATTGGATGGAAAATAAAGAACAAAAATAAAATATTAACTTTAAATACCTATTAAAATTTTATCAAAATAAAATGTATTCATTAAATCCATCCCCATGACGAGACATGATAGGATGTTTTTTAAAAACAATGTACATTACTATGTGGATACATAGTTTGTGCGTACACATGTGTGAGGATTATCTTTTTAATAATTGAAATGGTGTGAATATAGATAATGTATTTTATTTAAAAAACCATGATTTATTTATTAATATCATATTTATAAATTAAATCCCTCATAATAAAAATCCATGTGAGGCAGTAATGGATAATGAATCATATCTCTTTACAGAGGTAGTAGTGCAGATGCACACACAAGTGATACTTTTATTTCATTTTTGATTGGAAAGGGATATGAATATTGTTATCATATTAATAAAAAAATCTACATATATAGGATATTTTTGTTTTATTATATTGTAATGGTTATGATATAATTTAATGAGGTAAAAGAATAATAAAAATAAAAACACTTGGTTAGGATGATTATATCCTCTTTCAAGAACCTCATTTTGATATTTAATTTAATAACCTATGAATGGTTTTAAAAAAAATAGTAAAATATATATATTTATGTCAATAATATTTTTTTAGGGTTTGATCAAGATAAATGGCTTAATAAGGATGATTAAGAGTGGATTTTTGGTGTTATTTTATAAGTGAGGGGAGGGGAACCCTTATATTTACTTAAACTATTGAATTAATTTAAATTAATATTCTTGTTTGAGTACCTAAAAATTTATATATTTATAATATTAGATATATATAATTATAAATAATATCATAATAATATTTAAATTGGATTGGGTGATGTTTTAACACTTATTTCTTTGTTTTAGCCTCTTGTTTATAATTTTGATGATAATTGTGATATCGGTTTTTTTACTTTTTAGGGTTAAATAAATTTAACATAAAAGTAAATTGACCCATAAATGGGAAAAAATTGATATTATATACCACATATCATTATATTGGCCAATGATAAGTTTTTTTTAAAATTTTATATCATTTAGTAAAATTTTATTTAACATTGAATTCCATTAAAGTCATTTTTACGACTATTCATGCAATTGACATTAAAAAATATCAATATAGTAATTAAACTCAAAAATAAACTTTTAAAACATCAATAATAAATTATATTTTTATAAATAATACTTGTAATTTCAAAACGTACCCAAAAAAATATTAATTTTAGAGATTTTAAAATCATTTACATGATTTTTCTATTACATGAGAGGAACTTTGTCAACATTATGTAAGAATTCAAGGTAACATTTACATCACTAAAAAATTATTATTAATAAAAATGATAAAAAGAATAATTAATATTCCTAATATACATTTATAACTGAACATAACATATTCTTATCCCAATGGAAAAAAATTAGAGTTATTAAAACAAATAGAGTGATATTTTGTATATATTCGTTACATAAAATAATATAAAGGTTGTTATCACGGGAAATTTGAAATATATTGCCATGTGTTTTTGTATGATTATCGTAAAATACCACCCAACCATTAAAATAAAGGTATGTTTTAATGTAATTTTAAAGTCTTATTCCAATGTTTTAATCCTGTTTTAGAGTTACTATGCTGAAAACATTTTTTTAGCAAGGTTATTATTATGAAAAAAATAAAAGGGATCAATTAATAAAATTTGAACATTATTTTTCTAAATATGAAAATCAATTTATTAATATAAATTCCTATAAGTTTCAAAAATTACTTTTATAACAAACCTATAGAACTTGATGAAAAACAATTTTTAAAATAATCAATTCTATGTTTAAAAAATATTTATATTAAAATTAAGAATAATTTTAACTTCGATTAAATTAATTTTGGTATGAGTAATAAATATGAATTAATTATATATTTAAAACTAATTCAAAAAAAATATTTACTCAATAAATACTTGAATAGGAAGGATAGTTTTTTTAAAATCGGGATTTTTTTCACTCTTCACTGAGAAATGAATCTTTTCATATGAATCCAAAATATCTCTATAAGATAATTTTAATACATATATTTAAAAAATTATATCATTTTTATAAAATATATTTTTTAAAATAATTACAAATTATTTATCATATTTTCTCAAAAGAAAATAATAAAAACTGTTTTAAAGAATATGTAGTTTGGATGCATAAAATGTCTTAATGTAAAATGAGTAATTATTTCTTAAGAATAAATATAGAAATTTGTATTGAGTGGGAAATTTATATTTATAGATATATATTATAATAAAGTTACTCAAATTTATTTCTTCCACTTTAATGGGTTGGTTAAATCAATCAAATTTATAAAATTACATTTCACAGTTGGTAAAGCATGATATTGCATATATTTTATACAATCAAATATAATTTTTCTTTAAAAATATCATGGTATTGAATTCTCCCCCACTTTAATAAATCAATTCCTCATAATTTTATATTGAGATTGGTAAAAAATGTTTAAAAATTTATAAAAAAATTATTGAAACCCCATATCATAAAAGGTTTAACAACATTTATTTTTAAAATAGGGAAAAAGAATTATGAGGGTCATAAAGAGTAACACATAACTAGGGTTACAAATAGGATAAAATTAGTTTGAAGTAAAAATATGGATTTGGAGGATAAAATTAATTTTGAAATAATGATGGGTATTGAAAGTTAATGTTGATCATAATGAATTGAAAGATCATTAGAAAGTTAACAACCACAAACCCATTAGTCAATAAGGGATTAAGAATCCCATTAGTTCATTAGAAATAAATTCAATAAGAAAATATTTTTATTTTCAATATCATTTTCCTATATTTTAGGAATCCTTTAACATTATGGACTAATAACACATGGAAATATACTTTATTTATTTTCTTTTAGTCCATGAACATATTTTCATATTTTGGTTGAGTGTTTCAGTCAGTTTCCACCTTTATCTCATCTTTTAATCAAAATTATGTGTATGGATAATTAATTCATGAAGCACTATTCTTGAATTATTAAATAATATGAGGTATATAAAATGAAGAAAATATATTCTTCATGTCTTTTATAAAACCAAAATGGTTATAACATTATATTAAAATACTCAATTAAGCTTTTATATAATGATGTAAAATAATAATCACCAATAATTCAATAATAAAACCAAATTTTTAACTTATATCATTACATAAATAATTATATCATAAAACTCTTCAAAATATATTTTTTATAAAAATAACATAAGTTAATATATAATCATATAGTGTTGTGAAATTTACCAAAAATAGCTAGAATCAACTTTAAATGCTAACCTAAAAGGTTATCCTTATCTTGAACATAAAGATCAAAAAAATATTACCATGTAAGAAAATTAATTTTAAACTATAAAGGTTAAACCAATATATAATAGACCATAATTATACCAATGAAGTTCCATTCCTATAACCCATTAATTTATTTAAATCACCTAAAAATTACATCAATTAAAACCTCATATATGCCTTTGAACTTATGATCAACCTGAAACTTATAAATTCTTGATGTTCACTATAACTCTTATGTTAACCTCACCTGAAAATATCATATTATCAAAATTCAACTAATCTTGGATATGATACCAAATATGACATCCTAAACCCCATAGTTCTATATTGGTTGATAAAATCATAATATTTATATTTATAAATTTTATATCGATAGATATAACCCAACTTTAGCCATACAAAATATACAATATCAAATAGAAATATTGGACTAATTCCATACCCATGGACCTATTTAGTTTGTAGTTTTAAAGAAGTATGATATACTATTATGTAACAATAATTTTTTCTTTAAGTGATATTTTTTCCCACTATATATATCTTTTCATATTCCACATTATGTCTTCATCATCACCAACATGAAACTCTTCCAGAAGTATCTTACTTATTATCTTTTTTTATAAACTGGGTAAAATAAACATAATAAGGGTGATATAAATGATAAAAAAGGGTTTAAATAATAATTAAAAATTGAATATATTTGTTGATCACAAGTTAAACAAAATGGAATGAGAATATATACTATGTGCATGAGAATTACATAAGAGTATTCATTCCCATCAAAACCGAGATCATTAAACATGTGACATGGTATAAAGATTTTAAAAAGTCAAGAGTCTTAATAATCAACAGTCATGTGCCTTTTTATGTTAATATTGATCATAGGAACCACTAAAACACATATAAAGAATCGATAGTACATATTGGTATCTTGGATCATTGTCACCATCACTCATGTTCACTTATGTTAGAAATAACTATATTCTCATTAAATAAATTGAAGAAACTGGTCCAATTAACTCCCTCCTTCTCACCTTTAAATATAATAAACATTTACTACTATACTAGAGTGTTAACTAAGTCTCAACTATTATATAAGGTCTATCAATATGGCATCCTACCTTTTTATTACAAAATTTACCATTCTATTGCACAAAATAAAGGATCTTTTCAAGTTTAGTTTCTTGGAAAAAAGGTAAATAATACTTGAAAACCTAAAGAATTATTCTAAATAAACATTAAAGAAATATCTATGGTTTAATCCTATATAATATTTATTGAATCTCAAAACCTTGGGATGTACATAAAAATAAAGGGTTTTCCATGAATCCCATTAAGGGAATACACAAGAGAGACATATAACATGTGACCTTGAGATATAAAAATAAGATAATAAGGAATAAAAATAAGGAATGATAAAGACACATATAATAATAATAATAACATTAATCATTAAATGTAAATGTGGCTAAAACATTTAAATTATACATTTATAAGCATATCACCAAATTTAATCACCAAAGTGACATAAATGAAAATTTCCATGGTTCTTCACCAAGGTATCATAAAACATGTAATCTCTAGAGATTAAATTCATTAAAAAATTTATTGGAGCACTATCATTGATGATGCTTCATATGTATTAATAAAATTGGTCCTCAAATATAATAATCAATCATTTCATCAATAAACCATGGAGAATAATGAATGGGTTTCTTATCGAAATCAAGGCGTAATAAGTGCGTAAAGACACGATCAGTATGTCATTTTTAATCCACAAATGTAAACTTGAGTTTAATATTTGTAACTACCCAAAAAAAGAATCATTTTTAAATATTGGTGAATAAAAATGGAAAATAAAATAGTTTGGGCATCCAAAAAAAGAAAATAAAAGATAATTTATTAAGGATAAGATAGAAATTTTGAGAAGAAAATTTAACAACAAGATGGTTATAAAACATGGTTTTAGAAAAGTGTAAAATGAGAGAGGATTAGGGTCTACCATTGATAAAATGAATTTTTATACTAATGGGATAATATAAATTAGAAAAAATTAATTTTATTTCCAATTGGAAGAAATAACACAAACAGTTACTAGAGTAGAAAAAAGAAGTTGAAATTTTCTCTTACCATGAAGAGTTATTCCTGAAGCTTGAGGATGTAACCATGGGGGAATGAGGATACCTTTGGGAGAATACTTGGGAGGAATAACCACTTGAAATTTTAGAATTATGGATTTATAGTGAATGGAAATGGATAAATTGGTAGGTATTTATGGGAGAAGTGGATGATTTTTTAAATATTTTTCAAATATATGTCTTGAAAAAATATGTTGTGGAAAATGAAAAAATATTGTATTAATCAGGGTTTTTACTCATGTTTTTGGACATTTGGGTCCCATTTTATGATTATTTCATCCAAAAAAATATAACACCGTTATTTAATACATATTTTTCCAAGGAAAAGTAATGATTCCACAAAGTAATATTTTTAAAAATCAAATTTTTATTATTATAATTTGAGAAGTATCTTATGATTTAAAAATTGTATAAAATCTATTAAAATAATAAATATTAATAAAAAAACATATTTTAGGTCTTGGATTCTATTTAATTAGTAATTAAACAATCATGATATTAATATGATGTTATAAAATACACTGAAACCCTAAAACATTATTTTGTACTATTCAAGTAAAAATAATGTATTATATATAATTCTAATAAATTTACCCTAACCTAAATTGGAGGTGATAATTGAAAAAAGGATGTTTATTTTTCAATATTAATTCTCTAAATATGATAATTTTAACTTTTAAATATAAAAATCCTTAATTATTAATAAAGAGTATTTTTAGCGCATAATCAAATTTCTAACACTTATAAAAAATTTCTAAGGCCATTGTAAAATTATTTTACCATTTATTATATAAATAAAAATGTTTTAAATTGATTTTTCATTAAAAAAAATACTATTTAGAAACTCATGGTTTATTATAAAAATGTATATCTTATCTAAAAAATAAAAATATATTTTATTTTCATCCAGAAATTAAATTATCAAATTTGTTTCAATTGAACATATATATTACTAAGAAAATCTATTCATAAAATAAATTTAGAGAATAAAAAATTTCTTTATATAAAGGAATTTAAATTTTATGAAACTAAGGTCTTGACACATAACCCTTTATTATACCTGCAAATTCCTTGAGGTTAACATGTGCGATGGTTGTAGTTTCATGAGGTGCCTCAACTAACATCGACCAAGTGGTAATATACACTAAATTGAACACATCTCGTAGGTTATTTCATTTAAGATTCACTTATGAATTTCATCTTAGGATTGGTCAATGGAAATCCGCATTGATGATACCTCCCACCCTAGTTCTGAAAAATGGTATTCAAACAGAATAACTATACACATTGAGACCATTGATTATTCTTTATGTACCAATTATCCTTTTTCATTAATACTTATAAAAATCTAACAATAAAGGTAAAATTATCAAAAAATGGTATAGTTTCCAATGGTTATATAATGGTTGAATCCCAACGGTCATATTTCCCTTTATACCATATAAATACAACTTCATTCTTTTACACAAAATTCATTATAACTTATATTAAGGTTATATATTCATTTTAATAAGATGTTGACAGTTTTACAAATATTTTGTTTTAGTTATATTATGTTTTCTATGAAAGAAATGATTCTATCAGATTGTGGTGATCTATAATTAACCATTTTATCTATTATATTTTATATTTTTAGTCCAGTTGTAATGTTTGGAATTATAATTTGTTTTATAAATGAATAATTTAATGGTAATTGTTAAAGAGATAATTTTCTTGGTTTTAATTTATTTTGTATGTATATTATATTTTATAACATATAACAAAAATTTATTCAGGAAACAAATACCATTTTAAAAATATGGTCATTACATTCTTCCCCCTTCAGAAATTTAGACCCCAAAATTGAAACACATTATCTTGGTTGAGAAAAGGTGAGGGTTATTCCATCTCATTTTATATTTTGGTTCCCACATCGCTTGTTCATATTTATGGTTCCTCCACAAAATATTGATTAGGTGGTAGTATTGTTTCATAGAACCTTGTATCTATGGTCCTATATCTCCACTGGGTGTTCCTCATAAGAGATGCCATGTTTCAGTTGTACCAGCTCGAGATTTAGTACTTGTGAGGGATCATGTATATACTTACACAAGATAGATACAAGAAATATGTCATGAAATTGAGATATATTTGGTGGAAGTGATAGATAATAGGCCACTTATTCTAAGTGATCATGGATTTCATAGGGTCTAATATACCTAGAGCTAAGCTTCCCTTTATTTTAAAACTACATGACACTCTTCCATAATGATATTAAAAAGAGAAAAATTATCTCTAACATCCAACTCTAATTCCCTTCAATGTTTTTCAATATAGATGTTCTACCGAATTTGAGGATCCTTTATTTATCGTCAGACAACATGAACATTTTTTCCATTTATATTATAGGATTTGGTCCAATAAATTTCCTCTCATCAACTTTATCCCAACAAGTAGAAGTTTTTCACCAATTTCCTTTTAGGGATTCATATGGTGCTATATGAATACTCATGTAGAATATGTTGTTTTATGGAAACTAAACTAATGAGAGGTGTTTATTACATCAACCTTTAAATTCAATTGAAACAATTATCAAGATTTACTCAAGTGTCTAAAAATTTATTTTATATTGGCCATTTCTTTGTGGGGCTCAGTATCTCGCAAAGAAAAAGGGACCTTTTAGCTGAAGTTGTATGCAAGGCACTGACTATCTGTGAAGAATGGGTGGTCCAAAAATCACTCGCACCATGTGGTGCAAAACATTTCATATAGGATTAATGGTATTTAATGGAAGAATCAAGGAAGTTCAAAAAGTGACTAAAATAGTTTTTGAAATTAATTTTAGAAAAATAATAATATATGGAATAGAGTGACATAAATAGAGAATCTACCTATAGTTGAGGATGCATTCATTATTAATACCTAAGTGATCTACATGTCCATGAACTATCTGTGGTGATCCTTTGCATATAATTGATAAAATAAAGTGAAATAAGGTGATCCTTACCACCGAAAATGTGCCATCAAAAGAGAGTTATAGATTGACCCTTGGGAATGCAGTGAAATAACCCTAAACCTTGTATTTTTTAGTGAGCCTTAGTGTATTTGGTACATCAAAACATAACCATTATATGCTACTTAGACATAGCCTAGTGAGGCTGAACCAAGTAAAATTGCTATTCCTCGGTTATGATTTCATTTCTATTCATGTATTACAACAGAAAAGAGAGATAAGAGTGGTTTTTAATAATGAAACAAGATACAAAGGGGTAGTTGTTTTAATCTATCATACCCTAATTCAACCCCTCTTAGTGTATTTAACCCAATTGGGATAACAATTGTTATCATAGATTAAGGTTGAACATTAGTGGTTATCTATTAGTAAAAAAAGGAAGATGTTTATCAAAAATAGATTATGATAATTGATGGAAACAATTTACATCAATGAAAGAATCAAATGAAACACTTATTTCGATTATTGGGTATTAATTTACCTATAACTACAATGCATGGTTTTTCGTCTAGTATTGACCGTAATTTTTTATCAGATGCAGAGCATTGATAATTGGATATCGATGAAAATGAATGAATGATTTAGGTGGATCCATATCCAAAAAGATATATATAATGATGATTTCAAGTAAGTCATAACATATTTTGTTTGAATAGTTTCTAAATATTTATGAGGGTGACTCAAAAGGGATAGAAGAAAAACTGCTACTTCTATGGAACAATTCCGAGGATATGAGAATGTTCCCTGAAGAATATTTTGATACATTCCTTGACTAGGTGAATATTATTGTGGAATACATGTCTAGTTTTAAAAATATTATTGATTATATAAATATTTTTACGAAAATTTTGAGAAAAATACCACCTCAATTTAATCCAAATGTTTTTGTATTTGAAGACAATGATCCAAAGGAGTTGAAATTTAATTGTTTGAATAATAATCCTATTTTATTAAAAATGAGAATTGATGATAATGAGTCTATAAAAAAGGAAAGTATAATGAAGTGGAATTCAAGGCCATGATGAAGCTCACTATTGAAGATGGGAATGAAGAAAAAGAGATAGTTGAAGTCATGTAATTCCTTTCATAAAATTTATAAAGATGAAAAGACAAGTTCAGAGGGAAACCTCTACATGCCTGGTTTTAATGTGGAAATATTGGACATATTATAGAAAAGTATCCTAAGAATATTCAAGAAGATAAGAAATATAATGATGAAATTTCTGTGAAGAAGTATTCAACCAATTTGAAATGTAGGAGGAGTGCCAAGAAAAATTTATTCAAAAAGAAGATCATGCTTTTAAAAGAAGATATTAGTTTAAATGAATATGAGGTAGAATAATTGGAGGACTATAAAGATAATGTAGAAGATTATATGGTGGTAGTTATTAGAAATTACCAAATAAGGAAAGAATGTGACAATGATAAAGAAGAAGTCAAACGAAGAGTTGACCATTAGGATAAATTTGAAGTTTTTCTTGAGGAAATAGATATTTGGAGAGAAAGAAAAAATAAATCCAACAAAGTGGTTTTTGTTTCCAAATTTTATATGTAATGGTAGGAAGAATCGAATTCTGTGATGAATGATGAAATTGGAAAACTAAAGTTGTCAATGCAAGAGAGCCCAAAATGTCTTTTGAGCACAAGATCATGATTAACGAACAAAAAAGAAAAATTAATAGTTTGAATAACATTGGAAAAGAAGAAATAAAATGCATTAAATAACTTAATGATGAAGTCTTCATGCAACGATGAAGTATCAAGGGTTAAGAAAAGGTTTGGAATCCTAGTACAATATATTGAAAGAAGATCATTCAGGAAAAAAAAATGGAAAGGGACCATACGAGATATACCAGAATAGAAGCAATAGTTAAATATAAATGAAAAATATGGTATGGGGATTGATCAAAAACCAAATTTAGTAATGGTGAATGTCATATCCTTGGAACATGCTTCAATATTGAAGGTTTATTTGTGTATTAATCAAAACAATAACATTTATAGAACCCAATAGAGAACCAATTGTACATTATTTCCACAAAGGAATGCACCCCACACACGAGGAGTTATTATTATGGAAAATGGGACACTTATAAGATGTATGTTCCATATCCAATAAGCATCGAATTCAATTAGACCAGTAGTGGCTACCATATATAACTCCACATTCAAGGACATAATTGTAATGTCGTTGTTTCAGGTGTAGAGGATTTAAACGCATGGAATGATATTTGTAATCAATAATGCAGAGAAATGTGTTAGAGAATAATGAATATGATAACATGAATAAAATAAATGTATCATTAGATTAGATGAAAACAAATTTTTTTACATCATTTTAAGATGAAGTTGGTCCATCATACATTGAGGAAGATCAATATTTTCAATATAAACAAAGTATGAACTCAAAAACATGGATTGAAAAGAAGAAAGATGAACAAGTCATGGTCGAAGAGTTTTCTTTTAATGCATCTGATCATAATGAAATATGGATCAGATATAGTGAATAAAACTCTTATATGGAAATAAATAAGTAACTTATGATAGGAATCAGATATGAAAAGGAAGGTATTTTTATTTTTGGTAATGGTAAATGCTTGAAAATTATTGGATCAGGAAAAGCAAGGTCTGGTTGAAAAGACTTAAGAACTATAAATGTCTTGGTTTTTGATGGGGTCAGCCACAACATACTAAGTGTCAGTCAGTTATCTGATTTAGGATATTCCATACGTTTTATAATGAAATTTTGTGTCATCAAGGAAAAATGTGGTTCAATTGTTTTTTAAGGAAAACATAGGAAAGGTAATCTCTACTGTGTTAGTTGAGAAGAAGATATTGGATTTATGTCCATGGAAGAAGAAAAAAAATATATAATAAAGGTATTGGTCACTTGATCCAAATGTACTTAAAATATCTGTTGAAATGTGACACTACTTGAGACCTCCCTAGGCTATAACATGATTGTACTCATACATGTGATTCTTTTCCCCAAGGGAATATCCTTTGAAATACAAATAATGAAAAAGATATATAGTCAAAAAAAGTTTTAAAGTTGGTGAATATAGATGTGCACATACCTATTTCAATTATATCTATTGATGGGAGGAGATATTATGTTCTCATAATAAATGATTTTAGTGTAATGACATGAGTTTTAGTCATCACCCACAAATCTGAGGTGTTCAGTTTCATAAAAACTTATCGAATGTACGTTGGAAAGATGATGGGTCAACAAATTTGATATATTTGAATAGATAATGGAACAGAATTCCCAAATTTCCAACTGTAATATTAATTAGAGATATATGGGATAATTTATTAGGTTTTAGAAGTAATAACTCTATAGAAAAATGGATTTGCTGAGAAAATAAATCAAATTATTGACAACATGACTAGAATAATTATCATTTAGAAATACCTTCTAGGAATGATTTAGAAATAAATAGTTATGGCATCAGTATATACATCAAATAGATCATTATTATGTATAAAATAAGAGAATACACTACATGAGGTATGTTATGGAATTAATCCAATGTTGATGTAATTTGAGCATTAAGAAGTAAGTGTTTCATTCTCAATAAGGATAAACACTGGAAGTTTGAAACTTGTGGAGATGAAAGAATATTTCTTCTATACTCTAAAAGAATTAAAGAATATAAATTATTCAATATGTGGTTAGGAAATGTTGTTTAATGAAATGATATAAAAGTATTTAAGAATGAGAAGAATCATTAGAAAATACATGATCAGTCTCCAGAGGATAGTTATGTAGAGATAATACATTCAAGGGATGTTCTAGTTAAAGAGGCTGATTTAGAAGAAGATTCAGATATTGAAAAATATTAGAATAAACCAACATTTGGACAAAGATCTAAGGGAAGATCCCAAATATATTGTCCTAACACAATTAGTGATTAGATAGTGCAAGTATAGACAAGGAAGATGCATACTCTATATAAAGCATCATTCTTATTAAAAGTAGAGCCTAAATGTTTTGATGATGTAGTTATAGGTGGGAATTAGGTTCATTCTATGAGTTAAGAGCTTGAACAAATCGAGAAGAATTATACATGGGAGATCAATTTGAGATCAATATATAAAAATGTCATCAAGAATAAATGGGTTTCTCTCAACAATAAAAATAAATACTATGATATGATTTGAAACAAAGCATGAATAGTGTGAAAATAATACACTCAGATTGAGGGTATTGATGTTGATAAAACATTTTCACCTATTATGAGGCTAGATATGATCATATTATTCTTATACGTAGTAGTACAAAGAAGGTTAAATATTTTTTGGATGTACATCATGACAATATTTATGAATGGGGTTCTAGAAGAAGTAGTTTATATTAAGCATCTAAAGGGTTTTCTTATTCACGATGATGAGAAAAAATTGGTTGAAGAAGGAACAACATGGGTTGAAGAAATCACCAAGATCATGATATTGAATACTAGATCAATTTTTAAAGAAGCTTAGTTTCAAGAATGGAAAAGTTGATTACAATATATATGTAAACAATGATAATAATCAAAGTATGATGGTTCTTATACATGTTGATGAAATTATATTTTGTGGATCAGATGAATCATAAAGTATTTAGTTTACATAAATCATGAAAAGTGAATTTTAAATGTCAATGATTGGTGAATTGATGTTTTTCCTTGGTTTATATGAGATACAATTAAATAATTACATATTCATTTCGTTATCAAAATATTTCATAGAGATTTTGAAATTATTTGGAATGGATAATTCCTAGGGGATGATGAATCTAATTTCTACCTATATGAAACAGTCATGAGATGATGAAAACAATACAGTAAATGTTATAGAATATAGGAAAGACATTAATAGTCTATTATACTTGAAATCGACAGGATCTGATAATGTTTTTATGACATGCCAAGTATAAATATATCAATGTAGTCAGAAGTAAATCTTCTTTCTTGCAGTGAAAATAATACTTCGGTATATCAAGGGTATACAGGGTTTTGGTTTGATGTATAATGACAAATCTTAGCAAAAGTTATTATGATATACAGATGTAGATTGGGTAGATTCAATAGATGATAGAACATTGAAATCATTTGGTGTATTCTATCTTGAACAATTATGAATTTCTTGGCTAAGAGAGAAACATTATTTCATTTCATTGAGCACTATAGAAGTTGAATATAATGATACTACTCAACCATTCACACAATCATTATGGATGAAGAAACATCTTGATGATATGGGAGTTGAAGTGAATTCTTCGATCAGAATACATAGTGAAAATTCATGTGTTAGAAAGATGAGAAAAAATCAGTACATCACATGAGGAAAAAAAATTGAAAATAAAATATAATTTTATCAAGGTGAAAGTGGAGTAAGGACTTGTGAAATTGAGGTATGTGCTAGTAGAACTACAGGTTTCAGACATTCTGAAAAATTCCTTACCTGAAGAATCATTTTAACAACATTGAATGTATATTGAAGTTTAGTGCACTCCTAGAACTTGAAAAAGTGTGGACATGGAATACCCTTTCCTATAGGTATGATGTGTTTTTACCTAATGTGAAGATCTAGGTATTTTACCTTTATTCATACCACAACAATGTGACCTTTTGGTTCATTTAAAAATGGGGTTAAGTTTTAGATATAAAAGAGAGAGAAAATTATTATTAAATATGGGGGATAAGCTAATAGGGGGATAAATGAAGTTGGGGGGGGGGTTTAAAATCTGATGCTAATAAAGTTGGTTAATAAAAAGTTATATATCACGACTGATGATGTTTACTATGAAAGTAGTTGAGTGGTTTTAGAAATAAGTTATTCATTGATGAACATTTTATTAAACTCTTCTTTTTTATGCCGAGCATGGATCATGTGGGATTCGAGTATGTGTTGAGTAAATATTTGATCGCCTTTTGAATCACAAGAAGTGAATGTCATTATAATATGGAAGAATATTTAAGAGGTATTAAAATACAAAGATTTTTCAAGAAATTCAAAGGGGGATATTTGTGGGAAAAAATCCAAAAAGATAACATGAAATTTTTTTGATTTATTTTATTTGTTTACAAATCCAGATAATGATCCTTTAGTATGGTTGGTGTTACAATAAAATATATTTAAGATGACAAAGTTTCCTATTGTTTTCCAAATTTTTTTCCCTCAAAAGAGAATGTTTGTTTTATGGGAAAGAAAATATTTCTGAAATGGAGTTCACATACCGAAGTCACAATCTATAAGCATAGTTTATAGAACACAATAGAGGTATGTGGAATGAAAAATGAAAATAGGAAAAGGAATATTTCCTTAAATAAGTGATATGTGGAACATGAAGTGTGCTACATAGACCATATAATGAAATCATTTCATGGGATGTTTCAATGTTCATTGAAGGAAACCCATTTGTGGGAGGGTCATCATTTGCAGTTAAGAGGTAGGAATTTAAGGAGCCAGAAAAGGGTTTTTGTTTGTGGATGAAATCAACCATCACAAATGATTAATGAGTTATTGGAATAATATATCATAGTTTTTGGTGAAGTTTATACAACATATATGTTTTAGTTTATTCAGATTAGTTGAATTTTGGGATCTATTTTCCTATTTAAAGACACCTAATAATATTTTTAATAAGAGAAAATTTAATTTTATAAGATCATCACTCTAAGAAGAAATCTCTGATGTTTAGTAGTTTGTGAAGGAGGATTATGCTAAGGGTGAAGGAGTTTATTAGAGAAGTTCACACAATATTTTTTAGGTCTTGGTTGATCATAACGTAAAAGGGACAACATAGAAGATGTAGTCCCCAAGGAAAAAACCATTTGAAAAGTAAGGGTGGTCCATAAAGCACTCACTCCATGCAGTGAAAAGCAGTTCACAGAGGATTCAAGGTAGTTTGTAGATGAAGCAAGGAAGGTCATGAAGGGCCTAAAATAGTCTTCAAAAGAAATTTTGACAAACTAATAATATGAATAAAATAAGATAAATAGAGCACCTACATACTATTGAGGATTCATTCATTATTTATGTTGAAGGGACTTAAATGTCCATAAACTGTGGGTGGTGATCCTTTCTAGAGAAGTTAATAAAGGAAGAGATAAAAGGTTATCATTTCCACCAGTAGTGATCCATCGAAAGATAAATAGGGAGTGACACTTAAAAGAGTAATAATATTACCCTAAACCTTGTATTTTGGCAGTGCCTTAGTGGATTTGTTACATCATTACATTATCATTGTGTGCTCCTTAGATGTATCCTAGTGATGGTTAACCAAGTAAAATTGTAGTGTCTCATTCATGATTTAATTTATGTTCATATATTGCTATTATAAATAAAAGAATAGTGTTTTTTTTGACAAAGAAACAAGATCCAATAGGGAATCTGTTTAATATTTTAAACCCTGATTCACCACCCTCTCAAGAAATTTAACTAGATTGGGCTAACAAGAACTGTACCTATCTTTCGAGGGGGGGGGGGTCCATGAAACTCTTCAGGAAACATGTCAATGTATTCATAAATTATGGGAATATTCTCCATCTTTATAATTTCATTTCCTTGTCCCTATTCACTATTTATCTTTTTAAAGAAGACTATGTGAGGTGATTCAAGATGAAGTTCTGGTCAGAAAATTTATCCTTTAAAAATGGTTGTAGGTTTTCCATTCAAGACAACTAAAATTTATATCCTTCAACAATTTATCTTAGAATTATACATTTAGATCTAGTCAATCAATAGTATAGTGTCAAATATTACCATTGGAATGACTGCAAGATTCACGATGATATTTTACCCACAAAAGATAATACTATAGTTCATATACACTATTGATGCTAGGATAATTCCTTAAAGAGTCTTGATTGATAACTCTAGTTATAGAAGTTCGTGGATTGATTCTATATTCTTTGAAAACAGGGATTAAATAGTGTAATCCATATAACCATAATCAAACAAAGTACTTTCTATCTTTGAGAGCATAATGAGTGTACCTTCCACTATGTCATTCAGAGCCTCCACTTCAACTATCATGATGTAAAATTCCTAAGTATGTTCCCTTAGAATATACTATGGTTATGGTGCTTCACCTCTATTATATTCTAATTTGTAAATTGATTTGAAAAGTGACTAATGTAGACATATTTGAATAATTTAACTTTTGGATGGGCCTACACCTTCTTCCCTTTGTCTTTAGTGTTGAGAAGTTGAGGATTCACCTCACCATGACATTTTCAAGCTATATATCAATCTCTTCCACACTTTTATCACTTTAAACTCCCAATATAGATGCTCCAAAAGTTTTTTCCCCACATGTGTTTCATGTGGGATGTTTCACTTTATTTCCAAATCTTCTATGATGAAAGTCCCTCCTTGAGTTTGGATACATTGATCTCTTTTTTTTATTTGATGTAAGTGACCATCTTGTCTCTATGAACTCCAGTTCAAACTTTATAGCACTCCACACTATCTACCCATTGCTTTCATAAAGTCAATTTTCTATATTCCTCCACAAATGGGGCCTCCATCCACCAAAGAACCAATTAACAATTCCATTAGGATCCATAACAAATCTTGAGATGTATTGAGAAAGTTTTTTAATTTTCATATTATATATTCCCAACGGTGCATTTTTCTTATGCTTTAATTCAAGTATTTTTTTCTCCATTTTCATTTTCATTGAATAAGGGGAATATTTTTTGAAAAATATTTCCATGAACTCTAACCACTCTGTAGCATAGATATCCCTTCTTGGATTCATGTTTTTAACCAGCTTTTACCATTGATTAACTTATCCTTCTATGTGGTATACTACTAGGGTAACTTCGTCTTGATCGGAAATATGGATTATAGAAATGATATTTTCTATACTACTAAGGTGGTTGTTGACATATGAAGGACTCAATAGAAGGTTTTCCCCCTCAAGGTGAATCTGGTCTCTCAACATGATTCAGGATATTGTTCATAATGCAAGTTAATTGATTCATAATCCACATGATGTTTTCCATTCCATCTTCCATCAGAATTCCATTACTTTCTTGTTTGTTGCACTAATCATTTACGTGATTCCTCCAATTTCCTACCATTTTTTATAAAATAATAAAACCATAGTGAGAAAAATGTTACTTTTACAAATCTTGTAATTATAATGGGATTTAATGTCTTAAAACAACATGTTTATATATTTTATTAATATCTTCTATTAATAATTACATTTTTTATATATACTTTACAAATTCTCATAAAAATATTTTGATTAACCTAACATATCTCCCAGGAGAGTAAAACCTGGAATGTGAATGTCTCATTGTCATTTACTAGTTCCTCATTTAGTCTATCTCAAAGCTTAGTTTTTTTTGTGCTACCCCTAGGTACATTTGTTCCAGATCCACATTTACATGTAATATCTAGATAGGGATTTCATTTCACAAAAACTACTAACTTAATACTCACCAAAATAGTAGGATTTTTTCCTATATATTTACTTGTCCCTAGGGTTATCAATAAATATTTCAAGTCCCAATTTTAAAAAATTACTAAACTATCCATTTATATCCACTATGGCATCCTGAATATTTGTTAAATAGAATTTCATTACATATTAAAAAATATAGTATTTTTCAATTTTTGTTTCATAGAAAAAATGTACATAATACATGAAAACACAAATCATTCTTCAAAATACACTAAAATATATCTTCATGGGTTCACTTTAAGTTATATTTACTGCATATCATAAACTATGGACATGAATCAAAGGAAAGGGGTGATCATGAAGCCCAGTAAGGTAATTACCAAGAGAGACATGTAACATGTGATATTGATACATAACAACACGATCACATGGAAAGATAATAAGGCATGAGAAAGAGGAATATTATAATTATAATAAAATGAATAATTACATGGATATAAAGTTAACATATTTAAATTAGTCATTCATAATCATATCACCACGGGTAATCATTATGGTGTTGTAAATGAAAATTACCAAGGTTATTTACCAAGGTATTGTAAAACGTTTCATTTATAGAGATTAGATTATTTACCTAATGCATTGGAGTGCTTTCAGAGATCAAACATAATATATATTAATTAATGAGATCCACATATATCATAATAAATCATTTCATTAATATCCCATAGATAATAAAGAATGGGTTTCTTATCAAAATCATAGCGCAAAAAGTGCTTAAAGACATGATCACAATGCAATTTTTAACCCACAAAAGGACATGAAAATTTCATATATGTAAATCTATGAAAAAAATCATTATAATATATAGTTTAACACCCATGGAAAATAAAAAGGCTTGTGTATCCTCGTAAATAAAATAAAAGATAATTTCTTAAGGAGAAGAGTGAAATTTAGAAATGTAATTTCGGCAACATGACAGGTATAAAACATGGTTTTAAAAAAGAGTAAAATAAGAGGGGATAAGGGTATCATATTGATACAAGACTACTCTTATCATAATAAGATAATATAATGTTGAGTAAAATTAATTTTCTTGTAAATTGGATGACATACCAAAAAAATGACTCTTGAATGGAAAGGAGATGTTGAGATTTTTCTTTACCTTGAAGATTTATTCCTAAAGAGGGGGGATGGACCCTTGGGGGATTAAGGACACCTTGGGGGGACTACTTAGGAGGAAAAATCACTATAACGTTTTGTTGGATGGATTAAAAGTGTGTGTAAATGGTGAAATGGGTGGTAATTTATAGTAGAAGTGTGGGATTTGTTTAAAATTTTCCAAATACATGTCTTTGAAAACTAGGTTGTGGAAAGTGAAAAATATTTGGCTTACCAATGTATTTTTCCCATGGTTATGGATATTTTGGTAAATGTTTAGGATCCATTATTTTGCCTAAACTGAGAACCATTATTCAATACATTTTTGGAATATAAAAGTAATGATTCCACGAAGTAATGTTTTTAGAAGTTAATTTTTCCTTGTTAGACTATGAAAAGTAACTTACTATATTAAAATTATAATAAAATCTAGTAAAATAATTAATAATAATAAAATAAAATATTTTAGGTTGTGTAATTTTTTTAATTAATTATTACATCAATTTGAAATTTATATGATGTCATATAATATACCGAAACCCAAATATAGTATTTTTTACTTTTCAAGAGAAAATTAGTTATTTTAGAATATTATCATAAATTAACCCTAAAATAAATTGTTCTTAATAATTTCAAAAATGATGTGTATTTTTCAAAAATAAATATATAAAAATGATAAATTTAAAATTAAAATATGAAAATAATTATTTATTTAAAAATAGAAGTTTTCAGGCATAGTCAATTTTATGACAATATAAAAAATTCATAGGCAATTTTAAAATTATTTTTCCATTTATTATTTAAATAAATGTGTTTTAAAAGTATAATTAATAAAAAAATATTATTCAAAATATCATGGTTTATTATAAAAATTAATATCTTTTCTAAAAAATACAAGTATGTTTTATTTGCATAAAAAAATAAAATTATCAAATTAATCTCAATTAAACTTCTATTTTATTAAGAAAATTTATTTATTAATGGAATTGATGGAATGAAAATTTTATTTATATAAAGGATTTTCCACTTTGATTAACTATTTTTTGAACATGTAACCCCTTACTACACCTGTATACACTCTAAGGGTAAGGTGTCTGAAAGTGGCAGTTTTGTGGGATGCCTCGCCTAACAGCGAGCATGGGGTAATCTCTACTAACTTGAAATTATCCCATAGGTGATTTTATCAAAGATTCATTTTCTAAAGCACGTATTGTGCTCGGTCAAGGTTAAAACCCAGTGATGATATGTTAATCCCAAGCTCTAAAAAATGGGCTTCAAACTACACGTCTCTATTGGTTGTGACAATTGATTCACCTTTTTATACCAATTATAATTTGTAATTACTACTTATAAATAATAGCTATAATGTTAAAATATTCAATAAATGGTATAGCTTCCAATGGTCATATTGACCAATGATCATTTAATGATCGAATCCTAAAGGTCACATTTCCCTTTATACCCTATAAATACCAATTCATTCATTCACTCTAAATTCACTAAAATCTATTGTAAGGTTATATTTTCATTTTTATAAGATCCTGACTAGTATACTTTTATTTTTATTTCTATAGTTTTTACTATTGGAGTGATGATTCTTGCAGATTGGGGTGATCCATACTTTCACATTTTTTGTTATATTTTATATTTTTTATCTATTTTAATTTTTGTCATTTTAATTGTTTTTATAGATGACTAATGAAATGATCAATATTAAAGAGATAGAAAAATTTAGCTTATATTTATTTTTTACATGTATGATATTATATAATATGTAACAAATATTTATTCTAGAAAAAAATCATTTTATTGTTTTGGGTCATTACAATCAAGGTCACCTATTATAATGAGCTATATCCGGATCAACCACCATCATCAATAATATATAAGTACCATACATGAATATAAAAACTGTAAACTCTTATTTTCATCATCATGCTTCTAAAAACAACTTCCATTCCATTATTGATTGATTTACTTATATGAACTGAACTGGTTTCATGATAATATTCATACAAAAATCATCATAAACCATATAAAGAGAGAGTATGGATGGTATCAAAATATTATATTCCAAGTGACTAATATGAATCAATAAATGATATTGTAATTGATGAAAATATCATTAAAATAACATTTAAACCATTTATTTGAAAACAGGTGTAAATACCCTTTTCTTTTGGTACCTATAAAATTGAAAATTCTAAAATTATTGTGAAAATGATTTTTAAAAAAAATACCTTTGAAAACAATTAATGAATTCTTTAAATAATGGAATATTTATAATGGTTAGAAAATCCATTCATATTGTATATGTGAAACCAAATATTTTGTTCACACCTTTGGTAAAAATCAACTCATCAAAAGGTGATAATAAGATCCTTTTTATAAATATATATAGAATTTAAAAAATGGGTAAAATATATTTATTAAATCATCATATAATGTTAAAAACATTCTTTAAAATGTTTTAACGGAGATATCGACAAGGAAGAAAGAATTTGTCAACCAAATTTGAAATAAGCTCAGTTTTTATTGAAAACTTATTATGGGAAATTTTAGGTTCCAATGGGTGAAAATTAAAGAAAATAATATAAAAATAATAAATAAACATATGATTCAAATAAATATTCTTTCATGAAATTAATATCTCAAAACTCCACAATAATAACTTGGAATATAAACAATCCCAAAAAGAAAAGAGATTGTAACATAGTACGTTTAATGCTTTGATATATTTTGAATAAAAAATAATTTAAAGAAAGAATAATATATAGATATATAAATCCCGTTAATTACATGTTTCAATTTTTTAGAATTCATTCATGTGTTATTAATCACACCATATAAATAAATAATGATGTAAGACATGAAACATGTCTCAAGAAAATGAGAATGATATGAATAATCCTTAAAAAGTTTGTTTCATTAAAGTTAAAATTAATCAATGAATTAATTACATTTAATAATTGTAAAAAAGGGGGTTAATAAAACATATTACAATAATAGATAATTTATCATATAATATTCAAATAACTCAATGAATGAAGTTTAAGTGTAACCCATTGAATGTAAATTGTGTTAGAAAACCCCTTACCTTGAGTCCAGACTTGCAATGTATGTCCTTTAACTCATGTTTAATAAAAATATATTTATTTTATAATTATTTAAAACCTTTTTATTTATTAATTAATTTATTATTAAATTATTAATTTCATATCTTTCAATGAAATATTTAATTACTTAATCGGGTAAGTCCACATAGGGTGCTTTGAGGTTGTTCGATTCATAATGTTGAAATGAATTTGGTAGGATCACCATGAACAAATGGGTCTTTGTTCCTTAATCACCCAAATAATAATCATGAAATAATAATTTTTTTATACATCAAATTAAATTTTATATTCATCCATATAAAGAGGTTATGAAAAAATACATCAACTCATGATGTAGTAGTTTTCACGTACACATGAATGATGTTTTAACTTTTCATTGGATAGATAATAATGAAATAAAAGATAATAATATCTTTAACTAGTCATTATATTTTTATAAAAATAACACAACTTGACTAAACCTATCCACCTGACCTCCAATGAGTGGAAAGTTTTTAAAAATAATGTAGATCGCTATGTGGAGAGTGTAGTCTGTTTATAAGAATGTGTGGTGATTCCATTTTAAATGATTGGAATGGTTTGAATAGAGAATATATAATATATATAATGTTAATAATAATTTAATTAATATCAAATATATATATATATATATATATTAAATCTATCGTAATATTGATCCATGTGAGGTGGTGATGGAAAATGAATTGTATCACTTCATGGAGGTTGTAGTTGTAACGCCACAATATTTTAAAATAGGAACATCATGTTAGATAGTGTATATGACATTTATAAATATGATTATAAGAGAATGTAACTCCCTAATACTTTAAAATATTTATCTTTTTAAATAAACTAAACCATTTTGATAGATTTCGATGCATGCAACCCTGGGTTTAAACAAAACACGACAATCTATTAAAATATTTTTATTTAAACATGACCATTGTAACATAGACATTATGATTATGGGAATGAATATGACTGAATAAATAATTGAAATTATATAGTTTAAAAATATATTAAATATACTCAATATTTATCCATCAATTATAATTAAATTAAGAACTATTTAAAAGAATTTTTTTTCAGAACAACAATATTTTTCTAAAAGGTGGTATAGTCTCACTGTGTGTAGATATTAAAAACTAATTTTTATCACTTTTATAAAATTTAACTAAGAAAATAAACATCTTTTTAAAATCTTAATGTCAAAAATAATATTTGGGTGATTTTTTTAAAATTTTAAACAATATATTATTTTTAATGAATAGTGAAACACACTAATTTTTATTGAAACCACCTTTTAATATAAATTATTTACAATGTTAAACTATATTTAAAATTGAATTTAAACTAAAATTTGTAAAATTATATTAATATTTACTAATTTAGGTCATTTTGATCTATTTATTACTAAATTATGATATATATATTTTAAATTTTTTAATGTTTTTCTTTGGAAAATGTTTTTTTTGATGCATCTACAAGTTTAATTTTAAACTGAATTCTAACCCTTCTATGAATTGAATTTGTAAAAAAGGATAACATATTTTCAATCATTAAAATTTATATTATATAAAAATATAAAAATATAATTTTTTATAATAATGAATAGTTATAATAATAAAAAATAATTATCGTGGTTAAGTTGAAAACATGTGTACCGTGGGATTAAACTAAGAAGATAAGAGTTAAAAATAACCTAAAACTTGTATAAATCTAATTTTAAGGACATATTAAAATCTAATAACATATAAGGTTCTACAATTATGCATGTTTTAGTCTTTTTTAATTTGAAGAACATATGTACACTTTATTATTTTCCAAAATTTCATGTCTGACCTCTCTCCATCTTATAAAAGCCCACCACTCTCAGCTCCCCTTTAAACTTCCAAGACCATTTAGTTCAGTCAATAACTAAAAAAAAACTTTAGTAATCATATAAAATCATATTATAATCCTTTTTTTATTATAAATCTATCCTAAGAAGTATTTGGTGAAAACCTAAAGAATTTTTTAGAAGAAGATGCAACGTTCTTATATGATCATTTTTATTTTATTTCTTCTTCCACTTCCTTACAATTTTATTAAATGATAATAATATAATAAATTTAGAATATAAAATATATTTATATTTTTTTACATTAATCTGATAATCTATATTCATCTTCTCTTCTATAAAGTGGGAAATGAAATCGTCGATCATGTGTATGGCATACTATAGACTCGCGAATCGATGTAATTACTTTTCCATCAACCGCAAACAAATGTTGAATATAATTATGGATTAAAATTATTTTTAGGAAATTTATTACATTAACATACTTATTTAATTGTAATATAACACCAACCTTCTCACCTTCCAACCCCATGTAAAACAATAACCTTTCTTTTGTGCACGGCAGAAAACCGCCTCGCGAATCGATGTGAGGAGTTTTTACCAGTAACATTTCACTTGGATGGTAATAACAATAGATTATATATATATATATATATATATTTAAAATAATTATAAATTCTTAATTAAAATATCATATATATCTTTTTTCATTCCATTTTTCGGTGGATATGATAACGTCACTCGTGCATAAGGCTGACTACCACCTTGTGAAATGATGTGACTCATTTTTCATTAATGCTTTACATGAAAGGGAATAAGGATAAATTTTATGAATAATATATATATATATAACCATAATGAATCTGGAAAGTGTATATATTAGTTAACTTCCTTTTATACCATTCATTGAGAAAAATGAAAACAATGTTCATGCATACATACGACTTACCATCTCCATGAACAATGTAATCCATTTTTTATCTTTAAATTTTATAGATTACTATAACTACATATATAATGAATATATATAATATTTAAACCATGTTTAAAATTATAGTGTTATGGAACCATGATCAAATAAAGATGACCAAAATTATCACACCAAAACATACATGAAAAACAAAGCAATTAACACACAAAATATTAATTTTATCAAATAATTATTAATATACAATAGATAAAGGAATATAAGTAAATCATATATTTTATGAGATATAAAATTATTTTTCTTTAATATTTTTAGATTAAACAAATATTTATCATAAAGTATGTTTTGACACTTATGAAGTAAGTCAAACCTAAGGTCAGGTTTTCTCGTCTCAGTTTTTCTTTAGTGTGACATATGTAATAATCACACCTTATTTATTTTTTATGGTGAATATACTAATAATTGTATTTGTTATATCATGAATCTATTTATGTTAATGGTTTTTAATGTTTTATTTTATGTTATTTATTTTATGGGTCTTATGATTTAGAAGTTACCAAAGAGGTAAGATTTTATTTCATAATCTCATCCTTATTCGAGATTGTGTATGTTTAAGTCTCCCTTGGGGGAATGATTTGATTTTTATATCATGAAAGTTATCTATTTTACAAAACTATATTATATTATAAACTATTAATGTAATATTACCATTTTAATTTCATTGTAACATAAAATAATTGATAAAATGTTTTTATGAAAATATGACGTTGTTTCTCTCTTCGACCCAAAATATATTTTCATCCAAATCTAGGTTTTATACAATTTTTTTAAAATGTTTTTTTACATTATGTATATTATTTATTAAATAATATTTACACATTTTTTACTTTTTAAAAAATATTTCTAAATAATTCTTCTTTTCAATTTTTGAATGTGGTAATTTTTAATTTATTTACAACAGTGTGAAACAAACTTTTTTAACTTATAAAACATGTAATGAATTTCCCACCACATAGACCACTCAATAATTTAAAGATTAATTTATATGTTTCATGTACTATTTTAAAATAAAATTATTTTCAATATATTCTGTGAAATTTTAGTTTCAAAAATATTTTCAAAGTATATTGGGTATTTTCTTTAAAAAATATTTTAATTAATTTTTTATCGTATTTAGATTCATTAATGACAACAAAGCTTTATTATAATTATGTTACAATTAGAAAATATTTTATTGATATCATCCTTATTATTTATTTGGATGGTTTACAATCATTTGGACTGAGGATGTACATTTTTATAACCTTTCACTATATTACTCGGAATGGTTTATCATTATGATTATCGATTGAGGTAAGTATTAATATTTCATATGTTATCTTTTCAATATGATTTTTTATGTTGAGTATGTTTCAACCCTTCCATATGAGGAATTAATTAGGCTTGTATTGTGATTGGTGGGGCCCTAAATTATAGAGCCCCTTGATGTATTAACTAGTCTCATGAGACAAATTAGTCGAGGAAATCAATAGGGTTTACATATATTTTTAAACTATATTTTGAAAGGTATTCAAAAAATATTTTATATTCTCAAAATTATCCATTCACTCATTATGATATTATTTATTTATTCCCATATGATTATTGTATTAGTTTGAATATAAATGGATATTTTTCAAGGTCATGTGATTATTTATAGGGATTTATTTGGTCATCCTTTATTCCTACCAAATTATACTCAAGTTATTGTTTAAATTGAATGTGTTTCAGTTATTTACATTTCATTATTGATTTTGATTATTTATTCAGGATAGAATATATTGTACATATACTCTTACTGAGCATCTGATATCACCCATTTCATATGTTTTATTTTATCATAGATATAGGGATGTGTATTATTATCTATATTCAGGGATATTCTAAGGTGAATAATGGTGTTAAATAAATAATTTGTATATTTTATGTTTTAAAATGAAATGTGTATTTTCAAGGATATATCTAGTTTACCAATACTACAAAACTATTTGATCATTTCAAATGTGACTTATTTCATCTAGTCCTAATGTATTAAAGTAACATCTGGATTCAAGCTATTGTGGTTGGGGTATTTATAGTTGGTATCAGATCCAGGTTTCTTAAATACCTTGGGAATAAGATACAAGAAAACATTTATTAGGTAATATAATCCTGTTAATTACTTTATGGATAAGTCTAAGTATATAATAATAAATAGTGTTTTTGTAAGGTAGATATTATGTGATTTTTCAATCAATACAGTCATATTTGGATACAACCACGGGGCGTGATTCGAGAACGTATGTAACTTTGGGTAATAACTCTAAAAAAGCCATCATGGGCTTGAATTGAGTGTTACAAAGTACATGAAAATGGTTTTCTCTACGCACCTGGTTCAACACTCACATGGTTTATGCTTGAATAATTTACATTTTATTTACAACCCATTATAAAGCATTTGAAAATATTTATATGATTTGAAACCATTTCCAAAGAATCCAGGTTTATGATTATGATATTAGCTATGCATAACATTTTCAATTTATGATAAGTGTTTCACTATTTTTGGGATTATATATTTGGTTTCATAATGTTAGGACCTAATCAAGTGAATTTGATTATTTATAAATAGTTCATAGTATAAGTACTTCAAACTATATCAATTCACATAACCCATTTAGGTATTTCTATACTAATAATGACAATGAAGATTGAGTTAGAGCTATAATTGGAACTGATCAAATTATAACCATATTATGGTAGCTGACTCGGGTTATATGAAATAACCTTTCTCATATGGAGTATCCTACCTATCCACCGTGTAGTATAGCAATGTTATAACACTTTATGTGTTATAAAACTATATAAATCAATGGGACTAAAAATGCATTTCTATCTTATTAATGGATAAGTTCCTAAGATAATATATTTCTTGCATTGGGATGAAATTAAAGGAATAATGTTTTCATGGAATTTTATCATCTCTCTTAATATTTGGATTAATAATGGTCATTAATATTTTATAAACAATAATAAAGAACAAATATGGAACAAAAAATGGATGGACTTTAAGGTACTCTTGCTGGAAAAGTATTTTCCTCATGATCAACTAGTGAATTTTGAGAGACAATTCTTGAGTCTAAGAAAAAAGAAAGATAAAAATATTACTTTGTATGAATCAAAAATTACAAGGTTATAAAGGAATTATATAGAAAATTTATGTAATTTTAATTGAAATATTGACTACTTCTTTGGTGGGCTTAAGCCAATTCATTAAAAGGCACTAATCTCATAAAATTTATCATCACTTGAGGACATAATATCATGTTGTATAAATATAGAGAAATAATTATCCATGTCTTATGGATTTAAATGGAAGAAAAATAAAAAAGTATGGTAGATAAAAATATTGATAAAGGGAAGAAGGAAAAGAAGGATTTTCCCTATTTGATAATTGTAGAAATAAACACCCTTGTACTTTCTTGAAGGTAATGTGATTTTTCTACAAGTGTATAAATAAAGAACACCATGCTCAAGATTTGTAAGGGAATGAAATAAGTTTATAATGTTAAATTATTTAACTATAAAGAGATAGGGTAATACAAAAAATTATTTTCTATAGTGTTAAGGGAATATTCTTTAGAAGAAGCTAAGTGATCAATGTAAATCTTATACTATTAAAAATACTGAAGTAGATTGATTAATGTTATTGTGTATTTGGATTCAAGAATTATTTTATAGAATTAATTTATCAATGATATTCTTTGTAAGATCTAGGACATTGAGGCAGTATTTTTCTATTTAAAAACATGGTTTAAATATCTTGTTTAGGGTTAATGAAAATTTTCCAAAGTGTATGAGGGACCTCAGGGGAGTTATGGGTGTTTAGAACATGAATGGAAGGGGAATCTGGGGAAATCTGTTTATGGTACACGGTTTGTGCGTGGTTAGTTAAACTCTGTGGTCTGCCCAAGAAAACTGTGTGCCCTTAGGTAGTGGCTTATTTCACGGCTAGAACATGGTTTTTAAACCATGTGACCAGCCCAGGTAAGCATGTAACCCAGCTTCATTTGGACAATGTCTTGTGCATGGTTTGCACACAGTTTGTCAAACCGTGTGGGTAAACCATGTGACCTAGTAATGTTTTGAAAAATAAAAAAAATTACACCTTGTGTTTTAGGTTCTAACTCAAGATTCTACTCTATTTCACCTCCTACAACCATATGGATGAACCCTGGTGACCCAATATTCCATGAGTTGGTTCTCCTTCAATCCTAATCTGTTTGGAGCGATTTCAGTTGCAGATAAATGATCCGGGTGAGTTTAATCCCTCTCATAATTATCTTTTTGTTCTATGGTTTTCATATTTATCTCCTCTCCATATGAACCTCTAAAAATTTCTTTTCTAGAAATATTTAGGTAGAGGCTTAATAGGGTGGTTGAATCAAGATCTAAGGCTATTATTAATAGCATGTTCGACATTAGATTCAAGGTTGGTGGTGTACACTTTATATCCAATAGTTTTTAGTTGATTGGTGCATATGAGTATCTATTATTGCAACTATATTATTGTTCATTGAATCCCATTGGTGAGTTTTTGTAAAATGAACATCCAAATGATGATTTGAAGTCCTAAAAATCCCCATGGGATGTGCTGAGGCTGGTTTGACTGATTTTGGCTTCCCATGTGGTGTAACTACATTCCCAATCCTATGAATTGACAAAGTCAAGTATGGAATTTATTCATTATAACATAGAGCCATTATTGAACATGTTAATTTGTCTAATTGGGCTGAGGACTGAATATTATTAGTTTTTCCTAGGGTTGATAAAGGTATAAGGGGTTATTTGGAATATATTAATAATGGGTTAATCAAGTAAAATGAGATTGGGTCAAAGGGGTTATTAATTATATTGTGATGCATAAAATAATTATATATATATATATATATATATATATATTAAATGATGAGTATGTTAAATTGAAAATGGAGTGTGAATTTAAAAACATGTAAAAGGGGTTTGTATATAGAAATTGTTTAATATATAGGACTGGTATATACATGGTAATTCTGGGGAATACCTAGTGGGTTGAATGTAATAAAGTTGTTTTTCAATGTCATGTAAGAATTGTACTTGAAATACACAAGTGAAAAAATATGCATGGGAAATTAGAATTGGGATAAATGGATATGTAATGTAAATGTTAAATAAGCATATGGGTTATGAGATAATTTTAATTCTCATTTTTTGTTATGGATTGTGATTGAAATTGGAATTTGTTTTTGGTTGTGGTATGGTATATGTGTGGTGAATGTAAAAATAAGCATGTGCACATGGATTGGTAGAGTGAGGTATTGACCTGACGCTCTATACCCATGAGTCAAGTTAGAATAAGGCTCTAAAATCAACCCTAAAATGAAAGGGTTAGAGAAGTGGATAGAGGATCTATTCCACTAATGGTTTCATTCCACCCGGACTAAGGCTTCGAGGTGAGAAAATTGTGATGTTGTGATATGTTATCCCTAGTGAGATAAGGAGTTGATTTATTCCCTTATATGTAGGGATTTATTGACTTGAACCTATGTGTAGAATATGTACGTTCCTAACCCATGGAACACATTATGAAAAGGGATTATGCAATAAAGATGGTAAGAATACTGAAAAAGGTAATAAAGATAAAAATAGTGTATGTTCATTTTGTTATCCAATGGAACCTGTGTTGTCCTTTTTTTATCTTACCATTTAAATCATATTTTCATGCACTATCTACTAGATATGATATTGTGTAGACACCATTGGTGGTATCCTACTAAGTTATAATCACACCCTACTCAGGTCAATGTTGGGTACTCGAGTAGACTTCATTGTTGCAAGTTTAGATATGGGAAACAACTTGGTGCTAGAGATTTGAGTTAGGATTGGGAAATGCATGGACGAGGATCCAGACATGGATTCATGATCATCTTCTGGATTCTGATATTTGTATTTATATTTGGGATTTATCCACTTGGCACTGCATCATGACATGATATATTGACTGTTGTTTATGATTTGAACCCTACTTTGGGATATGGGTTTTTATGCTTATTAATTAGTTAATTTATATTTTTTCTACTATTATATTTATTATAAATTGTATCTTACTCTAGTAATGAGGGTATAGTCTCCCCACATGACTTTTAGACCCTTTATTTTAGTTGTAAACCTCTGGCATACAAAGTGGTTCACTCGAGGTCATGTGGTGACCCGGATCAGGGCACTAATTTAGTGGCTTCCATGTTGGGGATGTTAAAAAGCACTATCAGAGGATTTTCCTTTATCTATTTATTATATATTAAGAATTAGGGATTGTATATTAGAGTCTAGGATGTTTTGGGACTTGGTAATGATCTTATTCATGGGACTAGCTAACCAATGTATGGGGGAAGAACCAGGTTACCCAGTGTGGGAGTTATTATTTTTTATGTGTGTTGTTACAATTGAATGATATTTCAACATTAGGTGATGCACATTTTTTGTGATGTAACTGATTTACAATATTTTTTTCATGGCTAGAATGGCATGTGGTTGTGAATTCATGCATCATTTTAGTCACCTAAGGATATAGGTGGGATTCAGAATGATAGGCACACATGAGATGGGTGTGTGGGGTATAGAGAGTGGAATGCATTTTATTTCCTTGGAAAATTCGATGAAAACGGATTCTAAAAGAGAGAGGTTTGGATACGGTCAGTAAAATAGTTAATGGATTTTCCCTAATAAAATGTGTAAATGAGTTAAAATAAGGATAGTAATGAGGTGAGAAATGGGGAATGTGCCTAAGGGAAAATATTTGTGTTGTGAAATAGGAAATGGTTCAAAATGAGAGTTTAATGAAAGGTCGTGATAAAGTAAATTAGTTACCCCATGTTGACCATGACCATAGCTAGGTATAGTAACAGGTTGTGTTCTATGTGTGATGATGACTGCTAGGCTATTGTGTGAAAAATGGGTTGTTTAAGGTTAACTGTATAAGTCCTTTTCCATATGTGGTTTAAACCTAGCGATCATTATTCCAAGTTCCTATTGAGGAAAATGTTTTGAATTTCAAAAGGATGTGTAATGATGGATCTTTTGGGCCAACCAGGTAATGGATATTCGTTGTGTTGTTTATTTTACCAGTGTGGACGTGGTATGGAGTAGTGAGATTGCCCTTATTTTAGACCTTAGATATGGGTTTTAAGACCTTTATGGTTATGATATATCACAAGAGATGTTCTTAGATTACCCATGGTTGGGTTGTGGCCTTTGGGTTGTAAATAATTTCTTGGCAATGTGATTGTGGAAGCCCTTATGGGTTGTGACCATTTAGAGTGTTTGATAGAACATGAGTATTGTTCCTAGATTTTGATAATCATGTGAGTAGGGAACTTGTGAGTTGTACTTTTTAATCTTATAGAGGGTGTTTGTATTGTAGTGTCGATGTATGCGTAAGATTACCTTTGGTGTGAAACCTAGATTAAATGGTCACATAGTGCGCTAGGCATAGTGAGTATGAAAATGGGGGTGAGGGTGTTGTTCTTATCATTGCTATGTTCATAACCTATTGTGTGTCATTTTGGAAGATGACCACTGGTTTTTTCTTTTTTTTACTCTAATGTAGAGGGAAGTTATAATTATACCTTCAAGATAACCTATGAGAGAGATCAGGTAGAGAACATAGTGATTTTGGTAGTGTGTCGCATAGGGGATGTCTTTGGATTTCTCAGTGGGACACAGAGAGTGTTACCCATTGCAGGTTTGTCCTAGAGTGCTAAGTGGAAGATTGATGGTGGGTGATTCAACCTGAGTTGTGGTTATATGTTGACAATCATGAGTAAATCATGGGTTACCTTATAGGAGGATAGCCTAGTGATGTGGATGCCTTGGAATAGGAAGCACATGAAGTTCCTCAGAGGTGTAATGAGTTCATAATGAGTGCCATCAGGTGTCTTTTAGTGGTATGGTAGTGTCCTAGTTTTCTCCTAAGGGAACCAGAGTACTTGTAGTGGGTAGTGTGAATTTTTTGAAGGTTTATACTGTATAGGTTTTTAACCTGTCTATTTGTATGACTATTATTGTAGGTATCAATTTCTTTTTTAAGAGAAAGATACAAGGGTCACTAAAGAACAATACGATTATTTTGTTTTGATGATGACAGCTGAGGTGAGGGTGGCCATGTGGATGATCTTGTTTGTATGAATGGATTGGTTTTTGGGTGAGATGTTGAGAATTCTATGTGTCCAATGAGGGTGACTACCCAAGATTCATGGTTAAGGGAGTGATTGGGTGTTGGGCTATGCTCAGGTAAATGTTGACTTATGAGAGACTATTGGTTTGATTGGTGTGGGAGATAGTTGTGCTTTGATTGTTAATAGTTAGGGAAAGTCCAAAAGAGATCGAGTGGTGTGGTGGAAATAGTGTTAAAGGATGGTTGGATTATGAATTATTAAAGAATTTCTGTGGGTATGTTGTGAGTCGTGGTTGGAAATAATGTTTGAGTAGTGGTGGTTAAGTGCGGATGGAATGTGTGCAGTGGTAATCTAGAGATCTGTGGCAGGTCATGGTGTCCCATGGTGGAAGGAAACATTAGTAATGGACTATTTGGTGGTGATGTTCTTCAAAAAAATAATTATCATACCTCAGTTAGTTATGATCATTCCCAACATCTTGAAATCATCCTAGGTATGTTGAGAAGCGTTGGATTTACGCCAAGTGACTTGAGAATATTTTGGTTGGATGGGGATATCATGGATTTTACAGTCATGGGGTAATATATGTAGAGATGGATGATGGGATGTACCACATCAATGTTTCTAGGTAAGGTCATCAGGATGGACTGGGAGTCAAAAAACATAACGGGTGTTGTTCAAAGAAGTCGGAATGGGCACTAGGTGTTTTTCTTTTTCTCATTCTATGAAAATCTAGACAGTCATGTCTAGGTTTTGGGGTTTGGATTATGATAAAGTGAAGGCTATGTGGGTTTTAATTCCCCATAGATAGCTATCGTAAAAACACTACTAAAGAGGGGAGTGATAAATCAGTCCTATATGCGGGGAGGATAACTTTGAGTTGATGTGGTGTCACTAGGATTCTAGTGAGAGACCTACAAGTTGCACATTGGGCTCCTTTGAATAAGGCTAGGGGGATCCTAGTTTATGGTGGTTGCGTGACCCAAGCGATGGTCTTAAGAATAGGGTAGGTCCAAATTATTCCGAGATTCCTATGGTAAATCCTATGAATAGGGATGGTAAGAAATAAAAATGGTTGTGGAAATAGAGTTTGGGTTATATAACTCAAACAAAATTTGGATTGGACTTAGGTAAGTGTCTTTGGGTGGTATTGGAATGCCCTAAAGATTGAGGGTACCATGTCCATGTGATAGAGTATCATGCCAGTGGGAAAGCAAAGTGTTCTAGGATGAGTTATCTAGGGATAACTCGACTTGTCTAGGAGAGGAAGGCATATGTGGAAATCCATAAATCACCTTCGGTCTATGTTTTGGGGTGATAAGTGAATTTCAAATTATGTAATGAGTTTGGGTGAGAACTATCCTTATTATTAGGTCTATTAATAGAAGTAGTGGCTCTGTGAGGATCTTTATTGGGGGAGGAGAAGCCCAATGATTTTTGGAGGGAATCAATGTCATGATAATGAAATTCTATTAGAAGTTGGGGAATTACCTTGGTAGTTCTGTTGGATGATAATGATGGGATTTAGGTTAGTAATATATTTGGGAAGGTGAAAAGGAGTATAGTTATATAAGTGGGATATGGGAGTTATAGGACAATTCAACTAGGGTGTTCCAACACGATATAGTAAATGAGAATGGATATGATGAATTGTGACCCACTTCTGGTTTGGTATTTATGGCTACAATGACTTTCCAGGAATGAAGTCGTACTTGAGTGAGGACATGTTGATCTTATTCCATGAATAGATAGTGTAGGAATGTAATTTTTGGAGGTCTCAATGGTAAGGATGGAGGATAGTGTAGGAAGAGAACCATAAAAGATAGGTTGTTGGTTGATGATGTGATCAGAGTTTCAGGTTGGAGGGGCTCGAGTGATCAACATTTGGATGAGTTGGCCCTAATAGTGATTGTTGGAATGAGTATAATGGGATGAATTCCCCAAGTTTTTTGGTTGAGTTTGGATGTATATTTGTGTAATGGGATCATCAGGACATGAGTGGTGGATTGACATAAGTTAGGAATTGTGTTTGGAAAGAATGTGTGATTCATTTAGGCGATATTGGGTTTTGACTACCATTAATGTTTTGAAAATAATGGAAAATGACTCCAAGTGATTTGGGTCATGAGTTGCGAAGAGGATGAGACTGATGGGGTGTTTATTGGTTCCTCCATAATTATATGATGTCTTGTGAGAAGTTTACTAATATTGTGAATTGGGAACTATTGTCTTGTTTTTTTCCAATAATTTTTTAGTGGTTGATGTATGGTTTAAATTTATGCTTCCTTTGAGAGTATCTGGTTTCGTGTTGTGGGTTTTGATGAGAAATTATTGTGGGGTAAGACTATTCCTTGGATAAACTTTTTTTGTAAACTTGTATTGTTCAGTGAGAATCATAGTAAATAAGAATTGATAGGCAATACTAGTGGAATGATCTCTTGTTTCAGAAGCTTGTTGATTCTCAGGAAGAGCATATCGAGGATGAGCCATTATAAGGTGGGGAGGTAGTAAGATCACAAACTTGGAGAGGTTATGACCATGTTTAAAAATTTGGTATCAATACCTTTTTAGGGTTAATGAAATGTTTATTGGGTGTATGAAGAGCCTTAGGGGTGTTTTAGGGGTCTGTAACATGAAATAAGGGGAGACCAGACTAATTTGTGCATGGCGCACGGTCTGCACACAGTTAGGTAAACCGTGTGGCCTTCCTCGGGAAAATGTATGACCTTCCCAGGTAACCATGCGAAACAACTTCCCTTATATAGTGGCTCGCACATGGTTTTTGCATGATTTTTCAAACCATGTAGGTAAACCATGTAGCCCAGTAAAGTTTGTAAAATTAAAAAAAATCCAACCTTGTGTTTTATGATCTAACTCAGGATTCTCCTCTATTTCACCTCCAAAAACCCTAGGGATGAACCCAAGAAACCAAATATTCCAAGAGGTGTTTATCCTTTGATAATAATACATTTGGAGAATCATCGATTTCAGATCAATGATCCATGTGATTCTAAATCCTCTCTTGATTCTATTTTTGGTTTAGGGTTTGCATCTTTGTTTCTCTCCATACGAAGCTCTAGAACCTTATTTTTTAATGAAATCTATCTTTAGGCTTTAGAGGGTGTTTGAATTGGGATCTAATTCTATGATTAATAGTGTGTTCATCATCATATTTTAGTTAGGTGGTCTACACATTATATCCCATAGTTTTTGAGTGGACTGGTGCATATGAGTATGTATTCTTGCTTCTCTCTTATTCTGCTTTGAATTCCATTAGATATTTTTCAAAAAATGGACATAAAATTGATTATTTGAAACCCTTATGATCATTGTGGGGTGTGTTGAGGACATTTTGACTGAATTGGACAACCCATGTGGGGCACTGACATTCCAAGACCTAGGAATAGGTAAATTCCAATTTTGAATTGGTGTGTTATAATATAGATCCCTGTTTGAACAATTAATATGGGTAGTGGGGTTGAGTATTGAATATTTATAGTTTTTCCTTAGGTTGATAAAGGTATAATGGGATTTCTAACATAGATTAGTAATAGGTTAATCTGGTTAAATGAGATTGGGTCAAATGGGTTATGAATTATTTTGGGATGGCCAAAAGATGTAGAATATATGAAATGATGATCATGTTAAATTATTAATGACTTGTGAATTGAAGAACATTTTATAAGGGTTAATATATCATAATTTTTGAATATATGGGATGTGTATATATATGGGATTTATGGGGAATACCTAGAGGTTTGAATATAATTAATTGGATTTTCTATTTGATATAAGAATTGTAATCGAACTACATAAGTTGAAAAATATGCATGTGATGTAAAAATGAGGCTAAATGGATAAGTAATGTAAATGGTAAATATGTTGATGGGTTATGGAATAATATTAATTCCTAGGTTTTTTATTATGATTTATATTTGTATTAGTTCTTTGGATTTGGTATGGTATATGTGTGGTGAATAGACAAATAAATATGTGCACATGTCTGGGTAGAGTGGGGTATTTAAATGAGGCTCTATGCCCATAGGTTGAGTTAGGGTAAGGTAATAAAATTCACCCCAAAATTCTTGGGTTACTAAAGGGGATGGAGGATCTATTCCCCTAGCAGTTTCATACCACACAGACTGAGGCTTTAAGTTGAGGACATTGTGATGTTGTGAGATATTATCCCTAGTGAGATAGGGGCTTTATTTATTCCCACAAACATAGTGATTTGTTTCCTTAGACCCATGTGTAGATGATATAGGTTCCTAACCCATGGAACACATGATAAAAAGGGATTATGTAATAAAGACAGTATAAATGATGAAAATAGTAACAAACATAGAACTATTGTCAGTGAATTTAGTTATATAATGGAACTTGAGTTATCCTTTTGTTTATATTACCATGTACTACATATTTGCATGCACTATTTACTAGTCTATATGTTGTTTAAACCCCATTTGTGGTGTCCTACTAAGTTGTACTCACACCATACATGGGTCACTACTGGGTACCCGAGAAAACATCATTGTTGCAGGTTCAGATATGGTCAAGGTCTTGGTTCTATTGAGTTAAGTCAGTTTTTGGATATGCATTGATGTGGATATAAAATTAGATTTGGGACCATTTTGAGGATTCTATTGTTTTTCATTATTTTTGGGTTTTATCCACTTGGAACTACATCATGAAATGACATATTTATTGGTTGTTGTGGTTTATACCCTACATTGGTAGAAGGTTAATTTTGATTGTTAAATGGTTATTGTATATTTTTTCTACTATTATATTTATTTTCTACTATGGATTACTCTCATAAAGAGGGTATTCTCTCCCCACATGGGTTTTTGACCCCAGCTACAAGCCGACTACCTCTGGCGTACGAGTTAGTGCACTTGAGATTATGTGGACACCTAGCTCGGGGCCCCTATTTAGTTGATTCTGGACTAGGGATGTTAAATTCTCATTAAAAGAATCACAAAATTTATATATATTATACTATATTGGTTTTTTATTTAAGTATTTGAAATATTATGTTGATTAGTACTATGAAAATTTATTCAGTGGAAAGATTGAATTTTTGGAAAACACATGATTTTTAGAAGATAACACATAATATGTTCTCAATGTTGTGATAATAATGATAAATATATGTTTATGAGATATTATCAAATACCTTGAAATTGGTATGTGATGAGGTTTTTTTGTTATCTTTTCTGGAGTTTACTGCATTATTGGATTTATGGAATATATTGGAAAACATGAGATTTTATTTTTGGAAGAATACATATTATCATTATATTTTTAAGGTAATGAAGGTACTCACATATTTGGTATGTGACCTTGAAAACTACATTATATTGTTTTTGGAATCTAATGTTAAGTTCATTTAAGAAATTTAGTTACCTTTATTCAAAAATATTTTGACTTTGAATTTGGTCAGCCATATTTTAGACAAATAATAAGGTTAACTATTTATGGAATGTTTTAAGTTGACCATTGTGTGTTACTTCATAACTTATCATAATGATTTCATTTTTGGAAAATAACTAGATACATGAGGAATTATTTTCATTACCTTATTTATCTAATTATTAGTTAAATTTAAATTTTAGTGCATCATGCATAAAAATCATTTTTAATATTCATTTCTTAGTGTAATAAATGAAGTGGGAATTGATAAAATCACAACCAAGGGATGAAATTATTCCTATGTAATAGAAATATATCATGTAATTATATTTTCTTTTTTTTCAGTCTAGATGGTAAAAGAATTCCTCAACACTAAGAAAATGATTTAAAAAAAAGGTTATCATAGTTCTATCTTTTATAATGAATTAGATGATCTCTTAAATTATCTCATATTTACGGTTTTTTGGAAATTCAATTTATTATGATCAATGATATATACCAATCACCATTATTATTTACACTTTTCTTCAATTTCTATATCACCACTTCCCACCATTGTTCTTATATTTGGAAACCTAGTAATGTGATTATTACAGATGACCTTCTTAATTACATTTCTATATTTTAAAGAGGATTTTTTATTAACCATTATCATGATATGATATTTAAATAAGGGTATTGTAAAATTTAAACCCCTGATTACTAAAATCAATATTAAATTATGATGACGTAATTTATTTAACATGGGTAGAATGTAACAACCTGAGATTTTAAATGAGGAATATCATGATTTATAGAATATATGAAATTAAACACTAATATTAGAAGATAATTTAACACCATGAGACTTTATAATATATTTATTTTTAAATAAATTCAATATCATCAAATTCTTATGATGCACACAACACCGAGTTTAAACAAAGCACAATTCTTTTTTAAAATATCATTATGTAAAAAAGACCATTATAACCTAGCCATTATGTTTTCAGATATGAATATAACTAACTAAATTATGATTTTTTTTTGTTTATACATGTATAAAATAAATTAAATGGTTATATATTTATTATAAATAAAATAAAAACAATTTCAATGAATTGTTTTTTTTTGAAAAACTATATTTTTCTAAAAGATGATTTAGTGTTGCTACGTATAAATAATATAAAGTTAATATTTACTAATATTATATAACATACATAAATATTTAAAATTAATTTGTAAAATCTAAATTTAAACTTATGTTTGGGTGAGTTTTTGAGTTTTTTTTAAAAAGATTGTTTTTTTGATGAATAGTGAAAAATACAAATTTTTATTGAAAAATTCATTTTCATTTAAATTATTTAAAATCTTAAATTGTATTTTAAATTTATTTTAAAGTAAAATTAGTTAAATTATATTACAATTTAACTAATTAAGGCCATTTTAATAAATCTCATATTGAATGATGAAAAAAATATAGTTATCAATGTATTTCTTTAGAAATGCAGTTTTTGATGCGTTAGCAGGTTTGATTTTAAATTGAATTCTATCACATATTTAAATTGAATTTACATAAATGGATTTAAAATCAGTAATCATAACAATTTACATTATATAATAATTTAAAGTTAATATTTTACCACAATTAATTGTGAAAAAAGTACAAATTAATTACCACAGTTAAGGTGAAAATGGGTTTACCAAGGGGTTAAACTGAGAATAAAAGGGTTAAAATGACCTAAAAAAGGATAGATACAATTTTAAGGAACTATTTAGACCATAAAACCTATAATGATTTATAATGTCCCATTTGGAACCTCGTGTTAGGTGAAAAATGTGGGTACACTTTATTCTTGTAAAAATTTCATCTATGCCCTCTCTCAACATATAAATGGCCCCCATAATCTCTTATTCACCCATACAAAAACCATTGGATCATAAAATAAATACCCATATCTCTTAATTAATATTCTACCAACATCCTTCTATCATTTTTTGATAATAAATTCAACCTTGGAAGGAGTTTGGTATAAACCTAAAGAAGTTTTCAAAAGAAGAGGTAACATTCTAAAATGGGGGTTTTTTTATTTATTATTCTGACCACGTCAAATATTTTTAAATCAGGATAATATAATAAAAATATAATATAAAATATAATTATATGTTATTATGCTTATTGCGATCTACCACCTCACGAAGCAAAGTGACTCATTTTCACTAACACATTATATTGAAGAAAATAAGGATAAATGTAATTAATATATGTGATATATAAGTTATAATAATGAATTAGTAAAGGTGATATATGATATAGCTTCTTTTTATTCCATTTTTTAGAAAAATGGAAACAACGTTACTTTTTATGTATGGCTTACCTTCTCTATGAATGGTGCAATTCGTTTTCTATCACAAAATTTTATATATTACTATAAAATATATATAATGAATATATATATATATATATATATTGTTTAAATAATTTTAAAAAATATGTACTTTATGTATCCATTATCAAAGTAAAATTATAGAAATAACCAAACAAAAGTTTACTTATAAAATGAAGTAATTATCATCCAAAATAGTGATTTTAATAATGAAGTGTTAATAAGAAGGTGATAGAATTTTATTAATAAATTATATATGGTATGATATATATGTGATTATAGTTATTTAATATATTTATAACAAACCTATATTTATCATATAGGATATTTGGACACAAATTAAGGAATTTTATCCTGAGGTAATGGTTTCTCATCTCACTTTTAATTCCGTGATACATATGACATATCCAATACTTATTTATTTTATGTGGTGTATATTATACCAATTTTATATATTATATCATGAATATATTTATATTTATGTTATTTTTTAAAGGGATTATGATTCAGATGTTAAAAAAGTGGTTAGAATTTATTTCAAAATGTCATTATTATTCAGGATTATTTATGTTTAAGTATCCATTATAGGAAATATTTGATATTTTTATCTAAAAAATAATATTTTTTATTATCATATGGTTAATGATGAACTTTTAAATTCATAGAACCATTTTACCTCTCTTTGTATCTTACAATGTTGGAGAAAATGTTTCTTTTAGAAAATATGACTTTATTTCTTTCTTTAGTGAAAAACCAATTTTCATCCAAATCCATGTTTGCTAATTTTTTTAAAAAAATTTAACATTAAAAAAATTATTTATAAAAATAATTAACTTTTCTTAATTTTTAAAAAATGGTTTGAATGAAATATTTTTGTTATTTTCCAAGTGTGGCACTTTTTTTACTTTTTTAAAACCATTTGAATGGAATGTTTTTAACTTATATGGTATGTATATAATTTACAACTTTTTGAAACACACAATGTTTTAAGGATTAATTTATAATTTTAAATGTTTATTTCAAAAGAAATGCATTTTCAAAATAATTTGTGAAATATTTTTTTTAAAAATGTTTTCAATGGGAACTATATATTTTCCTCAAAAATGTATTTAATTAAGTTTTTATAGTACATATATTCATTAATGTCATAAACCCTTTATTTTACATATGATACATTAGGGATATGTTTTATTGATTTAATATTTATTATTTATTTGGTTTGTTTATGATTAGTTTGATAGATAGTTTAAAATTTTATTATCATTCTCCATATTACTCTAGATGATTTATTATTACATTTTTTGATTAAGGGAAGTATTAACATTTCACATGTTATTTTTTCAATTCGAATTTTTTGTGTTGATATGTTTCAACCATTTCATATGAGAAAATAATTAGACTTATTTAGTGATGGATGGGTTTGGAGATTGCATATCCCCTCGATACTTTGATAGGTCTCATGAGAAAAATTAGTTAGCTAAATTAAACGGGTGTTTTCAAATAGTTTTAAACTTTCTTGTGAATGGTCTTAAAAATATGTTTAAGATGCATGTAATTATTCATTACCTCATTATGAGATAATTTATTGATGCCCATGTGAAGATTTGATTAGTTATAATATTCATATATACATTTCAGGCTAACATGATTATTTATGTAGACTGATTTGATCATCATTTATTCCTTCCATATTATGATCAATTTAGTTTTTAAAAAGCACATGTTTCAGTTATTTACATTTCCATATTTATTATGATTATTTATTCAAGATATATTACATTATACTTATACCCTTGTTGAGTATCTAAGACCACCCATTTCTTATTTTTTATTTCCCCCAGATACTAAGACGTGTTTTATGATTGATATGTAGGGGTATGATAATGTCACGTCCCGTCCCCTAGGGCCCATGTCGTAACTACCCCAAGTCCTCCTTCTACAGGACAGGGGATGGTGACTATCACCAAAGGCATAAATCCCTATAACTGGGAAGGCATTTCCTCTATAAAATGTAAACACACACACAACCAGAGTACAATCGGAAGCAAACACTAAGTAAAATAGTAAAAAGTGTGATGAAAGTACAAAGGGGCTAGAAATAAATGCCCAACAATAAAGTACAAGGAAAAGAAAAAACAACAGGAAGGTGTCATGCTACTCCTGGATCGTCCTCTGGAGTTCCTACCTGAAGGTTAGGTACAAATGGCCCCCTCAGCTCTTCACATCCGTCTGTCACCTCCTAGTACTGTCTCGTCGTGAAGTCCACCTCTGGGTACCGTCCATCTCTACAAGTCCAAACAATGATCAGTGATGTCTGTCGTCTGCAACCAACACAACGAGGTGAGGGAAAAGCTCGTGCAGGGGTAAGTATAATGATACACAGTAGGTACCCCAATACCCTCAAGGTCTCACTGAAATCCAACAAGGATAAACCCCAAATAAATATCTCAACAGATAACCTTTACTTAGGTATATTCCCATAAATATAACCTAAGTTATCAAGTAACCCATCTCAATCATGAGAAAAACACAAAGGTCATTGACTCAGCTCAAAAAAGGATTTTTATTCACGATGAAGAAAATACGGCTACTGGAGAACTCCTCCTCTGTCGAGTGAAATAGTTATGTATCGAATCCGAGGTTCTACTCACTAACCTTAGACTTCTGAGGTACTCCTCCTCTATCGAGTACCACAGGTCTACCACCCCAACAGAGTAGTGCTCCCTGTCATGGGTATGCTGCCCCAACATAGTATTGGTCCCCCTACTAGCCTACAGAGGTACTCCTCCTGTCGAGTACCGTGGGTCTGCCACCCCAACACAGTAGTGATCCCCACCATGGGTCTGCCACCCCAACACAGTAGTGCTCCCCACTGGGCTAGTCAAGTCACGCCGATACGAATCAGACAAGCAGTCATCAGGTCTCAACCAGCTACAAGGTCACAGTACTCCGTATGCTCATCTACGGGAGGATCAGCTCCACGAGCTATTGGTCAAAACACCATGTGTCACGAAGTTCCACAAAGAATTATCTCAAAGTACCACCTTGTCATAGGGGTCTCAACGCAATAGACGACGCGTCAATCGGACACCCGGTCAGTGTGTTATTAGCATTTTTTTTCCAGGGGTCCGGTTGGATTTTGGGTACAATCCAACCCGACCATGCTCAAACCACATCCAAAACATTTCTAGAGTATTACAAAAGAACAGTATCATCAAGAGGAATCCAACATAGTTGACGACATGTCAATCGGACGTCAGGTCCTTAAGTTATAAGCGTTTCCGCTCCGCGGTCCCGGTTGGTTTCGGGCTCAAACCAACCAAGACATAACCAAACTTCATCGAAAACTTCATTGTAATATTCCAAAATGACCGTCTATATCCAAGGAATCCTACACATCTGACAGTGCCTTGATCGGAGGTCCGTAGCTCATGATATGACCCTTTAACCAAAAACATTTCGAAAATAGGGGGTCTGGGCCCGATCCGACCAGGGTCGGTCTTCAGCACGATAGGGCATCGCCCGGACCGGCCGGTGCGGCCCGACAAATGTGGACCATGCAGCTAGCCATGTGTCTAGCCGACCAGGGGTGCTAGCGGCACCTAGTGCGGCCCACCCTAGCTGCTAGTCTAGGGGGGGGGGGGGTTACACCCCCAGTTTCTTCGAAACGGCCGGCCATGATGGCCGACCCATAGGTAACCGCGTGACCCCCTCAGGTCCCACATCTTGGTGGAACCGGTGGCTGTCATAGCCAGCTGCACTTCCATATACACTGAGGTCTTATTCCACAACTTTGTTCAACCGGTGCGTCGCGACAGCACCGCGCACCACAACCGCGGCCCACCCCGGCTGCGACCCCTGTAGCTCTGGCGCGGTGCGACGGGGCCGTGCCCCTCCACCGTGGCCCTCCCCAGCCATGGCCCATGTAGCTTCGGCATGGCATGATGGCACCGCGCCCCTCCACCGCAGCCTAGCTAGGCCGCGATCCGGCTCTACTCCGCGGGGCACGACGGTGTCGCACCTTTGTGGTGACCCGACAATCATGTGTTTCCGATCTACTCATGGTCAGCCTGACGCTGGCCGATTCTTTGCAGTCCGCCTCCATAGTCCACAAACAACAAACGATAGGGGAAGGTTCGGACCATGTTCATGCAGTTTGAGACCTTCCTCATCAAGATGGTAACATGCGGCCAAACGAAACTCAAGAACTGAATAACGATGATGGACGGTTTTAAAACTTAAACATAACAACCCCTACCACAAGGTTCGTCGTTCGTTGATGATATCACGAAAGGGTGGACGTCAGATCCCTGATGTTGTCACAATGGAGGCGATTAAGATGACGATGATCGTTGGTATTTGTCGCTTTTGAAAAGGCCTTCGATCCTGACTCAAGCATCGTTTGTTGGAGATCCGTCGGAAGGAGAACCATTCTTCATGGAGGGAGGGAGCTCTTCTATTTCTCCAGGGATTCTCCACACAATATTTGCCCAACCAAATATTAAAACGGGATTTTCCCCCATCATAACAAACTTTCCATCTCAATTCAAATTAATTAAATCTCATTAATTAATTGAATAGTTGGAAAATATTAAATGATGAGAGAGAGATGGAAAGTGGAGAGGCTCCACTCTAATAAATGAGTGGAGTTGTCATGTATTAAAGAAGGGGTGAGTTATGGGGATTTCAAGGGGGTTATGGGGGAGTTGAGGAGTTAGGGTCAAGTGTGGGCCCCACCACACTAATATCCACACATGGGTAGTTAGGTGGTTATGGGCCTCACCCCTAACTCCCCCATGTATGATATAAACCACCCTCCAGAAATAAAAACATCAAACACATATTTTTATTTATTCCTTAAAAAAAAACTGAAAAACTAACCTCTTCTCCCATCAAACTAAAATTACGGTAAAGGTCCCCTTAAGCAATTACCGGTGCTGTGAGTTCATCAGTGCCTTCATATTTCAATTCTGAGCACTGATTGAAAAGATAGAAATACCCGCTCATTCTTTTATTGAACGTACCCAAGCTAAACTTCAGAAATTGATTTCGGGTACACCATGGCTCAAAATTAGGTGCCGTCAGAAGCCACAGACTCTTAAAATTTCAAATTATTTAAGAAAAAATTTCCCTTGAAATTTCTAGGTCTTTACAGCTAAGGGAAATAATGACATTCTCGAAGAAAAAACTGTGTATTTTATGTTTCAAATTTTAATTTTTATATTCAAGTGTGTATCTGGGTTACCTGGAATAGAAAACTATTCTGTCATTTGGGATGTGATTTATTTAAACTAGTGCCAATGTAGTAATGAATCCACCGTCTCTGGGCTATTAGGGTGAGGATCATTACAATAGTCCACACAAACACACAAGTGATACTATCATTTTCAATTTTATTAAAAAAGGATATGAAAAATTATATGATATAAACATAATAACATGTCCTCATATAAGAAATACTGATATTATTAAAAAATATGGTTAGAATAGAATTGAAGGTTATAGAACAAGAAGTTATATGAAAATACTCGGTTAAGACAATTACCTCTTCTATGATGAATATACTTTTGATATATCCTTGAGAACCCCAGGTATAGTCTTTTAAGAAAAAAAACACCTCTATAACATAGATAAAGAAGATAATAGGTGGGTTTTTAGGGTTTCATTATGATAAATGGAGCAATATGGGTGAGTAGGAGAGGAGAGGGTATGTACTTTTATATGAGAGGGGAGGGTTACCCTTCTTATTACATAAAATATGAAATTAATATAAATTAATTATCATATTCATGTTTCTAAAAATTGATATATTTAAAATATATGATATAGATAAGTATAAAAACTCTTATATAATAATATTTATACTCATTTATGTTATGTTTTTTCTCTTATTTCTTGATTTTATCCTCTCGTAAATCCTATTGATGATTACCACGATATAAAGGTTTTTGACTCTTTAGGGGTCATGAATGTCACTATAAAAGAAAATACAAATAAATGGAAAATGGTTAATATGATAAACCATATATGATTCTATTATAAGATGATACTTTTTTTATTAATTTTAAATCATTTAATTAGTTGTTAATTTTCATAAATTTCCATTAATGGGATTTTTGGGACTATTCACATAATTGAATGTAAAAAATCAGTAAAATAATTAAATTATAAAATAAAATATTATGAAATCACTAATTTATTTAGAGGTAAATCCCTGGTCAGAGACCAGGATGCAGTTTATTAAAAAAATAGAAATGAGTTACAAAAAAGCGGAATGATGGTATCTTATTACAATATCATTCAAAGTGAGGGAGAAGATAAACTAGCAAAGTATCACTCCATTTCATATCTTGGTTGAATCCTTTGTTGGAAAGGCCATCCGCCACAATGTTTTCTTCACGATACGTGTGGGTGGCAATGAATCTGATTTCAAGAAGATAATTCAGTCAGTTCAACCAACATGCGGTAAGAGGCTAGAAAAAGTGGATCACCCCATTCCAAATAGCATACACAATGGTGGTGGAGTTACTTTAAATCATGATGTTGTTTCATCCTTTAATATTGAAAAAAATAATGGTCTGAATCACCACCATCATTTCCACTTTTAAAGTAGAGTCATTGCCATAACTCCCACTAAAGCATCCATGGCATCGTCCGAGAGAGTCTCTGAAAATGGTCGCACATCCTGCAGGACCCGGGTTTCCTCTGGACGCTCCATCTATGTAGATCTTGATCAATCCATGAATCGGTGCTTTCAAAAAAACCTCAAGAGATTTCTTTTACTTAGTATATATGCCATAGATTTTGAGACATTGAAGAATCACAAAGTCCCTAACCGAATTATCTCAGTGGGCTTTCGGAATTAGGGCTTCTTCCTAAATGGAAATAATAATCCTCCTCCGACCTGCATTAAAATGAAATCATTTAACAATTTTGGACTCTGAATTCCAAATATGGAATTCATTTTTAGAAATTAAATTCCTATAAGTGTAAGAAATTACTTTTAAAATAACCCCATATTACCCGATGAAAAATATTTTTCTAGAGAAATGCATTTTAAGTATAAAAAATTTTCATATAAAAAAAGTAATGATCATTTAAATGAAATTAATTGGATTAATTTTAATCAAAAGGAACTAACGAAATTTTGAAAACAATTCAAAACTAAATGGTACATTGTAAATATTTTAATGAAAAAGAACGTTTCCAATAAAATATGAATTCTTTTACTATTTATTGTTTTTTTCAAAAACCCAAAATTTACTCTAAGATAATTTTGATATTATAATTTAAAAAATGAAATAATTTTTGGAAATATAATTTCTAAACGTTTTATAAATTAATTATAATAATTTTTCATAAAATAAATAAAAAAACATTTTTAAAGCATAAAATAACCTCACTAAAAATTGAGTGATAATTTTATACGCATCAATGAATACATTTTCATTTATTATGATATATATATATATATTCATAATGAGGATTAGACTATTCATACCTAATAATTCAATGACCAAGTTATAAAAATTAGATTAAATTATTATATTTCCTAGTCCTAGAATCTTGATGATTCTTTTCTTTTACACAATCAACCAATTTATTATTTTAAAATCTCAAGTTATTAAATTTTCATCCCATAATAAATGAAAAAATATCTTATATATACATGTGGACCACTAACTCCATGTAGCAATGTGTTTTTTCATTTTTCTTCCTCACAAGGCTAGTAATTATGATGGATTTAGTAAAAAAGATATGTAATTTAGGATATAATTATTTATCTATACACTTTAAATAATTTTTAAGACATATTGTGCACACATGTGGACTACCACCCCCACAGATTTTAAACTTGTATTTAATGTATAAACATGATATGTTTTCTGTATTAATATTCTTGATATGATATAATGATGAACCCTTTGACCATAGTTGACCTACTAAAATTCTTTTGGGATTATGAACCAAACATCCTAAAAAATTTTGGTGTAAACATAACAGATTTAGTAAATAAATAATACATGGTAATAAATTAAATAAAAAGAATAATTAATATGGAATAAAAAAAATGTTCTAATGATATTTAAAAATAGTATAAATTTATTATTCAGGAGTTAGAGAATGTACAAAATGATTTAGTTCTCAAGGTAATGAAAATTCCGTTCAAAAAATAGATTTAATGTATTCCTTTTGAAATCATTCTCCTTTATGTCCATTTTTGTAAAATGAATCAAGAATGGTCTTATTTTTGTTTGAAATATTTTTAAAGGTCATATTCAACTACTTTGGACTTTCATTACAAATAAATAAATGGAATCAATTGAAATTATTTTTGTATGTGTCACTTTTTACTTTTTACAAAAGTATATAAAGAATGTTCTATTTTATCATATACGAAATGAAGAAATCTTCCCAATGTGAAAATATTTATTTTATTTTAAGATTCCATTATATATAACCATTTTTATTTTCAATGGAAGGAATAATTTAAATATTCTATAAATGTTTTATTTAAAATGTTATGAAAAGAAAGAGAAAATTTTCTCATACTTTCAAAGAATGTTTCAATTGTAATTCTAATGGTATTTTCAGCTATTTCAACAAAAATTTATAATTATTATGCTTCAATTGGGATACCATTTATTAATAAAAACCACCAAACCTCTCAGGATAAATTATGATCATTTTGTTTAATTTTATGATTGTGGAAAATATTTACATTATGTAGGAATGATTTTAATATGAATTTTTATACTGATCATGTATTGAATTTTTATTCATTTATTCCATATAATTAGTGAATTTAACTTTTTAAGTGACATACGAGGCTTGTTATAACCAATCGATGAATTTATTGGCATAAATAAACAAACTATCTTGGGTATTTAGTTTATTCATATCCAATTATTTATGATCTCTTAGTTTGAGAAAGTATTTTAATGATGTCAGGGCACATGGAAGTGACAGTATGATTATTATTACCAATATTATTCATTTAACCAATATAAAAATAGTTATTGTTATATATGTGATTATTTATACTTTTATCCTTATAGATACTTCATGTTATTTTTATATATGGTTTTACATAAATATTTTGATTTCACAAGGTATGTAAATAAGAATACAATTTAAATGAAAGTTAATGGCCTTTTATTAGTAAAAATTTTATTTCTCGGAATCATTTTCATGTCTTTTAAATAAATCTTCCTGAATTATGAATCTTACTTTATGATTTTTTATGAAACATATTACAAATAAAATTGGGAAAAGAAGCTTATATCAATTGTAAGTGATTATTTTCAGCTCAAATAATATTATGAGAAAAGGAAAACATTCATATGTATTTTCATATTTTTAATGGATTTATGGTCTTTAATTATTCATATATCACGTATAGAGATATTTTTTGCATGTCCCAAATTTTCAAATGTTTTAAATAGGTCTTAAGGTTGACTAAGAACTATATCAAGGTCTATCTTCCCTCTCTGGGGATCCATATATAAGAATGTGATTTTTTTCAAATGAAAAATGAATATAAAATTTATTAATATTATTTTTGTGAAAAAATAGACTTTTATAGGATGTTTTTACATTGTTTTGAAAGTATTTGTTATGTAAGGGGTTTCCATAATTATATAAAACTCTAAATAAAGATCCTCAATATGTATGAAAGTGAGAAGAATTTTTTAAAACATGGAACCTTGGGATTTTTATGTCATGGGGCATTATAAGGGGCATCAAAGGAATGGTTTAGATAAATTTAGTGGTTAGGGTTATTACACCAATAACATTTTAAGAATATCAGATATCATCATGGGTTAATGAGTACATTGCAACCCAATCCTTTTATATATATTATTAGATCATTTTTAGCATAAACATCTATTAATTAAAAACTAATATCATATGTCCTCGTATATTGGGAGGACTTGGTTCATAATAAATTAATGTGAGACTAAAATAAATATTATTTATTTTATTATACATAATGAGATACTAAATGATTTCAATATTATAAAAATGTATAAGATAACATGGGGAATACATAGACAAAAGGGGTAAGATAAAAAACCCAATAAAGGAATAAACATGATAAAGAAGAATAACTTTTGAGTCAAAAGTATAAAATGATATCACAAAAGAAAAGGATAAAGATTTATCACAAGAGAGAATAACATAAATAACATTTTATCCTAATATCATTGCATTATAGGAAATGATTCTGAAACAAAAAACATTACATAAACATGATTGAAGGGTATCTTCCTTGACAATATCACATGGTGGAAATAGTACTATAATGTATTCGTTTTACTACATAATCCCTTACATGACATATCATGAGACTGAAACATTACCTAATTAATTTGAGTGTTATCTAGGTGCACCCATAATAACATGTTTATGATTTTGAGTTCCAAAAAATGTAAATTAATCACAAGAAATAAACTTAATAATTTCACATGGAACGAAAATTATTGCATAGTCTTGTTTCATATCATAATGAACAGAAATTTTATAATGAAGGAATTTGAGAGATGAACCTAATGTATGAATTACCCTATTATTGTAATGGAGAAAAAGATATATATATATATATATATATGAGAGAGATATATACATATTTTAGACGAAATCCATAACATCAGACATTTTCATCATTGATGAAAATCTCATTAAATGATTATATAGAATATTTATTGAAGAAAATAACTTTTTAACTTTGAAATCACTCCTTCAAAATATAAGAATTTCAAAAATATTATTAATATAATAATTATGAAAAATTAGAAAGAAATCACAAAATAATTGAGTGTTCATGATGGAAGGTAATTATGTAGATTATGCATAAGATAAAATATATATATATTTTCACACAATTGTAAAAAATTAAAAATTAAATTTTTTAGAAAATGACACTAATAATCCATTAAATCTATTTTTAAAAAAATTCAAGAATGGAAAAAAATATTTAATAAATTATTTTGATAATGCTAAACACATTTTTGAAATCCTTTTTTAGAAAACATGGATTTGGATGAAAAAATATTTTCAAATGAAGAGAGAAATAAAGCAGGTTTTCTCTAAAAACATTATCTCAATCATCTTATATACCAAATAGAGGAAAGTGGTAATACTACTTGAAATTTTAATGAATAACCATAGGATAAAAAATATATTGGTTTTAATACTGAAATATCAAACACCTATGACAAAATAGGATTCAACATAAACAATCCAAGATAATAATGAAATAGTAAAATAATCCACCACTAATTTGGTCACTTTTTAAATATAACCCCCATGAAATAAGTCAATTAAAATGACACTTTAAATATCATGAATATGAAGGTATTCATTATATAAAATTCAAAGGGGGAGTATATACACAACAAAAAAATAAATTAGTGGTGAATATGGAATATTTCTCACACAAGTAAATGTGAGATGATAAATCCCTTAACACTTGATAACATTCATGTCAAATTCAATTGGATGAAATAATTTAAATTGAAACTGAAATTACCATTAATTGTTAATTATTCATGTTATTTCATGTAATATAGGTAGAATATACACCATATAAAGTATGTTGGTGCAAAATATTAAAATATTCTTCAACAAAATAAAATTTAGAAAAAGTCCCTTATGAATTATGAAAATGTATTAATAAAAATCACTTGAAAGATAAATATAGTTAATTTTATGGTAAAATAGAATTATTAATAATAATACCTGATGTTATATATTCAATTATAATTATATAATCCATTTAAATGAAATTTGGTTCACAAAATATCATGTGCCTCAATGAATAACGTTTTGAGATGAAAACCCTTACCTCAAGTCCATAATTGTTTCATCTGTACTTTATATCCGATATGATAAACTAAAATAAATTATTTTTTTCATAATTTTTTGGTTTAATACCTTATAATTTAATCATTTATTTCATTTATTTTAATTTCATATTTAATTACATATTCGGCTATGTCCACATTGGGTGTTTTTGGGATGCTGAGTTCATAATTTCAAAAAGGTATCAGTGTGTTGACTATGGGGAGAGTGGTAATTATTAAATAATCTATAAAATAGTAATCAATAAATAATTATCATTTTAATATATAATTTATAATTTTAACACTGACCATGAAAAATAGTAATAAAAAATGAAATGTATTAAAATCGTGAAGACAGTAGGTCGTATGTACGCATTGGTAACATTTAAAATTTTCAAATATCATGATGTAAAGAAGGTAAATGTTATTTTTTATTTCTGTAATTATTAATATATTATAAATATAATAATATTTCATTAATAACATTGCATATAACATCCATGTGATGTGGTAATAAAAACTAAATCACATTGCTTAGAAAATAGGTAGTTTGTTAAAAACATGAATGATACTATAATTTTTTAATGGATGATAAGGTAAGAAGGTATATTTGACACCTTGAAATTATAAAATAATAAAATTTTATGTTATAGAGTATGTGACATGAAACATTGATCTTAAATAAATCATAAAATATATTTATTTTAAATTAATCTCTTCAATAACATGAAAAAAAAGAAACCATTGTTTTAAGTGAACCACAATATAGTATACAATTATACCCAAGAAATAAAATTAAATGTTATGAATATTAATAAATAATATATTAAAATCATGGTTATATATTTATTTTAAATAAAATAAGAATCAATTGACAGAAAATGAAATGTTTTCTGAAAAAATAATATTTTTCTAAAAGACGAATTAGTTAATATTTGCACACCTATTTAATAATTTATTTTTAAAACCCGTTAGAAAATTTAATTTATAAAATAATTTTAATTTTTTAAATCAGAATATAAAAATTTTCATAGTGTTAATTTGTTTTATTTGTCTGAAATATTTCATTTTTCAAGGAATAGTAAAAAATAATGAATTTTAATAAAAGATTTCACTTTCATAAAAATTATTTATATATTTAAATTATATATTTATTTTTTAAAAGTAAAATTAGTTAAATTTTATAAAAATTATTCCAATTTTGGTCATTGGAATCATTTTAATATTGAATTTAGATATAAAAACTTTGTAATCTTTTGAACATTTTCTATTTAATAACCTTATTTCCCATCTTGTCTATTATATTAATTTTAAATTAAAATTTCAAACCTATATTAATCGAATTTGGAAAAATAAATTACATATTTAGAATCACAGAAATTTTCAATTTTAATAAGGTGAACGTAATTTTTGACATGAATTAATAGTGAAATTAATAAAAATTATTCACTATGTTTAAGGTAAAAACTAATTTACCATTGGTTAAACTAAGATGATAAGGTTTTAAAACGAAATAAAACCATTTAAAACACTAGTTGGATGGAAATATTTAGACATTATCTCTTCTATGTTAGAGAATTTCCCATTTTCATGGATTATTTCATGACAAAATAGTGGATATGATTGAATCTTTTCAAACAATTACAAGTGTTCCACTCACCTCACTTATAAAAGGCCACCCCTCTCCTCCTCACTTCACACATTAAACCCGTTTTCAGTGAATACCTTACCATATATATTCCAAAATTACCCCCTCTCATTGTAGAATCCTTAATTTGGGCAGAAATCCATCTTAATAAGTCATTTAGGGAAAACCTAAGGAGGATGCCCGTAGAAGAGGTTGTCTTCTTCAACAATAATTTTTATTTTATATCCTATTCAAATTACATAAATTACTTTTGAAACATACTGAATTAATATTATCAGTATATTGAATATTTAGATATTTTTTTATGTTAAGGTAGTGACCTAAAACCACATCAAATGGGTTACGAAATCATTATTTGTGTGTACGGAAGACTGTCGCCACACGAATTAATGTCATTCATTTTTTACATTACCAAATCTAATTGTTGGGATTGATGATGTATATAAATTATATATATACATATATATGTGATATTTATAAAATAATTATACCTCTGAATTCATTATATCATATATACCTTTTTACATTCCATTCCATTGGGGATATGATTATGTCTCTTGTGTGTATGGCGTACTACTAACTTGGGAAGTGATGCGATTTGTTTACTCTAACTCTTTAAATGGAAAGTGATAAAGATAAAGTTTATTAATATATGTGATATAAATGAAAATATTATGATATTTATGACATATTTATATTTCTACTAATATAATATATCCTTTTATTTCTTAGGTTAAAAAATGATGATTCCACTCGTGTATGGGTGGACTACGACCTTCACAAAGTGATGTGACTCATTTTTCATCACAAAACCACATGGTTGATATATATAAGTATATAATATGATATGTTTTTATATTATGATCAATATGTAAAGATAAAATATTACTTACTTTCTTTCCATAATGATCATTGAAAAATTGAAACGTTTCACATCCAAACGTATGACTTACCATCTCTATGATCATAAGGTAATTCATTTTTCAAAAACATAATTCTTGATTTGTATTAAAAATAAATTTTATGTATATATATAATAATAATGAGATTATTATTATTCTTTAAATGATAGAATTATATAATATTCTTATGTACCATATATTTTATAGCGATACACACATTAGAAAACATGGCAATTAACACCCAAAATAATGAAAATAATGAAAATAATGAAAGATTTTTAATGTATGATAATATGTAATAAATAGAAAATATATTTTATTATATGTTTGAATATGATTATATTATAAAATAATAAATTTTCTAAAACCACTATAATATATTTTTAGCATGTTCAACCAAAAGGAATCTTGATGTAATAGATTTTATCAAAAGTTCATTTCATTGAGTCATATTATAACCTAATGAACCTAATTTTTTTATATGGTATATATAATTTCCCTTTTAAATGTTATGTCACGATTCATTAAAAAACTATGCTATTTTAAGTTTCTATTTTAATTATTTCATTTTATGGAATTTGACTTGAATATTACCAAATGTTAAAGAATTTCATAACTCAATTTCTTTTAAAGATTTTTTAGGATGTTTAGTAAAAACTATGGGATCTAGATTTAGTAAAACATGTTTTAGGGAACATAACCATGTGATAGAAATTGAGGACAATTATACAAGAATATCCAAATAATTTTTAATAAGATATTATATGGTTTTTCCCAGCAACACACCGAAATCATGATACTACAAGTGGATGTGACTCTAGAATAAGGGCCCCTAGAGGTAATTACTTAAAAAAGTAACATTGGATGTTACTTGATCACCACTTTTTGATCAACTATGGGCATTACTTCACGTCTAGTTTGAAAATCCATAGGTACATGATTAGGATAACTCACATTTTCATTACCAATAATTATAAATGATTTGAATAAATTATGAAAATAAATGACATTAGTTAAAACTAATATGTCTCAGATTGAAAATAATATTTCTCAAAGGGATAGGAAATGTTTTATGTGTGAAATGAAATATCATAAATAAATGAATTTTCAAGGAAAATTGGATAATACTATGGATGGAAATAGAAATCATACTAGGGATCCATTTATATTTTATTGTCTTAATTGTGGAGAAACAAGGCATTATCTGAGTCAATTCCCCCATTTAATGGTTAAATACTAGACCAAGGAAGAAAATATGTTGAAATAAAATAGTTGAAGTGTCTATTGGGATTCCAAACTTATATAATATATGTATTTTTACCTATGAAATTTTTTATAAGAATCATGATACATTTAAGGATTGTGTTAAATTTTAGAGTCATATTTGTGTTCATTAACTTAAGAGTTATGGATACCATCATGGTTTTAGGAGTTTAATATTGATCATATGTTCAAAGACATAAACACCCATTTTATGTTTAATGTGATGGGAGTCTACCAAAATTTATGATATTTTGGGAGAAATTTATGGAATGTTTATGTTTTACAAGAAATTTAATTTGAGTAATAATGCCTTCAAATTTAATAGACATAAAATTAATGTTATTGATAACCTTTAAGCTTTATTTGATAATTTTTAACATTCTAATAATAGTTAAATAATATTTTTTTTACTTTTTGGAAAACAATAAGTTTATTCATAAACAATTTTAAAAAGGTTATTTAATGATTAATCTTATTTCAAATTTGTCTATAATCATTTTTGGGAATGTTATAGGAATTATATTAATATAGTGTAGAAAAAGGAGAACCTGCATGTTGGGAGAAAACCCATCTTGTTCGGTAAGGTCATGGGGCATGAACCCATGATAGAAATAAAATAATGGTTTAACTCCTGACTCTCTCCTATAAGATGTACATGTTAATATGTTATTTTTTATTTAATTTTTTTGAAAAGTAAATATTAATGATGTAACAACCCAAGATTTTATAAGATATATTCCTTTTAATTTATTTCATATCTTCTATTGTACTATAAACCGAGATTATCTTGCATTATACGCAACACCATATTAGTTTGTAGTATACGCAACAGTAATCTTGGATCATGTTACACACAATTTCTAGTTTGTTTAATAGATTTATTCTATGCAACATTGAGTACATATATATATATATATTCAATGTATAAATGAAATATGGTTGGATTTTTTTATATTAAACAATAAAGGAGTATTTCACTACACGAAACCCTGACTTGACTTGCATTACACGCAATCGCGACCTTCCTTGATAGCTGTGTTGTACGCAATACCGGGTTTCACTAAACGATGATAAATAATTATAATATTATTATGAACTAGCCATTATGAATAGTATAAACAAAATTTTGAATTTTATAACATTATTATTCATCTTACACATTTTCTAGAACATGGTATAAGAACAAAATAATTTTTTCGAGTAAAATAAGTATTTTCCAAAAAAATTCAGTTTTGCCGCCTTTTGATGGCGCGCCCACATTAAATCTAGTTTTTGACATGTTTATAAGCTCAATTTGACAAAATAAAATTTTTATTTTGAATCAAGATATAAAAATTTACTTTGGAAAATTTTTTCATATTATTCTGATAACTTTCATAGTTTAAGGAATAGTAAAAACATGATATATTTAAATTAAAAACAACTTGTTTCATCATAATAATTTATATGGTTAAATTAAAATATTGAATGGTTTTAAAGTATAAATAGAATATATTTTTACCTTTTAATATAATGGATGTCATTATAATTGATTTTACATTGAATTCATAGGTAAAATCATTTCAATATTTTGCAATGTTTTAACTATTAAAACTCATTTTCTTAACAATGAGATTAATTTTAAATTAATTTATGCAATTTATATGATTTGAATTAGGAAAAATGGACCCCATATTTGGAATCTGCAGGTCCAAATTATGTTAATAATATATTTTTTATTTTTAGGCATTATGAATAGTAACTACGGTAAATTTTATTTACCATAGTTAAACGTAAATCAGGTAATTAAAGGTAAATATAATATTATAAAATTACCCTAAAAATTGTCTTAATATAATTGGTTGATTAAATTTTTCCATAAATCATACTTGGGTAGAGATAGAATCTTATGGAACCCACTTTTATTTGATTATGACCTTTAGTTTATTTTATTTAAAGGAAAGTTAAATATGTCTCACTCAAACTTTAATAATTAAAGTATTTTTAATATAAGGATATACAGAATATAAATTCGGTTATAAATACTAATTTGAAATATAAAATGTTTTTATTTATCATGGTAATTTATTTGTAATTTTTAAGAGTTATTTAATTACCATATTATCTTATACATTAATGATGCTGAAATTATTTATTTAGTGAAAAATAAAAAATATAGTTTTTATTGAAATAGTAATACATATAAAAAGGCCCCAAAATCTGAAAAAAACTTATTGGTAGTGTATATATAAACCCTAATCATAAATTGGCCTAATTTTGGACCATTTAGATCCTTATAAAGGCAATTACGACACTTATATTATTTTATTTAAATGATTCCAAAGTTGTCTTCTTCAAAATTTAATAAATATAACAATTTACATGTTGTAATTTTAAGATGATAAATTAGAGTACAAGTTTTAATATAAAATATATGAGATTTATCTTCATAATAGGATTTTATTTTTAATTTTTATGCAAAAAATATGTATATTAAATAATTATACAAAAATGTTGTACTAATTATTTTATTAAGAGATATACCAAATAAATGGTTTTAAAAATATTAAAATAAATATTATATGAACTATTTAATGAGATACACGAATTTTATAGACAAATCTGACATGTTAGTAATCTATTAAATATATTTTTTAGAATATATCCTCTGTGTGGATTTTATTTAAATTAAAATAATTGAATAGTGTCAAAATTGACATTATTGTTATTTTAAACAAATAACATATTATAAAATTGTTTAAAAATCACAAAAATATTTAAAAATTATAAATTTAAATTTATATGGTAGAAAATGTCATAAATTATCCAATTATGGAAAATTTACAACACATAAGTAATTATTTATAACAATTTAAAAATTAGAATCTTTTTACCACAAATAAAATTAAATAGATTAAATAAGGATAAATCAAGTTGATAATGTTTAAAATAAATTCCCAACATGTCTAAATTTTATTGTTCTATGAGATTACAACCCTATATCTTCTAATATTCGTATTTGAGTCATTTTTGGAGGTTTTAATGTGAGGTTGAATTTATTATTAATTAATATTTCTTATGTTACCAAAGGTGCCCCTCTCCTCCCTTATAAAAAGGGCACCCATCCCTCTTCTATTCACACCATTTGAGCCTTTAAGCTCAGCCAACCCCTACCAATTACTCTTATAAACCTCTCTATTTATATCATATAGGTTTTGGTCATCTCAAAAGACTAACTCTAGTGCCCTAAGAAGAAGTTTAAAGGAGGTGCGTTGAGGAAGAGGTAATCTCTTCTACTGACTCTTTCAAGTTTCTTTATTCTTCTACATATTCTTCTTTAGTTGTTTCATTATAAAGTAATAAAATAAGTATTAATTATATACTTATATGTTATTATAAATATGAAATAACCATATTTCACCTTTTATCCATCCTACGGAAAACGAAATCACCGCGCGTGCGTACGTACGAAATACTGTCTCCACGCTGTGGTGTAATCTGTTTTCCACCACCACCTTATTTGGATGGGTATAATGGTGTAAAAAATAACTATATGTGGTTATTATAAAGTCATACTGATTCTGAGATATTATATCATCCACTGAAATTCCCTTCAATAATTATGGGAATGATATCATCGCTCGTGCGTATGTACGAATTACCGTCTCCACGACGTGATGAGATTAATTTTGCATATTAACAAATCAAAAATGATTATAAAGTATATATAATAAGTAATTATGAAATATATGACATATTAATGATACTGGATTTATGTATATGTTATTTGGTTACATCTATTAAATTTAATAAGGAAACGAAAATAGCGTTCATGCGTACGTACGACCTACCGTCTCCATGAACGCTGTATTTCTTTCCATTTATAGATTTATTATATATATGTATATTCTGAATATATATTATATATAAATCATGTTTTATAGTTTAGAATTAATTAATCATGATCTAAGTAATCATATGAATAATTACAAGTCAAAACACCGACGATAAATGAAGCGACTTTACCCAAAACGCTACATTAACATGGAATTTACAAAAGAACGGGTAATATAAAGTCATAATTGAACCATATATGATATCATAACAATAAATCTGATTATGTAATAAGTCAATGACATTAATGAAATAATTATACAGGAGGTTTGGATATATACGAAGCATATCAGACATAAGGCAAGAGATAACTTTTCCAATCTCATTTTCATCCGAATTTGTTTATTCGTAAGTATTTACTAAGGTTATATTTATCTTCCATGTCCCTGATTTCTAAAAATGGGTTAATGTATGCTTAAATTAATTTTTACCCATTTTTGACTTTTACTACATGGTATGTAAGAAATTATTCTTTTGTTTACATTACGAGGTACTTTTTGACTTTTCCGGCATAAGTACGAGAACAATGTTTTTTTAACTTATACGGAATGAACGTATTTTTACGGTCTCATAACACCTAGTTTTCATGAAGATTTCTCTACAAGATTTATTTATTATTTTCAACAAAATCCTTTTCTTTTAAAATTTATTGGCATTTTGTGATAAGAAAATCATTTTAAAGAAGAAAGGATATTTTCCTCAAGAATTCATTTCAAGTGCTTTATCAAAACCATTTTCCATCTAAGCTGACATTATTTCATATCTGTATACTTCAAGTATAATGTCTCTATGATTTATATGGTTTCAATTTTCTTATGATGAAATGATATCCATTTGTTTTATATGGATTATGTTATGATGGAATGATTTTTATGAAACCAAATTTATTCTTTGGGTTATGATGAATGATTTATGATTGTTTTGTGGAACACGTAAGAATGATTTCAATATGAGATGGGTGTGACCTATATCTCCCTCCAATGCATTGGGTAAAGATTTATATCTCATGAGATAGGCATGGATAGAACAAAAATTTAATCCAGTTCAGTGATACAGGACTGGAACGAGGAGTGAACTCAGTTCAGTAAGGGACTTTGTGCACCAAGATGGTCTTAGAAGCAATTCCTTGGCTACTATGGAAATCATATTATGTAATTAATTTTTTTCCACAATTAAAAGTTTTATTTACTAGTTATTTTATCATGATTGATGTTCCATTATGATCTATGCCTTATGTACTTCCATGTTTTATGTCATTGCTCAAGATTTCGATGGTTAAACATTATGTTCATGTTTTTATGTTCAAATATATATGGTTTGTTTTATTTTCTCCATGCTTAACCATGCTGAGAATTTGGGATCACCCTTTTTATGTTTTATTTTCCCCAGGATATAAATAAAGGTTTTGAGTAAGAAAACAAAAGGGGAAGATCTTTATTAGAGATGTTAAATATTTTTCACCATGATTAGAAGATTATGTTCCAAGTTTCCAAAGACACTAAACTATTACGATCCTTGAGTTTTGGTTTTTTTATGTATTAATTATTCTGCAAAAGTAATGTATTGTCCATGTACATTAATCTTTGGGTCTCTACAGTTGGTATTAGAGGAAAGGTTTAGTGAACCTTTGGAAACTAGGATGCAAAAACTTTAGTGATATCCCTAGAGATATTGCTAAGGTATGTCAAGGGATGTACCAAAGGTTAGGTATACGTATAGGTTATAGTCCTATAATTAAGGTAAAGATATTAGAATTAAACCTAAGATGTTAGATATTGAAGGTACTCCCCCTTGATTATAATTTTTTCCTCTCACACTATTCTTTTTGGGTTTTAGAAAATGGCTGGAAATAGGAAGATTCACGATAATGGAGAATATTATGGACAATGGAATGATATTCTTCAAGAGAAACCAAATGAAACGGGATTTGGAAGTCCAAACATCATTATTATGCCTAATCAGAAATCTCATAATATGATCAGTAATATCAACTTTGGTATGTTTCCTAACTCAGTTAACAAGAGAAAGATGGAGTTTCATGATGATCATAGAGGAAAGAAAGTTCAATTTCCATCATGTAAATCATGTGGTATGTGGCATCAAGGAGAATGTTTCAAAGGAACTGGAAGATGCTATGAGTGTGGAAAAGAAGGACACAAATCCAGTTAGTGAAAAGGAAAAGGTTCAGTTAACCCCATGTATAAGGATAATGGTATTGCTACGACATCAACAATGATTAAATGTTTTAAATGTGGAATGTATGGGCATTATGAAAACCAATGCCTTAAGGGAGAGTCTCATGAAGAGAATCAGCATGGTCATATGGGTAGTATTTATGTTGATGATGATGAAGAGACTAAAAATGATTTTTTAGATGGAATAATTATTAAAGCTCGGTCAATGGTTTAAGAAGGTAGTGGAATGATTTTATGTCTACCAAGAGTTATGTTAATGGTACTATGGAATAAATAATCATCTATGGATTGTTACACTATTGTATTTCCTAAAGTATTTGAAAGGATATGTTGAATGGTACAGGTAACCATGAAAGTTTATTCAGGTATTTTTTGGAAGAAGATGATATGTGCATAATGAATTGATAAGGAGAAAATAATATATTGGATATTATTAATGAGCTCATGAATGATATAAGGACAAATTGATATCATGGTTTGAGCATATAGAAATTTTTTGATTTTGGTATGTGGAAAGAGTTAACTTTTGACAGCATTCATGTTTTCACTAAGGTTCAATGGGTATTAATTTTTCAAGAGAACACATAATTAAGGTATTCATATTTCTAGAATGTGACCAAAAAGATATATTTTATAATATATGGGGGATAAATGATGGTATTCACATGATTTTTTGATGAAATTTCTAGTAATTGTTTTCTTTATACTATGAGTTTGGACAGATTTATTTTGGATAAGCCTAATGATTGGAATGGATTATGTTAGACATAAGTTTTTATTATTTAAGGCTAGAACTTTTTTTCAATATTAATGATGAGATGTTATAATAATTTAGTTTTATAAAAATGAAAAGCTGCAGGAGGGGTGACAACCCGTCGCGTCGGACAAGGTTGCGGGAATCGAACCCACAACCGAAGTGTGACAGGCCTTTATCTCCTACCACTGGTGTAGAGACCCGAAGCCTGACGTACATGGATATTACATTACTTTTGCGGAATACTTAGTACATAACAAAAACACACACACAAGGACTGTAATAGTTTAGTGTCTTTGGAAACTCGGAATATAATCTTCTAATCGTGGTGAATGATCTTCAAAATCTCCCATAAAGATCTTCCTTTTTTTACCTAAAACCTTTCTTTATATCCTGGGGAAAAGAAAACATAAAAGGGTGAGCTCAAATGCTCAGTAAGGGTATACAAAAGAAATAAAAATCATATCATATCTTTTTGAAAATAATAACCTGCAAAAGAGATCATAATATCTTAACACGGAACAAATCATAGAAGTGAAAATAAGATCACCATAATCATAACATGAAACTTGAAACTTTGTGGCATGCACACATAATCATGGAAAATCATTTCTTGTTAGTCATGACTCATTTACAAGACTATCTTAGTGGACAAAGTCCCTTTCTGAATCGAGTAACCCTCGTTTCAGTCCTGTTTCACTGAACCGGTATAACCTACCATTCCAGCCCTGTCTATCTCATGAGATATAAAATCTTTACCCAATGCATTGGAGGGAGATATAGGTCCCACCCATCTTATAATGAATCCTTTCTTATGTGTGCCACATAATCATAAACCATACATCATAACGTAACCCATGTAATAAAAATGGGATTCTTAAACAACATGACATCATAAAACAATTCATATAAGATAAAGGAATTCATAAAAATGTTTCCATCACAATATAATCAGTTCCATGTAATAATAGGGATAAAAACAGAACCCTTTATTATCTTAGATGGAAAATAATTTTGATAAAACACTTGAACTTCATTCTTGAGGAAAATATCCTTTCTTCTTCAAAAACATTTTTCCTTTCATAACATGTCATACAACTTTAAAATAAAAGAAGTTGATTAAAAATAAACTTGAAAACTAGTAAAGGAAGCTTCTTGGAAATAATGTTTTAAAAATCCATTCAAGCCGTATAAGTTAAAAAAAACATTCTTCGTACTTTTGTCGGAAAAGTCAAAAAGTACCTCGTATGAAAAACGACAAATGATTCCTTTCATATATTTTACAAAAAAACATACCGAAGGGTAAAATTGGATATAAACTATTGTAGAAGGATGGAAATAATATTACATGTTGAGGGAACATGGATGTGGATGATAAAATACACCCCATTAATTACCAAAGTAAATACAATCTCGGATAAAAGTGAGATTGTGATATTTCCCTTACCTTAGGTCTGATTTGCTTCGTATGTGTCCGAACCTCCTGTATAATGATTTAAATAATGTCATTGACTTATTATAGAATCATATTCATTGTTATGATATCATATATGGTTCACTTATGACATTATATTACCCGTTCTTTTGTAAATTCCATGTTAAAGAAGCGTTTTGGGTAAAATCGTTTCATTTATCGTAGGTGTTTTGACTTGTTGTTCTTGACATTATTATTACTTATATCATGATTTACTTACTTCCAGAATCTAAAATTTGATTTATATATCATATATATACAGTATATATATATATATAATATATAGATAAATAAAATGAAAAACAACGTTCATGGAGACGGTAGTCCGTACGTACGCATGAACGCTGTTTTCCATTCCTTATTGTCTTGAAATGGAAGTAAGTAGATGACATACATATATATATATATATACATAATCCAGTAGCTTTATAATGTCATATATTTCATTATTATTTCTTATATATACTTTATAATCATTCTTAAATGGTTAACATGGAGAATGAATCTCATCGCGTCGTGGAGACGGTAGTCCGTACGTACGCACGAGCGATGATATCATTTTCATAAATATTGAATTGAATCGGAGTCGATTATACAATATATCATAATCAATATGATGTTGTAATAACTATGTATAGTTATTCTTTACACCATTATACCCATCCATGTAAGGTGGTGGTGGAAAATAGATTACACCACGGCGTGGAGACGGTATTCCGTACGTACGCACGCGCAGTGATTTCTTTTTCCGTAGGATGGATAGATGGTGAAATAGGGTTGTTTCATACTTATAATAACATATCAGTTTATGAGTGATACTGATGTTATTACTTCATAATGAAACAACCTAAGAAGAAGAAGTGGAAGAAGAAATAAAGATGAAAGAATTGGTAACGGTAATTACCTCTTCTTTGAAGCGCCTCTTTGAGACCTCCTCTTAGGGAACTAAAATTGGTCTTTGAGTAAGACCAGAACCTCTAGGATGTTTCTAGGGAAGTGGAGAAGAGATTTTGGCAGGGTTTGGCCGAGCTTTAGTGCTCAAATTGGTGTGAGGAGGAGGGGGAGGAGGTGTCCTTTTATAAGGGAGGAGAGGGGCACCTTAGGAATATCTCAAAATATTATTTTATATTAAAGTCAAAATCGGTTTATAATGGTTCCAAAGGGTCTTATTTCGAAGATAAAGTGGGGATGGGTCGAAATACTATCAAACAATAGGATTTAGACAAGTTTAGGTTATTATTTTAACCTTATCAATTAGATTTAACTCTAAGTTAAATAATTTAACTTTTATCGTGTCTTTTTGTTTTCTTTCACTATATGGTTAATATACTTACTATAACATGCCAAACGAACCCCAAATTGTATATTATTAATAAATATATCCTTATCTAAGTCATTTGGCCGAACCTTAGATTTTTAGGAATAAAATAACAATTAATAATATAATATTTTATTTAAAAACTATTTTGTGTCAATTTTGACACTATTTGATATATGATTTTTGTGAAAGTCATAACAGAATTATATGTTCGAAACAAGTTGATTAAATCAACACTAATATATCATAGTAACCTAGAAAATTAGTTTAAGTCATAAAAAGTCTCAAATTACATTCATTTGAGCATTTATAACATCAATTATGTTAATATTTCCTTAAAAGGGTAATTACTGCATCATCGTTGTGTCATAAATAAATCAATTTATTTAAAGTCTAAAAATTATAAATAAAATATCATTATGTAGGAAATCTTTTTATAATTCTAATTAATATTTATAGTTGAATTTATCTTATGTATAACCCCATATTAAAAATGTTTTAGTTATTAAACTTTGATTTTAACTATTTTAACTATTCATTAAATAATATAATATTAAATGTCATAATCTAATCCAAGTGGACCTAAATGGTCATATTATATTAATAAGGTTGTTTTTGGTCGAATTACACTTATCCAATAGAATTAGGACATGTGTTAGGGTAATAGTAATATCATATTTACCCTTAGTTACCCTATTTACTATTAACCGTGGTAAAAAAAAGTAAAAAGTTACTATTCACCAAAAATTATTTTCATCTCATTGAACCACATTTTACTTACTGACATCAACCGTGTATCTAGGATTTTTGAAATTCCATTCAAAGAAGCGGTAAAATTAAGATTTATGAAGAAATTAATTTTTTTTAACTACCACTCAGTAGTTTCACTATTCATCAAAAATTGATGTTTTTCAGAACAATGCCAAAATTTCATCCTAAGCTATATTTCATATTCCGAATTCAAAAATGAAGTCTATTTTACCAAATTCATATCATATAATTTGCATTAATTAATTTTATAATTAAATCCCGCTGTTAAAACAAATAGCGTTTTTTTTAAGAAACAATATCTATCAAAAGAGTGACACTTGATTATGTCTGGTTTAAATGTGAAATTACATCCAATGACCAACATTGTATTAAATTGTAAAAATATATTCTAAATATACTTTAAAACTACTCCAATTAATAATTTATCACTATAAATTATTTCGATTAAAAAAGTTGTTTTTTAATTATAATTTAGTAATTTTCACTATTCATCAGAATATGAAAGTTATCCGAAATGTACCAAAATTTCACCTTAGGCTAAATTCGATACTCCGAATCCAAAAATGAAGTTCATTTTGAAAAATAAGATTTACAGAGTTTTAAAAAGTGGTTATTACTATTCATAACGGCTAGTTTTAATAATATTTTAATAGCATATCGTTGTTTAGTGAAACTCGGTATTGCGTATTACACACGCTATCGAGGAAGGTCGTGATTGCGTGTAATGCAAGGCAAGTCAAGGATGCGTGTTGTGCAAGCTCCTTTTGGTGTAGCGTACAACACAAGACATTAATAAAATTAAAAAGAATATTTTTTATAAAATCTTGGGCTGTTACATTCTACCCCCATTAAAATGAATTTCGCCCTCGAAATTCGTCAGGGTTATAAATGGTTTACTATTTGAAATTTTCTTTAATAGAAACCCACATCGTAAAAAGGAATATCAAAACCAATCTTTAAAAACATAATTATGAAACGTAATGGTTACCCAAATAAACTAATCATTGGGTTTCCACATAGGTGAAAATATGGATATGGAAGAGAAATCTAACCATCATGTTCTGATGGAGAGTGGTAGAGAACATGGCTATGGAAAAGCCAATAATCACAAATCCATAAATTTGTGACGATCTAAGGTACCATCCGATTCATCAGGTATAAGATCACTAGGACAACATTTTTGGTTTTCAAGATCATTTCCCTAAAGTTGAAAATTTGAATTGGAATAAATACTTTCTTTATTTTGGTACAATCTCACTATTGTTCGTGCCTAGAACAATTTCCACTTCATCTCTTAAATAAATGAAGTTGAATTTGTTATTCGTGAAGTGTTAGCAGATCATGTGATAGAATGACGGGTCATTCCATTTGTCTCAAACAAAAGGTTAGCAAAAATTATATACATAAGTCGATCTATAGTGAGATTAATCATATATAGTTCCTAAAATGGACTTATAATTTATATATCATACTGCTTAATATAATAAAACTAGTTTCTACTAAACAGGGACTTACTGTAGGCCAGTGGTAGGCGATAAAGGCCAGTCGCATTTCGGTTGTGGGTTCGATTCCTACGACCTTGTCCGACGCGATGGGCTGTCGCCCGTCCTGCAGGTTGTCCCTTTTTCTAAAACTATATTTCTATAACATCCCATCAATAATATCGAAAAAACTTCTATCCTTAAACAATACTAACTTATGTCCAACATAATCCATTCTAATCTTTAGGCTTATCCATAATACTGCAGTCCACTCTCATAATATAGTGAAAACGATTACCAGAGATTTAATACTATCGTTAATCCCCATATATATGTCTTGTTGGTCACATTCCAAACATTCAAAGGCCTTAATCATGTATTCTCTTGAATACCTTAGTGAAAACATGAATTCAGTTTAAAGTTAACACTTTCCACATACCAAAATCCTCAAAATTCTATATACTCAAACCATGATATCACTTAGTCCTTATATCAATCATGATCTCATGAATACAATCAAACATCTCATTATCTTCTTATCCTTTCATTATGCACTTATCATCTACTTTCCAAAAGTATCTGAATAACCTTTCATGGTTACTGGTACCATTCATCATACACTTTCAAAACTTAAGGAAAGACAACAGTGTAACAATCCTTTGATGTCTCCTTGTTCCATGAGATTACTTATACAACATTACACATGATAAACATGTAATCATTCCACTACATTCTTAAACCATTGATCGAGCTTCAACATTTCTTTCATCTCACATATCATTTGTAGTTTCTTCATCATCATCAACATAAATACTTCCCATACGACCATACTGATTCTCTTCATGAGACTTTCCCTTAGGGCATTGGTTTGCATAATGCCCGTACATTCCACATTTAAAGCATTTAACCATTGTTGATGTCGTAGCAATACCATTATCCTCATCCATGGTGTTAACTGAACCTTTTCCTTTGCACTTACTTGCTTTGTGTCCTTCTTTTCCACACCCAAAGCATCTTCCAGTTCCTTTGAAACATTCTCCTTGATGCCTCTTCCCACATGAATTACATAGGGGAAATTGAACTTTCTTTCCTCTATGATCATCATGAAACTCCATCTTTCTCTTATTAGCCGAGTCAGGAAACTTACCAAATTTTACTTTATTGATCATATTATGAGATTGCTGATTCGACATAATAATGATGTTTGGACTTCCAAATCCCATTTCATTATGAAGAATATCATTCCATTTTCCATCATATCCTCCATTATTGTGAATCATCTTGTTTCCAACCATTTTCTAAAACCCAAAAAGAATAGTGTGAGAGGCAAAAATCATGCTAGGGAAAACAACATAATAAAGGCGGAGTACCTTCAATATCTAACATCTTAGGTTTAATTCTAAGATCGTTACCATAGTTCTAGGACTATCCTATACGTATACGTATCCTTAGGGACATCCCTAGACATACCTTAGAAATATCTCTAGGGATCTCACTAACGTTTTCACATCCTAGTTTCCAAAGGTTGACTAAACCTTTCCTCTGATACCAATTGTAGAGACCCGAAGCCTGACGTACATGGATATTACATTACTTTTGCGGAATACTTAGTACATAACAAAAACACACACACAAGGACCGTAATAGTTTAGTGTCTTTGGAAACTCGGAATATAATCTTCTAATCGTGGTGAAAGATCTTCAAAATCTCCCATAAAGATCTTCCTTTTTTTTACCTAAAACCTTTCTTTATATCCTGGGGAAAAGAAAACATAAAAGGGTGAGCTCAAATGCTCAGTAAGGGTATACAAAAGAAATAAAAATCATATCATATCTTTTTGAAAATCATAACCTGCAAAAGAGATCATAATATCTTAACACGGAACAAATCATAGAAGTGAAAATGAGATCACCATAATCATAACATGAAACTTGAAACTTTGTGGCATGCACACATAATCATGGAAAATCATTTCTTGTTAGTCATGACTCATTGACAAGACTATCTTAGTGGACAAAGTCCCTTTCTGAATCGAGTAACCCTCGTTTCAGTCCTGTTTCACTGAACCGGTATAACCTACCGTTCCAGCCCTGTCTATCTCATGAGATATAAAATCTTTACCCAATGCATTGGAGGGAGATATAGGTCCCACCCATCTTATAATGAATCCTTTCTTATGTGTGCCACATAATCATAAACCATACATCGTAACGTAACCCATGTAATAAAAATGGGATTCTTAAACAACATGACATCATAAAACAATTCATATAAGATAAAGGAATTCATAAAAATGTTTCCATCACAATATAATCAATTCCATGTAATAATAGGGATAAAAACAGAACCCTTTATTATCTTAGATGGAAAATAATTTTGATAAAACACTTGAACTTCATTCTTGAGGAAAATATCCCTTCTTCTTCAAAAACATTTTTCCTTTCATAACATGTCATACAACTTTAAAATAAAAGAAGTTGATTAAAAATAAACTTGAAAACTTTTAAAGGAAGCTTCTTGGAAATAATGTTTTAAAAATCCATTCAAGCTGTATAAGTTAAAAAAAACATTCTTCGTACTTTTGTCGGAAAAGTCAAAAAGTACCTCGTATGAAAAACGACAAATGATTCCTTTCATATCTTTTACAAAAAAACTTACCGAAGGGTAAAATTGGATATAAACTATTGTAGAAGGATGGAAATAATATTACATGTTGAGGGAACATGGATGTGGATGATAAAATACACCCTAGTAATTACCAAAGTAAATACAATCTCGGATAAAAGTGAGATTGTGATATTTCCCTTACCTTAGGTCCGATTTGCTTCATATGTGTCTGAACCTCCTGTATAATGATTTAAATAATGTCATTGACTTATTATAGAATCATATTAATTGTTATGATATCATATATGGTTCACTTATGACATTATATTACCCGTTCTTTTGTAAATTCCATGTTAAAGAAGCGTTTTGGGTAAAATCGTTTCATTTATCGTAGGTGTTTTGACTTGTTGTTCTTGACATTATTATTACTTATATCATGATTTACTTACTTCCAGAATCTAAAATTTGATTTATATATCATATATATTCAGTATATATATATATATATAATAGATAGATAAATAAAATGAAAAACACCGTTCATGGAGACGGTAGTCCGTACGTACGCTTGAACGCTGTTTTCCATTCCTTATTGTCTTGAAATGGAAGTAAGTAGATGACATACATACATATATATATACATAATCCAGTAGCTTTATAATGTCATATATTTCATTATTATTTCTTATATATACTTTATAATCATTCTTAAATGGTTAACATGGAGAATGAATCTCATCGCGTCGTGGAGACGGTAGTCCGTACGTACGCACGAGCGATGATATCATTTTCATAAATATTGAATTGAATCGAAGTGGATTATAAAATATATCAGAATCAATATGATGTTGTAATAACTATGTATAGTTATTCTTTACACCATTATACCCATCCATGTAAGGTGGTGGTGGAAAATAGATTACACCACGGCGTGGAGACGGTATTCCGTACGTACGCACGCGCAGTGATTTCTTTTTCCGTAGGATGGATAGATGGTGAAATAGGGTTGTTTCATACTTATAATAACATATCAGTATATGAGTGATACTGATGTTATTACTTCATAATGAAACAACCTAAGAAGAAGAAGTGGAAGAAGAAATAAAGATGAAAGAATTGGTAACGGTAATTACCTCTTCTTTGAAGCGCCTCTTTGAGACCTCCTCTTAGGGCACTAAAATTGGTCTTTGAGGAATACCAGAACCTCTAGGATGTTTCTAGGGAAGTGGAGAAGAGATTTTGGCAGGGGTTGGCCGAGCTTGAGTGCTCAAATTGGTGTGAGGAGGAGGGGGAGGAGGTGTCCTTTTATAAGGGAGGAGAGGGGCACCTTAGGAATATCTCAAAATATTATTTTATATTAAAGTCAAAATCGGTTTATAATGGTTCCAAAGGGTCTTATTTCGAAGATAAAGTGGGGATGGGTCTAAATCCTATCAACCAATAGGATTTAGACAAGTTTAGGTTATTATTTTAACCTTATCAATTAGATTTAACTCTAAGTTAAATAATTTAACTTTTACCGTGTCTTTTTGTTTTCTTTTACTATATGGTTAATATACTTACTATAACATGCCAAACGAACCCCAAATTGTATATTATTAATAAATATATCCTTAGCTAAGTCATTTGGCCGAACCTTAGATTTTTAGGAATAAAATAACAATTAATAATATAATATTTGATTTAAAAACTATTTTGTGTCAATTTTGACACTATTTGATATATTATTTTTTTGAAAGTCATAACAGAATTATATGTTCGAACCAAGTTGATTAAATCAACACTAATATATCATAGTAACCTAGAAAATTAGTTTAAGTCATAAAAAGTCTCAAATTACATTCATTTGAGCATTTATAACATCAATTATGTTAATATTTCCTTAAAAGGGTAATTACTGCATCATCGTTGTGTCATAAATAAATCAATTTATTTAAAGTCTAAAAATTATAAATAAAATATCATTATGTAGGAAATCGTTTTAGCTTTCTAATGAATTTTTATAGTCGAATTTATCTTATGTATAACCCCATATTAAAAATGTTTTAGTTATTAAACTTTGATTTTAACTATTTTAACTATTCATTAAATAATATAATATTAAATGTCATAATCTAATCCAAGTGGACCTAAATGGTCATATTATATTCATAAGGTTGTTTTTGGTCGAATTAAACTTATCCAATAGAATTAGGACATGTGTTAGGGTAATAGTAATATCATATTTACCCTTAGTTACCCTATTTACTATTAACCGTGGTAAAAAAAAGTAAAAAGTTACTATTTACCAAAAATTATTTTCATCTCATTGAACCACATTTTACTTACTGACATCAACCGTGTCTCTCGGATTTTTGAAATTCCATTAAAAAAAGAGGTAAAATTAAGATTTATGAAGAAATTAATTTTTTTTAACTACCACTTAGTAGTTTCACTATTCATCAAAAATTGATGTTTTTCAGAACAATGCCAAAATTTCATCCTAAGCTATATTTCATATTCCAAATTAAAAAATGAAGTCTATTTTACCAAATTCATATCATAGAATTTGCATTAATTAATTTTATAATTAAATCCCGCTGTAAAAACAAATAGCGTTTTTTAAGAAACAATATCTATCAAAAGATTGACACTTGATTATGTCTGGTTTAAATGTGAAATTACATCCAATGAACAAAATTGTATTAAATTGTAAAAATATATTCTAAATATACTTTAAAACTACTCCAATTAATAATTTATCACTATTAATTATTTCGATTAAAAAAGTTGTTTTTTAATTATAATTTAGTAATTTTCACTATTCATCAGAATATGAAAGTTATCCGAAATGTACCAAAATTTCACCTTAGGCTAAATTCGATACTCCGAATCCAAAAATGAAGTTCATTTTGAAAAATAAGATTTAAAGAGTTTTAAAAATTGGTTATTACTATTCATAACAGCTAGTTTTAATAATATTTTAATAGCATATCGTTGTTTAGTGAAACTCGGTATTGCGTATTGCACACGCTATCGAGGAAGGTCGTGATTGCGTTTAATGCAAGGAAAGTCAAGGATGCGTTTTGTGAAAGCTCCTTTTGGTGTAGCGTACAACACAAGACATTAATAAAATTAAAAAGAATATTTTTTATAAAATCTTGGGCTGTTACAACTGGCCTACAGGAAGCCCATGGTTAGTATAAACTAGTTTTATTTTATTAAGCAATATGATAGATGAAGTATAAGTTCATTTTTGGAATCATATATGATTAACCTCACCATAGACGAACATTTGTATATTTGATAACTTTTTCTAACCTTTTGTTTGAAATAGATGGAATGACCCATCGTTCTATCACATGATCTTCTAACACTTCATGAATAACAAATTCAACTTCATTTATTTAAGAGATGAAGTGGAAATTGTTCAAGGCATGAACAATAGTGAGATTATACCAAAATCATGTAAGTATTTATTTTAATTCATCAATTTTAGGTAAATGATCTTGAAAACCAAAAATGTTGTCCTGGTGCTCCTATATCTGATGAATCAGATGGTACCTTAGATCATCACAAATTTATGGCTTTGTGATTATTGGATTTTTCATATCCATGTTCTCTACCACTCTCCCTTAGAATTTGATGGTTAGATTTCTCTTCCATATCCATATTTTCACCTACATTCTTATTTGTGGAAACCCAGTTATTAGTTAATTTGGGTAATAGTTACATTTCATAATTTAGTTTTCAAAGATAAGTTTTGGTATTCTTTTTTACGATGTGGATTTCTATGAAATAAACTCTTTTGTAATAATCCATTTATAACCCCGACGAATATCGAGGGTGAAATTCATTTCAAGGGGGGTATAATGTAACAACCTGAGATTTTATAAGATATATTCTTTTTAATTTATTTCATATCTTCTATTGTATGCTACACAAAGATTATCTTGAACTATACACAACACCATATTTTCTTATAGTATAGGCAACACTAATCTTGGATCGTGTTATACACAATTTCAAGTTTGTTTGATAGTAGTTATTATAAGAAACATTTAGTATATATATATTAATATTCAATTTATAAATGAAATATGGTTGGATTTTTTTATATGCAACAACAAAGGAGTCTTTCACTACACGCAACCCGGACTTGACTTGCATTACACACAATCACGACCTTCCTCGATAGCGTGTGTTGTATGCAATACCAGGTTTCACTAAACAATGATATATAATTATAATATTATTATGAACAAGACATTATGAATAATATTAACTAAATTTATAATTTTATAACATTATTATTCATCTTACACATTTTCGAGAACATGGTATAAGAACAAAATAAATGTTTCAGGTAAAATTAGTATTTTTCAAAAAAATGCAGTTTTGCTGCCTTTTGATGGCACACCCACATTAAATCTTGTTTTTGATATGTTTATAACTTCAATTTGACAAAATAAAATTCTTATTTTGAATCAGGATACAAAAATTTACTATGGATAAATTTTTCATATTATTTTAATAACTTTCATAGTTTAATGAATAATAAGAACACACTATATTTTAATTAAAAACAACTTTTTTCAATGTAATAATTTATATGGTTAAATTATAATATTGAATGGTTTTAAAGTATAAATAGAATATATTTTTACCATTTAATATAATATATGTCATTATCATTGATTTTACATTGAATTCATAGGTAAAATCATTTCAATCTTTTGCAATGTTTTAACTCTTAAAAATCATTTTCTTAACAACGAGATTAATTTTAAATTAATTTCTGCAACTTCTGTGATTTGAATTAGGAAAAATGGATTCCATATTTGGAATCAGTAGGTACAAATTATGTTAATTAGATACTTTTTATTTTTAGGCATTACGAATAGTAACTACGGTAAATTTTATTTACCATAGTTAAAGGTAAATCAGGTAATTAAGGGTAAATATAATATTATAAAATTATCCAAACACTTGTCTTAATATAATTGGATGATTAAATTTTTTCCTAAATCATACTTGGGTTGAAATTGAATCTAATCGAACCCACTTGTATTTGATTATGACCTTTAGTTTATTTTATTTAAAGGAAAGTTAAATATGTCTCACTCAAACTTTAATAATTAAAGTATTTTTAATTTAAGGTTATACAGAATATAAATTCAGTCATAAATACTAATTTAAAATCTAAAAAGGTTCTATTTACAATAGTAATTTATTTGTAATTTTTAAGAGTTATTTAATCACCTTATTATCTTATACATTAATGATGTTGCAATTATTTATTTAGTGAAAAATTAATAATATAGTTTTTATTGAAATAGTAATACATATAAAAAGGCCACAAAATCTGAAAAAAACTTATTGGTAGTGTATATATAAACTCTAATCATCCACTTGCCTAATTATTGACCATTTGGATCCTTATAAAGGTGATTATGACACTTATATTATTTTATTTTAAATGATTCCACAGTTGTAACCTTCATAATTTAGTAAATATAACAATTTACATGTTGTTATTTTTAGATGATAAATTAGAGTAAAAGCATTAATATAAAATATATGATATTTATCTTCATCATAGGATTTTATTTTTTATTCTTATGAAACAAATAAGTATATTAAATAATTATTGGAAAATGTAGTACTAATTATTTTATTAAGAGATATACCAAATAAATGGTTTTAAAATTATTAAAATAAATATTATATGAACTATTTAATGAGCCCCATGAATTTTCTCAAAAAATTTGACATGTCAAAAATCTATTAAATATTTTGGTTATAATATATCCTCTTTTTGTATTTTATTTAAATTAAAATAAATGAATAGTGTCAAAATTGACACTATTGTTATTTTATAAAAATGACATATTGTAAAATTGTTAAAAAATCACAAAAATATTAAAAAATTATAAATTTAAATTTATATGGTCTAAATTTCATAAATTATCCAATTATGGACAATTTACAACACATAATTAATTATTTATAACAATTTTAAAATTAGAATCTTATTACCATAAATAAAATTAAATAGATTAAATAAGGATAAATCAAGTTGATAATGGTTGAAATGAATTACCAAGATGTCTAAATTTTATTGGTTGATTATATTACAACCCTATATCCTCAAATATTTATATTTGAGTCATTTTTGTATTTTTTTAAGTGAGGTTGAATTTATTAATAAATAATTTTTATTATGTTACGAAAGGTGCCCCTCTCCTCCCTTATGAAAAGAGCACCCCATCCCTATTCTCCTAACACCCTTTTGAGCCATGAAGCACGACCAACCCCTGAATATTCCTCTTATCAACCTCACTAGTTATATCATAGAGCTTCTGGTATTCTCAAAAGACCAACTCTAGTTCCCTAAGAAAAAGTTTAAAGGAGGTGCGTCGAGGAAGATGTAATCTCTTCTACCTACTCTTTTAATTTTTTTTCTTCTAATTATTCTTATTTAGTTGTTTAGTTATAAATTAATAACATCAGTATTAATTATATATTGATATGTTATTATAAATATGAAATAAACCTATTTCACCTTCTATCCATTCTACAGAAAATGAAATCACCGTGCGTGTGTACGTACAGAATACCATCTCCACGCTGTGGTATAATCTGTTTTCCACCACCACCTTATTTGGATGGGTATAATGGTGTAAAAAAATATCTATATATGGTTATTATAACATCATACTGATTCAAAGATATTATATCATCCACTCAAATTCTCTTCAATTATTATGGGAATGATATCATCGCTCGTGCGTACATACAGATTACCGTCTCTACGACGCGATGAGATTCATTTTCCATGTTAACAAATAAAGAATGATTATATAGTATATATAATAAGTAATCATGAAATATATGACATATTAATGATATTGGATTTATGTATATGTTATTTACTTACATCTATTAAATTTAATAAGGAAACAAAAATAGTGTTCATGCATACGTACAACCTACCGTCTCCACGAACGGTGTATTTATTTACATTTATAGATCTATTATATATATGTATATTATGAATATATATTATATATAAATCATGCTTTATTTTCTGTAATTAAGTAATCATGATCTATGTAGTCATATGAGTAATTACAAGTCAAAACACGGACGATAAATGAAACGATTTTAACCAAAACACTGCTTTAAAATGGAATTTAAAAAAGAATGGGTAATATAAAGTCATAAGTGAACCATATATGATATAATAACAATAAATATGATTCTGTAATAAGTCAATGACATTATTTAAGTCATTATACAGGAGTTTTGGATACATACGAAGCATATCAGACATAAGGTAAGGGATAACTTTTCCAATCAAATTTTTATCTGAGATTGTTTATTTGTAAGTATTTACTGGGGTTATATTTATCTTCCTTGTCCCTATTTTATAAAAATGGGTTCATGTATGTTTAAAGTCCTTTTTACCCATTTTTAAATTTTACTACATGGTATGTAAGGAATATTTCTTTTGTTTACATTACGAGGTAATTTTTGACTTTTTTGGAAAAAGTATGAGAAAAATGTTTTTTAACTTATACGGTATGAACATATTTTTACGGTTTCATAACGCCTAGTTTTCATGAAGATTAATCTACAAGATTTATTTATTATTTTCAACAAAATCCTTTTATTTTAAAATTTAATGGCATTTTGTGATAAGAAAATTATTTTAAAGAAGAAAGAATATTTTCCTCTAGAATTTATTTCAAGTGCTTTATCAAAAGCACTTTCCATATAAGATGACATTATTTCATATGTGTATATTTCAAGTATAATGTCTCTATAATTTATATGGTTTCATATTTCTTATGATGAAATGATATCCATTTGTTTTATATGGATTATGTTATGATGGAATGATGTTTGTGAAACCCAATTTATTCTTTGGGTTATGAGAAATGATTTATGATTGTTTTGTGGCACACGTAAGAATGATTTAAATATGAGATGGGTGGCACCTATATCTCCCTCCAATGAATTGGGTAAATATTTATATATCATGAGATAGACATGGATGGAATTTCAAGTTAAGCCGGTTCAGTGATACAGGACTGGAATGAGGAGTGAACTCGGTTCAGTAAGGTAATTTGTCCACTAAGATGGTCATAGTAGTAATGCCTTGTCTACTATGGAAATCATATCATGTGATTAATGTTTTTACACATTTAAAAGTTTTATTTCCAAGCTATATTATTCTGATTGATGTTCCATTATGATATATGCCTTACGTACTGCCATGTTTTATGTCATTGCTCAAGATGTCGATGTTTAAACATTATGTTCATGTTTCTATGTTCAAATGTATATGGTTTGATTTATTTTCTCCATGCTTACCCTTACTATGAATTTGAGCTCACCCTTTATATGTTTTCTTTTTCCCAGGATATAAAGAAATGTTTTAGGTAAGAAAACAAAAGGGGGAGATTTTTAGGAGAGATTTTGAAGATCATTCACCATGATTAGAAGATTATGTTTAGAGTTTCCAAAGACACTAAACTATTACGATCATTGAGTTTGGGTTTTTGTTATGTATTAAGTATTATGAAAAATTAATGTATTGTATATGTACGTCAAGCTTTGGGTCTCTACAAATGATGAACCAATGGTGTTTCTTATGAGGTTTAGGGATCAATTTTTTAATTGGAAAACTTATTCTAACCATGTTAGTTTAGTAAAATAGATAAAAACATATGGAAATAAATTTGACTCTTTTATAAACATTACGATCCACTAAAAGTGAATTATAGTGATTCAAGCATAAAAAAATATTTTTTAGATATTAATTTATTGGAGTAATGGATGAATTTGGAATTGATTAAATCACAACCAAAGGATGAAATTGTGTTTATAAAACAAAAAAGTATAAAATAAGTGTATTTCCTTATATTAATTGATAGTAAAATAATTACCCAACTTTATGAAAAGGATCTTGAAAAAAAAATTATCCTATTAAATTTATAGTAGGAAAATAAGTTGGTCTTTTAAATCGTAATAGGTTTATAGTTTTTTTGCCCTTAACTTTCCATTTATCATTCAGTTTCTTGTGCTCAATAACCTCAATCAATCTCTATAATTATCAATTCTTTTATTCCATGACTATATGATCAATTTAAACCAATTTTCTACTACATAGAAACCTATTTATTTGTTATTACATATTTTCTTTGTGTTTTTATTTCTCTCATATCAATAGGGTATTCTATTAACCCTTTTATGGTGTGGAATTTTCAACATTAGTATTTTTAAATATCAAAACCTTGATTACCAAGATCAATTTCAAGTTGTGAGGATCAGATTTATTTAATGTGGGGATAATGTAACACCCAAAAATTATAAAGGAATAAAAATTTATTTTATAGAGTATGTGACACACAATTCCATTTTTAAATTATTCAAAAAATATATTTCTTTAAATTAAATCTCTTTGATATCTTTAGGAACAAGAAAAATCAAGTCTAAATGAATTATAATATAGTATACCTTTATAACCAAGCCACTAAATTGGAGGGTATTAATCGTACTAACTATAATCTAAAAAGTATAGATACATATTAATTAGAAATAAAATAAAAATCATTTGAAAGAAAAATATATATTTTCTCAAAAAAGTATTTTTCTTAAAGTTTGATTTGTCATGTTGTTAAATTAAAATTATTTTTACCAAGTTTAGAAACTTTATTTGATAAAATAATCATGATTTTTGAAATAATAATATCAAAATTATATTAGGTTGAATTTTATGGATATTTTTGAAATATTTCATTTCTAGATGAATAGTGATAAATACATAATTTTAATTGAAAAATGACTTTGTATTAATTTTTTTATAAAGTTTCATTTTATTTTAAAATATTTAATTGTAAAATTAGTTAAATTTTATATAAAGTATTCTAATTTAGGTCATTTTAATCATTTTTATATTGAATATTGATATAAAAGCTTTGTAAACCTTTGAACATTTTCCCTTTAAAATCTCCATTCACATCGTATATGTTGGACTAATTTTAAATTAAATTCAGAAAATTATATCAATTAAATCTAAAAAATTGAATTCCATATTTATAATTAGTATAATTTATAATTTATAGTAAGTTAAAATTATTTTTTTAACAAAATTAATTCTGAAAACAATAAAACAATTATTGTGGTTATGGTAATGACAAATTTACTAGGGGATTAAACTAAGAAGATAATGGTCAATAATGACATACCAAGTTGTAAAAAAACCCTTTTTATGACCATATTTATACATTATATCTTATAGGTTCTATAATTTCCCATTTTCTAGTTTTTTATGATAAAAACATGCGTATAATTTAATCGTTTCTAAAAATTACAAGTCTTTCACTCACCTCACTTATAAAAGGCTACCTCCTCTCTTCTCAACTCTAGAAATTAAAGCCATTTTTATCTAATAAATAACTGAATATATTACTAGATTCCCTCATATCATCATATAATCCATATTTTTGGATGAAATTTAACCTATTAAGGGCTTGGGTGAAAACCTAATAAGGGAACCCGAAGAAGAGGTAGCATTCATTAATAAGCATTTAAATTTTATTTATTCCCCCACCACCTTCAATTATTATTGAACTGTGATTATATAAAAATATAATTATCATAAATTTACATATATGTTTTTATGTTATGTTTATTACCTAAAACCACATCCAATTCAATTAAATGGGTTACGAAACCATCAATTGTGTGTACGATGAACTATTGCCTCACGTACAGATGTCATTCATTTTTTCCATCACCACCTCTCACAGATGGGTATTATGATGTATATAAAATATATATATGATATTTATAATATAATTATACCAATTTAGTCATTTTATCATATATTACCTTTTAATTTCCATTTCATATGGGAAATAATAACATTACTCTTGTGTACAGAGGACTACCACCTCACAAAGTGATGTGATTCGTCTTTCACAAAATTTTTACATGGATGGTGATATGAATAAATTTAATTACTATATGTGATATAAGTGAAATAACTATGATATTATTTACATAATTATAATTTTGAAAAGATAATATATAAATTTATTTCTTACACTAAAAAATTATATTTCCGCTCGTCTACGTGTGGACAACCACATTCACGTAGCGATGTGACTCTATTTTCATCACCACACCAAATAGATGATATATACAAGTATATAAAATGGTATTTATGATATTATTATCATTATTTAATTATAAAATATTACATACCTCATATCCATAATGATTGTTGAAAAATGGAAATGTTACCTAAGCATATACACGACCTACCATCTTCAAGATCGTAACATTCATAATTTTTCAAAACCATATTTAATAATTAGCGTTAAAATTAGAATTGATATATATCTATATATATTTTACAATTATTTAATTATTATTATTAGTTAGATGATGTAACTATATAATGAGTGCAATTACCACATCGTTCATAAAGAAAGACACTTGAGATAACAAGGCCAGTAACACCAGAAACAATGAAAATATAGAAAGATTATTAACAAACTGGTGATATGATATTATAAAAGGATAATATATGAAAGTTTTAATATGAATATGATTTTTTTATAAAAAAATAACATGATAAAACCATTATATATGAGGTTAAATTATGTTCATCCAAAAGGATGTGTGAGGTAACATATTTTGTCTCCATTTCATTTCACTGAAGCATATTGTAATATTATGCACCCAATTTCATTTATATGGTGTATATAATGACCATTTGAGATAGTATTTCAGGATTAAATATTTATTAATTTTATTTTATGTTTCAATTTTAATTATTTAATCCAATGATATTTTCCTTGAAAATTACCAAGTGGTAAATAATTTTATAACTCTACATTTTCCTAGGGTTATAGTACTTCTTCATTGTCAATGATATTATAATATTATGTGTTTAATGATTTTTTTTATATTAAGCTTGACTTACAATTATATTACATGGATTTCCATTTCATACACATAATTTATTTACTGATTAATTCTCAAATCAATGTTACGATCATTGTAAGGGTTTATTTCACAATCGCATTTTAACCAGAATTATTTAAAATTGAATTTACATTAAAGTAAATTATTTTATAATAGGATAATATACCCTTAATTTTATTTTAAAATGGGTATTAAATAAATTCATCAAGTAATAGTACCATTTTCCACTCACTGGTACTTAAAATTATTGAGAAAATGTTTTTAGTAAAAGTAGATTTCATCTCTTCTTTAGTTGGAACATAATTTTATTCCAAACCATGTTATTTAAGAAATGATTTACAGAATGCTGCTAACATTTAAAAATTATTTATTAAATACATTTCTAAACATTTTTTTCTTTTAAAAAAATCCAAAGGAATATTTATCTAATTTTCAAAATAATTCTCATTTTTCCTTCTTCGAAAAACTGAAAGGAATGTTTGTATTAATTTGTATGACATTAACATAATTTATAGTCATGTTGAAAAGTAAAATGTTTAAAAATTTAATTTATAATTATCAAAGGTTATTTTCAAAGAAAAGTATTTTCAAATTTTTTTGTGACATTTTATCTTTAAAAATTGATTTTCAAAATGAAAAGGATATTTACCTCAATTATGTTTTTAAATATCATTTTATGGTATTTATTTTATTCAGTGACAATATCCCTTATTATTCATACCATGGGGATATTTTTTATTGTTAATATTCATATTATTCATTTATATGGTTTATGAATAGTTTGACCAATGATAGTATTTACATTTACTTATGTGATTCATTCCTGTAGTCACTAAATTTCACATTAAGTGTTAACTTTCCTATGATCATTCAACCTTAAATTATCCCTAAATATCCATATTATTTAACCAATATAGATATTTATGATAAGACACATTGTTTATGAATTAAATATATTATTTTATATTTGAGGAATGAATTGGATATACAAGATATAAGGGGCCTTAGTTATAGATAACCCTAAATGAAATAGTATTCCCTTAAAGATAATCAATAAGCTTGTATGAAATTAGTTTTCTAGACTAAATAAGTGTTTACCCAATAGTTTTAAACTGTCTTATTAGTGGTCTTGATGGTGGAGGAATCATGATCCTAAATTCATGATATTGAATAATTAATCATTTCATTAATTCATATTTTTGTTATTATAATCCATGATATTTTCTTAATGATATAATCTCTAGATTCATTTCATTATCAATTATTGATTAAATTGTCTTGTGTTTTAATTTATTTAACTTTCCATATTGATTATTCCTTATCCTATTATGACAGTCATATTATTGATTAAATGTAACCTTTTTCAGTTATTTACTTTTCTATATTGATTATTATCTATGATATTTTTTTTGTTGATATTATCATTGGATACAGTTCATTCTCAGTTTATTAATTACATATAATGTGTGTTCAATTGTTTACCATTCCATATTGATTATCATCCATGATATTTTCACATTAATATTATCTATAGATGCACTTATTTCTCATTTTATTTATTACATGTAATTTTTTTTAGTAATTTACATTTCCATATTGATTATTCTTATAGATTAATGATTTATTTCACTATGAATTACACTTGTTGTGTATTTGAGATCACTATTATCTTATTTCCTTTAACCAAAATTCATGAAGTCTACTATGTTTGATTGATAAGGATATGGTAGATGGATCAATAGTTTTCTTGGAAAAAGAATATTTTGTAATTTTTATATTCAAATTTAATGGTAGAATAATTATGTATCTAGTTTACCAATACTAATAAACTATTTGATCCTTTGGGATATGATTCTTTATATCTTTTTCCAATGTAATAAAGTATATATCATATCCAAGCTACTAGGGTTAGGGTCTCTATAGTGTATAATATATTATTTGTAAATAATTATTAATATTCCATCAATGTCATGTATAATTGTTAAATCCATCATTATGAATAGTTCTGTGAGGTGATGATGAAAATGAAATAAATTGATTCATGAGGTGGTAGTCTTCCACACACCCAAATTATGGTTTCATTTACTATTTAATGGAATATGATAAGGATTTTGGATATAAAATTAACACAATAAATTCTTAATATATTGTATATAATTATTTTCTAACATCATCAAGGTTTAATAATATTTTATTGAGGTAGAAGATGAAATAAAACTAAAACCCTCAGTCAAGAATGATATATCTTCTTTGGAATACCCCTTCTGTATTATACCTAAATCCTCCTAAGGTTGGATTTATAATCAAAAAAGGACTCTAGGACATGGGGTTGGAAATAAGGAATGAATATAAAGAATTATTGGCTGATTCAGAAGGCTTTGAGGTATGTAATGGATATTGTAGTTGGTTCCCTTTTATAAGTGAGAGGGAGTGATATTTTTGTAAATACCGAAAACAGTTCAATAATGGAAATTCACTCTCATTCCATGTGCCTTAAAAATTGATAAATAATGGATTTAATGGGTGATGTTGTTTATCAACACCTCCAACATTCAAAAATAAAAATATTGTAGAAATGTTATTCCATTTACCCCTATGGTCACTAACTATTACCTTTTTAATTTTTTTACCACGATAACATGTTATTTTTAAAAATTTTACTATTAATTATGACTAAAATTAAGTTAAAACTATTACATAATATAAATTATTCTAATTCCAAAACTGGAATTCTTTTTTAGAATTTATAACACAGAAGTGGTGGAATTAAATTTAAAATTAAACTCGAAAATTGTGTCAAAAAATAGGTTTTAAAGAAATTTTTTTAAGGAAATAGACGATCTTATATTAAATCTACGAATAACAATCATTATTATATGAATAGAAATTCCTATAAATAGATTTATAATATATAAATTTAATTTAAATCCTTTATTAATAAGGGTTAATTAAATAATATAAAACATATAAAAATAATTAACCTAGAAATTTGAGGAAAACTGTGTTTTTATAGTGGATAAGGGTGAAAACGTAAATCACATGCACGGGGAATGAGGAAGAAGATAACTAATGGAATCTTATAAATAAATGAAATAAAAATATTATAGGGAAGTTAGATAAATGGTAGGAAATTAGTGTCTGGGGGTGAGTAAAGAATAATATTGTGAGTGGAGTCATTCGATTCTGTCCACATGCTATATTAATTAGAGAATCCGAAGATAGTAGATAAATAATAAAATCACATTAGAAGTGGAAAATTTTAACAAAACTAAATAACAAAAAAGAAATTAAAGGTAATGAAAAACACTCAATTGTATAAACAATTATTGAAAAAGGGTAGTCATGGAATTGAAAGGAAAATAAAAAAAATAATAAATAGCCCAAATAATGTTTACTCCCTTCCCGTGGGAGGTTCAATGATAAAGGGGTCTAGAAATACAACCTAGGAAACTATATCCCAAGGTAGGTCTCTTCCAATCATTTCAAAATCCATTCACTCAGGGGATGGATAGAATAAGGGAAGAGAATGAATTAAAGAGATGGGTTCACAACATATCCACATGTGGGGGGTTATATATTTTTAATATTTTGAAGGATTATTTAACAAATTAGAGGATTTAAAAAATATGTATGTATTTTCAACTCAATTTTATAAATTTTGTGGTATAGAACATAAAGATCATATACCTATCACATGGTTTCTATATATGATTTTTTAAACCATGGGGATAAATTGTAGTTTATTATATTTATTGTCTTTCACCATACATGGTTAAAGTACAATGATTGTTAAATTGTGCGGTACAAATGTATTTCACTCTATTTTTGAAAATATGGCCACTAATATTCCCTTTAAAATCAATTTTCTTATGAAAATTAAAATTTGGGTTCCCTAAGTGTTTTTAAAGTTTATAAAAGTATTGAAAATAATATATTATGACTCATATAATGAAAATTACAACCATAAATTTTTAACTTGATATGTGTATTAAAAAGAAAACAAAAGAGAATAAAAACACTCTATTATTATCCATGAATAAATCAAAAATGAAAAACTATTTCTAAAAATTTAAAAAATTATTTGGTTACCTTTTATTGAATGATACCTTTAATGTCTTAAGATATAAATACATGGGCCTCTTTCTAAAAGAATTTATGTTTTAAATAATTTCCCGTAAAAAATCAATTTGATAGTACGACTTTAGGTGCTTCCCATTAAACTTAAATGTTATAAAATCATATCTATATACGTAAAAAAATCTATGGTGGAAGAATTTAATCAAATTAAAGGGACTAAACAACCAAGACACTAAAATTCATTGATAGATCCTCAACAGTGAGTTAAAAAGAAATAATATATCACCAATTTGAATTGATTTCTAAGAGATCATGCAGTCATGGACCACCCATATCTTCTACTTGTAAATAGAGGCATTATTTTATACCTACCCCCTAATCTTAGTGAGATAAAGCAACTATATCATCCACTTACCCTTGAAAATTTTAAGAGCAAATTTTTTAGTTTTGACTACCCAGTTTTCCTTGTTCTCTAATTTAACTGGAAAGTGGCATGCATTATAATAAACCAATCAGAAGATATACATGTCCAAAAGAATATTATCTATTATCCAATAATCCCATGGGGTTTCATCAGGGTTATTCTTCTAGTCTTTCCTTAAATCACCCACCTCTTTCTAATGTTTTTTTATTCTCAGTTTTTGACTTCCACTTTTCCACCCGATTGAGGATGGCAGGGCGTGTTTTTGATATATTTCACCCAACACTATATTAATATGTTCATTAAAATAGATTTATCAAAATGAGTTCACCTATCAATGATAATCACCTAAGGGACTCTAAAACACTTGAAAATGTTATTCTTATGAATGGAAATGAACACATTGGTGGCGTTGTATATTGTATCAGTGGTTTTGAGAAATTTAAAGAGATAGTGCACACAAAAAATCATATCGATGTTACCTAATAAAGGTGGGAATGAAATTATAAAATTAATGCCCCATATATCATATAATTCTAGTTCAATAATAAGATGATATGTTATTTCTACTCTATGCACAATGTTACCCAAGTGTTAGAATTTATCGCATAGTAATATTATGTTCTAGGATTCACTATGCATGGTAATCCAAAAGAATGTAGATTAAAAGATATTTTCTATTGTTCAGTATAGGCCATGATGTCCCCTGAATGGAGAAGTATTAAATAATTAAAAAATCCCTTGAACTTCCACCTCTAGAAGATAATGAAATTTTATTTCATATCCATATGATCATAATTTTTGTTGATCCTCAAAAAAAATTTGATTCACTTTCCACAAGAAAATATTTTCATTAATGAAAATAAAGATCCTGTTATAATGAACTTGTGTGCAAATAATTATAAATGATGAAAAACCATGATCAAATTCTTATCATTGTCAAAACTATATGTTCATTTGGGAAATATTCCATGATATCTCCATCCTCTTCCAATTTAATATGTGTTAACTTTAAGAGGGATAGTGGTTTAGTAACATGGTTATAGATCGCCTTTTTAATCAATGATAACTAAATAAAATTATTTAAGTAGGTTCACCCATCATATCAAATGTGGTTAAATATATTTCTTATTCCATATGAATTTAACGATTGTGATATCTAGTTAAAAAAATATTTAATAGGCCCAAATAAGATTTAATTTTATTGATCACAAAGGATGCAACAAATATTTTGTTATATTTATTGATTTAATTAATCTAAGTGTCTTTTAAAGCACAAATTACATAATATATTAGAATAAATTTTTGGTAAACCCTCTAGAAAATAATTTCACCTACAACATAATCACTTGTGTCACACATGAGCTAAAATGATTCATTCCATTTAAAGGATATCATAATTCATGATGCCACAAATATTTTCATTAACAATTAAAACAAATTAATTCAAGTCTCATCAAAATAAAAAAAATTATTCCTGAGAAGGTTTGTCAGTGGTTAACAAACCTTATAGAAATAACTTATAATCCATTGAAATAAGACCAATTATTTTATAAATCTTTGAATTTCAACATTCAAGTTGGGATAGAGAGGTTGGATATTACATCGATACTTACCTGATAAAACTCAATTCCTTTCTTGGAAAATCAATTTATGAATACTATTCCATGATTCACTATAAAATTTCACTTCTTCCAGTTATGAAACAGAGGATTTTTCTCAAAAATCCAATATAATAATATAATGTTCTTCAAGAAATCATCAAATAACTTCCTATATATTGAAAATTCATCCATGAAGTACTCCAAAATGTGTTCCACCATGTCATGGTAAATAACCATCATGCACCAATGAAATGTAGCTAGATTAGTTTACATTCCTAAAAACCTTCAACAATTCAAAGAATTTTAGTATGAGTAAGTAAATGTGATATTTTCTTAGTCTTTGGGAGGAAAAATATTTGTTTATATCTAAAATAAACATGTAAGGATAAATAAAAATAATTCTCCACCTATAAATTTAATATTTGATATATGAATGGAAGAGGAAACTGTTATTTCCAGGTAGATTCATTCAAGTTAGGATAATCCACATACACTATTCAGACAGTAATAGTTCTCATGAGAATGATATCATTGCTTTCATTTGAAATAATCATAATACCTCCCAGCCTGTGAAAAATATTAAATGGATTATTCATATTCTATCTGAGATTATATAAGAAATTTAAATATCTAAAATATTAATTATTTCCTTTTCAGAAACTACTTTTATATGATATTTTAACATTCACTGTGGTTTTCATGATGATTTGGATACTTCCTCTAATATAACCATATTGGAAAAAATGATATGGATGATCATTTTAATATCATCCATTTCCTATAAAATTTCTTATAAATTAATTTTTATTAGTTTTAGATGTTTTATTCTTGATCATTCTTGAGAATATAGTTGATAATAACTGGTAATATATCCTACTCCCCCAATAGACATACTACAAATATGTTGTAAGAGGCTTCAATTATATATTCAAAGACATTAAAACTGAAGGATCCAAGTGTTCAATATTCTATTTTCCAATATCTCTAATACTACTTCCAACTACCATAAATGACCATCGTGGATAGAAATATAAACACCATTTTTTTCATGATTGGATGAAAATTATTTATTTCCTTGCTCTTAATATTATTAGGAATGACCCATGTCAAATTCTATGCGTCCAAAAAAAAATCTAGTAGTGACATTGTGAAATATTCTTCGCATTACACAATCAGGGCTTCTTTGACATCCTTGAGTAGATTTTATGATATGTTAACATTCCCTATGAAATGCCTACATTTTAGCTATAGTAATACTTTCTATATAAAGAATCAATATCATGATACACATAGATTCTTTCAAGATTGAGATTAAAACATAAATTTTAAAATTTTATAAATTGGACTCGATTAAATTATTTTCAATTTTTAAATTCATCCTAAAAAAATTATTTTATGGTGAATGTTTTATATTTCTTAGAAATATATGATTTTTGGGTCAATATTTAAAATTCTTAATTTTATAAAACTATCATTTTAATGGAAATATAATGTTATAAAAATAACCTTAAAGTTAAAAAAACCATTTCTAGAATAAATTTTTATTTGAGAAGTAATATAATTCATATAAAAATAGATTTTTGGAAATAAAAATATATGATTTATATTTTGGAAATATAAGAATATTTTTTGATGGAATAAAAAATAATTTTAATTGTTCTCTCATAATAAAGTATTGACAAGTTTTATTTAAGTTTTGGTTTAGTTAAAAAGAAAAATAAAACTTCGTTTATTTAATTTAAAACAATTAACTATATTTTATTTTATATTTTACTTTATTTTTTTTTGAAGTCTTTATTGGTCTTAATACAAACATTTTTATAAAGATGGTTATTATTGTGTTTTAAAAAAATATATTAAAATTAATTTTTACCTCTTTTAAAAATTTAATATTGAGAAATTAAATTAATATTTGGAGTTAAGAGGTTTAAATTTGTTAATAGGGCCACTTTAATTTTTGGTCATAATAAATAGTAAAAATTAAAATAATTGTTATAGCAGCTTGGGTTAAAAAGATTATACTAGGGGTGTTCAAACTAAGAGATATGGATACCAGTGCCATAAAAACTTTTATAAATATTATTATTAAAAGATTTTTCAACCTTATATTTTATTAAATTTTATTTTTTCTTCTTTTTCTACCACTTTTCAATGAAAATGAATTTATATCATTTAAATATTCTATTTAATTAAAAGTATGTCCCTACCCCCACTTATTAAAGGGAACTAACCCCCCTCCATTTTTTATAAAAATTTAGACTAATAGATTGAAAAAACCCTACAAAAAACTACCTATGTATTTTTACATTCATTTTTGAGCTTTTGATCTTCTCGAAAAACCATTCAAAGAAGGATAAATGTGAAATCCAAAGGATGTATCTTAAAAAGAAGTAATAATATTATTTTACTCATTAAATGTTTATTTATTAAAATAATTCCTAAAAACATATTATATCCATTGAAATAAAATTAATCAATTTAAAAAAATATACTGATATATAATTATTATTATTATTATACAACCATTTCCATCCCCTTTCTAAAAAATGTGAAATGAAGGCATCACTCGTGTGTATGTGCAAACTACCATAACCATGTAGAGATGAGATTCATTTTCCATAACCATGTTTGGTTTTAATATTGGATTTATGGAATATAAATGATATTTGTTGATATAAAAGTAGTTCGGTAATGATAAAATATTAGCTTATTTCTTTTCGTTTTTATCAATGGTCAATGAAAGTATCGGTCTCACATAAGTATAGACTATAGTCTCCATGAGATATATTTCATTTTCAATGACTAAATATTATAGATGGTTATTAAATATTATATAATGAATATATATAATATTTATGATATGAATAAGTTTTTTATACATTTTATATAAATATTACACCCTAGAATGTTCTTACTCATTATGTCTTGAAACAAAACCCTTATTTAGGTTGGTTTTACCACATATATGGGTGATATTTATGAAATGAGTGATTTAGTACTATTCAATACTAGTGATATTATGTAATAATAACAATATATACATTACATGATTAATATTATTGGATATTATGTAACCATAACCAATGTTTAGGGACCACAACTGCCAAACTGAAGCCTGTATGAAAAATGAAATAATTATCCCTATGAATAGTGATTTTAAGGAGTAATTATTAATAAACATGGGACAATATATTGTAAGTGGATAATATATGATATTATAACTATTAATATTATCCTAGAATAAAATTATAATAAATTTTATTTAATTATAGAGGAGATTGAAATCATATATAAGGAAAGTCAACCTTGAGGTGAGGGTTTATGTTTTAATCTCATTTTAATTGAGATTGTTTATGCTTAAATATCCTTTGAAGAAAATTATATTATCATTATCTATTAAACATCATCCATTTAATATTGTGAATTTACCAATGGATTTAACATATTATCCTTTCAATTTTATTGATTTGGTTCTTAATAAGATCGAGAAAATGTTTTTTAGTAAGAGTCAATATTATTTCCTTTTTATTCTAAGAAAGATTTCTTCCAGGTCCATGTATCATTATTTTTTTAAATATTTTTCTATTATATAATATGTTTTTTATTTAAATTAATTTAAAAATATATTTTAATTTGTTTTTAACATTTTAAAATAAATATTCATGTTACTTTCTAAACGATTTATTTTAGACTTTTTTCCAATAGTGTAAAAGGAATATTTATTTTAATGTTTACCACGTGAACTAATTTTCATACCGTAGTAAAAATTATTTTATTTTAATATTTATTTACAATTTTACATTGTTACTTTTAATGAATATAATTTTTTATATATTTTTGAAAAATTTAATTAAAATGTTTAAAAAATTAATATTTTTCTATTGTTTTCCAAGAATGGACTAAATGTTCTTTTAGAGGCTTTATCATCTCTGTCAACATGATTTGATAATTATTATCCTTTAGTTGGGATATAATATAATGACACCACCTAAATTATTTCTATAAATATATTATAATCAGGTTGTTCTATTTATTTACTTGGGAAAATAATAAAATTTTTTATATTGGGTTTTTAATGAGAATGTTTATATTGATTATGCATTGAATTGTTATTAATTTCTTTCATATGATGAGTTAATTATACTTATTACATAATGGAAACGACACATTATAAACCCTACATAAATCAACAGATATCATGGGAAAACCTAGTTATGGTATTTGGAATACCCAATACCTACTCATGTATTATCTCTTTGAACAAGGTCATGATATTAATATTATGATATCTTGTATTCTATATTATATCATTATGAAACTAGTTACTATTTTCCATGTTATTATTTATGTTTTTATTTCATCCATTGATATAATCCCATTTTATTATATTATTTATATCTAAAATTTTATAATTTTTAATCTCTTACATATTCATTATAGTTTATTATTCTATACTATATTTGTTTCAATTCTTTCCCATACTAGGAATTTGCTCTCCCCCTTAATTATGGTTTCATTTACCCAAGATACCAATATGGGATCTATGAATTATTTTAGGAATAAACTAGAAGAAATAATAATTTTGTCGCTATAATTTAATGACGTGTTTTATATTTTCAAATGTAATTTGGAAATCTTTTATTTATATAGTCTCCTAAGACAATTAAACCTTTATATCCATTATATTGTGATCTATTTTGTCTTGTGATAATAAAATAAGATACTTATAAGCTACGATCGATATGAGTCAAGGTGTTACATCCAACATGAAAGATAATATCACCTTTATAAACATCAATCAATACATTACCCGTAGAAAGGAATGGCCACCCCAAAATAGTGGTTACTTATTCATCTTCCACAATTTCAAGGATAAAAAAAACAACCTAAAAATAAATTTTACATCATTTACCAATACATATTCTCGAAACACCATTATATATTTTACATACTTGTCAGCTAGTTTAAGTGTAACATGGATGGGCTTAAACTATTCTACTCCCATTTTGTAGTATAGTCTAAATGGAATAAGATTTAAACTAGATCCCTAATCTAAAATATCCTTACTAAATTCACATGGTCTCATTATGAAAGGGATTGAATAATTCTTAAAGTCTTGATGCTTTGGAGGAATTTCATATTGTATAACCACTGAACACTCTTTATTAAGGGAAATGGTTTGCAAGCCTACCACCTTTCATTTATAAGAAATAATTTATTTTATAAACTATATATATTGGTAATTTCAGTCAATGCATTTGAAAACTAAATATTGATTTGAAGTTACTATAACATCTCTATAAATTTCCCATACTACTAGTTCAACTTTCAATGTTTCATCTTCTTTGTAATGGGAAAATGTGGTACATACAGTTTTAAAAATTCATTCTATTTTCATTAAATTAACTATCTCCACTTTTATTTTCCTTCAAAAAATCTTATAACGTCAGAATTAGCAATTTCTTCCATATTTTATGGAGCTCTATTTTTTTTCCCATCATCCACTTCCTTTTTTTGGGAAAACGTACATAAGCTCTTTACTACTTCAGAAGGTCACCACATTGAATTCCCCTTAGGGATTTATTTTTGTGTTAAAAGATAGTGTATTCAATTTTTTTGAGAGATTAGTGTAATTTCTAAATATTTTTCTAAATGATTAATTTGTTAGATTCTTGATTTAGAAATATAAATTTATCAGTGGTGACAAATTTGTATATAATTTTTTCCATGTTGAACATTAGTTTTTTCTAAGTTGATTGAGTAAATTCTTGTTGTTTTCTTTGAGCATGTTGTGATGGATGTTGGTTTTTATAACATTGTTATTGATATGATCCTTTATATTATTGGTTAAATTTCTATGGTCTTGGATAAATATTATTCTATAGAGGATAAAAATATTTTTGAGTTCATTGATTCCTAAGATGTAGGGCTTTTTATTTCAAATGATTCTAATTATAATTTTTTATTATATTTAAACACTATATTTTTATAAGTCAGAAACATATTTGGCCAATAATTTTGTGGTAAATAGATAAATTTACTAGTATAGGGACTAAAAATTGTTTTTAAACACTCTCTCATGGTGTGGAATCAACACACTCACTATATATGGGGTGTTTCATAGATTTAACTTCAAAATTAGAGTCTGGTTAGAGAGAATCATGTTTTATAGATGTAGTGTTTAGTTGGGTAGCTATCAAGGTAGTTGAATCATTTTTATGAATGCCACTTTTTTCCTATATTGTTCACTATTACATTGGAAACTATTTATGGAAATTATAAGTCATATAATTCTTTTGGAACATTATTGGTAATAGTTCCTCTGTATACTGAATCCTTTTCTGACTTTGTTACAATTAAAAATCCATTATAAAAAGTTTGGATTTACATTTATAATGGATACCCATAATGTGGAAATTTTTTCATAATATCTTTGAATTAATCACATGAATATTAAAGTAATTAACTTATATATTTCTAGAAAATTTCAATTTTATTTCACAATATCACCATCTTGGATGTGGGAAAGTACTTTGCTATGTATTCTTGGTAAAATGATATCCTTGTGAGAATTAAGAACTAAAGAAGTCCCATATTATAGTCTTTATGTTTTTTTATTAAATTAGAATGGGGAGAGAACATGATTAATTACAACATCAAACACTCCATTGTAATAGAACATGTCATGGATTTCAAGAAAATTATAAGGAGAGTATCTGGGTCTTCACTCAACAACCCTCAATGTTGCACTATATTATAAATTTGTTCCATTATAGTAAGTCCAATTTAAAATATTTTGTTCTAAATGGGTGGGAAATTTATTCTTGGGTTATATCCACGAATTAATTGTAGTTCATACTCTATAAAACTCTTTTGAGGAGGTGGTTATACTTTTGAAACATGAAACATATATTGCTACTGTACTAGTGGAATAAATCTCAACACAAATTGAGTCGATTATTGTTGATTATTTGGTAATACTCCTATACATATGGTTGTAGCTATCGATTTTTTTATTTATAAGGGGAAAAAATGTCCAAAAGTATTGATAACAACTTGGAATTTAACTTCCACATTTTTTTATGTCATTACCTACTTTTATTTTTCTACTTTATTTGGGATTAACTTTTTTAACTAGATTTTATATTGGGTTTTGAGTGTTTCAGATCTATATTTTGAGTTTTGTTCTATTCATTCTCTGATTTTCATTTTGTTAACATGGTTAAAGAGAAATTGTGTGATTAGTTGATATTAATCCCCTTTTTAGTCCATTTTAATCTTGAATAGTTAAGGTTATACGATTATCACATGGTTATATTCAAACTGTTTGGTTCTTAAAAGTAACTGCATGAGTTTTTAGGTGTCCATGAGGAAGGTCACAAGGCTTGAACTTGGTTAGTCCAACCAATGTGAAAAGAAAGCACACGGTTTTTCAATTTCTAATAGAACCAAAACACATAGTCGGTGAAAACTTTCCCAAACCATGTGGTCAAATTGTACACATGTATTATGAGTCCAATAAGGGGAACATGGTTGGTGCATAATTTTCCAAATCAAGTGGCGTAACCATACATAGTTCCCAGGTTCATTAAATATTCCGAACAACCTTTCTACCCCTATCAGTTTTTAACCCAAATCACCTCCTATCACCCAATATTGGCTCATATGACTTAAGGGAGGATCCTTTATTCTCCCTTATTCCTCCCACCCTTGTCAAAGGGAAATTCCATGGGATTTATTTAGGTATTAGGATGATTTATAAATATAATCTCTCCATTTCATCATTATCTTCTTTCTTCTTCCATTTCCTTATTGGTTCCTCTTCTATCTTTGTCTCTTTGGTATTGGTTCTAGGTATATTTGGTTTTAAATTGAGTTTTTTTCCTTTATAAGTTAATTTTTGGTGTTTTTTCATTATGGACCCTTATGGAGTTGTTCCAAGTTTCTATTATAAAATCCCCATGAGTTTGAGGTCTACTTCTATTTGCATTCAGCCATTAAAATTAAGAAACATTGATTTCTTTTAATACACATTGTTTTTTTATATTAATTAGTGGTATGTGATGTTTAAAAAATTATTCATAATAAAATTAATGGGTTTTCTCTTTAAATTAGATTTTGTGGATTTATTTTAATTGTCATTTCACACAAGTATTCGATAGAATTCCCAATTAGATTTTATAAGTGGTTTGTGGTTTATAAATGGTGTTTTGGCTTTCTAAATTTGTTTTAAATGCTTCATGAAATTATAAGAAGTTTTTTTGGATCTCTACTATATGGTTAATCTCTTAATGGTTACACAAGGCCTATTTGGAATCATAATAAGTTGGTTTTATTTGAAAAAATCCCCATGGGATGTGTCACATTCCTTGATGATCACTTAACAGAATGTGAGGTACTTATTATGGGACTTCCTATATTAATTAGTTATTTAAAGGTAAGAGGGATTATTCCTAGCAGTTATTTTTGGGTGATGTTTGGTTGTCTTTCATGCGGTGAATCATTTTTATTATATAAATGGTTTTTGTTAGAATTCCATGGCTCACACACACTTAATACATGATCTATAATCCTAGAATGGCTATCAGATTATCCATGAATTTTTTTTGCACAAGTTTCAAATTATGATATGTCAGGGGTCCCTTAGTATGGACTCGACATACTTTAGGATTATGCCCCTTGTTTAGGCCAGGTTGGGTATGATCGAGAATGAGGGTTTTTCGATTGCATCAAGAAAATTTATAGAATGGAGAAGGTTTAGTATTTTCTGGATTATCTCATAAGCTCATATGTATACCAATACTTCCCTAGAAAATATTTATCTATAATAGATAGTGTAGGTACCTCAGCTATTTGGTTTACATGTGTTCTGTCTTCCCATTTCCTTCATTTTATTGTCATTTCTTCCTTATCCAAGGTGTGACTTTTTGGTAAAAGTGAGTGTTTGGGTTTCCTTATGGTTTTCACAAATAATATTTTAAAAATAAAGGTTTCATAAACTATTTCATTTTTGTTATCTCACATTCCCTATTTTCTCTTATATAAAAAAGTATTCCCTTTTTAGTAATGAAACCTGTTTTAAATGAAGAGTGTAATCAACCATGATTTTTTTAAAAGAAATGTATGAAATACAAATGTTTATATAATTTTTTTCAAACTTGAATTAAAATATTTGTTTAAATGAATGTCATAATGAATATTTTTACATGGGAATTCCTATTATGTTTTAATAATCATGACTATACATTAATTAATGTACATAGCCTCAGGTAAAGGATCCAGTTAGGTCTTGATTTCCATGGGAGATGCTGAGTTTTGGGATCAAAGAGTTACCCATGGGGTCATATAGAGATTTAGTGGTCTTCATGTTCAATTTGGTTTTATTTTTAGTTTACTCCTTGTGACCATAAAATTTATGTTATTTTACATTGGGATACTAAGTTACTATTTTAACATCTTTATTTGTTTGGATGAAATCATTCCCACCATCTCTCATTAGTTCCCTTGGTTCATGTCTCCACTCGGAAGTGACCAAGAACATGCCTCATGGATGTCACAGGCTGGCTTGGGTTACTAGTTTGGGGATGACCCATGTTTTTTCATTACATAACTGTATCAAAGAATGTGTTATTTGGAGGAACTAGATTTACGAGTTCCCTTTTGATATATGGGATTTTGTGGTAGGATTAGTATTTTTGGAACTCAGGGTATAGGTATGAGGAAGTTTCTGGCAAACACTGATAGTGTCAAAACTTGGGTTACCGTGGGATGTTGGGTTTTGAATTTTTTATTTCAATTTTAGATATCATTTGGGAACAAAATAAGAGTTGGGCTAGTGGTTTCTAGTGAGATCATACAGCCTAGAAATCCATGTGGAGACCAAGGAAATGGACATGAAAAACTCCATGTGATGGTGGTGTGATTGGAATATAGCTAACAACCATATTCCAATTCACTCATCAACATTATTTTACCCCCTTAAATTTTTTAGTCTTCTAAAATTTAAAATTGTTTTGAAAACCTTTTTTGGATTAAAAATCAAGAATTTTAATAGTTTCATGTTGGTTTTCTAGAAAGATATATGATTTTTTCAAACCAATTTAAATAAAGGCTTAGAAAATTGGATTTTTAATAAAGTAACTTTTGGGTAAAATGTGTTTTTATATAAATTATTTTTGATGAAATGAGTTTTATTTAAATTTAGAAAGTGTATTGAATAGAAAGGGGTTGAATTTCTTGAGTGAATTCAAGGTATTTTAGGTGTAATGAAATTTATATGGGTGTAGAGTTTGAAAATGGGTTTGAAGGGGTTTTTAGAATTTTTTTTGAAATTTTCTAGAAATTTTTTGATTTGTTTTTTTATGTTTGATGTTTAATTGTGGTGACTTCTTGATGGAGGGTTGTATTTGGTTGAGTTTTTTTTCTGTTTATTTAGCGTATGCCCCAACCATAGGCTCAGTGGATATTTGAGGTGCAGCTATAGCTGGTTCAACATTAGTAGATCCTCTTTTTGATCAACATATATAAATAATCCTTGATTTTCCAAATTTGAACCCCCCCCAATATTATATTGTCAAATAGTTCTTTTTGAAGTGGAATAGTGGATGTGAAAAACCCAAATAATCTCCAATTCCATTGAGTTTCTCGAGTCTCTCAAAGTGAATTTTGATACCTTTATGCTTGTAGGTATATGTTGGAAGTGGGGAATGTCGTTATTTATAACCATGTGTTGGGAAGACCTCTCATGGGAATTATTAAAGTCTCCATTTATCCAAAAACAATTCCCTAAGGTTGTGAAGGTGGTGAAGGTAATGAAGTTGTTCTTCCTTAAAAAGGAAATTTTTCAATGTTATACTTCGTCTATAATTTTGGAGATATAGTTTCCTATATCACAGAGTTATCCCAAAAATATTATATCAAAGTCTCAATATTTTGAGAATGGGATTCATCCTGATATTTAATTGATGGTGTAAAAATTTGGTCTAACCTCTATCATCCCATATGATGACTCGTTGAATAACTCAAGAGGGGGATGAATTGTGTACCTTAATTTTTCTTTTCTATTAAAGAACCTTCTTTAAGGTACGAGAATTCAAATATTTTTAAGAAAAATATATAGTGGAAATATGAAAAAATGGAAAGAGTTTGAATATAGATATATACAGAAGTTCAGGGAACATACATCCCCTAGTCTACTCCAACAACACTATACTCTACAATTTTTGTGACTTTCGCTAAAAACACTTTTTAATGGGGGATAACAGATAAGTACAAGAAATGGTCACTACTTACAAAGGTACAATAGATTTTAACTAGGATTTCCCTTAATAAGGTTTATATGAAGTCTTAACATTGTAACTTACATTTAGTATCAATGAAAAAGGGATAAAAGTCTCTTTGAAGAAACATTGAAATACATAGTTGAATATAGCAACTAACAATAGAGGAATATACATACTAATAATATAATAGTCTTTAAGATAATGCTTTGTGTGATCTTTATATGATAAATATAAACTTATAATCACTGTTCTTAAGTGACAGTTTTTATTTTTCTATATAAAGAGTGGGTATTGTTTTGGTTTTTTGAGTAAGCATAGAGGTCTCTGTTTTCATCGTTGCATTCTCTCTTCCATGAAAATACTAAACAATGTATTTATATCTCTTGTTTTTTACAATATTATACAGGATAATCACAATGTTTGAATTTATAATCCTTTGAGAGAGATATATAGTTGATAATATAGGATTTTAATGATATGAATTTGTTCTCTCAAAACAAAAAATATACATCAATATCAATAATTTCGAAGACATTAATATTATTTTAATATTTATATTTATAGAAGCATGATATAGACATTTCCTTAAATAGATATACTTTTTATAATTGTCTAATAGGATTGAAACAACTTATCAAAATAAACATGATAGGTAACCATGAAGATCTATATGTTTTAGGTAGTACTATCTTTATAAGATAAATTAAAGAGACACCATAATATAGAGTATATATCAAATATTTAGTGTGAAAGAGAAACTGAGTTTCATGTTGCGTGGAACAATTTTCAAAGTATTATTTAAAATGATGACATGTAATACTTAACTAAAAACATCTTCTGAAACTTCATAGGATAATATTTTATAAATGTCCTTAAAGTCTTATCATTACATTAATCTATTATTCCTTACTAAGATAAATTGTTTTTAATACTATGTAAGATAAAGCTACAGTGTAAGAAAAAGACCTGTTATTGTAAAATCATATCTGATTCTCATAAGATAAACATTCACCATAGAGCCTTTATATTCTGATTTAGAAGAAGAAAATATTTTATTTCTATAAGACAAGGATAAATTTTTCATAAAATGAATGATTTACATGCCTTATCATAAATACTTATAGAATCAATCATAGGATATGTTCTCTTGATAAATATAATCTGAGACACTTATGAAAAAATTATTAAAAAATTAGTAGGGATTTTTTGAATCATCAAAACACATAAAATAAGATATGTTATAATAAAATTTGTTAGTTTGAAAATCTCCCCATTATTTATGATAAAAACCCCATCAAATTTAAAAACAAAATTTTAAAAAATAGCTTTAAAATTATTTGTATTCAATAATGAATTAATTTAATTTTTTTCACTATTTCTCCTATGTTTTTTGATGTCAAAAGGAGGTATAGAAGGGAAATACAATCAATGTGGAACATAAATAATTTTAAATAGTGAATAATACTGAAAATGAATTGAATTTGGTATAAAGTTGTGATAATAAAGGGAAATAAAGGAAAAACATGAAAAACATAAATATGAATCTATAAATATATCTAATCCACTAAAATGTTTAAAAAGAGAGGTTCTTACAATAACAACATCTAATGATTCAAATGTTTGTTAAAGGATAAAAAACTATTCTCACAGGCTAAAATCAATGTATATATCGTGATATGTGAAACAATTTTTTTGATGTGATTTCTAAAAATATAACTGTTTTTTAGTGGGTAAGGAAGATAATGGTAGGAGAGCATTAGTAGTTTTCCTAAGAACATCACCCTACTTTAGTAAGGATGCACCATGTCCTGAATGATCATTTCGCGTATCCCTTACCTAGGATGATTGAATGTCAAGTGCATATTTCTCCACCCTTTCCATATCAAACTTATATGCATAGGTAAATGATATTATAGGGGTTAGTTAAGGTAAATTTAAGGATAATTCTTTATAAAACCCGAGGTTGTCTATTTGATTGAGTTTATTTGGATAAAAAATTTCCTTCAAATGCTAACTAGTAGATAGATGGTGATAAAAAAAAGGATATCTTGGAGATCATATTCTATGATTATGAAATAGTGTATCTAAACAAGCTTCAATAATTTTACCAATTGATTTTTTAGAAGTACAAAATAGTTGGGAATATATTACATAGTAGCGGGGAGAAATTTTTAAAAAAATTCTACATGTATCCCTTCTTATTAAACTAGATATCAAACTCTTCAAATTTTCATACTGTTAATCTATCATACCAACAATAGAAGAAAATTATTTCCCTCTTGTGGAAAATTTAATTTTATAAAGATTTACAAAATCATCATATTATACTTCTTCTTAATCTACAGAGGATTCTGACTTCAAACTATTGAATAGTACTTCATAGTATTTGTTTAAATTTATCTCAAGAATATAAAATTTACTTAATAATGATCAAATCATAAATTTCAAATAGGCGATGAAAAATCATTTGTCATTCTTTACTTGGAATGAATTTACCTAAATTTATGGCATCTTTTGATTCAATAAAGAACTGTTTTCTTTTGCTGACTGATCAATTTACTCAAAATCATATTTATAATGGACTGGTAACCTACTAAATTCCTCAACCATATATTTATGAATGTCTTGAAATATATCCCTTGACATAATATCAAACTATAGATAATCATCACCTTTAGTCATCATATCCATATATTTAGATAATTCCATCAGATTCGACTGTACATCAGAACTCGTTATGGTACCTATAGTGGATACTCTTGATAACTTTCGAATCATAGATTGAACCAAAGATTTTACTTACTGAACATCATCTTTCACCAACATTTGACCCCAAAGAGTCCGTAATTCATTACTGGACCTAGTCACTTGAGGTTTTATTAACTCCATTTTAGATAATAAAATCAAGTATATCAATGGAGATATCTCTGAATTAACCTTGTTAGTAAAATGAGATTATGAATATTTGTATTATGAACAACTTAAATAGGTTCTATGATGCTGAACATCCATGTTTAGAGCATCGCCGAATTTCATGTTTTCTTCCACACAAATTTCCACTTCCTTACAAATAAATGCTTCTGATTGTAATATTTTTCTCCTCAAGAAAACTAACTGATATGATTGTTCAGATGGAGAAAATATAATGAATGGTTTAGCACTTGGGGATATTGAAATCATTATTCCTTGATCAATAGTTACTAACTAGGTAACTATGGAGGTAAACTTATCTCTAACTGAGAGGATTATAGGAAACCATTTTTTATAAGTAACCTATGCTATAGGTTGAACACAGAATTTGACTCTTCTCTATTTATTGGTGAGTGTCTCATCATATAATTCATCCATTTGATCAACTATTCTTTCCAATGGAAAAAAAATCACTATATAATACCATTTTGGATGTCTTCCCATGAATAATGGTATAATCTTTTTTAATACCCTCATCTGGTCTTTCTAAAACAAATTTTTATAGAAACTCCAATTCAAACCAATTTTCCTTAAAATAATTTCACATAATGTTATAAAAACATGAAAATGAGTTATTATGTTGTCATCGAGGAAAACTCTGGGACTGTGAAAAACTAATGATTATATCCTTCCATAAGTATAGAAATCAACTAACATATTTTGAAAATGATTTATATATATAATTATATATCACATTATATTTACAATATTTTTGATCATGAATAATTATAATAAAGTAATATCTTAAATTAAAACTGTCTCAAACTCACCATTATGTTGAGTGAAAGCTGACTTGATGAAATTCACAAGTACTTTTCATTTTGGTTCCCTTTCCTTGGTTGGTTTCTTTTCAATAACCACAGAGCTAGATAGAAACTTCAAAATTTTTAGTGTACTGACTTTATCTATCATGATAAATCCAATATTTAAGTCTATATAACCTTCATGAGGACATTTGAGAACCTCAACAATTTGAATATAAGTTATTAAAATGTGCTTCTGGTTAACAGTTGTAGTGATAATATCTTCCTTATCACCGAAATGAAAAACTCTTATTTCATAAATCTCATGAAATGATTTCTCGAAAACAAACTCATTTCATCTTTTATAAAACACATACTCCCATAATTTTGATTTATAACCTTCTTGATTAATGTATTTTTTTGGTCCAACAAGGAATATTCAATTTCTCACGCACTTAGAACTTTCCTCAGCATTCTTTGACAGTTTTCCCTACTCATAGAAGATCTGTTGGTTCTATTAATTTTCATTATTCTTAGTACTGTCCCATGGATTGAAATTTTATTTTAATATATTTTCATTGTATAAAAGAATTATATTCTAGGGGTTTCAAAGAAACTCTCATGTAGAAATGATACATTTTTTTCTTTGTGTTTTTTCATTTTGAGATAATCGAGGTTTCACATGGCAGTGTATAAAGTGATCATTATAAAATATAGTTAATGTCTTATACTGATAGGTAGTTCATTTAATAAGATAGGGATATATATATATATATATATATATTTCTAATAAATTATAATAATTAAAAAAATATTTAGTCAATTATATAAACATGATAATTTTAAAATAAAAAAAAGAATATAACTTTTGAGTAAAATGAAATAAACCTTATTCAGATGTAACAAAATAAAATCTATTAGTAGATAGTGGTTTAGAAAAATAATATTCTAATTTATTTTCTATTAAAAAAAATTCTAAACAGATATCATTCCTTTTTGATTATCTCATAAGAATTAAAGTCTAAAATCAATGTTCTTTGTTCTTAAATTGTTTATTGGATTCTTTGAAATATTTATATCATTCCTGTTATCACATTTGATTGAAATATAGTTAAAATTAAATCTAAAATAAATTTGGTTTTGTTTCATCCATACTTGTACTAATAACATCTTACTACAATATATTTAGCTTCAGTAGTTGATATTTATATAGATTGTTGTTTCTTACACAAACATGATTCTTGGGATTTACCCAAAATGTGACTTGTTCTTGAGTTGGTTTTTCTATCTAATCTATATCTAGTAAAATCAGTATCTGAATATGAAATTGAATTATAATCGTATGTTTTTTGAAAAATTAGAGAAAGCCTCACAATTCCATTTAAATGTTGGAAGCACATAAATAAGATTCTTATGGAATATATTGAAATCCTGAACAAAGGTATAATGAAAGCATAATTCTTTCCCTAATTATATTAATATATAAAAATATTTCTAATGATTCTTCTATACAACTTGTTGTCAAATGGTTTTCTAGTTTCATCTAAATCATGTTTAATATTGGATCATATAGGAGTTGAATAGTTCTTACTATTTTCATGTCAAAACATATTAATCAAATTATGTGTTTATTTTATTTGATTTAAAACATTTAAAAAATATTTTTTGTAAATTTTATATCCTATAAAATAGTTTAACTCACGGATCATTTTCATTTTATATTTATATTTATTTCTTTTTGAAAAATCATTACACTTTTTGATCCAAATAAACATCGTCTGTATATATTTGTACAAAAAAAATATCTGAGGGTGAAGTTTTCTTAAATAATGTTGGGTCTATAATTAATTTTTAAAACCATTTGAAAAATAAAATTTCCTAATCACTAATACCAGGACATTGGATCTTTTTATGTCCTTATAGAGCTTTTTTATGTTTAAAAATAGAATTTGAAAAAATTGGATCATCAAAACTAGAATGTTTTTCTAAAAAAACATCATCCACTAAAAAACTATTTAGAAAAGTTGATTTAACATCAATATGTTATAATTTAAAATTTATAGATGATGAATTTAATAGAAAGATTCTAATATCTTCTAACCTAAATAATAGAGAAAAGGTTTCTTCATTATCTATTACTTCTTCTTGATTTTATCCTTTTCCAATCAATCTTTCTTTATTTATAGTAATTATACCTGGATCATATTTTTTGTTTTTAAAACCCAATTTTATTCCAATTACAGTATAGTCTGAGAGAATTTAATCTAAATACTATACTTTATTTCTTTTAATCTAATTCAATAATTCTTTTATTTCTAATAACCATCTTTCTTCTGATAAAGCTTCGTATACTGATTTAGGTTCAAGTTGGGACAGAATGGTAGAAAATTTAACTTGATTTATCATTTTTATTCTAGCTCATAATCCTTCATATAAGTTTCCTATAACTATTTATAGAGGATATTCTTTAATATATCTTTGTATTCTAGGCAACACACTTTTTTATTCACTAGTATCAACCCTTATTGGATTTTTTTAAAATTATTCAAGTTCTAAATCATCATCCTTTCTTTGTTAAAGATGGGTTCTAGTCTCATGTCTTTGAGACTATCACCATGTTCATTATTTTTAATCATTTTGTGATAAAATGGGCTACATTCATCATACATTAAATGTGTTGATTCTTTAAAAATACTCTATTGTTTATTTAGAACTCTATAATCTTTGTAAGTAGTAGAGTAACCTCGAATGAAACCTTTATCATCTTTTAGATCGAACATTTCAATATTTTACTTGGTGTTCAAGTTGTAAACCTTGTATCCAAATACTTTTAAGTATCCTACCTTTGGTTTTCTATTCTACTATAAATCATAGGGTGTTTTCTTTCAAATAGTTCTAAATAGAACTGAATAAATGACATAACATGCCATATTAAAAGCCTCATCTCAAAAATAAGTGGGCATGTTATACTAACTAGACATAGTTCTAACAATTTCTTAAAAATTCATATTCCTCCTTCCAAAAACACAATTCTTTTGATGCATCCTATGGGAAGAGAATGTATATTTAATTCCTTTGTTAAAATAGTAATAATTAAATTCATGATTCTCAAAATTCACCTCCATGACCACCTTTCAAAAGTCATGGTTTTAGCATATTTTTAATTTTTCAACAGTTTAGAGAAATCTATAAAAATTGAACATGCTTCACTTTTGAGTATTAAAGAGTATACTCATGTAAATCATTAAAAATCATAAACTAACACATAAAAAATTATTTTCTATCATGACTTTTTTTAATAGTCCAGAGCTCTCTGATCCATTCCTTTGGGAAAATCAGGTGTATGAGGTGTTTCGGGAGGTCAAGGTGACATATCCCCAACACTTTTCCAAATTTTCCATTTTGGTGAACAGTTCCAATGGTAGACTACTATGAAATGTGCATCGGTAACCTTATGTGAACATTGTCATCGGTGACCTTATGTGAACAGTGTCATCGGTGACATTATGTGAATAGTGTAACTGTGACCTTCTGTGAACAGTGCATCAGTGACCTTCTATGAATAGTGTCATCAGTGACCTTATATGAACACTGTCATTAGTAACCTTATGTGAATAGTGCAACGATGACCTTGTGTGAATAGTGACATTAGTGACCTTATATGAATAGTGTCATCGATGACCATCTATGAACAGTGTCATTAGTAACCTTATGTGAATAGTGCATCGGTGACATTCTATGAACAGTGTCATTGGTGACCTTATGTGAATAGTATCATTGGTAACCTTATGTGAACGGTGCAATGGAGACCTTGTGTGAACAATGACATTGGTGACCTTATGTGAACAGTGTCATCGGTGACCTTCTATGAACAATGCAATGGTAACCTTATATGAACAGTGTCATCGGAAACCTTAAGTAAACAATCCAAAGGTGAGGTTCCAATGGTAACCATTTCTTTCCTTTTCAAAATTTTAAGTTCTGTGAACAGTGTTTCCAAAACGGTGAGCTTCCAATGGTGACCTTTTCATTCCTTGGAAAAATTTTGAGTTCCGTGAACAATGTTTCCAGAATGGTAGGTGTACATTGTATATAGAATGGTAGGTGTACAATGTTTCTAGAACAATAGGTGTACAATGTTTCCAGAACTCTAGGTGTATAGTTTTTCTAGAATGGTAGGTGTATAATGCTTCCAGAATGGTAGGTGTACAGTGTTTCCAGAATGGTAGGTGTACATTATTTCTAGAACGGTAGGTGTACAATGTTTCCATAATGGTAGGGTGTACAGTGTTTATAGCTTCCTAGAGGTTCACCCCTTTACATTTCCTTTGACGCAAAATGCAATTAAAGCATTGTTTTAAGGACTCTAAGGAAGATTCATAGGCCATAAATCCTATATTAATTATTCCTAAGGCTTAGGATGTTTTTACTTGGTCAAAACACGTGATTTAATATGATCTTCTTTTAATGGGAAATCAAGTGTATCTTTAACTGTATCTCCATTAAATATTTAAAAGGCAAAAGATATATTCCTCCCTTTTTCTTCCCCCATTTTCTCTGGTGCGATATGCTCAAACCTTTCCTTCCTTCCCATAGGAATCATGAGATCAAAATTTTCCCTGTGGATCGGTTTCCCTCAACGTCCTTCTTTCTACAAGTGACCCCCCTACTTCGGTGCAACCAAGAAGTATCCATCAATATTTGATATAAGGTATGTTTTATCATCATTCTTTTAAGGTCCATCTTCTCATGTTTTTCCTTTCCATATTATAGGATGTGATCTCCTTTCTTCTAATGGGGTTTTCTTGGGTTTCAGTTGGTGTGGTCGTACCGTGGCATCCTCAGGTGGATGCAGTTGTCGTGAGAGGAGGCAATCGTGATCCGTTTTGTGGACTATTTTTGTATAGATAATTTCAAGTACCATTTGAGGTAGTGGATTCTTTGCTTCTCTCTTCTTTTATGTGCAACAGTATCATTAGAATTTTTTAACCCACTTGAAGACAATGGAATTGACATAATAAATATTTGAACTGGATAAATAAATTGATATGGATCGTATGTTTTTGCCACTTGTTTTGCTAGATAGTGTGATATATATGCTTTCTTTGCTTAGCTATTTGTTATTTATGTAAATCGGTAAAAAAACATAAACCGAGATTAATTGATAATTGTTTGGCTGAAGACAAAGAGGCATGTAAATGAATCTGGTTCTTATTATAATTTGATATTAATCAAATAGGTGAAGTAAACATGTATAATTATTTGTGATAACTTACTGATTAGGTTTCCCGAATTTGGAACCTAAAAATTATAAATGGTAAACCTAAGAGGGATTAAAGAACATGTTGTTTTATAAAAGATAATTCCTTGTAGGGTTCTGAGTTACCCTGTTGAGTGTTAAAGGGCCAAGAGACAAATTGTTAAAATATTTGTTTTCGTTCTTCTTGTGTTGTGATGTGAGTCTGGATGGCTGTTGTGATATGTGGGGGCATGGAGGCCTTTTGGTTCTTACAGAAAATGACGCCTAGGGTGGAGAGATGCATCGGTTTATGCATGTGGGTGTCAGGGAGGACACGATGGATGAAGGAACATGATGGATATGATTTTTGGATTATTGTTGTTCCTTTTTGGATGGTTATATGTTTTACTTTCCCCCACTTCCAAAGGAAGCTGTTCTTTCTTACCCTTCTTCCAAAAGAGGCGAAGACGCATGGGGTATGCCACATAATTTCTGTGTTTATCTTTTCAAGGTAGGATGGGTCTACGCTCTTGCTATAGGCGGAAAAGACTTGATGGGTAGTACATCTACTCATTGTGTTGATCCCAATTGTGTTTAGTATCATATAGTGTCTTTCTAGAATGCCTACAAATGTGGGAAAATATTTCTGTAATGAATAATTGAATAAATGGTGTTAACCCATGGGGTAGGAGTTTTCTAGAACATACTGATTAGGTTGTAATTTTAATGGGGCAGTATACATTGGGTGTGATGCTAATGAAATTTAAAGTGGAGTCATAAATGGTTAATTAATGTTTAAATAATTAATTAACTTAAAGTGGAACTGGTAAAAAGGGAATAAAGTAAGGCAATACAGCTTTTTAAATGGTTGTGTGCTTATAGGATACCTATTTATAGAAGTTGCAGCCGGGAATCCGATAGACATTATCTACAGTTGAGTCAAAGACATGGTTATTCCCATAGTGTGGTTGTGAGCTATTTAATATTCTTTACTTTTTGTGTTTTTATATGCTACTCCACCCCGTTAGTATGGGAAAACGAAACCCCAGAGATTTTGAACCCTAAGGGGGTGTTTTACCCAACATTCCGGTGCGAGGATGGATGTCTTACTACCCCCTTTGACGCTGCTCTCTTCTCTTGGTAGTTACTTGTGCTGGTAGGCACAGTGGTTAGATTTCCCCATATATGTGTGTAGAGGGATGTAATGTCTTGTGGTTATTCACACACAAATATTCTGGATATAGATTCCTATGGACTACTATAAGTGTAATGTGTATAGGCTGTGATGTCACGAGAATCCTTACTCAGTGTATGGGCTGTAATGGCTTGAGGTATAACACGTGATGTATGATACTCATTAAGAAAGTTGTGGTAGCTCCCAAAAACAACTTGGTTACTTTCATGCATGGATGTGGTGGTTTTGTTGCACGAGATGCATATTGTAGAGCATCGCCTGGGTGTTTATAGACAAGAATTTTTTTGGAGAGAGGTGCTTAGGACGTGTGACGTTGGGGAAAAGCGGCAAACTAGGGGTGAAGTAGTAGTGAGGTACTCTTAATATTAATTATTATATTATATACTCTTGTATGTGTTACTTGGTGAGATTGGCCATGGTGAGGCTGGGAACTTAGCATACCTGTTTAGATGATGAGTTAGTTTTACTTGTTGTTCACTATGCTTTAGCATGATTTCTTTACTTTTACATGAGAGGATTTGGGGAGGATCCTACTGAGTATACTGTTATTCTAACCCTATATATATATAAACTATTTTCAGGCCACTTGGAGATGGTTGGAGATCAAGCTGGTTTCTACTAGCTTGGGGTTGAAGGAGGAGTTCGGGCATGTGATTGCTATTGTTTTAACTTTCTTTTGGGTACTTGCAGTTTTCCCCTTCCAGTTGTAGTACTTTTTCTTGACATTACATATGTTCACTTGGGGTTTCTTTTATATTTCAGTTATGATTTGGAGTTGGTGGGTGTCTATATTATCTCTCTCTTCTGCATGTGTTCTCTTAGAGGGTAATGCCTATCATATGTGTCTATACTATACCCTCGATGCTAGTCGCCAACCCGGGGCCTACTTTGGGCGGTAATCAGGGGTCGTTATCTCCCTTCTCACATTGTCGGCCAAGGAGGGGTACACTTTGTGGGGAGGGGGTCATGATAGAGTGGTATTAGAGGTCTATTTGTGGGATAGGATGGAGTTTTGAGTTAGGCACAGGTGAGGTTGCATGGGTTTGTAGGGCAGTAGTGTCATTCATGTATAGCTTATGATGTCAAAACTGGAGACCGGCTGAGACATACGCATTTAAGGCCTCCTATTATATGATGTACAAACCTTTATGTTTACAATGGTTAGTAAACGAGGTGATACTAGTTTCATGGTAGAGACCTAGGAAAGGATCATGTATCATTTTTCTTTGTGCCAATGTTTGAATGCTTAGACTTAGGATAGGTTAATCTAAAATGAATAAAAGAAAAAAATTAATTAATTAATTTTGAGCCTTCCATATTCTTGGTTTAGGAGCCCTAACTATTTTTTATTTTATAGATATGGCTCTAGGTCGACGTCCACATCAGGATCTCCTAGATGATGTCCAGTAGGTTGTTCTAGTAGATCACTGTAGGGTAGAGGTTGACGGAGAAGACACATGGAGAAAGACACTCTGAGAGTTTCTGTGCCATAGTTTGTAGAAGTATGAGGGCTCCATTTCAGATGCAGTCATGGAAGACTTGTTATAAGAGGTTGAGATCAGATTCAGTTCGATCTGTACTCAGAAGGAGCAATGGGTGTCCATGGTTGTGACGATGTTGCGTGGAGCAGTGAGGCAGTGGTGGTACTTGTTCCTCAGGGATTGCGAGGAGCTGACAATCTCGTGGGAGGTGTTCCAAGAGATGTTTAGAGTCGAGTTTCTTTCTTTGAACTCGAAGGAGTCTTGTTGACAAGAGCTTCTTACCATTTGACCAAGGAACTCCAGTGTGCGAGATTTTGGAATCTATTTCACGAAACTTTTACGATATTCTTTAGACCTATTGCCAGAGGAGGAGGCCAGGGAGAGGCATTTTGAGGAGTCTTTGTGTCCATAGATCCAGCGCCAGGTCACACCATTTATGCTAAAGACATATCTTGAGGTGATTGTGAGGGAAAAGGTTGTTGATATGACTTTGGCCCAAATTGGATCATCACGAGAGGGGATTCATCATGACTCCTCATGAAGTAGAGCTGTGGTCTGGGGATCGCGGTTTTCAGGGTAGAAGTGTTTCCATTCAGCTAGGGGTTGGTCCCAGCCCTTCACATCTTGTTTCCCTAGAGGTAGAAAATCTCAGGCTTATGCCAAGGGATTAGGCTTTTTTTCTTATTGTGGTTGAGGTCATCAGTAGTGGGAGTGCCCATCCTTTTAGAGAAATCATCGTGCACCAGGTGCTCTGCTCCAGGTTCCTCTATTAAGGCAGTTCCAACCGAGGCAACAGCAGTAGGTTGCACCAGCTTTAGATCAGCAGAGGGTAGATGTGGTAGGCATAGGACAGCCCCGTGATGCTCCCCGTCCTAAAAAGTAGAGATAGGTTGTGGTGGTGGTCGTCATTAGGGCCAGAGAAGCTATGGAGGAGGTCGTGGTTAGCTTCATGCTCTAGCATTGCCATCTCTAGGTGATCCATACATCGTTTGAGGTACCCTTTGCTTGTTTTATACCTAGGTGTATTCCTTGTTTGATTCAAGAGTGACACACTCCTTCATATCACCTACCCTTGTCCATTCTTTGGGACATGAGGTAGAGAGGCTTAAAGTCCCCTTGGTGCTGACTATGCCAGTCGGAGGTCGACCTGACTTGTTTGAAGTTTGTAGAAACTATGAGCTAGTGTTGGGGTAGAATCGCTCTTGGGGAGATTTCCTATGTTTATAAATACAACCATATTATGTCATCCTTAGCATGTATTGGTGGTATTCGGTGCAGGCTATCGTGGATTTTCTTCAGGAAGAAGGCCGTTTTCGTTGGTGCAGATGGAGAACCGGTGTTGTTTGTTGGTGAGAAAGATCCTTAGATGGGTTATAGGCACGTTCCATCCTTATCATCCATGATGGATGATATGATTTTGAGTTCTTTAGAGGTTCAGCAGTTGGTGTTTCCTACGGTCGTAGAAGAGCACCCTAATGTATTTCTAGAAGAGGTTGTAGAATTACCCCCTCGACAAGAGATTGAATTTTGGATCGAACTATAACAAGGAGCGTCACCTATATTTATGTCTCTATATAGGATGTTCCCTTCTAAGTTATGAGAGTTATGTATACAACTTTATGGTATATTACAGTGTAGTTTTGTTCAGCCAAGTTTTTCACCGTGGGGTTCACCAGTTTTGTTCAAGAAGAAGGCTGACAGTAGTTTGCGGTTTTGTGTCGATTATCATCGCTTAAACAAAGTGACAATAAAGAACCACTATCCTCTTCCACGGATTGGTAATTTATTTGATCAACTGAACGGCGAAAGTTGGTTCTCAAAGATCGAATTGTGGTCAGGATATCATCAGATGAGTGTGAAGGATGAGGATAACCCAAAGACTACTTTCTGTTATCGTCATGGCCATTATGAGTTTGTTGTAATTCCATTTGGAATGATGAATGCTTGAGATGTGTATATGGGATTTATGAATGTTGTGTTCTGTGAGTTCCTGGAAAAGTACATGGTAGTTTTCATCCACGACATCCTTGTGTACTCCACATCTGAGGAGGAGCATGAAGATCATCTACACACTATTTTGGGAGTTCTTCGTCAACATCATAGGTTTGGGAATTTGAAAAAGTGTGAGTTTTGGGTTCGAGAAGTCATTTTCATGGGGATTGGTGTGTCCCAGTAGGGAGTAGTTGTGGACCCATCAATGATATAAGTAGTTGTGTCTTGGGAAGCCTCCAAGATAGTGTCGGAGGACTGAAATTTTCTTGGTCTCACAAGCTACAATAGGTGGTTCGTAGCAGATTTCTCACGAGTTGCAACTCCTCTGACAGCTTTGACCAGGAAAGATCAGGCATTCATATGGACTGATCAGTGTCAGGTAGATTTTGAGTATCTAAAGGTGAAGCTAATAAGTTCTCTTCTTATTTTTCTTCCAGCCGAGGGAGTTCAGTTTGATGGTTTCTACAATTCTTCACATATGGGGTTGGGCTGTGTTCGGATGCATAAAAGATCAGTTGTTTCTTAGGGGTCTCGATAATTACATCCCCATGAATGTATCTTTTCCACTCATGATCTTGAGTTTTCATCCATGGTGTTTGCTCTATATTTGTGGATACATTACCTCATTGGTGAGCACTTTGTAGTTTTCACCGATCATAATAGTATGAGGTATGTTTTCTCCCAATATGACTTGAACTTTAGACAAGGTTGATGGATGGAGTTCTTACAGGAATACAACTTTGAAATATCATATACACCTAGAAATGGGAATTTTGTCACTGATGCATTGAGTCAGAAGTCACGTAGTGATGCAGTGTGTGAATCTGGCGACTCTTTGAGAGTAATGGAAGAACTGTCAGCATTACATATTGAAATGGGAGAATTTGGGGGCATAGGTCTTCTTTTTTAGATTATGGTGTAGTAATCTCTTGTGAAGCAAGTGTAAGATTCCTATTTGGGAGATCTTGAGGTGGAGGTGTGGAGATATCGAGTTGTTTGTGGTGAGGCCCCTGATGGTTGGTCGGAGGATGAACAACACCAAGTGTTGTATCACGATAGAATTTTTGCTCCTTTGAAGATGCACTAGATGGTTCTCAATGATTTTCATAGTTCATCTTTATTGGTGCATCCTAGCATGACAAAGATGTACCGATCCTTGAGGATCCAATTTTGGTGGCTAGGGAATATGCGTATGGTTGTGGAGTTTGTGTCTCTATGTTTTGACAACCAGAAGGTGAAGGTCGAAAACTGTGTTCCTGGTTGTCTACTCCAGCCCTTAGAAATTCCTCAGTGGAAGTGGGATGACATCTTAGTGGACTTTTTTACTGGTTATCCTCGAGCTATGGAAGGAAATGATGCTATTTGGGTGGTAGTGGATTGCTTAACAAAATTGGCCAACTTTATAGCAGTCAATGAGTCGATCTCAGTGGATGTTTTTTCAAGGCTGTATCTAGAGGAGGTGATGAGACTTCATGGAGTCCCAAGGATGATAATTTCTAGTCGAGATCCAAACATTACTTATATGGTGTGGAGAGGTCTCCAACATGCTTTCTGTTCCCCAGTTATGCCTTATCACTACTTTTCATCCTCAAACAGTTGTTCAGATAGAGCGAACCATCCAGACTCTTGAAGACATGTTATTTTCTTATGTTGTTGATTTTGGAAGTTCGTGGATGAGGAACTTTCCCTTGGTGGAGTTTTCTTACAATAATAGTTTTCACTCCACGGTCGGTATGGCGCCATTTGAAGACTTGTATGGCCGACCTTGCCGTTCTCCGTTCTACTGGACTGGGGTCAGAGAGTCAACAATTCTTAGACTGAAACTAGTGTAGAATACAACACATAAGGTTCATGTGATTCGTGAGAGAATAAAGACAACACAAGATCACCACAAATCATATGTTGATCAAAGAAGGAGACCCTTAGAGTTTAATTTTGGGGATTATGTGTTTCTGAAGGTGACTCCCCATCGTGGATAGTTAAGGTTTGGTCGTGGGAGTAAGATTTTCTATAGAGACTCAGGTTTTGGACCTGTTAGACTTTGGATTATTTTGAAAAATAATTCCAGATCTAGGCGCGAAGATGGTGTGTGATTCCAAGGCCTGGTGTGCCCAAAATTAATATTATAAAGATATTAAGTATTTTTATACTATGCACATGGTCGTGGGTGTGATATCTCCTAAACGGTAGCTCAGAACGGGAATCCGAGGGCATAGTTGCGTCCAGAATGTGCCTTTTACCCTAGGCAAGGTGTAAACTTTGTGGGCGCGGGCCTGCGGTGGAAAGCGCCACCAGGGGCATTTTTGTAAATATGTAGAAAAGTCCATTTACGAGCGTTGGCTCACATAACTTCTGAACGGAGTCTCTGATCTCAAATACGAGTCCACATTTGTGTTCATAAGGGCGTGTTTACCCTAGGGGTGACCTTAACTTTGTCTACATCGGGTGCTGGAATTGGGGGCGAGTTGGCGGGGAGTTAAATGGGTGGTTTTATAAAAAAAAAATCATTTCATCTCCCCCCCCTTACCTCCAATGCATAGAGACGAATGACGACCTCTCCCAACTCCTTCATTTCTTCGTCAAATCGAGCTAGAATCATCTGTTTTCTGCACTGATTGTCAGTGGATCTAGATTCAGGGCATTGCTGGCGTATATCTGCACCCGAAACATCAGTGTTTCACCCACGAGGTAGGTGGTTTGCGTTTTAGACCCCTGATCTCATTTTTTCTATGAATTTATTCTTTTTGAGGTCTTAGTAGGGAAGACCGCGTCCCGGGGGTCGCACCGGTGCTTTCGGATCACAAAACGGACCACCGCGGTGCCCCCGGCGGTCCGCGGAAGGTCTGCCGGTGCTAGCGGAGCGAGGCGGCCCGCGGTGGAGCCAGGACAGACCATAGATAGCCGCCCAGCATGGCGGCGCATCGGCGGAGCACGGCGGCGGCCGGTCTAGGCCGGCGGGACTGGCCGATTCAGGTCGGTCCGGCTACTTTTTGTCATACGGGGGTCTTTAAACACCCGTTCCTTGCAAACCGAAAGTCGGATTCGTGTGTCATTTGTGGTGACATGACCCTGGATACGAGGCGAACCCTCTGGTGTGGGTTTGAGGGTCTAATGGTTTGGGATTGTGGACTGAGAGTTAGAAATGTCGTATTAAATAATAACATTTTATAATTTTACGACTTCGGGTCGTTGTAACTTCTACCCGGAGTGACCGAATGACGTGCCGTCAGTGGTGTTGAGACCCTGAAGGCACGGCGGACTTTTTGAGATGGTTTTTGGGTGTTGGGAGCTAGTTTGGGGTGTGGGACCCACGAGGCTGGGTTCTAGCGTTTACAGAGAAATGCAGCTTTTGCACCAGGTGTCCTATTTTGGCGGATGATTCGTTGATCCTATGTGGATTTCCAAGAGGATCACAATGATGTGATCCGTTCGATGAGTTTCAGGATTGAAGTGTGGGCCCCACCTGAGCATACATTCGGTGAATAATGCCTTTTTTACCGGGTGTCCGTTTCGAACGTATGAGTAGGGGATTCTGTCTACTTTTCTGAGGGGATCGTCGTGGTATGATCCATTTGTTGAGTTTCGGTATCGTTGTGTGGGACCCACAAGGGCTAGCTGCAGTGAATAGTAAATTTTCACCGGTTTTCTGTTTTGGGTGAGTAAGCAGACTATCCTGTGAGTTTTTCCGTGTGGATCGCGATGGTGGCCTCTGTATCGGTCTTAGAGGTTCACAGTGTGGCATTGTTGCGGGTCGCCCAGGTTAGCGATGTTTGAACCAGCAGTGGTTGAGGGTACTCCCATGGTTCATTCCCACGAGGGTTCATGCGGCATCACAACATTCTTGTAGGTTTGTGATCCTCTCGATGGGATGTTTAAACTGTTAGAGTTTTGGCATCCATCCGGTGGGCCCGGAGCGGGATCCTCTAGCATCTTTTCCCTAGATCGGGTTCTTGGTATCGCAGTGACCAATTATTCTCAGGCAGCGATCCCCTATCTAGCAGGTTAACCCCGTAGTGTTTGTGGCATCATCAGGAATATGATCCCCTACGCAGTGGGCTATGCTCAGCAGGGTTGTGCCATCGTTGGTTATTCGATCCCCTGCCCAACATCAGGTTTCTGTAGGGTTGCGGTATCATCAGTTCGATCCCCTACATCGCAAGTTATACCAGATAGGGTTTCAATATCATCGTGACCACCTTTATTTGGGTGACGATCCTCTATTTGAGTGACGTTATTCTATCGAGTGCCAGATCGGGTTGTGGTATCCCCCAGCGGAGCCTGGGAGTGATCCCCTATCTATGAGATCTAAGAATGCCAAATCGGGTTGTGGTGTCCCACATCGGACCCTAGGAGTGATCCCCTATCTGTGAGATCTTTGTCTACCGGAGTGGGTTCTGGTATCACGTAGCAGACCCTAGGAGTGAACCCCTATCTGTGGAGTTTGGTGGTTTTGTTGTTTTAGGAGGGTTTTCCTCAGTGACGGTATCTGACGAGTGTGATCTCTCAGGTGATCGTATCAGATGTTTTCTTGGGTCCTAATGGGGTGTATCTCTCAGGCGTGTGGTATCTGGGAGGACAGTTATTGTGGAGTGTGTTCTCCTGGTTGTGAACTATTGCTGGTGATGAGGTCGTACCTCAGGTGGCTTGTTGTGTGAGCTGAGTATATCTGGATTGTTCAAGGTGTATGTATGGGCATACACCTGAGCTGAGCTAACTAGTAGTGTTTAGCTGAGGATGGTCACGAGATGGAGTTTCTCTCTCATCTGGGTTCCCTCTGGTTGGGATGAGCGGACTTCTGCCTTTCAGTTGCTCTCTTTAGTTTTGGGTTTTTTTGGGTTCCTACTGAGTAGGTTTATACTCACCCTTGCACGGGCTTTGCCCGTACATGTTTGTGTCTTGTGCAGACCACATGCCTTTTGATGGAGTCCCAGGAGGACCCGGAGTAGGAGGAGTTGAGTGAGTGGGATTGACCAGGGTGTTTACCGGTGCGGTGCCGAGGGAGTTTTCTGGCACATGTTTGTGGCAGTGTTCCTCTTCTTCAGTGCAGGTTAGACGCGCTTTTGTAGTTTTCTTTTGGTGGGCCCTGTTTTTCCCTTTTATACTTCTGTTTTACTCTGGTTGTGGGATAATTGTATGCATGCATTTTATTTTCAGTTTTATATATCTCTGCACTATTTCATGGAGGTGTTTGTGGGTATGTGTGTACAGGTACCTTAGTCTAATGAATCCCATGTGTGTGATAGCCAAGTCGGTGCTAGACTCCAGTCCCTGGCCTATTGGAGGCGGGCTTGGGGAGTCGCAGCTCGAGCCTCATTGGGTCGGGTCGTGATAGAGTGGTATCAGAGCAGGTTCTAACTTTTGGATCTCAGAGCATAGCTGGTCTAGCTCTAAGTTTGGGTTGGGATTCATTGTGACAGTGCTAGGATGTTTCGAGTTCAACTTTCAGGCCAGGGACTCCAGTGTTGGTGCAACGACCAACATATCCATACACCAGGAGTCTGATAACCTGCCTTTCGACTCGGGACATTCATACACTGGTCATAGGGGAAACAAAATGGTGCATGAATTATATAGGACTGGGTTTTTGGGTTTTCCCCTTTCCTTCTTGAGTCAGCTCTCCAAATATTCTCTTTGACTGTGGTGCGTCTTGAATGTTTTTCAGGATGCCTCCAAGATGACAGTCAGCGAGGGTTCCACAGCGGGATTGTGGTGACGATCCTCCCGATGCAGAGGCTATGGACCAGGGTGCGGGTTTCGAGGTTTCACCTCTAGGTGGTCTACCAGTTGACCCACCACCTGTTGAGTAGCTTGTTGTGCCAGTAGTGCAGGATGAGGTTGCGCGCAGTATGAGTGCGTTGTACGAGTTCTAGAGGCAGCGACCTCTGAGGTTCTGGGGTAATCCAGACCCCCAGGCAGCTGATGACAGGCATGAGGCAGTCACCCAAGTTTTCCGCCTAGTGAGGACACCTCTAGATCAGATGGTGTTCCTAGCGGTGAGCCTTCTGCATGGTTTGGTAGGGCGATGGTGGAGCCTAGTAAAGTAGTCCCATGACGAGGAGATTCTCACGCGGGTAGAGTTTGAGCGGCTCTTCAGGTTGGAGTTCTATCCAGTGACACTGAGGTCAGTGCGGATCCAGGAGCTTCTGCAGCTTTGACAGGAGGGAATGACCATGTCGAGGTACTCAGGGAGGTTTACAGACCTATTGTGAAACTCCCTGGATATGGTTCAAGACCCGTTCTTTAGGGTTTGGACCTTCAAGCAGGGCTTACGTAGGGACATCCGGGCAGGTGTGGTTTCCTTGTGCCTGCCCACCTATGCTAGAGCGCTGGAGCGAGCATTGGTGGTGGAGAGATTTATGGCTGAGTAGATTCCCCATGTTAGTGTTGGGCACGTGAGAGCTGAGACGTCCGCATCTAGAAGCCGACGACAGACTCAGTGGTCTGGACATGACCGATGTTTCATGAGGTGACCCCAGGATAGAGGATATGAGGCTCAGGGCTCACAGGGCTCACATGCCAGTTTTGGTCAGCTGTAGGAGAGACGGTGTTAGGCTTGAGACTGTCAGGGACATCTTTCTAGAAATTGTCTGACCCATCATGCTGATGAGAGAGAGCCTTTCGATGGACCACCTTGGAAGAGGCAGCGTCTCGATCAAGGAGGTCAGCAGGGTGGCAGACGTGGCAACAGAGCAGGTACAGCAGGAGGCGTTGGTAGGCGGTATCAGTTGCCACCACCCCCACCCCCAAGTGGTCCATGCCAAGCTCAGGGGGCTAGTGGTTGAGGGTGAGGACAGCTGCATGACCTGTAGGCTGTTGACCCAGAGGCTCTGCGGATGGATATAGGTACTCCTTGTGTCTTTTCTACTTTCTGCAGCAGTTTGATAGACACTCTTTAGTGGTACTTTTTCCTTTCTGTTGCTTGGTCGAGTTTTGTTCCTGGCGGTGGTAAGACCCTGAGTGGGTGTTGTTTGATGTGCTTCGAATGCGTAATGAAGAGGGATCCTTCCCCCACCGAGACATGTTTTTGTGACGTGATTAAAACCATGCGGGCAAGTTAGTGCCGCCCAAAGCGGATAGTGTTGAGGTGTGGTGGATGAGTCCCTCAGACATATGTGTTCAGGCATGGGTGTTTGTTGGCGAATTTGCTGGCGTGGGAGACCCAGTTGAGATTCCAGTTGCTTCCCTTAAGCTTATGGATTTTTAGGGATGAAAAGTTCTAAGGGGGAGGATTTAGAGACTTCAGTTTTGGCCCTATTGTGCTTTGGATTATTTCTACGAATAATTCCAGAGCTAGGCATGAAGATGGAGTGCGATTCTGAGGCCCGGTGTGCCCGAAATTAATTTCATAAAAATATTGAGTATTTTTATACTATGCACCAGGTGGAGGTGTGATATCTCTTAAACAGTAGCTCATAATAGGAATATGAGGGCTCGGTTGACTCCGGAACATGCTGTTCACCCTAGGAGAGGTGTAAACTTTGCGGGTGTAGGCCTATGGTGGAAAGCGCCACCAGGGGAGTTTTTTGTAAATAAGTGGAAAAGTCTAATTACGAGTGTTGGCTCAAATAACTTCTGAACAGAGTCTCGGATCGCAAATTCGAGTCCACCGTTGTGTTCATAACGGCACTTTTACCCTAGGGGTGACCTAAACTTTTTCTGCATCGGGTGCTGGAACGGGGGGAAAGTTGGTGGGGAGTTAAATGGGTGGTTTTATAAAAAAACATAAATCATTTCATCTTCCCCCCCCCCACCTTACCTTCAACGCGCAACTACAAATTACAACCTCCCACACCTCCTCCATTTCTTCATCAAATTGATCTAGAATCGTTTGTTTTCTGCACCGATTGTCAGCAGATCTAGCTTCAGGGTGTCGCCGGTGTCGATCTGCACCCGATGCTTCGGCGTTTCGCCTGCAAGGTAGGCGGTTTGCGTTTTAATCCCCCGATCCTGTTTTTGCTATGAATTGCATCATTTTGAGGTCGTTTCAGGGAAGATTGCATCTCGGGGGTCGCACTGGTCCTTTCGGATCGCAAAACATACTACCGGGGTGCCCCCGGCGGTCCGCAGAAGGTCTGCCTACGAGCCGGCAGAGGGCCGCCGGCCAGGGCGGGCCGGCGGCGGCGGCCGGTCCGGCCACTTTTTCTCATATGGGGGTCTTTAAACCCTCGTTCCATGCAAACCGGGAGTCGTATTGGCATGCTGTTTATGGAGACGTGACACTGGAGACGAGGTGAACCCTCCGGTATGGGTTTGAGGGTTTGAAGGTTTGGGATTGTGGCTCGAGAGTTAGAAATGTCGTATTAAATAATAATATTTTATAATTTTACGACTTCGGGCCGTTGTAACTTCTACCCGGAGCGTCCGAATGACGTGTCGTTAGTGGCGTTGAGACCCTGAAGGTACGACAGACATTTTGAGATGGTTTCTGGATGTTGGGACTATGTTTTGGGTGTGGGCCCCATGAGGCTGGGTTTTGGCGTTTGCGAAGAAACACAGCTTTTGCACCAGGAGTCCGATTTTGGCAGATGATTAGTCGATCCTGTGTGGTTTTCCTAGAGAATAAAAATGGTGCGATCCATTTGATGAGTTTCAGGATCGAGGTGTGGGCCCCTCCTGAGCAGGCATTCAGCGAATAGTGCCTTTTTCACCAGGTATCCGTTTCGGACGTGCGAGTAGTGGATCCAGTGTACTTTTCTGAGGGGATCAACATGGTATGATCTATTTGTTGAGTTTTGGGATCATTGTGTGGGCCCCGCACGGGCTAGCTATGGTGAATAGTGCATTTCCACTGGTTGTCCATTTCGGGCGAGTTAGCGGCCTATCCTGCATGTTTCTCCACGTGGATCGTGATGGTGGCCTCGATATCGGCCTTGGAGGTTCATAGTGTGGCATTGTTGCGGGTCGCTCGGGTTAGCGACGTTTGAACCAACAATGGTTGAGGGTACTCCCTTGGTTTGTTCGCACGAGGGTTCATGTGGCATCACAACCTTCTTGTAGGTTTGTGATCCTCTCAATGGGATGTTTAAACTGTTAGAGTTGTGGCATCCCTCCGGTGGGCCCGCAGCGGGATCCTCTAGCATCTTTTCCCTAGATCAGGTTCTTGGTATCGCTGTGACCACTTATTCTCGGGCGGGGATCCCCTATCTAAAAGGTTAACCCTGTAGGGTTTGTGTCATCATCAGGAATATGATCCCCTACGCAGTGGACCATGCTCAGCAGGGTTGTGGCATCGTCGGGTCTTCGATCCCCTACTCAGCATCAGGTTTCTGTAGGGTTTCAGTATTTTCAGTTCGATCCCCTACATCGCAAGTTATACCAGATAGGGTTTTGGTATCGTTGTTACTACCTTTATATGGTCAACGATCCTCTATTTGAGTGACGTGCTTCTGTCGAGTGCTAGATTGGGTTGTGGTATCCCCCAGTGGATCCTGGGAGTGATCCCCTATCTATGAGATCTACGAATGCCAGATCGGGTTGTGGTATCCCCTAGCGGACCCTGGGAGTGATCCCCTATCTGTGAGATCTTCATCTATTGTATTGGGTTCTGGTATCCCCTAGTGGACCCTAGGAGTGATCCCCTATCCGAGGAGTTTTCCGGTTATGTTGTTTTAGAGGGGTTTTCCTCAGTGACGGTATCCGACGAGCATGGTCTCTCGGGTGAGCATCTGAGATGTTTGCTTGGGACCCGATGTGGTGTATCTCTCGGGCGCATGTCATCTGGGAGGATAGTGATCGTGGAGTTTGTTCTCCTAGTTTTGAACCATTTCTGGTGATGAGGTCGTACCTCAGGTGGCTTGTTGCGTGAGCTGAGTATATATGGATTGTTCAAGGTGTATGTATGGGCATACACCTTAGCTGAGCTGACTAGTTGTGTTTACCCGAGGATGGTCACGAGATGGAGTTTCTCTCTCGTCTGGGTTCCCTCTGGATGGGATGAGAAAACTTTTGCCTTTTAGTTCCTCACTTTGGTTTTTTGTTTTTTTGGGGCCTACTATGTATTTTTATACTCATCCCTGAAAAGGCTTTTCCCACACATGTTTTTGTCTTGTGCAGGTGATAGGCCTTTCTATGGAGTCCCAGGAGGACCCGGAGTAGGTGGAGCTGAGTGAGCGGGATTGACTGGGGTGTTTACTGGTGCGGTGCTGAGGGAGTTTTCTTGTGGGTGTTTGTGGAAGAATTTCCCTTCTTCAGTACAGGTTGGATGCACTTTTGTATTTTTCTTTTGGTGGGCCATGTTTTTCACTTTTGTACTTCTGTTGTACTCTGGTTGTGGGATAGTTGTATGCATGCATTTTCTTTTCAGTTTTATATATCTCTGCACTATTTCATGGAGGTGTTTGGGGGTGCGTGTGTACAGGTACCTTAGGGTAATTCCTCCCATGTGTGTGATAGACTACTCGGCACTGGATGCCATCCTCTTGGCTATTGGAGGTGGGCTTGGGGAGTCGCAGCTCGAGCCCTGTTGTGTCGGATCGTGACATTTTTCCCCAGTTTGTCGGGCCTCTTGAGGTGTTACTTCATGTTGGAGTTGTGGCGTATCGAGCAACACTTCAGCCATAGATGAGTCAGATACATGATGTTTTCCACGTATCACAACTCTGTTGTTATCTTCATGATGACTCTCACGTCATCGATTGGGGTGAGATCGATTTTGATGATGATGAAAAATTTGAGGAGTGACCTGTGGAGAGCCAAGACAATAAGGAGAATGTGTTGCATGGGTGTTCTATCACCTTGGTTCGTGTCTTGTGGTGACACAATGGCATGGATGAGAGTACTTGGAAATGTGAGTCATAGATACATGCTCAGTACCTAGAGTTTTTTTGATATTTTACTCTTTCCATGTAACAAATTCCCCTTGTGGTTAGACCATTCATGTTTATAATATGGATTTCTTTTGTTACTTCCTGTGTCTTGGTATCTTTTGAGAGGTATCTTGATGGGTGGTAGTTCGGACCCCGTTTCATTTTTCCCTTTAGGTGGGTTTTGAATTCTCGAGGATGAGAATGTTTTGAGAGATATCAGATGTAATGGTCTGGACCACTCTGGTTCATTCGTTATCAAAAATCAGGTGTATGAGCTATTTCAGGTGGTCAAGGTGACATATCCCCAACACTTTGCCAAAGTTTCTATTTCGGTGAATAGTTCCAATGGTAGACCATTGTGAACAGTGCAATGGTAACCTTCTGTGAACAGTGTCATCGGTGACCTTCTGTAAATAGTGTCATCGGTGAGTTTATGTGAACAGTGTCATCAGTGACCTTTGGTGAATAGTTCATCAGTGACCTACTATGAACAATGTCATTGGTGACCTTATGCGAACAGTGTCATCTATGACCTTATGAGAACAGTGTCATCGATAAACTTATGTGAACAGTGCAATGGTGACCTTGTGTGAATAGTGACATCGGTGACCTTATATGAACAGTGTCATTAGTGACCTTCTGTAAACAGAGTCATCGGTAAACTTATGTGAACAGTGCATCAGTGACCTTATGTGAACAGTACCATCGGTAACGTTATGTGAACAGTGCAAGAATGGCCTTGTGTGAACAGTGACATCAGTGACCTTATGTGAATAGTGTCATCGGTGTCCTTCTGTGAATAGTGCAATGGTAACCTTATATGAACAATGTCTTTAGTAACCTTAAGTAAACAATCCAATGGTGAGGTTCCAACGGTGACCTTTTCTTTCCTTTTCCAAATTTTTTGTTATGTGAATAGTGATTCCAGAACGGTGAGGTTCCAACAATGACCTCTTCATTCCTTTTCCAAATTTTGAGTTCTATGAACTGTATTTCTAGAACGGTAGGTGTACAGTGTTTCCAGAACTGTAGGTGTACAGTGTTTCTAGAACCGTAGGTGTACAGTGTTTCCAGAACAATAGGTGTACAGTGTTCCAGAACAGTTATAATGTTTCGAGAATGGTAGGTGTAAAGTGTTTCCATAATGGTAGGTGTACAGTATTTCTAGAACGGTAGGTGTACACTGTTTCCAGAACAGTAGATGTACAGTGTTTCCAGAACGGCAGGGTGTACAGTGTTTCCAACTTCCTACAGTTTCACCCCTTTACATTTGTTTTGATTTAAAATGCATTTTAAGCCTCATTTTAATGAATCTAAGGTCGATTCAAAGGCCATAACTCCTATATTAATTATTACTAAGGCTCAAGATGTTTTTACTTGGTGAAACCACGTGATTTAATGTGATCCACTGTTAATGGGAAATCAAGTGTATCTTAAACCGTCTCTTCTTTAAATCTTAAAAAGGGACAAGATATCTTCCTCCCTTGTTCTTCCTCCATATTCTATGTCATGAGATGCTCGAACCTTTCCTTCCTTTCTATAGGAATTGTGAGATCACACTTTTCTCCATGGATTAGTTCCCTCGACGTCCTTCTTGCTGCAAGTGAACTCTCAATTTCAGTGAAACCAAGAAGTATCCATCAATCCTCGATATAAGGTATATTTTAACATCATTATTTTGGGGTTCATCTTGTCCTGTTTCTTTTTTCCTTTTTATAGTATGTGATCTCCTAGATTCTAATGGAGTTTTCTTGTGTTTCTGTTGGTGCGGTTGTACCGTGGTATCCTCAGGTGGATGCAATTTTCACGAGAGGAGGCGATCATGATTAGTTGTGTAGACTGTTTTCGTATAAAGAACGTCAATAACCATTTGAGGTTGGGGATTCATTGCTTCTCTCTTCTTTTATGTGAAACTATATCATAAGAATATTTTATCCCACTAGATGACAATGGAATTTTCATTATAAATATATGAACCAGATAAATAAATTGATATGGATCATATGTTTTTACCTCTTGTTTTACTAGATAGTGTGATATCTATGCTTGATTTTCGTAGCTCTTCATTCTGTATGTAAATCGGTAAAAAACATAAACCAAGATTAATTGATAATTTTTTGGCTAAAGATAAAGAGGCTTGTAAACGAATCTGGTTCTTGTTGTAATTTGATGTTAATCAAATAGGTACAGTAAGCATGTTTAATTTTTTTTGATAACATACTGACTAGGTTTCCGGAATTTGGAACCTGGGAATAATAATCAGTTTATCCATGATGGATTAAAGAACAGGTTGTTTCATAAAATATAATTCCTTGTAGGATTCTGAGTTACCCTCTTGATTGATAAAGGGACAAGAGAAAAATTGTTATGATGTTTGTTTTCCTGCTTCTTGTGTGGTGATGTGAGCCTAGATCACTGTTGTGATATGTGGGGGCATAAAGGCCTTTTGGTTATGGTAGAAAATGATGCCTAGGGTGGCAAGATGCATTGGTTTATGCATGTGGGCGTCGGGGAGGACAACAGGGATGATGTAACGAGATGGATGTGATTATTGGATGCTTCCTATTTCTTATTGGATGATAATTTGTTTTACTTTTCCCCACTACCTAAGGAAGTTAGTCTTGTTAACTGGTCTTCTAAAAGAGGTGAAGATGTGTGGGGTATGCCACTTTCTTTTCGTGTTTAGCTTCTCAAGGGAGGATGGGTCTACGATCTTTCTATATTCAGCAATAACTCAATGCGTAGTACATCTACTCACCACGTTGAGCCCTCTTGTGTTTAGTAGAATATATTGTTTTTATAGAATGTCTGGGAATGTGGAAAAGTAATTCTATAAGGAATAATTGAATAAATGGTGTTAACCCATGGGGATGGAGTTTACTATAACATAATGATGAGGTTGTAATTTTAAAGGGGTAGTAGACTTTGGGTGTGATGCTAATGAAATTTAAAGTGGAATTGTAAATGGTTAATTAATTTTTAAAGAATTAATTTACATAAAGTGGAACTAGACAAAAGGGAATAAAGTAAGGAAATAATTCTTTTTAAATGGTTGTGTGCTTATAGGATACCTAGTGTTCGAAGTGCATGTCGGGAGTCCGAGAGACGTTAGCTGCAGTTGAGCCTAAGACTTGGTTATTCCCATAGTGTGGTTGTGACCTATAGTATATTTTGTACCTTTTGTGATTCTATACCCTACTCCACCCCGTTAGTAACAGCAACTGATACCCCAAGGATTCTGAGCCCTGGGGGGGGGTGTGTTTTCCCCAACATTCTAGCGGGAGGATGGATGGTCGACTACCCCCTTTGGCCCTACTCTCTTCTCTTGGTATTTACTTGTGCTGGTAGGCACAGTGGTTAGTTTTCCCCATATATGTCTGTAGAGGGATGTAATGGCTTTTGGTTGTTCACACACACATATATTTGATATAGTATCCTATGGACTACTAAATGTGTAACATGTATAGGATATGATGGCTTGAGGATCTTTACACAGTGTATGGGATGTAATGGATGGAGATATAACAACTGACGTATGATACACGTTTTGCGAGCAGTGGTGGATCTCGTAAACTACCTTGTTACTTTCTAGCATAGACATGGTGGTTTTTTTGCTCGAGGTGCATATTGTGGTGCTTCACCCAGGTGTCTGCGGGCAAGCCTTTTTAGAGAGATATTCTTAGGACGTTCGACATTGGGGCAAAGCAACAAACTAGTGGGGAAGTAGTAGCAGGGTACCATTGATATTATTTATTATATTATATACTCTTGTGTGTGTTAATTGGTGAGAGTATCCATGGTGAGGCTGGAAACTTATTATACATGTTTATATGATGAGTTAGTTTCACTTGTTGTTCACTATGCTTTAGCATGCTTTCTTTACTTTTAGATGAGAGGCTTTAGGGATGATTCTACTTAGTATACTATTATACTCACCCTATGTATATATAAACTATTTTTCAGGCCAGTTGGAGCAGGTTAGAGATCAAGATGGTTTCTACTAGCTTGGGGTTACAGGAGCTGTTTAGGCTTGTCATTGCTGCTGTTTTTATTTTGGGTATTTGTAGTTTTCCTCTTCTAGTTGTAGTAATTTTGCATGACATTACATAATTGAACTTGGGTTTTCTTTTATATTTGAGTTGGAGTTGGCTAGTGTCTATCTTATCTCTCTCTTCCGCATGTGTTATCTTAGAGGGTAATGTCTCCTATTTTTGTGCTTACTATACCCTCCGTGCTATTCGCCACCCCAGGGCCTACTAGTGGTGGGACTCGGGGTTATTATCTCCCTTATCACATTGCTGGCCCATGAACGGTACACTTTTTGGGGAGGGGGTTGTCACACTTATAGTTATAGTTGTTCCAAATAGATCCATATGGACAAGATAAAGAGGTCTACATGTAGAAACTTATTTAATTATTTTAAAATATAAATATTGTTGATTTCCCATTTGGCATGCATCATTTAGCTTATTTTTGGAAAGTTTAATGTCAGGAAAGTCAAAAATAAAATTACATTTTGAAAAATTATTCATAGAATGAACATAGTAAAATCCAAGACTTCTATGCCACATCCATGACTCTTAAACTTCATCATTCCAAAAATTTACTTTTTTATAAACAATGAATTAAGATATAGTGTTTACTCATTATATGTTCTTGGTGATTTAATCTTCATAAATTTATATTTGAAGAATAAAAATGAATTATTTGAAAAATTAAGAGAATCACCATCATTAAAAAGTTGATAGATACTTATCATGTTGCGAATTAAGACTTTAATATAAATAAATTTATTTATAATAATAGTATGGTGATTTATGACCCATCCCATACTAAATATTTTTATTATGTAATTTTAACCAAATGTGACATTACCTACATCAATTTTGGATAGTGAGTGAATTTTTGATAAATAATAACTTATATCTATTGAAAAATAACTTTTTAGAAACCATTTTTCATTTTTGTTCATGTGGTTTGTTCCATATAATGAAAAATCAAACAACTGAATTTTTTGGAACCAAACTCTTTTGAGTCCAGATATGTTATTTTTAAGATATCTAATCATCTATATTTTTTTCAAAAACATTGAAAATTGTTTGGAAAGGTATTTTGAAATAACTTTTTTTGATTTCATAAAACTAATTATTTTATAAATTAAATATATTTTCATAATCTTATACATATCTAAAATAAAATCATGTAACTCTGGAAATGTTTTTATTTTTATAACTAGGCACAAAATGTGTTCTATTAAGTTTGGTCCATTCACATTGACTTCCAATTCCAAATTTTTATTTTCTAACTTTATTTAGAATGAGTATCTTGTTCAAATAATCCCTCAATATTTTTAAAAACTTGTAACATATATTAAGTTTTGACCTTTTTTCTATAGGATATATATTGTTTTAGCTTGTTCAGTATTTGAGGTAGTATATTTTTCCAACTGATTTATCGAATTTAAAATCTATTTTTTCTTGTCTTTTTCTTAACTAAAATTTTTATTATACGATGTTCTGATGGATTTATTTTTATTTTTTAGGATTTCATACTTATTTTACAACATAGTATAATATTCAATTAATTCATAATATGGGGAATATTCATTTTTAGGTTCATCTTCATGATCCTAAGAATAGTAGAAATATACCTCATTCTAATGCTCCATGAAGCATATGTTTTATTTTTTACTAATTTAATTATCTTAGATTTTGATGATGTGAATTTGATAGAATATTTAGAGGCACTCTATAATACCTTCATATGTACTTATATTTCTTATAACTGGCCTTATTGAAGTATTTTTTTTATCTTCTTATCATATTTAATTTTTTTTCAGTCAGTCTTGATAGGTCCAAACTTCTTGCTCTCATAGCATCTCAACTCCTTAGAGTTGTAATTACGTTTCCTATTATTTTTGAAGTATCTTTTGAAACTTATTCACTTGTTTTATAACTTTTTGAACATTATATAAAGATAAGAAAGATCATCATTTGATCTAAAATTGCTCGACAAATCTTCTTTTCAGATGCTTTAGATATTTGTGTACTTTTATTATTCATATCATCTTTATTAGTATAATCCTTCAAGGAAACATTTTCTTTTGGGATTATATAAAACTCTTCAACTCCAATTTCCATTTCAACTTAATTCATCATGAGAGTTCCAATGAGATCATTTTTTGATGTTCGTGACTTTTGTATATTGTCTAATAGAATCTAAGATTCCACTTTGATTGAGTGTAAATACTTAGTGAAATTTGAATGCTTCTTCAGGATCAGTGATAAGTATTCTAGAGTAGTAATGTTGTTGAAAATATCAATGAGCCTTCCATTTATTTATGTAATACATTATCCTTTAGGTATTTTAAATGTATCAAACTTATTCTTGGATGTATCTTATCTAAGATCTTTCACATTATCAATACCTTTATATGAAACTACTATATTATTCCATATTTCATGTCGTTCTTGTCATTGAGAAATTATGATAAACTCATTTCGTCTTAAACTACAGATGATAACATTAATATTATTAGAGTTTAGATTGTAAATTTATTTAGTAGTATAATCCCATATTTTAGTTTTAGTCTTCATAATAATATAGGTCTTAACACTTTTGAGATAAAAATTCACGCCAATATTTTTCAGATAGATGATCACGTGAGCTTTCCAATAACCATAATTTTCACCATTGAAGTATGAATCTATAACCATTGACATACCTTATTAGATATCAATATAAAATTCATTTGATAGAATGATGATTGAACTTCAATCATTGAAATCTATGAAATCAAGAGTCACTAGCTCTGATGCCAATTGTTTTTTTAGATGATGATTAGATTAATAACTCAAGAGGGGGGTGAATTTAGTCCCTAAATTTTTAATTTATATTAAACCACTCTCTTCAAATTATGAGTGTTAAAATCTTTCTATAAGAAAATATGCATCCGAAATATGAAACCATAAGGGGAAGAGTTTGAACATAAAGATTTATAGTGGTTCAGGGAACAGATATCCCCTAATATACTACACCAACACATAACTTTATATATTTGGTGATTTTCATTAAAATAACCCATTTACTGGGGGCTCCTAGCTGAGTAACAAAATCGTTCACTTATTAAAAAGGTAGAAGATATTTATACCAGGATCTCCCTTAACATGTATTATCTATAGCCTTAACACACTCAATTACACTAAGTATCAATGTAAAATGGATGAAAGGGTCTTTGGAGATACATTGAAATACAAATTTTCAAGGAGTAATTGAATGTATATGAAGATGAACCCTGAGAATATGATAGACTTCAAAATACATCTCAAGGTGATCTTCATATGCAAAAGATAAACTTGTAATCATTGTTCTCAAGAAATAGTCTAAAGTGGTCTATATACAGGGTAGGTATTGTTTTGTTTTTCTAATTAATCACATATGTCTGTGTTTTCCTCATTGTGTTCTCTATTCCAAAAAGCTACCATGTACATTATTTACATCTCTTGTTTTGATTTTTAATTGGAGCATACAAGATAGTCACAATGCTCAACTTGATAATCCATGGAGAAAGAGAGGGAGTGTTTATAAGATATGATTTTAACAATATACATTCATTCAATTAAAATATATAATATACATCTACAGTAGAGATTTTAGTGACCTTCTTCTTCTTTGGATATTTGTATTTATAGAAACAAGAAAATAGACTTTTCCTTAAACATAATGAATTTTTATGATAGACTGAAAGGCATGAGATAACACATAACCATAAATATGACATTTAATCATGAAGATATTTATGTGTTAGGAAATATTGTTCTTGTAAGACGAATTTAATGGAATTCATAAGATGAATTATGTTACACCCCAAAATTTCAAAGTACTTTATATCATTAATGTTATTCAATATCTTGCGTTACACGCAACACCGAGTTCGAGTGCACCACAACCTACCAAACCAGTCGTTCAAAAAGTGGTTATGAATACTAATAACTGCATTTTGAATCTTATATACTCTATATAATTTTAACATCAATATTATGTGTTTCTTAGACATAATATAAGAACAAATTCATTTTTTTAGATAAAAGACGTATTTTTAAAAAAAATGCAATTTTACCAACTTTTTATGGTGAACACTTTTTAAAACCAATATTTGACACTTTTATATATTCAATTTAATGAAATTAAATTCTTATTTAGAATTAGGACACAAAAAATTTAGTTTGGATAATTTTTTGGAACTTTTCTATATCATTCATATTTTGACAAATAGTGAAAATACTATGTTTTAATTGAAAACTAATTTTTTAATAGAAATAATTTATAATTTCAAATTATGAATTTGAAAGTTTTTGAAGTATAATTAGAATATATTTTTATAATATAATACAATTTAGGTCATTATAAGTAATTTAACATTTAAATTTTACATAAACACATGTCAATCTTTTGATAATTTTTAGTTTTTAAAAACCCGCTTTTTGGTTTTGATAACAAGAATTAATTTTAAATTATTAAATGAAGCTTATATGATTTTAATTTATTAATATGGACTTCATATTTGAATTCATAATATCAAAATTATCTTAGGGTAAATTTTTGGTATTTTTCTGAAAACTTCCAATTTTTAAGGAATAGTGAAAAACACTACGTTATTATTTTAAACCGACCTTTTATTTAAATAATTATTTATTTTATTTAAATTTATTTTAAGTAAAAATATATATATAATAACTATATAAGCTAAATTGAATCATTTGAGTAATTTTATAATAAAATTAGATTTATAAAAGTTTATTGAACTTTTTAGACTCTTTTACCCACCTTCTAGGAGCATTTGCAAATTTGCATAAAACTACATTTTATAGCTTCTGTGAGTTGAATTTCAAAAATCCTAGAAACACGGTTGATATCAATAAGTAAAATTTAGTTCAATAAGATGAAAATATTTTTTGGTGAATAGTAACTTTTGACTTTTATTTACCACGATTAAAAGTAAATAGTGTAATTAAAGGTAAAAATGATATTATAATTACCCTAACACATGTCCTAACTCTATTCGATAAGTGTATTCAGAACAAAAACAAACTTAGTAATAAAATATGATCTTTTAGGTCCACTTGGATTAGATTAGGACATTTATTATTATTTTATTTAAAGAAGAGTTAAAAGTGTCAAATTCAAAGATTAATAACTAAACCATTTTAATATAGGGTTACACACAATATAAATTCGACTATAAATATTAATTAGAAAGATAAAAATATTTCCTACATATTGGTACATTACTTATAATTTTTAGACATAAATAATTTAATTTATATATGACACAATGATGATGTAGTAATTACCTTATTAATTAAAGAATAAAATTAATGGTATTATAAATATAAAAATAAAAATAATTTCAAAGTTTTTATGACAAACAAAAATTTCCTAGGTGAATATGACATGTTAGGGTTGATTAAATGTATCTTTTTATAAGTGATATAGTTGTTATGACTTTCACAAAAAACAAATACCAAATAATGTCAAAATTGACATAAATTAATTTTTAAAACAAATACTATATTATTGGTTGATATAATATTCCTAAAAATATAAGGTTCGGCCAAAAGGATTAAATAATATTATATATGTCATTAATTAACAACTTTAGGTTATCTTGTAAGTTTAGAGTATGTTTATTAACCATATAGTATAAAAATACAAGAAGACATAGTAAAAGTTAAAATATTTAACTAAGAGTTAAATCTAAAAGATAATGTTAAAATGGTAACCAAAACTTTTATAAAACCTATTGGTTGAGAGTATTTAGACCCATAACCACTTTATCCTCTAAATAAATCATTTTGGGGAAATTTTAAACTCAAAATGATTTTATTATAAAAAAATATTTCAAGATTTTCCTAAAGTGACCCTCACCTCTCTTATAAAAGGGCACTTCCCCTTCTCTCAAAATCGCACCTCCAAAGCCATTTGGCTAGGCCAAAATCCTCTAAAATATCCTTCCAACTTCACAAACATCAACATATAGTCCTTACTTTGATCCTAAATCCATCCTAATCCAAAAAAATTCTAAAATATCCTTCCAACTTCACTCACATCAACATATAGTCCTTACTTTGATCCGAAATCCAACCTAAGGAGCCATTTTGATCAACTCAAAAGGAAACACCCGAAGAAGAGGTAATAATTTCACCACCCCCTTTCAAGTTTTTTTCTTCTTAAATTTATCTTTCTTGGTTGTTTCCATACCAAAATAATAACTCCAGTACCTCATACATACTGTGATGTTATTATAATTATGATACAACCATATTCGTTATTCTATCCATCCTCTAAATGACAAAGTCACCATATGTGTGTAGGTATGGCTTACCGTCTCCACGTCGTGGTGTAGTTTGTTATTCAAACACTTCATTATCTGGATGGGTATAATAATGAGTATAACTAATGTAAATAATAAATATAAAATGTTAATGATTCTGTATATATGATATACCATCCAACTACATACGATTTCACCATCAATATTATGATATATCCGCTCGTGCGTACGTACGGATTACCGTCTCCCCGACACGATGGGATTCATTCCCATGTTCACCATTCAACGATGATTATAAATGTATATATTTTTAATAAGTATGTAATATTAGACATAATAATGCAACTATATATATATATATATATGTACTTATATATATCTTATCTATTTACTTCCATTCAATACGATATAAAAAAGGAAGTACCATTTATGCGTACATACAACCCATCGTCTCCAAAAACAGTGCCTTCCATTTCATATATCTATCTATTATAAATATTTATATTCTAAATATATATGTTATATAAATAAAGGTTTATATTCTGGAATTATTAAAATCATGATATGAATGATACGATCAAGAATAAGAAGCTAAAACACGTACGATAAAGAAAGCAATTATTACCCAAAATGTTAATATAACATGGAAATCATTATTAAATGGGTAGTATAAATTCATAAATAAATCATTTGTGATATAATAAATATCAATATTCTTCTGGTATATTTCAATAACATACCATGGTCATTATATAGGAGGTTAAACATACCCTCAAACAATGGAAAGTGAAAGGTAAGGGTTATTTCTTAAATCTCATTATTATCCAAGATTGTTTATGTATATGTATTAACTAGGACATATTCATTATCAATGACCTTGTTTCATAAAAATGTTTTATAATGGATTCATTTAAAGGTACTCTTTTATGAAAACTTCATTTTAAATGTTTTAAATATTTATTCTTATAAATAATTCTCATTAATGTCCATGTTTTCAAAATGATTTTATGGATTTATTTATATGGACATAAATGTTTTGAAATGATAATTCTTTTCAAAAGTTTCAAAGTGCTATGGGACACTTTGATTCAAAAATATCTTTTAAATTACTTCCTTTATAAATGTTTTACTTTTAAATGTTTTCATGAAAGATGGATATTTTTCTCAAAGAGTTTTCAAATCATTTTCATCTACGTCAAAATCATTAGATGGATTTTAAACTTTTTTGAAGTTGATTTATTATGATACAAATCTTCCATATTGTATTGAATTTTTTGTGATATATTGGACTATGGATGTGTTATTTTTATACCGTTCATGGTTTATGGTTAATGTATAGACATTTTGTATACGAGTTTTAATATGAATGTTTAAGTTATGTTTCAACCGTTTCATATGAGTAATGTATTGGATTTAGTAAGTGAAGAGTGGAGCCTGCTCTATCTCCTCAGCACATTAGTAGGTCTCATGAGACAATTAGACATGGAATTGGTTGAGGCCTTTACCAAAATTGATATATGGTTTTGGCCAATGCCTTAATCATTTTTAGAGGTCTTGGTCAAGGCCTTGACAAAATATTTCAGAATGTCCGGCACTATACATTCCATCATTATGAAAATATTATTGATGGTTCATGTGGTTATTAGACTAGAAGAATACCCATGACTATGTTTTATCATTACATTATTTACTCATGTCATATTCCTTCCATAAATTTTTCATGTTTATTATTTGTATATACATGTGTTTTAAATTATTCATCGTGCCTATTGATTATGTTATCTTCCACGGTATTTCTTACCCTTACTGAGTGTTTTAGCCCTCCCCTTTCTTATGTTTTATTTTCCTAGTATTCCAAGAAGTGTATTATGATTGATAAGGAGGGTTAAGCTAGGGGATTAATGGCATTCTCAAAGGATCATTTATGTTATGTTTTATTTTTCTAATATGTAATGAAACTTTCAAGTATGTAATCTATTTTCCAAGACTTCTAAACTGATTGGTCCTTTGGGACTTGATTCCTTGAAATCATGCCAATTTTATGTAATTATCCACCGACTTTGAGATTCTGGGGTTGTGGAATTACAAATTATAGCTCTAAAATTAAGCGTATAAGAGAAACTGAGATTCATGTTGCGTAGAACAGATTTTTTTGTGTAAGATAAAAATTGATGACATGTAATGCTTACCTGAAAAAAATCATTTGATACTTCATAGGACAATCTTTTATGAATTCCATGAAATTATTCTTATTACATAAATCAATTCATCATTTGTAAGATAAAATATTCACAATACTATATAGGATAAACATTCAGTATAACATAAAGTCATGTTATTTTAAAATCATATCTTATTCTCATAAGATAATATTTTACATCAGAAGATAAAATTTCACTATTCAGGCTTCAGATTCTATATAGGAATAATATAATCTTTTATTTTCGTAAGATAAATATTTTTTTTCATAAAAGGATTTCTTCACACTCTTTTATATATATACTTATAGAACCCATCATGAGATAATTTATTTTGAAAAATTTAATCTGAGACACTTAAGACAAACTTATATGAATAATAGTAGGTACTTTTTGAATAAAAAAAATACATAAAACAATATATGTTGCGACAATATAAGTCATTTCAAAAACATAGTTTTTTTATGCTATGAGTAAAGATATTCATGTTAAGGCCACGTTATTGGGGGTGGTGAAAGGAACCAATCCTCCTTCAATCTTTGAGAGTGGTAAAGAAAATTTCAATATAAATATGAGAAATAGGTCTGATGTTGATTACATAGATGGAATTATTTAGAGGCCATTGGATTTTTTGTTAGCCTATTCTTGGAACATGACCCTAGTGTGTCATCAATAAAGAAATAAAGGCATGAGAGGATGTTATTTCCATGTGCTCTAAAGACCTATCATGCATGTGGTTATTTGGACCGTTTATAAAAATTCTACAATGGTGTTGCTCGAATAAAGTGTGTAGCAAGATTTACTCACTCTAAGAAGAAGGTGGCTCAGTTAGATGAACATGGTGTTGATGTGAGTTCTATCTAAGGGATTTTATGTAAATAAACCTTTTTTATGATGGTTGTGTCTTATAGGGTTTCCTTTTTATGAATGGGAAATGATGTTAAGTATATTTTTAGAGTCTTTGTTATAATGTAATCATCATTTGAAAAACTCTTAATCCTTTCATCATGTAGTGAAATATTGCTATGTTATGTGCCTTTATATTACCGCTTAGTTCTCTCTGGGGATTTTTTTGGGATTGTTATTATTTGAAGTTTTAGTGGTGATGTGTGGTGTTTGTTGTAAATCTGATTAAAATATTAATACTATGGGGTGTCTATCATGACCTCCCATGTAGATAGAAGTAAGAACATTATTTATATCTTGTTCCTTTATTTGTTTTAATTTGATTATTTATTGTACTAATAAACATGTCCTCTAGAGTCATTTGACTTTGAGTTTCCTTTACCCTTTTATTACGTTTGGTTTCAGAAGTAGGCCCAATGGTTGTGGTGTTAGTAAGATGTGTGATTATGACTTTATATTTTTTTATCATTTGAGAAGTAATTGAAGTCCAATGATTTATTTTAGGTTAGAATATTTTTTTCCTAGTAGATCTCAAGGTGCTGTTTGTTCTGAAGAGTAAATATTGTGAATGTGTGGACCTTTGTATTTTCAATTAGATCTACTGGAAATGTTGGGGATTTCATTGGGAATAATGATCTATGGTGGGGAGAATTTTTACAACCTAGTTTTTATTTTTCACTTTTATTTTGGATTATCATTCCATCTTTGTATTTTCTCTTGAGTTTTGGGTGTTTAGGATCAAAATTTGGTGTTTTTGGTTGTTCTTCCTCTATTGAATAGTTTGAGTGAACAGTTATGGGGGGACCATGTGAGTCCCTGAGGATGATCCCCTTTTTAGTTCATTTTCCCCTTGCAGAGTAAAGGTTGCGTGATTAGTGCATGTTTATATTCAAAGAATGTGAATCCTAGGAGTATAGATGTGGGTATTTGGGCATCTTTGGATGAGGGCACACATCTTGAGCATGGTTAATCCAAACCGTGCAGAAATTATGTTCATAGATCTGTAATTTTTTACAAAATCAAACCACCCCATTGATGATTAGTCTCCCAAAACCATGTGTCCAAACGAAGTGTGTGTCCTATGAGTCCATTTAAAAGAACACAGTCGGTGATTGATTTCCCAAACTATGTGACCTAACCATGAACATTTCCTAGGTTCATTAAAAATACCGAATTACCTTTCTAGACCTCTTAGTTTTTAATACTAAACAACATGGTCTTTCCTTATTTATCCTTGTGTGACTCAATAGTGCACCATACCTTCTTCCCCACACCTCTAAACCCCTTATAAGGGTGATTCCCATCGATTAATTCGTGTTTCAGGGTGATATATCTTGGTAATCTCTTGCTCTCCTCTTCCTATTACTTACTATTCATTTTACTCCTTGGTTCCTCTTCTCACATAGTCTCTTTAGTCTGTGGATCAATTATATTTTGTTTTAAAAAGGGGTTTTTTATAACAATTATTATTGGGTTTTTTGTATTCTTGGATCCTTGTAGAGTTGTTTTGAGTTGCCTTTGTAAAAGCGGTGTAAGTTTGTGGTATTTTTCCGTTTTTATTTAGACTTTATATTTAAGAAATGTTAATTTCTTATTATTATCACCTTGTTTTGATATTAATTAGTGATATTTTATGATTATAAAATTTATTTGGAATGAAATTAGGGTTTTTACACAAGATATTATCTTGTGTGGAATTGTTTTAAGTGTCCTTTCACACTAGATGTTCAATAAAATGCCTGATTAGATTTTATAAGTGATTTATGGTTTATAAATGGAATTTTGGTTTTTTAAATGTGTTTTAAATGTTTCAATACATTCCATGCAATGTGTTTTTCTCTCTTATATATTTTTTTCACATAAAGGATATATGAGGCCCCTTTGGAATATTCATAAATTTTAATTCCTGGGAAAACTCATGTTGTAATGTTCCACTTGCCTTGTTGATTACCAAAGGGGGTGGGTGGGGGGGGGGGGGTCCTTGCTATGGGACTTCCCATGTGAATTAATTATTTAGATGGAAGAGGTATTATTCCTTAAAGTTAGTTGGGGGTATTTTTTGGTTTCTTTTTCATGTGGTTGATAATGCTTATTATAACTACGATTGCATGTTGGAATTTATTGGTATCCTCCGTTGCTCATATGTATCCCAAAGTTTCCCTGGAACATATTTTTTTAAGGTATAATTTAGCTCTCGTGGATATTTTGGTCACATGTCTGCTGTCATCCTGTTTCCCTTAATGGGGTTTCATTAATTCTTTATATATGGTGTGTATTTTTGGAAAACATCCATTTTTGAGTGTAATTATGTTTTTCAAAAATATTATTTTGAAAATCCATATTTAAGAAACTCTTTCATTTTCATTATCACCCTTCTCTATTTTTTTCTTAAATGGTAAATTCTTCCCTTGTTAGTAATGATGTATGTTTTAAATGAAGAGGTCAATGAGACATGATTTGTTTTTAAACGAAATGTATAAAAAACACAATTTTAAAATATATTGTATTTAAAACATATAATAAATGAATCTTTTGTTTTTAAGGGAGTTACATAGGGAATAATATTACTTGGGCATGTATACTGCGTTTTAATAACCACACCTAGAATTTATTTCTTGTATTTAGACTCATGTTTAGTTTCTAGCACAGTCTCTATCATCATAGGTGATGTTGAGTTTTGGGATCAGATATTGACTAATGGGGTAATGTAAATATTTAGCTGTCATCTGTTTTGGTTTGGTTTTATTTTTATTTTATGCCCAATGACCTAGAAGATAATATTATTTTACATTGGTCTTCTTAGTTATTAATTCCATAACCTGGATTGTTTATTAAGAGAAATCATTCTTACCATTTCTTGTTGAGGCCCTTGTTTTTTTCATCACCTCAAGGAGATCAAGAACAAAACTCAAGGATGACTTGGTCCATCTCGGGTGACTATTTCGAGATCAAATTGGGTTGGTTCATGACATGGTATATGGGAGTTTTGAATATTTTTTTCCATGAGGTCATGTCATCTCCATAATACAAATCATTCAATTTTCATAAAAAATTAAATTATTTATGACGATTTAACAATATTGGAGTTAGTGATGTAGCTACTCATTCACCCACAATACTATACAATAAAATGAACACACCATGTGTGATAAGGAAAACAAATTTTTTTTAAAAAAAATAAAAAAGGGTCTAAGAACATGTTTTTAAAGAATTTATTATTCTTATTTATAAATTAATTAACCTAAAATATATTGAAAATACACCATTTGAAGTGTTTACTAAAAAAAGTTCCCGAATTTGGTGTCCCACCAACCTAATTATAACTTATAGATGACTTGAATAGAATATTTATATTTTCATAATTATTATAGTGGAAGTGTGGGGTCTATTCTTAGGAAAACCATTATTAGCATTGAATATGAATTATTTAGATAATTATTTGAAGTTTCAGTTTCAATTTAAAGAATAAATTATGATTTCACTAACCCCAAATTACATCTCTAAATGATTTAAGATACCCAAAATAGAAACAAAAAAACTAGTTTTCTAACTTATGAAAAACGATTTTCTACGGCTATGGACTTAAATGTATTTTACAAGGATTGAGATATCTTAATTGTGATATTGTTCATAATAAATTTCATAACTTGGGTATTATATATGAAAGCTTATTGGTCTGGTAGTTTTTGACTCCTTCCTTAAAAATAAACTTCTTGGGGATAAAAATAATCTTTAGATACTTTCATAAAGGAAAACACATGGTGAAGATGATTACGCCTAATCATCAAAGGTATATTCTTTGTAGTTGTTTTGCATATCCTTGGATATAATATTCTTAAACTGATACAACATATCCAATGAATGTTCGAGAGAATAAAATAATAAAATTAGAAATAAATATATGAAAAACAAGATAGAACAATTACACTTTAATTACCCAAACACATTTTAATCATCCTTTACAACCCGAATATATAAGTAAAAATTTGAAATAGGTGATGTAAATGAAAAAGACTCCCCTTACCAGTGGGACTCATTACAAAATAGAGATATAGAATAAACACAATTCACCTTCTAAAATATATTCTAAAATTCCCCTCTATATAAGTTTCATGATCTTCCTCCCTCTAATATAAATATTTAGAATTATTCCTCCCTCAAAAAGATGGCCAGAGAAAATTAATTAGGTGAACCTAGTGTTAAGGGATAATTGATTTCATAATATTAGGTCAAAATCATAATTTAGTAGGTTTAGGAAAAGTTAGTGGCTATCTATTTATGGTTGGATAGTTAAGGTTCATGGTTTGATAAACCATGCACCAACCTTATGACTCACTCTATCCACCAATATTTGAGGCACACGTTTTTTAGGCGAATCCACATGGTTTGGAAAAATATTAGGAGATCCTGAGAAATTGATATATCTTTTATGATTTAATTATTCAAAGTTACTAAGTGATACTGTGTTGTCTTTTAAACCATTCAGATTAAATTTAATCTTGATTTTAGTTCCACATGGTTTCATGGGATGGGGTGCATAGTTTTTGAGTTTTAGTAGAAACCATGCATAATAATAAATGATCCTAAAGGCATCAATTTTTTCTCTAAAACATCTAGATAATCCAACCCCAAATATTCATTAATTGGTTTCCCATTTATGTAAAATCAAAATATACTGATATAATGAATTCATGATATATATAAAAAATCCCATTTTCAATGTGAAATCTAACGTAAAATAGGGTTATGCACAAAAGTGAATCTACTACGTCTAGGATTACATACTAAAATAAGACTTTATAAAACATAATACAATATATATAAATCAATACAATTAGAATATTTCATTCTTAATTAAATTTTTTTTGTTTCTCTAGATTTAACGAGCATTTACCTACATTAATAGGAACACTTTGATCACCCCACTATCCATTTTCTTACAAAATCACTTTTTAACTACTTTAAGACCTACTTATAACATTAGTAAATATATTTAATATAATTAATAGTTCTCTAATTTTTATATTTAGGTGATTCTATTAAAATATGTCTATCTAAAATCGTTAATTAGTAACCTCAATCATCCTTTTCAATTTATGATGGAAATAACTCACTCATATATTCCATACTTCTCCAACATGTATTGAATTCTTCCTAACATCAAATAAACATTCTATATTAAAAATAAAAGAACTATATACATGGTCTCATAAAATCTCATCCTTTTTATTAGTTATAATTTACATTAATCTACCATTTTCATACACGAATCATTTATTGTCCCCCTTATTGAAAATAAATGAAAAGAAAAATGTTGGTTATACACCTCACTCACTAACTATTTATTATCTGAGATAAAAAAATATTTCATCACAACTTATTCAACTTATTAGATATGAATATCATCCTGATTCATTTATGAGGGAGGGATGTAACCACACAAAACATTTCCAAGATATTTTATTTAATTTTCCCTAAGTATGTGTAAGAAATATCATTGTGGAAAATAGGATAGACTTCACCAGGACATCCATATTATCCATATATTCCAATGAATGTGATAACACTAACAAGTTCTCACTTTGAGGCCATTTAATATCTATTTATCAAGAAATATTAATACTATATTCATCTTAACAAACACATAAAAAATCAATTTTCAGGAATAAAATGGCTCTTTCTTCTAGCCTTTTCATTAACCAACACTCCCCCGTTATAAACACATTTATTATAAAAAAATAGGGTAGAAAATATAATTGGTATGAATTATATTCAGAACTGTTTAATATTTTAAGATAATTCTATATATCATGAATAAAAACACAATGGTATCTTTTAATCATGCCCCCCCTTAAGCAATGCACTCAATTAATTTTATTTATGATTTTTTATATATATTCTAGGATGATGATTTTATCTTGTTGTCCAATGATGAAAACCTTATTACACTCCACCTATAATTTAATTTACATAAATTTATTATATATTAGAATATATAAACACATAATGTGGAATAAGGATGGATAGTTCTATTAAATGTTTTAAGAATAAGTATAAATCTTAATAGTTTCCTCATAACCAAAGGATTCTATTTTATTAAACTAATTCATTATGTGGGACAAAAATGTTATTGTGAGAAAAGAATTCACATCCATCATCATATGACTGCATTTTTTATATTGTTATGAATTGTAATGAAAGTTTTTTAATGATAAAAAAGTCTCTATATCTCGCATAGATTCCCTTGCTCTTATAGTTATACTTATTTATGATAACTTTCTTATGCATCCCTAAACTACTCACTATTACTTGTACTGTATTGAATAGTTTTCAATTTTATTATTTTATTATTCCTTGATTTTACTATATATAGTATCTTCCATTAGGACTTCATAGCAAAAATATTTATGCAATTTGATATTGTTTCTTTTTATCATAAAATTTATCCTTTTATGGTTTGTAGGGACCCCTTACCTCATATTGGTTCCAAGGGAAATGCTAAACCTGAAATTATTGGATTTATACCCAAATCCTCTATAGAACCCACAATATTCTTTTAAGATTAATCTTTTTAAATTTTAGTGAGTTTGTATTTTATAAACTGATTTTTGTCTTGGTGTCTTCTAACCTTTATTTACACTTATTCTTAAGGAGTATCCCTTCCTTACCAATTCCAATATTCCATGATATTAGAGTACCTTTATAATATAATTATCTATCTTGAATGTCTTTTTATTTTATTTTTGAATATCAAAAATTGAATCAAACAGATTAAGTATCTCTTCCAAAATTAAAAATAGTTATACCCTTTTCTTGGGGTTAGACTTCTCAACATTCAGAGCTAATTTTATTTGAATATCAATAGCATTAAAATATTCTTATACATGTTATTAATGGGTTTTTGTGGTTTATAACACCTAAATTGTACCTCTATATGTTCTTCTTTCATGATTTCAGGATTTTCAATGTTATCTTCCGACATTTTATCTTATTCCATAAGTTCCACCTTAGGAAATTTAACACCTATATAATATCAATCTCTTCTAAAAATGTACTTATTTATCATTTTACAATAATTTTTTCTTTATAATCTAGGAATTGTAACCATGTGAGGTCCCTAGTGACACTCTCAAAATATACATAGTATAACCTTCATCTTCCTCATTATCAGTACTTTAGTATTCCTTATGTCTTTCAACCATAACATTTAAGGATATTTGATTTTTATAGATTCCATCATCCTATAAATCACTAAATATTTATGAGTTATAAATTTAGTTCATGATCATAAATTGTATTCTATAGTTTATTGAGAACATATTTTTCTTACCACATTTATCTTCACTTAATTTTCTAGATCTTATTTTAGAAATTTAATATTTTTCATTATTATTTTCAGGTTTATAAGTATTATTCTTCTATGGATAGTGAATAAAAAATTCCCAATACCACCATAACCAAAGAATTTAATAGGAAACATAACTTTGTATTTTTATTTTTCCACTTTTAATTTTATTAGAGATATGATACATGACCTTCTTATGACCTTCAACCCTTTATTCATAATATTCTACAAAAACATTAGAGTTTTCAAATGGATTATCTATATTATCCTTCAGATTATGTTTTTTATGGATTTTAATAACATTTATTCATTTGATTCATTTTTAATATTGAGGCATTCCTCATCTCATAATCAGGTAGTATAGTATGTAACTCATCAAGTGAAAAGTCAAAAATATCATCCAAGTTATATATCTTTAGATAAAATATATCATGGAAGTTACTTATCATATGTTTGATGAGATTTGAATCTTATAATTCCTCTCAAAAGCACCTAATGTGACTTATGATTCCATTTACCCAGATGAAATAATCATCAATACTTTGTTAATAAAAAATAAACATGTCCTAAAATTTTTCATTGTGAATATATAGTTTGGATTCCTTAGTCCTCATATTTACTTCATATATATTATCTATATTTTCCAACTTATAATTATATGTTTTATGTTCCATTATATTAGTGTATACTTTTTTAGATATATATGAAAGGATGAAATTTTTAAATTTCCCATATTCTTCATGATTTTTATTGTCATCATTTGTCAGGGATGTATCTATTTTAATTAGAGTAAATTCAACCATTACACCATATCTAACCTCAATACCTTGTGATAATGAATATATAAGTATCAGATTCTTATATACATTTATTATTTCAATCAATAATAGGCACTCCTCGACAGTTGAAGGAATTGATATCCTCCTTGATTTCACCTCAAGTATATCATTCATAGGAGTTATTTTTTTATAAAACTTTTAGTGCCCAAATATAGTGAGATCAATGAGAGAGGGAGTGTTTGAATTAGTAATCCCATTTTAATTAATTAATATTTATTTTTAATTCAAACATTATAGCTGGTAAAATCTTAGATATACTCATATTATTGTCTCTCAAAATTACTTGAACATATAAGATTTAAAAGGAATAAGAAAATAGTGTTTACTATGTTCTACCTTGAATGCCTAATCCTTTCTGTTTTATGGTTGTCTTATGAGGAAAAATTTTCCCACTATTAATCACTTGACTATAAACAAAGGTTATCTCTGAAACATTTTAATAGTAAATATTTCTAAATACCCATAAGATGATATCTTGAAATATTTGGTCTTCAATTTAACACATAAGATGCATTGTGATGGGTTATTTATACTAACTTCTCTATAGTAAAAGTTCTCTACAAAAAAGCTTCTATCACCATCCTTATGGGAACTTTATATTTAATCTCAATAGTTCATGAAGGGTTCTTCCAAATTACTCCTTTGAATAGTCGTTCAACTATTTCTTTAATTGAAGAAAGTAAACCTTATTATCCTTTAACTATGCCCATCATATATAATCAAGTATTGATTTATCTTTATCAATGTCCTCCTAATGATGAAATTTCATAGATAATAGGAATGGACTCATGTTTCTCACTTCCTTTTCTATTTCAACACTGAAATATTAATACGTCCCTTCTCCTCCTTCATTAATTCATAAGAAATCCCTGAATGTGATAAATTTATTCTTCTTCTCCTTCTTCTATGTACAAGTGTTCCTAAATATCATCAATTTTATTATTTTCTTTATACATACAAAATATAAAACAGAATAATTTTTGGGTTCCCACTCACCGCTTCATTATCTTCACCGTCAAATTTATATTCAAAAAGTTCATAAGGATTTCATGAATATTTCTTTCATAATATTCAAAATTTTATCCTCTTTAAATATCAAGTTTTTATTATCATATTTAAACATATTAAAAACTCTCATTAAAATCATGTCAAGGTTTTCAAATATTTCTTATGACTTATCTTCAAATATACCACACAATATTTTAATATTTTGATATTTTTTATTTAAAAAAATACATATCATTCAAAATTATTTGACTTGTTCGACAAGTGTTGGACATTTAATTTTATTATATATAGATACTTTTTGATGTGGAATTGTCCATTAATTTCCTTTAACACCTACCCCATCATAACCGATTTTATCCTCAAATAGTCCTTATTTTCATCTTAAATTACAATCACATTCCTAATAATTATTTTTTTAATCTATGAATATTATCCCATTGAATTTTATGATTTTATAATCCTTTTCACCAGAATCAAAACATATAGAAACTCATAATTTTATAGTATATCATATAAATTGGAATTTTATGTGATCTTGTGAATTCATATGACCAGCTTATGGGTGACTCTTCTTTGTATGACTTTAATTTCATACAGTTTCCAATTCATATGATAGATGAAATCCATACCATCAAGATAAATTAATATGATGATGTATGATGCTATAACTCAAATTCATATGGTTAGATCAAATTATTATAGTAAATTTGTAAAATCATTCAAATTATGACACTAAATTCATATTGAAATGTCTCATACTCAACTTTAGAAGTTATAAAATCTAGGACATTTCCATTTTTTAACTTTAACTATAAATTAATAACATTCTTCAAATAACATTGGGAGATATTAAAGGTGACTCTAACCAATATTAATAAATTCATATCATCATAAAATATCAATGGGAATTTATGATGATTTATTTGACATCTTCTGTACTCTTCCAAAATTCTACAATATACAAATAATCAAGGTAGAGTATTTAAATAAACCCCACTACTTATTGGATTCCAGCCTCACATTATCCATTTTAAAACGTATTACATGTGATTTAAATGCCTATAATTAGTATATTTAATTCTTAATCACTCAAGTATGTTTTATCTTATATAAATATAATTACATTCCATTAAGATAGTAACTTTAATCTCCTCACTATATGAATTCTTCCAATGTCACTTGAGAACTACTATTGAATGTAATTCTGACTAAATCATATGAATTAACATAAATAAAAGTTCTCTAGTCTTTATATGTAGGTGATGACACTTGAATATTTTTATCCCTACTATTAAGTCTCTATCCTTAATCTTCTTTTTTTACTCATGATAACAATATCTCACTCATATATTCCTAACTTCTCCAATACATATTATAATTTTCCTATAATCATAGAAACCTTTTTTATTTATAATAAATGAAATTTAGATTATGTATCTTCTAGTCGTGATGAGGATGAGGATTATCCCATTAGATTTACTAAGGAAAAATCCATCAAATAAAATTTTTATTGAAAATAAATAGGGAATAATTTCTCAAAATTTAAAAGGATAAATTATTTACAAGAAGAAATTGAAGGAAGTGGAGTTAAAGAGGACATTGAGGCTTCTAGTGATGAATTTAGTGAAAAAATACTCATTGATAAAGTGAATGACAAAAATATCAATAGTGATTATATTATTTATTAAAGTGATTAATAATAAATAGATATATAATTTATGCTGGAGTTGTGTTTGAAATACTGTCTCCCAAAGATCTATAAATTGGTGAATGATATTATAGAATTGAAGATAGTTTTTAATTAGTTAAATGTAAGAAATATCCCCTTAAAAAGAAAAATAAAAACTACTAATTGAAAATAAAGATATAAATAAGATTAAAGATGATGATAACACTTTTAAAATTAATAAAAATCATTATTAAAGGATCAGGATAATATAATTAACCACATTCAACAAAAACATTCCACATATAAAGTATAACTGAATAATTGTGAATGTATTTTTTATAATTATAGTTTAGATATTTGAGAAGGTCCAAAGAAGTGCGAGGCTTAAAAATACCAAATTAGTACCCTTAAAAAGGAGGAATAAATTAAGTAAATTTTAATTTAGAGTGAGAGAAAAAGAATATTATCAAGAAGACCATGTTTGTAGTAAAATGTGGTGATCCTCAGAAATCAATAATTTTTGGGAACACATACTTGAAGTTAAACACCCCTATAGATGGTGAATACAAAAATTATAAGAATAATCATAATATAAATAAGTGTATATATTTATATTTTAGTTACTATTTTTAAAAAAAATTATAATATATTTGTGAGTCAATTAATTAAGGAATACATGTATCAAATTATAAAAAACTTGTTTTTTATAAAGGCATGTGTGATTTTTATGAATTATTTTTTATTTTTTAGATACTTCATGAATATGAAAAATATGTGATCATTTTATTAAAAATATAATAAAATTCATAGGAGTCATAGGAAAAAAATTTATAGATGTATTTAGGCCTCTAAAATAAAGGATGTTTAAAAATAGATAACTTTTTTGGGATCGAAAACATAGAACATGTTTGATGTTATTAAAGAAATATTTAGAAAATGTGACCATAACTATCACCATGAAAATTAATTCCACAAATTTCTACTATCCGAATTGTATATTAGTTACAATACTCAATAACATATGACGAATAAGATAAAAGCTATGAAGAAATCCTTATTTTTGGAAGTGGAACATAAGGCATAAAAAGTGTACAATATAAGTATTATAGATTATGAATGTTCCTCTAAAATGATAGTATATTTAAAACTTGATAAAAATGTTGAAAATATTAAATAATACATAGTGAATTATATAAATTCTGGGTCACTCAAAATCAAAGGATTTAGTTCGATAGATTTTGTGAATGAAAAGTTGAAATAAAAAAAAACACATTATATATTTTTGGATTAAAACACAATATGTTGAGTGTTTTTAGATGTTTATGATGGAAAAAATTGGTTATTATTTAAGGATGCATTCCTAAAAAATATCCTTAAATGTAACACCCTAAAATTCTAAAGTAAAAAAGATTCATTCTATAGCATGAATGACACGCATCACCAAGCATGTAAGGGAATAAAATATATCAATAATAAAAATATTTTACTATTTTAAATAGATTCAATATAATATATATATTTAAATTCATGAAAGGCTATGTAGACATGTGTTACATGAAATAATGGCCTTCTTTTATAGCATGCATTACATGCAAAACTGAGTTTTACTGAACAATAATATATTATTAAATAGTATTATTTAATGTGTTAAGATATAACATAGATATCAAACTTGTAGTTATGAATAGTATTAACTAAATTATCAAAATATATGGTTTACATTAATATAAAACTAATTCACTGGCTAAAAATAAATTAGTAATGAATATAAGAGCCAATTGTAAAATAAAGGGAATATTTTATAGAAAACTATTTTTAAACTCACAAAGCTATTTTAACCTAATAAATTAAATTAATTACCATTAGTGAGTGATATTAATATAATATATAATATATATTAACTAAAATATTTTTTATATTCATATCATATATTTTATAGGAATAAGGTAAGAATAAACCCAATAATATACATAAAAACCTATAATTTTATTAAGGCACTTTTAACACTATTAAATGGGGAACCTATTAAAAATCCAATTTTTTACTATTTGATATATTTATCATCTCAAAATAAACTTTCTAATTGAGATAAAAACATAAATAATACTTTATGGTAATTTTTTAGTAATTTTTTGGGAAGTATTATTTTTTAATGAATTCTAAAAAATACTGAAATTTAATTCAAAACTGATTTTTCATCTAATTAATTTATAAGGATAAATTATATTTTAAGTTTTTTTCAATTTTTAGTTAGATTATATTTTTATCAATTAATATAATTTAGGTCATTGGAATTAATTTCACATTGAAATTGAATATTAAAACATATCCATCTTTTAGAAATTTTTACCTTAAAGACTTGCATTGTTGTCATGTCTATGTGTTTAAATTGAAATTAATTTCTAGAACATCTGTTATTCGAATATGGAAAAATAGATTCCATATATAAAATAATAAAAATTTATAATTTATAATAATTTCAACTTTGTTTTTACCAAAATTATTAGTGACAGTGATTGAAATCAATTATGATTATTAAGGTAAAATTAAGCTTAATAAGGGACTAAACCTTATTATTAAAGGCCTAAATGACCTAGAAACGTGTCTAAGAGTAATTATATGGTCATATTTAGACCCTATAATAGCTTATATCCTTTTTTACTTGAGCCACATAAAATGTGAAAAATTTGTATGGAATTCCATTGTCCAAATATTACAAGAGTTTCACTCCCCCACCATAAAAGGCATCCTCTCCTCCCACTTCCTCAAACTTATAAACCAACTTAGGCTCAACCAATATCTACACAAAAGTCTCTTTAAAATCCGTACCCTCAACCTAGAAGCCTCACCTTGTTCAAAAATAAATCCAAGTAATACATTTGTTGATAACCAAAAGGAGTTACCCTATTAAGAGGCAACATCTTTCCTTAAGATTTTTAGTTTTACTTACTTTCTCCTATCCCACAACACTTAAAGTTAAAAAATTTTAAAACAAAAAAAATGTAAAAATTATAATAGGGTTATTTTATTCTTTTTTTCTAGCTACACATACACACACTCCCATATAATGGGAAAGGAACATACTGTTTACATGTATGACGAACTATCACCCAACAAAATGATGATTGTTAATTTTTATTCTACCACCTATCATAGACAAAATTGTGAAGGAAAATATATTTATATATGTTATATAGAGTATTTATTATGTCATTAAAATTATATAATTCTTTTAAAACACATATATTATAATTTCCATTCTGTGTAAATATAATAACATCATTTGTGGAAGTGTGGACTATCACCCCCTCAAAGCGATTTAATTCATTAACATTATACATGGAATGTATAAAAGATGATTTAATTAAAAAAATATGAAAAATAAAACATATATATGATGTTTATGACATAATTAAATTTATATAAATATAATATATTTCAATTTTTTTTACCTTTTCACACACATAAAATGTGATACCATCGTTTGTAGATGTGTGGACGATCAACTCCCCATCACAATGTGATTTCTTTTAAATCACAAGAATTATATATATATATATACACATATATATGATTAAATAACATGGTATTTATAGTATAATTATCATTATGTAAATATAAAGTGTTACTTACATTCCTTCTATAATGATCATTGAAAAATGGGAATGTTACTCAAGCGTACGTACAACCTACTGTCTCCATGATTGTAGTATTGGTTCATTTTTCATTACCATATTTAATTATTGTATTTTATAGTAAAATTGTTGTATAAATATGATAATTATTTAATTATTGTAATTATTTATATGTTATATATTTACCCCTTTGACCACAGTTTACCTACCAATATTTTTTGACACATAAAACAATTTGTTTAAAAAACAGATGAAAACACAATGGATTAAGTTGTTGTATACAACCCGTTAATAAGTGACATAAAAGTAAAAATTAGAATTAAAATTTTATCAATAAATTAAATTATTATCACAATTATATTTTCCTTAATATAAAGACACGTGATACAAATAATATGCAAGGTAAGGGATTTTTCATCTCACTTTTTACAACTGTGTGATAAATTTCATGTTCGCCACTTACTTATTATTATGGTGTACCAATACAAAATATGTATATATTTTATACTGAAATCATGTATCATAATTGTATTTATAAACATCAATTGGTAATATTCCTTCATGTGGTTTATTATTTAAATCATTTCAATGTGGTATGGGACAGTTGGGAATGTTTAATGATTATTTTCCTCAAATATAACTTTAATGATCATTAAATGGTATAAACATTAGATAAAATTGTATAAACATTATTCAATAAAACCTTCAATTTTTAGATCCTATGTTTATTCATTACCTTTTTTAATTATTAGTACCATGTTTTAACTCTTTGGTACTCAAAATGCTTTAATGATTTTTTTCAGAAAACCAAACTTTATTTCTATATTTAGTCAGAGATCCTATTTTCTTCTAAAACCATCTTTTATTAAAAAAACAACTTTTTTTTAAATTATTGGGTAACCCTTTATTATTTTACAAAATTATTAAAATGAATCTTCTCATCTCTTTTTGAACATGTAATTTCTCTAACCTTTTACCATGAAAAAGGAATCTTCTTTTTTACCTCATACTGGTTATATGGATTTACCCCCTGTCATTAATTTGAAGCTTAATTATCATTTTTAAAAAGTTTTTTTTTAAATAAAATATTTTTAAAATTGATATTCAATGAAAATATTTTTCAAAAAAATATTTTTTAAAAGGTTTTTCAAAACAAAAGTATATATTATTCAAGAATGTGTTTAAAATATATTTTAATAGTATACTTATTCATCAATAACAACAACCATTTACTATAATCTACTTGAGATATTTTGTATCGATACCATCATATTTCCTAATATAGATGGTTGATGATTTATTTGACCAAGGATAGTATTCACATTTACTTCCTTGATTACTTTTGTCTCTCTTGAATATTTCAATCTCCTATGATCATCAAACATTTAATATTCCCTTAAATTATCCTATTCATTTATCATGTATATTAATATTTCATAAACTATATACCATTTTTCGTCTAGTTTATACATTTAAATTTATTTGATTATTTTAGAAAATATAGATAATTATGTATTATTTTTTCAAAATGGCTTTTTGATAAGGCATGTTATTTATTATGACTATTTCATATGATAAATTATTTTAAAAGAAAATGGTGGGAGGATCCTGAAATTTTTATATATCCTCGACACATCAACAAATTATAATGAGAAAAATAATTTGAGAAAATTAAATGGGGTTTGATCAGTAGTTTTAACCATCTTGTAAAAGGTCTTTACTATATAGGTTTTCATAAGCATTAGAAAAGATGTCCAATAATTATGAATTTCATTCATTTAGTTATAGTTATTACTAATACATGATATTTTTTGTCAAAATATCTATACATACATTTCTTTTTTAGTTCATTGACTAAATGTCATGTGTTTCAGTTTCTTACCTTACCATATCTATTTTTCTTTATCTATTTATTTGAATGGTATGTGTTTCTAGCTATTACCTTACTATATTGATTATGCACATCTTTCCCTGTTTATTGATTATATGGTATGTGAGTTCAATTATTTATGATGTCATAATTATTATTATCATCAATTCATTATTTATTCTATTATACTTTACCATTACTAATTATTTGAGATTACCCTTATTATGTTTCCTTCCACAAAAATCGAAGAAGTGTACTATGATAGATATGCATGGATATAATAATTGGAATAAAATTATTCTCAATGTTATTTAGAAAAAAAATTATATTTTAATTATTTTATTAATTTTTAATATAAGAATAATTTATTGTTTTTGTTTCACTAAGACTACAAAAATCAAAGCCCTTTGAGATTAGATTTCTTTTAATCATGCCAATGTAATTGATTGTAGACACTGGATGTAGGATATATAGGGTTAGGTTGAAGGAGTTGGTATGAAAGGAAGTATAGTAGAAACATTGGGAATAGATTTAGGAAAAAAATAGATTATAACACATAATCCTAAGAGATATTTTCAACATTTGTATAAAAGAAATAATTAGAATTTCAGTAAAATATAGAATTTGTGGGTCTTCCTAGAAATACATCCTTGTCTGGATACTACAGGTGGATGTCTTTATAAAAACAAATGTGCATTGGAGTAAAAAATTGTACTAGGTGTGTTGGGATTGACTCGGCATAACCTGTTACACAAAATTGGGCCTTACTGTGCATCTGTTTTGAGACTCCCAAGGGATATTCTTAGGATAACTCACAATTTAATTACAAACCATTATAAAAGATTTGAATAGATAATGAAAATAAAAAACCTAAATTAAAACTAAAGTGTTAAGGATTTAAGATAAGGTTTCATAGTTATAAATCGTAAAAATGATGTTTTGCATAATCCTTATCCCAAGGAATGACATATGTGGAAATACATGGATAAATTATTTTTATATTGGGGTGGTATTTAAAACCGTAGTGAAAAGGATATTTACTGATTAACCTTATTTCAAGGATTCCCAACATATTTATTTTTGTAAATTATATTAATTATATTTTGTATATGTAAAACTTATATGCTGGGTGATAACCAATCATTTCCAGAAAGGCCATGGGTCGTGAACCCATGACCAAAGGATGATAAGTTTTTGATGAAAATCTAACCTATGTAATGTCTTTGTTAATATGATAATGATTTCAATTTAACAATTTGATGAATAGATATTAATGATAAACCATTAGTGTAACTTTGTAGGTTTATAGATTAATTCATTAACCATATTGAATTTAGAGAATAGTTAGAGACAAACAGTTAAACTTTTCTCTCTTTTATAGGTCTTACGACCCAAAAAAAGTTTATTTTAGTTTTTCAGGAATCAAAGCTTATTTTATGATGAAACATTCATGATGTAATGTATGAATTTGAATTTTATTAAAGCCCAAAAAAGAAGAAACTATTAACATGAAATTAAAAAAATATCTTGTAAATAAATTTCCTTACATTCATAGGAAGTAAATAAATTTATCAACATGAGGAAAATGATCTCAACAAAAAAAATGATGTCCCAATAACACAATTTTTATTAAACTTATGGTCTTTTAAATCATCGTATATTTATGAATTTGAGGACATCAACTTTCTATTTATTATTAGTTTTTTTATTAATGAGATCAATAACTCCCTATAAATAATTACACTTTTCCTCGAAATATATATCTATACTTGACAATAATATTCTCCTAGTTAGATATCTAACTATATGTTAGTCCATGTTACCCTTGTACTTTACATTCTTTCTCTTCTAGGACATGTTTTTATAACTCTTCTCATGATGTGGAATTTCAAAAATAGTAAGAATTAAAAATATATTAACAATATGGAGTTTAAATTGTGATTATTCAATTTAATTAGGGTGGTGAGAATATAACAGCCATAAATTCTAATGTAAAACTTTTCATTCGATAGTGTGCATGACACACATCAGAAAACACGTTAGGGATTATAATATCCCAATAAATAAATATATTTTTTTATCTTTTAAATATTTTAAAAATATTATATATATTATAATTCATGAAACACTTAGTGTACATTAAATGCAATATATTACTTCTTTGATATCTTTGATTACATGCAAGACCAAGTTTTACCGAACAACAATATAGAATTAAATATTATTATTTATTATATTAAGATATAAAATATCAGTTAAATTAGTAGTTATGAATATAATTAACTAAATTATGAAAATATATGATTTATTGAGATACAAAATTAATTAAATGGTTACAAATTAATTAGAAATGTATATAAGATCCAATTGAAAATAAAGGTAATATTTAATAGAAAACTATTTTCATACTAAAAAAACCTATTTTTACCCTAATAAATAAAATTAATTACAATTAGTTAGTGATATTAATGTTATATATATATATTTATATATATTATTTAGTTAAATAGTTTTTATATTCATCCAATATATTTTATAGAAATAAGATAAGAACATCCCTAATATTATAATTAAAAGCCTATAATTTTATTAAGGCATTGAATTTTAATGGAGAACATATTTTAAATCCAATTTATGACCATTTTATAAATTTAATATGTAAAAATAAACTTCAACTTTGAAAATAAGAAAAAAAATTATATTAGGGTAAATTGTTTTTTATTTTTCTGTGCAAATTCATTTTTAAATGACTAGTAAAAAAACTGAAATTTAATTCAAAAGTGATTTTCATATAAATTTTTTATAAGGTTAAATTATATTTTTTATTTTTTATAATTAAAAAATATATCATATTTTAATCAATTAATCAAATTTAGTTCAATAGAACCAATTTCACCATGAAATTGAATATAAGAACATAGTAATATTTTGGACGTTTTTACTTAAGAAAATTGCATTATTGTCCCGTCAACGGGATTAAATTTAAATGAATTTCATCCACATATATTATTTGAATTTATCAAAATTGATTAAATATTAATATTAATAATAATTTTTAATTTATAATAATTTAAATTAGTTTCTAACTAAAAATATTAAAGAGTGTAATTAAATTAAATTACAATGATTATGGTATATTTAAGCTTAACAAGAGACTAAAAAATAATTTTAAGAGTCAAAATGACCTATAAACATGTCCAAAATTCATTTAATGGTAATATTTAGACACTATAATTAATTTTATTTAATTGGTTTCATTATTAGATTGACTTTCAGTGTGAAAAACATGTATGGAGTTCTTTTGTCATAATATTACAAGAGTGCCACTCCTCCACTATAAAAAGGATTCCTCTACTACCACATCCTCATACCTATCAAAATATTTGTCTTGAAAAATATATACCAAAATTGATCTTAAAATTAGATACCCTAAACCTAGAAGTGTCACCTTGTTTAGAAATTAATCCAAGGAATCCCATTGGTGCAAACCAAAAGGAGTTACTTGATTAAGAGGTAACATCTTTCATTAATATTTTAGTTTTATTTCCATTATATAATCCCTAAAATATTATATTTATATGATTTTATAAAAAATAGTATCCTAAATATTAATATTTTTTTCTACGGTTTCAAACTACACTTACGCACACTTCAATCTAATGGGTAACAAACTTATTTTTTACATGTACATCAAACTACAACCTCACGAAAGAATGATTGTTCTTTTATCCTTTACCACCTAACATGGATGAAATAATGATGGAAAATATTTTTATATATGATATATATGATATTTATTATGTCAATAATCTTTTTTAATTAATTTATAAAATATATCCTTTTAGTTTCCATTTTGTGTAAATATGATAACATTGTTTTTGGTAGGGTGGATTACCACCCCCTCAAAACGATTTATTCGTTAACACTATACATGGAATTTATAAAGGATGATTTTAATAAAAAAATATATGAAGTATAAAAATATATATTATATTTATGAAATGATTAAATTTTGGTAAATATAATATATATCAATTTTTGTTACCCTTTCACACTCTTAAAAAGTGATAACATTGTTCCAAGATGTGTGGACTACCACCTCCCTAACACAATGTGATTGATTTTAAATAAAAATAATCATATATATAAGAATATATTATTAAATAACATTGTATTTATAATATAATTTTAATTATAGAAAGACATATGTTACTTACCCTCTTTCCATAACAATCATTGAGAAATTGGAACATTACTCATGCGTACATACGACCTACAATCTCAATGATTGTAACATTGGTTCATTTTTCATAGCCATATTTAATTATTGGTTTTAAAAGTATAATATATATATATATATATGATAGTTATTTAATGATTATTATTATGGATATGTTATATAATGACCCATTCAAACATATTTGACCTACCAAAGTTGTTTTTGACACATAAACCAAATTTTGTCAAATCAACCGACTTAAAAAAATGATTATATGGTTGTATACAACCAAAAAGTAAGTGAAATAAAATTAATAATAAATATCAATTTTTTTTATCAATAATGTAAATAATTAACATAAGTTTTTTATTTAGCAATATAAAGACACACAAGAAAAATCAGATGCAAGGTAAAGGATTTTTCATCAAGCTTTTTTACTTTTTTTAGATATGTCATGTTCACTACTCACTTATTTTGTGTAGTGTATCTACTAAAAAACTTTATATATTATATAATGAACTCTTTTATATTTTATTTATTGAAAATAATTATTTAATTATATTCCTTTATGAGGTTTACGATTTAAATTGTTTCAATCCAGTACGAGACACTTTGGAATGTTAAAGATAATTTTCCTCAATAATAAATTTAATGATATTTCAATGGTATTTACATTTGAGGAAATTATATGACCATTTTTAAATAAATCCATTAATTTTTTCTCTCCTTTAATTATTCATGACCTTTTATAATTATTAGTACCATTTTACAACTCTTTGGTACACCATATGTTTTATAAAATGTTTTCAGAAAACCCGAATTTATTTTTCTCTTTAGTTGGACAACCTGTTTCCTTCTAAAAACATTATTTTATTAAACTGTTTTCAAAAATATTTTAAAAAATATTTGGTAAATAAATATTTATCCTTTTTTCTTTTACCAGTGTTTTTAAAGTAATCTTATTGTCTCTTTCTGAACAAGGAATTTTGATAACCATTTATTATAAAAAATGAATATTCATTTTACCTAATACAACTTATATAAATTAGACCCCATCATTTATTTGATGAATAGTTTCCATGTTTAAAAGTATTCCTTTTCCAGAAAATGTTTTAAAAATTTATTTTCCAAGAAAATGTTTTTCAAAATGAAAGTATATTTTCCTCAATATTTTTTTAAAGATCTTATATTATTATTTTTATTCGTCAACAACAACAACCACTTAACTTTACTATTTTATGGATATGTTATATTAATACCATCAAATTTACTCCTCTAGATGGTTTATGATTGTTTTTTCCAAGTATAGTATTCACATTAACTTTCTTGATTCCTTTTAGACCCCTTTATTTATATTCAATATTCTATGATCATCATACATTGAATCTTCCCCTAAAATATTTATTTCATTTATCATGAATATTAATATTTCCTAAGACGTATAACATTTTACATATGGCATCTACTTTGATAGTTATTTTTTATTATTCGAAATATTGATAATTTCATACTCTTTATTTAATATGGATATTTTATAAGCCTTATTATTCATTTTTACTATTCAATATATTCAATGATTTTTACAAGAAATAGCTAGAAGAGGATGGACATTAAATAGCTCCTCAATGCATAGATATGTTCTCGTGAGAAAAATAAGTTACACAAATTAAAAACGTTTCTATCTATAGTTTTAACTATCTTGTGAAAGGTATTGACATTATAGTTTTTCGTGTTCCTTAGACATGACGTCCAATAATTAATCATTTACTTCATTTAGTTTTAGTTATTATTCATCCATGAAATTTTTCATCTATATATCTATGGATACATTTCATTTTTAGTTAAATGAATAAGTGACATGTGTTTTAGTTTGTTTCATTTCTATATTTATTTTTACGTATATAGTAATTTTAATTTCATGTGTTTCAAGTTATTACCATTTCATATTGATTATTAACTTCATTCTTAGTTTATTGATTATATGGAATGTGTGTTTATTTATTACTCATGTCATAATTATTATTCTCATTAACATTATTTATTCCATTATACATTACCCCTACTGAGTATTTGATCTCAAACCTATTATGTTTAAATCCCCATGAATCCAAGAAGTATACTATAAATGATATGCAGGGATATACTAGATATAATAAAGTAATTCTTGAAGTTATTTAAAAAAACAATTTTTTAATTATTGTATTAATTTGTAAAACAAGACTCATTTATGTATCAATTTTACCAAGACTACTAAACTCTTAGACCTTTGGGATTTGATTCCTTATAATCATGCTAATGTAACTGGTAGTAGACATCGACTTCGCGCTATCTGGGGTCATGTCACGACATTAAATAACTGAAAGTGGTGAAAAATGACATTTAAATAAAGCAATATTATTTCAAGTGGAAAATAAAGATAATTCATGATATTTAATAATAAAATAGGAGAATAATTTGTGGTATTTAATACTTGAATATCATGGAAAAAAGAATAAGAACAATATCACGTGAGGAGATATTTTTCTCCACATTACTTCTCTAAAACATTAATGTAAATTTATGTTCTCTACATTCCCAAAGGGGGATATTTTTATAACTTCGTATAAGGAGAAGGATATTCATTACAAAAATCCTTTTGATCTTATTCAATCAAATGTATATTATCCAGACAGGAAGTGGTAAATAAGTATAGATAATTATTTTAATACTTTTATTGTATAATTCACTTATAGCATGTGGGTTTTGTTTATGAAACACTTGTATAAGACCATATTTATGGTGATTTTTTTAATAATTGAAAAAATAGTATAATTTTGTTCATAGAAAGATCAAAATTGAGAGTGGAACTATGTTAAAAATGGGATGTTTGAAGATTATATGGAGAATAATTGAATGAAACATGAAATAAATAAAGCATTATCATTACAACAAATATTTAAACTAAATAGAAGAATTTTTTTTGATGGATATTGATTGAAAAATTTTGGTTGAGGAAAATACTTCTTCAAACTTTTGGAAGAAAGCTAACAGTGTAAAAAATTATAATAAGAACCCATTTTTTTACATATTACAAATTCATATTTTTTTCTCATATGATATGAATTATAAAAAATATAAAATATTTCAGTATCTTCATGTGTTTAGGATACCCTATGTTATCTAGGTTAATGGTTAAAATTTCGTAAAGTTTGAGAAGAGGGATGTTTATGGAATATTTCTATGATATCCTCTAAATGGATGTGGTTACCAATTCTATAATATGGATATTGAAATTATTATTAAGACTAATAATTTAAATAATATGGAATATTTAGAGAAATAAGTTTTTTTGATGATGCATGTTCCAAAATTGATGATGATGTTGTTTTTATAAAGCTATCTAATAAATATTATATTAATAAAGAATGCTTAGAAAATATACAAGTTAGATAGGAATGTTCAGTCATTTTAAGTGATGAGGAATAACCCAATTCATCTCATACTACAATAATAAGGAATGAACATATCCCAAATAATATTGAAGATTAACGATAATATGTATAAATATGGATAACTTTGAGAAAAATAATCAATTTCTTATTATATTATCATGACAATGAATGATATGATGATGAATCCTTGAATGAGAAAGAGTGGATAGTTTTTATGAATTATTATTTGGATTATATTGAGAAGAAATATATTCAAGAGTTTTCACCCCATCCCAAATATAATGATTTTTTGGAACAATGTATTCATTTAAAAAAAATTAATAAAAAATGTAAAGTTATGAGAAATAAAGTAAGACATGTTTATAAATTACGTTCAAAGGTTTAAAGAGTAGTTATTGATAATTAATGTGCATTGGTTTCAATAACATAACCATTATAAACATTTTAAATACTATTGAACCAACATAATATAATTTTTTCCAGATGGATGTCAAGTCTGCATTCTTTAATGGAGAGTTAAAAGTGGAGGAACCCATCGATGAACCTTGTCAATTTTTACTTTGAGAAGAAGAAAATTATTTTTATAGTTTAAATAAGGGTTATATGGGCTGAAACAAGAACTAATATCTTGGTATTATAACATTGAAACTTTCTTAAGGAAATTTAATTACAAAAAGGTAAGAGTGGACATCAACCTCTACATTAATGATGTCAATATGTATCTATCATTTTTATTTTTTATATAGATGAAATAATAATTTATTTAATTGTTTATGAATATAGTGAAGTATTTTATAATGAAATAAAGATGTTATTTTAAATGTCCATGCTCTGTGGGATGAGATATATTATTGGCCTATAATTTTTTAATAAAGGCATCATTTTCCTCTTTTTTAAGAGAATTATTCTTGGTCAGTTACGAAATGGTTTGGAATGGAGGATTCAAATATGGGTTTTAATTAAATATTTGTAGGAACCAAGCTATATAAAAATTATAATGTAAAATAAGTGTTTCCAAGAAAATTATAAAATTCAATTAAAATTATTCTATAATTAACAACCACAAGTCTAGATATTGTTTATGTTGTTTCACTTCATGACTGATATAAAATTACTCTAAAAAGTACCATTTCAGAACTAAGAAAATGATTCTAATGTATGTTAATGGAACAATAGTATTTAGTTAGAAATATGAGAACAAATATAAGATTAATCTATTTGGTTACATAGTTGCAGATTGGGTAGGATGTATTGATCATAGGAGGTCAATATCTAGTAGTGTTTTAATTTTTGGATAATGGATTGTTTTTTAGAACAAAATAAACCATAAATCTTTCTCCCTGAGGACTATATAAAAATAAAACGTGTCTTCAAATCATACCAAAACCTTATTTATGTATATAAATACTGAATTTTAAGATATTAGTGTTAAATTATAGATTACAATACTTATTCAGTGTGATAATAATCATTTTACAAATCATTCAATGAAATCAGTTCAACATTGAATATCCAGAATCATTTATACAATGTATAACTTTATAAAAAACACTATGGAATTATATTATATGAATTTAGAGTTTTTAAAAATAAGGGGAAATTGTTTGATGAGTTCACCATGTAGTTGACTAAATATGAATTTTATAATTAGTGGATAATGTTGGGAGTTTAACATATCCCTTTAAAAAAATATTATGTGGGGTTTCAATCCCATATAAAATCTTTTTATTTGGATTATTATTTAAAAAGGGTGAGAAAAATAAGAATCTTAAATAAATTTATGTTTACTCCATTACATTATTCATAGAGGGGAACAAAACTTTTATTGGTGGAGTAATCCATTGATACATGTATAATGTTATAAGAGAAGGATCCCTTAAGGATATGATATATTTAGAGATACTTATTAAAAAGGGAAATCCATGATGGAAAACATATAGTTTCACTTGTGCATGTATAAAATTTTCTAATATTATGTTAAAATAAATAGATAAATAAATATATATATATACATATTTTAAATATTCCTTCTTTATTTTTTTCATGTTTTGGGATGATATAATTTCATGATAATTATTTTATTGAAGAATAGGTGATACATTCTTATATCAATTTTTAAGTGGAATAATTACATAATTTTGAATGAATATAAGTAGTTTTGATGAAGATATGAATTTAAATCACTATTTTTATGGGAAACATGACATTATTATTATATGTTTTTTTATAAATAGAATTCACTCAAGTGGGAATAAAATTATTGGATATGATTTATTTCTAAGAGGATTTATTTTTATAGTGATTTATGTTTCTTGGAAGACAAAGAATTCCAAAAGGGGAATATTTTATATTCCATTTTAAGTTTTTAATTTTTTAAAATACTTGGGATGACTATTGAGAAATTTAACTTCCACTAGAACATAAAAAAATATCTAAAGAATTTTTTTAGAGATATTTTTGTGTGGATATAGTCTATTGTATCAGATTTTTTCAATTATTAATATTCTACCTCACATGATATAATGTGACATTGACTACATTGGATATTTTTAATTGTGTTTAATAAATATATAGGTTTTTAGGAATAATTTAGATGAAATATTGAAATTGGAGTTAAAATAGAAAAACCTACAATGTCTTGACTCATGTAAGGGGAATCCATATATTTGAATACCATGAAAATAAATACAAGGGAACCCACATCATGTATTAATGTCTATATAAAGGTGTCCACATCTATTATTTACATAAAGGGTTCCAACACCACATATGTAGATTGATGTGAAGTTATATGATCCTTATAAGGTAGTATATGCCACTTATTGAGATCAACGTAAGAGTGGGGGCCAATGTATGAAGATCCATGATAGGTTGAAGTTTGAAATAATGGGATCCAATATAGATTCATCGACATAACAGTGATTTAATAATGAATATTTATGTAAGTTATTCCATATAAGGGTATTAATTATTTTCTATATGTTTTCACTAAAATTTAGATATTTTATAATTTTTAAGAATAATATTTTAGGATGATGCCAAATTTATTAAATGATTATTAAAACATCAAAAAATGGTATTTGTGGACCAAGTAATAGAATATAAAAATTTTAACTTTTAAATATAGAGCTTTTTGAAATAATGAATAATTATTTATTACTATAACTATTTAGTTTCATTACAATTGTGTTTGTGACAACTCAGTGATTTATAGGATATTAAAAAAAATAATGATACATTAAAGAGAGAATAATATGTAGATAAATAGTTTAAAAGAGGTTAACAGTTTGAATTTTACTTTTATATTAAAATTGGAATGTTATTGATTATTATTTTTAAATGATGTAATTAATAAAAATTATAAAAAACATTGTATTGTTCATGAAAGTTTTATAATAATAAAATTAAATTGAAATAAGTGAAAGATTGAATACTAAGAAAGTGATATTGAAAATAGAGAAGGGAAATTAAATCTATGTTGTTTCATATTCAGAATATCACCATTTAGGATTAAAATGGTGGTAGTATAATAAGTTATTTCATGGTGTGATGTGAATGAATATTAATGAAATACCTTTTCACTTTTCAAGTAGAAAATAATAAGAACATACCACACTCAATAACTTGATTGAAATCTATTCAGTGGAAGAATATTATGTTTTTTCCTATTATTCTTATCATTTTAATGTGTGATATGAACTTGTGTGGGGGTGAACCATTAACTATTACGAGATGTATATTGTTACTTCAAGGTTAAACATTTCTCTATTGAACCTATAAGATTTTCTACTAGCTATTATGATATTAGAGGAATCCACATCACATAATGGATTGGAATTATCATTTTGAGAAGTGTACATGGTAAATCCATATACTCCTTATGTTGGTGTGAGTTTAGAAGTGTGTATGGTAAAAAAAATCACTTATATTAACTAGTGGAAAATGTTTTTTTAATTAATGAATCAAAATAATTTGAAAAACTAATTACCCACTATCTTAGTGTTCTTCTATATATTTGACATGGTGTTCTATAAGTCTGTTAATGTTGTTTGTTCTAAAATTTTAATGTTTATTTGGTCCAATCATAACAACAAAGTTTATTTGTTTGAAGATAACATAAGTTAAAAACATATCACGGTCTCGTTCCACCTCCCCTTGGTTACTATCTTTTACATTATTTAAATAAAAGAGGCATAGCCTCCATCTTTAAAAAAATTATGGTGGATATTCATGTATTTATAATAGTATGAAATCTTTTTATCCTAATAAATATTATAAAATAGATATTTTTCAGCAATCATTTATCTATATGTTTTTTTTGTGGTTATAATGACCATGATGGATATTTTTAAGATTATTAACATGATTATTATCTTATCATTATATAACATTAAAAATGTTTTATATTTACTATTATCATTTTAATTATAATTTAATTAGATTTCTAAAACTATCTATGAAATGTGGAAATGAATATGAAATATCATCATCCGTGTAGGTGGTATATAGCTACAATAGAATAAAAAATATTATTATTAAAAATTTAAAAAATAAACACTAAAAAAATTTGGTTTAAAAATTACACAAAAATATAACTATAATAATTATTTAATGTTATTATTATGAGAAATTGGTTTTAGAGAGGGTAAGAGGAGAAAAAAAAAGGAAAGAGTTGGAATGAGATGTTGTTAACATTTCATTAAGATACCACCTTCAGTATGAAAATTAATCCATAAAAGGATGGTATTTTGGATTGAAAAGGTATTCACTGACCTGGATTAAAGGGTTTAAGAATATATATTTATTGATTTTTGTTAATAGAATTAGTTTTTTCAGTGAGGAGAAATGTGTGTAGGGGGAATTTTTTATAAATGAAGGTGATATGTGTTTTTGAATAAAATATTAAATAAGTTATTATTTTTTCAATGACAAATAGTATCATATATTTCAAAACTAAGTATAACTAACTATAAATATGAGGACAAAAAACACTTTATTACCCCATCCACAAATCATATATGTAGTTTTCTTCATTTATTTTCTATATTATAAGGTAGCATATTTTTTCATACATCATTGTCCTCCTTTATACATCAAAATTTATTAATTTTTTCAAAACAACATCATTAACTAATTCTTATGTGATGTGTATAATAGTTCAATTCATTTTAGAAAAAATTAATCTTTAAATTAATTAATTTTAATATTTATGTTTTTATGGATTTGGTCCCCTAGAACAAAATTCTATGTACTTGATTTTTACATGTATTCAATGTTTTTTATATTAATAAAGTTTTTTATCACTTCGTGATTGTTTCTCTTCATGTAATATTATGTTATAATTTCCAAAGAATAAACATTGCAACGAAAGGTCATAGAATCTCCCGAATTTAATGAGAACATAGAGGTTCCGGGATATTATTATTGAATAAAGGTTATATAGTCAGATGATATTTTCTGAAAAGTCATCGACATTACAAAACATTATGGGTAGGAGGCTCACAATACATTGAAACAACTTCTCTTTGTTTCCACCATTAGAAATATCTAATAATGGAGGTTATGTGTATAGACCTGCTATTAGGAAATCCACTTTGTATTTGTAATTGAATGTTCCTATCTTGGATGCTTGTATTGATCCTTTAACAGAAATATTATCAATAATGAATAACATAACTCATATAGATTGTTTTATTAAAGAAAATGATGATATAATATGTTTATAGTGGGGAAGGATACATTGGGCACATCATGAGTGATAATTCATTATTAAATAATGTGAAAAGAACTTATCTCTTCTATCTCTTGAAAGAATTTAATATTGTAATCACTTTCATTGGGATGGAATGCCAGGGATACATCCTTGTCAATTGAGTTTTGTGAGAAATTTCATTTATATAAATAGAAATAAACATACATAATGTACATAGGTTGATGACACACGTATGAAAACTGATTGATTATAGGTATCATGATAAAGGGACTATATTACATGTTTAGCATTTTTAGGAGGTTGTATTTTGTTTTGATATTAACTTATTTATCTATGGGTAAATTTGTGTGTTTATAGATTCTAACCTTGATATTTATGGGGCTCCACCTATTTCAACTGAGAAATAGGCATAGAGGGTCACACAATATGTGCATCCATGATCTCAGTCAAATTATATGATGAATTTTACATGTTAGAATAAATATTATCTATAGTTCACTGATTAATATTTATTTGGGCTTGGTTGATCACTATTATTTAATAAAAAGTTAGTTGAAATAAAAAAGGGGTTAAATAATACTAATAAATATTTATTCATATGGTTTGGATAATATAATATTTTTTATATTTATCAATAAATAATAATGTGATATTAAATTATTAATTAAATAATCATTATTCACAGTTTAGTAAATATTGAGGAGGATAAGTAAATAAAGTTTAATGGTCTGATAATATATAATATATATGATATTTATTTATTATTATCTTATATACTTTTTAGGTGAATGATAAATATATTTTTATGATTATTATTATAAATGGTGTCAAGTAAGAATTAAGGAATTGGATATGGGATTATGTGAATGTTTCTAACCCTAGACCTGACTTTAAAAATATATATTGTATAAATTTCCCAAAAAAAATTGTGTATAACAAATATAGAGAATATATCTTAATCCCTTTAGAAAGTTCTAGATATATAGAGTGTTCTATCTCTACTTTTTTTTTCAACCTATCAAGAGATCATCATCTGTTATTCATCATCATAGAAGAATTATGCTGAAATCAATCACAAGTTACACAGGTGATTGGGATTGGATTTTTTAGCACCCAATAATTATACATTTACATTCAGATATTGTGGTGCATATTTAGATCACCATTGGAGTTATTCTTCACTTCGATCTTATAGAATAAATATTCTGCAATGAGATCAAGTAAACTGGTTCATTAACAAAAAAATAATTATGAGTTCAGCTAATTCAAAACCTGATCATAAATTAATTATAAATTACATGTGAATATGGTCCACTCCTAGTCCATTGTTTAATTAATTTAAGTGATATATTAATTTTATTGGTCCTGATGTCATTCGTTATGTAAAAATGATAATTTTTAAATTAATACTAAAGAACTAACATGGTCATTCCGTACATGAACTTTTGCAGCACTTGAGAACATAAAATTCATATTAGTGTGGTCACATGGTTAATTTATAATTATATATTAACCCTGGATTGGATGGTACACAATTGTAAATTTTATTACTTTAGATCATTTCATTATTGAAATTTAACATCATTTTTTATTGTGTTTCTTTATTATTTCTCACATAACCAATAAATGGGTTAATATAAAACAAATTAATATCTGAAAATTATATCTAAAAATAAAAATAATTATTCTCATGTAACACAATTTTACAAGAGTTTTATCCCAATCTACACACCATGTAACCACATATCTTGCTTATATCTCGTGATAATACCATATTAGATCGATAAAATCAGACCATTGATTTGATAAATAATATCAACACATAGATCTAGATAGGATAGCATAAGGTTTTACTAACTATAATCCATGTAACATTTTTACATGGATGGCTGTCTCTATGTATTTATGATAGAGTAAATGGGGGTCCAATGTGTCCTTTATCTACTACTCGATAAGAGGAATGAAAAATTATGCAGCTATGAGGCCAGAAACCATATAATATGGATACACACTATGTCTTATGTTCATTTATATGATATGTAACACAAAAAATCCCCAACTGTGTGTATTTTAAATATTAAAAAGATACCACATTCCCTATAATGAGTTACACACAATGTAGTTGGCTACAAATATTGTGCTTAATTTACAAAGAGAGAAAAATTAACTGAATACTTAAACTTACTCACATGTGTTCCATGTGTCAGTTATTTGATAGTATATTCCATGTACTAGGATTTATAATTATATATTGAATTAATTTTTATACTAAATAATAAAACTATAAGTTTTGGATGGTCATTGCATATACTACACTCTACACTCATCAAAATCATCACATGTTGTGTAATTCACATGTGTTATGTTTGTCATTGGTTTAATAGTATATGACATGTCCTGTTATTATTGATTATATATTCAATTAGTTTTTTTGATATCTTGTCTCACCCATTATAACATTTTCATGCATATTTCTGTCATATAAAGAATCAAACATAATATTTAAACATAACGGTTACCCATGGGAATAAATGGAGATTATAATCTTGTGATAAGGCATAACTAAAGGGAATATCATAACAGTTTCCATGAAAGAAGGTATTTAAATCATTATTAGACATTAATAAAGAACATATAACATTTTTTTCAAGAATAATAATGTCCAAATTCATTGAAAACATGAAAAACGGTGGTCAGGTAACATTATAAGTTTTCTTCTTAAGTATGGTTTTAGGGAAAATAATTAAGAGTATTTAAAAAAGATAAATGCATAATTGTTATCATAAAAACATAAATGAACTGGAATTGTTTTTCATGATAAATTCAGTTATTTTATAAAAATATTTTTGGATTAAAATAGTTTAAGGAGTGTACTTCAAAATGGGTAGGAAACAGAGAAGTTCCCTTTAATCGAGTTTACTAATCGAGAGTAATTGAGATGGGAACCTTATAAAACATGTAATTTTGCATCAAAGAAATATGAATTGATATACATACATATTTGTGTTACCAATAAATATAATAAAGTATAATTATATATGAAAAATTAAGGGATAAATCTAGTCAAAAAGACAGAGAGCATAACCCAAAGGACATATGGTGGTTGAGAGAGATCCCTTACCGTATGTCCGAATGATTTTGACACTTGAAATAAATGCCCTAGATAATCAAATTATATTCAATAATTGATTAATTAAAAATCACTTACAATTTTTTTTATTAATTTCATTTATGGCCATTTCAATGAGTTATAATGTTTAATTTCATTATTCTGGGAGTATTCTTTTCAAAGTTTCATGGTTCTTTAACATGTGTATATTTTTTGATGTTTATATAAAATGGGAATAATATTAAAAAGTTAAATGAAATGGTATCAACACACTTAAATATGTTAAAATTGTCTCATATATTATGTTTTATAGTATAAGGATGTTTCATTTGATACAACAGTAATGATAAATGTTTAGTTTATTTTGGTGATTTTTTTATCATCACTAACTAGTTTTTTGATTACTTAATAATATATCATAATATTAGTTAAAGAACATGAAAAAAGTAATAATATACATAATAAAACTTATTTTAAAAATAATAATGGTTTTATGTCTAGCCTTCAATGTGGTAATGGAAAACAAAAACTCATTATCCACAGAGATGGTAAACCACTATAATTTGAAAAATGGTTCCATTTCATTGAATAAGAGGAGATGAGAAAAAGGTAGATTGAATATATTCTATTAGAAATATAAAATTATAGTTTAAACATGTTACTAGAGTTATTATACATGGATGAATGATGGAATTTATGAGAAGGTCGAAGAAGAAAACAAATTAAACGAGGAGGTTTGAGAAAGTTACCTCTTGAATATCTTCTCCTTGAAGAACCCATTAAGAAACCAGGAATTTGATTTCTATTGAGACAATATTTTCTTGGAAATGGGGAATATTATATTATAAATTCTCTATACCCACTATTTTTAAATTATGATAAAAAATTAATCTCTATATTATTTTTAAAAAAATAACAAAAATTATATATTATATTTTTCATTTGAGGATCTATTTCGGTCTATGATTTGGAGGAAAAATACACGTATTACATGTATCAAAGATAAAATAATAAATATAAAATTATATATTTTACTTTTCTTATAATACTTTCTTTATTAAACCTAACCTCCTTGAATATTATAAATGAACTTGATTGTTTTTATAAAACACTGGGTGAGAATAATTTCCCAGTAAGGGGTTTAAAAAAATCCAGTGAAAAATATTTTTGAAAATATATTTTGAAAACTCATTTTAAAAATAATTCCTTCTTATTAAAATAGATATTTGATATATAATTTTGAAAATATAAAACTAGCGTTTTAAAAATATACCTTTGGAAAATAATTTTAAATAAACATTGGAAATACTTATAATTTTGAAAAGTTCATTTTGTATACAGTTTTGAAAAATATAAAAAATTTAAAAGTTATTTTAAAAATAATTTAATTTTTTTTTTGAAAATAAATTTTGAAATAATTAAACCTCAAATATATTATAATACTTTTGAAAATAATTATGCTTCGAAAATATTGTAATATCTTTGAAAATACTTTCACTTTGAAAATTCTATAAATAACTTTGAAAATTATTAATCTTTGAAAATATTATAACAATTTCGAAAATAGATTCACTTTTAAAATTATATAATTCCGTTGAAAAATATTAACACTTTAAAGATTATTTTGTTAATAAAAAGATCTAGAAATTTTTCAGAAAATATTATGCAAGATTGGGAAAACAAAACCATAGGGACACATGAAACATTAAATATTTTTATAGCCTACCCACTTCTAGAGGGATGGGTTCACTCCTCAATTCCCTATCATGTTTAGAAACTTAAAGTGAAAATTTTTAGAAAAATAAATTCAACTTGACTTATATATATATATTTTAGTCACTTTTTTTCTTTAAATACATTACCATGCGTTTATACATTTATATATATATACTTTATTAGGAAAACATCTTCTTGAGTTGGAGCAACCAAATCTCATGAAAATTAGAATTTTCATACATGAACATAATATTATTTGACAACCATTTATTTAAAATTTCATTCATAAACTCATGGAATACATTTTATTGAAATTTTACATAATAGGTTAAACATTATCATTTAAAATTAATCCTTGAATAATTACATTAGATAATTGATTAATTAATTCCAAAATTGATATATGAAAATATCATTTTATACAACAAATAATGGGTCAAGGTATGAATCATTCTCATAAATTCATAACAATTTTAAAATTAATATTCACATAAAATAATAATTTTAACAGTATATACATATATATATTCTTACTTTCATGAAGGAATCATAAGCATTAAGTAATTATTTTCATAAAATATAACATTGGAAAAAAATAATATTTTACACATAAGATTAAAAAAAGTAACATTTTTTTAATAAAAACATCCATACTTTAATATATACAAATACACACATATTTCATAAGTATGATAACTCTTATAACATTGAGAAAAAATTATTTATTACATAAAATAAAAGGGGGTTTAAATGAAATCCATCATGTTGTATAATTTATGGAAGTGAAATTATAAAAACATATAAAAAATGAAATCCCTTTATATTGATATAAATACATTATTTTATAATTAAAACACTTAATGAATTTTTTTTTTGAAAATAATACATATATAAACATGAAATATATAAATCATATATATATATATATATATACTTAAAGAATATAAAATTGAAAATTGAAACTATTATATATATATACATACTTACATAATTACATGTTGAAAACAGATCCATAATTTGTAGTATTAAAATGAATAAGCTGTTAAATAATATAAGTATATATATGCTGTAGAGATAAACATGAATATTAGGAAAATAATATATATATACTCCCTTACTTACTGGAAACCAAAACCAAACAAGGGAAGAGGCCATATGCCTTGAAATACTTCTTATTCCTATAAGAGCTGGGTGTTCAACCTAGTGGGTAAGTGAGGGAAAAGAGGATAATTTGGGCTCAGGTATTCCGACTAGGTAAAGAAGTTTTACATGTGACAAGAAATATATATTATTAATAAAAAAGGTCTTTAACAGTGAAAAATATTGTCTTTATTAGTGATAGAGAAGTACTGACTACTGAAGTATGATTAAAACTCCAAGGATTTTTATATGAGATTGAAAAACACTATTAAAGGGGTCCTCTATTATCCCCTAAAAATCTTTGATAAAGGATCACTTTATCAGCGTTTTTAGAAGTGGTGATAAAAGGCCCCATTTATCAGTGTTATTATTTTTTGTTGATAAAGGATTTCATTGTCATTACATCTTAGAGTGATGATAAATGGGAATAATGCAGTGTGTTGTAACAACATACTACAACACCATAAAATGAGAATATTATAGTGTTATTTAATAGCACACTTTACCACCATAAACATAACAATAAATTATAAAAATCAGATAGAATTAAATAATTTAAATTAAATAAAATTTTCAATACAAATACATGAAAAATAAACTATTATAGAGCCAAAAAAGTCACTTATATAAAATATAAAGCCACCCCTTATGGAGAAAAATAATTCACTTAAATAAGAAAATGATTATTATATTATTAAAAATATAAATAATAAAAAGTAATCAAAAAATGATAATTTTAAACTAAACTTTGAGTCATAATAGGAACTTTGTGTATCAGATTGAGTAGTAGTTGATTCTTGCACATCAAAACATTTTGTTGTTCTTATTCAAGCATTATATATGTGAAAATTAATTAAATAAGATTAATATAAAAATGACAAGAAAATTAATTGAGTAATAGTAGATAGAATGATGTGAAAAAAATATTGGATTATTTCCTTGGTTTTAGCGATGTGAAATGCATTTTAAACAAAAATGACACATATATAATGAAAATACACACTTGGACTCATACTGGTCACACTATATGTCACATTGAGGTGGTAATGATTAATACATGTCCCAAATGACTTATGGATCATTTTACTAACGTATTAAAACAATCTAAATGTATTTTCTTGGGTTTAAGTACATCACTAATGTTTTTTACTAAAATGTCATTTTAAAATCGAAACCTCTACTTTGAGTCCTATTGGTCACATTGTTTGTTTGTTTTACATGGTACTAATTATTACACATCACCAATGACTTATGAATCATTTTACAAAATTAACAATAAAATATGAGCTTGTTTTTCTTAGTTTTCAATGATTGGCAATTTTTTATCATAAATGTCAATTTTAAACTGATAACGGACACTTAAATTAATGTCAGAAAAATCATGTTTCAGATTGAGATACCAATTATTACTACGTGTAAAAATGAATTATGTGTCATTTTCATAATTTATCAAAATTATTGAAATGCCTTTTGTTTGTTTTGAGTATGTTATTTGTCTTTTTAAAAAAAACTAATGTCAATTTTTAATTAAAAGATTCACTTGGAGTTACACCGGTCACACCGTATATTGTATTGCGATGAGGATGACACCAGCATATCCAAAATGACTTATGGATAAATTTTTAAAATATGGAAACAATTTAAATTTGCTTGATAGGTTTTGAGTATGTTACTTTTATTATTTTCTAAAATGTCTTTATAAACTAAAAATAATAACGTTGAGTCATACATGTCGCATCACATGTTGGTTTTACTAGAGTTTGATTTCTAAATGTAAAAATATGAGTTATATATCATTTTACTAAATTATCATGACAATATGATCATGTTTAACATTTTTTCAGTTAGTAAATCTTTTTGAACTAAAATGTCATTTTTAAACCCATAACAGACACTTTGAGTCATGATTGGGACATTGTGTATTGGATTATGGTGAGGCTGATTACTACATGTCAAAAATGACATATGGATCATTTTCTTAAATTATCAAAATAATCTTAATTAATTTTCTTAGTTTTGAGTGTGTAAGTTGTCATTTTTACTAAAATAAATATCAGTTTTAAATAAAAAGATGCACTTGCAGTCATACCGGTCACACCATGAATTGGATTAAGTTGAAGATAAGTATTAAATTTCAAAAATGACTTATTGATCATTTTAATAAATTATAAAAACAAACATAATGCATTTTATTGTTTTTGATTACATCACTTTTGTTTTTTACTAAAATGTCATTTCAAACTGGACACACACACATTGAGACATACCATTCACATCATGTGTCTTTTTGAAATGATATTGATTCAAACATGTGAAAAATGACTTATGAATTGTTTTAATAAATTATCAAAAAAATCTGAGTATGTTTTCTTTGTTTTTAGTGAGTGAGACTTTTTGAACTAAAATATCGATTTTAAACAAATAAAAAAACATTGTGTTATATTGATAACATCGTGTATTGATTGAGATGTGGATAATTACTACACAAAAAATAATTATTTATCATAGTATTAATGTTTAAAAATAATAAGAATTCATTTTCTCAATTTTTATTAAGTTATATTTCATTTTACTAAAATTAATATCAATTTTAAATAAAAAGACACACATAGAGTCATAGCAGTAATAATGTGCATCATATTTAGGTGTGTCTTATTTATAGACATCCAAAATGAATTATAGATCATAATTATAAAGTAAAAAAATAGTCTGAATGAGTTTTATCAGTTTTGAGTTTGTCACTTTTTATTAATAAAATGTCATTTTAAATTAGAAACATGTACATTGAGTCATACCAGTCTCATCATTGGCCAGTTTAATATGAGATAGATTGATAAACATCAAAAAATGACTTATGAATCAATTTTATAAATTATTATGTCATTACAATCATTATTCCTTGGTTTTTTCTGAGTGTTACTTTTTGAAATAAAATGAAAATTTTAAACTGATAATGAACACTTTGGGTCATACATGTCACACCATTCATTAGATTGAGCTTTGAATAATTCCAACTTGTAAAAAATTATTTATGAGTTGTTTTCCAAAAGTATAAAATCAATATTAATTAGTTTTCTTATTTTTCTTTGTATGTGATATGTGTTTTTTAAGTAAAATGTAAATTATAAACCAAAAACATACAATTCGGGTCATACTGGTCACACTATGTGTCTGATTGTGGTGTAGATGATTGAGTATGTGATGTGTGTTTCTATTTCAACCATCTACACAAAACCAGAAATAAAAAAGAAATGTTCTATTTATATGGAAGAAGAAACACTATGCTTCCTAAAAAGCCTCATTTAAAAGCAACATGTTCTCTCTTTTCTGGATTGTTGTAGATGATTGGAAAAAAATATTGATTCTCAATTTTTTTTTTAAAAAATAATGATTATATAAAAATGATGAGGAAATTAAAATTATAATAATAGATAAAATGGTTACAAAATTAACTAAATAAGTTATTAGAATTAACCATTTCATGATACTTAAATACATTCTTTAACTGTTTCCCTGTTGTTGTTTTCTAAATTATGGCCTTGAAGTCTAATCTCTCAAGAGAATGATAAGATTTTAACAAAACACCACAACTCAAAAAAATAACCATACTTTATAATTATTTTTTCTTAATAATACTATAAAGAAATAAATTAAACATAAATATGCAATAATAAAGTAATAATATGTCAATTTTAAATTGAAACCCTTCAGCTATATCAGGTACACCATGTTTTTCTTTGCGGTATGGTTAAATCCACAGTGTATTTTTATCATATACTAAATTCAAAACTCTAGGCCATCTAATAATATTTTATTTTTATAACCATGAATGTAAAATTAATTAAATAATAAAATGAAAATTTCATCATCATGAGTAAATCATCCTTGTTGAGTTTGTGATCATAGTACATGAGCGAATCATTATTTTTGAAGAATTTATTTTTTCTAATAAAACATTAACCATTAGAGTAAATTGTAGAATATAATGATTATACTAAAATAGATATTTACATATGAATTTTTATTCAACATAATAATATCTATCATTCCCTTTCACCATCAAAGAGAGTACAAAATCCATGATAAACCATTTACATTATTTCCTGGAAAAAACATCAACGTGACCCATTATGTATTATTAGAATACATTAAACTCCATGATATATTTTATATCCCTTTTTGATAGTATTAAGCATCATTATATACTTTTATATCATCTAAATAACTCTAAAATCTAGTGAATACATTAATTATTCTTCGATTTTTCTATATATTATTATATACTTTTTAGTATTCTTGGTGTTGATAAACTATAACACAATATCATCATTATTTATTCATGAAAATTTAAATATCCCAATTCTCATGTTTTTTAATGAGAATGTAGATATTATTCATTATCGAGCTTGTGAACATGGTTCATTTTACATAATGAATGTACAAGTTCATAATAAATGTTACTTTTTTAGATTTCATAAGAATTTTTTATATGATATGATACATCTAATTTATGATTGAATAGCATAAATAATTCCACCAACCACCAATGTGAAACCACTGTATTTCTATTTTCGGAAAATTCATGATTCAATAAGTGAAATTTCAGATTTATTTATTTTTTAGAGGTTTTAGATCAAGATACTAGATTCATTAACAAAGGGGTCTTCATTTGGATTTTTAGTTCTTAATGATTTCATTTGAAATGTGTTTTTAGTTTTTGGGGATTTCTTCATCAATTAACTTATTTTCATTTGATTCCATGTTTCCTTTGACAGCATCCCTCTTAGATGAACATGATCTTTCAATACCGGTTTTCCTACAATAGTTCTCTCAAACACCTACTGGATTTGGTGGTTAATTTCACACATATTTATTCAAAAAATTTAGAAGGATTATATTCATGTTATATGATTAGATTTTATTTATATTACTCTTAACTGAAAATTGGATCCACTATCATTATCATTTATTTACATTGTATAGAATCTATAGGCAATCAACTTTGTCTATTTTTTTTATTTTTTAGTTTCTTCTTAGTGAGTGGTTTCTTCCAGACATAAGTAATATTTGATAGTACTTGGAAATTTCAAATAGAATTTGTAGCCTATGACAACCAGTTTAATAAAATAAGTGTTGTTTTTTTGTATATAAACAATTTTTTCCACTTAAATTCAAGCACAAAATAACTTAAATAAGTGGTAAAAACATATTTTCAACAATAAACTTGAAACAATTTCATAATGGATCATATCATAAGTAACTAGTGTTGTGATAACCTTTCAACAATTTTTCTCAAACACAACCTTGGAATGATCTCCATTATACTGTATTTCCCAATAATTGTATTTTTTTTCAAGATGACAGTTCATCTCCTCCTCTACCTTGGTATCTACCTGTGCCTTCTCCTCCATCTCAATCTCAAACTCCACTTTTTCCTCAACCTCCACCTCAGTGTATGCCTCCTCCTATGACTCCAACACCAACTTTTACTCAACTATTAACAAAAAAATTTATTATCTATAGGTTATTTCTTCTAAAAATTTAATTTCCTCTATTATAATTCTCCTTTAGAAACATATCATAAATAATATAAAAGAATTCTGTTACTAATTCTTCACACCCCTAATATATTTCTATGGACATATCCCATACTACATCAAAAACATAACTGAAATTCACCTAAATTTTTTATCAAAAACCATTCTAAGATCACATACACATCCCATTCATCTCTAAAAAATTTACTTTGTCTTTGGAGTAATAATTTTGCTGTAAATCATGGTAGTTCAAATAAAATATAAACCAATAAATAATTAAGATATATTTTCAATAAAATTTTAATTGCCTTATAAAATTACATGTTTAGCGATACCAATATTTTGATTGCTTATTATCTCTCTCATATATTTTCAAATATAATATCCAGAATAGTTATAATTATCTTAATTTAGAAACTATAGAAACATTGACAAAAATAATTAATTTGTTTTGAAATGTGTTTTGATAGTTAAATATTTTTATGTATACCTTAATCTGTTTCCATTTATAGTAATCTATATGAATTTTATGTTTAGATAATGACTTCATTCCATTATTTAGATTATATAGAAACCTCCCTATCATAAAAAAAATCCATCTTCCAACAATGAATGAAAATTATAATTCTAATTTTATCAATAAAATATTGAGTTCAGTGTCTTACAAATTTTCAATACACATCATTAGTAGTCATTTTTTTGAATATCCTATCATTGGATCCAAAAAATAAATATTTGGGGTATCTAGATTGACTATTATCAGTATCCAGTGCTGTCTAAAAAACATAAACTAATAATTAATTCAAAAAATGGAAATATATTTTATGTCATTATATAGTTGAGTTTCAATTCTAAATTGAAGGCATCAAAAATATTATGTCATGTGTTATTTTTTTCTAAAACAATTCAATTATCTTATCTATTTTATTCTAGATTTAATCCTTATCAATATTCTGTTTCTCTATAGAAATGATATAGGGATTAATGAATCCAAATTTTGATTCACATGACTTTACCATTTTATAATAGTATTATAAAATTTTGTAGAAAATATGAATAATTATTAAATTTATTAATTATATTATCTCACTTTTTGGATAGATGTATTATGAAAATGTACCTTATATATGTATGCACAAATGAGTCTCCCGACCATTCTTGCTTGATCATCTCATTTATACTATTGATACCATTTATGTATGTCATGAAAGTTAAATATATTTATTTTTCATGTGGAATTTAAGACATATTTTCTTCCTTAAATGTGGTATATGCATGAATTTGTAATGATGAAATTTGTTTCTATGGAACTAGTAGGGAGAAGGTACTCTCAGAAGGTCATTTTGAAATGTTATTCAATTCATTTGATCGTCTTCATTCGACCTTTCATTTCCCCATCGATTTATCCATCTGTAATATCATAACTCACTTCATATATTTTTCATCAACTGTTAATGATTTTCATATGAAATTTTTTTTAAAGACCTAGATCATGTATCTTTATATGATTATACAACAATTCTATGAATGTTCCAATTCAATCATTGACTATTGTTATATCTAGATCATCAAGTAGAACACGAAACTCAGAAGTCATCTCTTGAGATACCCAATACCCACTCTCATGTGATCTTTTGGAATTACTTTATGGTGTATCTTGTATCCTGTGATATTATACATTGTATCACTCCTAGATAGGTGGTGTTTGGGTGTTGAAATTTATAAATCATGTACAACTATACCATACATAATTTTAGAAATATAATGTTATAAGAAGTTGTTGGATTCACATTTTGGAGAATAAGCAATGAAAAAATTGATTACATTAGGTATGGTATGAAGTTGAGGGGAATGACTAGATTCAATGCTAGCACGGTCATTTAACTCAAGTAGGGATCTTTGTTATATCACTGGTTCGTTTTAATGATTTCTCACACATTGGTCTGTTAAACTAGACTAGGCAATGATAACTTATGGGAATATATTTATTCCAAAAAAAATTTTTTATCTTATATGTATCTCAATGTGGTTTTATATTCTTGAAATATGTTAAAGGAGACACTCCAAATCCTAATCCTCTAACACAAACCTATTATTCTGACTGCTTTAATGATAATAAACGAAGATTTACATTAGGTACGATCGCTGCTGATTCTTGTCTCCAAACGATATAAAAATATATGAGGATAAATATATATTTTTATATAATACTAATATAAATAATAATTAATTACTATTATTTTATACTTACAAACATTTTCTATAATTCTATTTTGTTTTTATCAACTGTTTTGCCTCTTTTTTTATGCGAGACTCCTTCCATAGTACATGTTGTGGGGTAGAAGTGTCTAGAAATTTTGATTCATAAATATGAATATAAAAATAGGGACATATATTGTTTCATATCATATAAAACATTAATTATTTATTTAAAAAACATACAAATTTCTTCTCTAGTGAAGTGTACCACATCCTTTTTTACGATAGGGGTGTATTACATTTCATGTATGCTATTTATTCCCATCATTATTTTTCTGTTTCATAAATTTAAAATTTTGAATTAAATTAGATAAAATAAATAATGTCAAATAATATATTATTGACTGTAATCCACAATAAAATACTTCTTATTGTGATGACTGATGAAATAATTCCATGATTACTGCTTTAAAATATGTCCATAATTGACTAGTGGGTGGGGATTTACTTTATCCTAAAAATCCCTAATATTAAACTTGGGAAGAAGACTCTTGAAGCCTTTATTATATTTTCCATTTCACATTAAGAAAATTTTATTAGATAAATATTTTAAAATAAATGAAATATTCAAGAAATAATGAAAAATAAATCAGTGTTTCATTATTTAATTTTTTAGTAAAATAGGGAAAATATATTATAGGATTACCATTATATCATTCCAAAGGTTTTACTATATTACAGGATAGATGTGGTGCTATGAATCAATATTTATAATCACATTCATCACCATTGTGACCCCAACATAACTATGTAACATTGACTTGTAGGGGTTAATAGATTTTTCATGTTTAGTCCCACCAACCTCAAATAATATACCCTTAATTCTTTCCATGATTATTTTATTTCACATTGTCATGTTGTTTTATTCTTGTTTTTTCATCAACTGGTTATTGATTACTTAATAATTCTCCAATTTTAGTATCAATTTTTTTTCTCAGGATTGTTAAAATCCTCATGTTAAGAAGGAACTTTTTTCATGTGTAGTGAAACATTTAATTTTTATTGAATAAAAATAATGTAAAAATAGAAAAAGGATTTGATAAGGGTTATATGCATACCATGTTGAAAAATATGAAGAACTATTTAGATCAGTGTTAATACATTTTTATTAAATGATTAGTGTGCATACATTTTTAAGGAAATTGATAATTGAATTTATGTAAAAAAAATACTCTACTATGTTAGGTGTTATCCTATGAATTCATCAAAAGGTGAAAGTTATAGAAAAATGTTATCCACATCATCTTCATATACCGAGAAAATATTATTTCATTTGGTTTTTTGAGGATTAACCTACATAACTTCTAAGCATGAACTTATGTTCTTTAAACTAATCTGAGGAGTAGTTAACCCATAATGGGTACCAGTGATCATTTAGGATGACTAATACTCAGATTGGTTGATGAAATATAGAAGATATGGGGTATGAGTCTGAAGTAAAAAATGCAATAATAAATATTTAGGTGATAAATATGGTGATAAGTATAGTTTCCTCCTTGAAAATTTTTAAATTACCATTTCTTAATTTTAAAATTTCAAATATTATATCAAAATGCTAAAACTACCTTGACACAACCATGTGAACATAAAATCATACCCATTGAGTTATAAAAACTATAATCTATGTTACTAGTTCCTTTACCTCACATGTATCTCAAATATAAGATCTATTTATCAACCATGGTTCATCTGTAGGTTTTGAGTATAAAAATAAACAAGTAAATACTAGAAAGTTCCCTAAAATATATAAAAAATAATATATTTAAGTATATGTTCAAAGTAGTGAAACTCAAAATACACATGTAAGTCAATTACTTTTGTACATAATAGGATTCCTTGATAATAAAATTTACCTAAATCATTTCATACCAATGAATTATATTAATCATACTATAATTTTATGCCATGGTTGTTCTCTGACTTTAAAACTACTTCATTAATAATAGGTTAACATTTGAATCATAGGAGAAGAAAAAATTATTTATATCCCTTTGGAAATCACCATGTCAGAGGTAACACGAGATTCTACCTCAGACCTCAGAACCCAAGACTACCCCTTAGGGATAACCATTATAAGGCCCCAGCCTTAAATATTACTTAATATTGATTTATTTCAAGAATACACATTGAGGATCTTTTTAGGTTTAGAGTTTTTGAGAATTAGATCATAAATCATGCATTACATTCCACATTTAAACAAAGTGGTTACATAAAAGATAGTACTAATTTTTCCCATCAAAGGAAACATATTTAAAATAAAACATGGATTCTTTTTTGACACTTTCTTGACACTATCATCACATCATGTACCTTTCCCAAGACCTGTGAAAAACATTTCAAAAACTTGGGATGAGTATAAAATGATCAGTAAGGGAAATAAAAGTACTAAATGAAAACATTTGTCAATGTATGAAATCATAATTTACTCATAAAACATAATCATTTTAACATACCGCATCATATCATGAAAAAATAATAGAAATCATAAGACATAAAGGTAACTAGAGGCATTCATAACACTCTTACATAGGTAGTAACCCTCATGGTTACATTTGGAATACAAATCATATTATATTTCCTAAATCTCTTCAGAGAAACATTAACGTTTAACTCCTTCGTGTTACCCAATGCATTAGAAAGCTATATCAGGATCACCCACCCTTATTTTAGCACAGAACCACCCGACTTCATAAACAATTCCCAAGAACCATAACATAATCGTATCATATAAAACATGCATAAATGAAACAAAAAATTTCCACATTTCAATCACAGGATATCAATAACACATTGATATAATAAAAAAATTTATTAAAACCATTTTAAATACCAAAATAAAAGAAAATTAAAACATGGTATTCATTTTTCATTAAAAAACGTTATGGATTGTAGAGGAAGCCGAAACTGAAATAATGGTCATGGTGGGGGAGAAGACATTGTAGCCACATACGTACGACAAAAACATTCCCTCAATGAAAGGAGATTGTGATGAAGTCCCATACCTCGGGTCCAACTTGACTTCATCGTTCTTTAATCTCCTGAATAATAAACTTGAGTTAATTTATACTTTCTTAAGAACCTTTTCCAAGTTCATTATTCCTTTTATATCACTTATTACCATGTTATGAACAGTATGTAATTATTTAAGTTAATAACAGTCGTTTTGTCGATCGTTGGTACTTGTGTAAAAAATAAACTTCTTATAATTACAAGTTGTTCATGTGATAAAATATCTGTTTTATCCAGAGTTATATTCATGATGTAGATATCATATATATCATATATATCCAGTATATACATGAATTTATAATATTACACATCATTTGGAGGTAAGAAATGAAATACACCGTTCATGGAGACGGTAAGCCATACATACGCATGAACACTACTTTCATTTCTATTTCTTATTTAATGGAATGAATTCATAATTATATAAAGGTATATTATAATTACAGTATAATATCATATATAATATCATTAAATCCATCCTTTATACGTTCCACATATGGCATTAACGAATCAAATCACTTTGAGGGGGCGGTAGTCCGCACTTCCTAAAATGAAGATATCGCGTTTACACATAATGGAAACCATAAATGTATGCCATAAATGTAAAATACAGAAGCTTAAAGAAAACAAAAACATATTATATATCATATATAAATATAGTTACATATTAATGGCCACCTTATAATGTGATAGAAGAATATTGGACAATCATTGTTTCGTGAGGAAGAAATTCGCCATCCACGGAAACAGTATTCTCTATAACCATTAGATGAAGGTGTGTGTAAGTGTAGCTCGAATAATTCTCATAAAAACATCGTATTATATTTAAGATACTGTTTTGTTACAAAATAATGTAATAAAAAGCGTTTAGGGGGTTGGATAAGCAAAATAAAACAAAATAACATTAGAGAAGTCTCTACCTTTAATCGGGTAACTCCTCTTGGTTTGTACCCAATGGGTTTCTTGAAGAGCTTTCTGCCAAAGGTAAGGCTTCTAGGATGAAGATATGGATTTAGAGAGATAAAATGAGAAAATTTTGTCCGATCCAATGGTTTGGGAGGTGTGTTTAAAGAGGTAGAGGTGGGGGCCTTTATAAGAGAAGAGGATGGGCACTCTTGGAAAGTTATGAATTGTTACTTTATATTAAAACAAGTTTTGGATTTTAAAGGCCCCACATTGATATATATCAAGTATAAGGTGATCAGGGTTCGAAATATACTCATCCAATTGGTCTTTGACAAGAGTGAGTCATAGATTTTACATTATCTTTTCATTTTATTTAAATCGTTCCTTAATGAGATAATCGCTGCATCATCATGATGTCATAAATAATTTAATTTATTTAATGTCTAAAAATTATAAAAAATTACTATGATGTAGGAAATATTTTTATATTTCCAATGAATATTCATAGTCTAAGATATCATTTATTTAGACAAAATTAAATTTTTTTTACTTGGGTGATACATTCTTTAGTGATATTCTCATTTCTTTAAAAATAAAATGATAAAGTGTCACTTTTACCCAAAAGTGATTCCATGGGGTCCCTAAGTTTGGCACAAGGAATCAAATGTTTAGTCATGATAAAACCAGTAAAATTAGGACACATGTTGGGGTCATTTGTTATTATTATGACATCATTTTATTATCCTTAACTACTCGATTACTAATTAATCACGATAATTAAAGATAATTACCACCGTTACTATTCATAATGTCCAAAAAGAAAATAGTCTTAATTACATAATTTGGAACTTTTGATTCCAAATATGGAATATATTTTACCAAATTCTAAACATAGAAATTGCAATAATTAATTTAAAAATAATTCCCGTTGTCAAAAAATAGCGGGTTTTTTGAAACAATATCTATGAAAAGTCTGACACTTGTTTATGCCCAATTCCAAAGTGAAATTAATTCTTATGACCACCATTGGATTAAATGATAAAAATATATTCTTATTACACTTTAGGACCAATTAAAAAATAATCTAACCATATAATTCAATTAGATGAAAAAGCAGTTTTGATGTAAAATGCAGTATTTTTCACTATTCATTAAAAAATGAATATTGTCAGAAAAATACCAAAAAAATATCCAAAGTAAATTTCAATGCCCCAATCATAAAGAATAAGTCTATTTTGAAAAATATAGCTTATAAAATTGTCAAAATTTTTATTTAAAAATGTTTTTCCATCAAAAGGTTGTAAAAAATCTTTTTAAAAATATTAGTGTATTCCAGGCTTATAATTGGATTTACTCTCATTTTAAGCCTCTAAAACACTATCTAATTCATAAATAGACATAGATAAGAATATATATTATTCATTACTTACATGGGACGTTACATCCTTCCCCCCATTTTGAAAATTTCTCCCCCGTAATTTATTTACTTATTGAATAAGTTGGGGTATTTATCCCTCATTGAATTTTCAGATTCCCATGTTGTCTCTTCAATCATGTGGGTTTTCCAAAAAACCATTACATGATGAATAAACTTATTCCGTAACACTTTCTCCCAATGGTCAAGAATCTGGATAGGTTGTTCCTCATAAGATAGGTTCTCTTCCAACTGAACTACCTCTGGACTCAAAACAGGATATGGATCTGGCATGTACTTCCTTAACATTGAAACATGAAAAACATTTTATACCTGAGATAAACTTGGAGGTAAAGCCACTCGATATTCAACTGATCCAAATATCTCCATATTTTCATATGGTTCAATGAACTTTGGACTCAACTTTCCTTTATTACCAAATCGCATCACACTTTTCCATGGAGATACTTTGAAAAAAACATGATCACCTACCTCAAAAGAGAGATCCTTCCTCCTGTTGTCTGCATAACTTTTCTGCCTGCTCTGGGCTATACTCATGTGTTTCTGTATCATCTAAACTTTTTTTTCCAACTCTTCTACCAATTCTGGTCCCATCAACTTTCTTTCACCCACTTCATCCAAAAAAGCTGGAGTTCGACACCGCTTCCCATATAATGCCTCAAATGGTGTCATCTATATACTGGAATGAAAACTGTTATTATAAGAAAAATCAAACAAAGAAAGATGTTGGTCCCAACATCCCTGATAATCTATCTAACAAGCACATAGCATATCTTCCAATGTCTGAATTGTTTGTTCTGACTGCCCATCTGATTAAGGATGAAAATCTGTACTAAATTTTAATTTAGTAGCCAACGACTTCTGAAGGCCTTTCCAAAATATAAAAGTAAACCTGAGATCAAGATCAAATACAATGGAGAGGGGAACTCCATGTAACCTGACTATCTCTTTAAGATACAAACAGGAAATTTGATCTAGGGTAAAACTATCTCGTATATCAAGGAAGTGAGCAGATTCAGTCAAGCGATCAACAATAACCCAGAATGCATTATTACCTTGAGGTGTCTTCGGTAACCCCACAACGAAGTCCATGGATATATTCTCACATTTCCACTCTAGCACTGGTAAAGGCTAAAGCATCCCTTTTGGTAACTGCCGCTCTACTTTAACCTGTTGACAAGTCAAACACTTCACAGTAAAATCAGAAATATCTCTTTTCATTCCGTCCACCAGTAATACTCTCGATGATCTCTATACATCTTAGTACTTCCAGGATAAACTGAAAATAGGGAACTTTGATCTTCACATAACAACTCTCGCTTCAACTTTTAATCACATGGAACACACAATCTATTCCCAAATATCAAAACACAATCATTATCAATGTTGAATTCAGGAAACTTACCCTTCTTAACTAGCTCTACCTTTTTCTGCAACTCACTGTCTTGCTTCTGTGCTTGCTTAATTCTGTCTAATAGAGAAGATTTCACTGATACCTGAAAAAAAATAGTAGAACATCCTGCACCAACAACTTTTATTCCAAATTTCATCAAATCCTTAACCAAAGTATCACGTTTCAAACGCAAAATTGTTAATGAAGCATTACTTTTTTGACTCAAGGCATCGACCACTTTATTTTCTTTTCCTGGATGGTAATGAATTGAACAATCATAATCCTTGATTAATTCTATCCATATCCTTTTTCTCATGTTCAATTCTTTCTGAGTGAATATATACTTTAAACTTCTGTGATAAGTATATATTTCACACTTTATACCATATAGATGATTCCTCTATAATTTTAAAGCGAAAACAATAGAAGCTAATTCTAAATCATGTGTATGGTAATTTACCTCATGAGTTTTCAACTCACGTGAAGAATAAGCAATTAATTGATCATTCTGCATTAGGACACAACCATGTCCTTTCAATGAATCATCACTGTAGATAAAAAACTCCCCATTCCTGGAAGTTAGTGCCAAAACTGGAGCATTCACCAATCTTCTTTTCAATTCCTGAAAAAAAATCATCACATTATTTTGTCCAGATAAACTTAACACCCTTCCGAGACAGCTTAGTCATTGGACTAGATAACCGTGAAAATTTTCAAACAAACCTTTGGTAATATCCTTACAAACAAAGAAAACTACAAATATCAGTTACATTTGTGGGTCTTGTCCATTATTCAACAACCCTTGTTTTTGCAGGATCAATAGTTATCCCATCTTTAGAAACAATGTGACCAAGGAAAGAAATTGTTTGAAACCATAACTCACACTTACTGAATTTCCCATATAATTTTTTTTCTTTTAAGGTTTGCAAAATAACCCTTAAATGACTCTCATGCTCCTCTTTACTTTTAGAAAACACCGAAATATCATCAATGAAAACAACCACAAACTTATCCAAGAACTCATGGAAAAATCTATTCATAAGGTCCATGAATATAGTAGGTGCATTGGTTTTCCCAAAAGTCATAACTACAAATTCATAATGGCTATATATTGTACAAAACACGGTCTTTGGAATATCTGCTTCTTTTACCTTCAACTGATGGTACCCCGATCTCAGGTCAATCTTTGAAAAAAACTGAGCTCCCTGGAGCTGATCAGACAAATCATCGATATGAGGCAAATGATATTTTTTTCATAATAGTGATGTTATTCAAGGCTCTATAATCAATGAAAAGTCTCATTGAACCATCTTTCTTTTTAACAAATAAAACAGGAGAACCCCACGGTGATGTGCTAGGTCAAATGAAACCTTTATCTAATAAATATTGCAATTTCTACTTCAACTGTAAAAGTTCAATTTGAGACATTCGATAAGGGGGTTTTGAAATTGTCTTAGCATCAGAAACTAAGTCAAAAGTAAATTCAACCTCCCAATCTAGTATTATTCCAGGTAACTCATCAGGAAAAACAGCAGGATACTCATTTACCACTGGCACATCATTAATCTGAACAATTACTTTGATTTCAACAACATGTGCAAGGTAACATTCACTTCCATCTTTTACATGTTTCTCAACCTCTTTATATGTTATCAACAGTAAGGATTCATTATTGTACACAATCTGAAAATCTTTCTGAAAATAAAATTCTTTATCTCTACAATAAATCTTAGCATGGTAAATATAGATCCAATCCATACCCATGATAACATCAAACTCTACTAGAGGTAAAACAATAAGGTTTGCAAGTAGGTTCTTTCCACAGATAAGGATAGGAAGACTCTTATAAATTATTTTTTCCTCAAAATTTCCCCCTGGTGTTTTTACCACAAGTTCAAGAGTCATTTCTTGAGATGAAATTTCCAATTTACTAGAAAATTTTTCAGAGATGAAAGAATGTGTAGACCTCGAATCAAACAACACATTGGCATAATCTGAGAAAACAAACAAAGTACTTGATACCATTTCATTTGATGGCCCAACATCTGCTGAAGTAGTTGCAATGAATTTCACCACACCTATCTGCTTGTAGTCTGACTAATTCCCATCATTCGAGCTCTTTGTCAAACACTCGTTTCCATAGTGACCCATCTCAATGCACTTGAAACATTTCACTAACTGTAAATAAAATTTGGTCTTACCATCACCTTGATCTTTTTCAGTGTAATCACGAGCCTTATGTCCTATATTACCACATCAGTAGCACTTTCCAGAATTCAAAATACATTCCCCATCATGCCTTTTACCACATTTATCACAAACTGGAAACTTAGTTTTTTTACCATCAGACCTTTTTGAAGAATTCTTCCCTTTCTCCTACCACCTCAGTCTCTTCTTTTATTTATTGTTATAGAACACTTGATCATCGATAAAAATTATTTCCACCTTCTCATCACATCGAAAAAGCTTTTCATAACTCTTGAACTCATGAGAAGCTAAAGCACTTCGATATTTTGGATTTAATCCTGAGTAAAAATGATTGATTTTACTATCAAGTTCTCAGATAAAATTTGGAGCATACCTTGCCAATAGAGTGAACCTTTATTCATAAGCAGCCACTGAGTCATCCTCTTGCCTCAATTACAAGAATTATTTTTTCCATCCTAAGTCAAATAGCCTTAGGAAAATTCTTCTCAAGAAACATACCTTTGAGTTCATCCTAGTCGAGAGCATCAATATCATCAGCATCTTTGATATTTTTAGCCATCGACCACCACTAATCTACTTCTCCCACAAAACGGTAAATTGAAAGACTAACCATTCGATTATCTAAAAACCCCATGAAATCAAAAATCTTCTCCAGTTCTTTAATCCACCCATCAGCTATCACAGGTTCAGATGATCCTCTAAATGATGGGGGATATTTCCTCATGAAATGTTCCACCACCGACATGTTCCTCTGCAGTTGACCTGGAAGATATTGTGCATGGATACCACCACCATTTATCGCTTGTGTCAACTGCTCCATTACTACAACAAACTGTTCAGTTCCAATTCCAACCATCTCAGGATGCTGATTCGAAAGGTTATTTCCTTCTGTATTCCTTCCTAGCACTGCATCCCTGTTTCCTCTACGGAAAACCATTATGTAAAAACATGTCTTAGATGAAGAAACATGGTAATCTTAAAATGCTATATCATTTCAATTTGACCATAAAAAAATTGGATACTCATTTAATAGAATTATAACTCATAAAGTTATCTAAACCAACCTATAATACCAACTATAAATCCCCAGCCTTAAACAATACTTAATCTTGAGTTATTTCAAGAATACACGTTGAGGATCTTTTCAGGTTTAGAGTTTTAGATAATTAGATCATAAATCATGCATTACATTCCACATTTAAACAAAGTGGTTACATAAAAGATAGTACTCATTTTTCCCATCAATGGAAACATATTTAAAATAAAACATGGATTCTTTATTGACACCTTCTTGACACTATCATCACATTATGTACATTTCCCTTGACCTGTGAAAAACATTTCAAAAACATGGGATGAGCATAAAAAGCTCAGTAAGGGATATAAAAGTACGAACGGAAAACATTAGTCCATGTATAAAATAAAACATTACTCATAAAACATAATAATTTTAACATACCTCATCAAATCATGAATAAATCAAAGAAATCCTTAGAAATAAAGGTAACTTGAGGCATTCATAACATTCTTACGTAGGGAGTAACCCTCATGGTTACATTCGGAATACCCATCACATTATATTCCCTAAATCTCTTCGGAGAAACCTTAACGTTTAACTCTTTCATGTTAACCAATGAATTGGAGATCTATATCAGGCTCACCCACCCTTTGTTTATAATGGAACCACCCATCTTCATAAACAATTCCCAAGAACCATAACATAATTGTATCACATAAAACATGCATAAAGGGAACATAACATTTCCACATTCCAATCACAAGATATCAATAACACATTGATATAATAAAAACATTATCAAATCCATCTTCAAAACCAAAATAAAAGAAAATTAAAACATGGTATTTATTTTTTATTAAAAAAAGTTATGGCTTGTAGAGGAAGTCGAAACTCAAATAATGGTGACGGCGGCAGAGAAGTCATTGTCACCGCATACGTACGACAAAAACGTTCCCTTTTGTCATTTAGTAAAATGATTCATATAAAAAATATTCTTTTTGTATAAATGTAAAGTCAAAGGGGTTTATATATCTTATTAAATAAAGTTGTGTATAAAACAAAATATGCCTCAATAAAAGGAGATTGAGACGAAGTCCCATACCTCAGCTCCGACTTGACTTGATCGTTCTTTAATCTCCTGAATAATAAACTTGAGTTAATTTCTACTTTCCTAAGAACCTTTTTCAAGTTCATTATTCCTTTTATATCACTTATTATCATGTTATAAAGACTATGTAATTATTTAAGTTAATAACGGTCATTTTTTCGATAATTGGTACAGGAGTAAAAAATAAACTCCTTATAATTACAAGTTGTTCATGTGGAAAAATATCTGTTATGTCCATAATTATATTCAAGATTTATATATCATATATATCATATATATCCATTATATACATGCATTTATAATATTACATAACATTTAGAGGTAAGAAATGAAATGCACCGTTCATGGAGACGGTAAGCCGTACGTACGCATGAATGCTAATTTCATTTCTATTTTATATTTAATGGAATGAATTCATAATTATATAAAAGTATATTATAATTCCAGTATAATATCATATATAATATCATTAACTCCATCCTTTATATGTTCCACATATGGCATTAACGAATCAAATCATTTTGAGGGGGCGGTAGTCCGCACTTCCTAAAATTAAGATATCGCATTTACACATAATGGAAACCATAAAGGTATGCCATAAATGAAAAATACAGAAGCTTAAAGAAAACATAAAAATATAATATATCATATATAAATATAGTGACATCTTAATGTCCACCTTTTATGGTGTTAGAAGAATATTGAACAATCATCGTTTCGTGAGGCAGAAATTCGCCATCCACGGAAACAGTATGCTCTTTAACCATTAGATGAAGGTGTGTGTAAGTGTAGCTCGTATAATTCTCATAAAAAAATCCTTTTATTTTTAATATACTGGTGATATTACAAAAGAAAGGAATAAAAATAGTTTAGGGGTTGGAGAAGCAAAATAAAACAAAAGAACATTAGAGATGTCTTTACCTTTAAATTGGGTAACTCCTCTTGGTTTGTACCCAAAGGGTTTCTTGAAGAGCTTTCTACCTAAGGTAAGGATTCTAATATGAAGAGAGGGATGTGGAGAGATAAAAGGAGTAGATCTTGGCTGAGATAATGGCTTGGGAGGTGTGTGTAAAGAGGTAGAGGTGGGGGCCTTTTATAAGAGGAGAGGAGGGGCACTCTTGGAATGTTATAAAATGTTACTTTATATTAAAATGAGTTTCGGATTTTAAAGGTCCCACATTGATATATTTAGAGGATAAGGTGATAAGGGTTAGAAATATACTCATCCAATAGGTCTTTGGCAATTTTATGTCTTAGAGTTTACATTATCTTTCCATTTTATTTAAATCGTTCATTAATGAGATAATCGCTGCAACATCATGATGTCATAAATAATTTAAATTATTTAATGTCTAAAAATTATAAAAAAATTATATGATGTAGGAAATAATTTATCTTTCCAATGAATATTTATAGTCAAATAGATCATTTATATAGACAAAATTAAAAATGTTTTACTCGGGTTATACATTCTTTAGTGATATTCTCCTTTCTTTAAAAATAAAATGATAAAGTGTCACTTTCACCCAAAAGTGATTCCATGGGGTCCCTAAGTTTGGCACAAGGCATCAAATGGTCGGAAATGACACAACCAGTAGCATTAGGACACATTTTGGGGTCATTTTGTTCTATTATGACATCATTTTATTATCCTCAACTACCTGATTACTAATTAATCACAATAATTAAAGATAATTACTGTCATTACTATTCATAATGTCGAAAAAGAAAAGAGTCTTAATTACATAATATAGACCTTATTATTCCAAATATTTAATCCATTTTACCAAATTGAAATCATAGAAATTGCAATAATTAATTTAAAAATAATTCCCGTTGTCAAAACAAATAGTGGGTTTTTTGAAACAATATCTATGAAAAGTTTGGCACTTTTTTATGCCAAATTCCAAAGTAAAATTAATTATTATTACCAACATTGGATTAAATGGTAAAAAAATTCTAATTACCCTTTAAAATCAATTAAAAAGATAATATAACCATATAATGAAATTGGATGAAAAAGCAGTTTTGATGTAAAATGCAGTATTTTTCACTATTCATTAAAAAATGAATATTGTCAGAAAAATACCAAAAAATTATCCAAATTAAATTTCAATGTCCCAATCATAAATAATAAGTTTATTATATAAAATAGAGATTATAATATTGTCAAAAGTTTGATTTAAAAATGGTTTTCAATCAAAAGGCAATAAAAGAATCTTTTTAAAAATATTAGTGTATTCAAAGCTTATGATTGGATTTATTCTCTTTTTAAGCCTCTAAAACACTATATAATTCATTAATATACATATATAAGTATATATATTATTTATTAATTACTTTTGATGTTACAAACATCACATATACTTATTACTTTCAAATCCTGATATGTGTATAACATATCATTTTTCATAGGAAGTGCATTTGAAATATGGGGAAATATTTAAATAATTGGTTCCCTTAGGAAAAAAAACAAAATGGGTTCCAAAATACATTAGTTAAACCTAATTTATAAAAAACATAATTAAGAACAATCAATAACACAAATGAAGCATTACCCTCTCCCTATCCCTCAATGAGTCACTAACATGAGTATAGTAACTCAAATTATAACATACTATACATATCCCTCGAATAATGCCTATGATATTTTAATATATGATATTCAAAGATCATTAATATTAGGAATTTATAATTTTTCTCAATGATCACTCATTATATAATCTCTTAGTATTTAGGGATTAATTTGTCCATGACACACTTCAAATATCAAGAAAATTTATGATTTATGATCAACTATTCCATCCAAAAATTTATAGTTTATCCCACTAGGTTTTAAAGTATTTTACTTGATTTTATACCACATATCGAATCATAGCTATGGTGATCATATAATCCCTTTTAATACCTTACTAACCTATGAAAAAAATTCATATAGAAATTCATATAATGTTATACCCATATGGTTCACTTCATGATTAACCTTATGAAACTCTTTGAACATCACTATAAAATAATGTTTTTTCATTAGACTGGGTCCGGTGAGATGGAAACTACATCAAATTTTTTGTTCATATTATATATTTATGCTTGGTTTTTTTTGAAAAGTATATTAAACATGTTTACTTGTTTTGAAATTATTTATTCTATGAAATTAATGTTTTGACTTATGTTATCTAATTATTTACATTCAATGATTTATAAAAGTTCATTATTAGAAATTATATGATCCCAAAATCATTTTAAGGCACATAATGGAATGTAGTCGTCATATGTATGGTCTTGAATAGTGGATCTACCCAAATTGGAAACTATTAATTGGTCCAAATTTAGTTTATAGTCTGGACACAGTAGGTGAAACTAAAAAAGTGGGAACCAGATCAAACTATTGGTCCCTGTTTTCTATATTCCAATTAGATAAAAATTTATCCCTTAAAATATCCTAGTTTATATCATACAATGGAATAAAATATGATTTAATAAATGACATAATACCTTAACTAATATATTACATAGTTTTTTATTTGTAAATTCATTAATGAAACAAAAAATAATTCCACAATGAATATAAAATGGGTTTTCAGTATCACCATATAAGTATGTGATTATTAGTGTCTTATCAATTTCCACTACATTAATATCAAAAATAATTTATTTAAATTGATCAAACTTATCAATATGATAATATTCACCATTAATAAATCTTGAATTATACACAATTTCACCAAGTGAAATCAAAGTACTGTAACATGTATTAAAATAAAAAAATTAAATAGTCTATAATTTTTATTCATTACAACTCTGTTGTATTTAATCATTTCAAAAAAATATAGAAAAAAGTTTTATTTTTTGGAACATTCTATTTTGAAAATTATTAAAAATCATCAACCCTTTCATAATATTCATCGCTTTTTCATAGTGTGTAGTACAACTATGATTCATTGTCACATATATTAAATTTAATGTACCAATTTTTTTAAACAATAAATTCATATTTACCATAATAAATAAAAATAAAATCAATGAAAATAAAAATATTTTAAAAATAAAATAAAGGAAACATATTAATAAAACGTTTTTACCTTAGACTCATTCAATTATAATACAGTTAGAAAAAATTAAAAATAATATAAATAATAAATCTTTAGATTTATTTTATAAGTTTGGCCAGAAAAAAAATCAACCTTTCTTTATTTTCATTACATAATTTGGTATTTATTATTTTCAAAAAATATTAATAAATATAAATTATAGAAAAAAATTAGGTATAATATATTAGTGATGAAAAAAATATTGATATTAATTAGGATCTAAATAAGGCATACGATTTCATACATCGAATATAAAATGAAAATGTTAATTTTTGTAGTAAATACGAAGTGATATATACTATTACCATGATTAAATTGGGAGGTAATTTGATTTTTTTTTCTAATTATATTCAAAATAAATTGGAATATTATTCTCCTTATCAAATCATTTTAGAATGATCAATATTAGTGTACTCTATGACTAGAGATGGTGTAGAATGTAACATTAGGGAAGTGATGATGTTTCTTGGTGAAATAGTTATATTACTTGATAAGGGTTATATTGAAATATTCCTAGTGGAATTATATAAATATATTAAACTATAGAATAGAAAATAAATGGGGCATAACTCTAAAAAATATTATATTATTCTTGAGTTATCCATCAATCTTCGATATAAGGTATATTTTTTCATCATTATTTTGGGGTTCATCTTCTCCTGTTTCTTTTTTACATAATATGGCATGTGATCTCCAGGCTTATAATGGAGTTTTATTTGGTTTTTGTTAGTGTAGTCGTACCTTGGAATACTCGGGTGGATGCAGTTTTCATGGGAGGAGACGATCATGATATGTTTTTTATAATATTCTTGTATAAAGAACGTCAAGAACCATTTGAGGTTGGGGATTCATTGCTTCTCTATTTTTTTTACGTTCAACTGTATCATTATCAAATTTTATCCCATTGGATGAAAATGTAATTGACATAATAAATATTCAAACCGGATAAATAAATTGATATGGATCATATGGTTTTGCCTCTTGTTTTGATAGATTGTTTGATATCTATTCTTTCTTTTCTTAGTTGTTCTTTCTTGATGTAAATTGGTAAACAGGTAAATTGGGATTAATTGATAATTTTTTTGGCTAAATATAAAGAGTTATGTAAATGAATATTTTTCTTGTAATTTGATGTTAATAAAATAGGCGCAGTAAGCATGTTAAATTATTTGGGATAACATACTGATTAGGTTTCCTGAATTTGGAAGCTGCGAATAATAATAGGTTAACCCAAGATGGATTAAAGAAACGGTTGTTTCATAAAAGATAATTCTTTTTAGGGTTCTGAGTTACCCTCTTGATTGTTAAAGGGATGAGAGAAAAATTGTTAGGATATTTTTTTTCCTACTACTTGTGTTGTGATATGAGCCTGGATGGTGGTTGTGATATGTGGGGGCATAGAGGCCTTTTGGTTATGGAAGAAAATGATGCTTAGGGTGGCCAGATGCATCGTTTTGAGCATGTGGGTGTCAGAGAGGACACCAGGGATGATGGAACGAGGTGGATGTGATTATTGGATGCTTGCTGTTTATTTTTGGTTGATTATCTATTTTACTTTTCCCCACTGCCAAAGGTAGGTAGTCTTGCTAACCCTTCTTCAAAAAGAGGAAAAGACGCGTGGGTTATGCCACTTGATTTACGTGTTTAGCTTCTCATGGGAGGATGGGTCTACACTCTTACTCTAGGTGGAAAAGACTCAATGGGTAGTACATCTACTCACCACGTTGATCCCCCTTGTGTTTAGTAGAATAGAATGTTTTTATAGAATGTCTAGGAATGTGGGAAAGTAATTCTGTAAGTAATAATTGAATAAATGGTGTTAACCCGTGGGGTTGATGTTTGCAGGAATGTAATGATGAGGTTGTAATTTTAAAGGGGCAGTAGACTTTGGGTGTGATTCTAATGAAATTTAACGTGGAATTGTAAACGGTTAATTAATGTTTAAATAATTAATTAACGTAAAGTGGAACTGATAAAAAGGGAATGAAGTAAGGAAATAAAGCTTTTTAAATGGTTGTGTGCTTATAGGATACCTAGTCTTAGAAGTGGCAGCTGGGAGTCCGAGAGACGTTAGGTGCAGTTGAGTCTATGACTTGGTCACGCCCATAGTGTGGTTGTGATAAATTGTATATTCAGTACTTTTTGTTCTTTTATACGCTACTACATCCCATTAGTAAGTGCAATTGATACCCCCGAGGATTATGGTGGGAGGATGGATGGTTGAATACCCTCTTTGGCCCTGATCTCTTCTCTTGGTAGTTACTTGTGCTTGTAGGAACAGTGGTTAGTTTTCCCCATATATGTGTGTAGAGGGTTGTAATGGATTGTGGTTATTCACACACATATATATTGGATATAGTATCCTATGGACTACTATAAGTGTAACGTGTATAGGCTATGATGGCTTGAGGATCCTTACTCGGTGTATGGGTTTTATAGCTTGAGATATAATACCCAACGTATGATACACATTATGCGAGAAGTGGTGGATCTCGAAAACTACCTGGTTACTTTCTTTTGTGGACGTGGAGGTTTTGTTGCACGAGGTGCATATTGTGGTGCTTCGCCCAGGTGTCTGAGGGAAAGCCTTTTTGGATAAATATTCTTAGGACATGCGACGTTGGGGAAAAGAAGAAAACTAGTGGGGAAGTAGTAGTGGGGTACCCATCATATTATTTTTTATATTATATACTCTTGTATGTGTTACTTGGTGAGAGTAGCCACGGTGAGGCTGGGAACTTATTATACATGTTTAGATGATGAGTTAGTTTCAATTGTTGTTCACTGTGCTTTAGTATGCATTATTTAATTTTTCATGAGAGGCTTCGGGGAGGATCCTACTGAGTATACTGTTATACTCACCCTTAGTATATATAAACTATTTTTCAGGCCAATTGGAGAAGGTTGGAGATCAAGCTGGTTTCTACTATCTTGGGGTTGCAGGAGCTATTCAGACTTGTCGTTGCTGCTGTTTTTACTTTCTTTTGGGTACTAGCAGTTTTCCCCTACCAGTTGTAGTACTTTTGCATGAAATAACATGTGTGAACTTTGGATTTCTTTTATATTTCAGTTCTGAGTTGGAGTTGGTTGGTGTCTATATTATCTCTATCTTCCGCATGTGTTCTCTTAGAGGGTAATGCCTACCATTTCTGTGTGTTTATTCTACCCTCAGTGCTAGTTTCCAACCTAGGGCATGCTCGAGGTGGGACTCGGGGGTCATTATCTCCCTTCTCACATTGCTGGCCTAGGAGGGTTACACTTTGTGGGGAGGGGGTCGTGACACTTGTAGTTCTAGTTGGTCCAAATAGATCCAAATGGGCAAGATAAAGAGGTCTACATGTATCAAATTCTTTAATTAGTTTAAAATATGATTTTTTTGCTTTCTCATTTGGTATGCATCACATAGCTTATTTTTTCCAATTTAATGCTATGAAAGTCAAAAAAAATACATTTAGAAAAATTACTCCTTGAATGAACATAGTAATATCCAAGCCTTCTATGCCAAATCCATGACTCTTAAACTTCATCATTCTAAAAAATTACTTTTTTATACACAATAAATCAAGATCTAGTGTTTGAACATTATATGTTCTTGGTGATTTAATCTTCATAAATTTATATTTGAAGAATAAATATGAAATATTTGAAAAATAAAGATAATAACCATCATTAAAAAGTGATAGATACTTATCATGTTATGGTTTAAGCCTTTAATATAAATAAATTTATTTATTATAATAGTGTGATGATATCTTACCCATCCTATACTAACAATTTTTATTACATAATTGTAACCAAATGAGACATTACCTCCACCAATTTTAGATAGTGAGTGAATTTTTGATAAATCATAACTAATATCTCTTGAAAAATAACTTTTTAAAAACAGTTTTTTATTTTTTTTCATGTGGTTTGTTACATATAATGAAAAATCAAAGAACTAAATTTGTTGGAACCAAACTTTTTTGGGTCCAGATACATTATCTATAAGATATATAATCATCCATATATATTTTTTATTTTCCAAAAACCTATAAAATTGTTTTGAAAATTATTTAGAATGAATTTTTTTTGATTTCATAAAACTGATTATATTTTAAATTAAAAATATATTCATAATGTCATACATATCTAAAATAAAAACATGTAACTATATAAAGGTTAATATTATTATAACTAGTCACAAAATGTGTTCTATGAAGTTTGGGCCTTTCACATTGTCTTCTAATTCCAAATTTTTCTTTTCTAACTTTATTTAGAATGAGTATATTGTTCAAATAATCCATCTGTTTTTTAAAAAATGTGCAAAATCTATGAAGTTTTGAACTTTCTTCTACATGATCTCTATTTATTTAGCTTGTTCAGTATTTCATGTAGTATATTTTTCCAACTGATTTTTCAAATTTAAAATCCATTTTTTCTTGACTTTTTCTTCAGTAAAATTTTTATTATAAGATGTTCTGATGTATTTATTTTTATTTTTTATGCTTTCATAATTATTTTCCAACATGGTATAATATTAATTTAATTCTTCATATGAGTAGTTATCATTTTAAAATTCATCTTCATGATCATAAGAATAGTAGAAATATACATCATTCGAATATTCCATGAAGCATATGTTTTCTTTTTTACTAATATAATTAGCTTTAGATTTTGATGATGTGAATTTTTTAGGATCTTTAGAATCACTCTAGGTCACCTTAATATCTTTTTATATTTCTTATAACTTGACCTATTGAATTATTTTTTATATCTTCTTATCATATATAATTTTTGTGTAGTTAGTCTTGATATGTCCAAACTCTTTACTCTCATATCATCTCAACTCCTTAGAGTTGTAATTATGTTTCATATTCTTTTTGAAGGTTCTTTTGAAACCTCTTCACATATTATAGAAATTTTTGATCATTACATAAAGATGAGAAATCTCATCATTTGATCTAGAATTCCTTGATAAATCTTATTCTTCAAATTCTTTAGATATTTGTGTACTTTTATTATTCTTATCATATTTATTAGTATAATCCTCCAAGGAAACATTTTCTTTTGGGATTATATAAAACACTTCAACTATAATTTCCATTTCAACTTTATACATCATGATAGTTCCAATGATATCATTTTTTTGATGTTAATGACTTTTGTATATTATCTAATAGAAGCTATGATTCTACTTTGATTGAGTGTAAATAATTTGATAAATTTCAATGCTTGTTCAGGATCAGTGATTGGTATTCTAGAGTACTAATATTGTTGAATAATATCAATGAGCCTTCCATTCATTTCAGTAATAATTTATCCTTTTGATATATTGAATGTATCAAAATTATTCTTGGATGTATCTTATCTAAGAACTTTCACATTATCAGTACCTTCATATAAAACTACTATAATAGTCCATATTTTATGTGGTGCTTGTCATTGAGAAATTATGTTGAACTCATCTGGTCTTAAAAAGTAGATGATAACATTCATATCATTGGAGTTTAGATCATAAATTTCTTTTGCAGTATCATCCCATGTTTTAGTTTCGGTCTTCAGAATATTATAGGTCTTAAAATTTTTCAGATAAAAATTCAAGCCAATATTTTTTAGATAGATGATAATGTGAGATTTCTAGAAACCATAATTTTCACCATTGAAGTACGAATCTCTAACCATTGACATACCTTCTTAGCTATCAACTTAAAATTCATTTGATAGAAAGATCTTTGAACTTAAATATTTGAAAGCTGTGAAATCAAAAGTCACTATCTCTAATTCAAATTGTTTTCCCAGATGATGATTAGATTAATAATTCAAGAGGGGGGGGGGGGTGAATTGAGTCCCTAAATTTTTAATTTCTATTAAACCACTCTCTTCAAAGTATGAGAGTTAAAATAGTTTTATATGAAAATATGAATTTGAAATATGAAACCATAAGTGGAAGAGTTTGAAAATAAATATTTATAGTGCTTCGGAGAATAGATATCCCTTAATCTACTACACCAACCCATAACTCTATTTGTTTGTTGATTTTCATTAAAATAACCCTCTTACTAGGGGCTCCTAGCTGAGTACCAAAATCATTCAATTATTAAAAAGTTAGAAGATCTTTCAACCAGGATCTCCCTTAACATGTATTATCTATAACCTTAACACACTCAATTACACCGAGTATCAATGAAAAATGGATAAAAAGGTCTTTGTAGATAATTTGAAATACAAAGTTGCTAATAGTAATTTAATGCAGATGAAGATGAATCCTAATAAGATGATCGTCTTCAAGATACATCTCAAGGTGATCTTCAGATGCAAAAGATAAACTTGTAATCACTATTCTCAAGAAATAGTCTAAAGTGGTCTATTTACAGAGTAGGTATTGTTTTGATTTTCTAAGTAATCACATATGTCTATGTTTTCGTCATTATGTTCTCTCTTCGAAGAAGCTGCCAAGTCCATTATTTACATCTCTTGTTTTGATTTTTAATAGGAGCAAACAAGATAGTCATAATGATAAACTTGATAATCCATGGAGAAAGAGAGGGAGTGTTTATATGATATTATTTTAATGATATGCATCCATTCAATCAAAATATAGAATATAAATCTACCATTGAAATTTTAGAGACCTTATTCTTTTTTGGATCTTTGTATTTATGGAAACAAACAAATATACTTTCCCTTATAAATAATTAATTTTTATGATAGACTTAAAGGCATGAAATAACATATCACCATAAATATGACAGCTAATCATGAAGATCATTATGTGTTAGGAAATATTGTTCTCATAAAATGAATTAAATGGAATTAGTATGATGAATTATTTATCACCCAAAAATTTCATAGTATGTTATCTCATTAATGTAATTCAATAGCTTGCGCTATAGGAAACACTGAGTTCAAGCGCACCACAACTTACCAAACTAGCCATTCAAACAGCTTTTATGAATAGTATAAGCTGAAGTTTGAATCTTATATACTCTATATAATTTTAACATCAATATTATTTGTTTATTATGTTGGTGCATGTGCATATTTCCTTTAATTTTATTTCATGATATTGTTTGTGCATGTGCATATTTCCTTTAATTTGATTTAATGAGATTTTGTTGGATTACTTTTCCTTTGTATTTTGAAGATATCTTAATTTATATGATTTGGATTTTTTTTGTTTCTTATCCCATTGTAAAGATAATATATTTATCTATATTTTATTAGTTAATGAGGAAGTTTGAAAATTTTGATCTATTTCTCTAAAAATTCAATAAAGTTGCTACTATGGTTTTAAAAACTCTACATTTCAATGTTTTAAAACATTTCTATAATTATTTTACTAAAACTTCTACAATTATTTGATTTTCTTGAAACATGATTCTATGGAAAGATAAAATGTTTATATTTATTTAATTAGTTTACATCAAAGTCTAAAAATGTCTTTTTAATGGACTTTTAGTTACATGATGTTCAGATATGCTGTTTTGTAGTAGCAGTTTTTCCATAATTGTTTTGATTCTATTTTTTTAATGATTTTAGGATCTATAGATGTTAGTTTTAATTTTTTATTTTTTAGTTTGAAATATAATAAGTTTTTATACAAATTATTAGTTTTGACCAAAGTCTGAATATGCTGTTAGGATCCCTTAAAAATTCATTGAGGTTTGTCAAAACATTCTATCCAGATTTCTTACAAAAGTATCATTCATTTTTATCTCAAAAGTATGGTTCATTTTTATCTCAAAAGTATGGTTCATATTTATCTCAAAAGAATGGTTCATTTTTATCTCAAAATTATGGTCTATTTTTATCTCAAAAGTATGGTTCATTTTTATCTCAATAGCGTGGTTCATTTTTATCTCAGAAGTATGGTTCGTTTTTGCCCAAAAGTATTGTTCATTGTTTATCTAGAAAATGTATGGTTTACTGTTCATACCCTACGTTATTTTACTATTCATACCCTATGTTACTTTGTTGTTCATACCTTACATTAATTTACTGTTAATACCTTAAGTTACTTTACTGTGCATACCTTACGTTACGTTACTCTTCACTCTAAAGTTACTATTCATTCCGAAGTTACTGTTCATTTCGTGCAATTTTTTTAAATATTGATTTTCTAAAATATATGGATTATTTTTTAACAATTTTTTTTGTGAAAAATCATCATTAAATATATAGATCATAATTAAAAAAAATTTAATGTTTTTTGTTCTATATTTAGAGACAAAAATTAATAATGATTTTCAACAACTTTTACAAATAAATTTGGACGTTTCATGATTGTTTCGATTCAAATGTTTTAATTTAATTTCATAATCTGTTGCTAGTTTTCATGAATGGTTTTGACTAAATTTAAATCATTTTAAATGGATTTAAAATTCTATTTTAAATAATTCAATTCATTTATTATTCTGTAGATTTTATTGGAATAATTATTCAAAATATTTTCAACTCCTTTTTTAGATATTTATTCTACATGAATAAAAAATAAACGGTGCTGCTATTTTCAGGGAGATATTTATGGGATATATTGACTCAATTAGTTTTGAATATCCTAAGTAAGTGGAGTTGTTGCACCTGTTAGATATTTTTATTCTCTATATATATCGTTCTCTCTTGCAGAAAAAAAAGTACAACACATTAAAAAGAGAACGTATTGTGAACTTTGAACCTGCTCTGCATTTGCAACGTCCTATGTCACTCTGCTTAACCACCTGCTCGTTCTCTCAAGAGTTGAATTAATTATACTATGAATACAATTTCATTGATGAGACGTGATGATATAAACCTCAAGAACTAGTACCTGTGCTTTATTTTTTATCTTCTATTTTATTTGGTTCTCAGTCTGTAACACTACTTCCCATCTCTCACAAGCACTCTATTTTTCTATTTATGCTTTTGCACACAAAATAATTATTTGTTATTATTTTTCATCAGGTTGTGAAACCCAGATTCTAATGTTAGGATCATAGGGTTGTGACTCCCTGTATCTAAAGTCAAGACTGTTCGGGTTGTGACTCCCAGTATCTAAAGTCTGGTTGTAAGCATTGTAACTCCCCACACAAAAGTTAGTGTCGTGGTTATCCCTCCACTAGAAAAGGATTTTTTTAATTGGGTTATGATTCCCCTTTAAAAATCATTTTTAGTTCACACGTATCTCTCTCCGAGTAGATAGGTATAAGAGTAGAGTTGGCCCACTTTGGACTGAACTACTATAAAAAAACATCCTTTCATTATTTACTTTTTTGAATTCTAATTAAATTTAATAATTAACTTTGATAATTAATTAATTTGATTAAATTTTTTAATCTGGTCTATTCACCCCCCCCCTCTAGACCATCTGATATAGCATCTATCATTACCCTGTCCGACATAACTATTGGTATCAAAGGGTAACCTTTTTAAGAATAGTTTTTCTCTATCTTTATATTTCATTATACCAAATATTTCTACCATTGTTTGTTCCTTAAGGAATTTATCCAACAAATTTTTTTAGTCTTCTTTTATATTTAACTGTAATAACCTATTCCTAGACCTCAAAGTATAAGGTTAAAGATCTTATAACATGGTAGGATTGAACCTGAATGATGTTTGGATTCCTCAGAAGCCACCACATTTTGATGGTAATGATTATGGATACTGGAGACCCCGAATAGAGGAATACCTCAAACAGTTGAGTATTGAGCACTGGTCTATCATGTCAAAAAAATTCACACTACCTGAAACTGATCCAGAAACTATTATAGGAATTGATGCTACTAGATATGTCTTAAATTACAAATTCGTTAATATTTTATATTGTGCTATTAATAGAAGTGTTTTTAGTCATGTGTCTGCATGCAAGATAGCTCATGATATTTGATAGATTTTTCAAGTTACTCACCTTGGATCTGACAAATTGATCCGAACCAAGATTGGAATGCTTCATGCTTAGTATCAAGACATCAAGATGGGTATAGATGAAACTGTAAACCAAATGTTCAATAGATTCACAAGCATTGTGAATGGAATGAATTCACTTGGAGTATCTCTGGAAAATCCTATACTTGTTGAAAGAGTCCCAAGAGAATTAAAAAAGAAATGGCATGAAAAGAAAGTTGTCATTGGTGAAATAAAGAACTTCAAAGAGTACACACTTGATGAATTGATTGGATCACTACTCCAATATGAACTGGAACTGAAGAACATAGCTGATGAGGGGACAACAAAACAAAAAGGTGTAGCATTTAAGTCTAAAAATGTTATGTCTAATAATTCTTCTCATTCTAATCTATAGGATATTGAAAATGAATACATGGCTGAGATAGTAAATGGAGTCTACAAAAGAATGAAAAAGAAAGGTTTCAAAAAAGAGTTTAGTAGAAACTCCCAAAAAGAAAAAAATAAGGGAGATAAATATGGTGATACAAATTACAATGCTTCAGATGTAACTTGTTATGAGTGCAGGGAAAAAGGTCATATCAAACTCGAATTCCCTAAACTAAAGAATAAAGACAAATACAAAAAGAATGAAAAAAATTCATTGACAACCAGCTGGAGTTGTAATGAAGAATCTGATTCTAGTGAAAATCTGGAAATAACAACGATTGTGCTAACTTCTACTTCATGGCATCAATGGATAAGGTTTTTAATTATATTTATTATTCTTAATGTTCTGATTTTAAATATGAATTTGATAACCCCAATTTTTTTGAATTAAATAAATAAATTGAAAGATTAAGAAAAGATATTTTCAAAACTGATGATTTATATAATAAAATTAAAAAAGATAATGAAAAACTTATTTCTGAAAATAAACTAATTTTGCAAGAAAAATAAAATGTTAATCAACACTGGTTCTACTTCCCATTCAACAATTTATGATCATTTGAAAAAAGATCGAGATTTGAATGAGAAATTGAAAAAGGAAGTTGAATGTCTTAATCAAAATTTCTCTACTTTTATTCAAGGTTGTGAAAAATACCATGAGATGATGTCTTTGACTAAAACTGATAAAAATTAATATTGTTTTGGTTATGATAAAATATTGCCTCAAATGTATAAAACCTGTTTTGTTAAAAGTAAAAATGGTTGTACTTCCACTGTTAATTGTTTTAAATGTGGCATGAATGGTCACTATGTCAATGACTGCTCACATAGATTTAATGAATCTTTGGGATTTACAAAAAATAATATTTCAAAATCCTTATTATCAAGAGTACCTTACATTATATGTTTAAATTCTGTATGGGTACCTAAAAACTATATTACTAATCCTGTTGGACCTAAAGTAGCTTGGGTACCAAAATTGTCAATTAATTGATTTTTGTAAAAAAAAAATGTCTTGGATATATCAATAATGACATATGGTACATGGAATGTGGATGTTATAGGCATATTACTGGAGACCCATCAAATTTTACCTCATACAACACATGAAATTGAGGCACTGTTACTTTTGGAGACAATTCAAAAGGCAAAGTAAAATATTTTGGTAAAGTTGGTATTTCAAATTCTACATTTATTTCCAATGTTTTATATGGTGAAGGTTTAAAACATAATTTAATTATTATATCACAATTATGTGATGATTGAATGGAAGTTAAATTTCAAAATAATTAATGTTTAGTTTTTAAAGATGATTCTTTATTGTTTTATGCTAATTGAAAAGATAATATTTATACTATTGATTTTGCTGAACTAACTAATCAACATGTAAAGTGTTTGAATGCTGTAAATAATGACTGCATCCTTGGGCACCGACATTTAGGACATGTTAATTTCAGAATGTTTCATAAGCTCTCATAGCATGAGAATGTTTTACAGCTTCCTTCATTGAGGAAAAAACAACTTCATGTTTGTAACGCCTGCATGGAAGGGAATCAACACAAAACTTCTTTTAGACCTATCAATAAGATAAATACTATTAAGGCTTTAAAGTTGGTACATCTTGATTTATTTGGTCTAACTCAAATTTTTAGCCTTGGTGGAAAGAAATATACTTTAGTTATTATTGATGATTATAGTAGATTTATTTGGGTATATTTTCTAGATCATAAAAATGATACTTTATCAAAATTCACTACTTTTTCTAAATTAGTTCAAAATGAAAAAGGTTGTATGATTATTTCTATTTGTAGTGATAGAGGAGTTGAATTTAAAAATTTAGATTTTGAAAAATTCTTTGAAAAGAATGGATATTTTTAAAATTTATCTTCTCCTAGAACACCACAACAAAATGGTGTTGTAGAACAGAAAAATAGAACTCTTATTGAAATGGCTTGAACTATGTTAAGTGAGTATAATTTGCCTATATATTTTTGGGCTGAGGCTATTTTTTCTGCATGTTATATTTCAAATATAATTATTATTAGATATTTTCTAAAGAAAACTCCTTATGAATTATTCAAAAATAAAAAGCCTAAAGTTGGTTATTTTAGAGTTTTTGGCTGTAAATTTTTTATTTTATATTCAAAGGATAATTTAGATAAATTTGATGGTAAAAGTGATGGAGGAATTTTTCTTGGTTATTCTAATAACAGTAAATCTTATAGAGTTTATAATAAAATAATGATGTTTATTGAAGAGTCTGTTCATGTTATGTTTGATGAAAATAATGTTAAAATAAATTTTGAATCTAATGTTATTGATGATGAGTTTAGAGATTTTTATTTTGGTGAAGATATTCTTCATGATAATAATGAATTAATTAAGGGGGAGCATACTTCATCTCAACCAGATCCAAGATCATGGAAGATTCACAATTATCATCCTATTGAAAATGTAATTGGAAATGTTGATTCTAGTGTCAAAACCAGAAATTATATTTTAAATTATTGTTCCAATTCTGCTTTTATTTTTAATTTTGTTTTTGTTAATAGTAATGATGATTTAAAAGATGAGAACTAGATTGTTTCTATGCAATATGAATTAAATTAGTTTGTTAGAAACAATGTTTGTACTTTAATAGAATTTCTTGAAGATAATCAGGTAATTGGAACTAAGTAGATCTTTAGAAACAAGATGGATGAATCTGGACAGATTGTCAATATCATATCCAGACTTGTTGCTCAAGGATACACTAAAGAAGAAGGTATATACCTTGAATATTCATTTTCACCTATTTCCAAGTTAGAGGAAATTATAATTTTGTTAACTTTTCATGTTTTCAAGGTTTTAAATTATAGCAAATGGATGTCAAAAGAGATTTCTTAAATTGTTTTTTTACTGAAGAAGTTTATGTTTCTCAACCCCCTAGTTTCAAAAATGAAAAATTTCCCATCCATGTTTTTAAATTATCTAAAGGTTTATATGGTCTCAAACAAGAACCTCTTGCTTGGATGACATAATTTCTTTATTTTTATTAAAAAATAATTTCAATAAAGGAAATGTTGATCCAAATCTTTTTACTAAAATATCTTATGATGATATTTTAATTGTTTAGATCTATGTTGATGATATAGTTTTTGGATAATCAAGTAAAATTATGGGTAATTATTTTTCTTTATTTATGTCTTCTGAATTTGACATGAATTTAATGGTATAATTAAGGTTCTTTCTTGGACTTCAAGTTTCTCAAAGGAAAGATGGAATTTTTCTTAATCAATCTAAGTATGATAAATATTTAGTTAAATTATTTGGTCTTGATTCCTCTAAATCCATGATAACTCCTATGGGTACTAATTTTAAATTAGATAATGATGCATCTGGTAGATCAGTTTATTTTATAGTTTATTGAGGTTTGATAGGTAGCTTGTTTATTTAACTACATCTAGACTTGATATAATTTTTAGTGTTTGTTTATGTGCTAAATTTCAAGATGATCCAAAATAAAGTCATATTAAATATATAGAAAGAATAATTAGATATGTTAAAGGAACTATTGATTCTAGTTTATTTTATCCAAAATATAACTGTTTTATTTAAAATATTATTCTGATTCTGATTTTGGAGGCTGTAGAATTGACCGAAAATCACATCAGGTATGTTTAATTTTTTGGGAAAATGATTAATATCTTGGTTATCTAAGAAACAATTATCTGTTTCTTTTTCTACTGCAGAAGCTGAGTATATCTCTGTAGCTAGTAGTTGTGTTCAAATTTTATAGATTAAAAAACATATGTGATTTTGGTGTTTATCTTGATAAACTACCTATTTGTCGTGATAATACATCTGCAATTTCTATTTCTAAAAACCCCTTACAACATTCTAGAACAAAACATATTGATCTTAGATTTCATTTCATTCGAGATCATGTGAATAAGGGTGATATTGTTTTAGAATTTATCTCTTCAAAAAATCATCTTGTAGATATTTTTACAAAACCTTTAGACTCTACTCAGTTTGAGAAAATTAAATTTTTACTTGTTATGGTAGAATTTTAAATTTTATTTGTTGAATTTGTTTAGGGGGGCATGTTTTCACTTCTTGTTTATTTATAAAAAGGGGGAGATGTTTTGGAGAGAATTTTTGAGGAGATGGTTTTAATCTTTTTAAAAATTCATTTATGATTTAAATGTTTTGGTTTTGTAATCAAACAAAAAGGGGTAGATTGTTTGTGCATGTGAATATTTCCATTATTTTCATTTCATGAGATTGTTTGTTCATGTTCATATTTCCTTTAATTTGATTTCATGTGATTTTTTTGATTGCTTTTCCTCTTTATTTTGATGATATCTTCATTTATATTATTTTGATTTTTGAGTTTCTTATCATGTTGGAGAGATAATATATTTATCTATATTTTATTAGTTAATGAGGATGTTTGAAAATGCTTATCTATTTCTTTAAATATTCAAGGAAGTTTCTATTATGGATTTAAAAACTCTAAATTTCAATGTTTTAAAACATTTCTATATTTATTTTACGGAAACTTCTACAGTTATCCAATTTTCTTGAACCATGATTATATGGAAAGATAAAATGTTTATATGGATTTCATTAGTTTACATCAAAGTCTAAAAATGTCTTTTAAATGGACTTTTAATTACATGAAGTTCAGATATGCTGTTTTGTAGTAGTAGTTTTTTTAGAATTGTTTTTATTCTGTTTTTTAATGATTTCAGGACCTACAGATGTCAGTTTTAATTGGTTATTTATTTTTTTCGAAATATAATATGTTTTTCTACAAATCATTAGTTTTGACTAAAGTCTGAATCTACTATTAAGAGCCCTTAAAAATTCGTTGAATTTTTTCAAAACATTTTGTCCAGATTTCTTACAAAAGTATGGTTCATTTTTATCTCAAAAGTATGGTTCATTTTTATCGCAAAAAGTATGCTTCATTTTTTATCTCAAAAGTATGGTTCATTTTTTATCTGAAAAATGTATGGTTTACTGTTCATAGCCTACGTTACTTTACTGTTCATACCATATGTTACTTCACTATTCATACATTACATTACGTTACTCTTCACTCTAAAGTTACTATTCACTCCAAAGTTACTGTTCATTCCGAAGTTATTGTTCACTCCGAAGTTACTGTTCATTCCAAAGTTACTGTTCATTCCGCAAAATTTTTTTAAAAAATGATTTTTTTCAAATAAATGGATTATTTTTTAACAATATATTTTTGAAAAATCATCATTTAATATATGGATCATAATCAAAGAGTTTTTAATGTTTTTGCTGCTATATTCAGAGAGAAAAATTAAAAAATCTTTTAAATGGATTTTACAAATAAATTTTGACGTTTCAAGATTGTTTAAATTCAAATGTTTGAATTTAATTTCAGAATCTACTGTTAGTTCTCAGGAACTGTTTTGACTACATTTAAATCATTTTAAATGGATTTAAAAAATTTGTTTTAAATCATTAAATACATTTATTGTTATGGTGATTTTATTGGAAGACTTATTAAAAATATTTTTAATTCCTTTTTTAGATATTTATTCTATAGGAATAAAAAAGAAACAGTGCTGCTATTTTCAGTGAGATATTTATGGGTTCTATTGACTCAATTAGTTTTGAATATCCTAAGGAAGTGGAGTTGCTTCAACTGCTAGATATTTATATTCTCTATATATATCATTATCTATTGTAGAAAAAAAGTACAACACAATAAAAATAGAAAGTGCGGTGAACTTTGAACCTGTTATGAATTTGCAACGTCATGTGTCACTCTGCATCACCACCTGCTCATTCTCTCAAGCGTTGAATTAATTCTACTACGACTACAATTTCATTGACGATATTTTCTGATCTAAACCTCAAGAAATAGTACCTATGAATTATTTTTTATCTTCTCTTTCATCTGGTTCTGAGTCTGTAACACTACTTCCCATCTCTCACAAACACTCTATTTTTCTGTTTATGCTTTTGCACACAAAAGCATTATTTGTTATTATTTTTCTTTAGGTTGTGACTCCAGGATTCTAAAGTCAGGATATTAGGGTTGTGACTCCCTATATCTAGATTCAAGACTGTTTGGGTTGTGCCTCCCAGTATCTAATGATACGTTGTAAGGGTTGTGACTCCCCACACACAAGTCAGTGTCATGGTTATCCCTCTTCTAGAAAAGGATTTTGTAATTGGGTTATGATTCCCCTTTAAAATCATTTTTAGTGCACACGTATCACACGCTGATTAGAGAGGTATATGAGTAGATTAGGCCCACTTTGGACTGAACTGCTATAAAAAACATTCTTGCGTTATTTACTTTTTTCATTTCTAATTAAATTTTATAATTAACTTTGATAATTAATTTATTTGATAAAAAATTTTAATCTAGTCTATTAACCCCCCCCCCCCCCTCTATAACATCTGATAGACAATATTCCATTACCATGTCTGACCTAACATATTAGACATAATATAATAACAAATTCATTTTATCTGATAAAAGAAGTATTTTTCAAAAAATGCAATTTTACCACATTTTTATGGTGAACCAGTTTTAAAACCAATATTTTACACATTTATATTTTCAATTTAATGAAATTAAATTCTTATTTAGAAGCGGGACATAAAAATTTAGTTTGGATTAATTTTTGGTTCATTTCTGATTACTTTCATATTTTGAGGAATAGTGAAAAATACTATGTTTTAATAGAAAACAACTTTTTTAATAAAAATAATTTATAATGTAAAATTATGAATATGAAATGTTTTGAAGTATAAATATATTATATTTTTATCATTAAATATAATTTAGGTCATTATAAGTTATTTCACACTTAAATTTTACATAAACACATGTCAATCCCTTGATAGTTTTTACTTTTTAAAAACCCACTTTTTGGTTTTGACAACGAGAATTAATTTTAAATTAATAAATGAAACTTTTATACATTAAATTGGATAATATAGACTTCATTTTTGAATTTGGAATATCAGAATTTTCTTTGTGTGAATTTTTGGTATTTTTCTGAAAAATTTCAATTTTTGATGAATAGTGAAAAACACTACTTTATTATTTAAAACCGAATTTTAATTTAAATAATTATTTATTTTATTTAAAATTATTTTAATTCAAAATAGATATTTAATACCTATATAAGTTCAATTTAATTCATTGGAGTCATTTTATAATAAAAATAGATGTATAAAATTTTATTGAACTTTTTAATCTCTTTTACCGACTTTCTAGGAGCATTTGAAAATTTCCATAAAACTAAATTTTACCTCTTCTGTGAGTTGAATTTCAAAAATCTGAGAGACATGGTTGATATCAATAAGTAAAATTTAGTTCAATAAGATGAAAGTAATTTTTTTTTGAATAGTAACTTTTGACTTTTATTTACCACAGTTAAAAGTAAATAGGGTAATTAAAGGTAAAAATGATATTATAATTACCTTAATGCATGTCTTAATTCTCTTTGATAAGTGTATTTCTATCATAAAAAACATAGTAATAATATATGATCATTTAGGTCCACATGGATTAGATTTAGACATATATTATTATTTTATTTAGAGAAGTGTTAAAAGTGTTAAATTCAAAGATTAATAACTAAACCATTTTTAATATAGGGTTACACACAATATGAATTTGACTATAAATATTCATTAGAAATCTAATAATATTTCCCACATAATGGTAAATTATTTATAATTTTTAGATATTAGATAATTTAATTTATTTATGACAGAATGATGATGTATTAATTAACTTATTAATGAAAGAATGAAATAAATGGAATTATAAATATAAAAATAAATATAATTTTGAAGTTTTTATGACATCAACGAATTTTATAGGTTCAAATATAATTTTAGGGTTGATTAAATGTATCTTTTTCTAAGTAATAAAGTTGTGATGACTTTCAAAAAAACCAAATACCAAATAATGTCAAAATTGACCTAAATTAATTTTTAAAACAAATACTATATTATTGGTTGATATAATATTCCTAAAAATATAAGGATTGGCCAAAGAGATTAAATAGTATTATATTTCTCATTAATGAACAACTTGAGGTTATCTTGGAAGTTTATAGTATGTTTATTAACCATATAGTGTAAGAATGAAAGAAGACACAGAAAAGTTAAAATATTTAACTAAGAGTTAAATATAAAAGATAAGGTTAAAATGGAAACCTAAACTTGTCTAAAACCTATTGGTTGAGATTATTTCGACCCATAACCACCTTATCCTCTAAATAAATCATTTTGGAGATATTTTAAACCGAAAATGATTTTATTATAAAAACATATTTCAATCTTTTCCTAAAGTGACCCTCACCTCTCTTAAAAAAGGGAACTTCCCCTTCTCTCAAAATCACACCTCCAAATACATTTGGTGTAACACCTGAGACTTTTATGTTATATAAATCATCAAAGGAATCTTTTTATACACACAACACTTGCTTGGATTGCTTTACACAAAATCACAACCTTCCTCGATAGCTTGCGTTGTACGCAATACCGAGTTTCACTAAACAATGATATGCTAATAAAATATTATTAAAACTAGCCGTTATGAATAGTAATAACCAATTTTATAAATTTTATAAATTTTATTTTTCAAAATGGACTTCATTTTTGGATTCGGAATATCGAAATTATACTAGGGTAAAATCTTGGTATTTTTCTGAAAACTTTCAATTTTTGATGAATAGTGAAACCACTAAGTGATAGTTAAAAAAACTGAATTTTTCATAAAACTTAATTTTACTGCTTCTGTGAGTGGAATTTCGAAAGTCCGAGAGACACGGTAGATGTCAGTATGTAAAATTTCATTCAATGAGATGAAAATAATTTTTTGGTGGATAGTAACTTTTTACTTTTTTTATCACGGTTAAAAGTAAATAGGGTAATTAAGGGTAAAATGATATTATTATTACCCTAAAACATGTATTAATTCTATTGGACAAGTATAATTCGACCAAAAAAAACCATAGGAATAAAATATGACCATTTAGGCCCACTTGGATTAGATTAGGACATTTATTATTAATTTATTTAAAGAAGGGTTAAAATAGTTAAAATCAATGTTTAATAAGTAAATCATTTTTAATATGGGTTTATACATAAGATAAATTAGACTATAAATATTCATTAGAAATATAAAAAGATTTACTACATAATGGTATTTTATTTTTAATTTTTAGACATTAAATTATTTAATTTATTTATGACACAAAGATGATGCAGTAATTATCTTATTAATGAGATATTGACATAATTGATGTTATAAACACCAAAATAAATGTAATTTGACACTTTTTATGAATTACACTAATTTTATAGATTAATATGACATGTTAGTATTGATTTAAATAACTTTTTTTGAACTAATAATTCTGTTATGATTTTCACAAAAATTAATTACTAAATAGTGTCAAAATTGACATAAAATAGTTTTTAAAACAAATATTATATTAGTAATTGTTATTTTATTCCTAAAAATCTATTTTTTGGCCAAATGACTTAGATAATGTTATATATATTAATAATAAACAACTTTGGGTTCGTTTGGCTGCTAATAGTAAGTTTATTAACCTTATAGTATAAGAACACAAGAAGACACGGTAAAAGTAAAATTATTTAACTTAATGTTAAATCTAAATGATAAGGTTAAAATAGGAACCTAAACTTGTCTAAATTCAATTTTATGAGTGTATTTAGACCCATCCCCACCTTATCTTCGAATTAAATCAATTTGGAGCTATTTAAAACTGAACTTGACTTTATAATAAAATAATATTTTTAGTTTTTCAAAAGGAGCCCCCCTCCTCCCTTATAAAAGGGAACCTCCTCCCACTCTTCCTCACACCACTTAGAGCCTTCAAGCTCGGCCAAACCCTGCCACATTCTCCTCTACACTTCCCTAGAAACATCTTAGAGGTTCTGGTCTTCTTCAAAGACATATTTTAGTGCCCTAAAAGGAGGTCTCAAAGAAGCACTTCAAAGAAGAGGTAATGTCCGTTACCGATTATTTCATCGTTATTTCTTCTTCCACTTCCTCTTATTTAGTTGTTTCATTATGAATTAATAACATCAGTATCACTCATATACTGATATGTTATTATAAGTATGAAAGAACCCTATTTCACCATCTATCCATCCTACGGAAAAAGAAATCACCACGCGTGCGTACGTACGGAATACCGTCTCCACGCCGTGGTGTAATCTATTTTCCACCCCCACCTTACTTGGATGGGTATAATGGTGTAAATAATGACTATATATGACTATTATAAAGTGATACTAATTCTGAAATAGTATACATACACTCCAATAAAATTCCGTGATCATAGGAACAATATCATCACTCGTGCGTACGTACGGAATACCGTCTCCACGATGTGATGCGACTCATTCTACATGATCGTTATTTCATAATGATTATATAAATGAATTAAATGAATTAATATGATATATATAACACCAATACCATTCTGGAAATGAGGTATCTATAACCTAAAGAGAAGAATAAGAATTTATTTGACAAAACATGCATAAGAACAAAAAGTTATAAACATCCGAATAACAAGTAGCAATGAAATATTACTACTAAGAAGTTAAGAATATGACCAAATATGATATCATAAAAATAATTATGATTCTGGAATAAGTCAATAACATTATTTAAATCATTATACAGGAGTTTCGGACACGTACAAAGCATATCGGGCCTAAGGTAAGGGAAATATCACAATCTCATTTTTATCCGAGATTGTTTATACTTTAGCATTTACTGGGGTTTATCTTATCATCCACATCCATGTTAACTCAATATGTAATATTTATATCCTTCTAAAATAGTTTATATCCAATTTTACCCTTCGTTGAGTATTTAGTAAAAGCTATGAAAGGAATCTTTTGTCGTTTTTCATACGAGTTTTTTTTGACTTTTCCGACAAAAGTACGAGAAGAATATTTTTTTATACGACATGAATGGATTTTTAAAACAATATTTCCTAGAATCTTCCTTTAAAAGTTTTAATGTTTATTTTTAATCAACTTCATTTAAGAATTGTATGACATATTAAGAAAGGAAAAGTGTTTTTGAAGTAGAAAAGATATTTTCCTCAAGAATGGAGTTCAAGTGTTTGATCAAAATTATTTTCCATCTTAGATAATAAAGGTTTCTATTTCTATCCCTATTATTACATTGATTTTATTATGTTGTGATGGAATTATGTTTATGAATTCCTTTATCTTATATGAATTGTTTTATGATGTCACGATGTTTAAGATTCCCATTTTTGTAACATGGGTTATTCTATGATGTATGGTTTCTGATTGTGTGGCACACATAAGAATAGTATCATTATGAGATGGATGGGACCTATATCTCCCTCCAATGCATTGGGTAAAGATTTTATATCTCATGAGATAGACATGGATGGAACGGTAGGTTATACCGGTTCAGTGAAACAGGACTGAAATGAGGAGTGAACTCGATTCAGAAATGGACTTTGTCCACTAAGATAGTCTTGGCAATGAGTCCTGACTAATAAGAATTGATTATCTATAATTATGTGTGTATGACACAAAGTTTCATTTTTTAAGTTATGATTATTTGGATTACATTTCACTACTATTATTTATCCCATTTTATGAAATTATGATCTCTTTTGCAGGTTAAGATTTCCAAAAGTTATGTGCTTATGTATATGATGTGATTGATATTTCTTTTGTTTACCCTTACTGAGCATTTGAGCTCACCCTTTTGTATGTTTTATTTCCCCAGGTCAGGAAGAAGGTTATTAAGTAGAATATGCCAAAAATGGACTCTAGATATGATGAAATAATTGGGAGGCAAAGTAGATTCTTTATGAACCAGTTGTTTATGTTTCCTAGTTTCTAAAGACACTATACCTATACGGTCCTTTCTTGGTTTTGTTATATGTTGTAATAAGTGTGCTTCAATTCTGAAGTAATAACAATGTATGTAAAGTATGGGTCGTTATAGTTGGTATCAGAGGAAAGGTATAGTCAACCTTTGGAAACTAGGATGTGAAAGCCTTGTTAAGAACCCTAAGGATAAGTCTAAGCATAGAACACAATCGTAGTGTTTTAGAAATGGACATGAATAACCTAGGATAAGACCTTAAGTGTGAAATTTTATTCTTGATTATGTTGTTTTCCTATTATAATTAGTGTTGCTCACACTATTCTTCTTGGTTTTAGTCAATGGCTGGAACCCTAAGGAACCGTGTTAATGAGGAATGCAACGGGCAATGCAATGATTGTCCCCCTGAGCAGCCAAACATTATGGGTTCTGGAATGAAACATCTTGTAGCCATGCTCACACAGCTTTCTCAAGCTATGAATCATGCAGGACTTCCAAACGAGCAAAGGAAGGAGCAACATTCTGTTGAATCCGTCATGAGGCAGCATCCACCTTCATTCAGCGGGTCTACTGATCCATTATTTGCTGAACAATGGATTAGTACTACTGAAAAGATATTTTCAGTTCTTCAATGTTCTGAGCATGATAAAGTCATCTTAGAAGTGTATCGTTTGGAAGGTGATGCTGATCAATGGTTGAATATTATTAAGAATACGAGGCAAAGGGATGAAATTGAGTCCATGGAATGGGAAGAGTTCAAGAACTTATTTTTCAATAAGTACTTCCCTCATATTCTCCGAACAAAGATGGAGAAAGAGTTTCTTGAACTGAAGAAAAAGGATGATGAATCTGTTGGTACCTATGAAGAAAATTTTTCAAGACTTTCAAGGTATGCTTCTAGTATTATTATCCAACCTGAGAGTAAGATTGATCGATTCTTTAGTGGATTAAAACCAAGTCTTCGAAGGGCCTTAGCCATAAGGGACTTTAATAGCTACGAGTAAATCGTTCGATGTGATCTCAAAGTTGAGATGGAGATTGGAGTAACCTATCAGTCATATGGGTTTGATAAGAAGAGGAAAATGGAATTCAATGTAAAATCTAAAGAGCACACTAAAAAGAAGATGAGCTTTCCCTTATGCTCAAAGTGTGGAAAGAAACATGGAGGGAGTTGTCTTAAAGGGACACGTAAATGTTTCAAATGTGTAAAGGAAGGTCATCTGGCATTTGAATGCTGCGATGATGGGAAGAAGATGTCTAAAGATGAAAAAAAAGGAAGGTATACACAGAATGAACCTACTACACTTCAATGTTTCAAGTTCAAGGAGATGGGGCATTATGCCACTCAATGCCTAAATCCAAGGGTTGATGATGATGGTCGACGTCAACAAACTCTTAAGGCTAAAGACAAAGGAAAGTCACATGCAATTTCTATCAGCGATATGGAGTACGATAACGATGTGGTGAAAGGTACACTTACCATCCACTCTAAAGTAGCAAATGTTTTATTTGATTCTGGATCCACCCACTCCTTTATTTCTGAATAATTTTCTAAGGATATCACCTTATTACCTCAACAGTTAGATGTTGAGTTAGCTGTGACAACCCCTAATGGCACAATAGTCACATCAAAAGCTTATAATTCTTGTCTGATTGAAGTTTGTGGGAAAGTGCTTCCTGCAAATCTTGTGATCCTTCCTATAGTGCAATTTGATGTGATTCTTGTCATAGATTGGCTTTCTCTACATGGATCTCATATCAATTTCCAAAGAAGGTAAGTCACATTTCATATTCCAGATCAATCTATGATCGTGTATCGATGCTAGGATGAACATAACCTTTCAGTGGAAATTTCATCCATTTTATGGGTATTGATTCCACTAAATCAAGGTTATTTGTCTCATATGGTTGGTGAGAAACTCACGATTAGAAATATGCCCATTGTACGGGGAGTTTGATGATGTCTTTCCGGAGGAATTACCGGGTCTTCGACCGAATCGTGAAGTTGAGTTTTCAATAGAACTCGTACCGGGTGCTTTGCCTATTTCAAAGACACCATACAGAATGGACCCAATTGAGTTGAAGGAATTGAAGAAGCAACTCCAAGAGAATCTTGATAAGGGGTTCATACGCCCTAGTGCGTCACCTTGGGGAGCACCTTTTCTGTTTGTTATGAAGAAAGATGGATCAATGAGACTCTGCATTGATTATCGAGAACTTAACAAGATCACTATCAAGAACAAATATCCTCTCCCGCAAATTGGTGACCTATTTGACCAACTACGCGGAGCTCAATACTTTTCCAAGATTGATCTTCATTCAGGGTATCATCAGTTAAGGGTCAAAAAGGGAGGATATACCAAAGACGTGTTTCCGTACAAGGTATGGCCACTATGAATTTATAGTGATTCCATTTGGTCTTACTAATGCCCCTTCTATCTTCATGGATCTAATGAATAGAGTCTTTAGAGGCTATCTTGATCAGTTTGTGGTAGTCTTTATAGATGATATTCTTGTCTATTAAAAGAGAAAGGAAGAACATGAAGATCACTTGAGAATTATATTGAAGACCCTGAGAAAGGAGAAGCATTATGCCAAATTTACCAAGTGTGAATTTTGGCTTCAAAAAGATTCATTTTTGGGTCACATAATCTCAAAAGAGGGGATATCTATGGATCCAGCAAAAACAGAGTTTATCGAAAGATGGTCAAGACCAACAACAATAACTGAGATCCGAAGTTTTCTTGGTTTGGCTGGATATTATCGATGTTTTGTGAAAGATTTTTCACGATTATCTAATCCACTCAATAAGTTGACTCGGAAAGGAGTTAAGTTTGTTTGGATGGAGGAATGTGAAGAGAATTTCAAGGAGTTAAAAAAAGGTTATCTAGTGCACCTGTGCTCACACTGCCTTGTAGTGGAGAAAGGTTTGTGATCTACAGTGATGCATCCAAGAACGATTTGGGGTGTGTTCTTATGCAAAATGATATGGTGATAGCTTATGCCTCACAATAGTTGAAAATACATGAGCAAAATTACCCAACTCATGATTTGGAGTTAGCTACGATAATCTTTGCATTAAAGATTTGGAGGCATTACCTTTATGGAGAGAGGTGTGATATTTATACTGATCATAAAAGTTTAAAGTATATTTTCACAAAAAAGGAGATGAATATGCACCAAAGAAGATGGTTGGAGCTGATTAAGGATTACGACTGCTCAATCCATTACCACCCTGGGAAAGAAAACAAGGTGGCAGATGCATTAAGTCGACAAGACCATGCCAGTTTATCCATGATGAGGATCACAAAAGATCCAATATTTATGGATTTACAAAGGATGGATCTTGGAATTATAATGAACGGGGAATAATCGTATCTTTCTCAAATGAATGTTCAACCATATATACATGTGAAGATTAAAGAGGGACAGAAAGAAGATGTCGAGTTACAAAAGAAGGTGAGAAATGTTCCTGAATTCAACCTTGATTGTGATGGGATAATAAAGTTCAGGAATCGGGTTTGTGTTCCTCCCATCCCTGAATTAATGAAGGAGTTGCTGGATGAGGCTCATAGTTATTCATTCTCTATTCATCCTAGAAGCACAAAGATGTATAGGGACCTGAAAGAATACTTCTGGTGGGATGGCATGAAAAGTGATGTTGCTGAATATGTCTCTCGGTGCTTGGTTTGTCAACAAGTTAAAGCTAAGAGACAGAAGTCTAAGGGGATGTTACAACCATTACCCATACCCGAATGGAAATGGGAAAACATCAGTATGGACTTTGTCACAGGACTTCCTAAAACATCCAAAGGCAATAATGCTATCTGGGTCATAGTTGATCGTCTTACAAAGTCTACACACTTCATTACTATTAGAGAGGATTTCTCTCTGGATCAGCTTGCCAGGATATATGTAAAGTAAGTGGTAAGATTGCATGGAGTACCACTTTCTATTATATCTGATCGGGATCCGAGATTTACCTCGATGTTCTGGCGAAGTCTTCAGCAAACTCTGGATACAGAGTTGAGTTTCAGCACTACTTATCATCCTTAGACAGACGGTCAGTCTGAGAGAACAATTCAAACTCTAGAAGATATGTTGAGATCTTGCTCTATGGATTTCAAGGGTGGTTGGGATCAACACCTACCTTTGGTGGAATGTTCTTACAATAATAGCTTTCACTCCAGTATTCAGATGGCTCTTTATGAAGTTCTCTATAGAAATAAATGCAGGACTCCAACTTGCTGGGATGAAGTTGGGGAAAGAAAGCTATTAGGACCCAATCTCGTTGATGAAATGGAAAAAAAGGCCAGATCTATTCAACAACACATAAGAGCAGCTCAGAGTCGACAGAAAAGTTATTCCAACAACTGAAGAAAAGTCCTAGAGTTTGAGGTCGGTGATAAAGTGTTCTTACGAATATCTCCCTGGAAGAGGGTTATGAGATTTGGAAAGAAGGGGAATTTGAGCCCTAGATATATCAGTCCTTTCGAAATACTGGATCGTGTTGGGAAGGTAGCTTACCGATTGGTGCTTCCACTGAATCTCTCTCAAGTTCACGATGTGTTCCATGTATCTCTCCTAAGAAAGTACATACATGATCCTTCACATGTACTCAGCTCAGAAGATGTACCGCTGGAGCAAGATCTTTCTTATGAAGAACAACCGATAGAGATTCTGTATCATAGCGAAAAAGTCTTACGAAACAAGACCACTCGATTGGTGAAAGTTTTATGGAGGAACCACCAATTAGAAGAATCTACACGGGAGCTTGAGGATATGATGAGGGAGAGGTATCCTCATCTGTTTGTTATAAAGTGACGAATTTCGAGGGCGAAATTCATTTTAAGGGGGGTAGAATGTAACATCCAAGACTTTTATGTTATATAAATCATCAAAGGTATCTTTTTCTACACACAACACTTTCTTGGCTTGCTTTACACGAAATCGCAACCTTCCTCGATAGCTTGCATCGTACGCAATACTGAGTTTCACTAAACAATGATATGCTAATAAAATATTATTAAAACTAGCAGTTATGAATAGTAATAACGAATTTTTTAAATTTCATAAATTTTATTTTTCAAAATGGACTTTATTTTTGGATTCAGAATATCAAAATTATCCTAGGGTGAAATTTTGGTATTTTTCTGAAAACTTTCAATTTTTGATGAATAGTGAAACCACTAAGTGGTAGTTAAAAAAACCTAATTTTTCATAAAACTTAATATTACCATTTCTGTGAGTGGAATTTCAAAAATCTTAGAGACGCGGTTGATGTTAGTAAGTAAAATGTTGTTCAATGAGATGAAAATAATTTTTTGGTGAATAGTAACTTTTTACTTTTTTTACCACGGTTAAAAGTAAATAGGGTAATTAAAGGTAAAAATGATATTATTATTACCCTAAAACATGTCTTAATTCTATTGGACAAGTGTAATCTGACCAGAATCAACCTTAGCAATAAAATATGACCATTTAGGACCACATGGATTAGATTAGGACATTTATTGTTAATTTATTTAGGGAAGGGTTAAAATAGTTAAAATCAAAGTTTAATAAGTAAATAATTTTTAATATGGGGTTCTACATAAGATAAATTCGACTATAAATATTCATTAGAAATATAAAATGATTTCCTAAATAATGGTATTTTATTTGTAATTTTTAGACATTAAATAATTTAATTTATTTATGACACAAAGATGATGCAGTAATTATCTTATTAATGAAATATTGACATAATTGATGTTATAAACACCAAATTAATGTAATTTGACACATTTTATGAATTCCACTAATTTTCTAGATTAATATGAGATGTTAGTATTTATTTAATTAACTTTGTTCGAACTAATCATTCTGTTATGATTTTCACAAAAATTAATTACTAAATAGTGTCAAAATTGACATAAAATTGTTTTTAAAATAAATATTATATTAGTAATTGTTATTTTATTCCTAAAAATCTAATGTTCGGCCAAATGACATAGATAAGGTTATATATATTAATAATAAACAACTTGGGGTTCGTTTGGCTACTTATAGTAAGTTTATTAACCTTATAGTATAAGAACACAAGAAGACACGGTAAAAGTAAAATTATTTAACTTAATGTTAAATCTAAATGATAAGGTTAAAATAAGAATCTAAACATGTCTAAATTCTATTTGATGAGATTATTTATACCCATATCCACCTTCTCTTCGAAATAAATCAATTTGGAGCTATTTAAAACCGAACATGACTTTATAATAAAATAATATTTTTTGTTTTTCCAAAGGAACCCCTCTCATCCCTTATAAAAGGGCACCTCCTCCCCCTCTTCCTCACACTACTTTTATCCTTAAACCTCGGCCAACCCCTAACAATTTCTCCTATCCACTTCCCTAGAAACATACTAGAGGTTCTGGTATTCTTAAAAGACCTATTTTAGTGCCCTAAAAAGAGGTCTCAAAGAAGCACTTCAAAGAAGAGGTAATGTCTGTTACCGATTCTTTCATCTTTATTTCTTCTTCCACTTCTTATTCTTTATTTGTTTAATTATGAAGTAATAACATTAGTATCACTCATATAATTATATGTTATTATAAGTATGAAACAACCCTATTTCACCATATATCCATCCTACGGAAAAAGAAATCACCGCGTGTGCGTACGTACGGAATACCGTCTCCACGCCGTGGTGTAATCTATTTTCCACCACCACCTTACTTGGATGGGTATAATGGTGTAAATAATGACTATATATGACTATTATAAAGTGATACTGATTATGAAATAGTATACATACACTCCAATACAATTCCATGATCATAGGAGCGATATCATCACTCGTGCGTACGTACGGAATACCATCTCCACGATGTGATGCGACTCGTTCTACATGATATTCATTTCATAATGATTATATAAATGAATTAAATGAATTAATATGATATATATTACACTAATAACATTCTGGAAATGTGGTATCTATAACCTAAAGATAAGAATACTAATTTATTCGACAAAACACGCATAAGAACAAAAAGTTATAAACACCCGAATAACAAGTAGCAATGAAATATTACTACAAAGAAGCTAAGAATATGACCAAATATGATATCATAAAAATAAGTATGATTCTGGAATAAGTCAATAACATTATTTAAATCATTATACAAGAGGTTTAGACATGTACAAAGCATATCGTACCTAAGGTAAGGGAAATATCACAATCTCATTTTTATCCGAGATTGTTTATACTTTGGCATTTACTAGGGTGTATTTTGTCATCCACATCCATGTTTCCTAAATATGTAATATTTATATCCTTCTACAATAGTTTATATCCAATTTTACCCATCGGTGAGTATTTAGTAAAATATATGAATGGAATCTTTTGTCGTTTTTCATACGAGGTTTTTTTTTGACTTTTCCAACAAAAGTACGAGAAGAATGTTTTTTATACGACATGAATGGATTTTTAAAACAATATTTCCAAGAATATTCCTTTACAAGTTTTCAAGTTTATTTTTAATCAACTTATTTTAAGAATTTTATGACATATTAATAAAGGAAAAGTGTTTTTGAAGTAGAAAGGATATTTTCCTCAAGAATGGAGTTCAAGTGTTTGATCAAAATTATTTTCCATCCAAGATAATAAAGAGTTCTGTTTTTATCCCTATTATTATATTGATTTTATTATGTTGTGATGGAATTATGTTTATGAATTCCTTTATCTTATATGAATTGTTTTATCATGTCACGATGTTTAAGATTCCCATTTTTATTACATGGGTTAAGCTATGATGTATGGTTTCTGATTTTGTGGCACACATAAGAATGGTATCATTATGAGATGGGTGGGACCTATATCTCCCTCCAATGCATTGGGTAAAGATTTTATATCCCATGAGATAGACATGGCTGGAATGGTAAGTTATACCGGTTCAGTGCAACAGGACTGAAATGAGGAGTGAACTCGGTTCAGAAATGGACTTTGTCCACTAAGATAGTCTTGGCAATGAGTCTTGACTAATAAGAAATGATTCTCTATGATTATGTGTGTATGCCACAAAGTTTCATGTTTTAAGTTATGATTATTGGGATTACTTTTCACTACTATGATTTTTCCCATGTTATGAAATTATGATCTCTTTTGAAGGTTAAGATTTCCAAAAGTTATGTGCTTATGTATATGATGTGATTTATATTTCTTTTGTTTACCCTTACTGAGCATTTGAGCTCACCCTTTTGTATGTTTTATTTCCCCAGGTCAGGAACATGGTTATTAAGTAGAATATGCCAAAAAGGGACTCTAGATATGATGAAATAAATGGGAGTAAAAGTAGATTCTTTATGAACCAGTTGTTTATGTTTCCCAGTTTCTAAAGACACTATACCTATACAGTTCTTTCTTGGTTTTGTTATATGTTGTAATAAGTGTGCTTCAATTCTGAAGTAATAAAAATGTATGTAAATTATGGGTCGTTATATTTGTATAGGCCAAAACCTGACTAAATATCCTTCCAAATTCCCTCACATAAACCTAGAGTCCTTAATTTGATCTGAAATCCAATCAAAGGAGCCATTTTGGTCAACTTAAAAGGAAACACCTGAAAAAGAGGTAATAATTTCACCACCCTCTTTCAAGTTATTTTCATCTTACACTTCCTATTTCTTTGTTTTTTCCACACAAAAATAATAAATCCAGTACCTTCTATGTTTTTTGATGCTATTCTATTCATCCTTTAAATGAAAAAGTCATCATATGTGAGTACGTACAGCTTATCATCTCGACGTTGTGGTGTAGTTTGTTATTCAAACACTTCATTATTTGGATGGGTATAATAATGAGTATGAGTGATTTAAATAATAAATTTAACATGTTAATGATTTTTTATATATGATATACCATCCCATTACATATGATTTCACCATCAATATAATGATATTTCCGATCATGTGTATGTACGGATTACCGTCTCCACGACGGGATGAGATTCATTCCCATGTTTACCATTCAACGATGATTATAAAAGTATATATTATTAATAAGTATGTAATATTGGAAATAATAATTATACTGGAGATATATACATATATATAAGTATGTATGTACTTACATATATATTTTTCACTTACTTCATTTCAATACTATATTAAAACGGAAGTAGCGTTTATGCGTACGTACGGCCTATCGTCTCCATAAATAGTGCCTTCTATTTAATATATCTATCTATTATAAATATTTATATTATAAATATATATGATATATAAATAAATTTCTATATTTTGGAATTATTTAAATCACAATCTAAATGATACGATCAAGAATAACAAGTTAAAAAACGTACGATAAAGAAAGCGATTATTACTCAAAATGTTAATTTAACATGGAAATCATTATTAACTGGGTAGTATAAAGTCATAAATGAATCATGTATGATATAGTAAATATGAATATGGTTTTTATATAATTTAATAACATACTATGGTAATTATACAGGAAGATAAGCTTACCCTCGACCAAAAAAAAGTGAAAGGTAAGGGTTATTTCTTCAATATCATTATTATCCAAGATTGTTTATGTGTAAGTATTTACTCAGACATATTTATTATCCATGTACATATTTCAAAAAATAGTTTTGAAAGGGATTCTTTTTAAGGTACTCTTTTATGAAAACATCATTCAAATGTTTTAAATATTTATTCTTATAAATCATTCTCATTAATGTCCATGTTTTCAAAATGATTTTAAGGATTTATTTATATGGAAATGAATGTTTTGAAATTATAATCCTTTTCAAAAGTTTCAATTTGGTTTGGGGAACATTGATTCAAAAATCTCTTTTAATTTACTTCCTTTATAAATGTGTGAATTTTAAATGTTTTCATGAAAAATGGATATTTCTCTCAAAGAGTTTTACAAATCATTTTCATCTAAGTCAATATCCGTTGAATGATTTTAGACTTGTTTGAAGTTGATTTATTATGATAAAAATCATCCATATTATATTTAAATTTTTGTGATATATTTTACTATAGATGTGTTATTTTTATAGCATTCATGGTTTATGGTTATAGTATAGACATTTTTATACTAGTTTTAATATGAATGTTTAAGTTATGTTTCAACTGTTTCATATGAGTAATGTATTGGACTTTGTAAGTGATCAGTGGAGCACGCTATAACTCCTCAGTGCATCGATAGGTATCATGAGACAATTAGATGTGTAATTGGCTGAGGCCTTTCCCAAATTTGATATATGGTTTTCGCCAAGGCCTTAATCATTTTTTTATTTCTTGGCCAAGGCCTTGAGAAAATGTTTCAGAATGTCCGGAATTATACATTCCCTCATTATGAAAATATTATTGTTGGTTCATGTGGTTATTCGACTAGTAGAATACCCAAGGCTATTTTTTATCATGGAATTATTTAGTAATCTCATATTCCTGCAATAAATTGTCCATGTTTATTATTTTTACATGCATGTGTTTTAAATTTTACACCATGTAAAATGATTATGTTATCTTCCGCAGAATTTCTTACCCTTACTGATTATTTCAGCTGTCCCCTTTCTTATGTTTTATTTTCCCAGGATTCCAAGAAGTTTATTATGATTGATAATGAGGGTTAATCTTGAGGATTAATAACATTCTCAAAGGATTATTTATGTTGTGTTTTATTTTTCTAATGTGTAATGTAAAGTTCATGTATGTAATCTATTTTCCAAGACCGCTAAACTGGTCGGTCCTTCGGGACTTGATTCCTTATAATCATGCCAATGTTATGTAATTATCCAATGACTCTGAGCTTATGGGGTTAGGGATTTACAAATTATAGCTCTAACATTAAGCGTATAAGAGAAACTGAGTTTCATATTGCATAGAACTAATTTTTTTTGTGTAAGATATAAAATGATGACATGTAATGCTTGACTGAAAAAATTCATCTGATACTTCATAGGATAATCTTTTATGAATTCCATGAAATTATTCTAATTACTTAAATAGATTCAACCTTTTTAAAATAAAATATTCACAATAATACATAGGATAAACATTCAGTACAGGATAAAATCATGTTATTTTAAAATAAAATCTTATTCTCTTAAGATAATATTTTATATCATATGAAAAAAATTCACTATTCAGGCTTTAGATTCTGAGTAGGAATAATATAATCTTACCTTTTCGTAAGATAAATATTTTTTTCATAAAATGATTTCTTCACACACTTTAAGATATATACTTATAGAACCCATCATGATATAATTTATTTTGATAAATATTATCTGAGACACTTAGGAAAAACTTATTAGAATAATATTAGGCACTTTTTGAATCATAAAAACACATAAAACAATAAATGTTGCAAAAACATAAGTCATTTCAAAAACCTAGTTTTTTTATGCTATGAGGAATGATATTCAGGTTAAGGTCGTGTTAGTGGGGGTGGTCTACGAAACCAATACTTCTTCAATATTTGGGAGAGGTAAAGGGAATTTCAATAAATATTTGGAAAATATGCCTGATGTTGATTATGTAGCAGGAATTTTTTAGAGGCCTTTGGATTTTTTTAGCCTATTCTTGGAGCATGACCCCAGTGTGACATCAATAAAGAAATAAAGGTATGAGAGGATGTCATATCCCTATGATATAAAAACCTATCATGCTTGTGGTTGTTTGGTCCGTCTATAAAAAATCCACAAGGGTGTTGCTCGAATAAAGTGTGTAGCTAGATTCACTCACTCCATGAAGAAGGTGGTTGAATCAAATAAACATGCTGCCGATGTGAGTTCTATCTAAGGGATTTTATGTAAATGAATCTTTTTTATGGTTTTGTCTTATATTGTATCCTTTTTTTTTGAATGGGAAATGATGTTATGTATATTTGTAGAGTCTTTGTTTTAATGGAATCACCATTTGAAAAACTCTAAATTTTTTCATCGTGAAGTGAAAGATTTCTCTGTTCTATGCCTTTCTCTTGCAACTTAGTTCTCTCTAGGGATTCTGTGGGATTGTTCTTATTTGAAGTTTTAGTGGTTATGTGTGGTGTTTGATGTGAATCAGATTATTATCTTAATATTATGGGGTGTATATCATGACCTTCCATGTAGATAGGAGTTAGAACATTGTTTTTATCTTGTTCATTTATTTGTTTTAATTTGAGTATTTATTGTATGAATAAACATGTCCTCTAAAGTCATTTGACTTTGATTTTCTTTTACCCATTTATTACATTTAGTTCCAGGAGTAGGCCTAGTGGTTGTGGTGTTGGTAAGCTGCATGACTGTGACTTTATATTTTTTATCCTTTGAGATGTAATTGAAGTCCAATGATTTATTTTAGGTTAGAATGTGTGTTTTTTACTAGTGGTTCTAAATGTGTTTTTTTTTGAAGTGTAAATATTTTGAATGTGTGGACCTTTTTATTTTCAATTCAATCAACTGGAAATGTTGGGGATTTCATTTGGAATAAAGAGCTATGATGGGGAGAATTTTCACAACCTAGTTTTTATTTTTCACTTTTATTTTTTATTATCATTCTATATTTGTATTTTCTCCTGATTTTTGTGTGTTTTAGATCAAAATTTGATGTTTTGGGTTGTTCTTAATCTATTGAATAGTATGAGTGAACGATTAAGGGGGGCCATGTGAGTCCCTGAGGATGATCCCCTTTTTAGTTCATTTTCGTCTTTCATAATAACGGTTGCATGGGTAGTGCATGTTTATATTCAAAGAATAAGAATCATAGGAGCATCCATGTGGATATTTTGGTATGCTTGGATGAGGGAACACATCTTGATCATGGTTAGTCCAAACCGTGTACAAAGCATGTTCATAGTTCTGTAATTTTTTAAAAAGCCAAACCACATCGTTGGTGAATATTCTCCCAAAACCATGTGTCCAAACCATGTGTGTGTCCTATGAGTCCATTTAAAAGAACAAAGTCGGTGCTTGATTTCCCAAACTATGTGTCCTAACCATGAACATTACCCATGTTCATTAAAAATACCAAATTACCTTCCTAGACCTCTCAGATTTTATTACTAAACTACATCCTCTCCCCTTAGTCATCCTTGTGTGAATCAAGGGAAGACCATACCTTCTTCCTCACACCTCTAAACCTCTTCTACGGGTGATTCCCATTGATTTATTCATGTTTTATGGTTATATATCTAGGTAATCTCTTACCCTCTTCTTTATATTATTTACTATTCATTTTACTCCTTGGTTTCTCTTCTCACATAGTCTCATTAGTATGGGTATAATGTCTATTTTTTTAAAAAAATTGGGGGTTTTTTGTTCTATCAATTATTATTGGGTTTTTTGTATTCTTGGATACTTGTGGAGTTGTTCCTAGTTGCCTTTGTAAAAGCAGTGTGAGTTTGAGGTAGGTTTCCCTTTTCATTTAGATATTATATTTAAGAAATGTTAATTTATTATTATTATCACCTTGTTTTGATATTAGTTAGTGATATCTGATGATTATAAAAAAAAATTGGAATGAAATTATGGGTTTTACCCAAGAAATTAGCTTGTGTGGAATTGTTTTAAGTGTCCTTTTACATGAGATGTTCAACAAAATGCCTGATTAGATTTTATAAGTGATTTATGGGTTCTAAATGGAATGTTGGTTTTACAAATGTCTTTTAAATGTTTCATTACATTCAATGAGATGTGTTTTTTCTCTCTTATATATGGTTTTCACTTAAAGGTTATATGAGGCCCCTTTGGAATATTCATAAATTGGAATTCTTGAGAAAACTCACATTGGAATGTTCCACTAGCCATGTTGATTACCAAAGGGGATGTGGGTCCTTGCTATGGGACTTCCCATGTGAATTAGTTATATAAATGGAATAGGGATTATTCGTTAAAGTGATTTGTGGATATTTTTTGGTTATGTTTTATGTGGTTGATAATGATTATTATATATGTTGAACCCTCTATGCGATGGTTATTTTTAATAATCACAAATCATTGTTATCTTTGTGTATAAGTAAATTTAGTCAATTATTTATTATGTTCTAAATATGTTTATATATGTTTAATAATGTCTACAGATGTTTATCTATGAATTATTTATGGTTTACTATTGACCTAGAAGTGTTCTGGATTTAAAAGACACTTTCTGAGAATTTTATGTTTCTGAATCACCGTTAGTTGTTCTCATGAGTCACCGATGGTCTCACCGAAGACAATGGTCGCACCGATGACAATGGTCACACCTATGATAATGGTCGCATAGATGACAATAGTCGCACCGATGACAACAGTCACACCAATGAAAATGGTCGCACCTATGACAACGGTCGCACCGATGACAACGGTCGCATCTATGACAACGCTCACGCAGATGACGACTGTCCCACCGATGATGACAGTCGCAACGATGACAATGGTCGCACCGATGAGGACGGCCACACCAATGTCAATGGTCAAACCGATGACAACGGTCGCAATGATGAAGACAGTCACACCAATGATAATAGTCGCTCTGATGCTGATCAAATGAACTACGAAAGCTGATGATGATCAAATGAGCTACCAAAGCCGATGCTGATCAAATGAGCTACCGAAGCCGATGTTTATCAAACGAGATAGTGAAGCCGATGATGATCAAATGAGCTACCAAAGTCGATGCTAATCAAATGAGATACCAAAACCGATGATGATCACATGATAGCTACTGATGCCGATTCTGATCACATGACCTACCGATCTCATGACTCACCGATAGTCATGAAAACTATTTGAATTTATATTAACTCTTACTTAATTCCAAATGTCATATTTGATTTATTTAATGAACCTACTATTAATTAAAATTTTCTATCTGGATATCAGGGAACCATACCTCGTACCTATAAAAAGGTAATCATTCTTTTTTCCAGATTTCAAGGAATAAAAAGAAAGATATATAGTGAAAAACAATGTGTCAAGAAGAAAGAGAAATAGATAAAAACAAAAGGTGCATGTGGGTAATGTCCCGTGGAACACAAGAAAAACTAGAAGAACACCTGTGAAAATGAGAGATCTTCAAGCTGATCATTATCCTGGGATAAAAAAACAAAAAGGATGAGTTGTTCTGCCTTACTGAAGATCATATGAACAAGTCTAAATAGATTTAGCTGAGAAGAACAACGATACTCTTTTTTTGTGTCATCCTCACTAGAAAGGAATTGAATTCCATCTGCAACATAAAAACGAGTCCAGAGCTCATTTTCAATTACACAGAGCATTATAAACTATTTTATTTCATCTGTTTTATCCCTCTAGATAAAATTTAGAGCAGTGTGTGTGCATCTGTCCATTTTAGATACACACTGACTCCTGAGCTGAATTAGAGGATACTAAATCCTCACACCAAACTTTCTACTCCTTCTTGTATCCCACTATGAATTGTGGAAGAGGTCATGTGTGACCTGGATAGTTTGAGGGTTGTTTCTACTAGATTTCCCACGTAGAACTGTGGTATAGGTCTAAGCACCTGGACAGTCTTCGCACTATTGTTTACCCGGATCCAGGGTGTGGATAAAAGTTTATATAAACTGTTTGAGAGGACTAAGCCTCGGCTTGAGACTGAACCTCTTGTTTTACATATTTTTGTGCTTTTTGTATTTGTTAAAACCTATTTTGATTATTCCGCTGCTAAGTACTTTAAATATAAACCTAATTTAATGTAACTCTGATAGTTAAACTAGCAAGTGTTTTTATTTACTGTAAAGCATTTGGTTAGTTTCAAAAGTTGACCTAATCTTCAGATTAGATTAACTGAGAACTAATTAATTCTTGATAATAGATTAGAAGGTGCTTCTACTAATTAATTCTTGATAAAAAATTAGAAGGTGCTTCTACCAACATGCCATCTATCTTTAATGGTGTTAATTATGCCCAATGGAAACTGAAAATGAAAATTTATTTAGAAAGTATGAGTTTAGATATCTGGAATGATATAGAGACTTAGTATAAGATCCTAGAAACTGAAAGAACTACTTGGGATGAACATACTAAAATAGGGTACAATATTAATTTTAAAGCAATGAATGCCCTATACTATGATTTAGGTGATGAGGAATTTAATCGAATATCTTCTTGTAAAACGGCTTATGAAATTTGGGATACCTTGAGTGTTTCTGATGAGGGAACAAACAATGTTTAAGAAATGTGATTAAGTACCTACACTATTAAATATGGTGAAATTAAAATGAATCCTGATGAACCTATTTCTAACATGTATCTTAGGTTCAACGAAATTGTAAATACAATGAGCTCACTTGGAGAAGTTGTTCCTACAAAAGAGAAAATCATGAGGATAAAAAGATGTCTGGCTGACAGATGGAGAGGCACATCAGTTTCAATTAGAGAATTTTGTGACATTGGTGCTCTGCCTATCAAGGAACTTATTGGTATGCTAATGATGTGTGAAGAAGAACTTAAAGTAAATAAGGATGAAAATTATAATCCCAGAATTAAATCAGTAGCCTTCAAGACTTCTACTTAAAAACCTGAGGACAAAGGGAAACTTCAAAGTGAAAGTGATAGCTCAAGCCGTGAGGAATGTGCATCAGACAGTGATGCTAAAATGGCTCAGATAGCCAAATTATTTAAGAATTTTTGTAGGAAGAATATGTTTTTAAGAAAATCAAACTACAAGGGAAAATATGATAACAAATGTCATTGGAAGAAATATTGGAAAATAACTGACAAGGGTAATGACATAGTCTTGTACAAATGAAAAAGGAAAGGACATGTTAAAGCTAACTATACAAAGTTAAAATTCAAAAGAAAATATGACTATAAGGACAACAAATACAAGAAATCCATGAAAGAAAACTGGAATGCTTCAGAAGATAGTTAAAGTGATTCTGATTCCACTCAAGATGAAAAATATGAAAAATCTAATATGTGTTTCATGACAAACACATATGAGGTAACACTGAATACTCTAGCTTTAAATTCTTACTATTCTGGAGATGACTCTGATTATGAAAACATTTCTAGTAAAGAGTTCTTTGAATATTGTAACATGTTAGAAGAAACCTGCAATGAGATAAAGGATAAGTACAAGTCATTAAATAAATAGCATGCCCTGTCTAGTACTGTGTAATCTGCATTAAAAGTAGAGAAGGAAAAGAATGCTCAATTACTTATTGAAAATACTGAACTGAAATTTTCTAATGATCAATTAAGGATGTACTTAGAGAAATTCACAAATGGAAAGAATAATCTAACTCAAATTCTTGGAAAACAAGTTTCACCAAAATATACCACTGGAATAAGCTATTAGCCCAGACAAATACAGATTACTAAAAATAGATTTTTTCTTAAATATGGACAGAATGTTGTCAGTTCTAGTTCTGGAAATTCATATTCATTAACTAGTTATTCACATGGTTATAGATCAAACAAATTTTATTTTTCAAAATCGTTTGAATGTATTGACTATATGAGACCCATTAGACAAATCTGGGTACCAAAAGTTTTTCTTGCTAACTTGTCTAGACCCATGAAAATCTGGGTAACAAAATCATTCTCTGGTTAAACCTGTTCTTTTGGAGACTTGCTTGAAGAGTTCCTATAAGAATACATGGTAATTGTATAGTGGATGTTCAAGACATATCACATGATAATCTTCATGTTTTAAGATCATAGTCAAGGTTGATGGTGGACATGTAACCTTTGGTGATAATTCAAAAGAAAAAATCATCAGCTCAGGCCAGATTTGTAACACTAATTCAATTTTAATTTCTAAAGTTTTACTTGTTGATGGATTAAAATACAACCTATTAAGTATTTCTCAGTTGTGTGATTATGGTTTCATTGTAAAATTTAGAAATGATGCTTGAAATGTTTTTTATTCTAAAAATTATTTGGTATTTATAGCCTTGAGAAATGAAAATGTTTATGCAGTTGACTTAAATTCTTTAGCAAAACAGAACACTACTTTCTTAAATTCTTTTTATAAAGAGTCTTGGATACGACATAAAATATTAGGACACTACAATATACACTCACATAGAAAACTGACTATGAATAACTTAGTTAGAGACCTACCTAATCTTGAATTCCCAGCTGATAATGTTTTCAATCCCTGTCAAAAGAGAAAGTAACAAAAAGTTTCTTTTAAATTAAAGAAAGAAGTTTCAACTTCTCAACTTCTTGATTTGGTTCACATGGATTTGTTTTGACCTTCTATATTTTCTCGTTTAAATGGGAATCACTATGTCTATGTCTTAGTAGATTACTTTTCTAGAAACATTTGGGTATACATTATAGCTCACAAATGTGAAGCTTGTTCCTATTTTATTAAATACTCTAAGTCTATAGAGAACCTTACTGGACTTAAGATTAAGACCTTGAGAAGTGATCATGGTCATGAGTTTTAATATCATGATTTTGAATCATACTTCTCACACAATGGATATAATCAAAACTTTTCAACCCCTAGGACACCTCAATAGAATGGTGTAGTAGAAAGAAAGAATAGAACCCTTCAGTAAATTGCAAGAACTATGCTTAATGAATATGATTTACCTGTTTATTTTTGGGCTGAAGCTATAAATAATTCTTGTTATATTATAAATAGAGTCTTCATTAGACCTATTCTTAAAAAGACCCCTTATGAACTGTGGAAGAATAGAAATTATAAAGTTATTTACTTCAGAGTTTTTGGTTTCAAAGTCTTTATTCTCAACACTAAGGATAATCTTGATAAATTTGCATCCAAGAGTGATGAAGGAATCTTTTTAGGATATTCAATTACTAGAAAAGCCTATAGAGTTTTTAATAAATGAACCAAATGTGTAGAAGAATTTGTTCACATAAAATTTGATGAAAATGTTCCACATGAACCTAAGTATCCTCCTGAAAATCTTGAAGAAGATTTATCTATTCTAGACCTTAATGATAAAGTCAGTGATCCTACTGTAAAGACAACTAGTTCTGGAAATACACCAGAACCTACTTTTAATGAACCTGAACCTAGAGAAGAACCTAAAATTTCTAGTCCTACCTTTACTAGATCAACTATAATTATAAAGAATCATTCTTTAGATGTTGTTTTTGGTAATCTTGATAGAGGGACATAGACTAGAGCTTCTCTAAGAAATCAGGTTGAACATCAAGCCATTCTTTCATAGATAGAACCTAAAAATATCAATGAGGATATCAATGATGAATTTTGGGTAATTTCTATGCAAGAATAATTAAATCAATTTGAAAGAAACAATGTCTCGGAATTAGTTGATAGACCCAAGGACACTTTGACCATAGGCACTAAATGGGTTTTTAGAAATAAAGTTGACGAGTCAGGAAATATAGTTAGAAACAACGCAAGTCTAGTTGTAAAGGGGTATAATCAAGAAGAAGGAATAGACTATGAGGAAACCTTTTCACCTGTAGATCGATTAGAGGCCATTAGGATTATACTTTCATATACTGCTCATATGAATTTCATGTTATATAAAATGGATGTTAAAAGTGATTTTCTAAATGGTTTTATAATTGAAGATGTTTTTGTTAAAAAATCACCTAGATTTATGAATACTCATTTTGCAAATCGAGTTTTTTAAATAGATAAAGCTTTATATGGTTTAAAACAATCTCTACGAGCTTGGTATGATAGACTTAGTATTTTTATTATTTCAAAAGGCTTTTCTAAGGGAATTGTAGATCCAACTATCTTTATTGAAATAATTTCAAAAGATGTTTTGATTGTACAAATATATGTTGATGATATTATTTTTGGATATTTTAAAAATAAATTGTGTATTGATTTTTCAGAGAGTATGCAAAATGAATTTGAAATGAGTTTAATGGGAGAACTCAAATATTTTCTTGGATTTCAAGTTTTTCAAAATAAAAATGGTATTATTTTAAATCAAAGTAATTATACAAAGGTTCTTTTAAAATGTTTTGGTTTGTATTATAATAAGGGAAGTGACACACCTATGAGTACAACCTGTAAGTTAGATGATGATGAAACAGGGAAACCAGTTGATCAGACCAATTATAGATGTATGAAAGGATTTTTACATTACATTACTGCTAGTCGACCAGATATCATGTTCAGTGTATGCATGTGTGCAAGATTTTCAGATAATCCTAAATAATCTCATTTACTTTTTGTTAAAAGGATTTTCAAATATTGTAAACATAATACCAATTTAGGTTTGTTTTATCCCAAAGTAAAATACTTTGACTTAATAAGTTATTCAGATGATGACATTGCTGGTTACAAGTTAGATAAGAAGAGAAATTCTAGAACATATCATCTTTTGGGAAAGTCCCTGGTATCTTGGGGTAGTAATAAATAGAACTCCGTTGCATTGTCTACTGCTGAAGCAGAATACATTACTGCTGGTAGTTGTTGTGCACAGATTCTGTGGATGAATCACACTTTGTTGGACTATGGATATCAATTTAGACATGTATCTATAAATTTTGATAACACTAGTGTGATTAACATTTCCAAGAATCTTGTGTCTCACTTTAGGACCAAAAACATTGATGTCAAACACCACTTTTAGAGTGATCATTATCAAAAGGGTTATATTTCTCTAGAATTCATTAACTTTGAACATCAATTAGATGATATTTTCACCAAACCCTTAAGCTCAAAAAAGTTAGACTTTATTAAACAAGAGTTAGGTATGATCGATCTGTGAAACCATTCTGTGAAACCGATATGTGAAACCGGTCTGTGAAACCAGTCTGTGAAACCGATCTGTGAAACTGATCTGTGAAATCGATCTGTGAAACCGATCTTTACTACTGTTTGAATTTTACAGTATATGAAACTGTTAGTATTTGAAAAAATGACATTGTTTAGCTTAATTTTTTTATTGTTTATTATTGTAACCCTAAATGATAAAATTTATGATGCAAAACTATTTCTTACTCAAAAAACTGTTGAACTTCCATCTCCCATTGAACTCTACTTTTTCTGAATCCTGAACCTTTTTGAACCCTTCCAACCTCCCAAACTTCTCGAATCACCAAATGGAAAAGAAAAATCGAAAAAGAAAGAAATATGAAGGTTATTCTCCTATGAAATGACAATGATGAGATTCTAGAAGCCTGACTCAAAGGTCGGTGAACCCAGAGTTGGAAGATCGGGTGGTCACCGTGGAAAAGGAAATAAGTTTGGAATGGGTGTTATCCAGTACATTTTCACATCTAAAAGTATTGGAGATCCAAGGATAGAATGATTGGTTCTGTGATAATAATTGAGTCTACTACCTAAATCTATTGCATGGGTTTTATCTTAACTTAACTATTGTATTGGATGGAGCAGAAGCTGCGAGATTATCTTCAGTAATCAAAGGAAAAAAGACAACCTTCCTATCGAAGTAATGGGGTAAATGTTTAGGGGTACCGCATAATGGTAGATATGAGGATTACATAGGTAACATTTTTCCTACCACTGAATATTTATCTTATGAGCTTGCCCTGGAGATGTTAACTGGTAAGTCTGAATCTAGAAGAATAACAGCTGCCAAGTTAGATGGAGAAAGTATAATTTTTTTAAGTTTATTCAGCACCAAATCTATCCCAGAAAAGGTGATTTTTCATTAATAGAGTATCAAGGTGTGTTCTTGTAATTTTTATTCCTGAATGGTGAGAAGATCAACTTATGTAGATATATTACTATTCATATTGCTGAGATGGTGAAGCTATCCAAAAAGGATACAACCTTGTTCTATTCTAAGAAAATCTCTGTCATACTAAAGTTTTTGGGGTGTGTTGAAGATGGATATGAGTGTATCTCATCAAGTAGTAGATTTTTTATTAACAAGGATATTTGAAAATTAATGAAAATTAATTGGAATCCATGGAAGAAGTCATGGGTTGTTGATGAAGAAAAGTTGTATGACTCCTTTAATACTTCTAACTATTTTAAGAGACCAATGGGAATGAGATATCCTAGTTTAAAAACTGATGTGGAAGTTGTCTACTCTTATGAAGAAGAAGAAATAGAAGATCCTAAGGAAATTGGAGATTCCAGTAAGAAGTTAAGAAGGGAAGCTGAAGATGATGATGATTAGGGTACTAAAATAGAACCTCAGTCACCTCCTGACGACAGAAGTGATCCTAATACAGTAAGTCATAAGAAAAGAATAATAGAATTTGGACTAACTAGTCCACCTCTTAATTTACCTTAGACAGAACCCCTTCTAGGTGATGAAGAAGAAGCTGATATTGAAGTATCAAATTTTGAGCAGTATGAATCCAGTATAAAATATAGTACTGATGAAACTTCAGTAAACAATAATGGACATGGTGATGATGGTGAAGATAGTGATGATGATGATGTGAGTCCTCAACCATTGGATGGTCAAAATGAAATCCAAGATGATCCAAAACCTCATTTAGATTAGCAAGAAGCTATTATTGACGATGAAAGGACAATACAGAGAATGATTGTTGTAGGTGAGGAAACCTCACATGAAAATTCTGGAAAAGCTGATTTTGTAAAGCCTCAGTATACCACTTGTAAATATGCATGGTAGGAACACCCTAGTTTTTTGGTTCTTGGATTGGTTTATTCAGGGGAAGATGAAGAAGAAGTTCATATTGAAAAGGTAATCTATTCAGTTAAGGCTAGACTAGTTGCTGAGAATGTGCAAGTTACAGTAGAAAGACATGGTCCTTCAGTTTCACGATCAGATTTAGATAGATTTAATGATGATTTTCTCTATGTAGTAAGAGATATAGTGAAAGAGGAATTGTCTAATGCTCCTTCTCCTGCTACTGTGAATTTATATGAGGATGGTATGGATGTTTTAACACAAATAGTGGTAAGTATTATTAAACAAGGCCTGTGTAATACTAGTGAGATGATTGGCAGGCATATTACCTCTTTGAATCAAGTGCTCAAGGATTTGATCAGTGGCTTAGTATCTCTATCAGGTGAATTTAGATCAACCATCACTGGAATGATGGAAATTTTAAGAAATTTGATAGAACACCTGAATAAATCTGATTTTAGAAAGTTTAAGTATGATACAACTCAGATTGTTTCTCAAGATAGCTCCTCAAAAGTGACCAAGGTTACTGGACATGAGATCATTGCTTTAAAAGATTTTATAAAAGAAGAGTTAGCAGCTCTTGGACAGATTCTGGATTTAGTCTCATTGAAAAAGATGAAAGAAAATATTGATCATATTCACAAGATGGTAATGCTTTATTCATCTGATGATACTAAGGCTTAGAAAGAGATAAAAGAAAATGTAGATAACTATTTTTATAAAATCTATACCAAGCATGAGTTGAACCATTAGTTTAAAGTCCTAGATGAGAATTTGAGGATTCCTCAAGTCAGTCAAGCCTTTAAGGCACAGTTCCAGCAGTTGAAAGATTTTACTCCCACTCTAGAGAGTTTTATAGAGAACAAAGATGATTTTGGGAAGGTCATGAAATATGGTGGTGAAGTCATTCAGGATTTAATCATTCTACTCAAACCATATCTTCACGTGCAAGCTAATGCAATTGTTTTTACTACTGTTGAGACTATCAGTCCATCCAGTGTTCTCCTGGTCAGTTCTCAATTTCTCAGGCTCTCTCTAATATTTGAATAGTCATTCAACAGCCACCTTCTAGAAGATCTTCTACTCAACCGCAAGTGACTTTATCTCCCACTGCATTACCAGCCCGAGTTGTGATACCTCCTCTCTCCATCCGGCCAGATCAACCTTCCACAAAACCACCCTCTGGACCCTCCATTCCTCCATCTGCAAATGGGAAAGTTTTTTTCCACCCAAAGAAGTATATGTTCCTATCATTTTTTTAGGGTGTATTTTTTCTGTGTACCCTTTTTAGTGGTTGTTTTAATGGAACCTTCTTATTTTTACTCTCTCTACTCTTTTTTTTTATAATCCCAAAGGGGGAGAAAAGGCCTATATATGCTCATTAAGGGGGAGAAGAGTATATTCATATATATAAATGGGAGAAAAGAATATATATATATATATAAAGGGGAGACATGAATATATATAAAGGGGCAGCAATGACTACTACTTTTTTAAATGAATACATAGATAAAAGGGAATAAATTACTATTTATATATTCTGTTTACATAGGGAGAGGATACTTAATGTTATATCCTCTCCTCCCTTTTCATCTATTCCACATATTTGTGATTATCAAAAAGGGGGAGATTGTTGAACCCTCTGTGTGATGGTTATTTTTAATATTCACAAATCATTGTTATCTTTGTGTATAAGTCAATTTAGTCAATTATTTATTCAGTTCTAAATATGTTTATATATGTTTAATAATCTCTATAGATGTTTATCTATGAATTATTAATGGTTTACTATTGACCTAGAAGTGTTCTGGATTGAACAGACACTTTGTGAGAATTTTATGTTTCTGACTCACCATTAGTTGTTCTCGTGAGTCACCGATGGTCGCATTGATGACAATAGTCACACCGATGACAATGGTCACACCTATGAAAACGGTCACACCGATAAAAATGGTCGCACCACTGACAAAAGTCCCACTGATGACAATGGTTTCACCTATGACAACGGTCACATAGATGACAACAATCGCACCTATGACAATGGTCGTACCGATGAAGACGGTTGCACCAACGAGAACAATCGCTCTGATTCTGATCAAATGAGATACCAAAGCCAATGCTAATCAAATGATCTATTGAAGCCGATGCTAATTAAATGAGTTACTGAAGACGATGCTGAATAAATGAGCTATCGAAGCCGATGCTGATCAAATGAGCTACCGAAGTCGAAGCCGATCAAATGTGCTACCGAAGCCGATGCTGATCAAATGAGATACCGAAGATGATGATGATCACATGATAGATACCGATGCCTATGCTGATCACATGACCTACCGATCTCATGAATCACCGATAGTCATGAAAATTGTTTGAATTTCTATTAACTCTTATTTTATTCCAACAGTCATATTTGGTTTATTTAATGAACCTGTGATTAATTAAATTTTTGTTACTGGATATCATGGAACCATAACTTGTCCCTGTAAAAATTTAATCATTCTTTTTTCCAGATCTCAAGGATTAAAAAGAAATATCTGCAATGGAAAAAGTGTGTCAAGAAGAAAGAGAAAAAGACACAAACAAAAGGTGCATGTGAGTAAAGTCCCACGGAACACAAGCAGAACTCAAAGAACACCTGTGAAACCTAGAGAGCTTCAAGATGATCCTTAACCTGGGAAAAACAAACAAAAAGGATGAGTTGTTGTGCCTTACTAGAGATCATATGCACAAGTCTGAATATCTATAGCTGATATGAACAAAGATACTCTGTTTTGTTTCATCCTCACTATAAAGGACTTGAATTCCATCTGAAACATTAAAAAAGAGTCAAGAGCTCATTTGAAATTACATAGAGATTTCTAAACTCTTTTATTTCCTATGTTGTATCTCTTTGCTTAACATCATGAGCAGTGTGTGTGCATCTGTCAATTTTAGATACACACTGACTCCTGAGCTGAACTGGAGGATACTAAATCCTCACACCAAACATTTTACTCCTTCTTGTATCCCACTGTGAATTATGGAAATGGTCGAGTGCAACCTGGACAGTCTGAGAGCTGTTGCTACTATTTTTCCCACATAGAACTGTGGTAGAGGTCTTAGCACCTAGACAGTCCTTGTACTGTTGTTTACGCCAATCCAGGGTGTGGATAAAAGTTTATATAAACTATTTTAGAGGACTAAGTCTTGGCTTGAGACTAAACATCTTGTTTTTACTAATTACTGTGCTTTATGTCTATCTTAATAACTATTTTGATTCTTCCTCTACTATGTAATTTAAATATAAACCTATTTTAAAGTGATAGTTAAACTAGAAAGTGTTTGTATTTACTATAAATAATTAGGTTATTTTCAAAATCTGATCTAATATTCATATTAGATTAACCGAGAACTAATAAATCTTTTGAGAACCTAAATGAACCTTTGTTTTATGAAAAATTCACTACAGTTTAGCTTACTATTCAATTTGGGGAATTTTTAATAATAATATTTTTAACAGAAATTTTTATTGGAACTCAATTCACCTTCTATTGAGTGTCCACTCCGACCAACAATATATACGATTTCAGGTTAGAATTTTTTGGTATCCCCCTTTTCTCATATGTATCCCAAAGTTTCCCTAGAACTTATTTTTTTAATGTATAATTTAGCTCCCTTGGATATTTTCATTACATGTGTGATGTCTTCAAGTCGCCCTCAATTTGTTTTCATTAATTCCCTATATATGGTGTGTCATTTTGGAAAAAATAAAATTTTGAGTGTAATTATGTTTATAAAAAGTAATATTTTGAAAATACAAATTTTAGAAACTCTTTCATTTTCTTTATCACCCTTTCGCTATTTTTTTCTTAAATGTTCAAGTCTTTCCTTTTTAGTAATGATGCATGTTTTAAATGAAGAGGTCAATGAGACATGATTTTTTTAAAAAGAAATATATGAAAAACAAAATTTTAATATATAATGTATTTAAAACATGAAGTAAATGAATCTTTAGTTTTTGAGGGAGTTATGTATGTACTAATTTTACTTGGACATGTATACTACATTTTAATAATCACGGCTAGAATTTATTTCTTATTTTTAGACTCATGTTTAGTTTCTAGATCAGTCTCTATCATAATAGGCAATTTTGAGTTTTGGAATTAGGGATTGACTAATGAGGTAATGTAGATATTTAGATATCATTAGTTTTGGTTTGGTTTTATCTTTATTTTATCCTCAGTGACCTATAAGTTAATATTATTTTACATTGGTCTTATCAGTTATTATTTCCACAACCTAGAGTGTCTATTAAGATAAATCATTATTAATATTTATTGTTGAGGCCCTTGTTTTTTTTCACCACCTCAAGGAGATCTAGAATGAACCTCAAGGATGCCTTGGTCCATCTCGGGTGACCATTTTGGGATGTAATTGGGTTGGTTTATAACATGATATATGAGAGTTTTGAATATTATTTTCCTTGAGGTCATGTCATATCCATAATAAAAATCATTCAATTTTCATAAAAAATAGGATTATTTATGATGATTTAACAATCTTGGTGTGAGTTACGTAGCTACTTATTTTCCCATAATAATACCCAATAAAAAGAACACACCATGTGTGTTAGGGAAAAACAAATTTTTTTTAAAAAATAAAAAAGTTCTATGAACATGTTTTTAAGAAGTTTTTATTTTTATTTAAAAATTAATAAACTAAAAATATATTGAAAATACACCATTTGATGAGTTTACTAAAAAAAGGACTTGAATTTGGTGTCCCAACCCCGTAATAGTCACTTATAGATTACCTAAATAGAATATTTCAAATTTTCATAATGATTATAGTGGATGTGTGGGGTCTATTCTAAGAGAAACCATTAGTAGTGTTGAATGTGAATTCCATAGATAATTATTTTAAGTTTCAATTTCTATTTCAAGAATACATTATGATTTAACTAACCATAAATTACATATCTAAATGATTTATGTTACCAAAAATAGAAATAATTAAACTAGGATTATAACTTATGAAAAAATACTTTTTGAGGTTATAGACTTCAATGTGTTTCACTAGGATTGATATATCTTATGTGTGATGTTGTTCATAATAATTTTCATAACTTGACACTATATTTGAAAGCTTCTTGGTCTGGTAGTTTTTGACTCTGTCCTTAAAAATAAACTTCTTGGGTATAAAAATCATCTTTAGATACTTTTATAAAATAAAACACATGGTGAATACCATTACACCTAATTATCATAGGAATATTCTTTGTATTTTTTTTTTGCAGATCCTTGGATATAATATTATCAAACTGATACAACATATCCGATGAATGTATGAGAGAATACAAGAATAAATTTCGAAATAAATATATGAAAAAACAGATAGAACAATTACAATTTAATTACCCAAACACATTTCCATCACCCTTTACAACCCCAATATAGAGGAAAAAATTTGACATAGATGATGTAAATGTAAAAGACTCCACTTACCACTGGGGATCATTACAAAATAGAGATAGAGAATAAACACAATTCACCTCCTAAAATATATTCTAAAACTCCCCTCCAAATAAGTTTCATGATCTCCCCCCCTCTAATATAAATATTTAGAATTATTCCTCCCTCTAAAAGATGGTCAGAGAAAATTAATTAGGTGAACCTAGTGTTATGGGATAATTGAGGTCATAATCTGAGGTCAAAATCATAATTTAGTAGGTTTAGGAAAAGTTAGTGGCTATCTATTTAGGGTTGTATAGTTGAGTATCATGGTTTGATAAACAATTCCCCAACCTTATGACTCACTCTATTCACTAATATTTGAGGCACACAATTTTTAAGTGAATCCACATGGTTTGGAAAACTATTAAGAGATCATGAGAAATTGATATATCCTTTATGATTTAATTATTCAATGTTATGAGGTGATACTTTGTTATTTTTTTTAAAAAATAGATGAAATTTACTCTTGATTTTAGTTCCACATGGTTTCTTCGTATGGGGTGCATAGATTTTGAGTTTTAGTAGAAACCATGCGTAGTGATAAATGAGCCCAAAGGAATCAATTTTTTCTCTAAAAAATCTAGATAATCCAACCCCAAATATTCCTTCATTGGTTTCCAATTTATGTACAATCAAAAGATATTGTAATAATGAATTCTTGATATAAAAAAATCACATTTTTAATGAGAAATCTTACGTAAAATAGGGTTATGTACAAAAGTGAATCTACTACCTCTAGGATTACATACTAAAATAAGACTTTATAAACCATAATACAAGATATATAAATCAATATAATTAAAATATTTCATTCTCAATTAAATAACTGTGGTTTCTATAGATTTAACTAGCATTTACCTACCTTAAGAGGAACACTTCAGTCACCCCACTAGCCATTTTCTTAAAAAATTACTTTCTAACTACTTTAAATCCTACTTATGACTTTAGAAAATATATTTAATGTAATTAATAGTTCTCAAATTTTTTGATTTAGGTGATTCTATTAAAATATGACTATCTAAGCTCTTTAAGTAGTAACCTCAACCATCCTTTTCAATTTATGATATAAATAACTCACTCATATCTTCCATAATTCTCCAACACGTATTGAATTTTTTCTATCATCAAATAAACATTATATATTAACATGAAATGAAATATATACACGATCTCTTAAAATATCATCCTTTTTATTAGTTGTAATTTACATTAATCCACCATTTTCATACACGACTCATTTATTATCCCCCCTTATTGAAAATAAATGAAAAGAAAAATGTAGGTGATAAACCTCACACACTAACTCTTTATTATCTGGGATAAAAAAATATTTCAACACAACTTCTTCAACTTATTAGATATTAATTTCATCCTAATTCACTTATGCGGGAGGGATGGAACCACACAAAACTTTTCCAAGATATTTTATTAAATTTACCATAAGTATGTGTAAGAAATACCAATGTTGAAAATAGGATAGTCTTCACCAGGACATCCATAACATCCATATATTCCCATTCATGTGATAACACTAACAATTTCTCACTTTGGGGCCATTTCAAATATATTTATAAATAAATATAAATACTAAATTCATCTTAACAAACACATAAAAAATCCTTTTTCCAAGAATAAAATGGCTCTTTCTTCTAGCCTTTTCATTAACCAACACTCCCCCATTATAAACACATTTATTTAAAAAAGGGAAGAAAGTTTAATTGGTATGAATTATATTCAGAATTATTTAATATTTCAAGATAATTAAATATATCATGAATAAAAACACATTGGTAACTTTTAATCTTGTCGCCCCTAAGCGATGCACTCACATAATTTTATTTATGGTTTTTTATATATATTCTAGGATGATGATTTTATCTTATTGTCCAATGATGATAACCTTATTACACTCTCCCTATATTTTAATTTACTTAATTTTCTTACATTTTATAATATATAAACACATAATATAGAATAAGGATGGTTGGTTCTGGTAATTGTTTTAAGAATAAGTATAAATCTTGATAGTTTCCCTATAACTAAAGGATTCTATTTATTTAATCTAATTCCCTATGTGGGACATAAATTTTAATTTGAGAAAAGAATTCACATTCATCATCATATGACCATATTTTTTTATATTGTTAGTATTGTAATGAAATTTTTTTAATGATAAAAACGTCTCTACATATCGCATAGATTACCTTGATCTTATATTTATACTTATTTATGATAACTTTCTTATGCATCCCTAAACTAATTACTTTTACTTATACTATATTATACAGTTTTAAATTTAATTATTGTATTATTCCTTGATTTTACTATATATATTATCTTCCATGAGGACTTCATAGCGAAATATTTATTCATTTTGATATTGTTTCTTTTTATCATAAAATTTCTCCTTTACTTGTTCGTAAGGACCCCCTTGCCTCATATTGCATCCAAGCGAAATGTTGAACCTAAAATTATTGGATTTATACCCAAATCCTCTATAGAACCCACAATATTATTTCAAGATTAATCTTTCTAAAAAATTAGTGAGTTTGTATTTTATAAACTGATTTTTGTCTTGGTGTCTTTTAAACATTATTTAGACTTATTCTTGAGGAGTATCCCTTCCTTACCAATTTCAATATTCCATGATATTAGAGTACATTTATAAAATAATTATCTATCTCGAACATCTTTTGATTATATTTTTGAATCTCTAAAATTGAATCAAACATATTAAGTATCTCTTCCTAATTTAGAAATAATTATACCATTTTTGGGGGATAGGCTTCTCAACATTCCTAGCTAATTTTATTTGAATATAAATAGAACTAAAATATTATTCTACATGTTATTAATGTTTATTTGGGGTTTATAACTCCTTGATTATACCTCATTAAGTTCTTCTTCCATGATTTCTAGATTTTCAATGTTATCTTATGACATTTTATCTTATTCCATAAGTTTAAACTTATGAAATTTAAGACCTATATGATATCACTCTATTCTAAAAATGTAATTATTTCTCATTTTACAATAATGTTTTCTTTATTATCTAGTAATTATGACCATGCGAGGTCCCTAGTGACACTCTCAACATATATATAGTATATCCTTTGTCTTCCTCATTATCAGTACTCTAATATTATTTATGTCTTCCAACCATAACATTTAAGGATATACAATTTTTATAGATTCCATGATCATATAAATCACTAAATATTTATGAATTATCATTTTCTTTCCTGATCATAAATTTTATTCTATACCTTATTGAGAACATATTTTTCTTACCATATTTATGTTTACTTATTTTTCTAGATCATATTTTAGAAATTTAATATTTTTTTATTACTTTCTGGTTTATAAACATTCTTCTTCTATGGATAGTGAATAAAAAATTCTCAATACCTCCATAACTAAATAATTTAAAAGGAAACATACGTTTGTATTTTTCTTTTTCCACTATTAATTTTATAAGAGATATAATACATGACCCCGTTATGACCATCAACCCTTTATTCATAATATTCTTCAAACACATTAGAATTTCCAAATGGCTTATCTATATTATCCTCCTGTTTTTGTTTTTTATGTATTTGAATAACATTTATTCATTTGATTCATTTTTAATATTGAGGAATTTCTCATCTTGTAATTGAGTAGTATAGTATGTAACTCATCAAGTAAAAAGTCCAAAATCTCGTTCAAGGTACATATCTTTAGATAAAATATATCATGGAAGTTACATATCATCTGTTTGATGAGATTTTAATCTTACAATTCCTCTTCAAATCACCTAATGTGACTACTAATTCCATTTACCCTGATAAAATAATCATCAATTCTTTAATAATAATAAATAATCATGTCCTAAAAGGTTTCATTATGAAGATATAGTTTGGATTCCTTAATCCTCATATTTACTACATATATATTATACATATTTTCCAACATCTAATTAGAGGTTTTATGTTTCATTATATTAGTGTATAATTTATTAGATATATATGAAAGGATGAAATTTATAGATTTCCCATATTCTTCATGATTTCCATTGTCATCATATGTCATGGGTGTATCTATTTTATATAGAGTAAATTCAACCATTACACCATCACTAACCTCAATAGCTTGTGATAATAAATATGTAAGTATCCAATTCTTATATCCCTTAATTGTTTCCATAAATAATAGTAAATCCTCGATAGATAAAAGAAGTAATATCCTCCCTGTTTTTACCACAATTATATAATTAATAGGTGTTATTTTTTTTATACAACTTGTAATTCCCAAAGCTAGGGAGATCAATGAGAGGGGGAGTGTTTGAATTAGTAATCCCATTTTATTTAGTTAATATTTCTTCTTAATTCAAAATTTATAGCTAATAAAATCTTTGATATACTCATATTATTGTCACTCAAAATCACTTGAACATTTAGTATTTAAAATGAATATGAAAACAATGTTTACTGTGTTCTACCTTCAATGCCTAATCCTTTTTGTTTTATGTTTGTCTTTTTAGGAAAAATTTCCCCACTATTAATCACTTGACTATGAACACAGTTTATCTTTGGAAGATTGTAATAAGTAATATTTATAAATACCCAAAATTTGATCACTTGAAATATTTGGTCTTCAATTGAACACATAAAATGCATTGTGATGGGTTATTTATACTAAGTTCTCTCTATTAATATTTCTCTATAAAAAAAAGCTTTTATCACCATCCACCTGGGAACTTTATATTTAATCTCAATAGTTCATCAAGGGTTCTTCAAAATTACTCCTTTGAATAGTCCTTTAACTGTTTCTTTAATTGAATAAAGTAAACCATATCATCCTTTAACTATGCCCATAATATCTTATTAAGGATTGATTCATATTGATCAATGTTCTTCTAATGATGAAATGTCACAGATAGAAGGAATGGACTCATATTTCTCACTTTGTTCTCTATTTCAACATTGAAATATTATTACTTCCCCTCTCCTCCTTCATTAATTCATAGGAAATTCTTGAATGTGATCAAGTTACTTTTCTTCTCCTTCTTCTATGTACAAGTGTTCCTAAATATCATCTATTTTATTTTTATTTTTATACATACAAAATTTGAAATAGAATAATTTTTGGGTTCCCACTCACCACTTCATTATCTTCACCATAAAATTTATATTCAAAAAGTTCATAAGGTTTTGATGAGTATTGATTTCATAATATTTAAAATTTTATCCTCTTTAAATATCATTTGGCTATTCTCATCTTTAAATATATTCAAAACTCTCATTAAAATCATGTCAAGGATTTCAAATATTCCTTAAGCCTTATCTTTAAATATACCACATAATATTTTAATATCTTGATATTTTTTCATTAAAAAAATACATAGCATTCAAAATTATTTTACTTCATCCACAAGTGTTGCACATTTAATTTTATTACATGGAGATACTTTGTGTTGTGGAATTTTCCATTAACAGATTTTGACACCTACCTAAACATACTAGATTTTGTCCTCAAATAGTTCTTATTTTCATCCTAAATCACTATCACATTCATAATAAATATTTTTTAATCTATGAATATTATCCCAATGAATTTTATGATTTTATTATCCTTTTCACCATAATCAAAAATTCTAGAAACTCGTAATTTTTTAGATTACCATATGAATTTTAATGTTATATGATCTTGTGAATTCATATAACCAGATTAGGAGTGACTCTTCTTTATATGACTTTAATTTCATACAGTTTCCAATTCATATGATAGATCAAATTCATACCATCATGATAAAGTAATATGATGATGTTTGATGATAAAACTCAAATTAATATAGTTGGCTCAAGTTATTATAGTAAATTCGCAAAATAAGTCAAATTATGACATTAAATTCATATTCAAATGTATCATTCTCAAGTTTAGAAGTTATAAAATCTATGACATTTCTATTTTTTAGCTTCAACTCTAAATTACTAACATTCTTTAAATAAAATTGAGATATATTATAGGTGACTCCAGCCATTATTAGTAAATTCATATCATCTTAAAATACCAATGGGAATTTATCAAGACTTCGTAATCATCTTCTGTACTAATCCAAAATTCTTACAATATACAAATATTCAAGGTAGAGTATTTAAATAAACCCCACTACCTATAGGATTCTATCCTACCTTTATCATTTTTAAAAAATCATCCATGTAATTTAAATAACTATAATTAGTATATTTAATTCTTAATCACTCAAGTATGTTTTATCATATATAAATAGAATTACATTCCATTAATAGTGTAACTTACATCTCCTCACTATAATAATTATTGTATTTTTACTTGAGAACTACTGTTGAAAGTACTTATGACTAAAACACATGAATTTAACATAAATAAAAGTTCTCTAGTCTTTATTTGTAGGAGATGATACTTGAATTTTTTTCATCCCTACTCTTATGTCTCCATCCTTAATCTTCATTTATTACTCATGATATTAGTATCTCACTCATATATTCCTAACCTCTCCAATACAAATTATAATTTTCCTATAATCATAGAAACCTTTTTTATTTATAATTAATGAAATTTAAATTACGCATCTCTTAGTCGTGATGAGGAAGAAGATTATCACATAAGATTCACTAAGGAAAAAATCCATCAAATAAATTTTTTATTGAAAATAAATAGGAAATAATTTCTCAAAATTTAAAAGGATTAATTATGTTCCAGTGGAAATTGATGGAACTGGAGATGAAGAAGACATTGATACTTTTAGTGATGAAGTTAGTGATAAACTACTCATTGATAAAGATAATGACAAAAATATCTGTAGTGATTAAATTATTTCTTAATGTGAGTAATAATAAATCGATATATAATTTATGCTGGAGTTATGTTTGAAATATTTTCTCTCAAAGATCTATAAATTGGAGAATGAGATTATAAAATTGAAGATAGTTCATTAATCAGTTAAAGATGAGGAATATTCCCTAAAAAAAATTACTAATGGAAAATAATGATATAAAGAATATTAAAGATGATGATAACACTATTAAAATTAATAAAAAAATCATTATTAAAGGATAAGGATAATGGAATTAACCATATTAAATAAAAACATTCCACATTTGATGAAGAACTGAATAATTGTGAATCCATTTTTCATAATTATAGTTTAGAAATTTTATAATGTCCATAGAAGTGCGAGGATTAAAAATACCAAAATAATACCCTTCAAAATGAGGAATAAATTTGGTAAATTTTAATTTAGATCCAGTGAAAAATAATATTATCAAGAAGACTATGTTTCTAGTAAAATATGGTGATCCTCAGAAATCAATAATTTTTGGGAACACATTCCTGAAGGTAAACACCCCTATAGATAGTGAATCAAAAAAATTTAAGAAGAATAATAATATAAATAAGTGTATATATTTATTTTTTAGTTATTATTTTATAAAAAATTATAAGATATTTGTGAGTCAATTAAGTAAAGAAGATATGCATCAAATTATAGAAAACATGATTTTTAAAAAGGCATGCATGATTTTTATGAATTAATTTTTATGTTTTGGATGCTTCATGAATATGAAAAATATGTGATCATTTTATTAAAAATATCATAACATTCATAAGAGTCATGGAATAAAATTTTATAACTGTATTTATGCCTCTAAAATAAAGGATGTTCAAAAATAGATAACTTGTTTTAGATATAAAACATGGAACATGTTTTATGTTATTAAAGAAATATTTAGAAAATGTGACAAGAACTTTCACCATGAAAATGAATGCCACAAATTTATACTATCCCAATTGTATAATAGTTACAATACTAAATAACCTATAACAAATAAGATAAAATATATGAAGAAATCCTTATTTTTGGAAGTGGAATATAAGGCATAAAAAGTATACAATCCAGGGATTCAAGATTATAAATTTTCCTCTAAAATTAAAGGATTATAAAACTTGAGAAAAATACTGAAAATATTAAATAATGCCTAGTGAATTTTATAAATTATGGGTCACTCAAAATCAAAGAAAATAGTTTTATAGTTTTTGTGAATGAAAAGTTGAAATAAAAAACAAATTATATATTTGTGGATTAAAACAAAATATTTTGAGTGTTTTTATATTTTTATTATGGAAAAAAAATTATTGTGTAAGGATATATTCCTAGAAAATATCCTTAAATGTAACACCCTGAAATTCAAAAGTAAAAAAGTTTCATTCAATAGCATGCATGGCACGCATCACCAAGCACGTAAGGGAATATAATATCTCAAGAATAAAAATATATTTACTATTTTAAATAAATTCAATATATTATATATATTTAAATTCATGAAACACTAAGTTAACATGTGTTACATGCAATAACAACCTTGTTTTATAGAATGCATTACATGCAAAACTGAGTTTTACCAAATGATAATATATTATTAAATACTATTATTTAATGTGTTAAGATATAACATAGCTATTAAACTTGTAGTTATGAATAATATTAACTAAATTATCAAAATATATGGTTTAAAAAAATAGATAACTAATTAAATGGCTACAAATTAATTAGTAATGAATATAAGAGGAAATTAAAAAATAAAGGGAATATTTTATTGAAAACAATTTTTATACTCACAAAGATGTTTTACCCTAATAAATTAAATTAATTACCATTAGTGAGTGATATTAATATAATATATAATATATATTCAATAAAATATTTTTTATATTCATATCAAATATTTGATAGGATCAAGATAAGACTAAACCTAATAATATACATAAATACCTATAATTTTATTGAGCCACTTTTACCACCATTTAATTGAGGACCTATTAAAAATAAATTTTTTTCCAGTTTATATATTTACCATGTCAGAATAAACTTTATTATTTACATAGAAAAATAAATAATACTTTAGGGTAAACTTTCGGTAAATTTTTAGGATGTTTCATTTTTTAATGAATTGTAAAAAATACTAAAATTTAATTTAAAACTAATTTTTCATCTAAATCATTTAAAAGGATATATTATATTTTAAAAAACATTAAATTTTTAATAAGATACTATTTTTACCAATTAATATAATTAAGGTCCTTGAAATTAATTTCACATTGAAATTGAATATAAAAACTAAGCCAAATTTTGGATATTTTTACTTTAAAAACCTCTATTGTTGTCCTGTCTGTGGGTTTAAATTTAAATTAATTTCTTCCACTTATGTTATTTGAATATGGAAAAATAGATTCCATATTTAAAATCATAAAATTTTATAATTTATAATATGTTAAACTTTTTTTACTAAAATTATTAGTGAAAGTGAATAAAATTAATTAAGATGATTAAGGTAAAATTAACCTTAATGAGGGACTAAACCATAATATTAAGGGCCTAAATGACCTAGAAATGTGTCAAAAAGTTATTATATGGTCATATATAGACCATATAATACCTTGTATCCAAAGTTTTGTTCTTATTGGATCCATATAAATTGTGGAAAATGTGTATGGAATTCCTTTTTCAAAATATTACAAGAGTTTCACTCCTCCACCATAAAAGGAATCCTCTCCTCCCACTTCCTCAAACCTATAAACCAAAATTGGCTCAAAAAATATCAACCCAAAAGTATCTTTAACATCCCTCCCCTCAAACTAGAATTCTCAACTTATTCAAAAATAAATCCAAGGAGTACCTTTCATGAAAACCAAAAGGAGTTACCAGATTAAGAGGTAAAATATTTCCTTAAGCTTTTTAGTTTTACTTACATTCTCCTGTCCCTCAACTCTTCAAATTAATTTATTTTTAAAACAAAAAAAAGTTTAAAAATTATAATAGGATTTTTTTTCATTCTATGTTTTCTACATGTACTTACACACACTTCCATCTAATGGGTTACGAACATATTGTTTACATGTATGGCAAACTGTCACCTAATGAAACAATGATTGTTCGTTTTTCTTTTACCACCTATAATGGATGAAATTATGAGGTAAAATTTATTTATATATGTTATATATGGAATTTATTATGTCTTTAATATTCTATAATTCTTTTAAAACACATATATTATAACATCCATTTTGTTTAAATATGATAAAATTGTTTATGGAAGTGTGGACTATCAGCCACTAAAAGTGATATAATTCATTAACAATATACATGGAATGTATAAAGAATGATTTAATTAAAAATATGAAAAATATAACATATATATGATATTTATGACATAATTAAATTTATATAAATATAATATATATCAATTTTTTGTCACCCTTCCACACACATAAAAAGTGATATCGTCGTTTGTGGATGTGTGGACTATTTCCTCCCCATCACAATGTGATTCCATTTAAATCACAAGAATTATATATATAAGAATAAATGATTAAATAAAATTGTATTTATAGTATAATGATCAAGATGTAAATACAAATTGTTAGTTACATTCTTTCCATAATGATCTTTGAAAAATGGGAATGTTACTCAAGCGTACGTACAACCTACTGTCTCCATGATAGTAGTGTTGGTTCATTTTTAATAACCATATTTAATTATTGTATTTTAAAGTAAAATTGATGTACTAATATGATAATTGTTTAATTATTGTTATTATTTATATTTTATATATTTACCCTTTTGACCATAGTTTACCTACCCAATTTTGTTTGACACATAAACCAACTTGTTTAAAAAAATGGATGAAAACATAGTTGATTAAGTAGTTGTTTACAACCTGTTAGTAAGTGAAATAAAAGTAAAAATTAAAATTAAAATTTTTATCAATAAATTAAATTACTAACATAATTTTATTTTCATTAATATAAAGAAACACGATACAAATCAAATGCAAGGTATAGGATTTTTCATCTCAATTTTTACAACTGTGAGATAAATTTCATGTTCACAACTTACTTATTTTTACGGTGTACCAACTGAATATTTTTATATATTATATCATGAAATAATGTATCATAATTGTATTTATAGCCTTCAATTAGTAATATTACTTCATGAGGTTTATTATTTAAAATATTTCAATGTGGTATGGGATACTTATGAATGTTTAATGAATATTTTCTTCAATAATAACTTTAATGATATTTCAATGGTATTTACATTATAATAAATTGTATAAAATTATTCAATAAAACATTTAATTTTTAGATCCTAAATTTATTCATGACCTTTTTCAATTATTAGTTCCATGTTTCCAGTCTTTTTTACTCAAAATTTTTTTCAGAAAACCCGAGTTTATTTCTATATTTAGTCATAGATCCTATTTTCTTCTAAAAACATGTTTTATTAAAAAAATAAACTTTTTTCTAAAATTATTTGGTAAAGAAATATTTACCCTTCATTCTTTTACAAAATTTTTAAAATTAATATTTTTACCTCTGTCTAAATAAGGAATTTCTCTAACCTTTTACCATGCAAAATGAATCTTCTTTTTTACCTCATACCGGTTATATGGATTTACCTCCTATAATTTTTTTAAAGCTTTATTTTCTTGATTAAAAAGTTTCTTTTTAAATAAAATATGTTTAAAAGTGAAATTCAATGAAAATATTTTTCAAAAGGTTTTTCAAAAGAAAAGGATACATTCCTCAAGAATGTGTTTAAAATACATTTTAAAAGTATTTATGTTCATAAAAAACAACAACCCTTTAATATACTTTACCTGGGATAAGTTGTATTGATACCATCCTATTTCCTCTTATAGATGGTTTATGATTTTTTTGACCAAAGACAGTATTCACATTTACTTCCTTGATTCCTTTTATCTCTCTTCAAATTTTCAATCTCTTGTGATCATCAAACATTTAATATTCTTCTAAATTATCCATTTCATTTATCATGTATATTAATATTACATAAATTATATAATATTTATAATATGGTTTCTATTTTGAATGTTATTTGATTATTTTGAGAAATATTGATAATTCTGTATTATTTTTTCAAAATCGATCTATGATAAGGCATATTATTTATTTTGATAATTTGAAATGATAAATTATTTAGAAAGAAAATGGTGGGAGAAGCCTAAACTTTATATATCTCCTCGACACATCGACACATTATCATTAGAAAAGTAATTTGTGAAAATTTAATGGGGTTTTATATTTAGTTTTATCCATCTTGTGAAAGGTATTTACTATATAGGTTTTCATAAGCATTAGACAAGATGTCCAATAATTTTGAATTTCCCACATTTAGTTTTAGTTATTATTAATACATGATGTTTTTCATCAACATATCTATAGATACATTTTATTTTCATTTCATTGACTCAATGTCATGTGTTTCAGTTTCTTACCATACCATATTTATTTTTCCTTATCTTGTTAGTTGAATGGTATGTGTTTCTAACTATTACCTTACCATATTTATTATTCACATCATTCCCTTTTTATTGATTATATGGTATGTGAGTTCAGTTATTTATGATTTTATAATTATTATTATCATTGATTCATTATTGATTATATTATAATTTAACCTTACTAATTATTTGATATCACCCTTATTATGTTTCCTTCCATATGAATCTAAGAATATTACTATAAATTATATGCATGGATATACTAAATGGAATAAAATTAATCTCAAATTTCTTTACAAGAAAAATTATGTTTTAATTATATTATTAATTTATAATATAAGAATAATTTATGTTTTTGTTTCACTAAGACTACAAAAATCTCAGCCCTTTGAGATTAGATTTATTTAAATAATTCCAATATAATTGATTGTAGATGTTGGCTCCAGGCTATCTAGGGTTAAGTTGCAAGAGTTGGTGAGAAATGAAGTTTAGTAGCAACATTGGGAAATGGATTTAGGAAAAAATAGATTATAACACATAACTGTATGAGAGATTTTGAATATTAGTATAGAAGAACAAAATAGAATTTGGGTAAAATTGAGAATTTGTGGGTATTCCTAGAAATACATCCATGTATGGATACTAAAAGTGGATGTGGTTCTAGAAACAAATGTAAATAGGAGTAAAAAATTGTACTAGGTGTGTTGGGATTCACTCAACATAACCTTGTACACAAAATTGGGCCTTACTAGGCACCTGGTTTGACACTCCTAAGGGATATTCTCAGGATTACTCACAATTTAATTAAAAACCATTATAAAATATTTGAATAGATAATGAAAATAAAAAATCTATGTTAAACCTAATGTTTTAAGGATTTAAGATAAGGTTTTATAGTTATAAATCCTTAAAATGTTGTTTTGGATAATCCTTAGACCAAGGAACGACCTATGTGGAAATAAATGGATAAATTATTTATGTATTGTGGTGGTATTGAAAACCATAGTGAAAATGATATTTACTGATTAACCTTATTTCAAGGTTTCCCAACATATTTATTTTTGTAAATTATATTAATTTTATTTTTTAAAACTATAACCAATATGTTGGCTGATAACCAATCATTTCTGGAATGTCCATGGGTCATGAACCCATGACCAAAGTATGATAAGGTTTTGAGGAAAATATAACCTAAGTAATTTCCTGGTAAATATGACAAAGATTTCAATTGAACAATTTTATGAATAAATCTCAATGATGAACCATCATTGTACTGTTATAGGTTTAGAGATTAATTCATTAACCATGTTGAATTTGGAGAATAGTTAGAAACAAATAGTAATACCTTTCTCTCTTTTATAGGCCTTATGACCCATAAAAAGTTTCTTTTAGTGCTTTAGGAATCAATGTTAATTTTTTTATACAAATTTCATGATATACGGTATGAATTAGAATTTTATTAAAGCACAAAAAATAAAAAATAATTTACATGAAATAAAATGTAACGTCCCGGACCCGGGTGCCACGCAACGGGTGCCCCGAGCCCGGTTCGCCATGTGACCTGAAGCGCATTTCCCCAAATGCCAGAGGCTGCCGACTAGCATGGAGGGCCCAGGTCTAATAGTGGGGAAACTATGCCCTCATTTGTCAATGTGTAGCACAACGGAATACCAAATAAACATACAACAAACAGCGGAATCAGTAAACCATACCCAGCGGAAATAAACTAAAACAGTGGATATAACCAACATTATATATAAATGATGATGCTACATGTTTCAGGTTCTAAGAAAACAACCAGAACATGTTATACATCAATACAGTACATCAGAAAACAAAGTACAACAAAACAAGCAAAACAGCTAGCAGCAACATCGCGGGCCTAGGCTCGATCCCATGCCCTCCTACTCCTCAGCAGCATTCAAGTACCTATATAGGGACTCTTTCCCTATCTACACCTGCATCAACGTAATCTGTTTGGGCTGAAAATTGTGACCCAAATAGGGTGTGAGAAATATATCTCAGTAGGAACCCACCAAAGGCCCGTTCCCAACTGCGTGTAAGCATGAAAAAACCGTGTGCAGTAGTAAAATGCAATAAAGTAAGCGGTACTCAAAAGTAACTAATTACCAGTTATATTTCCATTTTCTTATACACTTAATCCATTTAAATATTAGAAACCACCACAGTACATTTCTAAGTAAACAGTCCACGTCCTCAGACAAACAAAACCTTACCCTCAGGTATAACCCTCAAGCGTAACAGAAATTGCCCTTAGGCATAGGAAGTGTCGCCCTCAGGCATAGAAGTCAAGCTCTCAGGAATGAAAGGTTTCCCTCAGGCAAAATACTACTGCCCTCGGGCTAAATTGTGCAGTTCCCTCAAGCTAATCACAACAACTCCCTCAGGCCAAAAAAAAACAACGCCCTCAGGCTAAACAGGTAACCGGGCCATGTCCAATAGGTAAACAAGCAGTAACAAGCAATTCCTCTCAAGGAAATTCTACAATCACTACTTTAAAGGCATACCCTCGGGTATCCTGTCCAAACGGCTAAAAAGTGAAACACACCCCAGGGTGGTTCCGGATCCAAGCAACGATCTCAACCAGCATTTTATTATCACAATTTAATCACCTATGCAATTCTAGGCATTAAACATAGCAACATCCTCATCCACACGACACCCCAACATGGGTTCGTGGCACAAAAACGCACAAAACACACAGCAGTTAGAAAACTAAACACAAAGCCACCTACCTTATATATCAACGAACGCTATACCCGAACGTGGAATCTAGAAACGCCCAAGAACGACCTAGATCTGATGAAGAACAAAACCCATTCAAACTTAAATAACTTACGTTGGGAGAAGAATTGGAAAGAACAGTACCAGGATAGGAGAGGGCTTACCCGTGCGGTTCCAACGAGATCGTCTGAAGCCGAATCGGATTCCAGACGAACGCCCAGTGGATCTTCAAAGATCTGGCCTCCTCCTTTGGCTCCAAAATGGCTCAAGTGCCTCCTATGCCAAATGAGGAGGCTACTGCCTATTTTAAGCCAAAAAAACAAAGTACATGGCGTGTACTTCTGAGTACACGATGTGTACTCCTTTCATTTCACTGTTCATTTGGCGGCACCGCCACACTGTCCATCAGTCGACATGAGTACACGACATGTACTCTCGAGTAAACGGCGTGTAAAGTCGCCCAGCTGGCGGTGACTCCACCACCTTACTATTCAAGCTTTCCGACTCACTACACGACGTGTAAGGTACCACTACACGGTGTGTAGTAGGTTTCTACACCCTTCGTCGCCGGTATGGCTACACGCCCCGTGTACTCATCCAAACACGGACAAAAGTACATGGTGTGTGGAAAAATTACACGGCGTGTAGTTCCAATATTTAGGATTTTTCCCCATTTTCCATATTTTCTCAAAATCACTTACGGAGAAGGAAAAGAAAAATCTCGTACCTCTAAAACAATAACTGGGTTCTTATATAAAAAAATATCTTTTAAGTAAATTTCCTTACATTCTTAGGTAGTAAATAAATTTATCAACATGAGGAAAATGATCTCAACAAAAAAATGTTGTCGTAATACCTTAATTTTTAATAAACTTATGGTCTTGTAAATCATCGTAGATTTATGGATTTGAGGCTATCAACTTTATATTAATTATTAATTTTTATTTATTTATGAGATCAATAACTCCCAATAAATAATTACACTTTTCCTCCAAATGTGTATCTACACTTGCCAATAATAGTCTCATAGTTAGATATCTAAATATATTTTAGTCCATGTAACATTTTGACTTTCCATTCTATCTCTTATAGGGCATGTTTTTAGAACTGTTCTCATGATGTGGGATTTCAAAAATAGTAATAATCAAAAATATATTAACAATATGGAGTTTTAATTATGAGTATTCAATTTAATTAAGGTGGGGAGAATATAACACCCTGAAATTATAATGTAAAACTTTTCATTAGATAGTGTTCTTGACACACAAAACCAAACACATTAGGGAATATAATATCTCAATAAATAAATATAATTTTTAATATTTTAAATAGATTAAATATATTATATATATTATAATTCATAAACACTTAGTTATTGTGCATTAAATGCAAGATATTTTTTCTTTGATAGCTTTGATTACATGCAAGACCGAGTTTTACCGAACAACAATATAGAATTTAATATTATTATTTATTATATTAAGATATAGTATAGCTGTTAAATTAGTAGTTATGAATATAATTAAATAAATTATGAAAATATACTATTTACAGAGATATAAAATTAATTAAATGGATACAAATTAATTAGAAATGGATATAAGAGGCAATTGAAAATAAAGGAAACATTTTATAAAAAACTATTTTTATACTAAAAATGATATTTTACTTTAATAAATTAAATTAATTACAATTAGTGAGTGATATTAATGTAATATATATATATATATATATAATTTAGTTAAATAGTTTTTATATTCATCTAATAGATTTGAAAGGAATAAGATAATAACTTCCCTAATATTACAATTAAAAGCCTATAATTTTATAAAGGCATTAAATTTTAATGAAGAACTTATTTTAAATCTAGTTTATGACCATTTTATAAATTTAAAATGTCAAAATAAAATTCATCTTTGAAAAATTAACAATAAAATTATATTAGGGTAAACTTTTTTTTATTTTTCTTTGAAGTTTTATTTTTTAATGAATAGTGAAAATACTGAAATTTAATTCGAAACTGCCTTTCATATAATTTATTTATATGGTTAAATTAAATTTTATATTTTTTATATTTAATAATTAGATCATATTTTTATCAATTAATCCAATTTAGGTCAATGGAACCAATTTTACATTGAAAATGAATATAAGAACATAATAATATTTTGGACGTTTTTAGTTTAGATACTTTCATTATCGTCCCATATGTTGGATTAAATTTAAGTTAATTTCTTCAAAATATATTATTTAAATATATAAAAATATATTAAATATTTTTAATAATAAATTTTTTTAATTTCTAATAATTTAAACTTAGTTTCTGACAAAAAATATTAATGAATGTAATTAAAATTATTTACAATGATTATGGTATAATTAAGCTTTATAAGAGACTAAAACTTATTCTTAAGATATTAAATGACCTATAAACTTGTCAAAAATTCATTTAATGGTTATATTTATACCCTATAATTACTTTTATTTAATTGGGGTCATCATTGGAGTGAATTTCAGTGTGAAAAACATGTATGGTGTTCCATTGTCATAATATTACAAGAATGCCACTCCTCTACTATAAAAAGGCTTCCTCTACTACAACTTCCTCATACCTAAAAAGAAACTTTGGATTGAATAATATATACCAAAATTAATCTAAAACATAGATACCATAAACCTAGAAGTGTCACCTTGTTCAGAAATTAATCCAAGGAATCCCATTGGTGCAAACCAAAAGGAGTTACTCGATTAAGAGGTAACATCATTCCTTAATATTTCAGTTTTAATTCCATTATATAATCACTAAAATATTATAATTAAATTATTTTATAAATAATAGTATCCTAAATATTACTATTATTTTTTTCTATGGTTTCAAACTACACTTACACACGGTTCAATCTAATGGGTAACGAACATATTTTTTACATGTACGTCAAACTACCACCTCAAGAAAATTTGATTGTTCATATTTTATTTACCACCTAACATGTTGGAAATAAGGATGGAAAATATATTTATATCTGTTATATATGATATTTATTATTTCTTTAATCTTTTTTAATTCATTAACAACACATATCTTTTTAATTTCCATTTTGTGTAAATATTATAACATCGTTTGTAGAAGTGTGGACTACCACCCCCTCAAAGCGATTTATTCGTTAACACCATACAAGGAATTTATATAGGATGATTTTAATAAAAACTTATATGAAGTATAAAAAATATATATTATATTATTTATATGATTAAATTTCGGTAAATATAATATATATTAATTTTTTATTACCCTTTCACACTCTTAAAAAGTGAAAACGTCGTTTCTAGATGTGTGGACTACCGCCTCCCGGACACAATGTGATTCCTTTTAAATCAAAATAATCATATATATAAGAATATATTATTAAATAACATTGTATTTATAATATAATTTTAATTATAAAATACCTATGTTACTTACCCTCTTTCTATAAAAATCATTGAGAAATGGGAACATTACCCATGTGTACATATGGCCTACAATCTCAATGATTGTAACGTTGGTTCATTTTTCATAACCATATTTAATTATTAGATTAAAATGTATAATATATATATATGATATTTATTTCATGATTATTATTATGGATATGTTATATAATGAACAATTTGACCGTAGTTGACCTACCAAAGTTGTTTTTGACACATAAACTGAATTTTGTCAAATCAACCAACATAAAAATAATTGATTATATAGTTATTTCGAGTCTGGTAATAAGTGAATTAAAAGTAATAATAAACATCAAAAAAGTTTATAAATCATGTAAATAATCAATATAAGTCTTATATTTAAGAATATAAAGACACACAAGAAAAATTGGATTTAAGGTAAGGGATTTTTCAGCTCTCTTTTTACTTTTGTTAGATATATCATGTTCACTAATCACTTATTTTTTGTGGTGTATCTACTAATAAAACTTATATATTCTATCATAAATTACTTTATATTAATTTTATTGAAAATAATAATTTAATAATATTCCTTCATGATGTTTACGATTTAAATTGTTTCAATCCAGTATGGGACACTTTGGAATGTTTAAAGATTATTTTCCTCAATAATGAATTTAATGATATTTCAATGGTATTTAAATTTGAGGAAATTATATGACCATTGTAAAATAAATCCTTTAATTTTTCTCTCCTTTAGTTAGTCATGACCTTTTATAATTATTAATACCTATTTTCCAACTCTTTGGTAATCCATATATTTTATAAAATGTTTTTAGAAAACCTGTAATTATTTTTCTCTTTAGTTAGAGAACCTGTTTCTTTCTAAAAACCTTATTTTATTAAACTGTTTTCAAAAATATTTTTCATAATATTTGGTTAATAAATTTTTATACTTTTTTTATTTTACCAATGTCATTAATGTAATCTTATTGTCTCTTTCTGAAGAAAGAATTTTTATAGCCTTTTATTATGAAAAAAGGAATATTCCTTTTACGTTATACAACTAATATAAATTAGATTACATCATTTCATTGAAGAATAATTTCCATGTTTAAAAGGATTCCATTTCCATAATTTTTTTTAAAATTTTATTTTCAATGTTTTTTTTTCAAAACAAATGCATATTTTCCTCAATATTTTTTAAATATCTTTTATTAGTATTTCTGTTCATCAACAACAACAACCATTTAATTTACTATTATTTGGATATGTTGTATTCATACCATCCTATTTACTCCTCTGTATGGTTTATGATTTTTTTCCCAAGTATAGTATTCACATTAATTTTCTTGATTCCTTTTAGACCCCTTGAAATATTCAATCATCTATGATCATCATACATTGAATCTTACCCTAAATTATCTATTTCATTTATCATGAATATTACTATTTCCTAAGCCGTATACCATTTTACATATGGTGTCTACTTTGATAGTTATTTTATTATTATTGGAAATATTGATAATTTCATATTCTTTATTCAATATGGATAATTTCTAAGGCATATTATTCATTTTTACTATTCTATATAAGGACTACTTTTTATAAGAAATAACTATTGGAGGTTGGACATCAAATAGATCCTCAATTCATTGACAGGTTCTCGAGAGAAAAATAAGTTACAAAAATTAAAAACATTTCTATCAATAGTTTTAACTATCTTGTAAAAGGTATTGACAGTATAGGTTTTCGTGTTCCTTATACATGATGCCCAATAATTAATCATTTACCTCATTTAGTTTTACTTATTATTTATCCATGAGATTTTTCCTCAACATATCTATAGATACATTTCATTTTTAGTTTAATGAATAAAAGGCATGTGTTTTAGCTTGTTACATTTCTATATTTATTTTTCCTTATCTAGTTATTTTAATTTCATGTGTTTCAAGTTATTATCATTTCATTTTATTTATGCACTTCATTCTCAGTTTGTTTATTATATGGAATGTGAGTTTATTTATTACCCATGTCATAATTATTATTCTCATTAACATTATTTATTCCTTTATACATTAACCTTACTAATTATTTGAGCTCAAAATTATTTTTTTTACTTCCCCATGAATCCAAGAAGTATATTATAAATGATATTCATGGATATACTAGATGGAATAAAGTTATTCTGGAAGTTATTTAGAAAAACAATTATGTTTTAATTATTTTATTAATTTGTTATACAAGACTGATTTATGTATCAATTTTACCAAGACTACAAAACTCTTACACCTTTGGGATTTGATTCCTTATAATCATTCCAATGTAACTAGTAGTAGACATCAGCTTTGGGCTATCTGGTATCACATCACTACATTAAATAAGTGAGAGTGGTGAAAAAATTACATTGAACTAAAGGAATTTTATTTCAAGTGCGAAATGAAGATAATTCATGATATTTAATAGTAAAAGAGGAGAATAATTTGTGGTATTGAATACTTGAATATCTTAGTCAAAAGAATATAAACAATATCATGTGAGGATATATTTTTCTCCACATTACTTCTCTAAAACATTAATGGGAATTTATGTTCTCTACATTCCAATACGGGGATATTTGTAAGACTTCATATAAGAAAATGGAGATTCATTACACAAATTCTTTAGATCTCATTCAATCAAATGTATGTTATCCCAATAGGAAGTAGTAAACAATTGTATATAATTATTTTAATACTTTTTTTATAGAATTCACTTATATCCTGTCGGTTTTTTTATGAAACACAAGTATAAGACCTTAATTATGGTGAAATGTTTTTGAATAATTGAAAAAATAGTATAATTGTGTTCATAGTAAGAACAAAATTAGAAATGGAACTATGTTAAAAATGGGATATTTGAAGATTATCTGGAGAATAATTGAATGAAAGATGAACTAAATGTACTCTAATCATCACAATAAATATTTAACCTAAATAGAAGAAAATTTGTTTTTTGGATATTGATTGAACAATGTTAGATGAGGAAAATACTTCTTCACACTTTTTGATGAAAGATAGTAGTGTAAAAAATTAAAATAAAAACCCATTTTTTACATATACTAAATTCATATTTTTTCTCATATGATATGAATTATAAAAAAATATCAAATATTTTAGTATCTTCATGTGTTTAGGATCCTCTATGTTATCTAGGTTAACGGTTAAAATTTTTTAAAGTTTGAGAATAATGGTGTTTATGGAATATTTTTATGATATCCTCTAAATGGACACGGTTACCACTTTTATAATATGGATATTGAAATTATTATTAAGACTAATAATGTAAATAATATGGAATATTTAGGGAAATAAGTTCTTTTGACGTTGCATGTTCCAAAATTGATGATGATTTTGTTTCTGTAAAACTATCTAATATATATTATATTAATAAAAAATGTTTAGAAAATATTCAGGTTAGAGAGGAATGTTCAGTCATTTCATGTGACTAGGAATAACCCAATTCATCTCATACTATGATAATAAGGAAAGCAAATATCCCAAAAAATATTGCAGATTAATAATCATATGTATAAATATGGATAACTTTGAGAAAAATAATCAATACCTCATTATATTATAATGAAAATGAATGATATGATGTTGAATCCTTGAATGGTAAAGACTGGAAAGTTTTTATGAAATAAAATTTGGATTATATTTAGAAGAAATAGATTCAAGATTTTTCACCCCATCCCAAAGATATTAATTTTTTTGAACAAAGTTTTCATTTAAAACATTAATAAAAATGTAATGTTATGAGAAATAAATTAAAACATGTTTATAAATTATGTTAATAGGATTAAGGAGTAGAAATTAATAATTAATGTGCATTAGTTTAAATACCAAAACTATTAGAAACATTTTAAATACAACTGAACCATCATAATATAATTTTTTCCAGATGGATGTCTTGTCTACATTCTTCAATGGTTAGTTAAAATAGGAGGAACCCATTGATTAACCGTGTCAATTTTTACTTTGAGAAGATGAAATTTTTTTTACAGATTAAATAAGGATTATAAGGGCTGAAACAAGAACTAATATCTTGGTGTTGTAACATTAAAACCTTCTTAAGTAAATTTAATTACAAAAAGGTAAGAGTGGACATCAATCTCTACATTAATGATGACAATATGTATCTATCATTTTTTATTTATGTAGATGAAATTAATTTTTTTTAAATGTTGATGAATATAGTGAAGTATTTTATAATCAAATAAAGATGTTATTTGAAATGTCTATGCTATGTGGGATGAGGTACATTATTGGCAAATAATTTTTCAATAAAGGGATCATTTTACTCTTTCTTAGGAGAAGTATTCTTGGTCAGTTATGAAATGGTTTGGCATCGAGGATTCAAATATGGTTCTAATTAAATATTACTGGGAACTGAGCTATAAAAAATTAGAATGTAAAATATGTATATCCAAGTGAAGTATAAAAGATAATTATAATTATTCTGTAACTAACAACCACAAGTATAGATATTGTTTATGCTCATACACTTCATGACTGATATAAAATTAATATAAAAAGTACCATTTTGGAAATAAAAAAAGGATTCTAATTTATGTTAATGGTAGAATTATTTTTAGTTAGAAATATGAGAATAAATAAAGATTAATCTATTTGGTTACATAGTTGCAGATTGGGTTGGCTGTATTGATTATTAGAGGTCAATATCTAGTAGTGTTTTATTTTTTAGATAATGGTTTGTCTGTTGGAACAAAATAATCCATATATCTATCTCCCTAATAACTATCTAGGAATATAATGTGGACATTACTCATACCACAACCTTATTTATGTAGATAAATACTGAATTTTAAGATATCAGTGTTAAATTATAGATTACAATACTTATTTAGGATGATAATAAACATTTTACAAATCATTCAATGAAATCAGTTCAAAATTGAATATCCAAAAACATTTATATAAAGTATAACTTCATAAAAAATCTATGTAATTAGATAAAATTAATTTAGAGTTTTTACCTATAAGTGGAATTTTTTTGATGAGTTCACCATGTAGTTGAATTAATATAAATTTTAGAATCAGTGGTTAATGTTGGTAGTTTAACCTATCCCCTTAAAATTATATGATGTAGTGCTTAAATCCCATATCTAATCTTTTTATTTTGATTATTATTGAAAAAGGGTGAAAAAAATAAGAAGCAAAAATATATTTATGTTTACTCTATTACTTTATTCATAGAGGGAAAAAAACTTTATTGGGGGAGTAATCCATGGATACATGTTTAATGTTATATGTGAAGGATCACTTAAGGAGATAATATATTTAAAGATAGTTATTAAAAGTGGAGATCTAGAATGGAAAACATATATTTTCACTTGTTCATGTGTGAAATTTTATAATAGTTTGTTAAACTAAATAGAGGAATATATATATACATATATTAAATATTCCTTCTATATTTTTTCATGTTTTAAGATGATCTAATTTCAGGATAATTTATTTATTGAAGAATAGGTGATACCTTCTCATAATAATTTTTAAGTGGAATAGTTACATCAATTTGAATGAATATGACTAGGTTTGATGAAGATATGAATATACATGACTAGTTTTATGGAAAAAATGACATTATTATTAAATGTTTTTTATAAATAAAATTCACCCAAGTGAGAATAGAAATTTTTGAATATGATTTATTTCTAAAAGGATTGATTTTTATAGTGATATGTGTTTCTTGGAAGACCACAAACTCCAAAAGGGGATATTTTTTATTCCATATTCAGTTTTTAATTTGTTAAAATACTTGGGATGAGTATTGAGAAATTTAATTTCCACTAGAACATAAAAAAATATCTAAAGAATTTTCTTTAGAGATATTTTTGTGTGGATATAGTATATTGTATTGGATTTTTTCAACACATTAATAATATTCGACGTCACATGATATAATGTGAGGTGGATTACTTTGGATATTTTGAAGTGTATTTAATAAATATGTAGGTTTTCAGGAATAATTTATATGAAATATAAAAATTGGAGTTAAAACAGAAAAACTAGCTATGTCTTGACTCATTTAAGGGGAATCCATATATTTGAATACTGTGAAAATAAATATAAGGGAACCCACATCATTTACTAATGTCTATATAAAGGGATCGAAATCTATTATTTAGATAAAGGGTTCCAACACCACATATGTAGATTGATGTGAAGGGATATGATCCTCATAAGTCAGTCCATGCCACTTATAGAGATCAAGGTATGAGTGGTGGCCAATGTATGGGGATCCATGTTATGTTGATGTTTGACGTAAGGTGATCCAATATAGGTTCATCGATATAATATTGATTTAATAATGGATATTTATGTATGTTATTTCATATAAGGGTATTAATTATTATCTATATATTTTCACTAAATTTTGAGATTTTATAATTTGTAATAATAATTTTTTACAATGATTCCAATGTTATTCAATGATTATTAGAACATCACAAAATGGTATTTGTGAACCATGTAATAGAATATAAATTTTTTAACTTTAAATATAGAGCTTTTGAAAGGATGAATAAGTATTTATTACTTTAACTATTTAGATTCACTACAATTAGGTTTTTGACTACTCATTGAATTAGAAGATATTAAAAAAAAATAATGACACATTAAAGAGAGAATAATATGTTGATAAAAAATTTAAAAGGGGTTAACAGTTTGAATTTGACTTTTAAATTGAAATTGAAATGTTATGTACTATTTTTTAAAATGATTTAATTAAATAAAATTCTAAAAAAACATTTTATTGTTCATGAAAGTTGTTTAAAAAGAAAATGAAATTGGAATAAGAGAAAGAGTTAATAATAAGAAAGATATATTGAAAATAAAACAGGGAAATTAAGTCTATGTTGTTTTATATTTAGAATATCACCATTTAGGCTGAAAATGATGGTAGTAGAAAAAGTTATTTCATGGTGTGATTTGAATTAATATTAATGAACTACCTTTTTTACATTTAATGTAGAGAATAATAAGAACATACCACACTCAATAACTGGATTAAAATCTATTCGGTGGAAGAATATTAAGTTATTTTCTATTATTCTTATCATTTTTATGTGTGATATGCACTTGTGTGGGGGGTGAACCATTAACTATTATGAGATGTGTAATGTGACTTCAAGGCTAAACATTTCTCTATTGAACCTATAGGATTTTCTACTAGCCATTTTGATCTTAGTAGAATCCACATCACATAATGGATTTTCATTATCATTTTGAGAAGTGTACATTTTAATTCCATATACTCCTTAGGTTCGTGTGATCTTAGAAGTGTGTATGGTAAAAAACATAACTCATATTACCTAGTGGATTTTTTTTAATTAATGCATCAAAATAATTTGGAAAACTGATTCCCCACTCTCTCAGTGTTCTTCTATAGATCTGACATGGTGTTCTATAAGTTTGTTAATGTTGTTTGTTCTAAAATTTTAATGTTTATTTTGTCAAATCATAACAATAAATTTTATTTGTTCAAAGATAACATAAGTTAAAAACATTTCATGGTCCAATTCCCCCTCCCCTTGGTTACTATCTTTTACTTTCTTTTAATAAAAGAGGCATATCCTCTATCTTTAAAAAACATCATGGAGGATATTCATGCATTTACAAAAGTATAAAAACTTTATATCAAATAAATTTTATAAAATAGATATTTATCAGTAATCATTTTTCTATATGATCCTTTTCTATGGTTATAATGACCAATAAGGATATTTTTAATATTATTAATATGATTATGATATTATCATTATATGATATTAAAAATGTTTTACATTTACTAATATCATTTTAATTATAATTTAATTACATTTATAAAACTATCTATGAAATGTGGAAATGAATATGAAATATCATCAATCATGTTGGTGGTATATACCTACCATATCATAAAAAATGATTATATGAAAATTTTAAAAAATAAAAACTAAAAAAATTTTGTTTAAAAATTATACAATAATATAATTATAATACTTATTTAATGATATTATTATGAGAAATTGGTTTTATAGAGGGTAAGAGGAGAACAAAATGGAAAGAGTTAGAATGAGATGTTGTTACTATTTTATTAAGATACCACCTTCAGTATGAAAATTAATCCTTCAACATTTGGTATTTTGGTTTAAAAAAGTATTCACTAACCTAGATTAAAGAGTTTAAAAATATATATTTATTGATATTTGGTAATAGAATTAGTTTTTTCAAGGAGGAGAAATGGGTGTAGGGGGTAGTTTTTATAAATGAATGTGATATGTGTTTTTGAATAAAATATTAAATAAGTTATTATTTTTTAAATGAAAAATAATAACATAGACTTTTTTAACTATGTATAATAAATTATAAACATAAAGACAACAAAATTCTTTATTACCTAATCCACAAATCATATATGTAGTTTTCTTTATTTATTTTCTTTATTAAAAGGTGTCATATTTTTTTCATACATCATTATTCTCCTTTATACATCACAATTTATTAAATTGTTCAAATATACATCATTAACTAATTCTTATATGATGTGTATAATAGTTAAATTTAATTAGAAAAATTAATCTTCAAATTAATTAATTTTAATATTTTTTTGGATTTGGTTCCCTAGAACCAAATTCTAAGTACATGATTATTACATGTATTCAATGTTTTTTATATTAATAATGTTTTTTATCACATTGTGATTGTTTCTCTTCATGGAATATTATGTTATAATTTCCAAATAATATAAATTACATTGAAAGGTCATAGAATCTCCCCACTTTGATGAGAACTTAGAAGTCCTAAAAGAATATTATTGCATTATGGTCTTATAGTCAGATGATATTTTTTGAAAAGTCATTGACAAAACAAGATTTTATTGGTTGGAGGATCACAAGACATTGAGACAACTTCTCTTTGTTTCCTCGATTAGAAATATCTAAGAATGGAGGTTATGTGTATAGACCCGCTATTAGGATATTCACGTTTAATTTTTAATTGAATGTTCCTGCCTAGGATGATTGTATTGATCCTCTAATAGTAATATTATCAATAATGAATAACATAACTCATTTATTTTATTTTATTGAGGAAAATTGTGATGTAATATTTTTATAGTGAGGAAGGATACATTCGGTACATCATGAGTGATAATTCATTTTTGGATAATGTGAAAAAGGACTTATCCCTTCTATCTCTTGAGGGAATTTAAGATTGCAATCACTTTCATGGGGATGGAACACCGTGGATACATCCATGTCAATTGATTTTTGTGGGAAAGCTCATTTACATAAATACAAATAAACATATACAATGTACATAGGTTGATTACATGAGTATAAAACCTAATTTATTATAGGTATCATGATAAAAGGATGATATTACATGTTTAGAATTTTTAGGATCTTGTATGTTGTTTTGATGTTAACTTATTTCTGTATGGGTAAATTCATGTGTTTATAGATTATAACCATGTAATTTAGGGGGATCTACCGATTTCTACTGAGAAATAGGCATAGAGTGTCACACAATAAGTGCATCTATGATCTCGGTCAAATTAAATAATGAATTTAACAAGCTAGAATAAATATTATCTATACTTCATGGATTAATATTTATTTGTGTTCGGTTGATCACCAATATTTAATCAAAATTTATTTAAAATAAAAACTGGGTTAAATAATATTAATATATATTTATTCATATGGTTTGGAGAATATAATATTTATTTTATTTATCAATAAATAATAAAGTGATATTAAATTATTAATTAAATATTCATTATTCATGGTTCAATAAATGTTGTGGAGGATAAGTAGATAAAGTTTAATGGTGTGATAATATTTAATATAAATTATATTTATTTATTATTATTTTATGCACATTTCAGATGAATGATAGTAATGTTTTTATGATTATTATTATATATAGGGTCAAGTAAGAATTAAGGAATTGGAGAGGGGATTATGTGAATGTTTCCAACCCTAGACCATACTTTATAAATATATATTGTATAAATTTCCAAAACAAATTGTGTATAATAGATAGATGGAATATCTCTTAATCCCTATAGAAAGTTAAAGATATATTGAGTGTGTTATATCAACTTAGTTTTTCACTATATCAATATATAATCTTATGTTATTCATCATCATAGAAGAATTAATCTGAAATCAATGATATGTTACCCATGTGATTGAGATTGGATATTCTATCACCCAATAATTATACATTTAAATTCAGATATTGTGGTCCATATTTAGAACACCATTAGTCACATTGTTCACTTGGATTATATAGAAGAATTATAATGCAATTAGATCGAGTAAACTGGTTGATCAACAAAAAAATAATTATGAGTTCAGCTAATTCAAAACCTGATAATAAATTAATTATAAATTATATGTGAATAAGGTCCTCTCATAGTTCCATTATTTAATCAATTTAATTAATATATTAATTTAATTGGTCCTGATGTCATTCATTATGAGAAAAATGATAATTTTTAAATTAATACTTAAAAACTAACTTCATCATGCCATACGTGAACTTTTTTAGCAGTTGAGAATAAAAAATTTATATCAGAGTGGTCACATGGTTAATTTATAATTATATATTAACCCTGGATTTGATGGTACAAATTTTTAAACTCTATTACTTTAGATCTTTTAATTATTGAAATTTAAACATCGTTTTTTATTGTGTTTCTTTATTGTTTCTCACATAACCAATAAATGGGTTAAGATAAAACAAATTTATATCTGATAAATTATATCTACAGATGAAAAAGTTTCTTATCATGTAACACAATATAACAAGATATGTATCCCAATCTATACACCATCTAAACACATATCTTGCTTGTATCTCATGATAATATCATATTAGATCGAAAAAATCAGACCATTGATTTGATCAATCCTATCAACAAATAGATCCAGATAGGATAGCATAATGTTTTACTAACTACACTCCATGTAACATTTTTTACATGGATGGTAGTCTCTATGTATTTATGATAGAGTAAATGGGGTTCCAAATGTTTCCTTTATCTACTACTTGATAAGAGTAATGAAAAATTATGCAGCTATGAGGCCAAAATCTATGTAATATAGCTACACACTATGTATGATGTACACGTATATGATTTTTAACTCACCTAATCCACAACTGTGTGTATTTTAAATATTATAAAGATACCACATTCCCTATAATTAATTACACACAATGTTGTTTGCTATAAATATTGTGCTTAATTTACAAAGAGAGAAAAATTAACTCAATAATTAAACTTAATCACATGTGTTCATGTGTCATTTTTTTATAGTACATGCCATGTACTAGGATTGTTAATTATATAATGAATTAATTTTTATGCTAAATCATAAAACTATAAGTTTTGGATGGTCATTACATATACTACACTCTATACTCGTCAAAATCAACACATGTAGTGTAAATCACATGTGTTATGTGTGTCATTGGTTTAATAGTATATGACATGTCCTATGATTATTGATTATATATTGAATTAATTTTTTATATATATAGTTTCACCCATTATAAAATTTTCATTCATATGTGTGTCAAATAAATAATTAAACTTAATTTTTAAACATAACGGTTACCCATGGGAATAAATGGCTATTATAATCTTATGATAATGCATAACTAAAGGGAATATCATAATAGTGTCCATGAAATAAGGTATTGAAATAATTATTATACATTAATAAAGAACATATAAAAATATTTCAAGAATAATTATGTCCAAATTAATTGAAAACATGAAATATATTGGTTAGGTAACATTATAAATGTTCTACTTAAGTTTGGTTTCAGGGAAAATAATTAAGAGTCTTTAAAAAGGATAAATGCATAATTGTTGGCATAATAAAATAAATGAACTAGAATTTTTTTGATGATAAATTAAGTTATTTTATAAAAAATATTTTAGGATTACAATATTTTACGGAGTTTACTTAAAATTGGGTAAGAAGCGGAGAAGTTCCCTTTAATTGGGTTTACTAATCGAGAGAAATTGAGAAGAGAAACTTATAAAACATGTAATTATGCATCAAAGAAATATGAATTGAGATACATACATATTTTTGGTACCAAGAAAGATAAAAAAGTATAATTATATATGAAAAATTAAGTGATAAATCTTGGAAAAAAGATATAAAGCATAACCCAAAGTAAATATGGTGGTTGGGAGAAATCCCTTATCGTATGTCCGAATGATTTTGACACTTGAAATTAATGTCCTAGATAATCAAATTATATTCATTAATTGATTAATTAAGAACAACTTACACATTTATTTTATTTATTATAATTTTATTAAGTTCATTTATGGCTATTTCAATGAGTTATAATGTTTAATTTTTATAATCCGGGAGCACTATTTTCAAAGATTCATGGTTCATTAACATGTGTATATATTTAAGATCATATAAAATGGGGATGGTATTAAAAAAGTGATATTAAATGAAATCAATACACTTAAATATGTTTAAATGGTATCACATATAATTTTTTATAGTATAAGGATGATTCATTTGATACAATGTTAATGATAAATGTTTATTTTATTTTAATGATTTTTCGATCATCACTAACTAGTTTTGTTTTATTACTTAAAGAATATATCCATATATTTGTTAAAGAACATGAAAAAAGTTATAATATATATATTAAATCCTATTTTAAAAATAATAATGGTTTTATGGATAACCTTTAATGCGGTAATGGAAAAGCAAAACTCATTATCCATAGAGATGGTAAATAACTATAATTTGAAAATTGGTTCCATTTATTTAAAGAGGAGATGAGAAAAAGTTAGATAGAATATATTCCATTAGAAATTTAAAATTCTAGTTTAAACATATTACTATAGTTATTATACATGTATGGATGATGGAGGGGATAAGAAGGTCGAAGAAGAAAATAAATTAAAAGAGGAGGTCTGAGAAAGTTATCTCTTGAATATCTTTTCCTTAAAGAACCACTTAAGAAACAAGGAATTTGGATTTCTGTTGAGACAAGATTCTATTGGAAATGGGGAATATTATATTATAAATTCCTTATACCTACTATTTTTAAAGTGTGATAAAAAATAATTCTCTATATTATTTTTAAAAAAAATAACTGAAAATATACAGTATATTTTACATATGAAGATATATTTTACTCTATGATTTGGAATAAAAATACAAGTATTACATGTATCAAAGTTAAAATAATAAATAAAAAAGTATATATTTTAATTTTCTTGTGATATCCTCCTTATTAAACCTAATATCCTTGAATATTATAAATTAACATCATTGTTTTTATAAAACACTGGGTGAGAATAATTTCCTAGTAAGGGGTTTAAAGAAATCAAGTGAAAAATATTTTTGAAAATATCTTTTGAAAACTCATTTGAAAAAAATACTTCATATTAAAATATATATTTGATATATAATTTTGAAAATATAATAATATCATTTTAAAAATATATCTTTGGAAAATAATTTTAAATATACATTAAATATACTTATAATTTTGAAAACATCATTTTGTATACAGTTTTGAAAAATATAAAACATTTAAAAATTATTTTAAAAATCATTTAAATATATTATTTTGAAAATAAATGTTGAAATAATTAAACATTTAAAATATTATAATACTTTTGAAAATAATTATGCTTCAAAAATATTGTTATACCTTTTAAAATACTTTCACATTGAAAATTCTATAAATACTTTTGAGAATACATAATCTTTGTAAAAATTATAATAATTTCGAAAATAATTTCACTTTAAAAATTATATAATACCATTGAAAAATATTAATGCTTTAAATATTATTTTCTTAATAAAATGATCCAGTTATTTTTCAAAAAATATTATGCAAGATTTGGAAAATAAATATAGGACAATATGAAACATTAAATATTTTCATAGCCTACCCACTTCTAGAGGGATGGGTTCACTCTTCAATTCCCAATCATGTTTACAAAGTTAAAGTGATAATTTTTAATAAAAAAAATTCAACATGCCTTATATATATATTAGTCCCTTTTTTCTTTGAATAAAATACCATGAATTTTCACATATATATATATATATATATACTTTATTAAGAGAACATATTCTATAGTTCGAGCAACTATATCTCATGAAAATTAGACATTTCATATATGAATAGAATATTAATTAACAACCGTTTATTTAAAATTTCATTCATAAATTCATAAAATACATTTTATTGAAATTTTACATAATATGTTAAACATTATCATTTAAAATTATTCTTTGAATAATGATATTAGATAATTGATTAATTAATTCAAAAATTGATATATGAAAATAACATTTTATACAAAAAATAATGGGTCAAGGTATGAATCATTGTCATAAATTAATAATAATTGTAAAATTAGTATTCACATAAAATAATAATTTTTACAATATATAAATATATATAATATTACTTTTATGAAGAAATCATAAGAATTAGGTAATTATATTCATATAATATAACATTGAAAAAAAATTATATTTTAGACATAAAATTAAAAAAAAGTAACATTTTTTTAATAAAAACATCCATACTTTCATATATATAAATACACACATATTTCCTATGAGTGATAACTCTTATAACACTAAGAATAATATCTTTTTCATACAAAATAAAATATGGTTTAAATGAAATCCATCATGTTGTATAATTTATGAAAGTGAAATTATACAAACATATAAAAAATGAAATCCCCTAATATTGGTATAAATATATTATTTTATAATTAGAACACATAAAAATATTTTTTGTTTAAAAATAATACATATATAAACTTGAAATATATAAATTGTATATATATACACTTGAAGAATATAAAATTGAAATTTGAAACTATTATATTTATATACATACTTACATAATTATAAGTTGAAAACGGCTCCATAATTTGTAGTATTAAAATGAATAAGAAATTAAATAATATATGTATATATATCTTGAAGAAAAAACATGAAGATTAGGAAAATAATATATATATATATATATATATATATATATATCTGTGTGTGTGTCTGTGTCTGTGTGTACTCCCTAACCTATTGGAATTCATAACCAAAGATGGGAAGTGGCCATCTGCTTAGAAAGACATATTATTCCAATAAGAGTTGGGTGTTCAACCTAGTGGGTAAGAGAGGGAATAGAGGATAATTTGACCTCAGGTATTCTGACTAGGTAGAGGGGTTTTACCTGTGAGAAAAAACTTATATTATTAATAAAAAGGGCTTTAACAGTGATAAAAATGGTCTTTATCAGTTCCAGTGAAGTACTAACTACTGAATCATGATTAAAATTCCAAGGATTTTTTTCAGTGATTGAAAAACACTATTAAAGGGGTCCTTTATTAGAACTAAAAAATCATTGATAAAGGACCGCTTTATTAGCATTTTTATAAGTGGTGATAAAAGGCCCCATTTATCAGTGATATTATTTAGTGCTGATAAAGGATTACTTTGTCAGTGCATCTTAGAGTGCTGAAAAATGGGAATAATACATTATGTTTTAAAAACAAACTACTTCACTATAAATAGAGAATAATATAGAGTTATTTAATATCACACTATACCACCATAAATAGAACAATAAATTACAAAAATAAAATAAAATTTAGTATTTAAATTAAATAAAATTTTCAATACAAATACATGAAAAATAGGCTATTATAGAGGAAAAAAAGACACTTATATAAAAGATAAAGTCACCCCTTACTGAGAAATATAACTCACCTAAATAAGAAAAATATTCTTATATTAGTAAAAATATAAATAAAAAAATTAATCAGAAAATGATAATTTTAAACTAAACTTTAATTCAAACTAGGAACTTTGTGTATTAGATTGAGTTGTAGTTGATTCTTACACATCAATTTTTTTTTCTTAGTCCAATATTATCTCTGTAAAAATTAATTGAATAAGAATAATATCAAAATTACTAGAAAATTAATTGAGTAATAGTAGATAGAATGATGTGAAAAAAATATAGGATTATTTCCTCGATTTTTGCGATGTGATATGAAATTTAAACAAAAATGAATCATATATAATGAAAATACACACTTGGACTCATACTAGTCACACTGTATGTCATATTGATGTGCGAATGATTAATTCGTGTCCCAAATGACTTATGGATCATTTTCCTAAATTATTAAAAAAATCTAAATTTACATTCTTGGATTTAAGTAAATCACTAGAGTTTTTTTACTAAAATGTCATTTTAAATTTGAAACACATACTTTGAGTTAAATTTGTCACATTATTTATCAGTTTTACATGGTACAAATTATTACACATCACCGATGACTTATGAATAATTTTCCAAAACTAACAAGAAAATGTGAGCTTGTTTTTATTAGTTTTCAATGATTGGAAATTTTTTACCTTAAATGTCAATTTTAAACAGATAACAGATACTTAGAGTAATGTTAGAAAAATATTTTATCGTATTGAGATATAGATTATTATTACATATAAAAATGACTTATGGGTCATTTTTCTAATTTATCAAAATAATCTATTTTTTCTCAGTTTTGAGTATGTCATTTGTCTTTTTGACAAAAACCTTATGTAAATTTTAAATGAAAATATTCACTTGGAGTCACATCAATCAAACCATATGTTAGATTGAAATGAGGATGATAACTAAATTTTCAAAATGACTTATAGAACAATTTTAAAAATATAGAAACAATTTGAATGTGTTTGATAGGTTTTAAGTATGTTACATTTATTATTTTCTAAAATGTCTATATATACTAAAAATAAGAACGTTGAGTCATACTTGTCACATCACATTTTGGTTTTACTAGATATTGATTTCTACATGTAAAAATGACTTATATATCATTTTCCTAAATTATAATGACAATATGATCATTTTTAAAAATTTTCTATTTAGTGTACCTTTTTGAACTAAAATGTCATTTTTAAACCAATAATGGACACTTTGAGTCATAATGGGACCATTTTGTATTGGATTATGATGAGGCTAAATCCTATATGTCATAAATTAGATATCGATCATTTTCCTAAATTATCAAAACAATCTTAATGAATTTTCTGGGTTTTGAGTATGTAAGTTGTCATTTTTTCTAATAAAAATATCAATTTTAAATAAAAAATTCACTTGGTGTCATACCGGTCACACCATGAATTGTATTAAGGTGAAGATCAGTATTAAATTTCCCAAATGTCTCATTGATCATTTTAATAAATTATTAAAACAAAAATAATTAATTTTATTGGTTTTGATTACATCACTATTGGATTTTTACTAAAATGTCATTTCAAACTGGACACACGCACATTGAGACATACCATTCACATCATGTGTCTTTTTGATATGATATTGATTCAAACATGTCAAAAATGACTTGTGATTTTTTTTCATAAATTATCTGGAAAATTTGTGTATTTTTTTCTTGGTTTTTAGTGAGTGAGACTTTTTGAACTAAAATATTGATTTTAAACAAATAACGAAAACATTGTGTTATACTGATAACATTGTGTATTGATTGAGATATTCTTTATTCTTACACAAAAAAAAATAAATATTGATCATAGTATTAATGTATCAAAACTATAAGAATTAATTTTCTCAATTTTGATTTAGATAGATTTCTTTTTACTAAAATTGTTGTCAATTTTAAATAAAAAGACACACTTTGAGTCATACCAGTCATAATGTGAATCATATTTAGGTGTGTCTTATTTTTAGACATCCAAAACAAATTATGGATCATCTTTATAAAGTAAAAAAAATAGTCTAAATAAGTTTTATTAGTTTTGCGTATTTCACTTTTTATTACTAAAATGTCACTTTAAATTGGAAACATGTACTTGGAGTCATACCAGTCACATCATTGGTCAGTTTTACATGAGACAAATTCATAAACATCAAAAAATTACTTATAAATCATTTTCCTAAATTATTATGGCAATGCAAGAATGTTTTCTTTGTTTTTTGTGAGTGTTAATTTTTGAAATAAAATGAAAATTTTAAATTGATAATGGACACATTGAGTCATAACTGGCACACCATTCATCATATTGAGGTTTTAATGATTCCTACATGTCACAAATTACTTACGAATTGTGTTCCAAAAGTATGAAATCAATATTAATTAGTTTTCTTGTTTTTTTGTTTGTGATATGTGTTTTGAAGTAAAATGTAAATTATAAACTAGAAACTTACAATTCGAGTCATACTAGTCACACTGTGTGTCAGATTGTGGTATAGATGATTGAGTATGTGATGTGTCTTTTTCTTTCAACCATCTACACAAAACCAGAAATAAAAAAGAATTGTTCTATTTGGATGGAAGAAGAAACACTATGCGTCTTAAAAATCCTCATCTAAAAAAAATATGTTCTCTCTTTTCTAGATTATTGTAGAGGATTGAAGAAAAAATATTGATTCACAAAATATTTTTTTAAAAAAATAATAATTATATAAAAATGATGAGGAATTTAACATTCCAATAAAAGATAAAATGGTTACAAAATTAATTAAATAAGTTATTATAATTAACCATTTCATGATAATTATATACATTATTTAACTATTTTCTTGTTACTGTTATCTCAACTGCGACCTTGAAGTAAAATCTCTCAAGAGAATGATAAGCTTTGAACAAAACAAAAAAACTCAAGAAAAATAACCCACCTTTATAATTATTATTTTTGTTAATAATACTATAAATAAATAAATTAAAATTTAATATAAAACAATAAAGTAATAAAATGTCAATTTTAAATTGGAACCCTTGAGCTATATCAGGTACACCATGTATTTCTTTGAGGTATGGTTGAATCCACTGTGTATTTTTATCGTATACTAAATTCAAAACTCTAGGACATATAATAATATTTTATTTTGATAACCAAGAATGTCAAAAGAAATAAATAATAAAAAGAAAATTTCATCATCATGAGTAAATCATCATTGTTGAGTTCATGATCATAGTACATTAGTGAATCATTATTGTTGAAGAATTTATTTTTTCTAATAAAACATTAAACACTAGATAAAATAGTAGAATTCTTTTATTATACTAAAATAGATATATATATATATATATATATATGAGTTTTTAAGGAAGAGAATAAAATCTATCATTCCCTTTAACCATTAAAGAGAGTACAAAATCCATGAAAAACCATTTACATTATTTTCTGGAAAAAACTTCTATGTGACCCATTATGTATTTTTAGAATATATTAAACTCCATTATATATTTTATATCCCTTTTTGACAGTATTAAGCATCATTTTATCCCTTTATATCATCTAAATAACACTAAAATCTAGTGAATACACTATGTATTTTTGGATTTTTCTATATATTATTATATCCTTTTTAGTATTCTAGGTGTTGAAAAACTCTAAAAAAATATCATCATTATTTATTCATGAAAAATATAATATCCCTATTCTCATGTTTCTATTGAGAATATATATATTTTTTATTAATGAGCTTGTGAACATGGATCATTTTACATAATGAATGTGCAAATTCATAATAAATTTTACTTTTATTGATTTCACAAGAATTTTTTATATTATATGATACATCTAATTTATGATCGAATATCCTAATTAATTCCACATGTGAAACCACTATATTTTTCCTTTCTGGAAATTCATCATTCAATAAGTGCAATTTTATATGTATTTATTTTTTAGAGGTTTTGGATCAAGATACTAGATTCATTAACCAAGGGTTCTTCATTTGGATTTTTATTTCCTTATGTTTTCATTTAAAATGTGTTTTTAGTTTTTGTGGATTTATTCATAAATTAACTTATTTTCATTTGATTCCATGTTTCCTTTGACACCATCCCTCCAAGATGACCATCATCTCTCAATACGGTTGTCCTACAATAGTTCTCTCATACACCTACTGGCTTTGGTGGTTGATTGCACACATATTTATTCAAACATTTTAGAAGGATTGTATTCATGTTAGATTATTAGATTTTATTTTTATTACTCACAACTGACTATTGGATCCACTATCAATATCATTTATTTACAGTGTATAAAATCTATAGGTAATTAACTGTGTCTTTTTTTTTGTTATTTTTTAGTTTCTTCTTGGTGAGTGGTTTCTTTCACAAATTTCTAATATTTGATAGTACTTGGAATTTTCAAATAGAATTTGTAGCCTATGATAATCAGTTTAATAAAATAAGTGGTGTTTTTTTTTTAAAAAAAATTCCTCCACTAAAATTCATGAACAAAATAACTTAAATAAGTGGTGAAAACATATTTTCAATAATAAACTTGAAACAGTTTTGTAATGGATCATATCTTAAGTGACTTGTGTTGTGATCAACTTTCAACAATTTTTCTAAAACACAACCTTGGTATGATCTCCATTATACTCTATTTCCCAAAAATTGTATTGTTTTCAAGCTGATGGTTCATCTCCTCCTCCGCCTTGGTCACCACCAATGCCTCCTCCTCCATCTCAATCTCAAACTCCACTTTTGTCTCAACCTCTACCTCAGCGTCTGCCTCCCCCTCTGACTCCAACACCAACTTTGCCTCCTCTATTGACCAATACTTTTATTATCTATAGGTTAGTGCTTCAAAAAATTTAATTTACTCTATTATAATTATCCATTAGAAACATATAGAAAATAATATACAAGAATTATGTCAATAATTCTTCACACCCCTAATAAATTTCTAAGGTCATATCCCATTTTACATCCCAAACATAACTGAAAGTCACATAATATGTTATCAAAAACCATTGTAAGATCGCATACACTTACCATTCATCTCTAAAAATATTTACTTCATATTTTAAGTAATAATGTTGTTTTAAATCTTGGTAGTTAAAATAAAATATTTACCAAAACATAATTAAGATATATTTTTAATGAAATTTTAATTGCCTTCTAAAATTACATGTTTAGGGATACCAATATTTTGATTGTTTATTACCTCTCTTATAAATTTTAAAACATAATAGCCGCATTCCTTATAATTATCCTAATTTAGAAACTATAGAATCATTGACCAAAATAATTAAATTGTTTTGAAATGTGTTTTGACAGTTAAATATTTCTATGTATACATTAATCTGTTTCCATTTATAATAATCCATATGATTTTTATGTTTAGATAATGAATTCATTCCATTCTTTAGACTATTTTTAGAAACCTCCCAATCATAAAAAAATCCTTCTTAATACAAAGAATGAAAAATATAATTCTAATTTTATCAATAAAATATTGATTTCATTGTCATAAAAATTCATAATACACATCATGTGTATTCATTTTTTTATTGAATATCCTATCATTGGATCCAAAAAAATAAATATTTGGTGTATCTATATTGACTGTGATCAACATCCAGTGCTGTCTAAAAAAACAAAAACAAATAAGTAATACAAAAAATGAAAATATATTTTTTGTGATTATATAGTTGAGTTTCACTTCTAAATTGAAGGAATCAAAAATAGTATGTCATGTGTTATTTTTTTCAAAAACAATTCAAGTATCTTATCTATTTTCTCTAGATTTATCCTTATCAAAATAATGTTTTTCTATTGAAATGATATAGGGATTAATGAATCAAAATTGTGATTCACATGAATTTACCTTTTTATAATACTATTTAAATTTCTGTAGAAAATATGAATAATTAATAAATTTATTAAAATTATTATCTCACTATTTGGATAGATGTATTATGAAAATGTACCTTATATATGTATTCAAAAATAAGGCTCCCAAAAATTCATGATTTATCATCTCATTTATACTCTTGATACCATCTATGTATGTCATGAAAGATCAATATATGTCTTTTTCGTGTGGAATGTAAGATATATTTTCTTCTTTAAATGTGGTATATTCATGAATTCGTAATGATGATATTTTTTTATATGGAACTGGTGGGGAGAAGGTACTCTCGGAAGGTCATTTTGAACTACTCTTAAATTCATGTGATCGTCTTGATTCGACCATTCATTTCCCCATCGATTTATCCATCTGTAATATCATAACTCACATAATATATTTTTCATCAACTTTTAGAGGTTTTCATATGAAAACAATTGTTAAAGACATAGCTCATGTATCTATATAAGATTATACAACCATGCTATGAATGTTCCAATTGAATCACTGACTGTTGTTATATCTAGATCATCCAATAGAAGATGAAACTTAGAAGTCATCTCTTGAGATACCCAATACCCACTCTCATGTGATCTTTTGGAATATCATTATGGTGTATCTTATATCCTGTTATATTATACACTAGATCCCTCCCAGAAAGGTGGTATGTGGGTGTTGAAATATATAAATCATGTACAACTATACCATACATAATTTTAATAATATGATGTTATCAGAAGTTGTCAGATTCACATTTAGGAGAATGAGTAATGAAAAAATTTATTACATTTGGTATGGTATGAAGTTGATGGGAATGACTAGAATCAAAGCTAGCATGGTCATTTGGTTCATGTGGGGATCTTTGTTACATTGCTGGTTAGTTTTGATCATTTCTCACACATTGGTATGCCAAACTAGACTAGGCAATAATATCTTATAAGAATATATTTATTTCAAAAATAATTATTTTATCTTATATGTTTCTTCTTGTGGTTTTCTATTCTTGAAATATGTTCATGGAGACACTCCAAATCCAAATCCTCTATCACAAACCTGTTGTTTTGGCTACTTTAATGATAATAAAAGTAGTTTTTCATTCGGTACGATTGCTGCTGATTCTTGTCTCCAAACTATATATAAGTATACGAGGATAAATAGATATTTTTATATAATACTATTATAAATAATAATTAATTACTATTATTTTATACATAAAAACATTTTCAATACTTTTTTCTTTTTTATCAATTGTTTTTCCTCCTTTGTTAAGCGAGCCTCCTTCCATAGCACATGTTGTGGGGTAGAAGTGTCTACAAATTTTGATTCATCAATACGAATATAAAAAGAGGGACATATATTGTTTCATATCACATAAAACTTTTATTAATGATTTAAAATACATACCAATTTTTTATCTAGTGAAATGTACCCTATCCTTTTTTTACGATAGGGGTGTATTGGGTTTCATGTATTCTATTTATTTTCATCATTTATTTTCTATTTAATATATTAAATTTTTTGAATAAAATAGGATAAAATAAATAATTTAAAATAATATATTATTTACTACAATGCACAAGAAAATACTTCTCTTTGTGATGAATGATAAAATCATTCCATGATTACTGCTTTAAAATACGTCCATAACTAACTAGTGGGTGGGGATTTACTTTATCCTTAGATTCCCTAAGATTAAACTTGGTATGATGTCTCTTGAATCCTTTATTAGATTTTCCAATGGCCACTAACAAAATTTTATTAGAGAAATATTTTAAAATATAGGAAATCCTAAAGGAATAATGAAAAATAAATCGATGTTTCATTATATAATTTTTTAGTAAAATAGAGAAAATATATTATATGATTACCATTATATCATTCCAAAGGATTTACATAATTATAGGATAGATGTGGTGTTATGAGTCAATATATATCAGCACGTTCATCACCACTATGACCCCAACATAACTATGTAACATTGACTTGATGGATTCAATAGGTTGGTCATGTTTATTCCAACCAACCTCAAATTATATACCATTACTTCATTCCGTGATAATTTTTTTACATTGTGATTTTATTTTATTTTTGTTTTTTCATCAACCTCTTATTAATCACCTAATAATTCCTCAGTTTCAACATCAAATTTTTTTTTCTCATGATTGTTAAAAACCTCATGTGAAGACGACATTTTTTTCATGTGTAGTCAAACTCTTAATTTTTCTTAAATAGCAACAATGTAAAAATAGAAAAAGGATTTGAGAAGTGTTATATGCATACTTGGTTGAAAAATATGATGAACTCTTTAGCTCAATATTCTTACATTGTTATTAAAGGATTAGTGTGCATACATTTTTAAGGAAATTGTTAATTGAATTTACGTAAAAAAAATACTCTACTATTTTATGTGATATCCTCTGAATTCATCAAAAGGTGAACGTTATAGACAAATGTTATCCACACCATCTTTATCTACTAAGAAAATATTATTTCATTTGGTTTCTTAAGGATCATTCTATATATATTATAAGCTTGAACCTATGTTCTTTGAACTAATCTGAGTAGTAGTTATCCCATAATGGGTACCAGTGATCATTTTGGATGACTACTACTCATAGTAGTTCAAAAAATATATAAGAGACGAGGGATGAGTCTCAAGTAAAAAAATTCAATAATAAATATTTTGGAGATAAATATTGGGATAATGATAGTTTCCACCATGAAAATTATCAAATAACCATATCTTAATTTTAAATTTTTAAATCTCATATCAAAATGCTAAAAGTACCCTAACACTACCATGAGAACATAAACTCATACCCATTGAGTTGTAATAACTCTAATATATGTTAGTTGTTCTATTACCTCACATGTATCTCAAATATTATTGTTATTTATCCACCATGGTTCATCTATAGTTTTTGAGTATAAAAATAAACAAGTAAATACTAGCAAGTTCCCTAAAATATAAAAAAACTCATATATTTAAGTATATGTTCAAAGTAGTAACACTCAAAATACACATGTAAGTCAATTACTTTTGTACTTAACAGGATTCCTTAATAATAAAATTTACCTAAATCAGTTCATACCAGCGAATTATATTAATCATACTATAAATTTATGCCACGGTTGTTCCCTAACTTTAAAACTACTTCATTAATAATAGGATAACATTTGAATCGTAAGAGGAGAAAAAATTATTTATCTCCCTTTGGAAATCATCACGTCAGAGGAACCATGAGATTCTACCTTAGACCCCCATAATCCATAATTTTCCATTATAGATAACCATTACTTGTACTTATTACATTCAAATCATAAAATGTTAATAACATATCATTTTTCATAGAAAGTCCATTTGAAATATAGTGAAGCCTTAAAATAATTGGTTCCCTTATGAAAAACACACAATGGGTTCCACAATACCATAATTAAACCTAATTTATAAAAAACATAATGAAGAACAATCAATAACACAAATAAAGCATCACCCTCTCCCTATCCCTCAATGAATCACTAACATGTGTATAGTAGCTCAAATTATAACATACTATATATATCACTCAAATAATACCTATGATATTATAATATATGATACACAAAGATCATTAATATTAGGCATTAATCATTTTTCTCAACAATCACTCGTTAAATAATCTCATAGTATTCAGGGATTAATATTTCACTTACACACTTCAAATCTCAAAAAAATTTAAGCTTTATGATCAACTATTCCATCCTAAAATTTATAGTTTATCCCACTTGGTTTTCAAGGAATGTACTTTATTTTATACCACATATCAAATCACAGCTATGGTGATCATATAATCCCTCTTAATACATCACCACCCTATGAAAAAAATTCATATAAAAATTCATATAATGTTATACCCATATGGTCTACATCATGAATACACTTATAAAACTCATGTAGCATCACTATAAAATAATGTGTTTTCATTAGATTGGGTGTGGTGAGATAGAAACCACATCACTTTTTTTGTTCATATTATATATTTATGCTTGGTTTTTTGTGCAAAGTATGCTAAACATGTTTACTTATTTTGATATTATTTATTCTATGAAATTTATGTTTTGACATGTGTTCTCTAATTATTTACATTCATTGATTTATATAAGTTCATTATTAGAAATTATATAATCCCAAAATCATTTTAAGACCCATAATGAAATGTAGTCGTCATATGTTTGGTCTTGAAAAGTGGATCTACCCAAATTGGAAATTATTATTTGGTCCAAATTTAGTTTATCGTCTGGACACATTAGGTGTGACTAAAAAAGTGGGAACCAGATCAAACTATTGGTCCTAGTTTTCTATATTCCAATTAGATATAAATTCATCCCTTAAAATACCCTAGATTATATCATACAAGGGAATGACATGATTTAATAAATGACCTAATAACTTAACTAATATAATACTAATTTTTTATTTATAAATTCATTAATGAAAACAAAAATCACAAAGAAGATACAATTGTTTTTCAGTATCACCATATATGTATGTTATTATTAGTGTCTTATCAATTTATAAGACTTTAATATCAAAAATAATTTCTTTAATTTGATCAATCTTATCAAAATTATAATATTCAGCATTAATAAATCTTAAATTATACACAATTTCACCGTGTGACATCTATGAACTATAACATATATTAAAATAAAAAAATTTATACGGTCTTTAATTTTTATTCATTACAACTCTGTCATATTTAATCATTTCAGAAAATATAGAAAAACATTTTATTTTTTGGAACATTCTATTTTAAAATTCTTAAAAATCATCAACCCTTTTCTAATATTCATCCCTTATTCATAGTGTGTAATACAACTACGATTCATTATCACATATACTAAATTTCATGTACCAATTTTTTTTTAAAAATAAATCCAGATTTACCATAATCGAAAAAAATAAAATCAATGAAATGAAATTTTTTTTAAATATAAAATAAAGGAAACATGTTTCAAAAAAAAGTTTCTACCTTAGACTCATTAAATTATAATACATTCTTAAAAAAATAAAAATAATAAAAATAATAAATATTTACATTCATTTTAAAAGTTTGACCACAAATAAAACTCATCCTTCATTTATTTTCATAATATAATTTCGTATTTATTATTTTCGAAAAATATTAATAAATATAAATTATATAATAAAATTAGGTATAATATGTTATTGATGAAAAAAATATTGATATTGATTTGGATCTAAAGGAGGCATATGATTTCATACATCATATTGAAAATGAAAATGTCATTTTATGTAGTAAATACGAAGTGATATATACTATTAGCATGATTAAATTGGGAGGTAATTTAATTATTTTGTTTTAATTATATTCAAAATAAATTAGAATATTATTCTCCTTATAATATCATTTTCGAATGTTCAATATTAGTGTACTCTATGACTAGAGATAGTGTAGAACGTAACATTTGGGATGTGATGATGTTTATTGATGAAATAGTTATATTACCTGATGAGGGTTAGATTGAAATATTCTTAGTGGAATTGTATAAAAATATTAAACTATATAATAGAAAATAAATGGGGTATAACTCTAAAAAATATTATATTATTATTAGGTTATTAAAAAAGAATTATTAACTAGCATTCCCTATACTAAAATTACATAAAAAACATAATCAAAACATTCCCTGAATGATCATTTAAATATATATTATTTATACTCCATATTCAAACTCCATAATCCATTATACCTTAGAAACACATATTCACAATTCAAGAAAACGATATTCATTAATAATCCATAAAAAAATTTAGTAAATTAAACATTTCTTATATGTAGTGAAATGATTAATAAGTAAATTAAAAAAAATTTGAATTTTTTGATAAATAATTTGAATATTTACAGGACACCCATTCCTCAAAAAATCATTCCACTAATATAACACCGGTTAAATAATCATTCCAGAAAATTAAATAAACATTAGTTTTCTTAGAACACATTAAGTATTCATTTAGTTAAATATAGAACCTAATAAACATACCATAGATACCTATTTATAAGTAAATAAACATGATTTATAACAACTAGTCATGAAATAATAATATAATAAATCCAAATCACAAACCAAAAATATGTTAAATAAAATACACTTTGGATGTGTAAAAAGTCATATTATGGTAAAAACCATAGAGAACTATCAATGAAATTATCTAATAGAGGATGAATAAAAATGGGAAGTTAATGATGATGGTAGTGATGGTGACAATGATAGTGCTAACAATGGAAAGAGTCATGAGTGAAGGTTGTGATAAAAATGGAAACAATGATGAATAATGAGAGAGACCAATCACAAATAGAGTTAAGGGAGAAGATAAATAGGGTTCTTCAAGGTTGAGAACACCAAAATAACATAAACAATGGAATCCAAACAAGCAATCAATGATTGAGGAGGTGAAAATAACATTCATTGGATTCTAGTCTTGATTAATCCGAGAGACTGTAGAGGAGGAGTGCTAGCAGTAGGGGAGTTCTGTGAAATCTTGAGGATTACGACTAAATCAATCACAACTATGGTTGTTTTAATTATATTGGGGTGACCTGTATTAGTGCTTAAAAAACATTGATAAAGATTTATTTTGTCAGTGCTTTTTTAGGGCTAACAAGGCTCCAAATTTACCAATAGTAAATCTTTAGCACTCATAAAAGTTTTATAATTATAAGTATAAAAAATTGTAAATGTATTTATACAATTATATATTTATTTATTATAATTTTATAATTATTTAAATATATAATTATTTATTTAAAATTATATCAATACATTTTAAAAAAAATTATATTTTTATTTTTAATTATAAATATATAATTTTATTAATATAGTAAATATATATTTATAAATATATTTATATATATATATTTATAATTAATTATATATAATTATATAAATATTTATACAATTATATATATTTAATTAATATATATTTAATAAATAAATATAGTTATAAATATAGTAAATATATTCCTTATTTAAATAGATTTAGTATAATTTTATAATTATTAATATATTTATATTGTTATATATATATTTATTAAATAAATATAAATATAAAAATAAATATAGTAAATATATTCATTATTTAAATATATTTATTATCATTTTATATTTATTTAAATATATAACAATTGATTTATAAATATATAAATATTTTTTAAACAAATATTTATATCATTATATATAGTTATATAATTATATATAATAATATATATATTTTATAAATAAATATAAATATAAATATAAATATATTAATTATATTAATTATTTAAATAATTTTTTTATAGTTTTATAATTATATAAATATATTAAATTATTTATTTTTAATTATATAAATACTTTTAAAAAATAATAATTAATTATTTATAATTATAAATATATAAATTGATAAATATAGTAAAAATACATTTATAAATATAACTATTTTACAAATATATTCTTAACATCATTAATAATTATATATTCTTAAATGCATGCATCTTAAAAATGAGTGAAATTGAATAATTAAAAATGACTACATTATTGCAAAAATGGATATGTTTTATTAATTAAATATAAATTATTAAAAAAAGTATGGATATTTGTTGAAGTAAAGATGAATAAAAATTGAAAATACTAAAACACGGTAAAAATTTTAATAAATAATAGAATATGATTAAAATTTAAAAAATAAAAAAATATTAAAAATGATTAAATAATACCTAATTGTAATAATATTTAAAATAAATAAATAAAATTTACTAATTGAAAACATGCTATATTAAATTTATCATGTTATGATGAAATTATAAAATAAATACAAAATTTTGAATAAATTTGATAAATTTTTGTTATATGTGTTTATGTATAAGATTTCATTAATTGCATAAATATTTGTGTGTGCATTGTATATAAAAATACATTAATAAGATATATTCAAGTAAAATCAATGTAACACATGTTTGAGATGTGTTAAATTGAAAAATCAAATCACATTCAATTATGTCCATTACTTGATGTAATTTGTCAGTATTTGTAATTAATACTAATTTCTAATTATAAACCAATTTTCACATAATATATGACTTAATTAATATAAGAAATAATATTTTTTTATATAAATCATATTTTAAGAAATAATATATATATATATATATAATTGACTATATTTCCATATTAAATGTATTAATGGATAACATTGTATAAAAACCATAAAAAAGGAATAAGACAATAATATGTTTTTAATTATTATGTTTTATTAATTTTCTATATTTATGTTCAATACATATTATTTACCACAATTTAATATATATATATATATATATATATTAAACTTATTCATTTTCATTAATAATTGTTTCATTAATAAACTTTTTAATAATTTTTTAATTTATTAATTTTTAATTTTTTTATTTAATTATTTCAATTTATTCATTTTTAATTTTTTGATTAATTTTTAAAATTTATTCATTTAATATATCTATATTTAATATATAAAATCTATTATAATGTATAATATATATATATATCTATACTAAATTTATCCATTTTTATCAATGATGATTTATTTAATAAGATGTATACTATTTTTCTTAATTTACCCATTTTTAATTTTTACATATTTAATTATTTTATTTTATTCATTTTAAATATCTATATATTTAATATATACTATTTATTAATATTTATAATTTATATATATGTATATGACATTTAACATTTTATATGGACAATTATTTAGTTAATAAAATTGTAAATGATTTTTTAGTTTACTAATCTTTTTTAATTTTTAGTTATTTAATTATTTAATTATAATAGATACCTTTATCAGTGTTAAAAAAAGTGATGATAATGTATACCCTTTATTTGTGTAAAAAATAAATTACTGGTAAAGTGTACCCCATTTTAATGAAAAAATAACACTTATAAATGGTAAATTTTATAGGTACTAAATTAAAGCGCTGATAAAGGTAACTCTATTAGTGTTAAAAGAAGTGATGATGAAGAGTATCAATTATCCATAGTTTTTTAGCGCTGTTAAATTGTATCCTTTATTAGAACTTTTTTCTACCACTGGTAAAAACCAACTCTATTAAAGTTTTGTTTTGTAGTAGTGTGTGTGTGTGTGTGTGTCTACAGGTTCTGATTAAATCCAATTGAGATTCGAAGTTATGTTGGGATTTTTTTGACAACACTATATTTTTCCTATGTTGTTTGAGTCTCATTTGAGGTCTTTAAACCATAGGTTCAAGTATTGTTATACTGATGAATTTGGGGTTTAAAAAATAAAATGATTATATTTTGAAAAAACTAAACATGATTTCAATTTTTTAAAGGTATTTATTATTGTTGTCTTCAATGTTTCTTTGATAATTAAGAATCATTGCAGGTGAATTGGGGTTCGGATGGGTTGAGATCATGAAAACAACTCAGGGTTAAAGAAAAATTGGCCTTTTTAGAATACTATATAATGGTTACTCATAATTTTGTTTTCTTGTACTATAAGTTGGATAAAGAGATGAAAACTCAAATGGGAGGATAGGAAAATGGGGATAATGGATTAATCTATACACTCTCTATTAATGGATTAAGCTATATTCATTCATTTTCAGGATGTGTGAACATTAATCGGTGAAGGAATTGAACATTGAATAATCCCATAACTGGGTGCTTAGATATAAGCTAAGCACTCACTATTGATGCCCTGAAGTTGTAATGGGGTCATCTCTTGAAGGCCTTATACACAGTACAGTAGACGCATAGCCTAGCCCATGCAAGCAGGTCGCAACCCTCCTTATATATGCATGGTCGGGTATTAACCGAACCAATTCCTCTATATTGAGTTTCTAGTATTTCCTCTTCTACCAGCTTGGTTGGTATTAGTTGGACCTCCCTGTGGGTTGATCTTCTTCCCAATGGTGGGTTGAAGGTCTAGCGGAGCCAAAAGGCCTGGATAGCCATTTTCTTATTTTAAATTTCAAAATTAAGTCTTATTATGTAAAAAATATATATTGTGTAAATTATATTCTCTTATTTATATATATATTAAAATATTAAAATTCTTATTCTATTTCATTTATTTATAATAATAAAAATAAATTTTACAGTTTTTATTTATTTTATCATTTTTTTGTTAAATATGTTTAGTATCCAAATAGTATCATTATTCCTTATGATCATTCAATTTACTTACTTAAAATTAATAATAAATACATTTTTTATTGTCTATATAATTTGGAATTTAAATATAACTTAAATAAAAAATTATATAATGTTAACATGAGGTATTAGTATAAATGGTAATTATTTATAATATTAATATCTTAGTAATATTCAAAAAGTGATTTTATAAACTCTTAAAAAGATTCATTTACATAGGATTCAGATAAAAATAGTTTATCTTCAAAAACAATAATATATTAATCACATATAATATTAAAACATGAGATTTTGAAAAATGTACCTTTAGGTATAGAATTAAATAATTAGGATTGTTTTTAATAAAAGTAAATTTATTTAAAGAATAAATATATTAATATACTTATACATTCATTAAGAAAATAAAGGTAATATCTTAATTTATAAATAAGAAAATTGATTAAGGGAAACATTTAAGTTGATGTTAAATTATACTATAGACTTTTTTAATTACAATAAATCATTATTTAATAAACATTTATTAAAATCCTAAATACCTCATATGTTATATTCAACCCCTCTTAAGTGGAATTCCTCCCTTGAAATTCATTTTTCATACTTCAAATGAATTTTGAAATTCAATTTCTAGAACATGGAAAACTAGGATCACTAGAGTTCTATATTATTAAATTTCTCTTAGTTAACTAGTATTTTAAAAGTAGATTTCTAACTAATATATTTTAGATAAGTCTAAATGGTTGTAAAATAGAGATTTTAATAAAAGAATATACTTACGAACATTATCTGTTTTTAACCAAACATCTCAATCACCAAAGTTATTTAAATAATTAACTTGATACCAATTTTACAGCCCTAAGAAATATTCTTCCATATCTAGAACAAAATAATGATTCATACATCTATTTTATAAAAATTTCTAAAAATATACAATCCATTTTACATCCGAAGAACATTTCCAGTCTAGAATTTATATGTAAATGACTACTAATACACATATCATAGGAAAAAAAATACAAAAATCTAATTGAATTTTCTCATGCCAGCTCTTTATTGTATCTAATATCATTGAAATTTATAATTGATTGGGAAAACATTTTATAAAATATAGGGTGAGTATTATTTCCCAATAAAGTGTTTTAAAAAATACAGTGGGAAATATTTTTGAAAATATATTTTGAAAATACCTTTTGAAATTTCATTAGAAAATATTTTAAATTTATATAAAAATAGATATTTTTGATATATACTTTTATAAAATATAATACTTGGGTTTTCAAAACATATATTTTGAAAATAATTTAAAAAATCATTTGAAAATTTCAAAATATTACATCTTTAAAAACACTATTAAAAACGTTTGAAAACATGATTTTGAAAATAACATTAGAAATAAATATGCATTGACAATATTATTGTACTTTTGAAAATACATACTATTTAAAAATATTTTAATACCATTGATAATACTTACAATTTTAAAATTTTATAAATAACATGGAAAATACTTACGATTTTAAATTTTTATAATAATATTGAAGATATTTATGCCTTAAAAATGCTATGATACCTTTGAAAAATACTTATAATTTGAAAGAAATTTTCTTAATAAAATAATATAGTAATTTTTTAAGAAATATTAAACAATATTTGGAAAACAAAACCATGTATCCACTCAAAAAAAATGAAGGATTTCTGGGCCTACCCACTTCCAAAGGGATGGGTTCACTTCTCAATTCCCTATCATCTCTATAATGGTCAAGTACCGAATTTTATAAAAATATTTTGATATTTCCTTAGATATATATTCACTGGATTTTTCTCTTTGAAAATATTATAGTACATTCATACCTACATATATATAAATATATATATGTTGGAAAACATCTTCTGGATTTGGAGCCACCAAATCTCATGAAAATAAGAATTTTTATACATCCAGGGAATGTTAATTAACATCAATGTATTTAAAATTTCATTCATAGACCCTTGAAGTACATTTTATTAAAATATGACATAAAATGTTACAATTTATTATTTATAAATCATCCTCTAATAAAGATATTAGACACACATTTACTTAATTCAAAAATTAATGTTTGGAAGTATCATTTTATATATAAAATAATGGTGTAAAGGTATGAATCCTTCACAAAAAATTATCGTAAATATAAAATTAAAATTCTCATAAAAGAATAATTTTAATATATATATATATATATAATCTTACTTTCCTGAAGCAATCATAATCAAAAATCAATTATACCCTTAATATATAATTTTTGAAAAAATATATGTTATACACATAAAATTATAATAATTAATATTTTTTAATAAAACATTCCATCCATACATATATATATATATATATTCACATATCCAAAGTATAAAAAATATTATTACTTTGAGAAGTTTTTTGTATTGAATAAAATATTAAAGGGTTTAAATGAAATCCATCATGTTGTATAATTTTTGAAAATGAAAATATACATACATATTATAATTCAAATCCCCTTGCATGGATATAAATACCTTCTTTTATAATTGCAACACTTAAAAATGATTATAGTTTGAAAATAATACATATCTATAATTAAGGATTAGAAATATTATATACTATCATACTTAAATAATAAAAACTAGAAATTTTAAAATATTATATATATATATATATACCCTTACATAATTATAAGTGGAAAATAATTCCATAATTAGAAGTCACAAAATGAATAAACTTGTAAATAATTCATGCATATATATATAATGAAGAATATAAACTTGATGATTTTGAAAATAATATATATATATATATATATATATATATATGTATGTATACTCCCTTAGCCGTTGGAAACCAAAACTGGATAAAGGAAGTAGCCTTCTTCCAGGTAGGATTTATTCCTCCTAATAGAGTTGGGTGTTCTAACAGTGGGTAAGTGAGTGGAAAGAGGGGAGGTTTGGCTTTGGTCTTCTAATGAGGTAGAGGGATTCTCCCTATGAGAAGAAAATAATGTAAATTTAAATGTTTTTATTATACTCATTTGAGATTCTATGTGAAGTAAGGTTTTTTTTTGACAACACTAAAGTGTGCTTATGTACTATGACTCTCATTTGAGGTGTTTAAAACAATGGTTGATGCACTATTATACTAGTTAATTGAGGGTTTAAAAAAATTAATTAATTTTATTTTGAAACATAAAATTGGAATTTCAACTAGTGAAAAGGTATTTATTCATGTTTTATTAAATGATTATTTGAGAAGTAAGAATCATCACTTGTGAATCAAGGTTCTTATCCGTATAGATCTAGAATACAGTTTGACGTTAAAGAAAAAATTGACCTTTTTAGAATATTTTTTATGGGTCTCTCTACTATTGTATTCATGAATTGGATGGATAATGATATGAAAAATAGAATGGGAGGATAGGAGAAAGGATATGGAATATTAACTTGTAAGACAAGGGATGAACAATTTAATGGATTCATCTAGTTGTGTGGAGGAGGATGAAATTGGTGTGATCGACCTACTATGAGGATTTCAGTAAGACAAATACCTTATATACATCCATTTTAAAGAATAGTGAATGGTAACTAGTGAATTCATCCTATATCGAACAATTCCATAGTTTTCCACTTGGATATATGTTAAGTGCTCATTGCTGATGGCCAGATGTAGTAATGGGGTCAGCTCTGGAAGGCCTTATACATGAGCCAGAATGTGCTCAGCCTAACCTATGCATATGAGATGTGACCCTCTTTACCTATACATGGCTAGTTAGTCGAAAAAAAATCCTCTATAGAAACCTAATAGTATTTACACTACAACTAGTTTTGTTAATCTTTGATAGACCTTCTTAGGGATTGAGATTTCTCCCCATATTGGGTTGACGATTTGGCAAAACCTCCAAGTTTGGATGGCCATTTTTTTATTATAAAAATTCTAAAATACATCTTATTAAGTAAAAAAATACTTAAGGTATAAATTATCTTCTCATACATATGTATATATATATATATTGTATACTCTTAGAATTATTATACAATTTATTTTATTTATAACTTCAAAACTAACTTTACCACATGTTAATTGTTTTAATTTTTTTATTAAATAAGTTTATTATCCAAAATATAATATTTAATACTTTTAATACTTAAATTTACAAAATTAAATTTACTACTAATTATAATAATTTTTGTACTATCTATATAATTTATAATATCAATCATACTAAAGTCATACATTATATATAATTAACATAAGTTCTTAGTATTACATGATAATTATTTCTAATTTTAATATGAAATTAATATTAAAAAAGGGAATTGATAAATTCTTAAAAAATTTATTTACATAGGATTTATATAAAATTATTTTTTTCCAAAACAATTATATAATAAAATCAAATAATATTCAAATACTAGGTTTGGAAAAATGAACTTTCAAGTAAATAATCATATTTTTAAGACCATTTTTATGAAAAGTAAATTTATTTAAATAATAAATATATTAATATACACACATATATATATTTATCAATTGATTAAAGGTAATATCTTAATTTATAAACAAAACCATATTTTATTAAGGAAAATATTTAATTTTATGTTAACTTACACTTTAGATTATTTTAATTATAAGAAGCTTAATTTAATGAACATTTATTAAAAGAATAAATTCCTATGATTTTAATTTCTACCCCCCCCCCCAATAAATTGAAATTCACCTCAAAAATAATTTTTCTAACTTAAGGAAAATTCTAAAATTCCATTAACAAGATTTAGAATGATAGAATCACTAGAGTTATATATTCTTAAAAGTCAACTAATTACCTAACTGTTCAAAAGTATTTTTTAAAATATTATATTTTCCCCAATATAAAAGGTAATAAAAAATGTTTTACTAAACATATAGTCTTAGAAACTTAAATTATTTTTAACTGAACGTCCTAATCTAAAAAGTTATCTAAACTATTCCTTTGAAACCAACTGTAGAACCCCATGACCCACACTTTCTTATCTGGTACAAGATAATTATGTATTTTTTTATAAAAATAAATAAAATTATACAGTACATTTTACATCTAAGGATCATCTCTGATCAAGGATTTGTATGAAAATGACTACTATTACACATATCATAGTTAAAATAATAAATAAAAAGGTAGTTATTTCACTTTTCACACACTAGATCCTTATTTGAGCTAATCTACTTGAAATGTATAAATGATTTTAAAAACATTTTATAAAACATAGAGTTAGCATAATTTCTTAGTAAGGGGTATTTAAAAAAATCCAGTGAAAAAACTATTTGAAAATACCCTTTGAAAATACCTTTTCTAAACTTATTTGAAAACATTTTCCCTTTATATGAAAATATATATTTGATATATACATTTTGAAAATATAATGGTAGGTTGTTAAAAATATAGATTTGGAAAAACTTTTAAAAAATCCTATGAAAATACTTATAATTATCAAAATATCATTTTGAAAACATTTTCCTAAAATATAGAAGATTTAAAAATTAATTTTAAAAATCCATTGAAAACATGATTTTAAAAATACTTATGCTTTGAAAATATTATAGTACATTTGGATATATTTATAATTTTAAAATTTTCTAATACCTTTGAAAATTGATATTCGTTGAAAATTATATAAATATATTTGAAAACACTTATGCTTTGAAAATATTATAATACTTTTGAAAATATTGTATTATTTTAAAATGATATAAAACATTTAAAAAATACTTACACTTTGAAACAAAATTAATAAAAAAATAATCAAATTATTTTTTAGAAAATATTATTTATGATTTTGATAACAAAACCATGGGTCCACTTAACACACTAAAGTTTTTCAGGTCCAATATACCTCCAAAGGAATGTGTTCGCACCCCAATTCCCTATCGTGTTTACAAACAACACATGTAAAATTTTATAAAAACATTTTGAGAATACCTTATATAGATATTCATCAGATTTTTCTATTTAAAAACATGAAAATTCATTCATACATTTATACATATAATTTTTTTAGGAAAACATATTCAAGATTTGGAGAAACCAAATCTCATGAAAATTAGACTTTTTATGCATGCATGTAATTTTAATTTACATCCATGTATTTAAAATTTCATTCATAAACTCATAAAATACATTTTATTGAAATATGAAATTAAATATTAAAAGTTATCTTTTAAAAATAATTCATGAATAAAGATTTTAAAAACATATTTACATTATTAAAAAATTGATTTTGGGAAATATATTTTTATACATAAAATAGTGGTATGAAGGTATTAACCCCTAACATAAAATAATATTAGTTATAAAATTATTCTCCATAAAAAATAATAATTTTAACAATATATATATATATAATATTACTTTTATGAATCAAGAAAGATAATAAATATCTTATACCCTTAACATATAATTTTTAAAAAATACATATTATACATATAAAATTATAAAAAGTAATATTTTTTAGTTAAACCTTCTATCCTTGAATACACACACACACACACACATATATATATATATCATAAGTATGAAATCTATTATAAAATTGAGAATAATTTCTTTATTACATAAAATATAAACGGGTTTAAATGAAATACATCATGTAATAAAATATCTGAAAATGAAGTTATACATATATAATATAAATGAAATCCCTTTAGAGAGGTATAAATACCTTATGTTATAATTAGAACACTTAAAAATGATTATAGTTTGAAAATAATACATATATATAATCAAAATTTATAAATAGTATATACCCATATTATTGAATAACATAAACATGGATTTTGAAAATATTATACACACACACACACACACACACCCTCACATAATTGTATGTTGGAAGTACATTCATAATTAGAAGTTTTAAAATGAATAATCGGGTAAATAATTCATGTATATATATATTTAAGAATATAAACATGAATATTTGGAAAATAAAAAATATATAGACGTATGTACTCTCATACCTATTAGAAACCAAAACTAAATTATGGAAGTTCCCTTTGGCCTGGCAGGACTTATTCTTCCAGCTGTAGTTGGGTTTTCATACCTATGGGTGGGAGAGGGGAAATATGAGAGGTTTGGCTTGGGTATTTCGACAAGGGATATGGGTTCTCTATGTGAGAAGAAACTTATATGTGAATATATATATATATATATGTTCAAATTATATGCATTTGATATTCTAAGAGAAGATGGTATTTTTATTGACAACACTACAGTGTGCCTATGTTTTGTGAATTTCATTTGTGGTGTTTAAATCACTGGTTTGTGTACTATTAAACCAATGAATTGAGGGTTTCAAAACATGAAATGATTTTATTTTGAAACATAAAAAAATAATTTCTATTTTTGAAAAGTTCTTTATGTGTGATGTCTTAAATGCTGCTTTAAGAAGCAATAATTGTCGCTAGTGAATAAAGGTTCTTATGGCTCAAGTTCTTGAAAATATTTTGAGTTTAAAGAAAAATTTACCTTTTATCGTATTGTATAAGGTTCAATCGTAATGTTTTTTTATTGTATTGTAAGGTGGAGAAGGGTATGATAACTCTAATGGGAGGAGAGTAAAATAATTATCATGCCTTAACTTGTGGGAGAAGTGTTAAACAGTTCAAGGGATTTTTCTAGTCATGGGGAGGAAGACGACTTCGGGAAAATAAAAAAGATATGTGGAGTTCGATTGAACAAATAAAATATATCCGACCATTTTTTAGATGAGTGGATATTAACTGGTGAAGGAATCCCACATCGAATAATCCTACAGCTAGGCCCTTAGAAATAAGTTAAGTTCTCGCACTGACCACTAGATATTGTAACAGGGTTAACTCCTAAAGCCCTTATAGATGGGCCAATAGGTGCTTATCCAAATCTATTCATCCAAGACACGACCCTATGTACCTATACAAAACTAGGTATTAGCTGAACCTATGCTTCCAAGTGAGGTTCTAGTCTTTCCTCTACCACCAGCTAGACTAGTCTTGGTTGGACCTCCCTGTTGGTTAAACATGCTCCGCACAGTGGGGTGAAGGTATGGTCGAGGCACCAATATTGGTTAGCCATTTTTTATAAAAAAATATAACATACATAATATCGAGTTAAAAATTTACAAGGTATAAATTACCTTCTCATATATATATAAATTTATTTATTTATATTTAAACTATTATAATTCTTAAGATATTTATTTTATTTGTAACATCAAAACTAGCATTCAAACCAATTAATTATTTAAAAGTTTTCTTTTATTAAATAAGATTACTATCTAAATATTTCCATTAATCACTATGAGCCTTCAATTTACTAACATAAATTTTAAAATGGTTATACAACTTTTTGAATTGTCTTATAATTTGAAATGTAAATATAACTTAAATCAAAATTTATATATTATTAATACAAGCTATTACTGTTACATAATAATTATTTCTAATATTAATATATTATAAGTATACAAAAAATGATTATATAATTACTAAAAAAATTTATTTATATATGATTTTTATAAGAATGGTTTTTCTTCAAAAATATTAATATATTAGACACATATAATATTAAAACATGAGGTTTGTGAAAATAAACTTTTATATAAAGAATCATATATTTAAGACTATTTTTATGAAAATTAATTTTATTTAAATAATTAATATATTTTTATACCTATATATTCCTTAATATAATAATGCTAATACGATAATTTATAAACAAAAAAAATTGATTTAGGGAAACATTTATATTTTTGTTAAATTATACTTTAGTTTTTTTAATATAAAAAAACTCTATTTAATAAAAATTTATTAAAATCATAAATTCCTAGGATTTTATATCTAGGTAATGGGAATTGTTATAATATTAAAAAGATAAAAGTCTTACAACTTGTGAGGATAATGGGTGGTGGTGGGTGGTATTTATAAGGTGATGAGAGTGATTCTTTTTATTGTTATATTCATTAACTTATTATTTTGAGGTAAACCCATGAATATTTTTTATTCCTATGAGTAAATTTAGTAAATTGTTCAGGGTAGTTCGAACTAATATGTGATTACAACAAACATGACTGAAAAATTCATATATTTAGCTTATAATGTTAAATACAACAAATTACCGTATTTCAAAATTCACCAAAAAACAACTACTTTATAAAATTTTCCAAATTTCACCTTTACCATTTTTTTATGTGTATATTTACAAATTTGAATCCATTTTATGAAAATAATTTTTATATATGATAAAATTAATTTTTTAATAAAATCTTCATTTATTCAAAAAATAAATATTTTTATATTATAATCAATTTTTTACCCTTTGAAAAATTAAGTAAGCTCACATAATATTATCTTATAATTATAATAAAAGATTTATTTTATTTGTTAATCTACTTTATGAAAATAAATCTTCTTTTAAATCAGTATATTAATTATAAAATTGTAAATAAACATTTAGGGTTTACAAAAAAAACCAACAAATGATTTATTATTTTTAAAACATCTATTTAATTACTCATGATATAAATATATAATTTTAATTTTTATAATCGACCTAAATTTTATTTGATACTTTCATATGTGAGTTTACTATTCTAATAACTAGATTACTATTCCTGGTGGTCAGATTACAATTCCAACTGTTATATTTATAATAGTCATAATGGTTCATTAATTTCTATAAATACCACATAATTCATTCATTATTAATTCACCTATACTTTCTATCAAGGTTATATATTTTCAACTTAAAAACCAATAATATTCTATTAAATATTTTTATTTCTATATATTTGATCATGAGTGTGGTCAATCTTGTGGACTGAGTATATCCAAATTTTCCAATTATTTATTTTCCCATTGTAATATTTGGAATTATTATTTGAATGCTTGATTACTAATGTATCATTATTAATTTAAGAAAATAATATTTTTATTGGGTTCAATATGTGATGTATGTTTTTATGATAGAATTATAAGATGGAAATTCCCATGATAAAATTATGGTTGTTATATTATTCCCCCTAAAGAAACTTTTCCCTCAAAATTTTATTTTAAATACTAATGTGAATCTGAGTTGGGATACTTTTATTTCATTTCAACATCTGATTCCTTGGTCACTTCTTCATATATAAGGTTTCTCTATAGTACCTTGACCAGGTGAGTGGTCTTCTTATGTCGGACCATCTCTCTATGATCCAAAATCATCACCATTTCTCCTCATAAGAGAGATTGTTCTCCATATATACCACCTCATATTTCAGTACATGTTATGGATCTAGTATTTAATTCCTAAAGAGTGTTATATGGAATACATCAAGTACTTTAGACATAGTTAGTGGTAGTTCTTGTTGACTGGCCACTTCTCCAACCCGATCAGGATTCTCAAAGGGGTCGAAGCACCTTAGACTTAGCTTTCCCTTCTTCCCAAATATCATGAATCTCTTCCATGGAGATATGTGGATAGATAATTTGTCACAAACATAAATCTATAAGTCCCATCGATGAGTATCTTTTTAGGTCTTCTATTGGCTCTGGGTAGCGCAAATATGATGCTAAATGGTCTTCATCTTTTCTACCAGTTCCATTAACATTTTATGTCCTAGTAGATTAAATTTAACAACTTCATCTCAATATTATGTTATTCTAAATATTTTCCCATAAAGAGATTTAAATGGATTCATTTGGATTCTTGAGTGAAAACTATTATTAGAAGATAACTAAGCCAGTAGAAGATTTTAATCCCATACTCCATTGAAGTATATTGACCATGCTCTCAACATGTCTTCCAATGTATGAATATTTCGATCACATTGGATATTAGTTTGGGTGTGATAATCCATATTGATGTTCAACTCAACATTTATATCATGTTGGAGACTTTATCTGAACATGAAATAAAAATCTTTGATCAAAATTAGATATAATTGATAATGGTACTCTATTCAGCCTAACCACTTCTCTAATGTATAATTGCGAACGTTTCTAGAGCTATAAGTCCCCTCAAATTGTAATAAAGTGATAATTATTTATAAGATGATCCATAATGACCCATATATCATTATTTTTTCTAGATATATTTGGATGTCCCGCAACAAAGTTCATTGTGGTGTTTTCCTATTTCGATTTAGTTATGGGTAATGGTTGGGTCATTCCCTTAGAATTATTCATTTCATCCTTCACTATCCTACATACCATATATTGTTTTGTATATTCGTTTATCTCATGCATATTGTCACACCAACAGTTCTCTTAGATATATGGTTACATCTTTGTGCATCCAAGGTCGGTAGAGAAGGATGAACTATATGTATCATTCAAAAGCTAATTCTTTATCTAAGAGTTGTATAATATAAAGAGTCATGACCCAAATTTTATAACTCCTTCCTAATCAATCCTGAACTCTAGGTATTTCTCATTTCTTGTAGATTCCACTTTTAGGAATTTCAACATCATCTCTTTAAGAATACTTTATCTTCTCGAAAATGGATGGTTAGGGAATAATTTTTGATTATAATGATGATTTACCTTCATTTATGATTCCCATTTACATCCTTTTAAAGTCTTATAATATCAAATCCTTCTAAATTCTCATCATTGATAAAGTTACATAATACTTTCTACTTAGAGCATCTTTACATTACTTACTTTACCAGGGTGGTAGTTAATTGAGCAGTCATAATCCTTAACAAGTTCTAACCATATTTTTTGAAGCATATTCAGTTTTCCTATGTGAATATATATTTAAGGCTCTTATTATCCTTATATATCTCAAAATTATCCCCATAGAGATAATACCATAAATTTTTTAACAAGAAGATCACAACCTCCATCTCTAGATAATGCATAGGATAGTTTTACTCATGAACATTCTACTACCTTGAGGTATAGGCTATAATTTTATCATTTTTCAAAAGTGTACAACCTATAACCTTCTTTTAATTATTTATTTATACCACAATGAGTTCCCCAGATGTTGGTAGTGTATACAATGGTGTAGTGATAAGCCTATTTTTTTAACTCTTTGAGGTAGTCTTCACATTCTCTAGTCCAAAAAAACCTTACTACCTTCTGATTAATCTTAGTAAATAGATTTTTAAATCAAGATAAGTTCCTCAAAAATCATCATTAATACCTTGCTAGAACAAGGGTAATATGGATCTCCATTGAATATATTATTCTATGTCAATCCTCAATTATCTTTCTTTTAGATGGGTCCATAGATATTACTTTACTTGTGATAACTTGACCAAATAATGACACTTCACATATCCAGAACTCGCATTTACTGTAAGTTTAATATACTTTCTCCCTCCATGATGTCTTTATCACAGTGTTCAAATGCTCCTCATTTTCCTCCTTGATCTTGGTGTATATCAGAATATTATCTATAAAGACTACCACATATTTTTCAAGGTCATATCTATAAATACTCTATTCATTAAGTCAATGAAAATTTCTGGATCACTAGTGATTCTGAAGGGTTCACTATGAAATCATAGTGTCTATACCTTTTTTGAAAGTAAGTCTTGGTAATATCTTTCTTTGTCACCTATGATTAGTGATATCTCGACCGTAGGTCAAACATAGAGAAATACTTGGCCCCAAGTATCTAATTGAGTAAATAATTTATAAATTTTTGGGGATACTTGTTCTTTATTATTATTTTGTTAACATAATGATAATCAATGTAGAGGTGAATTGATCCATCCTTATTATTTATTAATAGGAAAACCAAACCACAACATTTTTAGGATCCACCTCAGTGGTAGTGATAGAATATGTCCTTCCTTGCTATGGTGGAGGTTGTTTCTCTTTATTATATCTGAAAAATATTAGTTATGTCATTGGCTCCCATAATTCCCATGTTACTTATAGTTGAAACACTACACTACATGTTGAGTATTGATCTGAACCTTCCTTTATTGTTCTTCACTAGTGGTATTCTTCTAATATATTTGGTAATAATTATCATTATTTCTATCTGTTCCACATTTGAATCATCTTGTGGTTCCCATTATATAGTTCTCATGGTTCTTATTACCATACTTTTTACATGTGTGATATTGGGGTTTCTTTACTTTAAGGTATTTACCTATTGATCCTCCCATATTAAACTACAATTTCAACTTTTTATATCTAATCCCATGAGGCCATTGAGAGTCATTAATCTCCATTTCATCATTAAAGAAACAATAGAAATTTAAATCATAACTTTTAGAGTAATTAATTTCTAAATATTTTCATAGAATCAGCATTAATACACTAAATAGGTTATACAATATTCTTTTAGTGTTTGTGAAAAAGTTAGAGGTTTATTGTGGAAGTTATGTAATGTTTTCCTTATACGCCCTGATATATTCACCTTACTTTTTATTTAGTCTAAGAAAACCCCTCTTAATAATAAGATAAAGTGTTTAAGGAAAACATTTATTCAAAAATATTTTATTGAACCCTTCATAATCCATTGAATTAATTTCATACATGTACTTTGTGTTTTTATTAGTGTCCACCATTGATCATCATCCCCCTCAAAAATATAAACCACTATTATGACTTTCTCTTATTTTGGGAATTGAATGATAGATAATATATTCTCAATGGAGTTAATTCGTTTTTCTAAAATTATGGGATTTGAATATCCATTAAATATAGGAGGACATTGTCACATAAATTATTCTCTGAAATTTTCTAATTCATAGGAGAAGGAAGGAGTTACACATGATTTATGTTATAATTAAGTACTTGAAATATTTGAACTAGTACTTTCATGACGTTTTGTGATTCCCTTCCTATCAGATTTGGAATTTCATTAGCACAATCCTCACATTTCTTATCACATTGTTTATTAGCATGGGTCCTTATATTTCCATAGATATACTAAGAAAAATAAAAAAAATTATAGGTACTTAATAAATAGTCAATGATTAAATGAAAATTTAACTATGAATATAGATGTAATATCATATAAATGAAAATTATATCCTAACGTATGATTCAATTAGTTTTAATCTAGGTAATACATGGTGATAGAATTATCAGTAGTGTTCTTACTAATGTTTTCTTGTCCTAATCCCATAAAATAACTAAACCATTCTCCAATAACAACTATAGAGACCTTATCCTTTTACACATATTTTTACATGATTTTAATCATAACTATACAAGAAACACAAACAAAGGATCTAAAATTTTAGTTTCATTAGAAGAATAGATTCATAATTACAGAACATAAAACTCCAATAACACATAATTTTATTAATCTCCATAATGATCTCCTAACTTCATTTGATCTCTTATAACTTCATATGATAACCTATGTAATACATAAAAAAAGATGAGAAAAAAAAGCCTAGTAAGGGAATAATCATGGGAATAAATCATTGTACATGAGTTAGAAGGCATAATATGATAGCATAAAATGCATATATAATGAATAAATATATAGAAGCATAAAATACTTAACATGGAATCATATGATCTTGGAATCATAGAAAAGTTTCAATGACATATAACTTGACATAAACATGAGTCTAGGCTAACTACCAAGAATATATCACATAGTGAAATGAGCCCCAAAATGGACTAGTTTTACTCCCAAATCCCATACATAATTTATCATGAGACTAAATCATTACCAAATTTATAAGAGAAATATTTATTAGCACCCATCCTAACATGTTCAATCATATTTGTTCCACATAAAGACTCAAACATAAAGAATAAACATAAGGGTTACCCATGAGAAGAAATAGGTATTGTAATCATGTCGTAAAGGCACATTAGCCTCAGCTCAATTGGTGAGGTATCCTTAAGTGCATCCACGAGACTCAGGTTATAAACTAGATAGAGGCATATTTCTGGTACTATATTGGGGAACTGTAGCAGGAACTATAGAAGGCACTGTTGCAAGGACTATGGTAGGCACTGTGGTAGGACCTATTGTAGGGCACTGTAGTAGGCACTGTGGTAGGGAACTGTAGTAGGGAACTATAACAGGGCACTATTGTAGAACTGTACACTGTGCAGTACTGTAGCAGGTACTGTTCGATACTATTTGCTATTGTAATAACTGGAACTATTCACCTTGGGCCATCGGTATGGGCTTAGAGTCCTTAATGCTTTCAGGACACCCAGGACTTCAGGTTAGTAGGGATTTTTGGCCACCTTTAAGGCCTTCAGGCCACCTCAAGGCCTTTGGCCCAGTTGCCCCAAACAGACTCTACGAAAAAAGAGTAGCCCCAGAAGAGGATTCAAAGCAGGAGAACTCACCAGAGTAGAGCCAAATGGATTTTCAGAATTATAGGATATGAATATGCCATGAGGATCATCTTGTTCTTGCATGGGAAGCCGAACCAGATGGCCATGCAAAGTTAGAGAGCTACTATCACGATGCAAATGCTGGGGAGGGGCAGTTCCTTGTAGATAGTCTGGTTGAATTCTTCAATACCTTTGGGTTATGTAATCTCCTAAGCCTACATGCCTTGTAATATATAAGCCTATGGCCTTTTTATGGTTTTTCTCTCATCCCTTGAAATAAGGGTTATCAAAAATCAATAAAAAAGAAGGCCTTCGGGTCATTCGGGCGGGTAATCATGTCATAAAGCATAACCAATGGGAGTATCATAATGGTGTCCATAAAAGAATGGATTTAAATCATTATTGGTAATTAATAAATTAAATATAATATTGAATCAAGAATAATTATGTCCAACTAAATTTAAATCATGAAAAAGACAAGTTATGTAAGATTAGAAATGTGCTATTGAAGTGAGGTTTTTGGAAAAAGAATAAAGATTCATTAAATAGAATAAAGTCGTAATTGTTTGAATAAGTCTAGAAATGAACAAGAATTGTTTTAAATGATAAATTGAGTGATTTTATGAAAAAAATTTGTGCTTAAAATATTTTATGGAGTGTACTTGAAAATGGGTATGAATTAGAGAAGTTCCCTTTAATCGGGTTCACTTATCAAGATAAATTGATAAGAGAACATTACAAAATATGTAATTACCCATCAAATAAAAATGAATTAGTTAAATAAATATGTGTGGTACATAAAAAGGAATATAATATAATAATATAATATTAATTAAGGGATTAATTGATGAAAAAATATATAAATTTTAATCCAAAGTAAATATGGATGTTTGTAGAGATCCCTTACCTTATGCCTGGATGAGTTTTTATATTAAACTTAATGTCCTAGATAATAAAATTAGATTAAATAATTTAATAATTCCTGACCTCTCCCACAAGTATTTTATTTTATTTTTATAATTTTAATATGTTCATTTATGGCCATTTTCATGATTTATAAAGTGTAAATTCTTCGTTCTGGGAGCATTCATTTCATGGATTCATGGTTGGTTAACTTGTGTATATTTGTAGAAGATATAATTGAGTGGTAATTTGATTCCATAAGTAAAATGAAATGTAATTAATAAAATTATAGAATTTTTAATGTCCATATATGTCCTTTTTTATGGTAAGAGGATGATTCATTTGATAAAATGTTAATGATAAATGTTTAGTTTATTTTGGCGGTTTTTCAATCATCACAAACTAGTTTAGTTTTATTATTTAATATTATGTCCATATATTACAAAAAAAACATGAAAAAAGTTATAATATACATACTAAAAACTATTTTAAAAATAAAAATTGTTTTATGACCAGCCTTGAAGGAGGTAATTTAAAATGAAAACTCATTATCCACATAGATGCTAAATAGGCATAACTTGGACAACAGTTTTATTTCATTGAATTAGTGGAGATAAAAAAGGGATGGAAAAATGATATTCCATTTGAAATATTAAATTACTGTATATATATATATTATATTTTAGTTATTATGATTTTAGGGATGAAGGAGGTGACAATAAGGTAGAATTATAAAATAAATTAAAAGTAGTGGCTTGAAAAAAGTTACCTCTTAAAAATCTTCGCCTTGATTAAACCCATAAGGATCATGAAATTGGCATTTTGTTGAGACCAGAAACACTTATACATGAGGAAAAGTATTTTAAAGGGAATTGGGTAGAATAATGATAGGCTAAAAGGAATATATGGTGTGAGGATAAGGGCAAGTACTTATAAGTGGGTGAGAGAGGTTTTATTATTATTATATTCTTTCATTTGTTAATTTCTAACAAGACTATCAATAGTATAGATTAATATAACTAAATATAGTAAATAGTGTAGGATATTTGAAACAAATGTGTGCTAACGTCATCAATAACTAAAAAATTAATGTATTTGGATTATAATTTTAAATACCATAAATTGTCATATTTCACTATTCACGAAAATTCAACTATTTTTGAAAAATCTCTGAAATTCACACTAATTATTATTTGATGTGAATATTTAGAAAATGGAATCCATTTTATGAAAATAATTTTTCAAATATGAGATGTTTAATTTTTCATGAAAATAATTTATTTAAAAAATAATGATTTTAATACTCGAATCTATTTTTTAACATTTGAAAAATTAAAGGACACAAAAAATTATCATATAATTATAATAAAATGTTGTATTAATTTATGAATATATTTTATGAAAATAATTTTCCTTTTAAATCATTATATTAAATATAAAATTTTATATAATTATTTATGTTTTACAAAAATACCAACACATAATTTCTTATTTTTTAAAATCTTATTTACTTATTCCATGATATAAATATGTCTTTTTCTTATTTATAAGATACCAAAAAAAATTTATACATTCATAAATGTGGTTACTATTCTAATGAATATATTACTATTCCAAATGGACATATTAATATTATAATGGTTTTATTTATAATGATCATAGAGGTTCTTTAATTTCAATAAAGACCACTTATTTCATTCATTCTTAATCCACTTATAATTTCTATCAAGTTTATATATTTTAATATTTAAAATGAATATTATATTATTAAAATTATGTTTAATTTCTATAAATTTTTGCATGAGTGTGGTCATTCTTATAGATCATGGATATCCATATTTTCTTATTATTTATTGGTCTTCTATAATATTTGGCTTTATTGTTGGTTTATTTGCTTACTAATGTATCATTATTAATTTATGAGAAAAATGTTTTCATTGGGTTCTCTATGTGGTCTATGGGTTTTATGATATTAATATAAAAGGAAATTATATTGCTAAAATTATGGGTCTTAACAAAACCCCACCATATACAATATCCAATTAGGATAACACCTCACCTCAGAATGAAATTTCTAAAAGACCGAGCTATACTGTATTCTATTTCACCCCTTCAGGTATCCTAAAATCCACCATATTAATATTTTACCTATGATAAGAGAGGGAAAATAAGTAAATCAATGAAAATGTAATAATTAAAGATATATTCTATGGTGGATGATTATTGTACGCATGCACTTATCTCAACTTCACCATAAATGAGACTCAAACAATATAAATTTAAAACATAATAATTAAGAATAATGAAAAACCTCCCCCAAGGCCAAGACTTGGCTTAGTATCTTTAAATTTCTAAGCGAAAGAGATCATGATGGAATTTGGGAGAAGGGAGATAAATAGATATATTTTATATTTTATTCAGAAAAGGTTAACACCTGATTTAAAAAATGAAATACTAAATTACATTAGAAAGAACTATATTTAAAAAACTAAAGCAAAAAAACCCTAACAATGCATCCTAATAGAATATCATCACCAACTGATCATTACTCTTTAATAAACCCCTGTTATTCAATTTATAAGCATAATTCTCACTCTCGAATCATCATACATAATTAATGAATGTTTCAAGAATGATCTCGGGTCATCCAAAGATTATAAAATTTGGTCAAGGAAAAAATATGTGAAAGCTTATCATTTTAATCTCGTTAAAATGATTTAAGATATAAATAATTTTTTAAAATCCTAATATCATCGTGTCTAGAAACCTTAATTTGATCCATATTTACATCATGAATAGTGGCTTCATGATTTTGGTGGTGTTTATGCCAAAAATTTTGTTAACAAAATAAATTTTTCATTTTCACTATTTTAAAACTTCTCCCTATCATTAATCTTGTTCATAATTCGTTTCAACTTCAAAATAAGGTGTCATTTCATGCCACATCATGATGCATCATGAAGTGTTTACAACTCACTATATTCATCAATTTTTGATCATTTTTAATCAGATATTATATCCTTTAATAAATCATAATAACACTTAAATCACAATTTAATTATTCAACTAATTTTAATAAACCGTGTATTTTTTAATAAAATAAACATACATTAAATGGTTTTATCTGTTACCTATCACTCATGTATAATGGATGCCAAGGGAATACAAAAGCACAATTATCGTTCTAGGTAGTTTAGGTGAGTAAATTTTGTTGCTTAAAATTACACTTATGTAATCTATTAATTTTATTAAATATTAATTTATTAGATCTATTTAGAATTTTTAATGATGGAATTTTGAGGATGCTCGGATTGAATTAATAAGAATCAATAAATTGGATTAATTAGTGACACTTTATCTTTATTAAATAATGAATTAAAGTAATTTATGGATAGATTGAAAATTTATGTTCATTTCATGCTATGTGTATGATCATGATATTAGACCAGACCTTTTTATGTGATTGGTTTCCTTTTAATTATTTTTCTTTATATTAAAATGATGAGATTTGTGTGAGTCCCTCCTCTTTAATATATATGGGCCTGGATACCCATAATATATTTAACCCACTTATCCAACCCATTAGATCCCATATCTTTTAAGTGAGTAAAACCTTATGTATGTATGTATCTCCCAGATAAGAGGAGGTTGTGTGAGTCTTGCAGCTGAGTTGAAAGCAATGGAAGCAACACATAGGAACTTAGGTGGAATGTTGTGACATGAAACAAGCTAAGGTTCATGGTGTATTCCCATTGGTTCTAGGGTTATTTTCTTATTCACTATAAATACTAACCATTTTAAAATATCATGATCATACCACTTATATTTTATTTATATTAGTTTCATGGTTGATTATTTATGATTTTGGATGCTATATGATCAATTAAAAAATGAATTAATGAGGGAAAAAATGGGAAAAAATAAATCTTGATTATGTGTAATTTTTTCATACATTGTTAACCACTTAAGTATAATTCATTTAATTTTAATAATGCATGTAATAAAATAGTATATTTTTATGAATAAGTATAAAAATATCTAAAAAAATTATTAAGCAAGTATAACCTTCCCTTAGTTGTGTTAGAGTCAAAACTATTCTTCAAAGTGCCTAGCCATCCCATGTCGGGGTGCATTTAATTTTTGTGTAAATTTAGCATGATGTTTTTTGTTGAATTTACTTCATTAACATCAAGGATTAACTAATGAAGAAGGACTTGGTGTAACTAAAAGGAATATTATAAGGAATTATTTTTCCTAGATTTTAGGATTGGTGAGTCCACCTGATAGATCAATGAACTATTAGTTAGGGAAGTTGATGAGTCATGCCTACCTAAAACCCTTTAATGAAATTATCAGGCCCATTTTTGGGTTATAAGAAGGGAATATGATCCTTTCCACTAGAATATCCCTATATTATGAAATTTTTAAAATAATGGATTGTGATATTACATTTCAACAAAATATTTTAAGATTAATAAAATTGAAAATAAAATATAATTTTAAACTATTTTGGTAATTAAGAAAGTAATAAAAAATATTCTTCAAAAATTTTGAAATGGAAAATGACATGAATTATAAAATATTACTACAATCTATAGTATATTAGGATTACAATATAATTGGTGTGAATTGTGAGGACTGGTATCGGTGCTTATGAATTATACTTTTCCATGAATGGAAATTATATGTTCTTGAAACCCCACATACTGAGTCGCTTACAAAAGAGGCTAGTACGGAAGAAGTATCTCTATACATAAAACATGAGGTGGATGAAATGGATTTCTCATGTTTCATGATATCTTCCATTTATAATGTGATTCTATAGAAATATTCGGTTATAGACACATATAACATCATGTCTCTCCTTCGTGTTCTTTAATGGGAGAAGGTGAGGAAAGAGTGATATTATATCTCCAATACACTATCCACATTAAATCTTTGAGAGTTGGTGACATATGGGCCTCATGTAGTCAAGATTATGGGATACATATAATTCTTAGACATCTTTGGTTTTATGATCGTTGATGAGTTTCACAAATATATCATTAAGTTCTCACTACTTATAACATCCTCGAGTTTCATTATGTATTATAATATAAGTAATATCAAATAGACTCTTCCTAACCCTATTACTCTAATTCTCTAAGTGGATAAATAAATTAGGCATTATAAATCTATATTCCTTATGTTGAAAAAGAAAATTATAAAAAATATATATGGTTGTGAAGACTCATTAAATATCCAAGGATTTATAGAACTATCCTTCCGAGAAAAAGAATATCCAGTGGTAAGGAAAGGAGAAAAATGTGGTTTCTTTTACATATGGAAATAAAAACCAAAAAATAATAAATTCACCATACCAAAGAAGAAATGGGAAGCCCCAGGTATATTCATTATTGAGTGAAATAATTCTATATTTCAAATTTGGGTATTATATACTTCATGTGGCGCTCAAACTTTTCTCTAAAGACAATGACCAAGTAGATTTTCGATGGTTCGCAGAGTAATGGTGGTTTTATGGGCTGCCAATAGGAAAGGATGGATTCTATATCCATTGAATACTACTATCTCAAATTGCTATCAGGAATGATCTAAATTTTAAGGAATTTTTATTAGTGCCTAATTTTACCAGGGGAATAATTTATATTTTTGTTTTAGCCATGGATGGATTTATTTTTAGCTTTGGAAATAAGAGTATCTAATATTATAAATATTTCATATGTTATGGTATGAAATGATTTATTAATAGTATTTATGTATTAAAATATAAAAAACTAAATATTATTAATTGATAATGAATCTTATTCACATTATTGATTTCACACCCACATGTGGAATAATCACATTGTTCATGTGAATGGGAAGCATTTGAAAAACCTCAATCAAGATGGTAACATATAAAATTTTGAGATTAAGCTCCTTGAAATATGACATGGTTGTTTACAAGTCAATATGACCAAACCACCATTTGTTGGTAAATGTGATATGGCCACAAATATTCTATAATTGCAACACATTGATGTAGACCTTTTTATATTGAATATAGAGGTGGATTTCCATACTCTATTACTTTTATTGATGACTTAAGTATGTATTGTTATATCTAATTAATGAGGTATATGTCTAAATATTTTATAATTTCATGTATTTCAATAATTATGTTGATAATCGTCTCGGTAATATTAAAAATAAACATTAATTGATTAGGGTTCATGAATATCTTATATAATTGTTAAGAAACATTCTATGGGAGTACAAAATTTTATCTCTACTCACTTTGCCTCATACACCATAGTGGAAGGGTGTTAGTGAAAGGATGAACTATACCATTTGAGACATGGTAAGGTTGATGATGAGCCACTAAATCCTTACATTATCCTTTTTGGGCACATGAATTACACATGGAAACATACATAATAAACAAAGTACCAAATAAAGTGTAAAATGGTATTCCTTTTGAGCTATAGAGTGGAAATTAATATGTTTTCTTATATAATCATGTTAGGGGTGCATTGTGTTTGTTAAATCTAGATCAAGTAATATGTTATCACCCAAATAATGATGTGTATCTTTATAGGTCATCTCAATGAAATGATGGGGTACTACTTATATAATCCCTTAGATAAAATAGTTTATTCACTAGTAAATCTATATTAATTTATAGGGAAGACATCTTAAAGGAGGATAGGTGGATTAAGACCGACTTACATGAAGTTGGTGCTCAATATACTAAAGATTTAGTACAACTATTTATTCTTTAAGGCCCTGTGAAAGATTTTTTTTCAAAACGTGGTACTACATAGTACCACCAAAAAGGTTAGAGAATAAGAAAGATATGGTTTACTAGTAATAGTATATATTGACTCATTATTTATTGTTTATAATGACCCTTTATCCTATAATGAGGAAATAAAGATCTTATAAGCTATAAAATGGACAGAATCCTTAAATTATTATATGAGTTTCATTTATTAGAACCATATTTGGGTCCTAATTGATTGTATGATAGATGTAATTCCTTTTGGTTGAAAATTAGTATTCAAGAGAAATATAGATATGGATGGTCAGTTTAGTACCTATAAAGAATGGCTAGTGGTTTAAGGTTTTGACACCATTAAGGAGTTGGCTATAATGAAATGTTTTATCTAGTGTCCATGTTTAAATACATTAGAATTAAACATTTTATAGTATATTTACATAAATATTAGGTTTGGTATATAGATATAAAAACCGTAGTCATTAATGGGAACCATTCGGAGAAAGTATATGTGACATCAAAAAAAGGTTTTGTGACACCAATAAATTCTAAAAGTCATGCAAGTTGTGGATATCCATCAATAGATTAAAGAAAGTGTCCATGTCATGGAACATTTTGTTCAATGATTTTATAAAATTATTTGGTTTCATTATGAATAAACTGTGAACTATGTGTTTACAAGTTTTTTAGTAGGAGTACGGTCATTTTCAATATAGTATATACTTATTACATATTACTAATTCTAACTGGGATACAAAACTTACATGTTCCTAAGGCATGGTTGATAAAATGATTCTTTATAAAAGACATAGGTTAATAATCCTACTAATTTTGGATTAAGATCATGCATGATAAATCGAGGATGTTTTTTGGACTAATTAAATGTATATACATCAACCATATACTAAAGAGGTTCAGTAAGTAATAATCAAAGAGGGTATTGTGTCCAACGTCACATGATATATATCTTTTCATGAAAATGTTCCCTTAGACATGGAAATAAAGATAGGTAATTAGTAATATCACATATTATTCATTGATAGGATCTATTATATATTCCATATTATGTATGAGGCTTGATGTTGGCTCTGATTTTATATTGGTAGAAATATATCAAGATGTTCTATGTGAAACGCAGTGGACTACTCTGATGGTAGTTCTTAAGTATTAGAGGCAAACTAAGAATATGATCTTGGTGTATGGAGGATGTGAATAGATAGTCATTAAAGGCTATAAATGTTAAATATTTTAGATAGATAAAATTATATGAATTCATCATCAAGAAATTTATTTTATCACAGTGAGGGATCTGTGAGATTGAAGAGTTTAGAGAAACTAGTTATCACTAATTCTATAGTAGAGACTGAGTATATTTTAGCTTCTGATAAAACTAAGGAAGTACTTTAGATTCAAAAAAATTATAAGATATTGATGTGTTATGTAATAGTAAAGTCCCTATCACATTTTTTTTAGACCACACTATAGTGGTGTCTATTTCTACTGATCTATGGAAAGGTCAAAGGATGAGTATCATACTTCTAAAGTTTCATCTCAGGTGGGATTTTTCTCAATGAGATGATGCTATATTGAGTTTCGTATCCATGGATGAAAAATTAGTGGACCCCATGACAAAGGCTCTATCTCCGCAAAGGAAAGAGTATCATGTCAGATCTAGTTTACTGAATGCTGATAACAATTGGATATTATGAAAGTTTAAGTTAGTTGGAGTTGGTGACTTAGAACCAACATCCATGTACTTGATGAATACATGTATTCATTGTTTTGAATATTAATAGATATTATTATCATATGATGATTTATTATCTTTATGAAATATTATTTGGTAATGTTCTATGAATATATGTGGGAGTGGGAGGTCATATCAGTTCCCCATTATGATCAGAATGTGGAGGTTCCACAATAGTATTCTTGAATAAATTTTATATAGATAGATTTTATTTTCTTATGGGATATATATGATAATGTATATCATGGGTATGAGGATAATAAGATATTAATACAACTTATCATGGTGTTAGAACCTATTAATCATTTAAAAGGCATGTTATAAGAATTACCCACCAGTGGAAAATCTACATTTTATGTGTCATTGGATGTTCGTATTTAGTGGTGTGTTTATTAATCTATAAACACTAAGATTATAATTATTGAATACCATTAATCACATTATTTGATGTATTTATAAAATATATGATGGCATGAGTTTATGGTGAAGTAAGATACAATGGGTGTGTCACATGTGATACTACAATAATGTATAATATGATAATTGATTTATCCCTTTTTCCTCTTGGAAGAAGTTGATATATTATGACCTTTGGTGGGAATGTAAATATCTAAAAAATAATTAGATATGGTGTTATATGGGAACATTAATCTCTAAAAATTTAAATAAAGTAATTTAAATCATATAGGTTGATGACATGAGTATGTGACCTTCATGATTATAGATATCATGATAAATGGATTATATTACACAGTCAACAATTATAGGTTGTTGTATGTAATTATTAAAATAACATCTTTTTATATGGGTGTCTTGGAATATTGTTAGACAGTAACCTAAGTCCTTATTTGGTTCAACCTATTTACATTTATAAGGAGGCCTAGAATGTGACAAACTAAGTGTATCTGAAATATTAGTTAAATTCAATGATGGATTTAAAATGTATGAATAAATATTATTCTAGATATGTGGTTTAATAATTTCATTAGTTTTGTTGATTTCAATGATTTAATAATAAGTTATTCAAAGTAATATCTAAGTTAAATAATATTAAACAATAATTATTTAGAAGGTTTTGTTGAATAGAAATTAATTAAATTTATAAATAAATAGTGAAGTGATTTTTTATTAAATAAATAATCATTAATAAAGGTTTGATAAATGTTGAGGAGGATAAGAAAACTATTCCTAATGGTTTTATTCGAAATAATATAAATGATATTAATTTATTCATGAGTGATACACAGGTAAGGTTAATAATAATAATAATATACATGGGGTTTGGTACCATCATAAGGTTTCATTAATTCCATTGAGGATACCAAATTTAAAAATTTAAAATTTACACTAAAAAAATCAATAAATCCAATATTAACTATTATAAGATATTTAAAGTTTGAGGTTGATTGCATAAGGATGGGCTGTAGAGTAAAATATAGTTTAATAATAAAACCTAAATCTATAAAAGTGTTTTACAATATAAATCAAAACGAACAAGAATGTATATTTTAGGTAAAGTAGGAGGATAAAATTAAAACCTATCATAAAAACTATGGAAGGTCTAGTTTCATGTAATAAATAAAGTGGAAACCCCAAGATTCTTATAAATTGCCTCCTAAAACCAAGTTCAAGTATGTCCATTAGTCTAGGTGAATAAAATATATCTCTCACAAATTGTCCCTTTTCCCAGTGGTCAAGATATATTTGTTAATTAAAAAAAGAGATAACCTAAAAGAATATTTAAATGTTGAATTAGTCCAACCAAATTGTTATGAAGATTCATAGTTCTAGAACTATATTTTAAATTATCTCTCCCTTACTTTTGTATAAACCTTTCCATTATATAAAAATAGAAATAATAGAATTGAAAGAATTAAAGAAAAATGAAAACCCATTTTGAAATAAATATAAACCAATATTTTATTAAATACAATTCACATTCACATTACAATCATGGAATTCAATAAACTACCCCCTCATGATATCCTTGATATGGTGGAAAAATAAATAAAATTTAATCCCTAAATGAAATTTTGGAGTTGGACTGGTGACAGAATGTTCTGAAAAGGACCACCTTTCCCTAGGTCTCTGATCTCAAACTCTCTACAGCACCTCCCTAACCTTGTATTTATTGGAAACAATTAATCCTTAGGTATCATAAATATTATAAAATCACCCAAATAATGGGTCTAAGTCAACCCTGTGTGTTACTAAATCAATAAATTCAAAGAGAGACCATAAATGTCATAAAATATGGCTGGAAAGCCCCTATCACCCACTTTCATGGTGTGACATAGTATGTCACATTGTGACATTTTAGGGTATACTCTCAGGATATTTTTTTGTTATTCTGTCTCCTATCATGGATTTCTGATGAATCACTTCTTAATAGGTATTTTATGACATGAATTATTTTTTCTAGTGTATTTTTCTTTGTTTCCACTTGAGTATTCAATTCCTTGAAATAAACAGGAGACCTGACTTATTCCATATCATAGAGCTTCATTTTGCAAAATAAATAAAATAATTTTTTCATTTTATTCCTTAGAATTAACTTAATATATAACCCACTACAAATGAATAAAATAATAAATATCTTTCTTATAATAATCAATTTAATTACAAAAATTTAAATTTTATATTAATATTTGAATGCATGAAACGTGACTATCAAATATCACCATAATTAAACTCATGCTTATCATAAATACTGAAATAATAATAAATTACAAAGGATTCTAACATTAACAATATTAAAATATCAATGTCAATAAATAATGTGATTAAATAGGTAAATAAATATTCAAATCACATTGAAAATTTCAATAACTCCTTATTTTTAAAATAAGTAAGTCAATAATGTATGTTATTTTTTATCTTTTGAATTTATCATGCCACTTTATTTATTTTATTCTTATTTTTTAATTTATATTCAAAATTCATTCCAATTTCAATTTACCTCACATTAATTTATTTTCACTCATCATCGAGGTATACATTTAAATGTACTTTTTATAAATACTTGAATCAAGTTACATACCTTAGGCTTAAAGTGCTTATACATTCTCCACCCTAGAGAGAAAAATTTATAATTAATAATGAGAGATCTAATAATATTATCAAATGAATTTTTGGATTAAGGTTAGGTTGGTAATGATTTTAAAACATGTAATTCTCATAATGGAGGTTAAAATATAAATAATTTTTCTTTATAGTTAAAAGAATCTATGAATAATTATCCCTTTAAAAATGACATGTCCCCCTTTCCCCCAAAATAAAAGTAATGCCATGTATCAATGACATAAAATGTATGAAATAGCCTCCTAATTTTTTTTATTTATTGATTTAATAGTTTTAAAATATGATTTTGGATAAGTCTCACATCCACCACCAATTCCCAAATGATAAAAATAATTGGTCAAGTAAATTGGGATTTTTGACCCTCCAAAACAAAATATAATATATATTTTTGAATTTATCTTGAATTATTTTCAATGTTTTTTTAAAGGGTTTTACATAGAGTATAATAAATAAATAATCATGAGAATTTCTAATATTCCTTGAAAATACCCCCACAATTATCCATTTTAATAAATATATCCATTTTACCATGTTTTAATCTCCCCCACAATCAAATTATTTATATTCATGAGAAATACATAAAGTATGTCAATAAATGATAGGATTTTATTATAATATGGATTTTTTATAATAATGATATTATTTGCCTTTATGGGATTAATAATTACTAATGTAAAGGTATGTCTTAGGAAAAGGGCTAATAAATGTTTCCTAGATCATATTAAAAGTGAATTTTTACAACCATATATTCTACAAGATGAAAATAAATTTCTATAATAAAATAAAACCAAGTTTTAATAAATACATATGATCAATAATATAATATAAATATCAGGCTTAGAAAATATGTCATGAATGTGAAAATGTAATTAGGATAATCACTCATGAGTATTATTACTATAAAAAACAATCTGGATAATTTTTTTCAAATTATAGAATATATTATCAAATTTTTATTTACTAAAAATAACCACTATCCCATATCATTATTCATGAAATCGATATCCCCATGTTTATCATTATTTATTTATTTTTCTATTTTATCATTAAAATTTGTTGAAAAATAAATTAAAAATGTAAAATTATGATTATGATAAGTAGTGTTTGTATCCTTGAATAGAAAATCAACAACAAATATTCAAGATTGGGGAATAAATTTTCAATTAGAAGTTCTTGACCATAAATGTTGTGGACTAGCAGGAAATTTTAAAATTAGAACTCATACTCCCATATTTAGGTGATGTGATGTGATTTTATGCTACCATATTTATTATAATTAATATTATTGTTTTTGTTGTTGTTTCTTTCCTTGTGCCTTCAAATTTTACCTATAAAATTAGACGACTTATTAAAGCATATGGTCCATTCATTAAAACTAAAAAAGATATAGGATATTAATATTATATTCCTAATGTAATTTTAATCCTAAGAAATCACTATAAATATATGTTCCCAGAAATAAATAAATAATAATAGTTTCCTCCTATAAGATTAAATTTATAATGATTTTTTAGCTCAACCATACCTTTGTTAGCTTATGGGTGTATGATACAAAGCATAACTTCTTGGGTTAACCTAATTTTTGATTTGAATAGAATTTGGTGTATCTTTCCTCCTCATAGTTGATGTCATATTGAAATTATAAAGAGATGACAAAAATTTGGATTATATGATGTTTGAATTAGAATTTATAGTCTGTCAAGATTTAGTAAAATTGTTCTTTTTCTGCTATGTTTTTTCCTCATTATGAAATTATAACATTATGATTTTCATTCCGCACATCAACTTCTGCTTCTGCTATTTCTTTTTCTCCTTCTTCATCTATATATTCAATACATATTTCATTAACTTTTTCTTCTTCCTCTATCTGATTAGATTTTAGGGGATGTCCTATAAAAATCTCAATGAATTTTTGACTTTATAATCCGAAGGATGAATTACCTCAGAGTTAGATTTGACATTATCTTCTTCCTTTGTATCCTCCTTGGGAACCATTTCCACTCTTTCCATTTTCCCTAATTTTTTTATCTATTCATGAAACATGTCTTAAATTCCTTGTATGATCAAATTGTTTATACTCAAATGTGGTTTCAGTACCCTTTTTTCATGTTTTTTCTCTGATATACAACTTCCATGAACCTTCTTCTTGAGTGTTTCACTATTTCGGAGGTTGACCATTTTTACATCCTTTTTTATTAGGGGATTCATTTTTTTTATCTTTCACACACAATACAAAAAACCAAAGAATATAAAATAAATGAAATAAAAACCTAGACTAAAATCCAATAACCTAATGATATAAGAAAATATTTTTCTCAATTATCAAATTAAAATAATCTCCACACATATCCCCAGAAACGATACTAAAATTTTTCAATTTCTTAAAGGAATTATTACTTCTTTTGGGGATAATTAATTTATAAATTTAAAATGTGCCTGAAGGAAAATTCAAAAAATCTATAATTAAGTATTATATGATGTTGTATTTATGTTTTTGATCCCACAAGGATACATTGGAGAGTTAAAATAATATTAACAATAATACCTATATCAATTGATAAATTTTAAACAATAAATCTAAACAACTAATCATGAATAGTTTTTATAAATTTCAAAGTGAAAAGAAAAAAAATTACACCCAATGTAGAAGATCTAGGTTCCTATAATTAATAATGTGGAAAGAAAATGATTCCATTAAATTTTCATCAATATATTGTACAATTTTTCCCCTTGGTAAGGTTGAATATTTTCTCTCTCACTAATCATCTATTTTCTTAATGCTTATGATTCTTTGGGTAATTAATAAAGGAGTTGACCAAAACTCATTTTTAATATATAATTTATTCAACCCAATGGTCTTAGAGAAGTCCTAGTTCCAGAAATTATATTTAAATTATATCCCCATCACATCAGTATATAATCATAATGTATGGACAAAGATAAGGAAGATAATTGAAATATTTGATAAAAGAAACCAAATTTAAAATAAACATAAACTAACCCTTTATTAATTACAATTACCCTTCCCAATAGACAGTTGGAAAAAAATAAATTACCCCATCATGAAATCTATGAGAGGGTTAGAAAATAAAGATAATAAAAATACTAAAAAATTATATAGTATGCTTGGGTTAGGGCTCTACCAAAATGAGGATTCATGCCCCAATGTTCTAGTATATGATTATATACAACACCCCATTACCATTTATTTATATATGAAAATTCAACCCATAGGCATCATTAATTCCATATATTTTCAAAAAACACGGGTCTATGTCAACCACAAGGGTTACTAGATCAATGAATTTAGATACCAGCAATAAATGTCAACAAATAAGGGTGAAAATATCTCATCACCAACATTCAAAATCATTATATTTGGTGTAAACCTGGGATTTTAAAGGCTCTTCTCCTGATCTCTATTTTATTTTTCCCTTCTCAAATAATGGATTTTTGTTGATTTTCACATGTTTAATAGGTGTTTCGTGATGTTATTTTTAATTTTATAATGTATTTGGCTTTGTTTCAAATTGAATATTCAATTTCAAGCCATGAAATTGAGACTTAACTTATCCCATATCGTGGTGTATTATTCTACATGATAAATCCATCTCTTCTTTCATATTTTCCTTCTATAAATTCTTTTCACATGTAACCTTCATATAAATGATAAATAATAAATATTCAGGAAATAATAATAAATATAATTACAAGAAAAATAGATTCAATATTCAAATATGTATGCATGAAATGCGGCTTTTTGGTTCAACTGAGAAATAAAGATCTTCAAAGGGGTTGGTTTACAAGATTCCAACCACAGATCTGCATTTATAAATATCTAATTATAGCACTTAAAAAACACACTAGTTGTGTATAATAGATATAGATATGATCTCTCAATCCCTAGAGATATTTCAACAGATATTAAGTGTTAATTATCCTCATATTCCTTCAATACATCAATAAATCATCTAGGGTTATTTGTCCTTTGAGAATAATTCTGTTACAATCAATCATCAAAATTAGTCGTGCCAGCACTCAATGATTTTACAGTTATGTTTCAAGATTATGGTGCATGTGTGGATCACCATAATAAGGAATCTACACTTGTATATTATAATGAAACAATAGTAAAATAAGAACAAGTAAACCAATACATCAATGAATAATGAATAATTATTTTAAGTAATTCTAGATCTGCTTGTAAATTAATTGTAAATTACATGTAAAGATCCTACACTATTGGTTTTGATGTGTAATATTCTATGTTATTTTATAAATTTAACTTATTATGATGACATTAATTATGTACAAAAATAAGTTTTCTTAAATTAGGACTAAAAATATAAATTTTTCATGTCATCCAGGTGCTTCCATTGTGTTTGAAATCTATATGTTTTTTATAATTATTTGGGTATTTAAAGAGAAATGAAAATAATATTTCACTGAAAATGTATGTTTATACATAAATCATATTAAATGGTTTGTGTGTTTGTTTAATACTAATTTAATTCTAATATTTACTTATTTTAGTCATATTATATTTTACTTATAATTTTGAAAAATTGGTTATATTGAAAATCATTTTTTATTCCAATGTCTAGTTTTTAATTGTAATAGTCATGTTTGTATTCTAAGAACAATATTTATAATGTGAAGTTTAAATATTAACAATAGTTAAATAAGACTTGGTATTGTTATATATACTAATTTATTCTTTTATTAATGATTCACATAGTTTAGGTATATTTATATTACTAAATTTATTATGTTTTTAAAAGTATTCTTCTTTCATAGTATATAGTTTTTCACAGGTATGGTATTTTTAGGAACAAATGATCTCGTAAATTTCCCAGTTATAGTAAGGTTATTTACTTATTATTATAACATCATATTACTTTTATTGATCATATAGATTGTATTTATTTTTTATTTTTTATTTTATGTTATGAAATAAAATGATGCTTACTTTTTTATATTGTGTTTATGATTTTATTTATACTCTAGTTTTTAACATAAAAAAATAAAAAAATATTAGTTTAAATAGGCAATTTTCATACAATAAAATATAAATTAATGTTCTTCCTATATGAAATTATGAGGAACCAGTTAATTATGGTCTATCAAGGATATATGTTACCATGATGTATCATCTGATTTTTCCACCTACCAAAGAATGTGAATCTTTTATAGAAATTTTGATGCATAATAAATAAATTATGGAGGAGGATTATGTGAATGATGATGATCCATATTATATGATAAAATGGGATGATATATAATTAGATGAATATATAAAATAACATTACAAACTAAAACAAGTGTAGTTATGTTGTAATTTAAATAATCCACATCTATGGAATCATGATTTTTTGAATGAATTTATTACTTACCAAAATTTGAATGATTGGTCATTACAAAAATATATAGAATCTACATGAATTTTTGGTGACATGAATGTATTTCATGAAAACATTTTATTGGTTGGTAGATAATTTGAATTAAAATAAGTGACAAATGATATGATCAAATAGTATCACATTGAATGTTGTTATAATTAATTTTTAATAATTATTGAGATCCAGATAAATAATACAGTGTTAAATGTATAGTGAAGATTTATATTTATATTTTAAAAATATATTGGTCAATTATATTTTTTATTGGAAGATTTATAACTTTTATTTATAATGAACTTGTTTTAATCCTAGTATTTTATAAGGCCATAATTCTATGGATAATGAATTCATTTCAATGCATACTTTTTGATAATATAAGAACATTTCATGATGTTCTAGTCATAAAAACCCATGATATTATTAAATACTTTTCCCTAAATCAAATTGAGTAGCTTGTCATACGTGTAACACTAAACTAAAATTAAAAATAAGATACTTTAATAAAATAATATTATTAAATATGACTGATATATTATAGAAATTCAATTATAGGATATTAATAGAAGTAACTAACTTTTGAAAACAATTAAAGAGGCATAGAAAGAAGATGTCGAGTTACAAAAGAAGGTGATAAATGTTCCTGAATTCAACCTTTATTGTGATGGGATAATAAAGTTTAGGAATCGGATTTGTGTTCCTCCCATCCCCGAATTAAAGAAGGAGTTGCTGGATGAGGCTCATAGTTCTTAATTCTCTATTAGTCCTGGAAGCACGAAAATGTATAGGGACTTGAAAGAATACTTCTGGTGGGATGGCATGAAAAGTGATGATGCTGAATATGTCTCTCGATGCTTGGTTTTTCAACAAGTTAAAGCTGAGAGACAGAAGTCTAAGGGGATGTTATAACCATTACCCATACCTGAATGGAAATGGGAAAACATCACTATGGACTTTGTCACAGGACTTCCTAAAACATCCAAAGGCAATAATGCTATATGGGTCATAGTTGATCGTCTTACAAAGTCTGCACACTTCATTTCTATTAGAGAGGATTTCTCTCTGGATCAGCTTGCCAGGATATATGTAAAGGAAGTGGTAAGATTGCATGGAGTACCACTTTCTATTATATATGATCAGGATCCGAGATTTACCTCGATGTTCTGGCAAAGTCTTCAGCATACTCTGGATACAGAGTTGAGTTTCAGCACTACTTATCATCCTTATACAGATGGTCAGTCTGAGAGAACAATTCAAACTCTAGAAGATATGTTGAGAGCTTGCTCTATGGATTTCAAGGGTGGTTGGGATCAACACCTACCTTTGGTGGAATGTTCTTATAATAATAGCTTTCACTCCAGTATTCAGATGGCTCCTTATGAAGTTCTCTATGGAAAGAAATGCAGGACTCCAACTTACTGGGATGAAGTTGGGGAAATAAAGCTATTAGGACCCAATATCGTTGATAAAATGGCAGAAAAGGTCAGATCTATTCAACAACACATAAGAGCAGCTCAGAGTCGACAGAAAAGTTATGCTGACAACTGAAGAAAAGTCCAAGAGTTTGAGGTGGGTGATAAAGTGTTCTTACGAATATCTCCCTGGAAGGGGGTTATGAGATTTGGAAAGAAGGGGAAGTTGAGCCCTAGATATATCAGTCCTTTCGAAATACTGGATCGTGTTGGGAAGGTAGCTTACCGATTGGCACTTCCACCAAATCTCTCTCAAGTTCACGATGTGTTCCATGTATCTCTCTTGAGAAAGTACATACCTGATCCTTCAAATGTACTCAGCTCAGAAGTTGTACCGCTGGAGCAAGATCTTTCTTATGAAGAACAACCGATAAAGATTCTGTATCGTAGTGAAAGAGTCTTACGAAACAAGACCACTCGATTGGTGAAAGTTTTACGGAGGATCCACCAATTAGAAGAAGCTACATGGGAGCTTGAGGATATGATGAGGGAGAGGTATCCTCATCTGTTTGTTACAAAGTGACGAATTTCGAGGGCGAAATTCATTTTAAGGGGGGTAGAATGTAACACCCGAGACTTTTATGTTATATAAATCATCAAAGGAATATTTTTCTACACACAACACTTTCTTGGCATTCTTTACACGAAATCGCAACCTTCTTCGATAGTTTGTGTCGTACGCAATACTGAGTTTCACTAAACAATGATATGCTAATAAAATATTATTAAAACTAGCCGTTATGAATATTAATAACCACTTTTTGAAATTTCATAAATTTTATTTTTCAAAATGGACTTCATTTTTGGATTCGGAATATTGAAATTATCCTAGGGTGAAATTTTGGTATTTTTCTGAAAACTTTCAATTTTTGATGAATAGTGAAACCACTAAGTGGTAGTTAAAAAAACTGATTTTTTCGTAAAACTTAATTTTACCGCTTCTGTGAGTGGAATTTCGAAAATCCGAGAGACACAGTTGATGTCAGTAAGTAAAATGTGGTTCAATGAGATGGAAATAAGTTTTTGGTGAATAGTAACTTTTTACTTTTTTTACCACGGTTAAAAGTAAATAGGGTAATTAAAGGTAAAAATAATATTATTATTACCTTAACACATGTCGTAATTCTATTGGACAAGTGTAATCCGACCAAAAATAACCTTAGGAATAAAATATGACCATTTAGGCCCACTTGGATTAGATTAGGACATTTATTGTTAATTTATTTAAAGAAGGGTTAAAATAGTTAAAATCAAAGTTTAATAAGTAAATAATTTTTAATATGGGGTTATATATAATATAAATTCGACTATAAATATTCCTCATAAAGATAAAAATATTTCCTAAATAATGGTATTTTATATGTAATTTTTAGACATTAAATAATTTAATTTATATATGACACAAAGATGATGCATTAATTATCTTATTAATGGAATATTGACATAATTGATGTTATAAACACCACAATAAATGTAATTTGACACTTTTTATGAATTCCACTAATTTTATAGATTAATATGAGATGTTAGTATTGATTTAATTAACTTTGTTCGAACTAATCATTCTGTTATGATTTTCACAAAAATTAATTACTAAATAGTGTCAAAATTGACATAAAATAGTTTTTAAAACAAATATTATATTAGTAATTGTTATTTTATTCCTAAAAATCTAATGTTCGGCCAAATGACTTATATAAGGTTATATATATTAATAATAAAAAACTTGGGGTTCTTTTGACTGCTTATAGTAAGTTTATTAACCTTATAGTATAAGAACACAAGAAGACACGGTAAAAGTAAAATTATTTAACTTAATGTTAAATCTAAATAATAAGGTTAAAATAGGAATCTAAACTTGTCTAAATTCTATTTTATGAGAGGATTTCGACCCATCTCCACCTTTGCTTCGAAATAAATCAATTTGGAGCTATTTAAAACCGAACATGACTTTATAAAAAAATAATATTTTTAGTTTTTCCAAAGGAACCCCTCTCCTCCCTTATAAAAGGGCACCTCCTCCCCCTCTTCCTCACACCACTTTGATCCTTCAACCTCAGCCAACCCCTTACACTTTCTCCTCTCCACTTCCCTAGAAATATACTAGAGGTTCTGGTCTTCTCAAAGACCTATTTTAGTGCCCTAAAAGGAGGTCTCAAAGAAGCACTTCAAAGAAGAGGTAATGTCTGTTACCGATTCATTCATCTTTATTTCTTCTTCCACTTATTCTTCTTTAGTTGTTTCATTATGAAGTAATAACATCAGTATCACTCATATACTGATATGTTATTATAAGTATGAAACAACCCTATTTCACCATCTATCCATCCTACGGAAAAAGAAATCACCGCGCGTGCGTACGTACGGAATACCGTCTCCACGCCGTGGTGTAATCTATTTTCCACCACCACCTTACTTGGATGGGTATAATGGTGTAAATAATGACTATATATGACTATTATAAATTGATACTGATTCTTAAATAGTATACATACACTCCAATACAATTCCATGATCATAGGAATGATATCATCACTCGTGCGTACGTACGGAATATCGTCTCCATGATGTGATGCGACTCGTTCTACATGATCTTCATTTAATAATGATTATATAAATGAATTAAATGAATGAATATGATATATATTACACTAATACCATTCTGGAAATGAGTTATCTATAACCTAAAGAGAAGAATAAGAATTTATTCGACAAAACACGCATAAGAACAAAAAGTTATAAACACCCGAATAACAAGTTGCAATGAAATATTACTACTAAGAAGCTAAAAATATGACCAAATATGATATCATAAAAATAAGTATGATTCTGGAATAAGTCAATAACATTATTTAAATCATTTTACAGGAGGTTAGGACATGTAAAAAGCATATCAGACCTAAGGTAAGGGAAATATCACAATCTCATTTTTATCCGAGATTGTTTATAATTTGGAATTTACTGGGGTGTATTTTATCATCCACATCCATGTTTCATCAATATGTAATATTTATATCCTTCTACAATAGTTTATATCAAATTTTACCCTTCGGTGAGTATTTATTAAAAGATATGAAAGGAATCTTTTGTCATTTTTCGTACAAGGTTTTTTTTGACTTTTCCGACAAAAGTACGAGAAGAATGTTTTTTTATACGACATTAATGGATTTTTAAAACAATATTTCCAATAATCATCCTTCAAAAGTTTTCAAGTTTATTATTAATCAACTTATTTTATGAATTGTATGACATATTAAGAAAGGAAAAGTTTTTTTGAAGTAGAAAGGATATTTTCCTCAAGAATGGAGTTCAAGTGTTTGATCAAAATTATTTTCCATCTAAGATAATAATGGGTTCTGTTTCTATCCCTATTATTACATTGATTTCATTATGTTTTGATGGAATTATGTTTATGAATTCCTTTATCTTATATGAATTGTTTTATTATGTCACGATGTTTAAGATTCCCATTTTTATTACATGGGTTAAGCTATGATGTATGGTTTCTGATTTTGTGGAACATATAATAATGGTATCATTATGAGATGGGTGGGACCTATATCTCCCTCCAATGCATTGGGTAAATATTTTATATCTCATGATATAGACATGGCTAGAACGGTAGGGTATACCGGTTCAGTGAAATAGGACTGAAACGAGGAGTGAACTCAGTTCAGAAATGGACTTTGTCCACTAATATAGTCTTGGCAATGAGTCTTGACTAATAAGAAATGATTCTCTATGATTATGTGTGTATGCCACAATGTTTCATGTTTTAAGTTATGATTATTGGGATTAAATTTCACTACTATGATTTATCCCATGTTATGAAATTATGATCTCTTTTGAAGGTTAAGATTTCCAAAAGTTATGTGCTTATGTATATGATGTGATTGATATTTCTTTTGTTTACCCTTACTAAGCATTTGAGATCACCCTTTTGTATGTTTTATTTCCCCAGGTCAGGAATATGGTTATTAAGTAGAATATTCCAAAAAGGGACTCTAGATATGATGAAATAAATGGGAGGCAAAGTAGATTCTTTATGAACCAGTTGTTTATGTTTCCCAGTTTCTAAAGACACTATACCTATACGGTCCTTTCATGGTTTTGTTATATGTTGTAATAAGTGTTCTTAAATTCTGAAGTAATAACAATGTATGTAATGTATGGGTCGTTATATTTATATAGGCCAAAACCTGACTAAATATCCTTCCAAATTCCATCACATAAACCTAGAGTCCTTAATTTGATCTGAAATCCAACCAAAGGAGCCATTTTGATCAACTCAAAAGGAAACACCCGAAAAAGAGGTAATAATTTCACCACCCTCTTTCAACTTATTTTCATCTTACACTTCCTATTTCTTGGTTGTTTCCATACCAAAATAATAACTCCAGTACCTTCTACATTATGTGATGTTATTCTATTCATCCTTTAAATGAAAAATTCATCATATGTGAGTATGTACAGCTTATCGTCTCGACGTCGTGGTGTAGTTTGTTATTCAAACACTTCATTATTTGGATGGGTATAATAATGAGTATGAGTGATTTAAATAATAAATTTAACATGTTAATGATTTTTTATATATGATATACCATCCCATTACCTATTATTTCACCATAAATATAATGATATTTCTACTCATGTGTATGTACAGATTACCGTCTCCACGATGCGATGAGATTCATTCCCATGTTTACCATTCAACGATGATTATAAAAGTATATATTATTAATAAGTATTTAATATTGGAAATAATAATTATACTGGAGATATATAAATATATATAAGTATGTATGTACTTACATATATCTTATTCACTTACTTCAGTTCAATACTATATGAAAACGGAAGTAGCGTTTATGCGTACGTACGGCCTATCATCTCCATAAATATTTCCTTCTATTTAATATATCTATCTATTATAAATATTTATATTCTAAATATATATGATATATAAATAAATTTCCATATTTTGGAATTATTTAAATCACAATCTAAATGATACGATCAAGAATAACAAGTTAAAAATGTACAATAAAGAAAGCGATTATTACCCAAAATGTTAATTTAACATGGAAATAATTATTAAATGGGTAGTATAAAGTCATAAATGAATCATGTATGATATAATAAATATGAATATGGTTTTGATACAATTTAATAAAATACTATGGTAATTATACAGTAATATAAGCTTACCCTCGACCAAAAAAAAGTCAAAGGTAAGGGTTATTTCTTCAATATCATTATTATCCGAGATTGTTTATGTGTAAGTATTTACTCAGACATATTTATTATCCATGTCCATATTTCATAAAATAGTTTTTAAAGGGATTCTTTTTAAGGTAATATTTTATGAAAACTTCATTTTAAATGTTTTGAATATTTATTCTTATAAATCATTCTCATTAATGTCCATGTTTTCAAAATGATTTTAAGGATTTATTTATATGGAAATGAATGTTTTGAAATGATAATTCTTTTCAAAAGTTTCAATGTGGTATGGGGCACATTGATTCAAAAATCTATTTTAAATTACTTCCTTTATAAATGTGTGACTTTTAAATTTTTTCATGAAAAAGGGATATTTCTCTCAAAGAGTTTTACAAATCATTTTCATCTAAGTCAATATCCTTTGAATGATTTTAGACTTGTTTGAAGTTGATTTATTATGATAAAAATCATCCATATTATATTTAAATTTTTGTGATATATTTGACTATAGATGTGTTATTTTTATAGCATTCATGGTGTATGGTTATAGTATAGACAATTTTTATACTAGTTTTAATATGAATGTTTAAGTTATGTTTCAACCGTTTCATATGAGTAATGTATTGGACTTAGTAAGTGATCATTGGAGCATGCTATAACTCCTCAGTGCATCGATAGGTCTCATGAGACAATAGATGTGTAATTGGCTGAGGCCTTTCCCAAATTTGATATATGGTTTTCACCGAAGCCTTAATCATTTTTTGATTTCTTGGCCAAGTCCTTGAGAAAATGTTTCAAAATGTCTGGCATTATACATTCCCTCATTATGAAAATATTATTGATGGTTAATTTGGTTATTCGACTAGTAGAATACCCATTGCTATTTTTTATCATGGAATTATTTACTAATCTCATATTCCTGCAATAAATTGTCCATGTTTATTATTTTTACATGCATGTGTTTTAAAATTTTCACCATGTATAATGTTTATGTTATCTTCCGCAGAATTTCTTACCCTTACTGATTGTTTGAGCTCTCCCCTTTCTTATGTTTTATTTTCCTAGGATTCCAAGAAGTTTATTATGATTGATAATGAGGGTTAATCTTGTGGATTAATAACATTCTCAAAGTATTATTTATGTTGTGTTTTATTTTTCTAATGTGTAATGTAAAGTTCATGTATGTAATCTATTTTCCAAGACCGCTAAACTGGTCGGTCCTTCGAGACTTGATTACTTATAATCATGCCAATGTTATGTAATTATCCACTGACTCTGAGCTTATGGGGTTAGAGCATTACAAATTATAGCTCTAACATTAAGCGTACAAGAGAAACTGAGTTTCATGTTGCGTAGAACTAATTTTTTTTGTGTAAGATATAAAATGATGACATGTAATGCTTAACTGAAAAAATTCATCTAATACTTCATAGGATAATCTTTTATGAATTCCATGAAATTATTCTAATTACCTAAATCGATTCATCCTTTTTAAAATAAAATATTCACAATAATACATAGGATAAACATTCAGTATAAGATAAAATCATGTTATTTTAAAATCAAATCTTATTCTCTTAAGATAATATTTTACATCATAAGAAAAAAATTCACTATTCAAGCTTTAGATTCTGAGTAGGAATAATATAATCTTCCCTTTTCGTAGGATAAATATTTTTTTCATAAAATGATTTCTTCACACACTTTAAGATATATACTTATAGAACTCATCATGATATAATTTATTTTGATAAATATTATCTGAGACACTTAAGGAAAACTTATTAGAATAATATTAGGCACTTTTTGAATCATAAAAACACATAAAACAATATATGTTGAAAAAACATAAGTCATTTCAAAAACCTAGTTTTTTTATATTGTGAGGAATGATATTCAGGTTAAGGCCATGTTAGTGGGGGTGGTCAAAGAAACCAATCCTTTTTTAATATTTGGTAGAGGGAAAGGGAATTTCAATAAATATTTGGAAAATATTCCTGATGTTGATTATGTAGAAGGAATTTTTTATAGGCCTTTGGATTTTTTTAGCCTATTCTTGGAGCATGACCCCAGTGTGTCATCAATAAATAAATAATGGCATGATAGGATGTCATTTCCCTATGATATAAAAACCTATCATGCTTGTGGTTGTTTGGGCCGTCTATAAAAAATCCACAAGGGTGTTGCTCGAATAAAGTGTGTAGCTAGATTAACTCACTCCATGAAGAAGGTGGTTTAATCAAATAAACATGGTGTTGATGTGAGTTCTATCTAAAGGATTTTATGTAAATGAATCTTTTTCTATGGTTGTGTCTTATAGTGTATCCTTTTTTTGAATGGGAAATGATGTTATGAATATTTTTAGAGTCTTTATTTTAATGGAATCACCATTTGAAAAACTCTAAATTTTTTCATCATGAAGTGAAAGATTTCTCTGTTATGTGCCTTTCTCATGCAACTTAGTTCTCTCTAGGGATTCTGTGGGATTGTTCTTTTTTGAAGTTTTAGTGGTTATGTGTGGTGTTTGTTGTGAATTGGATTATTATCTTAATATTATAGGGTGTATATCATGACCTTCCATGTAGATAGGAGTTAGAACATTGTTTTTATCTTGTTCATTTATTTGTTTTAATTTTAGTATTTATTGTACGAATAAACATGTCCTCTAGAGTCATTTGACATTGATTTTCTCATAACCTTTTTTTACGTTTGGTTCCAGGAGTAGTCCTAGTGGTTGTGGTGTTGGTAAGCTGCATGACTGTGGCTTTATATTTTTTGTCCTTAGAGAAGTAATTGAAGTCCAATGATTTATTTTAGGTTAGAATGTGTGTTTTTTACTAGTGGTTCTAAAGGTGTTCTTTTTTTGAAGAGTAAATATTGTGAATTTGTGGACATTTTTATTTTCAATTCAATCAACTAGAAATGTTGGGGATTTCATTTGGAATAAAGAGCTATGATGGGGAGAATTTTCACAACCTAGTTTTTATTTTTCACTTTTATTTTTTATAATCATTCTATATTTTTATTTTCTCCTAATTTTTGTGTGTTTTAGATCAAAATTTGATGTTTTGGGTTGTTCTTAATCTATTGAATAGTATGAGTGAACGATTAAGGGGGGCCATGTGAGTCCCTGAGGATGATCCCCTTTTTAGTTAATTTTCCTCTTTCACAATAAAGGTTGCATGGGTAGTGCATGTTTATATTCAAAGAATATGAATCATAAGAGTATCCATGTGGGTATTTGGGTATGTTTGGACTAGGGAACACATCTTGAGCATGGTTAGTCCAAACCGTGTACAAAGCATGTTCATAGTTCTGTAATTTTTTAAAAAACCAAACCACATCGTTGGTGAATATTCTCCCAAAACCATGTGTCCAAACCATGTGTGTGTCCTATGAGTCCATTTAAAATAAAAAAGTCGATGATTGATTTCCCAAACTATGTGGCCTAACCATGAACATTACCCATGTTCATTAAAAATACCAAATTACCTTCCTAGACCTCTCAGATTTTATTACTAAACTACCTCCTCTCCCCTTATTCATCCTTCTGTGAATCAAGGGAGGACCATACCTTCTTCCTCACACATCTAAACCTATTCTACGGGTGATTCCCATTGATTTATTCATGTTTTATGGTGATATATCTAGGTAATCTCTTCCCCTCTTCTTTATATTATTTACTATTCATTTTACTCTTTGGTTTCTCTTCTCACATAGTCTCATTAGTATGGTGATAATGTCTATTTTGTTTTAAAATGGGGGGGTTTTTGTTCTAACAATTATTATTGGGTTTTTTGTATTCTTGGATACTTGTGGAGTTGTTCCCAATTTCCTTTGTAAAAGCAGTGTGAGTTTGAGGTAGGTTTCCATTTTCATTTAGATATTATATTTAAGAAATGTTAATTTATTATTATTATCACCTTGTTTTGATATTAATTAGTGATATCTGATGATTATAAAAAAAATTTGGAATGAAATTATGGGTTTTACCCAAGAAATTAGCTTGTGTGGAATTGTTTTAAGTGTCCATTTACACGAGATGTTCAACAAAATGCCTGATTAGATTTTATAAGTGATTTATGGGTTCTAAATGTAAAGTTGGTTTTACAAATGTCTTTTAAATGTTTCATTACATTCCATGAGATGTGTTTTTTCTCTCTTATATATGGTTTTCACTTAAAGGTTATATGAGGCCCCTTTGGAATATTCATAAATTGGAATTCTTGGGAAAACTCACGTTGGAATGTTCTACTAGCCATGTTGATTACCAAAGGGGATGGGGGTCCTTGCTATGGGACTTCCCATGTGAATTAATTATATAAATGGAAGAGGTATTATTCTTTAAGGTGATTTGTGGATATTTTTTGGTTTTGATTCATGTGGTTGATAATGATTATCATATATGTTGAACCCTATATGCGATGGTTATTTTTAATAATCACAAATAATTGTTATCTTTGTGTATAAGTAAATTTATTCAATTATTTATTATGTTATAAATATGTTTATATATGTTTAATCATGTCTACAGATGTTTATCTATGAATTATTTATGGTTTACTATTGACCGGGAAGTGTTCTGGATTTAAAAGACACTTTGTGAGAATTTTATGTTTCTGAATCACCGTTAGTTGTTCTCATGAGTCACCGATAGTCTCACTGAATACAATGGTCGCACCGATGACAATGGTCACACCTATGAAAATGGTCACATAGATGACAATAGTCGCACTGATGACAACGGTCGCACCAATGAAAATGGTCGCACCTATGACAACGGTCGCACTGATGACAACGGTCGCACCTATGACAACGACCACGCAGATGACGACGGTCTGACTAATGAAAACAGTCACACTGATGATGACAGTCACAACGATGACAACGTTCGCACCGATGAGGACGGTCACACCAATGTCAATGGTCAAACCGATGACAACGGTCGCAATGATGAAAACAGTCACACCAATGATAATGGTCGCTCTGATGCTAATCAAATGAACTACGAAAGCTGATGATGATCAAATGAGCTACCAAAGCCGATGTTGATCAAATGAGCTACCGAAGCTGATGTTGATCAAATGAGATAGCGAAGCCGATGCTGATCAAATGAGCTACCAAAGTCGATGCTAATCAAATGAGCTACCAAAACCGATGATGATCACATGATAGCTACTGATGCTGATGCAGATCACATGACCTACCGATCTCATGACTCACCGATAGTCATGAAAACTATTTGAATTTCTATTAACTCTTACTTAATTCCAATGGTCATATTTGATTTATTTAATGAACCTACTATTAATTAAAATTTTCTAACTGGATATATGGGAACCATACCTCGTACCTATAAAAAGGTAATCATTCTTTTTTCCAGATTTCAAGGAATAAAAAGAAAGATATACAGTGAAAAACAGTGCTTCAAGAAGAAATAGAAATAGATAAAAACAAAAGTTTCATGTGGGTAATGTCCCATGGAACACAAGAAGAACTAGAAGAACACCTGTGAAAATGAGAGAGCTTCAAGCTGATCATTATCCTGGGACAAAAAAAACAAAAATGATGAGCTGTTATGCCTTACTGAAGATCATATGAACAATTCTGAATAGATGTAGCTGAGAAGAACAACGATACTCTTTTTTTGTGTCATCCTCACAAGAAAGGACTTGAATTCCATCTCCAACATAAAAACGAGTACAGAGCTCATTTTCAATTACACAGAGCATTATAAACTCTTTTATTTCCTCTGTTTTATCCCTCTGGTTAACATTTAGAGCAGTGTGTGTGCATCTGTCCATTTTAGATACACCCTGACTCCTGAGCTGAATTAGAGGATACTAAATCCTCACACCAAACTTTCTACTCCTTCTTGTATCCCACTATGAATTGTGGAAGAGTTCATGTGTGACCTAGATAGTTTGAGGGTTGTTGCTACTATTTTTCCCACGTAGAACTGTGGAAGAGGTCCTAGCACCAGGACAATCCTCGCACTATTGTTTACCCTGATCCAGGGTGTGGATAAAATTTTATATAAACTGTTTGAGAGGACTAAGTCTAGGCCTGAGACTGAACCTCCTGTTTTACATATTTTTGTGCTTTTTGTATTTGTTAAAACCTATTTTGATTATTCCGCTGCTATGTACTTTAAATATAAACCTAATTTAATGTAACTTTGATAGTTAAACTAGCAAGTGTTTGAATTTACTGTAAAGCATTAGGTTATTTTCAAAAGTTGATCTAATCTTCAGATTAGATTAACTGAGAACTAATTAATTCTTGATAATAGATTAGTATGTGCTTCTACTAATTAATTCTTGATAACAGATTAGAAGGTGCTTCTACCAACATGCTATCTATCTTTAATGGTGTTAATTATGCCCAATGGAAACTGAAAATGAAAATTTATTTAGAAAGTATGAGTTTTGATATCTGGAATTATATAGAGACTTAGTATAAGATCCCAGAAATCGAAAGAACTACTTGGGATGAACCTACTAAAATAGCGTACAATAATAATTTTAAAGCAATGAATGCCATGTACTATGCTTTAGGTGAGGAATAATTTAATTGAATATCTTCTTGTAAAACGGCTTATGAAATTTGGGATACCATGAGTGTTTCTGTTGAGGGAACAAACAATGTTTAAGAAATGTGATTAAATACCTACACTATTAAATATGGTGACATTAAAATGAAGCCTGATGAACCTATTTCTAACATGTATCTCAGGTTCAACGAAATTGTAAATACAATGAGCTCACTTGGAAAAGTTGTTCCTAAAAAAGAGAAAATCATGAGGATAAAAAGATGTCTGGATGACAAATGGAGAGGCACATCTGTTTTAATTAGATAATCTTGTGACATTGGTGCTCTGCCTATCAAGGAACTTATTGGTAAGCTAATGATGTTTGAAGAAGAACTTAAAGTAAATAAGGATGAAAATTATAATCCATGAATTAAATCAGTAGCCTTCAATACTTCTACTTCAAAACCTAAGGACAAAGGGAAACATCAAAGTGAAAGTGATAGCTCAAGCCGTGAGGAATGTGCATCAGACATTGATTATAAAATGGCTCAGATATCCAGATTATTTAAGAATTTTTATAGGAAGAATATGTTTTTAAGAAAATCAAACTACAAGGGAAAATATGATAACAAATGTCATTAGAAGAAATATTGGAAAATAACTGACAAGGGTAATGACATAGTCTTATACAAATGAAAAAGGAAAGGACATGTTAAATCTAACTGTCCAAAGTTAAAATTCAAAAGAAAATATGACTATAAGGATAGAAAATACAAGAAATACATGAAACAAACCAGGAGTGCTTCAGAAGATAGTTAAAGTGATTCTGATTCCACTCAGGATGAAAGATATGAAAAATCTAATATGTGTTTCATAACAAACACATATGAGGTAACACTGAATACTCCGGCTTTTAAATTCTTACTATTCTGGAGATGACTCTGATTATGAAAACATGTCTAGTAAAGAGTTCTTTGAATATTGTAACATGTTAGAAGAAACCTACAATGAGATAAAGGATAAGTACAAGTCATTAAATAAATAGCATGCCCTGTCTAGTACTGTGTAATCTGCATTAAAAGTAGAAAAGGAAAAGAATGCTCAATTACTTAAGGAAAATACTGAACTGAAATTTTCTAATGATCAATTAAGGAAGGACTTAGAGAAATTCACAAATGGAAAGAATAATCTAACTCAAATTCTTGGAAAACAAGTTGCACCAAAATATACCCCTGGAATAGGCTATTAGCCCAGACAAATATTGATTACTAAAAATATATTTTTTCCTAAATATGGACAGAATGTTGTCAGTTCTAGTTCTGGAAATTCATATTCTTTAACTAGTTATTCACATGGTTATAGATCAAACAAAGTTTATTTTTCAAAGTCGTTTGAATCTATTTACTATATGAGACCCATTAGGCAAAGCTGGGTACCAAAAGTTTTTCTTGCTAACCTATCTAGACCCAAGAAAATTTGGGTACCAAAATCATTCTCTGGTTAAACCTGTTCTGTAGGAGACTTTCTTGAAGAGTTCCTATAAGAATACATGGTAGTTTTATAGTGGATGTCCAAGACATATCACATGATAATCTTCATGTTTTAAGATCTTAGTCAAGGTTGATGGAGGACATGTCACCTTTGGTGATAATTCAAAAGGAAAAATCATTGGCTCAGACTAGATTTGTAACACTAATTCAATTTTAATTTCTAAAGTTTTACTTGTTGATGGATTAAAATACAACCTGTTAAGTATTTATCAGTTGTGTGATTATGGTTTCAATGTCAAATTTTGAAATGATGCTTGCAATGTTTTTTATTCTAAAAATTCTTTGGTATTTACAGCCTTGAGAAATGAAAATGTTTATGCAGTTGATTTGAATTCTTTAGCTAAATAGAACACTACTTTCTTAAATTCGTTTTATAAAGAGTCTTGGATACGACATAAAAGATTAGGACACTACAATATACACTCACATAGAAAACTGACTATGAATAACTTAGTTAGAGACCTACCTAATCTTGAATTCCCAGCTGATAAAGTTTTCAATCCCTGTCAAAAGGGAAAGAAACAAAAAGTTTCTTTTAAATTAAAGAAAGAAGTTTCAACTTCTCAACTTCTTGATTTGGTTCACATGGATTTGTTTTGACCTTCTATATTTTCTCGTTTAAATGGGAAGCACAATGTCTATGTCTTAGTAGATGACTTTTCTAGATACATTTGGTTATACATTATAGATCACAAAAGTGAAGCTTGTTCCAATTTTATTAAATACTCCAAGTCTATAGAGAACCTTACTGGACTTAAGATTAAGACCTTGAGAAGTGATCATGGTCGTGAGTTTTAATATCATGATTTTGAATCATACTTCTCACACAATGGATATAATCAAAACATTTCAACCCCTAGGACACCTCAATAGAATGGTGTAGTAGAAAGAAAGAATAGAACCCTTCAGTAAATTGCAAGAACTATGCTTAATGATTATGATTTACCTGTTTATTTTTGGGTTGAAGCTGTAAATAAAGCTTGTTATATTATAAATAGAGTCTTAATTAGACCTATTCTTAAAAAGAACCCTTATGAACTATGGAATAATAGAATGTATAAAGTTATTTACTTCAGAGTTTTTGGTTGCAAAGTCTTTATTCTCAACACTAAGGATAATCTTGATAAATTTGCATCCAAGAGTGATGAAAGAATCTTTTTAGGATATTCAATTTGTAACGACCCGAAATTTTGAATAAATCTTGTTTCCTAATTTCATGTGTTATTTTATTTTATTTTTATACTCAACAAAAATGTTTTATTTGATAAACATGATTATAATTAAAATGAGACCATTGGGTTCTGACTGTTATATGACCATCGGTCAATATGACCGCTGTGAACAAAATGTTTTGATTATTGTCTCTAAATACAAGTAATCTTGGTTAATTATTATAGAAATAAGATTTGATGGCCTCACCTAGTAGTCTTGGACCGATCGAAGCCCATCTAACAGAACTTGGGAAGGAGGTAGCACCATTGGGCTTTGCTCTGGACCAAACCCAAGCCGAACTTCATCATGTGAAGCTAGAACGGAATCGCCTTCGCGAGAAGTTCAAACTGATTGAAATTACTACTTGGTCAATGTTGACCGAGCCTCCCTCGGACTCTCTCACCTTAGCACACCTTACACTTAGGTCCTATGCTGGTGTGATAAGAGGCTATGTAAGGAGACCATAACTACCTTGTGTAATCCTTTGTTTTAAATAAAAATTGGGATTTCTTCTTATGATGAAGTTATGAATTTTCAAATGACCGGATAAATACAGTATTTATATTTTTGATGAATTTTAGAAGAAGGTTATTTTAAAAATGTTTATGTAAACCTTAAATAATTAAAAATGTGTAATGATTTTCAAGAAATGGTCTTCTACAATTATGTTCAGTAAAAAATTTGGAGTCTAATAAGATCAACATGATTTTTGATGAATAGTAAATTATGAATAGTGACTTTATGATTAGGATTAGTAATATGACCAAATGGATTAGTAATCTCACTTAAAGAAAGCTTTAAAATAATCTAGGCACCTTGATTAAGTAATGTGATTCAATAAAATGGTTAAATAACGGTTTCATAAATTATTATTCAAGTATTAGTTTTTTCGGGTGAATAGTGTTTTTTAATTAAAAATTAAATTAGAAATATTTAGAAAATTATTTTTATAAAATTGATTTCATTTTTGAACTCAGAGCACTGATATTATGTTATGCTAATTTTTGTGGTTTTTTTCTGAAAAAATGAATTTTCGGTGAATAGTGTATTTATTTAAAAAATAAATTAAAAATATTTAGAAAATTATTTTTATAAAATGGAGTTCATTTTTGAAATCATGGAATTGATATTTGATTAAGGTGAAATTTTGGGATCTTTCTGAGAAAGTTGAATTTTCAGTGAATAGTGAAAATACAGTTTTAGGGTTTCGGTATGTTTAATGACATCATAACTGTGTCATGATGATGTCATGAGATTTGTTTAAGGGTTGGCCGTCCAAGGGTGATGAAGTATTGTTTGGGGGTCCCCATGTGGCCTATCTTTATGCGATGTACCATGGGAGGGCCCATGCTTTTGAGAAAACCACTCTTGAGGTGTCCCTTGGCCATTAATGCCTTGTCCCCTCACTTTCCCTATAAATACCAAGTCATCCTCTCATCCATTCGACTCCCCACTCTTCCCCAACGAAGTTCTAGTCTCATTACCTCCAAAGGAGTCATCCCAAGGTGCCCCAAGCCCTCAAGGTCCCATCCTTTGAGGTTTAAGAGTTACATTTTAAGGTAAGGGATCCGACCTCTCTCTTTCATTTCAAATAATCTCTTTTATGTCATTCCTTTTATGCTCCATGCTCTTATGTTGGAGGATGTTCTTTTATACTCCTCTTACTGCCCTTTTCATGTTCATATAATGAGAGATCCCCTCTTGCTCTCATTATTTCGTTTTATGATGTTTTAAGAGATGCCGTTAGGCTGCCGAAATTTTTGTAACAGATTCTTTCTCCCTTCTCATTTTTCAAGATCTATTTCCATGTAAAGTATTTCAAGTTCCTTTTTATTATGTTGGGGTATGATCTCTAAATTTATCATACTGATCTTTTATGATCATATGATGAGATACCCCATTTGATCACTTCAATTCAGTATTTTGATGTTTTAAGTGGCGTTGTTAGGCTGCCAAATTTTTAAGTGGTTCTTCACCCTTCTCGTTTTGAAGTTCTACTTTCATGTAAATTCTTTCAAATTCCTTTTTGTTATATTGTGGTATGATCTATATATCTATCATACTGGACTATTATGTTTATATGATGAGAGACCCCATTTTATCTCTTCAATTTAGTATTTTGATGTTTTAAGCAGCGCCGTTAGGCTGCGGAATTTTTAAGTGGTTCTTCACCCTTCTCGTTTTGAAGTTCTACTTTCATGTCAATTCTTTCAAGTTTCTTTTTGTTATGTTGGGGTATGATATCTATATCTATCATACTGGACTCTTATGTTCATATGATGAGAGACCCCATTTTATCTCTTCAATTCAGTATTTTGATGTTTTAAGTGGCACCGTTTGGCTGCCGAATTTTTAGGGGATTCTTTCACCCTTCTCATTCTTTTCAAAGTTCTACTTTCATGTCAAGTCTTTCAAGTTCCTTTTTAATTATGTTGGGGAATTATCTCTATATCTATCATAATGAACTCTTATGTTCACATGATGAGAGAACCTATTTGATCTTTTCAAATCATTTTTTTTGAAGTTTATGTAACGTCGTTAGGCTGCCGAACTTTCATAAGAGAAATCTAATTTTTTTTCTCTTCCTTCCATGTTTTTCATTTCAAATGGTATGTCCTTGAAATTTCATTACCATGATCATGTATCCTTTTATTCTGTCCATATACTGTTTTATGGGTCATTTATGAATGTTTGACTCATTTTCCCTCTCTTTTTAATGTCTTCTAAAACCTCGTAACATAGCCGTTATGCTGCAGAATTTCTGTCTCAAAATGTCTCTCCCTTTTTCTAAAGTTCTTTTATATTATTAAGTGATTACTCAACGCTCTTTCTTCTAAAGGGGTATTAACAAATATACCAAAATGTTCTATTTTAAATTCTGGGATTTACATACATGAGACCCACCTTCCTTTTTTGTGGGTTTTAAAGTGACGTAAAGATCATGTCTTTAAAGAAGTTTTTAAAACATTATGATTATGAAATGAAACACATTTATTTTATGCTATATGGGTTATTTATTAAATGTTTGATGATGATATATGTGGCTTACATGATAACAAAGGCAAATTTAAGGGTGCGCCCTGATAGCGCTCCAATGCATTGGGTAATGATGTAACCACTAGAGATTACAATTTTCACGATACCTTGGTGAATAACCTTGGTAATTTTCAAATGACACCTTGGGGATGGACCTTGGTGATATGTTCATGATTGTCTATGTTAAATGATGTAGCCACATCTTCAAGTTATGAAAAATGTTACTTTTATTATGATATATCTCATGATTTCTTTCTCATTCCTTAAAGTTCTTTTCATGACCTTATTGAAGTATCTCAAGTTCACATGTAAAATGTTTCTCTTGTTTTCCTTAATGGGCCTTCTGCTCACCCTTTCCTTTGATGTATGTCCCCAGGTGCTGAGATGCAGTAATGAACCTAGGATGAACATAAGGAGAAACCTTTCAAGTGCTTAAGAAGAATGTTTTTTTGTTGTTTCATGTTTTAAGTTCCTGGTTTCCAAGACACTAAACCTTAAAGATCCTCGGTTTTTGTAAAATGTAATGAAAGTTTATGTGATAAAAAGGCGGGATGCTATAGTTGGTATCAAAGGATGGTTTAGTTATTTGTGGAAATTAGGATATGAAAAATTTAGGAAGAAGCCTATAGAAAAGTTAAAATATAGGGAATCTTCCTGGTATTTTGGTGAGTATTGAGTAAGGGGTTTCCAAGAAAATACATCCCTGTCTGGATACGAGTAGGTAGAGGTGGCTCTGGCACAGATGTACATAGGGGGAAAACCCGAAAACACCGCTTTGAGCTAGACTCGAACGAGAACTGGTACACGACAACAGGCCTTGCTGCACTCTTGGTTACGATACTCCCGGGGGATATGCTTTGGTAAATTCATAAGCTTAGTATGAACCATTGTTAAAGGAACAAAGATAAAATAAAATTAAGATTCACATAAGAATATATGATCATGGATAACCTAGATGGGAACCTAGGGGATCAAAAGTTAGGGTATACTTTTCAACTAAAAGTTATCCTTATATGATTTAAGTTTCTTTTCATGATTATTGGCTAAGTATTTAAGCCTCTAATTATAGTTTCTTTTCTTAGTTAATGGTGGGAAATTTAAGAACATTTCTCAACAACCAATGTGATAGGAAATGCTACTATTTCCGTATTAATATGACAGAGATGATTAGGGGATTAAAATATGATTTTTATTTTGGAAGACGTTCACTATTTTGGGGACCATATATGATCGAGGTAAATAGATTACAACGGTATTTTCATTGAGGAGTAAGATTGACTTATATTTGAAGAATCGATGAATTTAAGGTGGACTTATAGTAATTTAGGTTACTTATGTGAATGATTAACCTATCTTGGGTTAAATATATTTAGTTAATATAATTTTTTTATAAGATGTTAGGAGTGGTTGATGTTGTTTGGAGATAAACAATGAAGTTTATTTTGGAAGACTATGTTATCAAATCCTTCTTGTATTTGGGTTTCAATCTTAGTTTGGTTTATTTTGAAGAATTTTAAGGATTGTTATTTATGGAATGGACTATGATGAACTTTGGGTAGTACCATGGAACTTTGAAGATTTAAAAGTAGTTTCCATTCCTATGGGATTCTTCCTTTTTGAAGATTTGTTTTACCTTACCCTTTCGGTTTTTGGGATAATGTTTAAAGATAAAAGAAATAGATAGTTAATCTTTTGTGGATTATGTGATTCTCTAGAAGATGATTCTTGTGTTTTGATGAGACCAAGTAGTTTCGAATGCTCATAGTTTAGAGAAAAGATTAGTTTTGGGTAGAAACTTATTAAAAGATGAAACTCTACATGAAGGTAGATATATTTCCTTATGTTTTTGTTCTATGTTGTAAATGAATTCCCAAAAAGTTATGAAAAGGAACGTAAAACAAAAACGTTGTTGGTCCACATTTCCTACTAGGAAATCAAAGAACGCTTGCACACATCATAAATTTTGGGATTTTCTGGTGGTTAACTTCCTCCTAATCATGTTTTCTATCACTCACCTTTAGGACGTGACCCTTTGTTTTCTCCTCCATGTCCATGTTTCCTACATGGAATCCTAGAATGAGTAAACTCGGGTGGCCTTTGTACTTCCTTTTCTTTCTTTTAAAGTAATGGTGTCACGGACTCTTTTTCCGATGTGGGACTTTCAATGAAATTTCAAAACCCAATTTTTTAAAATTGCGAGGACGCAATTTCTAAAGGGGGGAAGATTGTAACGACCCAAAATTTTGAATAAATCTTGTTTCCTAATTTCATGTGTTATTTTATTTTATTTTTATAGTCAACAAAAATGTTTTATTTGATAAACATGATTATAATTAAAATGAGACCATTGGGTTCTGACTGTTATATGACCATCGGTCAATATGACCGCTGTGAACAAAATGTTTTGATTATTGTCTCTAAATACAAGTAATCTTGGTTAATTATTACAGAAAGAAGATTTGGTGGCCTCACCTAGTAGTCTTGGACCGATCGAAGCCCATCTAACAGAACTTGGGAAGGAGGTAGCACCATTGGGCTTTGCTCTGGACCAAACCCAAGTCGAACTTCATCGTGTGAAGCTAGAACGGAATCTCCTTCGTGAGAAGTTCAAACTGATTGAAATTACTACTCGGGCAATGTTGGTCGAGCCTCCCTCGGACTCTCTCACCTTAGCACACCTTACACTTAGGTCCTTTGCTGGTGTGATAAGAGGCTATGTAAGGAGACCGTAACTACCTTGTGTAATCCTTTGTTTTAAATAAAAATTGGGATTTCTTCTTATGATGAAGTTATGAATTTTCAAATGACTGGATAAATAGAGTATGCATATTTTTGATGAATTTTAGAAGAATGTTATTTTAAAAATGTTTATGTAAACATTAAATAATTAAAAATGTGTAATGATTTTCAAAAAATGGTCTTCTACAATTATGTTCAGTACAAAATTTGGAGTCTAATAAGATCAACATGATTTTTGATGAATAGTAAATAATGAATTGTGATTTTATGATTAGGATTAGTAATATGACCAAATGGATTAGTAATCTCACTTAAAGAAAGCTTTAAAATAATCTAGGCACCTTGATTAAGTAATGTGATTCAATAAAATGGTTAAATAACGGTTTCATAAATTATTATTCAAGTATTAGTTTTTTCAGGTGAATAGTGTTTTTTAATTAAAAATTAAATTAAAAATATTTAGAAAATTATTTTTATAAAATGGATTTCATTTTTGAACTCAGAGTACCGATATTATGTTATGGTAATTTTTGTGGTTTTTTCTGAAAAAATGAATTTTCGGTGAATAGTGTATTTATTTAAAAATTACATTAAAAATATTTAGAAAATTATTTTTATAAAATGGAGTTCATTTTTGAAATCAGAGCATTGATATTTGATTAGGGTGAAATTTTGGGATCTTTCTGAGAAAGTTGAATTTTCAGTGAATAGTGAAAATACAGTTTTAGGGTTTCGGTATGTTTAATGACATCATAACTGTGTCATGATGATGTCATGAGATTTTTTTAAGGGTTGTCCGGCCAAGGGTGATGAATTATTGTGTGGGGGTCCCCATGTGGCCTAACTTTATGGGAAGTACCATGGGAGGGCCCATGCTTTTGAGAAAACCACTCTTGAGGTGTCCCTTGGCCATTAATGCCTTGTCCCCTCACTTTCCCTATAAATACCAAGTCATCCTTTCATCCATTAGACTCCACACTCTTCCCCAACGAAGTTCTAGTCTCATTACCTCCCAAGGAGTCATCCCAAGGTGCCCCCAAGCCCTCAAGGTCCCATCCTTTGAGGTTTAAGAGTTACATTTTAAGGTAAGGGATCCGACCTCCCTCTTTCATTTCAAATAATCTCTTTTATGTCATTCCTTTTATGCTCCATGCTCTTATGTTGGAGGATGTTCTTTTATACTCCTCATACTGCCCTTTTCATGTTCATATAGTGAGAGATCCCCTCTTGCTCTCAGTATTTCGTTTTATGAAGTTTTAAGAGACGCCGTTAGGCTGCCGAAATTTTTGTAACGGATTCTTTCTCCCTTCTCATTTTTCAAGATCTATTTCCATGTAAAGTATTTCAAGTTCCTTTTTATTATGTTGGGGTATGATCTCTAAATTTATCATACTGATATTTTATGATCATATGATGAGAGACCCCATTTTATCTCTTCAATTCAGTATTTTGAAGTTTTAAGTGGCGCCGTTAGGCTGCCAAATTTTTAAGTGGTTCTTCACCCTTCTCGTTTTGAAGTTCTACTTTCATGTCAATTCTTTCAAGTTCCTTTTTGTTATGTTGGGGTATGATCTCTATATCTATCATACTTTACTCTTATGTTCATATGATGAGAGACCCCATTTTATCTCTTCAATTTAGTATTTTGAAGTTTTAAGCAGCGCCGTTAGGCTGCCGAATTTTTAAGTGGTTCTTCACCCTTCTCGTTTTGAAGTTCTACTTTCATGTCAATTCTTTCAAGTTCCTTTATGTTATGTTGGGGTATGATCTATATATCTATCATACTGGACTCTTATGTTAATATGATGAGAGACCCCATTTGATCTCTTCAATTCAGTATTTTGAAGTTTTAAGTGGCGCCGTTAGGCTGCCGAATTTTTAGGGGATTCTTTCACCCTTCTCATTCTTTTTAACGTTCTACTTTCATGTCAAGTCTTTCAAGTTCCTTTTTAATTATGTTGTGGAATTATCTCTATATATATCATAATGAACACTTATGTTCACATTATTAGAGACCCTATTTGATCTTTTCAAATCATTTTTGTTGAAGTTTAAGTAACACCGTTAGGCTGCCGAACTTTCATAAGAGAAATCTAATTATTTTTTCTCTTCCTTACATGTTTTTCATTTCAAATGGTATGTCCTTGAAATTTCATTACCATGATCATGTATCCTTTTATTCTGTCCATATACTGTTTTATGGGTCATTTATGAATGTTTGACCCATTTTCCCTCTCTTTTTAATGTCTTCTAAAACCTCATAACATAGCCGTTATGCTGCAGAATTTCCGTCTCAAAATGTCTCTCCCTTTTTATAAAGTTCTTTTATATTATTAAGTGATTAATCAACGCTCTTTCTTCTAAATGGTTAATCACATATATACCAAAATGTTCTATTTTAAATTCTGGGATTTACATACATGAGACCCACCTTTCTTTTTTGTGGGTTTTAAAGTGACGTAAAGATCATGTATTTAAAGCAGTTTTTAAAACATTATGATTATGAAATGAAACCCATTTATTTTATGATATATCGGTTATTAATGAAATGTTTGATGATTATATATGTGGGTCACATGATAAAAAACGAAAATTTAAGGGTGCGCCCTGATAGCGCTCCAATGCATTGGGTAATGATGTAACCACTAGAGATTATAATATTCACGATACCTTGGTGAATAACCTTGGTAATTTTCAAATGACACCTTGGGGATGGACCATGGTGATATGTTCATGATTTTCTATGTTAAATGATGTAGCCACATCTTCAAGTTATGAAAAATGTTACTTTTATTATGATATATCTCATGATTTCTTTCTCATGCCTTAAAGTTCTTTTCATGACCTTATTGAAGTATCTCAAGTTCACATGTAAAATGTTTCTCTGGTTTTCCTTACTGGGCCTTCTGCTCACCCTTTCCTTTGATGTATGTCCCCAGGTGCTGAGATGCATAAATGAACCTTGGATGAACATAAAGAGAAACCTTTCAAGTGCTTAAGAAGAATGTTTTTTTGTTGTTTCGTGTTTTAAGTTCCTGGTTTCCAAGACACAAAACCATAAAGATCCTCGGTTTTGTAAAATGTAATGAAAGTTAATGTGATAAAAAGGCGGGATTCTATAAAATTACTAGAAAAGCCTATAGAGTTTTTAATAAATGAACCAAATGTGTAGAAGAATTTGTTCACATAAAATTTGATGAAAATGTTCCACATGAACCTAAGTATCCTCCTGAAAATCTAGAAGAAGATCTGTCTATTCTAGACCTTAATGATAAAGTCAGTGATCCTACTGTAAAGACAACCAGTTCTGGAAATACACCAGAACCTGCTTTTAATGAACCCGAACCTAGAGAAGAACCTAAAATTTCTAGTCCTACCTTTACTAGATCAACTAGAATTATAAAGAATCATTCTTTAGATGCTGTTTTTGGTAATCTTGATAGAGGGACATAGACTAGAGCTTCTCTAAGAAATCATGTTGAACATCAAGCCTTTCTTTCATAGATAGAACCTAAAAATATCAATGAGGATATCAATGATGAATTTTGGGTAATGTCTATGCAAGAAGAATTAAATAAATTTGAAAGAAACAATGTCTCGGAATTAGTTGATAGACCTAAGGAAACTTTTACCATAGACACTAAATGGGTTTTTAGAAATAAAGTTGATGAGTCAGGAAATATAGTAAGAAACAACGCAAGGCTAGTTGTAAAGGGGTATAATCAAGAAGAAGGAATAGAATATGAGGAAACCATTGCACCTGTAGATATATTAGAGGTCATTAGGATTATACTTTCCTATACTTCTCATATGAATTTCAAGTTATATAAAATGGATGTTAAAAGTGATTTTCTAAATGGTTTTATAATTGAAGATGTTTTTGTTAAAAAACCACCTAGATTTATGAATACTCATTTTCCAAATCGAGTTTTTAAAATAGATAAAGCTTTATATGGTTTAAAACAATCTCTATGAGCTTGGTATGATAGACTTAGTATTTTTCTTATTTCAAAAGGCTTTTCTAAGGGAATTGTAAATCCAACTATCTTTATTGAAAGAATTTACAAAGATGTTTTGATTGTACCAATCTTTTTTGATGATATTATTTTTGGATATTTTAAAATTAAATTTTGTATTGATTTTTCAGAGAGTATGCAAAATGAATTTGAAATGAGTTTAATGGGAGAACTCAAATATTTTCATGGATTTCAAGTTTTTCAAAATAAAAATGGTATTATTTTAAATCAAAGTAATTAGACAAAGGTTCTTTTAAAATGTTTTGGTTTGTATTATAATAAGGGAAGTGACACACCTTTGAGTACAACCTGTAAGTTAGATGATGATGAAACAGAGAAACCAGTTGATCAGACCAATTATAGATGTATGATAGGATTTTTACATTACATTACTGCTAGTCGACCAGATATCATGTTCAGTGTGTGCATGTGTGCAAGATTTGCAGATAATCCTAAAGAATCTCATTTACTTTTTGTTAAAAGGATTTTCAAATATTTTAAACATACTACCAATTTAGGTTTGTTTTATCCCAAAGGAAAATACTTTGACTTAATAAGTTATTCAGATGATGACTTTGCTAGTTACAAGTTAGATAAGAAGAGAACTTCTAGAACATGTCATCTTTTGGGAAAGTCCCTGGTATCTTGGGGTAGTAATAAATAGAACTCTGTTGCATTGTCTACTGCTGAAGCATAATACATTACTGCTGGTAGTTGTTGTGCACAGATTATGTGGATGAATCACACTTTGTTGGAATATGGATATCAATTTAGACATGTATCTATAAATTTTGATAACACTAGTGTGATTAACATTTCCAAGAATCTTGTGTCTCACTTTAGGACCAAAAACATTGATGTCAAACACCACTTTTAGAGTGATCATTATCAAAAGGGTGATATTTCTCTTGAATTCATTAACTTTGAACATCAATTAGATGATATTTTCACCAAACCCTTAAGCTCAGAAAAGTTAGAATTTATTAAACAAGAGTTAGGTATGATCGATCTGTGAAACCATTCTCTGAAACCGATCTATGAAACCGGTCTGTGAAACCAGTCTGTGAAACCGATCTGTGAAAATGATCTGTGAAATCGATCTGTGAAACCAATCTTTACTACTGTTTGAATTTTACAGTATATGAAACTGTTAGTATTTGAAAAAATGACATTGTTTTGCTTAATTTATTTATTGTTTATTATTGTAACCCTAAATGATAAAATTTATGACGCAAAACTATTTCTTACTCCAAAAACTGTTGAACTTCCATCTCCCACCGAACTCTACTTTTTCTGAATCCCGAACCTTTTTGAACCCTTCCAACCTCCCAAACTTCTCAAATCTCCAAATGGAAAAGAAAAATCGAAAAACCAAGAAATATGAAGGTTATTCTCCTATGAAATGACAATGATGAGATTCTAGAAGCCTGACTCAATGGTCGGTGAACCCGGAGTTGGAAGCTCAGGTGGTCACCATGGAAAAGGAAGTAAGTTTCGAATGGGTGTTATCCAGTACATTTTCACATATAAAAGTATTGGAGATGCAAGGATAGAATGACTAGTTCTGTGATAATAACTGTGTCTACTACCTAAATCTATTGCATGGGTTTTATCTTAACTTAACTATTGTATTGGATGGAGCAGAAGCTGCGAGATTATCTTCAGTAATCAAAGGAAAAAAGACAACCTTCCTATCGAAGTAATGGGATAATGTTTGGGGGTACCGCATAATGGTAGATATGAGGATTACATAGGTATCATTTTTCCTACCACTGAATATTTATCTTATGATCTTGCTCTGGAGATGTTAACAGGTAAGTCTGAATCTAGAAGAATAACAGCTTCCAAGTTAGATGGAGAAAGTAGAGTTTTGTTTAAGTTTATTCATCACCAAATCTATCCCAGAAAAGGTGATTTTTCTTTTGTAAAGTATCAAGATGTGTTCTTGTAATTTTTATTCCTGAATGGTGAGAAGATCAACTTATGTAGATATATTATTGTTCATATTGCTGAGATGGTGAAGCAATCCAAAAAGGCTACAACCTTGTTCTATTCTAAGCAAATCTCTGTCATACTAAAGTTTTTGGGGTGTGTTGAAGATGGATATGAGTGTATCTCATCAAGTAGTAGCTTTTTTATTAACAAGGATATCTGAAAATGAATGAAAATTAATTGGAATCCATGGAAGAAGTCATGGGTTGTTGATGAAGATAAGTTGTATGACTCCTTTAATACTTCTGACTATTTTAAGAGACCAATGGGAATGAGATATCCTAGTTTAAAAACTGATGAGGAAGTTGTCTAATCTTATAAAGAAGAATAAATAGAAGATTCTAAGGAAACTGGAGATTCCAGTAAGAAGGTAAGAAGGGAAGCTGAAGATGATGATGATGAGGGTACTAAAAAAGAACCTAAGTCAACTCCTGATGACAGAAGTGATCCTGATAGAGTAAGTCCTAAGAAAAGAATAATGGAATTTGGACCAACTAGTCCACCTCTTAATTTACCTTAGACAGAACCCCTTCTAGGTGATGAAGAAGAAGCTGATATTGAAGTATCAAATTCTGAGCAGTATGAATCCAGTATAAAAGATAGTACCGATGAAACTTTAGTAAACAATAATGGACATGGTGATGATGGTGATGATGGTGAAGATAGTGATGATGATGATGATGTGAGTCCTCAACCATTGGATGGTGAAAATGAAATCCAAGCTGATCGAAAACCTCATTTAGATTAGCAAGAAGCTATTATTGAGGATGAAAGGACAATACAGACAACGATTGATGTAGGTGAGGAAACCTCACAAGAAAATTCTGGAAAAGCTGATTTTGTAAATCCTCAGTATACCTCTTGTAAAAATGCATGGTAGGAACACCCTAGTTTTTTGGTTCTTGGTTTGGATTATTCAGGGGAAGAGGAAGAAGAAGTGCATTTTGAAAACGTAATCTATTCAGTTAAGGCTATTCTAGTTGCTGAGAATGTGCAAGTTACAGTAGAAAGACATGGTCCTTCAGTTTCGCGATCAGATTTAGATAGATTTAAAGATGATTTTCTCTATGTAGTAAGAGAGATAGTGAAAGAGGAATTGACTAATTCTCCTTCTCCTGCTCCTATTAATTTTTATGAGGATGTTATGGATGTTTTAACACAAAGAGTGGTAAGTATTATTAAACCAGACCTGTGCAATACTAGTGAGATGATTGGCAGGCATATTACCTCTTTGAATCAAGTGCTCAAGGATTTGATCAGTGGCTTAGTATCTCTATCAGGTGAATTTAGATCAACCATCACTGGAATGATGGAAATTTTGAGAAATTTGATAGAACACCTGAAGAAATCTGATTTGAGAAAGTTTAAGTATGAGACAACTCAGATTGTTTCTCAAGCTAGCTCCTCGAATGTGACCAAGGTTACTGGACATGAGATCATTGCTTTAAAATATTTTATAAAAGAAGAGTTAGCAGCTCTTGAACAGATTCTGGATTTAGGCTCATTGAAAAAGATGAAAGAAAATAGTGATCATATTCACAAGATGGTAATGCTTTATTCATCTAATTATACTAAGGCTTAGAAAGAGATAAAAGAAAAATTCGATCACTATTTTTATAAAATCTATATCATGCATGAGTTGAACCATTAGTTTAAAGTCCTGGATGAGAATTTGAGGCTTCCCTTAGTCAGTCAAGCCTTTAAGGATCAGTTCTAGTAGTGGAATGATTTTACTCCCACTCTAGAGAGTTTTATAGAGAACAAAGATGATTTTGAGAAGGTCATGAAATATGGTGGTGAAGTCATTCAGGATTTAATCATTCTACTCAAACCATATCTTCACATGCAAGCTAATGAAATTGTTTTTACTACTGTTGAGACTATCAGTCCATCCAGTGTTCTCCTGGTCAGTTCTCAATTTCTCAGGCTCTCTCTAATATTTGAATAGTCATTCAACAGCCACCTTCTAGAAGATCTTCTACTCAACCGCAAGTGACTTTAGCTCCCACTGCATTACCAGCCTGAGTTGTGATACCTCCTCTCTCCATCCGGCCAGATCAACCTTCCACAAAACCACCCTCTAGACCCTCCATTCCTCCATCTGCAAATGGGAAAGTTCTTTTTCACCCAAAGAAGTATATGTGCCTGTCATTTTTGATAGGGTTTAATTTTTGTCTGTACCTTTTTTGGTGGTTGTTTTAATGGAACCTTCTTATTTTTACTCTCTCTAATCTCTTTTTTTTATAATCCCAAAGGGGGAGAAAAAGTCTATTTATGCTCAATAAGGGGGAGAAGAGTATATTCATATATATAAATGGGAGAAAAGAATATATATATATATATATATAAAGGGGAGACATGAATATATATAAAGGGGAAGCAATGACTACTACTTTTATAAATGAATACATAGATAAAAGGGAATAAATGACTATTTATATATTTTGTTTACATAGGGAGAGGATACTGAATGTTATATCCTCTCCTCCCTCTTCATCTATTCCACATATTTGTGATTATCTAAAAGGGGGAGATTGTTGAACCCTCTGTGTGATGGTTATTTTTAATAATCACAAATCATTGTTATCTTTGTGTATAAGTCAATTTAGTCAATTATTTATTCAGTTCTAAATTTTTTTATATATGTTTAATAATCTCTACAGATGTTTATCTATGAATTATTAATGTTTTACTATTGACTTGGAAGTGTTCTTGATTGAACAGACACTTTGTGAGAATTTTATGTTTCTGGCTCACCATTAGTTGTTCTCGTGAGTCACCGATGGTCGCACTGATGACAACAGTCACACCGATGACAACGGTCGCACCTATGACAATGGTCGCAATGATAAAAATGGTCGCACCGCTGACAACAGTCCCACTGATGACAACGGTTTCACCTATAACAACGGTCACATAGATGACAACAATCGCACCTATGACAATGGTCGCACCGATGACGACTGTTGCACCAATTAGAATAGTCGCTCTGATTCTGATCAAATGAGATACCAAATCCAATGCTAATCAAATGATCTATTGAAGTCGATGCTAATTAAATGATCTACTGAAGCCGATGCTGAACAAATGAGCTATTGAAGCCGATGCTGATCAAATGAGATACCGAAGTTGATGCTGATCAAATGTGCTACCAAAGCCGATGCTGATAAAATGAGATACCGAAGATGATGATGGTCACATGATAGCTACCGATGCCTATGCTGATCACATGACCTAACGATTTCATGAATCACCGATAGTCATTAAAACTATTTGAATTTCTATTAACTCTTATTTTATTCCAACAGTCATATTTGGTTTATTTAATGCACCTGTGGTTAATTAAATTTTGGTTGTTGGATATCATGGAACCATACCTTGTACCTGTAAAAAGTTAATCATTATTTTTTCCAGATCTCAAGGATTAAAAAGAAATATCTGTAATGGAAAAATTGTGTCAAGAAGAAAGAGAAAAAGACACAAACAAGAGGTGCATGTGAGTAAAGTCCCACGGAACACAAGCAGAACTCAAAGAACACCTGTGAAAACTAGAGAGCTTCAAGATGATCATTAACCTGGGGAAAACAAACAAAAAGGACGAGTTGTTGTGCCTTACTAAAGATCATATGCACATGTCTGAATAACTATAGCTGATAAGAACAACGATACTCTGTTTTGTGTCATCCTCACTAGAAAGGACTTGACTTCCATCTGAAACATTAAAAAAGAGTCCAGAGCTCATCTGAAATTACATAGAGATTTCTAAACTCTTTTATTTCCTATGTTGTATCCCTTTTCTTAACATTATGAGCAGTGTGTGTGCATCTGTCAATTTTAGATACACACTGGCTCCTGAGCTAAACTGGAGGATACTAAATCCTCACACCAAACATTTTACTCAATCTTGTATCCCACTGTGAATTATGGAAGAGGTCGAGTGCGACCTGGACAGTCTGAGAGCTGTTGCTACTATTTTTCCCACATAGAACTGTGGTAGAGGTCCTAGCACCAAGACAGTCTTCGTACTGTTGTTTACGCCAATCCAGGGTGTGGATAAAAGTTTATATAAACTATTTTAGAGGACTAAGTCTTGGCTTGAGACTGAACATCTTGTTTTTACTAATTACTGTTCTTTATGTCTATCTTAAAACCTATTTTGATTCTTCCTCTACTATGTAATTTAAATATAAACCTATTTTAAAGTATCTCTGATAGTTAAACTAGAATGTTTTTGTATTTACTATAAAGAATTAGGTTATTTTGAAAAGCTGATCTACTCTTCAGATTAGATTTACCGAGAACTATTAACTCTTTTGAGAACCTAACTGAACCTTTGTTTTATTACAAATTCACTACAATTTAGCTTACTATTCAATTTGGGGAATTTTTAATAATAATATTTTTAACAGAAATTTTTATTGGAACTCAATTCACCCCCAATTGAGTGTCCACTCTGACCAACAATATATACGATTTCATGTTAGAATTTTTTGGTATCCCCCTTTTCTCATATGTATCCCAAAGTTTCCCTGGAACTTATTTTTTTTAATGTATGATTTAGCTCCCTTGGATATTTTCATTACATGTGTGATGTCTTCGAGTTTCCCTCAATTTGTTTTCATTAATTCCCTATATATGGTGTGTCATTTTGGAAAACATCAATTTTTGAGTGTAATTATGTTTATAAATAGTAATATTTTGAAAATACAAATTTTAGAAAATCTTTCATTTTCTTTATCACCCTTTCCCTATTTTTTTTCTTAAATGTTCAAGTATTTCCTTTTTAGTAATGATGCATGTTTTAAATGAAGAGGTCAATGAGACATGATTTTTAAAAAAAGAAATATATGAAAAACAAAATTTTAATATATAATGTATTTAAAACATGCAGCAAATGAATCTTTAGTTTTTGAGGGAGTTATGTAGGTAATAATTTTACTTGGACATGTATACTACATTTTAATAATCACAGCTTGAATTTATTTCTTATTTTTAGCCTCATGTTTAGTTTCTAGATCAGTCTCTATCATAATAGGCAATGTTGAGTTTTGGAATTAGGGATTGACTAATGAGGTAATGTAGATATTTATCTATCATCAGTTTTGGTTTGGTTTTATTTTTCTTTTATGCTCAGTGACCTATAAGTTAATATTATTTTACATTGGTCTTATTAGTTATTATTTCCATAACCTAGAGTGTTTATTAAGATAAATCATTATTAATATTTCTTGTTGAGGCCTTTGTTTTTTTTCACCACCTTAAGGAGATCTAGAATGAACCTCAAGGATGCCTTGGTCCATCTCGGGTGACCATTTTGGGATGAAATTGGGTTGGTTCATAACATGATATATGAGAGTTTTGAATATTATTTTCCTTGAGGTCATGTCATATCCATAATAAAAATCATTCAATTTTCATAAAAAAATAGGATTATTTATGATGATTTAACAATCTTGGTGTGAGTGATGTAGCTACTTATTTTCCCATAATAATACCCAATAAAAAGAACACACCATGTGTGTTAGGGAAAAACAAAATTTTTTTAAAAAATAAAAATGTTCTATGAACATGTTTTTAAGAAGTTTTTATTTTTATTTAAAAATTAATAAACTTAAAATATATTGAAAATACACCATTTGATGTGTTTACTAAAAAAAGGACTTCAATTTGGTGTCCCAACCCCCTAATAGTCAATTATAGATTACCTAAATAGAATATTTCAAATTTCCATAATGATTATAGTGGACGTGTGGGGTCTATTCTAAGAGAAACCATTAGTAGTGTTGAATGTGAATTCCTTAGATAATTATTTTATGTTTCAATTTCTATTTCAAGAATAAATTATTATTTAACTAACCATAGATTACATATCTAAATGATTTATGTTACCAAAAATAGAAATAATTAAACTAGGATTCTAACTTATGAAAAAAGACTTTTTGCTGTTATAGATTTCAATGTGTTTCACTAGGATTGATATATCTTATGTGTGATGTTGTTCATAATAATTTTCAAAACTTGACATTATATTTGAAAGCTTCTTGGTCTGGTAGTTTTTGACTCTGTCCTTAAAAATAAACTTCTTGGGGATAAAAATAATCTTTAGATACTTTCATAAAATAAAACACATGGTGAAGACCATTACACCTAATTATCATAGGAATATTCTTTGTATTTTTTTGCAGATCCTTGGATATAATATTCTCAAACTGATACAACATATCCGATGAATGTATGAGAGAATACAAGAATAAATTTCAAAATAAATATAGGAAAAACAAGATAGAACAATTACAATTTAATTACCCAAACACATTTCCATCATCCTTTACAACCCCAATATTGAGGAAAAAATTTGACATAGATGATGTAAATGGAAAAGACTCCCCTTACCACTAGGGATCATTAAAAAATAGAGATAGAGAATAAATACAATTCACCTCCTAAAATATATTCTAAAACTCCCCTCAAAATAAGTTTCATGATCTCCCTCCCTCTAATATAAATATTTAGAATTATTCCTCCCTCTAAAAGATGGTCAGAGAAAATTAATTAGGTGAACCTAGTGTTATGGGATAATTGAGGTCATAATCTGAGGTCAAAATCATAATTTAGTAGGTTTAGGAAAAGTTAGTGGCTATCTATTTAGGGTTGGATAGTTGAGGATCATGGTTTGATAAACAATTCCCCAACCTTATGACTCGCTCTATTCACCAATATTTGAGGCACACAATTTTTAAGTGAATCCACATGGTTTGGAAAACTATTAAGAGATCATGAGAAATTGATATATCCTTTATGATTTAATTATTCAAATTTATGAGGTGATACTTTGTTATTTTTTAAAAAAATTAGATGAAATTTACTCTTGATTTTAGTTCCACATGGTTTCTTCGTATGGGGTGCATAGATTTTGAGTTTTAGTAGAAACCATGCGTAGTGATAAATGAGCCCAAAGGAATCAATTTTTTCTCTAAAAAATCTAGATAATCCAACCCCAAATATTCCATCATTGGTTTCCAATTTATGTATAATCAAAAGATATTGTAATAATGAATTCTTGATATAAAAAATCACATTTTCAATGAGAAATATTAAGTAAAATTGGGTTATGTGCAAAAGTGAATCTACTACCTCTAGGATTCCATACTAAAATAAGACTTTATAAACCATAATACAAGATATATAAATCAATATAATTAAAATATTTCATTCTTAATTAAATAAATGTGGTTTCTTTAGATTTAACTAGCATTTACCTACCTTAAGAGGAACACTTCAGTCACCCCACTAGCCATTTTCTTACAAAATCACTTTCTAACTACATTAAATCCTACTTATGACTTTAGAAAATATATTTAATGTAATTAATAGTTCTCAAATTTTTTGATTTAGTTTATTCTATTAAAATATGTCTATCTAAGCTCTTTAAGTAGTAACCTCAATCATCCTTTTCAATTTTTGATTTAAATAACTCACTAATATCTTCCATAATTCTCCAACACGTATTGACTTATTTCTATCATCAAATAAACATTCTATATTAACATGAAATGAAATATATACATGATCTCTTAAAATATCATCCTTTTTATTAGTTGTAATTTACATTAATCCACCATTTTCATACACGACTCATTTATTATCCCCCCTTATTGAAAATAAATGAAAAGAAAAATTTAGGTGATACACCTCACACACTAACTCTTTATTATCTGGGATAAAAAAATATTTCAACACAACTTATTCAACTTATTAGATATTAATTTCATCCTAATTCACCTATGAGGGAGGGATAGAACCACACAAAACTTTTCTAAGATATTTTATTTAATTTTCCATAAGTATGTGTAAGAAATACCAATGTTGAAAATAGGATAGTCTTCACCAGGACATCCATAATATCCATATATTCCCATGCATGTGATAACACTAACAATTTCTCACTTTGGGGCCATTTCAAATATATTTATAAATAAATATAAATTCTAAATTCATCTTAACAAACACATAAAAAATCCTTTTTCCAAGAATAAAATGGCTCTTTCTTCTAGACTTTTCATTAACCAACACTCCGCCATTATAAACACATTTATTTAATAAAAAGAGAAGAAAATTTAATTGGTTTGAATTATATTCAGAATTATTTAATATTTCAAGATAATTCAATATATCATGAATAAAAACACATTGGTAACTTTTCATCATGTCCCCCCTAAGAGATGCACTCACATAATTTTATTTATGGTTTTTTATATATATTCTAGGATGATGATTTTATCTTATTGTCCAATGATGACAACCTTATTACACTCTCCCTATATTTTAATTTACTTAAATTTATTACATTTTATAATATATAAACACATAATATATAATAGGGATGGTTGGTTCTGGTAATTGTTTTAAGAATAAGTATAAATCTTGATAGTTTCCCTATAACTAAAGGATTATATTTATTTAAACTAATTCCTTGTGTGGGAAATAAATTTTAATTTGAGAAAAGAATTCACATTCATCATCATATGACCATATTTTTTTATATTGTTAGTATTGTAATGAAATTTTTTAAATGATAAAAACTTCTCTACATCTCGCATAGATTACCATGATCTTATAGTTATACTTATTTATGATAACTTTCTTATGCATCCCTAAACTAATTACTTTTACTTATACTATATTATACAGTTTTAAATTTAATTATTTTATTATTCCTTGATTTTACTATATATATTATCTTCCATGAGGACTTCATAGCGAAATATTTATGCATTTTGATATTGTTTCTTTTTATCATAAAATTTCTCCTTTAATTGTTCGTAAGGACCCCCTTAACTCATATTGCATCCAAGGGAAATTTTAAACCGAAAATTATTGGATTTATACCCAAATCCTCTATAGAACCCACAATATTATTTCAAGATTAATCTTTCTAAAATATTAGTGAGTTTGTATTTTATAAACTGATTTTTTTTCTTGGTGTCTTTTAAACATTATTTAGACGTATTCTTGAGGAGTATCCCTTCCTTACCAATTTCAATATTCCATGATATTAGAGTACCTTTATAACATAATTATCTATCTCGAACATCTTTTGATTATATTTTTGAATCTCTAAAATTGAATCAAACAGATTAATTATCTCTTCCTAATTTAGAAATAATTATACCATTTTTGGGGGTTAGGCTTTTCAACATTCCCAGCTAATTTTATTTGAATATCTACGGCACTAAAATATTATTATACATGTTATTAATGTGTATTTGTGGTTTATAACTCCTATATTATACCTCATTAAGTTCTTCTTCCATGATTTCTAGATTTTCAATGTTATCTTGTGACATTTTTTCTTATTGCATATGTTTCACCTTATGAAATTTAACACCTATATGATATCACTCTATTCAAAAAATGTAATTATTTCTCATTTTCCAATAATGTTTTCTTTATTATCTAGGAATTATGACCATGAAAGGACCCTAGTGACACTCTCAACATATATATAGTATAACCTTTGTCTTCCTCATTATCAGTACTCTAATATTATTTATGTCTTTCAACCATAACATTTAAGGATATACAATTTTTATAGATTCCATGAACATATAAATCACAAAATATTTATGAATTATCATTTTCTTTCCTGATCATAAATTTTATTCTATACCTTATTGAGAACATATTTTTCTTACCATATTTATCATTACATATTGTTCTAGATCATATTTCAGAAATTTAATATTATTAATTATTATTTTCAGGTTTATAAACATTCTTCTTCTATGGATAGTGAATAAAAAATTCTCAATACCTCCACAAATACAAAATTTAAAAGGAAACATACATTTGTATTTTTCTTTTTTCCACTATTAATTTTATTAGAGATATAATACATGACCCTGTTATGACCATCAACCCTTTATTTATAATATTATTCAAACACATTAGAATTTCCAAATGGCTTATCTGTATTATCCTCCTGCTTTTGTTTTTTATGTATTTGAATAACATTTATTCATTTGATTCATTTTTAATATTGTTGAATTTCTCATCATGTAATTGAGTAGTATAGTATGTAACTCATCAAGTAAAAAGTCCAAAATCTTGTCCAAGGTACATATCTTTAGATAAAATATATCATGGAAGTTACATATCATCTGTTTGATGAGATTTGAATCTTACAATTCCTCTCCAAATCACCTAATGTGACTACTGATTCCATTTACCCTGATAAAATAATAATCAATTCTTTAATAATAATAAATAATCATGTCCTAAAAGGTTTCATTATGAAGATATAGTTTGGCTTCTTTAATCCTCATATTTACTACATATATATTATACATATTTTCCAACATCTAATTAGAGGTTTTATGTTCCATTATATTAGTGTATAATTTATTAGATATATATGAAAGGATGAAATTTATAGATTTCCCATATTCTTCATGATTTCTATTTTCATAATATGTCATGGGTGTATCTATTTTATGTAGTGTAAATTAAACCATTACACCATCACTAACCTCAATACCTTGTGATAATAAATATGGAAGAATCCAATTCTTATATCCCTTAATTGTTTCCATAAATAATAGGAAATCCTCGATAGTTAAAAGAAGTAATATCCTCCCTGTTTTTAGCACAATTATATAATTAATTGGGGTTATTTTTTTATATGATTTATAAATCCCAAAGCTAGTGAGATCAATGAGAGGGGTAGTGTTTGAATTAGTAATCCCATTTTATTTAGTTAATATTTCTTCTTAATTCAAAATTTATAGCAAATAAAATCTTTGGTATACTCATATTATTGTCACTCAAAATTACTTGAACATTTAGTATTTAAAAGGAATCTGAAAACAATGTTTACTATGTTCTACCTTTAATGCCTAATCCTTTCTATTTTATGTTTGTCTTTTGAGGAAAAATTTCCCCACTATTAATCACTTGACTATGAACACAGGTTATCTTTGGAAGATTGTAATAGGTAATATTTATAAATAACCAAAATTTGATCACTTAAAATATTTGGTCTTCAATTGAACACATAAGATGCATTATGATGGGTTATTTATACGAACTTCTCTCTATTAATATTTCTCTAGAAAAAAATATTTTATCACTATACACATGGGAACTTTATATTTAATCTCAATAGTTCGTGAAGGGTTCTTCAAAATTACTCCTTTGAATAGTCCTTTAACTATTTCTTTAATTGAATAAAGTAAACCATATCATCCTTTAACTATGCCCATAATATCTTATTAAGGATTGATTCATATTGATCAATTTTCTTCTAATGATGAAATGTCACAGATAGTAGGAATGGAATCATATTTCTCACTTTGATCTCTATTTCAACATTGAAATATTAATGCTTCCCCTATCCTCCTTCATTAATTCATAGGAAATTCCTGAATGTGATCAAGTTACTTTTCTTCTCCTTCTTCTATGTACAAGTGTTCCTAAATATCATCTATTTTATTATTATTTTTATACATACAAAATTTGAAATAGAATAATTTTTGGGATCCCACTCACCACTTCATTATCTTCACCATCAAATTTATATTCAAAAAGTTCATAAGGTTTTGATGAGTATTGCTTTCATAATATTTAAAATTTTATCCTCATTAAATATCATGTGTCTATTCTCATCTTTAAATATATTCAAAACTCTCATTAAAATCATGTCAAGGTTTTCAAATGTTCCTTAAGCCTTATCTTTAAATATACCACATAATATTTTAATATCTTGATATTTTTTCATTAAAAAAATACATAGCATTCAAAATTATTTTTCTTCATCCAGAAGTGTTGCACATTTAATTTTATTACATGTAGATACTTTGTGTTGTGGAATTTTCCATTAACAGATTTTGACACCTACCTAAACATACGAGATTTTGTCCTCAAATAGTTCTTATTTTCATCTTAAATCACTATCACATTCATAATAAATATTTTTTAATCTATGAATATTATCCCAATGAATTTTATGATTTTATTATCCTTTTCACCGTAATCAAAACTTCTAGAAACTCATAATTTTTTGGATTACCATATGAATTTTAATGTTATATGATCTTGTGAATTCATATAACAAGATTACGAGTGACTCTTCTTTATATGAATTTAATTTCTTACAGATTCTAATTCATATGATAGATCAAATTCATACCATCAAGATAAAGTAATATGATGATGTATGATGATAAAAATCAAATTCATATAGTTGGCTCATGTTATTATAGTAAATTCGTAAAATCAGTCAAATTATGACGTTAAATTCATATTCAAATGTATCATTCTCAAGTTTAGAAGTTATAAAATATAGGATGTTTCTATTTTTTAGCTTCAACTCTAAATTACTAACATTCTTTAAATAAAATTGAGAGATATTATAGGTGACTCCAACCATTATTAGTAAATTCATATCATCTTAAAATACCAATGGGAATTTATCAAGAATTCGTAATCATCTTCTGTACTAATAAAAAATTCTTACAATATACAAATATTCAAGGTAGAGTATTTAAATAAACCCCACTGCCTATAGGATTCCAGCCGCCCTTTATCATTTTTAAAAAATCTTCTATGTAATTGAAATAACTATAATTAGTATATTTAATTCTTAATCACTCATGTATGTTTTATCATATATAAATAGAATTACATTCCATTAATAGTGTAACTTATATCTCCTCACTATAAGAATTATTGTATGTTTACTTGAGAACTACTGTTGAAAGTACTTCTGATTAAAACACATGAATTTAACATAAATAAAAGTTCTCTAGTCTTTATTTGTAGGAGATGATACTTGAATTTTTTCATCCCTACTCTTAAGTCTCCATCCATAATATTAATTTATTACTCATGATAGTAGTATCTCACTCATATATTCCTAACTTCTCCAATACATATTATAATTTTCCTATAATCATAGAAAAATTTTTTATTTATAATTCATGAAATTTAAATTACGTATCTCCTAGTCGTGATGGGGAAGAAGATTATCACATAAGATTCACTGAGGAAAAATCCATCAAATAAATTTTTTATTGAAAATAAATAGGAAGTAATTTCTCAAAATTTAAAAGGATTAATTATGTTCCAGTGGAAATTGATAGAACTAAAGATAAAGAAGAAATTGATACTTTTAGTGATGAAGTTAGTGATAAACTACTCATTGATAAAGATAATGACAAAAATATCTGTAGTGATTAAATTATTTCTTAATGTGATTAATAATAAATCGATATATAATTTATGCTGGAGTTATGTTTGAAATATTTTCTCTCAAAGATCTATAAATTGGAGAATGAGATTATAAAATTGAAGATAGTTCACTAATCAGTTAAAGATGAGGAATATTCCCTAAAAAATAAAAATAAAAATTACTAATTGAAAATAATGATATAAAGAGTATTAAAGATGATGATAACACTATTAAAATTAATAAAAAAATCATTATTAAAGGATAAGGATAATGGAATTAACTATATTCGATAAAAACATTCCACATTTGATGAACAACTGAATAGTTGTGAATCCATTTTTCATAATTATAGTTTAGAGATTTTAGAATGTCCATAGAAGTGCGAGGATTAAAAATACCAAAATAATACCCTTCAAAATGAGGAATAAATTTGGTAAATTTTAATTTAGAGCCAGTGAAAAATAATATTATCAAGAAGACTATGTTTCTAGTAAAATATGGTGATCCTCAGAAATCAATAATTTTTGGGAACACATTCCTAAAGGTAAACACCCCTATAGATAGTGAATCAAAAAAATTTAAGAAGAATAATATTATAAATAAGTGTATATATTTATTTTTTAGTTATTATTTTATAAAAAATTATAAGATATTTGTGAGTCAATTAAGTAAGGAAGATATGCATCAAATTATAGAAAACATGCTTTTTAAAAAGGCATGCATGATTTTTATGAATTAATTTTTAGGTTTTGGATGCTTCATGAATATGAAAAATATGTGATCATTTTATTAAAAATATCATAACATTCATAGGAGTCATGGAATAAAATTTTATAACTGTATTTATGCCTCTAAAATAAAGGATGTTCAAAAACAGATAACTTGTTTTAGATATAAAACATGGAACATGTTTGATGTTATTAAAGAAATATTTAGAAAATGTGACAAGAACTTTCACCATGAAAATTAATGCCACAAATTTATACTATCCCAATTGTATAATAGTTACAATACTAAATAACCTATAACAAATAAGATAAAATATATGAAGAAATCCTTATTTTTGGAAGTGGAATATAAGGCATAAAAAGTATACAATCCAGGGATTCAAGATTATAAATTATCCTCTAAAATGAAAGGATTATAAAACATGAGAAAAATGTTGAAAATATTAAATAATTCCCAGTGAATTTTATAAATTATGGGTCACTCAAAATCAAAGAAAATAGTTTTATAGTTTTTGTGAATGAAAAGTTGAAATAAAAAACACATTATATATTTGTGGATTAAAACACAATATGTTGAGTGTTTTTATATTTTTATTATGGAAAAAATTTGTTATTGTGTAAGGATATATTCCTAGAAAATATCCTTAAATGTAATACCCTGAAATTCTAAAGTAAAAAAGTTTCATTCTATAGCATGCATGGCACGCATCACCAAGCACGTAAGGGAATATAATATCTCAAGAATAAAAATATATTTACTATTTTAAATAAATTCAATATATTATATATATTTAAATTCATGAAACACTAAGTTAAAATGTGTTACATTCAATAACAACCTTCTTTTATAGAATGCATTACATGCAAAACCGAGTTTTACCGAACGATAATATATTATTAAATACAATTATTTAATGTGTTAAGATATAACATAGCTATTAAACTTGTAGTTATGAATAATATTAACTAAATTATCAAAATATATGGTTTAAAAAAATATATAACTAATTCAATGGCTACAAATTAATTAGTAATGAATATAAGAGGCAATTAAAAAATAAACGGAATATTTTATTGAAAAAAAATGTTATACTCACAAAGAAGTTTTACCCTAATAAATTAAATTAATTACCATTAGTGAGTGACATTAATATAATATATAATATATATTCAATAAAATATTTTTTATATTCATAGCAAATATTTGATTGGAAAAATATAAGACTAAACCTAATAATATACATAAATACCTATAATTTTATTGAGCCACTTTTACCACCATTTAATTGAGAACCTATTAAAAATCCAATTTTTTCCAGTTTATATATTTACCATGTCAAAATAAACATTATGATTTACATATAAAAATAAATAATACTTTATGGTAAACTTTTGGTAAATTTTTAGGATGTTTCATTTTTTAATGAATTGTAAAAAATACTAAAATTTAATTCAAAACTAATTTTTCATCTAAATCATTTATAAGGATAAATTATATTTTAAACATTTTTCAATGTTTAATAAGATACTATTTTTACCAATTAATATAATTAAGTTCATTGAAATTAATTTCACATTGAAATTGAATATAAAAACTAAGCCAAATTTTGGACATTTTTACTTTAAAAACCTCTATTGTTGTCCTGTCTGTGGGTTTAACTTTAAATTAATTTCTTCCACTTATGTTATTTGAATATGGAAAAATAGATTCCATATTTAAAATCATAAAATTTTATAATTTATAATATGATAATCTTTTTTTACTAAAATTATTATTGAAAGTGAATAAAATTAATTAAGATGATTAAGGTAAAATTAACCTTAATGAGGGACTAAACCTTAATATTAAGAGCCTAAATGACCTAGAAATGTGTCAAAAAGTAATCATATGGTCATATATAGACCATATAATACCTTGTATCCAAATTTTGTTTCTTATTGGAGCCATATAAATTGTGAAAAATGTGTATGGAATTCCTTTTTCAAAATATTACAAGAGTTTCACTCCTCCACCATAAAAGGAATCCTCTTCCTCCCACTTCCTCAAACCTATAAACCAACATTGGCTCAAAAAATATCAACCCAAAAGTATCTTTAACATCCCTCCCCTAAAACTAGAATTCTCAACTTATTCAAAAATGAATCCAAGGAATACCTTTCATGAAAACCAAAAAGAGTTACCAGATTAAGAGGTAACATATTTCATTAAGATTTTTAGTTTTACTTACATTCTCCTGTCCATAAACTCTTCAAAATAAATTATTTTAAAACGAAAAATGTTTAAAAATTATAATAGTATTTTTTTTCATTCTATGTTTTCTACATGTACTTACACACACTTCCATATAATGGGTTACGAACATATTTTTTACATATATGGCGAACTGTCACCTCATGAAACGATGATTGTTCATTTTTATTTTTCCACCTATAATGGAAGAAATTATGAGGTAAAATTTATTTATATATGTTATATATGGTATTTATTATTTCTTTAATATTCTATAATTCTTTTAAAACACATATATTATAACATCCATTTTGTTTAAATATGATAACATTGTTTATGGAAGTGTGGACTATCGCCCACTCAAAGTGATATAATTCATTAACAATATACATGGAATGTATAAAGATTGATTTAATTAAAAAATATGAAAAATATAACATATATATGATATTTATTACATAATTAAATTTATATAAATATAATATATATCAATTTGTTGTCACCCTTCCACACACATAAAAAGTGATATCGTCGTTTGTGGATGTGTGGACTATTTCCTCCCCATCACAATGTGATTCCATTTAAATCACAAGAATTATATATATAAGTATAAATGATAAAATAACATTGTATTTATAGTATAATGATCATTATTTAAATACAAATTGTTAGTTACATTCTTTCCATAATGATCATTGAAAAATGGAAATGTTACTCAAGCGTACGTACAACCTACTGTCTTCATGATAGTAGTGTTGGTTCATTTTTAATAACCATATTTAATTATTGTATTTTCAAGTAAAATTGATGTACTAATATGATAATTGTTTAATTATTGTTATTATTTATATTTTATATATTTACCCCTTTGACCATAGTTTACCTACCCAATTTTTTTTGACACATAAACCAACTTGTTTAAAAAAATGGATGAAAACATAGTTGATTAAGTAGTTGTATACAACCTGTTAGTAAGTGAAATAAAATTAAAAATTAAAATTAAAATTTTTATCAATAAATTAAATTACTAACATAATTTTATTTTCATTAATATAAAGACACACGATACAAATCAAATGTAAGGTATGGGATTTTTCATCTTACTTTTTACAACTTTGAGATAAATTTCATGTTCACAACTTACTTATTTTAACGGTGTACCAACTGAAAATTTTTATATATTATATCATGAAATAATGTATCATAATTGTATTTATAGCCTTCAATTAGTAATATTCCTTCATGAGGTTTATTATTTAAAACATTTCAAAGTGGTATGGGACACTTAGGAATGTTTAATGAATATTTTCTTCAATAATAACTTTAATGATATTTCAATGGTATTTACATTATAAGAAATTGTATAAAATTATTCAATAAAACATTTAATTTTTAGATCCTAAATTTATTCATGACCTTTTCCAAATATTAGTTCCATGTTTCCAGTCTTTTGTACTCAAAATTTTTTAAAAAATGTTTTTCAGAAAACCCGACTTTATTTCTATATTTAGTCATAGATCCTATTTTCTTCTAAAAACATGTTTTATTAAAAAAATAAACTTTTTTCTGAAATTATTTGGTAAACATATATTTACCCTTTATTCTTTTACAAAAATTTTAAAATTAATATTTTTGTCTCTTTCTAAATAAGGAATTTCTCTAACCTTTTACCATGCAAAATGAATCTTCTTTTTTACCTCATACCGGTTATATGGATTTACCTCCTATCATTTGTTTGAAGCTTTATTTTCTTGACTAAAAAGTTTCTTTTTAAATAAAATATTTTTAAAAGTGAAATTCAAAGAAAATATTTTTCAAAAGGTTTTTCAAAACAAAAGGATATATTCCTCAAGAATGTGTTTAAAATACATTTTAATAGTATTTATGCTCATAAAAAACAATAACCCTTTACTATAATTTACCTGGGATAAGTTGTATTGATACCATCCTATTTCCTCCTATAGATGGTTTATGATTTGTTTGACCAAGGACAGTATTCACATTTACTTCCTTGATCCCTTATATCTCTCTTCAAATTTTCCATCTCTTATGATCATTAAACATTTAATATTCTTCTAAATTATCCATTTTATTTATCATGTATATTAATATTACATAAATTATATAATATTTAAAATATGGTTTCTATTTTGAATGTTATTTGATTATTTTGAGAAATATTGATAATTCCGTATTATTTTTTCAAAATTGATCTATGATAAGGCATATTATTTATTTTGATAATTTGATATGATAAATTATTTAGAAAGAAAATGGTGGGAGGAGCCTAAACTTTATATATCTCCTCGGCACATCAACAAATTCTCATGAGAAAAGTAATTTGTGAAAATTTAATGGGGTTTTATCTTTAGTTTTATCCATCTTGTGAAAGGTATTTACTGTATAGGTTTTAATAAGCATTAGACAAGATGTCCAATAATTTTGAATTTACGACATTTAGTTTTAGTTATTATTAATACATGATGTTTTTCATTAACATATCTATAGATACATTTTATTTTAATTTCATTGACTAAATGTCATGTGTTTCAGTTTTTTACCATACCATATTTATTTTTCCTTATCTTGTTAGTTTAATGGTATGTGTTTCTAACTATTACCTTTCCATATTTATTATGCACATCCTTCCCTTTTTATTGATTATATGGTATGTGAGTTCAGTTATTTTTGATTTTATAATTATTGTTATCATTGATTCATTATTGATTCTATTATAATTTAACCTTACTAATTATTTGATATCACCCTTATTATGTTTCCTTCCATATGAATCTAAGAATCTTACTATAAATTATATGCATGGATATACTAAATGGAATAAAATTATTCTCAAATTTATTTACAAGAAAAATTATGCTTTAATTATTTTATTAATTTATAATATAAGAATCATTTATGTTTTTGTTTCACTAAGACTACAAAAATAACAGCCCTTTGAGATTAGATTTCTTTAAATAATTCCAATGTAATTGATTGTAGATGTTGGCTCCAGGATATCTAGGGTTAGGATGCAAAAGTTGGTGAGAAATGAAGTTTAGTAGCAACATTGGGAAATGGATTTAGGAAAAAATAGATTATTACACATAACTGTATGAGAGATTTTGAATATTAGTATAGAAGAACAAAATAGAATTTGGGTAAAATTGAGAATTTGTGGGTATTCCTAGAAATACATCCATGTATGGATACTACAAGTGTATGTGGTTCTAGAAACAAATGTAAATAGGAGTAAAAAATTTTACTAGGTGTGTTGGGATTCACTCAACATAACCTTGTACACAAAATTGGGCCTTAATGTGCACCTGGTTTGACACTCCTAAGGGATATTCTTAGGATTACTCACAATTTAATTACAAACCATTATAAAATATTTGAATAGATAATGAAAATAAAAAATCTATGTTAAACCTAATGTTTTAATGATTTAAGATAAGGTTTTATAGTTATAAATCCTTAAAATGATGTTTTGGATAATCCTTAGTCCAAGGAACGACCTATGTGGAAATATATGGATAAATTATTTATATATTGTGGTGGTATTGAAAACCTTAGTGAAAAGGATATTTACCTAATAACCTTATTTCAAGGATGCCCAACATATTTATTTTTTAAAATTATATTAATTTTATTTTTTAAAACTATAACCAATATGTTGGCTGATAACCAATCATTTCTGGAATGTCCATGGGTCATGAACCCATGACCAAAGGATGATAAGGTTTTGAGGCAAATATAACCTAAGTAATTTCCTGGTAAATATGACAATGATTTAAATTGAACAATTTTATGAATAAATATCAATGATGAACCATTATTGTACCTTTATAGGTTTAGAGATTAATTCATTAACCATGTTGAATTTGGAGAATAATTAGATACAAATAGTAATACATTTCTCTCTTTTATAGGCCTTATGACCCATAAAAAGTTTATTTTAGTGCTTCAGGAATTAATGTTAATTTTTTATACAAATTTCATGATATACGGTATGAATTAGAATTTTATTAAAGCACAAAAAAGAAAAAATTATTTACATGAAATAAAATGTAACGTCCCGGACCCGGGTGCCACGCAACGGGTGCCCCGAGCCTGGATCACCATTTGACCTTAAGCGCATTTCCCCAAATGCCAGAGGCTGCCGACTAGCAGGGAGGGCCCAGGTCTGATAGTGGGGAAACTATGCCCTCATTTTTCAAAGTGTAGCGCAGCGGAATACCAAATAAACATACAACAAACAGGGGAATCAGTAAACCATACCCAATGGAAATAAACTACAGCAGTGGATATAACCAACAATATATATAAATGATGATTCTACATGTTTCATGTTCTAAGAAACTATCCAGAACATGTTATACATCAATACAGTATAGCAGAAAACAGAGTACAGCAAAACAAGCAAAACAGCTAGCAGCGAAATCACGAGCCTAGGCTCGATCCCATGCCCTCCTACTCCTCAGCAGCATTCAAGTACCTATATATGGACTCTTTCCCCTATCTAAACCTCCAGCAATGTAATCTGTTTGGGCCAAAAATTGTGACCCAAACAGGGTGTGAGAAATATATCTCAGTAGGCACCCACCAAAGGCTCGTGCCCAACTACGTGTAAGCATGCAAAAACAGTGTGCAGTAGTAAAATGCAATAAAGTAAGCAGTACTCAAAAGTAACTAATTACCAGTTATATTTCCATTTCCTTGTCCACTTAATCCATTTAAATATTAGAAACCACCATAGTGCATTTCTAAGTAAACAGTCCATGTCCTCAGACAAATAAAACCTTACCCTCGGGTAAGGAGAATCCAACCCGTAGGTATAACCCTCAGGCATAACAGAAATTGCCCTCAGGCATAGGAAGTGTCACCCTCACGCATAGAAGTCAATCTCTCAGGCACGAAAGGATTCCCTCAGGCGAAATACTACTGCACTCGGGCTAAATTGTGCAGTTCCCTCAAGCTAATCACAACAATGCCCTCAGGCCAAAAAAAACAACGCCCTCAGGCTAAACAGGTAACCGTGCCTTGCCCAATAGGTAAACAAGCAGTAAAAAGCAATTCATCTCATGGAAATTATACAATCACTACTTTAAAGTCATACCCTCGGGTATCCTGGCCAAACGGCTAAAAAGTGAAACACACCCCGGGGGTGGTTCCAGATCCAAGAAACGATCTCAACCAGTATTTTATTATCACAATTTAATCACCTATGCAATTCTAGGCATTAAACATAGCAACGACCTCATCCACACGACACCCTAACATGGGTTCGTGGCACAAAAACGCAAAAAACACACAGCAGTTGGAAAACTAAACACAAATCCACCTACCTTATACGTCAACGAATGCTATACCTGAACGCCGACTCCAGAAACACCCAAGAATGGCGTAGATCTGACGAAGAAAAAAACCCATTCAAACGTAAATAACTTACGTTGGGAGAAGAATTGGCAAGAACGGTACCAGGAGAGGAGAGAGATTACCAGTGTGGTTCTAACGAGATCATCCGAAGCCGAATCGGATTCCAGACGAACGCCTGGTGGATATTCAAAGATCTGGCCTCCTCCTTTGGCTCCAAAATGGCTCAAGTGCCTCCTCTGCCAAATGAGGACGCTACTGCCTATTTTAAGCCAAAAAAACAATGTACACGGCGTGTACTTCTGAGTACACGGTGTGTACTCCTTTTATTTAACGGTTCATTTGGCGGCACCGCCACACAGTTCATCAGTCGACATGAGTACACGGCATGTACTCTCGAGTACACGGCGTGTACTGTCGCCCAGTTGGCGGTGACTCCACCGCCTTACTATTCACGCTTGCCGACTCACTACACGGCATGTAAGGTACCAATACACAGTGTGTAGTAGGTTCCTACACCCTTCGTCGCCGGTATGGCTACACGCCCCGTGTACTTATCCGAACACGGCCAAAAGTACACAACGTGTGGACAAAGTACACGGCGTGTAGTTCCAAAATTTAGGATTTTTCCCCATTTTCCATATTTTCTCAAAATCACTTAAGGAAAAGGAAAAGAAAAAGCCCGTACCTCTAAAACAAGAACCAGGTTCTTATATAAAAAATATCTTTTATGTAAATTTCCTTACATTCATAGGTAGTAAATAAATTTATCAACATGAGGAAAATGATCTCAACAAAAAAATGTTGTCCTAATACCTTAATTTTTAATAAACTTATGGTCTTGTAAATCATCGTAGATTTATGGATTTGAGGCTATCAAATTTCTATTGATTATTAATTTTTTTGATTTGTGAGATCAATAAATCCTAATAAATAATTACACTTTTCCTCCAAATATGTATCTATACTTTCCAATAATAGTCTCATAGTTAGATATCTAACTATATGTTAGTCCATGTGACATTTTTACTTTCTATTCTATCTCTTCTAGGGCATGTTTTTAGAACTGTTCTCATGATGTGGGATTTCAAAAATAGTAATAATCAAAAATATATTAACAATATGGAGTTTTAATTGTGAGTATTAAATTTAATTAAGTTGGGGAGAATATAACACCCTGAAATTATAATGTAAAACTTTTCATTCGATAGTGTTCATGACACACAAAACCAAACACATTAGGGAATATAATATCTCAATAAATAAATATAATTTTTGATATTTTAAATAGATTAAATATATTATATATATTATAATTCATAAACACTTAGTTATTGTGCATTAAATTCAAGATATTTTTTCTTCGATAGCTTTGATTACATGCAAGTCCGAGTTTTACAGAACAACAATATAGTATTTAATATTATTATTTATTATATTAAGATATAGTATAGCTATTAAATTAGTAGTTATGAATATAATTAAATAAATTATGAAAATATACTATTTATAGAGATATAAAATTAATTAAATGGATACAAATTAATTAGAAATGGATATATGAGGCAATTGAAAATAAAGTAAATATTTTATAAAAAACTATTTTTATACTAAAAATTCTATTTTACCCTAATAAATTAAATTAATTACAATTAGTTAGTGATATTAATGTAATATATATATATATATAATTTAGTTAAATACTTTTTATATTCATCTAATAGATTTGATAGGAATAAGATAATAACTTCCCTAATATTACAATTAAAAGCCTATAATTTTATTAAGGCATTAACTTTTAATGAAGAAATTATTTTAAATCTTGTTTATGACCATTTTATAAATTTAATATGTCAAAATAAACTTCATCTTTGAAAAATTAACAATATAATTATATTAGGGTAAACATTTTTTTATTTTTCTGTGAAGTTTTATTTTTTAATGAATCGTGAAAAATACTGAAATTTAATTTGAAACTATTTTTCTTATAATTTCTTTATAAGGTTAAATTAAATTTTATATTTTTTATATTTAATAATTAGATCATATTTTTATCAATTAATCCAATTTAGGTCAATGGAACCAATTTTACATTGAAAATGAATATAAGAACATAATAATATTTTGGACGTTTTTACTTTAGAAACTTGCATTATTGTCCCATCCATGGGATTAAATTTAAGTTAATTTCTTCAAAATATATTATTTAAATATATAAAAATAGATTAAATATTTTTAATAATCATAATTTTTAATTTCAAATAATTTAAACTTAGTTTCTGACAAAAAATATTAATGAATGTAATTAAAATTAATTACAATGATTATGGTATAATTAAGCTTAATAAAGGACTAAAACTTATTCTTAAGATATTAAATGACCTATAAACTTGTCCAAAATTCATTTCATGGTTATATTTATACCCTATAATTACTTTTATTTAATTGGGGTCATCATTGGAGTGAATTTCAGTGTGAAAAACATGTATGGTGTTCCTTTGTCATAATATTACAAGAATGCCACTCCTCCACTATAAAAAGGCTTCCTCTTCTACAACTTCCTCATACCTATAAAGAAAATTTGGATTGAATAATATATACCAAAATTAATCTAAAATATAGATACCCTAAACCTAGAAGTGTCACCTTGTTCAGAAATTAATCCAAGGAATCCCATTGGTGCAAACCAAAAGGAGTTACTCGATTAAGAGGTAACATCTTTCCTTAATATTTCAGTTTTAATTCCATTCTATAATCCCTAAAATATTATAATTAAATTATTTTATAAATAATAGTATCCTAAATATTACTATTATTTTTTTTCTATGGTTTCAAACTACACTTACACATAGTTCAATCTAATGGGTAACAAACATATTTTTTACATGTACGTCAAACTACCGCCTCAATAAAAGTTGATTGTTCATATTTTCTTTACCACCTAACATGTAGGAAATAATGATGGAAAATATATTTATATCTGTTATATATTATACTTATTATGTCTTTAATCTTTTTTAATTCTTTAACAACACATATCTTTTTAGTTTCCATTTTTTGTAAATATGATAACATCGTTTGTAGAAGTGTGGACTACCACCCCCTCAAAGTGATTTATTCGTTAACACCATACAAGGAATTTATATAGGATTATTTTAATAAAAACTTATATGAAGTATAAAAAATATATATTATATTATTTATATGATTAAATTTAGGTAAATATAATATATATTAATTTTTTATTACCCTTTCACACTATTAAAAAGTGAAAACGTCGTTTCTAGATGTGTGGACTACTGCCTCCCTGACACAATGTGATTCCTTTTAAATCAAAATAATCATATATATAAGAATATATTATTAAATAACATTGTATTTCTAATATAATTTTAATTATAAAAGACATATGTTACTTACCCTCTTTCTATAATAATCATTGAGAAATGGGAACATTACACATGCGTACATACGGCCTAGAATCTCAATGATTGTAACGTTGGTTCATTTTTCATAACCATATTTAATTATTGGATTAAAAAGTATAATATATATATATATATATGATATTTATTTCATGATTATTATTATGGATATGTTATATAATGACCAATTTGACTGTAGTTGACCTACCAAAGTTGTTTTTGACACATAAACTGAATTTTGTCAAATCAACCAACATAAAAATAATTGATTATATAGTTATATAGAGTCTGGTAATAAGTGAATTAAAAGTAATAATAAACATAAAAAAGTTTATAAATCATGTAAATAATCAATATAAGTCTTATATTTAAGAATATAAAGACACACAAGAAAAATCGGATTTAAGGTAAGGGATTTTTCATCTCTGTTTTTTACTTTTGTTTGATATATCATGTTCACTACTCACTTATTTTTTGTGGTGTATCAACTAATAAAACTTATATATTATATCATGAATTCCTTTATATTAATTTTATTTAAAATAATAATTTAATAATATTCCTTCATGAGGTTTACGATTTAAATTGTTTCAATCTAGTATGGGACACTTTGGAATGTTTGAAGATTATTCTCCTCAATAATGAATTTAATGATATTTCAATGGTAATTAAATTTTAGGAAATTATATGACCATTGTTAAATATGTCCTTTAATTTTTCTCTCCTTTAGTTATTAATGACCTTTTATAATTATTAATACCTATTTTCCAACTCTTTGGTAATCCATATATTTTATAAAATGTTCTTAGAAAACCTGAATTTATTTTTCTCTTTAGTTAGAGAACTGTTTATTTCTAAAAACCTTATTTTATTAAACTATTTTCAAAAATATTTTTCATATTATTTGGTTAATAAATTTTTATCCTTTTTTTATTTTACCAATGTTATTAATGTAATCTTATTGTATCTTTATAAAGAAAGAATTTTTATATCCATTTATTATGAAAAAAGTAATATTCCTTTTACGTCATACAACTAATATAAATTAGATTACATCATTTCATTGAAGAATAATTTACATGTTTAAAAGGATTCCTTTTCCATAAATTTTTTTAAAATTTGATTTTCAATGATTTTTTTTTTCAAAACAAATGCATATTTTCCTCAATATTTTTTAAATATCTTTTATTAGTATTTGTATTCATCAACAACAACAACCATTTACTTTACTATTATTTGGATATGTTGTATTCATACCATCCTATTTACTCCTCTATATGGTTTATGATTTTTTTTCCAAGTATAGTATTCACATTAATTTTCTTGATTCCTTTTAGACCCCTTGAAATATTCAATCATCTATGATCATCATACATTGAATCTTACCCTAAATTATCTATTTCATTTATCATGAATATTACTATTTTCTAAGCCGTATACCATTTTACATATGGTGTCTACTTTGATATTTATTTTATTATTGTTAGAAATATTGATAATTTAATATTCTTTATTCAATATGGATAATTTATAAGGCATATTATTCATTTTTACTATTCTATATAAGGACTAATTTTTATAAGAAATAACTATTGGAGGCTGGACTTCAAATAGATCCTCAATGCATTGACAGGTTCTCGAGAGAAAAATAAGTTACAAAAACTAAAAACATTTCTATCAATAGTTTTAACTATCTTGTGAAAGGTATTGACAGTATATGTTTTCGTGTTCCTTATACATGACTTCCAATAATTAATCATTTACCTCATTTAGTTTTACTTATTATTTATCCATGAGATTTTTCCTAGACATATCTATAGATACATTTCATTTTTAGTTTAATGAATAAAAGGCATGTGTTTTAGCATGTTACCTTTCTATATTTATTTTTCCTTCTCTAGTTATTTTAATTTCATGTGTTTCAAGTTATTATCATTTCATATTATTTATGCACTTCATTCTCAGTTTTTTTATTATATGGAATGTGAGTTTATTTATTACCCATGTCATAATTATTATTCTCATTAACATTATTTATTCCATTATACATTACCCTTACTAATTATTTGAGCTCAAAAATATTTTGTTTACTTCCCCATGAATCTAAGAAGTATATTATAGATGATATTCAGGGATATACTAGATGGAATAAAGTTATTCTGGAAGTTATTTAGAAAAACAATTATGTTTTAATTATTGTATTAATTTGTTATACAAGATTGATTTATGTATCAATTTTACCAAGACTACAAAACTCTTACACCTTTGGGATTTGATTCCTTATAATCATGCCAATGTAACTAGTAGTAGACATCAGCTTCGGGCTATCTGGGGTCACATCACTACATTAAATAAGTGAGAGTGGTGAAAAAAGTACATTGAACTAAATGAATTTTATTTCAAGTGGGAAATGAATATAATTCATGATATTTAATAGTAAAAGAGGAGAATAATTTTTGGTATTGAATACTTGAATATCTTAGTCAAAAGAATATAAACAATATCATGTGAGGAGATATTTTTCTCCACATTACTTCTCTAAAACATTAATGGGAATTTATGTTCTCTACATTCCAATAGGGGGATATTTGTAATACTTCATATAAGAAAATGGAGATTCATTACACAAATCCTTTAGATCTCATTCAATCAAATGTATATTATCCAAATAGGAAGTAGTAAACACGTGTATATAATTATTTTAATACTTTTTTTATAGAATTTACTTATATCCTGTCGGTTTTTTGATGAAACACATGTATAAGACCTTAATTATGGTGAAATGTTTTTGAATAATTGAAAAAATATTATAACTGTGTTCATAGTAAGAACAAAATTAGAAATGGAACTATGTTAAAAATGGGATATTTGAAGATTATCTGGAGAATAATTGAATGAAAGATGAACTAAATGTACTCTACTCATAACAATAAATATTTAATCTAAATAGAAGAAAATTTGTTTGTTGGATATTGATTGAACAATGTTAGTTGAGGAAAATACTTCTTCACACATCTGGAAGAAAGATAGCAGGGTAAACAATTAAAATAAAAAACCCATTTTTTACATATACCAAATTCATATTTTTTCTCATATGATATGAATTATAAAAAAATATCAAATATTTTAGTATCTTCATGTGTTTAGGATCCTCTATGTTATCTAGGTTAACGGTTAAAATTTTGTAATGTTTGAGAATAATGGTGTTTATGGAATCTTTTTATGATATCCTCTAAATGGACATGGTTACCACTTTTATAATATGGATATTGAAATTATTATTAAGGCTAATAATGTAAATAATATGGAATATTTAGGGAAATAAGTTCTTTTGACGATGCATGTTCCAAAATTGATGATGATTTTGTTTCTGTAAAACTATCTAATATATATTATATTAATAAAGAATTTTTAGAAAATATTCAGGTTAGAGAGGAATGTTCAGTCATTTCATGTGACTAGGAATAACCCAATTCATCTCATACTATGAGAATAAGGAAAGAACATATCCCAAAAAATAATGCATATTAATGATCATATGTATAAATATGGATAACTTTGAGAAAAATAATCAATACCTCATTATATTATAATGAAAATAAATGATATGATGATGAATCCTTGAATGGGAAAGACTGGATAGTTTTTATGAAATTAGATTTGGATTACATTTAGAAGAAATAGATTCAAGATTTTTCACCCCATCCCAAAGATATTAATTTTTTTGAACAAAGTTTTCATTTAAAACATTAATAAAAAGGTAATGTTATGAGAAATAAAGTAAAACATGTTTATAAATTACGTTCATATGATTAAGGAGTAGAAATTAATAATTAATGTGCATTGGTTTCAATACCAAAACTATTAGAAACATTTTAAATACAACTGAACCAACATAATATAATTTTTTCTAGATGGATGTCTTGTCTACATTCTTCAATGGTGAGTTAAAATAAGAGGAACCCATTGATTAACCATGTCAATTTTTACTTTGAGAAGATGAAATTTTATTATAGATTAAATAAGGATTATAAGGGCTGAAACAAGAACTAATACTTTGGTATTCTAACATTAAAACTTTCTTAAGTAAATTTAATTACAAAAAGGTAAGAGTGGACATCAATCTCTACATTAATGATGACAATATGTATCTATCATTTTTTTGTTTATGTAGATGAAATTATAATTTTTTATATGTTGATGAATATAGTAAAGTATTTTATAATCAAATAAAGATGTTATTTGAAATGTCTATGCTCTGTAGGATGAGGTACATTATTGGAAAAAAAAAATTCAATAAAGGGATCATTTTACTCTTTCTTAGGAGAAGTATTCTTGGTCAGTTATGAAATGGTTTGGCATCGAGGATTCAAATATGGTTTCTAATTAAATATTAGTGGGAACCGAGCTATAAAAAAATTTGAATGTAAAATACATATATCCAAGTGAAGTATAAAAGATAATTAGAATTATTCTGTAACTAACAACCACAGGTCTAGATATTGTTTATGCTCATACACTTCATGACTGATATAAAATTAATCTAAAAAGTACCATTTTGGAAATAAAAAAAGGATTCTAATGTATGTTAATGGTATGATGATTTTTAGTTAGAAATATGAGAATAAATAAAGATTAATCTATTTGGTTACATAGTTTCAGATTGGGTTGGTTGTATTGATTATTAGAGGTCAATATCTAGTAGTGTTTTATTTTTTGGATAATGGTTTTTTTGTTGGAACAAAATAATCCATATATCTATCTCCCTAATAACTATCTAGGAATATAATGTGGAAATTACTCATACCACAACCTTATTTATGTAGATAAATACTGAATTTTAAGATATCAGTGTTAAATTAGAGATTACAATACTTATTTAGGGTGATAATAAACATTTTACAAATAATTCAATGAAATCAGTTCAAAATTGAATATCCAAAAACATTTATATAAAGTATAACTTCATAAAAACTCTATGTAATTAGATAAAATTAATTTAGAGTTTTTACCTATAAGGGGAATTTTTTTGATGAGTTCACCATGTAGTTAAATTAATATAAATTTTAGAATCAGTGGTTAATGTTGGGAGTTTAACCTATCCCCTTAAAATTATATGATGTGGTGCTTAAATACCATATCAAATCTTTTTATTTTTATTATTTTTGAAAAAGGGTGAGAAAAAAAAGAAGCAAAAATATATTTATGTTTACTCTATTACTTTATTCATAGAGGGAAAAAAATTTATTGGGGGAGTAATCCATGGATACATGTTTAATGTTATATGTGAATGATCACTTAAGGATATAATATATTTAGAGATAGTTATTAAAAGTGGAAATCCAGAATGGAAAACATATAGTTTCACTTGTGCATGTGTGAAATTTTATAATAGTTTGTTAAACTAAATAGAGGAATATATATATATACATATATTAAATATTCCTTCTTTATTTTTTTCATGTTTTAAGATGATCTAATTTCAGGATAATTTATTTATTTAAGAATAGGTGATACCTTCTCATAACAATTTTTAAGTGGAATAGTTACATCAATTTGAATGAATATGACTAGGTTTGATGAAGATATGAATATACATGACTATTTTTATGGAAAAATGACAGTGTTATTAAATGTTTTTTATAAATAAAATTCACTCAAGTGAAAATAGAATTTTTTGAATATGATTTATTTCTAAGAGGATTGATTTTTATAGTGATTTATGTTTCTTGGAAGACAACAAACTCCAAAAGGGGGTATTTTTTATTCCATATTCAGTTTTTAATTTGTTAAAATACTTGGGATGAGTATTGAGAAATTTAACTTCCACTAGAACATAAAAAAATATCTAAAGAATTTTCATTAGAGATCTTTTTGTGTGGATATAGTATATTGTATTGGATTTTTTCAACACATTAATAATATTCGATGTCACATGATATAATGTGAGGTGGATTACTTTGGATATTTTGAAGTGTATTTAATAAATATGTAGGTTTTCAGGAATAATTTATATTAAATATAAAAATTGGAGTTAAAACAGAAAAACTAGCTATGTCTTGACTCATTTAAGGGGAATCCATATATTTGAATACTGTGAAAATAAATATAAGGGAACCCACATCGTTTATTAATGTCTATATAAAGGGATCCACATCTATTATTTACATAAAGGGTTCCAACACCACATATGTAGATTGATGTGAAGGGATATGATCCTCATAAGGTAGTCCATGTCACTTATAGAGATCCACGTAAGAGTGGTGCCCAATGTATGGGGATCCATTAGGTTGATGTTTGACGTAAGGTGATCCAATATAGATTCATCGATATAATATTGATTGAATAATGAAGATTTATGTAAGTTATTTCATATAAGGGTATTAATTATTATCTATATATTTTCACTAAATTTTGAGATTTTATAATTTTTAATAATAATTTTTTACAATGATTCCAAAGTTATTCAATGATTATTAAAACATCACAAAATGGTATTTGTGAACCAATTAATAGAATATAAATTTTTTAACATTAAATATAGGGATTTTTGAAAGGATGAATAAGTATTTATTACTTTAACTATTTAGATTCACTATAATTAGGTTTGTGACTAATCATTGAATTAGAATATATTAAAAAAATAAGAATGACACATTAAAGAAAGAATAATATGTTGATAAACAATTTAAAAGGGGTTAACAGTTTGAATTTGACTTTTAAATTGAAATTGAAATGTTATGTACTATTTTTTAAAATGATGTAATTAAATAAAATTCTAAAAAAACATTTTATTGTTCATGAAAGTGGTTTAAAAAGAAAATGAAATTGTAAGAAGAGAAAGAGTGAATAATAAGAAAGATATATTGAAAATAAAGAAGGGAAATTAAGTGTATGTTGTTTTATATTTAGAATATCACTATTTAGGTTGAAAATGATGGTAGTAGAAAAAGTTATTTCATGGTGTGATTTGAATTAATATTAATGAACTACATTTTTTACATTTCATGTAGAGAATAATAAGAACATACCACACTCAATAACTGGATTAAAATCTATTCGGTGGAAGAATATTAAGTTGTTTTCTATTATTATTATCATTTTAATGTGTGATATGCACTTGTGTGGGGGGTGAACCATTAACTATTATGAGATGTGTAATGTGACTTCAAGGCTAAACATTTATCTATTGAACCTATAGGATTTTCTACTAGCCATTATGATATTAGTAGAATCCACATCACATAATGGATTTTCATTATCATTTTGAGAAGTGTACATTGTAATTCCATATACTCCTTAGGTTGGTGTGATCTTAGAAGTGTGTATGGTAAAAATCATCACTCATATTATCGAGTGGATTTTTTTTAATTAATGCATCAAAATAATTAGGAAAACTGATTCCCCACTCTCTCAGTGTTCTTCTATAGATCTGACATGGTGTTCTATAAGTTTTTTAATGTTGTTTTTTCTGAAATTTTAATGTTTATTTTGTCAAATCATAATAATAAATTTTATTTTTTCAAAGATAACATAAGTTAAAAACATTTCATGGTCAAATTCCCCCTCCCCTTGGTTACTATCTTTTACTTTCTTTTAATAAAAGAGGCATATCCTCTATCTTTAAAAAACATCATGGAGGATATTCATGAATTTACAAAAGTATAAAAACTTTATATCAAATAAATTTTATAAAATAGATATTTATCAGTAATCATTTTTCTATATGATCCTTTTCTGTGGTTATAATGACCAAGAGGGATATTTTTAATATTATTAATATGATTATGATATTATCATTATACAATATTAAAAATGTTTTACATCTACTAATATCAATTTAATTATAATTTAATTACATTTCTAAAACTATCTATGAAATGTGGAAATGAATATGAAATATCATCATCCATGTTGGTGGTATATACCTACCATAGCATAAAAATGTTTATATGAAAATTTTAAAAAATAAAAACTAAAAAAATTTTGTTTAAAAATTATACAATAATATAACTATAATACTTATTTAATGTTATTATTATGAGAAATTGGTTTTATAGAGGGTAAGAGGAGAACAAAATGGAAAAAGTTGGAAGGAGATGTTGTTACCATTTCATTAAGATACCACCTTCAGTATGAAAATTTATCCTTCAAAATTTGGTATTTTGGTTTAAAAAGGTATTCACTAACCTATATTAAAGGGTTTACGAATATATATTTTTTGATATTTGGTAATAGAATTAGTTTTTTCAAGGAGGAGAAATGGGTGTAGGGGGTAGTTTTTATAAATGAAGGTGACATGTGTTTTTGAATAAAATATTAAATATTTTATTATTTTTTAAATGAAAAATAATAACATAGATTTTTTAACTATGTATAATAAATTATAAATATAAAGACAAAAAAATTCTTTATTACCTAATCCACAAATCATATATGTAGTTTTCTTTATTTATTTTCTTTATTATAAGGTATCATATTTTTTCATACATTATTCTTCTCCTTTATACATCACAATTTATAAAATTGTTCAAATATACATCATTATCTAATTCTTATATGATGTGTATAATAGTTAAATTCATTTAGAAAAATTAATCTTCAAATTAATTAATTTTAATATTTTTTTTGGATTTGGTTCCCTAGAACCAAATTCTAAGTACTTGATTATTACATGTATTCAATGTTTTTTATATTAATAATGTTTTTTATCACATTTTGATTGTTTCTCTTCATGGAATATTATGTTATAATTTCCAAAAAATATAAATTACATTGAAAGGTCATAGAATCTTGCCACTTTGATGAGAACTTAGAAGTCCTAAAAGAATATTATTGAATAATGGTCATATAGTCAGATGATATTTTTTGAAAAGTCATTGACAAAACAAGATATTATGGGTTGGAGGCTCACAAGACATTGAGACAACTTCTCTTTGTTTCCTCGATTAGAAATATCTAAGAATGGAGGTTATGTGTATAGACCCGGTATTAGGATATTCATGTTTAATTATTAATTGAGTGTTCCTGTCTAGGATGATTGTATTGATCCTCTAATAGTAATATTATCAATAATGAATAACATAACTCATTTATTTTATTTTATTGAGGAAAATTATGATGTAATATTTTTATAGTGAGGAAAGATACATTTGGTACATCATGAGTGAAAATTCATTTTTGGATAATGTGAAAAAGGACTTATCCCTTCTGTCTCTCGAGGGAATTTAAGATTACAGTCACTTTCATGGGGATGGAACACCGTGGATACATCCATGTCAATTGAGTTTTGTGGGAAAGCTCATTTACATAAATAGAAATAAACATATACAATGTACATAGGTTGATGACATGAGTATAAAACCTAATTTATTATAGGTATCATGATAAAAGGACGATATAACATGTTTATAATTTTTAGGATCTTGTATGTTGTTTTGATGTTAACTTATTTCTCTATTGGTAAATTTGTGTGTTTATAGATTATAACCATGTAATTTAGGGGGCTCTACCAATTTATTCTGAGAAATAGGCATAGAGTGTCACACAATAAGTGCATCTATGATCTCGGTCAAATTAAATAATGAATTTGACAAGTTAGAATAAATATTATCTATACTTCATGGATTAATATTTATTTTTGTTTGGTTGATCACCAATATTTAATCAAAATTTATTTAAAATAAAAACTGGGTTAAATAATATTAACAAATATTTATTCATACGGTTTGGAGAATATAATATTTATTTTATTTATCAATAAATAATAAAGTGATATTAAATTATTAATTAAATATTCATTATTCATGGTTCAATAAATGTTGTAGAAGATAAGTAGATAAAGTTTAATGGTGTGATAATATTTAATATAAATTATATTTATTTCTTATTATTTTATGCACATTTCAGATGAATGATAGTAATGTTTTTATGATTATTATTATATATGGGGTCAAGTATGAATTAAGGAATTGGACAGGGGATTATGTGAATGTTTCCAACCCTAGACCAGACTTTATAAATATATATTGTATAAATTTCCAAAACAAATTGTGTATAATAGATAGATGGAATATCTCTTAATCCCTATAGAAAGTTCAAGATATATTGAGTGTGTTATATCTACTTAGTTTGTCAACCTATCAATATATCATCATGTGTTATTCATCATCATAGAAGAATTATTCTGAAATCAATGATATGTTTCCCAAGTGATTGAGATTGGATATTCTATCACCCAATAAATATACATTTACATTCAGATATTGTGGTCCATATTTAGATCACCATTAGACATATTTTTCACTTGGATTATATAGAAGAATTATAATGCAATGAGATCGAGTAAACTGGTTGATCAACAAAAAAAGAATTATGAGTTCAGCTAATTCAAAACCTGATAATAAATTAATTATAAATTATATGTGAAGATGGTCCTCTCATAGTTCCATTATTTAATCAATTTAATTAATACATTAATTTAATTGGTCCTGATGTCATTCATTATGAGAAAAATGATAATTTTTAAATTAATACTTGAGAACTAACTTCATCATGCCATACGTGAACTTTTTAGCCGTTGAGAACAAAAAATTTATATCAGAGTGGTCACATGGTTAATTTATAATTATATATTAACCCTGTATTGGATGGTACAAATTTTTAAACTCTATTACTTTAGATCTTTTAATTATTGAAATTTAAACATTGTTTTTTATTGTGTTTTTTTATTGTTGCTCACATAACCAATAAATGGGATAAGATAAAACAAATTAATATCTGAAAAATTATATCTATAGATGAAAAAGGTTCTTCTCATGTAACACAATCTAACAAGAGATGTATCCCAATATACACACCATCTAACCACATATCTTGCTTGTATCTCATGATAATATCATATTAGATCGATAAAATCAGACCATTGATTTGATCAATCCTATCAACAAATAGATCCAGATAGGATAGCATAATGTTTTACTAACTACACTCCATGTAACATTTTTACATGGATGTTAGTCTCTATATATTTATGATAGAGTAAATGGGGTTCCAAATGTTTTCTTTATCTACTACTTGATAAGAGTAATGAAAAATTATGCAGCTATAAGGCCAGAATCCATGTAATATAGCTACACACTATGTATGATGTACACGTATATGATTTGTAACTCACCTAATCCACAACTATGTGTATTTTAAATATTATAAAGATACCACATTCCCTATAATTAATTACACACAATGTTGTTTGCTATAAATATTGTGCTTAATTTACAAAGAGAGAAAAATTAACTGAATAATTAAACTTAATCACATGTGTTCATGTATCATTTTTTTATAGTACATGCCATGTACTAGGATTGTTAATTATATAATGAGTTAATTTTTATGATAAATCATAAAACTATAAGTTTTGGATGGTCATTACATATACTACACTCTTCACTCATCAAAATCAACACATGTAGTGTAAATCACATGTGTTATGTGTGTCATTGGTTTTATAGTATATGACATGTCCTATGATTATTGATTATATATTGAATTAATTTTTTATATATATAGTTTCACCCATTATAAAATTTTCATGCATATGACTGTCATAGAAATAATTAAACTTAATGTTTAAACATAACGGTCACCCATGGGAATAAATGGCTATTATAATCTTCTGATAAGGCATAACTAAAGGGAATATCATAATAGTGTCCATGAAAGAATGTATTGAAATAATTATTATACATTAATAAAGAACATATAAAAATATTTCAAGAATAATTATGTCCAAATTAATTGAAAACATGAAATATATTGGTTAGGTAACATTATAAATTTTCTACTTAAGTTTGGTGTTAGGGAAAAGAATTAAGAGTCTTTAAAAAGGATAAACGCATAATTGTTGGCATAAGAAAATAAATGAAATATAATTTTTTTTGATGATAAATTCAGTTATTTTATAAAAAATATTTTAGGATTAAAATAGTTTAAGGAGTTTACTTCAAATTGGGTAAGAAGCGGAGAAGTTCCCTTTAATTGGGTTTACTAATCGAGAGAAATTGAGAAGGGAACCTTGTAAAACATGTAATTATGCATCAATGAAATATGAATTGAGATACATACATATTTTTGGTACCAAGAAATATAAAAAAGTATAATTATATTTGAAAAATTAAGTGATAAATCTAGGAAAAAAGATATAAAGCATAACCCAAAGTAAATATGGTGGTTGGGAGAAATCCCTTATCGTATGTCCGAATGATTTTGACACTTGAAATTAATGTCCTAGATAATCAAATTAGATTCATTAATTGATTAATTAAGAACGAATTACACATTTAGTTTATTTATTATAATTTTATTAAGTTCATTTACAGCTATTTCAATGAGTTATAATGTTTAATTTCGATAATCTGGGAGCATTATTTTCAAAGATTCATGGTTTATTAACATGTGTATATTTATTTAAGTTTATATAAAATGGGAATAGTATTAAAAAAGTGAAATTAAATGAAATCAATACACTTAAATATGTTTAAATTGTCTCACATATCATTTTTTATAGTATAAGGATGATTCATTTGATACAATGTTAATGATAAATGTTTATTTTATTTTGGTGATTTTTCGATCATCACTAACTAGTTTTGTTTTATTACTTAACAATATATCCATATATTAGTTAAAGAACATGAAAAAAGTTATAATATACATATTAAATCCTATTTTAAAAATAATAATGGTTTTATGGATAACCTTTAATACGGAAATGGAAAATCAAAACTCATTATCCATAGAGATGGTAAATAACTATAATTTGAAAATTGGTTCCATTTCTTTGAGGAGGAGATGAGAAAAAGGTAGATAGAATATATTCCATTATAAATTTAAAATTCTAGTTTAAACATATTACTATAGTTATTATACATGTATGGATGATGGAGGTTATAAGAAGGTCGAAGAAGAAAATAAATTAAAAGAGGAGGTTTGAGAAAGTTATCTCTTGAATATCTTCTCCTTAAAGGACCACATAAGAAACAAGGAATTTGGTTTTCTGTTGAGACAAGATTCTATTGGAAATGGAGAATATTATATTATAAATTACTTATACCCACTATTTTTAAAGTATGATAAAAAATAATTCTCTATATTATTTTTAAAAAAAAATAACTGAAAATATACAGTATATTTTACATATGAAGATATTTTTTGCTCTATGATTTGGAAGAAAAATACAAGTATTACATGTATCAAAGTTAAAATAGTAAATAAAAAAGTATATATTTTAATTTTCTTGCGATATCCTATTTATTAAACCTAATATCTTTTAATATTATAAATGAACATCATTGTTTTTATAAAACACTTTGTAAGAATAATTTCCTAGTAAGGGGTTTAAAGAAATCAAGTGAAAAATATTTTTGAAAATTTCTTTTGAAAACTCATTTGAAAAAAATAATTCATATTAAAACATATATTTGATATATAATTTTGAAAATATAATAATAGGGTTTTAAAATTATATATTTGGATAATAATTTTAAATATACTTATAATATACTTATAATTTTGAAAACATCATTTTGTATACAGTTTTGAAAAATATAAAATATTTAAAAATTATTTTAAAAATCATTTAAATATATTATTTTGAAAATAAATTTTGAAATAATTAAACATTTAAAATATTATAATACTTTTGAAAATAATTATGCTTCAAAAATATTGTTATACCTTTTAAAATAATTTCACTTTGAAAATTCTATAAATACCTTTGAAAATACATAATCTTTGTAAATATTATAATAATTTCGAAAATAATTTCACTTTAAAAATTATATTATACCATTGAAAAATATTAATGCTTTAAATATTATTTTCTTAATAAAATGATCCAGTGATTTTTCAAAAAATATTATGCAAGATTTGAAAAAAAAACTATAGGACCATATGAAACATTAAATATTTTCATAGCCTACCCACTTCTAGAGGGATGGGTTCACTCTTCAATTCCCAATCATGTTTACAAAGTTAAAGTGAAAATTTTTATTAAAAAAATTTCAACATGCCTTATATATATATTAGTCACTTTTTTTCTTTGAATAAATTACCATGAATTTTCACATATATATATATATACTTTATTAGGAAAACAACTTCTATAGTTCGAGCAACTATATCTCATGAAAATTATACATTTCATATATGAATAGAATATTAATTAACAACCATTTATTTAAAATTTCATTCATAAATTCATGAAATACATTTTATTGAAATTTTACATAATATGTTAAACATTATCATTTAAAATTATTCCTTGAATAATGATATTAGATAATTGATTAATTAATTCAAAAATTGATATATGAAAATAACATTTTATACAACAAATAATGGGTCAAGGTATGAATCATTGTCATAAATTAATAATAATTGTAAAATTAGTATTCACATAAAATAATAATTTTTACAATATATAAATATATATAATATTACTTTCATTAAGCAATCATAAGCATTAGGTAATTATATTCATATAATATAAAATTGAAAAAAAAATTATATTTTAGACATAAAATTAAAAAAAAGTAACATTTTTTTAATAAAAACCACAATACTTTCATATATATAAATACAAACATATTTCCTAAGAATGATAACTCTTATAACATTAAGAATAATTTCTTTGTCATATAAAATAAAATGTGGTTTAAATGAAATCCATCATGTTGTAGAATTTATGAAAGTGAAATTATACAAACATATAAAAAATGAAATCCCCTAATATTGGTATAAATATATTATTTTATAATTAGAACACTTAAAAATGTTTTTTGTTTAAAAATAATACATATATAAACTTGAAATATATAAATTGTATATATATACACTTGAAGAATATAAAATTTAAATTTGAAACTATTATATTTATATACATACTTACATAATTATAAGTTGAAAACGGCTCCATAATTTGTAGTATTAAAATGAATAAGCAGTTAAATAATATATGTATATATATCTTGAAGAACAAACATGAAGATTAGGAAAATAATATATATATATATATATATGTGTGTGTGTGTGTGTGTGTGTCTGTGTCTGTGTGTACTCCCTAACCTATTGGAATTCAAAACCAAAGAAGGGAAGTGGCCATCTGCTTAGAAATACATATTATTCCTATAAGAGTTGGGTGTTCAACCTAGTGGGTAAGAGAGGGAAAAGAGGATAATTTGACCTCAGGTATTCTGACTAGGTAGAGGGGTTTTACATGTGAGAAAAAACTTATATTATTAATAAAAAGGGCTTTAATAGTGAAAAAAATGGTCTTTATCAGACATAGTGAAGTACTGACTATTGAAGCATGATTAAAATTCCAAGGATTTTTTTAAGTGATTGAAAAACTCTATTAAAGGGGTCCTTTAATAGAACTAAAAAATCTTTGATAAAGGACCGCTTTATTAGCATTTTTATAAGTGGTGATAAAAGGCCCCATTTATCAGTGACATTATTTAGTGTTGATAAAGGATTCCTTTGTCAGTGCATCTTAGAGTGGTGAAAAATGGGAATAATACATTATGTTTTAACAACATACTAGTTCACTAGAAATAGAGAATATTATAGAGTTATTTAATTTCACACTATACCACCATAAATAGAACAATAAATTACAAAAATAAAATAAAATTAAGTATTTAAATTAAATAAAATTTTCAATACAAATACATGAAAAACAGACTATTATAGAGAAAAAAAGACACTTATATAAAAGATAAAGTCACCCCTTAATGAGAAATATAACTCACCTAAATAAGAAAAAGATTCTTATATTAGTAAAAATATAAATAAAAAAATTAATCAGAAAATGATAATTTCAAACTAAACTTTGAGTCAAACTAGGAACTTTGTGTATTAGATTGAGTTATAGTTGATTCTTACACATCAAAACATTTTTTTTCTTAGTCTAATATTATCTCTGTAAAAATTAATTAAATAAGAATAATATAAAAATTACTAGAAAATTAATTGAGTAATAGCAGATAGAATGATGTGAAAAAAAATATAGGATTATTTCCTCGGTTTTTGCGATGTGATATGAATTTTAAAAAAAATGAAACATATATAATGAAAATACACAGTTGGACTCATACTAGTCACACTGTATGTCATATTTATGTGTGAATGATTAATTCGTGTCCCAAATGACTTATGGATCATTTTCCTAAATTATTAAAAAAATATAAATTTACATTATTGGATTTAAGTAAATCACTAGAGTTTTTTTACTAAAATGTCATTTTAAACTTGAAACACATACTTTGAGTTCAATTTGTCACATTGTTTGTCAGTTTTACATGGTACAAATTATTACACATCACCTATGACTTATGAATCATTTTCCAAAACTAACAAGACAATGTGAGCTTGTTTTTCTTAGTTTTCAATGATTGGAAATTTTTTACCTTAAATGTAAATTTTAAATAGATAACAGACACTTTGAGTAATGTTAGAAAAATAATTTATCGTATGGAGATATAGATTATTATTACATATAAAAATGACTTATGGGTCATTTTCCTAATTTATCAAAATAATCTATTTTTTTCTCAGTTTTGAGTATTTCATTTATCTTTTTGACAAAAAACTAATGTTGATTTTAAATGAAAATATTAACTTGGAGTCACATCAATCACACCATATGTTGGATTGAGATAAGGATGATACCTAAATCTCCAAAATGACTTATGTACCAATTTTAAAAATATAGAAACAATTTGAATGTGCTTGATAGGTTTTAAGTATGTTACATTGATTATTTTCTAAAATGTCTTTATATACTAAAAACAAGAACATTGAGTCATACTTGTCACATCACATTTTGGTTTTACTAGATATTTATTTCTACATGTAAAAATGAATTATATATCATTTTCCTAAATTATAATGACAATATGATCATTTTTAAAAAAATTCTATTTAGTGTACCTTTTTGAACTAAAATGTCATTTTTAAACCAACAATGGAGACTTTGAGTCATGATGGGAACATTGTGTATTGGATTATGATGAGTCTAATTCCTACATGTCATAAATTAGATATGGATCATTTTCCTAAATTATCAAAACAATCTTAATGAATTTTCTGGGTTTTGAGTATGTAAGTTGTCGTTTTTTCTAATATAAATATCAGTTTTAAATAAAAAAATGCACTTGGAGTCATACCAGTCACACCATGAATTGGATTAAGGTGAATATCAGTATTAAATTTCCCAAATGTCTCATTGATCATTTTAATAAATTATAAAAACAAACATAATTAATTTTATTGGTTTTGATTACATCACTATTGTTTTTTTTACTAAAATTTCATTTCAAACTGGACACACGCACATTGAGACATACCATTCACATCATGTGTCTTTTTTATTGGATATTGATTCAAACATTTCAAAAATTACTTGTGTTTTTTTTCATAAATTATCCGGAAAATTTGAGTAATGTTTTCTTGGTTTTTAGTGTGAGACTTTTTGAACTAAAATATTGATTTTAAACAAATAACGAGAACTTTGTGTTATACTTACAACATAGTGTATTGATTGAGATATGATTTATTCCTACACACACACAAAAAAGAAATATTGATCATAGTATTAAAGTATCAAAACTATAAGAATTCATTTTCTCAATTTTGATTTAGTTGGATTTCTTTTTACTAAAATTGTTGTCAATTTTAAATAAAAAGACACACTTTGAGTCATACCAGTCATAATGTGAATCCTATTTAGGTGTGTCTTATTTCTAGACATCCAAAAAGAATTATGGATCATATTTATAAAGTAAAAAAAAGTCTAAATGAGTTTTATTAGTTTTGAGTATGTCACTTTTTATTACTAAAATGTCACTTTAAATTGGAAACATATACTTGGAGTCATACCGGTCACATCATTTGTCAGTTTTACATGAGACAAATTTATAAACATCAAAAAATTACTTATATATCATTTTACTAAATTATTATGGCAATGCAAGCATGTTTTCTTTGTTTTTTGTGAGTGTTAATTTTTGAAATAAAATGAAATTTTTTAATTGATAATGGACACTTTGATTCATAACGGGCACACCATTCATCAGATTGAGGTTTTAATGATCCCTACATGTCACAAATTACTTAAGAATTGTGTTCAAAAAGTATGAAATCAATATTAATTATTTTTCTTGTTTTTTTGTTTGTGATATGTGTTTTGAAGTAAAATGTAAATTATAAACTAAAAACTTACAATTAGAGTCATACTAGTCACACTGTGTGTCGGATTGTGGTATAGATCATTGAGTATGTGATGTGTGTTTTTCTTTCAACCATCTACACAAAACTAGAAATAAAAAGGAATTGTTCTATTTGGATGGAAGAAGAAACACTATGCATCTTAAAAAGCCTCATCTAAAAACAACATGTTCTCTCTTTTCTAGATTATTGTAGATGATTGAAGAAAAAATATTGATTCACAAAATATTTTTAAAAAAAATAATAATTATATAAAAATGATGAGGAAATTAACATTCCAATAAAAGATAAAATGGTTACAAAATTAATTAAATAAGTTATTATAATTAACCATTTCATGATAATTATATACATTATTTAAATATTTTCTTGTTGTTGTTATCTCAACTGCGACCTTGAACTAAAATATCTCAAGAGAATGATAAGCTTTGAACAAAACACAACAACTCAAGAAAAATAACCCACCTTTATAATTATTATTTTTGTTAATAATACTATAAATAAATAAATTAAACTTTAATATAAAAAAATAAAGTAATAAAATATCAATTTTAAATTGGAACCCTTGAGCTATATCGGGTACACCATGTATTTCTTTGGGGTATGGTTGAATCCACTATTTATTTTTATCGTATACTAATTTCAAAACTCTAGGACATCTAATAATATTTTATTTTGATAACCAAGAATGTCAAAAGAAATAAATAACAAAAAGAAAATTTCATCATCATGAGTAAATCATCATTGTTGAGTTCATGATCATAGTACATGAGTGAATCATTATTGTTGAAGAATTTATTTATTCTAATAAAATATAAAACATTATATAAAATAGTAGAATTATTTGATTATACTAAAATAGATATATATATATATGAGTTTTTAAGGAATAGAATAAAATCTCTCATTCCCTTTCACCATTAAAGAGAGTACAAAATCCATGAAAAACCATTTACATTATTTCCTGGAAAAAACTTCTATGTGACCCATTATGTATTTTTAGAATATATTAAACTCCATTATATATTTTATATCCCTTTGTGACAGTATTAAGTATCATTCTATCCCTTTATATCATCTAAATAACACTAAAATATAGTGAAGACACTAAGTATTATTGGATTTTTCTATATATTATTATATCCTTTTTAGTATTCTAGGTGTTTAAAAACTCTAAAAAAATATCATAATTATTTATTCATGAAAATTAGAATATCCCTATTCTCATGTTTCTATTGAGAATATAGATATTTTTTATTAACGAGCTTGTGAACATGGATCATTTTACATAATGAATGTGCAAATTCATAATAAATTTTACTTTTATCGATTTCACAAGAATTTTTTATATTATATGATACATCTAATTTATAATCGAATATCCTAAATAATTCCACATGTGAAACCACTATATTTTTCTTTTCTATAAATTCATGATTCAATAAGTGCAATTTTATATTTATTTATTTTTTAGAGGTTTTGGATCAAGATACTAGATTCATTAACCAAGGGGTCTTCATTTGGATTTTTATTTCCTTATGTTTTCATTTAAAATGTGTTTTTAGTTCTTGTGGATTTATTCATAAATTAACTTATTTTCATTTGATTCCATGTTTTCTTTGACACCATCCCTCCAAGATGACCATAATCTCTCAATAAGGTTGTCCTAAAATAGTTCTCTCATACACCTACTGGCTTTGGTGGTTGACTACACACATATTTATTCAAAGATTTTAGAAGGATTGTATTCATGTTAGATGATTAGATTTTATTTGTATTACTCATAACTGACTATTGGATCCAATATCAATATCATTTATTTACAATGTATAAAATCTATAGGCAATTAAATGTGTCTTTTTTTTGTTATTTTTTAGTTTCTTCTTGGTGAGTGGTTTCTTTCACAAATTTGTAATATTTGATAGTACATGGAATTTTCAAATAGAATTTGTAGCCTATGATAATCAGTTTAATAAAATAAGTGGTGTTTTTTTTCTAAAAAAATTCCTCCACTAAAATTCATGAACAAAATAACTTAAATAAGTGGTGAAAACATATTTTCAATAATAAACATGAAACAGTTTTGTAATGGATCATATCTTAAGTGACTTGTGTTGTGAGCACCTTTCAACAATTTTTCTAAAACACAACCTTGGTATAATCTCCATTATACTCTATTTCCCAAAAATTGTATTGTTTTCAAGCTGATGGTTCATCTCCTCCTCCGCCTTGGTCACCACCCATTCCTCCTCTTCCATCTCAATCTCAAACTCCACTTTTGTCTCAACCTCCACCTCAGCGTCTGCCTCCCCCTCTGACTCCAACACCAACTTTTCCTCCTCTATTGACCAATACTTTTATTATCTATAGGTTAGTGCTTCGAAAAAATTAATTTACTCTATTATAATTATCCCTTAGAAACATATAGAAAATAATATACAAGAATTATGTCACTAATTCTTCACACCCCTAATAAATTTCTAAGGTCATATCCCATTTTACATCCCAAACATAACTGAAAGTCACATAATATGTTATCAAAAACCATTGTAATATCACATAAACTTACCATTCATCTCTAAAAATATATACTTCATATTTTAAGTAATAATGTTGTTGTAAATCTTGGTAGTTCAAATAAAATATATACCAAAAAATAATTAAGATATATTTTTAATGAAATTTTAATTGCCTTCTAAAATTACATGTTTAGGGATACCAATATTTTGATTGTTTATTACCTCTCTTATAAATTTTCAAACATAATAGCCACATTAGTTATAATTATCTTAATTTAGAAACTATAGAATCATTGACCAAAATAATTAAATTGTTTTGAAATGTGTTTTGATAGTTAAATATTTCTATGTATACATTAATCTGTTTCCATTTATAATAATCCATATGATTTTTAAGTTCAGATAATGACTTCATTCCATTCTTTAGCCTATTTTTAGAAACCTCCCAATCATAAAAAAAATCCTTCTGAATACAAAGAATGAAAAATATAATTCTAATTTTATCAATAAAATATTGATTTCATAGTCATACAAATTCATAATACACATCATCTATAGTCATTTTTTTATTGAATATCCTATCATTGGATCCAAAAAATAAATATTTGGTGTATCTAGATTGACTGTGATCAGCATCCAGTGTTGTCTAAAAAAACAAAAACAAATAAGTAATACAAAAAATGAAAATATATTTTTTATGATTATATAGTTGAGTTTCACTTCCAAATTGAAGGAATCAAAAATAGTATGTCATGTGTTATTTTTTTCTAAAACAATTCAAGTATCTTGTCTATTTTTTCTAGATTTCATCCTTATCAAAATAATGTTTTTCTATTGAAATGATATAGGGATTAATGAATCAAAATTATGATTCACATGAATTTATCTTTTTATAATAGTATTATAAATTTTGGTAGAAAATATGAATAATTAATAAATTTATTAAAAATATTAACTCACTATTTGGATAGATGTATTATGAAAATGTACCTTATATATGTATTCAAAAATAAGGCTCCCAAAAATTCATGATTTAGCATCTCATTTATACTCTTGATACCATCTATGTATGTCATGAAAGATCAATATATGTCTTTTTCATGTGGAATGTAAGATATATTTTCTTCTTTAAATGTGGTATATACATGAAGTCGTAATGGTGATATTTTTTTATATGGAACTGGTGGGGAGAAGGTACTCTCGGAAGGTCATTTTGAACTACTATTCAATTCATGTGATCGTCTTGATTCGACCATTCATTTCCCCATCGATTTATCCATCTGTAATATCATAACTCACATAATATCTTTTTCATCAACTTTTAAAGGTTTTCAAACGAAAAGAATTGTTAAATACATATCTCATGTATCTATATAAGATTATACAACCATGCTATGAATTTTCCAATTGAATCACTGACCGTTGTTATATCTAGATCATGCAATAGAACATGAAACTTAGAAGTCATCTCTTGAGATACCCAATACCCACTCTCATGTGATCTTTTGGGATATCTTTATGGTGTATCTTATATCCTGTGATATTATACATTGAATCCCTCCCAGAAAGGTGGTATGTGGGTGTTGAAATATATAAATCATGTACAACTATACCATACATAATTTTAATAATATGATGTTATCAGAAGTTGTCAGAATCACATTTAGGAGAATGAGTAATGAAAAAATTTATTACATTTGGTATGGTATGAAGTTGATAGGAATGACTAGATTCAAAGCTCGCATGGTCATTTGGTTCATGTGGGGATCTTTGTTACATCGCTGGTTAGTTTTGATCATTTCTCACACATTGGTATGCCAAACTAGACTAGGAAATAATATCTTATAAGAATATATTTATTTCAAAAATAATTATTTTATCTTATATGTATCTTCTTGTGGTTTTCTATTCTTGAAATATGTTCAAGGAGACACTCCAAATCCAAATCCTCTAACACAAACCTGTTGTTCTGGCTACTTTAATGATAATAAAAGTAGTTTTTCATTCAGTACGATCGCTGCTGATTCTTGTCTCCAAACTATATATAAGTATATGAGGATAAATAGATATTTTTATATAATACTGTAATATATAATAATTAATTACTATTATTTTATACATAAAAACATTTTCTATAATTCTTTCTTTTTTTATCAATTGTTTTTCCTCCTTTCTTAAGCGAGCCTCCTTCTATAGCACATATTGTGGGGTGGAAGTGTCTACAAATTTTGATTCATCAATACAAATATAAAAAGAGGGACATATATTGTTTCATATCACATAAAAAGTTTATTAATGATTTAAAATAGATACCAATTTCTTATCTAGTGAAATGTACCCTATCCTTTTTTTACGATAGGGGTGTATTGGGTTTCATGTATTCTATTTATTTTCATCATTTATTTTCTATTTCATAAATTAAAATTTTTGAATAACATAGGATAAAATAAAAAATTTAAAATAATATATTATTGACTACAATGCACAATAAAATACTTCTCTCTATGATGAATTATAAAAGCATTCCATGATTACTGCTTTAAAATACGTCCTTAACTAACTAGTGGGTGGGGATTTACTTTATCCTCAGATTCCCTAAGATTAAACTTGGTATGATGTATCTTGAAGCCTTTATTAGAATTTCCAATGGCCATTAAGAAAATTTTATTAGAGAAATATTTTAAAATATATGAAATCCTAAATGAGTAATGAAAAATAAATCGATGTTTCATTATAGAGTTTTTTAGTAAAATAAAGAAAATATATTATATGATTACCATTATATCATTCCAAAGGATTTACTTAATTATAGGATAGATGTGGTGTTATGAGTCAATATCTATCAGCGCATTCATAACCACTGTGACCCTAACATAACTATGTAACATTGACTTGATGGATTCAATAGGTTGGTCATGTTTATTCCAACCAACCTCAAATTATATACCATTACTTCTTTCCGTTATAATTTTTTTTCACATTGTGATTTTATTTTATTATTGTTTTTTCATCAACCTGTTATTAATCACCTAATAATTCCTCAGTTTCAACATCAAAAATATTTTTTTCTCACGATTGGTAAAATCCTCATGTGAAGATGGCATTTTTTCATGTGTAGTCAAACTCTTAATTTTTCTTAAATAACAACAATTTAAAAATAGAAAAAGGATTTGAGAAGTGTTATATGCATACTTGGTTGAAAAATATGATGAACTCTTTAGCTCAATATTCTTACATTGTTATTAATGGATTAGTGTGCATACATTTTTAAAGAAATTTTTAATTGAATTTATGTAAAAAAATACTCTACTATTTTAAGGGTTATCCTCTGAATTCATCAAAAGGTGAACGTTATAGACAAATGTTATCCACACCATCTTTATCTACTAAGAAAATATTATTTCATTTGGTTTCTTAAGGATCATTCTATATATATTCTAAGCTTGAACCTATGTTCTTTGAACTAATCTGAGTAGTAGTTATCCCATAATGGGTACCATTGATCATTTTGGATGACTACTACTCAGAGTGGTTCAAAAAATATAGAAGAGACGGGGGATGAGTCTCAAGTAAAAAAATTCAATAATAAATATTTTGGAGATAAATATGGTGATAATGATAGTTTCCAACTTGAAAATTTTCAAATAACCATATGTTAATTTAAATTTTTAAATCTCATATCAAAATGCTAAAAGTACCCTAACACTACCATGGGAACATAAACTCATACCCATTAAGTTGTAATAACTCTAATATATGTTATTAGTTATTTTACCTCACATGTATCTCAAATAAAAGTGTTATTTATCCACCATGTTTCATTTATAGTTTTTGAGTATAAAAATAAAAAAGTAAATACTAGCAAGTTCCCTAAAATATAAAAAAAACTCATATATTTAAGTATATGTTCAAAGTAGTAACACTCAAAATACACATGTAAGTCAATTAATTTTGTACTTAACAGGATTCCTTGATAATAAAATTTACCTAAATCATTTCATACCAGGGAATTATATTAATCATACTATAACTTTATGCCACGATTGTTCCCTAACTTTAAAACTACTTCATTAATAATAGGTTAACATTTGAATCGTAAGAGGAGAAAAAATTATTTATCTCCCTTTGGAAATCATCATGTCAGAGGAACCATGAGATTCTACCTTAGACCCCCATAATCCATGATTTTCCGTTAGAGATAACCATCACATGTACTTATTACATTAAAATCATGAAATGTTTATAACATATCATTTTTTAAAGAAAGTGCATTTGAAATATAGTGAAGCCTTAAAATAATTGGTTCCCTTATGAAAAACACACAACGGGTTCCACAATACCATAATTAAACCTAATTTATAAAAAACATAAGGAAGAACAATCAATAACACAAATAAAGCATCACCCTCTCCCTATCCCTCAATGAATCACTAACATGTGTATAGTAGATCACATTATAACATACAATACATATCCCTCAAATAATACCTATGATATTATAATATATGACACACAAAGATCATTAATATTGGGCATTGATCATTTTTCTCAACAATCACTCGTTAGAAAATCTCATAGTATTCAGGGATTAATATTTCACTTACACACTTCAAATATCAAAAAAAATTAAGATTTATGATCAACTATTGCATCCTAAAATTTATAGTTTATCCCACTTGGTTTTAAAGTAATGTAATTTATTTTACACCACATATCAAATCAAAGCTATGGTGATCATATAATCCCTCTAAATACATCACCACCCTATGAAAAAAATTCATATGGAAATTCATATAATGTTATACCCATATGGTTCACATCATGAATACACTTATAAAACTCCTGTAGCATCACTATAAAATAATGTGTTTTCATTAGATTGGGTGTGGTGAGATGGAAACCAAATCACTTTTTTTGTTCATATTATATATTTATGCTTGGTTTTTTGTGCAAAGTATGATAAACATGTTTACTTATTTTCATATTATTTATTCTATGAAATTTATGTTTTGACTTGTGTTCTCTAATTATTTACATTCATTGATTTATATAAGTTCATTATTAGAAATTATATAATCCCAAAATCATTTTAAGACCCATAATGAAATGTAGTCATCATATGTTTGGTCTTGAAAAGCGGATCTACCCCAATTGGAAACTATTATTTGGTCCAAATTTAGTTTATCATCTAGACACATTAGGTGTGACTAAAAAGTGTGAACCAGATCAAACTATTGGTCCTAGTTTTCTATATTCCCATTAGATAAATATTCATCCATTAAAATGCCCTAGATTATATCATACAAGGGAATGACATGATTTAATAAATGACCTAATAAATTAACTAATATAATACGAATTTTTTATTTATAAATTCATTAATGAAAAAAAAATCACAAAGAAGATACAATGGTTTTTCAGTATCACCATATAAGTATGTGATTATTAGTGTCTTATCAATTTATAATACTTTAATATCAAAAATAATTTCTTTAATTTGATCAATCTTATCAAAATTATAATATTCAGCATTAATAAATCTTGAATTATACACAATTTCACCATGTGACATCTATGAACTATGACATATATTAAAATAAAAACATTTATATGGTCTTTAATTTTTATTCATTACAACTCTGTCATATTTAATAATTTCAGAAAATATAGAAAAACATTTTATTTTTTGGAACATTCTATTTTAAAATTCTTAAAAATCATCAACCCTTTTCTAATATTCATCCCCTGTTCATAGTGTGTAATAAAACTACGATTCATTATCACATATATTAAATTTAATGTACCAATTTTTTTAAAAAATAAATCCATATTTACCATAATAGATAAAAATAAAATCAAAGAGATGAAAATTGTTTTAAAAATAAAATTAAGGAAACATATTTCAAAAAAAGTTTCTACCTTAGACTCATTCAATTATAATGCATTCTTAAAAAAATCAAAATAATATAAATAATAAATCTTTACATTCATTTTAAAAGTTTGACCACAAATAAAACTCATCCTTCATTTATTTTCATTATATAATTTGGTATTTATTATTTTTGAAAAATATTAATAAATATAAATTATAGAATAAAATTAGGTATAATATGTTATTGATGACAAAAATATTGATATTGATTTGGATTTAAAGGAGGCATACGATTTCATACATCATATTGAAAATAAAAATGTCATTTTATGTAGTAAATACGAAGTGATATATACTATTAGCATGATTAAATTGGGAGGTAATTTAATTATTTTGTTTTAATTATATTCAAAATAAATTGGAATATTATTCTCCTTATCATATCATTTTCGAATGTTCAATATTAGTGTACTCTATGACTAGAGATAGTGTAGAACGTAACATTTGGGATGTGATGATGTTTATTGATGAAATAGTTATATTACCTGATGAGGGTTAGATTGAAATATTCTTAGTGGAATTGTATAAAAATATTAAACAATATATTAGAAAATAAATGGGGGATAACTCTAAAAAATATTATATTATTCTTGGGTTATTAAAAGGGAATTATTAACTAGCATCCCCTATACTAAAAGTAAATAATAAATATACTCAAAACATTCCCTGAATGATCATTTAAATATATATTATTTATACTCCATATTCAAACTCTATAATCCATTATACTTTAGAAACACATATTCACAATTCAAGAAAACGATATTCATTAATAATCCATACAAAAATTTAGTAAATTAAACATTTCTTATATGTAGTGAAATTATTAATAAGTAAATTAAACAAAATTTGAATTTTTTGATAACTAATTTGAATATTTACAGGACACCCATTCCTCAAAAAATCATTCCACTAATATAACACCGGTTAAATAATCATTCCAGAAAATTAAATAAACATTAGTTGTCTTAGAACACATTAAGTAATTATTTAGTTAAATATAGAACCTAATAAACATACCATAGATACCTATCTATAAGTAAATAAACATGATTTATAACGACTAGTCATGAAATAATCATATAATAAAGCCAAATCAGAAACCAAAAATATGTTAAATAAAATACACTTTGGATGTGTAAAAAATCATATTTATGGTAAAAACCATAGAGAACTATCAATGAAATTAAGTAATAGATTATGAATAAAAATGGGAAGTTAATGATGATGGTAGTGATGGTGACAATGATAGTGCTAACAATGGAAAGAGTTATGAGTGAAGGTGGTGATAAAAATGGAAACAATGATGAATAATGAGAGAGACCAATCACAAATAGAGTTAAGGGATAAGATAAATAGGGTTCTTCAAGGTTGAGAACACCAAAATAACATAAAAAATGGAATCCAAACAAGCAATCAAAGATTGAGGAGGAGAAAATAACATTCCTTGGATTCTAGTCTTGATTAATCCGAGAGAATGTGGAGGAGGAGTGCCAGCAGTAGGGGAGTTCTGTGAAATCTTGAGGATTACGACTAAATCAATCACAACTATGGTTGTTTTAATTATATTGGGGTGACCTGTATTAGTGCTTAAAAAAACATTGATAAAGATTTATTTTGTCAGTGCTTTTTTAGGGCTAACAAGGCTCCAAATTTACCAATAGTAAATCTTTAGCACTCATAAAAGTTTTATAATTATAAGTATAAAAAAATTGTAAATTTATTTATACAATTATATATTTATTTATTATAATTTTATAATTATTTTAATAAATAATTATTTATTTAAAATTATATCAATACATTTTAAAAAAAATTATATTTTTATTTTTAATTATAAATATATATTTTTATTAATATAGTAAATATATATTTATATATATATTTATAATTAATTATATATATTTATATAAATATTTATACAATTATATATATGTAAATATATATATATTTAATAAATAAATATAAATATAAATATAGTAAATATATTCCTTATTTAAATAGATTTAGTATAATTTTATAATTATTAATATATTTATATTGTTATATATATATATATATTTATTACATAAATATAAATATAAAAATAAATATAGTAAATATATTCATTATTTAAATATATTTATTATCATTTTATATTTATTTAAATATATAACAATTGATTTTTAAATATATAAATATTTTTTAAACAAATATTTATATCATTATATATAGTTATATAATTATATATAATAATATATATATTTTATAAATAAATATAAATATAAATATAAATATATTAAATATATTCGTTATTTAAATAAATTTTTTATAGTTTTATAATTATATAAATATACTAAATTATTTATTTTTAATTATATAAATACTTTTAAAAAATAATAATTATTTATTTATAATTATAAATATCTAAATTGATAAATATAGTAAAAATACATTTATAAATATAACTATTTTAAAAATATATTCTTAACATCATTAATAATTATATATTCCTAAATGCATGCATCTTAAAAATGAGTAAAATTGAATAATTAAAAATGACTACAATATTGCAAAAATGGATATGTTTTATTAATTAAATATAAATTATTAAAAAAAGTATGGATATTTGTTGAAGTAAAGATGAATAAAAAATGAAAATACTAAAACACGGTAAAAAATTTAATAAATAATAGAATATGATTAAAATTTAAAAAATAAAAAAATTATTAAAAATGATTAAATAATACCTAATTGTAATAATATTTAAAATAAATAAATAAAATTTACTAATTGAAAACTTTCTATATTAAATTTATCATGTTATGATGAAATTATAAAATAAATACAAAATTTTGAATAAATTTGATATATTTTTGTTATATGTGTTTCTATATAATATTTCATTAATTGCATAAATAATTGTGTGTGCATTGTATATAAAAATAAATTAATAACATATATTCAAGTAAAATCAATGTAACACATGTTTGATATGTGTTAAATTGAAAAATCAAATCACATTCAATTATGTCCATTACTTGATGTAATTTTTCAGTATTTGTAATTAATACTAATTTCTAATTATAAACCAATTTTCACATAATATATGACTTAATTAATGTAAGAAAAAATATTTTTTATATAAATCATATTTTAAGAAATATTATATATATATATATATATGTGTGTGACTATATTTCCATATTAAATGTATTAATGGATAACATTGTATAAAAACCATAAAAAAGGAATAAGACAATAATATGTTTTTAATTATTATGTTTTATTAATTTTCTATATTTATGTTCAATACATATTATTTACCACAATTTAATATATATATATATATATATTAAACTTATTCATTTTCAATAATAATTGTTTCATTAATAAAATTTTTAATAATTTTTTTAATTTTTTAATTTTTAATTTTTTTACTTAATTATTTCAATTTATTCATTGTTAATTTGTTGATTATTTTTTAAAATTTATTCATTTAATATATCTATATTTAATATATAAAATCTATTATAATGTATAATATATATATATATCAATATTAAATTTATTCATTTTTATCAATGATGATTTATTTAATAAGATGTTTACTATTTTTCTTAATTTACCCATTTTTAATTTTTACATATTTAATTATTTTATTTTATTCATTTTAAATATCTATATATTTAATATATACTATTTATTAATATTTATAATTTATATATATATATATGACATTTATCATTTTATATGAACAATTATTTAGTTAATAAAATTGTAAATGATTTTTTAGTTTACTAATCTTTTTTAATTTTTAGTTATTTAATTATTTAATTATAATAGATACCTTTATCAGTGTTAAAAAAGTGATGATAATGTATACCCTTTATTTGTGCTAAAAATAAATTACTCGTAAAGTTTACCCCATGTTACTGAAAAAATAACACTTATAAATGGTAAATTTTATCGGTACTACATTAAAGCGATGATAAAGGTAACTCTATTAGTGTTAAAAGAAGTGCTGATGAAGAGTATCGATTATCCATAGTTTTTTTTAGCATTGTTAAAATGTATCCTTTATTAGAACTTTTTTCTACCACTGGTAGAAACCAACTCTATTAAAGTTTTGTTTTGTAGTAGTGTGTGTGTGTGTGTGTGTGTGTGTGTGTGTGTCTACAGGTTCTGATTAAATCCAATTGAGATTCTAAGTTATGTTGAGATTTTTTTGACAACACTATATTTTTCCTATGTTGTTTGAGTCTCATTTGAGGTCTTTAAACCATAGGTTCAAGTACTGTTATACTGATGAATTGAGGGTTTAAAAAATAAAATGATTATATTTTGAAAAAACTAAACATGATTTCAAATTTTTAAAGGTATTTATTATTATTGTCTTCAATGTTTCTTTGATAATTAAGAATCATTGCAGGTGAATTGGGGTTCGGATGGGTTGAGATCATGAAAAAAACTCAAGGTTAAAGAAAAATTGACCTTTTTAGAATACTATATAATAGTTACTCATACTTTTGTTTTCTTGTACTATAAGTTGGATAAAGAGGTGAAAACTCAAATGGGAGGATAGGAAAATGGGGATAATGGATTAATCTATACACTCTCTATTAATGGATTAAGTTATATTCATTCCTTTTCAGGATGTTTGAACATTAATCGGTGAAGGAATTGAACATTGAATAATCCCATAACTGGGTGCGTAGATATAAGCTAAGCACTCGCTATTGATGTCCTGAAGTTGTAATGGGGTCATCTCTTGAAGGCCTTATAAACAGTACAGTAGACGCTTAGCCTAGCCCATGCATGCAGGTCACAACCCTCCTTATATATGCATGGTCGGGTATTAGCCGAACCAATTCCTCTATAGAGAGTTTCTAGTATTTCCTCTTCTACCAGCTTGGTTGGTATTAGTTGGACCTCCCTATGGGTTGATCTTGTTCCCAATGGTGGGTTGAAGGTCTAGAGGTTCCAAAAGGCTTGGATAGCCATTTTCTTATTTGAAATTTCAAAATTAAGTCTTATTATGTAAAAAATTTATATTGTGTAAATTATATTCTCCTATTTATATATATATTAAAATATGAAAATTCTTATTCTATTTCATTTATTTATAATAATAGAAATAAATTTTCCAGTTTTTATTTATTTCATCATTTTTTTTGTTAAATATGTTTAGTATCCAAATAGTATCATTATTCCTTAGGATAATTCAATTTACTTACTTAAAATTAATAATAAATACACTTTTTTTATTGTCTATATAATTTGGAATTTAAATCTAACTTAAATAAAAAATTATATAATGTTAACATGAGGTATTAGTATAAATGGTAATTATTTATAATATTAATATCTTAGTAATATTCAAAAAGTGATTTTATAAACTCTTAAAAAGATTCATTTACATAAGATTCATATAAAAATAGTTTATCTTCAAAAACAATAATATATTAAACACATATAATATTAAAACATGAGATTTTGAAAAATGTACCTTTAGGTATAGAATTAAATATTTAGGATTGTTTTTAATAAAAGTAAATTTATTTGAAGAATAAATATATTAATATAATTATATATTCATTAAGAGAATAAAGGTAATATCTTAATTTATAAAATAGAAAATTGATTAAGGGAAACATTTAAGTTGATGCTAAATTATACTATAGACTTTTTTAATTACGATAAATCGTTATTTAATAAACATTTATTAAAATCCTAAATACCTCATATGTTATATTCAACCCCTCTTAAGTGGAATTTCTCCCTTGAAATTCATTTTTCATACTTCAAATGAATTTTGAAATTCAATTTCTAGAACATGAAAAACTAGGATCACTAGAGTTCTATATTATTAAATTTCTCTTAGTTAACTAGGATTTTAAAAGTAGATTTCTAACTACTATATTTTAAATAAGTCAAAATGGTTTTAAAATAGATATTTTAATAAAATAATATACTTACGAACATTATCAATTTTTAACCAAACATCCCAATCACCAAAGTTATTTAAATAATTAACTTGATACCAATTTTACAGCCCTAAGAAATATTCTTCCATATCTAGAACAAAATAATGATTCATACTTCTATTTTATAAAAATTTCTAAAAATATACAATCCATTTTACATCCGAGGAACATTTCCAGTCTATAATTTTATGTAAAGGACTACTAATACACATATCATAGGAAAAAAAATACAAAAAATCTAATTGAATTTTCTCATGCCAGCTCCTTATTTTATCTAATCTCATTGAAATTTATAATTGATTGGGAAAACATTTTATAAAATATAGGGTGAGTCTTATTTCCCAATAAAGTTTTTTAAAAAATACAGTGGGAAATATTTTTGAAAATATATTTTGAAAATACCTTTTGAAATTTCATTAGAAAATATTTTAAATTTATATAAAAATAGATATTTTTTATATATAGTTTTCTAAAATATAATACTTGGGTTTTCAAAACATATATTTTGAAAATAATTTAAAAAATAATTTGAAATTTTCAAAATATTACATCTTTAAAAACACTATTAAAAATGTTTGAAAACATGATTTTGAAAATAACATTAAAAATAAATATGCATTGATAATATTATTGTACTTTTGAAAATAAATACTATTTAAAAATATTTTAATACCATTTAAAATACTTACAATTTTAAAATTTTATAAATAACATGGAAAATACTTACGATTTTAAATTTTTATAATAATATTAAAGATATTTATGCTTTAAAATGCTATAATACCTTTGAAAAATACTTATAGTTTGAAAGGAATTTTCTTATAAAATAATATTGTAATTTTTTAAGAAATATTAATCAATATTGGGAAAACAAAACCATGTAGCCACTCAAAAAAATGAAGGATTTCTGGACCTACCCACTTCCAGAGGGATGGGTTCACTTCTCAATTCCCTATCATCTTTATAATGGTCAAGTGCCGAATTTTATAAAAATATTTTGATATTTCCTTAGATATATATTCATTGGATTTTTCTCTTTGAAAATATTATAGTACATTCATACCTACATATATATAAATATATATATGTTGGAAAATATCTTCTGGATTTGGAGCCACCAAATCTCATGAAAATTAGAATTTTCATACATCCAGGGAATGTTAATTAACATCAATGTATTTAAAATTTCATTCATAGACCCTTGAAGTACATTTTATTAAAATATGACATAAAATGTTATAATTTATTATTTATAAATCATCCTCTAATAAAGATATTAGACACACATTTACTTAATTCAAAAATTAATGTTTGGAAATATCATTTTATACATACAATAATGGTGTAAAGGTATGAATCCTTCACAAAAAATTATCGTAAATATAAAATTAAAATTCTCATACAAGAATAATTTTAATATATATATATATAATCTTACTTTCCTGACGCAATCATAATCAAAAATCAATTATACCCTTAACATATAATTTTTTAAAAAATATATGTTATACACATAAAATTATAAAAATTAATATTTTGTAATAAAACATTCCATCCATACATATATATATATATATATATATATATTCACATATCCAAAGTATAAAAAATATTATTACTTTGAGAATTTTTTTGTATTGAATAAAATATTAAAGGGTTTAAATGAAATCCATCATGTTGTATAATTTTTTAAAATGAAAATATAAATACATATTATAATTCAAATCCCCTTGCATGGATATAAATACATTTTTTTATAATTGCGACACTTAAAAATGATTATAGTTTGAAAATAATACATATCTATAATTAAGGATTAGAAATATTATATAATATCATACTTGAATAATAAAAACGAGAAATTTTAAAATATTATATATATATATATACCCTTACATAATTATATGTGGAAAATAATTCCATAATTAGAAGTCACAAAATGAATAAACTTGTAAATAATTCATGCTTATATATATATAATGAAGAATATAAACTTGATGATTTTGAATATAATATATATATATATATATATGTATACTCCCTTATCCACTGGAAACCAAAACTGGATAAAGGCAGTATCTTTCTTCCAGGTAGGATTTATTCCTCCTACTAGAGTAGGGTGTTCTAACAGTGGGTAAGTGAGTGGAAAGAGGGGAGGTTTGGCTTGGGTCTTCTAATGAGGTAGAGGGATTCTCCCTATGAGAAGAAAATAATGTAAATTTAAATGTTTTTATTATACTCATTTGAGATTCTATGTGAAGTAAGGTTTTTTTTGATAACACTAAAGTGTGCTTATGTACTATGACTCTCATTTGAGGTGTTTAAAACAATGGTTCATGCACTATTAAACTAGTTAATTGAGGGTTTAAAAAAATTAATTAATTTTATTTTGAAACATAAAAACGGAATTTCAATTAGTGAAAAGGTATTTATTCATGTTTTATTCAATGATTATTTGAGAAGTAAGAATAATCACTTCTGAATCAAGGTTCTTATCCGTCTAGATCTAGAAAACAGTTTGACGTTAAAGAAAAAATTAACCTTTTTAGAATATTTTTTTTGGGTATCTCTACTATTGTATTCATGAATTGGAGGGAGAATGATATGAAAAATAGAATGGGAGGAGAGGAGAAAGGATATGGAATCTTAACTTGTAAGATAAGGGATGAATAATTTAATGGATTCATTTAGTTGTGTGGAGGAGGACGACATTGGTGTGATCGACCTGCTATGAGGATTTTAGTAAGACAAATACCTTATATACATCCATTTTAAAGAATAGTGAATGGTAACTAGTGAACTCATCCTATATCGAACAATCCCATAGTTTTCCACTTGGATATAAGTTAAGTGCTCATTGTTGATGGACAGATGTAGTAATGGGGTCTGCTCTGGAAGGCCTTATACATGAGCCAGAATGTGCTCAGCCTAACCTATGCATGTGAGATGTGACCCTCTTTACCTATACATGGCTAGGTAGTCGAAAACAAATTCCTCTATAGAAACCTAATAGTATTTCCACTACCACTAGTTTTGTTAATCTTTTACGGACCTTCTGAGGGATTGAGATTTCTCCCCATATTGGGTTGACGATCTGGCAAAACCTCCAAGTTTGGATGGCCATTTTTTTATTATGAAAATTCTAAAATACATCTTATTAAGTAAAAAAATACTTAAGGTATAAATTATCTTCTGATATATATGTATATATATATATATATTGTATTCTCTTACAATTATTATACAATTTATTTTATTTATAACTTCAAAACTAACTTTACCACATGTTAATTGTTTTAATTTTTTTTATTAAATAAGTTTATTATACAAATATAATCTTTAATACTTTTAATACTTAAATTTACAAAATTAAATTTACTACTAATTATAATAATTTTTTTACTATCTATATAATTTATAATATCAATCAAACTAAAGTCTTACATTATATATAATTAACATAAGTTCTTAGTATTACATGATAAATATTTCTAATTTTAATATCAAATTAATATTAAAAAAGGGAATTGATAAATTCTTACAAAATTTATTTACATAGGATTTATATAAACATATTTTTTTCCAAAACAATTATATAATAAAATCAAATAATTTTCAAACACTAGGTTTGGGAAAATGAACTTTCAAGTAAATAATCATATTTTTAAGACCATTTTTATGAAAAGTAAATTTATTTAAATAATAAATATATTAATATACACACATATATATATTTATAAACTGATTAAAGGTAATATCTTAATTTATAAACAAAACCAAATTTTATTAAGGAAAATATTTAATTTTATGTTAACTTACACTTTAGATTATTTTAATTATAAGAAGCTTAATTTAATGAACATTTATTAAAAGAATAAATTCTTATGATTTTACTTTCTACCCCCCCCCCCAATAAATTAAAATTCACCTCAAAAATAATTTTTCTAACTTAAAGAAAATTCTAAAATTCCATTAACAAGATTTAGAATGATAGAATCACTAGAGTTCTATATTCTTAAAAGTCAACTAATTACCTAACTGTTCAAAAGTATTTTTTTAAATATTATATTTTCCCCAATATAAAAGGTAATAAAAAAGGTTTTACTAAACAAATAGTCTTAGAAACTTAAATTATTTTTAACTGATTGTCCTAATCTAAAAAGTTATCTAAACTATTCCTTTGAAACCAACTGTAAAACCCCATGACCCACAATTTCTTATCTGGTACAAGATAATTATGTATTTTTTTTATAAAAATAAATAAAATTATACAGTACATTTTATATCCAAGTATCATCTCTGATCAAGGATTTGGATGAAAATGACTACTATTACACATATCATAGTTAAAATAATAAATAAAAAGGCCGTTATTTCACTTTTCTCACACTAGATCCTTATTTGAGCTAATCTACATGAAATGTATAAATTATTTTAAAAACATCCTATAAAACATATAGTTAGCATAATTTCTTAGTAAGGGGTATTTAAAAAAATCCAGTTAAAAAACTATTTTAAAATACCTTTTCTAAACTTATTTGAAAACATTTTCCCTTTATATGAAAATATATATTTCATATATACATTTTGAAAATATAATGGTAGGTTGTTCAAAATATAGCTTTGGAAAAAACTTTTAAAAATCCTATGAAAATACTTATAATTCTCAAAATATCTTTTTGAAATCATTTTCCTAAAATATAGAATATTTAAAAATTAATTTTAAAAATCCATTGAAAACATTATTTTAAAAATACTTATGTTTTGAAAATATTATAGTACATTTGGGTATATTTATAATTTTAAATTTTTCTAATACCTTTGAAAATTGATATTTGTTGAAAATTATATAAATATATTTGAAAACACTTACTCTTTGAAAATATTATAATACTTTTGAAAATATTATATTATTTTAAAATGATATAAAACATTTAAAAAATACTTACACTTTGAAAAAAAATTAATAAAAAAATAAAAAAATTATTTTTTAGAAAATATTATTTATGATTTGGATAACAAAACCATGGGTCCAATTAACACACTAAAGTTTATCAGGGCCAATATACCTCCAAAGGAATGTGTTCGCTCCCCAATTCCCTAACATGTTTACAAACTACACGTGTAAAATTTTATAAAAACATTTTGAGAATACCTTATATAGATATTCATCAGATTTTTCTATTTAAAAACATGAAAATTCATTCATACATTTATATATATAATTTTATTAGGAAAATATATTCTAGATTTGGAGAAACCAAATATCATGAAAATTAGACTTTTTATGCATGCATGTAATTTTAATTTACATCCATGTATTTAAAATTTCATTCATAAACTCATAAAATACAATTTATTAAAATATGAAATTAAATATTAAAAATTATCTTTTAAAAATTATTCATGAATAAAGATATTAAATACATATTTACTTAATTAAAAAATTGATTTTGGGAAATATCTTTTTATACATAAAATAGTGGTATGAAGGTATTAACCCCTAACATAAAATAATATTAATTATAAAATTATTATCCATAAAAAATAATAATTTTAAAAATATATATATATATATATATATATATAATATTAATTTTATGAATAAACAAAGATAATAAATATCTTATACCCTTAACATATAATTTTTAAAAAATACATATTATACACATAAAATTATAAAAAATATACTTTTTTAGTTAAACCTTTTGTCCTTGAATACACACACACACACACATATATATATATATATATCATAAGTATGAAATCTATTATAAAATTTAGAATAATTTCTTTAGTACATAAAATATAAACGGATTTAAATGAAATACATCATGTAATAAAATAACTGAAAATGAAGTTATACATATATAATATAAATGAAATCCCTTTAGAGAGGTATAAATACCTTATGTTATAATTAGAACACTTAAAAATGATTATAGTTTGAAAATAATACATATATATAATCAAAATTTACAAATAGTATATACCCATATAATTGAATAACATAAACATAGATTTTGAAAATATTATACACACACACAGACACACACACACACCCTCACATAATTGTAAGTTGGAAGTACATTCATAATTAGAAGTTTTAAAATGAATAATCTGGTAAATAATTCATGTATATATATATATTTAAGAATATAAACATGAATATTTGGAAAATAAAAAATATATAGACATATGTACTCTCATACCTATTAGAAACCAAAACTAAATTATGGAAGTGACCTTTGGCCTGGCAGGACTTATTCTTCCAGCTGTAGTTGGGTTTTCATACCTATGGGTGAGAGAGGGGAAAGATGAGAGGTTTGGATTGGGTATTTCGACAAGGGATATGGGTTCTCTATGTCAGAAGAAAGTTATATGTGAATATATATATATATATAGGTTCAAATTATATGCATTTTATATTCTAAGAGAAGATGGTATTTTTATTGACAACACTACAGTGTGCCTATGTATTGTGAATTTCATTTGTGGTGTTTAAATCACTGGTTCGTGTACTATTAAACCAACTAATTGAGGGTTTCAAAACTTGAAATGATTTTATTTTGAAACATAAAAAAATAATTTCTATTTTTGAAAATTTATTTATGTGTGATGTCTTAAATGATGCTTTGAGAAGCAATAATCGTCGCTAGTGAATAAAGGTTCTTATGGACCAAGATCTTGAAAATAGTTTGAGTTTAAAGAAAAATTTACCTTTTATCGTATTGTATAAGGTTCAATCGTAATGTTTTTTTATTGTATTGTAAGGTGGAGAAGGATATGATAACTCTAATGGGAGGAGAGTAAAACAATGATGGTGCCTTAACTTGTGGGAGAAGGGTTAAACAGTTCAAGGGATTTTTCTAATCATGGGGAGGAAGACGACTTCGGGAAAATAAAAAAGATATGTGGAGTTTTATTAAACAACTAAAATATATCCAACCATTTTTTAGATGAGTGAATAGTAACTGGTGAAGGAATCCCACATCAAATAATCCTACAGCTAGGCCATTAGAAATAAGTTAAGTTCTCGCACTGACCACTAGATATTGTAACAGGATTAACTCCTAAAGCCCTTATAGATGGGACAATAGGTGCTTATCCAAATCCATGAATCCAAGACACGACCCTATGTACCTATACAAAACTAGGTATTAGCTGAACCTATGCTTTCATAGTGAGGTTCTAGTCTTTCCTCTACCACCAGCTTGACTGGTCTTAGTTGGACCTCCCTGTGGGTTAAACATGCTCCGCACAGTGGGGTGAAGGTATGGTCGAGGCACCAATATTGGTTAGCCATTTTTTATAAAAAAATATAACATACATAATATCAAGTTAAAAAATTACAAGGTATAAATTACCTTCTCATATATATATAAATTTATTTATTTATATTTAAACTATTATAATTCTTAAGATATTTCTTTTATTTGTAACTTCAAAACTAGCATTCAAACCAATTAATTATTTAAAAGTTTTCTTTTATTAAATAAGATTACTATCTAAATATTACCATTAATCACTATGAGCCTTCAATTTACTAACATAAATTTTCAAATGGTTATACAACTTTTTGAATTGTCTTATAATTTTAAATGTAAATATAACATAAATCAAAATTTATATATTATTAATACAAGCTATTACTATTACATAATAATTATTTCTAATATTAATATATTATAAGTATACAAAAAATGATTATATAATTACTAAAAAAATTTATTTATATATGATTTTTATAAGAATGGTTTTTCTTCAAAAATATTAATATATTAGACACATATAATATTAAAACATGAGGTTTGTAAAAATAAACTTTTATATAAAGAATCATATATTTAAGACTATTTTTAAGAAAATTAAGTTTATTTAAATAATTAATATATTTTTATACCTATATATTCCTTAATATAATAGTGCTAATATGATAATTTATAAACAAAAAAAAATTGATTTAGGGAAACATTTATGTTTTTGTTAAATTATACTTCAGTTTTTTTAATAGAAAAAAAAACTCTATTTAATAAAAATTTATTAAAAGCATAAATTACTATGATTTTATATCTAGGTAATGGGAATTGTTATAATATTAAAAAGATAAAAGTCTTACAACATGTGAGGATAATGGGTGGTGGTGGGTGGTATTTATAAGGTGATGCGAGTGATTCTTTTTATTGTTATATTCATTAACTTATTATTTCGGAGTAAACCCATGAATATTTTTGATTCCTGTGAGTAAATGTAGTAAATTGTTCAGGGTAGTTCGAAATAATATTTGATTACAACAATCATGACTGAAAAAAATAATATATTTAGCTTATAATGTTAAATACAACAAATTACCATATTTTAAAATTCACCAAAAAAAACTACTTTATAAAAATTTCAAAATTCCACCTTTACCAGTTTCTTATGTGTATATTTACAAATTTGAATCCATTTTATGAAAATAATTTTTATATATGATAAAATTAATTTTTTAATAAAATCATCATTTATTCAAAAAATAAATATTTTTATATTATAATCAATTTTTTACCCTTTGAAAAATTAAGTAAGTTCACATAATATTATCTTATAATTATAATAAAAGATTTATTTTATTTATTAATCTACTTTATGAAAATAAATCTTCTTTTAAATCAGTATATTAATTATAAAATTGTAAATAAACATTTAGGGTTTACTAAAAAAATCAACAAATGATTTATTATTTTTAAAACATCTATTTAATTACTCATGATATAAATATATAATTTTTATTTTTATAAGCTACCTAAATATTATTTGATACTTTCATATTTGAGTTTACTTTTCTAATAACTAGATTACTATTCTTGGTGGTCAGATTACAATTCCAACTGTTATATTTATAATATTCATAATGGTTCATTAATTTCTATAAATACCACATAATTCATTCATTATTAATTCACCTATACTTTCTATCAAGGTTATATATTTTTAACTTAAAGACAATAATATTCTATTAAATATTTTTATTTCTATATATTTGTTCATGAGTGTGGTCATTCTTGTGGACTGAGTATCTCCAAATTTTCCAATTATTTATTTTCCAATTGTAATATTTGGAATTATTATTGGTATGCTTGATTACTAATGTATCATTATTAATTTAAGAAAATAATATTTTTATTGGGTTCAATATGTGATGTATGTTTTTATGATATAATTATAAGATGGAAATTCCCATGATAAAATTATGGTTGTTATATTCTTCCCCCTAATGAAACTTTTCCCTCAAAATTTTATTTTAAATACTAATGTGAAACTGAGTTGGGATACTTTTCTTTCATTTAAACCTCTTATTCCTTGGTCACTTCTTCATACATAAGGTTTCTCTATAGTACCTTGACCAGGTGAGTAGTCTTCTTATGTCGGACCATCTCTCTGTGATCCAAAATCATCACTATTGCTCCTCAAAAGAGAGATTGTTCTCCATATATACCACCTCAGATTTCAGTACATGTTATGGATCTAGTATTTATTTCCTCAAGAGTGTTATATGGAATACATCAAGTACTTTAGACATAGTTAGTGGTAGTTCTTGTTGACTGGACACTTCTCCAACCCGATCAGGATTCTCAAAGGGGTCGACGCACCTTAGACTTAGATTTCCCTTCTTCCCAAATATTATGAATCTCTTCCATGGAGATATGTGGATTGATAATTTGTCACAAACATAAATCTATAAGTCCCATAGATGAGTATCTTTTTAGGTCTTCTATTGTCTCTGGGTAGCGTAAATATGATGCTAGATGGTCTTCATATTTTCTACCATTTCCATTAACATTTTATGTCCTAGTAGCTTAAGTTTAACAACTTTATCTCAATATTATATTATTCTAAATATTTTCCCATAAAGTGATTTAAATGGATTCATTTGGATTCTTGAGTGAAAACTATTATTAGAAGATAACTAAGCCAGTAGAAGATTTTGATCTCATACTCCTTTGAAGTATATTGACCATGCTCTCAACATTTCTTCCAATGTATGAATATTTCGATCACATTGGATATTAGTTTGGGTGTGATAATCCATATTGATGTTCAACTCAACATTTAGATCATGTTGGAGACTTTATCTGAACATGAAATAAAAATCTTTGATCAAAATTAGATATAATTGATAATGGTACTCTATTCAGCCTAACCACTTCTCTAATGTATATTTGCGAAAGTTTCTAGAGCTATAAGTCCCCTCAAATTGTAATAAAGTGATAATTATTTATAAGATGATCCATAATGACCCATATATCATTATTTTTTCTGGATATATTTGGGTGTCCCGCAACAAAGTACATTGTGGTGTTTTCCTATTTCAATTTAGGTATGGGTAATGGTTGGGTCATTCCCTTAGAATTTTTCATTTCACCCTTCACTAGCCGACATACCATATATTTTTATGTATATTCGTTGATCTCATGCATATTGTCACACCAACAGTTCTCTTAGATATATGGTTACATCTTTGTGCATCCAAAGTTGGTAGAGAAGGATGAAATATATGCATCATTCAAAAGGTAATTCTTTATCTAAGAGTTGTATGGTATAAAGAGTCATGACCCAAATTTTATAACTCCTTCCTCATCAATCTTGAACACTGGGTATTTCTCATTTCTTGTAGATTCCACTTTTACGAATTTCAACATCATCTCTTTAAGATTACTTTATCTTCTCGAAAATGGATGGTTAGGGAATAATTTTTGATTAGAATGATGATGTACCTTCCTTTATGATTCCCATTTACATCGTTTTAAAGTCTTATAATATCAAATCCTTCTAAATTCTCATCATTGATAAAGTTACATAATCCATTCTACTTAGAGCATCTTTACATTACTTACTTTACCAGGGTGGTAGTTAATTGAGCAGTCACAATCCATAACAAGTTTTAACCATATTTTTTGAAGCATATTATGTTTTCCTATGTGAATATATATTTAAGGCTCTTATTATCATTATATATCTCAAAATTATCCCCAAATAGATAATACCATAAATTTTTCAACACGAAGATCACAACCTCCATCTCTAGATAATGCATGGGATAGTTTTACTCAAGAACATTCTACTACCTTGAGGTATAGCCTATCATTTTATCATTTTTCATAAGTGTACAACCTGTAACCTTCTTTTAATAATTTATTTATACCACAATGAGTTCCCCACATGTTGGTAGTGTATACAATGGTGTAGTGATAAGCCTATTTTTTATCTCTTTGAAGTAATCTTCACATTCACTAGTCAAAAAAACCTTTCTACCTTCTGATTAATCTTAGTTAATAGATTTTTAAATCAAGAAAAGTTCCTGAAAAATCATCATTAATACCTTGCTAAACCAAGGGTACTATGGATCTCCATTGAATATATTTTTCTATGTCAATTCTCAATTATCCTTCTTTTAGATTGGTCCATAGATATTACTTTACTTGTGATAACTTGACCATATAATGACACTTCACATATCCAGAACTCGCATTTACTGTAAGTTTAATATACATTTTCCCTCCATGAAGTCTTTATCATAGTGTTCAAATGCTCCTCATTTTCTTCCTTGATCTTGGTGTATATCAGAATATTATCTATAAAGACTACAACATATTTTTCAAGGTCATATCTATAAATACTCTATTCATTAAGTCAATGAAAATTTATGGATCATTAGTGAGTCTGAAGGGTTCACTATGAAATCATAGTGTCTATACCTTTTTTGAAAGTAAGTCTTGGTAATATCTTTCTTTCTCACCTATGATTAGTGATATCTCGACCGTAAGTAAAACATAGAGAAATACTTGGCCCAAAGTATCTAATTGAGTAAATAATTTATAATTTTTTGGGGATACTTGTTCTTTATTATTATTTTTTTAACAAAATGATAATCAATGTAGAGGTGAATTGATCCATCCTTATTCATTATTAATTGGAAAACCCAACCACAACATTTTTAGGATCCACCTCAGTGGTAGTGATAGAATATGTCCTTCCTTGCTACGGTGGAGGTTGTTTCTATTTATTATATCTGAAAAATATTAGTTATGTCATTGGCTCCCATAATTCCCATGTTACTTATAGTTGAAACACTACACTACATGTTGAGTATTGATCTGAACCTTTATTTATTGTTCTTCACTAGTGGTATTCTTCTGTTATATTTGGTAATAATTATCATTATTTCTATCTATTCCACATTTGAATCATCTTGTGGTTCCCATTATATAGTTATCATGGTTTTTATTCCCATACTTTTTACATGTGTGATATTGGGGTTTCTTTACTTCAAGGGATTTACCTATTGATCCTCCCATATTAAACTCCAATTTCACCTTTTTATATCTAATCCCATGAGGCCATTGAGAGTCATTAATATCCATTTCATCATTAAGGAAACAATAGAAATTTAAATCATAACTTTTAGAGTAATTAATTTCTAAATATTTTCATAGAATCAGCATTAATACACTAAATAAATTATACAATATTCTTTTAGTGTTTGTGAAAAAGTTAGAGGTTTATTGTGTAAGTTATGTAATGTTTTCCTTATACGCCCTGATAGATTCACCTTACTTTTTATTTAGTCTAAGAAAACCCCTCTTAAGAATAAGATAAAGTGTTTAAGGAAAAAATTTATTCAAAAATATTTTATTGAACCCTTCATAATCCATTGAATTAATTTCCTACATATACTTTGTGTTTTTTATTAGTGTCCACCATTGATCAGCTTCCCCCTCAAAAATATAAACCACTATTATGACATTCTCTTATTTTGGGAATTGAATGATAGATAATATATTCTCAATGGAGTTAATTCGTTTTTCTAAAATTATGGGATTGGACTATCCATTAAATATGGGAGGACATTGTCACATAAATTATTCGCCAAAATTTTCTAATTCATAGGAGAAGGAAAAAGTTACACATGATTTATGTTATTATTTAGTACTTGAAATATTTGAACTAGTAATTTCATGACGTTTTGTGCTTCCCTTCCTATCAGATTTGGAATTTCATTAGCACAATCCTCACATTTCTTATCACATTGGTTATTAGCATGGGTCCTTATATTTCCATAGATAAACTAAGAAAAATAAAAAAAATTATAGGTACTTAATAAATAGTCAATGATCAAATGAAAATTTAACTATGAACATAGATGTAATATCATATAAATTAAAATTATATCCTAACTTATGATTCAATTAGTTTAAATCTAGTTAATACATGGTGATAGAATTATCACTAGTGTTCTTACTAATGTTTTCTTGTCCTAATCCCATAAAATAACTAAACCATTCTCCAATAACAACTATAGCGACCTTATCCTTTTACACATATTTTTACATGATTTTAATCATAACTATACAAGAAACACAAAAAAAGGATCTAAAATTTTAGTTTCTTTAGAAGAATAGATTCATAATTAGAAAACATGAAACTAAAATAACACATAATTTTATTAATCTCCATAATGATCTCCTAACTTCATTTGATCTCTTATAACATCATATGATAACCTATGTAATACATAAAAAATAGATGAGAAAAAAAAAGCCTAGTAAGGGAATAATCATGTGAATAAATGATTGTACATGAGTTAGAAGGAATAATATGATAGCATAAAATGCATATATAACGAATAAATATATAGAAGCATAAAATACTTAACATGGAATCATATGATCGTGGAATCATAGAAAAGTGTCAATGACATATAACTTGTCATAAACATGAGTCTAGGCTAACTACCAAGAATATATCACATAGTGGAATGAGCCCCAAAATGGACTAGTTTTACTCCCAAATCCCATACATAATGTATCATGAGACTAAATCATTACCAAAATTATAAGAGAAATATTTAGTAGAACCCATCCTAACATGTTCAATCATATTTGTTCCACATAAAGACTCAAACATAAAGAATAAACATAAGGGTTACCTGTGAGAAGAAATGGGTATTATAATCATGTCGTAAAGGAACATGAGCCTCAGATCAATTGGTGAGGTATACTTAAGTGCATCCACGAGACTCAGGTTATAAACTAGATAGTGGCATATTTCTGGTACTATAGTAGGGCACTGTAGCAGGAACTATAGCAGGCACTGTTGCAAGGACTATGGAAGGCACTGTGGCAGGACCTGCTGTAGGGCACTGTAGTAGGCACTGTGGTAGGGAACTGTAGTAGGGAAATATAACAGGGCACTATTGTAGAACTGTACACTATGCAGTACTGTAGCAGGTACTATTCGGTACTATTTTCTATTGTAATAACTGGAACTATTCTCCTTGGGCCATCGGTATGGGATTGGAGTCCTTAATGCTTTTAGGCCACCCAGGCCTTCGGGTTAGTATGGATTTTGGGCCACCTTTAAGGCCTTCAGGCCACCTCAAGGCCTTTGGGCCAGTTGCCCCAAACAGACTCTACGAAAAAAGAGAAGCCATAGAAGAGGATTCAAAGTAGGAACACTCACCAGAGTAGAGACAAATGGATTTTCAGAATAAGAGGATATGACTATGCCATGAGGATCATCTTGTTCTTGCATGGGAAGCCTAACCATATGGCCATGCGAAGGTAGAGAGCTACTATCGCGATGCAAATGCTGGGGAGGGGCAGTTCCTTGTAGATAGTCTGGTTGAATTCTTCAATACCTTCGGGTTATGTAATCTTCTAAGCCTACATTCCTTGTAATATATAAGCCTATGGTGTTTTCAAGGTTTCTCTCTCATCCCTTGAAATAAGGGTTCTCAAAAATCAATAAAAAAGAAGGCCTTCGGGTCATTCGGGAGGGTAATCATGTCATAAAGCATAACCAAAGGGAGTATCATAATGATGTCCATAAAAGAATGGATTTAAATCATTATTGGTAATTAATAAATTAAATATAATATTTAATCAAGAATAATTATGTCCAACTAAATTTAAATCATGAAAAAGACAAGTTATGTAACATTACAAATGTGCTATTGAAGTGAGGTTTTTGGAAAAAGAATAAAGATTCATTAAATAGAATAAAGTCGTAATTGTTTGAATAAGTCTAGAAATGAACAAGAATTGTTTTTAATGATAAATTGAGGTATTTTATGAAAAAACATTGTTCTTAAAATATTTTATGGAGTGTACTTGAAAATGGGTATGAATTAGAGAAGTTCCCTTTAATCGGGTTCACTTATCAAGATAAATTGATAAGAAAACATTACAAAATATGTAATTACCCATCAAATAAACAAGAATTAGTTAAATACATATGTTTGGTACATAAAAATGAATATAATATAATAATATAATATTAATTAAGGGATTAATTGAGGAAAAAATATATAAATTTTAATCCAAAGTAAATATGGATGTTCGTAGAGATCCCTTACCTTATGCCTGGATGAGTTTTTCTATTGCACTTAATGTCCTAGATAATAAAATTAGATTAAATAATTTAATAATTCATGGCCTCTCCCACAAGTATTTTATTTTATTTTTATAATTTTAATATGTTCATTTATGGCCATTTTGATGAGTTATAAAGTGTAAATTCTTCGTTCTGGGAGCATTCATTTCATGGATTCATGGTTGGTTAACTTGTGTATATTTATAGAAGATATAATTGAGTGGGAATTTGATTCCATAAGTAAAATGAAATGTAATTAATAAAATTATAGAATTTTTAATGTCCATATATGTCCTTTTTTATGGTAAGAGGATGATTCATTTGATAAAATGTTAATGATAAATGTTTAGTTTATTTTGGCGGTTTTTCAATCATCACAAACTAGTTTAGTTTAATTATTTAATATTATGTCCATATATTACATAAAAACATGAAAAAAGTTATAATATACATACTAAAAACTATTTTAAAAATAAAAATTGTTTTATGACTAGCCTTGAAGGAGGTAATTTAAAATGAAAACTCATTATCCACATAGATGCTAAATCGGCATAACTTGGACAACAGTTTTATTTCATTGAATTAGTGGAGATAAAAAAGGGATAGAAAAATGATATTACATTTGAAATATTAAATTACTGTATATATATGATATTTTAGTTATTATGATTTTAGGGATGAAGGAGGTGAAAATAAGGTAGAATTAGAAAATAAATTAAAAGTAGTGGCTTGTGAATGTTACCTCTTAAAAATCTCTGCCTTGATTAAACCCATAAGGATCGTGAAATTGGAATTTTATTGAGACCAGAAACACTTAGACATGGGGAAAAGTATTTTAAACATAATTGGGTAGAATAATGACAGGCTAAAAGGAATATATGGTGTGAGGATAAGGGTAGGTACTTATAAGTGGGTGAGAGAGGTTTTATTATTATTATATTCTTTCATTTATTAATTTCTAACAAGACTATCAATATTATAGATTAATATAACTAAATATAGTAAATAGTGTAGGATATTTCAAACAAATGTGTGCTAACATCATCAATAACTAAAAAATTAATGTATTTGGATTACAATGTTAAATACCATAAATTGCTATATTTCACTATTCACGAAAATTCAACTATTTTTGAAAAATCTCTGAAATTCACACTAATTATTATTTGATGTGAATATTTAGAAAATGGAATCCATTTTATGAAAATAATTTTCCAAATATGAGATGTTTAATTTTTCAAGAAAATAAATTATTTAAAAAATACTGATTTTAATACTGGAATCTATTTTTTAACATTTGAAAAATTAAAGGTCACAAAAAATTATCATATAATTATAATAAAATGTTGTATTAATTTATGAATATATTTTATGAAAGAAATTTTTCTTTTAAATAATTATATTAAATATAAAATTTTAAATAATCATTTGTGTTTTACAAAAATACCAACACATAATTTCTTATTTTTTAAAATGTTATTTACTTATTCCATGATATAAATATGTCTTTTTCTTATTTATAAGATACCAAAAATTTTTATACATTCATAAATGTGGTTACTATTCTAAGGACTATATTACTATTCCAAATGGCCATATTAATATTATAATGGTTTTATTTATAATTATCATAGAGGTTCTTTAGTTTCAATAAAGACCACTTATTTCATTCATTCTTAATCCACTTATAAATTCTATCAAGTTTATATATTTTAATATTCAAAATGATATTATATTATTAATATTTGTTTTATTTCTATAAATTTTTGCATGAGTGTGGTCATTATTATATATCATGGATATCCATATTTTCTTATTATTTATTTGTCTGCTATAATATTTGGCTTTATTGTTGGTTTATTTGCTTACTAATGTATCATTATTAATTTATGAGAAAAATGTTTTCATTGGGTTCTCTCTGTGGTCTATGTTTTTTATGATATTAATATAAAAGGAAATTATATTTCTAAAATTATGGGTCTTAACAAAACCCCACCACATAAAATATCCCATAAGGATAACACCTCACCTCAGAATGAAATTTTTAAAAGACCGATCTATACTGTATTCTATTTCACCCCTTCAGGTATCCTCAAATCCACCATATTAATAATTTACCTAAGATAAGAGAGGTAAGATAAGTAAATAAATTAAAATTTAATAATTAAAGATATATTCTATGGTGGATGATTATTGTACGCATGCACTTATCTCCCCTTCACCATAAATGAGACTCAAACAATCTAAATTTAAAACATAATAATTAAGAACAATGAAAAACCGCCCCCAAGGCCAAGACCTGGCTTAGTAACTTTACATTTCTAAGCGAAAGAGATCATGATGGAATTTGGGAGAAGGGAGATAAATAGATATATTTTATATTTTATTCAGAAAAGGTTAACACCTGATTTAAAAAATGAAATATTAAATTACATTAGAAAGAACTAGATTTAAAAAACTAAAGCAAAAAAACCCTAACAATGCATCCTAATAGAATATCATCACCAACTGATCATTACTATTTAATAAACCCATGTTCTTCAATTTATAAGCATAATTCTCACTCTCGAATCATCATAAATAATTAATGAATGTTTCAAGAATGATCCCGGGTCATCCAAAGATTATAAAATTTGGTCTAGGAAAAAATATGCAAAAGCTTATCATTTTAATCTAGTTAAAAAGATTTAATATATAAATAATTTTTTAAAATCCTAATATCATCATGTCTAAAACCTTAATTTGATCCATATTTACATCATGAATAGTGGATTCATGATTTTGGTGGTGTTTATGCCAAAAATTTTGTTAACAAAATAAATTTTTCATTTTCACTATTTTAAAACTTCTCCCTATCATTAATCTTGTTCATAATTCGTTTCAACTTCAAAATAAGGTGTCATGTCATGCCACATCATGATGCAGCATGAAGTGTTTACAGCTCACTATATTCATCAATTTTTGATCATTTTTAATCAGATATTATATCCTTTAATAAATCATAATAACACTTAAATCACAGTTTAATTATTCAACTAATTCTAATAAACCGTGTATTTTTTATTAAAATAAACATACATTAAATGGTTTTATCTGTTACCTATCACTCATGTATAATGGATGCCAAGGGAATACAAAAGAACAATTATCGTGCTAGGTAGTTTAGCTGAGTAAATTTTGTTGCCTAAAATTACACTTATGTACTCTATTAATTTTATTAAATATTAATTTATTAGATCTATTTAGAATTTTTAATGATGGAATTTTGAGGATGCTCGGATTGAATTAAGAAAAATCAATAAATTGGATTAATTAGTGACACTTTATCATTATTAAATAATGAATTAAAGTAATTTATGGATAGGTTGAAAATTTATGTTCATTTCATGCTATGTGTATGATCATGATATTAGACCAGACCTTTTTATGTGATTGGTTTCCTTTTAATTATTTTTCTTTATATTAAAATGATGATATTTGTGTGAGTCCCTCCTCTTTAATATATACGGGCCTGGATGCCCATAATATATTTAACCAACTTATCCAACCCATTAGATCCCATCTCTTTCAAGTGAGTAAAAGCTTATGTATGTATGTATCTCCCAGATATGGGGAGGTTGTGTGAGTCTTGCAGCCGAGTTGAAAGCAATGGAAGCAACACATAGGAGCTTAGGTGGAATGTTGTGACATGAAACAAGCTAAGGTTCATGGTGTTTTCCCATTGGTTCTAGGGTTATTTTCTTATTCACTAGAAATACTAACGATTATAAAATATCATGATCATACCACTTATATTTTATTTCTATTAGTTTTAGGGTTGATTATTTATGATTTTGGATGCTATATGATCAATCAAAAAATGAATTAATGAGGGAAAAAATGGAAAAAAATAAATCTTGATTATGTGTAATTTTTTTCATACATTGTTAAACACTTAAGTAAAATTCAATTAATTTTAATAATGCATGTAATAAAATAGTATATTTTTATGAATAAGGATAAAAATATCTAACAAAAATTATTAAGTTGGTATAGCCTTCCCTTAGTTGTGTTAGAGTCAAAACTATTCTTCAAAGTGCCTAGCCATCCCATGTCGGGGTGCATTTATTTTTTGTGTAAATTTAGCATGATGTTTTTTGTTGAATTTACTTCATTAACATCAAGGATTAACTAATGAAGAAGGACTTGGTGTAACTAAAAGGAATATTATAAGGAAATATTTTTCCTAGATTTTAGGATTGGTGAGTCCACCTGATAGATCAATGAACTATTAGTTAGGGAAGTTGATGAGTCATGCCTACCTAAAACCCTTTAATGAAATTATCAGGCCAATTTTTGGGTTATAAGAAGGGAATATGATCCTTTCCACTAGAATATCCATATATTATGAAATTTTTAAAATAATGTATTGTGATATTAAATTTCAACAAAATATTTGAAGATTAATAAAATTGAAAATAAAATATAATTTTAATCTATTTTGGTAATTAAGAAAGTAATAAAAAATATTCTTTGAAAATTTTGAAATGGAAAATGACATGAATTATAAAATATTACTACAATCTACAGTATATTATGATTACCATCTCATTGGTGTGAATTGTGAGGAATGGTATCGGTGCTTATGCATTATACTTTTCCATGAATGGAAATTATATGTTCTTGAAACCCCACATACTGAGTCGCTTACAAAAGAGGCTAGTAAGGAAGAAGTATCTCTATACATAAAACATAAGGTGGATGAAATGGATTTCTCATGTTTCATGATATCTTACATTTATAATGTGATTATATAGAAATATTAGGTTATAGACACATATAACATCATGTCTCTCCTTCGTGTTCTTCAATGGGAGAAGGCGAGGAAAGAGTGATATTATATCTCCAATACACTATCCACATTAAATATTTGAGATTTGGTGCCATATGGGCCTCATGTAGTCAAGATGATGGGATACATATAATTCTTAGACATCATTGGTTTTATGATCGTTGATGAGTTTCACAAATATATCATTAAGTTCTCACTACTTATAACATCCTCGAGTTTCATTATGTATTATAATATAAGTAATATCAAATAGACTCTTCCTAACCCTATTACTCTAATTCTCTAAGTGGATAAATAAATTAGGCATTAGAAACCTATATTACTTATGTTGAAAAAGAAAATTATAAAAAACTATATGGTTGTGAAGACTCATTAAATATCCAAGGATTTATAGAACTATCCTTCCAAGAAAAAGAATATCCAATGGTAAGGAAAGGAGAAAAATGTGGTTTCTTTTACATATGGAAATAAAAACCAAAAAAATAATAAATTCACCATACCAAATAAGAAATGGGAAGCCCCAGGTATATTCATTATCGAGTGAAATAATTCTATATTTCAAATTTGGGTATTATATACTTCATGTGGTGCTCAAACTTTTCTCCAAAGACAATGACCAAGTAGATTATTCGATGGTTCGCAGAGTAATGGTGGTTTTATGGGCTGCCAATAGGAAAGGATGGATTCTATATCCATTGAATACTACTATCTCATATTGCCATCAAGAATGATCTAAATTTTATGGAATTGTTATCAGTGCCTAATTTTACCAGGGGTATAATTTATATTTTTGGTTTAGACATGGATGGATTTTTTTTAGCTTTGGAAATAAGAGTATCTAATATTATAAATATTTCATATTTTATGGTATGAAATGATTTATTAATAGTATTTATGTATTAAAATATAAAAAACTAAATATTATTAATTGATAACGAATCTTATTCACATTATTGATTTCACGCCCACATGTGGAATAATCACATTGTTCATGTGAATGGGAATCATTTAAAAAAGCTCAATCAAGATGGTAACATATAAAATTTTGAGATTAAGCTCCTTGAAATATGACATGGTTTTTTACACGTCAATATGACCAAACCACCATTTGTTGGTAAATGTGATATGGCCTCAAATATTCTAGAATTGCAACACATTGATGTAGACCTTTTTATATTGAATATAGAGGTGGATTTTCATACTCTATTACTTTTATTGATGACTTAAGTATGTATTGTTATATCTAATTAATGAGGTATAAGTCTAAATATTTTATAATTTCATGTATTTCAATAATTATGTTGATAATCGTCTGGGTAATATTAAAAATAAACATTAATTGATTATAGGTCATGAATATATTATCTAATTGTTAAGAAACATTCTATGGGAGTACAAAAATTTTATCTCAACTCACTATGCCTCATACACCATAGTGGAAGGGTGTTAATGAAAGGATGAACTATACCATTTGAGACATGGTAAGGTTGATGATGAGTCACTAAATCCTTACATTATCCTTTTTGGGAACATGAATTACACATGGAAACATACATAATAAACAAAGTACCAAATAAAGTGGAAAATGGTATTCCTTTTGACCTATAGAGTGGAAATTAATATGTTTTCTCATATAATCATGTTGGGGGTGCATGGTGTTTGTTAAATCTAGATCAAGTAATATGTTATAACCCAAATAATGAGGTGTATCTTTATAGGTCATCTCAATGAAATGATGGGGTACTACTTATATAATCACTTAGATAAAATAGTTTATTCACTAGTAAATCTATATTACTTTAGAGGGAACACATCTTAAAGGAGGATAGGTGGAGTAAGACCGACTTATATGAAGTTGGTGCTCAATATACTAAAGATTTCGTACAATAATTAATTCTTTAAGGCCCTGTGAAAGATTTTTTTTCAAAACGTGGTACTACATAGTACCACAAAAAGGTTAGAGAATAAGAAAGATATGGTTTACTAGTAATAGTATATATTGACTCATTATTTATTGTTTATAATGACCCTTTATCCTATAATGAGGAAATAAAGATCTTATAAGCTATAAAATGGAAAGAATCCTTAAATTATGATATGAATTTCATTTATTAGAACCAGATTTGGGTCCTAATTGATTGTATGATAGTTGTAATGCCTTTTGGTTGAAAATTAGTATTCAAGAGAAATATAGATATGGATGGTCAGTTTAGTACCAATAAGAATGGCTAGTGGTTTAAGGTTTTGACACCATTAAGGAGTTGGCTATAATGAAATGTTTTCTCCAGTGTCCATGTTTAAATCCATTAGAATTATACATTTTATAGTATATTTACATAACTATTAGGTTTGGTGTATAGATATAAAAACTGTATTCATTAATGGGAACCATTAGGAGAAAGTATATGCGACATCAAAAGAAGGTTTTGTGACACCAATAAATTCAAAAAGTCATGCAAGTTGTGGATATCTATTAATAGATTAAAGAAAGTGTCCATGTCATGGAACATTTTGTTCAATGATTTTATAAAATTATTTGGTTTCATTATGAATTAACTGTGAACTATGTGTTTACAAGTTTTTTAGTAGGAGTACGGTCATTTTCAATATAGTATATACTTATTACATATTACTAATTTTAAATGGGATAAAAAACTTACATATTCGTAATCCATGGTTGATAAAATGATTCTCTATAAAAGACATAGGTTAAGAATCCAACTAATTTGGGATTAAGATCATGAATGATAAATCGAGGATGTTTTTTGGACTAATTAAATGTATATACATCAACCATATACTAAAGAGGTTCAGTAAGGAATAATAAAAGAGGGTATTGTGTCCAACGTCACATGATATATATCTTTTCATGAAAATGTTCCCTTAGACATGTAAATAAAGTTAGGGAATTAGTAATATCACATATTATTCATTGATATGATCTATTATATATTCTATATTATGTATGAGGCTTGATGTTGGATATGATTTTATATTGGTAGTAATATATCAAGATGTTCTATGTGAAAAGCATTGGACTACTCTGATGGTAGTTCTTAAGTATTAGAGGCAAACTAAGAATATGATCTTGGTGTATGGAGGATGTGAATAGATAGTCATTAAAGGCTATAAATGTTACAGATTTTAGATAGATCAAAATTATATGAATTCATCATCAAGAAATTTATTTTATCACAGTGAGGGATATGTGAGTTTGAAGAGTTTATAGAAACTAGTTATCACTAATTCTATATTAGAGACTAAGTATATTTTAGCTTCTGATACAACTAAGGAAGTATTTTAGATTCAAAAAAAATTATAAGAGATTGATATGTTATGTAATATTAAAGGCCCTATCACATTTTTATTAGACCAAACTATAGTGGTGTCTATTTCTACTGATCTATGGAAAGGTAAAAGGATGAGTATCATACTTCTAAAGTTTCATCTCAGGTGGGATTTTTCTCAATGAGATGATGCTATATTGAGTTTTGTATCCATGGATGAAAAATTAGTGGGCCCCATGACAAAGGATATATCTCAGCAAAGGAAAGAGTATCGTGTCAGATCTAGTTTACTGAATGTTGAAAACAATTGGATATTATGAAAGTTTGAGTTAGTTGGAGTTGGTGACTTAGAACCAACATCCATGTACATGATGAATACATGTATTCATTGTTTTTAATATTAATAGATATTATTATCATATGATGATTTATTATCTTTATGAAATATTATTTGGTAATGTTTTAAGAATATATGTGGGAGTGGGAGGTCATATCAGTTCCCCATTATGATCAGAATGTGGAGGTTCCACAATAGTATTCTTGAATAAATTTTCTGTAGATAGATTTTATTTTCTTGTGGGATACATATGATAATGTATATCATGGGTATGAGGATAATAAGATATTAATACAACTTATCATGGTGTTAGAACCTATTAATCATTAAAAAGGGATGTTATAAGAATTACCCAACAGTGGAAAATCAACATTTTATGTGTCATTGGATGTTCCAATTTAGTGGTGTGTTTATTAATCTGTAAACACTAAGATTATAATTAATGAATACCATTAATCACATTATTTGATGTATTTATAAAATATATGATGGCATGAGTTTATGGTGAAGTAAGATACAATGGGTGTGTCACATGTGATACTACAATAATGTATAATATGATAATTGATTTATCCCCTTTTCCTCTTGGAAGAAGTCGATATATTATGACCTTTGGTGGGAATGTAAATATCTAAAAAAAACATAGATATGGTGTTATATGGGAACATTAATCTCTAAAAATTTAAATAAAGAAATTTAAATCTTATAGGTTGATGACATGAGTATGTGACCTTCATGATTAGAGATATCATGATAAATGGATTATATTACACAGTCAACAATTATAGGTTGTTGTATGTAATTATTAAAATAACTTCTTTTTATATGGGTGTCTTGGGAATATTTTTAGATAATAACCTAAGTCCTTGTGTGGTTCAACCTATTTACATTTATAAGGACGCCTAGAATGTGACAAACTAAGTGTATCTGAAATATCAGTTAAATTCAATGATGGATTTAAAAAGTTTGAATAAATATTATTATAGATATGTGGTTTAATAATTTCTTTAGTTTTGTTGATTTCAAAGATTTAATAATAAGTTATTCAAAGTAATATCTGATTTAAATAATATTAACCAATAATTATATAGAAGGTTTTGTTGAATATAAATTAATTAAATTTATAAATAAATAGTGAAGTGATATTTTATTAAATAAATAATCATTAATAAAGGTTTGATAAATGTTGAGGAGTATAAGAAAACTATTCTTAATGGTTTTATTAGAAATAATATAAATGATATTAATTTATTCATGAGTGATACACAGGTAAGGTTAATAATAAAAATAATAATATACATGGGGTTTGGTACCATCTTAAGGTTTCATTAATTCCATTGGGGATACCAAATTTAAAAATTTAAAATTTACACTAAAAAAATTAATAAATCCAAAATTAGCTATTATAAGATATTTAATGTTTGAGGTTGATTGCATAAGGATGGGCTGGAGAGTAAAATATAATTTAATAATAAAACCTAAATCTATAAAAGTTTTTTACAATATAAATCAAAACGAACAAGAAAGTACATTTTAGGTAAATTAGGAGGATAAAATTAAAACCTATCATAAAAACTATGGAAGGTCTAGTTTCATGTAATAAATAAAGTGGAAACCCCAAGATTATTATAAATTGTACCTAAAACCAAGTTCAAGTATGCCCATTAGTCTAGGTGAATAAAATATATCTCTCACAAATTGTCTCTTTTCCCAGTGGTCAAGATATATTTTTTAATTAAAAAAAGAGATAACCTAAAGGAATATTTAAATGTTGAATTAGTCCAACCAAATTGTTATGAAGATTCATAGTTCTAGAACTATATTTTAAATTATATCTCCCTTACTTTAGTATAAACCGTTCCATTATATAAAAATGGAAATAATAGAATTGAAAGAACTAAAGAAAAATGAAAACCCAATTTGAAATAAATATAAACCAATATTTTATTAAATACAATTCACATTCACATTACAATCATGGAATTCAATAAACTACCCCCTCATGATACCTTGATATGGTGGAAAAATAATTAAAATTTAATCCCTAAATGAAATTGTGGAGTTGGACTGGTGACAGAATGTTCTGAAAAGGACCCCCTTTCCCTAGGGCTCTGATCTCAAACTCTCTACAGCACCTCCCTAACCTTGTATTTATTGGAAACGATTAACCCTTAAGTATCATAAATATTATAAAATCACCCAAATAATGGGTCTATGTCAACCTTGTGTGTTACTAAATCAATAAATTCAATGAGAGACCATAAATGTCATAAAATATGGCTGGAAAGCCCCTATCACCCACTTTCATGATGTGACATAGTGTGTCACATTGTGAAATTTTAGGGTATACTCTCAGGATATTTTTTTATTATTCTGTCTCCTATCGTGGATTTTTGATGAATCAGTTCTTAATAGGTATTTTATGACATGAATTATTTTTTCTAGTGTATTTTTCTTTGTTTCCCCTTGAGTACTCAATTCCTTGAAATAAACATGAGACCTGAATTATTCCATATCATAGAGCTTCATTTTACAAAATAAATAAAATAATTTTTTCATTTTATTCCTTAGAATTCACTTAATATATAACCCACTACAAATGAATAAAATAATAAATATATTTCCTATAATAATCAATTTAATTACAAAAATTTAAATTTTATATTAATATTTGAATGCATGAAATGTGACTATCAAATATCACCACAATTAAACTCATGCTTATCATAAATAATTAAATAATAATAAGTTACAAAGGATGCTAACATTAACAATATTAAAATATCAATGTCAATAAATAATGTGATTAAATAGGGAAATAAATATTAAAATCACATTGAAAATTTCAATGACTCCTCATTTTTAAAATAAGTAAGTCAATAATGTATGTTATTTTTTATCTTTTGAATTTATCATGCCACTTTATTTATTTTATTCTTATTTTTTAATTTATTATCAAAATGCATTCTAATTTCAATTTACCTCACATTAATTTATTTTCACTCATCATCGAGGTATACATTTAAATTTAATTTTTATCAATACTTGAATCAAGTTACTTACCTTAGGCTTAAAGTGCTTATATATTCTCCACCCCAGAGAGAAAAATTTATAATTAATAATGAGAGATTTAATAATATTATCAAATGAATTTTTGGCTTAAGGTTAGGTTGGTAATGATTTTAAAACATGTAATTCTCATAATGGAGGTTAAAATATAAATAATTTTTCTTTATAGTTAAAAGAATCTATGAATAATTATCCCTTTAAAAATGACATGTCCCCCTTTCCCCCAAGATAAAAGTAATGCCATGTATCAATGACATAAAATGTATGAAATAGCCTCCAAATTTTTTTATTTATTGATTTAATTGTTTTAAAATATTAGTTTGGATAAGTCTCACATCCACCACCAATTCCCAAATGATAAAAATAATTGGTCAAGGAAATTGGGATTTATGACCCTCCAAAACAAAATATAATATATTTTTTGAATTTATCTTGAATTATTTTGAATGTTTTTTTAAAGGGTTTTACATAGAGTATAATAAATAAATAATCATGAGAATTTCTAATATTCCATGAAAATACCCCCACAATTATCCATTTTAATAAATATATCCCTTTTACCGTGTTTTAATCTCCCCCACAATCAAATTATTTATATTCATGAGAAATACATATAGTATGTTGATAAATGATAGGATTTTCTTATAATTTAGATTTTTTATAATAAGGATATTATTTTCCTTTATGGGCTTAATAATTACTAATGTAAAGGTATGTCTTAGGAAAAGGGCTAATAAATGTTTCCTAGATCATATTAAAAGTGAATTTTTACAACCATATATTCTACAAGATGAAAATAAAGTTCTATAATAAAATAAAACCAAGTTTTAATAAATACATATGATCAATAATATAATATAAATATCAGGCTTAGAAAATATCTCATGAATGTGAAAATGTAATTAGGATAATCACTCATGAGTATTATTACTATAAAAAAGAATCTGGATAATTTTTTTCAAATTATAGAATATATTATCAAATTTTTATTTACAAAAAATAACCAATATCCCATATCATTATTCATCAAATCGAAATCCCCATGTTTATCATTATTTATTTTTTTTCTATTTTATCATTAAAATTTGTTGAAAAAGAAATAAAAAATGTAAAATTATGATTATGATAAGTAGTGTTTGTATCCTTGAATAGAAAATCAACAAAAAATATTCAAGATTGTGGAATAAATTTTCAATTAAAAGTTCTTGACCATAAATTGTAACACCCGAGACTTTTATGTTATCATCAAAGGAATCTTTTTCTACACAACACTTGCTTGGCTTGCTTTACACGCAATCGCGACCTTCCTCGATAGCTTGCGTCGTACGCAATACCGAGTTTCACTAAACAACAATATGCTATTAAAACTAGCCGTTATGAATAGTAATAACCACTTTTTGAAATTTTATAAATTTTATTTTTCAAAATGGACTTCATTTTTGGACTCAGAATATCGAAATTAGCCTAGGGTGAAATTTTGGTATTTTTCTGAAATCTTTCAATTTTTGATGAATAGTGAAACCACTAAGTGGTAGGTTAAAAACTGAATTTTGCATAAAACTTAATTTTACCGCTTCTGTGAATGGAATTTCAAAAATCCGAGAGACACGGTTAATATCAAGGACTAAAATGTGGTTCAATGAGATGAAAATAATTTTTTTGGTGAATAGTAACTTTTTACTATTTTTACCGCGGTTAATAGTAAATAGGGTAACTAAGGGTAAATATGATATTAATATTACCCTAACACATGTCCTAATTCTATTGGACAAGTGTAATTCGACCAAAAACAAACTTAGGAATAAAATATGACCATTTAGGCCCACTTGGATTAGATTAGGATATTTATTATTAATTTATTTAAAGAAGGGTTAAAATAGTTAAAATCAAAGTTTAATAAGTAAATCATTTTTAATATAGGGTTATACATAAGATAAATTCGATTGCAAATATTCATTAGAAATCTAAAAAGATATCCTACATGATGGTATTTTATTTGTAATTTTTAGACATCAAATAATTTAATTTAATTATGACACAAAGATGATGCAGTAATTATCTTATTAATGAAATATTGAAAAAATTGATAATATAAATACCAAAATAAATGTAATTTGAGACTTTTTATGAATTCCACTAATTTTCTAGGTTACTATGATATATTAGTAATGATTTAATTAACTTGGTTCGAACATATAATTCTGTTATGACTTTCACAAAAATCATATATCAAATAGTGTCAAAATTGACACAAAATAGTTTTTAAATCAAATATTATATTATTAATTGTTATTTTATTCCTAAAAATCTATGGTTCGGCCAAATGACTTAGATAAGGATATATATATTAATAATAAACAATTTGGGGTTCGTTTGGCATGTTATAGTAAGTGTATTAACCATATAGTGAAAGAAAACAAAAAGACACGGTAAAAGTTAAATTAATTAACTTAGAGTTAAATCTAATTGATAAGGTTAAAATAATACCCTAAACTTGTCTAAATCCTATTGGTTGATAGGATTTCGACCCATCCCCACTTTAGCTTCGAAATAAGACCCTTTGGAACCATTATAAACCGATTTTGACTTTAATATAAAATAATATTTTGAGATATTCCTAAGGTGTCCCTCTCCTCCCTTATAAAAGGGCACCTCCTCCCCCTCCTCCTCACACCAATTTGAGCACTCAAGCTCGGCCAACCCCTGCCATTTTCTCCTCTCCACTTCCCTAGAATAATCCTAGAGGTCCTGGTCTTCTCCAAAGACCAATCTTAGTTCCTTAAGTGGAGGATTCAAAGAGGCGTTCCAAAGAAGAGGTAATATCCATTACCGATCTTTTCAATTTCATTCTTCTTCAACTTCTTCTTCTTTAGTTGTTTCATGATAAAGTAATAACATCAGTATTACTTACATACTGATATGTTATTATAAATATGAAACAACCCTAATTCACCTTCTATCCATCCTACGGAAAAAATGAAATCACCGCGCGTGCGTACGTACGGAATACCGTCTCCACGCCGTGGTGTAATCTATTTTCCACCATCACCTTACAAGGATGGGTATAATGGTGTAATGAGTAACTATATATGATTATTATTAAGTAATATTGATACTGAAATAATATATATATATACTCCAAAACAATTCCACGATCATAGGAACGATATCATCACTCGTGCGTACGTACGGAATACCGTCTCCACGATGTGATGCGACTCGTTCTACATGATCTTCATTTCATAATGATTATATAAATGAATTGAATGAATGAATATGGTATATACTACACTAATACCATTCTGGAAATGAATTATCTATAACCTAAAGATAATAATAAGAATTTATTCGACAAAACACGCATAAGAACAAAAAGTTATAAAGACCCGAGTAACAAGTAACAATGAAATATTACTAACAAGAAGCTAATAATATGACCATATATGATATCATATAAATATGTATGATTCTGGAATAAGTCAATAACATTATTTAAACCATTATACAGGAGCTTCGGACACGTACAAAGCAAATTGGACCTAAGGTAAGGGAAATATCACAATCTCATTTTTATCCGAGATTGTTTATTCGTAAGTATTTACTGGGGTGTATTTTATCATCCACATCCATGTTCCCTCAATATGAAATATTGTTTCCATACACTTGCAATAGTTTAAATCCAATTTTACCCTTAGGTGAGTTTTTAGTAAAGAATATGAAAGGAATCTTTTGTCGTTTTTCCGTACGAGGTACTTTTTGACTTTTCCGACAAAAGTACGAAGAATGTTTTTTTTTAACTTATACGGCATGAATGGATTTTTAAAACATTATTTCCAAGAAGCTCCCTTTACAAGTTTTCAAGTTTATTTTTAATAAACTTCTTTTATTTTAAAGTTGTATGACATGTTATGAAAGGAAAATTGTTTTTGAAGAAGAAAGGATATTTTCCTCAAGAATTCAATACAAGTGTTTTATCAAAATTATTTTCCATCTAAGATAATAAAGGGTTCTGTTTCTATCCATATTTTTGCATTGGTTTGACTATGTTGTGATGGAATTATGTTTATGAATTCCTTTATCATATATGAATTGATTTATGATGTCATGATGTTTCAAGAATCCCATTTTTGTTATATGTGTTATGCGATGATGTATGTTTTATGATTATGTGGCACACATAAGAAAGGATTCATTATAAGATGGGTGGGACCTATATCTCCCTCCAATGCATTGGGTAAAGATTTTATATCTCATGAGATAGGCATGGCTGGAACGGAAGGTTATTTCGGTTCAGTGATACAGGACTGAAACGAGGAGTGAACTCGGTTCAGAAAGGGACTTTGTCCACTAAGATAGTCTTGGCAATGAGTCATGACTAACAAGAAATGATTTTCCATGATTATGTGTGCATGCCACAAAGTTTCAAGTTTTATGTTATGATTATGGGGATCTCATTTTCACTTCTATGATTTATTCCATGTTAAGATATTATGATCTCTTTTGCAGGTTTTGATCTTCATAAAGATATGATATGATTTTTTATTTCCTTTATTTGCCCTTGCTGAGCATTTGAGCTCACCCTTTTATGTTTTCTTTTCCCCAGGTCAGGAAGATGGATATTAAATTGAATATGCTAAAAGGGACCCTAGATATGATGAAATAAACGGGAGATACTGTAGAAGATTTATGAACCAGTTGTTTATGTTTCCCAGTTTCTAAAGACACTATACCTATACGGTCCTTTGTGGTTTTGTCATATGTTGTAATAAGTGTGCTTCAATTTTGAAGTATTAACAATGTATGTAAAGTATGGGTCGTTATAGTTGGTATCAGAGGAAAGGTATAGTCAACCTTTGGAAACTAGGATGTGAAAGCCTTAGTAAGAACCCAAAGGATAAGTCTAAGCATAGAACACTATCTTAGTGTTTTAGAAATGGCCTTGAATAACCTAGGATAAGACCTTAAGCATGAAAATTTTATTCTTGAATTATGTGGTTTCCTATTATAATTAGTGTTGCTCACACTATTCTTCTTGGTTTTAGTCAATGGCTGGAACCCGAAGGAACCGGTATAATGCGGAATGCGATGGGCAATGCAATGATTGTCCCCCTGAGCAACCAAACGATATGGGAGCTGGAATGCAAAATCTTGTAGCCATGCTCACACAACTTTCTCAAGCTATGAATCATGCAGGATTTCCAAACGAGCAAAGGAGGGAGCAACATTCTGTTGAATCCTTCATGAGGCAGCGTCCACCTTCTTTCAGCGGGTCTACTGATCCATTAGTTGCTGAACAATGGATTAGTACTACTGAAAAGATATTTTCAGTTCTTCAATGTTCTGAGCATGATAAAGTCATCCTAGCAGTGTATCGTTTGGAAGGAGATGCTGATCAATGGTGGAATCTTGTTAAGAATACGAGGCAAAGGGATGAAATTGAGTCTATGGAATGGGACGAGTTCAAGAACTTATTTTTCAATAAGTACTTCCCTCGTATTCTCCGAACAAAGATGGAGAAAGAGTTCCTTGAACTGAAGCAAAGGGATGATGAATCTGTTAGTACCTATGAATCAAATTTTACAAGACTTGCAAGGTACGCTTCTGGTATTATTATCCAACCTGAGAGTAAGATCGATCGATTCTTTAGTGGCTTAAAACCAAGTCTTCGAAGGGCGTTAGCCATAAGGGACTTCAATAGCTACGAGGAAATCGTTCGATGTGCTCTCAAAGTCGAGATGGAGATTGGAGTAACCCATCAGTCACATGGGTTTGATAAGAAGAGGAAGATGGAATTCAAAGAAAAATCTAAAGAGCACACGGAAAAGAAGATGAACTTTCCCTTATGCTCAAAGTGTGGAAAGAAACATGGAGGGAGTTGTCTTAAAGGGACAAGTAAATGTTTTAAATGTGGAAAGGAAGGTCATCGGGCATTTGAATGCCGTGATAATGGGAAGAAGATGTCTAATGACGCAAACAAAGGAAGGGATACACAGAATGAACCTACAACACTTCAATGTTTCAAGTGCAAGGAGATGGGGCATTATGCCAATCAATGCCCAAATCCAAGGGTTGATGATGATGTTCGACGTCAACAAACTCTTAAGGCTAAAGACAAAGGAAAGTCACATGCAATTTCTATCAGCGAGGTGGAGTACGATAACGATGTGGTGAAAGGTACACTTACCACCCACTCTAAAGTAGAAAATGTTTTATTTGATTCTGGATCCACCCACTCTTTTGTTTCTGAAAAATTTTCTAAGGGTATCACCGTATTACCTCAACAATTATATGTTGAGTTAGCTGTGACAACACCTAATGGCACATCAATCGCATCAGAAGTTTATAATTCTTCTCCGATCAAAGTTTGTGGGAAAGTGCTTCCTGCAAATCTTGTGATCCTTCCTTTAGTGGAATTTGATGTGATTCTTGGCATGGATTGGCTTTCTCTACATAGAGCTCATATCGATTGCCAAAGAAGGGAAGTCACATTTCATATTCCAGATCAATCTACGATCGTCTATCAATGCAAGGATGAACATAACCTTCCAGTGGAAATTTCTTCCATCTTATGGGTATTGATTCCACTAAATGAAGGTTATTTATCTCAAATGGTTGGTGAGAAACTCACGATTAAGAATATGCCCATTGTACGGGAGTTTGATGATGTCTTTCCGGAGGAATTACCGGGTCTTCCACCAAATCGTGAAGTTGAGTTTTCAATAGAACTCGTACCGGGTGCTTTGCCTATTTCAAAGAAACCTTATAGAATGGCCCCAATTGAGTTGCAGGAATTGAAGAAGCAACTCCAAGAGAATCTTGATAAGGGATTCATACGCCCTAGTGCGTCACCTTGGGGAGCACCTGTTCTATTTGTTAAGAAGAAAGATGGATCAATGAGACTCTGCATTGATTATCGAGAACTTAACAAGATCACTATCAAGAACAAATATCCTCTCCCACGCATTGATGACTTATTTGACCAACTACGCGGAGCTCAATACTTTTCCAAGATTGATCTTCGTTCAGGGTATCATCAATTAAGGGTCAAAAGGGAGGATATACCAAAGACGGCTTTCCGTACAAGGTATGGACACTATAAATTTATAGTGATGCCATTTGGTCTTACTAATGCCCCTGCTATCTTCATGGATCTAATGAATAGAGTCTTTAGAGACTATCTTGATCAATTTGTGGTAGTCTTTATAGACGATATTCTTGTCTATTCAAAGAGCAAGGAAGAGCATGAAGATCACTTGAGAATTATATTGAAGACCCTGAGAAAGGAGAAGCTTTATGCCAAATTTACCAAGTGTGAATTTTGGCTTCAAAAAGTTGCATTTTTGGGTCATATAATCTCAAAAGAGGGGATATCTATGGATCCAGCAAAAACAGAGGTTATCGAAAGATGGTCAAGACCAACAACAGTAACTGAGATCCGAAGTTTTCTTGGTTTGGCTGGATATTATCGACGTTTTGTAAAAGATTTTTCACGATTATCTAATCCACTCACCAAGTTGACTCGGAAAGGAGTTAAGTTTGTCTGGACAGAGGAATGTGAAGAGAATTTCAAGGAGTTGAAAAGAAGGTTATCCAGTGCACCTGTGCTCACACTGCCTTGTAGTGGAGAAAGGTTTGTGATATACAGTGATGCATCCAAGAAGGGATTGGGGTGTGTTCTTATGCAAAATGATATGGTGATAGCTTATGCCTCACGACAGTTGAAAATCCATGAGCAAAATTACCCAACACATGATTTGGAGTTGGCTGCGGTAATCTTTGCATTAAAGATTTGGAGGCATTACCTTTATGGTGAAAGGTGTGATATTTATACTGATCATAAAAGTTTAAAGTATATTTTCACACAAAAGGAGTTGAATATGCGTCAAAGAAGATGGTTGGAGCTGATTAAGGATTATGACTGCTCAATCCATTACCACCCTGGGAAAGCAAACAAGGTGGCAGATGCATTAAGTCGACAAGACCATGCTAGTTTATCCATGATGAGGATCACAAAAGATCCAATATTTATGGATTTACAAAGGATGGATCTTGGAATTATAATGGAAAGGGAAAAATCTTATCTTTCCCAAATGAATGTTCAACCATCTATACATGTAAAGATTAAAGAGGCACAGAAAGAAGATGTCGAGTTACAAAAGAAGGTGAGAAATGTTCCTGAATTCAACCTTGATTGTGATGGGATAATAAAGTTCAGGAATCGGGTTTGCGTTCCTCCCATCCCCGAATTAAAGAATGAGCTGCTGGATGAGGCTCATAGTTCATCATTCTCTATTCATCCTGGAAGCACGAAGATGTATAGGGACCTGAAAGAGTACTTCTGGTGGGATGGCATGAAAAGAGATGTTGCTGAGTATGTCTCTCGATGCTTGATTTGTCAACAAGTTAAAGCTGAGAGACAGAAGTCTAAGGGGATGTTACAACCATTACCCATACCCGAATGGAAATGGGAAAACATCACTATGGACTTTGTCACAGGACTTCCTAAAACATCCAAAGGCAATAATGCTATCTGGGTCATAGTTGATCGTCTTACAAAGTCTGCACACTTCATTGCTATTAGAGAGGATTTCTCTCTAGATCAGCTTGCCAGGATATATGTAAAGGAAGTGGTAAGATTGCATGGAGTACCACTTTCTATTATATCTGATCGAGATCCGAGATTTACCTCGAAGTTCTGGCGAAGTCTTCAGCATACTCTGGATACAGAGTTGAGTTTCAGCACTGCTTATCATCCCCAGACAGACGGTCAGTCTGAGAGAACAATTCAAACCCTAGAAGATATGTTGAGAGCTTGCTCTATGGATTTCAAAGGAGGTTGGGATCAACACCTACCTTTGGTGGAATTTTCTTATAATAATAGCTTTCACTCCAGTATTCAGATGGCTCCTTATGAAGCTCTCTATGGAAAGAAATGCAGGACTCCAACTTGCTGGGATGAAGTTGGGGAAAGAAAGCTATTAGGACCTGATCTCGTTGATGAAATGGCAGAAAAGGTTAGATCTATTCAACAACACATAAGAGCAGCTCAGAGTCGACAGAAAAGTTATGCCGACAACCGAAGAAAAGACCTAGAGTTTGAAGTGGGCGATAAAGTGTTCTTACGAATATCTCCCTGGAAGAGGGTTATGAGATTTGGAAAGAAGGGGAAGTTGAGCCCTAGATATATCGGTCCTTTTGAAATACTGGATCGTGTTGGGAAGGTAGCTTACCGATTGGAGCTTCCACCGAATCTCTCTCAAGTTCACGATGTGTTCCACGTATCTCTCCTGAGAAAGTACATACCAGATCCTTCACATGTACTCAGCTCAGAAGTTGTACCGCTGGAGCAAGATCTTTCTTATGAAGAACAGCCGATAGAGATTCTAGATCGTAGCGAAAAAGTCCTACGAAACAAGACCACTCGCTTGGTGAAAGTTTTATGGAGAAACCACCAACTTGAAGAAGCTACATGGGAGCTTGAGGATATGATGAGGGAGAAGTATCCTCATTTGTTTGTTGCAAAGTGACGAATTTCGAGGGCGAAATTCTTTTTAAGGGGGGTAGAATGTAACACCCGAGACTTTTATGTTATCATCAAAGGAATCTTTTTCTACACAACACTTGCTTGGCTTGCTTTACACGCAATCGCGACCTTCCTCGATAGCTTGCGTCGTACGCAATACCGAGTTTCACTAAACAACAATATGCTATTAAAACTAGCCGTTATGAATAGTAATAACCACTTTTTGAAATTTTATAAATTTTATTTTTCAAAATGGACTTCATTTTTGGACTCAGAATATCGAAATTAGCCTAGGGTGAAATTTTGGTATTTTTCTGAAAACTTTCAATTTTTGATGAATAGTGAAACCACTAAGTGGTAGGTTAAAAAATGAATTTTGCATAAAACTTAATTTTACCGCTTCTGTGAATGGAATTTCAAAAATCCGAGAGACACGGTTAATATCAAGGACTAAAATGCGGTTCAATGAGATGAAAATAATTTTTTTGGTGAATAGTAACTTTTTACTATTTTTACCGCGGTTAATAGTAAATAGGGTAACAAAGGGTAAATATGATATTAATATTACCCTAACACATGTCCTAATTCTATTGGACAAGTGTAATTCGACCAAAAACAAACTTAGGAATAAAATATGACCATTTAGGCCCACTTGGATTAGATTAGGATATTTATTATTAATTTATTTAAAGAAGGGTTAAAATAGTTAAAATCAAAGTTTAATAAGTAAATCATTTTTAATATAGGGTTATACATAAGATAAATTCGATTGTAAATATTCATTAGAAAGCTAAAAAGATTTCCTACATGATGGTATTTTATTTGTAATTTTTAGACATCAAATAATTTAATTTAATTATGACACAAAGATGATGCAGTAATTATCTTATTAATGAAATATTGAAAAAATTGATAATATAAATACCAAAATAAATGTAATTTGAGACTTTTTATGAATTCCAATAATTTTTTAGGTTACTATGATATATTAGTAATGATTTAATTAACTTGGTTCGAACATATAATTCTGTTATGACTTTCACAAAAATCATATATCAAATAGTGTCAAAATTGACACAAAATAGTTTTTAAATCAAATATTATATTAGTAATTGTTATTTTATTCCTAAAAATCTATGGTTCGGCCAAATGACTTAGATAAGGATATATATATTAATAATAAACAATTTGGGGTTCGTTTGGCATGTTATAGTAAGTGTATTAACCATATAGTGAAAGAAAACAAAAAGACACGGTAAAAGTTAAATTAACTTAGAGTTAAATCTAATTGATAAGGTTAAAATAATACCCTAAACTTGTCTAAATCCTATTGGTTGATAGGCTTTCGACCCATCCCCACTTTAGCTTCGAAATAAGACCCTTTGGAACCATTATAAACCGATTTTGACTTTAATATAAAATAATATTTTGAGATATTCCTAAGGTGCCCCTCTCCTCCCTTATAAAAGGGCACCTCCTCCCCCTCCTCCTCACACCAATTTGAGCACTCAAGCTCGGCCAACCCCTGCCATTTTCTCCTCTACACTTCCCTAGAATAATCCTAGAGGTCCTGGTCTTCTCCAAAGACCAATCTTAGTTCCTTAAGTGGAGGATTCAAAGAGGCGTTCCAAAGAAGAGGTAATATCCATTACCGATCTTTTCAATTTCATTCTTCTTCAACTTCTTCTTCTTTAGTTGTTTCATGATAAAGTAATAACATCAGTATTACTTACATACTGATATGTTATTATAAATATGAAACAACCCTAATTCACCTTCTATCCATCCTACGGAAAAAATGAAATCACCGCGCGTGCGTACGTACGGAATACCGTCTCCACGCCGTGGTGTAATCTATTTTCCACCATCACCTTACAAGGATGGGTATAATGGTGTAATGAGTAACTATATATGATTATTATTAAGTAATATTGATACTGAAATAATATATATATACTCCAAAACAATTCCACGATCATAGGAACGATATCATCACTCGTGCGTACGTACGGAATACCGTCTCCACGATGTGATGCGACTCGTTCTACATGATCTTCATTTCATAATGATTATATAAATGAATTGAATGAATGAATATGGTATATACTACACTAATACCATTCTGGAAATGAATTATCTATAACCTAAAGATAAGAATAAGAATTTATTCGACAAAACACGCATAAGAACAAAAAGTTATAAAGACCCGAGTAACAAGTAACAATGAACTATTACTAACAAGAAGCTAATAATATGACCATATATGATATCATATAAATATGTATGATTCTGGAATAAGTCAATAACATTGTTTAAACCATTATACAGGAGATTCGGACACGTACAAAGCAAATTGGACCTAAGGTAAGGGAAATATCACAATCTCATTTTTATCCGAGATTGTTTATTCGTAAGTATTTACTGGGGTGTATTTTATCATCCACATCCATGTTCCCTCAATATGAAATATTGTTTCCATACACTTGCAATAGTTTAAATCCAATTTTACCCTTAGGTGAGTTTTTAGTAAAGAATATGAAAGGAATCTTTTGTCGTTTTTCCGTACGAGGTACTTTTTGACTTTTCCGACAAAAGTACGAAGAATGTTTTTTTTTAACTTATACGGAATGAATGGATTTTTAAAACATTATTTCCAAGAAGCTTCCTTTACAAGTTTTCAAGTTTATTTTTAATCAACTTCTTTTATTTTAAAGTTGTATGACATGTTATGAAAGGAAAATTGTTTTTGAAGAAGAAAGGATATTTTCCTCAAGAATTCAATACAAGTGTTTTATCAAAATTATTTTCCATCTAAGATAATAAAGGGTTCTGTTTCTATCCATATTTTTACATTGGTTTGACTATGTTGTGATGGAATTATGTTTATGAATTCCTTTATCATATATGAATTGATTTATGATGTCATGATGTTTCAAGAATCCCATTTTTGTTATATGTGTTATGCGATGATGTATGTTTTATGATTATGTGGCACACATAAGAAAGGATTCATTATAAGATGGGTGGGACCTATATCTCCCTCCAATGCATTGGGTAAAGATTTTATATCTCATGAGATAGGCATGGCTGGAACGGAAGGTTATTTCGGTTCAGTGATACAGGACTGAAACGAGGAGTGAACTCGGTTCAGAAAGGGACTTTGTCCACTAAGATAGTCTTGGCAATGAGTCATGACTAACAAGAAATGATTTTCCATGATTATGTGTGCATGCCACAAAGTTTCAAGTTTTATGTTATGATTATGGGGATCTCATTTTCACTTCTATGATTTATTCCATGTTAAGATATTATGATCTCTTTTGCAGGTTTTGATCTTCATAAAGATATGATATGATTTTTTATTTCCTTTATTTGCCCTTACTGAGCATTTGAGCTCACCCTTTTATGTTTTCTTTTCCCCAGGTCAGGAAGATGGATATTAAATTGAATATGCTAAAAGGGACCCTAGATATGATGAAATAAACGGGAGATACTGTAGAAGATTTATGAACCAGTTGTTTATGTTTCCCAGTTTCTAAAGACACTATACCTATACGGTCCTTTGTGGTTTTGTCATATGTTGTAATAAGTGTGCTTCAATTTTGAAGTATTAACAATGTATGTAAAGTATGGGTCGTTATATAAATGTTGTGGACTAGCAGGAAATATTAAAATTAGAACTCATACTCCCATATTTTTGTGATGTGATGTGATTTTATGCTACCATATTTATCATAATTAATATTGTTTGTTGTTGTTGTTGTTGTTGTTTCTTTCCTTGTGCCTTCATATTTTACCTATAAATTTAGACGACTTATTAAAGCATATGGTCCATTCGTTAAAACTAAAAAAGATATAGGGTATTAATATTATATTCCTAATGTAATTTTAATCCTAAGAAATTACTATAAATATATGTTCCCAGAAATAAATAAATAATTATAGTTTCCTCCTATAAGATTAAATTTATAATGATTTTTTAGCTCAACCATACCTTTGTTAGCTTATGGGTGTATGATACAAAGCATAACTTCTTGGGTTAACCTAATTTTTGATTTTAATAGAATTTGGTGTATCTTTCATCCTCATAGTTGATATCATATTGAAATTATAAAGAGATGGAAAAAATTTGGATTATATGATGTTTGAATTAGAATTTATAGTCTGTCATGATTTAGTAAAATTGTTCTTTTTTTGCTATGTTTTTCCTCATTATGAAATGATAACATTATGATTTTCATTCCGCACTTCAACTTCTGCTTCTGCTATTTCTTTTTCTCCTTCTTCATCTATATATTCAATACATATTTCATTAACTTTTTCTTCTTCCTCTATCTGAGTAGATTTTAGGGGATGTCTTATAAAAATCTCAATGAAGTTTTGACTTTATAATCCGAAGGATGAATTACCTCAGAGTTAGATTTGACATTATCTTCTTCCTTTGTATCCTCCTTGGGAACCATTTCCACTCTTTCCATTTTCCCTAATTTTTGTATCCATTCACGAAACATGTCTTAAATTCCTTGTATGATCAACTTGTTTATACTCAAATGTGGTTTCAGTACACTTGTTTCATGTTTTTTCTCTGATATACAACTTCCATGAACCTTCTTCTTGAGTGTTTCACTATTTCGGAGGTTGACCATTTTTACTTCCTTTTTTATTACGGGATTCATTTTATTTTTATCTTTCATACACAATACCAAAAAACCAAAGAATATAAAATAAATGAAATAAAAACCTAGACTAAAATCCAATAACCTAATGATATAAGAAAATATTTTTCTCAATTATCAAATTAAAATAATCTCCAAACATATCCCCAAAAACGATGCTAAAATTTTTCTATTTCTTAAAGGAATTATTACTTCTTTTGGGGATAATTAATTTATAAATTTAAAATGTGCATGAATGAAAATTCACGAAATCTATAATTAATTATTATATGATGTTGTATTTTTGTTTTTGATCCCACAAGGATACAGTGGAGAGTTAAAATAAGATTAACAATAATACCTATATCAATTGATGAATTTTAAACAATAAATCTAAACAACTAATCATGAATAGTTTTTATAAATTTCAAAGTGAAAAGAAAAAAAATTACACCCAATGTAGAAGATCTAGGTTCCTATAATTAATAATGTGGAAAGAAAATGATTCGATTAAATTTTCATCAATATATTTTACAATTTTCCCCTTGGTAAGGTTGAATATTTTCTCTCTCACTAATCATCTATTTTCTTAATTCTTATGATTATTTGGTTAATTAATAAAGGAGTTGACCTAAACTCATTTTTAATATATAATTTATTCAACCCAATGGTCTTAGAGAAGTCCTAGTTCCAGAAATTATATTTAAATTATATCCCCATCACATCAGTATATAATCATAATGTATGGACAAAGATAAGGAAGATAATTGAAATATTTGATAAAAGAAACCAAATTTAAAATAAACATAAACTAACCCTTTATTAAGTACAATTACCCTTCCCAATAGACAGTTGGAAAAAAATAAATTACCCCATCATGAAATCTATGAGAGGATTAAAAAATAAAGATAATAAAAATACTAAAAAATTATATAGTAGGCTTGGGTTAGGGCTCTACCAAAATGAGGATTCATGCCCCAATGTTCTAGTATATGATTATATACAACACCCCATTACCATTTATTTATATATGAAAATTCAACCCATAGGCATCATTAGTTACATATATTTTCCAAAAACACGGGTCTATGTCAACCACAAGGGTTACTACATCAATGAATATAGATACCAGCAATAAATTTCAACAAATAAGGTTGAAAATATCTCATCACCAACATTCAAATCATTATATTTGGTGTAAATCTGGGATTTTAAAGGCTCTTCTCCTGATCTCTATTTTATTTTTCCCTTCTCAAATAATGGATTTTTGTTGATTTTCACATGTTTAATAGGTGTTTCGTGACATTATTTTTAATTTTATAATGTATTTGGATTTGTTTCAAATTGAATATTCAATTTAAAGCCATGAAATTGAGACTTAACTTATCCCATATCGTGGTGTATTATTCTACATCATAAATCCATCTCTTCTTTCATATTTTCCTTCTATAAATTCTTTTCACATGTAACCTTCCTATAAATGATAAATAATAAATATTCAAGAAAGAATAATAAATATAATTACAATAAAAATAGATTCAATATTCAAATATGTATGCATGAAATGCAGCTTTTTGGTTTAACTGAGAAATAAAGATCTTCAAAGGGGTTGGTTTACAAGATTCCAACCACAGATTTGCATTTATAAATATCTAATTATAGCACTTAAAAACACACTAGTTGTGTATAATAGATATAGATATGATCTCTCAATCCCTAGAGATATTTCAATAGATCTTAAGTGTTAATTATCCTCATATTCCCTCAATACATCAATAAATCATAAAGAGTTATTTGTCCTTCGAGCATAATTCTGTTGCAATCAACCATCAAAATTAGTCGTGCCAACACTCGGTGATTTTACAATTATGTTTCAAGATTATGGTGCATGTGTGGATCACCATAATAAGGAATCTACACTTTTATATTATAAGGAAACAATAGCAAAATAAGAACAATTCAACCAATATATCAATGAATAATGAATAATTATTTTAAGTAATTCTAGATCTGCTTGTAAATTAATTGTAAATTACATTTAAATATCCTACACTATTGGTTTTGATGTGTAATATTCTAAGTTATTTTATAAATTTAACTTATTATGATGACATTAATTATGTACAAAAATAATTTTTCTTAAATTAGGACTAAAAATATAAATTTTTCATGTCATGCAGGTGCTTCCATTGTGTTTGAAATCTATATATTTTTTATAATTATTTGGGTATTTAAAAAGAAATGAAAAAATATATTTCACTGAAAATGTATGTTTATACATAAATCATATTAAATGGTTTGTGTGTTTGTTTAACACTACTTTAATTCTTATATTTACATATTTTATTCATATTATATTTTACTTATAATTTTGAAAAATTGGTTATATTGAAAATAATTTTTTATTCCAATGTCTAGTTTTTAATTGTAATAGTCATGTTTGTATTCTAAGAACAGTATTTATAATGTGATGTTTAAATATTAACAACAGTTAAATAAGACTTGGTATTCTTTTATATAATAATTTATTCTCTTATTATTGATTCAAATAGTTTAGGTATATCTATATTACTAAATTAATTATGTTTTTAAAAGTATTTTTCTTTCATAGTATATTGTTGTTCACAGGTATGGTATTTTTAGGAACAAATGATCTCATAAATTTCCCAGTTCTAGTAAGGTTATTTACTTATTATTATAACATCATATTACTTTTATTGATCATATAGATTGTATTTATTATTTATTTTTTATTCTATGTTATGAAATAAAATGATGCTTACTTTTTTATATTGTGTTTATGATTTTATTTATACTCTTGTTTTTAACGTAAAAAAATAAAAAAAAATATTAGTTTAAATAGGCAGTTTTCATATAATAAAATATAAATTAATGTTGTTCTTATATGAAATTATGAGGAACCAGTTAATTATGGTCTATCAAGGATATATGTTACCATGATGTATCATCTGATTTTTCCACCTACCAAAGAATGTGAATCTTTTATAGAAATTTTGATTCATAATAAATAAATTATGGAGGAGGATTTTGTGAATGATGATGATCCATATTATATGATAAAATGGGATGATATATAATTAGATGAATATATAAAATAACATTACAAACTAAAACAAGTGTAGTTATGTTGTAATTTAAATAATACACATCTATGGAATCATGATTTTTTGAATGAATTTATTACTTACCAAAATTTGAATGATTGGTCATTACAAAAATATATAGAATCTACATGAATTTTTGGTGACATGAATGTATTTCATGAAAACATTTTATTTTTTGGGAGATAATTTGAATTAAAATAAGTGAAGAACGATACAATCAAATAGTATCACATTGAATGTTGTTATAATTAATTTTTAATAATTATTGAGATCCAGATAAATAATACAGTGTTAAATGTATAGTGAAGATTTATATTTATATTTTAAAAATATATTGGACAATTATATTTTTTATTGGAAGATTTATAACTTTTATTTATAATGAATTTGTTTTAATCCTAGTATTTTATAAGGCCATAATTTTATGGATAATGAATTCATTTCAATGCGTACTTTTTGATAATATAAGAACATTTCATGATGTTCTAGTCATAATAACCCATGATATTATTAAATACTTTTCCCTAAATCAAATTGAGTAGCTTGTCATACGTGTAACACTAAACTAAAATTAAAAATAAGATACTTTAATAAAATAATATTATTAAATATGACTGATATATTATAGAAATTCAATTATAGGATATTAATAGAAGTAACTAACTTTTGAAAACAATTAAAAATTATATAATTAAATAATGGTTATTTTATTCTAAAAAATATAATTTTATTAAAAATATATTGTATAGATTAAGTATTCTAATAATAAAATTATTTTTCTCACTATTAGAAATTATATTTGGAAAAATGAATTTATATTTTAAATCATTAGGATAAAATTATATAAAAATTACCACTTCATTTTTAGGAATAAAAATAAGATTACTATGATTAAAGTTAATTATTGTTTTTTTGGTAAAAATATTATTTTCAATGAACTGTTTTATTAACATTGTGAATTTTTTATTCCAAAAAACTAATACACTCTTAAAAAATAATCTAAAATATTTTTTAAAATATAAATAAATATATTAATACTCATTTAATTATAAATAAATACTAAATAACATTAAGAACACTTAACAATGAAAATGATAATTTTATATAGAATAGTTAATAAATTTTTTAATATAAAATTTTATTTTCTCAATATAGAAATTGAATTAGATTATATGGATTATAATTATAGGTTCAGGAATTAAAAAATTTATTAATGGATGCCTTATATTTTTTAACAATAAATAAATAACGTGGTTTAAAACTACTTAATAATGTAAAAACCAAGATGGTAATGTATAAAATTATAGAGGTAAAAAATCTAAAACATGGGTAAAATTTGTTTTAATATGAATATTGGAGGCCTTATTTATCTTAAATTACCCAAAAAACATTATTTCCCACTTTGGAGTCATTGAATATTTAATAGTGTCATGCCATCATAATGAGATTTTATAAAAAACAATTTTCATTTCATATAAAAGGGGAACACTTTCACCATAATTTTATACCATTTATAAGTAATTATATCTACCAAAAATCTTCCATATTATATCATAAAATACCGCTCAACAGTATATAATCCATTTTATATGCATAATAAAAAGCTATGGAGGCTTAACATATTTCACAAAGGTGAACATCTATTGGGAGATGTAATATTCTCAAATGAGCACTCTTATTGATTTTCTTCCCATAATAAATCCAACCTCATTTATCCATGAAATTATAATGACTTAAGTATTAATAATATGATTAAATTTTATTGCACTAATGGAATATCCATTTTCTACCCTCCTCCCAACCATTTGAAAAATTGAAATTTTTCTTGTGTTACTTGCGAACTATAACCTGCATATAAAACATGATCCATTATTAATAACCAACTTAAAAGGTAGGTTAAAAGGGTATATTTAATGAATAAATAGTATAATTAAATAATTTTTATGATTCTAAAAATATAAAACAATTCATTCCTCCTTTATGTTTTATATAAACAAATGGCTCCCCCTTTTGTATGTGTGGACTACCGCCGCCATGAAAGAGATGTATTTAATTTTTCACCAAGTCTTTCATATCATGGATAAATAATGAAACCTAATTACTTTTTATATTAAAAAACAATAATTAAATTTTTTTTTGTTCTGGTAATGGTAATATATATCCTGCAATTATTTTACCACCCCCTTATTCATTAAAATTACAGAAACAAGCTCTTCACTGAGATCATCATCATGAATTGTTACTATAATAAATAAGAAATTAAATTAAATCATTATAAATAATTATAAAACATCTATTTTAATACATATAATTATATGATAATGATAGAAATCAGATCTATAATCAAGAATCAACCCCACCATTACAAAATTAGTATAATATTAACTTTGAAAACTAATAATATTGGATTATGTAACACCCCAAGCTTTTACGGTACGCTTCTCTTTTAATAATGTGATAGCGTGTGTTGTACGCAACACTGTGTTCTAACACACCATAACCAATCAAACTAGCCGTTATGAATAGTAATACCTACTTTTTGAAATTATATATATTTTATATTTTAAAATTGACTTCATTTCTGGATTCGGAATATCGAATTTAGCCTCAGGTGAAATTTTGGTACTTTTCGGATAACTTTCATATTTTGATGAATAGTTAAAATTACTAAATTTTAATTAAAAACAACTTTTTAAAACAAAATAATTAATAGTGACAAATTATGAATTTGAGTGGTTTTAAAGTATATTTAGAATATATTTTTACCATTTAATATAATTTTGGTCATTGGACATAATTTTACAATTAAACCGAACATAAACTAGTGTGAATCTTTTGATAGTTATTATCTCTTAAAAACACGCTTTTTTGTTTTGACAGCGGGAATTAATTTTAAATTAATTTCTGCCACTTCTGTGTTTTGAATTTAGAAAAATGGATTCCATATTTGGAATCAGGATGTCCAAATTGTGTAAATAGGTAACTTATATTTTTAGACATTTTGAATAATTACTGCGGTAAATATTTTATTTACCATGGTTAAGGGTAAATCCGGTAAATAAGGGTTAAAAAAATAATATTATAATAATACTAAATTACCCTAAAACGTGTCCTAGCCTTATTTTTTGATACATGTTCGACCATAGGAATCTTTGGGTCTATTTTGGGACCCCATGGTTCCACTTGTAGGTGATAGGGACACTTTTTTTTAATTAAGTTAAAATGAATACAAAAATGACACAAGCATATATCTTTTAGAAAAACAATTATTACATAAGGTTATATATGTTTTATTTTAGATTATAAATATTCATTAGAAATATAAAACGATTTCCTAAATAATTATATTTTATTTATAATTTTTATACATTAAATAATTTAATTTATTTATGACACAATGATGATGTAGTAATTACTATAATAGTGAAAAATTAAAATAATTGATATTATAAATACACAAATAAATATAATATAAAACTTTTAATGAATTAAACTAATATTAGAGGATAATATGATATATTAGGATTGATTTAATTTATTTTGTTCGAAGAAATCAATCTGTTATGAGTTTCACAAAAATCAACTATTGAATAGTGTCAAAATTGACATAAAAGAGTTCTTAAAACAAATATTATATTATTAATTGATATTAAATTCCTAAAAATATAAGGTTCTTCCAAGATACTTATATAATGATAGGATCATCATTAATGGACCACTTGGGGGTCTCTTGGATGTATATAGTAATTTTATTAACTATATTATATAAAAATACAAAGAGACATTGTAAAAGTGAAAATAATTAACTTAGAGTTAATACTTAAAGATAAGGTTAATATAAGTACCCAAACCTATCTAAATTATATTGGTTGAGTTGTTTTAGACCCATCCCCATATTAAACTTTTAATAATCAACTTTTGAGCCATTTTAAACCGAATATGAATTTATTATAAACTAATATCTCTAACTTTTCCAAAGGTGCCCCTCACCCCTCTTATAAAAGGTCACACCTTCTTCTCATTTCTTCACACCTTCAAAGCCTTTTGGTTCGGCCAAACTCGGCCCAAATACTCTCCCAACTTCCCTCACTACAACCTAATGGCCTTAGTTTGATCATAAAGCCATCCTAAGGAGCCCTTTTGATCAAATCAAAAGGAAGAAACCGAAGAAGAGGTAATGATTTCACCACCCTTTTTCAAGTTCCTTTCTTCTTCCACATCTTCTTCCTTTGTTGTTACCATTATAAAATAATAAATCCAGTATCATATATATACTGTGATGTTATTATAAATATGGTACAACCATATTCAGTATTCTATCCACCCTTTGAATAACATGTCACCATATGTGCGTACGTACGGCTTACCGTCTCCACGTCGTGGTGTAATTGTTATTCAATAATCTATTATTTGGATGGGTATAAAAATAATTTGTAACTCATGTAAATAATAAATATAACATGTTAATGATTCTTTATATATGATATACCATCCATTTATATATTATTTTAATATCAAAAGAATGATATTGTTGCTCGTGCGTACGTACGGACTACCGTCTCCACAAACGCGATGAGATTCATTCTCCATCGTATCCATTCAAGTATAATTATCATTTGATGATTTAAAAAATGATTTTTAAGGACTTTATATCATTCTGGATATGAATAATATACAACCTATCCTTTACAAACATGACTTATGTAGCAAAACATATAAAAGAAAACAAATAAGTTAACACCCGAAACAACGATAATACTAAGATATTATTATCAAATCAATATTAAAAGATCATATATGATATCATATTAATGTATATGATTATTGTATAGTTTAATAACAATTATTTCACCATTATACAGGAGGTTATCCTACCCCAACCAAGGAAAAGTACAAGGTAAGGGTTTTTCATCGCACTCTTTATTTCCGTGAGATTCATGCCATATTTCCACCATCACCTTTTGTGTGGTGTATGTACTGCCCATAATTATATTCTTTGTGTAATACACTCTAATTTATGTGTATTTACATATTCATTGTATGATACCTATTTCATGGGTTGTATGTTTCATAAGTTACCAAATTGGTAAGGGTTATTTCACAATCTCTTCATTATCCGAGGTTGTTTATACGTAATAATCTACTAGGATCTCTTTATCATCCACATCCATGTTTCTTAAAAATGAATTCCAAAACATTTTTACTATTTACTAGAATATGTGTTAAAGTCATTTATACCCTTGTTTGACTTTTTATAAGAGGTTTATAAAGGAATCTTTCCGTCATTTTCCAAACAAGGTGCTTTTTAACCTTTTCGACAAAATTAAGGTAAGAATGTTTTTTTTAACTTATACGGCGGGTGCGGTTATTTTCCGCCATTATAAAATCTTCAAAGCTTTCCTTACAAGCTTATAATAATATTTTAAAGAAAATTTTTTATTTTATATGGCTCATAAATGATTTCAAAAATAGAAATAGATATTTCTCTAAAAAGTGTTTTGATTTCATCTATGTCAACATCCTTTGATGGATTTTACGCTTATTTGAAGTTAATTTATTATGATACAAAACTTCTATCTTGTATTGAAGGTTTTGTGATATGTTTGACTATGGATGTGATATTTTTATACCATTCATAGTTTATGGTGAAATTATTGACATTTCGTATGCTAGTTTTAATACGAATGTTTATGTTATGTTTAAACCTTTTCATATGGGAATGCATTGGACTTAATATGTGATGGGTGGAGCCCGTTATAGCTCCTCGATGCATCGGTAGGTCTCATGAGACAAACTAGTGTCTTGACACAAGGCCTTGACAAAATATTATTTGTAGTCTTGGCACGAGGCCTTGGCTATGTGGTTGTGATAGTCTGGCATTATGCATTCCAACATTATGAAAGTGGTTATTGATTTTGAATGTGATTATTCGATTAGTAGAATATCTATGTGAATAAGTAAATGGCATTATTTCATTTTATTTATGCCATACAATGTTGAAAGTTCAAGTTTGAAAGGCTTTTGTTTTAGTTATACATTGCCTTAAATGTTTATTCTTATTTATGAAAGTTTCCGCTATATTATTATCCTTACTGGGCATTTGAGCTCACCCCTTTTCTATGTTTTATTTTTCCTAGGAAGTGAAGAAGTAAATTATGAATGACCTGTAGGGATATTATGAGGGGATATGAGTGTGGATTATGGATACATTATGGTGTTGTAGTAGTTTTTCATTTTATGATGTAATGTAAGACTTATGAATATATCTAGTGTTTCCAAGTCTACTAAATCAATCGGTCTTCTGAGATTTGATCTTTATTGTGATCATGCCAATGTTATATAATAGTGCACCGACTCTGGGTAACTAGGGTCGGGGCGTTACAGTTGGTATCAGAGGATGTTTAGTACAAACCTTGGAAGCTATATTTAGATAAACTCTGATTAGAGCACGTAGACCTAAGATGAACTTTGAGGATTAGTATAAAAGAACTTCCTAGAATTTTGGTATAGTAGAGATTTTGTGAGTTTTCCAAGAAATACATCCCTATCTAGACACGAGCAGGTAGAGGCGGCTCTGACACAGATGTACCTAGGGGTAAAACCCGAAAACACCACTTTGAGCTAGACTCGAACGGGAACTGGTGCATGACAACGAGCCTTGCTGCACTCTTGGTTTCGACACTCCCGGGGGATATGCTTAAGATAACTCTCATTTTCTTTACCAATCATTATGAAGGGTTTATGAGTGTAGACTTCCTCAAAGAAAACATTTTTATGATTATGGATTATATCCATAAATAGTTCAATTTATGTTAAGTGTTTTATAAGTATGGGATTATGTATTTTGATTCATAAACTGATCTAGTTTATGCCATTGTTTAGAAATGGAGCCAAGTGGAAGAAATGGAAACCGTATCAATGTACGCACTCCATGTAGGGATTTCCCTACTGCTCAAGATAATTATAGTGGAGAAGGTGATGCAACTGGTGTCGATCAGCTAATCACCATACTGGGACAACTTACTTAGGTTATGAATAATAACCTTACCCGTATAGAGCACCCTGATCCACAGCGTGGAGGGTCAATGTTAGATCGATTCATGAGGAAAAAACCACCAACGTTCAATGGGAGTACAAATTCCTTAGTAGCTGAGCAATAGATAAATTCCCTAGAGAAAATATTTTAGGCTTTGGGGAGCAATGAAAGGGAAAAAGTTATCATGGCAGTTTACCGCCTCACTAGAGATGCTGATCAATGGTGGTCATTGATTCAAAACATGAAGGAAGATGATGAAGTACCAAATATGGAATGGAGGAAGTTAAAAGTTCTGTTTTTAGAAAAATACTTTCCTCGCGACCATCGAGCAGATATGGAAAGGCAATTTCTGAGTCTGAGACAAAAGGAGGATGAGAATGTCACAAAGTATGAGGCAAACTTTACAAGGTTAGAAAGGTATGCTGGAGATTTTATATGTAACCCAAGAAGTAAGATTGATCGTTTCTTTGATGGGTTAAAACCATTTCTTTGTCGAGCATTAGTCTCACAATACTTTTCGTCGTACGAAGACATTGTCTCATGTGCTATCAAGACCGAAAAAGAATTCTATAAGTCTTATGACTTTAAAGAAAAGCAAGAGAAGAAGAGGCATGTTGATCAATCTGGGAATGGAAATATAGGGAACAAGGGAAAGGTTGAATATCCATCCTGTGGTAAATGTGGGAAGAAATACCCCGGTACTTGCTTGAAGGGAATGGGCGTCTGTTACAAATGTGGTGAAAAGGCCACCAAGCTCGTGATTGCAAAGGGAAGAAGGAAGCTACCAATGTTCAGTGCTACAATTGCAGTGAGATGGGGCATTATGAAAATGAATTTCTTAAGCGTCAGGAGAACATACCTCAGAAAAGGCCAAGGGATCAAGGCCAGGCTTATGTTATCACTACTGCTGAGGTAGAAGCTTCGAATGACGTAGTGGCAGGTAATTTAATGGTTTCCTCAAGTTTATCAAATGAATTATTTGATTCGGGATCATCGCCTTGTTTTATATCTTCCCAGTTTGCTAAGAAAATTAGATATTTCTAATTTGATTTAATAAGGGAGTTGTCAGTTAAAACTCCTAAGGGAAGTATCATTGCAACAAAGTTTTGTGAATCAGTCCCCATTAGAGCACATAAATGTTCTTTATCTGCTGATCTCATCGTCATACCTATGATTGAGTTTGATATAATCCTCGGTATGGACTGGCTTTCAGACTATGATGCGAAGATTTATTGTAAGAAGAAAGAGGTTACGATTCTTGATGATAATGATAAGGAACACCTTATCTTTAGAGCAGAATCGTCACCACCTAATTCTTATTTAGATCCACCCCCAGTAGTTCAACTTAATTCAATTATTGGGGAGTAAGAGAATGAAATAACTGTCGGTGAGGAAAGGAATGTTCAAATAGAGGATGTACCTGTTGTGAAAGAATTTGTAGATGTATTTTCGGAAGATTTACCTGGACATCCTCCAGAACGAGAAGTTGAGTTTTCCATTGATTTGATTCCTGGATCAAGGCCTATATCGAAGACCCCTTATAGGATGGCCACTGTAGAGTTAGTCGAACTAAAGAAACAACTAGAGGAATTCAGTAATAGAGGATTTATTCGCCCTAGTGTTTCTCCACGGGGAGCCCCTGTTCTTTTTGTTAAAAAGAAAGATGGATCTATGAGGTTATGTATCGACTACAGGGAGATCAATGCTACAACGATAAAGAACAAGTATCCCCTACCTCGCATTCATGATTTATTTGACCAACTGCATGGAGCTCAATACTTTTCAAAGATTGACCTTCGATCTGGATACCATCAGTTGTGTGTGAAGAAGGAAGACATTCCGAAGACAGCATTTCGAACCAGGTACGGGCATTACGAGTTTACTGTAATGCCGTTTGGATTGACTAATGCACCCTCTATATTCATGGATCTGATGAATAGAGTTTTCAAGGAGTATCTCGATGAATTTGTGGTGGTATTTATTTATGATATCTTAGTATACTCTAAAAGCTACGAAGATCATGAAAATCACTTGCGCATTATCTTGAAGACTCTGAGGAGGCATGAATTATATGGGAAGTTTAGCAAGTGTGAATTCTGGCTTCATGAGATTTCTTTTCTTGGCCATATTGTCTCTAAAGATGGAATCTCTGTTGATCCTTCTAATACCAAGGAAATCCAAGAATGGACAGCACCTACGAGTATAACTGAGGTACGTAGTTTTATTGGTTTGGCATGTTATTATCGAAGTTTCGTCCAGAATTTTGCCCGATTGGCTAACCCATTAACGAAGCTCACACGTAAAGGGGTTAAATTTGTTTGGACAAAAGAGTGTGAAGAATGTTTCGAAGAACTGAATAGAAGATTAGTCAATGCAACTATATTGACTCTACCAACGGGGAATGATGGGTTCGTTATTTATAGTGATGCATCAAAGAAAGGACTTGGTTGTGTCCTTATGCAGAATGATAGAGTTATTGCCTATGCATCACGACAGTTGAAAATTCATGAACAAAACTATCCTACTCATGATCTCGAGTTAGCAGCTGTGATCTTTGCATTGAAGATATGGAGGCACTACCTCTATGGTGAAAAATGTGAGATTTATACTGATCACAAGAGTTTGAAGTATATTTTCTCACAAAAAGAACTCAACATGAGGCAAAGGAGATGGCTTGAATTACTCAAGGATTATGATTGCACGATACACTACCACTTGGGGAAAGCAAACAAGGTGGCAGATGCTTTGAGTAGAAAAGATCATGGAGTTTTGAACAATATGTGAATTGAAAGGGATCCAATTTTCATGGATCTAGTGAAGATGGACATGGGAATAACCAGGGAAGGTGAAACATCAATGATTTTTCAAATGGTTTCCAAACCATCTTTACTAGAAAGGATTAAGAGTTCTCAGACCGATGATGAAGAATTTCAAAAGAAGATTAAAGCTGTGAATGATGGGAGATTGAGAGACTTTGTGTATGAAGATGGAATTTTGAAATTCGGGAAAAGACTTTGTGTTCCCGATATACCTGATCTAAAAAGGGTATTGTTGGATTATGCTCATAGTTCCAATTTCTCTATACACCCTAGGAGCACCAAAATGTATAGAGATTTGAAGGAACATTTTTGGTGGGACAACATGAAGCGGGAGATTGCTGATTTTGTGTCAAGATGTATGGTTTGTCAACAAGTGAAAGCTGGAAGGCAACAGCCTGGAAGAGTCAAGAAACCTCTTCCCATACTGGAGTGGAAATGGGACAATATTACGATGGACTTTTTCATGGGGCTACCAAAGACTCCTAGAAGGAACGATGCAATATGGGTTATTGTTGATCGTCTTACCAAGTCAGCACATTTTCTTGCTATAAGAGAATATCTACCCCTGGAACGTCATGCAAGACTATATATTAATGAAGTTGTGAGACTTCATGGTGTACCCCTATCGATTGTTTCTGATCGTGATCCCCGTTTTACTTCAAGATTTTGGAAAAGTCTTCAAAAGTCCCTGGATACTGAACTTCATTTGAGCTCTGCTTACCACCCTCAGACAGACGGGCAATCGGAACGGACTATTCAAACCTTAGAAGACATGTTGAAATCTTGCTCACTTGACTTTCAGGGTATGTGGGATCAATATTTACCACTGGTAGAATTTTCCTATTACAATAGCTTCCATTCGAGTATTTAGATGGCACCATATGATGCGTTATACGGGAAAAGATTTCGTACACCAACCTGTTGGGATGACGTTGGTGAAAGAAAACTTGTAGGCCCAGAATTGGTGGAGGAAATGGTGGAAAAGGTGAAGGTAATCCAAAATCACATCAAAGCAGCTCAAAGTAGGCAGAAGAGCTATGCCGATAATCGAAGGAAGGATTTGGAATTTCAAGTCGGTGATCATGTTTTCCTGAAGGTATCACCATGGAAGGGAGTCATAAGTTTTGGTAAGAAAGGTAAATTGAGTCCCAGGTACATCGGACCTTTCGAAATTCTAGAACGAATTGGGGTTGTGGCTTACTGATTGGCAATGCCGCCAAGTCTCTCCAAAGTTCACGATGTGTTCCACGTATCTCTGTTGAGGAAATACATGCCTGACCCAACGCATGTACTCAACTATGAGGGATTAGAACTGGAACCTGATCTTTCCTATAGTGAAGATCCCGTCAGGATTCTTGATACGAGAGAACAAGTACTGAGAAACCGAACGACGCGTCTGGTAAAATTTGTGTGGAGAAACCATAAGATGGAAGAGGCAACGTGGGAACCCGAGGAAATTATGATGAAGAACCACCCGAGTCTTTTCATGTGATAAGTATTCTAGAAATTTCTAGGACGAAATTATTTGAAGGAGGGGAGAATGTAACACCCCAAGCTTCTGCGGTACGCTTCTCTTTGAATAATGTGATAGCGTGTGTTGTACGCAACACCGAGTTCTAACACACCATAACCAATCAAACTAGCCGTTATGAATAGTAATACCTAATTTTTGAAATTATATATATTTTATATTTTAAAATGGACTTCATTTCTATATTCGGAATATCGAATTTCGCCTAAGGTGAAATTTTGGTACTTTTCGGATAACTTTCATATTTTGATGAATAGTGAAAATTACTAAATTTTAATTAAAAACAACTTTTTTAAACAAAATAATTAATAGTGATAAATTATGAATTTGAGTGGTTTTAAAGTATATTTAGAATATATTTTTACCATTTAATATAATGTTGGTCATTGGATATAATTTTACAATTAAACCGAACATAAACAAGTGCCAATCTTTTGATAGTTATTATCTCTTAAAAACACGCTTTTTGTTTTGACAGCGGGAATTAATTTTAAATTAATTTCTGCCACTTCAGTGTTTTGAATTTAGAAAAATGGATTCCATATTTGGAATCAGGATGTCCAAATTTTTTAAATAGGTAACTTTTATTTTTAGACATTTTGAATAATTACTGCGGTAAATATTTTATTTACCATGGTTAAGGGTAAATTCGGTAAATAAGGGTTAAAAAACTAATATTATAATAATACTAAATTACCCTAAAACATGTCCTAGCCTTATTGGTAGATACATGTTCGACCATAGGCATATTTCGGTCGATTTTGGGACCCCATGGTTCCACTTGTAGGTGATAGGGACACTTATTTTAATTAAGTTAAAATGAATACAAAAATGACACAAGCATGTATCTTTTAGAAAAACAATTATTACATAGGGTTATATAGGTTGGATTTTAGATTATAAATATTAATTAGAAAGATAAAACGATTTACTACATAATTATATTTTATTTATAATTTTTAGACATTAAATAAGTTAATTTTTTTATGACACAATGATGATGTAGTAATTACTATAATAGTTAAAAATTAAAATAATTGATATTATAAATACAAAAATAAATATAATATGAAACTTTTAATGAATTAAAATAATTTTATAGGATAATATGACATATTAGGATTGATGTAATTGACTTTTTTCGAAGAAATCAATCTGGTATGAGTTTCACAAAAATCAACTATTGAATAGTGTCAAAATTGACATAAAAGAGTTCTTAAAAAAAATATTATATTATTAATTGATATTAAATTCCTAAAAATCTAAGGTTTGGCAAATAGACTTATATCATGATAGGTTTATCATTAATGGACCACTTGGGGGTCTCTTGTATGTATATAGTATGTTTATTAACCATATTATATAAAAATACAAAGAGACATTGTAAAAGTGAAACTAATTAACTTAGAGTTAATACTTAAAGATAAGGTTAATATAAGTACCCAAACCTGTCTAAATTCTATTGGTTGAGTTTTTTTCGACCCATCCCCACCTTAACATTTGAATAATCAACTTTGGAGCCATTGGAAACCGAATATGAATTTATTATAAACTAATATCTCTAACTTTTCCAAAGGTGCCCCTCACCCCTCTTATAAAAGGGCACAACTCCTTCTCATTTCTTCACACCTTCAAAGCCGTTTGGTTCGGCCAAACTCTGCCCAAATACTCTTCCAACATCCCTCACTACAACCTAGAGGCCTTAGTTTGATCAGAAAGCCAACCTAAGGAGCCCATTTGATCAAATCAAAAGGAAGAAACCGAAGAAGAGGTAATGATTTCACCACCCTTTTTCAAGTTCCTTTCCTCTTCCACTTCTTCTTCCTTTGTTGTTACCATTATAAAATAATAACTCCAGTATCATATATATACTGTGATGTTATTATAAATATGGTACAACCATATTCAGTATTCTATCCACCCTTTGAATAACATGTCACCATACGTGCGTACGTACGGCTTACCGTCTCCACGTCGTGGTGTAATTGTTATTCAATAATATATTATTTGGATGGGTATAATAATGATGTGTAACTCATGTAAATAATAAATATAACATGTTAATGATTCTCTATATATGATATACCATCCATTTATATATTATTTTAATATGAAAAGAATGATATTGTCGCTCGTGCGTACGTACGGACTACCGTCTCCACGAACGCGATGAGATTCATTCTCCATCGTATCCATCCAAGTATAATTATCATTTGATGATTTAAAAAATGATGTTTAAGGACTTTATATAATTATGGATATGAATAATATACGACCTATCCTTTACAAACATGTCTTACGTAGCAAAACATATAAAAGAAAACAAGTAATTTAACACCCGAAACAACGATAATACTAAGATATTATTATCAAATCAATATTAAAAGATCATATATGATATCATATTAATGTATATGATTATTGTATAATTTAATAACAATTATTTCACCATTATACTGGAGTTTAGCCTACCCCAACCAAGGAAAAGTACAAGGTAAGGGTTTTTCATCTCACTCCTTATTTCCGTGAGAATCATGCCATATTGCCACCATCACCTTTTGTGTGGTGTATGTACTGCCCATAATTATATTATTTGTGTAATACACTCTAATTTATGTGTATTTACATATTCATTGTATGATACCTCTTTGATGGGTTGTATGTTTCATAAGTTACCAAATTGGTAAGGGTTGTTTCACAATCTCTTCATTATCCGAGGTTGTTTATACGTAATAATCTACTGGGATCTCTTTATCATCCACATCCATGTTTCTTAAAAATGAATTCCAAAACATTTTTACTATTTACTAGAATATGGGTTAAAGTCATTTATACCCTTTTTTGACTTTTCATAAGAGGTTTATAAAGGAATCTTTCTGTCATTTTCCACACAATGTGCTTTTTAACCTTTTCGACAAAATTAAGGTATGAATGTTTTTTTTAACTTATACGGCGGGTGCGGTTATTTTCCGCCGTTATAAAATCTTCAAAGCTTTCCTTAAAAGCTTATAAGAATGTTTTCAAGAAAATGTTTTATTTTATATGGCTCTTAAATGATTTCAAAAATAGAAAGAGGTATTTCTCTAAAAAGTGTTTTGATTTCATCTATGTCAACATCCATTGATGGATTTTACGCTTATTTGAAGTTGATTTATTATGATACAAAACTTCTATATTGTATTGAAGGTTTTGTGATATGTTTGACTGTGGATGTGATATTTTTATACCATTCATAGTTTATGGTGAAATTATTGACATTTCTTATGCTAGTTTTAATACGAATGTTTATGTTATGTTTTAACCTTTTCATATGGGAATGCATTGGACTTAATATGTGATGGGTGGAGCCCGCTATAGCTCCTCGATGCATCGGTAGGTCTCATGAGACAAACTAGTGTCTTGTCACAAGGCCTTGACAAAATCTTATTTGTAGTCTTGGCACGAGGCCGTGGCTATGTGGTTATGATAGTCTGGCATTATGCATTCCAACATTATGAAAGTGGTTATGGATTTTGCATGTGATTATTCGATTAGTAGAATATCCATGTGAATAAGTAAATGGAATTATTTCATTTTATTTATGCCATACTATGTTGAAAGTTCAAGTTTGAAAGGATTTTGTTTTAGTTATACATTGCCTTAAATGTTTATTCTTATTTATGAAAGTTTCCGCTATATTGTTATCCTTACTGGGCATTTGAGCTCACCCCTTTTCAATGTTTTATTTTTCCCAGGAAGTGAAGAAGTAAATTATGAATGACCTGCAGGGATATTATGGGGGGATATGAGTGTGGATTATGGAGACATTATGTTGTTGTAGTAGTTTTTCATTTTATGATGTAATGTAAGACTTATGAATATATCTAGTGTTTCCAAGGCTACTAAACCAATCGTTCTTTCGAGACTTGATCTTTCTTGTGATCATGCCAATGTTATGTAATAATGCACCGACTCTGGGTAACTAGGGTCGGGGCGTTATAGATGATGAGAATAGGGTATAACTAATAAGAAAATTTTCGATAAATAATTGTAAATTAAGTTTAATAAAATTATATAGATTAAAATGTTTCTAAAATAGGTGATTAATATAGTTTCTTTGTACAGGGGGATAATGTGTATTCGACTAAGTAGGAATAATGGTAAGTAGTTTTTATGACTCAAGTATTTTCCTTGGGTCACAAACATTCTTTTTTGATTATAGAATTTCATTATTGATATATTATACCATATTATAAGTCTATATTTTATTTCCAATGTTTTTATAGGGTAATTAATGTTTCAAATCAAATTATTTACATTTAAAAATCCATTGTTACAAAAAAATTAACACCATTAAAAATTATTTTCATACTTTTATTGTTCTTTTTAATCTATATCTGTGTTTTTTTAATTATCTTCTCTGTTATTTGGAAATTATAATGTCTTTTTATACTATATAATTTATATCTATATTAAAAACATTTCTTATGGAACATTTACGATCATTTTCAATGATGTTGGTTTCAAGAAAGATACTTTTATAATATCAATAAATAATTTCTTTTCATTATATGTTTTTTATTTCCCTCTCGATATTTATTGAATAAACATTATTTTTATTTATTTTAAATTATGGGGATATATTTTGGATATAGTTTTTTATGATGTCTTCCTTTTCACCTTCTAGAAAAATGACTTCTTGAAAAGTGTTTCAAAAAAAATACTTTTAAATCAATGATTAATTTTTTTTTCCAGTAAATATCTTTTCACGATTTGGTTTTCATTTTCTTATTTATCTTCAATATAGTTATGTTTCATTTTTATACATCTATTTTTATCTTATGAAGTGGTCTCTTTAAGTTTATCATTATTTTAGTATTAATCTAATTAATTTAGGATGTAATGTTATCCCATTTTGAATTGGTATGAAACCCATATTATTTCTATGGGTTCACTATGGTATGAAAAGTGAATGATTTTAAATTGAAAGTTTTATAAAATCCATTTCATTTTAGTGTTTTATTTTTTATTTTAATTGTGAATTATATTCATATGGAACTTATAAGTATAGATGATTAATGAATGGGGTCCTATATCACCTTCCAATGCATTGGTTGTAAGAGTGTATCTCATTATATGTGTATACACATGCACAATTTAGTTTATCACAGGCATGGGTGTAATCATGTGAGTCATCAAGGTGATTTTTCTATATACCTATATTTATACCATAATTCTCTAATATGACTTGATTATATTATATGAGGAATTTCCTTAACACATTCCAATGATATTCCACACGCCTATGCTATTAGTTTTTTATAACCCATGATTATTTTTTTATGATTCAACTCCCATATTATTTATGATTAATGATATGTAAATGTGATATGATATGACTCTCTTATTATCCATTATTTTTTGGGTTATTTTATTTAATTTATAATCATGTTTGATTACTATGTTCCTATACCATTTTCTCTCGTCTTATTATCACTTGTGTTCTTTGATTATTATCTCCCATGATTACCCTAACAGAGCATTCATGCTCACTTATTTAATATGATTTCCCATTCTCTAGGTTTTAAATATGCATATTTCATATGATAATTTTAGAAGTAATTTTATATTATTATATTTATAGATAAATTTTCATAAGTATTTAAAAATAAAATGTTTGTGTGATTGGTCTCCTAAGAAGCTAAACCTTCAGTTCTCAAGATTGTATAAAAAAATTAATATAAAAGGATTATTGATGTAAAATTATGAAATATGTATATATTTTTTCTTTGGTAACCTCGGTTGTTATTAGATTAAGTTTTAGTTATTTTTTTGTGCAATTTTTGTTATTTTGTGGATTCAGATAAGAGAAAAAAATAAAAATTCGTGGGATAACTATATGTGTTAAGTCAAGTTATAATATTACATTTTGAAATAATTATAAAGTAGATATTCTATATTTTTCTCGGAAATAAAATTCCTATCTAGATACTACAAATTTATATAGTATTTGGAATAGATTTAACTATTTTTACTAACCATAAAAGATATTTTTTGGTATTAACTCAATCATCACTTGGTGGAAGACAAAGATCCACTACTTCACAACTAGTTAAACACTCCTGGGGGGATATATTTTTTTAATTCAAATTCTATTTATGAAATGTTATTAAGGATTATAATATATTTTTGTTTGAGAACATAATAGAAAAAATACTATTTATAAATTTTAATGAATCCAATAGATTCATAAGTTAAGGTATGGACATTATTTATGAATTATTTATTTTAATATTTTATTATTCCCTCAGTACATTTTATTATTTATTTAATATAATTCATAAACTTTATTTTATTTAATATAATGGATATGGGAAAAAATAATAATGTTAAATTAAGGATGAGAAGTAAAATCTGATGATTTCCCTAATGAATAGAAAAATTGTATGGGAGTTGGTGTACTAAACCATGTACTGATACTCACAAAACTATTGTGAGCTATATATTATTACATGAAGCACATCGTGCTTCTTAATTCACTAATTAATGAAAAACATTATATCTAATATTAAATGGAGAAACATCCACCCAGCTTTAATGTCTCTTATAATCCATTTAATTCTGAGCAATGGATCAATGTGATGGAAAATATATTTTTCATTCTCTGGTGCTCTAAGTTTAATGAACCATCTCAGTTTGTCCAGAAATGTCTCTTAGGATGAATTGACATAATGATTAAAGAAAATTATTTATATCTATGGGATTTAAAGAAGCACATGTGTATCAATATACATAACCATGTGAATTATTTCACCAAAAAATATAACACAACATTTCTCATGTATAAAAATAGAAATATTATCAATGAGAGTAAAATTAAAAATAAAAAAGTTCACATCCATGACACATAAAAAATCCCTAAGGATAAACTCAAAAGAAAAACTAACCAATACAAAACCAAGTCTATAAGGGACCATATTTAACCACCAACCAAACCCACTTTAAAGGATTCATCTACCAAGAGAAATTGATGAGCTACATGAAACACTTACATTCACATGTATCTAGAAAAACTAAATATATATATATATATATTAATAAATAAATATGAGGGGTGTAAGGGAAAAACCTAATAGATTACCACCATGTATTTATACAATGTATATCACCATTAAACTATTAGTTAATTCTTGAAAACAATCATGTTTTATAAATATTATTATTTGGAAATAATTTTTTATAAAAACACATTTTTATTATTTCAAAACAATAAATATCTATACCCACATGAATATGGAAAAAACATGAATGATAAAAATTTACATATTCATTAAAAATCATCCATATTAAAAAAATATACATGTGAGTATTCAAGGTATAAAGAATTTCTTAAACAATAAAACCCAGAAAAAATGGGATCTAGTATATGGGAATATGACACTAATACATTCAAGGAATATTAAGATGAAATAATTTGATTCCTAATGATATTGATTCCTACAATAGTCTATCATTATTTTTCAAACCGATTAGTTTTCACATAATAATGATAACTTATCTATAATATATAGTGGCACCTCACCGACTAGAAATGCGTATAATTCTATAACTCGATGTACCCAAGGTTCCCAAAGTATTATAACATCAAAATAATTATATTAACCATTATCAAAATATTATAAATCACTTACACAATAAGATAATTACCCCTCTAATGATTAATAATATTTTAGATTCAACACTATTTTCATGAATTTTATTTAACACATGATGTGAATAAAATTATTTTTGAAGAAAAATCCATTTTAAAAACCATATCCTAATTAACTAAAGAAGAATTTATAAAACAAATATACCCTATATATCTGAAATTAATAATTTAAAAAAAACTAAGAAAATCACTGGAAGACAAGTAATTCCCTAAGAATTACAATTGTATAGAGACACCTACTTCTATAGTGAAGGAAACATAATATCCTTCAAAAATAGTTATTAGAAACCAAGAGATCATGTCTTCAAAAGACTAGATATATAAGAAACATTTTCAATTCCTCATAAAACCATCAATATATAGAAATAAAATCTCATTAGGTTTCCAATGAAATAAGGTGAAGAGAGATCAGAAGAAGATCTAGAATAAAGAAAAGGAATCAATAGAATATCCACACATACCTTGATTATATCCAAAAAAACAAATAGAAAATCACCATGAGACCAAGGGAAATCCCTCATAGAGTGTCTAGGAAAGGCTGGGTTGAGATAATTAGAGATTAAGGGGGGAGTATTGTTAAAAATGACTAAGGATATCAGGTTAATTTTCAAATTTTATGAAACCTATATGAGACACATAGTTTGGATTTAGGACTTGACAGACCATGATATTGCTACTATCCCTTAAAAACAGAAGAACATGGTTACCTAGGAATATCTTAAGGGTTATAAAAACATTGTAAAATATTTTTTATAGACTATAAACCCAAACCATTTCATATAAATATTTCTCTAGCATACTATTCTGGTTTGAAAAACTGTGGTCAAACCATTTAAATAGACATAGGAACTGACATTTCATTTTGACATGGTTATTTCATACCTAATAATAACCATTCATAGACCATGTGCATTGAATATTTCTACAAATTTTTCAAATATTTTACCCTTAACAACTAAAATACTTTAGAACCTTAAAATAGATGATCTAGCCCCAATAATAAATCATGCCTATGACCTAATAGGAATAAAAAATCTCTCCACCCTAAAAAATTATGTCCCTAGAAAACAATCAATATTCAGGAGTTATAAAAAGATAAGGTCACTACTACATCATCAAAAATTTCGACACCCATGTCTCATGGGTATCACATCTCTATAACCATAGTAAAAAACCTAACGAATTGTTTTACTTTGAAACACATTATCCTAGAAATCTATAAATTGAATTGGATGCTCAACAACTAAGGTGTTAGCTTCAATATCAGCATCCACCCCTTCAATCACATATAATGGTGATATTGATACCTCATAAATTGGTAATCATGTAACATTTCTTGAATCTATGTCAATTAAGACGTAAAATCCAACCAATATGCCACATTTATAATTCATTCAATGATTTTAAAAGGAACACCAAACTACAATGCCAACTTACCATGTTTTCCCAAATAATGGTGTCCCAAATGAGGTGTAACCTTGAGGAAACCCCAATAACCAACTGAAAACACTAATTGGTGATGATGATAGTCTACATAATATATCTAATGTCTTTAAAATATCACTAACCAATTTCTTTATCAATAATACATTTTCTATTATCTTCCAAGCAAGACTCATTCCAAAAAAAGTTCATTTTCCCAAATCTTCCCAACAAAAAAGAGATCCTTAATAACACCCATAAAACACATAAAAATGAACCATTTTAATAAAATCCTAATAGAGATATGATTTGAAATGGATTCCTCATCGAAGACTTTCAAGGATGTGGTCTGTGGGGTATCGCTGGACAGTTCTTTCGGTTGGATTTTCATTCCACCGAACTAGATGGACCGCTGAAAGCCGGGACTGCTGGATAGAAAACTGGTAGTGGTGATCTATGATAAGGATTTGAGGTGCGCTGTGGAGTTTCATAAGCTGACGTTGGTGGCCAGGTTTGGTCCTGTGAAGCCCTCTTTGGAGGAGATTAAGGATTTCATGGGCTCATGGGGACTTCTTCATTCAGCGGCGGTCTTAGTACTATCTAGGTTTTCTTTTTTTGCATTCATTTTTTTAGCAGGGAAGACTTTGTGCATGCTTGGGTGAGAGAGGGCAGATGTTGTGGTTCTCTCCGATTTACTTTTTCTCTTTGGTCATGGGAGTTCCCCTATGGAAAGGAATCATTTATGGGTGTTTTTTGGATTAGGCTTATGGGGATTCCCTGGCCTTTTCATAACCCTTCGATTCTAGAGGTGATGGGTGATGCTTTGGGGGGCTTTTTGTGTGTGGACGAGAGCACAAAGGGGCTGCTGGATGACTCCAATCCCCATGTTTGCGTTGAGATGGATATTTTGGTGAAGTTTCTGTCTCGGATCCTATTGCGGTCGACAGAGGGTTTTATGTGGTGGCAGTGTTTGGTGTATCAAGCTCCTCCCAGGTTTTGTTCTTCTTGTGGGTTCCAAGCGCACGCGGTGGATTTTTGTAGAAAAGGGAAGGGTCGAGCTGGGAGTAGGGGGTCCAATATCTTGCAGGACCCGTTCATGGAGTCGCAAGGATCAGTTGTCTTGAGCCGTACTGGGGACTCAGCTAGGGTGAAAGGTGGTCCTGGTGCGACGCCATCGGCTAGGGCTTGTTCTCTGGTGCCTTCCCCGGTGGTGGGTTTTGTCAACGATTCGACAGAGTCCTCGTGATTCTCGAATGCTTTTGGTCATAAAGTGAGTAAGGGAATCACCTTTTCTGAAAAGGATTAGGAGGCTAGCTTTTAGATAGGGGTCACCATCCAACTAGAAAAGTTACCGTTGGTTTTTGGGGAACTTTTCGATGGAGGTGGAGGGTTGCTCTTCCGCGTGGGGGTGCCAACAGTGTTTTCGTTTCTGTGCAAGGGTAAAGTTCATCTCTCTGCTAAGTTGATTCCTAGTGTTCCAAGAGGGTTAGAGCCTCCAGTTTCAGAGGTACGACCCTCTTCTAGAATTTCATCAGAGGAGTTAATGATTTCTGTGTTGGGTTCAGTGGGTTTCGACAAGGATGCACTGTCGAGCTTCAGGGGGTAGGACTTCTCGGAGGGGGTGGTGAGGGAGATTGCTGCAGCTCGCAAATCCCCTCCCTGATTGGTGTTGTCTAAGTTTCAGGAGGAGATGCCCCCTTCATCACCATCGGCCTCACTGGGGTGTAGGTTATTGTTGCTGGAGGAATGCGATAGTCCCTTGAAGAAGAGGGTTCTAGTGCCATGGAAGGGGTGTTTTTCAGAGGGCTCTTCCAGACTAGTGACACACTCAATGTCTAGGGAGGAGTTTGGTAGGGATTTATTTTTTCCGAGAACAAGTAGCAATGCCTGATGGGCAAAAATTCCCATACATTAATGGTTGCTATCATCATATGGAATGCGCGGGGCATGGGGGTGCAGGATAAGAGTGATATTTTGGATACGGAGGCAAGAAGATGTTGATCGTCTTTGGTTGTCATTCTGGAACCGAAGCAGGACCATGGCAAGATCAGGAGTGTTTCTAGGAAGTTGGGGTTCAGTTTTAGTCTGCATGGTCACCCGGTGAACAAGAATATATGGTATTTTTTTGGAAGAATCATCTTTCAGGTTGATATGGTACAGGTGGAAGAGTAGTGCATAACAACGATGCTCGGGTTCAGCGGTACCGAAGTCCTGTTCTCCTTCATCTATGCTATCAACTATGTTGTGGAAAGAATAAGTCTATGGGAGTGTCTCTGAAATGTCAATGTAGCTAGTTTACCTTGGTTTGTTGGAGGGGATTTTAATGCGATTCTGTATGTTTCAGAGAAGAAATGTGGTGTAATGGCTTGTAACTACAGCATGCTAGATTTGAATGAGTTCATTTCCAGGAACAGACGTCTGGATTTGGGTTTTAGTGGGATCAAATTCACCTTGTGTAATAATAGGAGAGGCGTTAATCACATCTGGAGTAGACTGGGTAGGTGCCTTTCTAACATTCAGGGTCTTGTGGCCTTCTCAAGGTCTTCAGTTACACACATGTCTCGAGCTCTATCCAACCATGCACCATTGTTAGTAGAGCTAAAGCATGGGTGTTTGAATAGTTAGGAATTATTCTATTCGTTCAATTGGAACTCTATGGATGGGTTCATGTAGATGATGAGGGCCTCTTGGATGAGGGAGATGGATGGTAGAATCTGGGTTGTTTTATCCAGACAGCTCAAATGGCTCAAGGGTGACATTAGAAAGTGGGTCATGAATAAGACAACTGCGACAGGTTCTATTGAGGCACTTCAAGAGGAAATAGGTAGGTTAGAAGAGGGAAATAAACATGACTAGGATCACTCCTTAATCCTATTATGTGACAAATTCTCTTTTCTATCGCAATAGTTGTTGGATGTATAGTGGGATTTCAGACAAAACTCTAGGATCAGATGGCTAAAGGAAGGTAACAGAAATAGCAGGTTCTTCCACGCTTGCATAAAGGAGTGCCAAAACTTGAATATCAATTTTAAGCTTGAGGACAGGTCATTATCATCTGATATCAAGGTTGTGGGTAAGATGGCATTGGATCACTTTCAATCGATGCTTGCAGGGGACCGTCCAGGACACTCGGGGGAGGCAGACTTGGAACTTGAGCAGGAGGTCTTCATGGGAGTATTGCCAGACGGGTTGATAATGATGATAATGATTCTTTGAGTGGTTTACCATTCGGCGATGTGGTGTGGGAGGTTTTTTGCAGCATTCTGATAGAGATCTCTCTCGGTCTGGATGGCTTTCTGGCTTCATTTTATTTGGCAGTGTGGGATTTTGTGGGGCCTGGGGTCATTTATGCAGTATAGGAGTTCTTTTGGGGGGTTCTATTGAGATAATTTCATGTCCTTCTAGGGTAGTTCTTCTACCCAAAGTTAAATACACCTTCACCATTAATCATTATAGGATGATCAGTCTGTGCAATGTATCTTATAAGATTTTAGCAACTGATTTGGCTCAAAGACACAGCAGTTTGGTTTTGAGAGTCATCTCACAAGAGCAGCACAGATTCTTCCAAGGTAGGTGTATCCAGGGGTGATTGGAGTTTCACAATAAATGATGTTGGATTTCAATAAGAAAGTGGTGGGGTCCAATGTGGAAATATAGGTGGACGTGGATAAAGCTTATGATAATCTGGAATGGAGCTTTATCTTCTGGGTTATGAGGAGGCTAGGTTTCCAGGAATGGGTGTGTAATCTGTACTACCATTGTTACTCCTCACCGTGGCTCTCCATTTCTATTTTAGGGAGAATCCTTGGTTTTTCAAGAATGTGCGGGGGGTGTGATAGGGGGATCCTTTGTCCCTAATGATGTTTATTATTGCACAGGAGGCTCTCTCACAGAATCTTCACTGAAGCTTGAGGGACCTAGGGATGGTGCCTTATCGTGTTATAGGTTTGGATGGATCCTTCTCACGTATTATGTTTGCAGATGATTTACTTATTTTTTTTTGAATGGTAGGAGATCGTACCTGGCTAATTTCATGCATTTAATGAGGTTATATGGTGTGCTCAGTGGTCAACAGATCAATGCTAGGAAGAGTTACGTCTTTGTTACCAACAGATGCTCTAGAATGAGGAGCAAGGTTATACAACACATCCTCAGAATGCAGTGGAAACAGATGCCATTGGTCTATCATGGAGCTCCCATTTCTACTGGGTGGGTGAAGAAATTCTTTTTTGAGGACACCATTAACAGAATGCTTTGAGGATTATGAACTGGAAAAACAGGTTCCTCTCATTCGGGAGCCATGTGTATTTGATTAATAGTGTGGTTTCATCTATCCCAATGCATGTTATGTCTATTATCACTCCTCCAAAAGGGATAATTTCTTCTATGGAACAGTTGATGAATAGGTTTTTATGGGATGCCAATTCATCGGGTAGGGCTCATTTGGATGCATGGAGACGGCTGGCCAAACAAGTGGAGGAAGGAGGGGTTGATATCAGGGACATTGTTGTCACCATACAGACCATGCAAGTCCATTTGGAATGGGACTTTATGGCTGGGAAATCAATGTGGTCCAGAATTCTTGGTATGAAATATGGAAGAAATTTGGGGGAGTGGGACAGTAGAAAGCTATCCAGACTGGGAAAGATAATGGTATATCACCTGGAAATTCTTCAGGAGTATTATCGATGGCTTGTGGGACGAGGTGAAATTAATTTATGGAGTGATAACTGGACTGGGCAGAAGCTATTTTTTCTGATGTGTCTCAATCCAGAAATGTTGGTTAAGGAGGCTATCCACTACCTAATGTTGATGGAAGATATTCTAAGCTCGGATCAGATGGAACTTTTCAATGAAGTTTTGTTTTCCGAGGAGGAGGACAGATGTTGTTTCACAAAGTCAAACTCATGGTATTTTAATGGGTCCGATTATCGGGACCTGTTATGTCAGGGGGGGGGGAGTAGGATGAATGGGGGACTCATTTATGCTGTAAGGAGGCCCCATGAAGATGTTCTTTATCGTGTGGAGGGATCTCCACCAAGAAATCCCCACAGAATATAACATCCAGAAGAAAGGAATACATCTTGCATCTCGATACTACTGTTGTTCAAATTTTCAAGTGGAGACAGTAGTATATCTTTTCTTCTAGAGGGAATGGGATGCCTGTTTATGGTTGAGTATTGATGGAGGGGGAGTTATGTTGGAGATTTCTCATCCATGAAAGGGTTTCTTAGAAACTGGTTCAAAGGAGTGGAGTTGCAAGGCATGGGAAATAAGAGCAGGAGCATCATGGTTACTGGTGTCTTCTGGATTCTGTGGGAGGGTCGGAACAAAGCCAGGATAGAAGCACGTCTGATAGTATTTTCTCTATAGGTGCGTATAAATCTGTTGATACAGGAGATGGGCTTGCTGGTGAAGGGGTTTTTGAGCGGTTCTCTGTTTGGTAATATTCCGAACAGTCAATCCACTCGTCTGAAACCACATGGAAGATAGGTACGATGGATCCCTCCGTTAAATGTATTTAAACTCAATGTTGACGGCTCCTTGATGGGGGGATCATGCGAGGTGGGGGTCTGGTCTGGGATAAGAATGGTCCTGGGTTAATTTCCTTTAGTAGCTACTATAGTTCGGGAAGTTCGGTGGGTGCGGAAGCGAGAGCCCTGAATATAGGTTTAATGTTATGTAAAAGGTTTTCAGGGTGGCTATTGGAGGTGGAATCGGATTTTGAGGTGTTGATCAGGGCTTTGTAGGGGAAATTTATGCCACCATGGAGCGTGTCATACCTTATACACAGCTGCACCTTGGAGATTTCTAGAGGATGTTCAATTAGGTATATTCATAGAGAGGGGAACTTTTGTGGCGGATGCGTTATCTGGAGGGGGGCATCCTGAGAAACCCCTTTTGGTCATTTCTCATTTAGGGTCACATCTACAAGAATGCACCAGTTTTGTTCTTAGGGACGCGCTTGGGCTTCACCACTTTCACCCTTCTTGAGTCCTTGTATCAGGGGAGGGTTTTCTCTCATCTTTTGTTCAATGAAATAAAAAAAATTCAATTATCATATCGTCAACCAAATCCTAATAAATATTTTTATTAGTGAACTCAACCAATAATAAGAATTTTTCATGAACCATTAAAATAAATTATGCATGCCTAAATCATATCCTCATGCATATGAATGGATCGATCATTCAGTCCATCCATCTGAGGGTGATACTCCCTAAGTAATTTCAATTTTCTACCAATTTATTCTTGTGAAAATTTCTAAAAAATATAAGTAAAATGTACATCTCTTTTAAAAATATAAACATAATTCACTCCGTAGAGCTTCAAAATATATCAAATATATTGGTTCTTAAGATTCCCCACCACAGTTTTCTTCTTAATAGTAAGGAAATGATTTGATTTCATGTGTCAATTAATGATCTACCATATAAAATTCATCCCACTATGGTTCCATAGTAAACCAATAATGAATTAAATAGATATTTTATCCCATTTCTCTACCGGAATGGGTAATTCCTTCAACAAACATGGAGGCCTCCTGTGCAATGAGTTAATCTTCCTTCAAATAAGGCATCATGATACATAGTTCACAATTGACCACCTCATACCTAAACACAAATAATGATATATCAAATCTCAATACATCTTGTTTGTTTTAGGGTGAGTCAATCAACTAGAATGATGACCATTATCTAACAACTTTAAACTCAATGTTGTAATAACAACCATTCTTCCATGAAAACAAAAGACACCATCAATAGATTGAGAATAGTCAACTAAGGTCTCTCCACCATAATTAATTTCTATACAATGATGAAAATTGTTTTTTTCTTTTCCAAACTGAATCTATTCATTAAATAAAAAATAACATTCACACAAGTTATCAAATACAGTCTTAGTAAAAGACTTATCAAAGACCACTCTTACACGAATCCCCTTAAGTATTTACTTGGTAAATTAAGTCAAAAATTTTTAGTGACCACATAAAATTTTCTAAGTGTATATGAATTATATAGATAAAATTTTTAATAATCCTTAATCCAATGTCTTCATCAAAGGATCATGTCACTTTTGGTATAAATATAGTTTGGGCTATTCTGATCGGAATACACAGTAAGCTGCTCATTAAATATACAGTGGCACCAAGTATTAAGAGGATATATCACCACAACCAAATCAAGACCATATATAAGATAATTATTCTCATGAGGGAATATTTAGAGAGACCCATATGCTACCCCCGACCTCCCCTACATCAAAAGAAATCCAAATCCTACACCGAAGGCACCATAGAATATTTCATAACATAAACCTTGTTCAAAAACAATACTAACTGGTTATAAAGTCAAAATAACCTTCAATTCCTAAAATAATTTTTAATAATTATCATTCCATAAAATTTTTACACCCATATGATTCATCTTTATCATTATATATGTAATCTTGGATAATTATTGAATAAACTGCATGTAAGAATCATCCATGTCCAACAATCTCATAATATAAAAAACATTCATCAGTTTATCCCAGTTTTCCACCAATTGGAAATTATCCAAAGTCATTAATATGCCTCTATCAAATATAACATGGCTCAAAACCAACACTTATTGGATTCATAACTATCATTTACAAATAATTCAATACATATGATGCTCTTTCAAAGTTCTTAGAATAATATCTAGATAATCTCTTTTTTTCTCCCATTGACTTGAATTCACCAAAATATTATCCAGAAAAAACCATTAATGTTTCCAATAACTAATTAAAATTTCGATTCATCAATTCCATAAACATTATAGTATTTTGGTAAGATCAAATTGAATAAGAAAATAGTCATAATGACCATACCTACCCCTTAATTATGTCTTGGTAATATCCACCTCTTAGAATCTTAGTAGATGGTACCTTGATCGAGCATCAATATTAGAAAATATTTCAGATCCCCTAAGATGATAAAATATGTTATCAACCCTAGAAAAATGATTATTATTATGAACAATGACCTGATTAAGCTTTCGGTAATCAACCTAAAGTTGGAGGTTTCCATCTGATATCTTTTTAAAGAGAACATGTGATGCCTAATGTGACACACTCAGACAAACAAATCCATTGGCCTCAATATCCACAATATAAACATTATTATACCTTAACTCCATAGGTTCCATAAAATAATAAATCATGGATATTGGCTCATCCTCAAATTCAAGTAAATATAAATCTTGACTTACCTATAAGGTGGTAATCTTGAAAAATTATCAGTAAAGTCCTTAGGGTACTCATCTACCACATTAGGAATAAAACCACCTAAAAGTTGGTCAATGAAGTCATGAAAAATATTTAACAACTATCATTAGATCATTTTTTCCTCCATAACAATAGGACCTACTCTCCAAGATATATAATCCTACATACCATAAACACATGAGTAACCCCATTGGGTGATAAAAACTGCTCCTAATGATAATAAAAATTGATCTTGTAAATAAACTAACAATAACATCCATGCTAATGAAGAGGTCAAATATATTAATATAGAGAACTAGAAAATCCCACATGACCTCTTTGGAAATGAAAAAAATTGGGCACTTAAAATGTATAAAACATTATGCCTTCCTCCATCCTAAGGGATTGTAAATATCAATCATGAATGGGATGATATTCAATAATAATACCTAAATCAAAATGGATGTTATAAAATAATGATATTCACCAATATAGAAAAATAGGATCATAAAAGATGAAATAAATATTATACCTCTTGTAGTAGCAATCCCCACATCAGATTCCTCTAGTGTAGACTCATCTGCATAAAGTCATAAAACCTTAATCACTTCCAAGGATTTATTTACTTCATTAGAATCCCCCTTTGCATGATTATGAAATCCAACACCCATTGTTACATCAAAATGAGACTGGGATCCCTTGGTAAATGTGGATCCATTTCTCCTACCATAGGATGCTCTTATGAAAAATGTTCTAAAGATTTACCCATTTCTCACAGTGGTGAAAAGACATAGTTTTTAATATATAATTTGTCTTGGTGTGGATAGGTCTTCAATAGTGGAATCAAAATAACTCATTATAACATAAAAATTCCTCTTAAAATTATCATAATATAAACTGGGAATATTTATTTCACTTTATTCTTTGGATAGAACATATACCCTATCCACCTAATATTGTAGAAAAAGATCCCCTAAATCCAACCTTCCAGGGTAGGTCTACCTCATCCATAACTACCTTGTCAGATACATCAACTATGTTATGCAAAAATATGAGAATACGCATTGATTAAATCTCAATCATAAGAACCATCTCAAACCACCTAGCCTTAATGCAGTCCTTTGAGACAAGTTATAGAGATAAATGAACTAGCACAGTGAAAAAAGTAGTCTACTCTATCACAAAATGAACTCTTTGATCTAGGATAAAAAAAATTATGTCTTTCCAACCCATAATTTTCTATAGATAGAACTACAAATTGAATTCCTTTGTGAAAGTAGTCCATGTTAGGTCCTTGGGTAACATAACATGTATAATTGAATTACACAATTTATTTCTAGTTCCTTCAAGAAACTAAGTTGAAAAATATAATTTAGATTCATTTGGGGTCTTTATAAAATGTAAAAACCATTACATTATCTCAATCCATTCCTTAGGTTCTTTTGTTCCTCAGTCACCTTGAAAGATTGGTGGATTCTATTTGGTAAACTCCAAGGAATGATCCACTGGCCATTCCCAGTTTTTATCACCCACTTGACGATGGTGATTGAATATCCAATATTACTATTTCCGCCCAATAAGGATTGAATGGAGAGTCTCCATATGGTAATTTCCGAGCTGGTCTATTTATATTGTTTAAAAAGATCATTCTTGTGGGAATTATCTATTAAAAATTTTAGATCAGACCTTATTTTCTTAATTACACATCACTTAACAAAAACATTATCCTTTTGAATTCATATTATCGTAATTAAACAATATAATTTAAGGTTGCAATATTTTCAATAAATGAGCGTAAAAAAATTAAAAAACAAATAAAAAACATCAAAATCTTAACATAAATAAATCCAAAATAATGTTTAAATAAATGAACCAAGAAATAAAGATCAAATAATGATAAAAAATCATTGAAAACCTAGGGTAACTCTCTATAAGATATGAAAGTGGACTATCTAAAAACCCTACTTCACTTAATACCTGAGTTCTGACGGTCCTACTGCATTCTACCACTAACCCTCATAAACAAAACTTTCTCTTAATCTATTTTTTAAGGAATAAACCTGGTCTGACCTAAAAGGATGCTCATAATAGCTCAAAACTTGTCTTGAATATCATTCATGATCTCCATGTTCTAACAACATGAACCTAGGTATCATCATTCATTACAATGGTAACGATTTTACCCTAAAAGATAACACAAAATATTTCATATATAACTAGATAATTATAAAACACCAAAGTAAAATATGGAAGAAAAAGTAAAAAACCATTAGACAACAAGACCAAGAAAAATTTTTAAACCTAAAATAAAATCTATATAGGACCAAACCATGTCCCTATTTGACTATCCATCACCACTTACCCAACTCCATATGAATTCGACTTCAACCAGGAGAATCCAAAAAGCTATAGGATTCCCTTCCTATTACATGTATCCTATAAAACCAATTTTTTATATGCCCAAACACATATGTAGGGTTTGATAAAAATTATCAATAGGATTACAAAATGGATATATATAATGTCAATCACCATTTGACAATTAGTTCTAGTTTTAAAACAAAACATGTATCAAAAATCCAGTTACTTTCATAACATTTTTCATAAAAAAACCTTTGGTTTTCCATTCAAAAGAATTCATATCCAAATCCCCATGAATATGGAAAACGATAACATAGAGTGTAATAGACAAAATCATCCATATCAAAAATGATAAACATGTGATCAGTAAAGGTAAAAATAATAACATTAAGAATAAAACCAAACACAAGTGGCATATAGTAACATCAATGTCCAACTGAACACTAAGATGGTAATCGTACCATTGGGTTACATGACCTCAAGCGCATCCCCCCAAATGTCATAGGTTACCGACTAGGTGTGAGGGCCTAGGGTGTGTTTGTGGGGAGACTATAATCTCATAGATTAAATAATTAATAGTCATTTAATCAATGTAAATGAGTATGAAAAGGCAAAATAATAGTTAATGAATGACAAATAGTGGAAAGTGGGAACAAAAGGGAACAATAGTGGAAGAATAAATGTAACAACTGAATAAAAAGTGTCCAAAAAAATTCATTATCATGTTGTGTGTAATTTCATGTGTTACTAAAAGGTAAAAATAGTAAAATATAACAAAAGAGAATAAAAATCCAATGGAAAACTCCTAGAGGATCCAGAGCATGAACCTAGTCATATTCTCCCTAGCTCCCAAGTATACAGCAGATCACGAGTAATGAATCCAATGTTTTGTGAGCAATAATATCTAATTAGGCACCAAAAGGAATCTGATAAAGGTGTGTGATATAAATCTCATTAGGATGACACCCATGGTGTAAATTCTAAACCATATCATGAAATAAACAAACAAAAATTTTAATAATATGTGTCAATTGAGAGAAGAAAAAAATTAAATAATAAAAACCTGGTCTTGGTTCTCAAAAAAAAACACTCATTTCCTATCACCTACTTCATTATATGATGGATGTCTGAATATGGTACCTATGAAATCTATAATATTTATAAAAGGGTCCATGTGATCAGGGAAACCAAAGAAGTGTTACACCCCAAGCTTCTGCTTTGGCTTGGGGTCTAATTCATAACTCATCGTTCAAAAGAGCTATTAAATCAAGGAGAATAATCCCACATGAATAGGAATGATTATTATAATAATGATTTATATGCATCCCATAGGAATAATAAATCCAATAAGAAAATTATTTCAAAACCAGAGGCAGAGTCACATTCTTATCCAAGGTGATATAAATGAATCCCAAGTATTGTAATGGGAAGATCTGATAATCCAATACCAATGAGTTCATCCTAATTGATCCATAAGGAGTCCCTTGTGTCACTATATGGCAGGGTAACTTCTAATTCCATCCCCGTTATCTCACATAGTGGACCGGGTATTGCCCAAGTCATGGCGTATCCATCACTCTAAAAGTTTCATCCATGGATTCTTCCCTAGGGAACTAGTACCACTCAGGAGTACAATAAACTGCTTGGGAAGCCCTTACATGGAAATCCAAATCATTACCCTCAGCACATCCTGGTATCCACCAGATCATGGGAGTCCATCTATGAATCATTAACATGGAACCCATGTTTTCACTTAGACCATTTCCAAATATCCATGTTAGGAATTGCAAATATCACAAGGAAATTCATTTATAATATTGCATACCCCTAAATAAACATCTTGAGCCATAAAGGACATGGCATGATCCCAAGCTGTTATGCTAGCCAAAAGAAATAATTCCAGACATCAAAATAGAATAATGAATTTAGCATAAAAGAAAGTATATAATAATTACATGAGCTTATTGGAATTTTAATATTTCAAGATAAAAAGCATATAATATAGATCAATCCACTTAAATAGGGCATAAGTATTAAGCACCTTCATAAGAAATAGAATATAACCAAATAAATATTTAATGAACAAGCCTCTAACCATATGTCATCAATGAAATTAAATAAAACAAGATAACAAGATTGTCTATGCGTAGCATTAAATAAATGGGATGGTCATATTCAACTCCTTTTTAAAACATTACAATTGTAATTATTCATTTTATAAAGTAGAAGAAGAAGTAATGGTTTAACCATCCTATATGTGTCAAAACCATTTGATTAATCCATTTAAAATAGGTAACCATCATGTGAAATCCATTTCATTTAATTTAACCTGGTCAATTTCATTAATATATGGAAAATCCATTTATGATATTCAATTATCACTTAGAAGGTGTCATTGGAAAAAGGGAAATTTCCTACATGGCGAATTCCCATTTTTAAGGAAATAAAAACCCATTGAAGAATCTAATTTCATTAAAACATGGAAATGATATCATAAGGCACCATATACCCATTGTAAATTATCATGTTCAATACATTAACAAGGATGTTATAATCTTACTTAAGACACCCTACACAACCAATTTACCAATTCATTCACTTTCCCTAAACATGGAAAATTCATTGTTAAGACTCAAAGGGTCAAATTAAAAGTGTCATGGTCATTAAATATGCCAATATAGGCATTTTCATTTAAACTATTCGAGCATAATCCTACCTGGTAAATTACATTTAAACTAATCAAACATGACAATTCCATTCATACTATTTAAAGGGGGAAAATATAACTTGACACAAAACAAGCATAAAAAAGGAATATAGAAACTAAAACCAAATATATGTATTATATAAATAACTATCACTAATTTTTTTCTTCAAAAGGCTTTGCACCTCTGTTGGAGGGGTTTTATTATAAATACAAGATATTTCTCATCAAATAATTCATGTATCATATTTAACATTTCATTCGATTAATAAAAGGAAGCATTTAATCAGAAATCCAACAGCATTAATTTAAATCTAAGAATGGTTTTATATATAAATAATTGATGTTTTGTTAAAATAAAATGTCCAGTAAGGGGATCTCATCTCAAAAATTAGACTGATCCAAACACTTGGAACATGAAATTTCTAGCAAAAAGAACTCCACGATTTTTCTACCCCCTTCAAGCATATGTGCCTTCGTATATATATAAGGACACATATCCCATATATACATATTCTTAGGGCCATGAATATTCTCATGGGGATCCATACATATATGTTTATATTCATACACCCATATTCACTCACACGCATATGAATTTTCATATTATACGTAAGAACACATATCCCCATATATATATATTCAATGTCATGGATGAATATACTTACAAAGGGGGGAAAATACATATAAATATGTCTAATAATATATATGTAGTGATTCATCATTGAAAATGGAAACTTGAACCCACGTCCTGGGAGAACCAAAAAAATATAACAAAAATTAAGAACTCAAAAACCCGACAACAATGATCAATACACATAAGAAAAAATACAAGGTAATCAAATACACTTCAAGAGCCAAAATTAAATATTTATGGATAAGGAAGGGGGTAAAAATATCACCTAAAAGTGATGATGTCATGACCAAATGAACCAATCCACTTTACCTTTAGTGAAAAATGTCTTAATATAGAAGAAGAGGTCTCGAGAATCATTATTCATGCCCTAGATTCGAAATAACGAGAAAATCTGATTAACCCTTGACCTAGGGTTTCAAAATAATGAAATAGGGAAATGGGAAAACCAAAAAACATCTAGAAATAATGGATAATTGAATATGAGTAATTACCTCATAGATTTAGAAAAGAATCATCAAGAAACCGGGTGGATATGGCGTTTGGATATGGAGCTAGAAAGGGAGGTACATGTGTAGTCGAGGAGGCCAAGAAGGGGGTGTCATATGGGTCTGGAGGGGAGAAGGGCATAACCCCCATAGGTTTTTCTTAAACCCTAATTTAATAATGATAATAATAATAATATTCATAATAATAATAATAATATGATGAATATTATTATTATTCTTGTTATTATTATGTTAAATAATTTTTTTATTTTTAATTTAATTTAATTTAATTTCTTTAAAAGAAAACACACTGAAGTGTTTGGACTCTCAGAAAATATGTCATGATGGTTAGTTTTAAAAAAGGATCCTCGAGTAACCACAAAAAAAAATAAATTCCTTTGAATTTTTTTTGTCCAGTTTAAAAGCAAGGGGCGTTAAAACCTCCCCACCATAAAAATTATCATACCCAAGAAGCCTTCACAAAAATTAAAAACATCACATGACTTACTAAAGTCGTGAAGTTCCATTTAAACGGTCACATTGTGTTCCAAAACCCCCAATGAACATTTAAGAATGTCTTAAGCATATGAAACTTCATCCACTTAAAACTATGGTAATTCTATATTTCCAACTAAAACATAGAAATGGTGCTTACCTAGGCCCATTCAACTAGAGATGCGATCATGTCATTGTCTCATCAAGAATCTGTCCAATGGTTCTCCCTACCTTAGGCTTAAATTTGAAAAGGGGTCCAATTCAAAGCCACGACCCCACCACCATTGGAATTTCCATTCAAATCATTCCTATAAGCATTTTAACGATACTCCTAGTGTGATTTTGAAATGTTCAAATGGTCAATATCCCATCAAACTCATTTAGTGGATGATCTGGAATTTCTTGAATGGCCCAGGATGATACATACCACACTCATCTTCACCCGACGAAATTATTTAAAATAGTTCTTTACCAAATGAATTCATTGAAGATGGGAAACACGACTCATGACACCTTTAGTTGGCCATCTCACAATTCTCATCATAGAATACTGGAATATTGAAAACAAAACCACTATTTCATCTTCCAAACCATCATTCATTTACAATGAACATGTCTACCTAAGTCCACTACTGACTTAGGGTGATGTTTCATGGTCAAACCATCACTTGAACATTTTAAAATTGTCCTGCCATAAAACAAATAAGGGTGTAATCCCAATCCAGACCACTGGAATCATTACCCATTATAAATCACCTATGAGGCCAACAATAGTTCTAGGGTAACCAAAGATTCAAATAATAACAGTTCAATGAGCTAAACCAAGGTTTTATTCCCTATTTGTTTAGAGGAAGTAGGTTGGTACTTGCCAAAACATACACATAAGTACAATGAATGAGAAAAAGGTGGCGTACGGTTGGTGGTTGAGTCAAAGGGAATCGCATGGATCAAATATTTGGTCCAAGTAATTATTATTTGGGTTCTCAAGTGTCACTCAAGACTAACCAAGATTTTATGGATGACATGTCTTGCATGTAACACTGAAAGAGATCACCCCAACAAGACCAATAGATTTTTAAAAATTAGTGTGGAATAAGAGCAACACTATCTCAGTGCATCTAGAATGATTTCATGATACGGGACATGATTTTTCCTAATTATAAAACACTAATAATATTTTCATAGTTTCCATTAAATTACACCAAAATACTAGAATAAGGAAATTCAAACCCTAACTGGTCAACATCAAAGAATAAACTCAGCTTCACTTACAGAGGCTCCATCCTTAATTGGTCATAATCCTTCACCAACCTGAGGCATCACATGATCATTAAATATTTACAAATAATTCCTATCCAAGCCCATCATTGTTTCTTAATGGTTACTTTCATATCCAACCACACTCACATCTTGTTGTCGAGCAAGAACCGATATAAAACATGCTTGCAATCCCCAAAGGTATTCAAAACAGATCGACCATTTCCCAATGGTCCTCTTAGGTTGTTTTCATTCTACATGGATGGAAACCTTTACCAAATTTTACATGACTCTCTCTACCGTAGAATTATCCTAGCCATCTAAAGAAGAGATATACTAGCTAATCACTTGTACACTATGTAACACCCCAAGATTTCATAGTGTGTTATTTTTTCAAAGTAATTCAATAACTTGCACTACACGCAACATCGAGTTCAAGCGCACCATGACTTACCAAAAAAGTCGTTCAAAAGAGGTTATGAATAGTATTAACTAAATTTTAATCTTTATATAATCCTTATAATTTTAGAATCCATATTATGAGTTTCTTAGACATAATGTAAGAACAAATTCATTTTCAGTATTGCACTTTTACCAACTTTTAATAGTGAACCCATTTTAAACACAATATTTTAAACTTTTTGACTAAATGGGGACATCAAAAATTAAAAATGAAACATCCCAAGCTTCCACGGTACGCTAGTGTGTGTTGTACGCAACTTCGAGTTCTAACACACACCACAACCAATCAAACTAGCCGTTATGAATAGTAATACCAAATTTTTGAAATTATATATATTTTATATTTCAAAATGGACTTCATTTTTGGATTTTTAATATCTAATTTAGCCTAGGGTGAAATTTTGGAACTTTTCGGATAACACTTATATTTTGATGAATAGTGAAAATTACTAAATTTTAATTAAAAACAACATATTTAATCGAAATAATTTATTTTAATAAATTATGATTTTGAGTGGTTTTAAAGTATATTTAGAATATATTTTTACCATTTAATATAATTTTTGTCATTTTACATAATTTTACAATTAAACCGGACATAAACAAGTGTCAATCTTTTGATAGTTATTATCTCTTAAAAACATGCTTTTTGTTTTAACAACAGGAATTAATTTTAAATTAATTTCTTCCACTTCTGTGTTTTGAATTTGGAAAAATGGATTCCATATTTAGAATCAGGATGTTCATATTTTGTAAATAGGTAACTTTTATTTTTAGACATTTTGAATAATTACTGCGGTAAATATTTTATTTACCATGGTTAAGGGTAAATCTGGTAAATAAGGGTTAAAAAATAATATTATAATAATACTAAATTACCCTAAAATGTGTCCTAACCTTATTTTTGGATACATTTCCAACCATTGGAATCTTTGAGTCGATTTTGGGACCCCATAGAGCCACTTGTAGGTGATAGGGACACTTTATTTTTTTTAAGTTAAAATAAGTACAAAAATGACATACGCATATATCTTTTAGAAAATCAATTTTTACATATGGTTATATATGATGGATTTTCGACTATAAATATTAATTAGAAAACTAAAAATATTTCCTACATAATGATATTTTATTTAAAATTTTTAGACATTAAATAATGTAATTTATTTATGACACAATAATGTTGCAGTAATTACCTAATTAATAAAAAATTAGAATAATTGATATTATAAATACCCAAATAAATATAATTTGAGACTTTTTATGAATTAAACTAATTTTATAGTTTAATATGACATGTTAGTATTTATTTAATTAAATTTTTTCGAAGTAATCATTCTGTTATGAGTTTTACAAAAATCAATTATCGAATAGTATCAAAATTGATATATAAGAGTTTTTTAAAAAAATATTATATTATTAATTGATATTAAATTCCCAAAAATGTAAGGTTCGGCCAAGATACATACATCATGATAGGTGTATCATTAATGGACCACTTGGAGGTCTCTTGTATGTATATAGTATGTTTATTAACCATATAATATAAAAATAAAAAGAGACATTGTAAAAGTGAAACTAATTAACTAAGAGTTAATACTTAAAGATAAGGTTAATATAATGACCCAAACCTGTCTAAATTCTATTGGTAGAGTAGTTTTTTACCCATCCCCACCTTAACCGTTAAATAATCAACTTTGGAGCCATTAGAAACCGAATATAAATTTATTATAAATTAATATTTCTAACATTTCCAAAGGTGCCCCTCACCCCTCTTATAGAAGGGCACTACCCCTTCTCATTACTTCACACATTCAAAGCCTTTTGGTTCGGACAAACCCTGCCCAAATACTCTCTCAACTTCCCTCACTATATCCTAGAGGCCTTAGTTTGATCAGAAAGCCAACCTAAGGATCCCTCTTGATCAAATCGAAAGGAAGAACCTGAAGAAGAGGTAATGATTTCACCACTGTTTTTCAAGTTCCTTTCTTCTTCCACTTCCTCTTCCTTTTTTGTTACCATTATAAAATAATAACTCCAGTATCATATATATACTGTGATGTTATCATAAATATGGTACAACCATATTCACTATTCTATCCATCCTTTGAATAACATGTCACCATACGTGCGTATGTACGGCTTACCGTCTCCACGTCGTGGTGTAATTGTTATTCAATAAATTATTATTTGGATGGGTATAATAATGATGTTTAACTCATGTAAATAATAAATATAACATGATAATGATTATGTATATATGATATACCATCCAATTATATATTATTTTAATATCAAAAGAATGATACTATCGTGCGTGCGTACGTACGGACTACCGTCTCCACGAACACGATGAGATTCATTCTCCATCGTATCCATTCAAGTATAATTATCATTTGATGATTAATAATAGTATCTAAGGACTTTATATAATTCTGGATATGATTAATATACAACCTATCCATTACAAACATGTATTATGTAACTAAACATATAAAAGAAAACAAGTAAGTTAACACCCGAAACAACGATAATACTAAGATATTATTAACAAATCAATGTTAAAAGATCATATATGATATCATATTAATGTATATGATTCTTTTATAATTTAATAACAATTATTTCACCATTATACAGGAGGTTAAACTACCCCCAACCAAGGAAAAGTACAAAGTAAGGGGTTTCTTATCTCACTTTTAATTCCATGAGAATTCCATTATTCACCACTTATTTATTGCATGTGGTGTGTGTACTGCCCATGATTGTATTAATTGTGTAATATACTTTAATTTATGGATATTTACATCATCATTTTATTATCCTTCTTTCATGGGTTCATGTTTCATAAGTTACCAAATCGATAAGGGAATTTGAAATTTCAATTTCCACTCATTCGGCTTTACGCATACTTCTTTGATTATTTTACTCCAAGATTATGTGTAGAATCACTATTCATTTGATTATGTCATAATTTCCACTCCCCTTTCTGTGGATATACTTTTTATACACATAATCACTCCATTGATAAATTCTCAAGTCATCGGTATGAACTTGATAAGAGTAATTTTTACTCAATCTCAATTTGTTGAGATAAACATCCAATTCATTGGTGTTGTTTTTAAAAGATTATGTGTGAATGTCCTTTGATTGTTTTACACGGAATATCAAATAATATTTAGTGTATTTATATTTGTCACACATGACTATGTCGTTGATTTATCCTTAACCTAAGGGTACGGCCTTTATGAGAGATTTCATATCAATTTACATTCCATTGAGACTTCTTTGTTGATATACACCAAATCACTTTTATGTGGTGTATATAATGTACTTTGACATAGTATATCATGAATCCATTTATTCTCCTGATATTACAATGTTTTTATTACCTCAATTATTTAAATTCAAGTGTCTCTCTTTTGGTTTGAAACTCTAACTAAAATACCATTTTTAAATGTTTTAAAGAATTACTCTTCTAAATCATGCTCATTAATGTCCATGTTTTAGAAAATTGTTTTAAGGATTTATTTATATGGACATTAATGTTTTAAAATTAAAACTCCTTTTAAAAGTTTCAAAGTGGTATGGGACACTTTTATTCAAAACTCTATTTTTAAATGGCTTCTTGACAAATAGTGTGACTTTTAAATGATTTCATGAAAAAGGGGGATATTTCTCTCAAATAGTTTTGATTATTATTTTCATCTATGTAAATATCCTTCATTATTCTCGATTGAGGTGAATATGAAACAATACAATATTCCATATTGTATCGAATGAGTTATGTTTGACTGTGGATGTGTTATTTTTATACCATTCATGGTTTGTGGATAAAGTATTGACATTTCTTATGCTAGTTTTAATACGAATGTTTATGTTATGTTTAAAAATTTTCATATGAGGAATGCATTGGACTTAGTAAGTGATGGTTGGAGCCCACTATAGCTCCTCGATGCATCGGTAGTTCTCATGAGACAAACTAGTGTCTTGGCACAAGGCATTTGAAAAATTTTATTTGTATTCTTTGCACGAGGCCTTGGCTATGCTGTTATGATAGTCTAGCATTATGCATTCCATCATTATGAAAGTGGCCATTGATATTTCATGTGATTGTTCGACTAGTAGAATATCCATGTGAATAAGTAAATGGAATTATTTCATTTTATCTTTTCCATATTATGCTGAAGTTCATGTTTAAAAGGCTTTTGTTTTAGTTACAAATTTCTTTATGTGTTTATGCTTATCTATGAAAGCTTCTGCTATATTGTTATCCTTATTGAGCATCTGAGCTCACCCATTTTAATGTTTTATTTTTCCCAGGATGTGAAGAAGTAATTTATGAATGACCTGCAGGAATAGTATATCGGGATATGAGTGTGGAATATGGAGACTATGTTGTTGTAGTAGTTTTTCACATTATGATGTAATGTAAATCTTTATGAATATATCTAGTGTTTCCAAGGCTACTAAACCAATCGGTCTTTCGAGATTTGATCTTTCTTATGATCGTTCCAATGTTATGTAATAATGCACCAACTCTAGGTAACTGGGGTCGGGGCGTTAGAGTTGGTATCAGAGGAAGTTTAGTACGAACCTTGGAAGCTAGATTTAGATAAACTCTTATTAGAGCAAGTAGACCTAAGATGAACTTTAAGGATTAGTATAGAAAAACTTACTATAATTTTGGTATTGTAGAGATTTTGTGAGTTTTCTGAGAAATACATCCCTGTCTGGATACAAGCAGGTAGAGGCAGCTCTGGCACAGATGTAACTAGGGGTAAAACCCGAAAACACTGCTTTGAGCTAGACTCGAACGGGAACTGGTGCACGACAACGGGCCTTGCTGCACTCTTGGTTACGACACTCTCGGGGGATATGCTTAGGATAATTCTCATTTTCTTTACAAACCATTATGAAGGGTTTATGAGTATATACTTCCTCAAAGGAGACATTTTTATGATTATGGATTATATCCATAAACTATTTAATTTATGTTATGTGTTTTACAAGTTTGGGATTAGGTATTCTCATTCATAAACTAATCTATTGTATGGCATTGTTTAGAAATGGTGCCCAGTAGAAGGAATGAGAACTCCAGCAATGCACATGATACAAAGACAAAGAAGGATCATATATTTCATGGTCTTAAGCCAGAATTTATAAGAGAAATAATCTCGCATGTATTATCATTATATGAAGAAATAATATCATGTGTTGATAAGATATGTAAAGAGTTTACTGAGTCCTATGGATTTTAAGGGAAGCAAGAGAAGAAAAGGATAGAAGAGAGAAATATGGATAAAGGGAAGAGGGAAAAGAAGAATTTTCCCATATGTGATAACTGTGGAAAGAAACACCCCGGAAATTGACTGAAAGGAATGTGAGTTTGTTATAAGTGTGGAGGGAAAGGGCACAAAGTACATGACTGCAAGGGTAAGAAAATGGTTTCAAATGTACAATGCTTCATTTGGAAGGAGTTTGGACATTATGCGAACCTATGTCTCAGTCATCAGACTATGCCGCAAATGATGCTATTAGATAATAATCAAGTTATGATACTATCACAGATGAAGAGGAATGATTAGATTTCTTATGTTGATTATGTCATTTGAGTGTTGTATCAACAATGTACTTGTTATAATAATTATGGAGTATATAAGGATTGTACTGTAGTACTATTTCATTATGGACTTGAGATTGTGTGGAACAAAGAAAAGTGACTCAATAGCAGGTTAAATTTTTGGAAAATATATGGTTGAGAGAAAGATAAACCATAATATGGTTCTGATACCGAGGTAGTGATTTTAGAATAACACATTATTTTTTTGGATAAATTATATTGGATATTCTTGACTACCTTGAAACTGATTAATGATTTTTATATTTCATCATTGTTGGGGTTTAAAACATTTTTGGATTGAAGGAGTATATCTATTATTCTTTAAGGAATAAGGGATCATAAATGTAATCAATAATGTTTTATGGTAATTCAGGATGTTGCAGTGTTTAAAAAGAATACAAGATGAAGGTGTTCAAATGTTGTTACGCAGAAAAAAGGATCTTCATTGTGTTTACCTTCCTTAAAAATTTTGGACTGAAGTATTTTGGATAGTTCTAGTTTGGATTATTTTGGATTACCATAAAAGGACAACCCGGAGGTTGGACGGCAACCCGTCGCGTCCGGCAAGGCCGCGAGACTTGAACCCACAACCGAAGGGCGACAAGGGTGTATCACCTACCACTGACCCACGTGATGTCCTGGATTGAATAATGTTATTTTTTAATGGTTATATTAGTTTAATTATAAAATTCATTTTTTTGAACCCTATACGAATAGGATAAATATAATATTATTTTTGAGTTTTATTATCTTTTAGAGTGAAAGATGAGTTTGTGGTAGAACATAGTTAAAGGATGAGACTCTACTTTTCAAGTATATATTTTTCTTCTTCTCTTATTCTATGAAGAAATTAATTCTTATACTTTATTTAAGGAATCCTAAAACCAAAAATGTGTTATCCTAATACCCTATGTTTTGTTGAACCGATGGTATTTCAAATCATCATAGAATGTTAAATTTAAGGACAACAATTTTACACTTGTTTGTGATTGATGACCTCAATCACTACCTATAAATATTTACGTTTTTCCTCCAATTATATGTCTCTAATTTCCACCAATGTTCTCCTAATCGAGATCATAATATGGTGGTGACCCTTTCATTTCTCTTTTCCTCATATTAAGACTAAATTTTAGTAACCCAATTTCCGATGGGGGTTTTCCCACAAATATATTCTCTATTTTCAACCTTTTATTTTCGAATAACAATTTCAAATTGCGACAACACAATTTATTGAAGGAGGGGAGAATGTTACACCCCAAGATTTCATAGTGTGTTATTTCTTCAAAATAATTCAATAACATGCACTACACGCAACACCGAGTTCAACCGCACCATGACTTACCAAAAAAGCCATTAAAAAGAGGTTATAAATAGTATTAAATAAATTTTAAACTTTATATAATCCTTATAATTTTAGAATCCATATTATGAGTTTCTTAGACATAATGTAAGAACAAATTCATTTTCAGTATTTCACTTTTACCAACTTTTAATAGTGATCCCATTTTAAACACAATATTTTAAACTTTTTTAATAAATGGGGAAATAAAAATTTTAAAATGAAACATCCCAAGCTTCCACGGTACGATAGCGTGTGTTATACGCAACTTCGAGTTCTAAGACACACCACAACCAATCAAACTAGTTGTTATGAATAGTAATACCTACTTGTTGAAATTATATATATTTTATGTTTCAAAATGGACTTCATTTTTGGATTCAGAATATCGAATTTAGCCTAGGGTGAAATTTTGGAACCTTTCGGATAACACTTATATTTTGATGAATAGTGAAAATTACTAAATTTTAATTAAAGACAACTTTTTTAATCGAAATAATTTATATTGATAAATTATGAATTTTATTGGTTTTAATGTATATTTAGAATATATTTTAACCATTTAATATAATTTTGGTCATTGTACATAATTTTACAATTAAACCGGACATAAACAAGTGTCAATCTTTTTATAGTTATTATCTCTTAAAAACACGCTTTTTGTTTTAACAACGGGAATTAATTTTAAATTATTTTCTGCCACTTCTGTGTTTTGAATTTGGAAAAATGTATTCCATATTTGGAATCAGGATGTTTATATTGTGTAAATATATAACTTTTATTTTTAGACATTTTGAATAATTACTGCGGTAAATATTTTATTTACCATGGTTAAGGGTAAATCCGGTAAATAAGGGTAAAAAATAATATTATAATAATAATAAATTACCCTAAAACATGTCCTAACCTTATTGGTGGATAAATGTCCGACCATTGGAATCTTTGGGTCTATTTTGGGACCCCATGGAGCCACTTGTAGGTGATAGGGACACTTTATTTTAATTAAGTTAAAATAAGTACAAAAATGACATAACCATATATCTTTTAATAAAACAATTTTTACATAGGGTTATATATGTTGGATGTTAGACTATAAATATTAATTAGAAATATATAAAGCTTTCCTACATAATTATATTTTATTTATAATTTTTAGACATTAAATAATGTAATTTATTTATGACACAATGATGATGCAGTAATTACCAAATTAATTAAAAATTAGAATAATTGATATTATAAATACCCAAATAAATATAATTTGAGAATTTTTATGAATTAAACTAATTTTCAAGGATAATATGACATGTTAGTATTGCATTAATTAACTTTATTAGAAGTAATAATTCTGTTATGATTTTTACAAAAATCAATTATTGAATAGTGTCAAAATTGACATAAAAGTGTTTTTAAAACAAATATTATATTATTAATTGATATTAAATTCCTAAAAATATAAGGTTCGCCAAAAGACTTATATAATGATAGGTGTATCATTAATGGACCATTTGGAGGTCTCTTGGATGTATATAGTAAGTTTATTAACCATATAATATAAAAATACAAAGAGACATTGTAAAAGTGAAACTAATTAACTAAGAGTTAATACTTAAATATAAGGTTAATATAATGACCCAAACATGTATAAATTCTATTGGTTGAGTGTTTTTCGACCCATACCCACCTTAAAATTTAAATAATAAACTTTGGAGCCATTAGAAACCGAATATGAATTTATTATAAATTAATATTTCTAGCTTTTCCAAAGGTGCCCCTCACCCCTCTTATAAAAGGGCACTCCCCCTTCTCATTACTTCACACTTTCAAAGCCTTTTGTTTCGGACAAACCGTACCCAAATACTCTCTCAACTTCCCTAACTATATCCTAGAGGCCTTATTTTGATCATAAATCCAACCTATGGAGCCCTTTTGATCAAATCAAAAGGAAGAACCCGAAGAAGAGGTAATGATTTCACCACCCTTTTTCAAATTCCTTTCTTCTTCCACTTCCTCTTCCTTTGTTGTTACCATTATAAAACAATATCTCCATTATCATATATATAATGTGATTTTATTATAAATATGGTACAACCATATTCACTATTCTATCCATCCTTTGAATAACATGTCACCATACGTGCATACGTACGGTTTACCGTCTCCACGTCGTGGTGTAATTGTTATTCAATAAATTATTATTTGGATGGGTATAATAATGATGTGTAACTCATGTAAATAATAAATATAACATGATAATTATTATTTATATATGATATACCATCCAATTATATATTATTTTAATATCAAAAGAATGACATTATCACTCGTGCGTACGTACGGACTACCGTCTCCACGAACGCGATGAGATTCATTCTCCATCGTATCCATTCAAGTATAATTCCCAATTGATGATTAATAATAGTATCTAAGGAAATGATATCATTATGGATATGATTAATATACAATCTATCCATTACAAACATGGCTTATGTAACAAAACATATAAAAGAAAACGAGTAAGTTAACACCTGAAACAACGATAATACTAAGATATTATTAACAAATCAATGTTAAATGATCATATATGATATCATATTAATTTATATGATTCTTTTATAATTTAATAACAATTATTTCACCATTATACATTAGTTTAACCTACCCCCAACCAAGGAAAAGTACAAAGTAAGGGGTTTCTTATCTCACTTTTAATTCCGTGAGAATTCCATTGTTCACCACTTATTTATTGCATGTGGTGTGTGTACTGCCCATGATTGTATTAATTGTGTAATATAATTTAATTTATGGATATTTAAATCATAATTTTATTATCCTTCCTTCATGGGTGCATGTTTCATAAGTTACCAAATCGATAAGGGAATTTAAAATTTCAATTTCCACTCATTTGGCTTTACTCATACTTCATTGATTATTTTACTCCAAGATTATGTGTGGAATCACTATTCATTTGATTATGTCATAATTTCCACTCCCATTTTTGTGGATATAATTTTTATACACATAATCACTCCATTGATAAATTCTCAAGTCATCGGTATGAACTTGATAAGAGTAATTTTTACTCAATCTCGATTTGTTGAGATAAACATCCAATTCATTAGTGTTGTTTTTACAAGATTATGTGTGAATGTCCTTTGATTGTTTTACACTGAATATCCAATAATATTTAGTGTATTATTATTTGTCACACATGAATATGTTGTTTATTTATCCTTAACCTAAGGGTATGACCTTTATGAGAGATTTTATCTCAATTTACATTCCATTGAGACTTCTTTGTTGATATACACCAAATCACTTTTATGTGGTGTATATAATGTACTTTGACATAGTATATCATGAATACCTTTATTATCATGAAATTACAATGTTTTTATTACCTCAATTATTTTTATTCAAGTGTCTCTCTCTTGGTTAGAAACTGTAACTAAAATACCATTTTTAAATGTTTTAAAGACTTACTCTTCTAAATCTTGCTCATTAATGTCCATGTTTTAAAAAATGGTTTTAAGGATTTATTTATATGGACATTAAAGTTTTAAAATTAAAACTCCTTTTAAAAGTTTCAAAGTGGTATGGGACACTTTGATTCAAAAATCTATTTTTAAATGGCTTCTTGAAAAATAGTGTGACTTTTAAATGATTTCAAGAAAAAGGGGGTTATTTCTCTCAAATAGTTTTGATGATTATTTTAATCTATGTCAATATACTTCATTATTTTCGATTGAGGTGAATATGATACAATACAATCTTCCATATTGTATCGAATGAGTTATGTTTGACTGTGGATGTGCTATTTTTATACCATTCATGGTTTGTGGATAAAGTATTGACATTTAGTATGCTAGTTTTAATACAAATGTTTATGTTATGTTTAAAAATTTTCATATGAGGAATGCATTGGACTTAGTAAGTGACGGGTGGATCCCGCTATAGCTCCTCGATGCATCAGTAGGTCTCAAGAGACAAACTAGTGTCTTGGCATAAGGCCTTGGAAAAATCTTATTTGTAGTCTTCGCACGAGGCCTTGGCTATGTGGTTATGATAGTCTGGCATTATGCATTCCATCATTATGAAAGTGGTTATTGATATTGCATGTGATTGTTCGACTAGTAGAATATACATGTGAATAATTAAATACCATTATTTCATTTTATCTTTTCCATATTATGCTGAAGTTCAAGTTTAAAAGGCTTTTGTTTTAGTTATAAATTTCTTTATGTGTTTATGCTTCTCTATGAAAGCTTATGCTATATTGTTATCCTTACTGAGCATCTGAGCTCACCCCTTTCAATGTTTTATTTTTCCCAGGATATGAAGAAGTAATTTATGAATGACCTGCAGGAATAGTATGTGGGGATATGAGTGTGGAATATGGAGACTATGTTGTTGTAGTATTTTTTTACTTTATGATGTAATGTAAAACTTTATGAATATATCTAGTGTTTCCAAGGCTACTAAACAAATCGGTCCTTCGATATTTGATCTTTATTGTGATCATGCCAATGTTATGCAATAATGTACCGACTCTAGGTAACTGGGTTTGGGGTGTTACACACTAGGTCATATTAACCTTAAACAAACATGTGATGTGCCTGCAAGTCACACTCACAAACGTCAAGGAATTAGACAAGGAAACCAAAACCTAACCAACCAACATGTCAAAACAACCATGTCTTGAGAAAGTACTCTTGAGCATTAATATGAACTTGTTTCTTTAACATTCAGATCAATCCTCTCTAGAGATGTCCCTGGACTGTTCACAATAGCAGAAGGATCAATGATTTAACCAAACTCAACCAGTTTGTTACATAATTTAGAACTCGATGGGAACCATGGATATGAACGCATACTACCCAGAGGTTTTAGAAATAAATGGCACATACTTGATGTCACCAATAGGTTATCTTAACAATGCATTTAAGAATACAATGGCCTCTTTTAAAAACTAGCTCAAATCATTATATCTCATACATCTATAAAAATGAATAACGATTTTTCAAGTCACCCCTGGAAAAAGAAACGGGTTCAAGAGACCTAAGAATCGGATGACCATGCCCAAGGTATGTCTAAACCACTAAAACCAAGAATTTCTCGATGCTCAAGCTTGTAATAAGATTCATGGATTAACATGACCACCCATACAAACAAGTGTTTCATTAAAGGTAAGAGGGGTTCTACTAGAGAAAAAGAAACCCAAATTACGCCCAATATCAGAAAAATAACCGCATTTAAATAGGATTTTATACTCTAAGGGAACTGCATACCATGGACTATCCCCTTACAAGAGTAGAATGCATCGACCCATAACGAGGTCACAAATAACAAAATTCAGTAGGATCAAAGGCCGATCATCAATCCATTGATAAAAAGAAGGAAGCCTATGAAAAACACACACACTTAAATTCCATGGAAGCATAATGGATAAACTCAAACATCCCAAATATGAGGGTTCTAAATAGAGGATACCACCTAGTTTTCCAATTCTGATCCCTTTATATTTAGTCACAATTAAATTTCATAAAATCTAAAAGATTTAATTTAAAACAACAAGTAATATCTTAAAAAACACTGGGCAATTTAATTTAACAAAAATCTCAAAGTAAAACCTATGAGTTTCATTATACATCCCTTTTAAACATTTTACATTAATTAGAATTCAAACATAATTAGGAAATTTACCAAAATAAATTCTCTTTTAAGTTATTAAGATAAGGCATCTTACAATGTTCGCATAATCCAACTGAGGTTCATTATCATGCAACGTAATAAAAGTTTCTTATTAATTAAAATTATTACCACCCATATAGGGTTAATTCATATGGAATGTGCCCCAAATGACCTACTTGGGTCCATTTGAACATTTCATAAAGCAGGAAATTAATTTTGAAATAAATGTAAAACCCCTTACATTTACAAATGCTTCATATATAATACATGATCATATATCATATTTCAGTGATATTGGAATCCACCTACCAATCGATAAAGTTATCATATACATTATAGTTTTAATATGGTTCCCATTTAATTTTAACCTATCCATTTATACTGTGTAATCAATATCATCAAAACAAAACTACCATTTCATTACAATAAGAAAACACAGAGCAGATAAACATGCTATAGGCACAAAATCATGGCATAGAATTCAAGGCATAAAATCATATCAACATGAAACCTATAAATGAAGCTACATGGAATGGCACATGAAGGTCCTGTTAATTTATATGTGCCTATTATGATGCATGTACTTGTTCTTCCTTACCATACCAGGCTAGGGGTAAATTACCATAAATTTTCTAAATCCATAAGCAAAAGATAATACCACAATCAATCAAGGTGAAATCAAATCAATTGTAATAGAAAATAGAATGAATAACAATCCCAACCATGTTCACTTGGTTATTTCACCATACATGGGGTGATCAATCCCAGACATGACTATTTACTAAGAGTCGAATCATTCCTAGACTTATGTCTACCATCCCAAAATAATAAGACAGAGGAAAAAAGTTACCTTAGATACCACTTTGTGACATCTCAACCTAACTGACCTCTAATATGATAGTTGGACCGGTGGTCCACATAACCACAAGTGAATCTCCCTAAATTACAGAGGTTGTAGTCTTACAGTGAGGTCGTAGGGTTTTTTTGTGTAGATAGTATACCCTCAAAAGTAAAAAAAAGTGGAAGGGTAAATGTAATAACTGAATAAAAAAATAGTCAATACCAATTCCATATAATGATGCATGTAATGTCATCTTTTAGTACAAGATAAAAATAGTAAAATATAAAATAATAGAATAAAAACCCGATGGAAACTCCTTGAGAATCCTGAGTACGAACGTAATCATGTACACTCTAGCTTCCATGTACATAGAATAGCACAGGTAATGAATCCAAGGACCTATGAGCAAGAAGATCTACTCAAGTGCCAAATGTCTCCTGAGTAGGGTGTGAGATATAAATCTCAAAAGGCCAATACCCATAGTGTCGAGTCCCAACCATATTATGCAATAATCAAATGAAAAGTGTTCAAATATGTATCAATGCAGAGAAAAAAAACAAATTAAATAATAAAAACTGGGTATGGGTTCCCAAACAGACACCCTTACCTTATCACCTAATTTTTCCTAGGACAGATGTCTGAATAGGGTATTTGTGAAATCATTAAGATATATAAAAGTGTCCAAGTGTTCAAGGATACCCATGAAGAGGTATAAGACCAATATTTTGCTTCGCCTTAAGGAATAATTCATAATCCATCAATCAAAATTTCTAGTAAATCAAGGAGAATCACCTCGAGTTCATATGAAAGCTCATAGTAATATTAAAGGATATGTATCTTATATGAATAGGAAATCCAATCAAACAATCCATAAAAACCCTAGGTGGATTCCGATTCTCTTCCAAGGTGATCTAAGAGATTCCCCAGTATCATAGTGGGAACATCAAATAATCCAATCCCACTGAGTCTATCCAAAGTGATCCATAAGGAGACCCCTGTATCATTATGAGGCATGATAGATTTTGAGTTCATTCTAGGTATCTCACATAAGGGACCAATTATCACTCAAGGCATAGAGTATCCATATTTATAAATGGTCTATCCAAATTTTCTCACCTAGGGGATGTTTATCACTTAGAAGTACTATAAACTGCATGGGAATCCCTTTCCTAGAAAACAAAAGCATCACCCCTGGTGCGTCATGGTATAACCACCTTAGCACGGGATTCCATCAATGAATCATTAATAAATAACCCATGTTTTCTCCATATCTATTTCAAAATATCTATATCAATAAATCCATATATCTCATGGTAATGCATTTATAATATTTCATACCACTAAATAAACATCTCATGCCATCAAGGGAATGGAAAGATCCCAAGCTACCAATCTATCCAAAGGACCCAATTCAAGCCATCAAAATAAAATAAGGAATTTTTTATAAAAGAAAGCATGTAACAATTACATGAAATTATAATCATTTTAATATCTCAAGATAACAAGCTTAGAATATAGTTCAATCCATTAAATAGGGCATAAGCATTAGGAACATGCATAATAAATAAAATATAAACAAAAACACATGGCATCAATATTCCTCTAACGATAGGTCATCAATGAAATTAAATAAAACAATCTAACAACATTATACTATCATATCATTAAATAAATGGTATTATTGTACTCTACTCTATTTTGAAACATTATAATTGACATAAGTCATTTTATAATGCATAAATAAAAGGCATGGTTTAATTATCCTATATGATTCAAGACCATTTGATTCATCCATTTAAAAGAGGAAACTGTCATATTCAATCTATTTCATTTAATTTAACCAAGTCAATCATTAAGATATGTAAAATCCATTTATAATTCACAATAACACTTAGAAGTTAGCATTAGAAAAAGGGAAATTCCTTACATGGTCAATTCCCATTTATAAGGAAATATAGATCCATTAAGGCATCATATTTTATTAAGACATGTCAGTGAGATCATATTGATACATATATCCATTAGAAAGTGTCATGGTCGATACATTAAAGAGGGATGCTATAATATATCTTAGTCCACCCTAAACCACCCATTAACCAATTCATTCACTTTCCCTAAACATGGAAAATTCATTTGTAGGACCCAAATGGTCAAACAAAAAGTGTCATGGTCATGTCATATGAATACTCAGGCAATTCCATTTGAACTAATCAGGCATAAGCATACTTGGGAAATGTAATTTAAACTAATCGAACATGAAAATTACTTTTATACAAATCAAAGGGGGAAAATATATCCTACCACAAAACAAGAACCAATAAGAGGCATATTAAAAAATCAAACCAAATATAATTATGATATAAATAAATATCACTTATTTTTTGTTTATAGGCCATAAAACCTCTGTTGGATTTCAAAAAAAATCATTTATCATATTTAACATTTCATTCAACTAATCAAAGGAATCATTTAATCGAAAAACTAACTCTATTAATTAAAATATAATAAAGGTGTGATAAGTAATTAATTGACATGTTCTTAAAACAAAAGGTCATGGAAATGGATCCAAACTCAAAAAGGAGAACAAAATAGACACTCAAAACTTGATATTTCCAATCACAAGCACTCAACTCTACTTCTAACCCCTTCGATCATATGTACCTATTCATATATATATAAGGATACATCGCCCCTACGCCCATATTTTCATGTCCATGAATATGTGCAAGGGGATCCATACACATATCCTTATATGCATACACCCATATCCACTCACATGCATATTCATTTTAATATTATATATAATCACACCAAGTACCATATATATATTCACTACCATGGATGAATATACATACAACGAGGGAACATACAAATAAATATGCATACCGATGAACACACGGTGAGTCACCTTTAATAATAGTAACTCGAACCTGCATCAAGGGCTACCCACCACCCTACAAAAAAATTAAGAAATAAAAAACAATGTTGTAAGGTTAAACACACAAAATAAAAAATACATGGTACTCAAAAACATTTAAAGTCCCTAAATTAAATAGGGAAAGATGTGGTAGTGGGTTAAAACCTAACCTTAGAGCGATGATGGAAAGATGAAACAAACCAATCTTATTTTCCTTTGGAAGTGGATGTTGGTATATGTAAGAATAGTTCCTAATAAGCCTTCCAAATTCCCTAGAATCGAAAGAAACATAAAAACTGGATTAACCCTTGACTTAGGGTTTTGGTAGAACGAAATAGGCCTTTGGGGAGACCAAAAATCGACAAATAAAGGTAAGAAAATAGAATAGAATGTATTAACATATATATTCAGACAAGAATCATCAAGAAACTAGGTTTAAATAGTGTGTAGAGAGGGATCCTGAGAGGGAGGTGTGCACACAGTCAACAGGGCTAGGGAATGGGTGCCACATTGGTCTGGAGGGGAGAAGGGGATAACCCCTTAGTTTTTTCTTAAAACCTAATTCAATAATAATAATAATAATAATAATATAAAGATTAATATTAATATTATTATTAAGTTAGTTTTTTTATAATTTTTATTTATTTCTGTAAAAGAAAACACACTGTAGCATTTCGACTCTCTGAAAATACATTTCGATGCTCGTTTCTAAAAACGGGTGAGGTAGTAACTGAAAAAAAAATTATTTATTTTGTTTGTCTTCTTTAAATGAATGGGATGTTATAGGTATATAATATGGGAATATAAAACTAGTAAATTAAAGGAATACTAAGAAAATAACATGATTTCTAGTGATAATAAGTCATTTAATAGTATGCTAGTGTCAGGTCAGCCCATTAGCTACCATAACATAATAAGCACCTATCCATAATCTCTAGTAGGGATTCACTAACATGAAATGTGCTTAAGTATATAAAATGATGCACAAAAGGTAGCCATAGTGAAATATTTTCAAAAATAATTAAGTAAACCATGCAAAAAACATTTAAAACATTTCCATAACAAAATCACTACCTCTTCCATTCTTCAAAAATCATTTTAGAGTTTAAACTATTTTAATGAATTTTATAATACACATGCTTTGTATAGAACTGTATTAAAGGAAAATCAACTTTTTAAATAAATATTACATTCATTAAAGATTAATTTAAACAAAATAAACCTCATATATTTTAAATCAATGATTTTCATAAGCCAAACCAAAATAAAACACAAGAGAACAAGCTAATACATGAGAAATAACCATTATATAGTGTCCCAACCATTAAAAGAGATGAAAAATTCCTACATTTGAAAATAATGATCTGAAATAAGTATATAGGGTCATCATAAGCCTAGATCCTTTAGAAACTTTATAAATTTCCCATAAAAACCTCCAGATCTAGAAATCATAGCCCATTAGTGTTTTAAATAATCAAGGGGAAGAGAGATCCAAAGAGGATCTAGAGAAAGCAGAAGTAATTGATAGGATATATGAACTTACATTGAATAAATCCTCCAAAATAAATGGATAATTTACAACAGAACAAGGAGAGAACCACAAAAATTTTCAACAAAAGACAGGATCAATATAATATCATATTCTGAGTTGATTAGAGTTAAAAATAATCAAGGGTATCAAAGTAATTTTATAATTTTAAGAAACCTACATGGGTTCCAGGGTTAGGCCACATTGTTAGATAAACCACAAACTAACCAATGGTATCTACTTTTCTATGAATGTAATTCCCTGACCCTAGTTACCCAGAGTCGGTGCATTATTACATAACATTGGCATGATCACAAGAAAAATCAAATCCTGAAAGACCGATTAGTTTAGTAGCCTTGGAAACACTAGATAAATTCATAAAGTTTTACATTACATCATAAAAATGAAAACTACAACAACATAGTCTCCATAGTCCACACTCTTATCCCCTCATACTATCCCTGCAGGTCATTCGTAATTTACTTCTTCACATCCTGGGAAAAATAAAACATAGAAAAGGGGTGAGATCAAATGCCCAGTAAGGATAAAAATATAGCAGAAACTTTCATAGATAAGAATAGACATTTAAGGGAATGTATAAATAAAATGAAAGACTTTTAAACTTGACCTTCAACATAGCATGGAAAAAATAAAATGAAATAATTTCTATTTACTTATTCACATGGGTATTCTACTAATTGAATAATCACACGCAATATCAATAACCACTTTCATAATGATGGAATGCATAATGCCAGACTATCATAACCACATAGCCAAGGCTTCGTTCTGAGACTAAAAATAAGATTTTTTCAAGTCCTTGTGCCAAGACACTAGTTTTTCTCATGAGACCTACTGATGCATGTAGAAGCTATAGTGGGCTCCACCCGTCACATATTAAGTCCAATGCATTCCCATATGAAAATGTTCAAACATAACATAAACGTTCATATTAAAACTAGCATACTAAATGTAAATACTTCATATATAAACCATGAATTGTATAAAAATAACACATCCACAATAAAACATATCACAAAACCTTCAATACAATATAGAAGTTTTGTATCATAATAAATCAACTTCAAATAAGCCTAAAATCCATCAAAGGATGTTGACATAGATGAAATCAAAACTCTTTTTAGAGAAATATCTATTTCTATTTTGAAATCATTTAGGAGTCATATATTTATAAAATAGAACTTTTTATTTGAAAATATTATTATATGATTGTAAGGGAAGATTCAACGATTTTATAATGGCAGAAAATAGGCGCACCCGCCATATAAGTTAAAAAAACATTCTTACCTTAGTTCTGTTGAAAAGGTTAGAAAGCACCTTTTTGGAAAACGACGGAAAGATTCCTCTATAAACCTCTTATAAAAAGTCAAACAAGGGAATAAATGACTTTAACCCATATTATTGTAAATAGTAAAAATGTTTTCAAATACATTTTGATGAAACATGGATGTGGATGATAAATAAATCCCAGAAGATTATTACGTATAAACAACCTTGGATAATGAAGAGATTGATAAATAAACCCTTACCTTATACTTTTCCTTGGTTGGGGTAGGTTAACCTCCTATATAATGGTGAAATAATTGTTATTAAATTATACAAGAATCATATACATTAATATGATATCATATATGATCTTTTAACATTGATTTATTAATAATATCTTAGTATTATCATTGTTTCTGGTGTTAACTTACTCATTTTCTTTTATATGTTTTGTTACGTAAGACATTTTTTTCATGGATAGGTTGTATCTTAATCATATCCAGAATGATATCAAGTCCTTAGATACTATTATTAATCATAAAATGAGAATTATACTTGAATGGATATGATGGGGAATGAATCACATCGCATTCGTGGAGACGATAGTCCGTACGTACGCACGAGCGACAATATCATTCTTTTGATATTAAAATAATATTTAATTGGATGGTATATCATATATAAATAATCATTATCATGTTATATTTATTATTTACATGAATTGCACATAATTATTATAACCATAAAAATAATAATGTTTTGAAAAACAATTACACCATGACGTGGAGACGGTAAGCCGTACGTACTCACGTATGGTGACATGTCATTCAAAGGATGGATAGAATACTGAAATATGGTTGTACCATGTTTAAAATAACATCAAAGTATATATAATTTACTGGAGTTATTATTTTATAATGATAATAACATAGATATAATAAGTGGAAGAAGAAAGGAACTTGAAAAGGGGTGGTGAAATCATTACCTCTTCTTCAGGTTCTTCCTTTTGATTTGATCAAAATGGCTCCTTAGGTTGGATTTCTGATCAAACTAATTCCTATAGGTTGTATTGAGGGAATTTGAGAGAGTATTTGGGCGGGTTTTGTCCGAACCAAAAGTCTTTGAAGGTGTGAAGTAATGAGAAGTGGGAGTTCCCTTTTATAAGAGGGGTGAGGGGCACATTTGGAAAAGCTAGAAATATTATTTTATAATAAATTCATATTCGGTTTATTATGGCTCCAAAGTGGATTATTTAAATTTTAAGATGGGGATGGGTCTAAAACCACTCAACCAATAGAATTTAGATATTCTTGGGTAATTATATTAACCTTATCTTTTAGTTTTAACTCTTAGTTAATTAGTTTGACACATACCATGTCACTTTGTATTTTTATATTATATTGCTTATAAACTTACTATATACATCCAAGCGACCCCAAGTAGTAGATTAATGATACACCTATCATGATATAAGTATATTGGATGAACCTTAGATTTTTATGAATTTAATATCAATTAATAATATAATATTTGTTTTAAAAAATCTTTTATGTCAATTTTGACACTATTCGATAATTTATTTTTTTTTAAATCATAACAAAATGATTACTTAGAAAAAAGTTAATTAAATAAATAATAACATGTCATATTATCCTATAAACTTATTTTTATTTATAAAAAGTCTCAAATTACATTTATCTGGGTATTTATAATATCAATTATTCTAATTTTTCATTAATTAAGTAATTACTTTATCACCATTGTGTCATAAATAAATTAAATTATATAATGTAGAAAAATTATAGATAAAATACCATTATGTAGGATATCTTCTTAGATTTATAATTAATATTTATAGTCAAAAATAAAACACATATGACCCTATTTAATTTTTTTTTGGTAAAATATATATTCTTATGTTATTTTTGTATTTATTTTAACTTAATTAAAATAAAGTGTCCCTATCACTTACAAGTGGCTCCATGGAGTCCCAAAATATACCCAAAGATGCCCATGGTCAAAAATGTATCCACCGATAAGGTTAGGACGCGTTTTAGAGTAATTTATTATTATTATTATTATATTTTTTAACCCTTATTTACCAGATTTACCTTTTAACCATGGTAAATAAAATATTTACCGAATTAATTATTCAAAATGTATAAAAATAAAAGCGACCTATTTACAGAATTTGGACATCCTGATTCCAAATATCGAATCCATTTTTCCAAATTCAAAACACATAATTGGCAGAAGTTAATTTGAAATTAATTCTCGTTGTCAAAACAAAAAGCGTGTTTTTAAGATATAATAACTATCAAAAGATTGATACTTCTTTATGTTCGGTTTAATTGGGAAATTATGTCCAATGACAAACATTGTATTAAATGGTAAATATATATTCTAAATATACTTTAAAACCACTCAAATTCATAATTTATCACTATTAATTATTTTGATTAAAATTGAGTAATTTTCACCATTCATCAAAATATTAAAGTTATCTGAAAAGTACCAAAATTTCACCTTAGGCTAAATTAAATATTCCGAATCCAAAAATGAAGTCCATTTTGAGAGATAAAATTTATAAAATTTTAAAAAGTAGTTATTACTATTCATAATGGCTAGTTTGATTGGTTGTGGTGTGTGTTAGAATTCGATGTTGCGTACCACACACGATATTGCATTATTCAAAGAGAAGTGTACCATAGAATCTTGGGGTGTTACAATGAAAACTATAGCTCTTATTTACCTTAGAATAGAAACGTAGATATACAAACCATTTTTAATTCATCCAACAACCTTTGGACCCAAACACTTTCATCTAAATATTTTAACTAGAGACTTGTATGGTTTGTGAAACCATGACCAAATTTAAAAAAAATCGACACTATAACCAATATATCCATTTCACATAATTACCGAACAATTAATAGTAACCATGAATAGATCATGAACTTGGTCTGTTTCTCCAAAATTTATAGATTTTATATCCTTAACCCCCCAAATCCATTACAACCTTGAAAGAGATAAACTAAGGTAAAAATTAAAATAGATCTATGAATTTGAGGGAATCAAAAGAATCATGGGAAGGTTGTTTTTGATATATATAGTTTGGAAGGAGTGGTTTACCAATGTTGGAATCTCATTAATAATATAATAAAAAAAAAGAAGTAGACTATATATAATGGGAGGAGTTCAATAAACTACTATTTATCAAAAACATTCCTCAAAATATTCTCTTTAAAATGGTGTAATAATTCCTAGAGTTAAAAAAAGAAGATTTAATTCATTGGAATCTATCTATAAAACATCATAAGACTCATTATGTATTATTATTTTTATATATCTTTCTCTGTAAGCAAGATTGGTTGTTTCTTTAGTGGATAAAAAACAAGTCTTTATAGTGTATTATCCTTGAGATTAATAGTAATCTATGAAGATATTTTTTATGTTTGAAAGTTTTATATATGTAAACATAGGTCTGTCATTATTCTTGGGACCCAAAAAATATCTATTATCATGAAATATCTTATAATAATCCACACGAGTGAAAGAAACCCACCCACTTACATGTTTAAAATGTGGGATAAAAACCCCACTTAATTGTATAAATGTATCAATAAAGTGTTTTAAGGGTGGTAATCCTAGACACCATGCTCACAACTACTAGATAAATGAAATAAGGAAAAATAAAACCATATAGAAGAAGAAGGTCACAATCGATGCACAATCTACACTTAAATGCTTCAAATTCCTAGTGTCTGGGTGTTATTCAAATCAATGCCTTAACCCTGGATATAATGTAGAGGATTGTCCAAAAAAATCTCAAAATATAGGGAGTAAAAGGTTATTATATTATGTCACTATAATAGATGTGGATCATGATAAAAATGTAGTGAAAGTTACATTAATTCTCTACTTTATAACTACAAAATTATATATTTGAATCTAGTTCATAAAACTCATTAATATCACACAAGTTTTCAAAGAATATTTATTTTACACCCCAATAATTAGATATTTAACTATTAGTAAAAACCATTAGGGGCATGATGATGGAATATAAGATATATAAGCAACATCCTAACCCTCACCATTGGAATGGTAATAGCAGAGGTGCCACTAACCATACGTGATGTCCCCAATACACTAAATGTTTGAAATAAATTCAAAGGGATTACTAAATTTTTAGGGGTATATTTTACCTTCAAATAACTATAACCTATTATTACTATATTTAGACAACCAAACCAAACCACACTATATGATAGAAAATGTTCAAATAATACATATACAATTAAATACTAACAAAACAACAATATCAAAGTAATAGAAAAAATATAGAACATGGTGATCCATGAAAATAAAAGAAAATCCTGACATAGTACCACTAATGTGGCATCACCCCAAACACTCTATGAGAGAAATCCAAGATCCATCCACCATCATGGGAATGTAAAATCATGATTCTTTCTTCTTGAAATAAGATACTTTTACATTACATGTATCATGAAGATACATATTTTAATACACACCAAAGTACATATATAAGTAGTGAGTAATCATAAAAAGTAGGATTTATCCAAGAGACTTCCCAAATTACACCACTAAGACAATAACAAATTATCTCACTGATCAAAATAATTTTTTTAAATAGAGTAATATTGAAGAAGTTTTCCAATTTTAGAAAATTAAAATCAAAATTTGAAAAAAAACCATTAATTACACATGGAAATAAAAACTAATACATGATTAATTACATAAACATGGATTTCATGTTAGATTCTCATAATAATTAGTGGTTATTAATCAATACACTAAGCCATCACTAGGTGCCCATTCTCTAGGTGCCTCTAGTTTGGTATCACACACCTTCAATGGACACATCCAATGAAAATGAACAAAAAAATTATACATATCCCAATATCTCACTTCCATTTATTTCAAAATAGAATAGTTCTTCCATTGAAAATTTTTAATTAAAAATCCTAGATAGGATAAGTCATAAATTAAATGGGTTTTATAAAAACCTATCAAATTCCAATGTTTTCCCCAATCATAAAAAATTATTATCCTTAAATAAATCATCCCACATTTACTTTAAAAATACTATAAAAAATTAATACAAACTAAGAATTCATGTTATATAAAAAGTGGAGAAAATATACATTCCACCTTCCTTGTTATAGATATCAAGGAAACTGAAGAATCCAGATTTGATCTAGTCAAACCATGCTCCATTTTTTTCCTTCAGTAAATCCCAATAAAAATTGTTAAAACATGACTGATCCAATAGATTTGAGCATGTAAACCTTGATCTAGGGACCTTTTCCCTGGAAAATGAGGTGATTGAGAAGTAATAGTGAAATTAAGAGAGCATAATGCTCTTACCTTCAATATTCTTGATCCAACACACATTAATCCATTAAAATTGGGTCCATAGGGACAGGAAGTTCCAAAATAGCCCAATTAAGACCTTTTTTCCAATAGACTAGTCCAACTTGAGAAAAATTAGTGTTTTTTAGAACATATTGGATTGAAAATAAAAATTTCATATATTTTTAATGTACATCCCCCAAAATAGAAAACCATGAACCAAACATATGAGTGATATTGAACAATACCCATGGGGTCGCATAGTTGTTCCACTTTGAAAAACAGTGCACCAACCATGAAAATTTCCTATACTAAAAAATTGTTCAGATCCCATGGTTTTTTACATTGTTTGGAAAAACCATGAACCAACCATGAACCTACATAGTAACTCTTAGATTCCCTTATATGATTTTCTATAGAATCAGTAAGGTTTCCCCTAACCATTCTGAAACTGTGCTACCTTAAAAATGTTTCTAAAACACACCAAAACCAACCAAAATCTATTATAACTCTATCTAAAAAATATATTACATCTAAATTCATAATGAATAAGTGAAGTACCTCAAACTGGAGGTGTTATATTCTCTTCACCATTAGGTTTTCCATCCCAAAAATACTAGTGATTAGAAATTGTTTGGAAGAGTTATAGACATTTATCCAATATTTCTTTCTGAAATTCCCATGAATTGTATTGAATTTGACCATGTTTCCATAAAACTCTAACTAATTGAACATGTATTTCAGGAAAAAAAATCTTTTCCATTTAATATATAGATAAACACATTAATAAATGTAGAAACTACTTAAAGATCAAAATTATCCCATTTAATTGTATGGTTAGGATCTAGTTATAATTCCAATGTTGAGATATATAAAAGAAATTAAGAACCAAAAATAACCATGTTAGTAAATAAAAATGGAAAAAATAATCAAATATTTATTAATGCATCTCAAAATTTCTAGCATTTCTTGTAAAAAAATTTCCCTTCTTAACCAATAGATGATGTCCCAACATTAGAGAGACTTTTAGGAACACATTATCTACAATAATGAAAGATAAGGGTCATCAATGATTATTCATGTAATATTTCTAGAATATTTGTAATAAAACTGCCATTTTTTTTAAAATCTGATTTTCCATAGTCATCTCATTAATAAGGCTCGACCCCAATAGTTATATTCTTCTAGCCTCTACCAAAAAAATAGAGAGTGAAAATTATAGCCATAAAATAAATCATACATTGACATATGATTATTTTCATGATAATTATTGTTACATGAAAACTCTACTAAGGAAAAATTACCTTACCATGATATATTTAAATCCATAATAAAATATCGAATCATGTCTTTCAATTTTTAAATTTTTCATTCCAATTTCCCATCAATTTGAGGATGACATGCTATAAATAAATTCAAATGGGTAGACCAAATATTCAAAAAAGACCACCAAAACTGAGACATAAAACAATTGCCTCCATCAGATATGATATAAAATGGTATTTTATATAATTTTATCACTCCTTAAATGTATATATTTTCCAATTTATCTACTGTATTAGATTTACTAATCAAAATAAAGTGGGTTTCCTTTATGAGTCAGTATATAATCACCTAGATTGAATCTTGTTTTCAAATAATAATTGGTAACACCATGGAAAATTGATTTATTTTTTCTCTTATTTCCATATGAGTAAAGGTAATGTTTTATATATTCTATTAGGTCAATAATTCAAATCCTTAACCTACAACCAAGTTTGTAATTTCACAACTTAATTAACCAAAATTCATTTTATACAAAACTATAAATATATTTTCCTTAGTAACATGTACATAATTTGGATTCATGGATCAATCACCCACTTAGAATTATGATAATAAAATGAATATATTATTCACTTGTGTGAGGAACAACTATTTAATTATGAAGAAGCTACATGGATTTCACATATTGTTCTCATCCATCAACAATCCCCCTCCACTATGTTTTGACATAATGGTAAGTAAATAAATATATAAACATTGAGTATCCTTTACTTGTTATACCAAATTAGGTAATAGTATCACAAGAAAGAAGATCAATACCTCACTGTGGTCAGTTCAATACAATTTCATTTTAGCAATAATACTTATCAGTTGGAATCGATCATGTCCTTCTTTGGTTAATTTATTATACAAATTTTGGCTTAAAGAATTAGTTATAGAAATTCCTTTACCCATTTTATGGACCAATTAAAATTTTAACATCTATGGATCTTACATCTATCGTCTATGTCTCAAGTTCAACTAAATTTAATAAAATATGTGTTTCAATAGTCTAGGACTTTTGGACTTCGTGAACTTCTCTCCAAAGAGATAATGATTCAATGTCTTCAAATCATAAACCACCAAACCCAATTATATATCAGGGGTTATATATTTCATTTCATGATGTCATGACTATCATGATATATAATCTAAAACATGATACCTTACATGAGAACGCAACCATGTTCATAACTATAGGCATAAAAAAGACTACATAACCATTAACAAGTTAGGGAAATAAAATAATTTGTGTAGATGTGGGATTATCCTTATTCTCTAAAAAAAGATTGTTAACAATCATCACTCCATTGGAATGGTGTTCCATTTCTCATGAGTGTTGTCATTGGAGATGAAAGATGTGAGAAGTCCCAAGACAAGTGATGATAGTATCTTGTAAAAAACTAGAAATGTGTGTATCTCAAAGTTATTCTTTAGTGGTTTCAAATAGATGACAATTTATCTCTTTTTAGGATCTACAAATATGCAGTTATTAGAAATGAAATGGAAATGTATGTGAAATTATTCTATCTAGAAATCACATTTTGGGAATTTTTAATAATTTATGTGTTCTGAAAAATTTAACAATATGATCTCTAAATGTAATTTACCGTGATTTTTTGTTCGAGAATACACCAAAATGTTATCCAAAAATACATCAAAGAATGTCTTGAGTTATCATTGAAAGTCATGCTTCCTAAATTTCATGAAAATAGATAGTTCATTTGTTTGACTAGAGGGAATGGAAAACTATTCATAATGGACATAATGAATCCTAAAATCTATCTCTGAAAATTTATAATTTCTATATAGTGGTTTTTAATACCTAGAACCTATATCAATTTTAGAGAAATATTCTTTCAATTGGTAAATTATATCACTAACTTGTGTAATATGATATCTAGTCATTTACATAACTTGGTTTGGTTTCAAACAATCAATACATATTCATAATGAATAGTATACCTTCCCTATCAAAATAACTACAGGATCCCAAGGATATATTATTGGTCATATAAACCCTTTACTTTATAATTATTCCAGTAAGACCTTCAATTACTTTAATTACATTAGTTCCATTCTATATGATTAAAGTGAAATAGTATTTCTTTTACAGAAGAAGAATAATAAAAAATTAAATTTCTCTATCCTATCGATATCCAATGAAATTTTGAGGGAAAACATCGGGATACGGATCCAAAATGGAAGGAAAAGGTCTCATATAAATTATTTCAATAGTCACCAAACTGATCATTTCTAATTGATAAAAAATAGTTAAAACTATTGGTGATAAATTTTCTAATTTTATTAATTTCTCATCATATCATCCGTAAAAGAAAACCCAATATTTCATCAATAGATATAAAATTCACCTATCAAGCATACTAATCGATATGAACCTCAAAAAAAAATTAACCAATATATTCCAATGATCAGGTGAAATACATCCATTTACAAAATCAAAAAGACCCAAACAAACTAGACTCCGTCAATTGTCATTTATTATGATAAATATTTGAATCCCATCGACTGTCACTATCCATGAGGTGTCTGGATACTCATTACATATGGAATCATAAACATATATGTTTCTATTTCATGAAATAAATGTGACAAAGTAAAATTATGGGATGAACTAGTATCAAATATAACCTGTAAAGGCATTTAGTTAAGAAGAATAATACCTTGTATAGTTTGAGGAACCAATTGATCCTCTATAATCATCTGTTAAGAACCATAAAACTACTTACTTTCTCCCCGCATTCCTTACTTCCTAGCTATGGGTGCATCATCTATGGAGTCATGGTGTTCTTAGAATCACCCTAGATCACTAGGTTCTGCTGATGATAACTATACTTATGTAATCATCTAGTTAAATCATAATATTTATAGTTTAAATAAAATTTATTTATAATAATTGAATTTGTATTATTTTGGAAATATCATTGAAGATGTACCATTTGATTATATTTGTGACGTATTTTAGTTGGTTTTATACAATCATGCTTCTAATGCTCTATCGAAGAACATTGGAAACATTTGGTCTTGGTACTAGGGTGTGGAGGAAAATTAACCAAAATAGTGGTTTATTTATATAATGTAATACAACCTTGGAAGTATGTTTCCCTATTCCTCTTAGTCCCATAAATAGATCTCTGACCTCTACCTATGTAGACAAATGTTCTTCCTCTAGTAGGATTCCTAGTTATATACCTCTCCACCACTATTGATCTATTAATCATGTCTCAATAATTTGTAATACAAGGAATAGATTTCATAGAAATAATTTCTTATCACAATATACAATAAAATATTAATACCGTTAGGGGAGTTCTAGAATCCACTTTTGATACAAAAAAAATTGTGTTCTTAGTCAAAGTTACTTATTTTTTTACTGATAGATTTTCTTTCTTAAGAATAAAAAGATCATTTGTTCTTTCTCTTTTAAAGGTGTATAGGTATAATTTTTTATTGAACAATTCTTCAATTCGTTCTCACCATTGGGTTTCAATATCCTCCAACACGTAAACTTCTAAAATAACCTTTATATCATCCATTTTTTCAAGGATATTAAATATCTGATTTATTATGTTAAACTATGACTCTTCCTTCTTTGGTTCTAAATCACCACACAATATTGGTGGATTCTATTTTTTAATGATTAGATAATGATTTCATGTCATTGTTCTTCATTTCTATTTCTATTATTAATATCTTAGAAATATTGAACATTTCTATGAACAATATATTGTTCTACTTGTGGGTCAAGTGAAACCCCATTCTCTATGGCCTACTTTGGTGGCTTTCAATGTTATCTAATTTTTTCCACTTCTCTAAACATATAAAAAAATATTACTCAGTCATTAGTCATTAGGAAACTAATGGATTAATATATTCTAAATAATCAGTTTTAACAATAATTATATCTATTTCTAAAAATCAGATAAAATATTTTGAATAATGTATTCCTAGAGGAAAGTCTCATTACTAATGCATGATTTGGTACTATCATTTCCTAAAACCACAAAAATAAGATGAAAATATAGATGGAAGTTTTTTAGAACACAATCGGTTCCTTTTCAACCATAATAACTTGAACTTAAATATAAACAGTTGATCTATATCTTTTTATGTTATACAGTTTAAGATACAACATTTATTATTTCCTTTATACCCTCCTAATATGATAGACCAACCAAACTAATATTTAATGTTACATCCTGACCCTAAGGATAGTTTAACCATGGAACATACCAATATAATGATTAAATATAGTATATTACAATATAACTATTCTCTAGGCAAGATTTATGGGAAGATGTTTACTAAAAATATAGTACAACTACCCATGGTTGAATTTTATGTAAAACTGATTATGCATTGGATTTCCTTATATAGATCACATACTAATTATTTGGATAATGAGACCACATTTCATATCTTAAATCATCCTATGATCAAATATCAATGCAAGGATGGTCATGATCTACCTTTAGAATAAAAGTCAATTATTTGTGTCCGCATAGCCAACGATGAATGATTTATAGATCAAATGTTCAAGGAAGAAGTCAACATTGATGGAATGTCTATTTCACATGAATATGTTGATGTATTTTTTGGTGATCTACTTAGTCTTTCCCTTGATAATGACATTGAGTTCTCAATAAAACTCATACCTTGATCCATGCATATCTTAAAAAGTCTATATAGAATAACTCACATTATGTTGGAAGAATTAAATTAGTAGCTACACTAGAATATGAATAAGGGGTTTCTGATAACTAGTTCTTTACTATGTACTTCTCCAGTCCCCTTCATCAGAAAGAATTATGGATTTTAATGAGTTTTAATTTATTATCATGAGATTCATAAAATCATGATCAATACCATCTATTCTCTACCCAATAAAAATGGTATATTTGATCAACATAGTAGAGATCAATATATCTTGATGATTATCCTTAACTCTATATAATATTAGTTTAGGGTAAAAAGGGAGGATATTTAAAATACATTTTTTCATATGTGGTATGGACACTATGTATTTATTTTGATGAAATATGGTATTAAAAATACTCCCACTATCTTTATGGATCTAATGAATATAGATAATAAAGACTACCCTAATAATTTTTTGTTTTTATTTATTTATGATATTATGGTATATTAAAAGTCAAGAAAATAGTATGAAGATCATTTTCAGATTGTGTTCAAGGCATTAAGAAATGATAAAATATATGAAAATTTTATCAAGATTTAATTTTAGTTACATAATGTATCATTAATAGGTTATTTAATCACAAAAAAGTTTAAATCTATAGAACCTTCAAAGAAGGAGGTTATTAAATAGTGGACCATACCAACCATAATAATTTATATCTGGAGTTTTCTGAAGTTTGATAGATACTATCGATTTTTTCGGTAAAATATTTCATGTCACTCTAGACCACTGACCATGTTGACCTGGAAGGGAGTGAAGTTTACATAGATATTGGAATCATAAGAAAGTATTAAGGTGATAAAGAAGAGGTTGGTCACTATACATTTACAAGCATTAATATATAATGGATAAGGGTTAATAATATAAAGTGAAACATAATTCAAGGTATTGATATGATTCCTCATGTATAAAGTTATGTAAATTAATTATTCCTCAAGATAGTGAAATTCTGATGAGAAAAATTACTCGACAAGTGACTTGGAGTTGGCGGTAGTGAACTTTTCATTAATGATTGGGAACCATTATCTCTATTGAGAAATGTGTGATATATAAATATTGATCACAAGAAATTTAAATATATATTCATATTAAAGGTGTTAAATATTTTCTAAATGGGATGGTTGGAATTTATAAATGATTATATTTCTTAATACATTACCACGAGAAAGAAAAATAATATTTCTGATGATCTGATTAGAAAAAAGTGTACTATATTATTCTTAATAAGGATTCAAAAAGAACCAATACAAATATACTTGAAGAGGATGAATATTGATATAATAAGGGAATTTGGTAAATTCTTTCTTTTCCCAAATTTCTTTTAGACTATCCACTCAAATAAAGATCGAATAAGTCTAGAAGGATGATGAGGATCTATATAAAAACGTTGTAGATTATTTAGGAGTTTAAAAATGATAAATAATAATTTATATGGTCTATAACAAAGCTATGTGTCCCAGAAAAACCAAAATATAAGAAGGAAAATTTCTATGATTCTCATATTACATTCTTCACTATTCATCTTGGAGGCGTGAAAATGTATAGTTATCTGAAGCCAAAATTCTAGTGGCATAACATGAAGAGGTAGATTTTAGAGTACATATCATGATACTTGGTATGAAAGAATGATAAGGCTAAATTAAAATAAGTTCGTGGTATATTTGAAGATATTATCCACACCAGTTTGGATATGGGAAAATAATACTAAGTATTTTACTATAGGACTTCCCATGACACCCAAAGGACATAATTACCTTTGGGTTATAACTGATCACCTTAAAAATTAATTAATTTTATTAAAATCAAAGGATATTTCTTTCTTGACCAACTATACAAGATAAACATAAGAGAAGTGTGGTGTATATATATAGTTCCACTATCTATTGTATTTAACCGATATCCAATGTTTACCTTGAGGTTTTAGATAATCCTTAAACAAGAATTAATGATGGAGTTTATTTTCAACACTTTTCAACATCCTTATATAGATGGTTAATCTTAGAGAACCATTTAAACTCTAAACGGTATGTTAAGAACTTATTCGATATAATTCCAAGGATATTGTGATCAACACCTCCCACTAGTATAATTATCATATAAAAATAGATTTTATTATAGATTTAAGGTGGAACAAGATGAGTCACTTTATGGGAACATATGCAGGACCCTAACATATTGGGATTACGTTGGATTGGGGAAGTTGATAGGTCAGAAACCTATCCAAGAAATGAGAGATAATGTTCAAACGATTTAGTTTTATATGAAATCATCGCAAATTCAATAGAAGAGTTATAAATAAAATCATCTATGAGATCTAGAATTTGAAATCGGTGATACGGTTTTCTGATAAAATCTATATTGATGTAGGGTATGAGATTTGGGAACAAGGGATATATGATTCTTAAATAAATCATTCCCATTTAGGTCTATGATCATGTTATGATGGCATCCAAACTCTTAAGTCTCCCTTTGAGCCACTCCAAAGTACACTATTTGTTCCATGTATCAATTTTGAGGAGGTACAAACCAAATCCTTTACATGTAGTGAACTTAGATACCATGTAATGGAACATGATATCTCATATGAGGAATAATATTTAAATATCCTAGATTAAAGTTATAAGGTATGGAAGAATAAGAACACTCATATGGTCAAAGTTGTATAGAGGAATCATAAGTTTGAAGAAGCTCTTCGGGAACCTGATGATGTAACGATATAAAAGTACCCTCGTTTTGTTTTCATCAAAATATTAAAAAAATTATATAAATTTTATTTTTAAGGGGGGTAACATATAACAACCCCTGATTTTGGAAAATAATTTTTTTTGAATCATGTTTAGTATATTATCTTACAGAAAACCCAAAACTAAAACAATAACTGGGATACTTTAATAAGAAATATATATTAAATAAGATCAATATTTATATTTTAGACATTAATTTGGTTAATATAAATTGAAATATCATATTACGAAAACTATGTAAATAGATATAATAAAATAAAATTCATTTTATTCTTGAAAATATAAATTTTCAAAAAAAATATTTTTACACATTATGTTCCCTAATAAAAAAATTAATATTTTCTCTCCCATATAAATTTTATTTGGTAAAATGAATTTTATATTTAGAATCACTATGAACAAATTATATTAATAATAAAATTTAACTTTTAGGAATAAAAAAATATTATGAGGATTAATATTATTTAGAATGATAATGGAAAAACTATTATTTTCAAATTAATTTTTATATTAACATTGTTATTTTTTATCTAATAAAATAAATTAATATTCACTAAAAAAATTTATAAAATAATGATTAAAACCATATATTAATATATTAATTGTAGTTTAATTATTAATCAACACACAATTATAGTAAGAATACATAATGGTGAAAATAAGATTTTTTACAAACTGTTTTTTCATATAATAAGTGGTTTATTTTCAAGTTAATTTTATTATATTTAGAAACTGAATTAGATTATATATAGATTAAATATACATTTAAAACATTATAATTTGGTAATAAAGGAAACCATATATTTTATATAAAATATATATTACTTGGATAAAAACTAGTTACCAAGGTAAAAACCATGATTTTATAGGGTAAAAATCTTATGGTAAACAATTGAAACACTATTTAAACTTGTTTTAATATTAATGGTGGAGACTGTTTAACCTTATATCATCCCATTTATTTTTTACCACTTTGGATCCATTGAATCATGAATAGTGTCTTTCCATCATTGGAAAATTAATGGGTATTTACAAAAAAAAAGTAAATTTTCTTCACTTATAAAAGGTAATCACTTCCACCACTTTTATCCACTCTTTATAAACAATTATATCTAAAACTACTATAAATTCATTTTATACTAGGGTTTATAACTATAGATATAGGTCATGAAACCATGGCTATAGGTAATTTCCATGATAAGGTAGATTGTGGCTTCTATTGGTGTGGCAATAGGGTCAGGGCTATAGCCATGGTTTAAGCTGTGGATGTAGGAATATAGCCCCTTTTTCTACAATGTAAGTACACCAAAATCCATGGTTTCAAACCATGGATATAGATTCCTACAGAAAATATTATATCCACATTTTAAAACTATGGCAATGGCCCTATATCCCTAGTTTCCATTGTGGTAGTACACCTATAGCCGCGATTTCCAACTATGGTTATAACTTCTACCACAAAAACTTATAGCCATGGTTTGAAACTGTGGATATAGTTTTCATAATTTCCTTTAAAATATTTCAATAGGTATACCACCATAGTTTATAACTATGGGTATATCCCAGATATACATTAAACCAAATGTTACTTCTACAGTTTCATTATGAAGATTCGCTAATATAATTTCCATTACTAAAATAAAATTATTCCATAAAAAAATTTACAAACAAAAAAAAGATAAATAATAGAATTGATTAATGGATGAAGTAAAAATATGTAGCATGTAAATACAAGCAAAACATTATCCATAAATATCAATATTTCTCATGCATATTTTCCATACATGATATTAAATTTAGGAATTATCAACATAGAGGGATCTTTCAAACCTATTTTTGAGGAACATAATCATTGAAAGGTGCTAAAATCACTACCTTCATTTTCAACTGGTCCAATCCTCCATGATTAACATTTCTTTCTATATTCATTTTCATTATCCATAATACACACTGCAAACCATCAACATTAAGCTGCTGCTTGACTTCACCTCCCACGGGCCAAGAACAAGGACACCAACACTTATGTTCACTCATATCATTCAGATACTTCAGCTGCTGGCACAAAAAATAATACCACACTACAACTTAAACAACACCCATACCCTACTAAAAATACAACATAAAGTAGAAATAATAAATATTGAATGATCCTGAATATATAACCAAGTCACAACCAATCAAAAGGTAAGATCTATACCTATTATAAAAACATAAAAATCACATATCATAAGTCACATATCATTACCATTGTTAAAATAAACTCTAATCAAACAATAGGATATCACATATAACTCAACATCTAGAACCAATAGCTTCATGTCATATGTGAAACACAACTACCTCCTACAACCCATCAGATTATCACATATTTCATTTTTCATCTCACCACCAGTCAATATACAAATTTAAAAATAAAAAAAATCATTATCGTATCAATAATATAAAAAATTAGCAATGAAAGTGGTTAAAACATTAATAAAACAACTTTCACACAAATAAATAAGTCAAATTATATAATCAAATAGATACCAAACATGAAATAATGAGAAATATTTCATCCTAATTTAAAATGAAATGATCAGTGAAAGAGGGACTAATCTTTGAAGGAAATAACATGAGGCTACAAATCCCTCTCAAATCATCCCCCAAACTCATCTCATAACATATCATCAATATTATGTGTCCCAAAATCTCATGATCTTAGTACTTTTAATAGAAAAATGTGTAGTACCGATCAATGTTAGCCCATGAATTCACATAGATATTCCAACATGACATGAAAATACCTTCAAAATAAATCACAGGTTTTATTATTTTTTTAGTGAAATTAAAAGATAATTTCATAAGATATAAAAATAAATATAATTTAGACTATATTGTATATTGTTTTTGATGATTTCAGGTGTAAATTTATTGACTCACTATTGGGAGGGTTGTCATCAAACCCAAAAAATAATATTATTACCCAAAATACTCCTATAAAATTTTTAGTTTCTTTGTGTTGAAGACAATGTTTTAAGTATTATTAAGAATTCTATTAGGTCATTTTAATATATAGATATGTGTTGGAGGAAGAATAAATATATTTGATAAATTTATTCCCTCTAGACAAGTATCATGTTGTATTATTATTTCTACACCATTACTAAAGTTTTATGTGGCGTTAAAATGGAAAATTCCTACATATTTAAGGGATTTTTAGTTAACATGTGTTATTATGAATATGTGTAGGTAATACTAGTGAATTGGAAGGATAATCCATATAATAGAGAACCATTCTATGGTGGTTACAAAACATGGTTTAGTTTTTCATTGGAAGAATAACTATATATAAATTAGGACTACAGACATGTGAAATTTGTAATCCATTATTTATTTCAATGGTATTGAGTTAAATTATTTAATAGGGGGAAATCTTCCAAGTATACGTAATATATTTTATGCAATTGGAAAAATTAAAATGTCCTCAATGTAATTATTATTTTTTGAATATAAATTAAATGGAAATAAGTAAAGGATATAAAATGGCGGTGGATTCCAAAATGGATTTTCATAATCCATATTGAACATTGGAAGGATCACAATAGGAGTTTATATTGTGGTGTAGGTCTGATGAATGATTAGCCAAATTAGTGTTATATAGTTCCAATTCCCCATGGAAGTAGGTATAGAGATTATTGGGGATATAAAGATGAATTTGATATAGAAAATTTGATCTTGGTCTTGGGTATTCTGAAGGCAATTTTTATAGGGATGAGTTATTTCATGATTATCTGTATGCCATGTCATGGTGTGCAGGTAAAATTCTTATTATGATGTCATATCCAAGGAATATTTTATGAATTCTTGTGAAATATATACAGTAAAATCTATAGTGGTAATGGTCATGAAATAGAGATTTCATTTTAGAAGACTCATAGGTTTCAAATTTCTATTATTTAAGAATAATTCCCTAGAGTCAAATGAGTAATTCAGACAGATAATCAAATGGGGTTTGAGAAAGAATTTCTCCACATAACAGAGGTTGATTTTATATATATATATATATAGAGGTAATCATAGTAATTATCTAATAATATAAGATATATAATATATTAAAATTGGAGGATAAATTATTATTAAAAATATATAGAGAGAAATACTAAATATGGGAGTTCCATACATTGACTCAAAAGTCAATATAATGAAATCCATGTGTTATTCTCACTAATGTTTCATAAAGATCAACAGTGGATGAAATTGAAGTAGAATTTATACACCCATATTAGGTTAAACTCACTCTTTGTTCATAATTGTCAAGACAACAACACTCATGGACAAAATGATAAATTCTAATGATTGTGAGTAGAGAGTTCATTATTTATACGGTGGTTGTAAACCTAGAGGTCCAATGGGGCCAGTCTGAATTTAATTTAAGAATCATTTTTTCTAGTGTTTTTCATGTATGAAATGTTTTTTTCATGTTATTTTTTGTAACGCCCTGACCCTAGTTACCCAGAGTCGATTCATTATTACGTAACATTGGCATGATCACAAAAGATCAAGTCTCGAAATACCGATTAGTTTAGTAGCATTGGAAACACTAGAAACATTCATAAGTCTTACATTACATCATAAAGTAATACAAAAATACAACTACATCTTTTCTTCATATCCCCTCATACTGTCCCTAAAGGTCATTCATAAAATTCCTCTTCACATCTTGGAAAAATTAAAACATTGAAAGGGGTGAGCTCAGATGCTCAGTAAAGATAACAATATAGCGGAAACTTTCATAAATAAACATAAACATTTAAGGCAATGTATAACTAAAAAAATACTTTTAAACATGAACTTAATCATAATATGGAAAAAGTAAAATGAAATAATTCCATTTACTTATTCACATGGATATTCGACTAGTCGAATAATCACATGCAATATCAATAACCACTTTCATAATGATGGAATACATAATGCCAGAATATCATAACCACGTACCCAAGGCCTCGTCCCAAGAATACAAATAAGATTTTGTTCAAAGCCTCATGCCAAGACACTAGTTTGTCTCATGAGACCTACTGATTCATCGAGGAGCTATAGCGGGATCCACCCGTCACTTATTAAGTCCAATTAATTCCTTATATGAAAAGGTTTAAACATATCATAAACCATAACATAATAGTATCACATAAAACATGCATAAAAGAAACATAACATTTCCACATTTCAGTCACAAGATATCAATACAACACAGTTATATAATAAAAACATTATCAAAACCATTTTCAATACAAAAATAAAAGAAAAGTAAAACATGGTATTTATTTTTCATTTAAAAAAATTTATGGCTTGTAGAGGAAGCCGAAACTCAAATAATGGTCACGGCGGCGGAGAATTCGTTGTCGCCACATATGTAAGAAAAAAACATTACATTTTGTTGTTTAGTAAAATGCTTTCTTTAAAAAATATTCCTTTTGAATAAATGTAAAATTAAAACGGGTGTATACACCATATAAAAGAAAGTCTTGTATTAAAACAAAATATGCCTCAATGAAAGAAGATTGAGACGAAGTCCCTTACAAAGATCATTTTTAAATAAAATAGATCTATTATGTGTATTCACTATAATTACACATAAATAATTTACAAATACAAGATAGAAAATAATAATATCATGACATAATTTGAAAGTAGGAGATTAACCCAAAGAACGGAAATTGGGTTAAGAAGTTCCCTTACCTCGTGTCCGACTTGACTTGACCATTCTTTAATCTCCTGAATAATAAACTATAGTGAATTTATAATTTCTTAAGAACCTTTTTCAAGTTCATTATCCCTTTTATATCACTTATTACCTTGTTATGAACATTATGTAGTCATTTAAGTTAATAACGGTCATTTTATCGATCTTTGGTACTTGAGTCAACAATAAACATCTTATAATTACAAGTTGTTCATGTGGTAAAATATTCATTATATCCAGAATTATATTCATGATGTAGATATCATATATATCATATATATCCAGTATATACATGCATTTATAATATTTCATAACATTTAGAGGTAAGAAATGAAAAGCACTGTTCATGGAGACGGTAAGTCGTACGTACGCATGAACACTACATTAATTTCTATTTCGTATTTAATGGAATGAAATATTAATGATATAAAGGTATATTATAATTCAAGTATAATATAATATATAATATCATTTACTCTATCCTTTATACGTCCCACATATGGCATTAACGATTCAAATCACTTTGAGGGAGCGGTAGTCCGCACTTCCTAAAATGAAATTATCACGTTTACCCATAATGGAAATCATAAATGTATGACATAAATGAAAAATACAGAAGCATAATGAAAAAATAAACATAATATATATAATATATAAATATAGTGACATCTTAATGGCCACCATGAGAGGTGTAAAAAGAAGATTGAACAATCATCGTTTCGTGAGGCAGTAATTCGCCACCCACAGAAACAGTATGTTCTTTAACCATTAGACGGAGGTGTGTGTAAGTGTAGTTATAATACTTATCATAACAACATCCATGTATATTGAGTATACTTTTTTTGTTACAAAAGAAAATAATAAAATGAGTTTAAGGGGTTGGAGAAGAAAAATAAAACAAAAGAACATAAGAGAAGACATTACCTTAAAATCGGGTAACTCTTTTTAATTTGAGACAAAGGCTTACTTGGGAAGACTTCTGGCCAATGTTATGATTCTAGGAGTAATATAGGGAATTTGAGAGAGTATTGGGGCAGATTTTGGCCAAGACAAATGGATTTGAAGGTGTGAATAAGGTGGTAGAGGTGGGGGCCTTTTATAAGAGGAGAGGAGGGGCTCTTTTGGAAAGATTGAAATGTTACATAATTATGAAATGATTTTCAGATTTTAAAGGTTCCACAATGATATATTTCTAGGATAAGGTGATAAGGGTTCTAAATAAACCCATCCAATAGGATTTAGACAAGTTTAAGTCTTATATTTTACATTATATTTTAATTTTATTTAAATTATTCATTAATGAGGTAATCGCTGCATCATCATGGTGTCATAAATAAATTTATTTATTTAATGTCTAAAAATTACAAAAAATACCATGATGTAAGAAATATATTTAGATTTCCAATGAATATTTATAGTCTAAGAGATAATTTATTTAGACAAAATTAAAATTGTTTTACTTGGGTGATACATACTTTTGTTATATTTTCCTTTTTAAAAAAATAAAAAGATAAAATGTCACTATCACACAAAAGTGATTCCATGGGGTCCCAATATTTGGAACAAGGAATCCCATGGTCATCCATGAAAAAAACAGTAGTATTAAGACACATGTTGGGGTCATTGTATATTATTATGATATTATTTTATTACCCTTAACTACCCGATTACTACTTAGTCATTATAATTAATGAAAATTGTCATCATTACTATTCATAATGTCCAAAAACAAAAGAGTCTTAATTACATAATTTGGGACTTATGATTCCAAATATGGAATCCATTTTACCAAATTATAAACACAGAAATTTTAGTAATTAATTTAAAAATTATTCCCGCTGTCAAAACAAATAGCGTGTTTTTAAGAAACAATATCTATCAAAAGATTGACAATTGTTTATGTCCAATTTCAAAGTGAAATTAATTATAATGACCACCATTGGATAAAATGGTAAAATAAATTCTAATTATACTTTAAAACTGCTCAATAGTATAATTTATCACTATAAATAATTTTTATTAAAAAAGTTGTTTTTAAGTATTTTTCACTATTCATCAAAAATTGGAAGTTCTCAGAAAAATACCAAAAATTCAACATAGGATAATTTCAATATTATGAGCCCAAAAATGAAGTCCATTTTGAAATATAAAATTTATATAATTTGAAAATATGGGTATTACTATTCATAACAGCTACTTTGATTGGTCGCGGTGTGTTAGAACTCAAGGTTGCGTACAACACACGCTGCTCTATTATTTAAAGAGAAGCGTACCATGGAAGCTTGGGGTGTTACATTCTCCAGTCCTTCAAACAATTTCATCCTTGAAATATTTATAATTTTACTGCATAAAAATACTTGGGTGGTTCTTCATCATATGTTCCTTGGGTTCCCACGTTGCCTCTTCCATTTTATGGTTCCTCCATAGAACTTTTACCAGACAAGTCATCTGGTTCCTCAACACTTGTTCTCTCATATCCAGAATCCTGAAAACCTCTTCTCAATATGATTGATCAGGTTCCAGTTCTAATTCCTCATAGGTGAGTACATGCATTGGGTCAGGCATGTATTTTCTCAACAGTGATATGTGGAACACATCGTGAAATTTAGAGAGACTTGGAGGCATTTCCAAACGGTAAGATACAACACCAATTTGGTCTAGAATTTCTAATGGTCCGATGTACATGGGACTTAATTTTCTCTTCTTATTGAATCATATAACCCCCTTCCATGGAGATACATTCAAGGAAACATGATCTCCTACCTAAAATTCCAAATCCTTCCTTCGATTATCGGTATAGCTATTCTGCCTACTTTGAGCCGTTTTGATGTGGTTTTGGATTACCTTCACCTTTTACATTGTTTCATTAACATGTTTCGGGCCAACGAGTTTTCTTTCATCAAAATCATCCCAACAGGTTGGTGTGCGACATCTCTTTCTGTATAACGCTTCATATGGTTCCATCTGAATACTTGAATGGGAGGTATTGTTATAGGAAAGTTCTACCATAGGTAAATATTGATCCCACATACCCTGAAAGTCAAGTAAGCATGATCTTAACTTATCTTCTATGATTTGAATAGTCCGTTCTGATTATCCATCTATTTGAGGGTGGTAAGCAGTGCTCAAACAAAGTTTAGTGTCCAGGGATTTCTAAAGACTTTTCCAGAATCTGAATGTAAAACAGGGATCGCGATCTAAAACAATCGATAGGGGTACTCCATGAAGTCATACAACTTTGTTAATATACAGTCTTGCTAAACGTTCAAGTGGTAAATCTTATCTTATAGCAAGAAAATGTGGTTACTTGGAAAGACGATCAACAATTACCCATATTGCATCATTCCTTCTAGGAGTCTTTGGTAGTCCCATGACAAATTCCATCGTAATATTATCCCATTTCCACTCAGGTATGGGAAGAGGTTGCATATCTCCTCCAGGAAGTTGCCTCCAAGCTTTCACTTGTTGACAAACCATACATCTTGACACAAAATCAGCAATATCCCTCTTCATTTTGTCCCACCAAAAATGTACCTTCAAATATCTATATATATTAGTGCTACCAGGGTGTATAGAGAAATTGGAACTATGTGCATCATCTAATAATTCCCTTTTTAGACCAGCTATATTTGGAACACAAAGTATCTTCCCAAATTTCAAAATTCCATCTTCATAAACAAAGTCACTCAGTCTCCCATCATTCACAGCTTTAATATTATTTTGAAACTCTTCATCATCGGTCTGAGAACTCTTAATCCTTTATAGTAAAGATGGTTTGGAAACCATTTGAAAAATCATTGATGTTTCACCTTCCCTAGTTATTCCCTTGTCCAACTTCACTAGATCCATGAAAATAAGATCCCTTTCAATTCTCATATTGTTCAAAACTCCATGATATTTTCTGATTAAAGATTCTACCACCTTATTTTCCATCATCAGGTGGTAGTGTATCATGAAATCATAATCCTTGAGTAATTCGAGACATATTCTTTGCCTCATGTTGAGTTATTTTTGTGAGAAAATATACTTCAAACTCTTATGAACAATATAAATCTCAAATTTTTCACAATAGAGGAAGTGTCTCTATGTATTCAAAGAAAAGATCACAGCAACTAACTCGAGATAATGAGTAGGATTGTTTTTTTCTCATGAATTTTCAACTATCATGATGCATAGGTAATAACACTATCATTCTTCATGAGGACACAACTAAGTCCTTTCTTCGATGCATCACTATAAATAATGAACCCATCATTCCCCAATGGCAGAGTCAATATAGGATAATTGACTAATATTCTCTTTAGTTATTTGAAACATTCTTCACTCTCTCTTTTTCAAACAAATTTAACCCCTTTACGTGTCATCTTCATTAATGGGTTAGACAATTGGGAAAAATATTGGACAAAGCGTCTATAATAACCTGCTAAACCAATAAAACTATGTACCTCAGTTATACTCTTCGGTGCTGGCCATTCTTGGATCGCTCTTGTCTTAAAAGGATCAACATAGATTCCGTCCTTAGAGACAATATGGCCAAGAAACGAAATCTCATGAAGCCAGAATTCAATCTTACTAAACATCCCATATAATTCGTGTCTTCTAAGAGTCTTTAGAATAATGCGCAAGTGATTTTCATGATCTTCATAGATTTTGGAGTATACCAAGATATCATCCATAAATACAACTATGAATTCATCAAGATATTCCTTGAAAACTCTATTCATTATATCCATGAAGATAGAAGGACATTGGACAATCCAAAAGGCATTACTGTAAACTCATAATGCTCGTACCTGGTTCGAAATGCCATCTTAAGAATGTCTTCCTTCTTCACACACAACTGATGATATCCAGATCGAAGGTCAATCATTGAAAAGTATTGATCTCCATGCAGTTGGTCGAATAAATTATCAAAGCGAGGTAGGGAATAATTGTTCTTTTTTGTTATATCATTGATCTCCCTTTAGTCAATGCACAACCTCATAGATCTATCTTTCTTCTTAACAAAAAGAACAGAAGCTCCCCATGGAGGAACAATAGGGAGAATAAATCCCTTATAACTCAATTCCTCATGTTGTTTTTTATTTCCACTAATTACATAGTGTCCATTCTATATGGGGTCTTAGATATGGGCCTTGAACCAGGCATTAGGTCAATAGAAAACTCAACTTCTCGTTCTAGAGGATGCCCATGTAAATCTTCTGGAAACACATCAACAAATTCTCTCACAATAGGTACATCATCTTTTTGAACATTCCCTTCCTCACCCACAGTTATTTCATTCTCTTCCTCCCCAATAAGTGAATTTAGTTGAGCTACTGGGGGTGGATCTAGATAAGAATTAGGTGGTGATGATTCTACTCTAAATATAAGGTGTTCCTTATCATCATCATCAAAAATCGTAACCTCTTTATTCTTACAATAAATCTTCACATCATGGTCCGAAAGCCAATCCATTACGAGGATTATATCAAATTCAATCATGGGTATGATGATGAGATCAGCAGATAAAGAACATGTATGTTCTCTAATGGGAACTGATTCACAAAACGTTGTTGCAATGATATTTCCCTTAGGAGTTTTGACTGAAAACTCCCTTGTTAAATCAAATTCGAAATATCTAATTTTCCTAGAAAACTGGGGAGATATGAAACAATGCGATGATCCAGAATAATATAATGTATTTGCTAAACATGAGCAAACCATTAAATTACCTACCACCACATCTTTCAGAGCTTCTATCTCAGCAGTAGTGATAGCATAAGCTTGTCCTTAATCCCTTGGACTTTTCTGAGGTAAGTTCCCCTGAAGCATAGGACATTCTTTTTCATAATGTCCCATCTCCTTGCAATTGTAGCATTGAACATTGGTATCTTCTTTCTTCCCCATGCAATCACGATTTTGGTGGCATTTTTCACCACACTTGTAATAGACTCGCATTCCTTTCAAGCAAGTACCGGGGTGTTTCTTCCCGCATTTACTACAGGATGGATAATCAACTTTTCCCTTCTTCCCCTTATTTCCATTTCAAGAGTGATCTGCAGATCTCTTCTTCTCTTACTTTTCTTTAAAGTCGTAAGACTGGGAGAATTCCTTTTCCGTCTTAATAGCACATGAGACAATGTCTTCGTATAACGAGAAGGATTGTGAGACCAATGCTCGACGGAGAAATGGTTTTAACCCATCAAGGAAACGATCAATATTACTTCTTGGGTTATGTAAATAATCTACATCATACCTCACTAACCTTGTAAAGCTAGCCTCATACTTTGCGACATTCTCATCCTCCTTTTGTCTCAGACTTAGAAATTGCCTTTCCATTTATTATCGATGGTCATGAAGAAAGTATTTTTCTAATAAAATCTCTTTGAACTCCCTCTGTTCCATATTTTATACTTCAACATCTTCCGTTGAGTTTTGAATAAATGACCACCATTCATCAGCATCTCCAGTGAGGCGGTAAACTACCATGATAACCTTTTCCCTTTCATTACTCCCCAAGGCATGGAATATTTTCTCTAATTAATTTATCCATTGCTCAGCTACTAAGGGATTTGTACTCCCACTTAATGTTGCTGTTTGTTGCCTCATGAAGCGATCTAACATTGATCCTCCACCTTGCGGATCAGGGTGCTCCATACGAGTAAGGTTATTATTCATAACCTGAGTGAGGTGTCCCAGTATGGTGATAAGCTGATCAGCACCAGTTGTATCACCACCCAATTATAATTATCATGAGTAGGAGGGAAATACCTACAAGGAGTTCATGCGTTGATATGGTTTCCATTCCTTCCAATAGGTTTCATTTAAAAACAATTATATAAACTATATCAGTTAATGAATCAAAATACATAATTCCATACTTGTAAAACACTTAACATAAATTGAACAGTTTATGGATATAATCCATAATCATAAAAATGTTTTCTTTGAGGAACTATATACTTATAAACCCTTCATAATGGTTTGTAAAGAAAATGATAATTATCCTAAGCATATACCTCAGGAGTGTCGTAACCAAGAGTGCAGCAAGGCCCATTTTCGTGCACCAGTTCCTGTTCGATTCTAGCTTAAAGCGGTGTTTTCAAGTTTTACCCCTAGGTACATCTGTTCCAGAGCCACCTCTACCTGCTCGTATCCAGATAGGGATGTATTTCTCAGAAAACTCACAAAATACTTATAATACCAAAATTCTATGAAGTTCTTCTATACTAATCTTCAAATTCAATCTTAGGTATATGTGCTCTAATCAGAGTTTTTCTAAATCTATCTTCCATGGTTAGTACTAAACTACCTCTGATACCAACTGTAATTCCCCAACCCCAGTTACCCAGAGTCGGTGCATTATTACGTAACATTAGCATGATCACAAAAGATCAAATCTCCAATGACTGATTAGTTTAGTAGCCTTGTAAACACTAGATACATTCATAAGTATTACATTACATCATAAAGTAAAACAAAACTACTACAACATCTTGTCTTCATATCCCCTCATACTATCCCTGTAGGTCATTCATAAAATATTTCGTCACATCCTGGAAAAATTTAAAGATTTAAAGGGGTGATCTCAGATGCTTAGTAAAGATAACAATATAGCGGGAACTTTCATAAATAAACATAAACATTTAAGGCAATGTATAACTAAAACAAAAGCCTTTTAAACATGAACTTCAACATAATATGGAAGTATTAAAATGAAATAATTCCATTTAATTATTCACATGGATATTCTACTAGTCTAATAATGACATGCAATATCAATAACCACTTTCATAATGATGGAATGCATAATTCCAGACTATCATAACCACATAGTCAAGGCCTTGTGCCAAGACTACATATAATATTTTGTCAAGACCTCGTTCCAAGACACTAGTTTGTCTCATTATACCTACCAATGCATCAAGGAGCTGTATCAGGCTCCACCCATCACTTATTAAGTCCAATTCATTCCTTATATGAAAAGGTTTAAAGATATCATAAACCATAACATAATCGTATCACATAAAACATGCATAAAGGAAACAAAACATTTCCACATTTTAATCACAATATATAAATACAACACATTTATATAATAAAAACATTATAAAATCCATTTTCAATTCCAAAATAAAAGAAAAGTAAAACATGTTATTTATTTTACATTTTAAAAAATTTATGGCTTTTAGAGGAAGCCGAAACTCAAATAATGGTCATGGAGACAAAGAAGTCATTGTCGCCGCATACGTACGACCGAAAAAACATTCCCTTTTGTTTTTTAGTAAAACTCTTCGTATAAAAAAGATTCCTTTTGAATAAACAAAAAAGTCAATGGGGTTTATACACAGTATAAAATAAATTCTTGTATTAAAACAAAAAAAAAAGCCTCAATGAAAGAAGATTGAGACGAAGTCCCTTACAAAGATAATTCTTTTAATAAAATAGATAAATTATGTGTATTCACTAGATGTACACATAAAGAAAGTAAAAATACATGATAGGACATCATAATATCATGACATAATTTTAAAGTAGGAGATTAACCCAAAGAACGGAAATTGGGTTAAAAAGTTCTCTTACCTTGTGTCCGACTTGACTCGATCGTTCTTTAATCTCATGAATAATAAGATAGATTTAATTTATACTTGATTAAGACCCTTTTTCAAGTTCATTATCCCTTTTATATCACTTATTACCATTTTATGAACATTATGTAGTCATTTAAGTTAATAATAGTCGTTTTGTCGATCTTTGGTACTTGAGTCAACAATATACTTTTTATAATTACAAGTTGTTCATGTGGTAAAATATCCATTATATCCAGAATTATATTCATGATTTAGATATAATATATATCATATATATCCAGTATATACATTCATTTATAATATTAAATAACATTTTGAGGTAAGAAATAAAATGCACCGTTCATGGAGACGGTAAGCCGCATGAACGCTACTTTCATTTCTATTTCGTTTTTAATGGAATGAAATATTAATTATATAAAGGTATATTATAATTATAGTATAATATCATATATAAAATCATTTACTCCATCCTCTATACGACCCACATATGGCATTAACGATTCAAATCACTTTGAGGGGGTGGTAGTCTGCACTTCCTAAAATGAAATTATCGCGTTTACCCATAATGGAAATCATAAAGGTATGACATAAATGAAAAATACATAAAATTAAGGAAACAATAAACACAATATATATCATATATAGATATATTGACATCTTAATGGCCACTATGAGTGGTGTTAAAAGAATATTGAACAATCATCATTTCACGAGGCAGTAATTCACCACCCACAGAAACAGTATGTTCTTTAACCATTAGACGGAGGTGTGTGTAAGTGTAGTTAGAATACTCCTCATAACAACATCCATGTATATTTAGGATACTATTTTTGTTACAAAATAAAATAACTAAAAGAGTTTTAGGGGTTGGAGAAGAAAAATAAAACCAAATAACATAAGACATTACCTTAAAATTGGGTAACTCTTTTTGATTTGAGCCAAAGGATTTTTTGGGAAGACTTCTGCCCAATGTGAGGCTTCTACGAGTAAGAGAGGGAATTTGAGAGAGTATTTGGGCAGAGGATGGCCGAGCCAAATTGTTTTGAAGGTTTGAATAAGGTGGTAGAGGTGGGGTCCTTTTATAAGAGGAGAGGAGGGGCTCTTTTGGAAGGATTGAAATGTTACTTTATTATGAAATGATTTTAAGATTTTAAAGGTCCCACAGTGATATTTTTTGAGGATAAAGTGATAAGGGTTCGAAATAAACCCATAAAATATGCTTTATACAACTGTAAGTCTTATATTTGACATTATCTTTTCATTTTTTATAAATCATTCATTAATGAGGTAATAGTTGCATCATCATGGTGTCATAAATATTTTTTTTATTTAATGTATAAAAATTATAAAAAAAATCCATGATGTAGGAAATCTTTTTAGATTTAAAATGACTTTTTATATTCTAATATATCATTTATGTTGAAAAAATTAAAAAAAATTTACTTAGGTGATACATACTTTTGTCATATGTTTCTTTTTAAAAAAATAAAAAGATAAAATATCACTATCACACAAAAGTGATTCCATGAGGTCACAATGTTTGGCACAAGGCATCCCATGGTCATCCATGACACAACCAGTAGCATTAGGACACATTTTGTTGTAATTTTATATTATTATGATATTATTTTATTACCCATAACTACCTTATTACTAATTAATCATGATAATTAAAGATAATTGTCATCGTTACTATTCATAATGTCCAAAAACAAAATAGTATTAATTAAATAATTTGGACCTTATGATTCCAAATATGGAATCCATTTTACCAAATTATAAACACATAAATTGTAGTAATTAATTTAAAAATTATTCCTGCAGTTGAAACAAATAGCGTATTTTTAAGAAACAATATCTATCAAAAGATTGACAATTGTTTATGTCTAATTTCAAAGTGAAATTAACTACAATGACCACCATTGGATAAAATGGTAAAAGTATATTCTAATTATACTTTAAAACCACTCAATATTATAATTTATTACTATAAATTATTTTTATTAAAAAAGTTTTTTTAAGTATTTTTCACTATTCATCGAAAATTGGAAGTTCCTAGAAAAATACAAAAAATTCAAAATAGGCTAATTTAGATATTCTGAATCCAAAAATGAAGTCCATTTTGAAATATAAAATTTATATAATTTCAAAAAGTGGTTAATAGTATTCATAACGGCTACTTTGATTGGTCGCGGTGTGTTAGAACTCGAGGTTGCGTAGGACACACACTGCTCTATTATTCAAAGAGAAGCAACCATTGAAGATTGGGGAGTTACATTCTCCCTTCCTTCAAATAATTTAGTCCTAAAAATTTCTAGAATATTACTGTATAAAAATACTTGGGTGGTTCTTCATCATAAGTTCCTCGGGTTCCCACGTTGCCTCTTCCATCTTATGGTTCCTCCATAGAACTTTCACCAGGCGATTCGTCCACTTCCTCAGCACTTGTTCTCTCATATCCAGAATCCTGACAGGCTCTTCACAATAAGATAGATTAGGTTCCAGTTCTAATTCCTCATAGGTGAGTACATGCATTGGGTCAAGCATGTATTTTCTAAAGAGTGATACATGGAAAACATCTTAAACTTTAGAGATACATGGAGGCATTGCCAAACGGTAAGCTACAACCCCAATTCGATCTAGAATTTCAAATGGTCTGATGTACCTGGGACTTAATTTTACCTTCTTACCGAATTGTATAACCCCCTTCCATGGAGATACCTTCAATAAAACATGATCTCCTACCTAAAATTCCAAATCCTTCCTTCGATTATCGGCATAGCTCTTCAGCATACTTTGAACTGTTTTGATGTGGTTTTGGATTACCTTAACCTTTTCCATAATTTCCTCAACATGTTCTAGGCCTAGGAGTTTTCTTTCACCAACATCATCCCAACAGGTTGGTGTGCGACATCTCTTTCCATATAATGCTTCATATGGTGCCATCTGAATACTTGAATGGAATCTATTGTTATAGGAAAATTCTACCAGAGGTAAATATTGATCCCACATACCCTAAAAGTCAAGTGAGCATGATCTCAACATATATTCTAAGGTTTGAATAGTCCGTTATGATTGTCCATCTGTTTTAGGTTGGTAAGTAGTGCTCAAACAAAGTTCAGTGTCCAGGAATTTCTAAAGTCTTTTCTAGACCCCTGACGTAAAATGGGGATCATGATCCAAAACAATTGATAGGGGTACTCCATGAATTCTTACAAATTTGTTAATATATAGTCTTGCTAAAAGTTCAAGTGGAAAATATTCTCTTATAGCAAGAAAATGTGATGAAATGGTAATAAGATCAACAATGACCCATATTGCTCATTCCTTCTAGGAGTCTTTGGTAGTCCTAGGACAAATTCCATCGTAATATTATCCAATTTCCACTCAGGTATGGTAAGAGGTTCCATAACTCCTCCAGAAAGTTGCCTCCCAGCTTTTACTTGTTGACAAACCATGCATCTTGACACAAAATCAGCAATCTCCCTCTTCATGTCGTCCCACCAAAAATGTTCATTCAAATATCTATACATCTTAGTTCTACCATGGTGTATAGAGAAATTGGAACTATGTGGATCATCCAATAATTCCCTTTTTAGACCAGCTATATTTGGAACACAAAGTATTTTCCCAAATTTCAAAATTCCATCTTCATACACAAAGTCACTCAATCTCCCATCATTCACAGATTTAATCATCTTTTTAAACTCTTCATCATCGGTCTGAGAAATCTTAATCCTTTCTAGTAAATATGGTTTGGCAACCATCTGAAAAAGCATTGATGTTTCACCTTCCATAGTTATTCCCATGTCTATATTTACTAGATCCATGAAAATAGGATCCCTTTCAATTCTCATATTTTTCAAAACTCCATGATCTTTTCTGATCAAAGAATCTACCACCTTATTTGCCTTCCCCGGGTGGTAGTGTATCGTGCAATCATAATCCTTGAGTAATTCAAGTCATCTCCTTTACCTCATGTTGTGTTATTTTTGTGAGAAAATATACTTCAAACTCTTCTGATCAGCATAAATCTCACATTTTTCACCATAGAGGTAGTGTCTCTATATCTTCAAAGCAAATATCACAACTCCTAACTCAAGATCAGGAGTAGGATAGTTTTTCTCATGAATTTCCAACTGTCGTGATGCATAGGCAATAACCCTATCATTCTTCATGAGGACACAACCAAGTCCTTTCTTCGATGAATCACTATAAATAACAAACCCATCATTCCCAGATGGTAGAGTCAATATTGGATCATTGACTAATCTTCTCTTTAGTTATTCGAAAAATTCTTCACACTCTTTTGTCCAAAAAAATTTAACCCCTTTATGTGTTAGCTTCGTTAATGGGTTAGCCAATCAGGAAAAATTCTGGACAAAGCGTCGATAATAACCTACTAAAACAATAAAACTGCGTACCTCAGTTATACTCGTTGGTGCTGGCCATTCTTAGATTGCTCTTGTCTTAGAAGAATCAATAAAGATTCCATCCTTAGAGAAAATATGGCCAAGAAAATAAATCTCATGAAGCCAAAATTCACACTTTTTAAACTTCACATATAATTCATGTCTTCTAAGAGTCTTTAGAATAATGCACAAGTGATTTTCATGATCTTCATATCTTTTAGAGTATACCAAGATATCATCAATAAATACCACTACGAAGTCATCAAGATATTCCTTGAAAACTCTATTCACTGGATCCATGAAGACAGATGGTGCATTGGTCAATCCAAAAGGAATTACTGTAAACTCATAATTCTCGTACCTAGTTCGAAATGTCGTCTTCGGAATGTCTTCCTTCTTCACACAAAAATGATGATATCCAGATCAAAGGTCAATATTTGAAAATTATTGAGCTCCTTGCAGTTGGTTGAATAAATCATCAATGCGAGGTAGGGGATACTTGTTCTTTATTGTTATAGCATTGATCTCCCTGTTGTCAATGCACAACCTCATAGATCCATCTTTCTTCTTAACAAAAAGAACAGGAGCTCCCCATGGAGAAACACTAGGGTGAATAAATCCCTTATAACTCAATTCCTCTAGTTGTTCCTTTAGTTCCACTAATTCCACTGTGGCCATTCTATATGGGGTCTTTGATATAGGCCTTGAACCAGGCATTAAGTCAATAGAAAACTAAACTTCTCATTCTGGAGGATGCCCAGGTAAATCTATTAGAAACACATCAACATATTCTCTCAAAATAGGTACATACTCTATTTGAACATTACCTTCTTCACACACAGTTATTTCATACACTTACTCCCCAATAATTGAATTTAGTTGAGCTATTGGGGGTGGATCTAGATAGTAATTAGGTGGTGATGATTCTTCTCTAAAGATAAGGTGTTCCTTATCATCATCATCAAAAATCGTAACCTCTTTATTCTTACAATAAATCTTCGCATCATGGTCTGAAAGCCAATCCATACCGAGGATTATGTCAAATTAAATAATGGGTATGATGATGAGATCAGTAGATAAAGAACATTTATGTGCTCTAATGGGAATTGATTCACAAAACTTTGTTGCAATGATATTTCCCTTATGAGTTTTGACTGACAACTCCCTTGTTAAATAAAATTGGAAATATCTAATTTTCTTAGGAAACTGGGAAGATATGAAACAATGCGATGATCCATAATAAAATAATTCATTTTCTAAACTTGAAGAAACCAATAAATTACCTATCACCGCGTCTTTTAGAGCTTCTACCTCAGCAGTAGTGATAGCATAAGCTTGCCCTTGATCCCTTGGACTTTTCTGAGGTAAGTTCCCCTGACACATAAGAAGTTAATTTTCATAATGTCTCATCTCCCTGCAATTGTAGCATTGAACATTGGTAGCTTCTTTCTTCCCCTTGCTATCACGAGCTTGGTGGCCTTTTTCACCCCACTTGTAACAGACTCCAATTCCTTTCAAGCAAGTGCTGGGGTGTTTCTTCCCTTATTTAATACAAGATATATAATCAACTTTTCCCTTCTTCCCCTTATTTCCATTTCCAGAGTGATCAGTAGATCTCTTCTTCTCTTCCTTTGCTTTAAAGTTGTAAGACTTAGAGAATTCATTTTCCGTCTTAATAGCACATGAGACAATGTCTTCATATAATGAAAAGGATTGTGAGACCAATGCTTGATGGAGAAATGGTTTTAACCCATCAAGGAAACGATCAATCTTACATATTTGGTTACGTATATAATCTGAAACATACCTCGATAACCTTGTAATGTTATCCTTATACTTTGCGACATTCTCATCCTCCTTTTGTCTCAGACTCCGAAATTGCCTTTCCATATCTGCTCGATGGTCATGAGGAAATTATTTTTATAATAAAATCTTTTTAAACTCCCTCCATTCCATATTTGATACTTCATCATCTTCCTTTGTGTTTTGAATCAATGACCACCATTGATCAGCATCTCCAGTGAGGCGGTAAACTGCCATGATAACCTTTTTCCTTTCACTACTCCCCAAGGCATGGAATATTTTCTCAAAGGAATTTATCCATTTCTCAGATACTAAGGTATTTTTACTCCCATTGAATGTTAATATCTGTTGCCTTATGAAGCGATCTAACATTGATCCTCCACGTTATTGATCAGGGTGCTCCATATGAGTAAGGTTATTATTCATAACCTGAGTGAGTTATCCCAGTATTGTGATAAGTTGATCAGCACCAGTTGTATCACCAACCCCATTATAATTATCTTGAGTAGGAGGAAAATCCCTGCACGGAGTGAGTACATTGATACGGTTTCCATTCCTTCCACTAGAAGCCATTTCAAAACAATGGAATAAACTAGACCAGTTCCTGAATCAAAATATATAATTCCATACTTGTAAAACACTTAACATAAATTGAATAGTTTATAGATATAATCCATAATCATAAAACTGTTTTCTTTAAGGAAGTATATACTCATAACCCCTTCATAATGGTTTTTCAAGAAATTTAGAATTATCCTAAGCATATCCCCCAGAAGTGTCATAACCAAAAGTCCAGCAAGGCCCGTTGTCGTGCACCAGTTCCTGTTCGAGTCTAGCTCAAAGCGGTGCTTTCAGGGTTTACCCCTAGGTACATCTATTCTAGAGCCGCCTCTACCTACTCGTATCCAGACAGGGATGTATTTCTCGGAAAACTCACAAAATCTTTATAATAACAAAATTATAGGAAGTTCTTCTATACTAATCCTCAAAGTCTATCTTAGTGATATGTGCTCTAATCAGATTTGTTTTCAATCTAGCTTCCAAGGTTAGTACTAAACTGCCTCTGATACCATCTGTAATGCCCCAACCCTAGTTACCTAGAGTCAGTGCATTGTTATGTAATATTGGAATGATCACAAAAGATCACGTCTCGAAAGACTAATTAGTTTAGTATCCTTGGAAAACTAGATACATTCAAAAGTCTTACATTACATCATAAATTAAAACAAAACTAAAAAAAAATCAAGTCATCATATCCCATCATATTATCCCTATAGTTCATTCATAAAATACTTTTTCACATCCTTGAAAAATTAAAACATTGAAAGGGGTGAGCACAGATGCTCAGTAAAGATAACAATATAGCGGGAACTTTCATAAATAAACATAACCATTTAAGGCAATGTATAACTAAAAAAACCTTTTAAACATGAACTTCAGCATAATATAGAAAAAGTAAAATGAAATAATACCATTTACTTATTCATGTGGATATTCTACTAGTCAAATTATCACATGCAATATCAATAACCACTTTCATAATGATGGAATGCATAAGGCCAGACTATCATAACCATGTAGCCAAGGCCTCGTACCAAGACTAAAAATAAGATTTTTTCAAGGCCTCATGACAAGACACTAGTTTGTCTCATGAGAATTATCGATGCATCGAGGATCTATAGCAGGCTCCACCCATCACTTATTAAGTCTAATGCATTCCTTATATGAAAAGGTTTAAAGATATCATAAACCATAACATAATCGTATCACATAGAACATGCATAAAGGAAACATAACATTTCCACATTTCAATCACAAGATATCAATACAACACATTGATAAAATAAAAACATTATCAAAACCATTTTCAATACCAAAATAAAAGAAAATTAAAACATGGTATTTATAATTCATTTAAAAAAAGTCATGGCTTGTAGAGGAAGCAAGAACTCAAATAATAGTCACGGTGGCAGAGAAGTCCTTGTCGCCACATACGTACGACAAAAAAAACAGTCCCTTTTTTGTTTAGTAAAACTCTTCGTATAAAAAATATTCCTTTTGAATAAATTTAAAAGTCAAAGGGTTTTATACACCGTATAAAATAAAGTCTTGTATTAAAACAAAATATGCCTCAATGAAAGAAGATTGAGATGACATCCCCTAAAAAGATCATTTTTTAAATAAAATAGATCTATTATGTGTATTCACTATAAGTACACATAAAGAAATTACAAATACAAAATAGTACATAATAATATCATGACGTAATTTGAAAGTGGGAGATTAACCCAAAGAATGGAAATTGGGTTAAGAAGTTCCCTTACCTCGTGTCCGACTTGACTCGATCGTTCTTTAATCTCATGAATAATAAACTACAGTTAATTTCTACTTTCTTAAGAACCTTTTTCAAGTTAATTTCCCTTTTATATCACTTATTAGCATGTTATGAACATTATGTAGTCATTTATGTTAATAATGGTCATTTTGTCGGTCTTTGGTACTTGAGTCAACAATAAACTTCTTATGATTACAAATTGTTCATGTGGTAAACTATCCATTATATCCAGAATTATATTCATGATGTAGATATCATAAATATAATATATATCTGGTATATACATGCATTTATAATATTGCATAACATTTAGAGTTAAGAAATTAAATGCACTGTTCATGGAGACGGTAAGCCGCACGTACGCATGAAAGGTACTTTCATTTCTATTTCGTATTTAATTGAATGAAACATTAATTATATAAAAGTATATTATAATTCTAGTATAATATCATATATAATATCATTTACTCCATCCTTTATACATCCCACATATGGCATTAATGATTCAAATCACTTTGAGGGGGCGGTAGTCAACACTTCCTAAAATGAAATTATCGCGTTTACCCATAATGGAAATCATAAAGGTATGGAATAAATGAAAAATACAGAATCATAAGGAAACAATAAACACAATATATTTCATATATAAATATAGTGACATCTTAATGGTCACAATGAGAGGTGTTAAAAGAATGTTGAACAATCATCGTTTCCTGAGGCAGTAATTCGCCACCCACAGAAGCAGTATGTTCACTAACCATTAGACGGAGGTGTGTGTAAGTGTAGTTCAGATCCTTCTCATAAAAACATCCAATTATATTGAGTATACTGGTTTTGTTAAAAAATAAATTAATAAAAAGAGCTTATGGGGTTGGAGGAGCAAAATAAAAAAAAAGAACAGAAGAGAAGACATTACCTTAAAATCGGGTAACTCTTTTTGATTTGAGCCAAAGGCTTCCTTGGGAAGAATTATGCCCAATGTGAGGCTTATAAGAGTAATATAGGGAAGTTGAGAGAGTATTTGGGTTGAGTTTGGCCGAACCAAATGGATTAGAAGGTGTGAATAAGGTGGTAGAGCTTGGGGCCTTTTATAAGAGGAGAGGAGGGGCTCTTTTAAAAAGATTGAAATGTTACTTTATTATGAAATGCTTTTAGAATTTTAAAGGTCCCTAAATGATATATTTAAAGGATAAGGTGATAAGGGTTCTAAATACACCCATAAAATAGGATTTAGACAAGTTTATGTCTTAGATTTTACCTTATCTTTTCATTTTATTTAAATCATTCATTAACGAGGTAATCGCTGAATCATCATAGTGTCATAAATAAATTTATTTATTTAATGTCTAAAAATTATAAAAAAAATACCATGATGTAGGAAATATTTTTATATTTACAATGATTATTTATACTCTAAGATATCATTTATTTAGACAAAACTAAAATTGTTTTACTTGGGTGATACATAATTGTGTTATATTTTCTTTTTTTTAAATAAAAAGATAAAATGTCACGATCACACAAAATTGATTCCTCAGAGTCCCAAAGTATGGAACAAGGCATCCCATGGTCGGCCATGACACAACCAATATCATTATGACACATGTTGGGGTCATTTTAGATTATTATGATTTTATTTTATTACCCTTAACTACCTGATTACTAATTAATCATGATAATTAAAGATAATTGTCGTCGTTACTATTCATAATGTCCAAAAACAAAAGAGTATTAATTACATAATTTATACCTTATAATTCCAAATATGGAATCCATTTTACCAAACTATAAACACAGAAATTGTAGTAATTAATTTAAAAATTATTCTCGCTGTCAAAACAAATAGCGTGTTTTTAAGAAACAATATCAATCAAAATATTGACAATTGTTTTTGTCCAATTTCAAAATGAAATTAATTATAATGACTACCATTAGATAAAATGGTAAAATTATATTCTAATTATGCTTTAAAACCACTCAATAGTATAATTTATCATTATAAATTATTTCTATTAAAAATTTTGTTTTTAAGTATTTTTCACTATTCATCGAAAATTGGAAGTTCTCAAAAAAATACCAAAAATTCAACATAGGATAATTTTGATATTCCAAATCCAAAAATGAATTCCATTTTGAAATATAAAATTTATATAATTCCAATAAGTGGATATTACTATTCATAATGGCTACTTTGATTGGTCACGATATGTTAGAACTCGAGGTTGCGTACAACACACACTACTCTATTATTCAAAGAAAATCATACCAGAGAAGCTTGGGGTGTTACATTTTTATTATAAAAAATATAAATAACCATGAAAATTCTGTTTCCCGTCTTTTACTACTTTTACACTTTTTATTAGTTATGTGGGATTTTATTTTCTGTATTAATCATGGGACGACATCATTAGTGAGTGCTCAATTCAAAAATATTTTTATACAGTAATTAAAACCCCCTTCATGACTAAAAAATATAAACAATATAAAATTTATATATTAATACCTTTATAGTAAAAAGAAAACTATATGATAAAATTTCATGTATAAACCAAAAACAAATTTTACATCTAAAATGTACCTCAATATTAGTATCATTAGAACCATCACAACCCATGGAAATAGGTATAGTCCCATTAGATGGTGTCACATGAATTCATATTGATGTTACTACATGACATGAAAATAATTTCAAAATAAATCATAGATATCATTATGTTTGTAGTGAAATTAAAAGAGTATTTTAGAAGATATCCTAAAAATTTCTAAACTAACTATCCAAGGACAATTCTTTTATCGCAAGATTACATGCACACATATCATCTCATAAAATCTATATTATGCATATATCAAACTCTAGGCGTGTTTATTTTTGGGTTTTTCAGTTAATGATACGTGTTTGAACCATCCAATTAAAATAAAATACCTCAAAAAAACCAAAATTGGCTATTGATTAGACAAAAACTGGAATAAACTGAACCAATTATCTTGTATATAATATCAATCTATATTAATATATATAATATATTAATCCCAAAATGAGAAACTAATAGACTAGACTCCCCCCCCCCCCAATAACTACTATTGCAACTCATCATTTCCATTACAACTTATACCCTTATTCTGACTAAAAAAATAAAGTGAACCAATGAAGAATATGACAATGAAATAATAAAAATGAATGAGGTCACCCTATGCTAAAACCATATAAATCTAGAAAATATTTCCATTAATAAAACAACAAAAACATAATCAAAAAATGAATATTCCATTTCCCTTCATCAAATATAGATATTGCTCGATGCACTCATACACTAGAGAAACAAAATAACCTCACGAGAATAAAAAAACACTTCCCAGACATAAGATAAAATCATTAGAATTTAATATAAATCACTAGAATTGATGTTATATCAAATATAAACAATATAATATTTCAATATCAGTATCATCAGAATAAAACAAAACATGTTAAAATTCAATTTATAAACCAATACAAAAATTTACATTGGAATTTTGCCTCAATTTCTATATTACCAGAACTATCACAACCATCATCATCTTTGACATGATTTTCAACAAAATAAATGTAATATAAATGTCACAAAAACACGAATATTCTCATAAACTCAAAATATAATAAGAATGTATAAAATAAAAAGTTCACACAAATTCATTTAAATCAACATGAAAAGTATTTAACAGTTTAAGAACAGAAACTAAACAAGCATAATACCCTGAAAAAATGTATTTAATGTTGTTCAAACAAGTGGGAATATGAAATAAAGGTTATATATAAGTGAAACTGATGAATTACACCCCTTTGATGCATGTATTTTTTCCTCTTAGTAGATTAACTATTCAAAATTCTCTTTGTAAATTTCACTCAAAGTGATTTTTATCATTAAATACAAACAGAATAAAAAATGAAAAATCATATTAAATAACTTTAGTTCAAGAAAAATAAAAGTTGTTAACATGTGAGAATGAAATGGTAGTGAATTCCAAATGTAGTGGAAGATGTTGCAGTGCACTGGGGACATTTTGAGGATACCTTCCACACCTCATTGGATTCTAATAAACTATTTTTCATTTGTTTATCCCCCCCTCCCTGAACTAATGTAATAAAAAAGCACTCATACTAGTAATCATCATTCAATCTTGCAAGTAGTTTACAATAGAATAAAAAAAAGCATACAATATAAACTGAAATCAGATGTAAAACAATATGTATATATGAAAATTATTCAAACACTTAAATCACTACCAAGAATACAATATATAAACCAAACTATTGCACATAAATCCCTACTCTACCATCAAATCTAAATTAGAACTCAAAAATTAAAGATTAATAAAATAAAAAAACCAGAATAGAATATAAACATAACTCAAATAGAACAAAATATATAAATAAATTCATAATATCTCTAATATAAACAATATAAAATTTCAATTTCGATATCAATATCATTAGAATAAAACAAATCAATATGATAAAATTAAATATATATAACAAGAATAAAATTTATATCATAAATGTACCTCAATATTAGTATCAAAATAACCATAATGACCCACATCATCTCCTATAGAAACACCAACATAATTTTCACCTTCTCTCAAACCACTAGTGTCATCATCGATATCCTCATTGGAATGTGCCCCTAAATGAGTGGAATGAGCAGAAGAATCCTCAAAAAATGAATGAAAATAAATGGAAACACATTTAATTAATGAAAACATATAATCCTTATACACTATAAATTTTTCAAAATATTGAATATAACATTTTCTTATATACATGAATTGTTATTGATAAAAATATTTAATATAAATCATTTTTAAATTAAACAAGTATTCACTCATGCATTTACATGATAAGAAGTATCAGATAATTTTTTTTAGAATTGTTTCTGAGATGTGGAATCTTAACACATCTATAATTAATGAAAACATTACTAGATTTATATATTTTAATGGGTGAGGAATGAGCTATATAGTCAAAACACAATATGTATTAATAAAGTTGAATAGGAAAAAATATGTGAATACTAACAACATAGTGTATGGATTATGTTATAAAAACGGTATGGTAGTGGTTTTACAACATGATTCTTAATAAAATGAACAGAATGTTTGTTTTAAAAAATAACACATGAAATATCAAGAGAAATACATGAAATATCCATGATATTTAACATTCATAGATAGTTAATTTGGATATATGGAATAAAAAAATAGAATATATATTGTAAATGTAATAAAAATTTTAAATTCTCTATTATGAAGAAAAAACATATAGAACCCCAAAATAGTATATATGTATATAATTACATTTTCTTAGATATATTACAAAGAGAATAAAAGAGTGTAAATTTTTCACGAAAGTAGGTGCCAATGAATTTTATATCTAAAAGATACATATGAGGTGAGTAATAATAGAGAAAGAGTCATCAGAGAAATATAATACATTAAATTTAAATGTAAGAAGTTATAAATAATAAGAAGTTAATTTGGAATACAAAGAGGAAGATATTCTTTACGGCGTTGAAAATTTGGAATATATCATGCTGGGATAATAAATTAGTATAGAATGTAAATGATATAATTTGAATCATTAGATATACCTAAAATAATTTTAATTGTAGTTATTACATCTTGTAGCTCATATGTATTTAAAGTGTGTCATTTAACTATAGTAAAAATCATGTATGAGTAGCCGAATTCCTTTACACCCTTATTAATCATCAATGAAATCTATATTCTATGGAAGTATCTTGGGAATTGAAATTCATGTATGACGTCTATAGTGATTTGATAAGGATTACAATATGATTATGATATTCAATAATGTAAATATATAGCATATTCTGAAATAACAAAACTGAATGAAAAATAAATAAATTATATTAGAAATACAAAAATCAGGGTCCAATGTATTTAATTTTTTAATATAGAATTTCCCAAGATGAAATACCCTACTAATATGAGTATAGTACTATATTAAATTAGTATTTTGGATATAATGGATAATAAATGTAGAAATAACATTAGACAATTTTAATATGAAAATACAGTATCGTGTAACAGATTCTACATTATGCATATATAGAAAATAAATATATTGAAAAGTGGATATATAGTATAATTATATAGCGTATTATTATAGAAAATTCACAAAATATATGGAAAAATATCTAATAGTAAGAGGTAGATAATATTAAATATTATTAAGATAATGGATTAATTGGAAAATCTTACATAAACACTCATCATACAAAAATAAATAGTATCGGTATCCCATTTCTAAAGTCATATCAATTTAAGAGAGTAGTTTTATATGATTATATTTATATTTTTATACTTATTCATCCTTTTTAAGTGTTTAAAAAACCATTATAACATATTACAAGAAAAAAAATTAAATTATAAGTTGTTATTAATTTGTATTTTCAATCATAATTTTTTTCCTATTTAAATCCCCACTATACTCATTTAGATTAACTGTTTATCTCAAGCTTCCAATAGTTACATCTATTGAACCTTTATCAATGTGTGTAAATATTTATTCACTAAAATCTTGGAGAAAATTTATCAAAAATAAAAAAATAAACCATGAAATTGCAATACTAAATGAAGTAAGGTAATATAATCAGAGGATAAAGATAAGACAATATATATGAACATGAAAAATTTTATTTTAATATGAGTTGAAATGGAATGTTATTAATGTCTTTTAAAATTAGATAATTTTTATGATTCTTATATTGTGCAACATTCATATGGAAGAAAAATGTATTTAAAAAATCATGAATAAAATTTCTTGATAGATGTATGGGTATACTTTCATTCTTTATAAAGAATTAAAAATGTATAAGAATATAAGTGTATGTTACATTAAATAAATGTTATATTTAATATGATCACACTATATCTTATGATTTATTGAATATTTTAAAACATAATATATAAATCCATGGGAATTAAACACAATTCTTGTTAAATTGCTCTATAAACTTGACACACTGATACTATTTAAATAACACTAAAAGAACAAAACTGTGGAAGTAGTTAAAATCTATTATTTCTTCATTTTATATAATGCTTAATAACTAAAATAATTATTATAGGTTCAGACATATATATGGGGAATGTAAATAATATAACACTATTTTTAGTACTCGGATACATAGTTTTAAAAAATATAATCAGTCCATAATAGTAGCAAACAAACTATTACATAATTTAAACTGAGGAAAAATAATATTCTATTTCATTACATAGAAAATTAAAGTGGTCAAATAGTATTTATAAAATAAAATTGGTACTGGTTAATGTTTATATAATATCAATTACAATTCATATTATTCAAGTGCACTTGAATGATTAAGAAATATATTTTATTTTCATTGAACATTAAAATGATTCATTTTTATTCATGTTCGTAATAATTGAAACAAATAATATAATACTAAAAAATGAAACTATTGAAGTGGAAAAAATATATTTCATGTCAAATTTAATTGAAATAAGTGTTATTAAAACATTTCAAATAATAAAGGAAACTAAAATATAAAAAATTCTATATTTTTACATAAGAATAATAATTAACATTCTATATTTTATCATAAAAGGAATCCTTAAAAATAGATGGATGAAAGTTATATTCAATGGAAACACCCTTCATTTTTTCTAAAAACCTTTTACCATTCGTTTATTTATAAATATCATTTATAAAATAAGTGAATTTTTATTATGAACCACAAAAACACCAAATTTATGTTAAATGACTAACCAGAAGTGATTCTCACAATGAGACAACTCAAAGACAAAGTAACACATGATGAAATGTTTAATAGAGGACATATAAATATTAGTAAAAATGAAACCATGAGATCATGTGATTTCAAATATAAATAAAAACTTATTTTTATAATATTAAAATCGTGTTATGAAACCAGAGAATAGTGAAAATACAAAGAAAATGCAATTTTAATTTTAAAGAGAATTTTTAAAACATTAACCATAAAAACTCATAAGAAACTAAACTTTTATAAAACCAAACAAAAATGTGGATTAATTATATCTACATATTCCCAAAAACCCTAAATTTAATTAAGAAATATTTATAAAGTAATAACACAACAAGGAGGATTCAATAGGGTTGTGTAACATTAAAAAAATTCTAGTGATATGATGAATCATAATTAATTGAACCTGTACTTTGAAGTGGTGGGAACTTGATTAGTATAAAGGGGAATAATAAAATAGGTGATGAAGGTAGCATCATCAACATGAAACATAAATAGAAAGATTTAGGCATTGGGGAAAAAATATCTTTTTGAATTCAATTTAGTACCATGTGAACTCTTGGGTGAAATGATATATTAACATAAAATAATAAAAAAAGAGAGACACCTCATTCAATGTTTTAAGTAACTGATGCCCCAAATAAATTTATTTTTCTATAATTTGAATATTTGTCAGGAATAATTTATTTTAAATAGTAGCAACAATCACCATTTGTAAAATTTTCAATCAAGTGATACCATGAAATGGTCAACAATATATTAAAAGGAAATTATACCCCCATCCACCAGTATAACACAATGAAAAAGCCTCTATTATGCACCCTTTTTCTAAGGAAAGATAATAAAAATGTTATTTTCAATTAAACTGGACAGGAATATATATTATATATAATTCATGTGTGTTATTGCATTAATTTCATTTTAGTAGTAACACAATCAAACATACTTTTGTAAAATTTCTCTTGTCTAAAGAAAGAGGTTTAGTTGAAAATTCCTTTCGTATTAGGAAATAAATCATAAAAAATATTATACAAATTAATAATATCAGTTGATTGAATATTAAATGATTAAATAAAGAAAAGTTCCAACCTAATTGATAATTCATTTGATGTGTTAGAACATGTAGAGGAACAAATTAAAGATTCTCTAATTTTATATTAACTTACATCAAGGAAAATCCAACATTTATAAAATTAATGTTTATGTATGATATATAGGTGCATGAAAATTATTTTATAATAAATAAAATTCTTAAACATGAGGTGAATTAATGACTTGGTTACCCAAATTGGGGAAAAGACCTAAAATTTTAAATTCACAATTCAAAAGAACCCTTAGTCAATTATTTTTATTATTTTACAATAATTCAGTATTATAGGTAGATTAAACATCATACAAATATGAATAAAAAACACATATAACTATTTAATTTCTATGGTGTTATTTTTATTAAAAATTCACAAAATAAGGTACCATTATCTAGGATAATTAATTCATGAATTTGGTAAATATATTCGGTAAATCAAAATTAATAGATATTGTTATGTGAGAAGATTTTATGTGCTTGTCTGAAGAATTTTATCCTTATGATATATGAGATATAGTAGAAAATAAATTCAATATTTTTAAGAGAGGATAGAGCGAGGAGAAAAATAAAAATAAAATAAAATAAAATATAAAGGGATCTAAAAAAAATTGACATCAAATACATTAAAATCATATAAGCTATAGAGATTAAAGGGGTGGTGGTGGAATGTTAAGTTAACCTAGCTATGAGTAGCCTGGAATTGATACTCGTAAACCAAATATTCATAAAATATAAAACAATAGACACTAATGAGTTAATAAAACCCAATGAAAATAAAATAAAAAAACAAATAAAACCCATGGAAAATAAAATAAAAATTAATTAAATCATACTTTATGTAATAATTCAAAATAACTAAACCCTATCTAAAATAAATCTGATAATGAATAATATAAGGTAGTGAGAAAACAATTAAATCTTACCTATAGAAAATTAGAGATTATAAGAATAAAAAATCAAATAACCCTACTCTATGTAAAAAATTAGAGAGAGTTGGGGTGTCCATATAGGAGGATAATAATCTAGGGAATGTGGGGTTTCCTCATTAGAGGAGGACTACTAAAGGTGGTTTGGCTGTGTTGGGGTCGTATCTAGTAGTGGTGAGACACAATAGAGGAGGAATGTCATGGTGTGGTGTGGGGGAGTTGGAGCCACATTAGTAGGGAGGTAGGGAGGCCACATTGGTGGGGAGGTGGGATGGTTGTTCTAGAGCCTTAGCAGTTTGGATGTGGGGAGGTCGTATTAGAGTTGTAGATATAGAGAGGTGAGGAAACCATGTCAGTTGGGTAGTGGGGTGGCTACCTCGTGAGTGGAGTAGGGGGATTAATAGTTATGGGGGAGGGTGAGGGAGAGGTATCATGAGTGAGAAGTATGAATTGTGAAGGAGGGAGGGAGGAGGAATCATGAGGGAGTAGGATGGGGATGGGGGGAAGTAATCAAGAGGGGAATAAGTTACTTCCATAGTTATCTGTTGGATCATAGCTTTTGGTTGGATATAGTCACCGTTTTTTTTTAAAATAGATATAAATATATGGATGTGGTACACATTTATAGTAGTGACCTAAAATATAACATTATATTATCAAATACCTCTCAATTTTCAAAAATCCTTTGTCTTACCAAAATAAAAATCTATAGACCCTTAATGTGTTATTGAAGGGATAACATCCAAAGGGAGAGGTAATGTTCTCAACTGATCTCTATTATTTCTTATCATCTACTTCCACCTAAAACCTATTCTATCTAAGAATTTGTGATAAAATAATAATTAATAAAAAGTTCAAATGTTTTTATAATAATTTTATATTTATTTTCTACCATCCTCTCAACCATTTTAAAAATGAAAATGTTGCTTCTGTTATGTGCGGATTACCACCTCCATAAGTGACATTATCTATTTTTCATAACTTTTTTATAAGGATACATAAAAGGAAGTACTTAAATAATAAATATGATACTTAAAATTTATTAATATACTAAATATATAAACCAATTCCAATTTATAATATTATATATAAAAATAAACGCATCACTGGTACGTATGCACAGACTATCGCCTCCAGGAAATTGTCCCATTACATCACTCACATAATATTTTCATTAATATAAAACTAAGGAAACCAAATTTATAGTGTTATTGTAAAATAATATGTATTTAATTATTATATGTTATTCTATAATGGTATTTATAAGGCCCCGGCCTTAAACCATACTTAATATTGAATTAAATGAATAATTCACATTGAGGATCTCTTCAGGTTTTGAGTTTTAGAGAATTAGGACATAACTATTACATCTCAAAAGATTACAAAGTAGACACTTCTACTAAGTTTCCATAAAATAAAAACTCTTAAAAAGAAACATTTCTAGTTCCATGTTTTATATAGCATGACTTTCCCTTGATCCCATCCGTGACCCAATTCCACATTAAGTCCTGTGAAAAACATTTCAAAAAAAAACTTGGGATGAGCATAAAAATCTAAGTAAGGGATACACAAAGAATGAAAAATTTTAGTTTTTAAAACAACAAGTAAACCATGTATACTTTATCAAAGTAATACCTTCGCCTTTATGAAGTAGTAAAAACTCTTCACTGAATAAAATATCATTACTTACACTTTTGTAACCAAAATATTACCATAAAACCCAAATAAATAACACATAACATATAAAGGTAACTTGGGACGTAAACATACTTAAGTGGAATAACCAGACGGTCGACTTCCACATATATCACTTAATGGAATAGCCATTCGGCCAACATCCATACATACTTAATGGAATAGCCATACGGCCGACTTCCATACCCAATGCATTGGAGGTCATAACCTAACCACCCATCCTGGTATTCACGACACCACCTGTCATATGGTTTATCACGTAACCACCCATCAAATGTCCAAGTACCATTATAAAATTATAACACAAAAAACCAATATAAAGGAATGATAACATTTCCACATTTCAATCACAATATATCATTAAAATATATTGACATAATAGAATCCTTTATCAAAACCATTTTCAATACCAAAATACATAAAAGAGTATATGGTATTTATTTTATTTTAAAAACATTACGGCTCGTTGAGGAATCCAAAGATCAAATAATACTCGCGGCGGCGGAAAAGGTCGTTGTCACCGCGTACGTTAAAAGAAACATTCCTTTTTGTCATTTAGTAAAACGCTTCCTAGAAAAAGATTCCTTTTGTATAAAAGTAAAAGTCAAAGGGGTTTATACACCATATAAATGAAAGTTGTGTATAAAACTAAATATTCCTCAATGAAAGGAGATTGAGACGAAGTCCCTTACCTCATGTCGGACGTGACTTGATTGCTCTTTAATCTCATGAATAATAAACTACTGTTAATTTATACTTGCTTAAGAACCTTTTTCAAGATTAATATTCTTTTATATCAATTATTTCCATGTTATAATCATTATGTAATAACTTAATTTAATAATGTGTGTTTTGTCGATAATTGGTTCTTAAGTCGAAAGTGGACTTCTTACATTTACATGTTGTTCGTGTGGTCAACGGTTAATTATATCCAGAATGATATTCATGATTTGGATATCATATATATCATATATATCCAGCATATACATGTATTTATTTTATTACATAATCATTTATAGGTATGAAATGAAATGCACCATTCATGGAGACGGTAAGTCGTATGTACACATGAACGCTACTTTCATTTCTATGTCATATTAATGGAATTATAACTAAATGAGAGATATGTATATTTTAATTCCAGAATTATATTGATCATTTAGATGTAACATACATCATATATATCCATTATATATATGTACTTATAATAGTACATTACATTTGGTGATAAGAAATGAAATGCACCGTCTATGGAGACGGTAAGCCGTACATACGCATGAACGCTACTTTCATTTATATATCATACTTTAATGGAAAGAAATAATAATTATATAAAGGTGTATTATAATTCCATTATAAAATCATATATAACAACTTTAAATCCATCCTTTATACGTCCCACATATGGCATTAACGAATTAAATCACTTTGAGGGGGCGGTAGTCCGCACTTCCTAAAATGAAGATATCGCGTATACCCATAATGGAAGCCATAAAGGTATTCCATAAATGAAAAATACAGAAGCTTAAGGAAAACATAAAAATTTTATATATCATATATAAATATAGTGACATCTTAATGGCCACCTTTTAAGGTGTTAGAAAAATATTGAACAATCATCGTTTTGTGAGGCAGAAATTCATCATCCACAGAAACAGTGTGTTCTTTAACCATTAGATGTAGGTGTGTGTATGTTTAGCTCTAATGATTATTATAAAAACATACTATTATATTGAATATACTGTATTTGTTACAAAATAAATGAATAAAAAGAGTTCAGGGGTTTGGAGAATCAAAATAAAACAAAAGAACAAAAGTGAAGACATTACCTTAAAATCAGGTAACTCCTTTTGATTTGAGCACAAAAGATTCCTTGGGAATACTTCTGCCAAAAGTGAGGCTTCTAAGAGTAAGAGAGGGTTGTGGAGAGATAAAATGGTCAGGGGTTGGCTGATACAAAGGCTTTAGAGGTGTGGGTAAGGAGGTAGAGGTGGGTGCCTTTTATAAGAGGAGAGGAGGGGCACTCTTGGAAAGTTATAAAAGGTTACTTTATTATAAAATGTTTTTCAGATAAAAAAGGTCCCACAAGGATATATTTCGAGGATAAGATGATAAGGTTTCTAAATCCTCCCATCCAATAGGTTTTTGAGAAGTGTGGGTCTTAGAGTTTACATTATCTTTTCATTTTATTTAAATCGTTTAATAATGAGGTAATTGATGCATCATCATGCTGTCATAAATAATTTAATTTATTTAATGTCTAAAAATTATAAAAAAATATCATGATGTAGGAAATTTCTTTATATTAATAATGAATATTTATAGTCAAAAATATGACTTGTATAACCCCATCTAAAAATTGTTTTAGTAAAACAACACATGTTTGTGACATTTTAACTTTAAATTTAAATAAAAAGGTATTAATGTCATTTTCCTACCAAAGTGGCTCCATGGGGTCCCCAAGTTGACCCATGGGGTTTCTTGGTCGTAAATGAAACATCCAATGAGGGTAGGACATGTTTCTAGGTCATTTCATATTTTTAAAACATTATTTTTACCTTAAATTACACTAATTACCTCTAATCGCGATTAAAAACATAAAAGTTACTATTCACCAAAAAATTATTTTAATCCCATTGAACCACATTTTACTTCTTAATGACAACCATGTATGTCGGATTTTTAAAAGTCAAAACACTGAAGTGGTAAAATTTCATTTAAACAGAAAATAAGTTTTTATAAGTACCACTTAGTGGTTTCACTATTCATCAAAAATTGATGTTTTTCAGAAAAATACCAAAAATTCACCCTAAGCTGTATTTGATATTCCGAATTCAAAAATGATGTCTATTTTAAAAAATTCAAAACAAATAAGTTGCATTAATTAATATAATAATTAATTCCTGTTGTCATGACAAATAGCGTGTTTTTATGAAACAATATATATCAAAAGATTGACACTAGTTTAAGTCAAATTTAAAAGTGAAATTAATTACAATGACCACTATTGGATTAAATGGTAAAAATATATTCTAATTTCACTTTAAAACAAATTCAAAAGATAATCTAATCATATTAATAAATTAGATTAAAAAGAGGTTTTGAATTAAAATACAACATTTTTCACTATTCATTAAAAAATGAACTTTATCGGAAAAATACCAAAAATTTACACAAAGTAAATTTTGATGTCCCGATTATAAAGAATAGTTCTATTTGATCCAATAGAATGTATAAAAGTGACCAAAACTATATTTATAGATGGTTCTCCATCAAAAGGTGATAAGTTGACCTTTTGGGAATGTTAGAGTATATATGCCTAAAATTGAATTCTTTTCATATTTTAAGCCTTTATCTTTTATTTGATAAATGTAGAAACATTTAAAAAACATATATAATCATATTTTAGTTATTTCTATTCATTCCCAGCAATACAACGACTACTTGTTAACTACTATTTAAAATAATATTATTTTTTTACTAGTGTGCAACGTAAGATTTCAAAAAAACTCTTTGTTGCGTATCGGGTATGCTATTGAACATAGAAACCCCTTTAAAATAAAATTATTATTTAATTTGTAAATATTAATAAATATGAAAAAAAAATTATTCATTATTTACCTGGGATGTTACATCCTTCCCCCCTTTTGGGAATTGCATCCTCACAATTTTATTCACTTATCAAAATAAGTGGGGGTATTTATCCCTCATAGAATTTTCAGATTCCCATGTTTCCTCTTCACTCATGTGGTTTTTCCACAAAACCTTTACCTGGTGAATTACCTTATTTCACAACACTTTCTCTCTTCGGTCAAGAATCTGGACTTGTTATTCTTCATAAGAGAGATTCTATTCCAACTAAACTACCTCTGGGCTCAAAACATGATATGGATCTGGCATATACATTCCCAACATTGAAATATGAAAAACATTGTGTACCTGAGATAAACTCGGAGGTAAAGCCACTCGATAAGCAACTGATCCAACTTTCTCCAGAATTTCATATGGTCCAATGAACCTTGGACTCATCTTTCCTTTCTTACCAAATCGCATCACACATTTCCATTGTGAAACTCTGAGAAAAACATGATCACCTACCTCGAAAGATAGATCCTTCCTTCAGTTATCCGCATAACTCTTCTACCTGCCCTGAGCTGCTCTCACGTGTTTCTGAATCAACTGAACTTTGTCTCCCATCTCTTCTACCAATTCTGGTCCCATCAGCTTCCTTTCACCCACTTCATCCCCAAAAGCTGGATTTCAACATCGCTTCCTATATAATTCCTCAAAAAGCGCCATCTGTATACTGGAATGAAAACTGTTATGATAAGAAAATTCAACCAAGGAAATATATTGGTCCCAAATTCCCTGATAATACATCAAACAAGCACGTAGCATATCCTCCAATGTCTGAATTTTTCATTCTGACTGCTCATCTGATTGCGGATGAAAAGCTATACTAAATTTTAATTCAGTACCCAAAGACTTCTGAAGGCCTTTCCAAAAGTTATAAGTAAACCTGGGATCACGATCAGATACAATGGAGAGGTGAACTCCATTCAACCTGACTATATATTTAAGATACAATTGAGAAAGTTGATTTAGAGAGAATGTATATTGAATAGGAAGGAAATGAGCAAATTTAGTCAATCGATCAACAATAACCCAGATTGCATTATTGCCTCGAGATGTCCTCGGTAATACCACAACAAAGTCCATGGATATATTTTTCCATTTCCACTCTGACACTGGTAATGGCTGAAGCATCCCTTTCGGTAACTGTCGCTCTGCTTTAATCTACTGAAAAGTTAAACACTTCACAGAAAAATCAGCAATATCTCTTTTAATTCCATCCCACCAGTAATACTCCCTCAGATCTTTGTACATCTTAGTACTGCCATGATGAACTGAAAACGGGGAACTATGAGCCTCACATAACAACTCATTCTTCAACTGTGAATCACAAGGCATGCATAATCTCTTCCCAAACCTCAAAACACAATCATTATCAATGTTGAATTCAAGAAACTTACCCTTCTGAACTAGCTCTTCCTTTTTCTGCAACTCACTGTCATGCTTCTGTGCTTGCTTGATTCTGTCTGATAGGGATGATCTCACTGATACCTGAAACAAAACAGAAGAACTTCCTACACCAACAACTTCTATGCCAAAGTTCATCAAATCAAAAACCAAAGGATCTCGTTCCAAATGTAGCATGGTTACTGAAGCATTACTTTTTCGACTCAAAGCATCAGCCACTTTATTTGCTTTTCCCAGATGGTAAATAATTGTACAATCATAATCCTTGATTAATTTTAGCCATCTCCTCTGTCTCAGGTTCAATTCTTTCTGAATGAATATATACATTAAACTTTTGTGATCAGTATATATTTCCCACTTTACTCCATACAAATTATGCCTCTAAATTTTTTAGAGCAAAAACAACAGCAGGTAATTCCAAATCATGTGTAGGTTAATTTACCTCATGAGTTTTCAACTGAAGTGAAGAATAACCAATTACCTGATAATTCTGCATATGGACATAGCCAAATACCTTCAATAAAGCATCACTGTATATAACAAACCCACCATTCCTAGAAGGAAGTGCCAAAACTGAAGCATTCACCAATCTTCTTTTCAACTCATGAAAACAATCATCACATTCTTTTGTCCAGATAAACTTAACACCCTTCCGAGTTAGCTTAGTCATTGGACTAGATAAACATGAAAAATTTTCAACAAACCTTCAGTAGTAACCTTCCAAACCAAGGAAACTACGGATATCAGTTACATTTGTGGGTCTTTTCCATTCTTCAACAACTTTTGTTTTAGAAGTATCAACAGTTATGCCATTTTTTGAAACAATGTGACCAAGGAAAGAAATTTTTTTGTAACCAAAACTCACACTTGCTGAATTTTCCATACATTTTCTTTCCTTTTAAGGTTTGCAAGATAACCCTTAAATGAATTTCATTCTCCTCTTTACTTTTAGAAAACACCAAAATATCATCAATAAAAACAACCAAAATTTTTCAATTGAGTCATCTGAGCCATCACTACACAAAACTGTTTAGTTCTGATTCTGACCATCTCAAGATACTGATTTGAAAGGTCATTTCTCTCTGTATGCCTTCCCAGAATATCTGTTTTGTTTGATCTATGAAAAACCATTCTTAACACAGAAATATCTCAGGTGAAGCAACATGGTAATCTTCAAATGCTATATCATTTCAATTTGACCATAAAAAAATATTTTTGGATAACAATTTAATAAAATTCTAACTCCAAAAGTTGTCTAAACTGACCTCTGATACAAACTATAAGGCACTGGGCTTAAAAATTACATTATATTGAATTAAATGAATAATTCACATTGAGGATCTTTTCAGGTTTAGAGTTTTAGGGAATTAGGATATAACTATTACATCTCAAAAGATTTCAAAGTAGACACTTCTACTAAGTTTCCATAAAATAAAAACTCTTAAAAAGAATCATGTCTAGTTCCATGTTTTAGATAGTATAACTTTCCCTTGATCCCATCCTTGACCCAATTCCACATTAAGTCCTGTGAAAAACATTTCAAAAAAACTTGGGGTGAGCATAAAAATCTTAGTAAGGGATACACAAATAATGAAAACAGTTAGTTTTTAAAACAACAAGTAAACCATGTATACTTTATCAAAGTAATACCTTCACCTTTATGAAGTAGTAAAAACTCTTCACTGAATAAAATATCATTACTTCCCCTTTTGTAACCAAAAGATTACCATAAAACCTATATAAAAAACATATAACATATAAAGGTAACTTGGGACATAAACATACTTAAGTTTAATAACCATACGGTCGACTTCCACACATATCACTTAATGGAATAGCCATTCGGCCAAATTCCATACATACTTAATGGAATAGCCATATGGCCGACTTCCATACCCAATGCATTGGAGGTTATAACATAACCACCCATCCTGGTATTCACGACACCACCCGTCATATGGTTTATCACGTAACCACCCGTCAAATGTCCAAGTACCATTATAAAATTATAACATATAAAACCAATATAAAGGAATGATAACATTTCCATATTTCAATCACAATATATCATTTAAATATATTGATATAATAAAATCCTTTATCAAAACAATTTTCAATACCAAAATACATAAAATAGTATATGGTATTTATTTTATTTTAAAAACATTACGGCTTGTTGAGGAAGCCAAAGATCAAATAATACTCGCGGTGGCGGAAAAGTTCGTTGTCACCGCGTACGTTAAAAGAAACATTCCTTTTTTTTTATTTAGTAAAACGCTTCGTAGAAAAAGTTTCCTTTTGTATAAAAGTAAAATTCAAAGGTGTTTATACACCGTATAAAAGAAAGTTGTGTATAAAATGAAATATGCCTCAATGAAATGAGATTGAGACGAAGTCCCTTACCTCTTGTCCGATGTGACTCGATTGCTCTTTAATCTCCTGAATAATAAACTAGTGTTAATTTCTACTTTCTTAAGAACCTTTTTCAAGCTTACTATTACTTTTATATCAATTATTTTTATGTTATTATCATTATGTAATCACTTAAGTAAATAATGTGTGTTTGGTTGATATTTGGTTATTAAGTCGAAAGTGGACTTCTTACAATTACATGTTGTTCGTGTGGTCAAAGGTTCATTATATCCAGAATGATATTCATGATTTTGATATCATATATATCATATATATCCAACATATACATGTATTTATTATATTAAATAATCATTTACAGGTAATAAATGAAATGCACCATTCATGGAGATGGTAAGTCGTACGTACACATGAACACTACTTTCATTTCTATGTCATATTAATGGAATTAAAAATAAATGAGAGATATGTATATTTTAATTCCAGAATTATATTAATCATTTAGATGTAACATAAATCATATATATCCATATATATATGTACTTATAATCGTACATTACATTTGGGGATAAGAAATGAAATGCACCGTTCATGGAGACGGTAAGTCGTACGTACGCATGAACGCTACTTTCATTTCTATCACATACTTTAATGGAAAGAAATAATAGTGGTATAAAGGTATATTATAATTCCAATATAACATCATATATAATAACTTTAAATCCATCCTTTATACTTCCCACATATGGCATTAACGAATCAAATCACTTTGAGGGGGTGGTAGTCCGCACAGCCTAAAATGAAGATATCGCGTATACCCATAATTTAAGCCATAAAGGTATGAAATAAATGAAAAATACAGAAGCTTATGGAAAAAATAAATATTTTATATATCATATATAAATATAGTGACATTTTAATGGCCACCTTTTAAGGTGTTAGAAAAAATATTGAACAATCATCGTTTCGTGAGGCAGAAATTCGCCATCCACAGAAACAGTATGTTCTTTAACCATTAGATGTAGGTGTGTGTAAGTGTATCTCTAATTATTCTTATAAAAACATCCTAGTATATTGAATATACTGGAGTTTTTACAAAATAAATGAATAAAATGTGTTTAGGGGGTTGGAGAAGAAAAATAAAACAAAAGAACACAAGTGAAGACATTACCTTAAAATCGGGTAACTCCTTTTTATTTGAGCTCAAAGGCTTCCTTGGGAAGACTTATACCCCATGTGAGGCTTATAGGAGTAATAGAGGGATGTGTAGAGACAAAATGAGCAGGGGTTGGGCCGAGCCAAAGGCTTGAGAGGTGTGGGTAAGGAGGTAGAGGTCGGGGCCTTTTATAAGTGGAGAGGAGGGGCACTCTAGGAAAGTTATAAAAGGTTACTTTATTATAAAATGATTTTCAGATAAAAAAGGACCCACAAGGATATATTTCTAGGATAAGGTGATACGGTTTCTAAATCCACCCATCTAATAGGTTTTTGACAAGTTTAGGTCTTAGATTTTACATTATCTTTTCATTTTATTTAAATCTTTAAATAATGAGGTAATTGCTGCATCATCATGATGTGATAAATAATTTAATTTATTTAATGTCTAAAAATTATAAAAAACTATCATGATGTAGGAAATCGTTTTATCTTTCTAATGATTATTTATAGTCAAAAATATGACTTGTATAACCCCATCTAAAAATTGTTTTAGTAAAACAACACATGTTTGTGACATTTTAACTTTAAATTTAAATAAAAAGGTATTAATGTCATTTTCCCAACAAAGTGGCTCCATGGGGTCCCCAAGTTGACCCATGGGTTGTCTTGGTCGGCCATGACACATCCAATGAGGGTAGTACATGTGTCTAGGTCATTTCATATTATTAAAACTTTATTTTTACATTAAACTACACTAATTACCTCTAATCGCGATTAAATACTTAAAAGTTACTATTCACCAAAAAATTATTTTAATCCCATTGAACCTCATTTTAATTCTTAATGAAAACCATGTATGTTGGATTTTTGAAATTCAAAACACATAAGTGGTAAAATTTCATTTAAACGGAAAATCAGTTTTTATAAGTACCACTTAGTGGTTTCACTATTCATCAAAAATTGAAGTTTCTCAGAAAAATACCAAAAATTCACCCTAAGCTATATTTGAAATTATGAATTCAAAAATTATGTCTATTTTACAAAATTCAAAATATATAAGTAGCATTAATTAATTTAATAATTAATTCCTGATGTCATGACAAATAGCGTGTTTTTATGAAATAATATATATCAAAAGATTGACACTAGTTTAAATCCAATTTCAAAGTGAAATTAATTCCAATGACCACTATTGGATTAAATGGTAAAAATATATTCTAGTTTCACTTTAAAACCAATTCAAAAGATAATCTAATCATATAAATAAATTATATTAAAATGAGGTTTTGAATTAAAATACAACATTTTTCACTATTCATCAAAAAAATGAACTTTATCAGAAAAATACCAAAAATTTTCCCAATGTAAATTTTGAGGTCCCGATTCTAAAGAATAGTTTTATTTGGTCCAATAGAATGTATAAGAGTGACAAAAACTATATTTATAGACGGTTCGCCATCAAAAGGTGATAAGTCGACCTATTGGGAATGTTAGAGTATATATGCCAAAAATTGAATTTTTTTCGTATTTTAAGCTTTTATCATTTATTTGATAAATGTAGAAATATTTAAAAAACATATAATCATATTTTAGTTATTTCTATTCATTCCCGCCAATACAATGACTACGTGTTAACTACCATTTAAAATAATATTATTTTATTACTAGTGTGCAACGTAAGATTTCAAAGAAACTCTTTGTTGCGTACCGGGTACGCTATCAAACATAGAAACCCCTTTAAAGTAAAATTAATATTTAATTATTAAATATTAATAAATATGAAAATTTTTTATTCATTATTTACTTGGGATGTTATAGTATTGGTAATAGATACCCCATAATTATGTTACCACTCTTTCATTCATTAAAAGTATCAAAAAAATATCATCTCTAACCTCATTATCATGAATAATAACTACAATACTCATGAAATTAAATTATAAATTTATAAAACATTATAAAACATCTTTTTTAGTATATATAATGACCTTTATGTGATGAAATATGAAATTATAAATAAGATTTGACACTGCTATTATGAATCTAGTACAAAACAAACTATAAAAATTAATAACATCTACCAATTAAAATTGAGTATAACTATTTTTTTGTATTAAATTATTTTAAATGAAGTTAATAGAAGGTTTTAAATTTTAATAACGTTATAAAATAGTTTATTATGATATTTATTTTTTTATACAATGGGATAGAGTGCATTAAACTAATAATGAATGGAGGTAATGGGTTTTCATGACTCAAATCATTTCCTTGGGCCATAATCTTACCTCTATGACTACAATATTTTAATATTGATAAATTCTTCAACAAAATAAAGTTAGGTTTTAGTACTACATTTTATTGTATGGAATTTTTTTTCACATAAAATTGTTCCCAGTGAAATATTATTTGTTTCCTAAAATTATAATTTCTTTAAGAAATATTTCTTGCCTTTTTATTGTTATTTTTCATCCATATCCATGTTTTTAATTTTCACCAATGTTCTACTTTATTATTTTTATTTTTATTTTTTTTTCTTTTATGATCTTAATAGTTATCTTAAACTCCTTTAAATTCAGACTTTTATTATCTTTTTCAATAATGTGGGTTTCAATAAATGTATTTGAAATAATTTAAGAAAACAAATATTTTAAAAAAAAAATTAATTGATCTTTCACTTGATATTTATTGAATAAGATTAATTTTTATTTAGTGTCTATTATTTTGATACATATAAAAATTATTGGTTTATGAAGTCTTATTTTCACTATCTAAAAATAAAATACATAAAAATGGGATCCTAACTATGGATTTTACATTAATGATTACAAAATGTTATTTAAGAATGATCTTTTCAGGAATTGGTTATCATTTTCTTATATATATATATATATATATATATTTGAAAGGTTGTTATATTTTATGTCTCACAATATAATTTTTCTCTTAGTAAATGACATATTTTGGGTGATTAGGTTTTTGGTGTCAATTAATTTAATTTATTATGTTATCTTATACCATTTTGTAATGTTATGAAACTAATTTTTTCCAATGAATTTTTTAGGCTATGAAAAGTTAATGATTTTATTTTTAATGTTTTTTGAAATCAATTTGGTTTTTGGGTGTTCTTTATGATGTGATAAATGACTGGTTTTCAAGTTTCACATGTAAGTATAGATGAATGACTTGCGTGGTTCTATATACTCTTCTAATTCATTGGTTAAAATATTATATCTAGGTATATACATATATATATATATATATATGTTGGCATAATTTATTTTCTCTCATGTGTGGGTTCAAGTGTGTGTGTCATGAAGGTGATGTTTCCATATACCTATTTTTGAGCCACAATTCTATAGTATTCCTTGTTTCGATAAATTGTGTCAATTCAATGATATATTAAATGTTATTCCATATTCCTATGTTGTTTTATATTTTGACTTCCTTTTTATTTATCCTTAATGATATTTCAAAGTTATATGATATGAGTATTTGAAGATCTAAAATTTTCTAATTATATTTCTCTTTTGTATGATAATATATTCTTATTAAGTTATCCTAGCCTTTTTTTCTCAACTTATTATATCTTATGTTCCCTAATTTTTATATCCCATGTTTACCAATAATGAGTATTTTATCTCACCCATTTCTTATATTTTACCCATTCCCCATGTTAAAAAATGGGTATTTCATGTGAGATATTTTGAAGGAGGTTTTGGGTTGTAAAATTATGGTGAAATGTTTATAGGTATTTTAGAATAACCTATTTATACATCTAATATCCTAGGAAACTAAACCATTGGTTCTCAATATTTCATTCATGTTTGTATGATAAAATGATTATTATTGTAAAATTAGGAAATATGTTTGTATTTTTGCATGGTTCTCTTCACCAGTGCCATAATTTATGAAATAATATAATATTTTTTCATATGTATGAACTCCTTTTGGAAGGAATTTATTAATGGGTTTCATAGAAAGTTACAATATACAATTATAGTAGAATTAATATATAAAATATTTTAATGATCTTTCAATATATTAATCAATATAAGGAAAAAAACCATAAATTGAACATACTTCAGTATATATGATTCTAATATTAATTAGTAGTGAGTTTTCTTGATTTCCCATAGTAATAACCAATTGGTTCTTTCATATGACAATATCCTCCAACCTTTGGAATTATAAAATGATATAGTAGAACCCCATTTCCCTAAATAGTACCTTCAATCCTCATCATTAATGAAAAATAGAGAACTGAGAAATAAATATTGAGTTTTAACCAAGAGAATGATCCCCATTGTGTCAAGTTTGGCTCTCAAACCCCTTTAAAAATAGATCTATAATTAAATGATTAATACTAATGGAATCTAAAAATTTCAATCGTTTTAAAATTTTTAATCAATATTGTAACTCTCTACAACATTAACCTTATTTATCAATCTTATTATTAAGATCTATTAATAATCAAGGTAATATTTACACATATTCTTGTGATGTTATAATGTTTAAAGAAATATGTTAATATCATTTGGATTCCATTTAAATGATAACAGATATTTCAACAAGATCATATTAATTTGGTACTATATCCAAGTTTAAAAACTATCCATGTTGTGGTAACTTTCATAATTCCATGGTATGTAATGTAGAGAGTAAAATAATAAATCTCTTACTTGCATTAAATCCTTTAAACCCTTAGGGAAACAATTATTTATTCTTTTTGAATCCATAAAAATAATTTTAAAATGATTATAATTATTACATATAAATAATAAATAAATATAATTTATAAAAAATAATACCCATTGTAGGACCATATGGGTAACCATTAATTACTTTTTAGTATTAAAAAAATTTCTTAATTCCCTTATCTGTAATTATATATAAAACTTGGTCACTAAAAAACATCATTACTACATAATTTAAAAAGGGGTCTGGTAGGATCTTTATTAAACACCCTCATATCCTAAAGTGAACATTTCTTCCATAAGTTGTTTTTATATACATCATATGCATTATTATATAATTACATTTTTAAAGACATTTATAGACTATATGAAACATTTAAATCTAGTATTTTCTAGAACACATATTGATGATTTCCCAAAGTATACTGATAATTAGGAATTAATATATAACATTCAATTAATCAATGTAGTTCAAGAAAATATCATGTCACTCAATAAAACATAAACATGAATTTCCTTAAGCTGATTTGATCACAGACAATGATTTCATACTTTTTATTCAAGATAAAAAATCCAATCATGGTTAAACTCAATTGATAATATTATTAACATCCTAAAACACCATCCCTTTTTAACTCTAGATCATGTCTTGAGTAAAAATGTATCAAATTATAAATGTTCACATGAAAAGTATGTTTCCAACCACATGTAATAGGGATTCATATTATGCATACACCCCTAAACATATCAATGACTATGTGAAATTGCATATAATATACTCTAGTGGTCCAGTATAGATAATAAGTCTCCACTTATTATCCCATGAGTCTAATAAATATCATATAAGGGACTATACTCTTGATAATCATAAAATATCATAAAAATCCATAATACTATATGATTATCATCAATTAGAGATGTTTCAATGTTATAATTTGAGGACATATTACCATTCTAAAATTCATGTAGTATATATAGAAAATATGATTGAATAATAAATAAATATTTACAAAATTATAATATATGATAAATTTTACCACAATTACATTTAATATCTTATCTATGTAATACCATGTGATTGAACATGACCCTCATGTTTTGTCATTAATATTTTTTCTAAAGTATCCAAGAAATTTTCATTTATAATAACTCATTAGATTTTTTACATCTCCCCTCTCAATGATCTCTCAATTAAGATAGTATTTTTGAAGGATGTGTTTCGTTATTTAGTGATATAGGGGTTCCCTGGCTTGAGAAATAACTCCATTATTTTCATACAAATTCAAAATTATTCATTAACATCTAGGAACCAACCCAATTTTAGTTATAACTTCTTGAACGGAACAAATTCCTTCATAATATTTCATATAATAATTTTCACTAGCTATTTTTTCAAGTTTTCGAGGATGAATTTCTTCTAACTATGACAACTAATATCTCCACTATTAAATAAAAAACTATAAAAAATATTAATATTTCATATCATTTTTTTCTTATTACTAACAATATTTAGTGTGAACCGTTATATTTTACTCATACTCACCTCCAAATATTAAGATCAATTTGATCCTTATTATTAACTATAGAAAGACATTATTATGAACAGTCTAGTTAATCACGCTAATATTTGATTGGTTTATAATTTGTATTCTCAGAGAATAAATTAAAATAGGTATATTATATAACATAACATACAATATTGATCCGATAAAAAATGAATAAATAATACCACCCATCCATTTTATTATAATTGTTTATCATACCTAATGTGTAGGGCACATCACTTATGTATTTCATTGAAGAAAAAGTTTCTAACTAAATTATTATATATTTTAAAGTTATAAAAAAATTTGTTAATTAGTATTACATCCACATATAATATAATAAATACAATAAAAATCCCATTAACTTTCTCATAAATACCATAATCATTTTAATTTTTATTAAACCAAACTATTTGATTCCTTATCAAACCAAATATTCCCACTCAGAGAAGATCGATTCATTCTAGAAACTGATTTTTTTCATCTTTCATACCTTTAAATTCCCATTTTTAACTTTACACCCTTCCTAATATATCATATATATATCCTTGACTAAATATACTTTACGTAAATTATTTTTGATATTTATTTAATATATCTCATAATCATAACAATCTATTACGGAAATAAATATACAAAAGGAATTATTTATCTTAAATGGAGAAAATTTTTATTTATAGTCAACAAAATGAACTTTATTATAAATTTTTCCAACCAAGTGATCCTTATAGGTAGATACTCTACCATCCATGTCAATTTTATTGCTGAAAATACACTTCAACTATATGGGTTTCACCCATTTCTGTGCATCAAAAATGTTCCAAATATTTTTACTATATATAGAGTCTATTTAGGATTTTATGGATTTTAACCATTTCTGAAAATTTGAAATCTCAATGGTCTCTAAATAGACACTGGGTTCATCATATATTAACATTAAGTCATCATAATTTACCATATCAAATTCATATCTCTTAGTATCCTAGAAAATCCTACATGATATTCAAATTTCGTATGTAATGTAAGACTGTTTTTCCTTTACAACCCTTTAAAATACTATATATCTTTCCATCATGGGAACAATTCATGTTTATTAGCCCCTAATATCTCCATGATAAAAAATTTCCCCCTATGAAACCTTGATTTATGTATTTCATCTTATGGAAAACACTGTATCGGGCCATAAAAAACATTGAATTCATATGGAGTATATAAATAATATAGCATATATTTCTTAGGATAACCAATAAATATGGTCTTTGTTATATAGGGTCTTTTATCAAAATCCAAATATCATATATATGCTTTACAAACTAAAAACATTATAAGAGTCAAATTGGAATGCCTCTCAGTCCAGATCTCATATGGTGAATTTATTAGTACTTTATATAGAATAAATTTAATTATGGATATGATATTTTATAGACCATATCCACATAATTATATATGATGATTACAAAACTATTCATTGATAAACCCATGTTAAAAAATATATTTTTTTCAACTCTAAGACACACCATTTCAATGTGGTGTTCTAGGAGAAGTGTGTTTTGAAATAATTTCATAATCTTTTAGATAATCAATGATTTCCAAGAGCATGTATTCCTTAGCCCGGTCGAATAAAATAATCAAAATATTTTATCCAATTTTATTCTACACTTCACTTTTTAATACCTTTATATTTTCAAAGGTTTCAAACTTTTTCTCATTAGAAAGACACAACCATGCTGACTAAAGTCATATGTAATGGTTATGATGTACATGTACCCACAAATTTCATTAGTACACTATATTCTACACACATAAATGTGTATAAGATCCTATAGTAAACATGACCTTTAAATTATTTCTAAATTTTTCCTTTCTAATTTAACAATATAAACAATATTCATACGTATGAAATGATTGATAATATAATTCATCCAGAAACCCATCTCTATGGATTATTTGGTTTTGTTTCTCAATTATATATCCAATGTGATAAAGCTAAAGATTTTTTGAATTATAATATAGCCTGAACTTTCTAAATATATTGTAATAGATAGTTTTATCCAAGTCTGAATGTATAAACCAATTACTACATTTTTAATTTCATACAATATTTTATTCATATATTTGGAATAACTATTTTTATTAATAATGAACAAAAATACTATTATCCCAAAAAGATATATAAATGAAATATTTTGTTATCAATGGAACATAGTAACTATTTTATATTTCTAGAACTAGTCCACTAGGTAGACTTAGATCATAAGTGATAATATCCAATGAAAAAACAATTTCCACATTGCACTAATGAAAATATACATAAACTTTTATCAATTAACTCTTGTTTTTTAGTTTATGTTTAACATCATAAATTTTTAATTATCACCTAATATAAATCATACATGATACATATTAGGATAAATTAATTTCATTAACATACACATCCAAATTCATATAAATATTCTCATTAAAATCACTTCTTAACCATAGATAACAATCTATAAATACTTTATAGTTAGTTGCAATATGGGATATGGAAATAATGATTATGATTCATAACATAATATAAAACATGGACATATATATTGATTATTAAAATATATTATATATTTTAATTAATATCTTATAAATAATATATTCCATATAAAATGATGACCCAATAATTCATTACCTTTAGTAGGCCAAGATCCTTATTTCACAATGTTTGGAGTGAATTTTAGTGTTCATATCAAAATTTATCTATTTGGGTTTACCACCATTAAAATTACATCATATAAGACTCTTTGATAGAAAATTATAAAATCATTATCCAAAATACATCACATGGATAAACTCAAATTTATTCCTCTGGTATCCAATCACATAGGCATTTCCATCTATGTGTCAACCAAATATCACAATGGGAATTGGTTACATAAATTTTATGTTAATACATTTTAACTATACATAACATAGATTATTCATGATCACCAATCATTAACATGAAACTATCTTATCTGATGATCATGGTATTAACATGTTTTTTATTTGGAAGGAATCTAGTACTAATTATTTAAGAGGATATTTTATCTAATAATATTTATATACAACCTTTGTATATTATCACCTAAATATTTTGTATCATTAAATATTTTTTTATCATTTTTCCCAATATGTATGTATTCCACTAATGATTTATTTTTGTAATCCCTTTTCCACCCACTAAATTAGTTTTTTCCATACTATATCAATTTTTTAAAAAAATATATATTTTTTGTGTTAGTAATTCCAAAGTATAAGCCAAAAATATTTAAATATATAAAAATTCATCAAATTCATAAGTTATATGATCCCTATAATGTAAATTCTTAAATTATATGAAATTAAAAATCCCTATAAGAGTAATTATAGTGTCATAGGTATCTAACCACCGCTTTTCTAAAAAGAACAAGCCTCCCAGCTAGTGATGAGCCCTACCCAAAATATCTATAAAAATTGTTATTTAATTAATAGAAACCTAAATTACATCATATATCAAACACTTAATATATATAAATTATAAAAACATATAAATTTACGCTCATAATCATATAACTAACTGATTTTAGGGTCGAATAAATAAAATTCTTATGTTTCTACACATATAATATAATACATGGGATGGAAATTTCTTAAGTTTAAATTAATGTATAAAATATTAACATAATATAAATAGTTTATATACAATAAAAATTAGGTAGTTATAACATAAATAATGATAAATTAAACTATTAAACATAAGATAACTAACTTTAGATAAATGTTTTTTTCTAAATCTCTTTTTATTCTATCTATACTAATTTAGTTTATGATTCGGTCAAAAAGGTTATGTAGATGAAGTATATGGCTGGAATATGAGATGAGTACATATTTCATAATAAAACATAATCATGGGTATTATAATAGTCAAAAGTCCACATGAAAATTAAATTACTTGTTTTATAATGAGGGAATGCATAATGCAGTTCATCATAACCATAACATTAAGGCCTCAAGCCAAGACCATAAATATCCATTTTATCATGGCCTTATTCCAAGACCATAGTTTGTCTCGTGAGACCTAACGATACATCGAGGGGTTATAGAGGGCCCCACCAATACACTTAAAATTCATAATTCATTCCACTTATGAACATGGATAAACATAAACAACATATAAATTCATTTTGAAACTTACATATGAAATGTAAATAACTTTCCACAATCATTAAACATAAACACTAACCATTCAGAGCAATATGGTGAATGGTATCATGATAGAACGCCCACATTCAAACTAATCAAAAATCCTCATAAACATATTTTATATATGATATCATAGGAGATAAACTACTATGAAAAAAACATTCATAAAAGTGTTTTGACATAAATAAAGATACTTTTAAATGATATCATTGAAAATTTATTGGGGAAATATTCCTTAAACATTCCAAAGTGTCTCATACCACCTTAAAATAATCAAAAAATAATTCCTTATAATATCATGATAATAAGGATACTCTTGATATGATATAAAAATGGGTATTTTATACACCAAAATAATGTAAAAATGATGAACAAGACATATATTTCATAAAAGATAAATTGAGATGAAAAAAATCCATTTTACTTTGGAAAGAAGAGTTTTTTGGAAAATCATTTGTATTTTTCACAAAATCAAATTGTAGACATGTATGTCCCAATAAAGAAAATTTATGTTCATTGAAATTATATTTTAGGTTTAAATAAATTCTTATTGAGTTCAAATCATATAAAATGGTTTTTAATGAAGCTTTAAAAATAATATATTTTTGTGTGGTTTAAGGAAAATATTAGAGGATCTTAAAACGTAAAGGTATGTTTTCTTTCATAAAACCAAAAATAAACCAAAATATATTTTTCATGTTAATATTTGTGATTTTAGAAAGATAAATATGGCATAAAATAGATTATAGAATGAACTTCAAAATAGGTAAGAATTCGATAAGTTCCTTGAATTGGACTTACAATTCAGAATAATTTGTGATAGATTATTATAAAAAATGTATCTCCCCATAAACTATAGAAGGAATAATATTGGTTGAAAAATATATTACAATAAAAATTGATTTATTATGATTATATAATAATAAATAAGAATTTCATTTAAGTGAAAATATAATAAGAGAAACTCAAATGAAAATGGTGGTTTTGGTAGAAAGTACTTAAAACTTTGTAATCAATTGAATCATATTCCCCAATATTAATAATCATAAAATTATACATTTAATATCATGAAAATAAAGATATTAATTATATAAAACATAAATGGTAATTATAAATACTCTATACACAAGTAATATTAGTAAATAAGGAAGATCATAGAAAAATGGAAATGAGATGAGGAAACTCTTACCTTAAGTTTGACGGTGTTCTTCACACGATCATCATATCTTGGAGAACAAAATTAAATTCTTTAATTAATATTTATATGACCTGATAATTATGTAATTTATTTATTATATCCTTATTAAGTTCATTAATTTCCTTCACGATGGGTTTAAGAGGTTCAATTTTATTGTTTGCGGGCATTTTCTTCCTTGGTATTCATAACCAATTTACTTATATACATGTAAGGATGAACATATAATATAAGAATGGTTTTCCCAAATATAAGTTGTATTATATTTTTTAACATCCATAATATTACATGTTTACAAAATTCATTTAGTTATTTGGAGGGATGGTGAATCATTATATAAAACATTAATGATAATTGTCTGTATTAATTGGCGATTCTTGATCACAATGAACTCATTTTAATTTACAAATTAATATCAGTTTTAAAAAAAACATTACAGAACATTACATAAGTTATAATACATATATTATATTAAGGTTCCACCATAAAAATGTTTTCATTACCATAATTGAATATGGTAATAGAAATTGGAAACCCTTCATCCTTGAATTTGATTAATTTACACATATCGAATATTGTTTTCATTTCAAGTATAAAATAAGGAGAAAGGAGATATGATGATGAATTATTACATTATCACAAAAAAATTACATTATATATAAGTTAATGTAGTTATCATAGAATTTTTATGAAAGGATGTGATGAAATAAAAAAAATAAAGGAACTCGAAATAAAAGAAAAGCTGAGAAATCCCTTATGAAAATTCGGCACCCTAAAAGTTTAAATTAAAATTTCATAAAATATTTTGATGAGATTAAAATGGTTATATAATCATTATTAAATAATATTAAATGTATTTTTTGTATTTAATTACATATCCCAACATCATCCAATTGAAATTAAAAGAGAATAACATAATAATAGTGCTTGGAAAAAGAGAGAGATTATGGGACAAAAATTTTGCAGCATAATGTCTATACAACATGGTTTTAGAAAACATTAAAAAGAGAGGGGATAAAGGTCACCCATTAATATAAGACTCATAATATATTAGAGGGATATAATAAAATGAAAATAATAACATGGTATAAAAACTTGAAATACAAACCACATAAAAGAGAACATGAATGGAAAAGAGAAGTTGAGAATTCCCTTACCTTGTAGTGTAACCCATAAAAAATGGAGGCTGGGACCTTTGGGGATTGAGTAAACCATGGTATAACTCATAAGGAGATAAAAATACCATAAAATTGATGATGATTAATTTATAATGAATGAAAAAGAAGGAATGAGTGGGTATTTATAGTGAAAGAGAGAGTGTTTTTTTATTAATTTCCAATGACACCTCATTAGTGGTATTTGAAAAACCATGGGCTTTCCCATAGTATTTTCCCATGGTTTTAGACACATGAGACACCTAATATCGTATTTTATTACCCAAAATTAGACCACAATTATTACATCATGACCACATTATTAATGATATTATTAAACGTACTAAAAACTGAAAACTGTATTTTTACTATTCACAAAGAACTAAAGTATTTTAGAAAAATCCCATAAATTCACCCCAACTATTTTTTGACATGTAGAATTAAAAAATTAAATCTATTTTTGTAAAATAATTTTCTATATATTTTTAATTTATTTTTTAAATGAAATCATAATTTATTCCAAAAAACAACATTAAAACTATAACTCATTTTATGCCACCATGAAAATTTAATCATGGTCTCATAGAATTCTCTTCTAACCATAATGAAATAAAATAACAATTTATTATTAAATTTTATGAAAATAAATTTCCATTTTAAATTATTAAGTAAATCATAAAATTTTAATTAAAATATTTATGAATTATAAAAATACCAAAACTTATACTATGATCATTTTTTCACTTATAAGATGTCTAAGTTGTATATATACATTCATGGGTGAAGATTCTATTTTTTGTAAGATTTAATATTCATTACTATTAATAAGAGTAATATTATTATTTATAAGGGTATGTTACTATTCATGAGGGTATTTTACTATTCACCAAAAATTATGTTTTTCTTATCAGACTCAAAATATCTTACTGAAAGGAATCATGTATGTCTGTTTTTCAAAATTCAAATCATAGAGGATTAAAAATTATGTTTACTGGATATATTATAACATAATGGTGCTTTGTAGAGACTTAGTGTTTCAAGAATTCAATATTAAATCTATTGTAAATTCATGGGGTGTTACATTATTCCCCTCTCAGCCGAATTTTTTCCTCCCAATTCAAAACTGCAATTTGAAATTTAAAGGTTGATACTTGAAAATTCCCTTGTGGGAAACCCACATCAGAAATATGGTTAATAAAATATTCCCTTTAAATGGATTAAGTTAAATAAGGTGGTCACCACAAAAATTATGCTTTCTAATGGGGTGGAATTAGTTGGAAGTAAAAACATGGACACTGAAGAAAATCATACCTATGAAGTTCTGATGAAACGTGATAGAGAACATGTTCAGATGAAAGTTAATTACTACAAAACAATAATCTACAATAAAAAATCATCAATATTATCAAATATTGTGATAATAGGAAAACATTTTATTTAAGACTTTTTTCCTTGATTTGAGGAATTATTACACTCTATAAGAGTATAAATATATATTTCTATTTACAAACTCATCATTTGATTGCACTTTGAACTATCTATACTTCATCACTTAGCACTGGTTACATCATATTGTGAACTAATACATTAACCTATAAAATATCATACAATGATCAACTTAAACCATTTTGAAAATGGTTAAATATTCCAAAATATAATGAGTCTACACTTTAAAATGATGGTGTGAGAATTTTTAAGATGAACTTATCATTAACCCTTAATCAACATGAAGCAGTTCTAAATTTTGACATTCCAAACATGTGAATAAATTAATCATAAATCATTTTAAAATATGGTAATAACTTGAATTGCTATAAAAACTATATTGTAATCCTGAATTATTCCATATTACTTAATTAAGATAAATTTTATTGGATATATTCCTCAAATCCAATAGATTTATAAACTCCATCAATGATAGCATATACCACTTCATGAAAAGTTATTAGTCTGTTCCAAGGTAGTTAGTAATCTGAAACAATAATTTCTTCATCATTATCTCAACATCATATATATATTAAGTGTTTTCTTTCTCTCAATCATGGGTTTTCTAAAAATGTTAACTTCTACTAAATATCTATTGGTACCATTCAATTTATGGTTTCAAATCCTTAATGAAAAAGTATTTTAGTGAAATCCTCATATATTCCATAATTTTTATAACCAGTACATTACTGAAAAAATATTCCAGTGACATGATTCTTGACTAGGAATATTAGTCATTCTACTTCATCTGTGGTAGTATCATAACTTGATCTTTATCCAAAATCAGCATTTAGGTTATATTCCATTGACACTTGGGACATTGATTTTAAAAGTGTCTTGTTTCCTTGCTGTTGAAGCATTGTAAATTGGAAACCTTTTTCATACACATTCAATCTTGAACTTCATGTCCTTTTCTCCACACTTACAACAAACACACATTCTATTCAAGCATTTACCAAGGTTATTCTTTCCACAGTTATCACATGTGGGAAAACCCTTCTTTCCATTCTTCCCTTTATCCATAAATTTCTTAACCATCCTCTTCTTCTTTTTCTTCCCTTCAAAGCCATAGGACTCAAATAAATTTTTACATACCTTATTAACATATGATACTATTTCCTCAAATAATGAGGACACATGGGAGATTATATTACTTTTAAATGATGGTCCAATACAATGAGAAATATGACCCTTCTTACTATTTTCATCAAATTAATTGGTGAAGATCTCATTCTTTATTCTAGGTACCATTTCTAATCAATGTCATACACTAGATTAGATTATAAATAATAATTTATAATCTCAACTTAGAAAAATAGTTATCATAAATTGAAATCATATCCATATCTAATCTCATAATCATATACATGTTTTCTTCAAGGAAAAAATTACATTTAATTCTTTCATAATTGTTTTTAAAGAAAATATGAATTATCCTAAGAATATCCCCCAGGAGTGTCCAAACTGGTGTGTAATAAGGCCTATTTTCGTGTACCAAGATACCTTGTTTCAAGCCCAAAACTCTTTGTCGATGTTGTTACTCCTAGATACATCTATGTCAGAACCACATCCACTTATAGTATCTAGATAGAGATGTATTTTCTAGAAAGATCCACATAATATATTCCTTACCAAAATTATAGAATGTTCATCTATGTTTATCCTCAATATCTATATTACGGTTTTGTTGCCTAATCTACGTTTTCTAAATCTAGTTTCTAAATTTTCAACTAAACTTCCTATGATACCTACTATAATTCCCCAACACCAGAAGCATAGATCTGGTGAATTATTTTAATACATTTTCATGATTAAAATGAATCAAATCCTGAAGGACTGAGTAGTTTAGTAGTATTGGAAAACCAGATACATATATAGGTTCAAAATTACATCTTGAAAATAAATTCCACTTATAAGTTTTATTGGGAACATCCACTACTCTAAGTTTATCTTTGTAGGTCATTCGTAATAAACTTTTTCATATCCTAATGAAACAAAACATATGAAATGGTTGAGATTGGATTCTTAGTAAGGATAAGAAATATAGTGTAAGATATCATAAACATAAAAATTAGGCATATATAATAACTAAAAACACATTCCTTTAAAAATAAACATGAACATAATATGGAAACAATATGAGCTGAGTAAATATTTCCATAATAAAACATAATCATGGGTATTCTACTAGTTAAAAACTTGCATTAACATTCAATTACTAGTTTAAAATGAGGGAATATATAATGTGGTACATCATAACCATACCATTAAGGCCATGTTTCAAGACAACAAATATCCATTTTGTCAAGGCCTCATGCCTAGACCATAGTTAGTCTCATGCAACCTACCGATGCACCGAGGGTCTATAATGGGCCCTAACCAACACTTACTATGTCCAATACATTCCTCTTATGAATGTGGACAAACATAAATAACATATACATTCATATTGATACTAACATATGAAATTTAAATAGCATTCTCTAGTCATTAAACATAAACACTAACTATTCAGAGAAATATGGTGAATGGTATCAAAATAGAACATCCACATTCAAACTAATCATAAACCCTTCATAAACATACATTTCAGATGATATCATAATAGGTAAACCTCTATGAAATACAATATTAATCAAAGTATGTTGACATAAATAAAGATAATTTTAAATGAGACCATTCAAAAATTCTTGATAAAATATTCCTTAAACATTCCAAAGTGTCCCATACCACCTTGAAAAATTCAAATCATAATCCCTTAGAAAATAATGATCATAAGGATACTCTTGATATGATATAACAAAGGGTGGTACATAAACCACATGAATGTAATAAGTGGTTAACAAGTCATATATCTCGTAAAAGTTAAAGTGAGGTGAGAAAATTCTATTTTACTTTTGAATGAAAAGTTCTTTTAGAAAATCATTTTTATTTGTCCGGAAATCAGATTGTAAACTTGTATATCCTAGAAAATAAAATTTAAGGTCATTGAAATTATATTTTAGGCTTAAATAAATTCTTATTGAGGTGAAATCATTTAAAAATAGTTTTTAATGAAGTTTTATAAATAAAAACTTTTAGCGCGGTTTTAAAAAAAATATTAAAGGATTTTAAAGCTCGAAGGAATGATTGATTTAATAAAACCATAAATGAACAAAAATATATTTTTCATGTGAAAATGTTTTATATTAGAAAGATAAAATTGGAATAAAATAGATTACATATAGAACTTCAAAATAGGTAAGAATTTGAGAAGTTCCTTGAATCAGGTTTGCAATTTGAAATAATTTTTTTATAGATTACTATAGAACATGTAACTCCCAATATAATAAATAAGGATTCATATTGATAAACATATATAGAAAATTAAAAAATAATTTATTAGTATTAAATAAGAATAAATAATAATTTCATTTAGGTGAATAGAGAATAAGACAACCCGAATGAAAATTGAGGATTGGGTAGAAAATACTTACAATATTGTAATCTATTGAATTGTTTTCCCCAAAATTGATAGTCATAAAATTATACATATAATATAATAAAAATAAATATATTAATGATATTAAACATCAATGGGTAGTATAAATACACCATACACAAGTAATAGTAGTGAATAAAGAATATCTCACAAAAATGGAAGTGAGATAAAGAAACCCTTACCTTATGTCTGATGGTGTTCTTCACTTGATATTAGTGTCTTGGATTACCAAATTAAATTCATCAATTAATATTTCCATAACATATTATTTATTTAATTTTTTTATTATTTCCTTATTAATTTCATAAAATAACTTATTGATGGGTTTAAGAGGTTCGATTTTATTGTTTGAGTGCGTTTTCTTCCTTGGTATTCATGACCGGTATACTTATTTACATGTAAGGATAAACCAGTAATATGAAAATTGTTTACCAAAATAGAAGTTTAACTATATTTTTTAACTTCTAAAAGATTGCATGGTTATAAAATTCATTTTATTATTGGGAGTGAAGGTGAATCATTATATAAAACATTAACGATAATTGTTTCCGCAAATTGGCAGTTCTTGATCACAACCAACACATTTTAATTTACAAATTAATATATTGTTTGAAAAAATATTCCCAAACATTACATAAGTTATAATAAATATATTATATTATGGTTCAACAATCAAAATTTTTTCATTACCAGAATTGAATATGGTAATAGAAATTGAAAACTCGTCGTCCTTGAATGTGATAAATTAACACATCTCGGATGGTGTTTTCATTTCTAGTATAAAAGAAGGGGAAAGGATATATGATGATGAATTATTCCATTAACAAACCAAAATTATAGTAAATTTAAGGTACTGTTGTTATCATAACATTTTGATGAAAGGAAGTGAATAAAGAAAAAAAGGAACTCAAAATAAAATAAAAGTTGAGAAATCTCTTACGAAAATTTGGCAGCCTAACAGCATCAATTAAAAATTTCTAAAATATTTTGATAGGAGAAAACGTGTTATATCATCATTATTAAATAATTTGGAATTTAAGGGGGTTATGTAATGACATATCCCAACATAATCTAATTGAAATTAATATATAATAACATAATAAGAGTGCCTGGAAAAAGATAGAGATTTTGAGATGAAAATTCTTACAACATAATGGTTACGCAACATATTTTTAGAAAAAATTAAAAAGAGAGGGTACATGGGTCAACAATTCATAAAATAATAATAATATAGTAGAGGTAAAGAATAAAATGTAAATAATAAAATGGTATGGAATCTTTAAATATATACCACATTAAAGAGAACTTGAATGGAAAAGAGAAGTTGAGAATTCCCTTACCTTGTAGAGTTACTCCTAAGACATGAAGGTTTGGACATGGGGAATTGAGGATACCTTGTGATAACTCATAGGGAGGTAAAAAACCCAGATCATCAAGTTTGATGAATTTGGAATGAATGAAAATTAAGGAATTAATGGTTATTTATTGTGAAATAGAGAGAGTATTTTTATTAATTTCCAATGACACCTCATTAGTGGTATTTGAAAACCCATGGTCTTTTCCAAGGAATTTGTCCATGTTTTTGGACACTTGGGACACCTCATATCATAAATTATTACACAAGATTCAACTATAATTATTACATCATGATTACATTATTAATGATATTATTAAACATATTGAAAACTTATAACAGTATTTTTACTACACATGAAAAAGTAAAGTATTGTAGAAAAATCCAAAAAGGACACTCCAACCATTTTTCATTGTGTATAATTAACAAATGAAATCAATTTTTGAAAAAAAAAATTATTTTAATTTTTAAATAAAATCATAATTTATTCTAAAAAAATAACTTTAAAACTATAAATCATTTTATAACACCTTGAAATTTTAATCAAGGTCTCATAAAATTCTCTAATAACCATAAGATAATAAGATAACAATTTAAGATTACATTTTATGAAAATACATTGGTATTTTAAATTATTAAATAACTCATAAAATTGTAATTAAAATATTTATGACTTACAAAAATAATAATACTTATACTATGATCATCTTTTCACTTATAAGATGTATAAATTGTATTTATAAATTCATGGGTGAAGTTTCATTTTTTTTGGATGAATTACTATTCATTTATATTCATAATAGTAATAGTACTATTCATAAGGGTGTGTTACTATAAAAAATTATGTTTGACATATCAGACTTTAAATATCTTACTGAACACAACTGTGTATGTTAATTTTTCAAAATTCAAATCATATAAGTGAAAAAAATTATGTTTGCTGGATAATTTATAATAAAGTGGTGCTTTGTAGAGACTCAGTGTTTCATGAATTATATATTAAATCTATTTCTAAATTTTTTTGGTTTTACAACAATGACCATGAACATTTTTTATGCATTTTTATTTATCCTTATATATAATTATATCCCTTTTCGACAATCCAATTCACATATCCATGGTGTTTTCATTAGGCCATAATAAGTACAAAAACATTTTGGATTTTTCTACTATATTATAGTTGGTACTTTAAGTGGAGGTCCCCATGAAATTTATATATCTAAACCAAGCTAAATATTTATTGAAAAAGATTCCATAACTTTTCAAAAATTTATTGGCACACTCAAAATGACCATTATGTATTGGTTTATGAAATTTTCTTGAATGATTTATAATTTTATAATCATTTATAGACGGTATATGCATTGGCCTTATGGAATCCAAAATAGAAAAATCATTTTTAAGAGGCTATTCCATGATCCCTAAGAAGAAATAATTTTTGGTTTTATAAATCAATATTTAGCCTACTAATTCTTCCCCAAGTGCAGATATAATGGTAATGATCATCTTTTTGAGACATTAAAATATTCATTTATTGTGTAAGTAAACTTAAAACTTATTATAAGATTAATATACAGATGAATAATTTATATGAATAAGAAAACCATAAATTAAATATACCTCACAATACATGTTTTTAATATTTATTTAATATTATTTTGGTTAAGATTTCTGAGAAAGAATAGATATGTGGTTTCGTCTGATTATAACCACCAGGCACTGGAATCACTAAACTCTTTGGTAGAACCTCAATTCTATGAATAGTAACCAATCACATCCTATATATAGTAAATGGATAATAAATAAATCAAGAGGGATTTTTGGACAACTAAATGATAAATAGTGTAAAAATTATGTCCTTAAATTCTTTTAAATAACACATCATTGCTATATGATTACATCTATTAGAATCAAAATGTTTTAAAAATTTTGAAATAGTTAATAAATTTTCTAATTCCTTAGAATAGTAACCTCATTTTTCAATCTGACTGTAAAATTCCTTTAATAATCAATTTGGTAATGAAATTTCATCACATTATGTTTTAATATTCAAAGGAATATTATAATCACATCAGGAGTAAATTTATAATTTATTATATACAATTTAGTAAGTGCACCTCGACATGGTATCATATTCCATAAGAAAACATTTTCCATACTATAGTGACTTATAGCACAACATGTCTTCTATTATAGTGCAAAAAATATAACATGGATGAAATGATAGAAATAAATTTTGAATGATTATAGAGACTAAGATAACTCCAATTGAGTGATACCATAACTCATAGAGATTTTTTAACATAAAAGTTTTGTTTTATATTGATTACATGATATAAAAATTTTGAGAGAAGGGAATTTAGTTGATTAGGTAGTGTAATTGTTTGATAATATTTTTTAGGCAATAATACATTTCATAATTATATTGAAAAATTGAATGTTGTTTTTTACATTGATAAAAATTTTCCATTATAAATTTTTTTGTTGAACCCTTATTATTACTAAAACATATGATAAGATTATTTCTTTAATACCATTAATATTTCCTATTATTGAGAAATAGAAATTGATATCATCAAGTAATTTATTATCTTGAATATGATTGTATGTTATGAAGAGTGATGGAATTATATTTATTTTAAAATTGGAATTGATTGATCATTTTTGAAATTAATAATAATTATTTTAAATATATAACACCTCATGCTTATCACCAATATTGCGTTATACATATTTTAAGTAATTTGTGAAAAATTTCAGGGATGAGGACATGAATAATGTGATAATTAAGCTTTATATGTACACTCCATTATAAAATTCTTATTTCTAATACATATATAATTTCAATGTAACATGTAATCATATATATTGTTTTAGTATATGAATAGTAGTGTCATAAGATAGAAGAGTATTTGGATGGAAACATAGTGAAAACCAGTGTTTTTTTACAATATTATGAAAATGTGGAAATATAATTTGTTTTTAACGTATGATGGAGGGAAGATATATATAAACATAATAGTTAATAGTTTGAAACGAATAAATAGAGTCTTTATAAAGGTATTAAAGTTTTATATGACTGAGTATGTGGAGTAAACATTATAACACTCTTTAAATTATTTTATAGAAAGAGGGTAATAGACCATTGAGGGTTGCAATATAAGTAAATGTTATTTTGTGTCACAGATATAATTATACAAGGATCTAACTCATTTCACTATTGATATTTCAATTATATATAACTTTTTTTTAATTAGTGAGTGTCACAATCCCTTCACTAGTGATAGAAATCTTGTGTTTATGGTTTTATTTTAGTAATGTTATTGTGAATGTATTTACTTTTCAACATATCGGTAACCATGTATGCATGTTATAATAACATTATCTTATGTTCTATAATCTTGGGATAATTGTTTCAATCATGTTTGTCACACTCATAATTTTAATAACTTCTAAAATTATCCATTGATGTCTTTTAGGGAGTCTCAAGACTTCACCATGCCCACTGATTCACATGTATTAATGGTGAATATATATAGTTTGAAACCATGATGGAGGCTAAAGTTGACAAACATTTTAATTGATATATATTATCACCAAAGAGTGTTTATCAACACAGAGATATTTAATGTGTGACTATGAAGGTTAAGACCACATGTTTTATTATATGATAGTAAGATACTATTAAAACATGTTATCATGTTGATGTGTAATTATAACTTCTCATTATAAAATTCAATTCTAATAGAGATGTTTATAATTATTATTTTTTATTTTTTATGAATGAAGTATATTATTTGTTTATTCTTATACAATAAATTCAAAAAAATATAAATACATAAACCTTATCTAATTAATTATTATAATTATTAAATTTTTAAATAACTATTATATATAGACAATACAACATAATGATATGTTAATAAATATTGTTTTCATATAATTTTAATTTCTTTGATAGCTTATGATTCCCACAACCCATACTTTTAATCAAACGTGACATGATATTAAAATATATTTTTTAATATGCTAGCTATCACATAGATATTGGAATGGAAGGTATGAATAGTATTAATTAAATTATGAAAATATATGTATTAAAAATTTATGTAAACTAAATTCCTTAGTTAAAAATAAATTAAAATTGAATATAAAAACTATTTTAAAATAAAGGAAATATTTTTTGGGAAAACATTTTTTACACATGTATAAAAGTTATACCTCAATGAATTATTAAAACTAGTTTTGTTGAATGATTTTTATGAATTTAATATATTATATAATCAATAAAAATTTTACATTCTACTTATGTGTTATCTAGATAAGAGATAATATTAAATCAAATTTTATGCTTAAAAATAGTATTTTTCTAAAAAAGAAAATTGTCACCTTTTTCTTACTTATTTGAAAATTAATTTGTAATAATTTAAAAAAATTAAAAAACTACATTTTTTAAATAATAATGTAAAAGTTATTTTGAATTATATTTTTGATATTTTTCTAAAATGATAATTGTTTTTGATGAATAGTGTAAATATTTGTTTTTTAAGAATTTTCATTTAGTTTAAGGAATTTAAAAAAATTAAAATTGTTTTTAGATAGTTTTAAAGTAAAATTAGTTAAATTTTATTTCTATTAACAAAATTTATGTCATTTAAATCAATTTCATATTGATTTTTGTTATAAAAACTCTTTAAACTTTTGAAACTTTTCTCCTTGGAAAACTGCTTTTCCATCGCGTCTGTAGGTTTAATTTTAAATTCAAATTTCACCACTTATATGAATGTAATTTGGAAAAATAGATTAATTATATATAATAAATATAAATTATATTATCTAATAAATTAAAATTAAATTTTTACCATAATTATTAGTAAAAATAGTAAAAATTAATTACCATTGTTAAGGATAAAATGGGTTTACCAGTGAAATCTAAAAAGATAAGTGGTAAAATGACCTAGAAACTTATCCAAATACAATTTGATAGACATATTTAAGCATTATATCATATTATTTTTGATAATGTTATATTTTAGATCATTTTGTCATGAAATAAATCTGGGAACATATTTTTCTTTTCAAAAGTTAAAAGTGTGTCACTCACGTCACTTATAAAAGGTCACCCAAAACCCTCTACTATTCATAATTAAAAAACACTTTAGATTATCCAATACCTACCAAAATTTCTTCCATAAATCCATCCCAACCTCTTATATTCATTGGTTATACCATAATTCTTATCTCGTAAGGGTTTATTTTAAACCTAAAGAGGTTGTTTGTAGAAGATGTATGGTTTTAATCTCTCAATTTTTGTTAACTCCTTCATATATTATTCAATTGTGATGAAATAAAAAAATAACTCACATGTAATAATATGTTATTATGTTAATTTAGTAACCTAAATACATATCAACTTCTATAAAATGAGATATTAAATCATCATTCATGTATATGGCGGACTATTGCCTCACAAACTGATGTTATTTATTTTCCATCACTTCCTCTCAATACCAGATATAATGATGAATTTATTTTTTATATATGATATATATGATGTTATTATACCTTGTTAATTATAATACCACATCTAACTTCTTAACTCTAAACCCATTTAAATACAATAACATCACCAATGTGTACGATGGCCTATCGCCTCGCGAACTAATATGATATTGTTTTCATTTCAATGTTACTTGGATGGTAATAAGAAGAGTTTAAATTAATATATATGATATTTTTAACATAATTATACCTATTTAATAAATATATCACATAAAAATTCTTAATTTCCATTCCTTTAATAATATGATAATATCATATAAGTGTACGCCAGACTACCACCTCGTGATGCGATGTGATTGGTTTTCCAATAACACTTTTCATGGAAGGTAATTAGAATAAATTTAATGAATATATATGATATATATGATCTAAAAATTATTATATAAAGGTGATATATAATTTAACTTTTTCCATTTCATTCATCAAGAAAAGGGAATCAAGATTCACGCATATGTACGACCTACCGTCACTATAAACGGTGTAATTATTTTTCTATAGAAAACTTTTATAGATTACTATAAATACATTTTCATAAATATATATAATATTTATATAATTATTAAATTTCTAAATATTATGTAACCTTGATAAATTTAATAGTATTGATAACAAAAAATCAAAACATTCCTAAAAAATAATATAGTTTTTACTCATAACATGATTTTAACAAGGAATTGTTAACAAAGTGGAAATAAGAGGTCATAAGTTAATCATATATGATATGATATATATAATTATTAAAATATAATTAAATAATAATAAATGTATATTTACTTTCCTTGATTTTAAAATGTGTAGAAAGGATGTCGAGATTTAAGGCACTTTTATTTTCTATGTGACAAATTCAATAATCATTATGTGTTTCTTTTATGTACTGTATATACTAACCATGAATTTATTTTAGGATTATTATAATTTATATTGGAAGGTTTTATATTTATATTTTAGTTTATTCATTTCATTTGGTTTACAGTTTCAAAGTTACCAATGTGGTATGGATTTTTGTCTCGGTTTTTCTTCTTTGGCGTATATATTACGTTATGCACCTACCTTTATTTATAAGGTGTTTATATATCCCCTTTGACACGAAATATCATGAATTTATTTATTATTATGGTGTTTTATGTTTCATTTAATTTTATTGTTTCATGAAGATTATTATTAAATGATACTAAATTGGAATATATTGTTTGATATAATCTCATCGTCTATCAGTATTGTTTATGTTTATGCTTCTCATGATGAAATATTTTGACCCATATCTAAATAAAATGATGAATTTTATTCTCATTTTTTTTATTTATGTAGAATAAATATTTTCCTTTAATTTTCCTCTCTTAATTTATTATAGAGACCAAAAGAATATTTTTAACAAAATTTAATTTATTTCTCTCATCGATCCAAAAACGATTTTCTTTCCATATTCATATTTTATAAAAATGTTTTCAAACGTTTATTAATGTTCTTATATAATAGTTTAAAGTTAATTTTATTTTTATTGGATGTTTTTAAAAAAAATAATAGTAATATTCTTATCAATTTTAAAAATTATGTATTTATATATTTTACTAAAGATATTAATGAAATATTTGTTTTATCTTGTATGGTATTAATTTAATTTCCCACCATGATGATCACCTAATGTTTTAATGATTAATATAGAATTTTACATGTTTATTTTAAAAGAAAATTCTTATAGAAATTTTTTATGTTTTAAAAATATTAAAAGATGAAAGGATATTTTTCTCAATAAATGTTTTATAAGATATTTAACTCTTCCTTTATAAATTCTCAAGGTAATTTTCAAATAAAAAGATTTTAAAATTTTTTTATGTTTTAGAAAGTGTTTTTCAAAGTGGTAATGATATTTTCCTTAAGAAAATTTCTAAGTGGTTTTCAAAATCATTTTCAATTAAATGGAATCCTTTGATATCACTTTAGATTTTTTAGAGAGATGATCCAATTATACTAACTTTATTATTACATTGGATGGTTTATGATTATGAAGAAATAATTTTTATGAAACCTATTTATTTCCATAGGTTATAATAAAATTATTTTTTTATGAAACAATAACCCTTTTCACGAGTTATGATATTATTAATGTTATATAATCTTGTGGCACAAAGAAGGATGTATTATGTGAGGTTTGGGAATTATATATTCATCATATGTATTGTAAAATTATGGATAGCTCATAGGTAAATATGTTATGCATGGACCTAATTACAAGTTCAAAATTTTATTCACAAACATGATTACATGTTCACAATGTTATGTGTAAACATTATTAAATGTTAAAAATTTCATGTGAAAACCTAATTACATGTTCACAGAGCTATGCATGGACTTATCATTCTTGTCTATAAGGTTGTGCATGGACCTAGTTGTATGTCCATAAGTTTATGCAAGGTCTTGATTTCATGTCCTTAACTTAATTATTGAATTTGTTTCTCTTTATACAAGTTAAAATTATTATAAGCTAATGTGTATGCCACAAATCTATATTGTATGCCAATGTTATGTTCTCATAGCTCATATTATTGGATTCCATTATGGTTCACTTATTATGAACTACCAATATTTATTTTATTCCACAAGATTTGGTCCTTGATATGAAGGGTATGGTTTTCATATGGTATTCTCATATTCTTGTGCCCTTATTCTAACATAAAGTTTATATATTTCCTATGTTTACCCTAACAAGGAATTTGATCTCACCCTTTATTATGTTTCCTTTCTCATGTTTTAAACAAAATTTTTATGTAGGGTATGTTTATAAATAGTATAAAAGGGAACGATCTTTATGGGAGATTTTTATGATCATTCACTAAATAAGAATATCGTGTACATATTCTACAAAGGCACCAAACCATTACAGTACTTAGGTTTGTTTTTGTGAAATAAAATGAATATTCATCTATTAAGATGTGATACATATGTATGTGAAGTTTGAGTCAATACTATTGGTATTAGAGAATATTTTTAATTAACCATTGGAAAATAGGATTAGAAAACATTATTAAGATCACTAGGTATATTTCTAAGTAAATTCCAAAGGATATGTCTAATAATAATTCTATGTATAAGAAAATATTCTTGAATATTGGTGAAGGGTAGAGTGAATGGTTTCCAAGAAAATCATCCATGTATGAATAGTATAAGTGGATGTCTATCTAACACATATGTACCTAGAGGTAATAAATATGAAAAAGGTGCCTTGATCTTAAATAGATCATCACCTAATGCATTATAATGGTTATTTCTATACACCTAGTTTCTTAATAATGTGGGATATGATTAGGAAATTTAAAAACTATTTGTGAACCATCATGAATTATTTGAATAATTACCATTGATAGCCTAGGTTAAACCAAACTCAATTAAGGGAACCAAAAGAAACTGGGTTAAAATTTTATATGATGGACACTTTTTTTATGAGAAACCAAATAGAATGATGAATAGATTAAAGGATATTTTGTTTATTTAAAATCAGTTATCATGATATATGATTTCTAACTGGAACCTTAACCAACTCTTGTACTCACTATAGAATAGAAGGATAATTTTTTTAGATTTACGGTTGTGGATACCATAAAGAAAAGAAGGCTCAGTTTTCTATATAACAAGAATGTTGGAATAATTGGTCCAGGGAGTGTGTCAAACTAATGAGAAGATGTTCTATGTGTGGTGATGAAGGGAACAGAGTAAGTAGTTTCCATGGAAAAATGATAAATTTATTTAACAAAATGGATGATAATAATGGTTTTCCTAAGGCATCGTCAATGGTTGCATGTTATAAATGTGTAAAGAATTGAAATTATACAAATAAATTTCTTAGGGGGGAAATCATGAAGTTAATCAGCAAGGTGGTATGATTAATGGTTATACTACTGATGATTTAGAGACCTTGAATGTTATATAAATGGTTTAGGATGTTATAAAAGTATTTTATATTTTAAAATTAAGTATCATGATTAAATTTAGTTGATTAATATTAATACATTATTCTTATTTAATGTTTATGAAAATGGTATTAAGTAATATAATGATGAATACTAGTTAATGGTTTAAGAATGAAGTGGTATATTGAAGTGTTTATGTATTGAAATTTAAAAATTATGTTATATGAATCGTGAAATATATAATTATCATTTAGTATAAGTTTCAAATCAAGGATTTTAATGAATATATTGAATATCACTGATGACATAAAAAATTGATTTAATGGATGGTTGATATTTTATGAAAAACATGCTATTATGGGAAGATAACACTTAATATTTTTCGGGTGTAGAGTTAATGGTTATGGGATAAAAATATTGTGGATATCAATAAAGTAAGGTAAATAGTATTGATAACCATGTAACTGATTAAGGATTTGTTGAAAATGTGGTTTATTTTATCATTGATAGAGCTTACAGGATTATTGGACTTAAATAATATATTCAATAATTTTTTTTTGTTCAAGTAATGAAGATGTATGTAAATTTTAAATATTTTTTTACTATAATTATAGTTATTACCATGTTTCATGAAAAATTTTGACCAATGTATTTATATATTTGTTATGTTAAAATTAATAGCGACCTTATTATATTTAGTGGATTAATGTTTATTTGGTTTTTATAATTTTAGTAACCTTATTTATAAATTTTAAATCGTGGAATGATCATAAGGTTGAGAATTTATAGAATTGTTTAAGTTGATAGTTGGGTGAGGTTTTATTGATTAATGTATTATATCAATAATTAATGATTTATGAATATGGTAAAGAAAGTCCTAACCATTTTTTTGGAGATTATTAGAAATAGAATGAATGAATTATCATTATATTGTGAATATTTTTATCTGTTAGTGATTTAGATATAAAACATAATATTTATTTATTACAGTTAGAGATAAAGTGGAAATTGATTGAAGCATTTCCAAAGAATCATATTGAGCTTATGAAATGGAATAAAATAAAGTAATTATATCTTACTATGTAAATAATTAAAATTTAATAAAATGATCTTGAAATAAATTATTGTCCTATTAATATCATTTCTAATGATGTCAATTACCTTTCTCACACCTCTTTTGTTTATGTTTTTAAGGTTTATTATTTTCACATGATCATTTAGTTTCTTGGGATAAATGATCTTTGTCACTCTACATCATTATTTTGAAATTACCATTTCCTTCCATTTCCAAATATTCACTTCCCACCTATGATATTATATTTATAAACATAGTATGTGTTATTTTAAATGACCTTTTCACATCCCTTTATCTCTTTTCAAGATGATGATTTATTAACCAATTTTATGATTTTGATTTCATTCGATGGGATTTTTAAATATAAACCCTTGATTTCCAAACTCAATTTCAAATTGAGAGGATGAAATTTATTTAATTGGGAAAGCATTTAACACCCAAAGATTTAAAAAAATATATTTTTTTCCAATAATTTTAATATCTTTTATAGATAATGTCATACACAACAATAAGTTTAACAAAACATGACATACTTTTTAAATATTATTATTTAATATGATAGTTATCACCTAGCCAATAGAATGGAGGGTATGAGTAGGATTAACTAAATTATGAAAATATATGGTTTACACAAATATATATAATTATTTTTTTTGATAAACTAATTAGAAATGAAAATAAAAACTATTTTAAAGTAAAGGAAATGTTTTTCTGAAAAAACTATTTTTATGCACACAGACACATTTTACCTCAACAAAGTAAACATATAAATTTTGGTTAACTGATTTAATGAAATTTATATATTACATATTATATAAAAAATTTAATATTCATCTTATTTGTTTTATATATAATAGATATGAATAAATTCAATTTTACCCAAAAGTACTATATTTTTTAAAATATAATTTTTTCGATGAATAAGGAAAATACTTGTTTTATTAAGATTTTTAATTTATTTTAAATCATTTAAAAACATAAAAATTATTTTAATATAGATTTTAAATTAAAATTAGTTAAATTATATTTATATTAATCCAATTTATGTTATTGGAATCAATTTCAAATCGAATATTTATATAAAACCATTTTAAACATTTTAATCTTTTCACTTTGGAAAACTCTATTTCATTATGTTTGTGAGATTATTTTTGTAGAGACCCAAATCTTGACGTACATGGACAATACATTAACTTTGAATAATACATAATACATAACAAAAACCAAAACTCAAGGATCATAATAGCTTATTGTCTTTGGAAACTTGGAACATAATCTTCTAATCATGGTGAAAGATCTTCAACATCTCCCATAAAGATCTTCCCCTTTTTTTTCTTAGCTAAAACCTTTCTTTATATCCCGGGGAAAAGAAAACATATAAAGGGTGAGCTCAAATTCTCAGTAAGGGTAAGCATGGAGAAAATAAAACAAACCATATTCATTTGAATATAAAAAAATGAACATAATGTTTAAACATCGAAATCTTGAGCAATGACATAAAACATGGTAGTACGTAAGGCATAGATCATAATGGAACATCAATCATGATAAAATATCTTGGAAATAAAACTTGTAATTGTGGAAAGACATTAATCACATGATATGATTTCCATAGTATCCAAGGCATTGCTTCTAAGACCATCTTAGTGGACAAAGTCCCTTACTGAACTGAGTTCACTCCTTGTTCTAGTCTTGTATCATTGAACTGGATTAACTTTCTGTTCCATCCATTTCTACCTCATGAGATATAAATCTTTACCCAATGAATTTGAGGGAGATATAGGTCCAACCCATCTCATAATGAAATCATTCTTACTTGTTCCACTAAATAAACATAAATCATTCATCATAACCCAAAGAGTAAAATGGGTTTCATAAACGTCATCCCATCATAACATAATCCATATAAAACAAATGGATATAATTTAATCATAAAAAGAGAAACCATGTAAATCATAGAGACATTATACTTGAAACATAATCATACTAAATAATTTCATCTTATATGGAAAAGAGTTTTGACAAAACACATGAAATGAATTCTTGAAGAAAATATCCTTTCTTCATTAAAATCATTTTCATATCACAAAATGCCATTAAATTTTAAATTAAAACTAGTTTTTTGAAAATAATCAACAAATCTTGTAGAGTAATCTTCATGAAAACTATCTGTTATGAAACCGTAAAAATCTGTTCATTTCGTATAATTTAAAAAAAAATTCTCGTACTTTTGTCGGAAAAGTCAAAAGTACCTCGTAACGTAAACAAAAGAAATATTCCTTACATACCATGTATTAAAAGTAAAAAATGGGTAAAAATGACTTTAAACATACATGAACCCATTTTTAGAAAACAGGGACATGGAAGAAAAATATAACCCCAGTAAATACTTACGAATAAACAATCTCGGATAAAAACAAGATCGGAAAAGTTATCCATTACCTTATGTACGATATGATTTGTATGTATCCAAAACTCCTGTATAATGATTTAAATAATGTCATTGACTTATTACAGAATCATATTTATTGTTATGATATCATATATGGTTCACTGATGACTTTATATTACCCATTCTTTTGTAAATTCCATGTTCAAGCAGCGTTTTGGGTAAAATCGTTTCATTTATCGTCTGTGTTTTGACTTGTAATTATTCATATGATTACTTAGATCATGATTAATTAATTACAGAATATAAAACATGATTTATATATAATATATATCAGAATATACATATATATAATAGATTGATAAATGGAAAGAAATACACCGTTCATGGAGACGGTAGGTCGTACGTACGCATGAACGTTGTTTTCGTTTCCTTATTAAATTTAATAGATGTAAGTAAATAACATATACATAAATCCAGTATCATTAATATGTCATATATTTCATGATTACATATTATATAAACTTCATAATCATTATTGATTTGATAACATGGAAAATGAATCTCATCGCGTCGTGGACTCCGTACGTACGCACGAGCGATGATATCATTCCCATTATTATTGAAGGGAATTTGAGTGGATGATATAACATCTTAGAATCAGTATGATGTTATAATAACCATATATAGTTATTTTTTTACACCATTATACCCATCCAAGTAAGGTGGTGGTGGAAAACAAATTACACCACAGCGTGGAGACGGTATTTCATACGTACGCACGCGCGGTGATTTCGTTTTCCATAGGATGGATAAGAGGTGAAATAAGATTATTTAATATTTATAATAACATATCAGTATATAATTAATTCTTAAGTTATTACTTTATAATGAAACAACTAAGGAAGAATGAGTAGAAGAATAAATAAACTTGAAAGATTCGGTAGAAGAGATTATATTTTCCTTGACGCACCTCCTTTAAACATCTTCTTAGGGCACTAGAGTTGGTCTTTTGAGAAGACAAGAACCTCAATGATATAAATAGAGATGTTTATAAGAGTAATTGTCAGGGGTTGGCCATGCTTCAAGGCTTAAAAGGGTGTGAAGAGAAGAGGGAAGGGGTGCCCTTTTATAAGGGAGGAGAGGGGCACCTTTGGTAACATAAGAAATATTAATTAATAATAAATTCAACCTCACTTAAAACCACCAAAAATGACTCAAATAAGAATATTAGATTAGATAGGGTTGTAATCGCATCAACCAATAAAATTTATACATTTTGGGAATTTATTTTAAACATTATCAACTTGATTTATCTTATTTAATATATTTAATTTTATTTTTGTTAATAAGATTCTAATTTTTAAATTATTATAAATAAGATCTTATGTGTTGTGAATTGTACATAATTAGTTAATTTATGAAATTTTTGACCATATAAATTTAAATTTATAATTTTTAAATATTTTTTTATTTTTAAACAATTATATAATATTTTATTTTTATAAAATAACAATAGTGTCAATTTTGACACTATTCATTTATTTTAATTTAAATAAAATCCAAACAGAGGATATATTCTGAAAAAATATTTAATAGATTCCTAACATGTCAAATTTGTCTAGAAAATTATTGTATCTCATTAAATAGTTCATATAATATTTATTTCAATATTTTTAAAACCATTTATTTGGTATATCTCTTAATAAAATAATTAGTACAACATTTTTGTATAATTATTTAATATACTTATTTGTTGAAGAATAATTAAAAATAAAATCCTATGATGAAGATAAATCTAATATCTTTTATATTAATACATTTACTCTAATTTATCATCTTAAAATAACAATATGTAAATTGTTATATTTATTAAATTATGAAGGTGACAACTTTGGAATCATTTAAAATAAAATAATATAAGGGTCATAATCACCTTTATAAGGATTCAAATGATCCACAATCAGGCCAGTGGATTATTAGGGTTTATATATACACTATCAATAAGTTTTGTTCATATTTTGCGGCCTTTTGTTATGTATTACTATTTCAATAAAAACTATATTATTGATTTTTCACTAAATAAATAATTTCAGCATCATTAATGTATAAGATAATAAGGAAATTAAAAAACTCTTAAAATTTAAAAATAAATTAACAAGATAAAGAAAAACATTTTATCTTTAAAATTAGTATTTATAACCAAATTTATATTGTGTACAACATTATATTAAAAATATTTTAATTATTAAAGTTTGAGTGAGACATACATCACTTTCCTTTAAATAAAATAAACTAAAGGTCATAATCTAAAACAAGTGGGTTCCATTAGAATCAATTTAGACCAAAGTATGATTTGGGGAAAAAATTAATCATCCAATTATATTAAGACAAGTGTTAGGATAATTTTATAATATTATATTTACCCTTAATTACCTGATTTACCTTTAAATATGGTAAATAAAATTTACCGTATTTACTATTCATAATGCCTAAAAATAAAAAGTAGCTTATTAACATAACTTGGACCTAATGATTCCTAATATGGAATCAATTTTTCCTAATTAAAATCACATATGGTGCAGAAATTAATTTAAAATTAATCTCTTTATTAAGAAAATGAGTTTTAAGGGTTAAAACATTGCAGAAGATTGAAATGATTTTACCTTTGAATTAAATGTAAAATCATGGCTAATGACATAAATTATATTAAATGGTAAAAATATATTCTATTTATACATTAAAACCAATCAATATTATCATTTAACCATATAAATTATTATGATGAAAAAAGTTGTTTTAAATTAAAATATAGCGTATTTTTACTATTCATTAAACTATAAAAGTTGTCAGAATAATATGAAAATTTTATCCCAAGTAAATTTTTATATCCTGATTCCAAAGAAGAATTTAATTTTTTCAAATTGAACTTATAAACATTTCAAAAACTAGATTTAAAGTGGGTGCGCCATCAAAAGGCGGAAAAACTGCATTTTTTGAAAAATAATTATTTTACCCGAAAAAATTATTTTGTTCTTATACCATGTTATAGAAAATGTGTAAGATGAATAATAATGTTATAAAATTAAAAATTTATTTAATACTATTCATAATTTCTAGTTCATAATAATATTATAATAATATATCATTTTTTAGTGAAACCCGGTATTGCGTAAAACACACGCTATCGAGGAAGATCGTGATTGTGTGTAATGCAAGTCAAGTCAGGGTTGCGTGTAGTGCATGACTCATTTGTTGTTTCATATAACCATATCCAACCATATTTCATTTATACATTGAATATATATATATATATATATGTACTCAAGGTTTCATAGAATAACTTCTATCAAACAAAATTGAAATTGTGTGTAACATGATCCAAGATTAGTGTTGCATATACTAAAAGCTAATACGGTGTTGCGTATAGTGTAAGATAATCTTGGTGTAGAGTAAAATAGAAGATATGAAATAAATTAAAAATAATATATCTTATAAAATATCGGGTTGTTACATTCTTCCCCCCTTAAAATGAATTTCACCCTCAAAATTTGTCAGGGTTATAAATGGATTATTAAAAGAGATTTTCTTTCATAGAAATCCACATCGTAAAAAGGAATACCAAAACTTATCTTTAAAAACTAAATTATGAAATGTAACAGTTACCCAAATTAACTAATCATTGGGTTTCCACATAGGAGAACATTGGTGAAAATATGGATATGGAAGAGAAATTTAACCATTAAATTATGATGGAGAGTGGTAGAGATCATGGCTATGAAAAATCCAAAAATCATAAAGCCATAAATTTGTAATGATCTAAGGTACAATCTGATTCATCAGATATAAGAGCACTAGGACAATATTTTTGTTTTTCAAGATCATTTCCCTAAAGTTGATGAATTAAAAGAAATACTTACATGATTTTGGTATAATCTCGTTGTTGTTCATGCCTTGAACAATTTCCACTTCATATCTTTAAGAAATGAAGTTGAATTTGTTATTCGTGAAGTGTTAGTAGATCATGTGATAGAACGATGGGACATTCCATCTGTTTCAAACAAAAGGTTAGAAAAAGTTATCAAATATACATAAGTTTGTCTATGGTGAGGTTAATCATATATGATTCCAAAAATGAACTTATACGTCATCTATCATACCGCTTAATGAAATGAAACTAGTTTCTACTAACCAGGGACTTCTTGTAGGACAGTGGTAGGCGATAAAGGCCTGTTGCACTTCGGTTGTGGGTTCGATTCTCACAACCTTGTCTGAAGCGATGGGTTGTCACCTGTTCAACAGCTTTTCCTTTTTATAAAACTACATTATTATAACATCCCATCAATAATATTGAAAAAAAGTTATAGCCTTAAACAATACTAACTTATGTCCAATATAATCCATTCCAATCTTTAGGCTTAGCCAAAATACTTTGGTCCAACATCATAGTATAATGAAAATAATTACTAGAAATTTCATCATCAAAGGATGTGAATACCATCATTTATCCCCCATATATCATAAAATATATCTTATTGGTCACATTCCATACATGTGAATACCTTAATTATGTATTCTCTTGAAAAATGAATACCCATTGAACATTAGTGAAAACATGAATGCTGTCAAAATTTAACTCTTTCCACATACCAAAATAACAAATTTTCTATATGCTCAAACCATGATATAAATTTGTCCTTATATCATTCATGAGATCCTTAATAATATCCAATATATTATTTTCTCCTTATCTATTCATTATGCTCATATGATCTTCTTTCCAAAAATATCGGAATAATCTTTCATGGTTACCGGTACCATTCACCAAAGACTTTCAAATACTTTAGTAAAAACAATAGTGTAATAATCCTTAGATGTTTCACTATTCCATAGTACCATTAACATAACTCTTGGTAGACATAAAATCATTCTACTACCTTCTTAAACCATTGACCGGGCTTCAACAATTCTTTCATCTCACATATCATTTGTAGTCTCTTCATCATCATCAACATAAATACTACCCATAAGACCATGATGATTCTCTTAATGATACTTTCCCTTAAGGCATTGGTTTTCATAATTCCCATACATTCCACATTTAAAACATTTAATCATTGTTGATGTCATAACAATATCAATATCCTTCCCCATGGTGTTAACTGAACATTTTCCTTTGCACTTACTGGCTTTGTGTCATTCTTTTCCACACCCATATCATCTTACAGTTCCTTTGAATCATTCTCCTTGATGCCTCTTACTACGTGATTTACATGATGGAAATTGAACTTTCTTTCCTCTATGATCATCATGAAACTCCATCTTTATCTTATTAACTGAGTCAGGAAACTTACCAAATTTGAAATTATTGATCATATTATGAGATTTCATATTAGGCATAATAACAATGTTTGGACTTCCAAATCCCGTTTCACTTGGTTTCTCTTGAATAATATCATTCCATTGTCCATAATATCCTCCATTATCATGAATATTCCTATTTATATACATTTTCTAAAACCCAAAAATAATAGTGTGAGTGGAAAAAATCATAATCAATGGGGAGTACCTTCAATATCAAACATCTTAGGTTTAATTCTAATATCGTTACCGTAATTCTAGGACTATAAACTATATGTATACATATCCTTAGGGACATCCCTAAAAATACCTTAGAAATATCTCTAGGGATATCACTAATGTCTTCACAACCTAGTTTCCAAAGGTTGACTAAACATTTCCTCTAATACTCACTGTAGAGATCCAAAGCTTCACGTACATGTACAATACATTACTTTTTCAGAATACTTAATACATAAAAAAACCAAAACTCAAGGATCGTAATAGTTTAATTTCTTTGGAAACTCGGAACATAATCTTATAATCATAGTGAAAGATCTTCAACATCTCCCATAAAGATCTTCCCCTTTTTTTCTTACCTAAAACCTTTCTTTATATCCTGGGGAAAAGAAAACATATAAAGGGTGAGATCAAATTCTCAGTAAGGGTAAGCATGGAGAAAATAAAACAAACCATATACATTTGAACATAAAAACATGAACATAATGTTTAAACAGCAAAATCTTGAGCAGTGACATAAAACATGGTAGTACGTAAGGCACAGATTATAATGGAACATCAATCATGATAAAATATCTTGGAAATTAGAACTTGTAATTGTGGAAAAACATTAATCACATGATATGATTTCTATAGTATCCAAAGCATTGCTTCTAATACCATCTTCGTGGACAAATTCCCTTACTGAACCGAGTTCACTCCTCATTCCAGTCCTGTATCACTGAACCAGATTAACGTTTCATTATAGCCATGTCTATATCATGAGATATAAATCTTTACCCAATGCATTGGAGGGATATATATGTCACACCCATCTCATAATGAAATCATTCTTACTTGTGCCACAAAATAAACATAAATCATTCATCATAACCCAAAGAGTAAAATGGGTTTCATAAGCGTCATCCCATCATAACATAATCCATATAAAACAAATGGATATCACTTTATCTTAAAAAGTGAAACCATGTAAATCATATATACATTATACTTGAAACATAATCATATTAAATAATGTCATCTTAGATGGAAAATAGTTTTGACAAAACACTTGAAATTAATTCTTGAGGAAAATATCCTTTCTTCTTTAAAATCATTTTCTTATCAAAAAATCCCATTAAATTTTAAATGAAAAGGATTTTGTTGAAAATAATCAATAAATCTTGTAGAGGAATCTTTATGAAAACTAGGCCTTATGAAACCGTAAAAATCCGTTCATGCTGTATAAGTTAAAAAAAATTCTTCTTGTACTTTTTCCAGAAAAGTAAAAAAGTACCTTGTAATGTAAAAAAAAGATAGATTCCTTACATAACATTTAGTAAAAGTCAAAATGGGTAAAAATTACTTTAAAAATACATGAAACCACTTTTAGAAAACAGTAACATGGAAGATAAATATAACCCCAGTAAATACTTACGAATAAACAATCTTGGATAAAAATGAGATTGGAAAAGTTATCCCTTACCTTATGTATGATACGATTTGTATGTATCTTAACCTCCTATATAATGATTTAAATAATTTCATTGAATTATTACAGAATCATATTTATTGTTATGATATAATATATGGTTCACTTATGACTTTATATTACCCGTTCTTTTGTAAATTCCATGTTAAAGCAGCATTTTGGGTAAAATCATTTCATTTATCGTCCGTTTTTTTACTATTAATTATTCATATGATTACCTAGATCATGATTAATTAATTCCAGAATATAAAACATGATTTATATATAATATATATTCAGAATATACATATATATAATATATCGATAAATGGAAAGAAATACACCGTTCATGGAGACGGTAGGCCGTATGTACGCAAGAATGATGTTTTCGTTTCCTTATTAAATTTAATAGATGTAAGTAAATAACATATACATAAATCCAGTAACATTAATATGTCATATATTTCATGATTACTTATTAGATATACTTTATAATCATTCTTGATTTGTTAACATGGAAAATGAATCTCATCGCGTCGTGGTGACGGTAATCCGTATGTACGCACGAGCGATGATATCATTATCATAATTATTAAAGGGAATTTGAGTGGATGATATAATATATAAGAATCAGTATTATTTTATAATAACCATATATAGTTATTTTTTTACACCATTATACCCATCCAAGTAAGGTTGTGGTGGAAAACAGATTACACTACAGCGTGGAGATGGTATTCCGTACGTACGCACGCGCGGTGATTTCATTTTCTGTAGGATGGATAGAAGGTAAAATAGGGGTATTTAATATTTATAATAACATATCATTATATAAGTAATACTTATTTTATTACTTAATAATGAAACAACTAAAGAATAATAAGTAGAAGAAGAAAGAAACTTGAAAGAGTCGGTAGAAGAGATGACCTCTTCCTCGACGCACCTTCTTTAAACTTCATCTTAGGGCACTAGAGTTGGTCTTTTGAGAAGACCAGAACCTCTATGATATAATTATAGAGGTTGATAAGAGTAATTGGCAGGGGTTTTCCAAGATTCAAGGATCAAAAGGGTTTGAAGATAAGAGGGAAGGGGTGCACTTTTTATAAGGGAGGAGAGGGGCACCTTTGGTAACATAAGAAATATTAATTAATAATAAATTCAGCATCATTTAAAAACCACAAAAAATGACTCAAATCCAAATATTAGATGAGATAGGTTTGTAATATCTTAAACCAAGAAAATATAGACATGTTGGTAATTTATTTTAAACTTTATCAACTTGATTTATCCATATTTAATCTATTTAATTTTATTTGTGGTAATAATATTCTAATTTTAAATTATTATAAATAATTACTTATGTGTTGTGAATTTTCCATAATTGGATAATTTATGACATTTTAGACCATATCAATTTCAATTTATAATTTTTAAATATTTTTGTGATTTTTAAAAATATTTATAATATGTTATTTTTATAAAATAACAATAGTGTCAATTTTGACACTATTAATTTATTTTAATTTAAATAAAATCCACACAGAGGATATATTCTAACCAAAATATTTAATAGATTCCTAACATGTCAAAGTTTTCTAGATAATTCGTGGAGATCATTAAATAGTTCATATAATATTTATTTTAACATTTTTAAAACCATTTATTTGGTATATCTCTTAAAAAAATAATTAGTATAACATTTTTGTATAACTATTTAATATACTTATTTGTTGCATAAAATTTAAAAATAAAATACTATGATGAATATAAATATTATATCTTTTAATATCAAGACTTTTACTCGAATTTAGCATCTTAAAATTACAACCTATAAATTGTTATATTTACTAAATTTTGAAGGTGACAACTTTGGAATCATTTAAAATAAAATAATATAAGTGTCATAATCGCCTTTATAAGGATCGAAATGGTCAACAATTAGGCCAGTCGATGATTAGGGTTTATATATACACTACCAATAAGTTATTTTTTCAGATTTTGGGGCCTGTTGATATGTATTAATATTTCAATAAAAACTATATTATTGATTTTTCACTAAATAAATAATTTCAGCATCATTAATATATAAGATAATAGGTAATTAAATAACTCTTAAAAATTACAAATAAATTAAAATTATAAAGAAAAACAATTTAGATTTAAAATTAGTATTTATAACCTAATTTATATTCTGTATAAATTTATATTAAAAATACTTTAATTATTAAAGTTTGAGTGAGACATATTTCAATTTCCTTTAAATAAAATAAACTAAAGGTCATAATAAAATACAAGTGGGTTCCATTGGATTAAATTTCAACCCAATTAGGATTTATGGAGAAATTTAATCATCCAATTATATTAAGACAAGTGTTAGGGTAATTTTATAATATTATATTTACCCTTAATTACCTGATTTACCTTTAACTATGGTAAATAAAATTTACCGTAGTTACTATTCATAATGCCTCAAAATAAAAAAGTATCTTATTAACATAATTTGGACCTAATGATTCCAAATATTGAATTCATTTTTCCTAATTCAAATTATAGAAGTTGAAGAAATTAATTTAAAATTAATCTCGTTGTTAAGAAAACGAGTTTTAAGAGTTAAAATTTTGCAAAAGATTGAAATGATTTTACCTATGAATTCAATGTAAAATCGATGATAATTACATAAATTATATTAAATGGTATAAATATATTCTATTTATATTTTAAAACCATTAAATATTATAATTTAACCATATAAATTATTACGATGGAAAATGTTGCTTTTAATTAAAATAAAGCGTGTTTTTACTATTCATTAAACTATGAAAGTTATCAGAATAATATGAAAAATTTATCCAAAGTAAATTTTTATATACTGATTCCAAAAAAGAATTTTATTTTGTTAAATTGAACTTATAAACATGTCAAAAACTATATTTAAATTGGGTGCACCATCAAAAGGTGGCAAAACTGCATTTTTTTGAAAAATACTTATTTTGCCTGAAAAAATTATTTTGTTCTTATACCATGTTCTAGAAAGTGTGTAAAATGAATAATAATGTTATAAAATTCAATTTATAGTTTATACTATTCATAACGGTAAGTTCATAATAATATTATAATAATATATCATTGTTTAGTGAAACTCGGTATTGCGTACAACACATGCTATCGAGGAAGGTCATGATTGTGTGTATTACAAGTCAAGTCAGGGTTACGTGTAGTGAAAGACTCCTTTTTTGTTTTGTATAAAAAAATACAACCATATTTCATTTATACATTGAATAGATATATATATATATATACTCAATATTTTGTAGAATAACTACTATCAAAGAAACATGAAATTGTGTGTAACACAATCCAAGATTAGTGTTGCGTATACTGCAAGCTAATATGGTGTTGCGTATAGTGCATGATAATCTTGGTGTAGCGTACAATAGAAGATATGAAATAAATTAAAAATAATATATCTTATAAAATATCAGGTTGTTATAATTTTTAAATTAAATTTTTCACTTATGTGAATGGAATTCATAAAACTGGATTAAATATTTATAATTATAATAAAATTATAAAATCTAATAAGTTTATCTTATTATTTTATCATTATTAATATTAAAAATTAATTATTGTTGTTAAGGCAAAAACAAGATTACTGAGAGTTAAACTCAAATGATTATAGAGTAAAAAGACCTAGAAACATGTTAAAACCAAATTTTTTGAACATATTTACACATTATAACCTATAAGTATTGATAATGTCCCATTTTGTGAGTATTTTTTCATGTGGAAAATGTGGTAACACCTTTTCTTTTAAAAAATTTCAAGTGTGTCACTCACCTCCAATATAAAGGTCTCTCCCTCTCCTTTCCTATTTACACCTCCAAACCTATTTTTTTGGAAAAAGAATACCCAATTTTTTCCTTAATTCTATAAACACATAATATAGGACTTTATTATTTCATAAATCTAATCTATTATGGATTTAGGTTAAACTTAATGAGGTTTTCTGAAGAAGATGTAATGTTTTAAACATTTTATTTTTCTTTTACTTCCTCTTATAAATCCTTGAAATATTATTAATTTTTTTAATATAATAATACAAGTATATATAATATAATAATATTTTATTACCTTAATTTTATAACATAAATCCATCTTCTCTTCCATCCAATGGTGTATGAAATCTTCATTTGTTTGTATGAAGGTCTACAGCCTTGTGAACTAATGTTATTCGTTTTCCATTACCTCCTATCAAGGATGGATATAATGATGAATATAATGCTTATATATGATATTTATTATATTATTATACCTATTTAATTATACTACTATATATAAATTCTTTCCTCAAAACTAGTTTGAAATAAATAACGATGCACATGTTTGTGGTAGACTACCATCTCACGAACCGATGTGACGTGTTTTTCATTTCTATTTTTTGTAGACTATAATAGGGAGAGCATAAATGAATTTATACGATATTTTTAACATAATTATAAATATTTAATAAATATATAACATATAAATCCTTACTTCAATTACGTTTTGGATATAATAACATTGTTTTTGTGTACGGAGGATTACCGTCTCCTGAAGCGATGTGATCATTTTTTCACTTAAGATTAGAATGAACATTAATTAGGTTAAATTTAATGAATATATGTGATTTATATGAATTTAATATTTTTATTTAATGTAAATATATTATTTAACTTTCTTTCATTTCATCTATCATTAAAATGAAAATAGTATTTACGTATATGTATGGATTACCATCTACATGAATAGTGTAATTAATTTTTAATTTTAATATAAATAAATTTATAATGAATATATATTATATTTATATAATTTTTAAAATTATGGATGTTATGGAACCATCATCAATATAATAGGATCAAAAATACCAAATCAAAACATATATTAAAAACAATGTAGTTGTTACCCATAATGTGACTTTAGCAAGGAATTGTCAATGAATGGGTAATAGAAGGTCATAAGTAAATAATATTTGGTATTATATATATAATTATTGTTATATAATATATTAATAATGATTTTATATTTACTACAAATGGTTTTTAAACTTGTATGAAGGAATTCTAGACTTAAGGTACAAAATTCCCATTAAACTTTTTTTTTCTATGAGACAAATACCACATTCACCACAAGTTTCTTTTATGTGGTGTATATAATAACTATGAATTTATTTTATGATTATTATCCATAAAATTATGGGCATTTAAATATTCAATTTATTATCTCTCTTTCAGGGTGTTTATGGTTTCAAAGTTACTAATGTCATAATTGATTTTTCTCTCAATTTCTATTCTTTTTGGAAATATGTTATGTTATGAACATATTTTATTTTATGAGGTGTATATATATCCCCTTTTACATGTAATATCAGGAATTTATTTATTTTCATGGTATTTTATGTTTAATTAAATGTTATAATTTCATGGGGCTTACGATTCAAAGTTACAAAAGTGGTAAGAGTTTCATGATAGAATCACATCATCTGTCAGGATTGTTTATGTTTGTGCTTCCAATGATAAAATATCAAGATATATCTATCAAGAAACATATGAAAATTATTATCCTACTTATATTTCTATATAATAAATTATTTTAATTCATTTTACAATATTAATTTATTAAAGAGACTTATGTATTGTTTTTAATAAAATCAACTTTATTTCTCTCATTAATTGAAAAAAAAAATTCTTTGATATCCATGTTTTATAAAAAAAAATTCAAAAAACTTTTAATGTTATTATATTGTTTTTTAAAGTCAATTTTTACTTTTTTTTATTTTTAAAAAAAAATTAAAAGTAATATTTAATTATTTTTTAAAAACAAGGCATGTTTGGATTTTACTGAATATGTTAATTGAATCATTATTTTAACATGTGCAGTGTTAACAGAATTTCCCATCATCATAACCAACCAATGTTTTAAAGTATAAATTATAAGTTTTAAATTTTCTCCTCAAATAAAATTATTATTAAAAAATTTTATGCATTAATATTTTTCCGAAGTGTGAAGGATTTTTTCCTAATAAAATGGTAATTAAATAATTATTTAGAAGTTTCCAAGGTTATTTTCAATGAAAATGATTTTTTTAAAAAAATTAATTTTTTTTCAAAGTGAAAAGGATATTTTACTCAATAAATGGTTCGACTAATTTTTTAAAATCATTTTACATTTAAAATTACATACTTTGATGTTATATAATCTTTACAAAGGGTATATAATCCAATGATACAAAATTTATTCTTTCTCTAGATGGTTTATGATTATGATGACAAGATTTTTATGAAACCGATTTATTTCCATGGGTTATAAAATAATAAAATGTTAATGTAACTAGACACATTTTCACAATTTAGGATATGATAAATGTTTTATTATCTTACGAAACACATATTTATAGATTATGTAATAGTTGGGACCTATATCTTTATACAATTAATTGTGTAAATATGGATAAATTATGAGTAAATATTTAATGAATAAACCTTATTACATGTTCACGATGTTATATGTGAAATTGATTAAATGTTCACATTGTTATGTGTGAAGATGATGACATGTTCGTAATGTTATATATAAACTTTGTTACATGTTAATAGTGTTATGTGTATACCTGTATTTCTTATCCATATAGTTATGCATGGACCTTGTTTTATTTCCATAAGTAAATGAAATGTTATAATTTCATGTTCTTAACTTAATGAGTGAACCTGTTTCTATTTACACATGTTCTCAATGTTATAATCTAATGTGTATGCCATAAATCTATGTCATATGTCAATGTTAAGTTCTCATTACTTATACTATTTTATTTTATTATGATTCATGTCTTATGAACATATAATTTTTTCTGAATGACACAATATTTTGATCTTTAATATGTAGGGTATGGTTTTCATATGTTATTCTCATGTTATCACACCCTTATGCTCACATTTTGTTTAGGTATTTATCATGTTTACCGTTACTGGGAATTTGAGCTCACCATTTCTTATGTTTCCTTTTACAGGTTATGATGAGAGGTTTTAAGTAGGTTATGTTTATAAAGAATATAAAAGGGGAAGATGTTTATGGGAGATATTTAATATCTTATACTAAATAATAATATTGTGCACATAGTCACAAAATAAATAAAACTAGTATGGTCCTTGTGCATGCATTTGTGAAATGTAATTAATATTTATCTATTAAAATATGATATCTTTATATGAGAAGTATGGGTATTTAATGAAAATGGGGGAAGATTTTATTTATTCTTAAAAAGAAACATATATCACATAACTTGATGGAGGGTAATTATATTAAAGAAATAATAATCTACACACCACATCACTTCCATTGTTTTTCTCTTAAAACAATTATAATTAAATATATATACAATGTTATATTTTACATTATAACCTTGTATAACTTAAAATCCATTAATAAAAATATTATTTCTATACTATTAGACATTAGGTAGTTAGAGACATGAACGTTTTCCTAAGTTTTGGAGATATGATAAAAATGTTAGAGTATGTCTCATTTATATTATGCCTTCTAATTCATGGAGATATATTTACTAGTGTGATAATGGGGTATCAATCACAAACTATACATCTTTTAATTAATATATCTATATTTGAAAATATATGATTCATTTACCACTATATATTACACATGGGTTAAAATGATAGACACTTTATAATTTTTCATGATTATTCTAATACATCCACTCTTTTTAGATACACACACATGTATATATTCTTTGATGCCATGGAGGAATGTTGTGTAATAACCACTTTATAATGTTAATATAAAAAATTTACATACTGTGAAAACCAAGTTAATGTTAAAAATAAAACAATTTAATGTCTTATTAATATTAATTCTTATATTTTATAGATTAATTTTCACTATGTTTGAATAGTTTTTTTAATCGAGAAAGAAATAGTTTAATTATAAGTATGTTGTTTTCCTTATATTATATGGTTTTATTTAAATGATAAATTTTTAAATTGTATACTTCTAACATGATATAATGGCATTAATTTTAGAAATTATAATATTAAATTAATCATAAAATATTTTTTAAATATTTTTCTAAAATAGTAAATTTTTTTTGAATAGTGGAATTACTCAGTTTAAAATTATTGTCATTTTTAGGTTATTATCATAATATAGAAATGAATTAAAAGTCTATAAATAATTTTTTTATAAAAAATTTATATTCAATACATAATAAAATTAATTTAAAAATATAATTTTGAACATATAAATTTATTAAAATAATCCAATTTATGGGTCTTCACATTTAATCAAGTATTCACAAAGTAATTTTTTTGGTTTTATTAATATTTAATAAGTATAATTTTATTAAAAATAATCTAATTCATTCTTTGAGAATCAAAAATTATACATCAATTTGGATAAAAATCCTTTTTATGCCTAAAAGGTGTTTTCGCCTGAAACTGTTTTCATTTGATTTACATGTACTTGTTTCAAACTTAAATTTAACCAATTATGTAAATTTATCCATTTAAAATTGATTACATTTAATAAAAAAATTTAATGATGTTGTTTTCATTTTTATCCATAAAAAATAGTTATCATTTTAAAAATTTGTCACCATGATAAAGGTTAAAAGGGTTAACAATGGGGTTAAACTAAGGGATAAGCCCTCAAATATCCAAAAACCCTATCCTTGATTTTATAATATGAGTGATTTATAACCATAAATTATCTAATATTATACATGAGACTAAATTTGAGCCACATTCCATTAGAAATATATTTATTATTTTTAAAGTTATTAATATTTTATCAGGTGACACTCCTATCACTTAAAAAAGTCACCTCATCTCCTCATATTTTATCACACATTAAGCATGAAATAATGATAAATATATTTGCAAAAAACCTCCCTATATATCATGAAAACTTCATATATGACCCAATCATTCTATAAGACTAATCCTAAAAGTATTAAATTATCAACCAATAGAGGATATCCAAAGGAAGAGGTATGAGTTTTAAAAGAATTATTTAATTTTTATTTTTTATTATACCTATTTAAAATGTATTATAAACATCATAATAAAATGAAATTAATATATTTAATATAAATAAATAATACTATATGTGTGGAACAGTATTTTATGCCTCTTTTCCATCTATTTGAAAATGTAAATTTTTCCCTTGTGTACATGCGGACTACCACCCCCACGAAGATATGTAATTCATTCCTATTAACTGCCTCACATGATTGGTTATAAATATGGATTTATTTAATATATATTATATTTATTACATAATTATAATTATTTAATGATAAACCATTTTATATTTTCCTTTGATCACATCTGTTTGAAAATGGAAATGTTGCCCATGTGTACTTTTATATTACTACCTCTATGAAATTTTGTATTTTTTTTTCATAAACATCTTAAATGTATGGTTATAAACTTATAATGAATTTAAAAACAAGATAATTATAAACCAAACCACCTCAAAAATTCCAACATAAGCTTAACTTACTTAGTAACACAATTAAATATTTTAATAACTAAGAAAGGGAACAATTACTATGTAATGAATATGAAAAATATTATTAATAAACTAAATAATTAATACATATTTATTATTATTTTAATTAAGAGGTTAAAATGTGATTTGGGACTTGAGGTAAGAAATTTTTATTTAAACCCATTTTTTAATGTTTAAAATTATTTTTTATGCATAAAAATGTTCTTTAAATGTTTAAATAACTTTATTGTTAATTTAAAAATGGGTTTTTAACATTATTTGAAAATAAATTTTGCGTTATTTATAAATTATTAAAAAGTAATCATTTTAATTTTTTCCAAACATGTCAGTTTTTACTTTCTTTTAAAAAGTGAGAAATAATTTTTTTTAATGTTTACAACATGATCACCTGTTACAACTATCATAACCATTATTAATTATCAATATTATTATATAGTTATCTATGAGTTTTCAAATAATATCCAATTTCTTTTATTTTGGGAATATTTTGTTTTTAAAACATTTTCCAGAGAAAATTATGTCACTCCTTCAAATATGGAATTTATCAGCACTAGAAAAGGTCATTAACAGTGCTAAAAATCGTTGTTAATCAAGACAAAGATAAACGGGGTCCCCTATAATAGTGCTAATAAAACACTGATACAGACCTCTTTTATCAGCGCTAAAAAAGCACTGATAAAATTGGTCTGTTATTACCGCTAAACAAAAGCGCTAATAAATGGGTCTTTTATCAGTGATTTTTTAGTGATGATAAAAGACCTCTTTTATCCAACCTTTTTTAGCACTGATAAAAGATAAAAAGATAAAATAGAAAAAAAAAATATTTCGGCAACTCAGAAAGGGATTCAACAGTGCTTAAATCCTCCTTTAACACCACCCCACCACACCCCCACCCCCCACCCCATCCCATACACCCCATCGACCCCCCTACAGCCTTTAACAGTGCCCCAATACCCTTTATCAGCACTAGACATAAATCCCAACCCGCGCGCGTGACCTGCCTCTACCTGGATTCGAACTCGGGACCTATTCCCTGCACGCCTAAGCCTTTACCACTCCACCATATTGTTTTTCTTTTCATTTATTAATATATCTATTTATTTATATATATATTTAGTTATATTTACTCATATATTAATATATATTTATATCAACATATATATATTTATATTAACATATATATATATATATTAACTTATTTATATTTATATTAATATATATATATATATTTAGTTATTCTAATATATATATATATAGTTATATTTATATATTAATATACTTATTCATATATTAATATTTATTCGTATATTAATATTAATATATTTAGTTATATAAATAAATAAATATATATATATTTATTTATTTATTTACCTGTATATTAAAATATATATATAGTTATAATTTTTCATCTTCATATTTATTAACATATTAATATATATTTATAAGAATAGTTTTAAATACATTTATAAAATATGATTTCTTATGTTTTTTTATAAATAAATAAATACATACATACCTACATACATACATATATACAACACACACACACACAAATATAAATATATATGACCAAATACATATATTTGTGTATCTCAAAAGTTGTATAATGTTAAAATGACTATATATTCTAATCTAGAAGTCCGTTTCAACTCCACAACCAGTAAAATCAAGGAACATGAAATGATCATTGATATGATATGTAGTGACATCCTAATTGAAATTTAGACAAGAATTTATTACTATTTTAATGTTAAAAAAGAGGGGAATCCTGACTAAAAACTTCATTTTGGGGGCCTTCTAATGAGCTCAAATGGACACCATGATCAAAAGTTATGGCCGTTCAAAATTTGAGTTGAATTTTCAACTTATTTTTGATCTTTTGTTGATTTTTTTATTTTATTTTTATTTAAACTGTTATTAAATGACTATTACTCGATAAAAATTACATAATTATTAACTGAAAAAAAAATTAAAATTATTTTATAAGTCTCTTTTACAAAATATCTTATACATTAATTTTAGATTTCCATCTATCCTTATCTTAAACATATTTAAAAAATATATATTATATTTATATCAATTTAAATATTCTTATATATGATTATATTATTTTTTATGAAAAATTATTTTTTTGAAATATCAGTACTAGGAAAAAGCATGGATAACCCCCCCCCCCCTTTAACAGTGCTAAAAAAATTACTGGTAAAGGGGGTGCCTTTATCAGCATTTATAAATGGCCACTTTTAATAGCGTGTTTTTAACACTGTTAAAAGGGCCCTTTGTCAGTGCTTTTTTAGCGTTGATAATGGCACCCCCTTTGTTAGTGATTTTTTTTTTTGAACTGTTAAAAGGTGGCACTGCAGAAACCCAGTTTTGTAGTAGTGTATTTCATTTCATTTTATAAGATAACTAAAAATGATTTTACCGATTGGATAAAAAAATAAAATTATTATATGTTTTATGAAGAAAGGGAAAGTATAAATTTGTTTTAATCACAACAAGTAACTTTTTAATTTTATATTATGATTGTTGGGTCTCATGTATTCCTCCGTTACATTTTTTAATAATATGTTCTCGATAAGAGACATGTTGTGATTAATTTTGAAGTTTAGTTTTTGTTAGGGTTCATCATGGGGTTCTTTAAAGGTAGATTTTAAGGAAAATTCCCCAAAATTCATTTATAGTTTTTTATATTACTTATATGTATTTTAATTGAAATATCTATTATTTCATGAGGTATATAAATGAGTTTATGATAAACTTTTATCTTTTAAAGGTGAATTGTTTATTTTTAAAGGAAATTATTTACATGAGTTCTTATGTTTTCTTATGAAACTATCATGTTTTTTATTTTCCATTTATGATTTCTATAAATAAAATTTATGAAAAAATATGTTCTATATAGTTTATTTTATCACTAAATAACTTATTATTTGAGTTAAAAGTTTGTTTTTTGAAACGTAAAATTCCTTATGAATTTTTATATTTTTCAGAGGAACTTATGGTTTTATTTTCTTTTTATATCCCTCAGTGATCATTTTTTCTAATCTCATATTATCAAAAAAAAATTAAAGGGATTAAGGATTAATGTGAATTATATCAATAAAAATGGTGATACATCATTAATGATGTGTCATGAGTAAAATATTTTTGTAAAAATAAGAACATTGTTTTGGGGAAAATGTACAATGTGTAGAAATGTCAACAATATTATGGGATGGTTTTACTAATTCTATACAAATATAAACATAAAAGATCCTTGAAATTTAATAAAGGGTAACACTTTTTATAAATATTATAATTATGTGTTAGTTATGATATATATTGTTATAATTTCTTTTACAGAAAGGGTTTAGATAATTTTAGATGTTATGAAGTTTTCTTTTGAAGAAAATGATATTTTTGGATTGTAATCTATAGTTGACTTGTCATGACATATTATTTTGTGGTTTATAAATTTATTTATCTAATCCATGTATATTAATAATGGTTTACCCAAATGAAACAACGTTGTTGAGGTTAGAATGAATCCATAGGATAATATCCTTCCGAACTAACAACCAAAAATTGTTGGAGTTAGAAATAATATATTTGGGGATGTATTAACTCAATTGATATAGGATATTAATTTTGGGACTAATATAGGTTAATTATCTAATTATCCACAAATTAAAATTTATAAAATGTAAAATTTCATGAAACAACACCCTATAGCTTTTTTTGGAACCTTATATCTAGTATCAACTAAAGGATAGATTAATTATTTGTTAAATATATTTTATGGTTTGAGATATTTAGATCATCAAAAGTTAACTCTCAAAATTTATCATTTTTATGGTTAAATAGATCAATGATGGTAGATTATTATGAAAACCAAGTAGAATGATGATATTGATACCAATGAATAAAAAATATTTAAGGATACTTTCCTAAGGATTTCTACTTATAATAGAAAGTAAATTCTTGGAGTTGATGAAAAATGAGGAGGATTAATTTTTATTATATAATGATAATTTTACAAGATTGTCTTCAAAAACACAAAATTTTATTCTATATCATGATAGTAAACATGATATATTTTTCTTATGATTGAATCCTTTCTTACGAAGGTATTTAGTTACTCATGAGTTTGGATATTATAAGTAATTTTTTTCAGTTCTTATATATATGAGATGAAGTTTATTAAATTTTAAAAATTTAATGATAATAACAAATCTATATGGAAAGCAATAGGGAAATAATTATTAAAGAAATATAAAGGAAATAAAATTCAATTACAATCTTTTGGTAAGTTTGGTAAGAATCATTATTGATAATATATTATAATATTTTGAATGTGGTATTGGTGTTGTATGTTGGTACATTTGGATTATGACTACAAATAAAAGGAAATTGGTAATGGTCAAAAAAATTATGAAATTATGTTAGTGATGTTTTTTATTATAATGATATGGGATATAATGTATACGGATGTCTGTTTAAATGTATGAAGGCTATATATCATAAATACCATAAGCTAATGGGTGTTTTAGAGACATTTTTTTACTCCTCTGATGAATTGTATAGCACAAAATGAAGTGGTGATTGATACATTGATTGTTAATTCAGTTTATCATAATGTATCGTTTCATTTAAGTAGTAAAAATTAATTTATTCAGCGAAAGTTTTATAGTAAAATAAAAAAATCAACTCAAGAAATGAAGATAGAAATTTTGGATAAAATTATTTGTGTAAGTATTAAAGAAATAGATATTTATATGAACCTTCATATTATTATCTATGTATTTTTTTATTTAAAATAATTTTTCCTATCCTTAAGAGAGTTTTTTGTCTTACTATGTATGGATTGGCATTTATTTTATCCTGATATGATAGATTATAGAGAAAATTAATTCATATTAAATTTTTAGAGTGATTTTGAACTAATTTATATGAAAGAAATCATACCAGTGATTACATATCAACAAGTTTAGGAAATGATTAATGATGGTGGTGAACTTTATATTCCTATTGTAATTGATAAAAATTTAATTATTTAGCTTAGTTATATACCTATGGAAAATTAATTTTCCCATGTTTTTTATAATGATTATCCTAATGTTATTCATTATCAGTAGGTTGAATTCACCATTGAGAGAGTGCTTAATGATAAGTCAATTTTAAAACGTTTTTGTCAAATTGATTTTATAGATATAAGGGAATTGAAAACATATTTTTAAGAATTACTTCGCAAGGCTTTCATCCACCCTAAAACATTACCTTAGTTTAATTTTATTTTTTGTTAAAATAAAGAATGGTTCTATAAGGATTTGTGTAGATTATATAACACTCAATAAAATTACTATTAAGAACAAGTTTATGTTTCATCATATAAGTAACCTTTTTTGCAAGCTTTAGGGTGATTAGTATTTATTCAAAAATTAACCTCTAATATGGATACCCTTAGTTAAAAGTAAAGGAAGTGGAAATTATGAGAATTAAATTTTCTACTAGGAATGACCGTTATGGGTTTGTGGTTATTCCTTTCATATTAACAAATATGCCTTCAATATTTATGGATCTAATGAATAATAGTTGTTTAAGTATATGGATTAATTTTTGGTGGTTTTAATTGATGTCAATTTGGTATATTCTAATAGTTATGACTATCACGGTAAACATCTATGTTTTTTTCACAAACATTGAATGAAAATAAGTGTTATTGAAAAATTAGAAAATGTGAATTTTGGTTACATTAGATTTGTTTCTTCGGGTATATCATCTCTAAATATTGAATAACCATTGTTCCTTTTAAAAAAAATGTGTTGGAAGTGTGTCCATGACCTACAAATATCATTGATATTTGATTCCTTATTAGACTATAAGGTTACTATCAGTGTTCTATTGAAAAATGTTCACATTTTTTAACATAATAACCAAGTTAGATCGAATGGAATTCAAGTTAATTTGGTCAAGTGAATGTTATAAATATTATAAATATTAAAAAATAATATTAGTTAATGTGCATGTTTTTTCATTACCCTTATGCAATGTTGACTTTCTTATTTATATTGATTCTTTAATAAAGTCCCTTGTTTGTTTTTTCATAAAAAATGAATGGGTATTTTATTATACAATATGTCCATTGAAATACCATGAATTATATTATCTCGCACAAGATCATGAGATTCCTAAAATAGTTTTTCATTAAAAAATTAGATGAATATTCTATATCGGGATAATTTTAAAATATATGCAGATCATAAAATTTTGAAAATATATTAACCCAAAAATTTTCAATCATGTGATAATAAATATGGTTGGAACTGATAAAGGATTATAATATAATGATTTAATTTTTTCTAAAAAAATATAAAAATGTAAAATATTCTTTGAGCCAAAAAGATAATGCATCTTTAACCATAATAATTTTGAAAAATGATCCTTTATTTGATGACTTAATGAATATTTTATTAGAAATTGGTCGTCCTAAAAACTTTTATCTTTTTTTCTCAGAAATTATTTGAAGCATACTTATCAAAAATAATTAAGATGGATGATAAAGAAGATCATAGCTTTAAATACAGGTAATAATTTTTTGATGAAGGAAATTTTCCTTAGTTTAATAATGATAAAGAAGGTGTCATATGATTTTGAAAGAGGATTTATCTACCAAGTGTTTTTTAGTTACAAACTGGAATATTGAATGATGCTTCAGACTCTCTAAATTCTATTTATACTGATAGTACTATGATGTATATTTATATATGGTAATATAATTGGTGACGATAATAAAGAAATATATTGCTAATTTTACAGTGAAATATTAGAAGTTTCATCCAGTAATGGTTAAATGAAAACTCCCAAAGTTGATGGCTCAATCCTTATTAGTACCATGATAGAAATGAGAGAATATATCCATGGAATTAATGGTGGGATTAAAAAAATATTGAGTTATTTAAAATCTCAGAACCAATTATCCACCCGAACAGTGTTTTTGGGCCAAGTTCCACTAGCCTTAGGTGTGCCTCCCCATACGCCAAAGGCTTCCGACTAGTAGTGAGGGTATAATAAGGGTGATAGTGGGGAGACTGTACCCTCGGGTGATGAAAATACAATGGTCTGAGTACATATATATAACATGTAGTGAAAGGAAAGACTAAGTAGACTTGAACTAGACCCTCTAATAGAGGAATCATAATCAATGTCAATAAACTGCAGAATAATGAACAAAAAAGTCATGGAAATGAATAAGGAATCCAATCATACCAATTTCATTAATTTAAAACATAGTGTGAACCCATATAAGTTTATACATATCAATATATATAAGTGGTTTCCATTGGTTGACCACAGTACATATACATATATCATAAGAATGTTGAAACAAAAAAAGTGAAACTAAACAGAAAACTCCAACTAAGGAAAGACTTCAAGGTATCATACCAACATCCCACACTAAATCAACTAGGATCCATCTCCAAAGCTCAAATCTATACTTTTATGCAAAATCATAAAGTCTCAAGCATCCTGAAGGGCTCATGTTAGGGTGTGAGAGTGAGTCTCATTAGGGTACCACCCATATGTTCATACCAAACATTAGTGTTTAAGAATTTGTAATTAAGATAAAAAAATAGAACAATGAATTTACTAAACACAAGCTTCCCTAGTTCTCAATATCCACTAGTAAGCTTTTACCTACCTCAACCAATGCTGGAATACTATAGAGGAGATGATCCTTAGAACATGGCACAAGGAATCCCTTAATATAGAAAGTCCAAGTGAATCCTTAGGTTCTACTTCTAAAAAGTCCCCAAAACCTTGTTAGAACAAATACCTTATGTCCCAAATATTAAATTGATGCTCCAAAATAACTCCCAATCAAATATAAACCTAGTCCCCTGGGGAATTGTTTAAAAGGACCCTTTATCTCAAAGCATGATGTCCCAAGAAATGATAATGTCCATTTTCCAAAAATAATCTAATCCTGATGGCCTCAAGCACAGTGAGCCTAAACTCCCATGAAATAGCCTCAATGATTCCATCCAATGGCTCCTCACCATCCGCATGGATTTCTATGAAAAGTACCTCCAACATAGTTACCTAAGCCACACTATCAAGGGGTCTTTACCAACATGCATGGTAAAGACCACCTCATCTTTGAGTAATCATGTTTTCACATGACTCCAATGGACATTTATCTAATCATGGGTGAGTGAAACTCACCAAATAGTACCTAAAACATATTAAATTCGTCACATTATGCCTATGTGACCATTTTTCTCAAGTCTGATGGCCTTTCCATCCAACATCACGGGAAATACCCTCAACCTGACATTCTTTTTATCTCAATCCAATGACTGGGTCATCTAATCCTATTATCTAAATCACTCAATTTATCTAGGACAATCCCAACTTTACAATCACATAAACTCAATTTCATATATCCATTACCATCACAAACCTCATGAAATTCCCGTTATGTTCAATTAGAATCCAATATTAAATCAAATGAATTCATGTACAAATAAATCACTTCAATTTAAATCAAAATTTCAGTTAAATTAAAGAAACACATCATGGTATAACATCCCATTGTGGTTGATGACCGTTAACCCATCATATCATGATAGAATAAGGTTTGGGAATGGCCCACAACATCCAATAAGTTCATGCCATTAATTTAACATCAAGAATTCAATTTTAAAAGTGTCTCGCTCAACTACCCAATGGAGCGATAAATTCTTCACCCCCAAATCAACCATCAAAACACAAAGGGAGGTATGGACCACCAACCTAGGAGTCATAAACATAACAAATTAGGGAATTAGAATCTAACTCTAAGTGGTTTGGAAAAAATGGTGTCTCCATAAAACACTATGAAAATAGGGAAAAATGACTCAAATGGATTTATTGCTCCGTGAGGAAAGAAAAATGGAAAAGAGGAGAATAGATGAGGATATCCTTACCAATATTCATCAAATGCATCCAATAGATATTAAAATGGAGTACTAATGGAGAATTTGGAACAAATTAAAGAGGAGGATAAAAATTGAGGGTTCCTCCACTACTGTGCGTGACCCACGAAAGAAGAGGGGGAAAAAGGAGTGGAAATGGAAAAAATAAGAGGGTAAAACTATAAATTCTCCTCTTAAAAGTATCACAAGGTCATCTCACATAGTTTTTCAAACTTTGTGCAAACCTTTCATGCTACAGTATGAATATACTTCCTAAATGGAACTACCCATGAAACTTGTGTATGGTTTGACCTAACTGTACCAAATCCATGATAAATGAAAATGTGATAAAGGTATACCTTAGTGCTATTTAGAATCCGTAAATTCTTATGGTACAATTAGCATGACTGAAAAAATTATTAGGTTTGTTATAAAAGTGTTCCTAATAATATTAATATCCTTTCTGACACTATGAAAGTTGTTCAAGGGAAAAATAACTTGGATATTAAAGAAATGTCTTCTCTTTCGGCATATTTTGTTCATATTAAATATATAAAACTCTTAAAAAAAATTATCCATGGCCTTAATCTTGGAAGGATTAAAATATGAAACGAAGTCATAAAAGATAATAAAAATATTATTATAAATTCTAAATGTGTCATTGGGGATGGAAATGTGTCCTTTGATTATCTATTTAGCCTTAATTCCCCTCTCTTATTCAAATCACATGAAATAATTCACATCCAATCATTTTAAAACTATATAGTTTTCCCAGAAGCCTATTATTCTAGATTAGATAGAGGTTTTTATATTTCTTAACAAATATAATTCATCACTTGGGTCCATTTTTTATATGATTCATCATTTCAAAACACTTTTTAATGGGGAGAGAATGGAATTATGTCACTGACATGTTAGTCTCTATCAAAATGGATTATGAGTAGTTGAATTTTTTATAGTTTTATATCTCTTATATATGTTTGGAATCATTAATTTTACACAAATTTCCAAGGAATTCATTATTGTTGAAAACCTTAAATTCATTTATGTTTCTTTTTTAAATAAACATGAATTTTTTAATAAATATTTGTAAAGACCTGAACTTTTTTTAAAACAAATTCCTAAAATTTGTGAGCTATTTTATTTTATACCCAATTAACGGAGTGAGTATAATTAAATTGGGCCATTGGGTTTCGACTATTATATGACCATTGATCAATATGACTGTTGAAAGATAAACTCTTAAAGTTGCAATTTTCTCTTTATAAATACAAGTGATCTTGGTTAATTAATATAGAATGAAGATTTTATGGCCTCATCCATTAGTCTCGAGCCAATAGAAGCCCATCTGATAGAACTTGGGAATGAGTTTGCACCATTGGGCTTTCCTCTTGACCAATCCCAAAGTGAACTTCATCGTGTGAAGCTGGAACAGATTCACCTTCGTGAGAAGTTAAAGCTGATAGAAATAACCACTCGGGTAATGTTGGCTGAGCTGCCCCAAGATTCTATCACCTTATCACACCTTACACTTAGGTCCTATGCTCATTTTATAAGGGGATATGTAATGATACCTTAACTTCCTTATGTAATCCTTTGATATAAATAAAAATTGTGATTTCTTCTTATGGAGAAGTTTGTGAATTTTCAAATGTCTGGATAAATATAGAATGAATATTATTGATTCTTTTTTTTAAAAAGTATATTTTAAAATATTTATGTAAACCTTAAATAATTAATAGTGTGTAATGATTTTCAAAAAATGGTCTTCTGTAGCTGTGTTCAGTAAGAAATTTAGAGTCTAATAAGATCAACTTAATTTGGGGTGAATAGTAAATTATGAATAGTGATTTTACGCTTATTATTAGTTCTGTGACCAAATGTATTAAGTAACCACACTTAAGAAAGTATTGATATAATTTAGTCACCTTGATTAAGTAATATGATTCAATAAAATAGGTATATAACTGTCTCAGAAGTTATTAGTCAAGTATTAGTTTTTTAAGGAGAATATTGTTTTTTATTTAAAAAATTAAATTAAAAATATTTAAAAAATTATTTTTATAAAATTGGGTTCATTTTTGAATCCAGAGTATCAATATTAGGTTAAGGTTATTTTGGGGGATTTTTTTAAAAAAGTTGAATTTTCGTGGAATAGTGAAAATAAAGTTTCTAGTTTTGGGTGTTTAATGACATAATTAAGTATGTAATAATTATGTAATATTTTTGGTTGACTTATGAATAGTAATATAAGTATGAGATGTCCCAATTGGCCAATACCATGGGAAAATACCATGGTAAAGCCCATGGTATTGCCAATACCACTGATGAGGTGTCCCTTGGCAATTAATGATTTGTTCCCTCACTTTCCCTATAAAGAACAATCCTTTCCCTCATCCATTTCATTCCAAAATCCTCCTAAATGAAGTTCTGGTATCCTTACCTCCCAAGTATTCCCCCCAAGGTTCCCTCAAGCCTCTCAAGGTCCCGACATTCATGCTTTTGATGTTACTCTTCAATGTAAGGGATCACTTCACCCTCTTCTCTTAAGTCATGACTTCCTTTATGTTGTGTCTTATAATTTCAATCTATTTATGTTGATGGTAACCTCTTATATTTTCTCATTTATATCCATTTAATGTCTCATTGTTTATAGACTCTTTCCTCTCTCATCAATTTGTTTTTTGAATTTTTAAGTGACATCATTATGCTGCCGAATTTCTCGTAAAAGAAATCAGATATTCTCTTTTTTTCATGTTTCCTTTTCATGTGGTATGTCATTCAAATATTTATACCATGATCTTATTCAGTACCCATAATCTATTAAGAAATATTTATTAGTGGTTGACCCTTGTCCCCTCCCTTTTCAATGTTTTCTAAAACCATGTTATATAGTCGTTATGCAGTAGAAATTTCGTCTCAAATTTTCTATCTCTTTATCTCAAGAAATTATATTGTTTATTTATGTGAATATCGAGACCTATTTAGTTCATATGGGTGTTCATAAATATTTAAAAATGTTATATTTGATTCTGGAATTGACATTCATATAACCCTCACTCCCTTTCCATGGGTTATAAATGGCATAATGATCTTATTTTTAAGAACCTTTAAAACGTCATGATTTTGAGATGAAACACACTTCTTTCATTCTCTATCGGTTATTCATGAAATGTTTTATTATGATATATGTGGATCACATGAAAGTAAATACATATTAATGGTTCTCCCTCACAGTTCTCTAATGAATTGGTAAATAATTAATCTCTAGAGATGACAAGTTTCACAATACCTTGGTGAATAACCTTGGTAATTTTTATGACACTTGGGGATTGACCTTGGTGATATATTCATGAATGTCTAAATGAGATGTTGTAACCACATATTCAAGTTATGATTCAAGTTCTTTTCATTTTGATACAAATATTCTTTCATTTCTCTTGTCTTTATGTTTTGTTCATGTTAGTATTGATATCACAAGTAAACTTATTCCCTTGTTTACCCTTACTGGGAATTCTGCTCACCCATTCCTTTTAATCTATGTCTCCGGGTTATGATATTTAGTAATTGTACTTAGGATGAACTTATGATAATGCCTTATTAGTGGATTATAATAAAGTTTTATGTTGTAATAATGTTTTTTTGTTCCTGATTTCCAAGACACTAGACTTTAAAGATCCTTTGTATATAAAATGTAATGAAAAGTTATGTAATAATAAGGTGGGATTCCATATTTGGTATCAAAGGATATTTTGGTTATTTATGGAAATTAGGATACAAAAAAATTAGGAATAATACTATAGAAAAGTTTAAATATAGGAAAACATCCTGGTATTTCTTTGAGTATTGAGTAAGTAGTTTATCAAGCAAATATATCCCTGTCTAGATATGAGAAGGTAGAGGCAGCTCTGGCACAGGGGTACCTAGTAGTGAAAAATATGACAAGGAGTTCTGGTCTCGACCTGGGGTATCCTTGTACATGACAACGGCTCTTACTACACTCTTAGTTATGACACTCCCAGGGGATATGTATGGTTAATTTCAAGATTTTAGTGAATCATTATGAAGGAATTATAAAGAAATGTAATTGTTTAAGATTGATGTTTTAATACATAAGATCATTTATATTTAAAAGATTCGTAAATGAAATAATTTTCTCACTAAGATTTTATTCTTTTATAAAATGGCGTGCAATAGGAGGAACTTTGCAAATGGTGACCACAAGGGACCATGCGCTGGCGGCCCTCCGATGGAAGCCGGAATAGAAACATTCATGTGAATGATGAACCAACTGACTCAAGTTATGGGAAATAACTTGAATCAAGCTGAGAGACCGATCTCGCTACGAAGGGAACAAAATTTTGTTGAGTCCTTTATGCATCAACGATCACCAAACATCAATCGATCAACCGACCAATTGATTTTTGAGCAGTGGATCAGCTCCATCGAGAAGATATTTTATGTGTTTCGCTGTTTAGAGAAATAAAAGGTCACCCTGGCTATCTATCTCTTAAAAAGAGAAGATGAACAGTGGTGGGAACTGATCAAAAACACAAGTCCAATATTGGAGGTTGAAGCTATAGAGTGGGAAGTGTTTAGAGGGATATCTTTCAGTTAGTATTTCCCTCGTTCCATGAGAACAAGGATGGAGAAGGAGTTTCTCGAACTGAAGCCGAAGGAGAATGAATCTGTCGGAAGCTATGAGATGAACTTCACCCGAGTTTCATGATATACCTCTAGCTTTGTCATGGATCCAAATGGTAATGTTGATAGATTATTCAGTGGACTGAGACCTCATCTACGAAATAATATATCCAACCGAGACCATGATAGCTATGAGGATATTGTGCGGAGTGCGATGAAAGTCGAGCTGGAGTTTGGTGAGACACAATGGTATCATAAATCAAACAATAGGGAGAGATCGATGGAGCTTAGCTGATGGAGGAATTTTGATCAAGGAGGAGGAGGAAAGCAAGTGCTACTTACCATGTGTAATAAATGTGGGAAGAATCATTCGGGGAACTGCCTGCTCAGGAGCAGGAAATGCTAAAAGTGTGGAAGATAGGTCTATATTGCGAGGAATTTTCGTAATTAGGTGAAACCTAAACTTCCAAACACAAATGATAAGGGTAAGATTCTCTAGGCTCTACCTGATGTCCAGTTCTTTAAGTGTGGAAAACATGGGTACTTTGACGATCACTGTCCAAATCCGAGGGCAGTGGAGGGGAACCACCATCAGCCTCAGCAAAGGCTAAGGGATCAAGTTCATGCTTTTTCTATCACAATAGCTGAAGTCGAAGCTCCAAATGATGTGGTAGCAGGTACTCTTGTTGTTCTCTCAAAGGTAGAAAGTAATTTGTTTGATTCTGGTTCTACGCATTCCTTTATTTCCTCCAAGTTTGCAAAGAATTTAGAATCAACCCCTAATTTTCTAAAAGTGGAGTAATCACTCAAGACTCCTGGTGGGATTATCCAAGCTTAATCAGTGTTTAGAAACTCTAGTATTTACTTTAGTGATCACAGACTTATCACAAATCTAGTAGTCATTCCCATGCTGGAATATGACATTATACTAGGGATGGACTAGCTCTCAAAGTATAATTCTAAGATAAAATGTAGAAGTAAGGAAATATCAATAGTATTGAATGGAAAACCTGTAGTTATCTTCCAAGGAGAGATATCTCAAACCCAATCTTTGTCTATAGGAACCCCCTATATCCTTCTTTATGGATTTGATCGGTGAATAAGAAGAAGTAAATGAGATTTTGATGATAGAAAATATCCCCATCATCTAGGAATACATTGACGTATTTCCTAATAAGTTTCCTGGACCTCCCCCAGAAAGAGAGATAGAGTTCTCCATTGAACTCATACTTAGATCTCACCTGATACCAAAGAACCCGTATAGGATGGAAAATGTGGAGTTGGAGGAATTAAGGAAACAACTCCAAGATCTTTTGTAGAAAGGGTTTATCCGACCAAGTGTGTCTCCATGGAAAGAACCTATTCTCTTTGTGAAGAAGAAGGATGGATCGATGCGGCTATGCATTGATTATAGAGAACTTAACGGGATCACTGTAAATAAAAAATACCCTCTTCCAAGAATTGATGACTCATTTGACTAACTTTGTGGGCTCAATTTTTCTCTAAGATTGATCTTCGATCTGGTTATCATCAATTGAGGGAGAAGAAAGAAGATATTCCAAAAACTACCTTCCGATCAAGATATGGGCATTCTGAGTTTGTTGTTATTCCCTTCATATTGAATAATGCACCTGTCATATTTATGGATTTGATGAATAGATACTTTAAGGACTTCCTTGATAACTTTGTGGTAGTTTTTATTGATGATATTATGATATATTCCAAAATTCATGAGGAGCATGAGGATCATCTAAGGGTTATTTTGCAAACTCTATGGAAGGAGAGTATTTTTGGGAAGGTCGGAAAGTGTGAATTTTGGTTACAAAAAGTGTCTTTCTTGGGGAACATTGTAACCAATGAAGCCATCATAGTTGACCCTACAAAGAAAAAATTTGTAGAGGAGTGGCCTCAACCAACAATAATAACTGAGATTCTATGATTATTGGGATTAGAAGGATATTATAGGAGGTTTGTGAAAAACTTTTCATGAATTTATAATCCATTAACCAAGTTAACTCGAAAAGGGGTCAAGTTCATCTGGACAAAGGTGTGTGAGGAATGTTTCCAAGAGCTAAAGAATAGATTGGTTACTGCACCCATGTTAACTATGCCCTCAAGTGGAGAGGGATTCATTATTTTTAGCGATGCATCTTTGAAGGGGCTTGGGTGATTCCTCATAAAAAATGGCAAGGTCATTGCTTATATATCTCGATAATTGAAGAGTAATACATAGAATTATCCTACTCATGATCTGGAGCTGGCTGCAGTCTTTTTTTCCCTGAAGATATGGAGGCACTATCATTATTGGGATAAATGTGATATATACACAAATCATCATTGTTTGAAGTACATTTTCACACAAAAGTAATTTAACATGAGACAAAGGATATGGTTGGAACGTCATAAATACTATGATTGTTAAATTCAGTATCATCCTAGAAGAGAAAACAAATTCATTGATGCATTAATTAAGAAAGACCTAGTTGTTTTTTCCCAGATGTGTATTCAAAGAGATCCATTGATCAATGAACTAGTAAAGTTGGGCATGGTAATTATAAGGAAAGGGACATCATCAACCTTAACCCAAATGATTTCTCAACCATCATTACCAGAGAAGATCAAGAAATCACAAAAAGAAGATCCTTTGTTGTAGAAGAAGTTTGAGGCTATAAAGGATGGGATGTTTCCTGAGTTAAATATTGATCAAGAAGTTGTACTGAAATTTCATACAAGACTATATCTTCCATCTATTCCAGAAATAAAGAAGGAGCTGAAGGATGAAGCTCATAGCTCTTCTTTCTCTATACATCCTAGAAGCACAAAAATGTATAGGGAACTTAGTGATCATTATTGGTGGGATAATATGAAAAGGGATATTGCTGACTACACTTCAAGGTGCCTAGTATGTCAGTAAGTGAAAGAAGAGTGCCAACTTCCTAAAGAGGTATTGCAACCACTACTTATACCAGCATGGAAGTGGGACAATATCACTGTGGACTTCGTCACTGGTCTTCTGAGAAATTCCAAAGGAAACAATGCGATATCGGTTATTATAGACCGTCTCAGTAAGATTTCCCATTTTATCTTCATTCGAGAATATTTCTCTCTTGATCAACTTTCCATGATTTACATGAAGGAAGTGGTAAGGCTACATGGAGTTCCACTTTCTATTGTATCTGATCTAGATCCAAGGTTCACATCAAAATTATAGAAAATTATTCAACATGCTCTGAGCACTGAATTGAATTTCAGTATCTCTTTTCACCCCCAAACTGATGGCCAGTCTAAAAGGACTATTCAAACACTCGAGGACATGCTGAGAATGTGCTCAATAGAATTTATGGGTGGATGGGATCAACGTATCCCTTTATTTGAGTTCACTTACAACAAGAGCTTCCACTAAAGAATTCAAATGGAACCCTATGAAGCTCTATGTGGGAAGCGATGTAGAACTCATACTTGTTTGGATGAAGCTAATGAGAGAAAGTTTCTTGGGCCCGATCTTGTGCAATAGATGACAGAAAAAGTCCAAGCCATCCAGCAACACATTAAGGCTGCTTAGAGTTGGCAAAAGAGCTATACCGACAACCATCAAAGAGACTTGGAGTCTAATATCGGTGACAATGTATTTCTTCAAATTTCACATTGGAAGAGATTCATGAGTTTTGGGAAGAAATGGAAGCTCATCCCTAGGAATATTGGCCCCAATGAAATCCTTGATCGTGTGGGACTAGTGGCCTGTCGGCTTGCACTCCCTCAAAATCAAGAACAAGTTCATGATGTCTTCCACGTATCCCTCTTAAGGAAGTATATACCTAAACCTCCAAATGTACTAAACACATAGGTGGTATAAATGGAACATGACCTCTTCTATAAGGAGAAGCCAGTGGAGATCTTGGATTGTAGAGACAAGGTTCTACGCAAAAATACTACCCACCTTGTTAAGGTGTTGTGGTGGAACCACAAATATGAAGAAGTCGCGTGGAAACTAGAGGAGTTTATGAGGTAGAAGTAACCACACCTTTTCTCTTCTGAGGGTATGAGTTAAAAATTTCGGGGATAAAATTTATTAAGGGGGGAAGAATGTAACGACCCAAACTTTTTAATAGTTTTTGTTTCCTAAATTTTCTGTGTTATTATATTTTATACTCAATTAATGAAGTGAGTATAATTAAATGATACCATTGGGTTTCGACTGTTATATGACCATTGGTCTATATGAATGTTAAAAGATAAACTCTTAATGTTGTAATTTTTTTGTTTATAAATACAAGTGATCTTGGTTATTTAATAGAGAAAGAAGATTTGATGGCCTCATCCAATAGTCTCGGGCCGATCAAAGCCAATCTGACATAACATTGGAATGAGGTAGCACCACGGAGCATTGCTCTAGACTAAACCCAAGCCGATCTTCCTCATGTGAAGCTGGAATGGAATCGCTTTCACGAGAAGTTCAAGCTGATAGAAATCACCACTCGGGCAATGTTGGTCGCGCTGCCCCAAGATTCTATCATCTTAGCACACCTTACACTTTGGTTCTATACTTTTGTTATAAGGGGATATGTAATGAGACCTTAGCTACCTTATGTAATCCATTGATATAAATAAAAATTGTGATTTCTTATTATAGTGATGTTTTTGAATTTTCAAATGTCTGGATAAATATAAGATGTATATTATTGATGATTTTTTGAAAAAAATGATATTTTAGAATATTTATGTAAAACATAAATAATTAATAATGTGTAATGATTTTCAAAAAATGGTCTTCAACAGTTATGTTCAATAAGAAATTTAGATTCTAATAAGATCAACTTAATTTTTGGTGAATAGTACATTATGAATAGTGATTTTATGCTTATGATAAGTAACGCGAAAATATAGATTAAGTAACCTCACTTAAGAAAGTATTGATATAATTTAGGCACCTAGATTAAGTAATATGATTCAATAAAATAGGTAAATAACTATCTCAGAAGTTATTAGTCAAGTATTAGTTTTTTTCAGGTGAATAGTGTTTTTTATATAAAAAATTACATTAAAATTTTTTAGAAATTTTTTTTATAAAATGCATTTCATTTTTGAATTCAAAGCATAAATATTAGGTTAAGGTGAATTTTGGGGATTTTTCTAAAAAAGTTGAATTTTCGATGAATAATGAAAATACAGTTTTTAGTTTCGGGTGTTTAATGACATCATTAAGGATGTAATAATTATGTAATATTTTTGTTAGAATTATGAATATTAAGATAATTTATGAGGTGTCCCAAGTGGCCAATATCATGGAAAATTCCATGGTTCTTCCAATACCTCCGTTGAGGTGTCCCTTCGCAATTAATGATTTGTTCCCTCACTTTCCCTATAAATACCATGCCTTTCCCTCATCCATTTCATTCCAAAATCCTCCTAAAAAAATTCTGGTCTACTTACCTCCCATTGAGTCTTTCCAAGGTTCCCTTAAGCCTCCCAAGGTCCCGACCTTCAAGCTTTCAAAGTTACTCATCAAGGTAAGGGATCCTTTCACCCTCCTCTCTTAAGTCATGACTTCATTTATGTTGTGTCTTTTAATTTCCATATTTTTATGTTGAGGGTATGTTTTTATATGTTCTTATTTCTATTAATTTCATGTCTAATGTTTGAGAGACCCTTTATACTCTCATAAATTTGTTTTCTGAATTTTTAAGTGACGCTATTAGGCTGCCGAATTTCTCGTAAATGAAATCACATTGTCTATTTTTTCATGTTTTCTTTTCATGTGGTATGTCATTCAAATATCATTACCATGATATTATTCAGTACCCATACTATATTATGAATTATTTATGAGTGGTTTAACCTTTTCCCATCTCTTTTAAATGTTTTCTAAAACCATGTTATATAGCCGTTATGCTGTAGAAATTTCATCTCAAAATTTCTATCTCTTTCTCTCAAGAAATTATATTGTTTATTTATGTGAATACCTGAACCTATTTAGTTTTTATGGGTGTTCATAAATATATAAAAATGATATATTTTATTCTTTAATTGACATACATATCCGCCACTCCCTTTCCATGGGTTATAAATGACATAATGATCTTATTTTTAAAAACTTTTAAATTGTCACGATTTTGAGATGAAACCCATTTATTTCATTCTCTAGTGGTTATTCATGAAATGTTTTATTATGATCTATGTGGATCACATGAAATTAAATACATATTAAGGTTGTGACCTTATAGCACTCCAATGAATTGGGTAAGGAATTTATCTCCAGAGATGACAAGTTTCATGATACCTTGGTGAATAACCTTGGTAATTTTTATGACACCATAGGGATGGACCTTGGTGATATATTCATGAATGTATAAATGAGACTTTGTAGCCACATATTCAAGTCATGATTCAAGTTAATTTCATTTTGATATTCATATTATTTCATTTTTCTTGTCTTTATGTTTTATTCATGTTAGAATTGATGTCACAAGTAAACTGATTCCCTTGGTTACCCTTACCGGGACTTCTTCTCACCCATTCCTTAGAATGTATGTCTCCAGGTTATGAGATGCAGTAATTTTTCTTAGGATTAAATTATTATGAAGCCTTAAAAATGGATTATAATAATTTTTTATGATGTATTAATGTTTTTTTGTTCTTTATTTCCAAGACACTAGACTTTAAATATCCTCTGCATGTAAAATGTAATGAAACATTATGTAATAAAAAGGCGGGATGCCATAATATATCTTTAATTTATAAGTGTATTTGGAATAAATACTATTTCTACACACTGAGTAATAGTTTTAATAACATTCATATCATCTTTAATCTATTTTTCCCTTAATGTATAGTAAAAATATTTATTTTAATGTAAATATTTGAATTTAATTAAAAATAACTTATATTATTGTTATAATTTCTTTTTTAATCATATCCAATTATATTTGATAATAAAATATACCACAGAAATTGGAGACATATTTTCATTACATTGATTATATTTCACAACTATTTTTTTCAGTTGTGGATATTTGGATCCACTCATTCACTACTATAGTTTTGATTTTCACTAGCTAAATAGTAAGATTTAATATTTTTTAATAAGTTCACCATGTTACTAATTCAAAATAACAAGTTATAGATCAAAATTATATTATAGTCATAGGGATTCCTGGGATTGATTGAAGTAAATATCATAAATTTTTATTTATTATTATAAAAAATGTATAAATTATAGTATATTCCAAGATGAGGAATCCATTACACACTTAAAACCATATAATCAAAGTTATTATGAAAATTGATATAGATAGAAAATCTATTTTATACCACAAAACCCAGGGGCTCATCCTCCCTTACTTGGTAAACTAAATATACTTAATAATAGATTTTATTTAATACTTTCTATTAACTTCATTATTAGTCTATTTATAGTTAAAGGTCCTTGATTATATTTTATACAACTGTGATCCTCGTAAGGATAAAATTTTCACTATGAAGGTGTTTCATAGGGAGTGCTTTGATCTTAGTGAAATATCCCAAAACATATATGAAAGTGTGTATAATTAAGAGTCCCAAAAATATCATGATCTATATGATCACGCAGATCCCCTCAATCATGATGCATAGAAACTTTCACCAACACCATGATAGGAACGTTGACATCCTAAAGATGTTCTTATATATTTTTACATTTACATAGATAATGATTATACCTTCATTATCTCATACACACCCGACTACATATATAAAATTATTATCTAATCTTTATCATTACATTCATTGGGATTCAGATGAGTGGTATCCTTTTATTCTAACTCGGTACCCTTAATAAACTTTTGAGATGATAGTGGATAAATTTTCATTATTTTAATTCCATTAAAATTGTTAGATAAAATGGGTCTTAACTAAAATCCATTTATTTTGAAATATCCATCATGTATTATACTTCCCAGATTTTTTTGGCATTGTATGAAGATCATGTAAAATCCCAAATATATGTAAAACCTTTAGATATTGAACCAATTCATGAATACTGATAACTTGTTTTAGTTATTACTCCAACACATTCATAATGAAAAGTATATATTTACATTATTTACACACAGACACCTAGATATCAAATAGATTTGATATTTGTTATTCTATTTTATCTTTAATTTTATGTATATTTAAGTATTGAATTTTAATAAAATTTAAATTAATTTTTGTTGAATAATTCTTTAAATAATTTAAAAAAATAACAAATTAAATATTAAATCCTTATCATATTTATCATTAATAAAAAATGAATAAAAATTACATTGTATAACCCTTTAAATTTAAAAATTACCTGAAATAATTAATTCTTTACTTCATAAATTACAAAATAAAAAAATAAAACGTAACAATTATCCAAAAAAATTAATACTTTAATAAAAAAATTAACTATAACGATGAAAAAAATTTAAACACGTTATTCCCAATGACTGTAAATCAATTTTTACAGTATTTTATTATCAAATTTCATCTAAAAAATACACACACACACAAACACATACACCCACCCAATTTTAGAAATATTAAAAAACACTAACAATCATACACAGTTTCAAAATAATATTTTTATAATTATTCATTAATATGATGAAAAATATAGAATAAGTGAAATTTAATTATGATAATTGAAGCCTTATATTTATTTTTCACATCCAATTTCTTGTAAAGTAAATATGAAATTAATATTATTTTTAAATATATAATTTTTATTAACAGTTCTATTATTTTTCCCTGAACCCATTGGATCATATTTTATTTTTTTTACTTATTTGTTATATATAATTTTTAATATATAAATATATGTATGACTCATTAAATTTTAAAAGTGTAAAACTATTTCACACTCTCTTTATTAGAAAAATTATAAAATAATAAAATTGTTTAATGGATTTATTAAAAAATGGATTTTAGAAAAATAATTAAATCTTTTAAATCTATTAAAACCATTTTCCATAATAAATTTTCTTCTAATCCTATATAAATAAATGTATTTTTAAATAAAACCCATTTAAAATACCCAAAGAATATATGGGATTGATTCATCATTATTTATTTTAATGATATTTATTTCATAATTATATAATCAATTTGAATATTATAATTATGTAATTATCTTAATAGTCAATGAACACTTCTCACTATATGAACTCCTTTAATATACAGATGATTATTTTTTGGGTGAATTTATGATTGTAACATGAGAAATAAATGAATCTAGAAAGTAATTTACTATATAACAAGAAAAAAATTTCTTCAATATTTTTAATGATAAAAATTTTAATGATTAATCATAGAAATAAATTCAATTAAAAGTATCAATAATAAAAAATTATTTTGAAATATTTCATGATACACTCACTGAAACTTTATTATCTCAAAATTTAGTATTCAAAAAATATATTTTGACATATATATTTAAGGTATTTAAATCACATTTAAAATTTATATTTTGACACTCATACATCATTAAATTTCATATCATACCATACATAGTCTAAGGGATCGAATTATCCATATATATATAGTGAGATATAGTCATCGACACACAACTGTGATGATAATGATCTGTGTGTGTGTGTTTTAATTGAGGAGCCTAATTATTTTTTTAGTGTTGTAATAATAGTTGGAGGGCCACACTATATCAATCCAACCCACTATAGTAGAGTTTACTGGATACACTGATATTAACCATAGTAGTATCACAGACCACTCTATAGATTTGGGTATTGTAGAACCCTCATTTTTATGAGTTTATTTCAATATATGTTTTATTTTTTTATTATCTTTATAATTATAACTCCCAAACAAAGTGAAATATTTCAAGGTCTTATATGTTTATTGATTCTTCCCTAAAAAATTTAATATTATTTTTCTATTTATTTATTTTTATCATTTTTCAATTTTTTATAGATTGATATATTCCTTATTAGTTTCACTAAAAACAATATTATAAAAAAATTGGCATTTATATTCGTTAAAACTAACATCAAATCAAGAATTTTTTAATCCAAATTCTTATTAATCAAGTTGAATGATTACTATGGAAGAAGGTAAGGTTAGTATTGGATTATTCAAAATCCTTGATTTCTTCTTTTGGAGAACTAATATCCAAGAATATATTTATAATAAAATTATAAACTGACCTATTTTTAGTCTAAAACCAAATTTTAATTGATTGAAGTAACTAGGAGTTACTTTATTAGTAGGCTCTAGGAAATTATTTTTTGAAATTGATTCAAAATTTGATATTCAGTATTAGAGTTCAGATCAGAATGATAGATCTAATGAAGGAAATGATAATTATAGACAACAAACCTTCTTCACTTACAAATTTATTTTTAATGGGAAAATTATTTATCATAAATCTTATTGATGAAGATGCATTACTTATCATATTAAAAATTTTAACCTAATCACATGAAAATTTACCTCCACAAATATTACTTTTGGGGATGAGATAATCACTATCATTTTGTTATATTTATTACTAAAATGTTCAAAAATAACTATAATAGTAATTTGTATTTACATTGAAAATAAAAAATTAATATTTTATGATGTTATAGTTCTATTTATTTGAGATAATAATCATAGAAGTTAATGGGTTAGATTATCTTGTTATACTTTGAACAATTACTGAACATGAAGGTAATAAAGTCAAATAATCATATTAGATGATCTAAATTGATAATAAAGTTTTGAGACATGGTTAATTGTTTTGTTTCTAACTTCAATCATTATAAAAATAATGGAAGCATTAATATAGATTAAAAATTATCATTAGGGGAATTTAAAAACAACACAACAAATATTTCATCTAAGAGAATAGATGAATTCTTATTATTGAGTATAGATTTTCCCATGGTAAATGGGATTTTAGAACAAGGCGTATATTCTCAATCTAGATTATTAAATGATTTCATTAATAGTTTTTTTAGATATTTTGGTAAGGTATATTTTCATTATTAACCCTTGTAGATTATAGAAAAAGGAGATTTGAAAATCAAAAAATGACTTATGAGTTTTCTTATTTTTAAGATTGTAATGTATATAATTGTGTAGAGAAAAAATATTATATTAGTTTATCATATTGATGATACAATAATTATCATGATTATAATTGGTTGTTATTAGAAAATTTTAAAGGGATTTATGTATATTGATCATGAGAAAAATATTCTAAAACTATAAAATTAAATGTTGATTCATAATTTTGGGATTTCAAGTTAAGAAAAATGAGTGAATATGAGGAGGGAGTAATTAGATGTAAAATAATTTCTACTAATATAAATTTGGTTTAGGTTGTCATGTAGAAATACTGAATAATTTTCAATTAAAAAATGAAATCTTTATGTAAGAAGGAAGAACCCTAAAGTATAGAATGCTAAACCTAGTTTATATTAGTGTTTGCAGACCTGCACCAATACATTCTTCTAGAAGGTTACTATATTATTCAACCATTATTGATTAATATACATGGAAGTTATAGATTTATATATTTTTTAAAATATGACTAAGGTTTCATAATTTTAAGACTCTAGTAGAAAATTAGTTTGTACCATTGTTTAAATACTTATGGGATGAATATGAAATTGAGTTAAATAATAGAGTTTAATGAATTATTTAAAAATAAAGAAATTTGTTTAGAAAGCTATTTCAAGTGTACTATAATAAAATGGTGTAACTGAAATGATTAATAATATAATGAATGAACCCTATAGTATCATGGGGTTATAATCAAGTCTACCAAAGACTTTCCTTATAAATACATTAAATACAAAAGAATTTTTCATTAATAGAAATTTGTTCATTCCAATGGCAGTGAAATGTATTAAACCAGCACATCCATAGTAATTGGATTATAATTCCTTGTAACCTTAGTCTCTCTCCACTATCTATCAAAAGTAGGGGTCCATTAATGATCATCAGAAGGCTATACCCCCAAGATCATATAACTAAATATAATAGTGAGTATAGTGATAATAACAATCATTCAAATAAAATATTACTATTCAATATCATAAATTAATGGTAATAATCATTATAAATCCCATGGTATATCGAAATGAATAAAACAAATGTCATTAGAATAATATAGAAAACCTCAAGATACTTTGTGATTGGATCATATGCATCAAGGTATAAAATATTCAAAAAATGAAAAATAGAAATATTATTCTTGAGTCTTAGCCTTCTCCCATCTCCCATGCTCAATTCCAACTCACAAAACATTCATCAATCACAGTGTATTTTTCCTAATATGATCTTTCAACCATGAATTATACTCATGTGACCAAGGAAACTTTGTTTGGGGTGAGTAAAACTTAATAGTATAGAACCAATGGTGTCCCTGTAAATATATACTCTAAAAATGTTCAGGATTATGATGTTTACTAATAAACGATTGAAATAAAATAAAATAAAACATCATCAATTACTTAGTTCTACAACATCATCACAGATTAAACATAACTACTTCTACTAGTACTAGTTGTATCTAAAAATTAAATATTATATATATAAACACATGGGAGGGGAGATTCCTTCCCATAATCATCTCATTTTACTATTAGGTCGAAGATTATACAACTTGAAATCATTTCATAATACATTTGGGGGTAAGATAATCCCACATGGAATCATTAAATATTATAGTTAGGGGGAGACTATCCCATTAAAAAATAAACTCATACTACACCACAATTAAATTAAATTTAATAACCTTATTTCAAAATTAGATCAAATAATTATAAAATATTTTATTATGATTTAGTTCAAATACACCTTATTTTAGTGAGACTGCACGATATATAAATTTAAAAAAGAGGTAATACATTGGGGACAGTTTAAAGACTACAAACAATATACTCAAAATATGATACTCACTCAATATCATTGGATAAGATAAGGTCAAATTAGTATAATAAATGAATCAAATAAATACCATGAAATAGGGTATAGACAACCTCAACCCATGTAACACCACTAAATAGAGAAATAATATGTGAAATGATCAAATAGAAAAGAAAGAATCCTTGGTGGTGATCCAATTAAATGAATAATGTATAAATATATAGATTAATGGGGGGTATATCACTTAGAAGAGATATACATAGTTCAAGATATGGATTTAATGAAGCTTTTGAAAAAATGAGCAATCCTTCATTTTACATCCTTTAATATTAAAACTGATTTATTAACTTATTTTTTTTAAAAAAATAAAGTTCATATATCATGGAATGACCACAATGGTTGTAATTTAAAGACACTTATAGGAAATCCCTATAGAATGAACTCCATTATTCATGATGTGGTGAGCCTATCAAAGGTAGATCCACTAAATATCAATATTTTACTGGACAAAACATGGACCACCTCCTTGATGGAATGACCTTATCCTCTAGGAATTCATCAATGAATTATACTAAATTTACAAATTGAACTAAAACTTCCATGACAAGGTCTTCATGACCTAGACCTCACCCTCAAGTTATAATATTTCCTCCCTCAATAAACTATCACGCATGACCAAATTCAACATGAAAAATTTTAGAATTAAAAAAACATAAGTTTTTCCATGAAAATTTTTATGGTATGAACCTAATATATGTAACACCCTAAGCTTCCATGGTACGCTTCTCTTTGAATAATAGAGCAGTGTGTGTTGTACGCAACCTCGAGTTCTAACACACTGCGGCCAATCAAAGTAGTCGTCATGAATAGTAATAACCACTATTTGAAATTATATAAATTTTATATTTCATAATGGACTTCATTTTTGGATTTGGAATATCAAAATTAGCCTATGTTGAATTTTTGGTATTTTTCCGAGAACTTCCAATTTTCGATGAATAGTGAAAAATACTTAAAAACAACATCTTTAATCATAATAATTTATAGTGATAAATTATAATATTGAGTGGTTTTAAAGTATAATTGTAATATAATTTTACCATTTTATCCAATGGTGGACATTAGAATTAATTTCACTTTAAAATTGGACATAAACAATTGTTAATCTTTTGATTGATATTGTTTCTTAAAAACACGCTATTTGTTTTGACAATGGGAATTAATTATAAAATTAATTAATTAAACTTATATTTTTGGAATTTTTGTAAAATAGACATCATTTTTTAATTCATAATATCAATTATATCTTATGGTGTATTTTTGGTATTGTTCTGAGAAACTTTAATTTTTAATGAATAGTGAAACCACTAAGTGGTAGTTAAAAAACTATTTTTTTCGTTTAAATGAAATTTTACCACCTCTGTGATTTGAATTTAAAAAATCCAACATACATCATTTTAATTAGAAAGTAAAATGTGGTTCAATAGGATTAAAATAATTATTTTTGAATAGTAACTTTTAAGTTCTATTAATCGCGATTAAAGGTAATTAGTGTAATTTAAGGTAAATATAATGTTACAATAATATGAAATTACCTTTACACTTGTCCTAAACTTATTGAATGAGTCATGTATGACTAATAAAATCCATGGGTCAACTTGGAGACCCCATGGAGCCACTTGGGAAATAAAATGACATTAATAACTTTTTATTTAAAGTAAAAATAAGATTGTCACAAACATGTGTTGTTTTACTAAAACAATTATTACATGGGGTTATATAAGTTAACATTTAGACTATAAATATTAATTGTAAATATAAAACGATTTCATACATCATTTTTATTTGTTTATAATTTTTAGACATTTAATAAATTATATTTTTTGTGACACCAAGATGATGCAGTGATTACCTCATTATTTAACGAATTAAATAAAATGAAAAGATAATGTAAAATATAAGACTTACACTTGTCAAATAACATATTGGATGAGTATATTCCGAACCCTTATCACATTATCCTCGAAATATATAATTGTGGGACCTTTAAAATCCAAAACTCATTATATAATAAAGTAACATTTCATGACTTTCCAAAAGTGCCCCTCCTCTCCTCTTATAAAAGGCACCCACCTCTACCACCTTATTCACACCTTAAAATATATTTGTCTCGGCCAAACACTACATACATAATCTATAAAATTTTCTATATTACTTCTATAAGCCTCAATTTGGTCAGAAGTCTTCCCAAGGAAGCCTTTGGTTCAAATCAAAAAGAGTTACCCGATTTTAAGGTAATGTCTTCTCTTATGTTCTTTTGTTTTATTTTGCTTCTCCAACCCCTTAAACTCTTTTTATTCATTTATTTTGAAACAAAACCAGTGTATTAAATATACTAGGTTGTTTATATGAGAAGGATTTGATTTTCACTTACACACACCTTCTCTTAATGGTTAAAGAATATACTGTTTCTGTGGGTGGAAAATTACTGCCTCATGAAACGATGATTGTTCAATATTCTTTTAACACCTCTCATGGTGTCCATTAAGATGTCACTATATATATATATGATATATATTATGTTTATGTTTTCCTTATGCATTTGTATTTTTCATTTATGTCATACCTTTATGATTTCCATTATGGGTAAATGTGATAATTTCATTTTAGGAAGTGCGGACTATCGCCCCCTCAAAGTGATTTGAATCGTTAATGCCATATCTGGTACATATAGAGAATTGAGTAAATAATATTATATATTATATTATACTGGAATTATAATATACCATTATATCATTATGATTTCATTCTATTAAATATGAAATAGAAATGAAAGTAGCGTTCATGCGTACGTATGGCTTACCATCTCCATGAATGGTGCATTTCATTTCTTACCTCTAAATGTTATGTAATATTATAAATGCATGTATCTACTAGATATATATGATATATATTATATCTACATCATTAATATGATTCTGGATATAATGGATATTTTACCACATAAACTACTTGTAATTATAAGAATTTTATTGTTGACTCAAGTACCAAAGTTTGACAAAACGGCCGTTATTAACTTAAATGAATACATGATGTTCATAACATGGTAATAAGTGATATAAAAGGAATTATGAACTTGAAAAAGGTTCTCAAGCAAGTATATATTAACTCGAGTTTATTATTTAGGAGATTAAAGAATGATCTAGTCATGTCGGACACAAGGTAAGGGACTTCGTCTCAATCTCCTTTCATTGAGGCATATTTTATATTATACACAAATTTATTTTAAACGGTGTATAAAAACCTTTGACTTTTATGTTTATTCAAAAGGAATATTTTTTATATGAATAGTTTTACTAAATGAAAAAATAGAATGTTTTTTTGTCGTACGTATGCGGTGACAACGACTTCTCTGCAGTCGTGACCATTATTTGAGTTTCAGTTTCCTCTGCAAGACATAACTTTTTTAAATGAAAAATAAATACCATGTTTTACTTTTCATTTATTTTGGTATTGAAAATGGTTTTGACAATGTTTTGATTATATAAATGTGTTGTATTGATATCTTGTAACTGAAATGTGGAAATTTTATGTTTCTTTTATGCATGTTTTATGTGATACGATTATGTCATGGTTTATGACATGTTTAAACCTTTTCATATAAGGAATGCATTGGACTTAATAAGTGAAGGGTGGATCTCGCTATAGCTCCTCAATGCATCGGTAGGTCTCATGAGACAAACTAGTATCTTGGCACCAGGCCTTGACAAAATCTTATTTATAGTCTTGGCACAAGGCCTTGACTATGTGGTTATGATAGTCTAGCATTATGAATTCCATCATTATGAAAGTGGTTATTGATATTTCATGTGATTATTCAACTAGTAGAATATCCATGTTAATAACTAAATGGAATTATTTTACTTTATTTTTTTCATATTATGTTGAAGATCAAGTTTAAATGGGTTTTGTTTTAGTTATACATTGCCTTAAATGTTTATATTTTTTTATAAAAGTTTCCACTATATTGATATCCTTACTGAGAATCTAAGCTCACCCATTTTAATGTTTTAATTTTTTCCAGGATGTGAAGAAGTATTTTGTGAATGACCTTCAGGGACAGTATGAGGGGATATGAAGACAAGATGTTGTTGTTGTTTTTTTCACTTTATGATCTAATCTAAGACTTATGAATATATCTATTGTTTCAAAGGCTACTAAACTAATCAGTATTTAAAGACTTAATCTTTTTAGATCATGTCAATGTTACATAATAATGCACCGACTTTGGGTAACTAGGGTCGGGGAGTTACAGTTGGTATCAGAGGAAGTTTAGTACTAACCTTGGAAGCTAGATTTAGATAAACTCTGATTAGAGCATATAGCCCTAATATAGACTTTGAGGATTAGTATATAAAAACTTCCTAGAATTTTATTAAAGTATATATTTTGTTTATTTTCCGAGAAATACATCCCTATTTGGATATGAGCAGTTAGAGGCGGCTCTGGCACAGATGTACCTAGAGTTAAAACCCAAAAACACCGCATTGAGCTAGACTCGAACGAGAACTGGTGCACGACAACGGGCCTTGCTGCACTCTTAGTTACGACACTCCCGGGGGATATGATTAGGATAATTCTCATTTTCATTACAAACCATTATGAAGGGTTTATGAGTATATACTTCCTCAAAGAAATTTTTTTATGATTATGGATTATATCCATAAACTGTTCAATTTATGTTAAGTGTTTTACAAGTATGGAATTATGTATTTTGATTCATAAACTGATCTAGTTTATGCCATTGTTTAGAAATGGTGCCTAGTGGAAGGAATGGAAACCGTATCAATGCACGCACTCCATGTAGGTATTTCCCTCCTTCTCAAGATAATTATAGGGGAGCTGGTGATGCAACTGGTGCTGATCAGCCAATCACCATACTGGGACAACTCACTCAGGTTATGAATAATAACCTTACCTGTATAGAGCACCCTGATCTGAAACGTGGAGGATCAATGTTATATCACTTTATGAGGAATCAAACACTAACATTAAATGGGAGTACAAATCCCTTAGTAGCTGAGAAATAGATAAATTCCTTAGAGAAAATATTCCATGCCTTGGGGAGTAGTGAAAGGGAAAAGGTTATCATGGCAGTTTACCGCATCACTGGAGATGTTGATCAATGGTGGCCATTGATTCAAAACACAATGGAAGATGATGAAGTATCAAATATGGAATGGAGGGAGTCAAAAGAGCTTTTCTTATAGAAATACTTTTCTCATGACCATCGAGAAGATATAGAAAGGCAATTTCTGAGTCTGAGACAAAAGGAGGATGAGAATGTTGCAAAGTATGAGGCCAACTTTACATGGTTAACGAGGTATGCTGCAGATTATATACGTAACCCAAGAAGTAAGATTGATCATTTCTTTTATGGGTTAAAACCATTTCTACATAGAGAATTGGTCTCATAAACCTTCTCATTATACAAATACATTGTCTCATGTGCTGTTAAGACAAAAAAGAAATTCTCTAAGTCTTATGACTTTAAAGAAAATCAAGAGAAGAAGAGATATGATGATCACTTTGGAAATAGAAATAAGGTGAATAAGGGAAAATTTGATTATCTATCCTGTAGTAAATATGGTAAGAAACACCCTGGTACTTGCATGAATGGAATGGGAGTCTGTTACAAGTGTGGTGAAAAAGGCCACCAAGCTCGTGATTGCAAGGGGAAGAAAGAAGCTACTGATGTTCAATGCTAAAATTTCAGGGATATGGGACATTATGAAAATTAATGTCCTAAGTGTCAGGGTAACATACCTTAAAAAAGTCCAAGGGATCAAGGATAAGATTATGTTATCACTACTACTGAGGTAGAAGATCCTAAAGACGTGGTGGCAGGTAATTTAACAGTTTCCTCAAGTTTAGAAAATGCATTATTTAATTCTGGATCATTGCATTGTTTCATATCTTCCCAATTTACTAAGAAAATTAGATATTTCCAATTTGATTTAACAAGGGAGTTGTTAGTCAAAATTACTAAGGGAAATATCATTGCAACAAAGTTTTGTGAATAGGTTCCCATTAGAGCACATAAATGTTCTTTATCTACTGATCTCGTCGTCATACCTGTGATTGAATTTGATATAATCCTCAGTATGGATTGGATTTCAGACCATGATGTGAAGATTTATTGTAAGAAGAAGGAGGTTATGATTTTGGATGATGATGATAAGGAACAACTTATCTTTAGAGAAGAATCGTCACCGCCTAATTCTTATCTATATCCACCCCCAGTGGCTCAACTAAATTCACTTATTGGGGAGGAAGAGAATTAAATAACTGTGGGTGAGGAAGGGAATGTTCAATTAGAGGATGTACCTATTGTGAGAGAATATGTTGATGTATTTCCAGAAGATTTACCTGGGCATCCTCCAGAATGAGAAGTTGAGTTTTCTGTTGACCTAATTCCTGGTTCAAGGCCCATATTGAAGACCCCGTATAGAATGGACACTGTGGAATTGGTTGAACTAAAGAAACAAATAGAGTAATTGAGTAATAATAGATTTATTCACCCTTGTGTTTCTCCAGGGGGAGCCCCTGTTCTTTTTGTAAAAAAGAAAGGTGGATCTATGAGGTTATGTATCGACTACAGGGAGATCAATGCTATAACAATAAAGAACAAGTATCCCCTACCTCACATTGATGATTTTTTTGGCAAACTACATAGAGCTAAATACTTTTCAAAGACTAACCTTTGATCTAGATATCATTAGTTGTGTTTTAAGAAGGAAGACATTCCAAAGACAACATTTCAAACTAGGTACGGGCATTATGAGTTTACAGTAATGCCTTTTGGGCTGACTAATATACCCTTTGTTTTCATGGATCTAGTGAACATATTTTTCAAGGAATATATTGATGACTTCATAGTGGTATTTATTGATGATATCTTGGTATACTCCCAAAGCTATGAAGATCATTAAAATCACTTGCGCATTATTCTAAAGACTCGTAGAAGACACGGATTATATGGTAAGTTTAGAAAGTGTGAATTATGGCTTCATGTGATTTCTTTTCATGGTCATATTATCTCTAAGGATGTAATATCTGTTGATCCTTCTAAGACAAGAGCGATCCAGGAATGGCTAGCACCGACAAGTATAATGGGGGTACGCAGTTTTATTGGCTTAGCAGGTTATTATCGACATTTTGTCCAGAATTTTGCCCGATTGGCTAACCCATTAATGAAGCTGACACGTAAAGGGGTTAAATTTGTTTGGAAAAAAGAATGTGAAGATTGTTTTGAATAACTAAAGAGAATATTATTCAATTCTCCTCTATTGACTCTACCATTAGGGAATGATGGGTTCATTATTTATAGTGATGCATCGAAGAAAGGATTTGGTTGTGTCCTCATGTAGAATGATAGGGTTATTGCCTATACATCACAACAGTTGAAAATTCATGAGAAAAACTATCCTACTCATGATCTCGAGTTAGCAGCTGTGATATTTTCTTTGAAGATATGGAGACACTACCTCTATGGTGAAAAATGTGAGATTTATACTGATCACAAGAGTTTTAAGTATATTTTCTCACAAAATGAACTCAACATGAGGCAAATGAGATGGCTTGAATTACTCAAGGATTATGATTGCACGATACACTACCACCCAGGAAAGGAAAATAAGGTGGCAGATGCTTTGAACAGAAAAGATCATGGATTTTTGAACAATATGAGAATTGAAAGGGATCCTATTTTCATGGATCTAGTGAAGATGGACATGGGAATAACTATGTAAGGTGAAACATCAATGCTTTTTCAAATGGTTGCCAAACCATCTTTACTAGAAAGGATTAAGAGTTCTCAGACTAATGATGAAGGGTTTCAAAATAAGATTAAAGCTGTGAAAGATGGGAGATTGAGTGACTTTGTGTATGAAGATGGAATTTTGAAATTTGGGAAGAGACTTTGTGTTCCTGATATAGCTGGTCTAAAAAGGGAATTATTGGACGATCATTATAGTTTCAATTTCTCTATACACCCTGGTAGCACTAAGATGTATAGATATTTGAAGGAACATTTTTGGTGGGACAACATGAAGAGGGGGATTGCTGATTTTGTGTCAAGATGCATGGTTTGTCAACAAGTGAAAGCTGGGAGGCAACTTTATGGTGGAGTTATGCAACCTCTTCCCATACCTGAGTGGAAATGGGATAATATTATGATGGAATTTTTCATGGGACTACCAAAGACTCCTAGAAGGAATGATACAATATGGGTCATTGTTGATCGTCTTACCAAGTCATCACATTTTCTTACTATAAGAGAATATTTACCGCTTGAACGTTTAGAAAGACTGTATATTAACAAAGTTGTAAGACTTCATGGAGTACCCATATCGATTTTTTCGGATCGTGATCCCCGTTTTACATCAATATTCTGGAAAATTCTTTAGAAAGACCTGGACACTGATCTTCGTTTGAGAACTGCTTACCACCCTCAAACAGATGGATAATCAGAACAGACTATTCAAACCATAGAAGACATGTTGAGATCATGCTCACTTGACTTTCAGGGTATGTGGGATCAATATTTACCTCTGGTAGAATTTTCCTATAACAATAGCTTCTATTCAAGTATTCATATGGCACCATATGAAGCATTATATAGAAATAGGTGTCACACACCAACCTGTTGGGATGATGTTGGTGAACGAAAACTTATAGGCCCAGAACATGTAGAGAAAACGATGGAAAAGGTGAAGGTTATCCAAAACCACATCAAAGAATCTCAAAGTAGGCATAAGAGCTATGCTGATAACTGAAGGAAGGATTTGGAATTTCAGGTAGGAGATCATGTTTTCTTGAAGGTATATCCATGTAAGGGAGTTATACAATTCGGTATGAAGGGAAAATTAAGTCCCAGGTACATCAGACCATTCAAAATACTAGAACGAATTGGGGATGTAGCTTACCGTTTGGCAATGCCTCCAAGTTTCTCTAAAGTTCATGATGTTTTCCACCTATAACTATTGAGAAAATACATGCCTGACCCAATGCATGTACTCACCTATGAGGAATTAGAACTGGAATCCGATCTGTCTTATTGCGTGGAGCCTGTCAGGATTCTGGATACGAGAGAACAAGTGCTGAGAAACCAGACGACTCGTCTGGTAAAAGGTCAATGGAGGAACCCTAAGATGGAAGATGCAATGTGGGAACCTGAGGAACTTATGATGAAGAACCACCCAAGTATTTTTATGCAGTAATATTCTAGAAATTTCAAGGACAAAATTATTTGAAGGAGTGTAGAATGAAACACCCCAAGCTTCCATGGTACGCTCCTCTTTGAAAAATAGAGCATCATGTGTTGTACGTAACCTCGAGTTCTAACACACCGTGACCAATCAAAGTAGCTGTTATGAATAGTAATACCCACTTTTTGAAATTATATAAATTTTATATTTCATAATGGACTTCATTTTTGGATTCTGAATATCAAAATTAGCCTATGTTGAATTTTTGGTATTTTTTCGAGAACTTCCAATTTTCGATGAATTGTGAAAAATACTTAAAAGAAAATTTTTTTAATAAAAATAATTTATAGTGATAAATTATAATATTGAGTGGTTTTAAAGTATAATTAGAATATAATTTTACCATTTTATCCAATGGTGGACATTAGAATTAATTTCACTTTTAAATTTGACATAAACAATTATCAATCTTTTGATTGATATTGTTTCTTAAAAACACGCTATTTGTTTTGACAATGGGAATTAATAATAAAATTAATTAATTCAACTTATATGTTTGGAATTTTTTAAAATAGACATCATTTTTGAATTCGGAATATTAGTTATAGCTTATGGTGGATTTTTGGTATTGTTCTGAGAAATTTCAATTTTTAATGAATAGTGAAACCACTAAGTGGTAGTTAAAAAACAAATTTTTTGTTTAAATGAAATTTTACCACCTCTATGATTTGAATTTCAAAAATCTGACATACATCATTGTCATTAAAAAGTAAAATGTGGTTCAATGGGATTAAAATAATTTTTGGTGAATGGTATCTTTTAAGTTCTATTAATCACGATTAAAGGTAATTAGTGTAATTTAAGGTAAATATAATGTTACAATAATATTAAATTATCATTACACTTGTAATAACCTTATTTAATGAGTCATGTACTACCAATACAATCAATGGGTCAACTTGGGGACCCCATGGAGCCACCTGGGTAAGAAAATGACATTAAAAACATTTTATTTAAAGTAAAAATAAAATTGTCACAAACATGTGTTGTTTTACTAAAACAATTATTACATGGGGCTATATAAGTTAACTTTTCAACTATAAATATTAATTGGAAAGTTAAAAATATTTCCTACATCATGGTAATTTTTTTATAATTTTTAGACATTAAATAAATTAAATGTTTTATGACACCATGACGATGCAGTGATTACCTCATTAATTCACGATTTAAATAAAATGAAACGATAATGTAAATAATAAGACATAAACTTGTCAAAAACCTATTGTATGAGTATATTTTGAAACCTTATCACTTTATCCTTTAAATATATAATTTTGGGTCCTTTAAAATCCGAAACTCATTATATAATAAAGTAACATTTCATGACTTTCCAAAAGTACCCCTCCTCTCCTCTTATAAAAGGCCCCCACCTCTACCACTTATTGACACCTTAAAATCCATTTGGATCTGCCAAAATCTGCCTAAATACTCTCTCAACTTTCCTCTATTACTCTTAAAAGCCTCACTTTTGTCTTAAGTCTTCCCAAGGAATCCTTTGGCTCAAATAAAAAAGAGTTACCTGATTTTAAGGTAATGTCTTCTCTTATGTTCTTTTGTTTTATTTTGCTTCTACAGCCCCTAAAACTATTTTTATTCCTTTATTTTGTAACAACACCAGTGTCATCAATATAATAGGATGTTTATATGATAATTATTTGATTTACACTTACACACACCTTCGTCTAATGGTTAAAGAACATACTGTTTCTGTGGGTGGCGAATTACTGTTTCACGAAACGATGATTGTTCATTATTCTTTTAACACCTCTCATGATGGCCATTAATATGTCACTATATATATATATATGATATGTATTATTTTTATGTTTTTCTTATGCTTCTGTATTTTTCATTTATGTCATACCTTTATTATTTCCATTATGGGTAAACGTGATAATTTCATTTTAGGAAGTACGGACTACCGCCCCCTCAAAGTGATTTGAATCGTTAATGCCATATGTGGGATGTATAAAGGATGAAGTAAAAAATATTATATATGATATTATACTGGAATTATAAAATTCCTTTATATCATTATGATTTCATTCCATTATATATGAAATAGAAATTAAAGTAGTGTTCATGCGTACAGACGGCTTAACGTCTCCATGACCGGTGCATTTCATTTCTTACCTCTAAATGTTATTTAATATTATAAATGCATGTATCTACTAGATATATATGATATATATGATATCTACATCATGAATATGATTCTGGAGATAATTCATATTTTACCACATGAACAACTTGTAATTATAATAATTTTATTGTTGACTCAAGTACCAAAGATCGACAAAACGACCGTTATTAACATAAATGACTACATAATGTTCATAACATGGTAATAAGTGATATAAAAGGAATAATTAACTTGAAAAAAGATCTTAAGAAAGTAGAGATTAACTCTAGTTTATTATTTAGGAGATTAAAAAAAATTGAGTCAAGTTGGACACGAGGTAAGAGACTTCATCTCAATCTCCTTTCATTGGGGTATATTTTGTTTTATACAGAACATTCTTTTATATGGTGTATAAACCCCTTTGACATTTACATTTATTCAAAATTAATATTTTTATACGAATCATTTTACTAAACAAAAAAAGGGAATGTTTTGTTTGTCGTACGTATGCGGCAACAACGACTTCTCTGCGACTGTGACCATTATTTGAGTTTTGGCTTCCTCTACAGGCCATAACTTTTTTAAATGAAAAATAAATACCATGATTCACTTTTCTTTTATTTTGGTATTGAAAATGGTTTTGATAATTTTTTGATTATATTAATGTGTTGTATTGATATCTTGAGATTGAAATGTGGAAATTTTATGTTTCCTTTATGCATGTTTTATGTGATACTATTATGTTATGGTTTATGACATGTTTAAACCTTTTCATATAAGGAATGAATTGGACTTAATAAGTGATGGGTGGAGCCCGCTATAGCTCATAAATGCATCGATAGTTCTCATTAGACAAACTAGTGTCTTGGCATAAGGCCTTGAAAAAATCTTATTTATATTCTTGGCACAGGGCCTTGACTATGTGGTTATGATAGTCTGGAATTATGCATTCGATCATTATGAAAGTGGTTATTGATATTGCATGTGATTATTCGACTAGCAGAATATCAATGTGAATAAGTAAATGGCATTATTTTATTTTATTTTTTTTCATATTATGCTGAAGTTCAAGTTTAAAATTATTTTGTTTTAGTTATACATTTCCTTAAATTTTTATTTTTATTTATGAAATTTTCCACTATATTGTTATCCTTACTGAACATCTGAGCTCACCCCTTTCAATGTTTTAATTTTTCCTAGGATGTGAAGAAGTATTTTATGAATGACCTACAGAGATAGTATGTGGGGATATGAAGACAAGATGTTGTTGTAGTTTTTTCCACTTTATGATGTAATGTAAGACTTATGAATATATCTAGTGTTTCCAAGGCTACTAATCTAATTGGTCTTTTGAGACTTGATCTTTTGTGATCATGCCAATTTTACGTAATACTGCATCGACTCTGGGTAACTGGGGTCGGGGTGTTATAATATATGTAGGAAATGACTTTTTAATATCTAAAAAGTCATATATAAGTGTCTTAGAGACTTTCATATAATGACCATGGTCATAGCGTGACACCCCTTTTGATGGCCTGACTAATATTCTTTAAAAAGTCATAAAATAAAAACATAGTGAAATAAATTTGAAATGGTCAAAGTGATATCATGACTTACCTCTATATCATGTGATATTTTCATCCCATTAAATATACCATTATTCTTGAGGGTTTTACTTTTATACATCACTCACAATAATGAAATTCCTTAGGCCATGATGTGAAATTTCCTTACTATGGAAAATAATTTCCACATAAGAAATTATCAAGATATAACCCTTACTCATCATGATGTGATAACCCCCACTATATAAAATTACAATAATCTACACAATTTTTCATCCTCAATTATAGATAAAACTCATATAAATAACATCAAGGTTACATACCAATAAATAAAACATATATAATAATTAAAATTACATGTTATTTAATAAAAAAGTAAATAGTTTTTTACATTAATAAGGTACATGATTATTAAACCTCCACACTGTATAGTTGTTTGGATTTATGATATGTTCTAAAACATCATTGAGACTAATCATTCAATAACTCTGTTCATTGTTTCTGTATTTCAAAATTCTTCCCCTATATCACCTCCTAGATAAACTCAAGTTTCCACTACACTCTCCCCAGAGGAAGCATCTTTCCATACATGGTATTTTCACTCTGGTCCATAACATGAACTAGATTATCCTTAAATGATGCATCTGTATTGATCTCAATGTTTTCTGAACTAATATCATGAGGAAGGATTAGATAATATCACTAATTTTGTGATATGTGGAATACATAAAGCATAACACTAAAACATTGAGGATGTGATAACTAGTATGATACTTTATTGACTCCTTCCATGATATCAAAGGGACCTACATACCAAGGTGATAATTTACCCCATCTTAATATATGAAGATTTATCAATGTAATAGATACTCAAAAGAATACCTAGTTATATACCTCAAACTCATGAGGATGGTGTCATAGGTCAGTGGTTGATCACTTCATACTCTAAGTAGTCACAAATAGATTTTGATCAACCAGAAATGATTTAATGTCACCTATAGTGGAATAATACAAATAATAGCTGACTATATAGACTCTAAAAATCATAGATATGATCACCATGGTCCACCATATAAAGGCTAAAAAATAATAAAATGAGTATATTTGTGAAAAAAAATTTGTAGGAAGCCTCTATAAGTGATAAATGAATCACCCTAGAACCCACAAATTCTCATAGACATTATTGGAACAGGTATTTTAATATCTAGATAACACACTCAAACTAACCTTTTATATAATGATGAAAATAAGTTCCTTGATTCACCTATGTAACAAAAAAAATTTATAACTCCTATAATACTAATTAAGTACACGTATAAGACAATACTACATGGCACTCAATTTATTTATATTGTCTCTGATACATAGATCTTCCCTAGCTCCTAAATATATTGTGTATATCAACTTGATAAGAAGTAGTAAACCTTATTCAATTGATCCACAACAACCAAAAAAACATAATTATCTTGTGGTGTCCTCAACAATTACATTATGAAATCCATAGTCATGTAAAGCACACTTCCACTTAGAAATGCGTAGTTACTTAAGAGGACCATAAGATGGCTGGTGATCTATTCTCTATAATATATGGGTGTATAACCATTTAATGAAAACTAATATATCCCTATTTATCTCATTATATGGATAATTCTTACATATATCGTGACACATTATGGTAAATCCTGTATTATGGACCTCATCAAGGCAAGTGAGCACCTCATCATCTCCTCACACAAGATCATAGGAACCATAACATAACCTTGTCCATAAATAATTTCATCAATACATATATACCAATCTAGAGATAGATCTAAAACATATATTATGTTCCACATCACCATAAAATCTTAATACAATAGATGGATCCTCTTCACCCTAGTTTTGAGTGAGGAAGTGATAAATCATGACATAATTTATTCTCATTTATGATACTCCTGCACGTATAAAATAATATTAGAAAAGTGGGATATAATCTACAACTTCATACTTGACCCCTATACTGCTTGATCCCTAGTAATGTAGTAAGTGTATTAACAATAATATTTTCCTTCAATGGGGTTCACACCAAATTGAAATTGAATGAATATTGGTTTTTCACCCACCTTCACATTATAGGATTTAAATCATCTTATGATAAAATATATTTCAAGAACTTGTGTTTAGTGTAGACAACATACCTTAAATCAAAAAAAATATTTTTGATAATACAAATTGAAGTACCCCACTATTACCAACTAATGTTCATGTGTTAGGTAGTTCCACTAATGAAACCATAAATTCATATATGAATCAATGACTATAATACTATCCAATACCTGAACATATCCCTGACTAGCTCCTAATACATAAAAATATAATGTATAATTCTTACCTGAACTCAATAAGGCCATGATAAATGTATTTTTTAACTTAACTTACAACTCATGAAATAATATATTACTACTATCTGATCAATGTAACCATTCCCCGTTTGTGTTCAGGGATATCATTAGAACATTAAATCCCAAAACTTTTTTGGATGAACTATTGGCCCTAATACAAAAATTCTGAGAATTTTTGGATCTCATGAAAATAAACTATAAACTTATAAGATACCATTTACTCAGTCTTCTCGAGGTTTGATAATATAGAAACCTATGATATCATGTACCCCATGAATCTCACTTGATTGATCCAAAAAAACACTCTGATATCTTGGTATAAGTTTGATGCTCTGTATGTGTAATCAATATGATATCCAAATGTCAAGTGTCATCTTCCATTTACTATAAGTACATAATGATATCATTGAAAAATAAAAACATAAAAATATCCAAATAATTTTAGAATATAGGATTAACCAGTTCCATAAGATCATATATTGTGTTTTCAAATTTGAAATACATCACTAGTTAATTATATAGGCTATACTAGCTCATGAATTCCATACCAGGTATGTTAGAAGGACTCATATTCAATTATTGAGAGATTTTCCTCAAATAAATATTAGATAACAATTTTTATCTTATAAGGTGATCAAATGAATAATCAATATATTGAAATGGATATTAGTTTCTTAACATAGCTAGGTTTAGATTATGATAATCCACTCAAAATCACAAATAACAATTAATATTTTATAGAATAGTATTAGAGCAGTCTACGAGGGAATACATGGTTGTGTAAATCATAAAATTAATCTCAATATTGGGTTTCAACCCCATAAAATAATCAAAAAAATATCTAGATACTAGTATCCTTTTGAAGAAATACCATCTGAGGAGTAATGACAAAAAAATCCTAAATAAAATAAATCATGTTTGACAATGACTACTTTATTATCTTTTATAATATAATAACATATAAATTTTTTACATTTCTTTATATATCATGATTTAATAATGACTATAAGAGCTAGAAATAATATATGGAGATAAAATAATAATAATTCACACACTAAAGTAAAATTTATGGTCCTAAATTATCCATTGAAGATCAATCTTGGTATTAATATAGTAAAAAAATAAATAATGGAGTTAGGAATAGGTTATACATTATATATATATGTGTAGAACCATTATAAGTAATATAGTGAATTATGATGTTTTAGTATGGTGGAGTATATATATAGCGTGTAATGGGAAACATGATTGGTAGAATTTGACCACTGGTAAGTATGATCATTATTCCAAATGATTATTAATCAATATTACCTTTGGTTTGTATAAACATTGGGAATTATGAATATTTGAATTAGTACATGTAATTTTTAATGGATATTGATAATTGATGCATGAGGGAGGAATGAAAACCTAGACTAGTAAGACCATGCATTTTGGATCCCATCTTGCAGAACTTGGGAGGGAGATAATGTCACGGAGCTTTGCAAGTGACCAATCAAAATTAGGGCTTCAACAAGTATGGATAAAGAAAAAATCAATATGGTAGAATTTAATGTTAGTGGAAATCATCAATAGATCAATATTAACTAACCTTACCCATGAAATTACCACCATAAAATACCTTACCCTTAGGGTAAATGTTGGCATAATAAGGGGTTATGTATCTAGACCTTAATATTATACAGTGTAATTTTATTTTTAGAAATAAAATAGTGGTCTCTAAAATCTCATTCTAATTATTATTATTTTTAATAAAATACTCATGTATATAATATGAATATGATATATTGATTTTTGGATACAAATAAAACATAATTTTATACTGAAAAAATATATAATTAAAATGCATTGTTATGATAAATTAAGGTATTTTAAATAAAAATTAATTTTATTGAATATTATTATAAAACACAAGTTATTAAAATATAGATTATAATATAATTTTAAATTTCCCAGATATATTTTATAAGGGTTAGAAAGGTTATTAGATCAAAATAAGTATTTTTAAGTAAGTGATAATTTTATTTTTTAAATTTAATAATTCCAATTTATATCATTTTATAGATAAAATTAATTTCTTTTTTGAAATCATCACATTGAAATTAGTCAACTATGAATAATTATTTTTTTTGGGATAGTTGAATTTTTAGTTAAAACAGAAAATACAATATAAATATGTGGTATGTATTATCACATCATAATGATATAAAATTGATCTAATTAATACTTTAATATATTTCTCAACCAAAAAATCACTATAATAATGAATTTTAATGTGATAATATTTATTTTACAAGACTATAGAGAACCTTCCAAAACCTAAAAACTGTTTTATGATATTAAGAAAAATTATTTATGAACATGATTTACTTCCAAAAATTCAATGAAATTTTTTAAAGGTGTTTGATTACTAAAATTATAAAATATTAAATCCCACTCCTCCTTAGTAATTGCTCTGGGAAAAAAAATTTATGGACAATAAATTTTTATTTTTTATTAACTCAGTGTCTAAGTCCTATGTTTGGAAATTAATAAACAAATCCACAACTTTTTCTATAAAAACCAACACATTCTTCAATTATTATCCACCACCAAACCTTTTATCAAGGATTTAATCCCACTTTTTCTTTTAGATTATCTCTAAGGAGTTCATAAGTTTCCATGAAGCTCTTCACAATCCTTAAGATGTGACCTCATAATGTGAGGGGTTCTCTCCCTTCTATTTTTAATTCAATAATTTTATTTTGTTACAATACTTTTGATCTCCAAATAAGTATGTTTACATATGTTCATAAAATTCCCTTACTGGAAAAATAATTATAGAATACCTTCCTCTCTAATTAAACCATTCTATGAACTTTTATGTTTTCCTATTATGATGTTAAATTATCCCTTTATTTTTATGCTATATTTTTTTAAATAACAAACCATATCTAAAATTATAGTTATTCATATAGATATAACAATGCTCTATTGACTAGGGATATCCATTTATGAAACCCATATTCACTAATAATGGGTGAAAAAAATAAGAAAAAAATATTTTTATGTTATATATTCTATGTTCCACATATGAAATTAGGTATATAGAGGTTATGCCCTCATTGTTTTCCAATTAATTAGGTAAATAATTAATCTTTATAGATAACATGTTTATGATATTATGGTGAACAACATTGGTAATAATTTTTTCGAAACCATTGAGGTATAATTATGAATGTCACTTCTTTATGATGTTGACACATTTCCAAATTATGTATCAAGATATGATGTAATAACTCATGTATTTATTATCATGCTCCATAATGATGCCATATGAATTATCCATGTTCATGTGCTTCCTATTTACTTATATATTCCATTATAGTCTTTATGAAAACCCTTTCATTTGATTTATGTTTCTATGAAATATTATACGGTGAAGTGAACTATGATGGGATTAATGCATCCTTTCAATATAACTGAATAAATTTATTTTATGTTTTATTTATGTATTTCATGTATTCTGAGTATATTTTCAATTATAATAAACCTCAATAAGCCCTTCCAAGTTATTAATTTACTATTTTGATAATAAATTGTGTTAAAAAATAATGTATTAAAAATGTTGGTTTTCATAGTTGGTATCAAAGGCAATGTTTAGTTGTTTTAGGAAATTAGATTTTGAGAAATATAGTAATAACTCTATGGAAATTCTAAATATAGAAAAACATATCTATATTATGTTAATGTGTAAAATTATTTTTTTAAAAGTAATAAAATACCTATTTGTATTTTATAATTGGATGTGGATCTTGCACATATAAACCTAAGGGAAACAACATCAAAAGGGAATGTTGGGTTTTAAAATGATTTATATCTGGTGCATGATAATATGGTAATTATACACACTTGATTTGATAATCCAATGGTAAATGCTTTGGTTAATCACATTCTTTTTACAAACCATTATAAATCATATATGGATAATGTATTTTCTTTAAATATTGAAGAATATTATCCTATAAGTGAGTTATTATAAAATTTTAAGATTGAGCATCCATTTAGATATATCATAACATGATTTGAAATAGTATCAATTTTATCATTTAAGTATTCTTATTTTATAAAAATACTGGTATATAGAAGATCACATATGAATAATAGATATAATAGAAAATAGAAGAGATTTTTTTCCTAATATAATGAAATCCGGATTAAAATTTTTCATAATGATGATGAATTAATTAACTAAGGTCATGAATAAAAACTTAAACAATATAAAGAATCCAATATCATTAAGGAATGAAAAACTAGTAGTTGAATCCTACATGCATTAATGGACACATGTTTTTAGTGTAACCTTTAATCCAATAAATCTAAAAATAATGGATCAATACTATAGAAAATATATTTATCTATTCTCCATTATTATGAGAATGAGAATGTTTCTTTAGTAGTATATTCCATGGGGTATTATCTGATCAATGGTGGAAAATTATCATGAATAGGAAGCCCAAGGATGAGGTAGAATCCTTGGAGTGGGAAGAATACAAAAAATTATTTTAAAACTAGTATTTCTTCACACCCTCTAAACCAAAAAGAGAATAAAATTTTGGGATTTTATGACATGATATTTAAGATCATTTCATGATATGCTTCAATATTTTTCATTGATTTTGATTGTAAGATTTATCATTTATTTGGTGGAATAAGTCCTCAAATGTGGAAATAAATTACGATATGATATTTTGGGACTTATGAATACATATTATGGTGAGCTTTCAAGGTGGAAATGGAGTTTGGAGATGACCATGGGGTGTCAAGAACTAGCCCGGGTACCCTGGTAACTCGATAACCAAGCCGACCATGACATAGTCCGAAGGGTGTTCCCAATCCCCAAGGGTCGGCGACTAGCACCTGGAATCACACAACATGCAAGTGGGAACGATGTTTCCACCAACAATACAGAAGAAAATAAATAAGAGAGTATGAATAACAAAAAGAAACTCCACTAGGAGTAATGTACCAGAATAAAAAGAGGGATAAAAATCCCAAAGTACTACAACCTAATTACTAAAAAAGGGAAAATAGCCTAGGTTCCCTAAGGGAATAACTCACCAAGACCAAAGATCAATAGCTGGATCCACCTCCAAGAGATTCCTTCCCTTTGCTTGAACCAGGAAGAAGAAAGTCTACAAACACCCAAAGGAAAAAGTAGGGTGTGAGCCTAAGCCCAGTAGGATACCACCAAAGATTCCATAACAGATTCCAAACATAGATTATCCAAATAAAATCTTTCAATTTTCAAATAAATAGGATTGGAAATTCAAAATCATATTTAAACAATACATGGTATACATTTACAAACGATGGAAATAAATATTTTATGTAAAGATTTTACAAATGATGGAATATTTCTAAAACAATGGCTTATGTAAAACATTTATATAAAATAGTTTATATAAATTCAGAAGGCACGTAAAGAAGTTCAAAAGCATTGGCATACATTTATATCTCAAATATAAATAAACAAGCGAGCAACATGATCATCTTCCAAAAGGTACAATAGTATTAACCAGTTATATGATTCCACAATCTCTATGTGAACTCATCAAAATGTGTATGCACACGTCTCTATGACACTGGACAAAGGAGACACGTCACCTACCCGTTGGGGATGTGACCCACTGTAAGTATGTTTTAGAACATTGTCATAGCGTAGAGTGTATCCAAATAACTCACTAACCACTTATGGCTTGCATGCACTCTTACATGTTGGGTGAACTTTTTTAAGAATTCTTAAAAATACGATCAATCTCATTCTTCCATTTCAAAAGTTCCAATTTATTTCCATTTAAAACCAAAACATGTTTTATTCAATAACATGCCTTTTTTCACAAGATAAAACCAATGAGTTTCTATCAAATCATTTTAATCCATTTTCAACAGTTTGAAATCCAATCGAAACTAATTCCATCATCACACAATTTATTCCATTAATTAACTTAAAAAATTTAATTGAAATCATTTCCATCAAAACCAAAATTTAAATTAAACAACTTAAATCATCAAATTTCCATAAACACACCCAATTCAATGTAATTGGGGGGTTTTCCAAATTTTCATGCCAAATATATTTAAAATACTTCAATTCACTGGAATAGACTTTTTATCAATTTAATTGAAAGAAAATTTGAGAAATTGAATTTAAATAAAAAATTGAAATAAAATAATAAATACAAGGATGATCAATTTGGAAATTTGGGACTGAACCACCTACCTTGATTTATTGACGGGAGTTAGCCCAATGAGAAACCCCAAAAACCAATCAGCACAACATCGTTGATCAAGTTTTGGATCTAAATCTTTAAAACCAAAAAATAATAAGATCAAGGGCATCAAGATCTTGTAAAACTAGATCTATATCCACAATCCAAAATCTAGAAATCAATTCAAAGGTTTAAATCCACAAAAAATGGTGGAAATCTCTTATGAAAAGATCAAAGAAAGATAGAGGATATAATGGGAGAAGTAATAGGTTTAAATCCACTTATTAGGAAAAGAGAGGATCCTCAATCTAAGCCTTCAATCTCAAAGTAAGAAGTTTGGATCACCTTGTAATCTCTCCGAGAGGCTTTGGAAACACCTAGAATGTTTCAAACCCAAGCCAAGGTCAGAAATATGGAAGTTCTGGGGTTCATGTAGTTTTAAGAAGGATTTTTCGGAATTAAAAAAACTGCATGCATGGTTTCCTGGACAGAGGTGTATGGTCAAGCAAACTGTGCACCAACCATGCGGAACCCATTGTCCAGGTTTACCAGGTTGGCACGGTTTTGTCGCATGGTCTTTCAAACCATGCAATAACCGTGTAGACCTCTCTGTCTAGTTCTTCATAGTTGGTACAGTATGGTCGCACGGTTTGTCAAAGCGTGCACAAACTATGCACAACTCACTATCCTTTATTTTTCCATAAAATTTCACCCAAACGCACCCCAAGTCACTACTCCAAAACAGAGGTACTTAGAAACATCAAAAGTACCTAAAAATGTAACATGATGTTACAACCTCCCCACCATAAGATCCTTATGTCCCCAGAAAGCCTATAAATATACCTCCACATCAAAAAGATGAGGTCACTGCGCTCTCATTAGTGCCTCTCTTTCCGATGTCTCGTGAGAATAAAAACCATGCTTCCATAGTACACGGACCAGAGGTATTGTTCTCCCATGAAGTACCTTGGTCTCAAAATCAACATCCCTGACTGGTCGTTCAGTCACAGATAAATCTGGTTCAATCTCAAGATCACTCCACCTCAAAACATGAGATGGATCAGAGAGATACTTCTGCAGCTGTGATACATGAAACATGTTATGTATCGATGTTAGCTATGGTGGAAGAGTTAGATAGGAAGAAACTTTCCCTACATGACCAACAACCTAGAAATGTCCCATAAAATGAGGAGCAAGCTTCCCTTGCCTGACAAGTCATCGATAACCTAATCGGGGTGAAACTTTCAAGAACACTTGGTCACCAACTGAGAACTCTAAAGGTCTACAGCGACGATTAGCATAAGTCTTATATTGACTCTGAGCTGTCAACATTATCTAAGGAATCAACTGAATCTGAGCTGTCGTCTCTTGGACGAAACTCGGTCCTACCAGGGAAATTTCACCAATCTCTGACCAACATAAAGGATTTTTATAAGGATGGCCATAAAATGCCTAAAAAAGAGCCATTTTTATCATAGAATGATAACTATTTTTATAAGAAAACTCAACTAGCCCCAGATGATCATCCCAAAACCCACCAAAGTCGAGGACAGATGTGCGGAGCATATCCTCAAGAATTTCAATAACTCTCTATATCTAGCCATCTGACTGTGGATGGTAGGCCATGATCAAACGGACCTGAGATACCAGTGCCTCCTTAAGGCCTCTCCAAAAGCAATAAATAGACCAAGGATCCCTATCAGAGACTATAGCAGACAGAAATCCATGAAAACAAGCAATTTCTTTCATATATATATTTCCCAACACCTCAACTTTGGTTGTTTCTCGAATAGGTATAAAGTGAGACTACTTGGTCAGCCTATCGATCACAACCCATATTGCATTCTTCTTCTTATGGGTTTGAGGTAATACAACCACAAAGTTCATAGAGATTTCATCTCACTTCCATGTAGGGATTGGAAGTGGTTGAAGCAAACCCAAAGGTTTCTAGTGCTTGGCTATCACCTGTTGGCATGTATAGTAATGAGATACAAACTCAACAATGTCTCATCTCATACCTGGCCACCAAAAATATCTCTACATGTCGTAGAACTTCTTCATGGTTCCTGGGTGCACAACCCACCGAGAGTTATGGCAATCCCCCATCACATCCTTCCTTGCTTCTAACGGCACAACGTAATGGTTTCGATAACACAGAACATCCTCTTTGGAGAATGACCACTGGGTGTCAGTCTCCCCACCATAAGGAAAGTCCCTAATTCTCTGGAATTCATCATTCAGTTATTGTTCCAGAATAATTAACTCGAGAAGATAATATTTCAACTGAATACTGGCTAAAGAAACTTCATTCGTCTTCCACTGAACTCCAATATACAACTGAGAAAAAAAATCCATCAAACTCCACTCTTCTGAAGATTATTTCACATCCTATGATGAAATTTTCCTACTTAATACATCTACAACTACATTCCCTTTCCTCAGGGTATAGGAAATGTCAAAGTTGAAAGATTTCTTGTACTCCATTCAACACCTTTGGCGGAGATTCAAATATTTTTCAGAGAGTATATAACTCAATCTCTTGTGGTCTAAATACAAAGTAAACCTTTATCCATAAAGTTAATGTCTCCAACACTTAATTGTGTGCATTATAGTTGAATGTTCAAGGTCATGGGTAGGATAGTTCTTCTCATGAGGCTTAAGCTGACGAGATTCATAGGCAGCAACCTGATTACCTTGCATAAGGACGCATCCCAAACCTGAACCCGATGCATCACAGAAGACCACATAACCTATCCCATCCTTGGGAAGTTTTAAAACCAGCACAGTAGTCCAAGGACTCTTTAGCTCAACAAAATAACTCTGACATTTATCATTCTAGGAAAACTTCACTCCCTTTTGAGTCAGACCAGTCATTGGAGAAGGTAACATTGAGAAGTCTTTAACAAATCGACGATAATATCCTGATAGGCCCAAGAATCTCTGAATCTTGAAAACATTGTGTGGTTGTTCCCAAGTTATAACAGCCTTCACCTTCTTAGGATCAACTAATATTCCTTTTTCTGACATGACATGTACCAAGAATTTCACTTCCTGAATCTAGAAAACACACTTTAAAAGCTTGGAATAAAGTAGGTGATTTTTTAGAAGACTCAGAACTATTCTCAGATGATTTCAATGATCCTCCTCAAAATTAGGGTATACAAGAATGTCATACAAAAAAACCACCACAAAAGTATCTAGATACTCATGGAAAACCATGTTCATCAAATCCATGAAAACTACAGGAGCATTTATTAGGCCAAAGGGCATAACAAGGTACTCATAAAGGCCATACCTACTCTGAAAAGTGGTCTTATGAATATTAGAGTCCTTTATCTGAAACTTATAGTAACCAGATCGAATATTGATTTTTGAAAACCACTTCACCCCTTTGAATTGATCAAACAAATCATCAATTCATGGTAATAGATATTTTTTCTTTATTGTAACTCGATTTAGATTTCGATAATCAACACATAAGCAAAGAGAACCATCATCCTTCTTGGAAAAGAGAACTGGTGCTGCCCAAGGTGACACACTTGGGCGTATAAAACCTTTCTCAAGAAGATTGTCTAACTGAGAATTTAGTTCTTTTAGTTCTCCTAGAGCCATTTGGTAAGAGGGAATAGAAACCGATTGAGTACCAGTCATTAAGTCAACTGAAAAATCAACCTCCCTTACTGGTGTCAAACTGGAGAATTCGGAAGGAAACATATCAGGAAACTCAGCGATGAATGAAAGAAGATCACCACACATTGAATCTCTCTCTAGATCAAAAGAAAACACTGATATAACTTCCCAAACTCTGGATAAGAGGGTTCGGCTCTGCTTGACCTTGGGTCCCATTCTCCTTGAGAAATAAGAGGCACACCACTAGTTGTAGTAAGGTAGACCCGTCGAAGATAACAATCGATTTGGGATTTATTAGCAACGAGCCAATCCATCCTGAATATGAAGTCAAAATATTTCATGTTGAGAACCAAAAAACTCTAAGCATTATCAACATCTGGTAGAGAGAAGACACATGTAGGACTATGGAGACCCTTCTCTCTCATTGTACCAAGGGGTGTAGTAATATCCATCGCACAAGATAAAAGCTGCATAGGTAGATTATGAAAATCAAAAATATGGGTTGAAATAAATGAGTGAGATGCACCAGTATAAAAAAGAGCGGTCACTAAAGATAATGTTATAGTAATGGTACCTCTCAGAGTTTTAGGACCTCTATCAGCTACCTATGGTGACTCTTCCACTGCGTGAAGAAGCTACATTCCGGATACATGTGGTTGGAACCCTTTTGTACGTTTAGCATTTGATTTCCCCACAGTTTTTGGAGGTGCTGATGATCCTGTTACACTAAGTGGAGTATATAAGTGATGGAAGAATCTTTGAAAGTTCCCTAAACATCCGTAGGAGCTACAGTTCTTGGGTGCCTCAATGCAAACCCTCTTATAATGTCCTGGATTTCCACACTAATAGAACATCAATGAAGCCCCTCTTGGTGCTACCAGAGGTCTGGAATGACTATGTTTCTAAGAAATACAATGAGAAATGTCTCACTTCTGCAATGAGAAATGTCTCACTTCTGTTTTTCTTTAAAGGAACCAACACTGCCACTATGAGGAATAGGAACTCCCTTCAACCCTGACTTTCTTTCCAGGTCCATCTCAACAATCATCGCCCTATCCAGAACATCAGTATAAGTGGGTAGCTTCAGTAAGAAAACCTGAGAATGGATATCTGATTGAAGTCCCAACTCAAGTCATCGATCCTTATTCTTATCATTAGATATAATCTCAGGAGAAAACTGTACCAACTCAAAAAATAGATTTGAGTACTCAGTCATAGTTTTGATGGCCTTCTCAATCTTGAAAAACCCCACAGCCTTGGCCAACACCATTGATTCTGGATAGAACTGGTTAGTGAAAAGAACCCTAAAGTCTTTCCACTCCAAACCCTCATGTTTCCCATCCATCACCATCGTGTCCCACCATCTCCTGCTTGGTCCCTCCAGCACGATGGTGGCACACTTCACTTCGATCACATCAGGTGTCTCCATGAATCCAAACAGACGTTCAATCTTACTCGACCATTCCACAGCATGTTGAGGGTCAGTGGAGCCTTTGAAAACTGGTGGCTTCTAGCATAGGGACTCTTGAGAATGATTTTTGAGAATATCACTATTAGTATCTATAGCTGGAGCCTGAACAGGAACTGGAGGTGGTGCCTATCCTAGAGCTTGGATAGTTCGAACAATCACCTCAATCATACTTGGATCCACAATAGGACTTTCTTGTTGAGATTCAGTAGCAGCCTCTTTTTGGAACTAATTCCCACATATTCTCGGAGGCATGATGCTACAAAATATAAAAAGACTTTAGATTAACACTCAAATAGAGTAACAAGGAAACTATTCTTAATAGAAGGGATACCAAGATTTGTATTCCACTCTATCCAAATCAAAATAGGGAAAATACTAGAACTAATCCACAAGTTGTATTTCCCTAAACAACCCTGGTGACTTAAGGTTCATTGTGGTGAGATCTGGCTAGGCACTCAATCAAAACTACCTCCTATGTCCTAACAAGAATAATCAAATGCATATTGTCATCAAGGCAATATGTTTAACCATACTCTGATACCATATTGTCACGAACTAGCCCAGGTACCCTGGTAACCCGATAACCGAGCTGGCCCTGACATAGCCCGAAGGGAGTTCCCAATACCCACAGGTCAGTGACTAGTACCTGCCATCACACAACATAAAATTGGTAATGATTTTTCCACCAACAATGCATAAGAAAAGAAACAAGACAGTATGCATAACAAAAAGAAACTCCACTAGGAGTAATGTACCAGAATACAAAGAGGCCTAAAAATCCCAAAGTACTATAACCCAATTACTAAAAATGGGAAAATATCCCAAGGTCCCTATGGACACAACTCACCAAGACCAAAGATCAATATCTGGATCCACTACCAAGACATTCCTTCCCTTTGCTTGAACCTGGAAGAAGAAATTCTACAAACACCCGAAGGCAAAAGTAGGGTGTGAGCTTAAGCCCAGTAGAATACAGCCAAAGATTCCATAATTGATGCCAAACATAGATTATCCAAAGAAAATATTTCAATTTTCAAATAAACAGGTTTCAAAATTCAAAATAATATTTAAACAAAACATAATATACATTTTCAAATGAAGGAAATAAATATTTTAAGTAACTATTTTACAAATGATGGAATATTTCTAAAATAATGGCTTATGTAAAACAATTACATAAAATAGTTTATATAAATTCAGCAGGCATGTAAAGAAGCTCAAAAGAATTGGCGTACATTTATATCTCAAATATAAATAAACAAGCGAGTAACATGGTCATCTGCCAAAAGGTATGATAGTATTAACCAGTTATAGGATTCTGCACTATCTTTGTGAACTCAGCAAAATATGTATACACACATCCCTATGACACTGGCCAAAGGAGACTTGTCACTAACCCGTTGGGGATGTGAGCCGCTGCAAGTATGTTTTAGAACATTGTTGTAGTGTAGGGTGTATCCAAATAACTCACTAACTATCTAAGGCTTTCATGTGCTCTTACATGATGGGTGAACTATTTTAAGAATGCATAAAAATACGATCAATCCCATTCTTCCATTTCAAATGTTCTAATTTCTTTCCATTTAAAACCAAAGCAGATTTTATTCAAAAGCATTCCTTTTTCACAAGATAAAACCAATTGGTTTCAATAAAATCATTTTAATCCATTTTCACCAGTTTGAAATCCAACCAAAACTAATTCCATCATCACAAAATTTATTTCCACAATTAAATTCAACAATTTAATTGAAATCATTTCAATAAAATTCACAATTTAAATTAAAAAATTTAAATCGGAAAATTTCGATAAGCACACCCAATTCAATAGAATTGGGGGGTTTTTCAAATTTTCATGCCAAAACAATTTCAAATACCTTGATTCACTAGAATCGACTTTTTCCAATTTAATTGAAAGGAAGTTTGAGAAATTGAATTTAAAAAAACAATTGAAATAAATCAAGAAATACAAGGATGATCAATTTGTAAAGTTAGGACGGAACCACTTACCTAGATTTATTTATGGGAGTTATTCCAAAGAGAAACCCCAAAAACTGAGTGGCACGATTTCATCGATCATGTTCTGGATCTAAATCCTTAAAAAAATAAGATCAATGGCATCAAGATCTTGTAAAACTAGATCTAGATCAATAATCCTAGATCTATATCTCAACTCATAGGTTTAAATACATGGAAAATGGTGGAAATATCCCATGAAAAGATCAAAGAAAGATAGAGGAAATTACTAGAGAAGTAATAGGTTGAAATCCACTTACGAGGAGGAGAGAGGATCCTCAATCTGAGCCTTCAATTTCGAAGGAAGAAGTTAGAATCACCTAGGAATCTCTCTGAGTGGATTTGGAAACACCTATAATGTTTCAATCCCAATCCAAGGTCAGAAATATAGAAGTCTTGGGGTTCAGGTGGTTTTAATAAGGATTTTTTTGGAATTAAAAAAAAACTTTGTGCACGGTTTCCTAGATAGAGGCACACGATCAGGCAAACCGTCTGCCAACCGTGTGGAACCCACTGTCCAGGTTTTCTAGGTTTTCATGGTTTTGTCACACAGTCTGTCAAACTATGCACAAATTGTGTGGACCTCTCTGTCCATTTCTACATGGTTGGCACGGTTTGGTCGCACGGTTTGTCAAACTATGTGTAGACTATGCAAAAATCAATGTCCTTTAGTTTTCCTTAAAAGTTCACCCAAACGTACCCCAAGTCACTACTCCAAAACAGAGGTACTTAGAAACATCAAAAGTACCTAAAAATGTAATGTGATGTTACATGGTGTCATAAAATGAATGATAAGAATAGGTGTATAAATCCAAATTTCAAAAAAAATGACCATTAATGATGATGAATGAAACAATAATTACCTATATGAAATGAGTGTGTGAATAAGTATTCAGGTAATGGTTTATAAGGAAGTGTAAACTATTACAAGTATAAAATATATGTCCATAGAGCTCAAAACTATCACTAAGATATAAAGCCTCATTATTAGAATGTTAATAACAAAGAGAAGATGGTGAAATTATAACCATCTATATGGGATTCAATTTTAGGGAGAAAGTACAGTTCACTAATCAATGTTCAAATTAGAAGAAAATTGAGGGAAAATTCCATGAACCCAAATAGATACCAAGGGATTAATTTCATGATTTTTTAATAAAGAAAGATAAAATTGAGGCTATAAATTATGTAGTGTAATACACACTCATCTTATATTTTAATTATATAAATTAAATTGTTTGATTTTGGTTCTACAGATTCTTTTATTTCATTTAAGTTTTCAAATAAGTTAAAATTAAACCCTAAACTTGAATTGGTAGAGTTAATAATTAAAATTATTAGATAAACTATTCAAGAATTAAGAATGTAGAGTAAACTATATCTAAAAACTCAATGGAAATTATAATTTTGGAATTTTTTATCATACTTGGGATGGATTTATTACCAAATTATAATTCCAAGATCAACTATAGAAGTAGGTAAATAACAGTTTTCCTAAAAGGAAAACTTGTAATTATATTCAAAGATTGATATCACAACTTGAGTATCATTATGAACCATCTCCTATTTCCCTTTTTATTGAAATTATTAGTGATGAAGGAGAAGAAAGAGAAAATATAAATATAAAAGATGTACCCATTGTTCGGGAATACATTGATGTATTTACTGAATAATTAACTAGACCTCCACTATAAATAGAGGAATAGTTTGAACTCATCCATTGATCAAAGACTATGTCAAAGATCCCATATATAATAACATATGTGGAGTTAAATGATTTAAATAAATAACTTCAATATCTTTTGTAGATGGGTTTTATTCGACAAAGTGTGTCTCCTTGTGGATAACCTATTATCTTTGTAAAGAATATGGGTGGATCAATGTGGTTATTAATTTATTAGAGGGGACTTAATGTTATCACAAAAAAACAAATGGAATATTCTAAATATTTATGATTTGTTCTAACAACATCATGGGGATCAATTATTCTCTATGATTGACCTATGATCATGGTATCATCGGATGATGCTGAAGAACAATGATATACCAAACACTACCTTCTAAAAAAGATCTGAACACTCTATGTTTTTTATTATGACATCTTGATTGACTATTTATCTTTATATATTTTTGAACTGGATGAATTAATTTTTAGGGACTACATTGACAAAAATTTAGTGGGATTTATTGATGACATTACAATATATTAAAAAAAACTCATGAGGAGGTTTAGGATCATATAGGGTTATATTAAAAACTCTAAAGAAATATAAGATTTATGGTATATTCATAAAATGTGAGTTCTAGTTCTAAAAAGTCACATTCTTGGAACATATTATAAGAATAGATTGAATCTCAATTGATCTATCAAAGAAAATGGTCATAGTGGAGTAGCCACAATCTACAATAGTAATAAATATTTTAGGTTTCCTTATACTGGATAGAAACTATAAAAGGTTTGTGAAAACCTCTTCATGGTATTATAATCCAATAACTAGGATATCTCAAAATGTAGTTATGTTTATCTAGACAAATGATTTGGAAAAGTTTTTCCATGATCCTAATAATTGGTTGGTTAGTGAACCTATACTCACTTTTCCCCCTAAAAGGGAAGTATTTTTCATTTATAGAGATGCATATTTGAAGGGACTTGGATTTTCACTCATAGAAAATGAAAAAGTGATTACATATGCATCATTATAGTCAAAGTATCAAGAACATAATTATCTTAATATGTGATTTTGAGTCAACTGTTGTTATCTATGCATTAAATATATGAAGACACTAAATTTATCAGGGGAAAGGTTAAATACAGTCTAACTAACAGTGTCTAAAGTTTATATTGACAAAAAAATGAAATAATCATGAGACAAAGTATATAGTTGGATCTTCTTAGGGATAATGGTTTTTTATTCATTTTCACCCTAAAAAGGAAAAAATCCTTGATGTTTTGAGTAGGAAGGACCCCATATTTCTTGTGATGATGATTATTAAAGGAGATGCATTGATCAGGGACCTGGTAAATATGGGTATGGAAGTCAAAATTGAATGTACATCATGAAAACTACCCAAAATGATTTCCTAAACATCAATAATGGATAATATTAATTAAACATGAAGAGGTGATCTCATGTTACAAAAGATGATAAAATCTATGAAAAAGGATAAGATTTTTGAGTTTAATGTTGAACATGTAGGAGTACTAAGGTTTGGTTCATGGATATGTATCCTATTTGATATAAAGTTAAAGAAATAGTTGATGGATGAATCTCATAGATTTGCATTCTTTGTACATTCTTTAAGAAAAAAATATATTGAGATTCAAGAAATTAGTATTGGTTGGATAACATGAAAATGGATATTATTGACTTCACATAAATATGTTGTGTATGTAAAAAAGTGAAGGAATAGTGAAAACTTCCAAATGCAGTATTGTAAAAACTACCCATACCTATATGGATGTTGGAAAAAATCACTATGGAATTTTTTACTAGACTTCCTAAGAAATAAAATGGAAAAAATTTCCATATGGGTAATTATGGATAGATTAACAACTTATACAAATTTTATCACAACACAGTAGTATTTATCCCTTTATTTCCCTACTTTTTTATCTATTTAATATGTAGAAAGATTATATGGTCACTACTATCAATTTTTTCAAACCATGACCAAATATTTACTTCGATATTCTAGAGTAACATTTATAAGACTATGAATATCAATGTAAATCATAACACAACCCATCATAAAAAAACTTATGGGTAGTATAAGAGGACTACCCAAACATCGAAATACATATTTAAGTCTAGATATTATTATTTTATGGTAGTTGAGACTAATTTATTCCTCTTTTGAATTCTATCCTAAAAAAAGTTTTCACTTTAATTTTCAAATGACTTCTCATGAAGCACTCTACAAGAAGAGAAGTAGAACTCCAACATGTTGGGACAATGTTAGTGAAGGAAAAATATTGGGACCATATATTATGAAAGATACTAAAAATAATATACAAGTGATCCAAAAACTTGTCAAGACCACTTAGAGTGGTAAAAAGTGTTCTTTTAAATATCATAGGAAGGAATTTGAGTTTCATGTAAGTGATCATGTATTCCTAAAAATATCACCATGGAAAGGTTTTATGAAATTTATAATGAAGGGGAATCTAAGCCTAAGGTATATTAGACCATATGAGATTCTGGAGTGGTTTAGAGAAGTTCCTTATAGATTAACATCACCTTCTAATATTTAGAACGTCTATGACATCTTCAACCTGTCCTGGTTAATAAATTATATGATAGACACAAATCATATATATTGGAAATAGATGGTATGGAATTGGAAACTGAGTTATCATATAAAGAAGAACCAATCCATATTCAATATGAAAGGGAACAAGTGTTGAGGAAAAATACTATCAAAGACCATCCCAGATACCCTAGTACCCAGATACTTGAGCTAGCACTAACACCGTCTGAAGGGTATCCATGATCCCCGCATATTGGAGACTATAACCTAGAATCATACAAGGTCAAAGAGAGAATGAATTTTTTAAAAAATTAATAGAAGAAAAAATATTACAAGTTAGTATGCTCAACCATCTAAATAGAGAAAGTACCTAGAAAAAATAGGTAAAACAAAACCCAAAGCTACACATCATTAATGTACTCAGTATCTAATGAAATGAAAACTCAAAAAAACATGAAAAATTGGAAAAAAAATCTCCACCAGTCACCTCAATTAATACTCCATGGTCCAAAGTATCAAGAACATTCCCCGCCTCTAAGTAGCTCTTTCCCTTTACTCAAACCAGGAATAAGAAAATCTATAAGCACCTTAAGAAAAATTTAGGGTGTGAGCTATAAAGAGTAGTAGGGTCTTACCAGGTGTTCTATAATATATAAAATAATGATAAACCAATTCTGATTTCAATTAAAATAAAACATGGCATGTAATAATGTATTATCTATATATTTGAAACAAAAAATTATTTCATTTCAAGAGATGGAAAACATTTCAAACATCGATTAAATAAAAAGTTTACATAAAATCATTTATATAATTCATTTGGAATGATTAAAATGGTTCTAAAATCAATTTAATATATAATCAAATCATACACTACAAGCACTATGGTCATCTTTCTTGAAGTACATTATTTTTTTGGATATATTATCATCACACTTCTCATATTAGTGATCATGACTAAACATGTGTATACACATACCTTAGGATCATGTCGAATAGGACACATCAACATTCCATTGGGGTTAATCAAGTTGAACTGGATTTTTGTTAGATTTTTCATCATCAATCCATTTCTAGAGATTAAGACCCTAGAATTCTTGTCCCAAATAACTAAATATCTACCTAGGATTGCATGTTCTTATTCAGTCAATAAATACTAAGAAATTCATCTCATTTCAAATAAAACATTGTTTACAATTTAATTTCCTAATTTTTAGATTCAATATGAAAATTAAATTTCTAAACCAAAGAATGTGTTTTATATTTAATTCATTTTCAATAAAAATCTAATCATTGGTTTTCATCATTTCTATTTAATTCATTTTTTTCAATAAAATCCTCCCATAATTTCTAAAATTCTATTATTTTCAAAATTCACCCCAAATTCCAATTCCATTGGAATTAGGGGTTTTTCTCAAAATCAATATGGGGTTCCAATTATATATAAAATATTAAATGGAACAACCTAACTTTAAATAAATGAATCAAATGATCAATAATTATAGTGGAACTCACCAACAAATAATGAAGGTGTGAAAGACCTAGGAATATAACCTAGAATCAAGATAAAAATAAATGAAGTTTAGATCCATAAAATTAATGATGATATATGAAAATATTGAGTAAGAGATAAAAAAAAGATAAACTGAATGAAAGGATATTCACTCTCATGGATAGAAGAACCACCTCAAGCAACCCAATTAATCTTTAAATGAGTGATCTGGAAGGAGAGAGGGTTCAAAAAAATTTCAAAAATTAACTTGGGTTAAAGAGGAAGGGATGTGAATGTAATGAAATAATAATTAGTCATGCATTACCCTAAAATTTTTAACTCATGATAATTACATGGTGTGTAATTAGATTACACATCATTTAATCCATTAATGATGAAAATGTTGAGAAAATTGTCTACCTTTTATTAAAAAATATTTTTTTATCTTTTATGTATTAAATTATATGTACATGATGTGTATAATTTTATGTCCTATAAATCGCCATGATATTTTACTAGAAAAAATACACATTTTGTGAACTAAATAAATGGTGTGTAATCACGCAATAGATGGTAGAAACCCCAGTCTTTAGAAAGAAAAACACCAAACTACCACAGACAGTCTCCAAACTTATGGAGAACCACACAAAGACATTATAAAATATATAACATGACTCCATTAATTATATCAAACATACATCCCCAAACATTAGTTCAATTTCCCCAGAAAATTCATTGCATCCTTGAGAATCCCACTAACTCTCCCAAATGAGGATGAAAATAAAACATGAATAAAGGTGTTCTTAAAAAGCATAATGATATGTTACAACCTCCCAACCATGAAAAAAATTTCCTCAGAAATCTTGTCAAGAATTTTCCTTATCAAATAGATGATTCCACTACTCACTCATAAATGACTCACACTCCCATGTCTCATGAAAATTAGAACCAAGATTCTATATCACATATATTAAAGGTATCATCCTCTAATGATGTACCATCGTCTCATAATCAATAATCCTAATTGGATGCTCTGTCATGGATAAATTAGGTTCAACTTCAAGATTCTCCTAACTCAATACATGGTATGGCTCAGAGAGATACTTTTGAATATGTGATACATGGAACATATCATTTATCAATGTCAAATATGGTGGAAGTTATAAATAGTAATCCACATTCCTCCACCAACTCAACAACCTCCAAAGGCCCCACAAACCATGATGTAATATTTCCATACATCCCAATACATTGATGACCCAATCTAGGTGAACATCTCAAGAACACCCATTCACTGACTAAAAACTCCAATGGTCATCAATGATGATCAGTATAATATTTATGTCATCTCTGTGTCATTATTATTCTATGATGAATCAACTAAATCCTAAGCACCATCTCCCTGACCAAATTTGGTCCCAAAAAGGAAGCTTCACTAATCTATGAACAACATATTTGATATTTAAATGGGAATCAATACAATGCCTCAAAGGGAGAAACATGAATGGATGACAAATAATTATTGATATTGGAAAACTGAACCACTAACAAGGGGTTATCCAAGCTCAACTAAAACCTAGTATGAAAGAATGGAGCATGTGTTCCAAAATCTGTATAGCTCATTCTATTTTTCCATTTGTTTATGGATGATATGTCATGCTCAAGCTCACATGAGATAACATTACCTCCTAGATTCCTCACTAAAAATAAGAATTTAATTGGGAATCCCTATCAAATACAATCATAGGTAGAACACCATGAAACTTGAAAACCCATTGTACGTAAAAGAATCCCATTTCCTCAACTTTTTTTATATCATGAATGGTTATAAATTGAGTAAGTTTTTTCAGCCAGTAAATCACAACCTATATCACCTTTTTCTTCCATTGGGGTCCTAGTAAAATCAACAACTAAGTATATAGAAATATTTTATCATGTCAAATTTGGAATTAGAAGGAGATAGAGAAAATACTAGGGTTCATGGTGCTCGACGTTGACCTATTGCAAGTACAAAAATGTGAAAAAAAGTCAGTGATTTCTTATCTCATACATGGCCACCATAATTTTTTCTACATATCATAAAACATCTTTATGGTACCCTAGTGTAATGCACACTAAGAACTATGAAAGTTTTGCATCAAAGTATTTATCATGAAAGAAAGAACAACATAGAAGTTTTAAAAACATAAAATACAATCTATGGATAAAGACCACTAAAAAATAGTCTTCCCACCATGGAGAGAGTCTCTAACATCATGGAAATTATGTTCATGATTCTACTTCTGAAGAATCATTTCATAAATAAGAGTGGTTAAAATAAACACTTGTCAAAAAAATGTTGGCCTCTTCCTCTCAAACACCCAAATGCAACTGATAAAAAATTTACATCCAGTTCTAATCTTTTGAAGATTATTTCATGTTCTAGGTAATAATGTTCCTACTCAAAGAATCAGTAGTGACATTCCTCTTCCCAAGGGTACATAAAGTTTTGAAGTTGAAAGAGTGCGGATACTCGACCAAGTGCCTTTGTTGAAGGTTCAAAAATATTCGACAGAAGATATAACTCAATATTTTATGGTCTGAAAACATAATAAACCTTTCTATGAAAATTTACTATCGTCAACTCTTAAGTTAATGAATCATGAATTCTAGTTCAAGGTCATGGGTTGGATAATTCTTCTCATGTGGCCTAATATTTGGAGATCCATATGCTACCATGTGATCACCCAACATAATAAAATATCCCAAACCTAAAATTGATGTGTCATTAAATACCACATATCTCTATATAGAATTTGGAATATTCAACACCAATAATGAAGTAAATATATGATTCAAATCAAAAAAAATAACTCTAACCTATTTCATCTGATAATAACATTATTCCTGTCTAAGTAAGAGAGGAAATCAGGGGGTCCAACTTTGAGAAATCCTTCAAAAATAGGTAATAATACCATGATAACCCCCAGAAGCTATGAATATTGAACACATTACACAATTTATCCCATTTTATAATATCTTTTACCATCTCAGGATCAACTGAGATACCATGTTCCAACACCAAGTGTCTTAATAAATTTAGTTTTGGAATCTAAAATTCACATTTTTATATCTTAGAATAGATTCATTGATTTCTCAATATTTCCATAACTACTGTCATATGGAACACATGGTCCTCATCAGAATGAGATTAAACCATGATATCATCCACAAAGAACACCATGAATATATCAAGCTACCTGTGGAAGATTATACTCATCAAATCTCTAAAGTTGACATGAGCATTGAATAGACCAAATGGCTAGAAAAGTTACTCAAAGTGACCATACCTACTTTTTAAATTAGTCTTCTAAATGTAAGATCATTTTATTCTCAACTAGTGATAACCATATTGAAGATAATTCTTTGATAACCAGTTCTCCCCTTTCAACTAGTCAAGTAGAACATCTATATGAGGAAAAATATACTTTTTATTTATTATAACTTGGTTGAACTTCCAGTAATGAACAAGTTGGAAAATTAAACCATTATATTTCTTTTTAATGAGAATAATTTCCTCCCAAGGTGATACACCCAGGCATATAAAACCATTCTCAAAAAAAAATCATCCAATTGATTCTTTAGCTATTTCATTTCTTTTGGTTCCATATAGTAAGAAGAAATATATATCGGTTGAGTACCACATAATAAGTCGATAGAAAACTCAACCTCTCTTACCGCTGGAAGACTAGAGAAGTTAGAAGGGAAAAATATAGGGAACTAAATTAAAATTTAAGGGAGTTAATCACTCAAATATTCTTGCTCCAATACAAAATAAAGCACCAATATTACCCTACCCAACTCTAGAAAATATAGTCCTGCTCTACACAAACTTGGTTCTGATTCTCCATAAAAACATAAAACCCCACATTAGGTGAATTAAATAAGACTCATCAGAGATAATAGTCAATATAGGCTTGATGAGTGATAAGATAATCGATACCTAGAATTAATTTAAGATATTTTATATTAGGGACCAGAAAAATCTTTGTAAGCTCAATCTATGATAAAGAGAAAACACAAGCAGGGCAGTAAAGACCATGCTCTCTCTTTGTTATAAGGGGAGTAGTAATATTAATCACAAAAGATAAAATATCCATATTAAGGGTTATAAAATCAAAAACATGGGTCAATATGAATGTGTGGTATGAACCACTATCAAATAAATAAATCACTAAGGATGAATCTATAATGATGGTACCTCTCATAGTTGTTAAACCCATATCAACTTCCTCTGGAGACTATTTAACTATATGAAGAAGCTTTATTCTAGATGCATGTAGTTGGAACCCCTTTGTTCCTAAAGGATCTGATTTAATATGAGTACCTTTATGTGCTGATGATCTCATTCTACTATGTGGGGAAGAAAAGATATAATAAAATTTATGAAATTGACCTGAGTAGTTGTATGAACAATAGATATTGGGTTCCATAGTGAAAAAATATTTTGAATTCATAACCTTGCCACATTATAATGAAGTCAAAGGGATTATTCTTGGAATTTAAAGTGTTTTGAAATACCCTCCTACATATATCTACTATGAGACTCATCAAACATTATTTTGGTCTCGAAATAGACTGGGATTCCATCCAACTGGACACCCAAACTAGTTTGTGGCATGGCCCTGAAGGTCATTACCGATCCCAATGGACTAGAAACTAGTGTTCGGTTTAAAAGATAATATAGAGGTAAAAATTTATCCCAATAAACCATTATCAAATAAAAAAACAAAATAAACAGAGCATGCAGTAAAAAACACCAACTGATCATAAATAAAAACATAAACTTGTCCCAATAAATACTACAACAGAATAGGGTAATTTAACCACTAAAAGATATAAAATAAAACAATAACATAAACCACTGAATCTCTATGTGATCTCAATTTCACCACATTCCACAAGACTAAACAGCTCCAATATACAGCTCGAACCATAAAACCTAAACAAGGAGGTGAACCAACAAAATAGATTGGGTCTAACCAACACTGAATGGTGCTAGTAGCGTGTGAACTTCAATACTCAGTAGGAAATCACCAAATAATACATATGTTTCATTTCCCAAAAATAATACACTAACACTATTTTAAAATATAGATATGAAAATAGGTTTTTCTCATTTTATTAAACAAACATAGCTTTCACTTTTAAAAGGCCAGCACACACCACCTTCCATTTTCAAAATAGAGTACCATTTAATGACAAGAATCCCAAACCAAAAACCCAAGAAAAATAATACCAGGCTATGTTGAAAATAAAGGGGAAAATAAAAGGTAAACTAAGTAAAACTGAAATTAAACAAGTAAAAATAGATAGAAACCCATGGTTATTCCCTAAAAATCTCTAAATCAATCCCTGGACATACTCAGTTTGGAACCACCTACCGATGCATAGTGAAACTCCTAAGTCTATAACCAAATGAGCACCCTCCACTAGCCAATCCAGTGGAACTACCCACATGTCCTTTAAAACCCATCCAATGGATGCCAACCCCTCTAATTATAATTGATAAGAAACCACCACTTAACCCTCTAAAGATGCAAAAAAACCCATGGTAATAGTATCTTGTGTAAGTATTAGGCCTTCTCACCCATGGCCCACCTTAATTTCCATCACCACACTTGCCTACCCCAAACACAAGCACTGAATATACAATAACCCATAAGGTTAAATACATTTATTAGGGTGCCTGTCATATAACAAATCATTCATATGTGCTAGCTGATCCATCACATTATCCAAGATTTAAAAACTTTTCTCAAATCACTACAAGTTTCTAAATGTGAATTTAGATTTCCAAAACTACAATAATTTTACAAAAACACTATAAAAGGACATCTGGTCCTTAAATCATTTCCATTTCAAATACTTTTACAGAACATTTCTACACTTTTCCCAAAATAAAATTTAATACCCCCTTTGTTTTCACAATTCCAAATGGTCCCTTGGGTTCGAAATACAATTTCACCTCCAACATCATTTCAAATCCTAGATAAAAATGGTAAAATTAACCAAAGATGAAAAAAATTAGATTTCCCTATATTTTGAAACCAATAATATTCCAAAATACCAAATTGGTAATGTTTAAATAACAGATTCGAAAACAATTTCAAGTCTCTTAACATACCAATATACCATATAGAAATCTAAGTACCATTTAAGAAACCAACATTCATGAAAAACATTAATTTAAAGTTATATAATAATTTGAATTCCCATACATGTGTACACCTTATGCACACATGGATGTTACAACATCTAATGGCACATCAAAAATATCCATAGAAGCACCCAAAACCATTTTCCTTTCCAAATCACTACTTGATTTCAAACCAACACAACATATCAGTCTATAAAAGCCACGTAATCCCACATATAAAACCTAAATCACAATATAACCAATTTAATAAAACATTTCTAGGGCAAAACACTAATAAAATCATCAAATTTTACTTGTAAAACTAAATTTACATTTTATCAAACACAATTGGTTCATTTATACATGGGTATATATGAAGAGTCACTTTAAAAACCATTTTTAACAATATCTACCAATACGAAAACACCACAATAAACTTACCACATGCATCACAAACATGTGAATCATATTTATAAATTTATTTAAATAATTAATCATCAATGGAATGCATTTAAAAAGAAATGTATGAAGATGCCTACCTCAACACTGTGAGAATGCAACAAAACCTTTAGAGAAGATAGATCTAAGCCCCATAGAACATCTTCACACCATATATCAAAATAAAAAAACCTATCAAATTATCCCTAGCCTCTAGAGTTTGGAAAAATAATAAGACATCAAGGTAGAACCAAGATATCATGGAGGGATAGGAGAAAGAGGAGAAAAAAAGAAGACAAAACCTTAAAAAACTCAACTTTGGGACTTTGAGGAGCATCCAAGGAGGAGGAGGAGCCAAGGAGAGGGGGGTTTTGGATCACTTCGAGTGCCAAAATATAAAAATAGTGAGGGTCATATTTTGGGATAAAAAGAGGGGAAATGGAAATATGGTTTTTACTTTTTTAAAAATTTTGGGCAACTTGCACGGTTTACCAAACTGTGTACCAACCATGTGGTAGCTACTAACCAAGATAAGAACGACCACATAACCACCTGCACGGTTTTACTTTCCATTCTCAAACCATGTGGTTGCCTCTATAAAACTCCAGGACCTACTACACGGTTACCAGGGTTGGGATACATAGCTTCCACTAACCATGCATTGCATGTGCATATGCCAAAATCCACTTGAAACTCAAAAACTAAAAAATTAATCTATGAATCAATATGAACCTCAACCGAAGGATCAAAGACCAAGAAAATAATAATATAATAGAATTTACAGGGTAGGGTGTGACACTATTTCCCTTAAAGGAACACACAGAATGACTACTAGGAGAAAAGGAAACTCTTACCACCTTGACATACTAGCTAGATTAATCTCAATCATCAACACCATATTCAGCACATCATAATAAGAATAAATATTTAGTAAGAAAAATTTAGAAAAATATTAGGTTGAATTCACATATCAAACCATATATTATTCATATTTTCAATTGATATAATCTCAATTGAAAAATCAAAATCTGAATAAAGAATCTCTCGTACTCATTCATGATCCTATCAGCCTGTTGAAAGCTGAAAAACTCCATGGACTTAGAAAATGTCATAGATTCTAAACAGAACTAGTTAGTAAAAAGCACTATAAATTATATCCACTTCAAACCCTCAAAATTTTTCGTTGTTGTTATCTACCCCCCCCCCCCCCCCCGATCTCTAGCAAGGTCCATCCATAATGAAGGTAGCACATCATAAATTAATTGATTTGGGAATTTTCAATAAATTTAAAATAATCTCTATATTTCTCAACTAATAATCAACCTCTTAAGGGTCATTTGAGACATGTAATGCGGGTGAATTCACAATAATAAACACTTGATCATGATTCTTAGATTTATCCTTATGTGGATGAATAAATAAATCCTAAATGAGAATGGGTGGAGATGGAATTCTAATATCCTAGAAAACAAACATATTGTACCCCCAATTTGATATATGTAACCTTTTTTATTCTTTTTTATGTGTTTATTGTTTTTGGGTGATGTTTTGGAGAGTTTGGAAGGGTTTTGGAAAGGTTTTGAGGTTTTTTAAGGGTGAATGGTTTGATCATGGTTACTAAAAACTATAGAGATCTTCTAAGAAACTATAAAAGTAGAGGGACAGGTCTAGGGGGTGGCGCATGGTTGAGGTGTATGGTTTATAAACTGTGTAGCCACCCAGGTAAAGATTTCAACTTTAGATAGTGGGATTTCACATGGTTTGTACATGGTTTGTCTAAACATGTGGTCCAACCATGTGGGTCACCCCTTTGGGGTTGTAATAGTCCCATGGTTAGAAGGGGGGATTTAAAAAAAATAGGGTCACGTAAGATTTACCCAAATACACCTATTTCTTCTCCCACTCAAACCCAACTCGAGATGTTCTCTTATCAATGATTAGGGAACCTATTTCACTAATCATAGAGGTGTTTTAAAGTTTTTTGGTGGTGTGGTAGAGGTGATTTTACTCTATTATGTCGCCTTTCTTGGTGTTTTCTTGGTTTCTCTTAGATCTATCTCACACACACACACAATTTTCTATATCTACTTCTATTTCATGTAGATATACAGTTTTTGTTGCCTAAAATGATGATATTTTGGCTTTTTGATGATAGTTAAAGTTGTCTAAAGTTTTTTTTTTTAATTTTCACTTGGTTTTAATGTGAGGTTGTGCAGTGGATCAGTTTAGCCAAACCCTAAGGTAGGTGGCTTCACTCTCAAATCCATTTTTCTAGAAAGAAAAGTATTCAGTTAAAATTATTTTTTTTTCATCAATTTTATTATTAATGTGATGTATACAACCAGTTTGAAACTCATTTTGTGATGATTTGTATATTTTGGGGGAAATTGGTTATTATTGTGAAATGTGCGTGGATGTGGATTTTAAAATTATTGTTTTAAAATTGGTTTCCTAGTTTGGCTTATGGAAATGGTTTTCAAAAAATATTTTATTTTATTGAATTGTGTTTTGGCATGGGTAATGTCTTTAGGTTGTTTTAAATAAATCATTTATTTATTGAAGTGGTTTTGGCATGTTTTTGGTAATTTTTGATTAGCATGTTGTTGGGATTTTGGTACTTGTTATTGGAATGGTTTTTGGATTAAGTGATTAAGCATGGGTTGGATGGGATGGTTAGTTTGTGTGATGGACCTCCATCAAAGGATTGGAATGGGTGTGTGATATACTATAATAAAAAGGGGATGGGGTTGGACATGAAGTTCCACCATAAATTATAACACCAATCTCGGTTAGTTATGTTGTGTGTGTAATGAGTTGTGTGTTATGGATCTTGTTAAGTGAAATAGATTAGGCCAATGTAAAATGGCTAATGAATTGTTTTGTTTCTCTTGTTGAAATTGTGGTAGTTTGGGAAAATCTTCTGGTTATGGATTGTTTGGCTTTTTGGAAATTTTTAAATTGCATTATTGGCTTTATAAAAACTATTTTATTAATGTGCTAACATTTTCTATCCTAGTGGAATGATTAGGGAAGTCATTTAGGGAAAACCTACTAAATATTATTAATCACCCCATGCTTTGGAACTTGGGTGATTTTGTAGATGTTGTATTATGGGACACTGATAATGTTAAATAATCTCATTTCATTAGTGGTTCTTCATGATTCTTGGGTATTCTCATGGGGTTTGAAGTATTAAGCTTTATGTGGAGCCATGGAGTTGTGTCATGTCTTCTTTGGGGTTTTTTTGTCTTCCTATTAGTACCATGGTTATTCTAGTGTTATGTATTCAGTTTTTTTGTTCTTTGGAAAATATTGAATTGTAATTCATTATTTACATGCATCATGTAGTGTTTTTGGTTTTGGAACGTTTGGTTGGGTATTTTTATTTCAAGGGAAAATCATCCCCTACTTCTCATGAATCCCTAAGCATTTATTTCCAGTATTTGGAAACTTGGGGATGTCACTTAAGGCTAAGTATCACTTCTTACACAACTCAATCCAATGAGGAGGGTTGATAAGTTACAACACACAACAAAATAAACAATATTTTGGTGAATGAGAGGATTTTCTCACTATGTTTCACTAGAAGCTTCCTCTTGGGTACTAATCAAATGCCTTCTCAGGATCAGGATTCTACAAAACATCAGCAGACAACCAGGAATAAATCAAATAGGATACCCATATCAACATTGTAATAAGATGTACAAGAATACTAATCAAAGTATGGAAAAGACTAGAATCAGATCAAAACATTACAAGAAACTTTTCCCAAACTCCCATGGTGACTCCCGGATCATTGTGGTGTGATATAGCTAGGAACTCACTTGAAACTACCTCATAAGTCCCATCAATACATCCCAAAATGAATACTAACATCAAGGAAATATACTTAACCTACACCTTTGGTTCCATTTTATCACAAACCAGCCTAGATACCTTGGTACCCTATACCTGATTCAAAACTAATATAGCTTCAAGGGAATCCTTGATCCCTATAGGTTGTCAACTAGGACCTGGTATCATACATGATCAAAGAGGGAAATAATTTTCCACAAAAAATTGAAGAAAAAATGTCACAATTCACTATGTCCAACACTCCGAACCAAGAAAGAATTAGAAACGAACACGTAAAAAAAACCAAAAGTAATAAATCATCAATGTACTCAATATCTAACAAGATGAAAGCATAGACATCCCATGAAAAAAGTAGATGAAATATTCACTATTTACCACCATAAAAAATCTATGGTCCAAAGGATCAAGAACATCCACCAAATTCAATTGGTACTTTTCATTTTCTCATACCAGGCATAAGAAAATCTACAAATTCCCATAGTTAAAGTTTGGGTGTAGGTTATAAATCACATTAGGGTCTCACCAAGTGTTCCAGAATATATTCCATAACAACAAACCGATCATGATTTTAATTAAAATTAATAGGGTATGGGATAATGTACAATTTTCATATTTAAAAAAATCTATATTTCATTTTGATAAATAGAAAACATTTTAAACATTTCTTAAATAAAAATTTTACATGAAATCATTTATATAAATAATTTTTCATGAGTAAAACAGTTCTATAATCAATGGAATATATAATGAAATTATACGCTTTAATCACCATGGTCATCTTACCTAAAGTACATTAGTTTTTTATTATAATATCCCGACAACTCACAAATCAATGATCATGACTAAACATGTGTTTCCACATACCTCAGGCTCATGGAAAATAGGACTCATCAAAATCTTATCAGGGATAATCAGGATGAACTAGGTTTTTGTTAGGGTTTTCATCATCAATACATTACTAGGGGTCAAGTTCCCAGTTCACCTATCCCAAAAAACCCACTAACTACATAGTACTTCATTTTCTTAATAAATAAATAAATAATAATCAATTCATATCATTTAAAATAAAAAATAATTTACAATTCAATTTCCCAATTTTTTATTTCAATATGAAAATTAAATTTCAAAACCAAAACATCGGTTTTTCAACATTTCATGCCATTTAAATAAAAAATAAATCATAGGTTTTATCATTTCAATTTAAGATATTATTTTAAAAATAATCCTCAATTAATTTCATCAATTCCAAAATTTTCAAAATTCAACCCAAATTCTAATTCCATTGGAATTAGTGGGTTTTTTCTCAAAATCCATTCCATTTTTAGTTTCATAATCAACTCATTACAAATCAATGTTTTATAAATCAATTCAAACCAATTTAAATAAATCAATAAATTGGGGGATTTGATTACATAAAAATCTAAAATTAAACCACTAACCTTTAAATCAAAGAATCAAATGATCAATGCCCGTAGAGAAACTTTCCAACAAAGAATGAAGGCATGAAAGTCCTAGGAATACAACCTTGAATCCAGATCCCAATAATGGGAGTTTAAATCCATCCTCTTTATGATGATATATAAAACACTTAAGTAGAAGAGAAAATTAGAAACCATGTGAGATAATATTCACTCACCCAGATAGACAAACCGCCATAAGCATTATAATTAATCATAGAATGAATGATCCGCAAGGATTAGAGGTTCCTAGAATCACCAAGAATCGACTCAGGGTTTGAGAGGAAGGGATGATGATATACTGCAATAATAATTATCCATGTGTCACCTAAAAATACAAAACTCACAATAATTACATGACGTGTAATTCCATTACACATTTTATAATCCATCAAGGCTGGAAACACCAAGAAAATCGTCATCCTCTTATTAAAAATTGATTTTTCTACTTACACACCATGATTTCAAAGTACACAACATTTAACCTTTCATGACCTATAAATCTTCAGAACATGTTACTAGTGAAAAATACATGTCATGTAAACCAAATACATGGTGTTTAATAACCTAGAAGATAGAATAAACCCCATACTTTTGGTAGAAAAACACCAAAGCACTTTGGAGATTCTCTAAACATTGGGAGAACCCCAAAAATAAATTATCACATTTATACCATAACTCCATTAATTCAAACAAACATATATCCCTGAAATTTAGGAAATTTTTCCTAGAAAAGGAATTTCATCCCCAAGAAGCCCTGTAACACTCCTGAATGAGGACAAAAACAACACATGAACGACGGTGTACCTGAAAATCAAAAGGGTATGTTACAAATAAAACCTGAATTTTGAATGTCTTATAGAGAAATGAAAATGTTTATGAATTAATCTAGGTTAATGAAGAATAGATGAAAGAGAAATACCACCATTTATTTTCTATAAGGAAACAAATTTCAAGAGAAAAATTTCTTTGGGGGAATGTAATGTCCCAAAATTTTCTTTAATAAAAGAAATCATGTTTCACAATGACTATTTTATTATTATTTACAATATAATCACTTAGAATTAATTTTAAATTTCATTAAATTCTATGAATAAATAATGATAATAACAACTATAAATAAACAATATAGATAAATGAAGAGAGAAAATACACATGCTAATGTAAAGTCGATAGGCATGAATTCTATAATAATGATCACTCCTACTATAAAAATAGTATAAAGAAATAAAAGAGTTAAGAATATGATATACACGATCAAGGGAAGTGTATAAAAATTATAGGTCATCTATAAAATGATGAAGTAAGAGAGTGGTGCAATATATATATAGTGTGTAATGGGTCACATGACTAACAGAATCTGACCATTACTTAACTGATGTAAAATATGATTATTGTTTAATATCACTGATGGTCACTGTGACTGTTGGTTTGTATGACCATTGGTCTGTTTTACCAATGGCTGATATGACCATTGGTAGGTATGAGTATTGGTTAGTATGAGTTTTGGATGGTATGAGTATTGGTATGTTTGACTGGTGGGTATTATAACCATTAGAATTAGTTTATATAATGGGTAATAATGAGTGACAGTTGATACAGAACGGAGAAATAATGGCCTCAAATAATAGGATCATTTGTTTTGAATAACATCTATAAAAGCATGGGAGAAGGGTTGTGTCATTGTGGTTCACCCTTGACCAAATCCAATCATAGCTTTAATAAGTAAGACTCAAGAAAAATTTACTACAAGGGATGTTCATGTTAGTTGAGATCACCACTAGAAAAACATTAGTTGAGCCACCCCGTAAAAGTATCACTATCTCACAGATTACCCTAAGGGAGTATGTCAGTATAATAAGTGGTTATTTATCTTGACCTAAGTATTATAAGTGGTAATTTTCTTTGTATAAATTAAATAGTATTCTTTCTAATCCTCTTTTCAGAATAGACAATTATTTAATAGAAATCCCAAGGAAATAAGTTGAATATGATATATAGATATTGGGATACAAATAGTACATAATTTATTTTCCATAAAATATTTAATTAAAAGAATATTTTATTATAAAATTATTTTTTTAGAAAAAATATATATTTTTACTGAATATTATAATAAAAAATATTTATTTAAATATAAAAGTTAATATAATTTCATAATGTCCCAGATAATTTTTATAGGGGACAGAAAACCTCTTATATCATAAAAACTCTGATTTTTCTATAAATTTGTATTTTATATAAAAATTAAATTTATCCCATTTAGAAAATTTTATTGATAAATTGGATTTCATTTTTGAAATCAGCAAAATTATCCAATAGTGATTTTTTCATAAATTTCTAAGATAATAGATTTTTTCTGTAAAAAGTAAAATTTTATATAAATATATTGTAAGTTTTATGATATCATAATAAAAAAGTGATAAAATATAAAATTTTATATATTTCACAAAAAAACTCATTAAAATAATTTATTTAAATTAATTAGATTAATTTTATAAGACTCTAAATAAATATCCAAAATAAAAGGGGCCTTTAAATATTTCTAAAACAATTATTTATTAACATGATTCACATCCATGTAATCAATGTAATTATTTTAATGAGTTTTCTTCCAAAACAAATAAAATATTAAGAACAATTCCTTTTTTGAAATTATCATGGTCAAAAATCATCAAATGGTAATGGTTTTGTATTTTTTTATTAACTATGTGTCAAATACCTATATTAAGAAATTAATAAAAAAATAAACCTATTTTTATATAAAAACCCAACCATTCTCCCATTTATATACACTTTGTAACATTTTATAATAAATACCCTCTCAATTTCTCTATCTATATTCTATCCAATGAGTTCTTAAGGTTCCAATAATCTCTTCAAAAGATTTAGGAAGAAACCTCACAATGAAATAAGTTCTCTCCTTTGACTATTAAATTCAAGAATTTTCATTATTACAGTATTTTTTATTTCCAAATAATTAATTTTAATGTGTTTATATACATCCATTAATTCCTAAATATTTAGATACTACATTCTTCCTCATTAGAACTTTCCATTAACATTTATGTACATCCATTATGGCATCAAATAATCCCTTAACATGACATGCCATATTTTTTAGAAAACCTTACCCTATCTTCAATCAAGGATATTCATCTACATATAAAGTTTCTTTATTGATTAAGGACATCCATTTATGAAATCCACATTCCCAGTTCATTGGTTAAAATGATAATAAAAAAATTATTCTATATGATCTATGTGGCACACATGCATTTAGACATATGAAAGGTGGTCCTTGAAAACTCTCTAATTAATTGGGTAAATGATTAATATCTATAGATAACATGTTAATGATGCCTTGGTGAGTAACCTTGGTAATATGTTTTATGAAACTGTGGTGATGAACATTATGATATGAATATGGTTATCTAACATTTATATTTTATCCACATTTCAATGTTATTCCTCATGCTCTTGTGTTTTCCTCATGTATTTATAATCATGTAATAGTGTGATTCCTCATGAATTATTCATGGTTACATACATCATATTTCCTTTTGTATCCTTGAATATGATTTATGCCCAACCATTCCTTTAATGTATGTCTCTAAAAAATATTATGTTATGAAGTAAATTGGGATAGGTTTAAAAGAGTCTTTAAATAGGATTAAATAAAATTTATGTATGTGTTTTCAAAATATATTTCATGTATTATGTTCTTAGATTCTATGAAAAAAACATCAAAATGTCTTTTATAGTTAATAATGTAAATTTTTTGTTAAGGAATTATGTTAATATCATGTGTTGAAAATGTCGTTTTTTATATAACATATCTCCTTATCATTAATAAATGTAGTAGTAAATTAGGTTGTAATCCCGCTAAATATTGAAGGTAAATTTTACATAACCCTCCAACCTATATACCACCCTAATATAGATATAATTTTCAAACTCAAAATAGGTAAATTATACTTATCAGTGACAAAATATGATATGTGATTAGTATCATGTCAGATTATCCATTCCATTGATCTAGTGAAAACTACTCAACTCAAATATGAATATATATGAAATAAATTTTTATTCACCAATTACTATGGAAAAATCCCAACAAAAATTTCTTTGATGGATTCACACCCATAAATTCATATAGATCAATAAATCCCAATATAGATACTCCATGGTTAGCACTAATATATTAACAAACTGAAAAGATATAAAACAATATAATGCTTATGTATCATAAAAAAATTAAATTCTAATGTATATTCCCCTAAAATAAAACTTCAAACCATAGATGGAATGAAATCATGATTAATAGGAGTATTTTTAAAGGTCAAAACTTTCCGGAATTGTTATTATGTTCTATTACTTATCTTTATTTAAATGAACTCCTTTTTTATTGTTGATTCCCTTATCCTTTAAAAAAATACCCCACTATGGCCTAAATGGACAATGAAACTCCAAATACCCCCAACTATAAAATTCTTATCTAGATCCTGAACCTAGTGTCCCTTTTGGTCCCCTACTTACAACTACCTACTAGGAACCCATACAGTATTTATATAGATTCGATATTTTCCCAAATAATCGTTACTCAATTGAGGGTCAAAGACAGTGAGTTCACACATGCCCAAGCCTATGACAGTGGTAGTAATTCATAGAATCACTACCCTATGGAGTAATATATGGAATGAAAATATATTTACCCTATAAATCACTTCCTTTTCAAGAACCATCATATTGACACTTCTTACTACATAAGTACCCGCTGTCGATTTCTATAACACAACAAGATTTTAAAATAATAACTTAATGCTCGATAGTGTATGTGAAATGAAAAATTGTGATTATATGAGAACGTAACAACCCAATTATTTTTTATATTTATTTAAATAAATTCAGTTTTTTGATTGCTTGCATAACACACAGCACTTGGTTTTAACGAACAATGATATACTGTAAACATTGTTATTTAAATAAGATCGTTATAACATGTCCATTAAATTGGTTGGTATATATATGATTAACTACTTTATAAGATTTATATAAGCTTAATACCCAAAATTAATATATTTATAAATTCTTGGGAATTAATCACCCAATTTTAATCAAATCCATTTTATTCATTGAAAATATGTATTCTTCAAAAAATGAATTTTACAAGTTTCTATGAGAAAATAATAAAATTATTTTTTTTTGAATTTTATAAAAGGTATTTTTTAAAATGGAATTTAGTTTTTAAATCAAAAATTTGAAATTAAATTAGGTTGAAATGTTGATATTTTTCATAAAAAACATTACTTTTTTAGTGAATATATAGTGAAAAAAAATTATGATTTTTATTAAATTATCATTTATTTTTATTAAATTAAGTCACAATATTATTTTAAGTTGATTTAAAATTAAAATATGTATTATTTAACTATATTAAATCTAATTAACTACATTTAAATCATCCATATACTATATTTTAGTATATGTTTTTAGACTTTGAGACATTTTTTCCTGAAAACTGTTTTAAAGGGAATAATGTTTATCCTTTTAATAAAATTAAAAATAACCCATAATGAGGAATTCTTTAAATTATATATATATATATATTAATTTAAATTAATTTCATTTTGATGAATTTTCATATAGTTAATATGAGATCATTTTTCCTTAAAAAAATTATTTCATGAAAAACTGTTTTTTCGACTCGTATGTGGGTTTAATTTTAAATTATATTATTCTACTTGTCTTAGTTGAATTTGGAAAAATTGATTCAATATTTTGAATCATAATAAATTATATTATATAATATGTTCAAATTAATTCTTGACCATAATTAATAGTGAAAAAATTAAAATTATTTAAAGCGGTTAAGGTAAAAACAAGTTTAACGGGGAGTTAAACAAAAAAGATAACATTTAAAAATAACTAAAAAATCATAATTCCTATTTTATGATAATATTTTGACCATATCCCTTATAATTTAAGAAAATATTCCATTTTTTATTCTTTTTTAATGAGAAAAATGTTGGTGTAATTCTTTCCATTCAAAAATTCCATGTGCATCATCTTCTCCACTTATTAAAAGCCACCCCCTATAATCTCTTATTAACACATGAAAAAACAATTATTTCAGCCAATACCTAACCGAATAAATTCTTTAATTCCCACCCCACATCCTAGATTCATCTTTTAATCATAAATCCATCCTATAAATGTTTTTGGTGTAAAAATAAAGAAATTTTATGAATAAGAGGTAACAACCTTAACCAATCGTTTTATTTTATTTCTTCCTTCACCTCATTCAAATATTATTAAAAAATTATTATATAATATAATAATTTTATAAAATATAATTAAATGGTTTTATGTTAACTTCAAGACCTACAAACCTATACTCCTCCCTCAAATGGGAAACAAAACTGTTGATCATGTTTATGGCGGACTACTACCTCATGAACGGATATAATTCATTTTCTATCACCTCTTATCACAGGTGGGTTAGTGGTGTATATAATTAAAACATATTATATTTATGATATATAATTATACTTATTGAATTATAATATCATATATACCTTCTTACTTTCCATTTCATACGAAACATGATAACGTAGCTTCTGTGTATGAAGGACTACCACCACACAAAGTGATGTGATTCATTTTCTAATTGAACTTTACATAAAAGTTTACAAGGATTAATTTGATATTTATATATTATATTCATTAATATTAACTATTATTTAAAATAAATATATAATACACTTTATTACTATGCCATCTATTAAATATATGATAATATCATTCTTGTGTGTGGAAAACTACTGTCTCACGAAGCAATGTGATTCATTTTTTATTACCGCATCACATGGATAGTATATGTAAGTTTATTAAAATAAATAATATTATATTTATTATATAATTAATATACATTAAATTTAATATAACACTTAACTTCTTTCCATCATGATCATTGAAAAATGGAAATTTTTTTCAAATGTATGTACTGTCTACTGTCTCTATGATTGTAATGTAGTTCATTTTTCATAACCATATTTCATGGTTGGATTTAAAAGAATAACTTATATATAAAAATGATAATTAATTTATTATAAATATTCAGTAAATTATTAAATACAAATATCTTTAACCTTATTAAACTTAGCAATGTGATTTTTGGACATATAATTCATTTATCAATAAACTGTATGACATGAAATTAATTGGTTATGTAATTGAATATGAAATGGTAAAAAAATAAAATAAAGAAAAAAACAAACTTAAAAAATTTTATTATAAAATGAAATAATTAACATAATTATATCATTTATGAAGATATGGAACACATGCAATGATTTGGGCTCGATATAATGGTTTTCATCTCAAAACATTCTTCTTTGAGATGCATGATATTTTACAAACTTAATTATTTTTATATAGTGTATATAATTTAAATTTACATATTATATAATGAATCCTTCATACTTCAAGTAATTTTATGTTAAAATACATTTACTTCATTCATGGGGGTAATTATTCAAATGTTACCAAATCAGAAAGGGTTTACACTTCAATTTAATTTTAATTGGGATTGTTTGTGATTGAATTTACATTTAATGGAATTATTGAATCATTGTATAATTAGAAAAAATATTTTATTCTTATATTTTTATTCTTGATCTTTTAAATAATTAGTATAATTTTACCACTCATTGGTACTTAATACGATTGATATTTTTTTAATAAAATCTGAATTCAGTTATTTATTATATTGAAAATACTTTTCATCCAAATCCATGTTTTGTAACAATATTTTTAAAAATGTTTTTAATACTCTTTAAATTATTTTTAATGATATATTTACCCATTTTTTATTTTTTATGAAACATTTTGAAGGAATCTTCTTATTATTTTCCAAATAAAGGACTATTTAATATTTTTTCAACAGTGTAAAGGGAATGTTTTTTTACTTATATTGAATGTGTAGAATTAACCACCTTCAAGACCACTCAATTATTGGAAGAATCATTTATATGTTTACATTGTTCTTTTTAAAGAATTTTTTTCTATATTCTTTTTGAAATTCAAATTTTTTTCAAAAGATATTTTCAAATTTGAAATGTTATTTTCATCAAGAAATTTTTAAATATTTTTAAAATTATTTATATTCATCAATTAAAAAAACCTAAAATGTTTTGTAATACTTCCAAATTATGTATATATGTCTCTTAAATATATATCTATTTCACTATATAATCATTTGATATGGTAATACACGCCTTATGATCACTTCTCAAATTCCTTCTTTATGAAATATATATTGATTATGATATGTGGTAAGATTATGAAACACATTTTATTTCCATAGGAAATTATTATGATTATTTATTATGATTAAATTATTTATGTGGCATACATATTCATGTACATGAAATTAATTTTACAGGTGGGATTGGATGTATATATCCTTCAAACACATTGGGTAATGTTTTATCCTCATGAGATGTCATGTTTGGGAGTACCAGGTGAACTAAATCCATTATGGAACTTTTTTCTCCATGATATGTTTTCTCAATAGTTAGTGTTGACTTATTTTTATTTCATGTTTTATGTTTCCTCCACATTTACTATGATTTTATTATCTTATGATACTATGTAATTTTTGTTAAGAATATATGTGATTTCTCATGTACCTTATTTTATATGATATTATGTTATACCATTGACTGACATGTTATGAATATTTATCATTTTATTTCGTTACTGGTATTTTTTAGCACATAAATTTAATTAATCAATTCCTCAAGTTATGATATATAGTTTTAAGAGTTGAAAATTATTTAAAAGATCATTATAGAGAATTAAATAAATAATTCTTATAACCATATCGCTTTAATTTATTAAGAATCTAGTCTTCCAAATACACTAGGCTTCATGATCATTTCATTATAATTCATGGATGTTTATGTAAATAATAATGTAATAATATGTATAAAATTATTGGGTTTTTATATTTGGTATTAGTGAAAATTTTAGTTAACCATTGGAAACTAAAATAAGAAAACCATACTGGTAATTATATGGATAAGTCTAATTATAAGTCTAAGGATAATTCTTTGGATAATACAAAGTATAGAGAAATATCCTAGAATCTTGGGGAAGTATAGATTATGTTGTTTATATGAAAATACATTCTTGAATGGATATTGTAAGTGTATTTGGTTCTATAACATGTGTACCTAGGGATAATAACTCCAAAAAAGGTGAATCGGTCTTTACTTGAGAGTTACCTAGTACATGCCAAAGAGGTTATTGTGCACCTGGTTTGACACTCTTGAGGGATATGTTTTGGAAATTCACCAACCCTTTTTGAACCATCATGAAGGAATTGAATAGTTGATAATCAATTATAACCTAGGTTAAAACTAAAGTGTCTTTTTTTTGATAATTTTAATGTTGATAATAAGTTTAAAGTCCTAAAAACCACTTTTGAGGTTTTAAGTTATGCAGGTCATAGATGATTAAGAATGTTTTGGGAGAATTTTATAGTAATATAACCATTGGGTTTATTATAGGTTTTAGTAAAAAAATGTTATTTATAGAAGAATGCCTTTATATTTTTTCACATAAGTTTAATGATATTGGTAACCTTTATATATTATTCCATATATAATGTTAAGGTAATAATATTCAATTAAGATTATTTTATTTTGCTAAAAAAATAATATGTACAAAAAACCACATTGGTTACAAAATGATCTAATGATTAATGTTATTTTGAGTATGTTCATCATATTTTTGGGAATGTTATAGGAATGATATTAATGGAGTTTTTCAAAAAAGAAAAAATATAAGTTGGGTGACAACCCATAACATATGGAAAGAACATGGGGATTAAACCCACAACCAAAGGGCGATAAGGGTGTAGTGCCTACCACTATCCTACATGATGTACTAGTTAGTATAACATTTTTTTAATTATATAATTCAGTGGATACATATTGAGTTCATTTTTGGAAACATTTTAAAAGATCAAATATTTTTTGAATTTCTTGGATTTAGAGGTGAATAATGATATTTTGGGAAATGTTTTATTTGGTAAATATATATAAATATAGCCTTTATGTTTAATATAATGTATTATTGAGGAATAATTCTATAATGATTTTTGATATGTAATTTCCAAGTTTATGAGATAACGTTTGAGTTTAAAACTTTCTTTCATGTTGAGGTTTTGAGGTAATTTTGGATATACATTTATTTAGTTAAAGAATGATAGATATTAAACCTTTGATTTAATTGATAAATTTTAGAGATTAATATATTCTTATTCATTTAGGGTGTTATATTACTTTGTGTTAAACATTTTGGTTTTAATAATGATAGTAGTAATAACTTATTAATCTTTTATGGATTGTATAATCTGTTAAACATTAATTTTAGTGATTCGTTCTGGAAAAATCCATCTCTAATTCTCATAATTTTGAGAAAATATGATATTGTGTTTAAAATTTATTAAAGGTTGAAATTGTACTAGTGAAGTATGTATATTTTATTATGTTCATAGTCTATATGGTAAATTAATTACTCAACACAATGAAAAGGATATTGAAACAAAAATACTATCTTATTACCTTCATATCTAAGGAATCAAAGATTATTTAACTAATCACATATTTATGGTTTGGAGTTACTTGAAATTTTATTGATCAGTCACTTCCTTATGATCAATTATTTCTATCACTCTTCATAATTATTTACACTTTTATTCAATGTTCATATCATAACATTCCATTAATGTTCTCTTATTTGGAAACCTAGTACATGTTATTCTAGATGACCTTCATACTTACTTTTCTATATAATCAGAAGGATTTTTTATTAAACCTTTTTTTGATATGTGTTTACAAAAAAATAATTTTATAATTTCAAAGCCTTGATTAATGTCATCAAGATTAAATTTAGAGTATATAATTTATTTAATGGGTATAAAATAATACCATGAAGTTTTAAAATAATAACATAATGTTAGATCAAATATATGAAATAAAACATCAATATTATATTATAATGAAACACCCTAATAATTTATGAAATTTTTTAAATAAATTAAATTTTTTAATATCTTATATAACACGGAACACCGAGTTTAACATGCCATGAAATATTATTAAAATTATTATTTAAATAATATTGTTATAATCATGCTCTTAAATTGGTGGGCATGAATTGGATTAAATAATATATAAAATTTATATAAATATAATATGAAATATAAATTTATTTATATATTCTTAGGAACTTATCATTCAGTTCTAATGAATCACATTTTAAACAATATAAATATGTTTTCTTCAAAAATTATTTTTACTAGTTTCTATGAGAAAATAATATAATTAAACTATTTTCAACTTTTATAAAATTTATTTTGTAAAAAGGAACTAATTTTTTTAAATTAACATATTAATATTAATTGAGCTTAAATTTTGAGATTTTTTTGGAAAATATTACTTTCTCGGTGAATGGTCAAAATATGGATTTTTATAAAATTGTCATTTATTTTTAAAACATTAAGTCCTATTATTAATTAAATTTGATTCCTAATTAATATAAGTTTTATTTATTTATATTAAATATAATTAATTACATTTAAATAATTTTTATACTATATTTTTGTATAAGTTTATTTTTAGGCTTTGAAACACTTTTTTTAAACTATTTTAATGTTCCTAAAGTTTCACCTTTTTAAATAATTAAAATTACCCCTAATGAGAAATTATTTGAATTATATATATATATATATATATATTATGTATAAATATTAATTTAAATCCATTTAATTATGATATATTTTTATTTAGTTAATAAGAGATCATCTTTTCCTAAAAAATGAAATTACTGAAAACTCGTTTTTTGAATCCTGTGGAAGTTTAATTATCTTGAATGACCCAAATTCCTTATTTTTTATTTTATTATGGACAATCCCCCTTTTATGGGTTGATGGGGAACCCGTACATAACCTTTAGGCCCAAGGCACAAGGCTCGACATGACTTGCAATACATGACTCGAAGGCCCAGAGGCATACCATGCCCAATACATGAACCATAGGCCCAACCCACTATAATTGCCCCTCCCTAGCTTTTACATCATTGATCGCCTAGATCCCTGACTTGCATTCTTGATTGGATATCATTTCCTTGTACAAAGTCGCACTGTTCCTGGTCCCGATGGCGATTTCCATACCCTCTCATTCTTCCAATCCGGTTAGCTCTACTTTTGGTGACTACTATTCTTATTGCTCTAATCTTCTTCTAGGGCCTTTTCCATGTAAATTGGGCTACTCCATGGTCTCAATGTCCCAAATTCCATGTGGCTCGAAGGCCTTTGATGGCCCAAAGGCCCATGAGACCCGTAGGCCCAAACTGGTGGCCCGAAGGCCCAAATTGGGTGAATAGTTTCGGCTACTATAGTATTGAACAATACCTACTGTAGTACTGCTATAGTAACTTGGAAATTTTCCTCCACCCGGTTTTGAACTTGGGTCTCTTGGATACCAAGCAGGAGCCATTACCACTCGGGTACGGGCTCGTTGGCGTGTGTAAGTTTAATTTTAAATTAAATTCTACCACTTATGTGAGTTTAATTTGTAAGAACTTATTACATATTTTGAATCAGAATAATTTTTAATATCAAATATGGTCAACTTAATTTTTTACCATAATGAATAGTGAAAATAATAAAAATTATTTACCATAGTTAAGGTAAAAATAAGTTTATTGAGGGGGTTAAATTAAAAATATAAGGTTTAAAAATAACAGAAAACTTATATAATTACTATTTTATGGTAATATGTTTAACTTTTATCTTCTAATTTTCTAAAACAGTTCTTTTTAGAGCCTCGTGTCATGATAAAAATGTGGCTGTAAATCTATCCTTTTAAAATTTATTTAGAGTCTCCTCTCTCCTGCTTATAAAAGGTCACCCTCTCTCCTATCCCCTTTACACTTACATAACCCATTATTTAATTCAAGACCTAATCACTTTTACTACCTCCATCCCATAATCCTATAGGAATTGGTTTGATTATAATTCCAACCTAGAATGGAAATGGTGTAAAACTAAAGGAGTTATTTAAAGAAGAGGTAAAGTATTTAATCGAGTGTTTTATTTTATTTTGTCTTCAACCAAAATAAAATACTATATAAACATAATGATATAATAAACTCATTATATTCAAAATACTTAGTGCTTTTATGTTAATGGAAATACCTAAAAACATCTTCTCCTCCCTCAAATGGTAAATGAAACTATTGATCGTGTGTATGGTGGACTACCACCTTGCGAACCGATGTAGTTTTCTTTTCATCATCAATTATCAAATATGCATATAAATATGTATATAATTATTATATATTATATATATGATTAATTATACTTACTGAATTATAATATCACATATATCTTCTTACTTTTCATTTCTTAATAAATACTATAACTTCGCTCCTGTGTACAGCGGACTTCCACCTTATAAAGCGATGTAATTAATTTTTTAATTACACTTTATATGGAAGGTAATAAGGATTAATATGGTACTTATATATGATATTTTTGAAATATTAATCATTATGGAAAATAATTATATCATATAAAATCTTAATTTACCATCTATTTAATAAATGATAACATTGTTTATGTATACGGTGGACTACCAACTCGCAAAGTGATGTGATTCATTTTTTATTACCACATCACATGGATGGTATATATAAATGTATTTAATAAAATAATATAATATTTATGGTATAATTATGATCTTGGAAATATAATATAACACTTTACTTCTTTCTATCATGATCATCAAAAAATGGAAATGTTTCTCATGCATATATACGACCTACCATCTCTCTGATTGTAACATAGTTCATCTTTCATAATAATATTTCATGGTTGGGTTTTAAATTATAATTTATGTATAAAAATTATAATTATTTCTTCAATATAATTTTTTTAATTGATTAAACAAAAATATATTTGACCTTAGTTTACTTACCAAACTGATTTTTGACATATGAGTTACTTGTCATTAAAATGTCTGACATGAAGTTAATATTAATTGGTTATGTAATTGAATATGACATGGTAGAATATAAAATAAAAGTAATAATAAACATTAAAAAGGTTCTAAAAATGTAAATAATTAATATAAGTTTTTTATTCAGGAATATAAGTAGCACACACAATGATTGGGGCTCGAGGTAAGGGTTTCTATCTCAAAACCTTCTTCTATGAGACACATGTTTTATTATACACCTAGTTTATTTTATATGGTCAATATAATTTCCATGTATATATTATATCATCAATACTTAATAATTCATTTTATTTGATGTTATAATTCACTTACTTCATTCGTGTGGGTTATGATTCAAAAGTTACCTATTCGTCAAGGGCTTATGCTTCAATCTCATTTTAATTAGGATTGTTTCTGCTTGAATTTCAATTTAATGAAATTATTTTATCATTTTGTAATAATACCAAATCTATTTTATTTTCCTATTTTTAATCATGAAAATTTAAATCATTAGTACAATTTTTTCACTATTTATTAATTAATATGATTAAGAAAATGTTTATAAGAAACACCAACTTCATTTCTCTCTTTGGTTCAAAATCATTTTCTACCATATCCATGATTTTAAAAAAATTAAAAAATGTTTTTAAAATTCATAAAATTATTTATTAAATACATTTTTTCCCATTTTTTGAGTTTTTATGAAATAGTTTTAAATTAATCTTATTTTCTTTTTCCAAATGATGAACTTCTTAAACTTTTCACAACAGTATAAAAGGAATGTTTCTTTTCTTATATAACATGTATAGAACTACCCATTATCATTACCAATAAATTCTTTAAATATTAATTTATAGATTTACATGATTGTTTTCAAAGGGAATGTTTTCTATGATATTTTATAAATTCTTATTTTCTTCAAAAGTGATTTTCAAAGTGGAAAATTTATTTTCCTCAAGAATGTTTTTTAATATTTTAAAAAGTATTCCTATTCATCAATGAAACCAGCTAGTAATGTTAGGTAATTATTCTAAATTTTTTATACAAATCTCTTACATATATACCTATTTCACTCTCTATTCCATTTATGGGGTAATATATTCCTTTTGATCAATTATAAAAAAATTATTTAAGAAATCAATTTTTATTATGATATGAGGTAAGATTATATAACCCATTTTATTTCCATGGGTAATTTTTATGTTTGTGACTTATGATTGAATTGTTTATGTGGCACACATATAAAGGTCCATGAAATGAATATGAATGGTAGGACTAGAAATATATGGTCCTATAATGAATTGGGTAATTGTTTTGTCTCATGAGACATCATGTATGAGATTATAGAGTGAACTGAATCCATTATTGGACTTTTTACACCATGTGATGTTGTCCCAACAATTATCCTTGACTTATTTTTCTGTAATGTTTTATGTTTCTATCACATTTCTTATGATTCCATTATCTTATTAAATCATGTTATTTATATTGTTTTTCCATGTGATTACTCATGTGTCTTCTCTTTTAGTATATCATGTTATACCTTTAACTCTGATGGTATGATTCCTTATAATTTTTATTTCATTACTGTGATATTTTAGCTCCCCCATTTAATTTATGTATTCCTTAGGTTATCCTATAAAATTATAGGATCTTAAAAGGGTTTAGGTGATCATTATGTAGATTTAAATAAATAACTTTTGTTTTGGTCTTAATTTGATATATTATAAACCTAGTCTTTTAAAGACACTATTCCTCATGATAATTGGTTTTAATTAATAGATATTTATTTGAAAAATCATGTAATAGTATTTTAAAAATAATTGGGCCGCTGTTGTTTCTCTATTAGAATCATTTTTTCCTTAGTATCTACCCTCATCCAAGTTACTATTTCTGAAGATTATCAGGTTCACAACCATTGAAAAAGATGGAAGGAGAAACATATTCACCTGTTCTTATATCACATATTTTAGAACATCATCAATGAATATCTATTTAGTTATTCTATCCTAATTAAACATTAGGGAAAATAATTATAGCTATATAAAGTGAGCATCTTACACCATCACTGCCATCCCTCTTCGAGTGAGAAGCATATACTCCTAGGTTATATCTTCCCTTAGAGACTCAAGGAATAAATTAATTAACAATTACTTTAAGAAATTATCCCATGAAAACCCAACATTATAAAGTGATCATAGTAGAATATTTCTCCAAATCATGGCTAGTACTTCTAACAAATACATCCTGAACTTCACCATACTCTATAGGGGTTCTCCAATGTTGTCAAAAATTTACTACACTGACTCTGGAAATAGATCCACTTCTTAGGGACAACCTTAAGTATAAACACAGGTGGGTGAAACATTTAAAACTCTCATGAATTATCTGATTTGGTAGATGAATCATGTAGAGTATCCCTCTCTATAGATAGATTAACCCATAGTTATCTCTTATAGATATTATCATATTTGATTAGACCTAATCCTACATGGATTTCAAACCCAACTATAAATGTGGAATACAAATCCTCACCCTCAAGTAAAAACATTATAGGTATATATGTTTTCATGTTTCTATAATGGGAAATACACACTTATAAACACATTTATATCATAGTTCAAAATATCATAATTATGGAATATAGTAATAGTTATAACATCCTAATGTCCTCCATGCTCAAATATCTAAGATTTTATAATATTTTTACCCTATTTATCCCCATACACCCAAAAAATGGATCCTTATCATATACACATATTTAATTTTTTATTTCAACTTCCCCTTTTCCATTTTACATTTAATAGGGATATAATATTTATGGCCCGGTTAACTGAAATTCCCTTCACAAGATATAACGGAAAACACTTTATATTTTGATTAACATATTATTTAATGAAAACCATTTTAAATAGGATATTTTACACTAAAAATATATAAAGGATCAATTAGATAAAATACTATTATTATTATATATATATAAATTACATATAATTTACTGTTGACACATAGAAAAACTGACACCTACCTCATTATCAAATAACCAAACATAGTAAATCATATTAATGACATGTTAATCCCACATGCCTAGAAATATATATGAACACACAAACTCATTCCACTATATATTAATAGATAATTTTAATAAATCATAAACCAAAATAAAAATAAATTACACTGGGTGAAGTAAGTCAACATTAAAAGAAAAAATTCAAATGATTGTCCAATATCTGATAACTTGTAATTACCTTATATGTGTATTAGATAATCCCAATAATTATAACTATATAAATATTCAACAACATCTTATATCTTGTTTAACTTTCAAAAATAGTAAAAAAGGACATCAAATCAATAATCTCATACTACTTTATAAAATATCTTCTTGAATCACTCCACAGTAATTAGAACAGAGAGTGATGTAACATTAGGTGTTCCTCCCCATATACTAGAGAACTTTGAAAACCAACAGTGATATAATAATAATTATTGGATGACTATTCCCCTAGGATCATGCAACCACAAATTGCAGTAGATGTGTTAACAAAAAAATATCCATATAAACTATCATAAGTTAAGATAATAACTTATTACGATAAAAATTAAAAAACCCACAATGTATATAAATTAATATCTTACATGTTACAAAAATAATATAGATATCATAAAGATCCCCATAGATTGATCTTATACATCAAGGTCCAAAATAATCAAAATAAAGACAATATAGAGAAACACAAAAATACCCACGAGCACCGACCTGGTCTCATCTCTTATAAGCAACCCCAACTCCAAGATAATTCATCGATCATAGTGATATTTTTCTTATCCTATCATGAAATCATGAAGTCTATTTAGGTTACCAAAATGGTCCAAAAGGGTTTTATGTGAAACTTAGTATCCAACCAGCAATGGTTTCCCAAAAAATAACTAATCTAAGAAATTGAATGATGATGTGAAATAATTAATAACTAAAATTAAATAAAATAAATCCTTTTTAATCCAAATATTCTAATGTGACACCCATGATTGAATATAAAAAATTCATCTAGCACTATATTTCTCAGAACATGATATGTTACATCTATAAACATTTTGTGGGAAGAGGGGTCCACTTGGAATTATCTCGTAAAATACGTGGGGAAAATAATAACCCATGTGTAATAATAAAAAATTAAACTTAGGTGGAAGACTGACTCACAAGGAATCATTTCATATTTCACTTAGGGATAAAAGGGTCCAAATAAAAGCATCTAATATTACATTACAAATTTATTTTATCTAATAAACTCATTTCACAACTTATCCCAACTATGCATAAATAATTTTTTTAAGTTTTAAGTTAAATTCACATTAGGAAATCACATCCAAACATCATCCACATGTTAGATATAGGTAATTACTAAGGGATAATTTTAGTATCATATCCCTTATGCTCAAAGGAATCCACTCACTGAATATCATGGGATAATCTAACCTTAAATGGTAGGAATTGAAGAATCTAATGAAAACCCTAAAATAGGGAACAAATTCACTCAACCATTATAAAAACACTGATGTTAAAAATAATATTATAAAGGAATAAAGATGAGATATTGACTAACTATATGTAATTATAAATAAAAAATAACGGATTAATCCATTTAGGAATGATAAGACCTCAATAAAAATATAAGTAAGTAGGAGAGGGAGGGATAAAATGAATTTTCTTGAGATTTTTGGAATACCATATTTTGTAAATTTTAATATTAGATTCCATTTACTAAATAATTTTTTTAAAAAACTTCTAAGGTAATTCATCAAAGTGTGAACACCATAGTCACATCACGATGACCCTTTAAGGCCTTTTCCAAGGTTTGGCTTACCCTAGATATGGTTTGTCACACCTATCCTGGGTATAATAAATTAATATCACACTCTATTATATCATGATGTCAAACTCCTCCTTTACAAACATGCCCTTACCCTTTAGAACATATCACGACCTGACCCATTTGGAGATAGTGTAACATGTAGTTTATAGAATTAATTGTAACCCCTGACCACAACTTCACGGGGTGGCCCTGATATTCCTAACATAGAACTTCCTTATATCAACAGCCATTATTGCATGATTCATAGATTACTAGAGTAATAATCATATACCCACGAAATTTTATAAAGGACAAACACAATATTAAATAGGAAAATATGAAAGGGTTACACCCCATACATGTTGGTTATGACTTTTTAAAATCTTGAAAATAAAAACTTAAGGATAATTTCACAACAAACATAAATTTTATGGTCATGATATTACTAATCTAAGAATTGTTTTAATAGACTTATTCAATATTTCATAAAGTAAAAATAAAGGGAAATCAAGGTGTAAGTGTCATAGTCATGGTGTGACTTCACATTAAATGGTGTGATACTCACATCCCACAAAATTTACCCTCACATTTGTGGGTTTCAAATTTAAATATCACATGTCAGGTCATTAATCCCTTGGGCAGGACATAAAATTTCCAAACATAGTAAAAAACCCTTGACCTAGTAACCTATCATGGCATGACCCCTACCTGTGATGGCATGATGACCCAAATGCAGAAAATTATAGTCAGTTGTGTACTTTCTAATCCCCAACTCTTGGGCCAACTCTTAGAAATAACTCATGGGACCCAAGCCAAAAAAAATAAAAATTGATAATTATGAAAATTATATAAAGCTTTTAAAAATTTTAAATAGGTTTTCAACTTAAATTATTCAATATTTTATAGGAATATCATATTTGTGTGCATCCTTAATTAGTAATATAGGTTAGACCCTCTAATTGACATGTCTTTGGTTGCTTTTTTATATACATATATATTCTAATTCATAGAAAAATATTAGTGTTATTCCCATAGAATATTAAATTATTATATATAGTTTTGAGGTGGTTTTATATCACTTATAGGATGATAAGAATAATAAAAATAATAAATAAAAAAATGTAATATTTAATGAGGGACTTAAATAAAATAATTACAATTATAGTGGGAATAAAGAATATGGGTGTGAAGATAATATTTATATTTATGTCCTGTATGAAAAAAATTACCAAAAGAGGGAATCAAATTCCCTATATACAATTGAGGAGATATATAGGGTTATAAGACCTATTTCTATGGATTCTTCCTACTTATATTTTTTTTATTTATTGATAATAGAGATCTATAATACATTAAATAAGAAATATAGTAAAATAAGTTAATCAATTTAGAGTTGGAGATGAGTTTTCAATTTACTTAATTCCAAGATTACATGATTTTGGAGTAAATATACATGTAATAATTAAATAAATCATTAAAAAATAATTTTATTTACTATATTTGATGTAGAATAATGTAAAGAGAATATATATAGTTAGGTTATTCATGAAAATATTTCAACAAAAGGATGGATTCAACTTCACTAATGTTTTCTCACCAATCGTGAAGAATAACACCATTAGGGTGGCTATCAACATTGATCTATTAGAGGATTATTATCTTTAGAAACATGATGTGAAGAAAAAAATTATAGTTATTTGGATAAAGGGACCTATATGGAGAACCTAAAGGGGTTTATTGAGTTAAGAATAAATATCTATAATTAAAACGTGAGAAAATTTTGAATGGTTTAAGTAAGGAACCTAATTAATTAAAAAATATTTTTGTAAAATTTATGAGTATATATAAATAAAAATGGCGTGGAATGGACTGATATTGTTATTTCAAAACAAATAGTGATGGATTTGTTTACTACTTTATATGGATGAAGTTCTTTTTTCATGATCATGCAAGAAATGGATTTATAAACATAAAGGGAATTTGATCGAGGAGTTCAATAAATCTTGGACAGGTTAACATGATTCTAGGGAAAATTTTTAGTGAAGATATTATATCTAAAAACATGACATTTTCATAAGATGGATACTGTGGAAAGGATAGGGGAAGGTATAGTATGATGGTTGAAAATATAGTTTTCACTCTACTTGGAAGTTTTTTTTATTTTTTTAAGAGAAAAATCAATGATGTAGGATTATAGTGATCACGTGAAAAAAAAATATACATCATATTTTATAATCATAATGTACACCATGGTTTATACCTAATCAGATTCTACTCATGTAGTGTGTTTCATGATTAAGTACCTATATGAATCCAAAAAACAACATTAAGATGTTTTTTAGTGAATAATAATGTATATTAATTGAATAATTAAAGTATATATGTAATTTAGAAAAAGAAATTATTAATTTTTATTTATGGATTCTAACATTTGAGGTGATATTGACATAATAAAGAGTACCATGAGCTATGTGTTTAATTCATGGGTGAATTTTATAATTTGATTACCCAATAATAATCTACCATAATAGAAGGTTATATTTTTACAATAGAATTTATGAAGGATATGGTTTATATGAATAACATCTTTGAGGATCTAATAAAAAAGAGATAAAAATGTTTCACACATTAATAGTAATATTTTAATACATATTATTATAATGAAAATATTATTTCATTCTAAAACAAAGAATATTCAGCTGAAGTGTATCTTTATTTGAGGTCTGATATAGGATTAGATAATAACATTATAGAAGATTAAATGAAATAAAATAATATATATATATATGTTGATGAAGTTGATGTTTATTTTGATTTTAAGGCATTATTGTACCTCTCTTAGTCTTCAATGAAGAACAAACCATGAGAAAAAGAATATGAAATTTATACTATAGGAGAAAAGAGAAATATGATAATTGTTGAATCAATCACTAAATAAGAAACTATTTGAAATAGAGAGTTTTTCTAGTTTGATAACTTTGGTATAATTATGGGAGTCCAATTCTAAACACCATTTTGACACATTTCTTAGTTTTATCACCACAGTGAGGCCACAAGGGTTTATAGGTGAAACACATCTCAATATTTGGAGTCCATATACTATAAACCCTGAACAGGATTTCTAATCACTTCAATAAATATGGAAACTATAGTAAAACTAACTATAATCATTGATGGGCATTTTTTTGTAATCATGGGAAATTATGAAAGTCTATGTACTATAGAAAATTTGGTACAACATAAACTCATTTTTCATTATGAAAATATTTAAATATATGGATTTATGTAATTTTCTTGGATTTTTAATTCCACTCTTTAACATATTGATATTATCACCTCTCTATATAAATAAGGGTTCTTCCTGAACTATATACATATTATTATTTTCTATTTTTTATTTTATTTCTTATTTTATTTAATTTTTCTATGTGAAAAAATTAATTATTAACCTAATAATTTCTTGAATCAAAAGGTTTAGATCATCAATAGTTGTAATACGATATACTATGAATCATAACTGAACTACTATAATACTATATTTAAATGAAAATATATAAATATTTATTTTTTAAAAATATCAAATATAAGACAATAAAAATTTCATGTATCAAACATATATGATGGTTTTATAAAAATTATGACATATTATTTGGTCAATAGAGTTTATATTTTTAAAAAAAATGTTTGATAGGTTTATTAAAAACTGACATATATTATAAAATATTAATTTTTTCTTAGAAACCCATTATATTAATATATTTAAAATATATAAAGGTTTTTAGGGGAAATAGAATATATGTATAATTGATGATATGTATATAAAATAAAAAACATATTTCATTATTATCTCATAACTCTAATGTAACCCTAAGAAAATGATCCCAATCAGGTTTTACTCTACCCCTATTAATGTCTTCCCTCCAGTGAAATCCTCTGTTACTGATATAATTCTCTTATTTATCTTGCATAATTTAGTATAGGAACTCAATACCCTAGGATTTCTACATATATGAGTCAACTCCTAAAACCCTAAGTAACTTACTCAGAAAAAGTCATGACTCCACCTCTATCGACAACATATATTTAGTGTTTTTCTACAAATATTTTATATTTTTTAGTCATTTCTATGATTTTGATATTTTCAACATATTATTTTATTATGATTACCAAAAATAAATAAAATTTTTTATTTTTTATTTGCCTGATTGATTACATAAAAAATGAGAAAATCAACTAGTATTAAAATATTTATTTTAATAATTAATCTTTCCATAATAACAAAATCATGCATGATTTTTTTTACTAATTTTTTATTCTAATTTACTACCATACATTATTTAGAAAAGTTTTTATATGACAAAAATGTGTTGAACAATTTTATTTTTTATCAAATTGGTTATTTTGATTAATTTTCTAATATTTTATGCCTTATTTAATTCTTATAAGATAATCTACTTTTTGTATCATTTTGATAACATTTGTGCTTGCTAATGTAGAAATATTATATGAATAAAAACAATAATAATAAAATAAAATAATAATAAGTAATTAATTATCATGATAAAACAAAACCATTGGAAAACAAAACCATTTGAAAATGGATAAACATTTTTTATCGTAGACATTTTTTAGATAATAATTTTCATAACAAAATAATTATTATTAACAATGATTTTCAATGGTTTATGATTTTATTATTTTTTCTATTAATAAAATTTATTTTGTCAAATTTATTTTCTTTTATCATTAATTTACATCATAATATTATTCAAGACAATTTAATCAAAACTATTATTTTGAATAAAGTAAAAATATTATTTAACTTACTATTTGAAAAAAGTAATATATTTAATATTTCCCATTTTTTTAATATTATAAATTATTTTATATATTATTTTTTATCAAAAATTAATAATCATGATTTTTCTAATGGATAAATTTTTTATAAATCATAATTAATAATTAAATTTTCAATATAGTTATTGATATGTTTTTTCCATCACCATCAAAATCTTGGAAATTTTTTTGAACCTCAATTAAAAAGATCAAGTGTTATTTTTTTGTAAATAATGAAGCAATATTTTATAACATTTTACATTAAATTTTCCTACTAAATAATCCCCCTTATATATTAGTAATAAGTAATTTATTCCATGTTAAATATTTTCTCTTTATTTTAGAAATAAATAAATATTGATAATGGAATGTGATTTTAATGGGATGGTTTTATTTTAAATTTTATTTAAAAATATATTCAATTTACTTTTTTATTTTTTTACATAAATGATGGATGAATGGATTATTCTGATTAGTATACTAATACTAGGAACAACCACAAAAACCACACAAGTTCAATTAATTTATACACCCTCAACACTATACAAACCCAACATGAGAAATTTCATAGCCCAAGTAGCCAAATACTAGTTTGAAAATCTCAATGTAGATTCACAGTACCCATATTCATACACCATTAAAATATTCCATTACACTCACATATCTCATCCACCCATATTTTTAATTTACACAAGACTCATTCCACTATAAAGATCTACCTATTGCAATATAAGAACCACATAAACCCAATTTAGCACCCCATTTATCATTGCATGTGCCACACTTCACCAACCTATCTGCATAATTTATTTAATATATTTATGACCACCTCTAATCTAGAGACCTGAAAATTAAAATATTAGAAGTTTGGGAAATTTTGAAACTAATTTTTTAAATGAAGCATAAAATAGTACTTTCATTATTCTTAGAATCGAATTATGATAACATCATTGGGTTTCGGACATGAACTTAACCCTTGGGTTGGAATTTTAGAAATGTTTTGAGGTGGTAAAAAATATAGAAAATTATGGGAGTTTCTGGTATAAATTTTATGAATTAATTTCTCGTATAATTTTATAAATAATTTATGTGGACTACTTTAAGTGTCGGTTATACACACCAGTCTTACATTAATTAATATAGGATATTTTATTTTAAATTTTATCATGATTAACATTTTTGTATAAAAACCTAATGATATGTTTGAATAGAAAAAATTGATGATATATAGATAAAAATAGATAAATATTAAATAAATGGAGTTATGTTTTGGAATTAAGGAAAATAAATAGATGGTTCGACATCATTCAAATTAATCTTTTACAACATGAGTACCATTAGATAATCTCTCTCTCTCTTCTAAATTATCTTGATCCTATATTGTGCCTAAATAATTAAAACTCTATGAGATAATTATCAGGGTGGATAAAATAATATATGAAAAAAGAACCAAGGTGGTCTAGTGGTTGGTGATGATCATAGATAGATTGAAGAATTATAGTTATTATGGAATTGAAGAAGGTGATGTTAAACATCCACTCCTTTTGGATTATCTTTGGAAAATACATTCTTTTGATATTTTAAAATGTTTATTAGTACATTATAAAATATATAGAACATGTCATGTAAAATAATGGTTTCTTAATTGGAAATTTTGGTTTCATTCTTGATAATGTTCTTAAATGATAATGGTGGGGAAAGAGATAGAATAATTGGTGATATTATGAATTTTAAGTTTATATATTTATTTAATATAGTTTATTAAACTATATAAATAGTGATATATTTTTGATATGTTGATGTGGTGAATTATTTAATGGTGAATTCCATTTTATATTATTATATGAATTATCTTCTAGGACCCTATTTTTAATTGTAAAAACCCTACTTTCATACATATAATTTTACAAAATCTTACCCATAAATTATATTAATAAAAAAATTAATTGAATTGGTTTATTTTTTTATGATTGTATAAAAAAAATATTTTTATTTAATAACTATTTTAAGACCATTATAACATACATGTTTACTTACAAAATTAGAATTTAAGTGTAAATATATTCTATTCATATTTTATTAATTCATTATAAAATATAAAAAAAGAAGGAAAAACCCATTCTAATGGATTAAAAATATTAAAATGGGAACATAAAAAAAAGAAATAACCTATCTAGAAATTCAAAATTCATATGGTCATTAACTTCCAAAAATACAATACTTGTAAATAACACTGCAAAATAAAAATAAAAAGTTCTAAAAATGATTAAATTTTTCTAAATTATGTAGAGAACTTTCAGAGAAAACTATTTTAATGGTGAATGAAATTAATAAGAGGTATTTATATAAAGTATAAATTAAATATTAACATTAGAATGGTAACCTGACTATTGAAATATTAACCCAGTCATTAGAATAGTAACATGACCATTAGAAGAGTAACATAAACATTGGAATAATGAAATGACTAGAAATTAATATTTAACATTTAATAAAATACATAAATATAAAAAATTATAATAACCTGACATAAACCCAAAATTTAAAACATTCAAATAATGTATAAGTGAATATTTTAATATGGTATGTTTTAAAAAAAATCTAAAACATATTAATTTCATATTAATTTTTAAACGTTATAATTACATATGTTTGAAAATAATTTGGATAAAATGAATTTTATTTTTGGAATCATCACATTTATTTTATCTAATAATGTTTTTATATTTTTAGGAAGATATGAATATTAGGATGAATACTAAAAAAATAATTTTTTTAAAAATGTATGTTTTATGAAATAATATTGATGTAGTTATGCCCAAATAAATTACAAAAATATTTTACTGAACTAATTTAATTTTTTTTATAAATGTAATAAATTAAAAAAAATCAAACCTAAAAAATTAAATTTCACAGTTTAAAGTGATAATTTATTCATTTAATACAATTTTGGATTCTATTATTTCTTTATTTTGTATAATTTATTAATAAAAATAATATTAGTGGTGAGATTGATTAGAAGTAATCAAAATTTTATTTTTAATTACATATTATTAATAGTCTTAATGAATACCACCGTTGAATTTCTTAGACTTGAAATAATGTTTTTCACTATTTTAACCCAAAATACCCCTCTCATTCATGTATAAATACCCCATCTCAGCCTCATGAAAAATAACAAAAAATATTCATTCCATAATAAAATATTTTCTCAAATCACTTCTCCTAAGCCACCTAAATGCGATAAAGATGTTTTGGTATCACCCTACTCCAATCCTTCAAGTCATTGGGCCTTATATAAGGAGAAAACATCATGGATGTGGTAACATTCCTTTCGCTTCCATTTAATTTTACTTTATCTATTATTATATTCTCAATTTTGGTTCTAAAACAATCCTAAAATATAGATTAATTTTTATATTATTATATAAATGATATTATTTCACTTAAACTCATACTTTTACTCATGTATAAAATCTCAAAGTATTAAAGAGGAATATCATTCTACCAATATCTAAATATAAATGTTAATAAAATTGTTATATTTAATAGAGGGTTTGAAATATTCAAGCATAACATAAAAAAATTTCATCAACACCATAATTTTTAAAGAAACAAGTCAACTGTGTATTTTAATCTTCTACATTTTTACATAACCATACATATTCCTTCTTCTATTCATATTTTTCAATTTATTTTCAATTTACATGTCGCTTAAAATTTAATACACTTTAATCTTTTTCTCACTCTTCATGAATGTATATATTTAAGAATAATCATTTCATGTACCTCAAATCATGATTATTATCATATTCTTACAATAAATCTAATTTATCTACCTCATAGATAAAAATATCAAAAATAATTATGACAGATTCACAGTTAGGTCTAAATTACTAAAAGGTTTAAGGGTAGGTGGGTAATTATTGTAAAAACAATAAAGATAAAAATGTAGGTAAATCACTATGTTATTTTTCATGATAATAAATAAAGGATATATGAAAAACTATCCATTTAAAAATTTACATCTCTTATTTTTTCAAAAAACTCAAATAAAGGTTCACAAAGCATTGAAGTATTATGAATGTTTCACCCTCTTTTATTTTTTTTATTTTTCAATTGTTTTTATTTTTGAATAATTTTGAATTTTATTTTGAAATATTAGTTTGGATTAATATCACATCTATCATGAAACCACAAATGATAAAAATCTTTGGTCAAGTAAAAAGTTATTTTTGACCAACCAAAACACAACCCATTTTTTATTTTGTTTTATTAAAAAATTGTATATGTTATTAATATGTTGTGAAATAAATTAAAATGAATTTAAACATAAATAACCACCCAAATATCCCATGAGAAATATTCCCACAATTATATATAAAAAATTTTCATCTCTTTCTCCAAGTCCCCATATATTCCATGATCAAACTAGTTTTTGAAAATTATGTAAAAAAATTATAATGGGGTATGAAAGGGTAAAGTTGTATTTTAATGAAGATATTCCCTAAAAAGGTTTTCAACGATTCTATGGGATAAATATGGATTCATGTATGGGTATGTCTTATTATAAGAGAAAATAAAAACTCTCATCAATAATTTTATGTCTGATTTGTATAATTATAACTTCAATAAGATGTAAGAAAAATTCCAGAATAATTCTTGTCCAATTTTCACTCAAGATATTCCCTAAATAATGGAAGGGAAAATTTAGGCTTAAAAAATTTTCAAAAATGAGGATACATTAGTTGGAAAAATTATTCCTATAAATTCACACTGAAAATAAAATTAATTAATAGAGATATCATATTTTCACTGCATGAAAAATTATCAAAAACAATTCATTTATGAAAATTAACCAATATCTTAAATTAGAATTCTTCAAATTAAAATCATCATGTTTATATTTACATTATATTTCCCAAATTTTTCTCCTTAAATTTAATGAAAAAATATATTTCAAAAATGACATAACAATTATCCTTAGCATTGTTTGACTTCATGATCTATGATCATGAAAAAATGTAAATTTTGGTGCATGTATTCACTATTAATGTACTTTTTATTATATTTTTTTAAAAGAAATTTTATGGTGTGATATAAAATAATAAATTAAAACTCATACTTCCCTATTTCATGGTGTGCTCAGCCTTGCGAATTAATTATTATTATTACTATTTTATTTTTCATCTTATGCCATCAATTTGGACCCAAAAAAATATCTCATTAGTGAATTATGAACAAAAGGAGGAATAGTTAATAATCTCTTCATTCTTGGTAATGTTCTTAATTTTCAATTATTGACTATGGTTTTGGAAATTCTACAAAGTTATCTTTTGGTTCTCTAGCAATCTTCGTTGCTTCATCTTCTTCTTCTTCTTATTCTTCTATATATTCAATACATATTATAGTGTGTTCTTCTTCTTTTTATTTATGTGGTATGATTATATCATGTAGAAATATCATTAAAAATGTAGTAGTCATCTCCCCGACCTCCTATTTTTTATTCCTCTAACTAGGCTCATAGATTTTCTAGGATATTCACAAAAAATAAACTAGTTGAGGTCCCTTATTCTTCATCTTATTTTTCCTCCATTGATATTACAGTGATTAGGGTGTCTTTTAAATAAATTAATTCACTATTTAAACTTAACTCAGCTTATTTGTCTATTCATTGATGCTATTTACATTCCTTTTTGAAATCGGGTTCTAGGTCGTGGGGTGATGCTTCTTCCTTTCTTGTGTATGTTTTGTGATTATTGAATTGATTTTACATCATTCTAAGTCCATCAACATGATTTTTTAAATCCTTCACAAGGAAGTTGATTCTATATTTTGGAGCCAATATACATTATAATCCCACCATCACAAAAAAAATAACCTAGTGTGTAAAAAATAAAAAAAATAAAAGAAAAATGTAAATTAAAATCAGGATTCAGAAATAGATTAGAAAGTCTTTGTCTAAAATATTAAATTAAAAATGATTTTGACACCTATCCTCAGTATTTACTCCAAAAGTTTTATTTATTTTTGGGAATCCTTAATTCCCATAGGGATAATAAATTTATATATTTATTAACATGAAACCACAATCCCTAAATCTTTAATTAAGCGGTATATTATTTTCAAGTCCTGAGTTCAGTCCCACAAAGATAGGTTTGGGAAATTAAATTAATTTAACAAAATACACCAAAAGTGTTTATTATTTTCAAAAAATAAATTTAAACATTAATTGAATCATGATGCTTTTTTAAAATTTGGGAGAATAAAATAAAAATAAATGAAAAAAGTATGAAATTTTTAGCTTGATATAATTAAAAAATTGTAATTTACTTGATTCATCCAAATTTTCATTGGAATTAGGTTTAAGTAATTATAAACTCCATGTTAATTACTATCTCTCTCTCAAGATCCATCCATTCTCTCAAATGTCATAATAATTTGGTAAAACAATTGAATAGGAAAGAAAAAACCATTTTTAAAAATAGAAATCGCTCAACCCAATGGTCATGGCAGAAACATAATTTTAGATTTTTTTTAATATTATTTCCTTATCATATGATCATAAAATGTTTATGCATAGAGAAATGAAAAAGAATAAATTTGGAAGAATCGATGAGAAGATAAAGAACTAGTTTAAATTAAAAATGAATAAACCATTTATTTATTATAATTCCACTTTGATTTACATTCTTGGAATAGAAATAAAATCACCGATTTTTTTCATCATAATGTGAAGAAAAAATAATAATAATAATTCTAAAAAAAGTATAGAATGCCCAGTTGAGGACTTTGTTATGTGAAACACCTCACCTCAGAACTCAAGTCTCTAATCCAATATCCTGAACCTCTTTCTAAATCACTATATTTAAATGTGTAGAGGCATCCCCTAGGAACATAAATGTCAAAAATTATTCCAATTAACCTATAAAAGTCAACCTAGGGGTTATTGAGAAAATTTAGACATGACCTAGTTAATAATTCTTGGAATTTAATATGGTTATTTAGCATGTATCATAATGTGTCAAAAGTTTTTGTTCCTTGAATCTTTTAGTTTTTTCACCAAACATCATTTCTATCTACTGATTCTTCTATCACAATTTTTAAGGAGTTTTATGTATTGAAAAGTTTATTAACAACTGGGATTTTTATTTTCCATCATTTTAAGCACAGTCTTGACTTGAATATTCAATTTCATACCTTTTAATTTCTCCTTGACCTATCATATGGCTACAATCATCATTTTAATCATGAATTACATCTCTATTCCATTTATTTTTCCCTTAACTATTTTTGATATGTATCATAACATAAAATAAATAAAAAATAAATATCGGGAAAGAATAAACAATTAAATTACACAAATTATAATTTAATATTAAAAATTGTAAGCATGAAATGCAGCTACTGTTATTCAATTTCGATGTTTTTTTTAATATATATATATATATAAATATAAATTATCTCTCCCCATATTTTGACACATTTTTTTAATAGATAGTCTAATCACCTTTAAGGGTGTTGTTAATTAATTATTTATCAATATTGAAATGAAAAAGGGAATAATTAAATCAAATAACTTGTCATGCTATTTTATATTCAATGATAAGTTAATAAACAATTTATAATTATTATAATTGATCAATATTAACTTATATTAATTTATTATATAATTTAATTAATGTTTTAATAAACAAAAATTGGTTTTATAAGAGGTGTAAACATGAAGAAACAAAATGATATGTAAAGTAAGGTGGTTGTTGTTTCGAGCTCTTCTCATTGAATAATGTTAAATATTTATAATGAAATCATTTCTATGTATTCAATAGTATATCACATAAAATACTCATAATGAATTTTTCTCTCATTAATTAGGATTTACATAGAAATACATAGTAATCTCAAATTTTCATGGTAAATTTAAATATTATGAATATTCATTAGGGGTCTGCAAAACACATTCATTTTCATTTGGGGTTATACACTCACCTATTTTCTCTTTTCACTATCATATTTCTAAATTTTAAATATATACATTCTAAATATATCTTATTTAATTTTCACTTTACCTATTATTGATATATGATTGTTTTTATTCCATGGGATTTATTCCTTGAAAAATATAATGATTTCTAGAAAGACTTCATTTCTAAAAACTTTCTTTGATTCAGATTACATAGTTTATCCTTCACATAAAGGCTTATACTTCTTTTTATTTATTTATCCTCCCTTAAAAAATAAAATAATATTTATACCATTATACTTTTGGAATCTATATGTTTATTAATCATTATATTCATTAAAATATAATTATGAAACCCATTATCTTCTCATTGGTTTATTTCAAATTTATGGTTGATATTTGTTTTTTTCTATTAGGCACACCTGATTCTAAAAAAAATATTACGATGTGATAGATGAGCTTGTAATTATAAATTCATATAATTTAATAGTCAAATCATTATATCTCATCAGATCAGTAAGTGTAAAAATAATATAGTAATCTTTGTTCATAATGTCATAAATTGGCATGATGAAGTTATCATTGTTCTTTATGATATAATATTTTATAAGTAATAATTAACATAATTATATGATGTTTCATTATTCTATATGTTCTATATTTTGATTATAATACCCTTTTCATTCAATGTACTATTTTTATTTCTCATGTTTCTCTTGTGATATAATGTTTCACTTAATGATATCAATGTACTCTATATTCAAAATCAATGTTTCTGTATTATTATTTATTAATATTCTATATTATGATCTCATGTCATACATAATGATCAATTGGTATATTAAACTGATTATTCTTATCTTTTTTCCATTTATTTCCTCTTAATGGGTATCCAACTCACTCATTCTTTAATGTATATCTCTAGGTGATCATATGTGATCAGGAGACTATGAAAGTCTATAATATTTCTAAGCATAGAGATATTATTAATTTTTATGTTATTATATAGGTGGATGTTATAATATATAACTAATTCTCAAAGATAGTGAACAATGGATTCCAAGAATGGTTGATGTAATAAATGTTCATGTCGTGTAAGTGAATTATGTATGTATTTCACCATATTGTAAGTCTGTCTCTAGGAGAATCTCATTTCGTATCAAATAAGAGTTTATTTATTTTTGAGAATTGTGATATTGAAAGATTTTTCTATAAATCCAAAATAACTAGTTTATGTATAACTTTTAAAAAAATATAAAATAAAAATTGTATCTCAATCTTTAATGAGTGATACAAAAAACATATGACATTAGGGGTAACTATTATTTTCATATAATAGAGGTGTAAAAATTAATTGTTTTTTTTTCATGAGATAAAAATTGTGAGGATGCAATTTATGTAAACAAGGTAGAAAGTAACAACCAATATTTTATATATAAGTTTGTTTAATTAATTTTCTCAATTAAATCATATTTGTAAAAATTGAATTGAGTTGTTTTAATTTTTTTCGATGATATCGAACAAAAAATATTTTTAAACAATGATTATTTTTTATTCCATGATTATATACATGTTTACTTACACAATTTGAATTGAAGTATAAATGTATCCCAAAAATAGATTCTACTAAACCTAAAATTAAATGATTTATAGTTTATTACTTCATTATAGAAAATTAAATAATATTTATAAATACATTCAATGGTATTAAAATAATTACATGGGAAAATAAAAATTAGATAAAAATATTACTTTAATTTGAAAATCCTTATGGTCGTGATTTCTTATAAATATCATAGACTCAAAAAAACACAAAAAAGAAAAGAAAATATTATAAATGTGATTGGAATTTTTCAAATGATATATAGAACCTTAAGAAAATTTTATTTAAATGATTAATGAAAGATGTAAGAGGTATCTATAGGATGTATAATGGAAATATTATGGTTTTAATAGTATATTATCCATTAGATTAGTTAATTGAATCTTAGAATTGTAAATTAAGAATTAGAAAAATAAGATGACCATTGAAATAGTAAAAAGTATAATAAGTAAAATTTACCAAGAATAAAATATGTAAATACACATATTAAAGTGAAATTAAATTTTTAGAATAGGTAACTCAAAAAATATATAGTTGTATAGTTTTAATAATGTGAATTTTAAATTATTTCATATAAACTATTATTTTAAAATTTATATATAAATATTACAATTATATAAGTTTTAAAATTATTTAGATGAAATTAATACCAATTTTGGAATATGTAACTAGAAATAATATAATAGGTTATGTCTTGGTTTTTTTGAGAAAAATGAAATTTTGGGTGAATAGTAAAAATATAAATTTTTTTCAATAAATGGAATATTTTATGAAATAATGTTGATGTAATAATGACATAATGAATTATAGAATGGTTTTATTGAAAAAAAAATATAGTTTAAGAAGATAAATAATCTATTTAAAATTAATAAAATTAGTTTCCAAACCAAAAAAGTAAATTTCAAAGTCTAAAGAGATAATTTACTCATTAAAAAATTATTTTTCATTAATTTCTTCATCTTATTTGAATAATTTATAGTGAATTAAAATCGCATTTATGAAAGAGTTTAAAAGTATTAAAATTATTTTTTATTTAAATATTATTCACAGTCTCAAATTAGACTACTCTTTCACATCTTCGTATAAAATACTATGCTATTGATTATTTTAAACCGAATTACCCATTCCCTCTAAGTATAAATACCTCCTCTTATGCACATGTAAAATCACTTCCAAAACTCATTCCATTTCTCAATGTTTTCTAAAATATTTAAATTTATGTCTCCTTGGATACATATAGATGTTAAAATCTAACAAAAATTTATTCTTTCAGGTCTTTAGGGCCTTAGAAATGTGTAAAACTTTAAGTATAAGGTAAAATTCATCCCTATTAATTCTAATTTCTCTTCTCCTATTCTTCTATTCACTTTTTTTTAATAAAATAAATTAAAATTGATTAAATAATAAATTCTCATTATATTAAGTATATTATTATATTGAAAAAAATTAATTTACAGTATATGTATATATACATTATCTGTATCCCACTTTTCACATGTCCTGTTAGTTTTTAGTTTAACCTCTTAAAATGGCATTGTAAAATATTTATATATAACTTTCTTCATTAATGGTTAATGCATCTTGTAAAAAATATATGTATATATATGTGTGTGTGTGTGTGTATTTATGTTTTTATTTTTATTCTATAGATAATTAAATAAATAGATAAATAAAAATGATCAAAATAGTATAATTAAAATGGAAAAGGTAATAATTAAAACAAACATGTCATCGCACAATTTAAAATTATTTAAAAGTAAATAAATAATTTAATAATGATTATAATTGTTCGATAATAATTTAACTTAATGAAATATTCATTTAGACCAATGTTTTAATAAGCATACATTTTATATATAGTAGGTGTAAAAATGTTGAAGGAAAATGGGATATAAGGTAAGTTGATTCTTGTTTGAAGTTATTTTAATTGAATCATGTTCCCACTTCTAAATCAAATTTTTTATGTATAAAATAAAATATTCTATGGAATCCTATTATAATAATTTCCATTTATTTATATAAATTATAATCTAAATCATTGATATCTCTAATTTCCATGACAAATTATTACAATACAATATTCATAAGGGTACTCTCGATATTAATCCATTTCTTTTATATTTATATACCATTTTATTCTCGATTATCTCTATGATTCTCATAATTTTCTATTAAATACCTTATAAATGTGACTTATTTCATTTTAAAATAGTATTTCAATGTTTTTATTCCTTTGTATGTATTCAAAACCAAACCAAAACATTTTTATAAAGACATCATTTTTTAAACCACACTTTAATTATTATATTCAAATCAAATATATAGGGAGTTAAAACCTCAATGACAATCAATTTTGTAGGGATTTTCATAGGTTACTATAATATTATTGTAACGTTGTTATAGTAGATAAGAAACTTTATATGTAGTGATTACTTTAGTAGGACCTATAATAGTGGTGGGACCACAAAAGGTGTAGTTACTATGGAAGTAATATTCACCGATGGGACTTGTGACAAAATAGGTCTTTGGGAAAAGAAAAAAGAAGGGATGTCCAAGCTCCAATACCTTTGGGTCGTCAAATTATTGGGTTATATAACACTGTAACTTTGTTTCATCAAATTGTATGGCCTTGTACCTCTAAGAATATAGGTCAAAGAAAGGGTTTCCTCTAGACATTCATGCCATTTACTATAATTAAATTGATCTAGTGGGTGCTTTCCATTCCTTGTGGGGAGGTATTAGGATTAAACAAATGGGGTGCCTATGTGTATATTCTTTGGTTTCATATAATTCCATATGCCAATAATATATATTATCACTTGAATGTTAAATACAATTCATTCCCTTCTTCTTATAGGAACCTCTAGGTTAATTAATTGATACATGATTTACAATATTATTATGAAACATTTTATTTTCTCATGGGTTTATTTTATTATTATGATGGATTAATAATTATCTATTATGTGTCACAAATGATTTTGAACATATTATAATTTGGTTGGTGGGATAAAAATTATATATCCTTACAATGGACTTGGGAAAACATTGTATTTCACAAGATTATTATTCATGAACATGATTTAGTTTGATTTGATAGAAATATTATTTGTGTACATGATGTAGTAAAAATTATCCATCAGGATATAATATATTTTTAGTGAGAATTTACATGTGTTTATGACACACCATTATAATTTATGTTCCATATTCTTAATATTATCACATTAATATTACATGATATTTTATTATTTATCTTTTTTCTATTATGATCCAATGTTTAACATAATGATCCTAGGGTATTCCATATTACAAGGCCATGTTTATTTGTTATGAATTATGCATATTATATTTCATGACACCATGTATAACTAATGATATTTTGGAATATTTCATTGATTATTATTTCCATGTATCCTTTTATTTTCCATAACTGGGATTTTATCTCACTGTACATATTTGATAATTAAATTATGAAGGTCTATAAATATCTACTATGTAGGATTTGATTAATTTTTCAGGGTATTATATAGGTTATTGTTATAATATCAACCTAATTCCCAAAGAACAAATATTAGGATTCTTGGTGTGGTTGATATAATAAATATTCATATTATGTTTATAAATTATTATTGTGTTTAATAATATCTTGAATTATAGGTCTAGGGGTTCTTATGTATATTGATAAAGAGTGTGTGATATATATAGAGAACACCTTAGGAGGTGGGAGGGAATGATTTATAACCTTTGGCATGAGCTATACCAGAAGAATATATTCCCTACATCTGTTATACATATGATGTATTTAAGGCTATATTGTATAATAAAATATAGGAATTTTGTTTTTTATGACATCCATGTTTGAAAGGTATATTTTTATCATTGGTAATATTATTATATAGGATATAATAATATCATTTTAAAGATTCATATGCTAGATAAAGTGTATAACATTACCATGTTGTAAATAAAGGATTTCAAATGAATCGTATTTCTTAATTTATATAATACCCTAGGATTGAGCATGATAGTGAAACATTTTTTGTTATCATTCATGAATCTTCCAAAGATATCATAAATGTCAAATATATAAAAATATGAAATATATAACAGAATAAAAGGTGCATTTATATGATAAATTCATGAAAAAAAACACATTACTCAAATGTTACATAATAAAAGTAAATTTATAAACACTTAATTTGTATCCTTGAGGGATATATAAGGAGTAAATATTAATTAAAATTGTGTGTTCATGTTATCCTAATATTTCTAATAATTGTATTAATTCACTCTCCTACTATGTCTTCTACTACCTGAGAAAATAACATACCATGGTTATGATGAGAATCTCGCTCAAGTGATGTATAATCAAAATAATTATGTGGATACACCATGGATGAAAGTGTTTGTTGGCTATACCTTAGTGGTTTAAATCATGAACTAGTCAAATATATTAGAAGAGGATTAGCAATAAAAGGTACTTGTTCTTCATTTAAAATGTGTGTGTGTGTGTGTTTTCGATTTTAATGATTATTATTATTGGGATGCCTTTTTTTCATTTAATAAGTGTTGTTTTTTCCTTAAAAACTCATTAATGGTATCAAATCTTTTCTATGCTTCTCAATTATCAAAATCTTTTTTAGAATGAAGATATTTGAAATCATATTTCATATCATAACCAATGATATATAAATCCCTTTAGAAATTTGAAATCATAATCAGTACCTTTTAATATAATATATAAATTCAGCTATGGTTAGCCTTATGACATAGGATGTCATGGTATACCATATGATCATTGTATAGGATATGTTATATCATAAGATACAAGCCTATGTAAAAAACATTGGTTTTTTTGTATCTTATCATATAATATTCATAGTGGTAGAATACTGTGTTGTTGAACTATTTCATGTGTTGAAAAAAGATTATTTTATCCTAACAACAACATTGATACAAATATTTGAATATGATATTCCAAGGGACTAAGAATTTTTCACAAACCATGGTTATCTACTATAAAATAAAAAAAATCATAGAGAATTTTATACCATATGATATAATTCATATCATAAAATATGAAACAATGAAGAAATTTATTTTTAAAATTTTCAATTATGAATTGAATTATAAAATTTATAGATTGTTTATAAATTTTTAAGATTGGTGATTTGGGATATTTATTTAATTTGTAAAATTTTTATGAATTCATTAATTTTAAAATGCTTATAATTAATTATTAATTTTTTTATAAAAATTTGAATATATAAATATCCATAAAATTAAATTTTAATATTATTTACCTTATGATTTTTATTTCATGAATTATAATTATGATAAAAATGTTTACATGTAAATTATAACGGTAGTTTAAAATGTATTTATAAATAAAAAATAAAATATTAAAAGACGTTATATTAAATATTATGAATTGTTCAAATTAAAATTCACATATTTGAGAAACCATTTAAACCATATAAAATCATATTATTGATAATTGATATGATTAATGTTTAATGAATATTAAATATGTTATATTTAGTTTATGTAAATTATTTATATGATACAATTTGAGTTTAAAATGTTTATATTTCATTTAATATCAAGTAGTAAATGTAAATTAAATATAAAAAGGAAACATGAGTTAGTTCATATTGGAAATTAATATAAAATGTTTAAATTTATTTATTAAATATTTATTCTAATTCATGGATAAATTATAAAGTGTTTTTAAACTTTTTAATTTATGAATTATTCATATATTTTTATCTCAGGCTTAAATATCTAACTTGTTCATTCAATAATTTTATTCCCTATTTTAATCAAGATGATAATTTTTTTATTATTAATAGATTTGTGATTTATTTTTAAGTATAATATTATAATAAAATGACCCTTCATAGAGTTTAATATATATTTAAATATTTTTTTGGACATCATCTTGTTGACTCTTTTTAAATGATTCGGGTGTTGGAATGATTGGAAGTGCCATCAGAAGAAAAGTGAGTTGAGATTGATGTTGAAATAAAATTGTATTGGGCCACTGGATAGCCAGTGATAGGACACTTTCTCACCTATGGGCTAACCAATAGCCCAGCCTCTAAGATAGAACCACTGACCAGTTAGTGATCCACCATCGGCCCATCAGAGAGACACAAGTTCACTAGTGGTGTCTAGTGGCTAGCCGATGGGATCCTAGTCATTTTATATTGAGGGAATCCATATTATTTTACTTTTAAGTCCTATTATTCCACCTTTTCTCTTCTCCTACAACCTTCACTCAAACCAGGTGATGGCAGGAGTTATTCTTTGGTGATTTTTGAGCTCACCCTCTCATTTATTGTGCATTGCAAGTGCCATTTCTTCAGTTTAATTCCATTTAGTGAGTCTAACCTTATTAATGTTCAATATATCACTCTTTATCTATATTTATTATGCCTATTATCAAAACCCCTAAATTAGTGATGTTGGGGTTTGATTTTATGGATTATGTTCATCAAGATCTATTTCGATGGTTATTTTGGTGTTTGAGATCTACTATATTTAACATAGGTGGCATTGATACAGACCCTTAAGTCTTTATGATTTTATATGTTTATATTATGTGTGGAAACATTGATACAATTCCATCATGGTATATATTAATCAATAATTGAATTTTATCCCTAATTTAAATGTGATATACCATTCAATTAGATCAAATTAGTCTATTTTTTGGGTATAGGTAGGGACCTGGGACACCTTATAAGGTGTACCTACCTTTTGAGATTAAATAGAAACGGAATTGGTGACTCTATGGTTTCCTTGAAATTGAATAATAACTAATAAGTGGAACCTATTTTTAGGAAGTGTTGTGAGAATTAATAAATTTATTAAATTATTTATTTATCAACACTTGAATAAAATATCCATTGATAAGACTATATTAAATGAGTTATTGAGTGAATTCTTTGTTAATGGAATTGATGGGATCTCAATTAATTTAATTCTGAACTCCTATTTAATGAATTTAATTTTTTTTGTTGATGAAAATAACATACATTGTTAGGTCACACCTTAGACCCTGTCTTTGAGTCTGTGATTTCATGTTTCACTAACTAGTTTATCTATTATGGTTCGGGGACACAATGGAATCTGTCCATGAGATTACTTGGATAAGAACCTTGGGATCATTGGTAGGGGATGTAAGAACCTATATAGTTTTTTCTTACATGGTTTTTATACCAAGATATGTAAGGATACCATTTGGGGATACCATGTATTTAGAGATCGGGTAATATATTTTGGGCTTCCATTAGATGTAATCCTTGGATTCATGAGGATTTATGTTTGGGATACCATTGATTTGGATCTCAGGTGATATCCATGTTGTTGTGGTCATGCAATGTGCTTTGAGGCATTTTGGTATTAGCCAGAGCAGTTTTGGGTTGACCTTGATTGTCATATTGGAACCGATGGGTTGATGGTTTATTTATTTTATTTATTATCATATTGTACTATATCATTGTCACGTCAGAATACACTTTTTACTCAGACTGGATATACTTTAGACACTATTGGTTGTATCCTACTATGTTCTACTCACAACCTTCTTAGGAAGTTGATGGTACTAGAACAAACATCAAGGTTTCATGCCATGATAGGGGAAAGGCCCTTATGATAAATCGGTGATCTGGTATGATAGTATTGTAGCATAGATAATGGTATTGGTTTGAGCCTAAAGACTTGTATTGGGTTTATTTAATTTTTTTATTATGTTGAGACTTCTTATTTATACAGTGTAGTATTCATATTTCATAAAATAGTTATTTGTTTTCAACTATTTTTTATCTTATTGTGTTTTCTGTTGTGATGGTATGTGATAGATGATATTGTTATGATTTACACTTTTATTTCTACTATAAAAAGAGGATATAGTCTCCCCATGATATCCTCTCAGACCCTTTCTACTATTTAGTAACCTATAGCATACATGGAGGAACTCCTAAGGACATGTAGTGGCCAAATTTGGTTACTTATGAGTGAAATGAATTCGGTATGTTTCAAAGTGGTATCAAATAATTTTTTTATTTTTCCTTTTAATTGGAAAATGTATAAAGAAGATTGGATGTTTTTAGGACATTGTACAGAACTCATGGTTGGGTATATCTAACCCACATATTGGAAATTCAAAGTTACTAAGAATATAAATATTGTTATTATTTTTACTTTTATAGTTGAATTACTTTCACCTTAAGTAATTCACATGATGTTAGAGATTCAATATTAATGTGGTTTCACTAATCAACCAGTAAGAAATACAGTCGTTTGTTAATGAATCATGATAGGATTTCAGGGGGTATTTTATGTTACCTTATTGATTTTTATTAATAATTGGTTGTACGGTACAGTATGACTACATAAAGAGTCAGCCACACCTTGTATTGTGTTTTCTATATAAATTGATTATGGCATATTACTTAGATGGTTAATGAGATGTATAAGTCTTAATAAATGATTTATTTCTATTTTTTATCATGTTACTTTAGTTTTATAAAATTTCAATGACAACTTGTAAAGTGTTTTCATGTATAACTTGTAAGTTGTATTTTTAATTAACTGATCCTTGGTTAAGAAAAAAATTAAATAAAAATTGTAAAATGGAAATTATAATTGGGGAATCTACAAGTTTTATGTTGACCCCATTTTTGGGATGGTTGTGGATAGTGTGAGATCCTATGATATAACCCATTATGATGTAATTGGTGGAATAATGTGAGGCAATACTTATTATGGCTTCCATAAGTGTATATTTCGGATTGTCTTGTTATTTAATCTAAGGCATTTATTTTTCATTATATACTAATGCCTCCACAAATACCTCTAATAGAGCATCATTATACTGGAAGTGGCCATTCCCATTTGGTTATTAGACCAGGGTTACTAGTGGTTCATGTAAATTTTGTAGATGGCCAGCCCCATGTGATCTTGTTTCGAGTTATGAAATCGATGAAGGGATAATTTGTATGTGATGCACCGATGATGTCTGTACATGCTATAGAGTTTTAGCTACATAAACAACTGATATTTTCTATTATAGGTGAACCCTAGGTGTTAAAATTATTAGTGGAATCTATGAACACAATATTTTTACACCTTAAGACTCCCCTAAAGAGGATAGTAATTATTACAATTTATATGAATATGGGATTGGTGAAGCATTGGTGGGAAATCATAGTCCAAGTGAAACACCATGTGGTAATGACTTGAAAAGAATTATAGAGTAGGTTCTTCAAATATTTATTTCTAGATACCTTAATGGAAAAAAGTTTAGGGAGTTCATACCCCTTGATCATGGAGATGTATTAGTGATAGATTAACCTACCCATTATACGAATTTAAAAGATTTCCCATTATGTTTGTAGGGGATAGGATAGAAAGAGTTATGTAGTTTAAGGGTGAAATTAGATATGAGATTAAGTATTAGGTGAATATATTTCATTTGAAAACCATCTCTGATGTGTGATAGTATTACTTTAGGATATACTAAACACTAAGTGTAGGGGTGAATTAGCATTGGGAAGCTTTTGACCAATTATAACTTTTATCCCTTTTACATCCTATACATGTTTGGATCTTGATTATATTATTCTCTTTTCCTTATCATATGGAAGTATATGAAAGAATCTAAATATGTAAAAAATAACAAGGTTCACTACTCAATAAGAGTAGCTAGTCCTTCATATTGTTTTGAAATAATCTAATACCACACAACTACTAGAAAATAGTCCTTTAATGTGGTTACAATAAGAAAAAAATAACCTTTCATTTGTGTCACACTATGTTCAATTGATAGTGCTAGTTTGAATATCATTATTTGTAATTTATACTTCCTTTAAATATATTTTTCACCATCTCATTAAGGTACTTTGAAAAAAAAGGTATCCCACCAAATGATACTTTTGTAGGATGTCATTATGCTTCTTTTTTATTTAACTGACTTGTTCACTTTATAATTTCATAGTAGTAGGAAAGAAACCTTGCATATTATATTCATAGTTGAAAACTGATATGGTATTTCTTCTTCTTCCACTTATTTTTTGTAGACGGATGTGCACATATCTCTTCTACTTTTTCTTCTTTTTATTCTTATTGTGAAAATATATATGCACATTTCTTTCTTCTCTTATTTTATTCTTCTATATTTATTATTAAGTGAAGAACAGAATTCAGTAGGTCTCTTTCATCTTCCTTATATTCATCTAATACCAAATGAAAATGAAAATCTATGTCCGATATCTAGTCGAACCTTTTTTCTTCTTGATTTTCTATTACCTTTCTATCTGGTTCTACTACTCCATTTGATAACATCAGGTCAATCAATTACAGATACATCTAATCCCTTCTTACATAAATATATCGAGAATCACAAACTTCACTTTTAACTCTTGAAATAATGAATTTTTATATTAATAATATCATGATAAGTATCCTTATAAAAAACATTTGATCAATATGTGAATTTCTCAATCTTTTTTGTTTTCACATTCTTCTTGAATTGTCAAATTGGTTTATTTGAAATCTCTCAATGCATAAAACAGGATTAATCTATTTTTTAAACCTTATCACATATATAAATTCATCTTGTTATTTAATGTTCTTTTATTAACTTACTTTTAACTACCTTTTTTAAAGAACTTGTATCTTAACAAATTTGGTTTTCTTAAAATTGGCCGGGTATATCAAACTCAAATTATTTCATGAACCTCATTTCAATGTGCATCCATGTCTTTCATGCTTACATTAATTTTCTCCATCCTTCACATAAACTAGATGGATCACATGAATTTTATTCATTAAAAATCACTACCTATTATCATAAGGATACAAGCATGCAATATAACACTTCCTTACACAATTCCTATGTATTTACAACAGACTCTTGGTTTCTTCTTCACAAAATACCTCCATAGAAGATTGCAAATATTCATGGAAATCAACTCACAATTTCTACATCCAACATAATGTGAGTAAATAAATCAAGAATTATCTCATGGGATTCAATTATTTTCATAATAGAGTGAAAAAAACTTCTTCACGCAATAGATGAGCATAGAACTCCCCTCTTCATGTAAATGAGTGGATCATGGATCTCTTCCCCACTTCGCATAAAAATAATGTTCTGATATAGTCTATTTTTCAAAAAATTGGGAGATATCAAATGAAACACAAGTGGTAACAAAAATATATCAACATTATAAATTCGATATATATATGTAAGGTTCCACCACCTTTCATCGCCTTAGAAGCCCGATAAATAAATTACACCAAGGTTTCAATAATCAATCTGCATCGATCATATTTTAATTCATAGAAAATTTTGTTGATACTTAAATATAATACACTAAAAATCATTGTGTATTCATGTTATTGTATTTTTCCTCATGTGTATAAGATTATTCTCACTTGATTTATCATTTTTAGATGCATAGAATTGTGACAGTATGAATAGAACATAATAACTCCCTTTGATTTTTTAAATAACATGATAATAAATATACTTTCATAAATAAAAGATGATTATTCCATGGATGGTTTCATCAGACATTGGTGTGATGAACCAGACTCGGATACCCTCCCAAAATAGTTCCCAACCCATGCCATCATGTACATAAAGGGCGTTACCAATCCCCAAAGGCTTATTAATAGAACCCATGCATCAAAAAACAACTAGAGGGAATTATTTCTCATAACCTAAAGCAAAAAAACACGGAATATATATATTAAGGAGAAAAATAGTGGAATATAAAAAATATGAAGTAACAAAAATAGGAAAGCAAAAACAACACAACTCAAATCAGTCAAAATATCCAAAAGAATAGTTCCAACATACAAGGACAAATAGAACAAAAAACTAACTAATCCATATAAAATCATGGGTAAATTCCCACCATCCATTCACCAGCTACCCAGACACAGCTAACAGGAAACATCCCCACCTCACTGTAGTGTCTTTCATTTCCCTACATCAAAAGGCATAAAATGGTCTATGCACCACAGAAGGGGTGCATAGGGTGTGAGCTGATAGGCTATGTATTATCCCACCCAAGTGATCCATAACAAGTCTCTATAAAATACTCTACACATATTAAACAATAAGTAAAACAAAGAATGATAATTAGTTTAATATTTTTTATATCCAAATCATTGAAAAATTTTAATTTTTCCTTTTTCAATATTTTCAAAAATAATCCAAGTAAAATAGTTCAAAAAATTACATATATATCAAATCAAAATAAAGAATACATAACATATCATATAAATCAATGGAAGTCAAAGAAAAAGTAGTAAAATCCAAAGCACAACTAACATGACTATAAGTATCACTAAAATTTAGACTATCTTGTACACTCATAACTAATATAGAAATTTGGGAAAAAATCCTCTAGAAATATGCATCAAATCTAGAGAGAATAGAAACATCCTAGAAATTGAACCTCCCAAAAATTTTATTAAGTCCCTAGAACAACAATCCTAGGGAGTAGAGTAACACCCTATGAGTGGACCCCCCCCCCCCATGAAAGGATTTGGCCTATTACTACGCCTAATACCAATGTTCATAAGGATTCCCATGTTATCTATTTTACAAATCATTTCATCAAAAACATGAATAGAAAACCATTTCATAAATCCATTTCAGAATTCATTGAAAATACAATGTCTTTTACAAAAATTAGGTAAAAAACATCTTTTATAAAAAAAACCCATTTTTCACATGTACAAATAAACCAATAAATCATTCCATTAAATTTTTATAAAAAATTTACAAAACTATATAAATGTAGTTCATACAATATAGGCTAGAGGCAGAACCACCTACCTCAAACCCATATCATACATGACCACAATAAGATCCACCAATAAAGAAGAACACAACGATGATAATGGGGGCCCTAGAATCAATCCTCAAAACACAAAGTCAATTCAATTTAGAAAAATGGTTGAAAAAGAGGATAGATCATAACATACCTCAAATAATGAACACACCACACCATTACCAACACAATGGTTAGCCTTTAAAGTAATATCCCATGATGGACTTAAAAGGAAACAAGAAGAATCACCATGACATATCAACATATCTACAAATGAAGTGAAATATGGATACCATGATCAATGTATAAGAAGAAATAGAAGAATTAATCACCTGGATAAACTTATAATGACTAAAACAATGATTAATTGTTGAAAAAAATGATTCTGAAGGATTATGGGTCTTTAAAATCACCCTAGAGAGCCTCTAGTTCTAGAGAAAAAGAGCTTGCAGACGAATGAAATAAGAGTCCCTCATACAAAACCCTAAAAATCACAACTCCTGAGAAAAAAATGGTATGTAAACCCTTTATATGTCATGTAATACATGAAGACCATATATTCCAAACAAAGTCATCACCTTATATTAAAAATCCAGATCTTACCATTTACGTTGTGTGTAATTTTTACATGATGTGTAATCCTTTCACACCCTATAAAATTTCATGGAATAATCCTGGAGACCATTTCATGGTGTGTAATCTCATTAAACATAGTTTAATCTCCCAATATACAAAAAAAACCTAGTTTTCAGCAGAAAAAACTAAACCACCTCGGACATTCTCAGAACTTAGGGAGAACCCTGTAAATTTATTAACACATATATGCCAAAAATACATTAATTAAAACAAACATATATCCCTTAAATTTATGTTATTTTAAACATAAAATTATCTCTATCCTTTTGAGTCCAAAAACAAACCTAATAAAAGAGGGAAATGATAAGATAGAAGAGAAATACCAAAAAGTGGGTAATAGGATGTTACAAAATCCCCACCATAAGAATTTTCATCCCTGAGAAGTCTTGTGGAAGAATGATGTTCCAAAAATAGGTGAGAACAATGTTCCCTCATCAATGATTCACACTACCAAGTCTCGTGAGAATTTGATCCATTATACCACAACACTTAGAATAATGGAATCGACTTCCTATGAAATAATTTTAACTGAGCATAATTGATATCTAATAGCTACTCTATGATAAAAATGTTGATCTCTAACTTGATATATTCCTAACTCAGAAGAATATAGGGATCATGATGGAATTTCTTTAGATACGATATGTGGAAAAAATCATTAATTCCTATCAACTGAATTAGAAAATCTAATTGATAAGAAACAATTTCAAGTCGCTCAGTGACCACAGAAAATCCAACATATCTCATAACTAACTTTCCCTATTTTCCAACCTGACAGTGACCTGATTGAAGAGAAACATTCAAGAAAACTTGGTCACCTACAAAAAACTAAAAATTATTATTATGTTGATCTACATAATATTTATATCAACTATCAACTATAACAAGACCAAGATGTATATCCTTAATCCTCACTAAGCTTCCTAAACCAAAAATAGTCCCACCAAAGTGGCTTCACCCACCTCCTCCCAATAAATAGGTGACCCGCATGGGTAACCATACAAAGCCTCAAAGGGAGACATTATGATCAATTACGGATAGGTTTTGTTATTAAAAAACTCGATTAGTCCCAGATGGCTATCCTAGGACTCACTAAAATCTAAAATGAGGGCACAAATAATATCCTACCTCATTTGAATAATATGTTATGTATGAACAGCTATCTATGGATGGTAAGATGTACTTAACATGACCTAATTCCCCATAACCTCTAAGAGACACCTCTAGAACCTCTAATTAAACCTAGTATCCCTTTTTTAAATCACAATAGAAGGAACTCAATGTAGTCTCACAATCTTATGAACATACAACTCACCCAGATCTTCAACGTTAGTGGTGTCCCAAATTTGAATGAAGTGAGCTTGATTTTTTAACTAATAAATCACTATCTAGATTGAATTACTCCCTATAGATGTCCATGTTAACACAACAAAAAAATCCATAGACACTTCATCTAATTCCATACTAGAACTGGAATAGGATGGGGTAAACTAGAAGGTTTTAGATGCTCTGCATTTATCTGTTGGAAGGTGTAATAGTGGGATGCAAAATCTGAAATGTCATTATTCATACCTAGACACTAGAATTTTTGTCTCATAACATAATACATCTTCGTAGAGACCAAATGAATGGCTTTTGAAGAATCATTATAATGAAAAAAAATTGTTCTCCTCATAGTTACTGGTATGTCAAACTAATCCCCAAAATAGAGAAGACCATATGATGAGATAGAAAAACCAAAAATAGTATCCATATCTTATAGGGTTTATATAATTCATTGTAACTTATCATCCTTATATTGAATCAATAGAATAGACTCTATAATAGATGATAATAACTGAATACTGTTCAGAACTATACCTGAAACATCATCCTAACTATCCAGATGAAACTGAGAAAAGATCCCTATAAGGTTCCACTCTTTCTTCGATTCCAAAATAGTTAGTGATGAAACTTTTCTAATGAGAGAATTTGAAACAACATTCCCATTTACCAAGGTTTGGGAAACATCAAATTCAAACATATGAAGGTATTCTACCACCTCTTTTTCTGAGATTAAAGTATTTCTGAGAAAATATATAGCTCAGACTCATGTGGTTAGAAAATACTATCAACCTCTCCCCAAAAGGGGAGTTCCTCCAATACTTAAGTTCATACATAACCACAGTGAGATTGAAATCATGAGTGGGGTACTTATTTTCATGTGTTCAAATACTAATAGAGCTATAAGACACCACATGATTATCTTTCATAATTACACAACCCAAACCAGCATTAAAAGCATTATAGAAAACCACATACCTCTTATTGGGCATAGGTAATATTATAATAGGAGTTGATGTCAGGTGTCTTTTCGTCTCACAAAAATAAGACTAAAACTTTTCATCCCATTTTAATTTAACCCCATTGATATTAAGACAAATAAAAGATGATTCCAACTTTGATAAATCCTTGATTTTCAGTCGGTAGTATCCAGAAAGACCAAGGAAGCTCTAAATCTCAAAGATATTTTGTGATTCTTACCAAGACAAAACAGCCATCACCTTCTCAGTATCAACTGATAATCCATGATCATAAATCAAATCCCCTAATAACTTCACTTCAGGGATACATGAAGTAAATTTTTAAATCTTTCCATATAAATGGTGACTCCAGTGGATTTCTAGAACCAAATTCAAATAGTGATCTTGCACATGACTAGATCTCGAATAAACCAAACTATCATCCATGAATAGTAAAAAAAGGTGTCGAGATACTCATGAAATATAAAATTTATCAATTCCATAAAAATAAAAAGAGTTTTAGTCTCACAAAACAACATAACATGTTATTCATAATGGAAATGCCTCTACTAAAATCCATCTTCAAAATATTAGACTCACGAACTCTGAACTGATGATAACAAAACTGAAGATCAGTCATCCAAAACCAATTTTCCCCTTTAAAAGATCACACAAAACATCTATACATGGAAAATAATACCTTTTCATGACTATTACCTAGTTCAAATTAGGATAGTCCACACACAATCAGAGTAAAACGTATACCTTATAAGAAAAGAGCATTGGGGATATCCAAGGTGAAGCACTAGGGAAAATAAAAACTTTCTTCACAAGATCATCCAACTGAATCTTGATTCCTTTCAGCTTTGTTGATTCCAAAAGATAAGAAGGTAATAAAATAGGCTACACACCTAGTACGAGGTTGATGGTAAACTCTACCTCCCTCTCTAATGGAATCCTAGATAAATCATATAGGAAAATGATCATAAATTTATAAAAAATAGTATGAATATCCAAAATTGAATATAATTCATCGGGATCAACTACTACAGGAGAAAAAATCATAATCTCTATGTGGTAAGGTCTTACATGACCAGACTTTGGATCCCACTCTCCCTGAAACACTCATAAACTCCTATCAGATATAAGAAATGAGACGTGGTGATGATAAAAATCAACCACAACCTAATAATCAATAACCCAATCCATCAGGATGATAATGTCAAATGAAAACAAATTGAGAATGAGAAGATCTCAAGCTAACTCCACATCAACTTTTGATAGTGAACAAGGACACTGATACCCATATTCTTTCCTATTTCAAATAGGATTCATTAAATCCATAAAAAGGACATGAGATCTATTGGAAGTTTAGGAATGTCCATAAAATGGATAGATATATGTGATTGGGAAGAACCAGTATCAAATAAAGTAATCACTATAGAAGATAAAATAAATATGGTCCCTCTAACTATCACCTGAACTTCTCTACCTCTTCCATAAACTCATATATTTCATTAAGGTTCTTCACTCTTGAGACCTATGGATATATCTCTATAGTCTTTAAATAATCTGACTACATTGTAGTATCCTTTTGAGCCAACGATCCCTATCTATATCGAAGCATAGACATGCCCTGACAGAAATGTTGTAAATGACCATAAATTCCACAACTATTACACATATTCATAGGTATTGGAAAATAATTTCATGTGTTTCGAATATTTCCACACTGATAAATAATCAGAGGCATACTACTATGTGTAATTGATAGTGAAAAGAAAGAAAACCACTGAGAACCACCTCCAACACTTTTGTAATGATCTTGTCACTTTATATTCTTTACCTGCACCCCCATGATGTTTCCACTTGGTGGAAGAGAAGAGGTCGCATAGCCAACATTTCCTACAATATTTATCTCTACCATCATTTCCTTATATACTATTTATATATAGGTTGATAGATTTATAAAAAAATTCTGATATGATATTCAATAGAAAAACCTGCATATATATATAAGCCTTCAGTTGATAATTATTTACTCCCTATGGAGTAAAATAAACCATATTATAAAACTTATTGGTGTACGGTGACACTGACCACTCTCTCTGCTACAAAGATAGAAACTCCAAATAATTCTTCACCATCAATGACCTTGGACAATGATTCTGGAATAATAGAGTCTTAAAACCCTTCCAATATAATCCCACATTTTTATCTACCAATACCATGGAATCCCTCTATCACTTGTTGGAACCCTCAAGTCTAAACCCTATACACTTAACCTTGATACTCTCAGGTGTATCAAGGAATACAAAGATCTGATCAATATTGTGTATCCATTCCTCTATATCTTGAAGTTCATTCGTACCATTAAAGGATGGTGGCTTCTCAAGAAATAACTCCCATGATTGATCCCTTTCTCCTCCGTCTCCTGGATATACCTCAAAAACTGCATTATGAACTTTTGGTAGATTCTTTTCAACATCACGAACTGTCTGCATGATTTCCTATATAATATTTTGATCTTTGGGAGGATTCCCTTGAGGATCATCCATTACACCCTCCTATGGAACCCAAGAATACATCTCGAAGGAATACAACTATATGATGAAACAGGAAAAAAAATTAGACAATAGAATAACCACGGTTCAAACAAGAAAATAGTAGGCAAAAACATAGGTTAATATCAAGAACTAAAAAAGGAGACACACAAACCAAAATCCCATGGTAACTTGAGCCTTTTCACAACAATAGAAATCCAGGAACTCATTGCAACCTACCACTCAAGTTCTAAAAATCATATCTCTAATATACCAAACATCCCAAGATAATAAATCTTGAGTATATACCACCTATAATACCAAACTATGATGAACTTGATTTGGATACCCTCTCGAACTGGCACCCGACCCAAGCTGTCAAGTACCCAAAGGGAATTCTTGATCCCCATAGGCTAGAGACTATCACCTGGGCATCAAAAAATAACCAGAGGGAATTATTTAACCAAACTAGAATAAATAACAACATGGAATATATATAATGGAGATAAATGGTGAAAGAGATAAACATATACCATAAATGAAGGATGATAGTTTAAATGATACAACTCAAAGAAATCAGAATGTCCCAAATTACATGTCAAACATCAAAGGAAAACTAGAACAAAAAATAGACTATTATATGTAATAGTGTGGGAAAACTCCCATCATCTCACCACCATCTATCGAGACACAGTTGAAAGAAAAGATGATCTTGAAGTAATATAGAAGATTGGTAATGACCACCTGAATCCTGGTGCTTTAAGAATTTCATAGTGGAAATTTAATTTTAACCTATTAAATAAATTGAATTATATGATTCAAATTTTGGTTATATTTTATCGGTTCAACTGGGATTATTGGAATCCCAATATCTTAAATGGTCTTGCTACCTATATTGGAATACCTTTGAATATTGATCATCGAACTACGAATAGATATATGGGGATGTATTACATAGTCTCTATTGAAGATGGTCTTGATATGAAACCTCCTAATACTTTCTATTTCATTTCTAATGGAATAAATATTGAGGTAGATATAGTGTTTTAATTTTTTCCCCCTATTTTTTGATTATTGTAGAATTTGTGGGAACAAAATTTAGAAGTGAATGAATATTCAAAAGTAGATGAAACCCATAGTTGAACAAGTTGACTGTAAATAGTTTAGTAAAATAAATAAAGTCTAGGTAATTTACATATATATAATTGATCCTTTAGGAAAAATAGAACCTAGAAAATGGATTAAAAATACAAAAAACCTCTGATGTGAATGAGATAAAAGGAAAAAAATATGCCTCTGCCATTTGTGAGGAAGAAAAAGATGAAATTTATTCTAGGTCTCTCATTATTTTTGAACCACCTAAAAAGAATTTAGATCTATCTATGATACAAAAAAGTGTGTATGATAATATTTCACTTGATATCTTCCATGATATTATCAATATTATTAATTTAATGTATTATTCATTATCATTAGCTAATTATGGTAATATTTATTCCTCTCTCATTAAAAATTTTGTAGAGTCCTCACATACCACTCTTCAAGAGACTTTGGTAGGGAAAGATCCTATCATTATCAATTGGGGTTCCTCTGGAGATGTTTCCTCTACCTATCTATGTATTCCAAAAAATCATTTGTCTGATCTGCCTTACCCCTTTGAGAGTGCTTTACCACAGAGTGACAAAATAAACAATTTCATTATAATCCCTCAACCTAACATATTAATAATATCCTCTATATGGAAGGATTATTTGAATACTAATAAATTACCAAAGGAATCATGTGTTCCTTGATTTAGTAATTTTAGTGAGGGCATTAAAAATTTAGCTATAAGGTTCACTCATGAGACAATTTCTATTATTCCTAGTGGGAATATCATTAAGTTTGGTTTAACATTATCCAATGATTCTGATAAATATTCTAAGATGGATATCTCATTAGAATTCTCAAGTCCAGTTGATCAAAATTAAAAAAATATTGATGACTCTATTAGAAAATCAGCATCACATCACACTAAATCTGATAAAACCTCTATTATAGACATCACATTGGACTACTCAAGTATAGTTGATCAAGTCCCAACAAAGGTTAATGGATCTTGTATGGATGTTAATTATTTGCATCTTGAAATTTAATAACCAATAACTCTTCACACTGATGATGAAAAACTCTCTAATTTGGACAACAAAAATGTTTTCTTATGTATAGATGGTCAAGTTTCATCAGAGGCTATTGATTATATTATAGATGGAAAAAATAACCAACAATTAGAAAATCAACTAGAAACAAAAAATTGGTGAAAATAAAAAATGGTTCTTTTCTCACATCCATGGTTTAAATGAAGATCTTGTTTTAGAACTTTTAAGGTATCTCCCATCCTAAGAGAATTAGGCACCTTAAATTTTTTAAAAGAAATCATAATCCAGACATTTTGGGCCTCTCTTAACCTAAAAGGACTTAATCAAATAATATTTCTTATTTTGATAAATTGGTTTATCAACTTATTTGAAAAAAAAATTCCAAAAATGACACTAAGAGACTCTGGGTCCTCATCTACCATAAACTAGTTGGGATTTATTCAATTATATAACATGTTTAGATGGTTACTTTTAATTACTATTATGATGGAATTCAAAAATTTTGATCAATAATTTATTCTTATAATGTTCATCATCAAATAAGTGGTCTATGTTTGAACATATTTGACATCACTAGAATTATAAATTGCCTATTGACTATCATGGGTGATTTTAAATTTATTCATAATCCTGATGAGAGACTTGGCATTTCTAATTCTTCCTCCAAAACTAGAGATTTAAAGGCATGAGTTGAAGATAGTTTTCTATATTAAATTCATCTTTTTTGAACTAAATATACTTGTTATAGAATAAACCTTCATTATTTTATTTTTATTAAGTTGGATAGAGCTTTTTTAATGATGCATCCCTTTAATTTTTGGTCCTCTATCACTTATTCCACTCATAAAAATTTTAACTCTGATCAACACCCTATTTTGGAAAAATTTACTTATAAAGTAGACATTCCACCCTTCACCTTCAAATTTAAAAATTCTTGGACTTCACAGCCTGGTTGTAGACCTCCTATCCAATAAAATTGGAATTCCTTTAACATCGAGGATGATGATCTTTATTGTGTTTTAAAGATCAAAATACTCAAGAAAAAGATGAAAACCTAGAGTAAAAATTTCTTTAGTTGCATTGAAAAAAATATTTATTATATTAATTCTTTAATCATTTACATTCAAGAGAAAGAAACTATGTATTATTTTTCTACTACCCATGAATAGGAAAATAAGGTCACACATGATATGAATGTTCTTCTTAATATTAAGAAACACGTGCAGAGGGAAGCCTTCAAAATCAAATGTTTAAAGGGTGGTGATAGAAACACTACGTTGATTAATTATCATCAAACTCTAATTAAAGTAAATATACATTTTTCTACCCTCAGTGAAAATGTAAACTTCTTTGAAAAGGGATAAGACTTGGCAGCACATATTTTCTCCTATTATATAAAGCTCTTTGATTACTCCAGCACCCTAATTGAAACCTTAGAACATATCATTCCTAATCTTTTCACCAAAGAGGATAATTATAATCTCTATTTTATTCCCATTTATTTTAAGATTTTAGAAAAAATATTTTGCCTCAGTTTTGTGATTTATCTTGGCACATATGGTTTCAAAAACTCCATCTTTCAAACTTATTGGTATATCATTCACAATGATGTTTGTATACTGGTTATTCACTTTTTTAGAAGTTTCTAGCTCACTCATGGTATGAATGATAAATTCCTTTACCTCATCCTTAAAGTTGACAATGAAATCTAAGATACATATCTTTAGGACTATTTCTCTTATCAATACCATTGATAAAATTATTGGTAAAATTCTTGCTAACAGATTGGTAAGAATTCCCAAAAAAAAGACTGTTTTTCTAATCAATTTAGTTTCATCAAAGGTGGTAATGTACACGATTATATTATTATGACCTATGAATGTGTTAATATTCTCAGAAAAAACTAGAGGAAGGAACATTTCTATTAAATTAGATTTCATTAGATACTTGGACACTATTGATTAGAGTTTCAGTTGTGATGTCTTAACTAGGTTTGTCTTCATTGAAACCTTTTTCAATTAGGTTAAAATCCTCCTAAGCTCATCCCATATCTTAGTGTAATAAATGTATCTCTTAAGGTATATTTATTATTCTCAAGAGGTTTCAAACAAGATGGAACACATTCAGAAACTATTTTCCCTATTTTTGAGGACTACTTCAGTAGGCTTCTTCTTGAATTAGATAAGGAGGATAGGGTTACTCCCATCAGAGCTGGTAGAGGTATTACTGCTCCCTCTCATTTTTTATATTCTAATGATATCCTTATTTTCATCCAAGGGGATAAAAGAAACATTAAAACTTAAAAAATTCTATTCTTTACTATGGAAATGTCTCAGGTCAGAAAATTGGAAAGAAAAAATATTTCTTCTACTTTGGTAAAAGAAAACCTATATCCAAAAGGATGAGAATCACTACGGAGATAGGGATTGGAGAAGGTAATCTTCTATTTATTTATCTTGGTGTACCTATGTTATAGGGAAAACCTTAAGCCTTCCACTTCTCTCATATTGTGAGTCTAATTATGATTCATCTCTCTTCATGGAAATGAATGATTCTTCCAATAGTAGGAAAAATTAGCCATGTTAAAGCCAAAATTATTTCCAAATTCATTCACTCTTTTATGGTTTACTTATAGCCATATGATCTCATAAAAAGTATCAATAATTCTATTAAAAATATTATTTAGGGTGGAATAATCCTCTAAAGTAAAATTACCATTATTCCTTAGAAATAATTCTTCCAATCAATTAATTGTAGAGGGGTAGTAATTATGAATCATAGTAATTTTAATCATGCTTTTCAGAATTGTTTTGTATGGAGACTCATCAATAAGAAATATGATTCTATTACTTTTATTAGAGAAATATTCCATGGTAAATTTAAGGATATGTATGTGAATATGTGTAATCCTCCACCTAGACTTCCTTGAAGAAATCATATTCCACAATAATGATTGACTCTTATTGGATTGTTGACACTAATTCCTCTATCAATTTCTAGATGGAAAACAAGACCAGTACTCTTATCATCAATAAAATTTTTTAACAATACATTTCTTTGGATTCCAATTTATCAATTAAAGGGAAATTGGATATTCCAATATAAATCATTCCTACAGAGATTAAAGAAACTATTTTAAATTACAATTTCACTAGTAGAGATGACATTATTATTTGGGAGAATTATACCAATGGAATTACATCCTCAATGTACTTATACCATATAGAGATACTTGGAAACATTAACAACTAGGCATAAATCCTCAACAAGGCATAGATTCAACTATCCATATTTACACTTTCCTAAAGAGTGTTTTGTTCTAAACTTACAACTAATGATTTCCCTAAAATTTTAGGTATTAATATTTAATCTAAATTTGTTCTTTGTAATCATCTTATAGTAGAAATTGATCATCTATTTCATAGTTGTGTTATGGCTTCTTCCATCTGGATTTATATTATATATTTATTTCAAGTTTGTCTTCTAGACTGTTTCTGGATTAGAGACCGCCTAGTTTCTTTTCTACAGGTACAATTATTGAAGAAAATGTAGAATCAGATGCATGTAGCTTTCTTGTAAGTTCTTTATATAATTTGGAGTAGTAGAAATTGCCTAATCCTTTATGTCATACCATTAAATCTTTACTCATATTTATCATGTATAATTAGAGCTGTAAAAGTGGTGAATTTCTTTAAAAATGGAAAATGTGATAACTCTTTACATGATTTTTGTATTATAGAATGTTTTAGAATTACAGGTAATTATAATCCTTCACATGGAACATCGGAAGTCTTATGGACAACTCTATTTATTGGTGGTATTAAAAGCAATACAAATGGATCTTCAAGAGGTAATCTAGGTCCCTACGACTATGGTTCTATTTTTAGATATCACATAGGTAGTACAAGAGGTTGTCTCTATGGCCCTTGTGGCATTTATACTTCCTTGGATGATCAAAATCTTGGGAGTATCAATGCAGTTTAAGCAGAATAACAACAAGGATGGTCCAATATATGACTGGAATGTGACTCTACCACAGTGGTGTAAGTAGTTTAAAATGAAAACATTTGTTTTTCCTGGAAACTTACTTTCAGATGGATTAGCTTCTTAGAATCTCTTTTTACCATGAATTACATTATTAAACATGCCTTTTGGGAAGAAATTTTTTCAGCTGATGACTTGGCTAACAAAGAGGTGATGGCCAGTGGATTGACCTGGTTCGATGATGTTCTTGAAGATATTTTTTCTTTTTAGCATGATGAATATTGTTAAATTCCACACTTAATACTTTTATAACATTATTATATTTTAATATAGGAGGCTTATCATTTTTGACAGGTCCTCATTTTACCAAAAAAAGTTGTTTAATAGTTTTTATATAAAAATCCTATAAAAATATTTAATTTTCCATTTTTTCACATTTTCCAAAATAATCTGAACAAAACAGTTCAAATTGTCACATATATAAAATTAGAATAAATCATGCATCACATATCATATCAATCCATAGAAGTAAAAGATAAAATAGTATAATAAAAAAATTGGTAACATCATGCCAATGATAACTATTGGTTAGGATAAATATGAAACCCATACCTACTATAGAAAATCACCCACATCAAGCCTCTAGACATGTGAATCGAATCCAAATAATACAGGAACACCCCAGAAAGTGATCCTATGAAAAATTATACCATGTCCCTAGAACAATGAGTCTATGGAGTAGAGGAATACCCTGTTTGTGAACCCACAAAAAATAGATGACACATATTATTACATCATCCACCTAAGTTCCCAAGGATTCTCATGTTCTCTATTTTCTAAACGATTTCAAATAAAACGTTCTTTCAAAACCATTTCAGAAATTCATTTCACAATAATTTGAAAATACCATTTATTTTACCAAAACAAGGGGAAAACCATGTTTTATTAAAAACCTGTTTTCTACTCACAAAAATCAACCAATAAATAATTCTATTTCATTTTTATAAACAATTAATAAAACTAGAGAATTGTAGTTCATCCAATATAGGCTAGATATGGAACCACCTACCTCAAAATCAGGTCGTGCATGCCCGTAATGAGATCAACCAACATGGAAGAACACAATGATGATAATGAAGGACCTAGAATCAATCCTCATAACTCAACATAGATTCAATTTAGAAAAATTATTGGTGATGATGATGGATTAAAACATACATTAAAGAACGCTCGTGCCACACCACATCCAACACAAGGGTTAGCCACCATAGAAATATCTCATGATTAAAGGAAATAAGAATAATCAATAGGGAAGTTCAATGGATCTATAAACGTAGTGAAATAGGGATGTTGTGATAAAAAACAAAGGATAAATAAGAGTATAACTCACCCATAGAAACACATTGTGAATGCAACAATGATCAATTGATAAAAAAATGACTTACAAGGATCAGTAGTCTCCAAAATTTTCCATGAGAGCCTCTATATTGGGTGAAAAATAGATTGCAAACAAATTAAATAAGAAACACTCATTTGAAACCCTAAAAAACACTACTCATAAGAATTACATGTCATGTAACCCCTTTACTTATTGTGCAATCCAATGAATCCCACATACGCCAAAAAATTAATCACCTCATATTAAAAAACTACATTTTACCATTTACACAGTATGTAATCCTTTCAAGCCCTGTAAAAGTACACAACATCTTCTTAGAAACAATTACACAGTGTGTAATCCCTTTATACAACATGTTATCTCCAAGAAGATAGAAAAAAGCCTAGTTTTTAGTAGAAAACTTCAAACCAAATTTGTAAATTATTCTAACTTAGGGATAATACAACAAATATGTTAATACATTTATACTCAAACTTCTATTAATTTAAAAAAACATACATTCCTATATTTTAGGTCATTTTCATCAAAACATTATCTCCATCTCTAGAATTCCTAAAACATAACCAATAAAAAAGGGGAATGACAAGAGAGAATAGAAATACCTAAAATTGTACAATGAGATATTATATCTAGTATGATATAATTTAATTATAAATTTCAATGGTGGATAAACCGTTATTTAGGAGGAAGGATATGACATGTTGAGCTGATCATATAGTCCAGATCCATGTGATTATATGATTCTCATTCTATCCACATATTTTTAAATTGAATAAAAATACATGTGTATTACTCATCCAACATTTAACTTCATAGTGGTTGAGTTCTTCCTTATAAACATTTACATATTGCTCACTGTCTGAGTCGGCAGTGGCGTTCAACACTATTAACACATCACACATGTCCCAGTTTGGTCAGTGCCACACCCTTATGTGGTCTACCTAGGAACCTTGATATCACCAATCACACACTATGCATGCCCCAACCTACCTATATAGATTCCAACCATGCCCCTCTATTACTCCTATAACACCACCATGTCTGGTTAATGGTTAAACCTACCCAACTAAGCAGTGTTTGTGGGATCCCCTTGGATAGATAGGTGGTTAGAAATATTTTTTAAATAAAGGATAACTAAAAGAATTATCCAATACAAAAATAAATTCCATTAAATATTCCTTATAAGTATCACCACCGTATTCCAAGACACTTAAAATCCTTAACTTGTCTACAAACCATCATGAAAAATAATATTTTGTATAGTATTCATTAATTCCTCTTCTTCTTTTCATGGTATTCATTAATTCCTATTTTCCTTTTGAAATATCAATTATAAATAGATTTTCATCATCAATTCATCTTTCTTCGTATCTTCTTTATTATTATAAACAAATTCTCATGTAAAATCACTTAGTGAAACATGTTCTATAAATTATGAATATTGAAACAATTTTCAAACATAACAAACCCAAAATCTTCAAAATAAAATCCTTATGATAATAATAACTGAGTCCTTTTTTCTTTATACTTTAATCCAAGCTATATTCACTTTGATATCATGATTGTATATCTTAGATACTTCACTTCTAGAACCTCCTTTCATTCTAACTTCATTAACTTATTATCATTAATGAAATATTTTAATTTCATTGACCACCATTGAAACCCAATAATTACCACTGAAAACAAATAAAATTCATACACAATGTGGGATATTCAATCTCCCCATTTGTATTTGTTTGAAATTACTTTAATGTTTTTTTCCAAATAAATATATTAATATGTGAAACTCTCCCCTTTAACCTTTACTTTATCAAACATTCATTTCAATTTCTTTCTACTTTATTTAAAATAAATATTATGTTCAAGTGATAATGGTATTAGTTTATACTTAAGAAATGTTTCATGCATTATTTAACTCCAACACTATGTGATCTAATCTTTGTGTAAAAAACAAGTGGATTTTATTTAGAAAACAAATTTTACCTTTATAAATTGATGTTGATACCACATGAAATGGGAAAAAAATAATTACCTTCATGGTTTGTTCACTTTTATTCCAAGAAGAAGATAAAAAAAGAGATAATAAACTTTTGTCAAATAATCAACTTGAAACTTCTATACTAACTTCAACAAGCATATCAAAACATTCAAGTGAAATAAGTAGGGGAAGTGACCTTAGATAACTTCCATACATCCACTATAATTATGTGTATTATTAAATCAATTAATATAAATCTCTTTTAAGTTTAATATTTTTGATAACCAAATAAGATAGATTAAAAAAACATAACTTTTCCAATGACATGATTTTCAACCAATTTCATGAACAATAAAATTTATATGGAACAATATTTTCTAGTAGCTTATTTATATTTATTCATTTATCTACTAATCAAGTGAAACACTACTCATTATCTTAATAATGGTTAATCTCTTCATGAATAAATTTAAATATGTTCCAATATGAATAATACAATAAATTATATTTTTAACTTATTATTTTCCAAATTTGACAACTTCCACAACTTCAACAAGAATGATCTTCTTAAATACTTATTATTTAGAATACCAAATATATAAAATAAAACCAAGATGGTATCTTATTTTGTCCTTATTTTCTAGGATATGATATAAAATTCTTAAACATTATCAAATATGGTACTCTATTATATTTGTATTTTAATACTAATTAATCAATAATTCAAGCATTGTGACTTCTTTAACAATTTTTTTATGAATTAATAGTACTCACTACTTCTTAGGTTCTCCCCATGATAACTTACTTTTCTATTAATTCCCTACATTATAAGCACAAATAAAATACAAAAATATTAATGGAATAAGGTGTATCTTTTCGTTATTCTTAATATGAACAGTAGGGTTGACATTTTTTTTCTCAACTATGTTTCTCCATTTCCTCCATTCTTCACTCTTTCACTTTTGAACTTAAATTATGATTGAGGTGGTGTGAATATAATAACTTATTCAATTTCATTATGTGTGAAACTTATTAATTTAAGATATTTTAAAACCCTTGTATCACCTGGAGAAACATTTATCTTCTTAAATATATATTCTTACGATATAATTATTACAGAACAATCTTTATGAGTGTGTCCAACCATGTTTCACTATAAAAATAAAACATCACCTTTATATGGAATCTTTTTTTCATTTGGAACTAATTTTTACTATTATTATTTAATTGTACTGAATATTTTTAAATATTATGGATATATAACTAACATATCATTAAGAACATTGGAATCATGCTTGGATTTTCCTTGTGGATGCTTCTGAGTGTTGTTCATCTTAGTAGTTCTTATGCATGAACTGCTTTTCTTCAACTTCTTGGATTTGGAATCCAATATCTTCTCACTTTTCTTTCTTGAAATATTCTAGGGAGAATTTTTGTTTACAACATTTTTCTTCTTAATTCCAAAGTATTATTCTTCTTTCTTAACCACCTTATATGGTATTATTTTCTTATCATCTTTTGATACATATTGAGATAAGCATGTAACTATCTTGTGACCACAACCATTTCATACATCACATATATTTTCAATATTTCTAAATATGTTTAAAGTATATAGATTTTTCTTAACCTATGGATGTTTCTACTTTATATATTACTTTCCCCTCCTAGTCATGGGATTCATTTTTTATTTTTCATTTAAATGAAATAACAACAAATCAAATACACAATATCTGAATCTGTTACAATACCAACATTGAACCAAAAAACCTTGATCTTGTTATTTTATCTATTGGTTGTTTTGGGTTTTCTTCATAACATTTTAGACTATTCATGGGGAACTAGCTTCTGTATTCTTTTTCCTATCCACCCTAGTTAGGGTGGTAGGATTCTCATCACCTTTCTATATCCATCTTGTACATATTTTCTTATCCAACCTAAACTATTCATGATAACATATTTAGAAAAACTATTACATGATGGTATGGATGGTACATATTTATTCATAGCTATTTAAGATATATTATTAAACAAATTCATGATATTATTATCACATGTTTTAGGTATTTTAACTTTACTATATTCTAGTGAACATTGTATATTAGAAACAACTGCCTCTTTTTTTGTGAATTCTCAATATATTTATTATAAATATTGTAAATTGAAATTACAATTATAAAAATTTTATATTAGGGTTGTTTTTATGATATTATATCATAATAATATTCCCTTCATAGTTATTATTCATTCTTTCAATCTCATCTTCATGCATCTTAACTTTTCTTTGCAATAAAGAGTCATGTTCCTAGATCTTCTTGAATTTTTCTTCCAATTTTAAATCTTTAACACAAACTATATTTTTAAACTTTTCTTAAAGTACATGGATCTTTTCTTTTAGATTAATTTTAACACCCTCTTTCTCATAAACTTCATTGATTCAATTGTATTTAAACACAGAGGAAATTATTTCTAAATATACTCTATTTTCTAAAAAATATCCAAATTTATTAGATATATTCATACAATCTAGAAGTTTTTCCTTTAAAGACTTATCCATTTTTTTACTTCTCATCAAGATGATTAATATCTTCCAACATACATTCAAATATCCCATAGATAATAGGTACTAATTATTTGGGATAACCATGAATCATATACTTTAATGCATCAATTGAAAAATCAATTGACATTTTATCACTCCCACTAGTTCTTCGATCATCTTTAGGATATTTTTGAAAATATATAACACATACCATTTGATCACTTGATTTAGAGATACTTTACATATTCCTGGTGGAAACTTGATCCACCTTATATTTACTTTCCAATATTGATATGTCTTCTTTGTGGGGAAGACATGGATATACTGATACATCCACTTCTTAAGGTAATATGGAATTATTCTTCAGGTTTTTTTCTTTTTATTTATCTTATTCATCATGGTCTTGGTACATATAGAATTACACTTAGATAAAACTAAATATTCACTAAAAATACACTTCATTGGTAACACAAGTAAGAACCCCAAATCATCAAAAGTGAATAACTATAACGTAGAGAATATAATAGAGGTGAACCTTACCTCTGATACTAATTGACAAGACCACTTCGGGATATACTCAACACTTATATGGGGTCAGTGAATCAGTTTTTGGAACTTTTTCAACAATTATAACTTTTTTCCATTTTAACTCTTAGACCTGTTCATATCTTGATTCTATTATTCTCTTTTCCTTATTGTATGAAAGTATATTAAAGTAGGTAAAGATGGCACATTATGTTTTTACAAGGTTCACTAATCAATATGAGTACATACTTCTTGGAATTATTTTGAAATAATTTAATTCCACCAAACCAATAGAAAATAATCTATTAATTTGGTTACAACAATTAGTGAATTACCTTTCACTTGTTTCTCACTATAGTCAATTTATAGTGTTTATTTTACTATATTGTATGGTTCTTTATACTAATGATGAAGATAGTTTTAACCTTCTTGTTAAGGTACTTTGTAACACCAAAATATCATTCCATCAGATGAGACTTCTATAGGATGTAATAGTGATGATTTTTTCTTCCACTAACTTCTTCACTATATAATTTCAAAAAAAAATGCAACTTACTTTATTCTATTAATATAATAAATTGATATTCTACTCTTTATTATTACTTTTTCCTATGAATGTAAATGTAAATAGATCTCTTCTTATCTTTCTCATTATTCTTATTCCTATAAAAATATATATTCATAGTTCTTTCTTCTCTTCTTATATACATCTCTCTTTATTATTCAATGAAGAATAGACTACATGATGTTTCCTTCTTCTTCACCCTATTAATATAATTCCAACTGATAATAAATTATTTTTCTATTATCTAGTCAAACCTCACTTATTATTGATCATTTTGTACATATCGGTCTTGTGTTACTGCTCCATTTCATAACTTCTTCTTAGTCTAGTACCTATAAGTATGATCCATTATTACTTAAATATCTATAGAATCTTTAATTTCCTTTTTTATTGTTGAAATCATAAATTTTTATATTATAATATTCATGATATATATCCTTATAAAAAACATTGGCCAAATATGAGAATTTATCTCACTTATTGTAGTCAATTATTTCTTATTGTATTTGAAACTTTATTTATTAAAAATCACTCCATGTATAATGAATGATGAATTTGTTATGAATAAACCTTAGCAACTTTATAAATTCTTCTTATTATTTCATGTGATTTTATTAACTTCTTCTTTTCTTCCATTTTGGGAGATCTTCTATCTTCTCATATTCATTCTTCTTAAAATGGTTTGGGTATATCAGAATAAATTTGTTTCATGAAACTCGTATACATGTACATACTCCTATTTTATGAATGTGATCATTTTATCCCTCCTTCACATAAACTAAATGGATCACGTGATTGGTCTTCATTAAAAATCATTGTCTCTTCACAAGAGGATATAGGCATGCATTATAACGCTTCATTACACACTACCTTTGAATTCATGAAAGTTTCACGGTTTTTTCTTCCCAATATAACTTTATATAGGCATGTAGTGATTCATAGAACTAAAATGATGATTTCTAAATGAAAAATAGTGGGAGTAAATAACCCAAGAAATGTTTTACTGAATTCGATTCCTTTCATAATTGAGTGCACAGTTCTCCTCACATAATAAATGAGTGTGTAACTCCCCTCTTCATATAGAAGAGTTGATTTTGGATCTATTTACCTATTAACATAAAAAATAATGCTCACGGGTAGTCCTTTTTTCATAAAATTGGGAACTCTTGGATAAAACATGAGTAGAATAAACAATGTATCATTTTTAGAACTTTGATATTTATAGGTGAGGTTCCACTTCCTTGCACTATCTTAAGATCCTGATAAATCAACTAAATAAAGGTTTATGAGAATTAATAAATGTCATACATATCTCAATTCAATAAAACATTTAGTGTTACTCAAATAACCTATGCTAAAAAACATAGAGCATTCATGATACAAGATTCTTCATCACATTTAAGCAATGATGCTTACATGCTTCATAACTTTTAATTTCTTGAACTCATACATGTAGAAATAGAACATAGTAAATCCCAAATATTATTAAAATAGCATGGATATAAAAAAATTATCATGCATGAAAGATAAATATTTAACTAATGGTTTCATAATGATCAAGGTTGTGTCACTTCATCAGTTTAGCCATAAGAGAGGGTTGAAACATTTATCATCGAGTACTAGTATTCCATCATCAAATGATGCATGACGATAAAAAATAAACCCTTTATCGGGAGGTAGAAGATGACACAATGGGATGATTAGATGGTCTAGATCCACTCAATCAAATGAATCTCATTCTATATGAATATTTTTAAATGAATAAACAATATGTTTTCATTACTTATCTCACATTTAACTTTTAAGAGGATGTGCATATACTTATAAACATTTTTTTTAAACTAATCAGTTGAGATGATAGTTGGTTTTAGCACCCCACAACATATTACACATGTCCCATCACGTTTCATGCCACACCCTTGTAAGGTACACCCAGGAACCCTATTCCTATTATGCACACACTAGGTGAACAAAAGCCCACCATTCCATATGCCCACTATTCATCCTTCATCACTCCTCTACCACCACCAAGGATGGTTTAGGGTTTACCCTACCCACCTAATAAGTTTTTATGGGTCCCCTTGTCTATCTAGGTGGTCCTATAATGGAATAATGATTGTATTCCAACTCTATGAGTCTTCTATGATTGATATTTTTGTGAATGTGTTTCCTAAAAATCTTTTCATTCATCCTTTAGTTAAACTTGATGTTATTTTAGGAATTAATTTCCTTTATTTACTTGAATTCCACATCAATTTCCAAGGAATAGAATTTATGTTTGATGTTCCAAACCAAACTATGATCATTTATAGGTGTGATGAAAAAAATGAACCTATGATGGGAATTACATGCATAATATGATTCTTGATTCCTATTAAAATAAGGAGTTTATCTCATATGGTGGGGGAGAAACTCAAAATTAAATATATTCATATTTTTTCTAATTTAATTAATGTATTTATATAAGAGTTTCCCAGACTTCCACCATATAATGAACTTGAGTTTTCAATAGAACTCATATGGAGTGATACACCTATTTCCAAGACTATATATAGAATGTCCATTATTGAATTGCAAGAATTAATGAAGAAAACCCATAAGAATAATGATAAGGGATTCATTCATCTATTTTTGTCACCTTGGGGAGAACCTATACATTTTTTAAAAATAAATACAGATAAATGTGACTCTATATTGATTATTAAGAACTTAACATGATCACTATCAAGAATAAGTATAATTTTCTTATTATTGATGAATTTTTTTTCTACTTCCCAAAGATCAATAAATTTCTACAATTGATATTTATTTTATATGTCCTTAATTGGGGATCAAGAAGGAGGATATATGAAGGATATAATTATATACATGTTATGGATACAATAAATTTATAGTAATTTCATTTGCTCTTAATAATTACCCCTCTATCTTCATGGATTTAATGAATAGAGTCTTTAGAAAATACCTTTATCAGTTTTTCATAATATTTTTAAAATTAATTACTATATATTGAAAGAGAAAGGAAGATTATAAAGAAAAATTAAGGATTGTGTTGAATACCCTGAGGAAGTAGAATCTTTATACAAAATTTTCCAAGTGTGAATTTTTGTTTTTGGAAATTTTCATTCTTGGGTTATATAATCTCATTTGAGGGTATATCAGTTTACCCTTCACAAACTAAATTTATTGATCATTATCCCTGATCAAAAACTCTGATTTATATGTGTAGTTTTCTTAGGTTATATAGATATTATTTTGGATTTATGGGGAATTTTTAACTTCTATAAAATCTACTCAAAAAGAAAACATGTAAGCGATCTAATTTTCTTTAAACAGATGATTGTAAAGAATTTTTTAAGGATCTAAAGATAATTCTAGTTAGTGAACCTATTTTTACACTACCCTAAAGTATATATGGGTTTTTAATCTATAATGATGCATCAAAAAATATTGGGATGTTTCTTCATGAAGGATGATATGTTTATATTTTATAACTCATGTTAATTGTAGGTTCATGAGAAAAATTACCCAACTCATGAATTGGATTTCATTGTGTTAATTTTCTCATTTAAGTTAAAGAGGAATTATTCCTATGGATAAAGGTGTGACATATATACAGATCACAAAATTTTAATTTATATTTTCCCTCAAAAATAGATAAACATGTGCTAAAGAAGATGGTTGGATCTAATTAAAGATTATGAATGATCAATATATTAGTACCCTATGAAATTGAATAAGGTGGTAGATTCATTGTGTCAAAGGGATAATGCTAGAATATTTATAATGAGGATCAAAAAATATCCAATATTTATATAATTATAAAGGATGGATCTTGAAATCTTAAAGGAATGGGTGAAATATAATCTTTCTTATATGAGTGTGCATTCATCTATCCAAGCGAAGATTAAGGAGGTGAAGAGGGAATATGTAGAGATAAAAAGAATGGGAGAAATGTTCCTGAGTTCATCCTTGATTTTGATGGAACAATAATGTTCAAGAACCTTGAATGTTTCCATTCGGTACCATGTTTTAAAGAGTTTTTAGATGAATCTTATAGTTATTTATTCTCTGTTCATCCTTTAAGTATAAAGATTTATATATATTTGAATGATAATTTTTAGTGTGATGGAATGAAGAGAGATATTGTAAAGTACGTTTCTAGGTCCTTGGTATGTCATCATGTTGAGGCTAAGAGACAAAAATCTAAATGGATATTACATCCATTACCCATACCATAATGAAAATGTGAAATCATCACCACATATTTTGTCATCAGACTCCCAATAACATCTAAAGGACATAATGTGATATAGGATTTACTAAATATATTTAAAAATTCAGAACACTTTATTGCCATTTGTGAGGATTTATCTCTTGATAAACTTACTATATTATACATTAAATAAGTTTTAAGATTTCATGGTGTAATATTATTAATCTTTTTATCATTAATCAAGGATTACCTTGAAGTTTTGTAGAATTATTTAGCAGGCAGTGGATATGAAGTTTTGTTTCATCACTGCATATCATACTAAGATAGATATTCATTCCCATTGGACCATTAAAACTCTAGAATACCTATTGATAGGTTTATCTATGGATTTCAAAGGTTTTTTGGGTCATCATCTTCCTTTGGTGGAATTTTATTAAAATTGTATCTCTCACACCAGTATTTAGATGACTAATTATGAATCCCTCTGTGTTTGGAAGTGAATAAATCCAATTTGTTTGAATAAAGTTGGTGATTGAAATATATTGGGACCTAATCTAGATATAGAAATAGTATAGAATGTTAGATATATTCAGTAGCACATAATAGCATCTCAGAGTAGATAAATAAGTTATGCTGATAGTCATCGAAAAGATATAGAGTTTGAAGTTGGTGATAAGATATTCTTATGAATATATACAAGGAAGAAGGTGATAATATTTAAAAATAAGGGACATATAATCCCTATGTATATAATTTCATTTGAAATTATTGATCATATTGGGATGGTATCTTATTTATTGTCTCTCCTACTGAATCTCTATAAAGATCAATATGTATTCCTTGTATCTCACTTAAGGAAGTACATACTCAATCCTTAACATGTAATGAATCTAGAGGTCATACAACTGTAGAAATATATTTAATGTGAGGAGTAACTGGTGGAAATTTTATAATAGAGAGATAAAGTGATACAAAACTATACCACTCACCTGGTCAAGGTTTTGTGGTGAAACCACCAATTTAAGGAAGCTGTATGAGAATCTGAGCATATGATACAGTAGATTTATCCTTAATTGTATGTATAAAAGTAATATAATATTGAGGTTGAAATGATTTTAAGGGTTTAAAATTTAACACCTTGAAATTTTAAGAAATATTTATTTTCAAATAAGTTTAATTTCTTCGATAGTATACGTTACACACAACAACGAGTTTAGACAAACCGTAATATACTACTAAAATATTATTATCACCTATATGTTATATTGTAAGGTATTAATATTAATAAATAAATTTTGAAAATGTATCATTGACACATTTTTAAAATTAATTAATTACTTACAAATTAATTATAAATTAAAATAAAAATCATTTGAAAGTAAAGGAGTTGTTTTTTTTTTGAAAAAAACAATTTTTTTGTGTGTAATGTATTTTATCCTAATAAATTAAATTGATATATTTTGATGAATTATTGTAGTGAAATTTATATATTATATATTTAATAATTATTTTTAATATTCATCTAATAGTTTTTATTATGCATTGGATAATATTAAATCTAGTTTTATGATTAAAATGTATTTTTCTAAAAAGTGGTTTTCATATCATTTTGTGTACTTAAATTAAAATTATTTCATTCCATTTATATGTACTGAATTTGGTAAAACGTATTACATTTTCATAAAAATTCTCATTGTATGATTATAATTTTAACCTTATTACTTAGGCTCTAAATTTATTATTTTAATGAAAATTTTTCCTTGAAAATGAACTATATAATATTTAAAAGAAAGAATGTTACAGAATGTCACTCTATTTGTTTTTAACATCTCTTATGTGTCTACATGGGGAGAAAATAAAGTTATAAATTAATATATGTGTATATTTTGAGTTTAATTAAATTTTTTCAAGATAAAATTTTTTTTAGTTTTTAGTGATTATATAATGACCTTAATTACTTATGCAACACCAATGAAGTATTTATCCATTTAATAAAAAACATAATAAATGATTTTAAAAAAATTAAAAGTGATATTATTTGAATGAATTAATATGTCCCATGAATTTTATAGATCTATATGAGATATTAGGGATGTTTTAAATCACTATATTCGAATTCCCCTTATATCTTGATATATTTAATGTTAAATTAAATGAATAGTATTAGAAATTAATTTAATGATATTTTATATTAAATAATATTTTATTAATTGATATAAAGTTTATAAAAATATTATATTCCTATAAATGAATGGAATATGGTTTTAAACGTTAACCATGGTTCATTTATGGGTTTTTTTATTTTATAGTAATATTATTAACCCTTAAAGTATACAAAACTACAATATTATAATAATTTTCAAAAGGTTTAATAAAGGATTAAATCTAAAATATAAGGGTGAAAATGTGACAAAAATAGTCCAAATTTTACTGGATGAGAGGATTTAAATTCAAAATCATCTTATCTTTAAATATTATCAATTTTTATCTATTTGGATTGCAATGTTAATTTATATTAATTTATAATGAGTACTCGTCCCATCAATTATAAAAGGGTGCCCCTTATTTCTCTTCTTCACACCACCTTGTGTCTTTTATTTCCAAAAAATCTAACCATTTATATTATACACTTATATAACACCCCAAGAATTCATAGTGTGTTACTTCTTCAAAATAATTCAATAACTTGCACTACACGCAACACCGAGTTCAAGTGCACCATGACTTACCAAACAAGTCATTCAAAAGAGGTTATGAATAGTATTAACTAAATTTTAAACATTATATAATCCTTATAATTTTATAATCTATATTATGAGTTTCTTAGACATAATGTAATAACAAATTCATTTTTTTCATACAAAATAAGTTTTTTTCAAAAAATGCACTTTTACCAACATTTAATAGTGAACCCTTTTTTTAAATCCAATATTTTAAACTTTTATATATTAAATTTGAATAAATAAATTTATTCTTTATAATGAAGACATCAAAAATTTACAAGGTAACATCCCAAGCTTCCATGGTACGCTTCTCTTTGAATAATATAGTAGCGTGTGTTGTACGCAACTTCGAGTTCTAACACACACTACAACCAATCAAACTAGTCGTTATGAATATTAATACCTACTTTTTGAAATATTAAAAAATTTATCTCTCAAAATGGACTTAATTTTTGGATTTGGAATATCTAATTTATCCTAGGGTAAATTTTTGAAACTTTTTGAATAACATTTATATTTTGATGAATAGTGAAAATTGCTAAATTTTAATTAAAAACAACTTTTTTAATTGAAATAATTAACAGTGATAAATTATGAATTTGAGTGGTTTTAAAGTATATTTAGAATATATTTTTACCATTTAATACATTTTTGTTCATTGGAAATAATTTGACAATTAAATAGGACATGAACAAGTGTCAATCTTTTGATAGTTATTATCTCTTAAAAACACGCTTTTTGTTTTAACAACGGGAATTAATTTTAAATTAATTTCTGTCACTTCTGTGTTTTGAATTTGGAAAAATGGATTCCATATTTGGAATCAGGATATCCAAATTTTTTAAATATATAACTTTTATATTTATACATTTTGAATAATTACATCGGTAAATATTTTATTTACCAGGGTTAAAAGATAAATTCGGTAAATAACGGTAAAAAAATAATATTATAATTAAAATAAATTACACTAAAACGTATATTAACCTTATTGGTTGATACATGTACGACCGTGGGAATCTTTGGGTCGATTTTGGGACCCCATGGCGCCACTTGTAAGTGATAATGATACTTTATATTAATTAAGTTAAAATAAACACAAAAATGACATAAGCATATATCTTTTAAAAACAATTTTTACATAGGGTTATATATGTTGGATTTTAGACTATAAATATTCATTATAAAGATAAACTGATTTCCTACATAATGGTATTTTATTTATAATTTTTAGACATTTAATAATTAATATTATTTATGACACAATAATGATGTAGTATTTTCCTTATTAATGATAGAATCAAATAATTGGTATTATAAATGTTAAAATTAATATAATTTGAGAGTTTTGATGACATACATAAATTTTATTGCTTAATATGACATTATAGTATTTCTTAAATGAATTTTGTTCGAATTAATAAGGTTGTTAAGACTTTATCAAAAATCAATTATTGAATAGTGTCAAAATTCACATAAAAGAGTTTTTAAAACAAATATTGTATTATTAATTGATATTAAATTCATAAAAAACTAAGGTTCGGCCATTAGACTTATGTCATGATAGTTGTATAATTAATGGACCACTTTGGTATAACTTGGATGTATATAGTAAGTTTATTAACTATATAATATAAAAATACAAAGTGACATGGTAAATGTTAAACTAATTAACTAAGAGTTAAAACTAAAATATAAGGTTAATATAGGGACCCAAACCTGTCTAAAACATATTGGTAGAGTGTTTTTCGACCTATAACCACATTAACATTTAAATAATTTACTTTTGAGCCATTAGAAACTGAATATTAATTAATTATAAAATAATATTTCTATCTTTTCCAAAGGTGCCTCTCACCCCTCTTATAAAATGGCACTCCACCTTATCACTAATTCACACCATAAATGCCATTTGTCTCGGCCTACCCCTGCCCAAATATCCTCCCAACTTCCCTCACTTCATCCTAGAGGCCTTAGTTTGATCATAATGCCAACTTAAGGATCTCTTTTGATCAAATCAAAAGGAAGAACCCGAAGAAGAGGTAATGTTTTCACCACCCTCTTTCAAGTTCCTTTTTTCTTCAACTTCTTCCATATTTTTTATTCTAAAATAATAAATCCAGTATCTACTATATACTGTGATATTATTATAAATATGGTACAACCATATTCAGTATTTTATCCATCCTTTGAATGACATGTCACCATACGTGTGTACGTACGGCTTACCGTCTCCACGTCATGGTGTAATTGTTATTCAATATATTATTATTTGGATGGGTATAATAATGATGTGTAATTCATGTAAATAATAAATATAACATGATAATTATTCTGTATATATGATATACCATCCAATTATATATTATTTTAATATCAAAAGAATGACATTGTCGCTCATTCGTACGTACGGACTACCGTCTCCACGAATGTGATGAGATTCATTCCCCATCATATCCATTCAAGAATAATTCTCATTTAATGATTATAAATAATGTTTAAGTACTTGATATCATTCTGGATATGAATAATATACAACCTATCCATGACAAACATGACTTATGTAACAAAACATATAAATGAAAACGAGTAAGTTAACACCTGAAACAATGATAATACTAAGATATTATTAACAAATCAATGTTAAAAGACCATATATGATATCATAATTATGTATATGGTTCTTGTATAATTTAATAACAATGTTTTAACTATTATACAGGAGGTGAAAATACTATTGACTAAGAAAAAGTACAAGGTAAGGGGTTTTCATCTCACTCCTTATTCCCGTGAGATTCATGCCATATTGCCAATATTACCTTTTGTGTGGTGTATGTACTGCCCATAATTGTATTATTTATTTAATACACTTTAATTTATGTATATTTACATATTCATTTTATGATACCTCTTTAATGGGGTGTATGTTTCGTAAGTTACCAAATTGGTAAGGGTTTATTTCAGAAACTCGTCATTATCCGAGGTTGTTTATACGTAATTATCTACTGGGATCTCTTTATCATCCACATCCATGTCTCTTAAAAAAGTATTTCAAATCATTATTAATATATTATATACTATGGTTTAATGTCATTTTTACCCTTTTTTACTTTTTATAAGAATTTTATAAAGGAATCTTTCCATCGTTTTCCAAACAAGGTCCTTTTTAACCTTTTCGACAGAGTTAAGGTAAGAATGTTTTTTTAACTTATATGGCGGGTATGGATATTTTCCGCCATTATAAAATCTTCAAAACTTACCTTAAAAGCTAATAAGGATATTTTCAAAGTAAATTTTTTATTTTATATTTATGTTACTTTTAAATGATTTAAAAAAAAGATATTTCTCTCAAATAGTTTTGATTTCATCTATGTCAACATCCTTTGATAAATTTTACACTTATTTGAAGTTGATTTATTATGATAAAAATCATCCATACTGTATGTAAAGTGTTGTGATATGTTTGGCTATAGATGAGTAATTTTTATGTCATTAATGGTTTATGATTAATGTTTTGGCATTTCTTATGCTAGTTTTAATACGATTATTTATGTTATATTTCATCCTCTTCTTAAGATGAATGTGTTGGACTAGTATGTTCCGGGTTGGGGACCGGTAAAAGTAATCCCTCCGGGTTGGTGTCCAGTTATTAGAGGCACTCCCGGTTGGTGTACGGTTATTAGAGGCACTCAGGGTTGGTGTCTGGTTATTAGAGGCACTCCGGGTTGGGTTCCGGTTACAGTAGCCCCTAGGTCTTAACACGAGGCCTGAAAAAAGAAATTAAAGTTCAGCATTATACATTCCCTCATTATGGAAATAATATTGATTGTTCATATGGTCATTCGACTAGTAGAATACCCATGATTATGTTTTATTATGGAATTATTTACTCATCTCATATTCTTTCCATAAAAGTATTCATGTTTATTATTGGTTAGGGCATGTGGTTTCAATTATTTACCATACTTAATATTTATGTCATTTTCCGCTGTATTACTTACCCCTACTAAGTGTTTGAGCTCACCCCTTTCAATGTTTTATTTTTCCCAGGATTCCAAGAAGTGTATTGTGATTGATATGAAGGGTTAAGCCAAGGTAATAATGGTGTTCATAAAGATTATTTATGTTTTTTTATGTCCTAAAGTGCAATGTAACATTCATGTATGTAATCTATTTTCCAAGACTGCTAAACTGATCAGTCCTTCGGGACTTGATTCTTTGTAATCATGACAATGTATTAAAATAATGCACCGACTCTGGGTAACTAGGGTCATGGCGTTACAGTTAGTATTAGATCAAGTTTATCAATAACCTTGGAAACTAGATTTAGATAAACTCTGATTAGAGAACATTACCCTAAGATATAATTTGAGGATTATTATAGAAGAACATCCTAGAACTTTGGTATTGTATAGATTTTGTGATTTTTCCAAGCAATACATCTCTGTCTATATACGAGCAGGTAGAGGCTGCTCTGGCATAGATGTACCTAGGGGTAAAACCCGAAAACACCGTTTTGATCTAGACTCGAACAGAAACTAGTGCACGACAACGGGCCTTGCTACACTCTTGGTTATGACACTCATAGGGGAAATTATTAGGATAATTCTCATTTTATTTACAAACCTCTATGATGGTTTTATTAGTATATACCTCCTCAAAGAAAAAAAATTGTGATTATGGATTATATTCATAAACTATTCAATTTATTTTAGGTATTTTATATGTTTGGAATTATTCATTGCAATTCATAAACTAACCTATTTTATGCTATTGTATAGAAATGGCGCCCAATAAAAGGAATGTGAACTCCAGTAATATGTATGATCCAAAGAGTAAGAAGGATCACATATTTCATGGTATTAAGCCATCATTTAGAAAGGAAATAGTCTCCCACGTATCATCATCATATGAAAAATTAGTATCATGTGTTGATAAGATAAGTAAAGAGTTCTCTGAGTCCTATGGATTTGAAGGGAAGAAAGAGAAGAAATGGATAGAAGAGAGAAATATGGATAAAGGGAAGATGGAAAAGAAGAATTTTACCATATGTGATAACTGTGGGAGGAAACACCCTGGAACTTTCCTGAAAGGAATGGTTGTTTGTTATAAGTGTGGAGAAAAAGGAAGCCATGTTTGTGATTGCAAGGGTAAGAAAAAGGTTTCAAATGTACAATGATTCATCTTCAAGGAGTGGGGAAACTACACAAATCAATATTCAAATCATCAGATTATGCCCCAAATGATGCTATTGGATAATAATAATGTTATGATACTACCACAGATGAAGAGGAATGACTAGTTTCCGTATGTTGTTATTAGATAATTATTTCATTTGAGTGTTATATCAACGATGTACTACTTATATGAATTATGGAGATAAATAAGGATTGTACTACAGTACTATTTCATTGAGGATTTGAGATTGTATGGTACTATGAAAAATGACTCAATAGCAAGTTAATATATATTTTTTTGAAAATTCATGGTTGAAGGAAAGGTAATCCTTAATATGGTCCTGATACCGAGGTAGTGATTTTAGAATAATACATGATTGATTTGGATAAATTATATTGGATATTCTTGACTACCTTGAAACTGATTAATGATTTTTATATTCCATCATTGTTGGGGTTTACAACATTTTTGGATTGAAGGAGTATATCCATTATTCTTTAAGGAATAAGGGATCATGAATGTAATCAATAAGGTTTTATGGTAATTCATGATGTTTCAGTGTTTTAAAAGAACACATGATGAAGGTGTTCACATGTTATTACGTGGAAAAAAGGATCTTCATTGTGTTTACCTTACTTATAATTTTTGGACTGAAGTATTTTGGATAATTGTAGTTTGTATTATTTTTGGATTTCCATAAAAGGACAACCTGGAGGTCAGGCGGCAACCCGTCGCGTCCGGCAAGGCTGCAAGACTTGAACACAAAACCGAAGGTTAACAAGGGTGTATCACCTACCAATGGCCCATGTGATGTCTAGGATTAAATAATGTAGTTTTTTAAAAATATCTGGTAGATGAATTATAAATTCATTTTTTGGAACCCTATACTAATAGGATAAATAGAATATATTTTTTACGTTCTATTATCTTTTAGAGTGAAAGATGAGTTTGTGGTAGAAATTAGTTAAAGGATGGAACTCTACTTGTCAAGTATATATTTTCCTTCTCCTCATATTCTATGAATAAATTAATTCTTATAATTTAGTTAAGGGATCCTAAAACCAAAAATGTGTTATCTTAATACCCTATGTTTTGTTGAACCGATGATATTTCAAATCATCATAGATTTATGAATTTAAGGACCTCAATTTTACACTTGTTTGTGATTGATGACCTCAATTACTACCTATAAATATTTACATTTTTCCTCCAATTATATGTCTCTAATTTCCACCAATTTTCTCCTAATAGAGATCATAATTTGGTGGTGACCCTTTCATTTCTCTTTTCCTCTTATTAAGACTAAATTTTATTAACCCAATTTCCAATGTGGGTTTTCCCACAAAGATATTTTCTATTTTCAACCTTTTATTTTCAAAGAACAATTTCAAATTGAGAGGATGAAATTTATTGATGGAGGGGATAATGTAACACCCCAAGATTTCATAGTGTGTTACTTCTTCAAAATAATTCAATAACTTTCACTACACGCAACACCGAGTTTAAGCGCACCATGACTTACCAAACAAGCCGTTCAAAAGGGGTTATGAATAGTATTAACTAAATTTTAAACATTATATAATCCTTAAAATTTTAGAATCCATATTATGAGTTTTTTAGACATAATTTAAGAACAAATTCATTTTTTTCATATAAAAGAAGTATTTTTCAAAAAATGCACTTTTACCAACTTTTAATAGTGAACCCTTTTTTTAAAATCCAACATTTTAAACTTTTATATATTAAATTTTACTAAATAAATTTATTATTTAGAATGATAACATCAAAAATTTAAAAGTTAACATCCCAAGATTCCACGGTATGCTTCTCTTTGAATAATATAGTAACATGTGTTGTATGCAATTTCGAGTTCTAACACACACTACAACCAATCAAACTACCCATTGTGAATAGTAATACCTAATTTTTTATATTTTATAAATTTTATCTCTCAAAATGGACTTCATTTTTGGATTTATAATATCAAATTTATCCTAGGGTAAAACTTTGGAACTTTTCGAATAACATTTATATTTTGATGAATAGTGAAAATTACTAAATTTTAATTAAAAACAAATTTTTTAATCGAAATAATTAATAGTGATAAATTATTAATTTGAGTGGTTTAAAAGTATATTTAGATTATATTTTTACCATTTAATAAAATTTTGGTCATTTTACATAATTTGACAATTAAACCAGACATGAACAAGCGTCAATCTTTTGATAGTTTTAATCTCATAAAAACACGCTTTTTGTTTTAACAATGGAAATTAATTTTAAATTAATTTCTACCACTTATGTGTTTTGAATTAGGAAAAATGTATTCCATATTTGGAATCAGTATGTCCAAATTATGTAAATAGGTAACTTTTATTTTTATACATTTTGAATAATTACTTCGGTAAATATTTTATTTACCATGGTTAAAGGGTAAATCCAGTAAATAAGGGTAAAAAATAATATTATAATAATAATAAATTACCCTAAAACATGTCTTAACCTTATTGTATGATACATGTCCGACCATGGCCATCTTTGGGTCGATTTTGGGACCCCATGGAGCCACTTGTAAGTGATAATGACACTTTATATTAATTAAGTTAAAATAAATACAAAAATGACATAAGCATATATATTTTAGCAAAACAATTTTTACATAGGGTTATATATGTTGGATTTTAGACTATAAATATTCATCAAAAATATAAAAATATTTCCTACATAATGGTATTTTATTTATAATTTTTAGACATTTAATAATTAATATTATTTATGACTCAATAATGATGCAGTATTTTCCTTATTAATGAAAGAATCAAATAATTGGTATTATAAATGTTAAAATTAATATAGTTTAAAGTTTTGATAGAATACATGAATTTTATTGCTTAATATGACATTATATGATTGATTAAAGGAATTTGTTTCGAATAAATAAATTTTTTAAGACTAACAAAAATCAATTATTGAATAGTGTCAAAATTCACAAAAAAGAGTTTTTAAAACAAATAATATATTATTAATTGATATTAAATTCATAAAAATCTAATGTTCGGCCATGAAACTTATATCATGATATTTTTATCATTAATGGACCACTTGGGGGTCTCTTGGATGTATATATTAAGTTTATTAACTATATAATATAAAAATACAAAGTGACATGGTAAATGTTAAACTAATTAACTAAGAGTTAAAACTAAAATATAAGGTTAATATAGTGACCAAAACCTGTCTAAAACCTATTAGTTGAGTTGTTTTCTACCTATCCCCACCTTAACCTTTAAATAATCCACTTTTGAGCCATTATAAACCAAATATGAATTTATTATAAAATAATATTTCTAGCTTTTCCAAAGGTTCCCCTCACCCATCTTATAAAAGGGAACTCCCCCTTCTCACTAATTCACAACTTCAATGCCATTTGGATCGACCAACCCCTACCCAAATATCCTCCCAACTTCCCTCACTTCATCTTAGAGTCATTACTTTGATCAGAAAGCCAACCTAAGGATCCCTTTTGATCAAATCAAAAGGAAGAACCCGAAGAAGAGGTAATGTTTTCACCACCCTCTTTCAAGTTCCTTTGTTCTTCAACTTCTTCTTTATTTGTTATTCTAAAATAATAAATCCATTGTCTCCTATATACTGTGATATTATTATAAATATGGTACAACCATATTCAGTATTCTATCCATCCTTTGAATGACATGTCACCATACGTGTGTACGTACGGCTTACCGTCTCTACGTCGTGGTGTAATTGTTATTCAATATATTATTATTTGAATGGGTATAATAATGATGTGTAATTCATGTAAATAATAAATATAACATGATAATGATTCTGTATATATGAAATAACATCCAATTATATATTATTTTAATATCAAAAGAATGATATTGTCGCTCGTGCGTACGTACGGACTACCGTCTCCACGAACGCGATGAGATTCATTCCCCATCGTATCCATTCAAGAATAATTCTCATTTAATGATTAAAAATAATGTTTGAGGACTTGATATCATTCTGGATATGAATAATATACAACCTATCCATGAAAAACACGACTTATGTAACAAAACATATAAAATAAAACGAGTAAGTTAACACCCGAAACAATTATAATACTAAGATATTATTAACAAATCAATGTTAAAAAATCATATATGATATCATAATTATGTATATGGTCCTTGTATAATTTAATAACAATGTTTTAACTATTATAAAGGAGGTTAACATACCATCGACTAAGGAAAAGTACAAGGTAAGGGGTTTTCGTCTCACTCCTTATTCCCGTGGGATTCATTCCATATTGCCACTATTATCTTTTGTATGGTGTATGTACATCCCATAATTGTATTCTTTATGTAATACACTTTAATTTATGTGTATTTACATATTCATTTTATGATACCTATTTCATGGGGTGTATGTTTTGTAAGTTACCAAATTGGAAAGGGTTTATTTCACAAACTCGTCATTATCTGAGGTTGTTTATACGTAATTATCTACTGGGATCTATTTATCATACACATCCATGTATCTTAAAAAGAAGTATTTCAAATCATTCTTAATATATTATAGACTATGGTTTAATATCATTTTTACCCTTTTTTACTTTTTATAAGAATTTTATAAAGTAATCTTTCTGTCGTTTTCCAAACAAGGTCGTTTTTAACCTTTTCGACAGAGTTAAGGTAAGAATGTTTTTTTAACTTATATGGTGGGTACTGCTATTTTCTGCCATTATAAAATCTTCAAAGATTCCCTTACAAGCTAATAAATATATTTTCAAAGTAAATGTTTTATTTTATAATTATGTTACTTTTAAATGATTTCAAAAAAAGATATATTTCTCTCAAATAGTTTTGATTTAATCTATGTCAACATCCTTTGATAAATTTTACACTTATTCGAAGTTGATTTATTATGATACAAATCATCCATACTGTATATAAGGTTTTTTGATATGTTTGGATATGGATGAGTTATTTTTATGTAATTAATGGCTTATGATTAATGTTTTGGCATTTCGTATGCTAGTTTTAATATGATTGTTTATGTTATATTTCATCCTCTTATTAAGATGAATGTGTTGGACAAGTATCTTATGGGTTGGGGACCGGTAAAAGTAAGCCCTTAGGGTTGGTTTCCAGTTATTAGAGGCACTCCGGGTTAGTGTCCGGTTATTAGAGGCACTCTGGGTTGGTGTCCGGTTATTAGAGGCACTCCGGGTTGGATTCCGGTTATATTAGCCCCTAGGTCTTGGCACGAGGCCTTGACAAAGAAATTAAAGTTCAGCATTATACATTCCCTCATTATGGATATAATATTTATGGTTTGTGTGGTCATTCGACTAGTAGAGTACCCGTGATTATGTTTTATTATGGCATTATTTACTCATCTCATATTCTTTCAATAAAATTATTCATGTGTATTATTGGTAAGGGCATGTGGTTTCAATTATTTACCATGCTTAATATTTATGTCATTTTCCATTGTATTACTTACCCTTACTGAGCGTTTGAGCTCACCCCTTTCAATGTTTTACTTTTCCCAGGATTCTAAAGAGTGTATTGTGATTGATATATAGGGTTAATCTAAGGGAATAATGGTGTTCATAATGATTATTTTTTTTTGTATGTCTTAAAGTGCAATGTAACATTCATGTGTGTAATCTATTTTCAAAGACTTCTAAACCAATCGGTCCTTCGGGACTTGATTCATTGTAATCTTTCCAATGTATTAAAATAATTCACCAACTCTAGGTAACTGGGGTCAGGGTGTTACAACTTACATATCAACATCCTTTTTTTCTTTCTGAAATACCAACCTTATATCCCTTTATAGGAAATCTAAAGGACTTGTTTCAAATAAAAGGTAATCACCTTAACTGATTCCTCTCTTTTAAATTTTTCTTTTACCTTCTACAAATATATTATATTCTTCATAAAATAATAAAATAATTATACTAAATAAACATAAATTTTATTATTATTATGAAAATACCATTATATAATCTCTTTCCCATCAAATGGGAAGTGAATGTACCGGTCATGCGTACATACAACTTACCATCTCCATGAAGTAATGTGATTCCTTTTTCATTTATATTTTACATGGATGGTAATGAGGATAAATTATATTATTTATGATATAATAATGATCTTTGAAAGTTTTTTTTTATATTTATCTTTATTTTATTCAGTCCATTGAAAAATGAAAACATCATTCATGCGTACACACGGATTACCATCTCCATGAACAGTGTAGTTCATTTTTTTGTACATAAATTTTATATATGACTATAAATACATATATATATGTGTGTGTGTGTTTGTGTGTGTGTGTGTGATATTTATACCATGATTAACATTCTATATGTGATTTAACTATGATAAAAGTACTGGTACTAAAAATAAAAAACCAAACCATACATGAGAAATGAAGCAATTATCACTCATAATAAAGAACTGTTAATAAAGGGGTGATAAAAGGTCAAAATTAAATCATATATGGTTTTATTAAAATGAGTATGGTTCTGTCTATATTTATTATATTAGTGGTATGAAAATTTACTAAGGAATTCAAACATGAGGTAAGGGGTTTTAATTTACAATCTCATTATTTTTCAGAATTATTTATGACTAAGTTTAAAATGATGAAATCATATGATCTACCTCTCAATAAACTTATGAATTTTATTATACTATGTTTATTTCATGAAAATACATATTTAAAATTCATTTTCCCCACTTTAATTACTCAATATATCAAAAACATTTTTTTATATAAAATTAACTTCATTTCTCTCTTCGGTCGAACAAAATTATTCTATATCCATGTTTTCTAAAAATGATTAAAATATGGGTTTTACTATTTTATTATGCTTTTTGAAAGTCATTTTTAACCAAGTTTTACTTTTTACAAAATGGTTCAAAAGGAATATTCCAGTCATTTTCAAATGAGGTATTGTTTTATTTTTTTTAAGTATAAAAGGAATGTTTTATATTACCTTATATGACATGAATGGATTTTCCCACCATCATGAATGATCAATGATTTGAATTATCCTTTAAAAGTCCCCAGAGTTATTTTTGAATAAAAAAAATTCCATAATATTCCTGAAATTTCTATGTTTTAAATAAGTTATTTCAAATTGAAAGTTTATTTTCCTCAATAACATTTTAATGATCATTTAGCTTATCAATGAAAAAAAACCTTAATGTCTCTTTTGATTTACTATGAATATTATCCAAATATACCATCCTAATTCTTTATTTGGATGGTTTATGTAATGTCCCAGTTTCGGGTGCCACTCAACGGGTGCCCCGAACCCGGTTCGCCATGTGACCTCAAGTGCATTTCCCCAAACGCCAGAGGCTGCCAACGAGAAGTGAGGGACCAGGTCTGATAGTGGAGAAACTATGCCATCATTTGTCAAATTTTGGCACAGTGGAATAAAATAAAAAGTATACAACAACAACGGAAGAAATAAACCACACGCATTTAATATAACAACTGTAGTAAAAGATATCCAACAAGATGTATAGATATGATGCAACATGTATCAAGTTCTAAAAAAAATAACTAGAACATGTTACACAGCAGTACAATACAATACAAAGTATAGAAAAACAAAACAGAATAGCTGGTAGCATCGTGAGCCTAAGCCCGGTCCCATGCTCCCCTACTCCTCAGTAGCAATCAAGTACCTGTATAAGGACCTTTGCCCTTATCCACACCTGTAGAAACGTAATCTGTTTGGTCCGAAAAGCATGACCCAAACAGGGTGTGAGAAATAAATCCCAGTTGGTACCCACCAAAGGGTCGTGCCCAACTGTGTGAAAATATGAAACAATAGTGTGCAGTAGTAAAATACAATAAACTAAGCAGTACTCAAAATTAACTAACTTTACCGATTATATTTCCATTTTATTATTCATTTAATTATTTGTTATTAAGAAACCACCACAGTGAGTTTCTATGTAAATAGTCAGTGTCCTCATACATGCAAACCCTTACCCTCAAGTAATCAGTAACGTAACCCGCAAGTATTTTCCCACAGGAATACAGATATTTCCCTCAGGTGTAGGAAGTGTTGCCCTCAAGCACAAAGTCTATTGCCCACAAGCACAGAATAAGTTTCCCTCAGGCTAAAGATGCACTGCCCTTAGGCTAATTAAAACACTTCCCTCAGGATAAATAAGTAATCGGGCCATGCCCAACATATAAACAAGCAGTTCAAATTACAATTCCTCTCAAGTAAAAAAGTAATGCATAATATAAACAAGGCATACCCCCAAGTATCTTGGCCAAACGGCTAAACAGAGGAATGTACCCCCGGGGTGGTCCCGGATCCAAGAAGAGGTCCCAAATAGCATTTTTAATATCACATTTAATTACCTATACAGTTATAGGTATTTTAAACAGCCAAGGCCTCAGCCACACGATACCCCAACATGGGTTCGTAGCACAAAAATACACAAAAACACACGAAAGTTGGAAATTAAACACCAAGCCACATACCTTAAACACCGAAGAACGGTATACCCGAACAATGCATTATGAAACATCCAAGAATGTCGTAGATATAAGGTAAAATAATTCTCATTCAACCTAAAATAACATCCATTAGAGGAAGAATTGACATGAACTATGCATGGAGATGGGAGGGCATACCTGTGGGGTTCCAACGTGATCGACGGAAGCAGAAACAGATTCCCGACATTTGATCTGGAGGTCCACGAAGGTTCGGTCGTCCTCTCCTGAGCTCCCATATAGTTCTAAGACAATCATGTGAACAGGGTTGGATACTGCCAATTTTAAGCGAAAAAAACAAAGTACACAGTGTGTACTTTTGACTACACAGCGTGTACTCCCCTCATTTAACTGTTCCTCTGGCGGCACCACCAAATTGTTCATCCGTTAACATGAGTACACTGCGTGTATTCCTGACTACATGGCATGTACTGTCGCCCAGGTGGAGGCTACTCCCACCGCCTTACTGTTTCTTCTGCTGACTGACTACACGACGTGTAAATACAGACTACACGATGTGTAGCCGGTTTTTACACCTTTCATCACCGACATTTCTACACACCCTGTGTACTCATCCCACACATCCAAAAGTAAAATGTGTGTGGAAAAGTACACAGAGTGTAGTCCCAAAATTTAGGATTTTCCCCCAGTTTCCTTATTTTCTCAAAAACACTTAAGGATAAAAGAAAAGAAGAAACTCGTACCTCAAAAATAAGAATTGGGTTCTTACAAACTTACCCCCTTAAAGCAATTTTTCCCCGAATTTCCCTTCCAAGGGTGGTGAAGATAAAGTCGTGAACAACTCTGGCCACTGAGCACGTACGTCAGTCTCCCGCTCCCAGGTTTTGTCCTGCACTCGGCCATGCTTCCATAACACCCATATGAGAGGAACTGATCGGCCTCGGAGAACCTTCGTGCTCTTGTCAACGATACGAATTGGATGCTCCTCAAAGGACACATCTACCTCAAGCTCAACCTCCTTGGGCTGAAAGACATGATATGGGTTTGAATGATAGTGACGCAATAGAGATACATGGAAGACGTTGTGCATGGCTCAGTACCTCTGTTGTAACTACAACCGATAGGCAACCGGACTGACTCTCTCCAGAATCTCAAATGGCCCTACATACCTTGGTTAAAGTTTACCCTATCTCCTGATCTGTCTGTGTCCCATCCTCGGTGAAACATGCAAGAAAAACTGATCCCTGACCACGAACTCCATGGGTTGTTTGCGGCGATCAGCATAAGATTTCTGACAAGACTGTGTTGTAGCCATCTGCTTCTGAATCAACTGGACCTGCTCAGAAGTCTCCTGCAAGAGACGTGGTCCCAATAAGGCTGTCTCACCTGCCTCTAACTAGCATAAGGGTGATTGGCATTTCCTACCATATAAATCCTCGTAAGGTGTCATCTCAATAGTTTCCTGAAAATTATTATTATAGGAAAACTCAACTAGGGGTATATGCTTCTCCCAAGAGCCCCCAAAGTATAGAATGCATGCACGTAGCATGTCCTCAAGCACCTGTATCGTACACTCTGACTGACCATCGATCTGAGGGTGGTAAGTTGTGCTCAGAAGAACTTTTATACCCAGTGACCTCTGAAAACTCTTCCAGAAATGAGACGTAAAACGGGCGTCCCTATCTGAAGTGATAGAATGGGGGACCCATGAAGACGTACAACCTCTCGGATATACAGATTCCTGAGATCGTCAACTCTGAAGGTCTCCTTGATCGACAAAAAGTGAGCTACCTTTGTGAGTCTGTCCACAACAACCCACACGTCATAATTGCCTCTAGGTGACCTCGGAAACCCAGTCAAGAATTCCATCACAACATCATCCCATTTCCACTCTGGGATGGGAAACTGCTGTAACAGCCCGGCTACCCTCTGATGCTCCACCTTCACCTGCTGATAAGTGGAACATCTCGTAACAAAACCAGATACATATTTCTTTATACCCAGCCACCAGTACTATCATCTCAAGTCACGGTACATCTTGGTAACTCTGGGATGAACTACACAAACTGAAGCATGAAACTCCCGCATCAACTCCTCACATATATCCCCTGGAACCCACACTCGTCCATGGAAATGCAAAAACCTCATCATTGTCTATCATCAATCTAGGAGGAGGGTCCTCACTTGCCACCGACTCCCGTATAACTAGGCCTTCTGAATCGGATAGTTGTCTCATCCTTACCCTATCCATAAGGGTAGAGGTCATAGCTAAAGATGAAAGGTAGGTCTGCCCCTGACTTTCGTGCACTTCCAGATGCATCTCAGAGAACAAATCCATAAGCTGAAATTCACCACTAGCCTGTTGCACTACCTGTATCTGATTTTTCTTTGCTCAGTGCATCAACTACTGCATTACCCTTACCAGGTGTATAGGCAAGCTCAAAATCGAAGGACTGAAGGTATTCAATCCACCTTCACTGTCTAAGGTTGAATTTACACTGAGTAAAGATATACTTGAGACTTTTTTGGTCGATGAAAACCACAAAATGTTCTCCCAATAGATAATGTCTCCAACAGTGCAATGCATGAACAACTGCAGCCAACTCGAGATCATGCATCCGGTAATTCCTCTGATCTGGCCTCAACTGCCGAGACCCGTACAAACAACTCGGTCTCCCTATATCAACACAGCTCCCAGCCAAATCCCTGATGCATCATGGTACACTGTATAGCTCTTCCCTTGCTCTTGAAGTATCAGGATTGGTGCTGATGTCAACCTTCCTTTCAGGTCCTAAAAGGCTATCTCGTAAGCTTCCAACCAAACAAACTTCACACCCTTCTTAGTAAAACCCATCAACGGTGTTGTTAAGTGGGAGAAGTCCTGGATGAAGTGCATGTAGTAACCACCTGCCCTAAGAAACCCCGTATCTCAAACACGTACTTAGGCTGATCCCAGGAAACTACTGCTCTCACCTTCTCTGGGTCTACTACAACTCCTACCTCTGAGATGATATGACCCAGGAAGTGTATTTGGTCCATCCAAAAGTGGAATTTTGAGAGCTTAGCATATAGCTGATTCTCTCTCAGTGTACTCAATACGATCTCAAGATGGGCAGCATGGTTGTGTCGAGTGTGAGAGTACACCAAGATATCATCCACGAGTACTACCACAAAATAATCCAGATATGGATGGAACACACAATTCATCAGATCTATGAAAACTGCTGGTGCGTTCGTGAGTCCGAACGACATAACCATATACCCGTATAGACCATACCTGCTCCTGAAAGCTGTGAGAGGTATATCAGATGGTCTAACGCACAGCTGATGGTATTCTGATCTCAATTAAATCTTCAAGAACACTTGTGCTCCATGAAGTTGATCAAAAATATCATCAATCCTTGGAAAGGGATATCGGTTTTTAACCGTCAACTGGTTTAGCTTATGATAATCCACACAGAGTCTAAGGGTATCGTCCTCCTTCTTCGTAAAGAGGACCGGAGAACCCCAAGGAGAAGTACTGGGTCAGATGAAACCCTTTGCCTGTAACTCCTCTAACTGCCTCTTGAGATCCTGCAACTCATCAGTGGTCATCCTATAAGGAGGAGTGGACACTGGTGCTACTCCTGGCACAAGCTCAAAAGAGAAATCCACCTCACACTCTGGAGGAAGACCTGAAAAGTTGTCCGGGAAGACATCCCTGAAACGATCAACCACTGGAGAGAAATCTGTCTGAAAAGTCCCCTGATCATCCAGATATAAACTCGCAATTTGGGATGTGACTCCACCTCTCCCACAATGCTCTGGTCCAGCTCGGCTTTCCTAAACATCCCATTCACCCTTGTATAGAAACTCTCCACCCTCTGGTGACGTGAAACTCACCCTACGATGACAGAAATCCACAAAGGCTCGAAAGGGAACCAACCAGTCTATCCTGAGAATGACATCATAGCTTGTCATCTCCAAGGCATAGAGGTCCCAAAGGAAGTGTCATCCACCAACCTCAAGGGGCTCTCCTTTAACTGATTCACACTAGCTGTTCTAGTCCCCAACAGAGTGTCTAGTGTCATTACAGCAGAATAAGAAGAAACACCGAGCTCAAGGCTCTCTACAACAGGTACAAATATAAAGCTATGTGTAACACCCATATCAAAAAGTATAGAAGATAAGATATAAGCTACTAAAATAGTACCTCTGACAGTAGATGATATGGGATCCTGCTCCTGCTGGGTCTGTTGCACTGCATATGTCTGCCCAGTGCCGCGGCCTTGCGACACAGCCTGGCTACCCTGAGTTGTCTCGCCCTGCTTCCTCTATTATCCTGATGTCTGGATACCACATCCATGACCACCATCTCTGCCTACACACCCTGACGTATTCCAGTTGCCCGACTGGTAAGAATCCGCTGGTCTTGTTCCCGCACGCAGAGTCTGTACAAAACCCCTCTCACTAGACATTGGTGGAAACACCCTACAGAAGCATTGTAGATGACCCATATTGCCTCAATCTCGGCACTCCACTGGGTCTCATGGACACTAAGGTCTCTTGTTCCCCTCCTTACCACCCTGGTAGCACTTGACTTGACCCACGAATGAAACTGCCTGGATGGTACTGCCACCGTGAGAGAAGTCCATCTGTCTCTTCCTATTACCAGTATAAATAGTATTAGAAACTAGTGTTGAACCGCCCTGTCCCACACCACTAGCTTCCTGAAGGTTCCTCTTTGTAATCAGTGCCTGGTTCACAATATCATGTACTAAAGGCAACCTGAAAACATTCACCAGTTCTCGGATGTCATATCGAAGACCATCCTCAAATCATCTGGCTCTCAGTGTCTCATCACCCACCAGAACGGGTGCAAAACGCTGAATCTCGGTGAAATGAGCAGAATAATACATCACCGACATAGCGCACTGCTGCAGATTCATGAACTCTTGAGCTCTATCTTCCCTCAGAATCTTTGGAAAGAAGAATTCATAGAAGGCTGCCTGAAAATATTCCCACACCATGTCTATGTGATGCTCTGACTGAGTGGTAACATCCCACCACCTCTTGGCGGAATCATGTAGCATATAAGTTGCGAGCTTGACCCTCCGCCCTGGAGGCATCTCAAGATTCTCGAAAATAGTCTGCATAGACCCCAGCCAAGACTTCGCAGCCTGTGGTCTGCCATCCCCTAAAAACGTAGGCGGATGCTGCTGCTGGAAGATACGAGTCAGCTCAGCCATAGATGTGTCTTCCAGCGGTGCTCCCTGAAAGGTCTACATGAACCGCATAAAGCCTTCACGGAACTACGCATCTGCGCCTGTGTCCGATATAACAGCTGGAGCCTCATCTGGCTCTACGGGAAGATCCACTGGTATCCCATGGCCCACCATTTCTAGAGTGTACTCATTGCCGCCCTCTTGTCGAATAACGTGTGGTCGTCTCGGAGGCATGACTCTACAAGGTCAAATGCACACCTTAGATCAATATTATCAAATACTAGAAACGAAGAGACCAAAAGGGGAACAGGAGAAACAAGGCCTTCAAGATTTGAAAAACAAGACTACACGGCGCGTATACTGACTACACATCGTGTACTTGACTTCTCTTTCCCTACCCGGGTCCGTCTACATGGCTAAGCCACACGGCTCCCATTGAACAAAACTACATGGAATTTATATAATCTACACGGCATGTATGGTGTAATTTTCCAACTGCCCATGGAACTTGTGACACGGCCGACTACTCGGCTTGATACTACACTGAGTGTTACACCCGAACACGGCGTGTACACCACCCCGTTTCCCTACCACATGGCTAAGCACACACGGTCTATCCTCGGACAAGACTACATGGCGTGTGCCATAGGTACACGGCATGTCCTATACGAGCTTCCATGACCCGTGTTGTTAGTTACATGGCCGGATACATGGCTCACACTACACGGCGTGTTCCATATGGACACGATGTGTACTCAAAAGGATTACACCGACCCGTGTTGTTAGTTACATGGCCAGATCCCAGGTCAGACTACACGACATGTACAGAAGCTACACGGCGTGTTCGCCCCAAGCATTTCTCTTCCCCGTGTCCACATCCACAAGGTCTATGACATGGGAAGAGACTACACGGCGTGTACGTAGGGTACACGGCGTGTACTCAAAAAAATTTCTTCTCTTCCCAAACAGAAGAGCATACACGGCATGTTTAAGGTACTACACAGTGTGTATACTGGGTTTCCAGATAGTATGCCTCAGAAACTTCTCTGAAACCCAGAAAATACTGAAAAACAATACCTAAGTGCCAAATTCCGATCCGTGAGGGCCCATACTCCCCGCGAATCAAATTTTGACATCTTATCTGTGTCATAACAAAACAAACATCTAATGATCCACCAAATTCCGGTCAATGAGGACCCATAGTCCCCAAAAACCAAATTTTGGCGTCCATTCTATAAACTGGCTCATACAATAATACCCTATCAAATAGCAGGTATGTATTGAAGTAGCTATTACAACAACATGCTTTTTCTAGCACAATATCTATCACAACAACATGCAATTTCTAATGCACCTACATGGCATGGAAACTATGCATGGCATGTGATTTCTAGCATGTGCCTAAATGATGCATGAGATGGCATACCCTCATCTCATTGGGTTGCAACTAGATAGAACCCATGATTAAAATAAAACATCACAATCACAAGTGTGTCACCCTTCAGTGAAAATCAAATCAACTGTAAATTGCAAAATCAGTAAAATTGAAATATGAGGTAAATTGGCTTTTCCTTGTACACGGGTTAGCTACCCCCAGGTACAGCTTATTACCAACTACCGTTCTTATCCTATCCCAAGATAAGGCTCCAAATAGTAAGTCAAAGAAAAAAAACCTCCTCTGATACCACTTTGTAACGTCCCGGTTTCGGGTGCCACTCAATGGGTGCCCCGAACCTGGTTCGCCACGTGACCTCAAGCGTATTTCCCCAAACACCAGAGGCTGTCGACTAGCAGCGAGGGCCCAGGTCTGATAGTGGGGAAACTAGGCCCTCATTTGTCAAAGTGTAGTGCAGCAAAATAAAATAAAAAATATACAACAACAGTGGAAGCAATAAACCACACACATTTAATGTAACAACTGCAGTAAAAGATAACCAACCAAATGTATAGATATGATGCAACATGTCTCAAGTTCTAATAAAATAGCCATAACATGTTACACAATAGTACAATACAATACAGATTACAGAAAAACAAAATAGAACAGTCGGTAGCATTGCGAGCCTAAGCCCGGTCCCATGCTCCCCTACTCCTCAGCAGCAATCAAGTACCTTTATAAGAACCTTTTCCCTTATCCACACCTGCAGAAACATAATCTGTTTGTGCTGAAAAGAATGACCCAAATAGGGTGTGAGAAATAAATCCTAGTAGGAACCCACCAAAGGCCAGTGCCCAACTATGTGAAAATATGCAACAGCAGTGTGCAGTGGTAAAATGCAATAAGATAATCAATACTCAAAAGTAACTAACTTTACCAGTTATATTTCCATTTTATTATTCATTTAATTATTTATTATTAAGAAACCACCACAGTGAGTTTCTATATAAATAGTTAGTGTCCTCAGACATGCAAACCCTTACCCTCAGGTAATCAGAAACGTAACCTGTAGTTATTTTCCCACAGGCATACAGATATTTCCCTCAGGCGTACAAAGTGTCGCCCTCAGGCACAGAGTCTATTACCCACAAGCATGGAAGAAGTTTCCCTTAGGCTAAAGATGTACTTCCCTCAGGCTAATTAAAACACTTCCCTTAGGCTAAATAAGTAATTGGGCCATGCCCAACATATAAAAAAGCAGTTCAAATTAGAATTCCTATCAAGGTAAAAGTAAGGCATAATATAAACAAGGCATACCCTCGAGTATCCTGGCCAAATGGATAAACAAAGGAACGTACCCTCGGGGTGGTCTTGGATCCAAGCAATGATCCCAAACAGCATTTTTAATATCACATTTAATTACCTATACAATTCTAGGTATTTTAACCATCCAAGGCCTCAGCCACACGATACCCCAACATGGTTTCGTAGCACAAAAATACACAAAAACACACAACAGTTGGAAATTAAACACCAAGACACCTACCTTAAACACCGAAGAACGGTATACCCGAACAAAACCTTCTGAAAAGTCCAAGAACATCATAGATCTGAGGTAAAAGAATTCTCATTAAACCTCAAATAACTTCCATTAGAGGAAGAATTTACAAGAACTATGCAAGGAGATGGGAGGGCTTACCCGTGGGGTTCCAACGTGATCGACGGAAGCGGAAATGGATTCCTGACACTCGATCTGGAGGTCCACGAAGTTTCGGTCATCCTCTCCTGATATCTCGTCCGGTTCTAAGCCAATCATGTGAACAGGGATGGCTACTGGCCATTTTAAGCAAAAAAACAAAGTACACGGTGTGTACTTTTGACTACACGACCTGTACTCCCCTCATTTAGTTGTTCCTCTGGCGGCACCACCAAACTGTTCATCCGTCGACATGAGTACACAGCATGTATTCCCGACTACACAGCGTGTACTGTCGCCCAGCTGGTGGCTCCTCCCACCGCCTTACTGTTTCGTCTGCCGACTGACTACACGGCGTGTAAATACAAACTACACGGCGTGTAGTTGGTTTTTACACCTTTAATCATCAACATGGCTATATGCCCTGTGTACTCATCACACACGACCAAAAGTACACGGCATGTGGAAAAGTACATGGAGTGTAGTCCCAAAATTTAGGATTTTCCCCCATTTTCCTTATTTTCTCAAAAACACTTAAGGAAAAGAGAAAAGAAGAATCATATACCTCAAAAATAAGAACTAGGTTCTTATAGATTACATTTATAATGGCGTGATGTTTATGAAACTCATTCCTTTTCCATGTATTATGTTATGATATAATGTTTATGAAACCCATTTCTTGTCATGGATTATGATATAATGAATTATTTATGATATTGGGAAAATATATTTATGGTTTTAATTATGTGATGGGTGGTACCTATATCTTCCTCTAATGCATTGGGTAAATATTGATATCCTATGAGATAAACAACACTGGAATGGGGAGTGAACCTAGTTTCGTAAGGGTCTTTGTCAACTATTATATTCATCAGAGTGAACCTTGACTACAATGATGGTTTGGGCAGTGATCTTATTTCACTATTATATTCTTTTAAAATATCCTTAAGTACTATGAAAATGATTTTCTATACTTATATATAGTCACAATTCTGTGTCTTATTCCTATATTATGATCTTATGGCTTAGGTTATTTGATTCTATTATTATTTATGTCTTATAAACAAAAAATATTTTTCTATGACTAATGAATATGATTTATGATATGTGGGGTATGGTTTTAAAATGTTTTTCTCATGTTATCATACCCTTTTTATCAGTTTATACTTATATGATCCCTGATATCATCCTCGTTTACCCTTCCTAAGTAACAGAGATCACCCTTTATTGTGTTTCCTTTCCTAGGTTATGAGGAAAGCTTTTATGCATGATATTTCAAATAAGGGTGATAGTTATGAAAATATAGGTGGGAGATGATTTAGAACTATTATGACACAGGTTTTTATATTTTCATGTTTCCAAATACACTAGACCAATATGATTCTAGTATGGATTGTTATGTTATATAATGAACATTCATCTAAAAAGATGTGATATATATGTACGAAAAGTGTGAGTCATTATATAAAAATTCAGGAGAAAATATATTGGGTTTAAATAATTATATCCTTAATATATTCCTCAATGTAGATTTAGTATATAAAATCCTCAAAGTAAATGAGATAGTAATAGAAACCCTTACCTCAAGTCTCATCAAGCTTAATACACATTCAAACCTCATGTATAATAGATATATATTTATTATAAATCTATTTCAGAACCCTAAAAATATATATAATACCAAATATTATTTACTTATAATATCATATCATCTTTTTATTAACAATTATTTGTTTAAATAACTATTTTGTGTGGTAAATTCTTCATTATTCATGAATATTTCAGTTTGTAAGTCTCGATCCTTATGCATTAATCGTTGATACAACATCTTATGAATGTTAATAATGTAATGAGTATCATATTTAATCATTATATAAACTTTTAATACTATTAATATAAAGTGGTGATGAAAAATAAATTACATCACTTTGTGAAGATGGTAGTCCCTACGTACACACAAGTGATGTTTTGACATTTCAAGGGATGGAATATAAGAAAATTAAATAATATTTCACATTTATATAACTATAATAACATCATATATGTCATATATATTACATCACAATATTATTTTAACCATAAATTTTAATTGGTGATAAAAAAACGAAACATGTTGCTTCATGGAGGTGGTAGTCCACATGTAGGTACAGGTGATGTTTTATTTCCTTATAGGGTGCAAAGGAGGTAAATGATGGTTTTTACATCATCATAATAAAAATTAATTATATTGAAGATACTAAATTCTATATTTTAGAATGGATACCATATATTTAAAAGATGTAGAATAAAAAATAAAAATAAAATTACATAGTAAAGTGTTAAAACTATTCATTGAGAAAACTATTTTGAATTACATATTAACCCTCAGAATGATGGTATTTTGGAATGAATAGAAGCTCTAGGATGTGGTGAATGAAGAAAGGATGGTATTAATATATGTATTATATGATCTATAATGTAATAACCCTAGTTTTTTTCATTAAATAAATACTATGTTCTATGGTTTTCTCCACTTGCAACACTGAAAATCAAACCAATATAGACCATCATAAGGTATTCATTGAATTATTAAGTATAAATAATGAAATATAATTAAAATATGTATATATATAAGAACAAAACATAATAAAATTAACCATATAAAATAAAACACAATTAATACAACTAAAATAATATTGAAATATCTTTTTATTATTACAAGTTATTTTATAAAATCTATATTTTTATGTATGATACTTTTATTATTAGTACCAGATTTAAAATAAGAGTTAATATAAAAAATGATTTCTTATAAAAAACTGTTATTCATGAAATTTTATGAATTTATTTTAATGTTAAATTTATAAAATTTAGGATGTTAATTTAAAAAAACATTATTTTTGGATTTATCATTGTCATACTATTTTAAGATGAATTTTTTGAATTTTTCTAAAATAATTGATTTTTAGGTGAACAGTGAAAAATACTATTTTTGAAAATACAATGGATTTCAATATATCACATGGATATAACCATAACCTACAACTTAGGAAACCTTTTTCTTTATAATATATAAATTTTTTAAGTAACAAGATATATTTTAAAATTTCATGTTTAAATTACAAACATATATTTGATATTTTAGAACATAAGTAATATTTTCTCAAGAATTGTTTTAAATACATTATGCATTAATATTTTAAAATTATTTTTTTTATTTAATAAAATAAAATGGATTATAAATTTATAATAAAGAGTTAAAAATTTTCTAATAAGGTCCACTTTATTTTTAATCATAAATATTAAGTTACCTTGGGAAAATATTAGTTACTCTTTTAAACTGGTTATTTTTGAAGGAATAATAATTTTTTAAATATTGTTTATATTTATAATTAAATGAATAAAATTTAAATTAAAACTATAATATGTTTTTAAAAAATATATAAAAATTAATTAACACTCATTTAATGGGTAATCAATGATAAATTATATTAAGAACACTTAATTAATAAAACGGTATTTTTTTTAAAAAAATGATTTTCAACACATTATACATTTTGATTTAAAAGTTATTTTTATATTATTTATAAATTTAATTAGGTTAAATGGATCCAATATCTAGATTTATTATTTCAAAATTTGATAAAAAATTTCACCTTTCATTTTTTGTAATATAATTATTGACTTGATTAATATTTAATTAAGTGCAATAAGTGTTTAAAAGACTAATCTAAGGTGGCTCATATTTTCCTAAATTTACATGACCTTTAGAAATTATGTAAAAAAATATTTTTAAAATATTACCTATATTTATTACCAACATACCCTCACCTAACTATCCTTACTTTAAATCCATTCCATTCTTACACCTTACTTATTTTTATTTTCAATAGAAAAGTCTGTTATCGTCACTTATAAAAGTGGGATAACTTCAACCATTCCTATAATAAACTCCTATAAAGAGTTTTTATTTAAAAACTACCCAAATTCCTCTCATTTATTTTATTTACACCTAATACCCATGTTCACCAAAAATTAACCTAATTCTCTCAAATATATGGCCTTCTTCCAGAGGTAGTTCAAGGTGTCAATGTAGGTAACACAACATTCTTAACATTTATTTATTATTAATTCATTTATAAACCAACCATAATAATTGTATAAAAAGTAATTATTATTATATTTAAATGGTATTATAATAATGGTACAACTATTATCTATTATATTCCATCTATAAAGAGAAATAATAATTTCCATTATTGTGTTTGCACGGATTACTGTCTCAATGAAGTTATGTTTTTGTTTTTCATCGCCACATTTCTTAGATGGTTAAAAAGAATATTTAATAATTTAATATAATATTTTTAATATTTTAATGATTCTTAAATTATATTATAATTTATTTTCAACTTTTCTTTTCATTCTATAAAAAACATAGCGTCATCTGTGTATACATGTGGATTGTGGCCTCCATGTGATGAAATTTCACTTTTTTCATATAAAATTACATAAATATAAATAATAATGTATTTAATATATAAAAGGGTTATTTATAAACCATTGAAATTATATAATAATAATATTTTACATTCCATACGTATTATTAACAATAAATAGTTATTGTAAATTTCACCGATAAAAGGATATATTAATGTAAATTTTCTAAATTGAGTTCATTCATGGATAACCTTCTTAATATTATAAATTATATTATAATTTAGTATTTAATAACATAATAATCTTCAGTTATATTTAATATCAAACTATTTTAAAACACCTTTTTCTATGGTCAACAAACTGAAATTATTACAATGAAATTCTCCGAACAACCCTGAGTGACCGACGTATGCAGAAACTATATTAAAAATAAATAAATAAGATTTTAAATGGTACTTATAAAATTAAATATTTTTAAATAAGATTATTTTTTATATATTTAATTAACTTAATTTAATTATATAGTAATTTACATGAAAGTGATAAATTTTTTCAAACATAATGTTAAGTGATTTTTATCACAAACTCCCTTCATTGAGACATGTTTTAATTTATGCACTAATTTTATTTTTTATGGTGTATATGTTACCTGATTGTAATGTTGTCATGAAATATATTTTATTCATTTTATTTTATGTTTATATTCAATATCCTTATACTTCAAGGGTTTTGGTTAAAAATTTGCTCAATTCTTGACTCAATTTCTCTTTCCATAAGTCACTAATTTTCTTGTTAACATTAATAATAAAAATATAATATACCATTAAATTTATTTTTAAATATGTTTTATTTCCTTTCCATTTTATAAAATTAATACCTTTAGTTAAAATTTATCTCTTTGGGGGATCATTTTCCCTTTCAAAATGTGTCACTAAAAGGAATGATTCCCAACCTAAGTGCACAACTCTATTTCTTTCATATCCATGTTTTACTTATCAAATGTATTTTCTATAATATTTAAAGTTACCTTTATACATATATTCACCTATTATTATTAAAGGGTTTTAATATACTTTTTATTATGTGGGTTTCACTAAAAGTTTTTATTAGTATTTAAATGTTTTCAACATGATTAATTTTTAAAAATGTTTTCTTCTAAAGTTCAAAAATGCCTTCATTCCAAATTTTATTTTTAAAAAGGGTATTTTTAACTACCTTGTATTTATTAAAAAAATTAAAATTAAATCTTTAAATGTTTCCATATTGGTCATTTTTGGACAAAATTAATCTCTTTTACACTATCATGTATGAACCTATTTTTGTGCTGCCTTTACCATTTTCTAAGATACTTCCTCTCTATGCTTTTAACTTTTCAAAAAGGAAATTTGTATTGACATTATATAATATAATATTACTTTTAAATTATTCTCAAAGGAAAATAAATTCTTATTTTAAAATAAATTTTACTAATTCTTCTAAGATTTTTATTTATCTATTTCATGTTCTTGATCAGGTGTATTCTTAAAATGATACCATCCACGTTCTATATCTAAATGAATTATAAAACTCTATTTTAAATCCATGAGATTATCCATCATTGAATTTTTCTTTTATAGTCATCAACTTTTATAGGAATTATTTTCATCCAATAAAATTATTATGTGAATGCCCTATGTTCCCTTACATTTATTTATGTTTGTTCACCTAGATTCCTAAAACATTAATTTGTTATAAAAATTATTTTCTAAATAGTATACCCATTTCCTATGTGGAGTAAATATTATATTCATAATAATTCTTGTTGAGTGGTAATTAACTAGAAGGATTATTCAATTCATTGGATACCCATTTATTTTCCAATGGTTTATTATCACATTTTTATTATGTAAATAATTAATTCTTCCTTAGGTAACCAATCAGAAAGAATATAAAACCCATTTTATTACCTTAGATTTTTTTATGATGTTTGAAACCATTTTGGAAATCATATATATGATTTTTCATTATGATGGGTGCACTTGGATAATCTCTAATTTGTTAGGTAATGTTTTCATATCATGATATATCATGGTGTGTGGTTAGTAAGCCTATCTAACTATGGGAGTGGGATGTTAGCCTCACTAACTCTGTTATGTTAATGAGCGAAGGAGGATTGACTTATTCTTAAGATATCATGTTTATGTTTTTTCTCATTCCTATTATTCTATTCTATTATAATATGACCATACATATTCCATTCTCTTATGATTCCATTTCACTATGGTATGTTATCATGTTTATGATCATTCTTTTTAAGATATCTCTTTTTGTCACTTTGATATTATGTTATGTTTTATCTCCACATAAATTCCCTTATTGGGATTCATTTCTCACACTTTACATTAATTTATTTTTCCCCAAGGTATCCCATGTAGTTTTAGAGGACTTATGGTTGTATTATCACTATTTGGAGTTTTAAATAAATACATTGAGTTTATGCTTAAGATGTTGTATTATGTATTTAATCTTCAAAAGACATATGACCTCATGATCTTGAGTGTGTATTTTTTGGAACATTATGTTTAGAATATTGTAATAAAGTATTTTTTATGTCTTTATTTGTTATATTTGGTATCAAATTAAGGTCTAGTTATTTTTATAGATTAGGATTTGAGAACATTAGTGAAAACACTAAGGATAAGACTAAGAATAGGATAAGATCTTGAAGTCTTGGTAAGGTTGATATTATGTTGTTTTTCTAGAAATATATCTCAGTATAGATAATAAAAATTATATAGTCTTGGAAAAGAGGAATCTATAGGTAATAACCCTAAAACAATTATGAGTATATATCAGCTATTATTCGGGTTCATGGTGAATGGTCCCTTATCATGCACCTAGATTGAAACTCCATGGATATATGCTTTGTTTGATCATATTATATTTAATAAATAATATTATTGATTGATTTCCTAATTACTTTGAGTGGTTAAGTTGAGAAGTATAGGATAACCCAACTTAAATTAAGCTAGATCAAACTGAGATTGATTTAAGTTGAACTAAAGGAATAATGGTATAATGTGAAGATATAAAATAGAAATAATTTTCAGGGTTGAATTCATTTTTCTAATTATGATAGTATCCTCATGTTATAAATATTTTATAACTTATTTTAACCCTTTTGGTTTTAGTAATGGATGGAACTAGAATAAAATAAGGTTTCAAGGGACAATGTGGAGATTGCATTGATTACAACCCATCACAATGATATGTGTAATGAGAAACATTTTTATTGTAATGAAATTGATATAAAGTAACATTATTGATTATTTCTACATATTAAAATTATAAAACACACTAGATAATAGAAATATGGAGTCTCATGAAACATCAAGTGACAAAGATGATGAATGAAAAAACATTCAATTTCATTTAACTCAAAAATATTTGAAGAAAACACAAGGTAATTTACCTAAGGGAGATATAATATTCTTTAATTGTGTTAAAGTATTTAATTTATAATCACAAATTCAAGATAAAATAAATATTTCAAAGGAAAGAACTCATCCAAGGGAACCAATGACAATTCAATGTCTTATGTGTGGAGAACATGGGAATTATCCAAGGAAATGTTCTCACCAAATGATTTCTAAGGATGGTAGGAATCCATATCCTCCTAGACCTAGTGAGAAAAATAAGAACCTATACAATGACTATTTATAGACAATATAGTTTTAATTTTGTTTTACGTACCCTCTTCAATAAATAAGTAGATGTATTCTAGTTTTATCGAGCCTATTATATCTAGGGTATTTTATAAGAACAACATGTCACCACCCTTTGTGATTTTTATTTTAAGGAAAAAAATTAGTGGTATTATTATGAATTTTATGGAAATGAACATTGTGAAAATCATAATATCATCCTCAAGTAAAAAATGACTTAGTTTTCGAAATAGAATAGTTATCCTCACTTTGACCCTATATGAATTTATAGAATATGGTAAAACAAATTCTAAAACAACTATGACCATTTATTAGAACATGTAAAACTATTAATTATCTTATAACAAAGTAGAATCCTTCACAAGGGCCTTGATACCTAGTCATAAGATACATTTCCATAAAACTGTTTGGGAAAATAATTTTTTTCTAGTCTTCCGTATAATATTTAGGATTATATCTCCTTAGAGATAATATATTGAGGCATGTCAATATTTTGAATACATTTATCTATTCATTTAAGTAAATGATAATTAAAATTTTTGGAAAAAATTATTTTAGTGGGGGTTAAATATAATGGTCTATGTTTTTTTATTAAATAAATATTGTGTTCTATGTTTTTTCCATACACAACACCAAAAACTAAACCACTTTAGACCTTCTGTAACACCCCAAGGTTAAAATAAATAAATTTAAATTCATGGAAAAAAGTTTTAATTAGATAATTATAACTATCCTTTAAACATAATTTTTCTACTTATGTGATTTTAATTTCAAAAAACGGTCATCTACGGTTGTGATCAGTAAGTTATTTGGAGTCTGATAGAACCAACTTGTTTTTTTTTGGTGAATAGTAACATACCCTTAATAATAGTAATATGAAGAGTAATATGATCTTTATGAACAGTAAATCATATTATTATTTTATTTTCTTAAGGTTATAAGTTAATGAGATGTTGATTAATTTTTCAAGGTGTTAAAAAAAGAGTTTTAGATATAAAATTGTCATTTTTGAATAAATTACGATTTTATTTAAAAAAATAAATTAATAATATTTAGAAAAGTATTTTCGAGAAAAATGGAGTTCATTTTTGAATTCTACACATCGAAAAATGGTTTAGGTTAATTTTTGGGATTTTTCTAAAATTGTTGAATTTTTATAAATAGTAAAATATGATATATTATGATAAATGCTAAATACTTGTTTTACTATATCATCGGTTATTCAAGGATTATTTAATCACACTTGGTTTGAAATCACATGAAATTATTACTATTTTGGTTCACATTAATCAAGACTATTCATTTTCTTGAAAAAAATAATTATAATAATGATTACAATAATGTAAAATCCCTCCTCTCCTCCACTATAAATACCACCCTCATTCTCCTCTTCCTCTCACACCTATAAAGCTTTAATAATTGTCTAAGATCTTATAAATTACCTACCCAAGGCTCTTCCCCACGTTCTAGACCTTCTGTTCTCACTAAAAGTCCAAAACAAAAGACCTTAAGGAGGATCTCAAGAAGAAGATATCAAGAGTAAGAATTCTCTTCCTTTTTCGTGTATTTTCTTTCCAATTCCTTTATTTTCTTATACTCTATTCCCCTCCACTTATACAGAAGTTATGAAATATCCAAAATCATATATATTATTTATGTTATCATTTTTATGTACAAGATTTTTCATCTTTCTTCATCTCCTCTCCCACTTACTCTAAAAATAAAAACATCGTCCGTGATTTGTTGATTTACGAAAATCTTTAATGATATGTTTCCAATTTCAATTACATATTTCAAATATGATCATAAAAACCCTTTAATTGTTGAATAATAATTTAAATTTTATTTTATAACCTATTTTATGTTCTGGAATGAACTTATATATAGGACATTAAATTATATAATGAAATAACTTCATGAATACTGAGGAACAGCCAAAAATGATCTAAAAACATCATTAATGTTTTATCTAATGATCCATCATCATATTTGAAAAAAAAATGTTATATGGTATAATTATATATTCTGTAAATATATTAATACCATTTCATTCCACTTCTGTAATTTTATTTTCATATGATAAGAAAATCAAATACAAACCAGCCATGAAAATCATGTAAAGAACGCACCCAAAACAATGGAAGGAAGAAAATACTAACAATTAAAATGTGAAATGATAATATAAGGTATTATAAAGATGAATATGTTTCTATAATATATTAATAAAACTCTTTCAACCATTATACATGATTTTTAATAAAGTTTTAATTAAGACAAAACCGAGGAAAGGGAATTCTTAACCCAATTTACATTCTTCAGGTTAACCTTATACTCCATTATTTATGTGGTATTAAAATTGTTTTTTTGATTAATTTTGTTTATATTCTATTGATTTTTTTGTATTTAGATTTTATATACGTATTTCATCTACTCTATTAATTATCACCTCAATTATATGATATTTGTAAGGGGATTTTCTTTTAAAATCCTCTTTTAAAATTCTATTTTACAAAAAATAAAAAGCAATGTTTTTATAAAATTATTCATGTTGTATGATTATTTTATGTTTTTTGGGAATTGTTTATGATGAATTTTGGGATCTATATCTCCCTCCAATTCATTTTTTATGTGTAAGTTGGAGGTCATCCAAATGGTTACTCCAGGTGTAACTACAATGGTTACACAATAAGGTAGATGTGATGGTTACATTGTAAGGTATCCGTGAGGGTTACAAATTATAAGGTAGCCAAGAGGGTTAAAAGATTATGTAAGTAATTCCCCAAGATACCTTTATGGTTCAATTTATGTTCTATATGTATTGTGTAAATCCCATGGAAATATATGGTTTCACAAAGTAAGTTTATATGGGTAACAAGTATGAATTTTTTGAAAATGATTTCATACATTACAAGTATTCATGGACTAATGTTTTATTTCCCTCTTTTTATATCCCTTACTAATATTTTTGTGCTCATCCCAAGTTTTTAAATTATTTTCATAGGTTATAATTATTTGTAAGACAAAGAAGGATTCCAAGTTAAATGTTATGAAGATTTATCAAAGAAAACATTTTTATTTAAAAAGTTTTATATTTTGGAAGAAATAGAAACTATTTTTGTGATATATTTTCTATATAAATGTTGAATGTTTTATATATTATATCCCAATTATCTAAAACTCTAAACTTTAAAAGATCCTCAATATTAATGTAAGTGAGTTCTTGAATAAAATTCAATATTATGTAATATAACAAGTCTAGGTCCTTATAGTTGGTATCAGAGGATGGATTAGATAACTTTAGGGGTTAGGATGATGATAATAGAATACCATGAATAATTTTTACTCTATGGTTAATTTTAAATGATATATAATTTAAATATTATCATGTTTCTTAGACAAAGATATGTTTGTTCAGAATGGTTTTCCACATAAGAAACAGGGAAGGTGGAGAGGAGAGGCACTGAAAGAATGATATCCTTCTGAATCTATAGCCTCGAATGGTAGGGATTGGAACTAAGAAGTTTTTGACAGTAATGTATCAGCTATCATAGGAAATAAATGGTGGTGGTATCCATGCAAGATAATAACTAGAGGTAACACAATGTAACATGACGATAGGGGAACATTTTATGAGATAACACCCTCCTGTATTTAGTGGAGCTTCAGACCCGATAGTGGATGATGGATGGATTAAATACCTTTAAAATATATTCAATTTTATGGATTTTTTAGATAATCAAATGATAAGTATTTCCATTTATCTTTTTGAAGGTGAAGCTAATCAGTAGTGGTTAGTGATCTAAGATTTCAAGGATAAAGAGGAGGTTGATGCCTTAGAGTGGAATGAATTTATTAGTATTTTCCATGAAAAATATTTTTCGAAGGTGGTGTGACATAAGATGGAAAGAAAATACATGAATTAAAGAAAAAGGAGGAAGATTCAGTGGATGTTTATGAAAAAATTTCACCCAACTGGTGAGGTATTCTCCAAATCTTATTCTGGATCTTGATAGAAAAATCAATCGCTTTTAATCAGGATTAAATCCAAAGTATCAAAGGGAATCGGACTCCTGGGAATTAAAATGTTATAAGAAAATTGTTTGATGTGTTGAGAGGGTAGATATGGAGTTTTTTAATGATCATGTTCACATTGACAACAAGTATAATAAGAGGTCCATATGGAAAGTGATGGGTAAGAATCAACTAAAGATATATGATGGTAAGAAATTATAGTTTCTAGTTTGTGAAAACTATTTCAAAAAAGCACCCTGGGGAATGCCTTACCAAAACTAGGAAGTGTTTTTGATGTGGTAAGTTTATACATATGGCCTGATATTGTAATGAAAATGATCCTATGACTAATCGTTGTAAGAAAACTGTTAAGTGTTTTAAATGTAGAGAGATAGGTAAATATGAAAATTCCTGCCCAAAGATAGATCATAATGATGCAAATAACCCAGAATATAAGTAGAAAGGTGTGGTGAGATTCTTTTTGAAAATGAAAGAAGACATTGTTACATCCAATGAAGTTGTATCAGGTACATTTTTCTTTACTTATATTTTTCTAAATCCTTGTTTGATACGGGGTCTACACATTTCTTTATTTTTGAGGAATTTTCTGGTAAATTGGAAATATCACCTCAAAAAATGATATTAGAAGTTATTATTAAAACACTAAGGGGAAATATTATAGAAAAGAGGAATTATAATAATCTTTCTATTACGGTATATGGAAAGACTTTACCTATAAACATTTTTGTTTTCCCCTTCGTAGAGTTTGATGTCATTCTGGGAAAGGGTTGAATTTTTATTTATCATGCTATGATTAACTGTAGATTTAAAGAAGTTTTTTTTAGAAAGAGTTTCAATTTTTATACAATAATGAACCCATAAAATTGATAACATATCAAGAAGATGAGAAACAATTGAAAATTGAAATGAAAGTTATCTTTCTCATATTTTTGAAAACAAGTGAACTATTTAGATTAATGATGTGTCAAGTGGTAAATGAATACCTTGATGTTTTTCATGATGAGTTACCTAGTATCATACCTGATTGGGACTTAGAATTCATAGTTGACTTAGTTCCTGATTCTTAGCCAATTTGAAAACACCCATATTGAATGGCTCAAATGTAATTTATTTAATTAAAAATTTAGTTGCAGGAGTTGTTTGATAAAGGATTAATTCATCCTAGCACATCACCATGGGTTGATCTTATTTTTTTAAAAAAATAATGATGGTTATATAATACTTTTCATTGATTACAGAGCCTTGAATAACATCACTATTAACAATAAGTATCCTCTGCCTCGTATCGATGACTTTTTTGATCAGCTTTAGGGAGCTCAGAACATTTCCAAGATTTAATAGAGATCTGGATACCATCGGCTAAAGGTGAAGGAGGATGACATCCTGAAAATAGATTTTCCTACTAGATATGGGAATTATGAATTTTTTTCATGCCATTTGGGTTGACTAATGCACCTTCTGTATTCATGGATTTTATGAATAAAATATTTATTGATTTCTTGGATAAGTTTATGGTTGTGTTTATTGATGACATTCTGGTATTTTTTAAGAGTAAATAGGAGCATGAAAAACATATAAGGGTTGTATTGAAACCCTTAAAGGAAAAAAATTGTATGGAAAATTTAGATAGTGTGATTTTTAGTTTCAAGAGATTTATTTTCTTTGGTACATTGTAAATAGAGATGGAATAACAATTGATCCTTCCAAAACAAAAATGTTTGATGAATAGACAAGCCCTAAAAATGTTATATATATTCATAGTTTTATTGGATTAGTAGGTTATTATTGATAGTTTGTTAAAACTTTTCATAGTTAATGTGAAAAGTGGTTAAATTTATTTGGATAGAAAAATGTGATTTTTATTTTTAGAAACTGAATAATAGATTGGTGAATGCTTTGGTTTTGTCCTTGACTTCCCAAAATGGTTAGTTTTTTATCTATAGTGATGATTCAATGGGGGGACTTGGTTGTGTTCTGATTTAGAATGATCAGGTAATTACTTATGATTCAATATAACTAAAACCTCATAAGTTAAATTATCCCATGCATGAATTGTAATTGGTAGTTGTGGTTTTTTCTTTGAAAATTTGGAGGAATAATTTATATGGATCCAAATGTAAAATATATATTTACCATAAAAGTTTTAAGTATATATTCACTCATAATGAATTAAACATGAGGCAGAGAAGATGGATTGAACTAATAACAGATTATGATTGCACTATCAATTACCATTCAAGAAAAGAAATAAAAAAGTGGTAAATGACTTGAGTCAAAAACATCATGCATCATTAACCATATTATGTTTGAAACATTATCCCTTTATTAATGATTTGATGAATTTTGTCTTAAAAGTTATTGGTTCAGGAAATACCTCTATTTTGTTTCAGGTTTCAATGTAGTCATCGTTATCAGACAGAATTAAGTGCATAATGAATATCTTGAGCTATAGAAAAAGTTTTAATTGGTTAAAATGGGTAAGTTTATAGAATTTAACCTTGATAAATATTATATTTTATGATTTGGTAAAATTATGTGTGTTCCTTGTGATTTCAATTTGAAGAAACAATTGTTGTTTGAAACTCATAGTTCACTATTTTCAGTTCATCCAAGCAGTACTAAGATGTATAGAGACTTTTGGGAGTATTACTAGTGGGATGGAATGAAAAGGGATATTGCATAATTTACTGTCAAATTTTTGACATATCAATAGGTTAAAGATGAGTAGTAGTTATCGAAGGGTATGCTTCATCCTTTTCTAGTGCCATAGTGGAAATAAGAGAATATAACCATGGACTTCGTTGTGGTACTACCAAAAACTTCTTGAGGTAACAGTGCAATATGGGTTATTGTTGACCGACTGACTAAATCTGCACATTTTCTCCCTATTGGAGATACAATGTCTTTTAATCATCTTTCTTGATTGTACATCAAAGAGATTTTCATGTTATATGGAGTTCTTCTTTCCATTTTATTTGACTAGGATCCTAGATTCACTTATATCTTGTGGAAGGTCCTTCAGAAGTCGTTGGGCATAGAATTAAATTTCAGTAAATCTTTAAATCCTCAATCAGATGGGAAGTCAGAATGAATGATTTAGACTTTAGAGGTTTTGTTCAATTTACTACCAGGGAAGTTGGGATTAGCATCTTTATTTAGTTAAGTTTTCTTAGAATAATAGTTTTCATTCCAGTATACAGATGGCACCTTTCAAGGCATTGTATGGAAAATGGTATAAAACTCCAGCTTTTGGGATGAAATTAGGTAAAGGATGTTGATGGGACCAAAATTAGTAGAGTAAGTGGCTGACAAAGTGAAGATGATCTAGCAACACATGAGGATAGCTTAGAGCAGGTAGAAAATTTATGCAGACAATAGGAAGAAATTATTTTCTTTTCAGGTAGTTGATCATGTTTTTCTTAGAATATCACCATGGAAAGGTGTTATGAGTTTTGGTAAGAAAAGAAAGCTAATTCCATGGTTTATTAGACTTTATTAAATTTTGGATAAAGTTTAACCAGTCACCTACTAAGTATCTTTTCCTCCGATTTTATCTTAGGTACATTATATTTTTCATGTTTCGATGTTAAGAAAGTATGTTCTAGATTCATCTCATGTCTTGAGTCATGAAGTAGTTTAGCTGGAGGAGAACATTTCATATGAAGAGAAACCAGTTCATATTTTTGATTGAAGGGAATAAGTATTTCAAAATAAGGTAATCCACCAGGTAAAGTTTTTTTAGAGAAACCATAAGGTTGAATAATCAACATGGTAATATGAAAATGTTATGAGGTAAAGGTACCCTCTCTTTTTTAACAAGTAAATAAAATTGTGAGGGAATAATTTCAAGAAGGTGGGTGTAAGAACCCGGGTTTTTGGAACGGGTCAAAATCTTAAACCTGTTTAAATTTTTGACAGGTTTCTGAGGAAACTGGATTTAATGGGAAGTTTCTGGAAATTTCTAGACTACACGTTGTGTACCTTAAGTACACACCATGTATGTGTAGGTGAGTGACCGGCCATGTGCTCACCGAGTACATATCGTGTGATGACCATGTAGTAGTTTCTTACTACACGGTGTGTAGTTTTGAACACGCCGTGTAGACCCCCGACCGTGTGAGGCAATACATGGCATGTAGGGCATTGGATGGGTAAGAACCAGGGACACGTTGTGTTCCCTTTAGACACGCCGTGTAGTCTATCCACGTATGAGGGATATGCATGGCGTGTTAGTATGTCGGTGAGGAAGAGAAGAGGAACCCGGTACACGCCGTGTACCCCTAGGTACACGCTGTGTACTCATGTCAGCAGGTACGGAAAGTAAGTCAGCGGAATCTTTCCATCTTCTAAACAGTTAAATGAACCATACACGGCATGTAGTCCCAAAGTACACACCGTGTACTTTCTTTTTTTCACTTAAAATGGGCAGTAGCCTCATAATGACGCAGAACCTCATATCCCCCGCCCGGATACGCAAACCAGACCGGTTGAACCTATCTTCCCCTCCCGATTGTCCGTCCAAGACCCGATTCGAGCTCTGATTAGTGTGTTGAAACCCCCTCGGTAAAGCCTTGATTCCTCTTTGGTCGTTTTGTCAAGTTTTCATTATATAATGAGTTATATCCCTTTGAACGGTTTGGAATCTTTTGTAGATTAACCACATTTTAAACCGAATTGGTAGGTGTTACTAGAGGAGTAGCATCGTGTGAGTCTTAGGTAGGTGGTGCATACCTCATTTTTTGTTTTCGTAGTTGTTTGGGTGATGTGGATTCAGCGCGTTTTCGGGTATTTTTTAGCGTGACCCATCTTATCTACTTTTTCATATTTTATTGTTTATGGGACCTCTGGGATGCTTTTGGGTATGTCTGGTTACCAGTTTGCGTGAGCAGGGCCGAGTGAGGGGTTATTGCTCGTCAGGGCATTTTGGTTGGGGAGTGCCAAAATGGTTTTAATTGAATTATGATTGTTATAAACTGTTTAGTTTAATTTTTTAAAGCCTGTTATAAATTGTGGAGGCATTTAAGACCTCGGTGCTTGTATGGGACATCACCTTGCATAGTGCAATTCAACTGTTAGTTTGTTTTGCCTAGTTGAGTTTTCTATTTACATATGTTATATATGCAATTGCCTAATTGAATTTGTTGGACCCTTTTGGGTTGTTTTGGGCTTGGCCCGGTTACGCTTGAGTGATGCTGATCACAAGTTGGGGCTTTTCCCGAGATACTTTGGGTGGTTTCGACCACGGGATTGGGTGTCATGGACGTCGGCTTGAGGCAGTACGACTTTATGGTTGGGCATGGACCAGGTTACTAGGGTGTAGATGCCATCGAACTTGAGCGACATGGTCACAGGGACACGAGGTGTCAGATGTGTTGGTGTCTTAGGACTATTTTGGGTGATTACTGCTTACCGGGACTTTGAGTAGTGTGCACACAGAGATACTCCGTGATGAGGTGGTTTTGACCACTCGTGTGGGTAAGGCCCCCATAGTTGCGGTTAGGTATTTTGGTTGGGGGTGCTTGCCGTAGAAATCCACGGGGGATGTGAGGAGCCTTCAGGGAATGGGCGTGCCTTCGGGACGTCGGTACTTGAGACATGAGGTGTCAGGAGGCACATGGTGCCGGGTTACTATTTTTTGGGCGTGCCTTCAGGACGTCGGTACTTGAGACACGAGGTGTCATGAGGCATGTGGTGCTGGGATACTATTTTGGGCGTGCCTTCAGGACGTCGGTACTTGAGACATGAGGTGTCAGGTGGCACATGGTGTCAGGTTATATGACAAAGATTCCGGCGTTGGCCGAAGCAGGTGACACTCCATGGTGGCTGTTGAGTACTAGTGGAGTTTGTATTTATTTTTACATTGTACTGATTACTGCTTTCCTGGTAAATGTATGACTACTTAAAAACATATATTTGGTACGCACCGTTGTGTGATATCCTGCTGAGATTTGTCTCACACCCTGCACGGGCCCTTCGGGACGTGTGCAGACTTTATGGATTTACATGCAGCAAAGAGGACAGCTTCAGGAGCTGGGCTGCGTTAGTTATTTCATGGAGATGGTATGGACCTTGATGTCATGCCTAGATGGGTTTACTTTGTTTTGTTTACTTTCTGTATTGGCATGATTATTGTAGCTACTGTTGGTTAGCCATTGGCGCCCTATTTATATCCAGTTGTGTATGACCTGCTTTGGATGCATGTTTTACTGTTAAGTAGTAGTTACATGTTATCAGCATGTTTTTTTGTTTATTTCCGCTGCTGTTGTTATATTTACTGCTTCCTCTATTATCTATTTTGATAATGCTTCTGCTCTGCGGGTCTGGTTCGAGTCTAATGAGTCTTTCTTTCCGCTGCATATTTAGTATTATTCTCGGAACAGTAGCCATATTATGATCCTCCGAGAGGGTATAGCCTCACCACTATACCTAACAGACCCTCGCTGCTAGTCGGAAACCTTTGGCTTTTGGGAAGGTGCACCTAAGGTAGTAACACCCGACCCGTTCGGCACTGTTCGGGTGGCTGGCCAGGTCCGGGACGTTACAAAGTGGTATCAGAGGAGTTCTTGACATGGATTTAGTAGCAGCGTTTTAATGGATAATAATGAGTTTGAGTCTTCTCATTTCTTTATGCTGGTTTTACAATTTGGGATGTGGTAGACTGGAGATATTTTGTTACAGGGACTGGGTTTCTAGCTTGTTCTTGGGTTCCTACAGCCCCAGGTACGAGGGATGGACCAAGTTTCCATGGGTGGGAACTACTGTTTGTTTTGATCAGATTATAGTTGATATGATTTCCACCTCAGTGGCTCACTTGATGTGTGATGTCCTTAATTGTGATATGTGACCCTTGACCCAGTATGGTAAGGGAGAATTGGACCTTGGCCCGGTATGGCAAGGCTAGTTGTTGGATTTTGATAGGCACTTTTTTAGGGTATTTCAATTTCATAATTGAACGTATTCTTTGTGAAGTGATAATTCCATGTGAATGAAATATCAAATTTCATGCTTTATATGCTTTAAAATACGAATTGGTGAAATTCCTGATAGAACTTCTAGTTGTGAAAATGTGTATTCCATGCTTTATATTTTTGTAAAATTGCATGCCGTAGGATATTTGGGTCTAAATCTTATGAGAGCAGGCATGTACTATGATTGAGGCAGTGTAACTGTCAGGATTGGGCGAAACGGTCATCGGTTTTAGGCAACATGAGTTGTCGGGACGGGCATGGCCCGAGGTACTTGTGATACATGGCTCTGTTGAGGGTGGGTAAGGAGGCCGTGAGGCCAGGATGCTGTGAGACATGGGTTACGGTGAGGGGGAGTAAGGGTAGTTTTTATGCACTGCCTTTTACTGCTTTCCTTATCTGTATAGAATATATTTTTATATATATATGGGATGTCTAACCATTTATGGTATTCATCGGGTTACTCTTTCACGGCTCGATGGAGCGTCAAGCAGGAGATGATACAGTGCCGCAGGACTAGGGTCAGACTTTGGTACAGGAAGAGCATGAGCCGCAGGTACTGGATCAGGGAATGGAGCAGGTTCAGGGTCCAGTGCAGGCAAGACAGTAGCCGGGTTTGGCATTGTTCGGGTCGTGGCTCGACGAGCAGCTCCAAGCCAGCCTGGTACATGTCTTGCAGGGGCTTGACGGAGGTGCGTAGGGTATAGAGCCTTCTATGGCCTATCTAACGTGGGAGTTCCAATCACAGCACCCACCGCTTTTTCAGGGTGAGGGTGGTCCGCAGATGACTCAGAACTGGATAGAGAGCATGCAGATGATCTTCGAGCAGCTCAAGACGCCTCCAGGGCGAAGGGTCAAGCTGGCGACATACATGCTGAGAGGACCGGCGAAGCGTTTGTGGGATGTACAAGTACAGGCTCGTAGGCACGAGGGACTGTCTTGGAAGGACTTCGAGGGCAGGTTCTTTGAGCACTTCTACCCAGAGACGTTGAGGGCAGAGAGAGCTCGGGAGTTCTTGAGTCTTCAGCAGGGAGATATGTCCGTTATGGACTACGCATCTACCTTCACAGATTTGTCCCGTTTTTCACCGAGTATGGTGAGAAATGATGCAGCTAGAGTGAGGCGCTTCGAGGACGGCTTACGACATGCCATTCGGGTCCAGGTGATCATCTTCAGGCTGAGTTCTTTCTCCAAAGCAATGAATCAAGCACTCATAGTCGAGGGCAACGAAAGGGAGAAGTCTATCTTGGGCTGGGCGACAGCTTTAGGTGATGGTTCGGACAGCAGGAAGCGAGGGCAGGATGAGTTCCAGCAGGGCAGTCTGGCTAGGGATTTAGCTAGACCACCTCGTGGGAGTTCTTTGGTGATTTTCTTCCAGTGTGGATAGTCGGGACATGTTTGGGAACAGTGCGAAAGGCCACCGAAGGAGTTTCAGGAAAGTTGACAGGAAAGGCATCTGGAGAGGTTTTGCAGGCAGCCTTCTCAGATAGCTGGCAGGCAAGGACCAGGACAGACTACAGCGTTTGGAGTTGGTTCAGGTTAGGTACCCGGAGAGGGTAGTCGAGGTTCAGCTATGCACGGAGGTCGTGATAGAGACGGTGGTACCCATCTGAGGGGTCATTGGCCAGAGACTGGAGCAGCATCAGGAGGTCAGGCATCAGGTAGCCGTGTTTTAGGGCAGGTGCACTCCGTGGAGCTGCCAGAGGCTGAGCAGGCCGGTGAGCTGGTGACAGTTAGAGGTACATCGCAGTGTGACCGTGATCTCCATGTTTCCTTTTTGGCATGACCTGTAGAGGTATGTCTATTTTGAGTGCATGAGGTGCACAGGTTCTTTGTGGACTGACTAGATGCTAGTCAGTGGGTTGGCACCATATCGGGTGTGTGATATATATATATATGTGTGTGTGTGTGTGTGTGTGTGTGTGTGTGCGGTGTCATGGGAATTGGGACATCATGGATGCGGGTTACTTGAGGTGTCATGGGCATTGGGGCATCGTGGATGCGGGTTACTTGAGGTGCCGTGGACATCAGGGCATCGTGGATGCGGGTTACTTGAGGTGTTGTGGGCATCGGGGCATCATGGATGTGGGTTACTTGAGGTGTTCGGCATCAGGACCTCGTGGAGGCAAACACTGATGCGGTGCGGGTTATGTTGGGTGTCGCAAGCGACACAGGAGCACCATGACATGCAGGGGTGACGATGTGTCACGGTAGGACTATGCATCCAAAAAATAGGTTAGTAAACCCTGTTTGCTTTAAATTTTGTTGGTTGAGACCGAGTAGGCAATTCCTAAGGTGGGGAGCCCCTTGAGGAATTTAGCTAGAACCATGGGACCGGCGTAGTCCAGGTTGTTTAACTGGGATGGGCGTGTTCGGTTCCATCTCCAGGTTTTTTATGGTAGCTCGGGGATGAGCTACATTAAGGTGGGGAGTTTGTAAGAACCCGAGTTTTTGGAACGGGTCAAAATCCCAACCCTGTTTAAATTTTTGATATGTTTCTGAAGAAACTGGATTTAATGGAAAGTTTCTAGAAATTTCTAGACTAAACGTCGTGTACCTTAAGTACACGCCATGTATGTTTAGGCAAGTGACTGGCTGTGTGCTCACCGAGTACATGTCGTGTGATGACCGTGTAGTGGTTTCTTACTACACGGTGTGTTGTTTTGAACATTCCATGTAGACCCCCAACCGTGTGAGGCCATACATGGCGTGTAGGTCATTGGTCGGGTAAGAACCAGGGACACGACGTGTTCCCTTTGTACACGCCGTGTAGTCTATCCGCGTATGAGGGATATACATGGCGTGTGATTATGTCGGCGAGGAAGAGAAGAGGAACCGGTACACACTGTGTACCCCTAAGTACATGTTGTGTACTCATGTCGGTAGGTACGGAAATTAAGTCGGCGGAATCTTTCCATCTTATGAACAGTTAAATGAACCATACACGGCGTGTAGTCCCAAAGTACACGCCGTGTACTTTCATTTTTTCACTTAAAACGGGCAGTAGCCTCGTATTGAGGCAAAACCTCATATCCTTCCCTCGGATATGCGAACCAGGCCGGCTAAACCTCTCTTCCCCTCCCGATCGTCTGTTCGAGACCCAATTTGACCTCTGATTAATGTGTTGGAACCCCCTCAGTAAGGCCTCGATTCCTATTTGGCCTTTTTGTTTGATTTTAGGTCTAGAACGAGTTATATCCCTTTGAGCAGTTTTGAATCTTTTGTAGATTTACAGCATTTTAGACCGAATTGGTGGGTATTACCGGAGGAGTAGCATCATGCGAGTCTCAGGTAGGTGGTGCATACCGCATTTTGTGTTTTCGTAGTTGTTTGGGTGACGCGGCTTCGGCGCGTTTTCGGGTATTTTTGAGCGGGACCCGTTTTATCTACTTTTTCATACTGTATTGTTTATAGGACCTCTGGGATGCTTTTGGGTATGCCCGGTTACCAGTTTGCGTGAGCAGGGCAGGGTGAGGGGTCGTTGCTCGTTGGGGCATTTTGTCTAGGGAGCTCCAAAATGGTTTTAATTGAATTATGATTGTTATAAACTGTTTAGTTTGATTTTTTAAAGCCTGTTATAAATTGTGGAGGCATTTAAGACCTCAGTGCTGGTATGGGACATCACATTGCATAGTGCAATTAAACTGTTAGTTTGTTTTTCCTGGTTTTGTTTTCTGTTTACATATGTTATATATGCAATTGTTGAATTGTATCTGCCGGACCATTTTGGGTTGTGTTGGGATTGGACCAGTTACGCTTGAGTGTTGCTGATCACAGGTTGGGGCGTTTCCCGAGATACTTCGGGTGGTTTTGACCACGGTATTGGGTGTCATGGATGTCGGCTTGAGGCAGTACGAATGTCTGGTTGGGCATGGCCCGGGTTACTAGGGTGGCGATGACATCAGACTTGAGCGACATGGTCACAGGTACACGAGGTGTCAGATGTGTTGGTGGCTTAGGACTTTTTTGGGTGATTACCGCTCACCGGGACTTTGAGTAGTGTGCACACATAGATACTTCGTGATGAGGTGGTTTTGACCACTCGTGTGGGTAGAGGCCCCCGTATTTGTGGTTAGGTATTTTGGTTGGGGTTGCTTGTCGTAGAAAGTCACGGGGGAGGTGAGGATCCTTCAGGGAATGGGCGTGCCTTCGGGACATCGGTACTTGAGACACGAGGTGTCAAGAGGCACATGGTGTCGGGTTACTATTTTTTGGGCGTTCCATCGGGACATCAGTACTTGAGACACGAGGTGTCAGGAGGCAAGTGGTGCTGGGTTACTGTTTTGGGAATGCCTTCGGGACGTCGGTACTTGAGACACGAGGTGTCAGGTGGCACATGGTGCCGGGTTACACGACAGAGATTCTGGCGTTGGCCGAAGCAGGTGACAATCCAGGGTGGCTGTTGAGCACCAGTGGAGTTTGTATTTATTTTTGCATTGTATTGATTATTGTTTTCCTGGTAAATTCATGACTGATTAAACACATATATTTGGTATGCACCGTTGGGTGATATCCTACTGAGATTTGTCCCACACCCTGTATGGTCCCTTCGGGACGCGTACAGACTTTATGGATTTACGTGCAGGAAAGAGGCCAGCTTCAGGAGCTAGGTTGCGTTAGTTGTTGCATGGAGATGGTATGGACCTTGAGGTCATGCCTAGCTGGGTTTACTTTGTTTTGTTTACTTTCTGTATTGGCATGCTTATTGTAGCTATTGTTGGTTAGCCATTGGCGCCCTATTTATATTCAGTTGTGTATGACCTGCTTTGGATGCATGTTTTACTATTTAGTAGTATTTACATGTTATCAGCATGCTGTTGTGTTTATTTCCACTGTTGTTGTTATATTTACTGCTTCCACTGTTATCTATTTTGATTATGCTTCCACTCTGCGGGTCTGGTTCGAGTCTGCTGAGTCTTTCTTTCCACTACATATTTAGTATTATTCTCAGACCAGTACCCATATTATGATCCTCCGAGAGGGTATAGCCTCCCCACTATACCTAAAAGACCCTCGTTGTAATTCGGCAGACTTTGGCATTCGGGGATGTGGGCCTGAGGTAGTAACACCCGACCCGTTCGGCACTGTTCGGGTGGCTGGCCGGGTCCGGGACGTTACAGTGGGGATAATATAACACCCCAAGGTTTTAAAAAAATAAATAGAAATTCAAGAAAAAAAATTTAATTATATAATTTTAATTGGCCTTTAAACATAATTTTTCTACTTCAATGATTTGAATTTCAAAAAACTATCATCTATGGATGTGATCAGTAAGTTATTTGAAGTCTGATAGAACCGACTTGTTTTTTTGGTGAATAATAACATACCATTGTAAATAGTAGTATGAATAGTAATATGACCCTTATTAATAGTAAATCATGTTATTTTTTTTCTTAAGGTTATAATTTATTGAGATGTTGATTAATTTTTCAAGGTGTTAAAAAATGAGTTATAGATTTAAAATTATTATTTTCAAATAAATTATGATTTTATTTAAAAATTAATTTAATAATATTTATAAAATTATTATCAAAAAATGGAGTTCATTTTTTAATTCTACATGTTGAAAAATGGTTAGGGTTAATTATTTGGATTTTTAGGAAATTCTTGAATTTTTTGATGAATTGTAAAATACGATAAATTATGATAATTGCTAAATACTTATTATACTACATCATAGATGTTGCAAGGATTATTTAATCCCAATTGGTTCTAGCTCATGTGAAATTATTACTTTTTTGGTCACATTAATCAAGACTATTCAAAGCCTTGAGAAAAAAATATTAAAAAATGATTAAAATAATGTAAAATCCCACCTCTCCTCTACTATAAATACCACCCTCATTCCCCTATTCCTCTCACACCTCTCAAGCCTTGATCATTTTATAAGTTCTACCAAATTTCCTCCCCATGTTTCTTCCCCATGTACAAGACCTACTGTTCTCACCAAAAGTCCAAAACCAATGTCCTTAAGGAAGATCTCAAGGAGAAGACATCAAGAGTAATAATTCTCTTCCTTTTTCAGGTGATTTCTTTCCAATTCCTTTATTTTCTTATACTCTCTACCCCTACACTTATCCAGGAGGTATGAAATCTCCAAAATATTATATATTCTATATGTTATCATGTTCATGTAAAATATTCATCATCTTTTTTCCTCTACTCTCCCTCTTATTCTAAAAATAAAAACATCGTCCACGATATGCCGATTTACCAAAATCATGGCCAATGTGTTTACAAATTCCATTAAATCCTTCAAAGATGATAGTAAAACCCTTTTAATAGTTTAATAATAATTTAAATTTTATTCTTTATCTTATTTTATGTTCTGAAACAAACTTCTATTCATGATATTAAATTATGTAGTGAAACAAGTTCATGATTATCAAGGAACTGCCAAAAATGATCTAAGCAAACTTAATTGATGTTTAATCTAAGGATCCATCATCATATATGATAAAAAAATGATTTATGGTATCATTATATATTATGGAAACATATTAATACCATTTCATTTCACTTAGGGAATTTTATTTCCATACGATAAGAAAATCAAATACAAATCGGCCATGGAAATCATGTAAAGAACTCACCCAAACTAATGGAAGGAAAAAAAATACTAACAATTAATGGGTGAAATGATCATATAAGGTATTATAAAGATAAATATGCTTCTGTAAGATATTAATAACACTCTTTCAACCATTATACAGTATATTTAAACAATTTTTTATGTAATAAAAATCCAAGGTAAGGGAATTCTAAACCCAATTTCAATTCTTCGGGTTAACCTTCTACTTCATTATTTATGTTTTATTAAAATTGTTTGTGCGGTGAATTTTGTTTATATTATATTGAATTATTTTTATTTACATTTTATATACATATTAAATCTACTCTGTTAAGTTTCACTTCAATTATATGATATTCATAAAGGGATTTTCTTTTAAAATTCTATTTTACAAAATTCAAAATTAATGTTTCTATGCAATTATTCATGTGTATGATTATGTTATAGTTATTGGGAATTGTTTATGATGAATGGTGGGACCTATATCTCCCTAAAATAAATTGGGTATGTATAATTTGGAGGTCGGTCATATGGTTACTTCAAGTGTAACTGTGATGGTTACACAATAAGGTAGTTGTGAGGGTTATATTGTAAAGTAGTCGGGAGGGTTACAAATTATAAGGTAACCGAGAGGGTTATAAGATTATGTAAGTAATTCCCCAAGAACCATTTATAGTTCTATTTATGTTCTATATTTTTGGTATAAATCTCAGGGAAATCTCAGGTTTCACAAAGTAATTTTATATCAGTAACAAGTATGTCTTTTTTGAAAATGATTTCATACGTTATAAGCATTCGTGGACTAATGTTTTCTTTCCTTCTTTTTATATTCCTTACTGATATTTTTGTTCTCATCCCATTTTTTTAAATTATTTTAATTTGTTATAAGGATGTGTAATACAAATAATGATTTCATGTTAAATATTATGAAGATTTGTCAAAGAAAACATGTTTTATTTAAAATGTGTTTATATTTTGGAATAGATAGATATTACTTTTGTAGTATCTGCTCTATAGGAATTTGGAATGTTATTTATGTGTTATATCAAAATTATATAAAACTAAAAACTTTAAAATATCCTCAATATGAAAGAAAGTGATTTTTTAAATAAAATTCAATATTATGTAATGTAATAAGGTCGGGTCCTTATACCATTGTAAGGTAGCCATAGAATTACCAGGTATGAATGGTGTTAAAAATGATTTTAAAATATATATAATAAATTTGTATATATGAATATAAAATAAATAAAATAAAATAAAATGTACCTTAAACATTAAACTCAATTAATGAAGCTAAGAAACTAATATAATTTCTTTTTATGTTTAAAATATATTTTATAAAATGTATATTTTTAATGTTTGATATATTTATGATTAAAACTTGTTATAAAATAAAATTTAGTGTTATCCCAACCAGGTTAAATACCCTGAGAGGTGGGGTGAATCAAGGTATGAAAGATTAAAATAATTGTCTGTTTGTATCTTGTTTCGTTATGAAACAAAATACTCATCTCTCCCTTTCACGTAGTAATGCTTGAGTGGAAATGAAAACATGCATGAGACACATGAATTTTACTTGGTTTACCCACACTAGGATATTCCTAAGGAGTATGTATAGAAAATGTTCCTATTTACCAAATCCACTAAAGTTCACTATTGTTACAATGTTTGGAGTGGACTCATTGTCCCTCCTATTTTACTACTAAACATAATTCAAAAGCTCATGGCTCTCTTAACTAAAGTGTTCTCACTAATCTTTTAGAATATTATTCTTTTCATCACTTGAATAAATATTATTCACACCTCATTTGGTGAATCATGAGGATCATGTTTTATACACTTTATGAATACACCTTTATAATATAATTTTTGGGAAAATCCTTCTAGTTCCTAAAAGATTCACTTTTATTAAACTCTTTCTCAACATTTGTGAAACATTAAAATCCTTTATAAAACATCACACTTTCTCGAAACCTATGACCTTTTACTAAGTTCTATAAAATTTAATGAAACTACCTTGGTTAGATTAACACAAGTTGTTTCTTTATAGAACTAATGTTATTATGAAACCTTCACATAAGAAAATCCTTCATGAAACTATTTCATAAATTCATAGCCTTTGGATCTTCATTAAGGTTTACTTTCGTAAATGAGGGGTAGACACCTATTTATAGGCATTTACTCACCTCCACTAAGCTATTATACTTTCCACCACCTATTCACAAAACCCTTTATTCATGTTCGCAAAACTGACTACCTATAGGAAACTTTTCAAGGAATTTCTATAGTCGTAAAATTTGTCATCTTTTGCGAAGATTTTTCAACATACCTAGTAAAAAATAACATTGGAGCCCCACAAATAACCTTTTAAAACTACATTTTCAATAAAAAAATCAACCCAAAAACACTATAATGTTACCTTGGGGGATTTTTTCCCAACAGTTAATATACCAAAAAATGATTTCTTATAAAAAACTATTTTCCATGATATTTTATGATTTTAATTTAATTATAAATTTTAAAATCATATGATTTTATTTTAATTTTAAATTTATAGATCATAGGATATTAATTTGAAATAAATAACATCATTTTTATCATGTTTATATTATCTTAAGATGAATTTTTTGAATTTTCTTAAAATAATTGATTTTTTTTTGTGAATAGTGAAAACTAACATTTTTTAAAATACCGTGGATTTTAAAACAACAAATTTATATAACCATAACCTAAGTATTATGAAACATTTTTCTTTACCAAATATGTGTCATTAAAGTAATAAGATATTTTTTAAAATATCATGTTTTAATTACAAACCTATATTTGATATTTTATAACATAATTAATATTTTCTAAAAAATGAATTAAATGCCTTAAACATTTTAAAAATATATATATTTAATAAATTTTATAAAAGAAAATGTATTTAAAATTTAAAATCATTGGGTCCAAATTATCTAATAAGGGACATTTTATATTTAGGCACAAAGATTAAGTAACCATGGGAAAATATTAGTTACCCTGGTAAAATAAATATTTTTCATAGAATAATAATTTTATAAATATTGGGAATTTTTATAATTAATATAATAAATTTTAAATTAAAACACAAATATGTTGTTTAAACATATATACAAATTAATTAACACACTTTTATTGGGTAATTAATGTAAAATTATATTAATAACACTTAACGATTAGAACAACAATTTTCTTAAAAAATAATTTTTCAACACATTATATATTTTTCTTTAAAAGTAAATTTTACCCAATTTAGAAATTCAATTAGGTTAAATTGATCCAAAATTTAGTTTCGTCATGTCAAAATTTGGTAATAAGGTCCACCTTATATTTTTAGTAATAAAATTGTTAACTTAATTAATATTTAATTAAGGGTAATAAGTCCTCGGTTACGCATAGTTTCAAAGTGATAATCTTCAATTATGCATGATGAGAGATTAATCAAGAGAACATTACCTACATGCCTGATGCTCGAACCTTGGTTGGGGATCTTAAATATCCTTGTTCGACTAGGGTTTTGACATCATCGCCTTATGGTCCTAGTCCCTCATCTTCTAATTTTAGCCCCTCACGGCTTGATTCATCTCTTGGGGTGGTATCAAAGGTGCTCCTCATGTGAATAATTGTTCGGATAGGGTTTCAGTACCATCGACTTCTGATCCCAGTACCTCACAGCTATTTTTCCTTAGTCCTTCACCTGGGGGTGGTGTCAAAAAATTCAGATATGTACTATGTGGACCGGCCTAGGGTTTGAGTTTTCTTAGCTTTCTAGAGATCCAGCTGATTTTTCCATCAATTTGTAAAGATGCCTATGGCTTGTCGATGGAGTTTCCATCGAAGGCTTATGATGAGGTCTTTGGTTGTCTGAAATGGACTCTTGTTGCTCATTTTGGATCAGCAAAGCCGCCTATTTTGATTTTCAAGAAGTTCATCAACTCTTGGGGTCTTTCTGCTCCGGTCCGAGCTTCACCGAGACATTCGTCTTCTTTTTTTTTTGTTTTTTTCCTTCTAAATAGGACTTTATAAATGCATGGTGAAATTCCTCTCATAATATGGGTCAATATATGTTAAGCTTTTCTCATTGGTCTCTTTATGTCCATAAATGGAAGGAAAGTCCTTATGTGGCGGTGTGGTTTTCCCTACCAGGTTTTCCATTTCCCTTACATAACATTTCTATCCTCAAAGCTATTGGGGATTCTATTAGGGGTTTTCTCTATTCAGATAACAGTACCACATATGGCGTGGATGTCTCAAATTGGAAGATCTATATGGAATTAGACTTATCATTGCCTCTCCTAGATAGGGTATCCTTAAAGGTGAAGGGGTCACTTTCATGGAATCAAGAAATTGTTTACCCATTGTATCTCATGTATTGTTCTCATTGTTGTTTGCAAGGTCACTCGGTGTAGGTATGTATGAAATTTAAACATGATGGATTTATTATCAGAATTATAATAAAAGGGGTGACATATCTAATGATGATCTGGTTAGCAAGGGAAACATATCTAATGTTGTTATCGGTGATCCTAAATAGGTACCCATGCCTAGTGTTGATTCTATTGTAAGTAATCTTGATCTTATATCAATTACTAGTTCTGATGCTTATATTGATAAATCTAATATGTTATGTGTGACTAGTGTTGTTTCTTTAACTAATGGGAAAGTACCTGATTTTTATGTTTCTCTGTTGGTCCTTAATATCTATCGTATGACTAAAGGAGATATTTTTTTTGTTTTTCTCTGAATCCAAAAATATTTAAGACGTTTTTCAAAGGTTCAGTCATATAGTGTTTTTTCCTTATCTGATCCTTTGAGGTGCCTCTTTCCATCTTCCAAATCCTTACCTTCTAAATCCTCCACCCCAGTTGAGATGGGTAAAGATGATACAACTCTAATTTCTTTTAAGGGAATGCATAGTGAACATACATTAGAGGTTAAAGGGAGATGGTATGGGGCACCACCCCAAACTATTTATCTCTCCCGAGGAAAATAAAGATTCTACAAGGAAGATGCTTTGGTGTATAAGGACCTTGATAACCAATTATCCCTAAACAAAATGAGAAGGTATCCAAGTCAGTGTCATTCAATTTCAGCTTTTACTATCAAATCTAATTTGTCCTGAGATATTATAGTTTTTACTAGGAAAAAACTTAGTTATATTAAGGAGTATATATACTCCCATTCTAGTCTAACCAAGATGCATGGACCCAAAGACAAGCCAAGATTGTGCCAACGATTCCAATGATCATATGGAATGCTCGTGGAATTGGTGCATGTGTGAAGACTAATTTATTTTCCATTAAAATTATGAAAAATATGATATGTATTACTACTATTCTAAAGAATAAACATATCCCATGTAGGATCAATGAATTTTCTCTTAAATTGAGAATGCATGTCAGGTTTCATATAGACCCAGATAACCACAATATATAGACTTTATGGAATAAATATGTGTCAGTGGACTTAGTTAAAGCTGGATATCAATACATTATGATGAAAGTTAACACAAATGTGAATTTCCTTTTTATATCCTTTGTGTATGGAAGTTGTGAGGCCCAAAGGAGGGAGATTTTGAGGTAGAGTTTGAATAGATTTCATCTGAATGAACTCCCTTAGATTGTTGGTGGATACATTAACATTATTACAGAGCCAGGTGAGAAGAAAGGTTGGGGTGCGTTTCCTCATGCGACTAGTAGGTTTTTTTAGTTCATATTATGGAAAGGGCTTCTTGATATGGGATATTTTTGGGATTGCTTCACGTGGTGAAATAATTAGAAAAGAAGTAACCATTGTTAGAGTTGTCTTGATCGGTGTTTGGCTAATGTTCATGCAGTTTCTAGGTTCTCTAATGTGAAAGTGGATCATATTTTATGTGGTATTTGATACCACTCTCCTCTCCTTGTGTCCTTATCTCCCAAACAGATAGGAATAGATCATTTTCAGTTTTTTGATCATTAGAATGATATGCTTGAGTATCACCAGCTTGTCAGAGGTTTCTAGGAGTAATCAGTTCATGGTTATTCTTGGATAGCCATTCATAATAAATTGAGATGTATTAAGCATAGGATTCACACTTGGGAAAAAAATATTACACCCTTTGATCAAGACCTGGATTGTCTAAAATAGAAGGTTGAGAGTATGGAAATAGATCTTGAAGATGGCTGGGATGATAGGGTCTTCGAGGATCATACGTGTAATAAAAATTCTATATAAGACCTTATTCGAAAATATGAGTGTATTTATCACTAAATAGAAAGAGTGAAATGGATTCATGAAGGAGATAAAAATTTATCTTATTTCAATGCGTGTATAAAATAATGACGGAGGATGATTAAACAGAATATTCTTCTTGAAGGTGGTTTAATCTTGAGAAACAGAGATGTGGTTGGGTCTTAGTATTTTTACTTCTTAAAAAATTTAATTGTTGATCCTAATCTGAATATGGTTAATGGTTATCTAATTTGGAATACATAATTGTTTGAGGAGATTCTTAATATGATGTCTAACCTCGACAATAATCTACTAGAGTCTATTCCTGATGAGAAGAAGATCCATGGTGCTATAATGAATCTTAACCTGAAGAGTTCTATGGGTCCTGATGGTTTTCTAGGGTCATTTTATAGGGGTATTAGGAGTGGTTAAAGATGAGATTATTTTTTCCATTTAGGACTTCTTTCAGGGTGGTTCTATTCTAAGGGTGGTTGGTGCTACCACTCTAGTTATTCTTCTCGAGGTTAAAAATCCATCTTCCATTACTGACTATAGGCCGATGAGTACATGTAATTTCCCTTAAAAATCTTATCATTTATCATTAATTTGTGCCTATCTGTGCACGTTTCCCATTGGGTTTTCTTTGAGCAACACGGTTTTGTTAGAATTCATTCTATACAGGGAACGGTTTTCTTAGCTCATGATATGATATGCGATATCAACTTTAAATTCCATGCTTCAAATATGGCTTTGAAGATTGATATTAATAAACCTTAAGATAGAATGGAATGGGGGTTTATCATCAGGGTGGTTAAAGGTATGGGATTCTCTCCATGCGTTATTGATATCCTATTTAGATGTTTTAGCTCTTCCTAGATGATGGTTTCCTATATGGGAAAAACTTGTGGATTTTTCAAGGCAACTCATGGTCTCAGACAAGGGGACCCTATTTCTCCAACCCTCTTTATTATCATGAAAGATAATCTTAGACAGCTTATCAATAAGAAATTTTCCATGGATGAACTTCTTCCTTATTGAAGGAGAATTAACCAACCATCGATCACCTACTTGATGTTTGCAAATGATACTCTGATTTTCATCAATTCTAGTGTTAGATCGGTCGGAGGTCTTATTAAATTTCTAGATGAATATAACTTCTAGAGTGGGATAATTATCAACAGGGAAAAGATAAATTTGTATATCTCTAACAAATGCGGTGACAAGAAAGCCTTATACCTATCCAGATCGATGAACATGAAGAAATGTTATTTTCCCTTAGATTATCTTGGATCCTCTATCTCCCCTGGATGAATCTGAGTCAGGGATTTTAATGACATCATTAATAGAATCATGAGTTGAGTGCCTGACTATAAAAACCAATTTCTATATTTTGGTGGTAGTATTACTTTAATCGATAGTGTGTTAATGGCTATTTTGATACATGTACTCTCAAATAGCAATGTGTCAAAGAGGGTTATCATTTATATTTAAAAAATCTTGGATGACTTCATATGGGATGCTCATCTTGAGGGGAAATGTCATTAGACTTCGTGGGATAGATTGTCTAGACCAGTTCATGAGGGTGGGATTAATTTCATAAGTCTATGGAATATGGTGCACTTCATGTATACTAAAATTTCTTGGGAGTTTGTGGAGGGTAGCACACTTTGGGGTAAAATTATGTCCTTATAAGGAGGAGAATCTATGGAATACAATATACCTTCCTCATCTTTCTAGTCCTCAATACGTAGTATTATTTATGTCATTTTTCATCACTCATGGTGGATTATAAGGAGGGGTGATATTTATTTTTAGAACTGTAATTGAATTGGTTCGGTTATTAGGTTCCCAGGATGCCCAGTTCCTATATTTCTTTTAGGTAGGCTAGTAGTTTCCCTAACTTTATCAACATTGTTTTGGATGAGAATCAAAGAAATATTTTTGAACTTGTTTTTTTTTTTTGAATCTGGATCCTGATAAGTATGTTTTCACTACTTTGAATTTTGGTATGTTTTCCACTAAAGGGTTTAAAAAAATTTATACTTCCTAGGGGAAACATTATATTTGGAATGAAGTTCCCAGTCAGGATCTAAGTATCACTGAGAGGGGAGGGGGTGAATTAGTGATATCTTTTTCTTTTTAAGTTTCCTTCTTTATGAAACAACCTTCACCTCCTGTTAAAGAGTTTCTTCCCTGATAAACACACACAACCATAGGAACACAAGATTTACAAGGTTCACTACTCAATAAGAGGAGCTACATCCTTAGTATGGTATGGAAATAATCCAGTACCACACAATCCACTAGAAAACAATCCTTTGATGTGGAATACAATGAGTAGGATATACCCTTACACTCATGTAGCACTTTGAAAACAATCCAATAGTGTGTGTGCTCCCTCTTAGCACAAATAGGGTAATGAAATAATTCTGTGCTTCTTGATGACCTTTCCCAGATCAAATCTTTCAAAACAATTCTTCACTTTCCTACCCAGAAGCTGGTTGAAACCTCCTGGAGAAAACATCTTGTGCGCCTCCTTCCACTTGCGTGCCTCCTTACCACTTGCTCGCATCCTTGCACTTGCACGCCTCCTTGCACTTGCGCGCCTCCTTTATACTTGCGCGCCTCTTTGTGGACAGCACAACACTTGTGCGCCACCCATACAACTTGAGCACCCTATACTTGCGCGACAAGACTTGCGCGGCAACACTTGCGCGGAAGACTTGTGCGGTGACACTTGCGCGGTAGACCTGCGTGGAAACACTTGCGCGGCAGACTTCTTCGACTTGCGTGCTCAGAGCTCAAAATATTTCTCTAAGTCTTGAGCCTTAAAAAATGAGGAGGCGATTCATCTATTTATAGGCATATTGGTGACTTGCGCGACCTAGACTTGTGCCCCACCACTTGTGCTCCACCACTTGCGCACCACCACTTGCGCGCCACTTTATATCCTTTTCCATATTTCTGAAAGAATGCTTTTTGAAATATGACGTGCATGCCTCTACAGCACTTGCACACTGACCCTTGCGTGCTGCCACTTGCGGGCCTTCTTCTTTCCTTTGTCATTTTTGGATATGATGATGTTGGAATATGACTTGCACGACACACTTGTGTGCCAATACTTGCACACCAAATACTTGCACGCCATTCTTGACTTTTGCGCCACTCTCTTTCCTTTGCCATATTTCTGAAATAATGCTCTTTTGAAATATGACTTGTGCGCCTCTACATACTTGTGCTCCTACTGCATACTTGTGCGCATACTGCATACTTGCACGCCTACTGCATACTTGCGCACCTACTGAATACTTTCACGCCTACTTCTTTCCTTTTCCATATTTTTGATCTTATGATATTTGTGATATGACTTTTCCAAAAACACTTCTTTGTCTCTCCCTTTCCTTCATAAGTCTTGCATCACAAGTTCTCCAAACTTATGATATTTATGAAATAAAAATTAGCAAAGCATCGTCTGGTTTGACAAGTCTTTTACGAAGTGAATTGATTTAGCTTCTTTGTCAACAAAAGTCAACACTCTATAACAACAAACTTTTCTTACTTCCTTATCCGTTCAACTTGGTCCCAACAATCTCCCCCTTTGGATTTTTTTGACAACCATGATTCATAAATCACTGAACTTTGTATCCTTACACAATGGATTTCTTATCAACAATTCTAAGCCTACGTGAGCTAACTCATTGTAGGAAATAAGAATTATTAACAGCCAAAACCATGCTGTCGAAAAGTAGTGACTATGAAATCTCATGAGAGTACCTCCTCAGCCTTCTTCAGAACATCTTTCAGGCTTTTAATTCATAATTCTTCACTTCCTCAACTTTCCTGGAAAACAGCATTGTTTCCTACAACCACTCCAACAAACAGATAGAATAGTTCACACATATACATGTTGGATTCACAGCTTACCCACAACTCCCCCTTTATGCATGCATCTATAAGGATTGATTTATGAAACAATTCTCCCCATTGAAAACACTATCCAAAGGCAAGATGAGAGAGGGGACAGAAACACGTACCTTAACCTTGATGAGAAGGAGGCTGGACACCCATGTTCAACCTCAATTTTGCAAATGGTTCTTTCGGTAAGGGTTTGGTGAATATATCAGCAACTTGTTCAGATGTAGGAACATACTCCAGCCTGAATTCATTCTTTTCTACCTTCTCTTTGATGAATTGGTACTTTATATCAATGTGTTTTGAACTAGAATGTTGTACAGGATTTCTTGTAAGATTGATTGCACTCTGATTATCACAACCCAAGAGCAATGGTAGATTTACTTTAACAAGTAGATCTTCCAGCTGAGTCTTCATCCACATTAGTTGAGTTGCAGCCTGAGTAGCAGCAACATACTCAGCTTCAGCTATGCTAAGAGTTACTGAATTTTGTTTCTTTTCATGCCAACTAACACAACTTTTTTCCAGAAAGAAAACTCCACTGGATGTGGATCTTCGATTGTCAACATTTCCTGCCCAATCAGTATCAGAATACCCAAATAGATCAATATCTCTTAAGCCATCATACCTGATTCCAAAATTTGTTGTGACTTTGATATATCTTAGAATTCCTTTTCCAGTAATCAGATGTGATTCTTTATGGGCACTTTGAAATCTTGCTCATAAGGTGACAGCATAGACAATGTTGGGTCTTGAGGCAGTCAAATAAAACAGACATCCAATTAGCTTTTGAAACTCTTTCTGATCAACTTCCTTTCCTTCTCTATCTTTAGACAACTTGGTTCCCACTGAGATATGTGTGGAAACTGGTTTTGAATTTTCCATGCCAAATTTCTTCAGAAGTTCCTTAGCATATTTTTCTTGAGAAAGAAAGATATGATTCATTTTCTGTGAGATTTGTAACCCAAGAAAGTATTTCATTTCACCCAGAATGGACATCTCAAATAACTTCTTCACCTCCTCATAAAATCTTTCACATGATCTTTCATCATTCCCAGCAAAGATGATGTCATCAACATAAACAATAATAATCAGTGAAAACTCTTGGCCCTCCTTGATGTAAATATTTCTATCAACTCTTCCTTTCTTAAAATTCATCTTCTTCAGGGAAGTATCCAATTTAGAATACCATGCCCTTGGAGCCAGTTTTATCCCATACAAAGCCTTCTTCAATCTATACACATAGCTTTCATCCTTTTCAATAACAAAACCACAAGGTTGGTCAATGTAAACTTCCCCATCAAGGTCACCATTCAAGAATGCGGATTTGACATCCATTTGAAAGATTTTGTAACCTCGTTTTTCAGAAATGGAAAGAAAGATTCTGATTGTTTCTAATCTTGCTACCGGAGCAAAGTTTTCATCAAAATCAATGCCTTCAATTTTGGAATACCCTTTGTAAACCAATCTTTCTTTGTTTCTTATTACTTCACCTTCTTTATTCAGCTTGTTCTGGAAAACCCACTTTGTGCCAATAATGTTCTTTTTTTATGGCTTGGGTATAAGTTCCCAAGTATTGTTCTTCTCTATTTGATCAAGCTCTTCGTTCATATAATGAACCCATTCTGGATGATCAAATGCTTCATTTACATCATTCAGTTCAATTTTCGAATAAAGAGAAGTATGTGATATAGCATTTATTGTTCTTCTTGTTTGAACCCTATGATCTTTATCTCCAATAATTTTCTGAGCCTCCACTTGCTTCCTCAATCTAGGATGAGTTTTTTGAAATTCTTCATCATCACTCGAGATCTCTAAGTCAGATTCCTCTTCTTGAGTAGGATTAACACAGTCTGCAGCATTATCAGAATTATTAACAAAAACTTCTCTATCCTGCTCAACTTCCACATCAACATATGGCTTCTTTTCTTTCTCATCATTTTCAACAAATTTTACATCTTAAGAATCAACAATTCTTCTTATTTCCTTATTGAGGAATCTATAACCTCTTCCTTCTAGAGCATATCCAAGAAATATTTGGTCATCTCCTCTTTGCTCAAACTGTCCCAAGTTTCCACCTTTCTTCTTTATAATTCATGGACTCCCAAAGACTCTCAAGTGATTCAAACTTGGAGATTTTTCATAGAACATTTCATATGGAGTCATATCTGAGTTTGGCCTATAGAAAAATCGGTTCTGAATATGCACTGCAGTTCTCATGGATTTCCACCAATAGTAATGAGAAAGACTATGTTCAGGTAACATAGTTCTCCCCATTTCCACCAGACTTCGATTCTTTCATTCAGAAACCCCATTTTGTTGAGGTGTGCATGGTGAACTGAACTCACGCCGAATTACATGTTTGTCAAGGTATCTTTCAAACTCCTCATTCTTATACTCTCCACCATTATCAGTTCTCAAATTCTTCACCGAATACTCACATTCCTTCTCTGCTTTCCTCCTGAAACTCTTAAACATTTTCAGAGCATCTGACTTATGTCTCATGTACATAACACAAGTAATGCGAGTAAAGTTGTCAATGAAAGTAATGAAGTACTTATCTCCATTTGTAGATTGCTTGCTCATTGGTCCATAGATATCAGAGTTTATGAGTTTCAATGGCCTTTTTGAGTGAATTTCAACTCTCTTGTGAATAGAGTTTGTAATCTTCCCTTTCTCACAAATAGTTCAACACCAATCTCTTTTTCTTGATAAATCAGGAATATATTGGACACTGTCTCTCTTTGATAACTTGCACATATTTCTCTGACACATATGTCCCAGCCTTTTATGCCATAACTAATTTTCATTCACTAAACCCATGTAGCAAGAGCTCTGCACTTCACCAACTTGAAACAAATTCACTTTTGTGCGTTGGCCTCTCGTAACTATATTTCCATAATTTTCACTTTTAACAATAAATCCATATTTTTTGAAGATAACTTTGTTTCCTTCATCACAGAGTTGTGACACACTAAGTAGGTTATGTTTTAGTCCATCGTCATATAATGTTTTCCTAGATTTCATCTTTTCTTTTCCAATGATGGTTGATCCAACACCTTTGATCCTTAGAGATTCATCATTTCCAAATGTCATTGATCCTTCTTTGAAGTCTTTCACATTCTTCAGCATCTTTAAGTCTCCTGTCATATGAGATGAACATCCACTATCAAGAATCCATGGATGTTCTCTTTTTATAGCTTTCAAATCAGTTTCAACAATAAGAGCTTTTACTTCTTCATTTTCTTTCTTCACCTCCGGCTTCTGAGAATTGTTAATGAGCTTTTGTTGTGCTGGTAACAAAACAAGGCATCCTTTCGCAAGATTTCCAGGTTGTTCACATCTTTCACAAATAGTTTTCAGGGGTTGGAACCTATTTTTAATCTTTACTCCAACATTCTCAGGTTTCTTTACAACCACCTTTTCTGACTTCTTTCTTTGAGGAGATTGACACCCCCTCAAACCATGCCTTTCATAACTTGTGGAATAATAGTAATGTTGTTGGTTGAACCAACACATATTTTCAGTATATCTGAATCCACCACAATACCAGCAGTATCCATAGAAACAGTATTTACCTCTGAAACTTCCATACTGACTAGAATTGAGAATACATTTCTCTGCCACCTTCATGTCTTTCTTTTCTGAGCCACCAACCTTTTTGTTATAAATCAAAGTATTGATTTCCATTTCAGTTCTATCAAAAGCAGAAGTTTTGGAAACTTTTCTGGATTCAGAATGTTTTGAATCATTTTTGAACTCAGGGTTCTTTGAAACATCTGAATTCCCAATTTTGTTGGTATTTACAACATACATAGCTTTCCCAGTATTCTTCATTTCATAACCACTTTTACTTTTCTTTTTAACCTTTTAAGGCAACCCTTTTTTATCCTTCTTAAATTTTTCCTTCAAATAACATTCACCAACTTCAGAGATAGAGTTTTTGAAACCGATAGTCATTTCTTTAGCTTTATAAAGTTTTTGTTGGATAGATTCCAACTCTTCTTCTTTTGCCTTCAGCTTTACTTAAAGATGATCATTGTGATTCTTTACATTCTCAAGAGAATTATTCAGATCATCAATCTATTTTTTCATATTGATTTTCTCATCATTAAAACCTTCTTGATTGTTTATTGCAGAATTTTTATTTGTCAACTTCTTGTTTTCCTTCTCAAGCCTTTTGATATTTCTCAAACATTCCTTCAACTCTTATTTCAGATAGGATTCAAGTTGAGTTTCTTCTTCTTCAGAACTACTGCTCTCATAATCATCATTATTCACAGTTTCAACAAAGGTCTTCTCTCTAGCTTTCTCAGCAACTGAATTTTTAGATCTAGTCTCACTATCATCTTCTTCTTCACTTTTCGAAAACAAGATTCTTCTTTTTGATTTGAAGAAATTTTTATCCTTACCTCTTCTAGAAGAAATATCCTTTCTACCCTGTGTCTTCCAAGACCTTCTTGGTCTTCTGTCTTCTTCATCACTGTCTTCAAATTTCTTCTTTTTAAGACAATTAGCTGCAAAGTGACCAACAGCTCCACATTCAAAACATTTTAAGGGAAGTTTCCCTTTATATTTTCTTGTACCTCTTCTCAAATTTTTAGAAAACAAGGATAAAATTTCGTCAATGTTTTCACTTACCTAATTTTCAGAGTCAGATCCAACAACATCATCTTCCTCACGAGCCTTTTTATATATTTCTATCTTGGTAGATTTAAAAGACATTTCTCTATCAACTTTGGTTTTGTTCTTCATAGTCTTCTGCCTTCTCATTTCATAAGTGATAAGAGTGCTATGCAAATCATCCAGAGATAATTCTTTAGGGTCTCTGTCTTCCAATGAAGAAACTTTAGCATCAAATTTCTCAGGAAGAATTCTTAAGATCTTTTAAACGACTGTAGAATCCTCCAGCTTTTCACCAAGACATCTGATAGTGTTGACAATGTCATTTACCTTGGTAAAGAAGTACCCAACAGATTCAGCTTCTCCCATTTTCAATTATTCATACTTCAGTCTCCAGATTTGTAGTTTAGCCTTCTTCACTTTTGTATTTCCTTCATAGATGTTCTTCAGTTTGTCCTAGATTCCTTTAGTTTTAGCAACACCTTTCACTCTTAAAAATTCAATCTCGGATAGAGATGAGAGTAATGAATTTTTAGCTCTTCCATCATTCTCAAGATTCTTCTTATCGATAGGATTAAGAGGAACCTTATCATCAATAGTAGTAAATCCATCTATTGTAGTTTCAAGAACTTCATATCCAAGAGACGTAAGATAAGGCATCATTATGTCCTTCCAGATGTGATAGATCTTTCCGTCAAAAATCGAAATCCCCTTACAGTTCACGCAGTTTAGATTTTCCATCACAGCTTCTCTACAACCACTTCAGCAAAGAATAAATGAAGGTAAACTCCCTCTGATACTAATTGAAGTTCCCAGTCAGGATCCAAGTATCACTGAGAGGGGGAGGGGGTGAATCGGTGATATATCTTTCTTTTTAAGTTTCCTTCTTTATGAAACAACCTTTGCCTCTTGTTAAAGAGTTTCTTCCCTTCTGAACACACACAACCACAGGAACACAAGATTTACAAAGTTCACTACTCAATAAGAGTATCTACGTCCTTGGTATGGTATAGAAATAATCCAATACCACACAATACACTAGAAAACAATCCTTTTATGTGGAATACAACGAGTAGGATATACCCTTACACTCATGTAGCACTTTGAAAATAATCCAATAGTGTGTGTGCTCCCTCTTAGCATTAATAGGGAAATGAAATAATTTTTTTCTTCTTGATGACCTTTCCCAGATCAAATCTTTCAAAATAATTCTTCACTTTCCTACCCAGAAGCTGGTAGAAACCTCCTGGAGAAAATAGCTTGCGCGCCTCCTTCCACTTGCGTGCCTCCTTGCACTTGCGTGCCTCATTTCACTTGCATGCCTCCTCGCACTTGTGCGCCTCCTTTATACTTGAATGCCTCTTTGTGGACAGCACAACACTTGCGCTCCACCCTTACAACTTGCGCGCCCTATACTTGCGCGATAAGACTTGTGCGGAAACACTTGCACGGCAGACTTGCGTGGCGACACTTGCATGGTAGACCTGCGCGGCAACACTTGCGTGGCAGACTTCTTCGACTTGCACGCTCAGAGCTCAAAATATTTCTCTAAGTCTCGAGCCTTAAAAAATGAGTAGGTGAGTCGTCTATTTATATACATATTGGTGACTTGTGTGACCTAGACTTGCACGCCACCACTTGCATGCCACCACTTGCGTGCCACCACTTGCATGCCACTTTCTCTCCTTTGCCATATTTTTTAAAGAATGATTTTTGAAATATGACTTGTGTGCCTCTACAGCACTTGCGCACCGACCCTTGAACGCCGCCACTTACGTGCTTCCACTTGCGGGCCTTCTTCTTTCCTTTGTCATTTTTGGATATGATGATGTTGGAATATGACTTGCACGACACACTTGTGCACCAATACCTGTGTGACAAATACTTGCATGCCATTCTTGACTTGCACGCCACTCTCTTTCCTTTTCCATATTTCTGAAATAATTCTCTTTTGAAATATGACTTGCACGCCTCTAGATACTTGCACACCTACTGCATACTTGTGCGCCTACTGCATACTTGCGCGCCTACTACATACTTGCACGCCTACTTCTTTCCTTTGCCATATTTTTGATCTGATGATATTTGTGATATGACTTTGCCAAAAACACTTCTTTGTCTCTCCCTTTCCTTCATAAGGCTTGCATCACAAGTTCTCCAAACTTATGATATTTGTGAAATGCAAATCAGCAAAGCATCATCTGGTTTGACAATTCTTTTACAAAGTGAATTGATTTAGCTTATTTGTCAACAAAAAACAACACTCTATAACAACAAACTTTTCATACTTCCTTATCCGTTCAACTTGGTCCCAATATGGAATAATGTGGTTTAGTGTAATAGTATTCCCTCAAAATTCAATTTCCTTATATGGAGAATTAGAAACTAGGATATTCCCATGGATGATAATGTGAAAAGGAGGGGCATCAACCTAGTTTCTAAATGCCACTGCTTCAATCTGAATAAATAGGAGGATTCCAATCATCTATTCTATGAGAGTGAATGGGTCATGGCTGTTTGGAGTTTCTTTATAGAATTCACAAATTTATTAGGCACATATACTACTAAAAAATTATTTTTGGATAAATATTTTCATAGTTTTAATGGCTCAGGTCCAAAAAAATAGCCAGATCTATGATTCTAACTACAGGTTGTTGGTGTATATGGCAGGCAAGAAATAAGGCTCGCATTGAATATATTCATTCTAGAGAAATATTTTTTGTCATGAAGATAAGATATCTCCTGATTGATCTGGTACATTTCACTAATATTTTGAGTGATACCCATCTTTAAGGAATATGCAGGCATATAGTTCTTTATTTCTTCCTTTGGATCATGTGCTCAGAGAGAATTGGGTTCACTGGTTACCTCCAAACATGGGTCTTAAATATAACTTTGATGGTTCATGTGTTGGGGTGATCATTCGAAGTGGTGGAGTTATGCATGATTTTAGTGGTAGTATCATGCTCGCTTTTATTTCATTTTATGGGAGGGGGAGTTCTATCCAGTCATAGGTCAAGGAAATGCATATAGTTATCATGTTGTGTTCTCATAAGAATTTATCTCTTAATCAAATTGAAACTGATTCCAAGATCATCTATGACTCAATGAATGGAAAAATTTCCCCTCCATGGTCGATTAATTATATTATCAGGAAGTGTAGCGGTAGACTCAACAACAGAAATACCCAATTTATTCATACATGGCATGAAGGCAATAAGGTATTAGATTATCTGTCTTCCATGGTGGTGGCTAATCAAGGTATCAACATCATTTTTTTCTCTATTTCTCTTCAAATGAATTCAGAAGGGGTTAACTTGATTAGAGGAGACTAGATTGGCCTTCATTATTTCAGGCCCCTTTAAAATTTTATTGTCTGGCCTACCCATAGCCTTGTTTGTTGTGGGTTTTTTCCATTAATAATAAAAAAATGCAGTGTTAGATAAGAGTAATAAGTTCTTAAAATACTAATCTAAGTGGCTCGAATTTTATTAAATTAACTTTACATTTAGACCTTTTAGAAATATTTTTTTATGTTTTAAAGTATTACCTACATGTATTATCAAATTTCTATCACCTAACACACTTATATTTCATGCCTTTCCATTATTACCCCTTACTTTACATTCTTCTCTATGGATAATTCACTTATCTTGACTTATAAAAGGATTTTCACTTCAACCCTTTCAATAATACACTACTATTTATAATTTTCCATGAACCAATGTCCAAATTTTATATCATTTAAAACATTTAAAATACTTAATTTCCCTATTCTCTAAAAATTATTTTAAGTCCCTCAAATCTAAGGCCTTCTTCAAGAGAAATTTCAATGTCTTAATGCAAGTAACACATATTTATTAGCGTCTCTTTCTTATTTATTTCTTTCTAAATAACCCATAATTATATTATAATAATAACCTCATAATAATTATTATATTGATATGTTATTATAATAATGTTACAATAATTATTTAGTCTTGTCCATCAATAAAGAAAAACAAGAATTTTCGTTAGTGCATTTGTGCAGATTACCTCCTCCACAAAGTGATGCTTCCAATTTTTCATCAACACCTTTCATGGATGGTTAAAATGGGTTTTTTAAATTAAAATATAATATTTATAAACTTTAAATGATTTATAATTTTTAATATTTTTTATTTTTTATTTTCATTCCAATCTATAAAAATGGTAAATTTGTCCATGCGTACATGTGGACTGCCACCTCCATTAGATGGTGTTTGTATTTTATTTTCCATAAAAACATGAATGAAGATAAAATTAGTTTAAAATATAAAAAGGGTTATTTTATAAACCATTAAAATTTTATAATGATAATATTATAAATTCCTTAAGTAATATTAGTAATAAAATGTTCTAGTAAATTTAACCCCTAAAAGGACATATTAATGTAACTTTTCTAAATTGAGACCATTATTGGAGAACTTACATAACTATAAAAATTATGTTCCAATTGAGTAATAAAGAAAATATTAATATTTAATTTTAGGGATTATGAAAATATTTTAAAACAAATTTTACCATGTTTAACAAACCAAAATTATTATGAATAAATTAACTGGACAACCCTAAATGACCAAGGTAAGAAAAAAATTATATCAACTAAATATAAAAAGATAATAAATGAACCTTATAAAATTAAATATATATAAATAAGTTTAATTAGAATATATTTTATGGAACCTAATTTCATTATATAAGAATTTAATTGAAAGTGAAGAAAGATTTTAGACATTATGGTAAGGGATTTTTATTTCAAACACTCTTCATTGAGACACATTTTACTTTATACAAAAATTTAATTTTATATGGTGTAAATTATTCCAAATTGTTGTGTTATCTTGGAATATCTTTATTCATGGTATTTTATTTTCATTTTCAATCACTTTAGCTTCTAATGGATTTGTTAAAAATTTATTCCGTTCTAAAATCAAGTTCTCTTTCAATGAGTTGTGATTGTTATTCTTGAAATTGATCTTATGATTCTTCTTTATCCAACCATTTACTTTTAAATATGTTTGATTTAATTTAAATTTGAGTAAATTAATACCTTTTATTAAAATTAAACTCTTTTGGGGATCATGTTCTCTTTAAAAATGCATCACTAAAAGGAATGGTTACCAATGTAAGAACACCATACTTTTTATTCCATATCCATGATATACCTATAAAATGTATTTTCTATAATATTGCATTTGACCTTCATACTTATCTTATCCAATTATGAATGAATGTTTTTGAAATAGCTTTTATGATATGGGTTTAACTAAAAGGTTTTAATGGACATTGAAGGTTTTAATCGTGATTAGTTTTCAAAAATGTTTCCTTCTAAAGTAACATTTTAAATATTACAAAATGGATTATTTGATAATAGTTTTGGAAAAGTGAATTTTCAATAACCATGGATTTATTTTGAAATTTTTTTGAATATAAATATTTTAAATGTTTTGGTATTGTTCATTTCAACCAAAGGGGGTCTCTTTTATGCATCTCTATGTAAACATATCTTTATATCACCTTTTTCATTTTCTTAGATACATTCTCTCTATGATTTCATGTTTTTATCAAGTAAATTCTTATTCTCATGGTTTAAAAAAATATTAATTTTTCAATTTTTTAAAAGGAAAATTGAATTTATTATTTTCAAAGAAATTTTACTAGTTCTTTTAAGAGTGTTCTTTATATATTTCATATTCTTGATCAAGGGAATTATTCATATGATACCATCTACCTTCTTTATCTAGATGGATTATGAAACTCACTTTTAAATAAATGGTATAATCTATCACTTCATATGTATTACCAAATTATCTACTTTTATAGGTAATATCTTATTCCAATTCATTTCCTATATGAATGCCCTATGTTCCATTACATTGATTTAAGGGTGTTTAGTTAGATTCCCAACTCATAGACTAATTGGGGAAATTATTATTTAAATAGTATATCCATTTACCATGCAGTGTAAATACCATATGTGTATTGATATTTATTGAGTTTAATTTACCTATAATTATTATTGAGGTCATTTGATACCCATTTACTTTGAAATTGTTTATCATGTCATGTTTATTGATGAAATCATGAATGATTCCTTAGGAAACCACATGAAAAAAATTGTCCCATTTAACTTTTGTGGGTTTTTATGAAATGATTTTTAAAACTATATAGAACACATATGTATGATTTTACATTATGATGAGTACACCTAGATAGCACTCCAATAAATTGGTTAATAATTCCATATCAAGAGATGTCGTGGTGCTTGGGTAGTGAGACTAAATAACTATGAGAGTGGGAAATTAGCTTAGCCAACCATATTATGTTAATAAACAAATGATCCCTGAAATATGATTATGATATCATATTTTGTTTTTTAAACATTACTATATTGGAATAAACATATAATATTATCATTATTATTCCATTCTCTTATGATATCATTTCATTACGATTTGTTTTCATGATTTTTAACATTCTCTTTAAGATATCTTTTTATGCCTCTTGTCTCTCATGTTATTCTATATTCTTATTTTTATTCCCTTGATATTATTTTTTTCTTACTCTTATATTTTTTCAACTAATCCCATACAGGTTTAGAGGAATTCTGGGAGTAGGATCACCATTTAGAGTTTTAAATAATGATGTTTAGTTTATGTTTAAGATGTTATATTTATGTATCAAATCTTCCAATTAAACTAGACCTCATGATCATCGGTGTGTATTTGTTAGAATATTAAGTTAATAATAATATAATAATGTATGCTTAAAGGTTTTTTCATTATATATAAGTCTCAAATTTAATGAATAATATAGGAGAGGAATTCCCCTTTTATAAGTGAGGGAAATGAAACACTTCTAATTACATAAAAAATTAATTAAAATATATAACATAATCATGTCAAATGGAACCAAGGCACTAAAAATATAAAGGAAATAAAACATAGGGCCAAAATAAACTCATCCAATCACATTTATAAAATATTTAGAGACATTTTAATCCATATCTTCTAGTTAAATCACTTTAATCGGATTTTATCCACAACTATGATAAATTAATTTTTGACCATGATAACATAATTAAATGAAAAAAAAATAAAGGGTCCCTATAACCAAATTTTTACATTTTGATTAAAAATTTGGAATATATTTTATTATATTAAACTTATTTATGTGATATAGATGAATTTTAATATTAGAATAGTTTTTGCATGAAAAATAGTTTTTAAGAGATTACATGATTTAAGCATAAAAACGTTTTATATCGAAATTAAGTAAAAAATAGGTTTACATGGTTTTTTTATTCAATAAATGTAAATACTAGAAATTTCTATGAATTTTATTTTCTAAAATACATGGAAATTTTACGAGTTTTCAGTTTCTGACGGTGCCTGATTCCGAGGCCCGGTGTGCCCGGAATCAATTTCTGAAGTTTTGTTCAAGTACGTTCAATAAACGTACGTGCAGGATTTTATATCTTTTGAATCGATGCTCGGAATTGAAATCTTAGGGAACCATTGAACTCGCAGTGATGGTATTCACTTAAGGATACCATCACCGCAGTTTCATTTTATTAAGGTTGGAAGTTAGTTTTTGGGGTTTCTAAATAAATTAAATAAAAATATGTCTAGCATATTTTTATTTGAGTGGTGGTTTAATCCTACAAGGGGAGGTTGGAGGTGGGGCTCACCCACTCATAACCTCCGATGTGAGGATATTATGTGGCAGGACCCACACGGGCCTAAATCCCCTTTAACCCTTGAGTTCCCCATTAATGGGGGAAACTCTTCACTTCCCCCATAAATTTTTAGAGCCTCTTCAACTTCCCCCTCCAAATTAATGAGCCAACACCACCTTTAAATTAAGTGATGTAACTTAATGAATTTGAACCATTTTTAATTAATTAAGATAACATTATATTAAGATATGTTATTTTATTATTTTGGGGTTGGCTTAATCTTGTGTTGGAGTCTTGGAAGGATTGAGAAAATATCCTCCCAATGAAGAACGACATCTTCTCTCAACGAAGAACGCCCGTCTCCACCAAAGAACGACAACGTCGTCTTCTCCCTCTCCAATCGGGGCAAGAAAGGGAATATGTTGCCCACGAAGAACGTCACCATCGACGACGTCATCTCCTCCCGATGTCAACGGAACGACATCACCTTCCCGCGACTCCGCCGATCGAACACCGATTACAAGGTAGGGGTTTGAAATTCTTGTACCCATTCTACGTCCTTGAAATTATGGTTTGACAACCAAATGATATCAGCGTAACATGGGGAAATTTGGACCGCACCAACATGGCTGACTTTTCCACTTTTTGATATTGTTTGTGGTTGATGATGGGAGCGGACAACGACGGCCGGTGTCGGGCCGACCGCGAGGAGACCGGCAGCGCAAGACTGCCGAGTTACTAGAAAGGTGTGGCACCATCATGCCACGTGGAGGAAATCCAGGTCGTGATCAAGACGAGCCACAGCGGAGGGGTGCGGCGCCGTCGCGCTGTGCCAGTGCTACCGCAGGTCGTGGCCAGGGCGGGCCATGGTGGAGGGGCGCGACACCGTCGCGCTGCACTAGTGGAGCAGGACCGCGGCCTTAGGCCGCGGCGGATAGGAGAGGGAGGCTGGCTGATCCGGCCACCGGTGCGAGCCAGGCGGGACCCTACGAGTCCTGTGGTTACAAGGGACGGTGCCTTGCGTCGGCCGTTTCGGGAGCCGGGGGGTGTAACATCCCCCCCCCCCCCCCACCCCACTTTACGTGGCGAGCTGGCCAGCTGGGCACCACACGGCCAGTCAGGCTAGGCGCCACACGGCCAGCCGAGATGGGTGCCACACCGCCAGCCGAGCCGGGGGAACACGGCCAACCGGGCCGGGCACCACACGGCCCGTCGGGCAGGGCGCCACACGGCCAGCCGGGCCTGGAGCCACACGGCCAGCCGGGCCGGACGCCACAAGGCCAGCCAGGCCGGGCGCCACAAGGCCAGCCGGGACGGGCACCACACGGCCAGCCGGGACGGGCGCCACACGGCCAGCCGGGACGGGCGCCACACGGCCAGTCGGGCCAAGCCCCATGCCCAACCGGGTGCCGCACAGCCAGCCGGGTCGGGTGCCACATGGCCACGGGCTGGGCCGCCCTCAGGTCGGGTCGTGCCTTCGGGCCGCACCGACCACTCGGGTCGGGCTGCATCCACGAACCGGGTCAGACCCCAGTTCGGACCAGGTTGGTTTGGGTCGGTCTGACTGGGTCGGACCGGACCCAAACCCGCTATGGCCATTTACACCTTTTAGCCCGCATCTTGGGCTACGGGTGTCTGAACGATGAACTAACTGCGGCAATAGAATACTTGGAGTGAGACAATTCTTTTGGAATACTCCACTTGAGGTTTGGACGTAGTTGGAGTATGGTCGAGTTGGTTTGATCCTAAAAACCAACCGTGCCCCTGGAATAAAAATACCTATAAATCTCAAACCAGGCATCTGATTGACGCACCGTCTATCATGTTGGGTTCCTTATGATGAGACAGAACTACCTGATACATAAACTCAGGACTTTGTGATAGTTGATGTATCGTCACTTGGCTTGAGGAGCGGACCCTCCCAGAATCGAGTGTGCTGTGTACGGGAACCCTAGGGCTGGCTGTGACGATACTTTATCGGAATCCTCTGTGGGTTCAACAGTGATGAATTCTATACCAGAATCCTCCGTGGGTTCGACAGTGATGACTTATGTACTAGAATCCTTCATGGGTTCGACAGTGATAACTATTGTACCAGGATCCTCTGTGGGTCCGACAGTTCTGACTTCTGTTCCTGGATCTTGTGTCGGTCCGACAGAATAGCTGATCTTGTATCCTGTTTTGGTCCGACTGCTTAGCTGGTCTTGTATCCTGTGTGGGTCTAATAGCTTAGATGAATCAATGACTACATCTGATCATCTCTATCACTCTACAAAATATTTATACCTTTGTGAGATGAGTCTTGACTTAAGTTGATAATATCGAGATGATTGACTTTATATCTTTTATGGAATGGGTTGTACTTAGGCATGAGAGTTGGAGTCGGACTGTGTACCTTAGGTATATGTATAAGCATATACCTAAGTAGGGTTGGTTGATAATTTGTAATTGTATCTTTCTTCTATGGTTTATCCTTAGTGGATTCTGGGAGACCTTTTGGGGTCTTGAGGTCCCCTACTGATTATTGTTATACTCACCCCTACACGGGCTTCGCCTGCACCTTGTTGTGTTCTGTGCAGATGACGGACAGTAGTGATCGAGGCTGAGGGTGACGGACGAGAGGCTGCTCGGATCTGTACTAGATAGATGTATCATAGGTATGAGTTGTTCAAGTTTTGTACCTACCCTTCAGGTACGATTCCCCAGTGGATGAACTCAGAACTGTTTTTCCCTTTTTACTTGTACTTGTACTTGTTGTTCAGTTGGGATTGTATACTAGCCCACTTACTTTCAGCACACCTTTATTTTTCTATATTAGTACTTACTGCCTCTACTTCTAGTGTTCAGACTGTGTGTGTTATAGGTTTAAAGGTAATGCCTTTCCTTTTATCGGGATTACGCCTTTGGTGCTAGTCACCAGCCCCTGGCCTATGGAAGGTGGGCTTGGGTTAGTCACAGCACGGGCCCCGAGGATGGGTTGTGACAAATTGGTATCAAAGGATTCAGTTCTACCATATAACTTGGACTCTAATTCTTTTAATGGAAATAATGATAATTGTTTTGGGTGTGGTTATCAGTTTAGGGAAAACGGTGTTGGTGCGGCAGCTGACGTATCCATACATTAGGACTCTGACTTCTGATTTTTTACTCAGTGCACGAAAACACTGATTGCATGTGTGTTTCCTTTGAAAAGTTTCTTCGTGAATAATTTATGTCATCTCACCAGGTATACTATTTTAACCATGGTGCACCTATTTTTTCTTCAGGATGGCTCCATGAAGGCAGCCAGCTAGGGTTCCAAGTTACGTACGAGATGGTAGCCCACCGAGCAACGAGGTCTCGGTGTAGGGCCCCATCATAGTGGAGGTATCAGTGGTACCACTACATGTGGGGCCACTGATACCACCAGCTCCAGTAGCAGAGAGTGCACACTGTCTGAGTGCATTGCATGAGTTCCAACGCTAGAGTCCCCCCAGGTTCTGGGGAGAGATGGACCCATAGGCAGCTGAGGATTGGCTGGTGGTTGTCGTGAAAGTTTTCAGATTGGTAGGGACACCAGCCGACCTCATGGTGATCCTTACTGCGATTCTCCTGCATGCAGCAGTAGGAAGATGGTGGAGCCTGATGCTCCAGGTGCATGATGAGGCATCGTTACTCTGTAAAGACTTCGAGAGTCTCTTCTACTCAGAGTTTGTTCCAGCCACCCTTCGTGCGGTGCGGATTCAGGAGTTACTACATCTGCAGTAGGGCAGCATGATAGTAGCTCAGTACTCAGCGAGGCTCACCGACCTCTCACGCTACTCCATGGATATGGTATGAGACCTGTTCTTCAGGGCCCGGACCTTCGAGTAGGGACTCAGGCATTAGATCAAGGCTTTGATGATCCCCCTCAGCATCTTGACGTAGGCGGGGGTGCTGGAGTGAGCTCTTCTAGTGGAGAGTTTTCTTGCTGATCAGACACCAGCAGTGAGACCCACCACAGGGAGACACATAGAAGAGACTTCTATTTCTGGCAGTAGAAAGATGTCGTAGAGGTCCAAGCGGACCATTCCATCAGGTGGGTGACCCCAGGATACAGGTTCGGTTGTGCGGGGCACACGAGATAGAGCCAGTTATACAAGGAGAAGGTAGTGCTATGCATGCGGCGGGCAGGGTCACATGGCTCGTGACTACCCGACCTACCATGCAGATGAGTAGTAGACAGTAGAGGGACCTCCTAGTTAGAGGTAGAGGTTCAACCGTGGTGGTCTTCCGGGAGCAGGAAGACGTGGAAGAGGAGCTAGACGAGCAACGAGTGGTGAACGACATTTAGAGGCCCTACCACCACCACCACCAGGAGGTCCACCCCGACCAAAGGTAGATGACGGAAAGAGACGAGCTCAGCTCCAATTAGTTGAGTCCAAAGACCACAGTGCACCTAAGATGATTTGAGGTACTATCTGTGTCTAATCTACCCTTGTTGCAGTACTTATAGACACAGGTGCGAGTCATTCTTTTATTGCCACTGCCTTCATTCGGAGCTCAGAGATTCCAATGGAGCCGTTGGCTAGATCCTTACAACTAGATACTCCTACGGGAGTAGACTCGATGATTACGCACTGGTTCCAGTAGTGTGAGATTACTCTAGGAGGTGAGAGCTTAGGCTGGGATCTCCTCGTAGTGGGGTCGAGGCCTTACGATGTCATCTAGGGTATGGACTGGTTATCCACATTTCATGATCAGATTCACTGTATTAGGTGCACAGTGTGGTGTATCTGCACAGATGAGACTAGTTTCACCTTCACCGGTGAGAAGGGAGCCTTTGCAGTGTAGGATGGACTTAAATAGAGGAGGGGGTAGCCGATCACACATTAGTTGGCTAGTCTCATCCTCATAGTGGTTGATGTGCGGAGTCCGAGTTTTCCTGTTGTGGTGGATCAGTACACGGATGTTTTCCCTAACAACGTTCCAGGACTACCTCCTCATAGAGAGGTAGAATTATAGATTGACTTTTACCCCAGGATGACACCGATATCTACTCCATCATATCGGATGGATCCCGCTGAGCTTCTTGAGTTTCAGGTACAGCTGGAGGACTTGTAGGGGAAGGGATTTATCCGACCCAGTGTTTCACCCTGGGCATCCCTGATTTTGTTCTCCAAGAAGGAAGATCGTAGCTTGAGATTGTGTGTTGACTACCATCTCCTGAACCAGGTGACCGTGAAGAACAAGTACCCACTCCCAAGGATTGACGATCTCTTTGATCAGCTCAAGGGAGCCTGATGGTTCTAAAAGATAGACCTCAGGTCAGGCTATCACCAGCTCAGAGTTCGAGATGAGGATGTGCAGAAGACGGCCTTCAGGTGTCAGAATGGCCACTATGAGTTCTTAGTTATGACCTTCGGCATAACCAATGCTCCAGAAGTGTTTATGAATCTCATGAACAGGATCTTCTAGCCTTACCTCGATCGCTTTGTAGTAGTCTTCATTGACAACATACTGATCTACTCGACTACTGGGGAGGAGCATGCCTACCATTTGTGGGTAGTACTGGACACACTCTTAGAGAACCAGGTTTATGGTAAGATCTCAAAGTGACAGTTCTATATCTGAGAGGTACACTTTCTGGGACACGTCATCTTGGAGGCTAGAGTTGTAGTGGATCCAGTGAAGATCGAGGCAGTACTTTCTTGGGAGCCACCCAGGAGTGTGATGAAGGTTCGAAATTTTCTGGAACTGGCTGGGTACTATCATAGATTTGTGGTATACTTCTCCAGAGTTGTAGCACTGCTTTTAGCATTGACGAATAAGGGGAAACCCTTCGTGTGGTCATAGAGATGCCAGTATATCTTTCAGTAGCTGAGGAAGAGGTTGACCAGTGCACCCATCTTGAGGCTACCGGAGGAGGGTGTTGGGTACGTAGTTTACTGTGACGCATCAAGGACCCGACTTGGGTGTGTCCTGATGTAGGAGTGAGCAGTGATTGCATATGGATCTTGACAGTTGAGACAGCATGAGCAGAACTATGCTACATATGACCTAAAGTTAGTAGCAATGGTCTTCGCCTTGAATATGACAACCCTGCTTTTATTACAAACTTAAACATGATTTATTACATAAACTATTCACTTGATACAACATGGAATATTGAGAGGTCTAGTGTCTTTGGGGATTATGATAATTACATAACAACTTAAAACATGAAATACATCATCTTTATTGAAAACTTCCTTTACATGACCAATACATTCCCTCGTACTTAGCATTGCATGAGATAACCTGAGGACATGCATAAAAAAAGGGTGATCTATAAAGCCCAGTAAGGGAATAAACACAGAATACATGAAAATTAAAATACATGTTAGAAAATAGTCATATCAATAGAGCACAAGAGAAAAATTAACATAAAGGCATGATAAAGCATGATAATCATAGCATGGAAATGTGGCAACAACACTTAACATGGAATTAGCATGAGCCAAGGCACATTGCACATTGAGCATTAGTAAATTCTAATTGTACATGAAGCATGAGTAAACCCTCATTTCCCTTGAATGAGAATGAGTCAAAAATCATTTCACATGACGTATCATGATACTATACTTTACCCAATTCATTGGAGCGCTATAAGGGCGCACCCTTCTTAAACATTTCATTTCATGCATAAGTGTGCCACATGGATCATAAAACATCGATTCATAAAACATAATCATTTATTTCACGATAAAGGAATGTGGAATTCATACATGAAACTTTATAATCAATAAGTAAATGTTCATAAAGGTTAATACCCTTGATGGAGAAATGGGCAAGGTATTCACTACACAATGGCATTGGCTTAGAAAATCGGTGCGATTTCGACAGCGTAACGGCGTGACATAAGAATTCATAAAAACAATTGATGAGAGAGAAATGGGTTCCTCTTCATATTTACATGTAATGGACAGTAATGAGGTCATATAGATACATTTACCAACAATTGTAATGGAATTTAGATACATGATACAAAAGTATTGCATGAGTGTAAATGAGGAGAGAGAAGTTCCTTTGGGAATTTCGGCATAGTAACGGGTGTACATGGGAGGCATTTCATGAGAGAGAAAGGGTCTCCCATAATTAAAACATAAAGACGGCAGTATGAGGTAGGTGAAAAACCATACCCCAACATTCATAATTGAAATTAAAAGGGAAAAAAACTTAAAGAAAATTGGACAAAAATGAGAAAGGAAGAAAAAAACTCTTACTTGGAAGTGTGATTCCAAAGGATAGAGAGAGGATTGATAGAGGCTTCTTGGGGTCTTGGGGAACATTGGGAGGATTCTAGAGAGAGTAGGGAAGAGTTTTTATTAACACCAAAGGTTTTGAGTGAGGAGGAAGTGGGGGCTTGGGTGGGTTTATATAGGAAAGGTGAAGGAATTCTTTATTATTTAGGTTTGGGACCCCTTACATTAAACTAATCCAAACCACAAACCAACCCATGGTTTTTTATCATGGTTTTTGGAAAAGGGAAGAGAAAAACAATATTTTATAAGGACAAAGTCCGAAAATCTTAAAATAATGGGGTTGCTTATGTGGAGGTGAGTCACACTCCCATGGAAAACAATTTAAAAAAACAAGATGTTTAATAAGTCTTGAGGAGTCCATTAATGCTTTGAAAAGTAAGTCAAAAAACCCAAAATCACATTATTTTAATGGTAAAACATATATTGGCCGAAAATAAAGCTTATATTATTTTATTACATCAATATTGGGTCATTATAATGTCATAAAACACATTATATATTTAAACGGTATTTAATTTTTACCCAAAAATTTGACTGTCTCAAAAAATTATGAAAAATTCACTGTTGGATAATTTTGACGTCCTGATTCTAGAAATAAAATTTATTTTATCTAAATAATTTTCTAAATATTAATTTTCACTTTTTAAAATAAAAACGACATTTATCGAAAATTCTCGGGTTTTGAAAAAAATGGATTTCAAACCTTAATAAAAATTTACAATTGCATTCATAAAATTATAATATCATTTATATTTAATAAAAATTAATCTAATAATATTAATAATATTTTATTAAAATGTTATTTAATTCAAAAATCCCTTAATTTAATAAATTAGAATTCTTAATTAAATAATAACAAAAAACACTATTTGTACTTTAAAACTGTTTACAATGGATCAATAATGACAAGAAGGTATATTCATTATTATATACAAAAAAATAATATACATGAACATAGTACTAGCGATTTGTTACATAACCCCTTAAAACAGCCGCATAAGACCTAAGGGTAAAGTGTGTGATGGTGACAGACTCTTGGGGTGGCTCGGATAACATCGCTCGAGTGGTAATCCCTATCAACTTCCAATTTTCTCATACAAGGTCTCGTTCAAGCTTGACATGGTGAAGCTAAGCTTGGTCTTGGTCAAGAGTGAAGCCCAAAGACGCCACCTCTTTTCCGAGATCCGACAAATGGGCTTCGTATGGAGTAATTCTACTGGATGAGGTCATCGCTTATTTTGTCTGAGTAAATTGGGTTCGTTAAAGCCTTATATTTATACTAATCATGTAATAAATATTCAACAGCTGTAAAAGTAATGGTCAAAACTCTTAACATAAAACTAAAGAAGTTAAAATTTTATATAAATGTTTTACATAAAGATACATTTAACTAGATCATGATTAATTTCCATTAATGAAACTTTGGGTCATTATAATATTCCCACCTTAAGAAATTTCACCCTAGAAATTTCCTTTTCCCACACTAAAATAGATGTGGGTAACTCAGCTTCATCATTTCCTCCGATTCCCAAGTCGCTTATTCAAACTGGTGGTTTCACCAGAACACCTTGACGAGGGGAAGTGTCTAATTTCATAGAACTTTTTCTCTATGATCTAAGATCATCACTGGTTGCTCCTCATAAGAAAGATCATCCTCTAACTATACCACCTTAGAAGAAAGTACATTTAAAGGGTCCATTATGTACTTCCTTAAGAGGGATACGTGAAAGACATCATGTACTTTGGCTATTGTAGGTGGAAGTGCTAGTCGATAGGCCACAACCCCGACATGATCAAGAATCTTGAAGGGGATGATGTACCTTGGACTTAACTTCCCTTTCTATCCAAACCTCATGACCTTCTTCTATAGAGATATGCGTAGAAAAACCATGTCTCCAACTTTAAACTCAAGGACTCATCGACGATTATTTTCATAACTCTTTTGTCTACTCTAGGCTGCCTTGATATGCTGCTGAATGGTTTTCACCTTCTCCACCATTTCCTCAACCATTTCTGGTCCAAGCAGCTTATGTTCACCGACCTCATCCCAACATGTCGGTGTTCTACACCTTTTCCCATACAAGGCTTCATAAGGTGCCATTTGGATGCTCGAGTGGAAACTGTTATTATAAGAGAACTAAACCAGAGGAAGATGTTGATCCCATCATCCTTTAAATTCCATTGAGAACGCTCTCAATATGTCTTCAAGTGTTTGGATATTCTGATCGTATTGGCCATCAGTTTGAGGATGATAGGCCTTACTGAAGTTCAGTTCAGTATTCAGAGCATGTTGAAGACTCTTCCAAAACTTAGAGTTGAATCTTGGATCTCGTTCAGACACAATAGATAGTGGTACTCCATGTAGCCTTACCACTTCCCTAATATATATATGTTCCAGTTGATCCAATGATAAATCCTCTTGAATAGCAATGAAGTGTGCAGTCTTTGTAAGATGATCCACCACAACCCAGATTTCATTGTTGCCTTTGGTTGTCCTCAGAAGTCTGGTGAGAAAGTCTATGGTGATGTTCTCCCATTTCCATTCCGGTATGGGCAATGGTTGCATCATCCCCTTAGACTTCTGCCTCTCTGACTTCACTTGCTGGCACACCAGGCACTTTGATGTATATTCAGAGATCTCCTTCTTCATATTATCCCACCAAAAATTTTCTCAGAGATCTCGATACATCTTTGTGCTCCCTGGGTGAATAGAGAAATTTGAACTATGTGCATCATCCAAAAGTTCCTTCTTCATCTCCAGACATGATGGAACACATAGTCTTTTCCCAAATCACGCAATTCCTTCTTCATTAACATTAAACTCCGAGGATTTCCCTTTTTTGATAGCTTCCACTTTTTCCTGAATTCCCACATCATCCTTTTGAGAATCATTTAACCCTTCCAAACGAGAGGGTTGAGCAATCATTTGTGAAAGGATTGATGATGTTCCCTTCTTTATGATTCCCATGTCAATCTTCATCAAGTCTAAGAATATTGGATCCTTCTAAATTCTCATCATTGATAGAATCATTGGGTCCTTTCTACTTAGGGCATCTTCCACCTTGTTTGCTTTCCCAGGGTGGTAATGTATTGAACATTCATAATCCTTGATAAGCTCTATCTATCTTCTCTGGTTCATATTAATCTCTTTCTGTGTGAATATATATTTAAGACTCTTGTGGTTAGTATATATCTCACATTTCTCCCCATAGAGATAATGCCACTAGATTTTCAAGGCAAAGATCACCACCACCAACTCCATATCATGCGTTGTATAGTTTTTCTCATGGATTTTTAACTGCCTTGATTCATAGGATATCACTTTATCATTCTACATTAGCACATATCCTAATCCCTTCTTCAAAGCATCAAAAAATACCACAAAAGTTTCCCCACTTGTGGGTAAAGTGAGCACGGGCGCAGTGATAATCCTCCTTTTCAACTCCTTGAATCTTTCTTTGCATTCATCACTCCAAGAAAACTTTAATCCCTTTCGAGTTAGCTTGGTAAGAGGGTTGGACAATCGTGAGAAATTTCTCACAAATTGTCGATAATATCCAGCTAACCCCAAGAAGCTACGGATATCCGTTACTGATGTTGGCCTCAGTCATCCCTCAATTGCATCTGTTTTGTAGGGATCCATAGATATCCCATTGCTTGTGATGGTATGGCCCAAGAATGATACCTCATTCAACCAGAACTCACACTTGATGTACTTTTCATAGAGCTTCTCCTTGCGCAAAGTCTCTAGTACAGTTCTTAAATGCTCCTCATGATTCTCCTTGGTTTTAGAGTATATTAGAATATCATCTATAAAGAAAACCACAAATTTGTCAAGTTAATCTCTAAAAACTCTTTTCATAAAGTAAATGAATATTTTTGGAGCATTAGTGAGTCCGAAAGTCATTACTATGAATTCATAGTGCCTGTATCTTGTACAAAAATCAGTTTTGGGGACATCCTCCTTCTTCACCCTTACTTGATAATATCCCGACTACAAATCTACCTTGGAGAAGTATTTTGCTCCGTGCAGCTGATCAAATAAGTCATTGATCCATGGCATAGGATACTTGTTCTTTATCGTGATTTTGTTAAGTTCACGACAATCGATGCAAAGCCACATTGAACCATCCCTCTTCTTGATGAAGAGGACTAGTGAACCCCATGGTGAAGCACTTGGGCGTATAAAACCTTTATCCAGATTCTCCAGTAGTTGTTTCTTCAGCTCTTAAAGCTCCATGAAAACCATTCTATATGGAGTCTTGGATATTGGTAGATCCCCTGGTATAAGTTCAATTGAGAATTCAACATCTCTTTTAGGAGGAAGACTAGGTAGTTCCTCGGGAAACACTTCAGCGAATTCCCTCACAATAGGCATTCCTTCAAGGATGGTTTCTTCCTTGGACTTAATCATCTGAGCTAGATACGCATGTTCATAGGGCAGTAATATCCATGCTTGAGATGATGGAGCTAAAATGGATTCATCTTCCTCCTTACATTTATAAATAATTGGGGGTCGATTCTCCATATGGAGTGTGATTTCCCTCTCCTGACAATTTATGTTAGCCTTATATAAGGAAAACCAATCCATGCAAAGAATTGCATCAAATTCAACTAGAGGGAGTATGACGAGGTTCTCTAGGAAATTCAATCCATAGATTATAACAGGGGAGATCTTATATTCATGGGATGCAATGATTTCCCCATTTTCCGTACTCACTGACATCTTCACTTCCATGATTTGTGGTGGTACTGGGATTGTTCTACTAAACTTTTGAGATATAAAATAATGCATAGAACATGAATAAAAAATTATGTTTGCTATTCTTGAATGAATAACTAGCGTACCTATCACCACTTCTTTTTCGGGGTTCACTTCGGCAGAAGTGATGGCAAAAGCTCTTCATTTCTGCCATGGAGGTTGTTGGTTGCCTACGAAAACCCTCGGATTAGGGCACTGATTTGAAAAATGCCTCAGTTCTTTGCAGTTGTAGCAATGAACAACGTGTTGAGTTTCGAACGGAGCGTTCCTCTCCTCTGTCGCAGCCAAGGGTATTTCTTTCCGACAGTTAACAACTAGGTTCCCTTCTCTTCCACACCTAAAGCATCTCCTCATCCCCTTGATGCAATTTCCAGGGTGTTTCTTTCCGCACTTTTGGCAAGTGGGGTGCTGGATCTTCTTAGCACCATTGGATTTATCCATCGGACCGCTAGCATTGAATTCCACCTTACGCTTGTTTTCCCCATGATACCCCTGTGATTCCCTGATCTCCATTTTGACCTTGAGGGCACATCGGACAATTTTTTCATAGCTATCGAAGTCACGGATTGCTAATGCTTTCCGTAGGCTAGGCTTCAGCCCACCAAATAAGCATTCAACCTTGCATTCGGGGGTAACGACAAAGCTGGAAGTGTATCGTGCAAGCCTTGTGAAGTTTGCCTCATATGCTCCAATAGATTCTTCATCATTTTGTTTGAGGGAAAGGAATTCCCTTTCCATCTTAAGCCGGAGGGTGCATGGAAAATATTTATTGAAAAACATCTTCCAGAAATCCTTCCATTCCAACACCTCGATCTCCTCCTCAGGCTTCGTATTTTTGATCAACGTCCACCATTGATTAGCTTCACCCTCCATACAATAATCCACTAAGAGAACCTTCTCTTGTTCAGAACATTGAAGGATGGAGAAGGTATTTTCAATGGATTTGATCCATTGTTCAGTGATCATGGGATCGGATGATCCACTAAAAGTAGGAGTCCTTTATATCATGAAGCTCTCGATAGAAACTTGTTTTTTCTTAGGGGGGTTTGGATGTTCCTCTTGACCCATGTTTCTATTCAATTCTTGAGTTAGATGAGAGAGAAGCGTGACAAAGTTCACGATTCCCACTCCCATTGGATTGGGCATCTCATTAGTACAGTCATCACACTGATCTTCACATTGGTTGTTAGCCTGAGTCCTCCTATTACCAACCATTGGCTAGAATAAAAGGAAAGTTATGGGGTAACACATAAAGGTTAATCCAAAAACAAAAGTTGATGACTTACAAATAAACTTTTATTTTCTTAACTCATGAGTCTATAGGCTTCAATATATGATTTTCATGATCTACTTTCTAACATATATTCTTAGGGGAATTTTTTTAATTCCCTTAATAAGGGTTCATAATAAGCTTGTGAATTTATCAAAACGTATCCCCCAAGAGTGTCTTAACCAAGATTACAGTAAGGCTCATTGTCGTGCACCAGTTCACGTTCGAGTCTAGCTCAAAGTGGTGTTTTCGGGTTTTACCCCTAGGATACATCTGTACCAGAGCCGCCTTTACCTGCTCGTATCCAGACAGGGATGTATTTGTTTGATAAACCACTAACTTAGTACTTACCAAAACTTAGGGATGTTCTTATTATACTTATTCTTGTATCTAAGGCTTTACTAGGGTTTTCTAATCCTCATCCCAAAAATAACTAAACCAATCCTCAGATACCAACTATGACAACCCTGCTTTTATTACAAACTTAAACATGATTTATTACATAAACTATTAAATTGATACAACATAGAAGATCAAGAGGTATAGTGTCTTTGGGGCTTAGGATCATTACATAACAACTTAAAACATGAAATGCATCATCTTTATTGAAAACTTCCTTTACATGACCACTACATTCCCTCGTACTTAGCATTGCATGGGATATCCTGAGGATATGCATAAGAAAAGGGTGAGCTATAAAGCCCAGTAAGGGAATAAACACGAAATACATGAGGAGTACAATACATGTTATAAAATAGGCATATCAATAAATCACAAGAGAAACATGAACATAATGGCATGATAAAGCATGATAATCATAACATGGAAATGTGGCAACAACACCTAACATGGAATTAGCATGAGCCAAGGCTCATTGCACATGGAGAATGAGTAAATTCTCATTGCACATGAAGCATGAGTAAACCCTAGTTGCACTTGAATTAGAATGAGTCAACACTCATTGCACATAACATATCATGATACTATACTTTAACCAATGCATTGGAGCTCTATAAGGGTGCACCCTTCTTAAACATTTCATTTCATGCATAAGTGTGCCACATGGATCATAAAACATGGATTCATAAAACATAATCATTTATTCCACAATAAAGGAATGTTGAATTCATACATGAAACTTTATAATCAATAAGTAAATGTGCATAAAGGTGAATACCCTTGATGGAGAAATGGGCATGGTATTCACTACACAATGGTATTGGCTAAGAAAATCGGTGTGATTTCGGCAGCGTAACGGCGTGACATAAGAATTCATAAAAACGGTTGATGAGAGATAAAGGGGTTACTCATCATATTTACATGTAATAGACAGTAATAAGGTCATATAGATACATTTCCCAAAAATTTTAATGTAATTTAGATTCATGATGCAAAATTATTGGTTGAATGTAAATGAGGAGAGAGAAGTTCCTTTCGGAATGTTTGCATAGTAATTGGTGTACATGGGAGGCATTTAATGAGAGGGAAAGGGTCTCCCATCATTCAAACATAAAGAGGGCAGTATGAGGGAGGTGTGAAACCATACCCCAACATTCATAATTGAAATTAAAAGGGCAAAAAAACATAAAGAAAATTGGAAAAAAATGAGAAAGGAAGAAAAAACCCTTACTTGGAAGTGTGCTTCCAAAGGCTAGAGAGAGGCTTGAGAGAGGCTTCTTGGGGGATTGGGGAACCATGTGAGGATTCTAGAGAGAGTAGGGAAGAGGTTGGATGAACTAAAAGGATTTTAGTGGGGTGGAAGTGGGAGCTTGGGTGGGTTTATATAGGAAAGGTGAAGTAATTCTTTATTATTTAGGTTTGGGACCCCTTACATTAAACTAATCCAAACCACAAAGCAACCCATGGTTTTTGCTCATGGTTTTTGGAAAAAGGAAGAGGAAAATAATATTTTATAAGGCCAAAGTCCGAACTTCTTAAAATAATGGGGTTGCTTATGTGGAGGTGAGTCACACTCCCAAGGAAAACAATTTAAAAAGACAAGATGTTTAATAAGTCTTGAGGGCTCCAATAATGCTTTGAAAAGTAAGTCAAACAAACCCCAAATCACATTATTATAATGGTAAAACATATATTGGCCAAACATAAAGCTTATAGTATTTTATTACATCACTATTGGTGCATTATGATGTCATAAAACACATTATAATTTCGACGTCCTGATTCCAGAAATAACATTTCTATTGTCTAAATAATTTTCTAAATATGTTAATTTTCACTTTTTTAAAAAAAACGACATTTATCGAAAATTAATGGGTTTTGAAAAAAATGGCTTTAAAAACTTAATAAAAAAATTACAATTGCATTCATAAAATTATAAGATTATTTATATTTAACAAAAATTAATTTAATAATAATAATAATATATTATTAAAATACTATTTAATTCAAAAATCCCTTAATTTAATAAAATATAATTTTTAATTAAATAATAACTAAAAACACTATTTGTACTTTAAAAACTATTTACAATGTATCAATAATGACAAGAAGGTATATTCATTTTTATATACAAAAAAAATAATATACATGAACATAGTACTAGTGATTTGTTACATAACCCCTTAAAACAGCCGCATAAGACCTAAGGGTAAGGTGTGCGATGGTGATAGACTCTTGGGGTGGTTCAGATAACATCGCTCGAGTGGTAATCTCTATCAACTTCCACTTTTCTCATAGACGGTCTTGTTCGAGCTTGACATGGTGAAGCTCATCTTGGGCTTGGTGAAGAGCAAAGCCCAAAGACGCCACCTCTTTTCCAAGCTCTGACAAATGAGCTTTGTATGGAGCAATTCTACTGGATGAGACCATCTCTTCTTTTGTCTGAGTAAATTGGGTTCATTAAAGCCTTATATTTATACTAATCATGTGATCACTGTTCAAAGGCTATAAAATTAACGGTCACAAATCTTAACATAAAACTAAAGAAGTTGAAATTTTATATAGATTTTTTACATAAAGATAAATTTAACTAGATCAAGATGAATTTTGGTTAATGAAACTTTGGGTCGTTACATTGAAGATGTAGTGGCACTATCTGATGGGCAAGCTTTTTACAGTCTACTTTGACCACCATAGTCTCAGGTACATCTTCTCATAGAAGGACCTGAACCTGAGACAGCGATGATGTCTCGAGTTCCTCCAGAACTATGACTTCAAGATAGTCTATACTCCTATAAAGGGGAACATTATATCAGATGCTCTCAGTAAGAGATCAGGCATTCAGCTACTAGTAGAGGCGAGGGAGCAGTTGGCCGCATTGCAGATATCCTTTGGGGATAGAGATCGAGCATCCTTTCTGCAGTCTCTCACAGTCACTCCTCCACTTTTTCAGCAAATCGGAGAGGCACAGTGTGGGGATGTTGACTTTGAGTCGTGATGTGCTCAGATATCCACAGGGCAGGCACCTAATAGATTTTATGAAGGTGGGGAGCATTTCATTCTCTTTAGAGGATAGACCATGGTACCAGTTGTACTTCAGGAGGAAGTGTTAAGGTAGTTCCACACATCTCTATTAGCGGTAAATCTAGGAGTAGAGAAGATGTATCAGGACCTCCAACGATAACACTGGTGGACAGGAATTAAGAAGGCAGTAGCAGAGTTTGTCTCATGATGCCTCACTTGTCAGCAAGTGAAGGCGGAACACCAGGTTCCAGCAGGCTTGGTTCATCCCTTAGAGGTCCCAGAGTAGAAGTGGGATGGGATATCCATGGATTTCGTGATGGGACTTCCATGTACATCCAGAGGAAATGACTCTATCTGGGTGATTGTCGACCGACTCACCAAGTCGTCCCACTTTCTACCGATCAGAGAGAAGGGTTTTGTAGAGAGTTTGGGACGTCGCTATGTTCAGGAGATCGTACAGCTTCATGGTGTGACATCGATGATCGTCTCCGATCGAGATGCTCGTTTCACTTCCCGGCTATGGAAGGGGTTACAGGAGGATTTTGGGATGTGACTTTGCTTGAGCACCACCTTCCATCCTCAAACGGATGGTCAGTCTGAGAACACCATTTAGACTCTCAAAGACATGCTCTATACATGCGTCCTCGACTTCGGTCGCAGTTGGGAGGATCACTTACCCTTGGTAGAGTTTGAATATAACAAAAGCTACCACTCCACCATCAGGATGACACCTTACGAGGCACTTTATAGTCAAACTTGAAGATCGCCTCTGTGCTGGACTGACCCAGGGAAGTTAGCACTTGTAGGACCAGAGATAGTGCAGGCTATGACGGAGAAGGTGCAGATCATCCAGGAGCGGATGAAGACTGCACAGAGCAGGAAGAAGTCTTATGCTAATAGGAGACGGATACCATTGGAGTTCGACGATGGCGACCATATCTTTCTACGGGTCTCACCTCGACGAGGTCTACGGATATTTGGCCGAGGCGGCAAGTTATTTCTGTGATTCATCGGACCTTTCCAAGTCCTCAACAGGGTAGGTGAGGTAGATTACCACTTGGATCTTCCACCTCAGTTGCACCGAGTGCACGACGTCTTCCACGTATCTTAGCTAAGGAGATACGTGCATGACCCATCCCACATCATCGACCATGAGGATCTAGATATCGATGATGAGGTGACATTCACGGAGGTTCCAGTGGATATTGAGGATCGACAGGAGCGGGTCCTACATGGATGGTCGATTCCTCTGGTGCGTGTTTGCTGACAGCATGGGAACCTCTAGGAGAGTACATGAGAGTGGGAGGCTCAGATGCGTGCTCAGTGCCCCCATTTGTTTCATTAGTGTGGGTTGTAGCTTATGGGGATGTAAATCCCTGAGGTGGGGAAAATGTAAAACCCGAAATTCCCATGGATTTTTTTTTTAAATACATGGGAATTTTACGAGTCTGCAGTTTCTGATGGTTCCTGATTCCAAGGCCCGGTGTGCCCGAAATCAATTTCTGAAGTTTTTTTCGGGTACATTCAGTAAACGTACGTGCGGGATTTTATATCTTTTGAATTGGGGCTCAGAATTGAAATCTGAGGGCACCGTTGAACTTGCAGTGCCGATATTCTGTTAAGGATACCTTCATTGTAGTTGTGTTTTATCAAGGATGGAAGTTATTTTTGGGGGTTTCTAAATAAATTAAATAAAAATATGTCTAGCATATTTTTATTTGAGTGGTGGTTTAATCCTCCAAGGGGAGGGTAGAGGTGGGTTCCACTCGTGCATAACCTCCCATGGGAAGATATTATTTGTTGGGGCCCACACGAGCTTAAACCCCCTTTAACCCTTGAGTTCCCCATTAATGGGGGAAACTCTTCACTTCCCCCATAAATTTTTGGAGCCACTTCACCTTTCCTCTCCAAATTAATGAGCCAACACCACCTTTTTATTAAGTTATGTAACTTAATGAATTTGAATAATTTTTAATTCATTAAGCTAAAATTATATTAGGATGTGTTATTTTATTATTTTGGGGTTGGCTTAATCTTGTGGTGGACTCTTGGAAGGATTGAGAAAACATCCTCCCAACGAAGAATAACATCTTCTCTCAATGAAGAATGCCTTTCTCCACCGAGGAACGACGACGTTGTCTTATCCCTCTCCAACCGGGGCAAGAAAGGGAAGATATCTCCAATGAATAATGTCACCAACGATGACGTCATCTCCTACCGACATCAATGGAACAATGCCACCTTCCCACGACTCCGCTGAGCATACAAGGATTATAAGGTAGGGGTTTTGAATTCTTGTACCCATTCTACGTCATTGAAATTATGGTTTGACAACCAAATGATATCACCGTAACATGGGGAAATTTGGACTGCACCAACACGACCAACTCTTCCCCTTTTTGATCTTGTTTTTGGTTGAATATGGAAGCGGACAAGGGCGGTTGGCGTCGGGCCAGAAGCGAGGAGACCGGAACTGCAAGACTGCCTGGTCATCGGAAAGGCATGAAACCATCGTGCAGCGTGGAGGAAAGTTGGGCCAAGGCCAATTTGGGTCGCGGCGTAGGGGCGCAGCGCCGTCATGTCGTGTCGATGCTACAGGAGGTCACTGTCAGGGCGGGCTGTGGTGGAGGAGCGCGGCGCCGTCGTGTCGTGCCGGTGGAGCAGGACTGTGGCCTTAGGTCATGGCAGATAGGAGAGGATGGTTGGCTGAGCTGGCCGCCAGTGCGCACCAGGCGAGACCCTATGGGACCCACAGTTACAAGGGATAACGCCTTGCGCCGGCCGTTTTGGGTGTTGGGGGGTGTAACACTCCCCCCCCCCCCCTTTACGTGGCTAGCTGGCCAGCCGGGTGCCACACAGCCAGCCGAGTCGGGTGCCACACGACCATCCAAGCCGAGCCACATGGCCAGCTGGGTGCCACACGACCAGCTGGGTCAGACACCACATGGCCATCCGAGCCAAGCCACACGCCCAGTCGGGCACCGCACGGCCAGCCGGGTCGGGCACCACAAGGCCATGGGTCGGGCCGTGCCTTCGTGTCGGGATGTGCCTTCAGGCCGGGCCGACCACTTGAGTTGGGCCACATTTGCAATCTGGGTCAGACCCTGGTTCGGACCGGGTCGGTCTGGGTCGGTCCGACTGGGTCGGACCGGACCCGGACCCGCTACGGCCATTTACACCTTTTAGACCGCATCTTGGGCTACGGGTGTCTGAACAATGAATCGATTGTGGTGATAGAATACTTGGAGAGAGAAAATTCTTTTGGCATACTCCACTTGAGGTTTGGACATAGTTGGAGTACAGTCGGGGTTGTTTGAGCCGAAAAACCAATTGGGCCCCTGGAACGGAAATTCCAATAACTCTCAGACCAGACATCTGATTAACGCGTTGTCTGTCGCGTTGGGTTCCTTATAATGAGAAAGAACTACGGGATACATCAACTCAGGACTTCATGATAGTTGATGTATCATCACTTGGATTGAGGAGCAGACCCTCCCGGAAATGAGCGTGCTGTGTGCGGGAACCCTAGGGATGGTTGCGACGATGCTGTATCAGAATCGTTTGTGGGTTCGACAGTGATGACTTATATACCGGAATCCTTTGTGGGTTCAACAGTGATGACTTTTGTACCAGAATACTCTGTGGGTTCGACAGTGATGACTACTGTACCAGAATCCACCGTGGGTCTGACAGTTCTAACTTCTGTTCCTGAATCCTGTGTGGGTCCGATAGAATAACTGATCTTGTATTTTTTGTGGGTCCGACAGCTTAGCTGGTCCTGTATCCTATGTGGGTTCGACAGCTTAGATGAATCAATGACTACATCTGGTCATCTATATCACTCTACAAAATATGTATACCTGTGTGAGTTGAGTCTTGACTTCAGTCGATAATATCAAGATGATTGACTTTACTTCCTTTGTGGAATGGGTTGTGCTCGGGCACGAGAGTTGGAGTCGGACTGTGTAACATAGGTATATGTATGGGCACATACCTAAGTAGGGTTGTTTGATACTTCATAATTGTATCTTTCTTCTCTGGTTTATCTTTAGTGGGTTTTGGGAGACCTTTGAGGGTCTCGGGGTCCCCTACTAAGTATTGTTATACACTACTACAAATACCCCTTTTATCAGCGCTAAAAATGGCCTTTAGTAGTGCTAGAAAAGTGTTGTTAAAGGAAGCGAAGATAAAGGTGGGGTCCCCTTTATCAGCGCTTTCTTTTTAGTGCTCATAAAAGACTGCTTTTATCAGCGCTTTTTTTAGCACTGATAAAACTAAAAAAATTTAAAAAATTTAAAAAAAATCATGCCAATCTCAGGGGGGATTTTTACAACACTTGAGCCCCCCCTCCCCCTTATCAGCACTTTCTCGCACCTCCAGCACCCGCACGCACCGCCTAAACTCTTTATCATTGCTATACACCACCTTTATCAATGATAGCCCCTTAAATCCACCCTTGCATGCGTGCCCCTGCCTCCACCCAGATTTGATCTCAAGACCTCCCCCCTGCGCACCTGAAGCCTTTGTCACTCCCCTATATTGATTTGTTCTATTATTTATGATATATCTATTTATTTATATATATATATTTAGTTATATTTATTCATATAATAATATATATTTATATTTATATTTATATAGTTATATTAATATATATATTTATAGTTATATTAATATATATATAGTTATATTAACATATATTTATATAAATATTCATATATTTTTATTTTAAATAAAATGGATTTTAGTTATTATTTAGATAAAGCTAATATATTGGAAACAACAATTTCATCTAATCCATCACGACATGGGTATGGAATACTGGGAGTTGGAGGAAAATTAAAACAAAAATGGTGTTCTCGATGCACCATGATTCGTGGAACCTGATGACCCTCTATCGAGTAAGGGGAACCAATCCTATACTACTCATTTAATAAAATAGAACCATGTATCTTCAAATATATATATATATATATATATATTTATTTATTTATAGTTATATATATATTTATAGTTATATCAATATATATATGTAGTTATATTAATATATATATAGTTAGATTAATATATAGTTATATAAATATTTATATATTGGTATTTTAAATAAAATTGATATTAGTTTTTATTTAGATAAAGCTAATATATTTTATATGTAAATATATTTTATTATTTATATTTATAATTAAATTTTTATGTGTGAATATATAAAAAAATATGTATATATTTTTTTATATTTGATTATAAATAGAAGTGAATTATAAAAATGATAAAATTTCAAAGAAATAATATCAATATGAATGTAATACCTTGGAATAAATTCATTCCTCACCAAAAAAAAAACCAATAATACCCCCTTAAACAAGGCTAAAAATCCACAAAATGTTAAAAAATTGGGGTACCCGGACTAAAAACTCAGTTTTGGAGGCCTTCTGAGCCTATTTTGGCATTGAAAACACCTTGACTGGGATTCCCCTACATCATGGAGTTTTATAACTTGTCGCAGGCTTCGATTTGATATGTGGTAGAGCTCAAATGGACACCTGGATCAAATGTTATGGTCGTTTGAATTTCGAGTTGTGTTTTCAACATATTTTTGATATTTTTTTAATTTTCTTTATTTTTTAGTCTTCAAATTGTTATTAAATGACTATTAATCTATAATAATTAGAAAATTATCAATTAAAAATATTTTTTTAATTTTTTATAATCCATTTTCACTAAATATATTATATATTAAGTATATTAAGTGTAAATGTATATTTATACTTATCTAAAATATATTTAAAAAATATATATTATATTTATATCAATATAGCTATATTTATATATTTATATATTAATATATTATTTTTCATTAATTTTTTTTGAAGTCGACCATTTATCAGCGCTTTTAAAAAAAGCACTGATAAAGGCCTCCCTTTATCAGCGCTACTGAAAAAAGCGTTGATAATGGGGGTCCCTTTATCACTGCTAAAAAAAGTGTTGATAAAGTTACCCTTTATCAGCGCTTTTTCGTTAGCACTCATAAAGGTTGGCACTGGGAAAACTATTTTTGTGGTAGTGATACTCACCCTTGTACGGACTTCGCCCGCACCCTGTTGTGTTCTGTGCAGACGATGGACAGCAGTGATTGAGGATAAGGGTGATGGACGGGAGGCTGCTTGGAGCTGGACTAGATGGAAGTATCGCAGGGATGAGTTTTTCAGGTTCTGTACCTACTCTTCAGGTAGGATTCCCCACTGGACAAACCAGGAGATGTTTTTCCCTTTTTACTTGTACTTGTACTTGTTGTTCAGTTGGGTTTGTATACTGGCCCACTTACTTTGAGCACACCTTTCATTTTCTATATTAGTACTTGCTTAATCTACTTCTTGTGTTCTGACTATGTTTGTTACAGGTTTAAAGGCAATTCCTTCCCTTTTATCGGGATTACGCCTTTGGTGCAAGTCACCAGCCCCTGGACTATGGAAGGCGGGCTTGGGTTAGTCACAACATGGGCCCCAAGGATGGGTTGTGAAAATAAATAATTAATTTTCTTAGACTTTTAGATAAATTCAACACTGAATTGAAACTTCCAACCATACCATTAAAGACAAAGACCCAAAATTAGTTTTTAATTTTAATAAAATATAACTTATCTTCAAAAAAGTAAAACTAGGGTAAGAATATTAAAAATAATGTTTTAAATGAAATTATTTAACTCATTAAACATATATTTTTTAAAACCACTTATCTGTTAGGATAAATTAAGTTGTTAGAGTAATTATAAAGTATTTCCATATAGTTTTAACTCAGTTTTACATGTTTTATCAAGGTGATAAATATTGACCATGGTTACATTTCATATGAAGCAAAATTTAAGTTAATCATATTAAATTATATTAATTATTTTTATTTAAAATTTGGAATACATTTTGAAATATTAAATGTCTATATGTGGTAGAAATCCAATTTAAAATAAGTGTGTAAAACCTAAAGAAACACTTTTTGAACAAATACATTTTTAAGAATAAAATTGGATTTTTTTATTACATGTCTAGTAAAAACCCTTATATAAATGTTAAAATATTTTATTGAATATATTATCTATATATTTCATAAAAAATATTCATTAATATATATTAATTTCATTTTTAATGATAAAAACACATTTTTCATATAAAAAACTTTTTTTATAAAAACAACCCCTTTAACTTAAAATGAGTTTATTTTAATTTATATCTATTTGATATCCAATGAAATCAATTTATAAATTTGTAAAAAAAAAAAAATTTATAATCTAGTTAGTTTTATTCACACCTAACAATCAAATTTCAATGCGTTAACTATCACATTAAATAATAATTTTTTAACAATTTACCATGGTTTGTTAAAACTCAATGTTGTGCATAATGAAGCCTATCCAGGATATAATATTTATTTAAATATAAATATATCATAAATTATTGGGATGTTACATTATACCCCCCTTATATGAATTTCAACCTCAAAATTCTATCACTCTAAATAAAAAACTAAGGACACTTATGCCTCATCACATATTCGGGTTCCCACGTGGCCTCTTAAAATTTATTGTTTTTACAAAAAACATTAAATATGTGACTAGTATTGATCTATGTCCCTTCCTATATCTGATCTATAATTTATATAGTTTTTTCCCATAATATAGATCATTATCTAGTGGTATGAACTCTGAGTGCAGTACATGTGATGGATCAGGTATGTACTTCCTCAGAAGACATACATAGAACACATCATGAATTTGAGAGAGATTTAGTGTAAGTTAAAATTTATAATCTACATTCATGATGTAAACAATAATATCAAAGGGACTGATATATCTAGGTATCATGTTTCCATTCATTCAAAATATCAAAATCTTTTTCGAAGGAGATATTAATAAGAATACATTGTTACCTTTCTGACTCTAGATCTCACTGATAATCGTCATCAAAACATTTACATTGAATCAGAGAAACACTTTTGTACTGATGAATGGATCTAACCTTCTCTTAAATTTCATTATATTATTCATATCTCAATATATTTCTTTATCCTTCTTTATCCTATCATGTTGGAGTTTTTCACTTTATTCCACAGAGAGATTCATAAGGATCCATCTGAATGCTTGAGTGAAAGTTATTTTTGTAACAAAACTTGACTAATGAAAAGCATTGATACCCACCAAATTTAAAATCCATATAAAATGATTTCCACATTTCTTATAGTGTTTTAATAGTCCTATTTGAATTACAATATTTTATAGGATGATAAGTCTTACTAAAGTTCATGTTTGTATTCAAATATTTCTAAATACCTCTCCAGAATATCAAGGTAAACATTATATTCTAATCAAGTACAATAGAATATTGTTATAAATTAAACCTTTACACTTCCTTAATTTATATCCTGGAAATCTAGTCAAGAGAGATATATTATTTGACACTAATGAAATGTGTTGATTTCTTAAGGTGGTAGACTATAACCCAAATAGAATTGTTCCCTTTAGATGTTTTGTGGAGTCCAATTAAAAAATATATGGTAATGTTTTCCCATTTCAATTCTAGTGTGGGTAGCATTTGAAACATCCCCTTAGAATTTTGTCTCCAGGCTATAATGTTTTAAAATAACATGCATCAAGATATATACTCTATAATAAACCTCTTCATTTTTTCCAACCAAAAATATTCTTTCATATATTTATACATTTTTTTACTTACAAGATGAATATATAATTAAAAAATATTACATTCATCCAACAGATCCCTCTATAATCCTAGTATTGATTTAAAATATACTATATTCTTAAAGCTTAGAATTCCATCATAATCATGGTTGAACTTATGGATATTCCTCACTTTCATATGCATTCCTATATCTTTTTTATACATCTCATTAATCCTCGTATAAAAGAATTTTTAAAAATTTATTCTTGAAAGATATGATATTTTCATTTTCCTTAATATTTTTCATGTTCTATATTCTAAAAATCCATAAGTATTAGATCTATTCCAATCATTATCATGACTAAATAATAAATGTCCTACTAAGTTAGATCATTAGACACCTTATTTGACTACCTAGGATAGAAATTTATTGAGTGATCATAATCTTTATTTATCTCCAACCGTCTTCTCCAACACGTATTTAACTATTTTTGGGTGAATATATACTTCATGATTTTATAATCCATATATATGTCACACCTTTCACCATAAAAGTAATGACTTTGTATCTCAAATGATAAAATAGCCTTTTCTAATTCAAAATCACAAGTGATGTAATTCTACTAATGTATTTTCAATTGTAAAGAGGCATATATTATACCATATCATTCAGTAATAGTTTAAATCTCAGTCCCTTCATTGATGTATCACTATAGATCACAAACCCTTTTCCACAATATGGTAGTGTGAGAACGAGTACACTGGACAACCTTCTCTTAATCTCCTTGAAATTATATTCACAATAATCTTTCTATAAGAACATAAAACCATTTAGAGTCAACATGTTGAATATATTAGATAGTTGTGATAAATCTCTAAAAAATCACCAGTAACATATTTTCATCATAGAAAAACTACCTATATAGGTTACTTTTGTTGGTCTAGGGCATTTTTCAATGACATTTTTCTTTAAATGATCCACTAATATACCCTTCCTTGAGATTATATAAACAAATAAAAAAATTCAAAAGATAAAATTCAAAATTATAAAATTTAGAATATAATTTATCCTTCCTTACGATCTTTAGTATAATTCATAAATGATCTTCATGATCTTCATTTATATTTTAATATATAATAATATCTTCTATAAATACTATGACAAAATAAAAAAAGAAATTTATAAAGAATCTATTTGGTAAATCCATGAATATAGTAGGGTAATTAGTAAGTACAAATGGAATCACTATAAATTCATAATTTCCATACCTCATAAAGAAGGTTGTCTTAGATATATCCTACTTCTTATCCCTTATTTGATGATATCAAAAATAATGTTCAATCCTTAACAAGTATTGATCTTCTCATAATTTATCAAACAATACATCGATATAGGGTAGAGGATACTTTCTCTTGGTAGTCTTCATGTGAAGTTTCTATAATCAATGAAAAGATACTTTGACCCATATTTTCTTTATTATAAGAAGAACATGTGCACACTAAGGTGAAACACTATGGAATATGAATCCCTTGTCAATATTCTCTTAGAATTTTTTCTTCAATTCCTATAGCTAAATCATGTTTATTCTATATAGACTCTTTGAAGTTTTAATAACACTAGGTATGAGGTGTACCAAAAATTAGACTAAAAATTAAGGGGAAGACTAGGAAACTCTTTTACCAAGATATCAATAAATTCCCATCCAATCATCATATCCTTAATTTTGTGTTTCTCCCCAACCATGTGAGATAAATACCCTTCGTGTATAAGAATTAAGACCCAAATGATATATGTAATTTCCATTAGAATTTCATATTTAACCTTATATTAATAATTGATCATATGTTTATTTGTAATATTAAATGTGAATTATCTTCCTTGTCAATTAATATGAGATATATATAAATAAATATAATCCTTCTCTAGAATAACATAAATTTAAACTAGAGGTAGAATCACAATATTTTAAGGAATAAATTTCCTATAAATTTCAATATAAGAGGAACTATAGACTTGAGTTGTGATCATCATACCATTATTAATTTTCATCTATAACACAATATCTAATCATTGAGGTGGTAATTTGATACCAATAGAAAATTCCATAGATATAAAAGAGTGGGTACGTCAAGAATCAAATAAGACATTAGTTATTCTATAGTGGATGATAAGTGTACATTTCAGCACATCATTCTTGTACCCCACTATGGAAGTCATGATCACATAAGATTTTACTTTTTATTTAGGATTAATATTTCTTTTATGTCTCTATTCATCATTAACATTTAGATTCATGAACTGGTTGGCATAATTCACATACTCCTTTCATTTCATGCATTGGAGTGTTGGTGGTTCTTTAGTTAGAGCCCTCTTTTCCTCTATTTTATCAAATGGTCTCTTTATATCCTTCTTAAATTAATAGGATTTATGACCATACCATCCACATTTAAATAACCTTAAGGATCCATTAATAAAATTCTATGGATGTTTCTTACCATATTTTTGGCATGTAGATAACTAGGATTTCATTTCTCCATGTGATTTATTTGAGTTTTAATGAGGATCCATCTTACTTTTCTTTTAAAAACTATAGTAATGTTGTGAATCTAAAATTTATATTTCTACCTTGAGAGAACATCAAAATATTTATTCATATCTACTAAAGGGACTTATAGCTAAAAAAATCATGAAATTGGTTTTAATCCACCAAATAATTGATCTTTTTTTTCAAGGATGATGATTAAACCAAAATCATACCCTAAAAGTATTGAAAAAAAATTAATCATAGGTACTAATGGATTCATCATACTTATTCTTAAGATGAGGGAATTATTTCTCCATTTTCAAACATATAATATAAGGAGAGTACATATTAAAAAATATCCTCACAAAATCATATAATTCAATTGATTCAATTTCTACTTCTTTATTCATAATCTTAATAATATTCCACTATTTATCTTCTTCACTTTATAAAAAATAAATTTCTATGAAAACTTTTTCATGTTCCGAGAAATGGGGAACAAAAAATAATTTCTTAGTGGTATCGATCCGTCCTTAGACAATAATGGATCTGAAGACCCACTAAAAAAAGTTGGATGTTGCCTCATGAAATACTCAACAGTATGTTGTTCCCTCCTTTTATCTTTTATAATCTTAGCATGAATCGCGGATTAATAATGTTATATAAGAAAAGAAATAATATTATATATTCAATATCATATAGAATTAAGTTTTATAGGAAGAAAATCATATCATTTTCAATCACATTTGTTTTCATCGTGATTATTTATGGTTCCAACCATTGAAAAAAAATGAAAAATAATTATATAGGCCTCAAGTTTCAATAATCGAGTGGGCAATCATAAATTAAGAAAAATCATTCATATGATGTCTAAATCATGTCACCTTCTTTTCAATATATTACATCTTTGGATTAACCTAGGTCATCCATTAAAATTATTTATTCAAATCATTCATAATTGTTAATAAATTAAATTTGAATTAACATAAGCATATCCCTCGGGAGTGTCAAACTAGGTGCGTAGTAAAGAATCATTCACCATGAAACATAATAATGGATGAGGTACACTTGAACAAATATTTTTAGAGTTATTACTGATAGATACTTATGTGATAAAACCACATCCACTTCTAGTGTCAATATAGGGATGTAAATCTATGAAAACCACAAAATATCTTCCTTAAAAAAACATTAGAATTTTATCCTATACATAGTCTTATCCAAAGAGTTTTCAAAAAAAATATCTAATTATAGTGTCAAAAATTAAAGAACCCATTCTCTGATAACAAATGAGGTAGCCCAACCATTTCATACATAAATATTACATTATTTTATACAAATATTAGATATATATATAATAACATTATACACCCCATGTAACATATATAACTCCAGAAACCCAAATCCAATATTTATATTACATTATCTATACAAATTACAAAAGTTACATAAGGATTGAAACATTTAGTAGTATTGGAAGTCAAGATACATACATAAAATAAATTTCAAAGAATAAGATACATCATGACCATATTGTGAGAACATGATTATCCCTTCTATAATATCACTAAAAATTACACATATTTATCCACTAGGTTTCTTTGGGAAGAGAAAAAAAATAAGGGTTAGCTTGGATACTTATTAAGGAGTTATATACAATAGATTATTACATAACATAAACATGACATAAGTGATATGTTAAGAATAAGAGAAAAAAATTAATCCATATTCAACTAAAATTGTGGGCATGTTATATCCATGAAAATAAATTACTATATGGATAATAATAATAATTAATCCTAGGCTGATTGAATCCATAATTCTAGAAATAAAAAAAACATATTATCAAGGCATTGTTTCAAGAAAAATTCCTTTCATGGAAAGATTTATACACCAAAATATAACATTTTTTGTCTAATGAAACATTTATATTCATCAACGGTCTATATAATTATGGTCCCCACCTGTCACCTGATTAAGTCCAATTCATTCTCCATAATTTTTATTAAGACCTTTATTACAATTCCCTAAGTAACTTATTACTGAATAAAACATAGCTAACCATATAATGATAAATATAGAAATTAAATAATTCTTCATTCAATAAAATAATGTGGATGTATATGAAAACATCCCATAATCTACTTGGAATTCCAGGGGTATCATCAAAGTAACATGAAGTATCATTATCAAAGAAATATAATATTGATAGTATTTACAATTTTCAAGGTTATCCATAGAAGATAGTAGTTGGATTCAATATTTTACATTATTAGGAGACAATGTAAATTGTAGGAAAAATCATCAGGGTTCATTAAGAGTGTGTGAATATTCCAAAGCATGTCCCCCATGAGTGTATCGCTAGGTGTGTAGTGTTAGGCCCACTCATCGTACCTTAAGGTGATGATTATGTTAATAAACAACCAAAACTTTTGTGTAATTACCTATGGGTGATTTTATTCCATAGTTGTATCCACTTTTTTGTATCCATATAGGGATATATTACTATAGAAATTACACATAATTTTACTTTATCAAAACATTGGATGATTTTTCCACTTTGTGAAAGGAAAATCTTGAATCAAAAGAATATGAGAGAGGTATAACAATATATAATTTTAAATCCATTAAATTTCATTAGTAACATGTTAAAAATTATTACATGGTAATGTATCCACCATACAAAATAAAATAGGTAGTGATTATAACTCGAGTCCTAAATAATGGAAATTGAGACAGAAAAAAACGCTCTTATATCTTGGGAATAAATTAAATCATAACCTATTGAAGTTTAGGGATTAAAATTAATCATAATATACCATTAAAAAAATTATTTTATAATAAAAATATCAATTAGATATTATATACAACACATAAAAGAAATTTTAGGCCTAATAAAAAACATGTCTCAAAGAGAGGAATTCGAGACAAAAAACCCTTACCACTTGTCCTGAATTCCATGAATGAACTTTAACCTCCTATATCATAAACATAGATATCTTAATAACTTAATTAATAAACTTAATCATATTTATTTTAATTTATACTTTTCATAAATAGTCATTCTCTACATGAATTCATATGATTATCCACATCGGTTTTGATAGTTTTGATCATTTGTACTTCTTTCAGAACAACAGTGTTCATATTCATTATTATTCAAAAATAATTTTTTAATAGGTCATTAAACTTAATTTTAGAGTGGATTTATAATAATTTATATTTTTTTAAATTCCTTTAATTAGTTTATTGGACCTTATACTTTAATATAATGTTGATAATAAGCATGTTTTGGTGATTTTTGACTAACAGAGGGTGTTTCTCAAATTTATGAATTAAATATTAATATAATATTCCTATAAATATAAACATATCATTATTAAAAAAATTATATCACATTATACTAATGAATATGTTTTTATGTTCATCCATGATATAAATTCCTATTATTGTTCAAGTAGGTGGTTAAACCGACCCAAACATAAACATACCAATATTTAATGAATGATAATTAGGTGGTTTTGTTACAATATCATTATAAAAAAAGAATAATAAAACTATATTGTGGTTATTAGTTTTATCTATTTTAATTTTAATTAATTATAAGAATAATTAATTGATATTAAAAGCTTAAATTGTTGAATAATAGATTGTCTTCTTATCACATTTATTTTAAATGATTAAATTAACAATGATCATTTTTTTATCATATAATTAATAGGTTATATAATTTTTTATACCATAAACTTAATGATGTCATGAAATCCATATTTATCCTTTAATATTATCCTTATATCAAACCTTGTAAATATGTGAATGAAAACAAAACATGTCACATCATGGAGGTTGTAGTCCATACAACGTGCAAACAATGGTTTTGTTTTCTTAATGGATGGGGTATATGAATAAATAATGATAATTACCTTAATATTTTAACATTATATTATTTCAATGATAATAATATCATTATATTAGGGTGACTAGAATAGTTTTTAAAGGAGATAATTATGAAGAAAACTATGTAGTTGATAATACTCACGTTGGGGACTTAAATTTTCCTTGTAACATTGAATTTGAAGGGATTATGATACCTATGAGTGACTAGGGTATTTTGTTCATGAGATTGGTTTCAAGGTAGATTATTTTCCAAGGAATCTATTTAAATGTTTTTGGACTTTTACACTGGGTTAAATTCAATTTACCCCTTTTACTTTTACCGCAATAGTTAATTTATAATTATAGTAATTAATTTTAATGAAAATGGTTAAGATTAAACTTTTTACATAATTTGATATGTATAATTTCAAATTTTAATACAATTTTATCCAATATAATTTATATAGTTTTGAAATTTTAATTTTAAAAGAAACAAAGTTAATATTGTAAAAACATATTTTAGAGAAATAACATTTTTATGATTTAAATTTATATTTAAGATAAAAATATATTGGATGATAATTTTATTAACATAAATTGATTTATTATAAAAAATATATATAAGTAATGATAATTTCATGGAAATAAAAAACCATATATCCATTGAAAATTCTTGATATAAATAAAAGATCGAAAGTATTTTTTATATTAAAGTAACAATCTAATTAGTTCTGAAAATGTTGGGCAAAGGATTTATAAATTAAAAGAATGTTTTAAAATAAATATTATTATTCATTAAATTAATATATTATTACTTGAAAAGTTTTATAAACTTCAAGACTAATCTTATATAATGGTAATGTCATACAAATTTCATGTTTCGTGAAAACGGTATTTTTCAAATAAAACCAGACCTTTTTAAAAAAAAGCTCAAAAATTCATATTAAGATAATTTCATTTTGATAAATTTAAAAAATAATTTTTTTGGTAAATTTAAAATTATTTAATTAATATATTAAATAAATTCATAAATAAAGGATCTTTAAAAGGTGATTTTCCTAATAGTTTAGTATATGGTGTTTACTTATAAAAGTGGAGTCTCAGGTGTTACATTCTCCCACCCCACTAATAATTTAGTCCTCAAAATTAGGTTATATATTATTTATTGAAAAATTGTGGATACTACTTCCTTATAGCTTATCTAGTCTCCCTGGTTGCCTATTATATTTTATGATTTATCCAATGTAATTAGACTAAGTTAGTTATCTGATTCTCTAATATTTTCTCTCTAGTTTCAAGAATCTAGACAGGATCTTATTAATAAGACAAGTTAGAATCCAAATTTATTCCCTTATATTTTATCATGTTCATTTTATCCAATATTTATTTCCACATTAATGAAACATGTAATTTTTTTATTAATAAATGTTGGGTGGCATGGACATTTGATACATTACAGTCCCAATTCTTTCTTTTATTTCAAAAGGCCCAAAGTACCTGGGGCTTTAACTTCTTATTTTTATCAAATATTATAACTTCATTCCAGTGTGAAAATTTAAATAATACATGTTGTCCAACTTCAAATTTCATGTCTTTCCTTTTATTGTTATTATTTCTATTTTTTTACTTTGGGATTCATTAATATGATTTTGAATAGTATGTATTTTAACAATTCCCCCCTCTACAAACTCTAGGAAAACTAGCTTTCATTCTCCAACTTCTTTTCAATAGGTTGAAGTTTGAAACGCATTCCCATATAGTAATTTTTATGTTTCTATGTAGATTCTCTAATGGAGCCTATTATTTTATTAAAATTCCCCCATATATAGATATTTATTCCAACTAACTTGGAAGTTAAGAGAATATGATATCATTATTACTTCCAAATATTGGATAATCATTTTAGACTACCCAATAGTTTGGGGATTATAGGTGGTGTTTAAATATATCTCATTATTAATATCCCTTTGAATAATTTTCTAGAATTTAGATGTGAATGGAGGGTCATGATCAATAAAATCGGTAGATGTTACTAATAAATCCTCACAATTTCATTGATATAGATATCAAAAAGGTGATCAAGGGGTAGATCTTCTATTATCACTAAGTAATGAGCCAACTTAGTAAGATGGTTGATAATTAACAATATATCATCGTTATTCTTAGGAGTCATTGTGATCCTAGTAAAAAAATCCATTGAGACATTATCCCACTTCCATATAGTTATAGGAACAAGTTTTATGACTCTCTTAGGATGTTATCTTTCAGCCTTTACCTCTTGGAATACTAAGAATATGAACACATTAACCACAATTTACCCTCGCATACCATCTCACCAAAAATGTTCTCTTAAATCCCTATACATATTTGCAATATCATGGTGTATATAAATATTTGACCTACGTGCTTCATATTGCAGTTCCATTTTCAACTCTAGTTTAATGGAACACATAACCTCATCCCAAACTTTAGAAATCAATCTCTATAGCTGAATTCTGCCAATTTACCATTAATAAATGCATTTATCTTCCTTTCTAGTTTTTGGAATCCTACTAGGACTTCTCTATCCATTCTAGTAATTATGGTTTAGTAATTTTTTTTAAAAGAATATATGTCTCTCCATTCATAGAAATCACCAGATCTATATTTAATAGATCTCTATATATGAGATCATTATTAATCCTTATCATGGATAGAAATATATGGTCTATTCTACTCAATACATTATCAACCTATATTTTATTCCCATGCCGGTTGTATATTAAGAAATCATAGTCCATGAGTAGTTCTAACCATCTCTTATGCCTCATGTTGGGTTCCTTTTGAGAGAGTATATACTTAAAATTCTTGTGTTTTATATATATTTATATCCTAAATTTTCCTAGAGAGGTAGTGTATCTATATTTTTAAATGAAAGATTTCGGCTACCATCTCATGTTCATGAGTTGTATAGTTCTATTCATGGATTTTAAACTTTCCTAGTCCATATGAAATCACTCAATCATTCTTCATAAGGACATAACCAAGTCCTTTATTTGATGTATAACTATAAATTAAAAATACTTCCTCGCATGATGGTAATGTTATTACCATTGAATTAATCTATCTCATATTTAACTATTTAAAATGTTCCACACATTCCCTTGACCATGTAAATTTGACCCTTTTACATGTTAACATGGTTAATGGGTTGGACTATTGAGAAATATCTTGAATAAACTGCTGATAGTAACCTGCTAAGCCCATGAAAAAATGGATCTTAGTTATATTAATATATGTAAGTCATTCTTTGACTACCTTTGTCTTTGAATGGACAAAATATTTTCCATACTTAGAGATAATATATCTAATAAAAGATTCTTCATTGAGCTTCACACTACTATAATTCCTATAAAATTCATTCTTTTTCTAGGGTCTCTTGAATAATTTATAGATGATTCTCAAATACATTATATCTCTTAGAGTATGAAAATATATCATCAATAAATACCATCATAGATTTATCAAGATACTCTTTGAATACGTTATTCATTTAATCCATGAAGAGTGAAGGTACTTAGTCAATCCAAAAGGCATTACCATCAATTCATAATGCTCATAATTTATTTGAAATTTCATCTTCAATATATCATCCTTATTCACCCTTAGTTCATGATAACTAGATAAAAGATTCATCTTTGAAAAGTATTGGTCTCCTTAAAGTTGATCAAATAAGTCATTTGTGTCTGTAAAATGATAATTATTCTTTATTATAATGGCATTTATCTCCTTATAATAAATACACAATCTCATTGAACCATCCTTCTTTTTTAAAAATAAAATAGGAGATCCCCATAGTGAAACACTATGGAATATAAACCCCTTATCATTGAACTCATATAACTATTTCATTGACACCACCAACTCCGCTAGTTCCATTTTGTAAGTATTTTTAGATATAGTCCTTGAATCAATAATAAGTTCAATAGAGAACTGAAATTCACTCTCTAATGGATTACCATGTAATTATTCTAGAAAAATATCAATAATTATTTTACCATAGGAACATACTCTATTATTAGGATATATTCCTCATTCATATATCACACTTGATATTACTCTCTACCTAGAATTTCATTAATTAGAGCTATTAAGGGAGGATCTAGTCATGATTTAGATGAAAAAGTTTCACTTATAAAGATAATATATTTCACTTCACCTTCATAAATCATAATATTCTTATCTTGGAGATAAATATTTTCATAATACTATAAAAAATCAGTACTGAGGATCATGTCAAAGTCAACCATATATATACTAAAAATATTTTGTAAATAGGGTAAAGACATGCATCATAATTGAAACCACATGACATATATTTGTTTCTAAAATACTCCCACTTTTTTTCTTAATTTATAACTCCCTTACTATGGTTATGGGGAAATATATAATGTTTTTAGAATATATGGAAGGTATAGAATAGTCTGAAGATCTATAATCAAATAAAACATTACATAACTTGAAGGAAATGATCAAATTACCTTCCACTATGTCATTAGTAACATCAACTTCAAATGTGTCAATTTCATAATCTTGTAATTTTTCACTTGGAATTTTCTGAGGTAAATTTCCTTAAAGTTTTGGGTATTAATTCTCTTAATATCCCTTATCCATATAGTTAAATCATCGAACATCAAAAACTTCTACCTTTACCTTAAATTGGTGAGCTTAATATAATTCCCCCCTCCCTTGTAACAAATTTTGGTTCCCTTATTGTAATCCCAAGGGTGTTTCTTCCCTTCTTATATGGGAAATATCATTTTTCCTTTCATCCCCTTAACAACATTTTTCTTCCCATAATGATCAATCAACCTCTTCTTCTCCTAATTTTCCTTGAATACATACATCTTGGAGAACTAAATTTCTTTCTTAATTATTCTTAATAATATATCCTCATGTAATGGAAAGTTTTGAGAGATCCATACACTTTTAAGGCTCTATTTTAACCCATCAAAGAAATGATCAGTGTTTCTTTTTGGCCTACATACATAATCCATAGAATTCCTAGCTAACCATGTAAAGTTGTCCTCATATTCAGCAACATTTTCCTCCTATTTTTTTCTATGATTGAGGAACCTTCATTCCATTTCTACTCTTTTATAAAAATAATGAATTTTTTATATAATACCACCTTGAATTTTCCCCATTCCATGTACTTGATCGCATGTTAATATTTAGTGTTTTGAATTAGTAACCACTTTCAATCGGTATCTCCCTTCAGATGATAGACCACAATGATGAACTTTTTCCTTTTAACCACTTCTCAAAATGAAAAATATATTCTCTAGGATCATGATATATTATTTAGTTACTAATGGATTAGTAGTTCCCCTAAATTTTGGGCATTGTTGTAACATCAAGAAATCCAGTAATTTTCACCTTGTTATGGATCTTCGGGTCTCTCTATGTGGGAGATATTATTTTCCCTAACCTGCGTCAACTTCCCTAATGTGGTTATTAAGTAATTATCCTCTACTCAAAATTCATTAACTTTTTAATGGGGGATATCTATACATTTACTATGGGTGTTGATATGGTTACCATTCCTCCCATTATTCTTCATCATTTTATAATGTCATACATATAATTATTTTATAACATTGAATTGTATAATAAAAATTTTATTATGCTTTATGGAGTGTTCACTTGAGATCTTGATGTATTTTTCATGAAACCTAAGCTATATAACTTGTATTTCTCTAAATATAATCTTAAATGTTGCTAATAAATATCCTTTGATTCCAACTATAACACCATGAACTTCAGAAACCCTGATTTAGTAGTTATATTACATTATTGGAACAAAGTAAAATAGTTCTTGAAGGATTTAACTATTTAGTAGTATGGTAATAATATATATGTGTATAAAATAAATTTTAAAAGATATATTCATCATGGACATATTATGAGATCATGATTAACACTTTCATTATAACTTGGATAATTACACATAGTTTCCCTCTATGTTTTCTAGGGAAAGGAAAACAAATAAGGGTGAGATCAGATGCTCAGTAATACGTATAATGCATTAGATGCTTGCATAACATAAACATGGAGTGAGTGGTATGGATATAATAAATAAATAACATGACCCCATAATCAACTAAAACTGAGGGAATATTATATTCGTGAAAATAAATGAAAACATAGATAAAAAGATCATTCAACTCATGATGATGGAATTCATAATGTCATACATCAAATACATTATTTAAAGGCCATTTTATAAGAAAATTTATTGTAATGGGAAAAGGTATACACTAAAACCCAACCTACTTTGTCTCATGATACACATTGATGCATCAAGGCCCTATATAATTCTAGGCCCCACCCATCACCTAATTAAGTCCAATGTATTCACCATAAGAGTCCTCCATACATTTCATACCATTATAAAAGAAAATTCATACTACATAAAACTTGGATTTCATTATAATGAGAAATATGAAAATCAATTACTTCCCTATTCCATAGAAAAATGTGTGTGTCTAGAAGAAAATTCCTTAATCAACTTGGAATTCATGGGGTGTCATCAAAGTGACATGAAGTATCCTTATGAAAGAAACATAGTGGTGAGGGTACTTACAAAATTAATGGTTATCTATATAATATATTATTTGGGTTAAATAGATTTATTTAGTAATATACCAAGGCAATGGTATGAAAATTACTTTATCATGGTTTAATAAGAGAATGTGAATATTCAAAAGTATATCCCTTGGGAGTGTCTCTCAAGGTGTGTAGTATTAGGCACACTCACTATGAATTAATGTAATGATCTATTCTATGATAAACCAGCCCTTTTTAAGGTGATTAACCCTTGGTTAATCTATGTCATAACTACATCTATAGACCTATATCGAGACAGCGATGTATTTTCTTTGAAATTACACACACTTTTACATTACCAAAACTTAGGATGGTTTTCCACCATGGAAAAGGTAACTCTTGAATCAAAAGAATCTAAGAGAGGGATAATAATATATACATGTAAATCCTATAAATTTCATGAGTAAAATGGAAAAAATTCTTAAATGTAAATTTATTGACCATAAAAAATAAAATAATTGGTGATTATAACAAAAGTTTTTAAGAATGAAAATTGAGATTAAAAACCCCCACTTATGGATTAGGTTGAAATTAAATCATAAAATCTTGAAATATTAGTCTTAAAATGATCTTAAAATACCATGAATAAGTTATTTTCATGATATAACATCTCATATAGGTAGTATATACACCAAAAAAATAGAAATAAATGCATAATAAAAAACATGTCTCAAAGAGTGGAATTTGAGATAGAAACCCCTTACATATTATCCTGAATTCCATAGAAAAAATTTAAACAACAATATAATAAACATATGTATCTTAATTAATTAATTCATATCCTTAATCATGTCCATTTTCATTCACACACTTCATAAATAGTCATTATTTACATGAATTATTTCAATTTTCTATATCAGTGTTTATAGTTTTGATCATTTGTAGAAGTTTTATAATAGTGGTGTTAATATTAATTATTCTTCAAAATTAAATTATTAATAGGTAATGAAAATTACTATTATGGATTATTTATATTAATTTATGATGTTTTAAATTTATTTCATGAGTGTTTTAGAAATTATCCTTGAAGATGATGTTGATAATAGGCATGTTGTAGTGATTTTTATCGAATAGAGTGTCTTACCAAAATTGTTGAATTAGATATTAATATAATATACCAAGAAAAATATTTTATTTATAAATTTATTAAAATTTATACAAATATATAAGTTTTCATAGTTATCCATGATATAAATTTTAGTTATTGTTCATGTAAGTGGTTATAAAAATACAAACATGAACATACCCTAATTTAATTAATGAGTATGATATGGTTTTCTTGTAATATCATTATAACAAAATAATAATGAAATCGTGTATTATTTATTAGTAATATATATTATATTTTTTTTAATTAGAAGAAAAATTATTGTATATGAAAATCATACATGATTTGAATAAAATTTATCTTAATAGAATACTTACTTTGGATGATTAAATTAATGACGATCATTTTTTGATCATATCATTAATTAGTTATCTAATTTTTTATATTATAACCTTAATTATATCATTAAAATAATATTTATCCATTAATTCCATCCTTATATCTAACATTTTAAAGTGGTTAAGGAAAACAAAACATGTTACATCATGGAGGTGGTAGTCTGCACAATGCATAAACAACTAATTTGTATTTATTAATAGATGGGTTATATGAAAAAAAATAATGATAACACACTTAATATTATGAAATTAAAGTATGTAAATGGTAATAATATCATTATACTAGTGTTTTTAGAATAAATTTGAAATATTATAATTAAGAATAAAATTATGTGGAAGATAGTACTCACATCGGAGACTTGATTTTATCTTGTAACTCTCCTGGGATTTGAAGGGATTAGGATAACTATGAGTGACCATGGGATGATTCTAATGGGAGATGGTTATAGGAATAGTTAATTTTATAAATTTAATGGATAAATTAGAATGATATGATATTCTTGAATTTGTGAAGATGTTACCCTTTTATAAGTGAACGGAAGGGTAGTTTTGGGAGTAACCCATACATTTTCAATAATGTATGGTTATTATTCATGTTTCAAAGGAAATAGATGGAAACGATTGTAGGGGACGCATGTATTGGTGTATAAAAATCTCAACCATTCAATTCCATGATTTTTTTAAATTTTTTTAGTACTTGTAAACTAGGTCAAACTCAATTTTCCACTTTTACTTTTACTGTGATAATTAATTTTAACCTAATTAATTAATATTAATTAAAAATATTATGATTGAAATTTTTTAATAATTTGAAATTATAATTTAAAATTTAATTATAATTTTATAATAAAAAATTATAATGTTATGAAATGTTAATTTTAAAATAATCAAACTTAATCATGTAATAAAAATTTAAAGGAATAATGTTTTTAATATTTAAATTTATAAATAGATACAATTATCTTTGATACTGATTTGGATGAAATAAATTGATTTTTAATATGAAAGATAAAATTTATGAGACTATCAAGTCAATACAAAACAAATTCTCACTTAAAAATGCATTATTTAAAGAAAATACCAAAATTAGTTTTTTATTAACGTTTTAATTCATTCTAATAACATTTTTTATTGGATTTATAAATCCATAAAAAAATTTAAAATTAATACTAGTGTTCCTTAAATTTATATTAGAATAGTTTAATGTTTTTATAAAATTCTTTATCATTATTATATAATTTTAAAATCATACAAATTATAAGTTTTATGAAACTCTTATTTTTTGAAACATAATTAGGTTTGAGCTCATATTCTTGGTAAGGATAAACATATAATACATGAATTAATAATCATATGAAAACATTTAATAAGAATAAAGTTATGAAAACATTAGATTGTCAATATGAAATCATACCTAATAATTTGTAGACCAAAATCATGATTTATGGCATAAAACATTATCTTGTCATACGATTGGTGAATGATCAAAAATCAATCATGATATATGAGTTAAAATAATAGGAATAATAATATTTCATAATATTCTGAAACTCTCATAGGTAAAGAAAATATATCGTATTTTATGGTCAACCATTGAGATCATCATATCATATTAGATCAGGAATAAGCACCTATTTCCCATATCATATTGGATTAATAATCACCACTTATTTTCTATATCATAATGGATCATGCATCACTTATTATTTTCCATTGTGGGTCAAGCACATCAACTAATTTCCCAAAATTATACCATGAGATATAAGGATTTACCCAATGAATTAAAGGGATATATAATTCTGCTCTAACCAGTCACATAATGAAAATGATAAATATGTGTTCCATAAGATAATAATCCATTAATCACTTAAATATATCCTAACCCATGGAAAATAAATGGGTTTTATAAATATCTAATCATAACAATATTTACCATTGGGAAGAAAAAAGTTTCATAAATATTTGATCATAACTTAATTAACCCATGGGAAAGAAATATGTTTCATAAAATAATTATCATCATAAGTCATACAATTAAAGTGGATGGTATCATAAGATCATAACCATAGTAAATAATTAAATTCATTAAATAATGATAACATAGATGAAAAAAATACATTTATAAGTTCATTTGAATATTTCTCTAAAAACAAGAGAATATATCATCTTCCTCTGATAATTTTTTAACTAAAAATCCCCAAAATATCAAGAAAATACTTTTCATTAAAAATAACCATGGATAATTATAAATTAATTTTAAAATAAAACAAAACTCATGAAAACAAAAAATATTTTCATGTATTTTACATTAAAAGAAAACATTTCTTTCACATATTTATAAAAAGTAAAAAATCACTTATTCATAAATATTTGAGAATTATTCATTTTTAAAGATTTTTAAATAAGGGTAGTGAAAATAATATTTTAAAACTTTTAAATTTATAAGAATTAAATTTCATAAAAAATTGAAGATTATAGATAGGGGATAAAAAATTCTTTGACCAAAGAGGAAATTAAGTCGTCTTTTTCTTTAAAAAACATTTTCTAGATCATTTTAATTACCAAAGAGAGAGAAATGATATAAATTATTTAATAATTATTCAATAACTAGAATATAATAAAATTTATTGGGTCTAATGGTTAAAATACATTGAATTTCCCTTAATATAAATTTAGTATATAACATCTCAAAAAGAAATGAAATTATAATATAAACCCTTACCTCAAGTGTCATCTTGCTTTGTATGAATTCAAACCTCATGTATGAAAAATATAGATTTATTATAAATATATTCTAGAAAAATAATCACATATATCATGCCATATATGATATAAATATTATATATTATTGCTATTTTATTAATAATTTTTTATTAAAATCACTCTTTCTGGTGATAAGTGCTTCATTTCTCATGCATGTTTTGGTTTGGAAGTCCCAGTTATTGTACTTTGATAATAGTTACATCATCTAAAAAATGTTAATCATTTAATTAGTGTTATATTTAACCATTATATTAAATTTTATAACTATTCATAAAATCATGTGATAAAAAATTAATTACATCACCTCATGGAGAAGGTAGTCAGTACACACACATGGGTAATGTTTCCACTAATCAACGGAAGAAAAAAAAAGAAAATTAAACAATAATTTAAATTGATATAAAAATAATAATATCATATATATCATATATATTCATTAAATCTGTAATTATCATCATCAATGATAATTTATGATGAAAAATGAAACATATACCTTCGTGGAGTTGGTAGTCTACACTTACACATGAATGATTTTTCTTTTCCTGTCAGATTTAAAAGAGGGGAGTAATGGTTTTCCATAATAATAATTAAATTTCAGTATATTTAAGAAATATAATTAATTATTTTATGATATATATCATAGATTTATAGTATTAAATAAAGTTTAAAGTACATGGTTAAGTGTTAAACCTCTTCATTTATAAACCTCCTTTGGATTACAAATTAATCCTTGAAAGGTTACTATTTGAAAAATAATAGAATTTCTAGGATGTGGGTAAGGAATATAGAAATGTATTAGGTTAGTTATTATCTAATATATAAGTCTTTACTTTTTGAATAATGGGGTAGAGGGGGTTCCCTTTTATAATTTAGGGAAAAAACACCCTCAGGATTACTTAAAATATTTAATTATAATATATATCATAATCATGTCAAGTGGAACCAAGGAACCAAACATTTATATATAATATTTTATATGGTATATATATATATACAAAGACAAGAACATTTATACATGTTTTGGAGACATTTTAATCCTTATATACTACTTAAACCACTTTAAACCCATTTTAATATTAGTAGTCATAACTTAACTTTTTACCTTGGTAACATAATTATATGAAAATGGGGAAATATAACTAAATTTCTAAATTATAATTCCAAAATTTTAATATAGTTTATCAGAATCTATTTTTATAGTTATTATAAATTTATTTTAATATAAGAACAAAAAATGCATGAAAATAGTTTTTAGTAAAATAATTGATTTAAGCATAATTGTTTTATTGAAATCAAGTAAAATGTACGGTTACATGGATTTTATTGGTTATTTAATAAAAATGGATGTTTTTTTATCTTTTTATTAATACAAAACCTAATTTAACCTTATAAGCATACCATTATATGCAATGACTGAGAAATAGTTTAATATTTAAATAAAATAAAACATATCTTCATAAAAGTCATGCTTGGAATCCCAAATTATAAATAATATTTTAAAATAAATTATTTAACTCCTTAAAAATATCATTGGATAAAAATAACTCATCTAATAGGATAAATTCAAGTGTAATATTGATTTTAAATCTTTACCTCATTGTTTTAACTCAGATTTACCAATTTTACCAAGGTGAAAAATCTTTACCATTAATACTTTTCATAATAAACAAAAATTAAGTTGAAAATATTAAATTATATTAATTATTATGATTAAAAATATGTAAAACACATTACATTATTATATTACTATATGTGGTAGAAATTTATTTTAAATTTAGTGTGGAAAACACAAAGAAACCCATTTTTGGAGAAAATTCATTTTTAAGAATAAAACTGGATTTATTCTTATTCGACTCCTTATAAAAATAATTATATAATTGTAAAAAAATTATTTAATATATAGATTAAAATTTTACTTAATATTATTCATCCATTGTGATAAATTTACCTTATTATGAAAAATGAACATTGTGTATATAAAAAAAAATTAGAAAAACATCTCTTTTACGCTGAAATGATTTTATTTTAATTTATAACCAATTTATAACTTATAAATTCATTATATAAATGTTTAAAAAATAAATTTTCAAAATTTAGTTTCTCTTTTTCATACCCCCAATCAATTCCTAGGAAATAATGATCAAATTAAATAATAATATTTTAATATTATATCATGGTTTTTTAAAATTAGATGTTTAGTATAAATAATGTTATCAAAGAAACCATATTTATTTTAAGATAAATATATATTAAAATGTAAAGGTGTTGCACCAATGATTTTATTTCCAGTATTATAGACATTGCGACAATCTTCACATGAATCTAAGGGTTTGTGAAGATAATAAATATCAACAACCTCCTAATACAAAGGATTAAGTGAAAAAATATTTGATAACAACTACTGAAGTATGTCATGAGAAAAAAGTGGTGAAGAGTACACTTATCATCCAATGTATAACTTTTAATGTCTTATTAGATTCTATTTCTACATACTCTTTTATATATGATGAATTTTTTAAGAATATCACATCACCACCTCAATATTTTGATATTGAATTATCACTAAAAATCAAATGGTAGTATTATTACATCTCAACTCTATATATCCTCTCTGATATATGTTTTTGGGAATGTTCTTCCAAAAAATATTTTTATTATCCAACTTTTTTAACTTTATGTTATTTTTTTAATCGATTTTCACTCTTTATATAGAGACCATGTTAATTTTTAAAGAAGTAAATTCATATGTTATGTCCTAAATAAACCTATGTTTTTCTATGAATGTTAGGATGAATATTAAATTCTAATGAAAATTTAATTTCATTATATAGGAATTACTACCTATTCATGAGGTATATTTATCTAAAATGTTTGGGGAGAAACTCAATATTGAAGATATTCCTATTTTCAAGAATATATTAATGTATTTATTAAAGAGTTGTCTAGTGTTTCCCTAAATCATGAGGTTGAGTTTTCTATAAAATGCACACCTGGTGTTATACCTATTTCAAATAATCCTTATAAAATGTCCTTGATTGAGTTGTGGAAAATGAAGAAGAAACTCTATGATAATATGGAAAATGTGTTCATATTCCCTATCTTATCACCATGAGTTACACTAATTCTTTTTATTAAGATGAAATATGGGTCAATGAACCTTTTCATTAATTATCTATAACTAGACAAGATCATGAAGAATAAAAGTATCTTATACCCCATATTAATGACTTTATTGATCAAATACAAGTAAATAATTAATTATAAAATATTTACCTCTGATCTGGATATCATAAATTAAGATTCAAAAGGGAGGATATACCAAAGATAACCTTTTGTATTAATTAGTAACTCTATGAATTTATAGTGATGACATTAGTACTTACTAATGATAACACTCTATATATGGGTACAATTAAAAGAGTCTTTAGATATTATCTTAACCAACTTTTAGTGGCTGATATAGATGATATTCACATATATTCCATGAGTAAGGAGGAGCATATAGATCATTTGAGGGTTTTTTGAAGAAATTGAGGAAAGAAAATTTTCATTCTAAAATTTGAAAGTGTGAATTATAGATAAATATAGTTATATTTTTGGGTCATGTAATTAAAAATGAGGGTATATCAGTTTGAAGATGCTTTTAGTAAGAGTTTTCGATGGTTTTAATATTTTTTCATCCTTATTTTGGAATCATTGTTGGTGGATGAGATTTATTGAGAACTTTTAGGAATATTTTTTAAAAGATTTTGAGTGGCTTGAAATGTATTTGAAGAAAATATATTTCTATTTGATAAAATAGGGAAATATTATATAGATTTATTTTTAAAAAATGACAAACTTATGTGTGTTTTTTGTTTCTATATATGTGTGTTTTGAATGGTGTATATGTGGGATCGATCACTACATAGGTTTATTTAGATATCTGTGTCTCTATGATGCTCATTAAAAATGGAAACACTAGTCGAAAAATGGTTATTAAAATCATTTTTTCTTATTTTTAACATCATTTACCTGATGATGTTTTTACAAGTGGTGTTAAAAATAAGTTTTTCACATCAATTAATAATAACCAATGTTATAAATACATATATGGAGGAGGTCTTTCATGTCGGTTATGTAAAACGGAAGTGATAATTTCTTTATCACATTGTTTCTTTAGAAAAAAGGTGTTATAGAAACATTATCATGTTATTTTTTACATAACCAAATTGATAGAGTATATTATAGATGGTTTTTAATATCTGTTTTTGGAAAAAATTATATTAAAAACCAAACTAAAAATTCATATTTTGGAGGTGGTTTTCCACATTTTTTGTTTTAAAAAGTGATGTGATAAAAATATTATCACGTCGATTTTTTCATAAAAATTGTTTAAAAAATCCTAAAAAATTATATTTCTAGGTGGTTTTCCATGTCAGTTATATAAAAACATATATAGAAAACAATTTATCACATTAATTTTTCTAAAAAAATGAAATGGTAAATATTTTTTTTTAAAATCACATCTGTTATAAAAATAACTAACTTTAAAAATTATATTTTTTAATGAAAATAAATAAATACATCCCCCACATCTGTACAATAACATACAAGAAAAATAAAAACAACAACAACACAAAAAATTACAATTTTAACATTAAAAATTAAAATATATATTATAATTAAACTAAAACCCAATCATACCTATGAAATAATTCACTCATTAACTTTTTAAGTGTATTTTATCTTTCCTAATATAAGGCTTAGGGTTATCAAAAAAGATAAAAAGTGAAAAATAAATCATTTAACATATATTCTAAATAAAATAAATGAAAAATTAAAGGAAATTTTCATAAAAAACATCTAAACCTATGGAATTTTTTAAGTGTCCTAATTGAAATTATTTCATACAAAAGTCATAAAATATAATATCCATATTAATACCTTTGATTTTATATATTTGATATGTGTGTTATGGTTACTTATTTTCTCTTTAAAGTAATACCATTCCCTATTTTAAAATAATATGTATGAAATAAATTTAAATTTTATTATAATATATAAAATTATTCCAATATTCAAACTTATGTGTTCAATAAATTCTTAAAATTATCTAACACTTCACTATTGATAGAGCATATCCAGGAAAGTGTCTTCTAACTTGGATAAGAAATACCCAACATCCAATGAAAACTAGTATAAAAATATAATATGATTACTTATTCTATTAATAAATATAACACTTTATGTGATATATGTTTTATAATCTTGAAGATAAGGAATCATCCAATGCTATAATAATTTAATTATTTTGAATCCTTTCAGTAATATAAATTATTCTTTATATATCACTCATTGTCATCGCTATAGGTGAAATAAATTGTGGGTCCATAAATCTATATACTGATGTCATATCATATTGAATAAAAATTGTATTAAGATTCCTAATAAAAAACAAACATAAATAAATAGTTTCAATAAATTTAAATAAGTAAAAGATATATGATAATCGATATACATGGAAAAATTTGCATTGTGTTAATGCTTAACTCATCTCTAGTTAAAATTCCATGAAATATATTTTTTTCTAATCAGCACATCCATTTCATACCCAAAAATTTCATCATCCATTGGAATACCCTAAACTTCCAACAATAAATTTTAATATGTTGATAATCTATCAAGACCAAAAGAAGTTGTATCTAAGTCATAAAAACCATTGTTTTTATTCTCTATATAGTATTCATTTTCTTTGAAACTATTCCTATAATAAATAAATAAATATGTAATCATTAAAATGTTAAAAAAACTAACACCAATATGAAATAAAGGATATTATCTACACATACATTAATGGTAATTTTTCAAACAAGTCTAAATGTCCTAAATAAAAAATTCAAGGTACTTTTATCAATTATAGTGACATCATCTATAGTAAATGTTATTTTTGATAATATTTCTATAATATCCTTTAAAATGACCTTGAGTTTATCTACCTATATCTATTGATGATGAATGGTATATCAAATATAATATGTAGTCCCTTATGTAAAAATATAATGTTGGGGATCCTCAGTATATAACTCACAATAAATGGGAAGTTATAGAGGATGAGTTTTATGGCTTTGATAAGTATGAGGAGGTGTGGGAGTGGGATCTACAAGTGGAGGTGGGGGAGTGGAATTAGTATACTTAAACTATTTTTTCATATATATAAATATAAACTATAATGAATCTTTAATCCTATCCTCCATCATCTCATACATACCCTTAATTTTATCTCCAAAAACTTCAATTTTTATTTTATATACATCCTTTATTGATGAAGTTTCAGAATGAACAGACACTCTCATTATCGATACACCTACCAAGTATCCACATGCATGACCCAGGTGTCCAGGATTCTCTGATACCATAGATAAATTATCCTTATGACCCTAAAAAATGAAGGTCCCATGTGTACTCTACTCCTTTAGAGAATTTTATATTCAATATTTGAAAAAAAAATCAGAAGTGAATTGAAATATATAAATATTTCATTTAACTTGAAGAACATATATAAATTAAATAAATTATACAATCCTCTCAGCTACAACCCTTGACTCTTCTATAAGATATTTTTCCTTCTTGGTCATTTATGCCCTCTTCCATTTTTTCATGTCTAGTTGGGGGGAGGGTAAACCTCTATGGAGCCTGAAGACTCAGATCTCATGTTTTTAAATTTTTCATCTATCATTTGTTCTTACAATAAAATATACCCACCACGAGATAAAGGATGAGGGTATACATTTTTTGATTGGTTCTCTTGATGATACATCATCATTTTTTGAAAATTTAGAATAAATAAATCATTAATATGATCATTAATATAAAAAACTCTCAAAGAGGACATTTCACTTACCAAAAAACACCTATTATCATCTACTTTCAACAAACTACTTCCATGTATCTTTATCAATAAATTGATATATATTACATGGATTTTGATGTTTTCTATCCCCAAAAGTGAATTCTATTAGGAGGGGTGATTTAAAATACCATCATATCAAAGCATCCAAAGATAAAAATTTATTCTTAACTCCTTTAGTATCAGGTATATCATATATCATCTAATAAGAGGGGTAAAACCTATATTAGTAAAAAAATCATGAAAATCATAATAATAATAAATTATATTACCAAAATTGTCTCCCATAATTGATATATAGTCACATTATCAACAATTATCCAATAATAAATAAAAATACTAATTTTTCCTTGATCTTTCACTATAATAAAAGTACTAATTTTTTTATTTGGATACCTGGGAATATCATTATTATCAAAATAAACTAGTATCCTCTGGTCTTGGATATGAGAAACTAATAATTTCAGTAAATAGTTTTAAATATGTTTGAAAACCCTCAAACATTTCTTTCTACTATAGAAGTAGATGGTTCCTTTATAGATGGATAAGGAGGCACCTCAACAATAGTATGCATATGGTCCTCCCTATAAATATGTGTATGATCCTCCCTAGAACTATATGGTGGATTAGATATTTTATCTACCATTATGCTGTAAAAAAAATTAACAATCATAGTACACAAATATAAAAATACAACTATTATATATATGACTAAATAAAAAATAAATAATGGTCAAATAAAAATTAAACTAAATTAAACAAGTTTTTATTCATATTTGTTAAAATAGTTGACTAAAATGATAAAAAAAATAATGAGAGATAAAATGAAATAAATGAATGAAAACTAATATAAAAAATGGTTTGTGAATAACAAAAAAAACTAGCACAAAAATATAAAAATCTAACTGTTACATATAAAATTACATAAAAAATAAAAAAAATACTCAAAAAAATTAAACTAAATTGGAAACAATTTTATTCATATTTTATAATTTGGTTAACTAAAATTCTAAAAACATTAAAGGGAGATTAAATGACATAAATGAATGAAAAAATAAAGAAAAGGTTTTTGAATAGTACAAATGCTCTAATATATTACACAATTTTTTACACTAAAAAGAATATTTTAAAATAAAATTTTTTATAGATTTTTTAATTTATTTAGACTTTTTAATTAAAATTATTTTTTCCATAAAATCAAAAAATAAATAATTTAAGGGAAAACATGGTAATCAAAACAAAACAAAACTAATATAGACAAAAAAATAACTTATTAGTTATAAAATGTGTTTTAATAAAGAAAATAAAACTAATATATCTAAAATTTTATGAAATTTAAAAATGTAAACAATAAATAAATACATGTTACATTTAATATTAGAAATTACTAAAGGATTATTTTCCCAAATTCCTTCATCATGTTCACTCCATATGTAACAAACCATTTCCATGATGTGATCATCAATATTATCTATTAATCTTTCTAGGGAAGTATGAATCCCTTTTAAATCAGTATCTTTATCAATTTTTTTATCACCAACATTGTATTTTTTCCCTTATAAAACAATAAACCACTACATATTGGATATATGAGGAACATAAAAAAAATTCATGTGTTTCCATTATAAAAGGATCAGATGTGTATTCTAATATATTCAAATTAACTAGTGTCTTACCGAATTCATCATGTCTAATATTTTTGTTACTAATAACCCATTTTTTGTTAAACATTGGAACTAAAATTTTAATGTTTTTAACCTATCATCTTTATTCAATGACTCTATAATATTTACTTGATACAAATATTGTATTTTTGTATTTGGAACTCAAAAATTGAATTGGTTTTATAAACACTAATAAACTATTATTATGATCTAAATTTCTATTATCCTGATTTTTAATATGAAATGTATATCCATTAATGTCATACCCAGACTATGTTATCAAATTTAAACTCGTATCACCCCTAACCATCTCATTTTTCTAATGTATCTGATCTACTATGCAAGGTCTCTTTAAACCATGGAAAGAAAGTATTGGTATGAACATTAAAAGTAAATATATCTTTCATCTTTGGATAACATTGTTTTAACAAATTAATATTCAATGTAACATAAATATGAGAATCATCTATGTTATTCAAGATGTATAAATGTTCCTTCTTTTTATATTCAAGTGTCAATGATTTTACTTTCAATCCATGGATTGCCTTTCCCCCATAATTGATGCATTATTCGTGATATATAGGCAGACTAATGTGCTCCACTGTAGAAAAATATCTTGTAAAACACTCTACAACCTCCTCATAAATATATTTCTCAACAATAGAGGATTTAGGTCAATATGTATTCTTAATATATCCCTTCAATATCTTCATATATCTTCATATATCATTAAAAATGATATATCCACTATAGATAAACAGGTCCATAAATCTTTATTTATCACACCAAATAAACCATTATATGCACCATGAGATGAAATAAATATAGCATAAAATACATTTCCAATCAATAATGTATTGAAACTACATCATTCTCCAAATTTTTCAATGAATTAAAATCAATCACTTTCTAAAAAATTAAATTGAATAAATAATACACCATTATGATAACTATTCTAACATAGATTTTCAATATTATATTCAAAGAAACATGTAGGATTTGTTGCATCATGATGTAAAAATTGTGATATTTTATATTTATCAACTTCAAATCATTTAGTGGAACAAAATTTTTTACATTTTAATAATAACCCTATGGAACATTAATACCATGGAGACACTAAAAAACTAGTTTTCTCTATATTGTATAATGTATTATAAGATGAAGTCAGGTATGTTCACTTTCCATCAGAAGTGGTTGCTAACTCCAAATTTAATCCCATTGAGAGTAATTCCAATCATGAATTCAATCCATATTGAGTATTTCCTTTAATATTTAACAATATTCCAAACAAACCATCACAAATTTTATTCTCCATATGCTTGAAATCAATTTCATGTTCGAACTCGTGATATATCGAATAAGGTATATCAAAAAATATTGATCATTTATTCTAAATATTTCTACCATTACCATATTGTGGTATCTTTACAAATGTTACATCAATGTTTTTCACTCTCAAAATACTAATCATTGGAAAATGTTTTGGAGAAATATCAAATTATTATGAGCCGTTGAATTCCTTTTTTCCTTTGATAAGAGTGACCCATAGAAAAAACCAACTGATGACCCAGGTATACTATTTTTCTCTCATGTTGTAGTTGATAATATTAATTTTTTTTCATAAATTGGATAAGCTTTTTTACCCTTAACATTGTATCAATAAAATTACATATTCTGGGAAGTCATTTATAGTGAACATAATCATTGCATGTAGTTAAAAAAGTTCTATTTTATAAGAATCATACACCTAAATACCTTTCTCCCATAATAGTTTCAAATAATAAATTAATGGACACAAGAAAATATCAATATAATTTTGGGTATTTTTTAGTCCATATATCATTAAACTGAAAATAAAATATTTTTAATTCATAAACTAATTAGGAAATAAGATATAAATTACCAAAAAAATAGTTCATGAACTATTTATACTACTAAGGATTTAATATGGATTCATTCTATCTATGCATAATGAAATTATAAGATTTGAACTTCATTTATAAATGTTGGAATCTATTGATCAATTTTATTCCACTGTGGATAATCTGATGGGTGACTTAATTTTCTATTACATATCCACTCATCAGTATACAAGTTTAACCTTTTTTCATCATTTTAATTTTTAAATAAATGTCTCGAGTGAGGAATTATAGTAATATACAAAATTTCCCTAGCATGAGTCTTTGTAATAGCTAAATCATCCTGAGATTTTTCTTTTAACTTATACTATGAAATCCCACATTTAGGACCCTAAAATAGTAATTCATATCCCTTCTTAAATAGGATATAGTTATTTTGGTGGGTATGTATTTTATTTTACCCTAAACTGATTAGGTATAATATTTTTCTTCACTTTATAATGTGAATCTAGAATATCGTTGTCTTTATAAATTATGTATTTGTATACCTATAAAAATTTTATAAAACTCATGTCATTCTATCCATTTTTCCCCTTTAAATTAATCATTCTTAACATTTTTGATAAAACAGTAAATTCCATACAACCCGGATACAATAGTTTTTTAACATCATCATATAGATAATCAATTTTTTGTTCTTTCTTAATTGCCTATACTTCAATATCATGACTCATTTCTTTAATTTGATCAGACTTAACATCTTAAAAATAATCATCATCAATAGATATATAATTCTTCCTAGTTTCACCATGAATAATCTAAGGGTAATAACTTGGATTTAAACCATGAAAAACTAAATGATATTTTACCTCTCTTCTTTTCAACTTCTTCATATTTAAACATTTTAGGAAAATATAGAAACACATATCATTGTATAGAACATTTCATTTAGAAAATTCCAAAAATACTTGACACCTTCCTCAAATTCGCCACTTGTTTACAGTGTGGTAATCCAAATTCGACTCATTGTTATCTATAACAATTATAAAAAATTAAAAATAATTTATTATATTTTCAAATTAAATTTAAAATTTACTTTTATAAGTAATAATAAAAAATAACATCAAATATTTAATGAAAAAATAAATAAATAATATTTGATAAACTATAATATAACATTGAACATATTTAACTACCAATATTTAATAAAAAGTCAAAAACCTGAATCTAAAAACAATCATTCTCCAATTAAAAAAATACCAAATATGTGAGAATAACTGGAACTGTAAATACAAATAGCACAAATAATTCAATATAAATAGAAAATTTGAACCAAAAAATACAAATAAAAATACCTTGGATTCATAGAAAATCTAAATAGTAAATAAAAACCATAAATTAGGATCATAACCATGATGATTGAGAAGGTTACACCAACAATATGAAGGTGAAAGTGATGACCAATGATTGTTGATGGTGGATGGAGATGGTGGATGATAAATGAAAGATAAAGTGACATTAATGGAAAATTAGAACTTCAAATATAACTAAAAATTACATGGATGCATGGAAAATCGAAATAATAAATAGAAATGTAAATTTTTATCAGAACTGGGATGATTGAGAAGGTGACACCAATGGGAAGATGGTGCAGGATTTGGCTGATGATTGGTGAAGGTGGACGGTAGTGGTGGATGCCAACTCAAATATATAGCAACATAAATGGAAAATTTTAAAAATATCAAATGAAAATATCAAAAATAAATATAAAATATAAACAATAAATACAAATTTTAAATTGAAATTAGATTATGGATGATTAAGATGGTGACTCCAACGGGAAGAGGTTATGATCCATGGTCGATGATGGGTGATGGTGGAAAGTGTTAGTGGATACCAAATAAAATATATTCAATTCCATGGATCGAATAATAAAGTAATTTGAGACCATGGATCAAATAATTAAAATATTTGACTCAATTAATTTAAGATGGAAGGGTTAGGGTTCCCTATGTGGGAGAAAATAGAAAGTTTTCATATCAATAAATGAAACCAAAATGACTTCTCTTGACCCCCAATTTAAATTATATTGATTTTTCACATTTTTTAATTAATAAAGTAAGAAAAAAATATTATTTTTCATGTTTTTTATTCAAAAAATGACGTGAAAAATACATTTTTTTTATGTTTATTATTGAAGAACTGGAATGAAAAAGGTGGTCCTTTTATTTTTCATGTATGTTATCTAATAACCTATGTGGAAAATCATTTTTTCACATTTTTTATTCAATAAAAAATGTTAAAAATATAATAGTTTTATTTACTACATTATTTATTGAATAAACTGTGTGTTTAATCGTTTTTTCACGTCGGTTATAGATAAATTTTGTGAAAAATGTGTTGGGATAAATAAATTTTATACTAGTGAAATTCAAAAAAGGCATGAGATCATATGTGTAAACTAGGTTAATAATAATTCTTAAGGTAATTTTTGTAGGTGTGAGATAATTTGAATTTATATATACATTTCGGATACATTTAATTAAGGTTTAATCATGTTTTATTCAATAATTCACTTGGTTTTGGTTTTTTTGTAGGAATTAGGAATTTAAAAATTAAAGTAAGAATTGTTTAAAAATGTAAAAAACATGTTTTACATGTCATGAATGCAGTTACCAACATGTATTCCTCGTTTATAGTATCCCTAAATAGCCAAAGGGCAACCCATGAACATTCACATTATACTAAATTGTCAAATGATGTGTAAATACATTACACTTCATGAGTTTTTCAAAAATAAAATCCCACTTAAAGTTCATGATTTGAAGACTTTACACACCTTGTAATTTTCAATCCTATCTATATTTTGGTTCCCTCTCCACATAAAAAATTTCACATGCCCACATTATTTTCCCTTTTTTTCTTTATTTTTCATCGGTTTTCATTATTGTCTATCTCTAATATTTTATTTTATTATTTCAAGCATTCCATTATTGATATTTTAGATTTAAATAATTTCTTTTTTTTTTAAATGTTATGATATCCCGTTTTCAATACCAATTTCTATGAAACTTCAATTTTCACTATGTTCTTCCTTGTTTTATCATTCAAGTTAGTTTTTAATTACTTTCATACAATTTCAATTGATGATTTCTTTATTTTGGATCATTTAATCATTATTCTAAGCATATTTCCATTTATTTCCCTAATTTCTATCAATACCATCATGCACATATAATCCTCTTAGGGTTAAGAGTTGAAAGTAGGGGTATTTTGAGCCAAATGAATATCAAAAATCAAAACTAGGTAACCCTATGGATAGTAACCAAGTTTAAAACAATTTTCAATCTCATTCATTTTCATTTTCCCTAACCACCAGATGTAAAAATTAAATGACCATGGACTAGTTGGAGTTGATCAAGCTAGGACTGTTAGTCTGTGATTCTTTCTACCTAGAATCCATGATTCCTGTATATATTTTGTTAATTAATCTGGACCAAGGAGTCTTTTACAAATTATTTTGTTCTAATTGGTTGGAACAAGATCAATTGGTATCTTTTTCACTACTTTTTATCCTATTCCATAGGTCTATCCCATGTAATATTTAGGATTATCCTTTTCCTTTACCCTAAAATTGACCATAAAACCTTTAATATTATTAAAATCCCAAACTACATAGTTTAATAAAACCCAAACTCATATAGGGTGAACATGAAGAATCATTCTTAATAGGTTCATATTATTGGTTTGCTTGTCTTCAATCTATCTCTATGGGTTTGACCCTAGACTATCACTTTTTATGCCTTAGTAGCTGAGTGTAGTTTTTGATATAAATTTCTACTCATTTTACACCTATAGGAATAAAAAATTCCTTTCAGGTGCGTTAAATTTTGGCACCATAGTTGAGACTAGTTATGATTAGGCATGATAACCTTCAGATAAAACATGGATTATCTCAAAATCTTTCTCCTTTATTCTTTTTCTATCCCCTTTTATTTTTGAAATTTTTTCTCATAAACTAGAACCTACCTACGCTACTACTCATTTATTACATAGATCAAGACCCTCTAACTCGCATAAGTAACCTTGAATCTCAAGAATTATTCCATTTTGATCCTAATATTGATCAATCCTTATATGCATGCTATCATTTCACAATAGTTGAGTGCAATGATCTTGCACTACCAAACCCTCAAAATATTCAATATGTTCCACCTAAACTTTAGGCTAAGTGAATAGCATTGCAGGACCACACCATAATGAACTATGGATTTCTATTCATTAGTGATACTTCGCCCAGAATTTAAAGCCCACCAATTCATGAACACACATTCAGAATTAAACCTGGACTCGTTCATATGATCTAGAACATGGAGAAATTTAGTGGGCTTCAAATTGAATACCTCCATAATCATATTTACAATTTCTTTGAGGTCTGAGATATTATTTGTAACCAAGGCATATCATAAAAATATATAAGATTGATAGTTTTCCCATTATCCTTTCATTTATAAGTCAAGTATTGGTTAAAAATTCAATATTCTAAGTTCATAATAACTGAGGATGACCTTGAAAATAAATTTATAGAAAAATTCTTCCCATTGATCTGACACTGGAATCTCAGAAATGAAATTCAAAATTTCAACCAGGAAGATGGATAACCATCATGGGAAACCTAGGATATATTCAAAGATATTACCAAAAATTTCCCACATCATGGACTCAATGTGTGGCTATAACTTCAAGATTTCTACCATAGATTCCAACTTTCTACCCACACTATTGGGGATGCCACCACAAAAGGTGGTCTCATTAAAAAAACACCTAAAGTCATTAGAGCATTGTTAGATGATATATATCACATTTCCAGTCTATGGAAAAGTGAAATAGGATTTCCCCATCACAAAATTGATCTGGTGGGGGAGACTACCTTCCTAGAATCCCAAATAGAAGTCCTTACCAAGAAGGTGAAATCTTTTCATTTTCCTACTTCACCACCACCCCCTCTTTCTCCTCTCATAGAGATTCAATCTTTTGATATGTCCAGAGGCTGGAACCCTTATCAGTATTATAGTTTAGTAATAGAGTATCCCTAAATCCAATATTATAATTATGTTAATTACAATCAATCAAATCATCAGTTTTAGTAACCCCAGTCTTACTAATAACAATACTTTCAACAGAGGACGAGTCAGCAGCCACAATAGCCTAACCAAGGTTACCTTATATAGAGGAGTGGACAAGTGCCACCAAGGAATCAAGGAATACATGAGTACCTACCTCCAGGTATAAATCCTTTACCATAGAAAACAATATAACAAACTTTTCCTAGATCTCAACAATTTCCACCAGCTCAGCATCAATAATTTCAACAATATTTGAAAATACCACCACAAAAATCCCAAGATCTTTAATCCAATATTGAAAACCTTCTCACCTATATCATGAAAAATTTAGATCAAAGGATGATTAACCAAGATACTTGGATGAAGAATCAAAGGGATATCCTCGAAAACATCAAACATCTGGTGGGGAAAACTTTTATAACCATATCAGATCGATTACTGGGTATGTTTCCCAGTAACACTAAGACTTATCTAAGGGAAGAGGATAAAGTTATAGTACTTAAGATTGTAATGATTCTATACTTTTATAAACAATGTAGAGATGAGAAAAAAATAGTTAAAATAATCTGATAATGCTAGTTATGAGAGAACTCAAAAGATAGAATCAACTAACAAAGCTCTTGTATAAGGAATGCTTGAAAAGGACAATGTATATGTGAACTAGCACCATACAATCCATCTCTCCCCTTTCCTAAAAGGATGAAACATTCTATGAAATAAGGGAAATATGAAAATTTATTGAGATTTTATAACAACTACACATTAATATTCTATTTTCTGAAGAAATTTCTCAAGTGCCTACTATTTAAGATTCTATAAATAATTTCTCTTGAGAAAAATGAAAATGGATGAATTAGGATACATATAACTAATTGAATAATTATCTACACTTTTTCAGTAGAAGATCCCTCCCACAATAAGAGACCCCATAAGTTTCTCAATTCATTTCTCTATAAGGACATAAAATTTTGAAAGATCCTTGTGGTATCTTAGCATAAGTATCAATATCATGCCTATGAGTGTTTTCAAAAAGATAAAGCTTAGAGAATTAAATCCAAAAATATTGTCACTCAAACTTGTTGATATCTCTATCAAACACCCTTAGGGACTACTTGAGGAAATATTATTAAAAGTTAGAAAATTTATTTTCCTTATTTTTTTCCTCATCCTATATATGGAGGAAGAAGAAGGTATACCCTTAATTATCGGGTGACTATTTTTTCCATGTGAATGGTGTTGATTGATGTTAAACAAGGAAGATTAATTTTTAGAGTCAGTGAAAAATAATTTATGTTAGATTTGGTGGATACCACTAAGAAATCGATGAGTCATTGGATCATCAATCCACATCTGTTATTGAAAAGAAATATGATCATATGACCAGTAAGAATGACAAAAAGAAACAACCTCTTATTGAAAATGGATATATTACACACAAGAACGTAAAAAAACTGCACCACTTATGAGTAATTTCATCCCACCTATCACCCCCTATATTTTCAAGAACATTTCTCCAAAGGGTATTTACTCACATTAAAAATCATCCAAATTAAATAATGTATTTATCTAGAAAATAAACAAAGTACTGATAGGGAGGCAACCCATGTAAGGTTAGATTATAAATTAGGGAGTTTTAACAACATTGTAGTTGGTTTAGAGTCATTATTCCAAAATTTAATTTTTAAAATTAAATTAAGAAAATATATTTATTCACATTTTGTACCACAATACATGATGTGAAAACATTAGGCTCAGAAAATAAAAAACTCAAGCTATATATGTCATGTATTCAATAAATGATGTGAAAATATATCAGAATATTTAAAAAAATGAACCCTAGGTTGATGCCCAAGCCCCCTCCCCCCTCCCCCATTATTCCCTCTCCCACATACCCTCCCCTATCTTGACCACCACCCCCCCTCCTCTGACCATCTACCAAACACCCTTCCTCTCTAATTCATCCCCCTACAACTTTTGGTCTGCTCCTCTTCCCTATTCGATGATTCCTTCTACAATGGAATGAACCAAACATGTGTCATGGGATGATGATCCTCCTCCACCCAATAATCATGTCATTTCATCATCTCCTCCACCAGCAGATCCAACTCCCTTTCCTTCTGCATCTACTTTTTCCACGCTGCTAACCTCCAGCTTGTATGAAGGCACTTCCAACTTATCCTAGAGTACTTCCTCATATCCTCACCTACATATCTACCTCTATTTTTCTACATCTAAGAATAATTTTTTCTTGTTATACTTATAAACTAGGTTGATGAGGTCCTAAAAGTCTTTTTACCTAGATTTTCTCAATCACATTAATGTCCATGAGAATTTCCTAGAGATATTGGGATGGATTTGCCTCTCTACCCTCACATAAGAGAAAGACAAGACATTTTGAGAGCTATTCCATAAGTTCCAAGTCACATTGGATCTTGATGTGGACCACATCACCCTTAGACTAGGTGGAAAGCCTCCGTAATTGAGCCTCATATACTTTGGTGTCAACATTGGTATCTACACCATGGAGTTCTTCGCCTCCCCTACATACTCTTCCACACTGATAGACCGATACAAGATAGATTTGTCTAGGGTCTGGGCACTGATTTCTTAGGACCCACAGAACTTCCATGATCCTCACATGGTGAAGATCACCCATATCTAGGGTTCTACCTTACAGATCCTCTATCAAGATCTGGCTCACACTTGGTTGGATATAGGAGATACTCATGAAATCATTAGCCAGATTGAGGTTCTTATACTATCATCTTCCATGGATGGCCCAACCATCAATATGGCCCACCAGTTCAAACTTTACTAAAATACTTAAGTGAGGCAAGCTCATGGTACTCTTGTGGGGGTAGTTTCATCACCCACCTTTTATTCCATATTAGTGCCTTTGAAATAGCTTATCCTTTTTTCTCACTTGAGAAGTTGGATCCATTGACTTCCTCATGCTTCACAAGATGGGGATCTTGAGGAAGTTCAATGGGATATACCAATTTTCCCCAGAGTACATCAATTATCCTTCTACTACCCCATCCCCTATACCCATTCATGATCCTCTAAACCCTGATAATGCATCATCCCCTACTTCCACTTCATCCCCTACTTCTACCTCCACTCCACCTACACCATCTACTATCACCATTTCACAACCACCTACTACCACAACCTCCCCACATGACACATATTCGCCATCCCCACCAATTCCATCTAACCTATGGCTTGTTTTCCAATTTATTCTAGAATACCAGTGCAATATTTTTCTCCATCTCTTCATTCCCTTCATCATACCATGATTTTTCACCACCCCTAACCAACAATAATACACTACTTATTCCCTACACAGTCATCTATAGGCCCTACTTCATCATCCATTCCCACCCCACATACCACCCCTTTTGAACTACCTCTCTAGATCATCCACCCCACCACATGGAAGGTGTAACTTTCAGAGAAGGTATGATGGGGAAAGAACTATGCCCTTCCATATTCAGAGGTTCTACTAATTGACCCAATTTCCATATTTACAACCCCTTTGTAGATTGGTACCTCACCTACCCCATCCTTTACTGAGCCTACTATCATAACCATGCCATATCTTATAGTGGTCGATCCTCCAGGTCATGCCTCCATTGATGAGATATATTTTAAAGAGTTGATCCAGACCCCCACTATTCAGGTGGGTACTTCTGATGCAGATACTAGTGAGAATATCCCTAATACTTAGTCTTTTCCTTGTCCATCTCCCCTAATGTACTCTATTTTTGGCATGTTATTGTACTGCCTATATTCCCTTTTTTTACAAATGTATCATTTCTTATATATATGGATGGGATTTAAGTTTTGACTTCACATTTTTCAGGATTATTTTCATTTCACTTCTACATTAATTTATCTATGTCTAGCTCTTCTATATAATATATGGTCATTAATGTGACTATTATACAACCATACGGCCTCTTGCATGCAATGGATCGGGCTTTAACTGACATCTAGAGATAGCTTGATGAGCTCCAGATCTAGATATTTCCTCATAAATATATTCCTCCACAATAATAATGGTAGTTATTCCTACCATAGGAGCTTCATGGTTGATACTAAATTGAGGTGGTTATCCTTCCGATCATCCTCGTGAGCTCAATGATACGGCCACATATTCCAAGAGGAGGTAGTGAGCCTCTGAGCTGATGGACGGAACTGAATGATTCTTTTTCCCATCCATCTAGATAACAACGTCATAATTAGCTCTTTAAGGGAGACAACCCGTTTTTTTATTTATTTTCAACCATGTGGTTAGGACTTTTTTCTTCCCTTTACTAGAATTTTCTACCCATTAGTTATCCTAAACTTGTATGTAGTCACTTATTGAATTTATCTAAATTATATTCCAATAATATCAAATATGTGTACCTATATATTTTTAAACCTTAAAAATTGGTTATACCCCATGGAATAATGGTTTATCTATTGTAGGTATTTTGTTTCTAACATTTTTTGCAGGTGGAAAAAATAAAATCAACATACAAAAAGTTTCCCCATTGTATGAAATTCATTATAGGTAACTCTTGATTCCTTAATTTCTAATTCTAAACTTTCCATTTCATTTCAATATGTGTGATACTTTTTTTCTCTCCCACAAAGCTTTCTTGAACAGTGATAAAACTATCTCTTTTTCAGTGTTGGAGAGTCTTTCTTGAGATTTATTATCAATAAACTTGAATTATTACATTTTTTAACTTATCTTGGATATATTTTACATTGAAATAATTCTTTAAAATTTAAATATCATTACACCCATTTTATTTAAAGAAAAGTTTTGGTTTCAAATTGTTGTAATCCATGTTTATTAATGTTTATATTTTTAGAATGACTGTGGGATTGAGTAATTTAATTCAAATTCTAGATTCTTGAAATTACTTTTGATTAACTTATTACTGATTATTATGCCCTGAGTGATTGCCAGTTATTTTTTATACTTTAATTATTGAGAGTATTCTAGTCTTACACTATCATATTCTTTCCTAGTCATATTTCTTGAGAGATACATAGGGAATGTAAACCTATCATAACTTGTATTGAGATCTTATTGAGGCTATTATTGAAAAAATATGCTTTTAAAATGATTAAGTATATATTTATTGATCCCTTTTTCCTAAGACATGCTGGTAAATATTTCATTATTTATCTTTTAGTATCCATGAATAACCTTAGTAGTATGGAACTATTTCAATCCTATTATCCATTCATATCCTACTCTTGGTATGATGCATGATTGTAATTTGAACAAGTGTGTGGGAATTTTCACTAATAATGAAAATGGGATGTTAATACTAAGGAGATGTATGGTAACCCTTTCACCATATTGATATGATGTGGTCTATGATTACTTTTTTAATTTTCTATTCTTACCCTATTCCTTTGAAAAAAAGAAATAAAATAATAATAATAAATACTAATAAAATAAAATAAAATATTGTTTAGTGTATTAGGAAGGTCAAAAATCACTATTACCATAATGATGAATCTTATGATAGATTATATGTGGTTAGGTGATGTATTTTAAATCTAGACTAAATGTGATTTTTGAAAAATAAATAAATAGAAAAAGAATAGAACATGGTGCATTCTTGATACTATCTCAACACATTCATGGACCTACTTTGAGTTGTTTGGAGCATGGACACATTATTTCTATAAGGAGTTAATTAATTATATTGTTCATGATTATCATGTATTTTAGTTAAGAGATTAACCTCCTCTTGAGCTTGATTTTTATCATTATCCCACTTTTCCTCAGCCTTAGAGACATTAGAACAATATTTTTGAAACCCTCATGATTAATTTTGTATTTTTCTTTATGAAGTGTAAATGATATATTTGAGGTAAGATAATGGTTAGGAATATGAATTTAGGGTATTATCATAACTATAGTTACATTTTACCTTGAATAATAAGAGAAAATTTATTTTGAGGTAAATTACAATATATTTCTAGCGTATGGGGAATAGTTATGAAATTGTAATTAAAAGAATAAATAATATGAATAAAGAACTTAACTATAAGGTATGAATAATTTTCTATACAAGATTAATTATGAAGGAATTTCATTTTCCACTTGCACTTATTTTTATTTTCCTGGTTCTAATGTATGTTTCCTATTTAAAAATCATTTTTTGGAATCTCTATGATATGCTTTTTTCATGAGGAGAAGTAATTATTCAAGTGTGGGGTAATTTTATAAGTTGAATTTATAAGAAAAATTGAATACAATTAATTAATTTTTAATCATGTTTTATTCAATAATGCATAAGGTAATGGTTTTTTTAGGAATTAGGAATTTAAGACTCAAAGGAAGTATTGTTGAAAATAGAAAAAATAGGTTTTACAAGTCATAAATCAGTTTATGACATGTATTCATCACTCACAGCATCCCTAATGAGATAAAGGCTAGTCCAAGAACATTTTCATGATGTGAAGTTGTTATATGAATTGTATATACATTAAAAGTTATGAGTTTTTTAAAATATGAATCCCTCTAAAAGTTCATGACATGAAGACATTACACGCTTTGTGCTTTTTGAGACTATATTGTGTTTAGCTCCCTCACCATGTACAAAAGTTCAGATTCCCACTTTATTTTCACTTATTCTTCTTTTTTTATTCATTTTTCACTCTCATCTATCTTTTCCATTTTTTATTTTTATTTTAGGAATTTTTTTGTTACTACTTTGGATTTAAAGAATTTATTGTTATACCTTGTTGTTCTGATGTTCCATTTTCAATCCCAATTGTTTTCCAACTTTAATTTTCATTACGTTATTCCTTTTCTCTATATTCACGTTATTTTTTAATTACTTTCATATATCTTAAATTGTGTATTTCTTCATTTTGAATCATTTAATAATTATTCCAAACATGTTTCCACATTTTTCCCTATTTTCTTTCAATATTGTCATGTGTGGCTAATCTACATTAGGTTAGGGGTCGATATTAAGGGTTTTTTAACCTAATGAATATCTAAAATCAAAATTGGGTAACCCTATTTCTAGTAACAATGTTTAAAACAACTATCAACATCATTATTTTTCTTTTTCCTTGACCATTGGATGTGAAAATTTAATGACCATGACTTAGTTAGAGTTTATTATGTTAAGACCAATAACTTGTGATTTTTTCTCCCAAGAATCCAAGATTCTTGTGCTTATATATTCAATTAATTTGTACAAAGTACTCTTTTATATCTTATGTTGATCCAATTAGTTAGACCAAGATAAATTAGTGTCTTTTACACCACTTTTCAACCTACACCATTGGTTTATCCCAAGTTAGATATAAGATTATCCTTTTTCTTTACCCTGAAATTGAGGCCAAATACTTCCTTTAATATATTTTAAATCCCAATATATGTAGTTTAATAAACCCCAAAACTAAATAGGGTGAAAATGATGAATCCTTCCCAATAGGCTCATATCATTGGTCTACTTGTCTAAAATATTTCTCTATGGGTTCAACCCCATATTACCACTTAATATGCCTTATTAGATGAGTATAGTTTGGAATATAAATTTTTTATATAATTATTCCTATAGGAATCAAAAATTCCTTCCAAGAACATTGGTGTGAATCACTTTATTTATGTTTCATCAGAGTAGAGCGAAAGTTTCATTCAATACATAGAGAAATTTTATAAAGCTACAGACTAAAAAATTGATGTTTCTAGAATTTAATTTTATGAATAAATTTAAAATTTATAATGCCTAATCAGATCGTAATGTGAAAAATATAACATTTGAAATTTTATTTAAGATGATTCATATGAAAATTTGAAATGGGTGATCTCTGTTCATATCTAATTGAAATTTTAAGCTATGTTTTTCTATGAAATTCCAATCATAGTTTTACTAAAGAAGAATATCTATATATTGAATTTGGAATATCAATGTGAAAATTTTATGTAGATATAAAGTTATAATGATATATATAATATAATTATTAAAGATAATTTTTTTATTATAGAAGCTCAATATGTTGAATTTTTTAGTTTTTCACTATAAAGGTGTTTTCATAAAATAATCCAAAAGGATACAAGTTTGAGATGATGCAAAGAGTATAAGAATTTGGGTATTTCTATAATTTTAAAATATATTTCTTGTGAATTATTTCTAATAATTAAAACTAAATAAGTTTCTCTAATGGATTCTTTGTTGAGATATTTAATGATAATAATATAATAAAATTTTTACTTTCAACACACTTTTAAATGAAAGGGATAATATTATGAGATCATGGGGAATTAACTAGAGCTGAACCAAATAAAAAATCATAGAGGATAGTGTTTTATGGTTTTGTTGAATAATGGTTTGATAACTCTAAGCTTGAATTTATTTATCATGAATTATTTTTAATTATTTTAAATTTTATAATACTGAATATAAAGATACATCGAAGTGAGATAATGGGCGTAGATTTTTCAAAAAAAAGTGAGAGATGCAAAAAACTTAAGAGATTCTAGAGCCTGATGTTCATAACTAAGTATTACCATCTATTTGTCCTCAATTATTCAATAGTATTGAATCATATTTCATGTTTTTAATAGTATATCATAATCATATTCTATACTGATTGAGCATATTATTCTATCTACATCTAAGGCTCGAGGTTAAGAGCATCAATAGTTATTGAGGAACCAAATTATCAAGTGATATTTATTGATTTTCTTGATCACTGTGTAACTAGTGGGATACTGATTAAATTCCCATGGGGTGATAATAAACATAGTCTAAAGAATTATACCTAGCCTATCCACTTTTTTTTAATCATAAAAATTTAGTAGAAAATCTATGGCATGGTGGGAGTCAAACAAGAGAAGATGTAGGAACTCACACTATGTATAAACCTTAAAAAATTTCTTATTCCTTTTATTGTTTACTTGTTCGTTTCATATGGGTAAAGATGTGTAAATATCTTGAAGGGGTCATGTCATAAAAAAATAACCAATCTTTATTATCAATACAATTAAATTTTAATTGATAGAAACTAATGATTCATCCCCCACTTCTCAGTGGTGAATCAGATCTTGGGGGGATTCAGGTCTTATCAGAGCATACAGTTTCCATTTATTAGATACCAGAGTAGATTTTGAAGGATAATGTTAATTTTTTTAATATAAATGGTGTTCTAACAATTTATGGTAAGAAGTACCATGGATATAATAATATAATGTTTTCATTTATTCTACCACTTACCTTGGAATTAGTTGTTATCATTACAATGGTGTTCCCCTCAATTGATAGGGGTTCTAAAATGTATTTTATTGAAAATAGATATATAAATACTGATTAGAAGGTGAAAAATTCCATTATTATTTCCTTTTTAAAAACATTTTACACTATGGTAATGGGAATACATATAGTAAAATAAATATGATATAATCTTGAGAGAATAATTGAATTAAATTTTAAATTCTGAAATTCTATGCTAAAAATATAGAGAATCTATTTTGAAGACATCATAATGGTGTAAACTCAAAATGTTTATAAATAAATTAAATTTTTGAATAAAAATATTAATAACATAAAAGGATATGATGAGAGGCTTCTTAAATCTATTATTTTCAAAATTTTAATTATAGAATTTCTTTAAATGTATGGTCTAGATATTTTAGCACTAGAATATAATGAGTATCTAACCCAGGATGAGATTCAAAACATTCTCATTCCATATGAAAAGTGAAAGACTCTGTCATTTAAAAAGTATCCCAAAGAAGAAATGTATTTTGAATCCATGGGGAAGTTTAAGATCAAATATGAAGATATAGAAGCACCAAGTGGCTTTCATGATGAAGATGAGAAAGATAATGAATATAAAGGAATCATGTCACTTATCGTATAGAGTTTTTGGAAAGGAAAGAGGAAATATAAAGGTAAAATCCCACATAAATATATCAATAGGGGAAACCTTTTATATTAATTCTACAAAACATAAAAATTATAGAGTATGATACTAATTATGAGAATATTTAAAAGTATATATAGATAAAGTGCACAAAATAAGCCTAAAAATCAGCTGATAACAAGAGGAACTTGCCAAGAAGAAAAAATATCAATCTGTTAACTAAGGAGAAATAGGATTAAATCACTTCCCTTAGTCAATTAGATAAATAATAAGAATATAAATTCACAAATATAATAGCTCTTGTAGTTATATATGAGGAATATTCTAGTAGTGAGGTAAAAAAGATGAAGATTCATGCATGGAATATATATTAAAATTTAAACTAAAAACATACCTTGAAAAAAATAAAAAATTATAAAGAAAAAAATTATAAACTTGAATAAGGAGTATGAAAATAATGATTAATATTATTATGGAATTTCTAAGAGGGAATCTATTTATTTTTAAGATACTAAAAGTTTTTAGCTAAAAGTTGAGAATAATGACAAAATTGTGAAGGCTCTTGAGGAGACACTCATGTTGAAAGAAGATAATATTTTCAAGTCTCATTAAAAAAATATAGATTTATATAAATAACTATAGAATAAGATAAATGATCATAATAAATCTATAGAGATTAAGGATGATTCCTCAAAATCTGTTAAAATCATTAACTAACAGTATCATGTCAAATTCTTATCTTCTATGTCTAATTATAAATATTTCTTCACTAACAGTGTAGGTTCAAATTCAAAATCTAGTAATTTATGGTCTAATAAGGGTAATGATAAACTTTTAAATTCATCTAAGAAGATAAAATATTAAGAGGCACAGTCTCCCTAAGTCATAATCAAGTAACATCAATATATGATCAATCACATAAAAATTCAAGATAGAAATCACATTACTATAGAAGACCCAAATTTAGTGGGTATTGATGTTATTTTGGTATTTATGTTCATAAGGTTTATTCATGCTATCACAATATGTCTCTACTAAGAATAATGTAAGAACTGTGTGGGGAAAATTCAGAATATGAGGAGAAAATCATATAAAAGGAAAATTGATTGTAGGGAAACATTTTATCCACAAAAAAATATCTTTAAATGTTTAGATTAAGTATGTAGAATATGTGAATAACTGGGTCATAAAGATTAATATTTCATGACTAATTTTCATGAATAACTTTTCTAAAATGAAAAGGGGAATGGTAAATTGAAGGCATTTCATATTGAAAAAACTTTTATTACTAGGGTCTCTTTAAAGGATATAAAGAGATGAAATCCATAGATCTTGGAAATTTGTTATTCTTTACAAATTTTAGATGTTCAAAAAATCTTAAAAATAATTAATTAATATGATGGAGTTATGGTTACATTTGGTATTGATAAATTGTTTAGAGTTAATGACATTAGTTCAACAGATATTGAAGAAAATAAGATCAATTTTAAGGATTCTCTTTATATATAATGGATTGAGAACAATCTCTTCTGTGTAATCCAATTATTTGATAAAGGAAATAAAGTTCTATTCGATGAAAAATCATGTTTTATAAAAAAGTATAAATAGATAAGTATCATCATTAGAGGAGAAATAACATTTGGTAACCTATTCTAAATTAGGGACCCAACTAAATCATGTTACCTGAGTTACAATTAAGGAAATAAATTGTAGTATAAGATAATTGGAAATCATGGGAAAAAGAATCTGAAAAAAAATCAAAAAAACATTCTAAGAGACCATCCCTAAATTAAAAGGGAAATAGAGATGATTAAAAAACATGAAAATAAGGTAATATGGTCTAATAAACACAAAAAAAGTTAAATACAATCATCAAGACCACTTCAACTCATTCATTCAGTTTTGTGTAGTCTAATGAGGATTCAATATTTGATAGGTGGTTTTTATTTCATTATAATTGTTGATACTTTCACTTAGATGGCTACATTCATCTTCCTGAAAGGAATGTTAAATAAAGTTAACTTTTTTAAAATATATAGCATACCTGTTGATAATGAGTTGGGAATATACATTTTTAAACTAATAATAGATAGTGGATGGAAATTTACATGAAATACTTTCATGAACTATCTAATAAACCATGAAATTAAACATCAATTTAGTGCACTTGAAACTGAAAACCAGAAAGTTTTTTTTGAGAAAAAAATTGAAATGATAGTTAAAATAGGTAGAACAATGCAATTTGATTATAAATATTCTATGTTTTTTCAGATATAAATTGTATATATTATAATCTATATTTAGAATAGATGCTTGTTTTGACCTTAGAAAAAATACTTATGAGAAGTGTTTATAAATAAATCCTTTCAGAAAATATAAAAAATTATTTAGAATTCCATTTTTTATAAATATCATTTTTAGGAATCTTGGTAAAGTTGAATAAAATTCCTATAAAGAAATTTTTTTGGGATACCTTTCTAATTTACATAGCTATAATTGTTGTAAAAAGGCTATATAAACTCATTAAATGAATGTGATGTTAAAATTATAGAAAATCAGTCTAAAATAAGAGGTTAAGATGCTACAACAGATTATTTTTCATATGTAAATATAGATAAGAATTCATAAAATGAACCAATTTAACAATAAGACGTAGTGCTGAATTTTAATATTGTTGATTTGGATCATACATCCTATAATGATGAATCTACTGATAATCACTAAATGAGGTATATAATGATAAAAAAATTATATTGAAAATAATATTATAATTTAGCAGGTAGTATTCTAGACTAGAAGAAAGCTAATATTTTATAATCAAACTTCTATCATTTCAAAAATTGAACCAAATCAGTTTTAGAGGCATTTGAACATGGATAGTGGATTATTTCTATAAATGAATAGAAATGTCTAATTAATAAGAACTCTTCTTGGGAGTATATTCAATTCCTATTGAATTTTGTATGTATCAAGTGGGTTTTTGTAAAAAATGAATATAGAAGAGAAGAAGTTCCATGGAACAAAGCCTTACTAGTTTTCAAGGGATACTCTCACATAGATATAATTGATTTTGAAGAATAATTTTATCTAATTTTAAGGTATGAATCTATTAGGATTTTATTAGTAGTATAATCTAATAGAAAATATATAGTTCACCGAATGGATGTGAAGTCTACTTTACTTAATGGGGATATTTAATAGGATGATTTTATTTAATAGTTTGAATATTTTATAATTGATAATTATGGAAGCATGGTTTTCTAATTTAAGAAAGTATTATATGTATTAAAATAGGCCCTAAGGGTCTAGTAATATAAATAATATGGATGATTTAAAAGTATTAAATTTATAAAATTAAAATTTAACAATATATAATATGTGAAATAATACACCAAATATAATATTATCATTATTATTTATATGGATGAAATAATATTTTATAGTGATCAAAAGGATAATTATGAAGAATTTTCCAAGAAAATTAAGTTTTATTTTGTGATATACTAGTTGGGATGGATGAGTTGCTTCTTGGGAATAAAAATTGTATAAGGATAATAATACATTCTCATATCTAAAAAATATATACTAAGGGATTTTTAAAAAAGTCAAAAATAAAGTATTAAAAAAATGTTTCCACTCCCAATTTTACTGGAACCAAATTGACTAATGAAGAGGCTGGAAAGGTTTCAACAAGAAAGAATTTATATAAATTTTTGGAAGCATACTCTACCTCATAGTGTGAAGGAAAAAAATTGATTGTACTCCATGTGATAGATTTTACATTAATCCAATTTCAGCTCATATACTGGAATCCAAGAGGATTATGAGATATGTGAAGGGAACATTGAACATTGTATTGTTTAATAGAAGCATATTAGATTTATAATAAAATAAGTTCATATATTTTTATTTTTAATGGTATTATATGGATAAGGATTCTATATCCATCATAGCCTTCTTCCATGGTGAGAGTTCTATGATTTGGAATAACAAGAAATAATTATCAATGAATATGAGTACAATAGAGGTTGAGTTCATCTTAGCTACACATGACTATAAATAGATGTGGTGGATGCAACTATAGCAGGCTAATTTAAAAGTTATTTTTGAGAAAACATTAAAAATTACATATGACAATATGATTGCCATATATTTTTCAAGTAATCATTTACATCTCTAAAGTTCTAAATATATTAACATTGTATACCATTTTATCAAAGAGATAGTGAAAAATACTAACATGAAGCTTGGTTATCATTTCAATAAGGATCATATTGAATGTTTTTTATGATAGATATATTAAGAGAAATATTTTGAGATATTAAGGTGAAATTTCATGGGTAGTCATATCCACATACTTGAAGAAGTGTAAAGATAACCCCTATTTTGGTTTGGATTCTATTGATAAAGGGTAAGAAATAATGACACAATTCTTGAATAAATATGGATATAATTTTTGTTTAAAGGGGAGTATTCACTAATTTATCAATGAATGTTGTGAATATTTTTATATTGGGGATCCATATATGAAATTGGAAAATGTATGTGTGAGTTTAGTGGGATATCATTTAACTTTTATAGCTATAATTTATTTTCATAGAGGGATTTAATTCTCTCAAAAACATAAAATTATCTAGTTGGTTGGAGCAAGACACTTCCCTTTAGAGAACGACTATTATTCATTGATGATCATGTGTTTTCTTATTTTATTGAAATATATGTGAGATTTTTCATAATATTTGATTGGAGTTTATAATAAATCAAAAATGTAGATATTGAAGTTTCTATGGATTGGGGTTATTTATGGTTTGAATTTTTTATAAATCATGGTTGAGAATCATTGAAGTTAGGTGAGATGTGTTGAGAGATATTTAGGATATTTTTTATATGATTCTATTCTGATTGAAATATTTTTTATATAATTTAATTCTCATTTAATAAAATAAGTAACTCTTCAAGAGTTTGATTTTTGACTAAGGACTTTCATATATGTGTTTTTTCTCTACGTAAGTATGTATTGGATTTCATGTATGTGTGCTTGAGAACTATGTTGGTGTCTTTTTCTATCAGTGTGCATGTGATGGCCAAAAACATGGAAATGAAGAAAAGGAATATAATAGTGTGTGTGAATTATGTTGATACTAAGTATTAAGGGTCTCAGTGTAGATATGAATAACTATACATATGTGTCATTAGATTTGAGAATAATTGTCATTTACTATGTTGAAAAATGTGATGGAGTTGTAGAATTAAAATTTTAAGTTTGTTAAATTTAATATTCTAAAATAATATAAAACCAATGATTCTGGATCAGATCTTGAAAGTGTAAAACATCACATATGAAATGTGATTAAATATAATTCGTGTGATATTTTTAAATGCATGATCTATAATCTTATCAGTATGAAGTTTCAATTTTTGTTTTTATATAAAATTACAATCCGAGTTTTGTTAAAGAAGAATCTCTGGATATTTGATCTGAAATGTTGATATGATAATTCTAATCTAACCTAAATGGATAATAATCACTAGAATTTTATTATTCAATAATATTTTTTTGAGTGTGGAAGTTTAATCTATTGATTTATTTAGTTTTTCAACTTGGATATTTTATTCATAACAATATCTATAAGGAGATGAGTTTGATATGATATAGAGACTAGAATATGGTGAGTATTTATGTAATTCATAAATATATAATTTTTAAATTATTTATCATAATTAAAGATAAATAAAGAACTCAAATAGTTTTATTGTTGAGATACTAAAGGAGAAAAATGGTAAAAAAATTCATTATCTTCAGGATGTTGAATGATAGATATAATATTTTGAGATTGTGAGGAATGATCATGAGCTTAACAAAATGAGAAAATAATAGAGGACCACGTTGAATGAAACTGTTGAATGATTTTGTGATTTTAAAGATATAGAATTTATTTCTCCTGGATTATTTTAATTCGTGTATTTTTTTAAATACTAAATATCAGTAGATATCAAATTGAAATAGTGGGAACAGTTGTTTGAAAAAAAGTGAGAGAATCAAAAAAAATTGTGGGAAGAACGAGAGTGTAATTTTCATAAAGTTTATAAGTGATTATCAATATTTGATTGAGACTAAGAACTTATGACTATCAAATATGATTCCAAGTTTCAATGATAATAAATTATAATTTGATTCTATATTAAGTGAGAATATTATTCTATATATATAGAAGGCTTAAGGGGATGATCATTAATAGTTTCTAAGAATCTAACTTCTCAATAGATCTTTCTTACTTTTTTCTAATTATTGTGTAACAAATTGGATAATGAGTAAATTTTTTTCACATATATATAAAGTAGACTATATAGAGATACTAGGCTTATTCCCATGTATTTTATCAAGAATTGTTAGGGAAAATCTATATCTTGGTAGGATTCTAACATGATAAGGATTAGAAACTCACACTAGTTCTAAATGTTGTATATTTACTTGTGATTTATATTTATTATCTATTCATATGATATAGGTAAGGCTGAGTAAATATCTTGAGTGGATCATTTCATAACTAGAATTAGAGGTTTATTTTCAATCAATATAAATTGTAAAATATAGCCATCAAATTCCCCCCCCCCCTTCTATATGATATATCAATTCCTAAGGGAATTTCATGGTGTATCCTTCAAAGGTGAATGTTATTGAGTAATGGATCATACTAACCAATGAGACCAAGATCCATAGTTTTCTTATATTTTATGGTTATTATTAATGATTATTGAGAAATATCTCATGGATATGAAATCAAATAACCATGTTTAATTAAAAGGGATCTATGTTTCTTTAGATAGATGAATGTAAAGAAAAAAAATCAAGGAGTTGAAGGGAATGTTGGTTAGTGAACCTGTGATCACACTATCCTTTATTAGATAAGGGTTTGTGGTATATAGTGGTATATCAAATAATAAAATAACATTAATTCTCATACAGAATGATATGGTAATAGTTTATTGCTCATGTTAATTGAAGTTTCATCAGAATGATTACCCAACTCATGATTTAGAGCAGGCATCAATAATTTTTAACTGAAATATGGATGCATTATCTCAATGGTGATAAGTGATATATATATATAATGATCATATAATATTGATTTATATATTAATATATAAAAATTTAAATATACACTAAAGTATATATTTGGGGTTGATTGAAGAATATGACTTCTCAACATGCTACCACCCTTAAAAGGTCAAAAATATGGATGATGCACTCATTTAAAAGAATTGTACTAGTTTTTCCATGATGAGGATTTTTGGAGAACCAAAACTTATGATTTTGTAGAGGATGGACATTAAAATCAAGGTTAAGGGTAATAAATATCATCTTTCTCAAATGAATGTTTAACTGTCCATTCATATAATGATTAAAGAGGCGTAAAATGAAGATTTTTAACAACAAAAGAACGTAAGGATTATTCTCGAGTTCAAACATGTCTATAATGAAATGATAAAATTTAGGAATAATATATGTGTCATGTAAATACTAGAATTTTATAAGGATCTATTATATATAGCTCATAGCTTATAATTCTCTATCTATCATGGAAGTATAAAGATTTACAAATATATCAAGGATAATTTTTAATAGGACAACATGAAAAGAGATATTTTAGAGTATTTATCTCAATTACTTATTTTTCAATAAGATAATAATGAATGTTATAAGTATAACAGGATGATGCAATCAATACCAATACTAGTATGGAAATGGGAAAACATCACTATATATTTCATTACAGGACTCCCCAATACATCTAATGTCCATAATTCCATTTGGTATGTAATAAATTTCCATAAAATTCATCACATTTCACTACTATTAGATAGGATTTCACTCTTGATTAACTTTAAAAGATATATATTATGGAAGTGGTAGGATTTCATGGAGTACCACTATCAATTGTATTTTATTCAGATCTAAGGATTACCTTAATTCTCTAGATAAGAATTCAGAAATCATTGAATAAAGAATTAATATTTAACATTAAATATCATCCTCATATTGATTGTTAGTATAAGAATACCATTAAAATACTAAAAGATATATTAAGACATTTCTCTATGAATTTTAAAGGTGGTTGAGATCAAAATGTTCCTATAGTTGATTTTTCAAAAAATAGTAGCTTTCACTTGATAATTCAGATGGTTCAATATGAGTTTCCCTATGGTAATAAGTGAAAACCCCAACCCTAATAGGATGAATCTAGAGAATGAAAGCTATTAGGAGTTTAACTAGCTGAGTAAACGTTAGATAATGTTAAATACATTCACCTATACATTAGAGCGTCTTATATTTGACAGAAATTTTATATTGAAAATCATTAACAAGATCAAGAGTTTTAAGTTATTGACATGTTATTCCAATGAATATCTCCACAAAATAAATTTATTAAATTTGGAAAAAAGTGTAAATTGATCCCTATATATATTGGTCCCTAAGAGATTCATGATTTTATTAGGATTATATCTTATCATTATACCCTTCCATAGAATCTCTATCATATTTATGATGTGTTCTTTCTATCACATTTTAGGAAGTACATACCTGATACTTCATGTAATATCCACAAACTCATACTCTTGTATTGAATGATAAAAATAAAAAACATTACATTTCTAGATTTGATTATAACAACCCCAAAACCACACTCCTGAATTTGATGCTAAAATCACAAACATTACATTTTTTCTTTGACATAGATGATGGTGACCCAATCTTCACCATATAAAACAGACAAAAACAAATCGAAATATTGTATCACTTACATTATAAAGGACCTTTTAGGTTTAGTGTTTAATATAATTAGGAAAAACTCTTAACATCATGGATTCATAAATAAATGGCTCATAACAATGAACATCATCTCCCATTATACCCTACTTTTCATACTCTACATTAGGTCATCATTATCATCTATATGAAACCCTTGTATAAATAATTCATTTAACATCATTATTGATAACTTAGTGAAAAGTAAACATAAAAAGGTTGTGATCAAATTCTTTGTAAGGGTAAACATAATCATGAAAAATTAAATGTCATCAGTGAGAATAAGATGATCATATAGGTGTGATGACATAATAAAAGTTCATGAGCATAGCATAATAATATTCATACCCATTAATACCTAGATCATAAAAAATGAAAACATGGAATAAGGCTTTCTCAAAGGCAATAGTTTTCATAATCAATAATCATGTGCCATGTTATATTAATCTTGATCAAATCAAACATTTATAACCATGGAAATCATAATGAAAATTTATTATTATCTTGAGAAATTATCTTCATGTCACTTATTAAATCTGTAATAACTAATATGGTCAACTTACATCGCTATAGTACCCAATGAATTAGATGGATATCAAGGGACCACCTATATTTAGTTTATCATAGAACCACCCATCCTTGGTTAATAACGTAACCACCTATCCTTGGTTTATAACAGAACAACCCATCCTTGGTTTAAAATGGAACCACCCATCCTTGATTTATAATAGAACCACCCATAATCATAAATAATTCCCATGAACCATATCATGAATAATATACACAGAGCATTTATTTCATCATAACTTATTGAAATGACCCTTGTTCTTTTTAGAACTTGGTTAACTTGTGGAAAAGAAATAGGTTCTATTACAATCTCTTTGAAACGTGATTAATATAGGGGAAAGAAATGGGTTCCATAAAAATATATTTTTAACATGATTATCTTGTGAAAAATAAATGAATTATATAATAATCACTTTGAAACATGATTAACCCATAGAAAAGAAATGGGTTCTATTGAAATATATTTGAAACAATCATAACCAATTTAGAGGAAGAATGAGGATGGTGTCGTTACAACACATCACTATTGAAGCATAGGTAGCATCAAGGGTTCTTTATTTTAATGAATGTAAATACCATTAAAATATCATTGAAAAATTTTAGGAAAATAAACTTTTCATTTTGAGTAACATAAAAGTATGTCATCTTATATGGAAAATTATTTTGAAAGATCACTTAGAACGTTTCTTGTGAAAAATATACTTTTCATTTTGAAAACAATTATTTAAAACCAAAAAAATAAACAAATAATTATCATTAAAAATAAAAATTGAAACTTAAAAATTAATCTTTAAAAAATTTATTTCTCATGAAAAAAAAATTATGCTGAATACGTTAAAAACAAACATTCTTTTCACATTTTTGTAAGAAAAGTCAAAAAGTACCATGTTTAGAAAATGATAGGAAGATTCATTTTAAAAAAATTAAAAATAAAATTATAGTATAAATGAATTTAAACATTCATATTAAAACTTTTTTGAAAACATTTTTGAAAAAAATTCAAAAAACATGGATATGGAAGAGAAAGATACCCAATCTAAAAGAAAATAAAATATTGGTATCACTTACAAACAACATTCTTGATGTCTATTATAATCAATAGGGGGGAAATAGAAATAAAAAAATTTAACTAAATTCAAAACCAATGAATAATAAAGATGTATGTTTCAATAAAATAAGATCATATGATTTCCTCTAAAGTAACCTTGAACATAAATAATCCTGAAAGAAGGGATATTGTAACATAAATCCTTTGCCACTTTGGTAACTCTTAAATATAAAGCCCCATGAAATAACAAATTAAAATTATATGTTAAATATAATAAACTTAATTATTTTCATGATATAACATGTCAAAGGTTGGTAGATACAACTCATAAAAGAATATAGGTGTATAATACAACATATATCCCAAAGAAGACAATTTAAGATGAACATCCCTGACAATGATCATAACATTGAAGTGAGGATTAATAAATCAATAAATTATGTATATAAATTGTAAATACACATATTAAAATTGGAAATAAAATGTAATATAACAAAAATTCATTACACATGGAATATTATAATATCAAAGATAATTAATAAGTAATATAACCCAATGAAAATAAATTGAGTTATGAAATTCTTTACCACTTTGTAACTTTCAATTAAAATCCCCTTGGATGAAATAATTAAAAGTGAAATTTAAGATACCATTATGTATGAAGGATTAATGATATTACATGTAAAAGGGTCATTATATACATCATATATAATAAATTAGGTGTGTAATATTAAAATATGCCTCAATAAAGGAAAATTTAGATGAAGTCCCTTACGGCTTTGGTAATCTCTAAATCAAAACCACATAAAGAGATAACTATTATGGGTTTTTAAATACAAATAATTTTTATGTAAATAATCATAAAATGAATTCATTGGTACTATATAAACAACACAATAAAAATAAGTGGTGAATATAGCATGTGTCTCACATAAGTAAAAGTGAGACGGCAAACCCTTACCTCAGGTCCAGACTTTCCTTGTGTATCCTTTAACACATATATAATAAGATTTTATGAATTATCTATTTTAATTAGAAAAATTTATATGTTTAATACATTATTCTTAAATAATTTATTTTATTTATTTTTGATGAAATATTTAAGTTCTTAATCAGTTAATTCCACACCAGGTGTTTTGAGGGCGTTCAGTTCATTGTTTAAAAACAACTTCAGTGTGTTGACCATGGTCAAAGAGGTCATTATTTAAACATATCTAGAATAATAATAATAATTAAATATTTATCATATTTATACATAAATTATACTTTTATATCCAATAATAAAATTTGGTTATAAAAAATAACAATGTTATGATCATGGAGATGGTAGGTCGTATGTACGCATGAGTAAGGTTTCCATTTTTCAACCATCATTGTGAAAAGAAGGTATATATTATTTTCTATTTATATAATGATAATTATGTAATAAATATCATATTATTTCATTAAATATATTATATATATCATCCATTTGTAGTGGTTATGAAAAAAATCACCGCTTCGTGGAGGTGGTGGTCCACACATATGCACAAACAACGTTATCATTTTTCAGTATAAGAAATAAAATGATATATTATCTGTTATAAATTATAAATATGTCATTAATTTTATAATAATTTCATTTTTATCACATATATTCATTAAATTTATCTATATTACTATTTAAGTAGATCTTTAGTGAAAAATGAATCACATCGCTTCGAAAGGCAGTAGGTTACCGTACATACGTGCGATGTTATCGTATCCCCCATGGAATAAAAATTAGGAAGTTATGTGTGATATCATAACTAAAAAAATATAAATATGTTAAAAATATAATATATATATATATATATATATTCTTTAAATCCATCATTATAAAAATTTGTGAGAGGTGATTATGGAAAATCGTTAACATCGGTTTGCGATGTAGTAGTTCGATGTACACATGAATGATGATTTCATATCCTATTTAATGTAAGAGGAGATGATTTAAGTTATTATATTAAAATAATAACATATAATTGTATTAAATATATTTTATTTATTATATAATCATAATTAAATAAGATATGAAGGATGTGGAAGAAGAAATAAAATTTAAATGCACGGTTATGTAGGATACCTCTTCCTCAGACAACCTCATTAGGTTAGAACAAAAATCTTTCTTAGGTTTCCTTTATGATCAAACTAGGGACATTAGGTCAATGGGAAAGAAATTATGGAAGTAATTGGTGTATTTATTTTTTGATCCAAATGATTATGGAGGTGTTAAGAGGAGAGGATAGGGGTGGCCTTCTATACATGAGGTGAGTGGTACACTTGTAATTTTTAGAAATAAAAAGTTTTAACCACGTTTTTCACATTCTAAAAGCTCAAAAATGGAGCATTATCAATACTTAGAAATTTTATGGTATAAATAAATACATAAAATAGATTTTACACAAGTTTTTAGGTTATTTTAACCCTTATCTTTTTAGTTTTACCCCTGGAAAACTAGTTTCCACCTTAACCACAGTAAGAAATTTGTATTATTTTTACTATTCATTATAGAAAAAAATTAATTTGAAATTATTAGATAATATAAATTATACTGGTTTCAAATATGGAATCAATTATACCAAATTAAATACATATAATTTCAAATTTTTAATTTAAAATTAAACTCACAAAGACAACAAAAAAATAGGTTTTCAAGAAGTGTATTTTTCAAGAAAAAAAAATGATTTTATATTAACTATATGAATAATAATAATAATTTAATAAATAATAATTAAGATTTATAGATAAATAATATATAAATTTCATTTAAATCATTCCCAGTTAGTGGTTTTTTTATTAATTAAAAAGGATAAATATTATGCACTTTAAAACATTTTTTAGAAAAATCCCATTTTTATACCCAGAAATAAAATTATACTAAAATCCAATATAAATTCGATTAAAAATTAATTAAGTTGATAAAATATAACTAAATAATAATTATTTTACTTCAAATCATATTGAAAACATGATTGGACTTTTAAATTACTTAATTTATTGAAAATAAAAGATAGTTTTACAAAAAAAACTATATTTTTCATTATTCGCTGAAAAATCAATATATTCTGAAAAATCCCAAAATTTAACACAATGTTAATTTGTATATTATTCTTTCATAAATTATTTTAATTTTATAAAATTAATTTTAAAAAATTAATTATAATATCTTCTCACAAAAATCAATAAAAAACATTTTTGAATAAAACATATTTTTGATAATAAAATTACTTTACTAAAAATTGATTGATTATTCACTAAAAATTTATTAATAATTTATTTTTATTATATATATATATATATCTTAAATTATTTATTATTGTTCATACCCTCCAATTTAATGGTTGTGTTATAATGGCTATATATTTAATGGGTCATTTAAGATCGATGTTGCATATTGAATATGCTATCAAACATAATGATATTATTTTAAAATATTAGGGTGTTAAATCCTTCCCAATTTAATAAATTTCATATTCATAATTTTAAATTGAACTTGGAAATAAAATGTTCTACATTTGAAAAAAATACCTACATTGGAAACTCACATCATAAAAAAGGGTTAATAAAACATCCTCTTGAAAAATAAGAAAAGGAAGTATGTGGGTGATCCAGAATAAAACATACTATGTTTCCAAATATAATAACATAGGATATAAGTGATTATTTAGACATGTAAAAAAAGTTTAATGTGAAAATAATTATAGAGAGTGATAGAGATCATTGATAACTTTAAGATCTTATCTCCTAAATCCTCAATGAGGTGTCTAAGAATTTAAACATATAATCATCCTTAATCTTATAGTCATATGATTTTATTCATAGATATTAAGATAAACTCCCATGAAAACATCCTAATATCCAATGTTCTATAAACCCTCCTCTAATACAAACTATAAAAACTCCAAACCCACACTCCCAAATCCTGTGCTAAAATCATAAACATTACATTTTTTCATTCAATACCATTGAAAGTGACCTAATTTTCACCATCCAAAACATACAATTTAAAAATGAAATATTGGATCAATTACACTCTCAAGAACCTTTTAGGTTTATATTTTTATAGAATTATGACAAACTCTTAACATCATGGATTCATAAACAATTAGTTCTTAAATAAGAACATCATCTCCCGCTATACCCATATTTTCATATTCCACATTAGGTTATCATCATCATCCATATGAATCCATTCTATACATAATTCATTAAATATAATTCTTAATAATAGAGGAAAAAAGGAAAAATTGGAAGGATGAGATCAAATGCTTATAGGGGTAAACATGATCATTAAAAATTGAATGTTATAATCAAAGTGAGAATAAGATAAAAATAATGGTATTATGACATCAAAGTGCATGAGTATAACATAATGATACTCATACCCATAAATACCTGGATCATTAAATATGAGAACATAGAATAAGACTTTCACAAAGTCAAGATTCATCGAAATCAATAATTATGATCCATGTTATTTCAATCTTCTTCAAATGAAACATTTTTAAATTTAAAAAGAATAATGAAAATGTATTAGTATCATGTGAAATTATCTTCATATCACTTCTTACAAATTATTTTAACCAATATGGTAAAATTCCATTTTTAGAGTACCTAGTGCATTGGAGGGATATGACAGACCCACCAGTTCATGGTTTATCATGGAACCACCCATCCTTGGTTAATAACATAACTATTCATCCTTGGTTTATAATGGAACCTCCTATCATTGGTTTATAATGTAACCAGCTATCCTTGTTTTATAACGGAACCACCTGTCATTGGTTTATAATTTAACCACTTATCCTTGGTTTATAACTAAACCACCCAACCTTGGTTTATAACAGAACCACCCATCATCATAAATAATTTTAGAGAACCATATCATGAATAAAGTACATATATTTTTCATTTAATTATAAATCATTGAAACAACCTTTATTCTTTTCAGAACATGATTAACCTATGGAAAAGAAATAGGTTCCATAAAAATCTCTATAAAACATGATTATCCCATGTAAAATAAATGAGTTCCATGTCAATATATTTAAAAAATTATTATTCCAATTGAAATAAATAGTTTCCATAATAATCACTTTGAAACATGATTAACCCCTGGAAAAGAAACTAGTTATATAACAATCTCTTTGATACAATCATAATCCTTCTAGAGAAAGAATGAGGATGGTATAATTATAACATATCCCTAGTGGATAAAAATTAACATTAAGGTTTCATAACATTGATGAATGTAAATCGCATTAAAATACCATTAAAAATATTTTTGAGGAAAATAACCTTTTTATTTTGAGTAATATAAAAGGATTTAATATTAGATGGAAAATGATTTTGAAAGATCACTTGAAACATTTATTGAGAAAAATATAATTTCCATTTTGAAAACAATTATTTAAAATATAAATAATTAAGGAAATAATTTTATTTAAAATAAACTTTGAAACTTAAAACTAAATCTATAAAATTTTTAGTGATCATAATGAAAGAATGTTTTGTTCATGTTGAATACATTAATAACAAATATCCCTTTCACATTTTTGTAATAGAAGTTAAAAAGTACCTTGTTCAAAAAATGATAGGAAGATTCCTTTTAGAAAAGATTTTAAATATATAATTATTGGTAAAAATGAAATTATAAATTCATAGTAAAAAATTTCTGCAAAAAAATTGAAAAAATATTAGAATACATGGATATGGAAGATAAAGATGCTTGATTTAAAAGAAAATACAAGATCATTATCACTTATAAAGGTATTTCTTAATGTTTCTTCTAGTAAATAGGGTGGGAAATTTAAATAAAACATATTAACCACATTCATAACCAGTATATAATAATGATATGTGGTTCAAGAAAATAAGATAATAATATTTCCTCCAAAGTAACCTTGAACATAAATAATCCCTAAAGAAATGAGATTGTAACATAAATCCTTTTCCACTTTAGTAACTCTTAAATCATAATACCTATGAAATAATAACTTCAAATGATACTTAAAATATCATAAAAATAATAATTTTCATGATATAACAAATAAAAGTGAAGTAAATACACCTCAAAAAATAATATAAGTGTATAACAAAACATATGTCTCAAAGAAGACAATTTGAGATGAGCAATATAGCGACCCGGCCTTTTCTTACATTACTATTACATCATTTCAAATATAAACAACATAATAGTATTACACTTGGAAGATCTAGAGGTTTAGTGTCTTGGGAAAACTAGGACTACACATAACAAGTACAACATCAAGCATAAACATTCATTTAATTTCTTCTTCTATAGCTTCTTAGTAGCACTTGTTCTCTCCTTAGTACATGTAGCCACCTGAGGATATACATCAAAATGGGTGAGCTAAAATCCCAGTAAGAGGGTAGATAAGAACAATACATCATGGGGTGAGCATAATCATAACATAGGCAAAAGATCATGAACATGAGAGGAGCATAAATAAAAGACTTGAAATGTGGCAATGCATAAAAATGAAACATCATGTCTTAGTGGTTAACTACCACACATGCTTGTGAACAAAGCTATAATCTTTTTCACACATCATTTCACATTTACTTATGACATTCATCACTTTACCCAATGCATTGGAGCGCTATATAATTCTGGGCACACCCGTCACATTTAAACATTCATATTGCGCTATATAATTCTGGGCGCACCCGTCACATCATAACATTATCATTATCATGCTTGACACAAAGAACACATATCAAACATGTACATAAATAACCCATGGAAAGGAATGGGTTTCATCTCATAATAACACATTCATAATCTTTGGATTCCCAAAAGAAAGAGGGAACAACATACTTGATACAAGAACCATAAACCTTGAATGAGAGGTAAAAGGTGATATCTTGAAAGAAGAGTTCTTTTGGAAAACATTTTGATGGACATAAAAACCAGTGACAAACATTTATATCCCAGAAAAGTAAAGGAAATTATGAAAAAATGATCTTTGAGGAGTAACCATATCAAAAATGGAGTGAAAGAGGGAGAACCCGAAGGAAGAAAATTGGGTTCGAGATTTCCCCTTACCTTGTACCCGAATGCTTCCTTCTCTTTAATTTACTTTATAATGACATTATATTCATTAATTGGAAATCCAGAACCATGTGAACATTAATAGGGTTCATTATGTTATATTATGTTCGTTTGGATGACTTATAGAGTTTAAAAACATTGTTTGGGGATGTTCGTTTTTATGGTTTTCTTGAGTGGTTCACTTGTATTCTTAAATTGATGTTTGGGTAGATCATGGGTAAACATCCAGAACTGATATTACATGTTATTAATGATATTACAGTAGCTTTAATAATTTTATAGTGAATTATATTATATCCAAGTGGATGAATCATTAGATAAGAATTTAATGATGGTTATTTGGGTTAATTTGGGCGGTTTTTGGATCACAACGAACTTGTTTTAACATTTAACTTAGTAATATGGACATAGGTTATTTCCATAACTTAAAATAGAACATAATACATATAAAATATTCTGGTTCAACCATAAAAATGGTTTCATGAACAGATTGACGGTAGAAATGGAAGAAGAGAGCATGTTGTTTTTGAAGGTGATAAATTTAACACCTCATTAACAACGTTCTATTTAATAAAATAAAAGGAAGAGGGAAAGGGTGTGGGGTTATATAATATACCATTATAATCATAAGATTACGGTATATGTATAATACTGGAGTTACAAAACAATTTGGATGAAGATAGGTAGGGAGAGATTACCACTTGGTAACTTTTAAATCAAATCCCCTTTGAAGAAATAATTCAAATTGAAACTTAAAATACTATTATTTATGAATTATTCCTGATATAAAATGTAAAATTGATATTATATAAACCATTTAAAATAAATTTGTTGTTTAATATTATAATATGCCTCAATGAAGGAAAATTGAGATGAAGCCCCTTACAGTTGAGGTAATATCTGGATCAAAGCCATGTGAAAGAGAAAAACTCATATGGATCTATAAATAAAGATAATTTTCCTGAATAAAATCATAGAATACATTCATGTAAATTATATACACCATAGAAGAAAAATAATTGGTGAATATGGTATATATCTCATAGAAGTAAAAGCGATATGAGAAACCCTTAGCTCGAGTCTAGACATTTCATGTGTGTCCTTTAACTTCTATATAATAAGCTTATATAAATTATTTGATTTTATAATAAAATTTTATAGGTTTAATAACTTATAATTAATTCATTTATTTTATTTTATTTTATGAAATATTTAAATACTTATTTAATTTTACGTCGGGTGTTTTGAGGTCGTTCAGTTTATTGTTTCAAAACATCTTCGGTTGTTGATCGTGGTCAAAGATTTTATTATTTCAGTATATCTAGAATTATAATAATAATGAAATATTTATCATATTTATACATAATTTATACTTTTAAAACCAATCATGAATGATGGTTATGAAAAATGAATTGTATTACGATCATGGAGACAGTGGGACATATGTACGCATGAGTAACGTTTCCATTTTTCAAAAAACATTATGGAAAGAAGGTAAGTATTATTTTATACATAAATAACTATAATTATATAATAAATATAATATTATTTTATTAAATATACTTATATATATTATCCATTTATTTTGGTGATGAAAAATAATCACACCGCTACATGGAGGTTGTAGTCTACATGTACACATAAACGACGTTATCATTTTTCAGTGTAAGAAATAAAATGATATATAATTTATTTAGAATGATAAATATGTAATTAATATCATAATTATTTCATTTATATCACATATATTCATTTAATTTATCCTTATTACCTTCCATTTAAAGTGTTATAGAAAAAAAATCGCATCACTTTGTGAGGTGGTAGTTCATCGTACACACGTACGATGTTATCATATCTCCCATGAAATAGAAAGTAAGAAGTTATATATGATATAATAACTATGTAAGTATAAATATATTAAAAATATCATATATACACTTTAAATCCATCATTATTTCAAGTCATGGGAGGTGATAATGGAAAACAAATGACATCGGTTCACAGGGTGGTTGTCCGTCGTACACATGAATGATGATTTTCAATCTCATTTAATGGAAGATGAGATGGATTTAGGTTATTACATTGAAATAGTAAAATATAATTATATTTTATATATTTGTTTTATTATATAATAATATTCAATAATATTTTTAATGAGGTGGAGGAATAAATAAAAAAAAGCACATGGTTGAGCATGATACCTCTTCTTCGGACAACCTCCTTAAGTTAACACCAAAAACCCATCTTAGGTTGGCTTCATGATCTAAGAATGGGATCTATGTCAGGTTTAGGGAATTTTTGAATGATTCTATAGTATTTTTTTATAAAAATTACTTTTAATGTGTGAATAGGGGAGGACAGGGGTGGCCTTTTATAAGTGAGGTGAGCGGCACACTTGTAATTTTTAAAAATAAAGAGTTGTACCCATGATTTTCACATACTAAAAGGATCCAAAATAAACCATTTTAGAGACTTATACATGAAAAAGAATAAATATTTCCATAAAATATATTTTATACAAGTTTTTAGGTCATTTTAACCCTTATATTTTAAGTTTAAACCCCTGGTAAACAAGTTTTCACCTTAACTTTAATAATTAATTTTTACTTTTTTCACTATTCATTATGGTAAAAAAAATTAGTTGACATTATTAGATAATATAAATTATTATTATTCCAATTATTTAACCCATTTTAATAAATTAAATTTGTATAACTAGCAAAATTTAATTTAAAATTAAACCTATAGACGTGATAAAAAAACAAGTTTTCAATAAGTGTATTTTTTAAGAAAAAGGTGATTTTATATTAACTCTATAACTAATTATAATCATCGTATGAAAACAAATTAACATTTATTTATATATCATATATAAATTTATTGAAATAATTCCTCATTTTGGGTTGTTTAAATTAATTAAAAATGATAAAAATAATGAATTTTAAAATAGTTTTTAGAAAAATATCATTTTTAAACCCAAAACTAAACTTATACTAAAATCCAATATAATGTTTATTAAAAAATTAATTAAGTGGATTAAATACAAATAAATAATACTAATGTTTCTTGAAATAATTTTTAAAACCTAATTTGACTTTTATATTAGTTAATTTATAGTAAGAAAAGATAATTTTACAAAAAAATCGGTATTTTTCACTATTCATTAAAAAATCAATATATTCTAAAAAGTCACAAAATTTCACCCTATGTTAATTTTGATATTATTATTTAAAAAATGAATTTAATTATATAAAATAAATTTTCTAAAATTTTAATAAATTAATTCTAATATTTTCTCATAAAATGAAATAAAAAAATTTTAAAAAAATATATTTTTGAAGAATAAAATTACTTTACTAAAAATTTATTGATTATTTACTAATAATTTATCAATAATTTATATTTAGTAGTAAATTTATATATATATATATAATGTTAGTTAATAATATTTATACCCACTAATTTAATAGATAGGTTATAACGATAATATATTTCACTGGTCCTTTAGGATCAATGTTGCGTATTGAATACATTATCGAACATAAAGATATTTTTTAAAAATATCTCTATGTTACATTGATAGTGAAAAATGTGACCAAATTTTTTCCATCCAAAACTTATAGCACTAAAATAAAATATTGGATCGCATACCTACCTAAGGACCTTTTAGGTTTAGAGTTTTAGAGAATAAGGATAAACTCTTAACAACATGGATTCATAAACAATTGGTTCATAACGATCAACATAATCTCCCACTATACCCATTTTTTTATATTCTATATTAATTATTCAATATCTTTGATAATTTTGTTTACATATGAAACCATTCTAAACTCAAATAATTTAACATCATTCTTTATTACATGGAGAATATGAAACATAATAATAGTGAGGTGAAATGCTTAGTAAGGGTAAACATAAGCATTAAAAATTAAATGTCATCAATGAGGGTAATATTATAATAAGCTTATAATCACATAATCAAAGTTCATGATCATAACATAAGAAAAATCATACCAAAAATAAATGGATCATCAATCATGAAACATTGAATAAAAATTTACTATAGGGAAAGAGTTATGAGAATCAATAATCATGAGAAATGTGTTGTCAATCTTCAACATAGGAAACATTTATAATCCATAGAATTCATAAATAAAATGTCTTGGTACCTTGGGAAATAATCATTATAGAACCTATACAATTAGAATAACCATACTGTCGACTTCCAATATAATTATCCAAATAACATAATCATTAACCAGTGCATTGGAGTGTGATATGGGAGCCCCAACCATATAAGCTATAACACACCCATCATATAATCAATATCAAGCTCACCCATGAGCTATAATGGGCATCAACCCTATGTAAATAATTTACAAGGACCATAACATGAATAAAACCCTTGAGAAACTCTTTTAAATCTGTATGAAAAACACTTCTGGATATCAAGATACCCTTTTACTTTTAATAAACCATTTTTAAAATATAAATAACCAAGAATAAGATAAGGAGACTTTTTATTTTAAGGAAACATAAAATCTTACAAGGGAATACAAATATCAAATAAAGTATACGGTGGTGGTAAAATTCATTATCACCATATACGTTAAAATAGATCATTCCTTTAATAACATGATTAACCCATGGAAAATAAATGGATTCCCTAATAATCACTTTTAAAAAATAATAATCCATACCTAGAAATAATGAGGATGGTATCATTACAAAATATACCTAGTGGATCATAAGTAATGTTAAGGTTTGTTGGAATTGATGAATATAAATACCATTAAATAAAGTTTATCATTTCAAAGAAATAATCCTACAATTTACTCATATCAAAAAACAACCATTCTTTTATTCATCTCACCCACACTTCCAAACACTAAAATATAAACATTCCCTTTATCAAGGATAATAATAGAATTCAACTTCCCTTAATGGGGACATTGATCACATGCATTCAAGCATACATAATTTCCATTAAACATAAAGGGGAATGTCATATGGGTGTTTATTTTCCAAACAAACCATTAAAATTTCGAATTGGTACATGGAATAAATCTTTAAGGATTAATCCATAAAAATTCTACTATAAAATCAAACACTTAACTCTCCATTTAATTATTTCAATAAAAATACTTTTTCAATCAATTTTTAAAAAGGTAAAAAATCACCAATGATTTAAAAAATACACTTTTCTCACTATTTTAGAATTCAATCACGTAAAAAATTTCATGGGTAATTTTCAAGATCTAACTAGTAATTTTAATTACCAAAACATGGGTATATTCCTTTAAAATAGTTCTCATATCAAATAAGACAATGGAACCCATTTTTCCTAATTCTATAAAAATCTCATGAAAACATCATTCTTTGATATAACAACTAGGTATCAGTAGAAAAAATGAGAAGACAATGAAATTATATGATGAAAGAACAAGAAATCATTAAAAAATTTAAAGGGAGATGAATGGGGATCTTATCTCAAAATAATTGGAATTTTAAAAATTCCACTCAGTAAACACACAAAAGTAGAGGAGGGGTCTAAGAATAAAGAGGATATCCAAACCCATGAATCACATAACATCATATTCAGTTTCAATGATCCCAAGGTCAAAAAAATAGAGAGATACAACTTACCACAATGATATCATAGACTCACACAATTATCAACCCGACTGATAGGTTAAAATTTTAAATTTTTATTTATTTTTAAGAAATATATATTAATTTGAGTAGGAAACAAAAATAAGACGGTTAAATTAAAAAAAATCACAACCATAAGGGAACCGTAATGAATGGACATAGGATGCTCACTGATATTTCTATTCCAAATCCATTATGATAAGATCTACCTTCATCTATTCAGGGAAACATATATGGAAATTAAAGTTACTTAAATCTAGTATTTCTAAGTCAATTGGGTCCCATTTCTTGACCTATACTCGATCTTCCAATGCAACCAGGTAGAGGGGAGCCAAGTCTTGTATTTTTTCCTTGGGAACTTGGGCCTTAAAACTCAATTGATCAAGAGACACAATAGGAGCAAGGTAAGTATCCTTCCATTATAAATTGGACTCATAAAATATAAGTTTCACATGAGTAACCATAGGAACATTATCCTAGGCATCCATCTTGGTTTGTTGAGCTGCACAATTATTTCATTAGTTCAGAGGAGTTATATGTTAGTTAACAATTTTTTGATGTTCACCAAAATCAGAACAGTGTAATACTATCATCCCTTTTACATTTTTAAGGGATACTTTGTGATATTTGACTCTTAATCATCACCTTTCCCATCTAGTGTAAACTATCTTAGAAAGATATGAGTAGTACTTCTAGGATATAGAATTCTACCTAGGTGACACTAGAAAATCCCTTGAATAATTGATTCCCTTCTAGCCTTTTCCCATTCCTGTTCAATAGTAATAATTAGATATATTAACATCATCATGTTTGGGTTGATCATGGTTATAATTCCATTTCTATATATGAGATTCAGTAGGACTCTTAGACCTCTTACCCACTGGTTTTATTAGTTCTAATCATTGTAAAGAGGCCTATGGTTGTTACATCACTGTTGTCTCTCTACCATTTCTCCTGTTAAAATATTTAATAAAAATATTTTTCTTCTTGGGAATTATTTTTATCCACACTCCATACTTAAAAGAACTATTTGTGATATCACCTAATAAATATAGATGATTTTATTAAGGTTTGTTTTCCCATTCTACATGGTTGACACTTCCCTAACTAGGCTTCCCAAGTTCCTAGAAGGAACTAGATTAATCTATAAAATGATCATAGGTTGGCCTTATTGGCCCTTTAGAGGCTTCACATGGGCCTCCTTTGATTCCAAATTCACTACTTGAGAAAATTAAATCATGAAACCCTCTATAGTAGGATGGTTCATATAAGAAAATTTTTGTCCATCTTCACTATGAACTTGACTTGTGGAACTAGAAACACATTCAGTAAAATTGGTTTATCTTCTTTATCCAAATATCCCTATACTATATTTTTTTGAAATTATATAATTAATAATCTATTAAATATCTCAATAATGGGTTTCCTCAATCTCCTTAGTAGATAATATCATGGGAAAAGACATACTATCTTCCATGATATTGTTATCCCCAACAGACTGATGGTCCTTTATGCCTCCCTATAATGTGAAACCTCTAAGAAACTCCTCAACCATACCATATCAACAATAATAATAAAAAATTTCCTAAATAAGTGAAGTTAACAATATACTCAATTAGTGATTAAAATTATTTCTATTGTCTAAAGTGGTACTCTCGTTCTATTTCAATCTATAAAAAATCCACTAGAGCTCTTGAAACATCGACCTCACAAAAATCAACCTAGATCCAATAAATTACACATTTTTCAATAATTGGTCTCATTGAAACGTCATTATATAAATAAAAACCTTATTTATTATTAATAAAACTCTAATCTAAGATTTTACTCAGGAGAAAGAGGATATATCTTGAAGCAAGTATAATAATGGTGAAGAATATAGATATACCTTTAAAAATCTCAATACAACACTCTAGGATCAATCAAAATCTATCACATGGTAGTAAGGAATCTCAAAAATCTATATCAGGAGCATCTTAGGTCCAGATCCTTATCCATCGGTAGAATAATGAGGCTAAATAGAGGAATTTAAATTCTATAAAATATAATTTGGATTAATTAATTATCATCACATGGTTTTCCTTTACAGTTTGGAAAATTATGCACCCCCATATAGGTTATTAGTGGAGCCACATGGTTTGGTTACATTGTTTAACCAACTGTGTGCCAACCATGTGAAACTCCTTAGTCATAATATTTTTGATTCATGAGTAAGGTCACATGGTTTTCCTTAGTCATGAGATAACCATGTTCCCTCTCATGTGACCCTGAAAAAAGTTATGCAATTGTACTGGTGATGATTCATGGTTTCCTCTAATCATGCACCAACCATGAGCCACCCAAAACACTCAAAAATTATTGGATAAGACACCTATAATGAGAGGAAAACAATATAGACCCAAAAAATCATAGAAATATATTTATTAAATGTTTTTATGTTATAATTATCTCCACCATAAGGATTTATACCTATAGAATGTATCAAGGATAATAGTTTATCAAGAAGAAATATAATTTAAATCACGATGAAATTAAAAACCAAGGATACACTACCAAACCCAATAAAATAATTCAACACTAAATGTTTGAACATCTTATATGGAAACCAAAAAATATTATAAACTAGAAAAATTAGGAAATTAAGATCATTAAAAATAACTCTAAAAACTTGATCCATGAAACTACGCTTCCAAATCAAACTAAATAACTAGTTCAATAAAGAATGAGAAACTCTCTAAATAAAACTTCCCAAGTGATTTGATTTCATAAATTGGATGATAGATCCTATATAACAGAATCAATGATGAGAAAAACCATGAATATACCAATGAAACCTCAAAATAACTACACACAATAATCCTTATATATCATACTAAAATAAGAGGCCCAAAAATATTACCACATCAACAAAAGACACCAAAGAATATCAAGAATGTGAAAAAATAGAGATTTATTAGAAATTCCCCACTTGAAATTGTGCCTTAACGAGAAATACATAGTATAGAATTTGTCAAAGTAAGGTTAACTTGATATCATTCTTCTGAAATGCTAGATCATATTGAAATATCAAAACATTAAAGCATAAATAGAAATGAATCCTAGTTTCTTGAAATCCTACCCAAGAATTCCAATGTATAATCATTCAAACACAATATCCCAACATAAGGTCCACCATGATAAAAGGAGAGATAATTAAACCAATCAATAAGGGATGAGTATCCCTAATACAACCAGCATCCCATAGGGTAGAAGTTATGGAAAACAATAGAAAAAGGTTGCACATGAAGTGTAACATCCTAGGTAAATAAAGAATATGACATTTTAATATTTATTACTATTTTTGAATTAAAAATTAATTTTACTTTTAATGTAATTCTATGTATGATAGGGTACTCAAAAAAAACAATGGGTTTCTTTGAAATCTTACGTTGCATATAACTTTGAGTTATACTGAAAAATAATATAATAATATTATTATTTTATATAGTAGTTAACCCCAAGCCATTGTATTGGAGAGAATGAATAAAACTAACTAAAATATGATTACATGTATTTGTTAATGTTTTTAATTTTATCCAATAAATTTTAGAGCCTTAAAATAAGAATGAATCTGATTTTAAACATGAAATACTCTAATATTTTTTAAAAGGTTGATTTACCACCTTTTGATGGCGAACCCTTTTAAAATCTAGTTTTTGTCACTTTTATGTATACTATTTGACAAAATTAAATTATTCTTTAGAATAGGAACATAAAAATTTACTTTGGATGAAATTTTGGTATTTTTCCTATAAAGTTCATTTTTTTAATGAATAGTGAAAAATACTGCATTTTTATTCAAAACTGTATTTTAATATAATTTATTAATATGATTATAATATCCTTTTAATTGGTTTTAAAGTATAATTAGATTATATTTTTATCATTTAATCCAATTTTGGTCACTGAAAGTAATTTTAATTTGAAATTATACATAAGCACATGTCAATCTTTTGGTAGTTTTTACTTCTTAAAAACACGCTTTTTGATTTTGACAACAGGAATTAATTTTAAATTAATTTCTGAAACTTCTGGGTTTTGAATTTGGAAAATTAGATTCCATATTTGGAATCAGGAGGTCCAAATATTTTAAATAGGTAACTTTTATTTTCAGATATTATGAATAGTAACTTCAGTAAATAGTTTTTTTATCATGGTTAAAGGGTAAATCTGGTAAATAAGAGTAAAAATGATATTATAATAATATTAGATTACCCTAACACATGTCCTAACCCTATTTTAAGATACATTTCAACCATGTGCATCATTGAGTCAATTTTGGGACCCCATGGAGCCACTTGTAAGTGAAAATGACATTTTATAAAAATTTAATTTAAAGTTAAGGAAAATATAACATAAACATATATCTTTTAGAAAAACAATTTTTATATGGGGTTATATAAGTGATATTTTAGACTATAAATGGTCATTATAAATATAAAAATATTTCCTACATCATGGTATTTATTTATAATTTTTATACATTAAATAAATAAATTTATTTATGACACAATGGTGATGCAGTGATTGCTTCATTAATAAAGGAATCAAATAAATGATATTATAAATGTTAAAATAAATGTAATTTGGACATTTTGATATCATCTAAAAATTTTTGGAAGATATTTACATGTTATATTTTTATTAATGAAGTTTTTTCAAATCAATCAAGTTTTTCTGGATTTTCAGAAAAGTCATGATATGAATAGTGTTAAAATTGTCATAATTCATATTTTAAAATATAAAATATTTTATTAAATATTATAAAATTACAAAAAAAATATAATATTAGTAAAAATGGTTATAATAAATCTAAAATTTTATTAATGACTCTTTAATTGGATATTTTTTATGTTTTGGTAACTATTTTGATTCTCAAAGTGTTGAATGCTTGATTAAACGGTAAGAGTAAAAAGGGTTAAATAAAAAGGGTAAGGATTAAAAAATATATAAAAAATTGTCCAATTATTATTGGATGATTTTATTTCGACTTATATTCATATTATATTCTAATTTAATGAGTTTTGGACCTCTTGAAACTGAAAATGATTTTATAATAAAATAATACTTTCAAACTTTCCTAAATAGCCCCTCCTCCCTCTTAAAAAAGGCCACCACCTCTAACCCATTACAAAAAACTCTCAAGCCCCTTGGATCATACAAACTCTACTCTAATAATATCCCAACATCCCCCTCTTCCTCCTAGAATATTTACCATAGGAATAAGCCAATTCAATAAAGCCTTTTGGCTCAAATAAAAGAGAGTTACACGTTTTAAGAGGTAGTGTCTTCTTTAAAATTCATTTCCATTATTCTACTTATTCACTCCCTATTCTATTATTTTTCTTTGATTACATAAAAAAACAAATATCCTCAATATAATAGGTTGTTTTTATGATAATTATTCAAACTAAACTTTCACACACCTCATCTAATGGGTATAGAACATACTATTTTTGTGGACAGCAAACTACTGCCTCACAAAACGATGATTGTTCAATTATCTCATACTGCCTCTCATGGTGGCCATTATGATGGAACTATATTTATATGTTATATATATTATATTTATTTTTTCTTTATGTTTCTATATTTTTCATTTATATCATACCTTTATGGTTTCTATAATGGGTAAATAAGATAATTTCATTTGAGGAAGTGCGGACTACCACCCTCTCAAAGTGATATGACTCGTTCATTCCATAAATAGAACATATAAAGGATGGTATTAATGAAATTATGTAACATATATAAAATATGATATTATACTGGAATTATAATATACATTTGTATCATTTGGTTTTCATTCCTTTAAAAATGAAAAAAAATAAAAGTAGCGTTCATGCGTACGTAAGGCTTACCGTCTCCATAAACAATGCATTTCATTTTCTTATATCCAAATATTATAGAATATTCTAAATAAATATATAATGGATCTATATATATATATAATGGATATATATGATATTTAAATAATGAATATAAATCTGGAGATAATGTACTTTTGACCACATGGACAATTTGTAATTATAACAAGTTCATTTTAGACTCAAGTTCTGATCATCGACAAAATGTCCGATATGAACTCAAATAATTAACTAATTGTTGTAGGAAGGTAATAAGTGATATAAAAGGAATAATAAAATTTTAAAAAGGTTCTGAATCAAGTAGAAATTAACTTAATTTTATTATTTAGGAAGAACAAGGAACATACAAGACAAGTAGGACTTGAGGTTAGAGAACTTCTTAACCCAATTTCCATTATTTGGGTTGAAATTATACTTTTTGATTATGTCATGATATGATTATGTGAGATATAAATTTTGATATACTATCTTGTATTTATACTAGATTTATGTTTATTTATAGTGAATACACATAATTGGTCTATTTTATTTACAAAATGATCTTTGTAAGGAAACCTTTCACCCTCCTCTTTTAGTCAAAGACTTAGTTTATGTTATGTATTTTAATTTCTATTATCTTATGTTGGGATGTGTTATTATATATCCTTATTTCTATACATTTTATTTCCAAGTGATGATATACTCTTTTTTCTCTCATCAAGTCATTTTCTGAATTTTTATGTGACGTCGTTAGGCTGCTGAATTTTCGTAAGGGACTTCATCTCAATATCCTTTCATTGAGGCATATTTTGATTTATACACACCTTGATTTTTGATGGTGTATAATAAACCCCTTTTTCTTTTAATTTCATTCAAAGGTAATCTTTTTTCTACGAATCATTTTACTAAATTACAAAAGAAATATTTTTAACGTATGAGGAGACAATGACCTTTTCGTCACCACGAGCATTATTTGATATTTGGATTCCTTAAAAAGCCGTAATGTTTTTAAAAGGAAAATAAATACCATATACTATTTTTATGTCTTTTGGAATTGAAAATGGTTTTGATAGTGGATTTATTATTTAAATATATTGAAATGTTATACTGCAATTGCAATGTGGAAATGTTATCTTTCCGTTATGCTTGTTAATGTGTTATGATTATGTTGTGGTTCTTGGGAATTGTTTACACATACGGGTGGTTCTGTGATGAACCTAGGGCAGGTGATCCCGAGATATCTCTCCAATGCATTGGGTAACGTGATGAAGGTAAACGTTAATGTTTCTCCTATGAGATTTAGAGAATATATTATGATGGGTATTCCAAATGTAACTCCCTGTGTAGCTGTGAAAGCTACAATGTAAGTATGTTATTGATGCCACAAGTTACCTTTATGATTTATTATTTCTATGTGTTATTCATAAATCTTATGATTTTATGAGGTATGCTAAAGAACTTATGTTTTGTATATATTTATGGACTAATGTTTTCTTTCTTTATTTTATAACCCTTACTGATATTTATATGCTCATCCCCAGTTTTTGAAATTTTTTTCATAGGGTATAAGGAAGGGTAAGAAAAAGGAATCATTCGAGAAGATTTATATCAAGAAAAAAATTCTTGTTTTCTTTTAAGAGTTTTTATTTTATGAAAAAAATGGATATTGAGTAGAAGTGTTTAATTTGTAATATTTGAGATGTAATGTAATAGTTATGGCCTAATTCTCTAAAACTCTAAACCTGAAAAGATCCTCAATGTTAATTCTTGATTTAACTCTAGGTTAAGTAATGTTTTAAGGTTGGGGCCTTATAGTTGGTATCAGAGGTTGGTTTAGATAACTTTATAGGTTAGGGTGTTATTTAAGCATAAATGGAATAACCATAATGGTTATCATATTAAAAAGAGACATAGCTATTTTAGACAAATATAATGAGTTTAAGATAACATGAATAAGTATATCTTAGTGTTTACCCTCCTCATAAGATATTATATAATGATTTTACTGATATAATCACACTGACCTTTTTTGTTTTAGTTAATGGATGAATCTAGAAGGCACCAAAGTAACAATGGATGTGAAGAAAACTGTGACAGTTTTCTGAATAAGAAACTAAATGAAATGGGAGATACAATGATAACTCTTGTGGTTATTCTCAACCAACTATTTGGAGTCATGATTGACCACCTGAACCTTGGTGGTTTTTATAAGTCATCGTATATGTGAGAAACAAATCCCTGTGGAAGTTCAAGTAATAATCATAAAGGTAAGTATATTCAAAAACGTATGTGTCAAGGATGTGGAAAAAAACACCTAGGAAAATGATTCAAAGGGATAGGAAGATGTTATAGATGTGGTAACAAAGGTCATAAATAAAGAACATGCCATGGAAAAAAAGTGTCCAGTTGACTCTAGGAAAGGGAAATAATTTCTTTCTGAATGATCAATTGAACGTTTTAAATGTAGTGTGCATGGTCATTATAAAAATATATTTCCTATGAAGAAGGTTTGAGAATGGGATCAGTAGGACCATACAAATATATGTTTACCAATACCTAATTCCATTCTAATTAAGGATGAGGAAACTGAAAATGACCACTGAAAGGAATGAATTATTTCTTAACTGATGTTTTGATATTATTTAATCTTAGGATATGATTTATGATTTTGTTTGTAGTAAAGAAGTATTATAGAATAAGTTTGAAAATAATGGTTAATGGATCATGAAGAACATTGAATGAGTAATGAGTCTATATATAAGGGATTCAAGAGTTATGGTATATTTTATGTAAGAACCTGAATCTTCTTTTCAGCTATGTCTTCATTTTTTGGTTGTATTTGAGAAAAAGGATAATTTCTGGAAATTTTAGGAGTACATGTTGTGAAATTATAAGTACACTCCATGTGCTCGGTTTCCATGGGTGACCATGTACTGGCCGGGTAATAGCTGAGTGCATAGTCGTGTGTGGTGACCTGAAGACCTCCTAAAGCGAAGGCTGGAAAAGGAAAGTACACATCATTTACTTTTAAAGAACACATAATGTACTTTATTTTTTTCATTAAACAGACTGGGATCATTTCTAATTAGTAGAATGCACTTCTTCTTGGTCGGACTCATCCAGGAGCATCCAAGACTACCAAATCTTCACCGAGCCCCCGAATTGTCGTCCGTTCTCTGATTCAAACTCTGTCGGTTGCGTTGGAATCGCATCAGTGAGTTATTCCTTCTTCTATAGATTCATATCTTGGCCTCTCCTATTTCATGGGTTATCCTTGGTTGAACATTTTTAACATTTATTTAGATCTGTGGAGTTCTAGGGTGATTCAAGACCTGAAGTTCACGTATATCTTCCATACAATGCCGAGGTAGGTGGTTTGTGATTTTCCATAGTTAGTCTTTGAGTTATATGTCAAAAAGTTCCCAATACCCAAGAACAGGGTATTGTGTGTTTATGGTTTTTAGCCCTATTACTGCCTGTTATTCCCTATTTGTTTGGATAATGGTAAATTGTTTAAGAATAAGGTTAACTTTTCCATGTTATGGAATTTTTTCCCATGTCTGCTTATTTTAACTGTTTGGTCTATCTTTCCCTGTTAGGATGCTGCTTTGCTTTCAATGCATAGTATTGATATGATGGAGTGATTATTATCTGACATGCTATGATATGTTGTAGATTTTTTCACCAAGTAGTTCTTGAGGTTTACTTTGGCTTCTTTGTATCGTTTGTGCATGATTGACTTACACAGGGCTATGGGAACCTGGTGTAGTATACCATATAGAGAATCGATGTTGAGGGCTTCTCCAGAGTGTCTGTTTACATTTACATTGCAAGACCATAGAGGGAATGGACATATGTGCTCCCTCAGAGTGTCTGTAGTTCCTCGATATGGGCCACAGGGGGAATTGGATGTTGAGTGCTTCCTTAGAGTGCCTATTAGTTACCGATACGAGACCACAGGGGGAATTAATGGTGAGTGCTTTCTCAGAGTGTCTTTGTTAGAGCTAAAATAGAGGGGTTTGGATGTGAGTACTTCCCAGAGGGTTGCCTACTTTTGATTTTCTGCTTACTTGGTATATGAAAATGAATGCAATTGAATTTGTAGTATTGTTACTATGTGTACTTCCTTGTTTACTGCTTCATTTTGTTTATTGCCTCCCATATACATTCACTAACTATTAGGAATAGATCTTTGGGTGGTTGCCTACTGGGATTAGTCTCACACCCTATTTGGGTCATTCTTTTGGGCCCAAACAAATTATATTGCTACAGGTATAGATAAGGGAAAGCACCCTTCTACTTCAAGTACTTGATTATGGTAGAGCTGGGGAGCATGGGACTAAGGTGAGGCTTGAGATGACTGACTAAAAATTATTTTTTAATTATGAAAACACTTTTAAAGAAAAAGTGAGAAACCATGCATAACCTCACCACATAACCAATTCACCGCATCACCACTAGAAAACATACAATCACAATGGATAAAATTCATTCAAGATTTCAAATTGACAAACCATTAAAGCTGGAGCCAAAGAAACCAATAAGGTTGAGTTACCACGAACAGCAGCGCACACCAAACGCCACTCCGCAAACCCATTTCCAGCATCTCTGAAGCAGCAAGAGAATGTAGCAGATCCAAATCACCCCAAACAAAACCATCACACCAACAACGAACACACCTCATTTCCACTGCCAAAAAACACAACACCCAAAACATTCAAATCCCACAAACATCACCGCAACACCCATCACCACCCTCGTCCTTGCACACAGAGACCACAACAAGCAACCAAGGGCCCCAAACTGTACATGATGCATCTAGTGGAGCATCCCCTTCAATGCAGAACTGGAACATGACCCATTGCTGTGAAGCGGAACAATTCCACACCACAGAAGTTGCCCCCATCACCGCGGAAGAAGAAGAAATGGCTCGGAAGGCCGGAGCGAGACCCCAAAGCCACAACAAATCGACGTCGCCCCATATCAACTGAAAGCCGCACAGAATCACAAATCCATAGGATCACAGGAGCTGTTTACTTGCATTGTTTTTGTACTTTGTTTTAGTATTGTATTCTATCATTGTGACTTGTTTGGATACTTTCCTAGACTAATGTATCATGCATCATATATATATATATATATATATATATATATATCTGTGTGTGTGTGTGTGCTTAGTTATTATTACTTCCAGTTTTCCATTGTTTATTATTATATGGTATTATTACTGCTTTTTCTATTGTTATATATTTTACTTCCACCGTGTTACTCTGCCAATGAGTACTTAGTTTCCCCACTATCACACCTAAGGCCCTCATTTTTAGTCACCAGCCTCTGGAATTCAAGGAAATACGCTTGATACCATGTGACCAACTGGGTACGGGGTGCCTCTGGGCGGTTTTTGGAACCAGGGCATTACAAAGTGGTATCAGAGGGATTATTTTCTACTTGAATTACTATTTGGATCATATAGTCAGGGATAGGATGAAATAGGTACTTAGTAATAAGTTTTTCCTGGGATTAGCTAACACGTGTATAGGGAAAAGCCAATTTACCTCATTATTGAAATTTTTCTAGTTTTTCAATTATTACAGTTGATTTGATTTCACCATTGGGTGGTTCACATGTATTGTGTCGTTATTGTTGATGTTATTGAGGTTCTATTTCTGTTGCAACCTGATGAGATGAGGATATGTCATATCATGCATCATATAGGCACTTGATAGAAATCACATGTCAAGCATTTTTACCATGACATTTAGGGTGCATTATTGATTTCTTGTTGTTGTGATAAATGTTGTGATAGATATGAATGTTGTTGTGATAGATGCCTTGATAGAATACCTGCTCTTTATAGGGTATTGAAATGTGTATTCTTTAATTTCAATGAATGCCAAAATTTGGTTCTTGAGGTATTATGGGCCCTCATGGGTTAGAATTTGGTGGATTATTACACTATTATGATTGAATATGAAATGTATAAGATGCCAAGCTTTGATTCGCATTTAGTATGGGCCATCATGAATCGGAATTTGGAACTTTAATGTTCGTTTCAATGTTTTTTTGGGTTTCCAGATTATTTTTTGAGGCTTACTATCCAAAAAAATCCAAAATACATGGTGTGTAATTATAAATACATGTCATGTGTCCTTCTATTCAAGAAGGAACTGTTTTTCTTGAGTACATGTTGTGTAGTCTCTAACTGTGTCACTAGCTGTGTGGGAATAGACACGAGGTTGGAAAATATTTGGGGGAACACATTGTGTACCGGTTGTACATAACATGTAGTGTAGATCATGTGTCCACCCATGTGACTAAAAACACAGATGGATAAAACTTAGGTTATACATGTCGTGTCACGCTTGAACATGTCGTGTATTATAACCATTGAATTCAGCTGTGTAACTAACAACACAGGTCGATGAAATCCTTTAAGTACATCTGGAACATGATGTGTAGAGTGAGTTGTGTAACTGACCGTGTGACTAACAACACGGGTCGGTGAAGTTCGCCTAGTACACACCGTGTCTAATACTAACACGCTATGTAGTCTTGTTCTAGGGAAACTGTGTGGGCTAGTCGTATAGAAGAACTCGGGCTGGGGAAACGAATCAAGTACACATCGTGCATTGGGAGAACATGTCATGTGTATGGGGTGTTACACTACTAGTTTTGGCAGAAGTACACACCCATGTGAAGGCTTAAGGGAACACGTCGTGTAGGTGTTATACACGTTGTGTATCCATGTTTTGAACAACTTAAATGTTTTCTTTCTCCTGTTCCCTTCATACACTTCTAAGTTTCAGTCCTTGATAATCTTGATTTAAGGTGTGCCCTTGACCTTACAGAGTCATTCCACTGAGACATCCTCTGGTTATATGAGAGTTACAGGGCAGTGATCAGACACCAAACATGGCTAATCAGGGACTACCAGCAGAACCTCTTGTAGTGTCAGTCTTGGTACTAGCCATCATTCCAGATGGAGGTGTTGATGCACAGTTACAAGAGGACTTTATGAGGTTCATGCAGACCTTCCAAGGAGTACTTCCTCCTACCTCGTCAATAGTAGAATTGACATGGGTTTTCTAGCAGCAGCATCCTCCCACCTTTACAGGGGAAAGAGGACCTCAGGCTGTAGAGTGATGGTTGGAAGCCATGCTTTCTATAATCGAGCATCTAGAGAACCCACCAGAGAGGAGGGTCAAGATCTCTATGTATATGCTTAGGGACTCTTCAAAGAGATGGTGGGATGTGATCTCACAGTTGGGATGCCAGCAGGTCATATCTTGGGATGAGTTACATCATTCCTTCTATGATTACTTATACCCAGAGACCTTGAGAAATGATCGAGCCCGAGAGTTCATGAGTCTAGTGCAGGTTACTCTTTCAGTTAGGGAGTACTCTTCTTTCTTCACAGAGTTGCAGCACTTCACGTCTATCCTAGGAGGTGATGAGTTTTTACTAGTGAGGAAGATTGAGGATGGTCTCAGGCATGCCATCCGATATCAGGTGAACATCTTCAGGTTGACTTCCATCACTTCTATAGTCAACCAGGCTTTAATCACGGAGTGCAATCTGAGGGATTCTGGAGCTGTGAGCCAGGGAGGTTCGGCATCCAGATTTGGTACCCCTCTTACTGATAGTAGGAAGTGCCACAGGGAGTCTACACATTGAGATCGTAGTATGCAGGATACTCCTTCTGGTGGTCATGTGGTGTGATACCAGTGTAGGAAGAGTGGGCATACGATGCCACTTTTCCTGAGAGAACCAGTGGAGTACCGATCTTGCGGAAAGATGGGACATCTTCAGTGCTTCTGTCAGTTCTTCTCTCCAGCAGCTGGTGATTGGAGTACCTCTATGACTCCACGTTCAGGAGCAGCACTACCAGTTTCTTATCATTCTGGGAAATGGAGTTCTTCTGGTTGTTCAGACCGAGGTGAAGGTTATAAACATGGTAGCCAATCTGTAGGTTTTCAGCGACCATAGGGTGGATCATCTCAGGGTGGTCAGGCAGGGTCATAGGGTCGCGGTACAGTCCAGGATTTTTCAGTGGAGTAGACCCAGCAGAATTAGGATCCCAGACCCTCTACAGTTTGAGGTACGATACTAGTTGTCTCAGTTTTATCTTCTTCTCTTTTTGATACAGGTGATTTCTATAGCTTTATTTTTTTTATTGTGGAGAGTCTTGGGATCTGTATCTTTTCTTCTTCTGATTTCTTAACACTAGACACTCCGTTGGGGACAAGAACTGCTAGTGTATGTCAGTGAAAGGAGGTCCCTCTTGAGGTTGGTGGGTGTCACTTCTTTTGGGACCTCTATGTGTTAGAGAAGAAAGGCTATGATGTTATTCTCAGAATGGACTGGTTAGTTCCCTTCCAATCATTTGTCGATTTCTATCATTGTAGGGTGAGTTTTACATCACCAGAGGGCAGATTGTTTCTTTAAAAGGGCGAATGGGATGTCTAGGCAAGCAGATTGGGAACTGGGCATCATGGATTGGGAGGAATCACAACCCATATTTCTAGTCTTTATCTGGATGACTATGTAACTCCACAGTTGTACTTTCCTCCAGTGGTCGATCATTTCAGGGATGTCTTTCTAGAGGACTTTTTAGGTTTTACTCTAGATCGAGAGGTGAAATTTCTTATTGATCTTGCGCCACGAGCAGCACTGGTGTCTATTCCTCCTTATAGGATGGATACACCAGAGTTACAGGAGCTCAAGAGGAAGTTGTAAGAGTTGCAGGCAAAGGGTTTCATCTAACCCGGTACTTCTCCCTGGGGTTCTCCTATCCTGTTTTCAAAGAAGGTGGATGGTACCCTTAGACTTTGTGTGGATTATTAGATGTTGAACCATTTAATGGTAAAGAACTGATATCCCTTACTGAGGATTGATGATCTCTTTGATCAGCTTCGAGGATCCCAAGTGTTATCGAAGATTGACTTGAGATCCAATTACCATTAGTTGCATGTTAGACCATCTGATATACCTCTAACGGCCTTTTGGAGATGGTATGGTCTATACGAGTATATGGTTATGACGTTCAGTCTCACGAATGTGCCTGCAGTCTTCATGGAACTAATGAACGGAGTGTTCCATCCATACTTGGATTCTTTCGTGGTAGTCTTTGTGAATGATATCTTGGTGTACTCTCACACTCGACACGACCATGCCACCCATCTTAAGATCATTTTGAGTACACTGAGAAAGCATTAGTTATATGCTATGATCTCAAAATGCCACTTTTGGATGGACCAAATTCACTTCCTGAGTCATGTTTTCTTAGAGAAAGGAGTATCAGTAGACCCAGAGAAAGTGAGAGCAGTAGTTTCCTAGGAGTAGCTGAAGAACATCTTTGAGATAAGAAGTTTTCTAGGGTCGGCTGGATACTACATACATTTCATATAGGACTTTTCACGCTTATCAACATCACTAATGGGCCTGACTAAGAAAGGTGTGAAGTTCTTGTGGTTAGATTCTTGTGATTCAGCCTTTCAGGAGCTGAAAAGAATGTTGACTTCAGAACTGATACTAGTATTACCAGACCCGGGCAAGAGCTATACTATTTATTGTGATGCATCAGGTATTGGGCTGGGAGAAGTTCTTATGTAGGGGGAAGGAGTGTTGGGTATGGGTCTTAGAAGTTGAGGCCACATGAGAGGAATTACCCAATGCATGACCTTGAGCTAGCTGCAGTTGTTCATGATTTATGATGTTGGAGACATTATCTTCTGGGAGATCATTTTGTGCTTTTCACCGACCAAAAAATCCTCAAGTATATCTTCTCTCAGTGAGATCTAAATTTGAGACAATGAAGGTGGGTTGAGTACCTTCAATCTTTTGACTTTGAGCTTGCCTGCATGCCTAAGAAAGGAAATTCAATAGCTGATGCGTTGAGCAGGAGGACTCAGATACAAGTAGTTCAGGAGGCCAGCAGTGAGTGGAAGCTTATGGTTCTTCTCTCTAATATGCATTTGGAGGTGCACGACAGATAGGGGCATACGTTTCTATCTTCTATAGTTGTTACCTCTACTCTACTTGATCGAGTGCGAATGAGGAAGATATCAAATTTTGAAGGCCTAGTCCTATGGGAGAGTGTGTTAGGAGAGGACCCTATTCCTAGATGAACCATAGGCAATGATGAGATCATGCGTTTTCATGGTCATGTATGGGTGTCATCAGACATACATTAGGAGCTGATGTTGGACTTTCATTCCATAGTTTGGGAAGTTCATCCTGGTGTCACCAAGATGTATCGTGATCTACACCATCAGTGTTGGTGGCTGGGTATGAAGAGAGATGTTCCTGGTTTTTTCATGAGGTGTTTCATCTGTTAGCAGGTGAAGGTGGAGCATCAGTGACTAGCGGGGCTTTTGCATCAACTGCCCATTACCGAGTGGAAGTGGAATGATGTCACAATGGACTTCATGATAGGGTTACTGAGGTCACCTAGAGGGAATGATGCAGTATGGGTTGTCATTTACAGACTCACGAAGGTTTCTCATTTCTTGACAATCAAGGAGACCTTCAGTGTTGACGATCTGGGAAGGTTGTACATTTGAGATATTGTACATTTACATGGAGTTCCACACTCTATTGTTTCATATAGGGATACCCATTTTACTTCTTGGGTCTAGTAGGGATTTTATAGGGCTTTGGGTACACAAGTACTTCTGAGTACAGCATACCATCCCCAGAAAGATGGCCAGTCTGAGCATACGATTCAGGTGGCTGAGGACATGCTTCGAGCATGCATCCTAGATTTTGGAGGTTTTTGGGAAAAGCACATACCTCTGGTGGATTTTTTCTTCAATAATAGTTTTCAGGAAACTATTTAGATGGAACCTTATGAGGTCTTGTACATTAGGCCATGTCGATCACCCTAGGTATCAATGTTGGGACCTTGTCTTGTCCAGGAGACCACAGAGCAGATAGAGTTGATTCGAAAGAGGATGGATACTGCACATTATAGTCATAAGTCTTATGCTAATCGACAGAGATGACCTCTGGAGTTCCAGGTTGGGGATTGGGTTTTTCTATGTGTCACACCAAGTTTGGGACACATGAGGATTAGGAGACAGGGTAAGCTTTCACTGAGGTACGTCAAGACATTTGAGGTGTTGGAGAGAGTTGGGCCGGTTGCCTATCAGTTTCAGTTTCCTCAGAGGTATCGGGCTATGCATGATGTCTACCATGTCTCTCAACTTCGATGTTACTTCTCAGACTCGTCACATGTTTTCCAACCTGATGAGGTTGAGTTAGAGGTGGATGCATCTTTCAAGGAGATTCCTATCTGGATTTTTGATCGATGTGCGAGGGTTATCCATGGTTGTTCTATTCCTTTGGTATGAGTGATATGGTAGCACGGGTGAGTACAGGATGAGACTTGGGAGAGGGAGACCGATGTACGATCACAGTGGCCAGAGCTGTTCGAGGATTCTTCTTCTATGCCACCTTGCTAGAGAAATTAGAGGGAAAATTTTTTTAAGGGGGGAAGTTTGTAAGAACCTGAATCTTTTTTTCAGTTATTTATTTCTTTTCTAGTTGTCTTTGATAAGAAGGGGAGTTTCTAGAAATTTTAGGAGTACATTCCGTTTACTTATAAGTACATGTCATATACTTGATTGTTGCGGGTGACCGTGTATTAGCCGGGTAACGGCTGAGTACATAGTCGTGTGTGGTGGCCTGAAGGCCACTTAATGCATAGGCTAGAAAAGGAAAGTACACACCATGTACTTTTAAAGAACATGCCATGTACTTTCTTTTTTTTCATTAAATGGACTGGGGTCACGTCTAATCGGCAGAACGCACTTCTTCTAGGTCGGACTCGTCCAGGAGCATCTAAGACCGTTGAATATTCACTGAGCCCCTGACTCGTCATCCGTTCTTTGATTCGAACATTGTCGGTTATGTTGGAATCACATCGGTGAGTTCTTCCTTCTTCTAGAGCTTTATCTCTTGATCTCTCCTCTTTCACGAGTTATCCTTAGTTGAATACTTTTAACATTTTTGTATATCTACAATGTTCTTGGGTGATTCAAGGCTTGAGTTTCACTTATATTGTTTGTACAACGTCGAGGTAGGTGGTTTGTGCCTTTCCGCAGTTATTCTTTGAGTTATATGTGCAAAAGTGCCCAATACCCAAGAACGGGGTATTGCGTGTTTATGGTTTTTAGCCCTATTACTACCTGTTATTCCCTATTTGTTTGGATATAGGTTAATTGTTTAAGAATAGGGTTAAATTTTCCATGCTATGGAGGTTTTAGCCATGTTTTCTTGTTTTGAACATTTGATCTAGCTTTGTCTGTTAGGTTGCTTCTTTGCTTTCAATGCCTAATATTGATGGGATGGAGTGATTATTATCTGAAATGATATGATATGCTATAGATTATTTAGAAAATTAGTTCTTGAGGTTTACTTTGGCTTCCTTGTATCATTTGTGTATGATTGACTTACACAGGGCAGTGGGAACCTGGTGTAGTAGACCATAGGGAGAATGGACATTGAGGGCTTCTCCAAAGTGCCTGTTTACATTTACGTTGCAAGACCATAGAGGTGATAAATGTAAGTGATCTCTCAGAGTGTTTGTAGTTCCTCAATACAAGACACAAGTGGAATTGGACTTTGAGTGATTCCTTAGAGTGCCTATTAGTTATCGATACAAGACCACAGGGGAAATTAACTGTGAGTGCTTCCTCAAAGTGTCTTTGATAAAGCTGAACCACAGGGGTTAGATTGTGAGTACTTCCCAGAGGGTTGCTTGTGTTTGTTTGGTTGAACCAGAGGGGTTAGGTTGTGATTAATTCCCAAAGGTTTACCTACTTTTTATTAGCTACTTACTTGGTATATGAAAATGAATGCAATTGAATTTTTAGGATTGTTACTATGTGTACTTTTTTGTTTACTGATTCATTTTGTTTATTGTCTGCCATATATATTCACTAACTGTTAGGAACAGATATTTGGGTGGTTGTCTATTGGGATTAGTCTCACACCCTTTTTGGGTCATTCTTTTGAGCCCAAACAGATTATATTGTTTCATGTATAGATAAGAGAAAGTTCCCTTCTACTTCGGGTACTTGATTACTATGGAGCTGGAGAGCATAGGACCAAGTTGAGGCTTGCGATGTTGTAGAGATGTTTACTTTCTTTTCTTTGTAATTCGGTTTAGTATTGTATTTCAGCATTGTGATTTGTTTGGTCTCTTTCCTATACATATGTATCATGCATAACATATATATATATATATATATGTGTGTGTGTGTGCTCATTTTTTATTACTTCTAGTTTTCTGTTGTTTATTGTTGTATGGTATTATTACTGCATCTATTATTTCTATCTATTTTACTTCTATTGTATTACTCTGCCAATGAGGGAATAGTTTCCCTAATATCACACCCAAGGCCTCACTACTAGTTGTCATCCTCTGGCATTTAGGGAAATTCACTTGAGGCCATGTGACCAACCAGGTACGGGGCACCTCTGGGAAGCTTTCAGAACTGGGACATTACATTTTAGGATGATGAAATTCTTAAAATTATTAAGGATCTTTTCATGATGGGATTACTTTTGAAGACTTTTTATAGTATGTTTAACCCTGAAGTTTGATATGTGAAAATGTTATTCAAGAAAGAATTATCTTTTCTTGAGTAGGCATAATAGATAACCTTAGGAGTTCATATGATCTTTTGTTTTTGAGTTGATAAATGGTTATTACATTTTGGGATGAAAAATGAAAGGTATTAGATAACCTATGGGGATAAAATAGGTTATAGTTATTTTCGAGTAAATTATCTTATTTTTTGAGAATGTTATAAGAATGATATGGTTTTAGAAAAAGGAAAACCCACAGGATGGTTGACAACCCATCACGTCCAGCTAGGCCATGGGAATTGAACCGACAACTGAAGGGCGGCAAGGGTGCATCACCTACCACTAGACTATGTGAAGTCCCTGGATAGTATAACTAATTATATTTAGTTAAATGAATTTATGGATTAAGAATAAGTTGATTTTTGGAACTTATGTTTTATCAAATGGACATCCTTAGTATAGAAAAATGATTTGGTGATTAAGTGATAAAGGTTATTTTGGAAGACATTCTCTCTTTTGGGAACACTATATGCTTAAGGAAAATATAATACTATGGGATATCATTTGTGGAGAAATGGTTGAAATTTTATTTTAGAAGAATTTATGTTTTTATTGTGGACATAAAGTGACTTGGGTTATTTATGGAAATGATTAACCTATCATAGAGAATATGTGATTTGGTTAATTACACTTTAGTATTGGACTTTAAGAGTAGTCTATGTTATTTAGAGATAAATGTTTAGATTTACTATGGAAGACTATGTGATTAAATTCTTATTAGTTTTGGGTTTCAATCTTAGTTTGGGTTATATTAAAAGATTTTAAGGATAATTGTTTATTGAATGGTCTTTTTTGAGATTTGGGTATTATTTGTTCAATTTTGGAGATTAAGAGTAGTATTTCTTTTTATAAAATATTATCGTTTTTAGGGATTATCTAATCTTGTACTAACGAGTTTGGTTTTGGTTTATGTCTAAATATAGGGGAAATATATGGTTCATCTTTTGTGGATCATGTTATTCACTATAAGTTGATTCTATATCTTTAGGTGAAACAAAGTCATCTTGGATACTCAAAGTTTGGAGAAAAGATGAGTTTTTGGTCGAAACTTATTAAAGGATAATACTCTACCTGAAAAGTAAGTATATATCCATATGTTCTTAGAAAATATCATAAATAAATTCCTCAACTTTATGAAATGGAACTTAAAACAAAAACATTTTCTGTTTAATTTTCTTACTGGGGAATTAAAGACCGTTTAACCCATCACAAGTTTGTGTTAATCTGGTTTTTAACTTTCTTCTGATCATATTTTCTATCACTCTCCATCAAAACATAACACTTAGTTTCTCTTCTATATCCATGTTTTCTTGCATGGAATCCTAGTATGGGTTATATCGAGTAACCTTTTTACGTATCTTTCTTTCTTTTAAAGTGATAGTTTTATTGACTCTTTTTCCAATGTGGGACTTTTAATGAAGTTTCTGATCCCAATTTTAAAATTGTGAGGATGCAATTCCTAAAATGGGGGAAGGATGTAACATCCCAGGTAAATAAAGAATATGATATTTTCATATTTATTAATATTTTTGAATTAAATATTACTTTTAATTTTAAGGGGATTCTATGTCTGATAGCGTACTCAACATGTGGAAATGGGTTTCTTTTAAATCTTACATTGCCCACAACTTTGAGTTATACCGAAAAATAATATAATATTATTATTATTTTAAATGGTGGTTAATTTCTAGTCCTTATATGGGAAATAATGAATAGAACTGACTAAAATATTATTATACATGTTTGTTAAATGTTTTTACTTTTATCCAATAAATTTTAGAGTCTTAAAATAAGAATGAATCTGATTTTAAGCATGAAATACTCTAATATTCTTTAAAAGGTCGATTTACTGCCTTTTAATGGCAAAACTTTTTTAAATCTAGTTTTTGTCACTTTTATATGTTCTATTTTACAAAATAAAATTCTTATTTAGAAGTAGAACATCAAAATTTACATTGGATAAAATTTTGGTATTTTTCTAATAAAGTTCATTTTTAATGAATAGTGGAAAATACTACATTTTAATTCTAAACTACCTTTTAATCTAATTTATTTATTTGATTATACAATCCTTTTAATTGGTTTTAAAGTGTAATTAGATTATATTTTTATCATTTAATCCAATTTTGTTCATTTAAGTTAATTTCACTTTGAAATTGGACATAAAAACATGTCAATCTTTTGGTATTTTTTACTTCTTAAAAACATCATTTTGGTTTTAACAACGAGAATTAATTTTAAATTAATTTATGCAACTTATGGGTTTTGAATTTGGAAAAATATATTACATATTTGGAATCAGGAGGTACAAATTTTGTAAATATGTAACATTTATTTTTAGAGATTATGAATAGTAACTTTAGTAAATATTTTTTTACCATGGTTAAAGGGTAAATCTGGTAAATAAAGTTAAAAAATAATATTATAATAATATTAAATTACCCTAAAACGTGTCATAACCCAATTTTATGATAAATTACCGACCATTGGCATCCTTGGGTTTATTTTGGGACCCTATGGAGCCACTTGTATGTTAAAATGACATTTTATAAAAATTAATTTAAAGTTAAGGAAAATATAACATAAACATATATCTTTTAGTAAAATAATTTTTATATGGAGTTATATAAGTGATGTTTCTTAATATAAATATTTATTAGAAATATAAAAATATTTCCTACATCATGGTTTTTTATTTATAATTTTTTTACATTAAATAAATAAATTTAATTATGACACAATAGTGATGTAGTGATTGCTTCATTAATAAAGGATTCAAATAAATGATATTATAAATGTTAAAATAAATGTAATTTGGTTATTTTGATATCATCCACGAATTTTCTAAATTATATTTACATTTTATATTTGTATTAATGAAGTTTTTTCGAATCAATCATGTTTCTTTTGATTTTTAGAAAAGTCATGATTTGAATAGTGTCAAAATTGACATAATTCATATTTTAAAATATAAAATATCTTATTAAATATTATAAAATTCATAAAAATATAAGATTAATAAAAATGATTATAATAATTATAATATTATATTAATTACTCTATAATTTGATATATTTCATGTTTTGATAACTATTTTGATTCTCAAAGTGTTAAATGCTTGATTAAACGATAAGAGTAAAAAATGGTTAAATAAAAAAAGATAAGGATTAAAAAATAACCAAAAACTATCTAATTATTATTGGATGATTTCATTTAGAATTATATTCATGTTATATTTGAATTTAATGAGTTTTGGATCTTTTTAAACCGAAAAATAATTTTATAATAAAATAATACTTTCAAACTTTCCTAAAGATCCCCTCCTCCCTCTTATAAAAGACCACCACCTCTAAACCATTATACACACCTATAAATCCCATTGAATCATCCAAAATCTTCTAAAATAAGCTACTAACATCCCCCTATTCCTCCTAGAAGCTTTTCCCTAGGCATAAGGCAATCCAAGAAATCCTTTTGGCTCAAATCAAAGAGAGTTACACGTTTTAAGAGGTAGTGTCTTCTCTAAAATTCATTTCCATTATTCTACTTCTTCACTCCATATTCTATTCTTTTTCTTTGATTACATAACAAAAATAGTATACTAAATATACTAGATTTTTTTATAATAATTATTAAAACTACACTTACACACACCAACATCTAATGGGTATAAAACATGTTGTTTCTGTGGACGCCAAACTACTGCCTCACAAAACGATGATAGTTCAATTATCTCCTAACGCCTCTAATGGTGGCCATTACGATAGAACTGTATTTATATGTGATATATATTATATTTATTTTGTCTTTATATTTCTTTATTTTTCATTTATATCATACCTTTATGGTTTCCATAATGGGTAAATATGATAATTTCATTTGAGGAAGTGCAGACTACTGCCGGCTCAAAGTGATATGAATCGTTCATTCCATACGTGGAACGTATAAAGGATGGTGTTAATCAACTTGCGTAATATATATAAAATATGATATTATATTTTAATTATAATATACCTATGTATCATTTGGTTTTCATTCCTTTGAAAATGAAAAAAAATAAATGAAAGTAGCATCCATGCGTACGTACAGCTTACCGTCTCCATGAACAGTGCATTTCATTTTCTTATTTCCAAATGTTATGAACTATTATAAATACATATATACTAGATATAAATACATATATACTTGATATATATTATATTTATATCATGAATAAAAATCTAGAGATAATGGACTTTTGACCACCTGGACAATTTGTAATTATAACAAGTTCATTTTTACTCAAGTTCCGATCATCAACAAAATGTATGATATGAACTCAAATAATTAACTAATTGTTGTATCAAGGTAATAAGTGATATAAAAGGAATAATAAACTTTTAAAAATTTTATGAATCAAGTATAAATTAACTTAATTTTATTATTCAGGAAGAATAAGGAACATACAGTACAAGTCAGACTTGAGGTAAGAGAACTTCTTAACCTGATTTCCATTCTTTGGGTTAAGCTTCTACTTTTTGATTATTTCGTACTATAATTATGTGAGATATAAATTCTGATATAATATCTTGTATTTATACTTGATTTATGTGTATTTATAGTGAATACACATAATCGATCTATTTTATTTACAAAATGATCTTTGTAAGGGAACATTTCACCCTCCTCTTTTAGTCAAAGACTTCTTTTATGTTATGACTTTTAATTTTTATTATATTACGATGGGATGTGTTATTCTATATCCTTATTTCTGTAATTTTTATACCCAAGTGATGAGATACGCTTTTTTCTCTCATCAACTTATTTTCTGAATTTTTAAGCGATGACGTTAGGCTGCTAAATTTTTGTAAGGGACTTCGTCTCAATCTTCTTTCATTGAGGAATATTTTGATTTATACATGCCTTGATTTTACAAAATGTATAATAAACCCCTTTTAATTTTACTTTAATTCAAATGGAATCTTTTTTCCATGAAGCATTTTACTAAATGACAAAAGAAATGTTTTTAACGTATGCGGCGACAATGACTTTTCTATCACTACGAGCATTATTTGATATTTGGCTTCCTTAACAAGATGCAATGTTTTTAAAAGAAAAATAAATACCATATACTATTTTTATGTATTTTGGTATTGAAAATGGTTTTGATAATAGATTGATTATGTCAATATATTTAAATGTTATATTGTGATTGTAATGTGGAAATTTTATCTTTCCTTTATGCTTGTTCACGTGTTGTGATTATGTTATGGTTCTTGGGAATTGTTTACGCATACGGGTGGTTTCGTGATGAAACTAGGGAGAGTGAGACCAAGATAGATCTCCAATGAATTGGGTAACATGACAGAGGTAAACATTAATGTTTCTCCTAATATATTTAGGGAATATACTGTAATGGGTATTCCAAATGTAAATCTGTATATAGATGTGAAAGATACAATGTAAGTATGTTATGGATGCCACAAGTTACCTTAATTATTTATGATTTCTATGTGTTATTCATAAATCTTATGATTTCATGAGGTATATTAAAGATCTTATGTTTTTTATGTATTAATGGACTAATGTTTTCTTTCTTTATTTTATAACCCTTACTGAGCTTTATATGTTCATTCATCATTTTTGAAATGTTTTTCATAGGGTATAAGGAAGGGTAAGAGAAAGGAATAATTCAATAAGATTTATATCAAGAAAATAATTCTTGTTTTCTTTTAAGATATTTTATTTTATGAAAAAAATGGATACTAAGTAAAAGTTTCTACTTTGTAATATTTGATATGTAATGTAATAGTTATGGACTAATTCTTTAAAACTCTAAACCTAAAAAGATCCTCAATGTTAATTCTTGATTTAACTCAAGGTTAAGTAATGTTTTAAGGATGGGGCCTTATATGAAGCACCTCAAATGTTTTTAGAATCCCTATAATTTCATGTCTTCCCAAATCCCAAACCAAAAAACAAATCCCACATCAATTCATATGGAGACATATATTTGACCTAGAATACTTAATAATGGTAGTATTCCCGTCATATTATGATTTCCCACAAATTAAAACTCTCCCAAAACAATTAATAAATATCTAGGAATACATGATAAGATAAATACCACATGAAAATTCACATTAATTCAGTTTTTTCATCTCAATGATACAATCCAACAACAAGATTAAAAATATTAAAACGTCACCATAAAAATTCTTGGATAACCAAAACAATCCACTCCAAACATGATGAGGTCAGTAAGAGAAATGAATTGCATCAATGTAAACTCAAATTATTTTCACATTGATATCAGTATCAATGAGTTGAAACAGAGGGTCTTCATAGGGTTTATAATTCAATCCACCATTCATTCAAACAACTCCTATATAGAACCATTGCAAATGGCCCAGATGGCCATAATTATGATGACCTTGGGAGTCCTCTGACAAGTAATATTTTTAGATCTCGCCCTTCCACACTAATAAAAAAACAATTTCTTATTTCTAGAGGAAGCCAGTGAGAATAAAAAATATGGTCTCTTGATACTACAACTTGATTATTTTGAGTTGGAATGCTTCATTTTTTCCATGTTGGAGATTCCTCCACCGCACTTAATGTGGCCTATATTTACACACTTTGACACATCTATTTTGATAAAATAATTGAATTTTTTATGTGAATACGAGCTTTAATTGGGTAATATTTTTCATTTAATGGTTTTTAATAAAATATATATTCTTTGAAAATCATATCAAAATTCTGTTTATTTGGTTCTAAGTAGATAAATGTTCTATTCTTAAATATCTAAATTCATTGTTGAACATACATTTTGATTTTGTATTGAGGTTCATTGAATTTTATTTTCCTAAAATTCTTTAGCATTCATTTTTAATTATTTTGGACACTTTAATTCATTTTATAAATAAATACCATGAGTTCATTTCATTAATTTTTTCTAGAATTCAAATTTTATTTGTGTTGATTAATTGATTAATTTTTATTGTAATCATATTTTTCTTTAGTAATTCCATTTAATTTTAAATGGTGTGTTTTTTTATCTACTATTGGTAGTACCTACTACCATATAATACTACCGATATTCTGTTGTACAATTAGAATAAAAAAATCCTCATTTTCTACCTCTAATTGGTGTTACTTCTAGTGTACTTTGATACCACTACCATCACCCTTGTTCTACTTCCATACTTGTTGGAAAATATGGAAATAAAAGAAAACATAAATAATATAAATGATAACATATAGCAGTAAAAAAATATTCCCCTTCAAACAAGGCTGAAAAATAAAGTATATGCACAATGACCTAAACAAATATGTCCATAAAATAAATTTTTACACCATAAATTTTTCATTTGGAAAACCCAATGAGGGAAAATAAATGGGACCTAGTCTAGAAAAAATAATCATCTAATAATTAAAAATACATGGTATATACTCCCAAATATTATCAGGATCTCAAAAATAATACTCAGATAAAATAGTGGATCAAAGGCATAAAGCAAATGTAGTCTAAAAGTATCCTAAAATGAAGAATGCATCCTGATAAAAAAATACAAATAGATCTGAACATAAAGTAAAGATATTCATTGTCCTAATAAAAGGTGAAAATGAAAAACATCAAGATTGGATAAAAGAGCATCGCAGATGAAATATGATCAGACCCATATAATTATATAGTTGTCGATCTCAAAAACCACTGCTAAAAACCTAACTACAACTTACACACTAGGGAGAGGAGAAGATTGATTATGGTGCCTCAAAAAATTTTGTGCCTAAAAATATATCTACCTCATCAATCTTGTATCTCTATTAAATTTTATTTTTTTTCCTTTTTTAAAGGATCACATGAGTCCCCCATGTGAGGAGGACCCTAAAAAACTTCTCCGACTTATGTGAGGATAATCTCCAACCCTACAATACATCAGCAAGTCTCAAATTTACCTCCATGTATATTCTTGGTCAACATGTCTAAACCATTTTCATCAGTGTGGATCCTATCAATCTCCAACTATAACTAATCAAGGACTTCATGGATATAATGATACCAAACATCAATATGTTTTAACCTTCCATGAAAAGTGAGATTATTTCCCAAACAAATATCACTCTTACTATCACAAAATAAAAAACACCTATCTTGATTAAAATTAAGCTCTAAAAAAATTTCATCCACAATAATTCTTTGCATGCCTATTTAGTTGTAATAAACTCAAAATCTTTTGTAGATAAAGCAACACATCTCTACAATCTAGACTTCCAACATACAGCCCATGTAAAAGGGATCAAATATCCTAAATTATACTTCTTATAATGAGTATATCCTTCCATATATGAATCTATAAATTCACAAAGCATAGGTTCCCCATTTTCAAAAAAAAATCCTAGATCAGAAGTACCCTAAAGATAATAAAATACATACTTTTTTGCTCTCCAGTTCTCTCTACCTATATTAGATAGAAAATGACATACCATGCCAATTGCATGAGCTATATTAGGTTTAGTACATACCATTTAATACATAAAATAGCCAGTGATAGATAAATAAGGTATGTGTTGCATACTCTCTCTCTTTGTTATAAGAAGTTGAATGACTGGTAATAAGCTTAAAATGTAAAGCAAGAGGAGTTCTAACCACATTCTCTCTATCTATAGAAAATATCTGAATAACCTTCTCAATATATATCTCCTTAGATAATGATAATTTATTAGTCTTTCTATCATGGGAGATCAACATGTCAAGAATTTGTCGTGTCAATCCCAAGACATTCCTCAAAAAAGACTAACAATGATCCTTCTTTAATCTGTCAATTCTAGAAGCATCATGACCACCAATGAGAATATCATCAATATAAAGTAATATTATTATAAAATCATCATCATTAAATCTTTGAAAATAAATGAAATGATCAAAAGATTTATTCCTAAAACTTAGATGATAAATAATATATTTAAACTTCTTATACCACTATCTCAGAGCTTACTTCAAACCATACAAACTCTTTTTTAACCTACATACATAATTATATTTACTTGTTTTAATAAAACCCTTTGGTTTCACCAAATAAATCTCCTCTAAATCTCCATGGAGGAAAGCTATTTTCACTTCCATTTCTCAATCTTCATATCCAAACCAATAACAACTGAAATGGAAGGAATTTTGACAACAGGTGATAAAATATCATCAAAATCAATACCTTTCATAAAAAGGAAGCCTTTAACAACTAAACACCCCTTATATCATGGAAGAGAAAGGTATTATTCATTTTTAATCTGATAAATCTAAAAAAAATTCAAATCTCTCTTAGATATAGGTAATTTTACCAGCTCAAAAGTATGGTTGTCATGAAATTATCTCATATCATCATCCATTTCCATAGCCAATTTGTCCTTCTAGTCTCTTTCCATCACCTCATAAAAAGATTCTAGTTATTCACCTTTAGTGAGGAGAACATACTCATCAGGTGAATACCGAGTAGAAATAGTATGATACCAAGATAATATCCAGATTAGAACTTTGGGTTCATTAATAAGCCCTGGAATTTGGTCATCAGGAACAAATGGTGCATCAAAAAATCAACTCTTTAATATTAACCATGAATATCATTTTGTACATCAATATGATCATCAGAATCAACAATATGAGGTAAATTTGAATCAAAAACTGGATAAAAAATGACAAAACCATTAGAAGTTGGAGAAGTATATTTTTCCCCTTATCAATATTTATAATAGTCTGATCCTCTTTAAACACTACATCATAGCTTCTAAAAATTTTATTCAAAGAAATATCATAGAACTTGTACATAAACTCATAATTTATATATAAAGTAAAAATAAAATGTCATGACTTACCATCCATCTTAGATCTCTCATCTCTGGGAACATGAACAAAATCCTTACAACCAAAAACATGTAAATGATCATACTGTAGGTTTCGGGCACAATGAAAGGGTATAATGGGTCATGTCCAACTTTTATTTTTTTTCATGACCAATGATTAATCCAATATTTACAAAATGATAAGCATCGTGATTAGTAGAATTGAATCAAATAATATATACAATGGATAAATTATATAATTTAAGTATAGAATCATCACATATTATTTGTAAATAATTTAAAAAAATAAATAATTACCTTATATGAAATTTTTTCTTCATTGATGGATCTGACAATGGATCAACATCATATCATAGTTGCATTATAGGAATCAAGATTAGATTCCCCCTAGTAGTGATCCACATGTGTTCCAAAAATATTCAAACATCATCATAGGAATCTCTAGGTGCTAGCATAATACATCCTATAAATTATGTTATTCGCCTTTTATCAACCTGAGAATCGCTTCCAAAGTACTCTCCTTGATCTCTCTAGATTCAAGAGTGGAAGGTGGAGGAAAATCACTCTCCATTAGTGGGAGTATTTCTAGATGAGGGAGCTCTTTGGGGCTTTAAGAGGATTCTCTAAATTTTGTTGTGCACAACAAAATGAAATGAATTGGATCTCTCTGAAAAATAATATTATTGGGTTTATATACCACAAGGGTTAGAAAAAAATAATTGTACAATTTCCCTTTATTATTTATTTAATACCTAAGTAACCTATTATCTATAATAATAATAATATGATTATTTCTTGACATATTCTAAACTCAAGAATTAAATTAAATATTATTTAATAAAATAATATTTAATATATATTATTTCTCACCGAACCTAAAGCTCAGTCCACCATTCCTCCAAAATATTTATCAGGCCTTGAATAATGACTAGTCATTTAATAAATAAATATCATTGCATTATTTTCCAATAAATAAATAAATATTATATCTACTAAATAGAAAATAAATATTTATTAAATATTCTGCTCACATAATATTCTATCGAAAAACTGGTGAAAGAATATGTGTGATCAATAAAACATGAATAATTATTAAACCATGTGTGAGAATAATTTTTATTCAACTTGATAAATAATAATTAATAATATATTATTTAACTGAGATTCTGGATACACTTAGTATCTGACCCTCTAGGTCTCTTTATTAGTAGAATTAGGCGAAGCAACCTAAATTCAAAGGTTAGCACGTAAAAACATGGCAAGGCACCCATAGAGAAAGAAGTTAATGTTGAAACAACATAATACCTCATATAGATACTTACTGTATAATATACTCCCTTTTTTGTGAGATCTCTAATCATGTAGGTTTTATGACAGTTCCATCAACCTATGTGCTCGATATCTCTTTCTTTGAATTTCTAGAAATCAAACATGCCTATAGAATACCATGGCCACAGATTTATTTAGGATATATAATTTGCATCAAAGGTCTGGAGATATCAACTTCCATTAGAGAACAGAAGTTGAAAATCCTTTCTTGCGTTATTTATTAATGAAATATTACTCATGGCACACCCAATGTATCCTACCTCACCGCAAACATATGTCATCATGGTTTTCATTAATACATCAAAGTACAAAAATTATGACACTCATTAAGAAGAATATTAAATTATAAGGACCAAAATACATATCCATAGATAGAAACATCCAATAACACATATGAATATATATTTTATACTATAAAGTCTGATTCTCATTATTTCATACATTGGATATTACCAAAGGTGTATACCATGAGAAGGTGCCTCAAATTCCTATATGTATCCACCCTTGATATCCTGTATCACTTGTATCACTCAAATTATTTCATTAGACTATAGAACTTATATTTAAGAACATTTTCATGGCACTTTTGGGTTCTCATCATGGAAAGGAACAATTATGACCTTTTAGTGATGCAACTACTATTAAAACATTATCACATAATATGTTATGAATAACAACAATCATGATGTGATTAGAAGTTTATTATCATTAAAAAATATGAATACAGGTTATCATAAAGTATATAGAAGTTAGTTATATGGAACCAACTCCAAAAAAATCATACTTTCACTAGATATAATTGCTAACATCCTTCACTCTACTATCTCTCACATGATACTCATGCTTTTATTGATATAGGTCCTTAGTCAAGGGGTCAGTCTCATTTTATTTTATGGGAACTCTTCTTACTACAACTTCACCAATTTGATAAATTCCCTCAAGAGGTGATACTTCTAGAGTATGTTCTTTTTCTATTGGGGTGACCTTATCTATTTTTCATGATTCATCTCTACAGTATTATCATAATACAATGTGATATGGTCTTTATAGTTAATTACCACATCAAGCTCTTAGATAAAGTTTCATATCCAAATGTATTCCTTTTCTACATTAGAATCTTCTATATACTCAGAATCTGTTGTAGAATAAGCGATAACTAGCTTCTTTGAACTCTTATAGTTCACTAATCCTCCATTGAGATATAAAACATATCATGAATACAACTTACTATCATTCTGATCTATTTTAAAAATATCATCATTATAACCCATAATGACCATCTCTTAATCTTCTCCATACACCAGGAATATATCCTTAATTCTTCTCAAATACTTAAGGATATACTTTACATCAGACCAATGTTTTTCTCCTAGATCATCATGATATCTACATTACATGACCAATACATGGGAAACATCAAGTCTAGTACATAACATGCCATACATGATTGATCTTATCACTGAAGCGTATGGGATATTACACATTCTCTTTTTCTCCTATTGTGTCTGAGGAAACCTTTTCTTAGAAAGATGTATACCATGTGATACTAGAACCAATCCATTCTTTGATTGTTCCATACCAAATATCATTAGTATCTTTTTAGTGTATGTACTTTGACTTAGTCCAAGTAACATATTAGATCTGTCACGAATGATCTTGATCCCTATAATATAGGCTACTTAACCAAAGTCCTTCCTTGAGAAACACTTGTTAAATCATTCCTTAACAAAATTTAATACTGGTATATCATTTCCAATAATTAATATTTCATCAATATATACTAATAAGATAGAAAATGCATTCCCATTAAACCTCTTATAAACAAATATCTCACATTCAATCTTAATGAAAGAAAATTATTTTATATATTTATCAAATCGAATGTTCCATGACCTAGATGATTTATTTAATTTATAAATGGGTCTCTAAAACTTGAAAATATTTTTGGAATCACCTAGAGTCACAAACCCTTACGTTTGTGTCAGGTAGACATATTCCTGAAGGTTCCCTTTAAGGAATGTTATTTTTACATATATCTTCCAAATTTTATATTCATGGTAAAATGTTACAGAAAGTAGAATTTTGATGGATTTAAACATATAATCCAGTGAAAATATTTTATCAAAGTCAATTAATTAACATTGTTTAAACCATTTATCCACTAACCTTGTTTTATAGGTATTTACCTTACCTACTATGTCCATTTTTCTCTTGAATATCCATTTTCACCCTATAGGGTTTAAATCAACTAGCACATCGACCAGAACCCAAAATTGGTTATAATACATGGAATCCATTCTGGAATTCATGGCTTCTTTCCATCTATAAAATTATGAGATATCTGAAACCTATTTATCAGAGAGAGGTTCATCATTGTCAACTAATAATGAGTCACTATCTTCAGTGACTAGAAAACCATATCTCTCTGGTTCTCTTACCTCTCTAATGCTCTTATGTAGTACTTGTGTTTCATGAACTACTTATTCCATGGGGACCAATGGAATCTTTTCTTATACCAACTCTTGTGTATCTTGAGCATCAACTTCATCGAAGTCAATCTTTCTCCCACTATATTGTGAGGATGTTCGACCTGTCAATAAATACATATTGTCTAGAAATAGTCACTTTCTTATTTTAGGGTTTGTGTAGGTAGTATTCCTTTGTTTCTTTATGTTACCCTATAAAGATACACTTTGTACCTCAGGATTCTAGTTTATTTCCTAAAAAGGACCTAAAAAATGTTTCACAATACCATACATGTGTATGAGAAATAAATGGTTTCTTTCCACTCTATAAATTGAAGGTAATTTCATTTTATTCTTTAGTTGGTACTCAGTTTAGTGTGTATGGTACCATTGATAATGAATATCCCCAAAAGGATAATGAAATTTTTTCATGACACATAATCAATCTTACCATGTCTAACAAGGTATGGTTTTTCCTTTTACTAACACCATTCCACTATGTTTTTAAGGTTAAGTGAGTTGAGATAGAATCTCAAACTCCCGTAAAAAGTCAATAAACATTTGGTTAAGATATTTACCACCTCAATCAAATCAAATATTCTTTAACTTCTTTCCATTTTTATTTTATACTTCATTCTGGTATTATTTTAATTTATCAAATAAATCAAACTTATACCTCATTAAGTAGACATAATCATACCTAATCAAGTCATCAGTAAAAGTTGTGAAGTAATAATATACACCTTGAGATTCTAATATTAATATTCCACACACATTAGTGTGTCTGAAAATTCTCAGTGGACCTTTCACCCAAACCACTAAATGGTAGTTTGGTCATTTTTACTTGTAAAGAAGCATGATAAATTTCAAATGGTTTTAGCTCAAAAGAATATAAGTAACCATCTTGATGGTTATTTTTCAAAAACTTCTCATTTACATGATCAAGACGGTGATGCCATATTTTGGTGTTTTGTGAGTTGTGTGAACATGATTTGTTTTCTATTTCCAATACTTGGTTTTCATAATTTAATACCTAAATAACATTATTTAAATGTTCCATACCATAACATATGTTTTTTCTATAAAAGAAATAACTTTTATTTACAAATTTGAAAATAAAACCATTTATATCTAGGAATAATACATAAATTATGTTTTTGGTAATAGTTGGTACATAATAAAAATCTCTTAAAACCAATATCATTTATGTTGGAAATGAAATGTGTTAGTCACCAATGGCTAGAGCAGTCAACCTTGAACCATTAGTAGCTCATAAATCTATCTCTCCTCTATAAATATTTTAGAATCAACTTGGTTCTTGAATTTGGATACATATGTGAGCACTACAAGATATATCTAATACCCAATGTGTAGATATTAAAATATTACACTCAATAAGAACTGAACCTTTAGAATCCCATTGCTTAAAAGTGCAGTAATTCTTCCAATGGACTTGTTTTCTACGAGAAAAAACATATTTCTTCCTTTTCCTTAATTTACCTCTAGATCTTCCTCTTGTTGGAAGAACAATGCTCGAGATCTTTATACTTTTTATGATTCTTAGGCCCCATCACCTTTTTCTTGTTTTTCTTATTCACTGTAAGGATCACAATTTTTCATGCCTCATGTCTATATCAACTTGAAGAATCAAAATGAGATGTTCTAAAAGAATCTTCTAATTATTTCTCATGTTATAATTAATAATAAGTTTGTAGAAGGTCTTGGGTTATGAGGAAAGTATGAGATCTATGAAAAAGTCATCTAGGAATTTAATCCCTATGATTTCTAAGAATTTAATGTAGCTAATAATCTTGACTATATAAGACTCATCTGGAATAGACTCTCTAATATTAGTTGTAAAAAGAGCATTAGATATCTCATATCTCTCTTGTTTATCCTTATCTTGATATAGATCCTAAAAGTGATATATTATGTTATACACATCCATATCCTCATGTTTCCTAAAAATATTATTGGTGATGGATGATAGCATGAAACATTGAACATATATAGAATCTTTAAAATTTTATCAAAGAGAGATAACTCTTCCTCACTAGCCTCATTATTAGACATATCAGGAATAGGTTCTTCCAGCACATACAATTTCCTTTCATGGTGTAGGATAACATGTAAGTTTCTTTTCCATTCATGGAAATTTTTACCAGTGAGAAGGTTATCTTTATCAAGTATAGATCACAGTGATATTTTTTAAGTTATTTTTATTATTATTTATAAAAATAAGATGAGTAGAGTTTTGGTAATTTATCTGATAAAATTTAGACAACTAAATATTATATTTATTAATCTCTTATCATTTTATTGAAACCTAATATCCCTCACTATTGGATTTTTAATATCCTATTGCTTGTACATTCTTGTGCTAAGGATCCATATTCCCCTTATCATCACCCCAACAGTGGATAGTCAATAAATTTTAATGGTTTTAGGTAGGTATCCTAAATTCAAACTACATTAACTCATGGTTCCTTGATATATTTAGTGGAATCCCCGATCCTAAAATCCTTAAATTGGAATTCCTCAACCCTTTGCCTATTAGTTACACCAATTCATGTTTTGTCAGTTAATCCTTGATGTGAACTAAGTTAATTCAGCCCAAAATATCAATTTATAATTCCCCAATAATTGAAATCATCCCAACTTTGGCTGGTAAAGAACTTTGATCTATAGTTTTATTTTAATTAAAGTAGTATAAGGCTATACCGACTTAATATATATAATTTAGGGATTTTATCTTTTATTCATAAATATTAAATTATTATTTTTATTACATTAATTTTAATATTAATTGGATTTATTTAAGTGATTAACCATGTCTTGGATAATATATACATATAATAAAATTTATTTTAGTTCTATCAAATATGCTTTTTAATTCATTAATTCATTTGATTGCGACAAAACATATATAATGAAATAATCGTGCAACTTGATAGAAATAAAATAATAAACTGGTATCATCATGAGATTTTACTAATGGTTACTTCATTTATGGGATGATAAACTAACCATCGACCTAAGGGGAAAACACCTTGAACCAATTAAGGTTTTTGTTGCATCTTTCCACCTATCCACTTATGTATCTCTCTTGGATTGGTTTTTCCTCAACTCTAAACTTGAACCACCTCCTCTATCTTGGGATCTCCATCCATTACATATTCTCTTACTCGCATGCAGTCAAGGGGAGCCAAAGGATCGGTTAAGGGGTCTACATAAAAGAAATCATGGGAACGTAGGCCCATACATAATGTGAGGAGAGATGAAACCTAAACTAATAATTTAATTTAATAATAAATCACATGAAACCAATCACATAAAAAGGTCGGGTCTAGTCTCATGATCATCCACATGCATTCAATGAAGTATTCATTTAATAAAATTAGTATCCAATTTTAATCATTCTTATTTATGATAAATTACACTCCAATCAATTAATTATGTTATGTAATTAATCAATTATTTTATCATAATTATCATCTAAATTTCCTTTAGATTATCATCTATTGTAATTTTAAATAAATTAAATAAATTTATTTAAAAATTACTATGTACAAAAATTTGCCTTAGAGGCAACATGGTGAGTACCCATCCGTACAACCAGATGTGTATTATACTCACAAACTATTTACTTTTGTGACATGTGGAATACATGACTTATCACATAATATCATTAAATGTACTATCAACTAAATGATGACATGGTTTACATATTTTTTATTTTATTTTATTGTATATAGTGTGTAATGCTTCAATGCACATAGATTAATAACTATAATATAACTTATACATGATATGTAGATCTAAACATTATGTAGAAATTAATTAGACATTTATATATATATAAACCTGTCACATGGAGTTTCCTATCAACATAATGACGACATTCAAGCACATGTTGATAAGTTTTTAATAGTATAGTATATTAATTTTAATTCTATATAATTTTTTAAAAGTACATAGTGTGTATTATTCTCACCATCTATTCACAACACACACTTAGGGACTCAGTGTGTGATTGTGCCACTGAAAATATTAGAGTACATGGTGTGTAAATGGGATACATGGTGTGTGGTCTCTAAGTTACATTTCCACCAGTCATGTAGGCCATATAATAATATACATGACTCGTCTATGACTAAAGAACTATATGTCGTGTATGAAAGTTACACAACATGTACTCTGGATGAGGGTGTGCTAGACTAGCCCGATTAACACACGGTGTAAAATTAAATTCACTGTGTGTAATAAATGCACACACCTAGAATTAATTCGAAATTAATTCTTGGTGAATTAAACACTAGTACTATTTATGTACCTCTGGGTTATATAGTGTGTACTCTTGTCTTATCTAGCCAAACTAATCAGCACCTTCGGATGAGATCTTCAAATTTATTTCATTCATAAAATTAATCAATTTGATTATATTTATGAGAAACGAATAGGGAGAAATAAAATCTCACAATTCAAATTGAATAATCATTCAATGGAATTTAAAACCAATAATAAATTTGTAAATCCTTCAATACTCTTTAAATAATTATAAATAATTATGTGACAACTCTGATACCACTTGTAAGATCCAAGCGTAGTGTAAGCGTATGATGGGTCATGACCAACTTTGTTTTTTGTAATGATCGATGATTAATCCAATATTTAAACTATAATAAATTTTTTGATCAATGGAATATAATCAATGTATATAAAAAATGGGTAAACACCATAATTGAAGCATAGGATCATCACATATTATTTATAATTAATGTAAGCAATTAAAGAATTGCCTTATATGAAATTATTTCTTCGTTGATGGATCTAACAACGGACCTATGCCATACAATCATTTCCTTGTAGGAATCAAGATTATATTCCCTCTAGTGGTGATCCATGCATTTTATGAAAATTTCCTAACATCACTATAGGAATCTCCAGGTATAAGTATGGAAGATCCTATCGCTTTTTTCATTCATCTTTGATCACCCAGAAAATTGATTCCAAAAGATTCTCCTTGATCTCTCTAGACTCAAAAGTGGAAGGTGGAGAAATATCACACTCCATTTTTAAGATATTTCTTGGATAAGAGAGTTATCTATGGCTTTGAGAGGATTCTACGGATTTCATTATGCACAAAAAAATGAAATGAATTATCTCTCTTCAAAAAATAATATAATTAGGTTTATATACCACTAGGGTTAAAAATAAATAATTACAAAAATTCCATTTATTATTTATTTAATAACTATGAAACCCAGTTTCTATAATAATAATACTATTATTGTTATCTCTTGACATGTGTTAAACTTGCGGATTAAATTAAATATTATTTAACCAAATAATATTAATTATATATTATTTCTCATTGGACCTATAAGCACAGTCTTCCATTCCTCCACAATATTTTTCAGTCCTTGAATAATGATTATTTATTTAATAAAAAAATATCACTGCATTATTCACCAATAAATAAATAAATATTATATCCAATAAATAGAAAATATTTATTTATTTAATATTCTGCTCACAAAAAATTCTCTCGAATAACTGGTGACAGAATATATGTGATCAGGAAAACATAGATAATTGTTAAACCACATTCATGAATAATATTTATTCAACTTGTTAAATAATAAATAAAAAAATATATTATTTAATTAAGTTTCTGGATACACATAGTATGTGACCCTCTAGGCCCTTTTCTTAGTGGAATTAGGCAAAGATTCCTAAAGTATAAGGTTATCATCTAACAACATACCAAAAAACCCATATAGAAAGAAGTTATTACTACAATTAAATAATATATTATACGAATTCTTACTATGTAATATAACCACTATATCATGATATCTCTAATAAATTGGGTTGCATATCAGTGCCATAAACCTATATGATCGATGTCTATTTATTTGACTTTTTGGAAATAAAACTTGTCTATAGAACACCATGGAGTTGGATTTATTTAGTCTATATCATTTTTATCAAAGGGATTGAAATATAAACTTTCGTTCAATAATATAAGTGAAAATTTCTTTCTTTCATTATTCATTAATGAAATATTACTCATGACACACCCAATGTATCTTACCTCACTGTGAACACATGTCATCATGTTTTTTGAAAATACATCAAAATCCAAAACTTATAACATTCATTAATAATATTATTAAATTTTAAGTGCTAATACACACATCTTCATAAAGGAACATCCAATGTCACATATAAACAAGGATTTCCTACTTGTTGTGAAAGTGGGTCCCATAGACCCAACTTTATTAGTACTTTTTTATTACCATATCATGAATACATTTTGTTATACATGATATAATCTTACCATTATAGTGTAGAAATTTCTATATCAACTGTTTTAAAGTAATTTCCATATATTACTTATCATATCAAAAGGTTATAGCGGATCCCAAGCTATAATAAGAACCTTAAGATACTTTGATATTAATCTTAAATATTTTTCTTATGGTACAAATACATCATACTGACTGGACACGGTAGATATATGACTATTGGGTACTGGGGATCATAAGCATTGAGACTTCTTCTCATGAAGTTTTTTCTTGGTGATCTCTGGTAGGTGAGATCATGAGGACAGACCTACAAATAAGAACACCAAATGTTTTTAGGTTTCATTGGTTGTTATTATCTAAAAACATGTGTATTGGTCTTATGACTTGATATCATTATCATTGTGTTCCATTTGATCACATTCATTGATGAAAGGAAAAAAACCGTGATAATGAAATCATGGTGAGGTATCTTGTGTTGGGTGTTTCGTTGGTTTTATGGCATTGGTTGAATGATCAAGATGGGATTTTTCACTTCCAATTTGAGGAAGTAAAATATCCCAAGCCTGGTTGATCAAGATGGTAGTACATTCATAAGTCTTTGTACAAGACATTTAAGGGTAAATCTATCTAGTTAGATCAATAAATAATAAATAAATAAAGGATGGTGACAAAATTTTGCATCCTAATTTATGATATATCTAAAGACAAATGCATTATATTACACAGTGTGTGTTGGTAGGTTGGTTGTCATTGCTATTACTATTTCTTATCTCTTTAGGGCCTTGATGGGTTTCTAGACTCTGCTCTTAGTTTGTGAATACTATTCACTACTATCAAGATAAGAGTCTAGAGGGTCACACATAATATCGTATTCCAGAATCTACCCTATTCTATTGAATAGTAATATAAGACATTGTGGGCCCCACCAAGGGGTTTGAGGGTTGTCCAAGTACTGACGATCACTAGTAAATAAATAGATTCATTATTATTCATGTAAAGAATAATTGGGTTTAATTTATTTATTAAAAGTATTTACATGTGTTTAAGTAAATGCGGTGAATAATATTATTCGAACAAATATTATTTTAATATTCCATATTCATTTAATATTATCAATAATTACAAGTCAAGTTAAATGACTCAGTTTTATCACATAATATATTTAATATATATTGCAGGTAACTGATAAAATATAAATAATATTTATGATTTAGTTTAGTTTATCATAATTATTTATTTATGGATTATTTATTGGAAGTTATTATTTCAGGGGTCAGGGAACCCTTTTCGGGTTTTACTAAATCCACTATATAAGAAGAGAGAGAGATAATTTTAATTTTGTAGTTTTTTCCAATGAAATGAGATCTTATCTCTCCTACAACCATCTAGAGAGGGAGAGTCTACTTCAATAATCAATCCAAGTACACTTTTGATAGACCAAAGGTAAGGGATCGAGGTGATCATTGTGATGCCTAAGTATTCATTGGAGCTTCGTGCTAGCACTCAAAATTCAACCAACAGAGAGTGCACAGATTCTTGGAGCGTGTGTCAATGATATAGATAGGTTTGAATTTAGATCCTTTAAGAAACAATCGATGGTAATGATATGTAGTTTTTCACACATCATTTTTGAATATGGTATGTGTTCATTTTAATTTCCATGATCTGTTTAATTCATATGAGATCATCAGACTATACCAGGGCTTGGATTACTGGAGACAATAAGTTCCAGCATCCTAGTGATGAAAATTTTAAATCCCCAGCACACTAGGTTCCATTGTGCACCCTAGTACCTTTAATTGGTATCATAATGATTACATGGATTTTCTAAGTCAAAAAAATAAATTAGCTTTAAATTTATGTATAGGGAATTAAATCGATCTCAATGAAATAGACTGTGTGTAAATCCGAATTTAGACATCTAAGTTATGGTCATCCAAAATTTTAAATATGTATCATTTATGGTTTTTTTAGGTATTAAATTTAAATACTGATAAATATATATTATATACATATATATATATATTAGATTGCAGAATATTTCCTTTGGTGATCAAATACTTTCATCCAAGGTTCCAACCGGAATAGTATTCTCTAGCTTGAGGTGTTGTTTCAAAAATGTGTGGAAATTATAATATTATAAAAATTATAATTTTATAATGTTATAATTTTTATAATTTTTATAATTTTTTTTGATTTTTTCATTGAATACAAAAGTAATTTTGAAATGGGCAGCTCATGGGTTGTGTTTTCTATTATGGCAGTGTGACTTGAAATAATAAAAACAAAAAGGAGGGTCGGGTTGGTCATTGATTTGATGGTACTCAATCCTATTGTTAGTTTACCTTTTGAAAAGTCAAAAAAAAAAGGTTCCTTTGGGGGACACATGGGCTTGCCCCACAAGCCTCCTTCCTGCTAGGCACACCTCCTCTTCCCTAAGGCTGTCAACCTCTTCCATCCACCTTCCTGTGGTACCTCCCTCACTGGGAGCTCCCATCATCTGTGTAAGCCAGTAATGCCACCTTAGCCACTGGCTTCTCCACCACGGTTACTCCTAATGTACGACCACTACCTCCTGGATCACAGGCGCCTCTATGAGCCCACACCCTTGGTCAGCTCCCCACTTCTAGTCATCCACCTCCCACACCACAGTCACGTCAACCACCGCCATCCCACTCAGAAGACCAAGCATCGAACTACGCCACCACTTGAGAGACCCACCTCCAGGAAGATCAAACTCATCACCACCCATGTGAAGAAGATACCCCCCCCCCCCACCCTTTCTGATGACTGGTTGATGTCAATTCTCTACCACACTAGTATCCCACTCGGTTGGCCGCCACTGGATGACATCTCCATTCATCACTAGCCGCCTCCACTAGGGGTTAATCCCATAGCACCCAGCAGTTGTTTCCTGTGTTGAGTCATGACCGAGCATTCGACCATCAAACCGCCCTTCACTAGTGCCTCTAGCTAGAAATCATCCAGATCCTGGATGAACCCTCAAATCAGTCTTTTTCACCCCTTCCATGTGATCCACCTCTGGTGGTGTCCTCTTCCCAACCCTAATCAGTCGCGGCAATGTGCCCAACCCTAGATGAGGTACCCGACCTTATTCTATCGTGTGAGATACCCACTTTGATCCAGCTGGATCTAATCCATCCTAAAACTAGCTCAGGTGGGTATGCCTAACCTGAAATGGGTTTAGGAAGACCTTTCTATCCTAGAATGGCCCTTCATTGGATTTTCACAACCTGAAACGAGTTTGTGTAGGTTCGATGTGACCCACATTGGGCATACGTGTGGTTTTGGGGCTCAGGTTAATAAAAATTAATTTTATTTTATAATAAAATTAAATTAATTAAAATATTAATTTGTGGTTTAAAAATATCATTTTTAATTCCAAAGAAAAATTAATTTAATTTTGGTATTAAATTAAATTAATTATTTATTTTAAATTTTTGAATTAAAATTAATTTAATTACGGTACTGAATAGAATTAAATTAATTTAATTTCATTAATTATTTTAATTTAATTAAATAACCCATACTTAATATTTATTTCAATTTAATTTTTATCACACTTTAAATTAATTGCGTTGGTTAGTCTTGAGCAAATGATTGACCTATGTATATCTATTTTATTTTATTTAATTATTTATTATCTGTGAGTGATTATTTTAAATAATGAATTATTTTTATGATGGTCTCTATATTTTCCTTTTATTCAATATGTATAAGGGTTTGCACATCCAATTTATCAGTTTTTATTTTGTACTCTCAAGACCCCCTTGCCTGCGTGCGAGTATACATGTGCTAAATAATGAGGACACTGTAAGTCATAGACCACACCAAGTCAAGGAAAAATCTAGATGATAAGTGGATACACTGGATGGGGACAAGATACATCATGATTCAACCTATGACTCAGATATGATGACCCTATATCATGGTCAGTCCATTGAGTTTAAATGGATCAACAAGTTATAGGTGCTCAAGACCAGTCAGGTGGTTTATTTTTTTATGCATTTGTTTATTATTTTATGTTTTTGTATGACAGTGGGAAAACACATAAAATAATAAATAGTAAAATGCATAAATATGTGATGGATGTTTTTCAATTATTATTTAGTTGTGAGTGAAACAAAATAGAATAAACAAGATTAATATAAATGGATTAATTTCGTTGAAGAAAAATATTAAAACCACCAAAAAAATATTAAGTCACAAAATGTCCTCCAACATTTGAATTTGAACAAAAAAGGGTGTTTGGGGTGATCATCAGCCAAAGTTGAGGGTGCCTCTTACTATATGGTAGTTCTTATGAAATTGATGGGTTTACTTAACTAAATTTGGCATCAAAGTAGTCAAAGATAGATTGGTACAACTTTAGAGGCAAGAATTGAGTAAATCAAGTTTATGATTTTAGAAGTTAAGACTTCACTCAACAAATCAAGGATCCATGAGTTAATGTGGTTGGTCAGTCAAACACCTACCTTGAGCTCTCTAAGTAGTGTCATAGCCAAAGATTGAAGGCTACGAGTAGAGGATCAAGGATCCTTGCCACTAGAATACTCAAGTGATAGAGTATTCTGATTCTAGTACAAAGGGTTCCTAGAATTCAATAAAATAGTGGGAGACATTTAATGATTTAATTAATTAATTAATAATGTATAAATAGGTAATCAAGATAAAAGTAAAATCTTATAGATTTTATTTGTGTATAAAATGAAAATTATTACCACAAGATACACTGTGATAATCATGGACAAAGTAAATGTCCACACTAGAAAAAGCTTTCATAGAGTAGTGGATGCACTTGCGCACAATACTACAATATGGGAAATTCAAGGTGTTGGTGTCCCAATACCTATAATCCACCTTAGGAAGTCAGGGTGTAAATTGATTATAGGAGAATCATGAATGAAACATATGGTGGTTATTTCATAATGTTATCATCAGTGTCTGATGTGTATTGAGGATACTACATCAAGACAGGATGATATTACATGTTTTCTCATCTATAAGAACCTTATGAGGATAAAGTGAATCACAGATATGAAAATTTAATGATTAAACTAGATATGTGTAAACTAAAAGATGGATCATGAAATTTCAATGGATCTATTTTATATCACTTTCACCCATATTCTCAAATTTTGTTTAAGATTATTGAAATTAATAGTTTGGAGAAAAACTCTTCATTACCTTTTATATAAGGTTCTCCAATTAAATAATAACTTAAATAAAGTATAATATTTAATTCTTATGTTGTAAAAGTTGAAATAAAACATGAAAATTCCATTGGAAATAGTGGCACCAAAGGCACCTTATCAATGTCCTTCAAGGAATAGAGGTTGATTATTACATAGGAGGTTATTTTATTTTCATATCATGAAATAAAATGGAATTTTAAATGCAATGAACTGAATCAAAAAATCAAGTATTCTCTTTTTATTCAGGTATATAAATCAATATAAAATGTAATGTTTCAGTTATACTTTTTGGGTACTAAATACAATATGCAAATCAAATATGTGTATTTAAATATAGTAACCAAGTAATTATAGAAACATTACTGGAAGTAAGGTGGGTTATCCAAGTGGATGAAAAAGGGTGGTTCCTAAATTAGCGGTGAGAAGTACACCACTTATATATTTCCAATATTAATGGTTTTAGTTGAACTTTTGTGTAGTATAACCAAAACATTTATCTTAAGTGTCTTTTGGACATAAGGAGACAATATTTCAGTTTAGGAACAAAGGTTGTTTATGGTGTTTCATATATAACCAATAGTTCTATGATATATGAATCATAGGCAATACATGATGAATATAAAAATGTAAGACATATATACCCAATTGTGGTAAGATAATTCTTTTTCGAGAAAAAACTAAAAGTGTACCTCAAGGATATACCCATACTATTATTTAGACTCAGTGGTACTAAACACCTTAGGTATTATCAATTTATATACTTGTTTAGTTTGGAAAAAAATCCTTTATAAATAAAGGTACACCACAAAGATTTCAGAATTAGTTTAGTAGGATAGAATGAACTATTAAAAGGATAAGATAGTGGTAAATATAATTAATTATATTTTTTTAAGTGTTTATTAAAGAATGTGAAAGTAAAGTATGGTATATTAATGATCATAAGATATGAGTTTCTTCGTGCTAGCATCTTGAAGAATATCTAGACCAACCATTCATCAATCAATATATTGTAGTGTGGAGTAATTCCTAAATGCACACTACCTAATTTGTATTAGGGATATGATGTTAATAAAGAGGATCGACAATGAGTCTTACATGTTAAAATTGATCAAAAAAATGTAGCATAAAGCAATTCCTAAATGAACATTTCCTTATATACATCATATTTATGATGTAAGTTAAAGGATCATAAAATTTGAGGCATATATAAATTACACACACTTCTATTATTTTTCAAGACGTGTATTTCAAATAAAAACATTATCCCATAAACATATGCCAACTAACATGAATAATGGATATCATATTAGTTATAGTATGATGGATATCCACTATGTTATAAGAACATGTGTTTATATACAAAGAGTTTGTGGAGATATAGAAAACTTGTATCAAGAAAAACACAAAGTAGATCTAAAGTAATTATCCTTAAAGTTTCCTAGGATATTATAGAAATTCATAAGATAGAAAAGTGGTAGTCAAGTTATAGGAAACATTTATATAAACGGGTGAACATAACTACTTGAGATAATGGGAGAAATGTTGACTTGGGTTTAGTCAATGATTAAGATGCACAAGTAGTTTTCATAAAAATAGGTTCCATAAGAGCTCATGGAAGAGGAATGTTCTAGAGACACATACTGTGTAGGAAAGTTAAAACCATGGTGATAGTTTTATATTCACAGTGGTCGGTGATACATTATTCATTTAGAATAATAAATCCTATAAGTAAGCATTGTATCTAAATTAGATAATATTTACAAGATCAATTGAAATTCAATAATGGATTCCATGTATCAAAGTGCATGGGTTTATTATTTTGAATACTTTTGTGGGTATTCAAGTTAGACTATACATAGATTATACAAGAATGGTACCAATAGGTTTGGACTTGTAACACCAAGTCATTGTGACTAAATCCATTTGGATTTTAGTTGTCATAACTAATTTCTATGATCATTTTATTGATTATTGGATATTAAGACCACCAATCATGGAAGGTTTTTATACGACGCAGCCAGAAAGGGATCGTGACATCATATAATGTCAATAAGGGGTGAAAGTTACTAAAATTTAGTCTTGTATTAAAGTAATAAACAAGATCATAGAATATTCATTTGGAATGAATCTTTGTCATGTGTCTACTAGAGGTTGGTGGGAGTGCAGTTATTTTACAAGTAAAGTATGTTTGAAAACATATGGAAAAAACTATGGGTTGACTGTGTCGTCATGGAACATCAAATTGATTATGTTTTTAAAGTTTATTTATAGTCTATGGAATACCCTAATTCATATATAAATAATCATTGATAGGTTTAGAGCATGTATTTTTTATAAAAATCACTAAAAGAGGGGGTGGTTTTCAAAATAGTTTTAAAAAAATAACTTAATTTAAAGAGTTAATAGTTAAAAAACTAACTGGATTTTGAAAAATATAAGATAAATGGTTCATTTTAATTTTTATACGCACATTTCAAGTTTATTTTTATTAGATATTAATTCAATTTTTGAGTAATTATTTGGTTGAAATTAATTGGAATCCTGATTAATTCCTAAGCTTTTATTTCAATGCTTAAAGAACCAAACCATGACATAACAATCGTATTGCCAAGGTACAGTACTTATTGATATAGATAATATTTACAATGTTTTAAATTTATATTTAAATTATTTAAACCCCACAAATTTAACAATTTGAGTTTAATAGAAATGTTTTGGATTTTAGGAATGTATTGAGCTTGAAATTGAAAATTATACAATTCTAGAATTTTAACCATTTTTAATAGCTTCATTATTTTGGGTGTATATTTTTATGTATTGATCCAAATCGAGTGATTTTTTTTCACTTTCAATGTTTGTGAGATACAATTTTCAAAATGGTCCAAGAGTTTATTTTACCTTCTAAAGGCCTAAAAATCATTCATTGTGAAAAACATTCTGGCCGACGGGATAGACCCCACCTCATTAAATGGGACATAACTTTGAATACAAGACTAAAAATGAGATGATTCAACCTGGATATGAAATATTAATCAAATGATAGAATTAATGATAAACCTAAAAGGAAAATTCAATCATTAAGGAATCCTATGAACGAGTCAGAGAGAATAAATATGAATAGTCCCCTTAAGAAGAAAAAGTTATCTTCAATAATTAATTCATAACAGTTTTACCACATCTCCAAATAATCTGAAAATTAGATGGTAGACATATAATTTAATTATCAAAAAATCTTTAGAATATTCCATAGAAATATTTAGCTAGTAAGGTGGATAAAAATGAAAAAACTTTTTGGAAATAGATTCTGGACAACAGAATTTTCATCCCTCCTCCCCTTTGTATTTCCATCTCCTCATCATTCCAAGGGAGGTTGGATTGGGAGATAATGGTAAATGTTGAGATAGAGAACTTGACTAAGATGATGTAAACTTGTGCTGGAAAGAAGAATGTGGGGGCTTATCAAGTGATGTGAGGCTAAGCACCAAGTGGTTCTGGACACCGACAACCGATGGGCAGTCTCTTCTGAGTTGTGATCTTCCTGCGTAATTTCTTTTCAATTTCTCTTGAAATTATATTTTTTAAAGAAATAAGTTGTTTTTTTCTTGAATACATTTTCAACTATTTTTTTATGGTTTTACCATATATTAAGTAAAATAATTGATTTAACAATTTAAATTTCTTCAGTGAGGTCATGTCGTTGAGCATAGTGATTTTAATTAGGTTTGAATGCTTGGATGTATTAAAGTAATTTAATTACTTATATAGGTTTGGAAATAATACTATTGAGGTATTGATATGATATCCATGAAAACAAGGTTTTTTATCTAAATTATTTTGGGTGGTCATTGAGAAATTAAATTAGGAAATATTTTTTAAACAACAAATATGAGGGTGTTCGGGAGGTTTGAGCTTGTCTACAACTACTGTTTTGATTCTGATTTCAAAAAAATATTATTTCTTGTAAATTTATTTCTTGATATTGAGTTTTCATTCACTTTAGTTTATATTTATATTCTGTTTTATAAATTTTAATCATATCCCCAAATTTTTCTTTTTGCAAAAATAGAAAAAAAAACTAAAGTGATAGTTTTGCAACTCAAATTACAACCTCCTCAAGAGAAAATTCAGGGACTATTATATTGAATTTATCTAGGGGATAATTTTATTGATTTATGTTTTCATGAAAAAAATCTCACATAAATTGGAATAATTTTTGGGGAGGTTTCTTGTGTTTATTTTGTAGAAATTATTTTTTCATGACCCGGAATTTTGACCCGAACTTGTTACCATGGGATTTTGAAATTGATAGAATATTTTACTCTAGGGTTATAGATACTAGAAATCACCATATATTATGTTTTGAATCTTCCACTAACACACTTATAAGGAACTTGGTTGAAACTAAAATTCTAATGGATAACCATATAACCTTTAAATAATTGGATTTATCCTTTGATGAAAATCAAGAAAATACTATGGAATATCTAGATACATCTATTGGGTTTGAAATTAAATCTAGTTTAATTCACCAAATTTCAAAATTTAATGGGTTTCTAGTTGAATATCCACATAAACACCCATAAGAATTTGGTTACATTTATATCAACATGAAACCTCAAGGAGTTGATGAGAATCAAATCAAATTGTGGTCATTTCCTTTTTCTTTAGAAGGAGTTGACAAAGAATGGTTTTTATATTCACATTCAAATATGATTAGACATTTTAATGAATTGAAGAAACTTTTCCATGAATTTTTTTCCTTGATTCTATAATTTCTTTCATTAACAATGATATTTGTGGAATTAGGAAAACTCAAGGTGAAACATTAAATGAGTACTAGGAATGTTTCAAAAGACTCTGTTTTAGTTTCCCCTACTAAAAAAATAGTGACCATATCTTAATTCAATGTTTTTATGAAGGATTGTGTCTTAATAATAGAAGCATGATTGATTCTACTCTGATAGGAGATTTATTTGACATTACACCAGCTGCTTTTATGACATTAATTGAAAACATGGCCCGAAATGTTTAATAATTTGTAATAAGAGGCCTTATTCATATAAAATATAAACAAGAATTCCCCACTGATTTCCCTAAAAACAACATGATTATGATTAAAATTTATGATCTTACCACCATTATGAGGTCAATGATGTTTTCCAATAAACCATAAAAACCACCCAAACCTAAAGAAACTTTTCAAATGCAATCCCATTGTGGAATTTGTTCTTTTAATGATCATTTTATTGACCAATTCCCACAAATGAAAGAGCCTTTTGAGAAATTAAATCTATTTTTTCTAGAAAACCCTTTCAATAAAACCAATAAAGACCATTTCAAACCAAAAAAATCAATCAGGGCTAGAACAAAAACTCTAATGAAAGATTTTTTCATCTTGAATAACCCATAAACTTCTTCTGATGACAATCAAGTAATTCTCAACCAAGATATTCCAATGAGAAAGCCAATGCTCATTCTAGGAGCAACATTCAGCCTACCCATCCCACCCAAAGTTCATATAGTAACCTTAAAGAAGAAATGAGGAAACAAAAATAGAAAATTAGATAACAACAAGAATTATCAAAATAATAGAAGAACATGATGAATACCTTTATGACTCAAATGGGTCAACTTTCCTCTGATCTTAGTTGCATGAAAAATAAAATGAGTGGTGTATTACCCTCATAACATCAAGTGAATCCAATAGATAAACAAAAGGAAAATATGAGTTTACTTTAACTTAGGAGTGGCACAAGATTGAATAACCCTCAAACTGAGAAACTCAGGCATGATACTAAAATTATTAATGATAATCCAACCACTGATGTAAATGATGAAAATTATGAATTTGAATTGAATGGAAACACAAATTCAAGAGAAGAACTTTTGTTTGAAAGAACAAATAAGGATTGGAAGATGATTTATGGTCTTTCTGTTTCTCAAATCAGTACTCAGAATAGCCCAGAAACATTAAAACCACCACTATTTTATCCTAGGAGTGAACCACTGGTGAAGTTGAGTGCTGAAAATGAGTTAGATAAGGAGGTTTTGGAAACTTTTAATAAATTTCAAGTCAAAATACCTTTTCTCGATGTTGTGAAAAAAATTACAAGGTATGATAAGTTTTTTATAGTTATGTGTATCCACAAGAGTAAATTAAAAGGAGGTTAAAAGGTTAACTTAGGATGAATGTTTCATCCATGATTTAGCATGATTTACCTATCAAATGTAAAGACCTATGAACCTTTACCATTCTCTACACCATTAGTCAATGTGAATTTAGAGATTTCATTCTTGATTTAGGAGCCTCCATCAATGTTATTCCACATTATGTCTACTCATATCTTCAAGCAAGAGAATTTAAACCCTATAGAATTATCATTTAACTTTTAGACTAAAGTACTAGCAAGCCTACTAGAGTTATAAAGGATGTTCTCATTTAGGTGAGAGGCATGATTTTTCCTATGGATTTCTATGTATTGGATATGTAAGATAATCGGTTTCATACTCATACATCTCTCATTCTTGGTATACCATTTTTGAAAATTGAAAAAGAAATCCCCAATATTTACAAAGGAACTATTTCACTGGATTTTGGAGGAGATTTTGTTTATTTCAATGTTTTTCAGTCAAAGAAACACCCATTTGAGGATCATTCATTCCCCCAAGTAAACATGATTGATTGGTATTACACTGAGATGTTCCCTAATATTTTTTGTCATGAAAAAACCAACTATTATTTTAAAATATAGAAATTTTTTTCTTTATAAACACTACAAAAAAACCCCGGTTTAGCGGCGGTTTTGTGGCGGCGGTTCACAAAACCGCCGCTAAACGTTTTCCGTGAAAGGTTTCGCGGCGCTTTATTAAAAACCGCCGCGAAACCCATTTTTTTAAAAAACCGCGACCCTTTCCCCCACCCCTATCGTGTTTACCCCACAAACCCTCGACCCTCTTCCCCGATCCCCCCCCCCCCGGCCCCAGCGACACCCGCGCCCTCCGGCGACCCCCGCACCCCATGCACCCCCTGCGCCCCCCGCGCCCCCCGCGCCCCTCGCGCCCTCTGGCGAACCCCGCACCCCCCTCGACCCTCAGCGACCCCCATTCCCCCCATGCCCCCCGCGCCCTCTGGCGACCCCCGCACCCCCCGCGGCCTCCGGCGACCCCCGCACCCCACGGTGCCCCCCGTGACCCCCTTCGATTTTGGTAAATTTTAGTTATTTCTTGGTTATTTGATTCGAATCATGACTTTGTCACACAATGTGAATATACTATAGGGTAGATATTATGGGTTTGGTTTAGAGCTTGAATAATTATAAGTAATAAAACATTTTCAAGTTTTTAATGGGTTGATTAGGAATAATTCAAACTAAGGATACTTTTTTGGGTATTTTTATAAATCGTGGAATTCACACCATGAAAGGGGTTCATGACATGAATTATTTAGAACCAATGGTTCTTATCATGATTTACATATTACTCTTCTTCCATTAAATTTGAAGACCTCCCTCATAAATCCTAGAAATATTTTAGATAATATTGGGTATCTTCCTCTACCATATTTCTTTGCTTAGGGCATTTGATCACTAGTGTGGTGGGTTGTCTTCCTTTGGGTACGTGTAATATCATTCACTCTCTTTATCATTTATGTTCTTGGTTTGGTAGTGTTGTGTGATATGGTTTCGATGGTTTCATAAATAATATGTGTTATCAATCAATCCATTGTGGTTTTCCCTCATTCTTTTTCTATTTGAGGAATATCTGCTTGTTTCCAATTTATGTTGTCGAAGGATCTTAGGTTCCTTATGTTTATAAGGTAGGTGTACCTATACAAGTGGTTCTAATTTAAAATTTCCTTATATTCTTATTAATTTCTTTGGCTTATTTCATGAAATTTATGGATTTAAATGGATTTTATGGAAAATATACATGTTTTTAAAGAGGTCTTTCTTCAAAAATGGTTTTTCTCACGAAAAGTGGTTGACTAAATTCTTTAAAGGGTGGATTTGTTTTTAAAATGGGTTTTCAAGCTTGAAGTATAAAGGATTTATTATTAAAATTGTTTTATTATATGTGATCATGGTTTCTAAAAAGATTTTGAAAAACTTGGAACATTAGGTGTCCTTGGATGCATTGGAAATATACTTCTTGCTCTTTTTTTATGTAATTCCACAAGAGGTTTTATGACACTTTTTTGTGTGTAATTACACTAGAGGTTATATTAGTTGAATCCACCTTAATCTTGGATTGGGAATTCTCTTTCATGTCTAGAACGTAAACCCATAGTTTGGATCCCAAATGGTGGGTTTTTTCATTGATGATTTTTTTATCACATGATGGTATTTTCATGGTTACTTGCTTACACAGTTGTATTATAGTGTATCTATGGTTGGGTTTTTCTATGACTACCCGATTTCTTTTATTCTTAACATATTCCTAGATTTTTTGTATATGGTTTTTTTATGAATATCGAAGGATTATTTTAAAAAATTGTTTTATTTTATGAAAAATATATGTAAAGTGGATTTATTTTAAAGATAGAGATATTGAATTTTTGATATTAGAACTTGTAATTTTCTCTTTTTGTTTACTATCTTTGTATAAATATGGTTTGGTGGTGATAGATGGTCACATATGGAGATGATAGTATTGTCTATTTTATCTTTATGGTTTGGCCTATTTAGATTGAATTTTTTATACTAATGGATGTTTATCTTTATTTTTTATTTTAATTTGGTTTCATAACTTTATTTTCTAAAACAAGATACTACTTTCATGTCTCTTTATTACACATCTCCATGTATAAGACCCTCTTGGGAGACTTGCCTAGTTTTCCATAGCCGGTTCATTATAAATTGATATCAAAAGGAATATTGAGCCTAGAATGTTACGACACTTCATATTTTTGGTTTAGTGTCATTGGTAGACTATATTTAGTAGCACTAAAATTTAGTTAATATGTATGGGATGGTACCTAGAAATCTCACCTCCATGTATGAATTCAAGTTACTATGGGTGGTTAGTTATTTTTGAAAATATTGTCACTTGTTCTTTATGGTTGATTGAATAAACTAGATTTGGTGTCTATTTAAAAAAACTATTCCTTTCTTATGTTTTATATTTCATTAATAGAATTCATAAATTCATAAAATTATTATTATTTTAAATCATTAATATGGATTATGGAAGTTGTTCTATGATTTAAGAATTTTCTCATGACTAAAGGGGTTTTTATCTTGTATTTGTTAGACGATTCGTACTAGAAGAGGTCTTATGAATCTAAGTGATGGATTTGTGAGACGGGTTTAATAGGAGAATCCCTTAGTGGTATCTTCTTTAGTGGAAGTTATAATATGCACTATTCATACTTTGGTTATGAAGGTATTAAAAACCCAAGAGGAGTAGTGGATCATGACTCATAATTTACTAACAAGAATCCACCTATCTTTCATGGTGATAATGGATTCTAGAAATATGAGGAGAGGATTGAGTAGATTGGTAAGAGATTTAAAATTCTAAATATTCCCAAAGAATCTAAGGGGTGGGGGTCAACATATATTCTTGATGGATTGGGAAGGAAATGGTGATACTCAGTTGTGCATGCTATATTTCATGAGGATATTACGTGGGAATCCTTCAAGAAAATATATAAACTATAGTTTTATCCTAAAATGTTACATGTGGAAAAGAACTGATACTTTCTAACATTATAAAAATGGGAATGTATTGTTATAGTGTATTACACTAACTTTTATAGGTTGGTGCATTTCAAAGTGGATATTATTACCAATGTTTACATGAAATCTCTAAGGTTTGAGATTGTGCCAAGTGTCTCCTAAGAAACCTGAGTGTGACATGGATTTATATTTATAGTGACACTTAATTTTGATATACCTACACACTATTGTTTGTTTTATATTCGTGTACTAGATTATGCATTAGAAACCATTAGTGGTGGCCTACTTAATTTACCTCACACCATATTCAGTACATGGATTGGTACCCAGATAGTCTTCTTTGTCATAGGAAATACGGCTTTGATATGGTTGGTTGTGTATGAAACCATTGAGAAACATCATTACTCTTGGAGGACATCTAAGGTCAAGCCTAAACAATCACATAATGTCTCAGGTTTAAAATGCATTATGATCAGTTTTGATCACACATCAATGGGGTGTTGTTTGAGGCAACATAAATGTGTGATCGATAGTGTTATAAATACCGACTGGTATCCCATTTCTAGATATGTAAAATAAAATAAAACATTTAATTGAGATGACTAAGCATGTGAGTACATGAGATGTTCAGGAAAGTTGTAGTATTTTTTGTGAGGGTGTGGAAGTAATCTGAGTGGACCAATGTATCTCATTAATGTAGTGGGGATAGAAATTGTTTGAGGCAACATAAATGTGTGACTGACAGTGTTATGATAATGGTGTATCCCAATATTCTTACTGCTCCTCAATGAGGTGTTCACGCTGTCTCCTAAGGACCAGACTTGTTTGGTTTGTCTGGGCATGCTAAGTAAGTGGTAAATGTGATCAATGAATCATCTTTATTATATTATGCATACTTTATGATCAATTGGTCATCTTTATTATATTATGATTCTGCAATCTTACACTATTGTATATTTTGTGTAGGCACATTGTGATATACATGGATAAAAGCTGGATCACATTACCGAGGAACACACCTCAGTATGTTAAGGGTTTGAATGAGTTTTTAGATTTTGTGATTTCTAATCGATCCGTTGAAGAGAGAATAAGATGTCCATGTCCTAAATGTAAATTTAGAACATGGTTAAAGAGAGATGAAGTTTATGAACATTTAATACTGAAGCAATTCCCTGGTCAATATTTGTGTTGGAATTGGCATGGAGAATCGGACAATACAGAAAGATTGAGCACTGATGTTAATCCACAGAATGAGGTCCCAAGTTCGTCGACAATGGAAAATGAAATGAAAAACCTCATAAATGATGCATTCAGCACTTCAAGACACCACTATCAGCATCAAAACATATCAGAACAACTAGAAGAGGGTGCTACAAAATGCAACGTGACATGTGATGTTTTTGAGACTGTAACACAAGTAGATCAAGATTGGAACATATCATTGGATCCTCCTCTTGATTCTGTAGAGCCAAATGTAACGGAAAACTTCACTGATAAAAATGCATTTCATGATTTAGTTGACGATGGAAATCAAGAGTTGTATAGTGGGTGTTTGAAATATTCAAAGCTTTCATTTTTGCTGAAGTTGTACCATATCAAATGTCTATGTGGAATTACAAATAAGGCAATGTCCATGATATTGGAATTGATTCGTGATGCATTTCCTGAAGAAAAAATCCCAAAATCTTTTTATGATATGAAAAAAGTTGTTAACAAGATTGGTCTGAATTATATAAAAATACATGTGTGTCCCAATGATTGTATGCTTTATTGGGGAGAGGATTCAAGTAGACATAATTGCAAGAAATGTTCTTCTTCTAGATGGCAGTCAAAGGGTGATGTTGGAAGTCTGACTGAACATAATTTCATCCGTGGATGTGTATGCAACAATCATCTTTTATCATTTCAATGATTATTCCTGGAAAACAAATGCCTGGAAATGATATTGATGTATACTTGCAACCTTTGATTGAAGAATTGCAGGAGTTATGGAGTAACGGTGTTGAGACATTTTATGTTTGTTCTAAAACAATGTTCAAAATGCATGTTGCTTTACTGTGGACCATTAGTGACTTCCCTGGGCTTGGGAATTTATCTGGTTGGAACACTTATACGGGATTGGATTGTCCCGTTTGTAACTTTGATTTTGAGCCCAAACGGCTACCTCACAGTAGAAAATAGTTCTTCTTATGCCATCGAAGATTTCTCGATGCATCTCATAGATTTCGGCTGAAAAAATCAAAATTTAATGGTTTCATTGATCATAGACCACCTTCAAAGTTGTTAACCGGTTCTGAAATATTGACACAGCTTGAAAATGTTAAAACAGAATTTGGGAAGGTTCATCATTTGAATGATAGCGTAAAACGGGTCCGAAGTGCATTGTCAAGTGAAATCAGAATGCAACAATGGAAGAAAAAAAGTATATTCTTTAAACTTTCGTATTGGGAATTTAATTTGTTGAGCCACAATCTTGATGTGATGCATATTGAGAAGAATGTTTGTGATAATTTGATTTTCACATTATTTAATGAGCATGGAAAGTCGAAGGATCATCTTAATGCTCGCAAATACTTACGAGTAATGAACATAAAACGCGATCTCTGGCCAGATGATAATGAAAAGTATGCTCCGGCCATTTTCGCAATGAAAAATAGGGATAAAGATACGTTCCTTCAAATTTTAAAGAATGTGAAGGTATCTGATCGGTATTCGAGTAACATCTCAAGGTGTGTTGACTTGAATAATCGTAATTTACATGGATTGAAAAGTCACGATTCACATATTTTGTTACAGCAGTTACTACCATTGGCATTGCGTACATTATTACCTAAAAAAGTTACTGCTATTGTACTCCAATTCGACACATTTTTCAGGAAATTATGTGAGAAAGTTGTACATCCATTTCAGCTTGACAACCTCCAAGAGAGGTTTGTATTGACTCTTTGTGCAATGGAGATGATCTTTCCTCCATCGTCTTTTACTATCATGATGCATTTAACTGTGCATTTGGTTGAAGAAGTTAAATTAGGAGGCCCCGTTCATTATCGATGGATGTATCCAATTGAGAGGTATTTTATTTATATGTTTTCCATTTAAGTAAACAATTTTTGACATTTAAATAAATGCATAATATTATTATTTTATTTCACAGATATCTTGGGCATTTGAAATCATGCGTGAGAAATAAAGCTCAACCAGAAGGCTCTATTGCTGAAGGCTATTTGGCCGAGGAATGTCTTACCTTTTATTACAGGTATTTAGATGATATTGAGACAAGATTTAATCGAGTTGGATGTGTTGAAGACACATCAACTCAATCTCAAATGCATCAGAAATCAAAAATATTTCCTGCTATTGGCCGATCAGTTGGGAGGACCTCAAATGTGACACTGATAGAATTGGAATTATTACAGGCACATAGATATGTGCTTCTGTATAGTGAAATTGCAGATCCATTTATTAAAGAGTTGAGGATACAAACAAAGAGACGAATGAGAGGACGAACATGAAATGAGAAAGATGTAACGAAAGCTGTGAATAAAGAGCTTGTAGAATGGTTTTCACGACGTGTAAGTTCATAAATATTTCAATAAATAAGAATATTAGTTTGACACATAAAATTTGTAAATATATTAAATTATATTTCTTTTTTCAGATCATGAATACTGATACTCGAGCAGACTTGTCATAAGATTTTAAGTTTCTTGCTATAGGTCCTATAAAGAAAGTTAGAAAGTTTGATGCTTATAATGTGAATGGCTTTAGATTTCGTACAGTTGATCGAGAAGTGGGTTTGAAAACACAAAATAGTGGTATATTTACATTTGTTGAAGTGGGATACTATGGAAAGCTACATGATATTATTGAATTAAACTACCATGGACATTTTTCTGTTGTTTTATTCAAATGAAAATGGGTCGATATTATCAGAGGTGTTAAAAGAGATTCATTGCAATTTACTTCTGTGAACTTCTCTCGCTTGATGGATGTTGGTGATCGTGAAATGCATGATCCATATATCTTAGCATCACAAGAAAAAATGGTATATTATGTGAATGATGTTGTGGATGAAGGTTGGAGTGTAGTTACTCACGCAATACAAAGAGATTTGTATGATATGGGTGATGAAGTGGAAGATTTGACCTCTGAAGTTGAATGTCATCAACAACAGGAAGCAGAATTATTTTTCCATCATGATATTGAAAATATTAGTCTTGCAAGGATGAATGAAGTGGATGAAGCAATGGATCAGGAAACCGACATTATTGAAGGGGGAAATGATTGTATGTACAATTATTCATTCATGCAGCAACCACTTGTTTCATTTCTGCAGTCATTCATTATCGTTGTTATAAATATTTGGTTTGTTAGTACTGGGCATCTATTATCATTTTTAATTTTTTTTTCTGCATAATTTTTTTGAAATATATATTCTGAACTTAATTTTATTTGATTAAATGATAGGAATGCCAAGGAGGAAGCGGTATACTATTTCTTCTAGTTCTGCGACGGATGCCGATCCATCTGGGTCACTCCCCACGACATCTGAGGCACCAGATACATACACCCCCGCACCATCTCCCCCTGCACCATCTCTCACACCATCAGAGAGCCTCCCATTAGAGGCTAAGTCGTCGACTCCCCCTACAGGTGCCTCATCAGTTGGGCAGCGACAGACCCCTTCCAGTTCATCCCGGACACACTGGAGGGTCACAGTCATAGGTATAAATTTTAATTAAATAAATTTATTGCATTTTGTTTATACTAATTCTTTGCTCATTGAAGATGACAAAAATAAAACCGTGGAGAAACACTTAAAAAGCTCAGATTTTTGGAACTTGAATGGCGAAAAGATAGTTGTGCCATTTGATTCTTATGGGGTCCCTATAGATGATGTTGCGGGGTTACTTGGCCAGATTATAGGTCAGTTGGCAGCGGAGCCCATTTCCCTTCCCATTTCATATGATGATTGGAGACATATGCCTCCAAACTGGAAAAATGAAGTTTTCGATTCTCAAATAAAGGTAATTTTATTACATTATGGTTTAATTGAATGTCATGTTACTAATATGTTCAAAATGAATTTCTGTATACAGATGTTCTTCCACTTCACAGTTGCTGATGTGATAGCACGGAAGTGGAATTTGAAAAATCTCAGTAAAAAATGGGAAGATTTCAAATGAAGATTATGGTGTGATTTCAACGATACTTTGTTGACCTTGGAACAAATGTATGACAAGCTACCTAGTGGGGTACCGAAAGAGCAGTGGAAAGTTTTTGTTGACAGACATCGTGATGAGAAGCGGATGGTATTGAAATATATATTATTATATTATCCTCATTTTACATTAATACATGTATATGAAGAGGAGATAACATTGGATACATTACTGTTAAATTTCATTTTATTTATTTCAGGATATTTCATGACAGAATGCATCAAATAGGGCGAAGCAAGTCATCCCTCACACGGCGGGCTCAAAAAGATTTTCTAGAAGCCGAATGTCATTGGTAATATTTTAAATAGTTTAAATATTTATAATACAATATTATCTATTTAATATATTGAATTTTTTATTTATATTTTCTTAATGCAGTCACAGAATTTAGGGCACGAAGCCTCCCGGACTGAACTGTGGTTGGATGTTCACAGAAAATCAGATGGCTCTTTTGTTAATGAGCCTACCAAAGAAGTTGGGGTATGAAGTCAAATTTTTAACTTATTATCAGTTTTTACTGTGTTAATATGTATTGATATTTGATTTATAGGTAAAAATTAAAGAACTATGGGATGACAGTCCTGGGAAGTCCTACTCAGTCTCCCAGGATGACCCGGTTGCTCAAGTCCTTGGGAAGGAGCGTCCTGGTAGAGTGCACGGGATGGGTTTGGGCCCCATACCATCTGAGGTCTTTAGCAGGCTGATTAGTCACTGAAAGTGGATAATATCAATTGTTAATATCTTTATATTCATTTTTCCAAAGTCCATAAACATTGTTTTTAGTGCATTACATAAATAGAATTTCATTTCTCATCAAAAATGCAATTCATGTTTAAAATGCAAATTTGGGCCCAATCATTCATTTGTTTGTTGAAAATATTATATTCATTTTCTGAATTTGAAATTTTGGGATATGATTGATCACTTTGTTTGGAACATTTTATCTTTTAGGTCCTCTGGATGAATTCCAAAGGAAGATGGAGACTTTTGCGCCTGAAGGCAGAAACTTGATGGAAAAAGCATAATGGGCCTAAGGCCCATCAAACAAATGTGGGGCCCAGAAAACAAGCCCAATGAAGCTAAAATTTATACAGTAGAAAGATAAAAATATGAGGATCATTTTATTCAACTTTGACCGGAGCTAATTATGATGTTTTCATGATGATAAAGGGATCATAAGTTGAGATTTAAATGGTGGACTCGACATTAATGCACAGAAATTTGTCCCACCATTTAGACCATAACTTCCAAAACGATTATCCAAATTTCCTGAAATTTTTCGAGCTTATAGAAGACACATGGATGAAAATATATCTATTCTACAACCCCTCCGGATTTGGACTTCTTCAATTTCTAATTCACATGTCAATATGGTGGACGAATCTGGACAGTTTTCCGGGTCAAATTCAAAACATCAATTTCCTTTTGATTATTCACCCTCCATTTGACTCTATTAATTGTTGGGGGTGAATTAATTGTTGGGGGATGTACCTAAGGCTCCTAATATTCCTATATAAGGATCTATTGGTGAAGGGAATAGGGGTGTATATTTTTCATATCATCTTTTGTTGCTTGTTTCATTGTAAGGTTATGCTTCCAAATTTCCTTTGTAATGTTTTCCATTTCCATGTAAGTTTCTTTTTTGTATATTTATGTTCTTAATCAACTTCATTCAATTCTATATTTTACATTTCTTTTATTAAAACTTTATTATCACAAAGCATAGTGATATCTCTGTGTTGTTGTGAATTAGTTCACACATAGGTGTGAATTTCATTCACACACACGGAGGAGTGCTCGTTATTTCCGCGGTTCTAATTTTTTCAATCCAATTCTTGTTGGCCATATTCCTCCCACCATTGAGAGTATACCATAAATGGAGGGATAAAACCTTAATGGGATGATCTTAGTAGGATGCAAAGGCTGGATTGAATGTTATTTTATGAATGAATTGTTGTTAATTGGATAATTAATTTAAGACATTCATTCTTCAATTATTTCTACTATTCATCTTTACTGTGTTTGAGCAAACTAAATTAAATTACTAACCATATACTTTGGGTAGATCAGGAATTTGGTTATCTAAGTGTATACGGGATTAGTAATTGTGTTTAGTAAGCACCGAACCAGAAAATAATTAATGTAATGTTATTTTTGAAGAATGGATTCATTAAAAATTAATAAAACCAAAATTGTCTAATGAAGTAAAATTCATTCAATCCACCCCGAGCATAATCCTAAGATCAACCCATTTCCATTTAATTGATTTCACTTAGGTTTATTAGTGTTCTTTAAAAACAATCCAAAATCAAACCCAAAGTCGGCTACTTCATAGCCCATCCTTCACACAATCATAGCGTCTCAAGGTTACTTCTTCGGTCCCTATGGATTCGACCCCTACATGTACTACATCGATTGATTTTAACAGTAGGGTAAATTTGGGCACAACCAAATTTTGGCACCGTTTCCGGGGACTAAGTAAGTTCCTTAGACCAAAAAACTTCTTTTCTTACCCCCATTCTTCTATTCTCATCCCAATTCTCTTATCTTTTCCCTTTCTCGCTTTTTTTTCTTTTGGCGCATGTCCGCCTACACCCGCGATAACTCAAACAGATTAGTTAGGGTGGATAATCCTAGGGCTGGGGAGTCAAGAACTAAAAGAGGTCTATTTCCTTTAGATCCAAATCTTCCTAATACTCTAAATTCATACGTTTAGTTCGATACAATGGAGAATCTCCCACAAAACCAAATCATAAACCGGGGAGGGAACCAAAATAACGGGCAAGACCCTAACTTGGGAATTGTTGTAGACCCAACCATGAATGAATACCTCACACCAACCTGGACCAATGAAATCTCATGCATTAGGCATGATAACATAGGATATGCCCAATATGTTTTCAAACCCCATGTCCTGAACCACCTTCCAACCTTTCATGGGATGGAGTCTGAGATTCCTTACCTTCATGTTAAAGAATTTAATGACAATGTCGAAACCATGTGCCCACCAAATCAAATTGAATCTGCTAAAATGAGACTTTTCCCTTTTTCCCTTAAGGATCGAGCAAAGAATTGGTTAAGCAATTTGAGACCAGCATCCATTCACTCTTGGGACCAACTTCAACGAGAATTTTATAAAAAATACTTCCCCCATCACAAAACAATTGCACTAAAAGAAAGCATACAAAACTTTTTTGAAAGAGAGGGAGAAACATTTTATGAAACATGGGAAAGGTTCAAGGACACATTAAACATGGTACCGCACCATGGTTTCTTAATCCCAAAACAAGTGAGAATTTTCTATGAAGGGTTGGGTCCTGGAAACAAACAATTCATTGATATGATGTGTAATGGAACCTTCAAAAACAAAGCCCCAAATGATGCTTATGAGTATCTAGAAAATCTTGTTGAACAAAACCAAACATGGGGAACATCACCATACTATGAGAAGCCACCGAAATCTGGTGGAATGTACAATCTTGGAGAAGAAGAAAACCTTAGAGCAAAACTTGATGCACTCACAAGGAAAGTTGAGGAGATTGATCTTAGGAAGGTCCACAAAACCCAACCTGTTGAGCTTGTTTGTAAAATTTGTGACAAGAATGACCACAAGACTGATAATTGCCCAACCATTCCTTCCATCAAGGACGTTATTTTAGGAGGACCACCAGAATAAGTTAATGCAATGAACTTTCAAAAGCCACAATTCACGAACACCTTCAATCCAAGGTATAATGACCATCCGGGATTTCGTTGGAAGGACAATCAACAACCAACACAACAACAATGTATCAACCCATACCCTCAACAAAACTTTCAACCTCATAATCAGTTCCAACCAAAACCGGTCCAATTCCAACATCCTCATGTCCAATATCAACAACCTATCCAACAACCCATTCAACAACCTATCCAACAACCAAAGTATCCTCCTGGGATAAACCCACAAGCTCAAGCACCAACCCAAAATCTTCCACAAAGCCTACTAGAACAACTGTGCAAACAAATGGAAAAAATGAACTCAGAATTCTCATCCATTAAATAAGAACTTCAAACCATAAAAATTGGAAAGTCACCCATGCCCACACAGGCCATTCCACAACAAACATCAAGGGGAGAGACAAGTTTCACTCAAACAACTCACAAATAACTAAAGGCTGTGACAGTTTCAAGAAGTGGGAAATCAATTGAAAAACCTGAACAGATAAGTCAGAAACCATGTGAAACTTCAAAAACTAATGAAAATTCAAATGAACTACAAGATCAAACTGAAGAAACTGATAATAATGTGAATGAAACAACACTTCAACAAACAACTCCACAATCTGCACCATTTCCTCAACGCATGAGGGGGAAAACCAAGCCTGAATTGAGTGAAACATTGAGGGAAATATTCTCACAAGTCAAGTTGAACATTCCCCTTCTCGATTCCATCCAAACCATACCTTCCTACTCAAAATAACTTAAGTAATTGTGCACTTTTAAAAGAAAATTTTCACATAAAAACCAAGTCCTTTTGGCTGCTAATGTGAGTACCACCATTCAAGGGACCATTCCTCCTAAGATGAAATACCCAGGATTCCCTTACATAAATGTTGAACTAGGAGAGAAAAAAGTTGTAAAAGCCTTGTGTGATCTAGGTGCTAGTGTGAACCTCATTCCTTATGCCATGTACTGTCAGTTAGGGCTCGAAGAACTCCAACCCACATCTGTCACTCTTCAACTTGTTGATCGTAGTGTTCAAGTTCCAAAGGGGATCTTAAAAGATGTTTTGGTGAAAGTTGAAAATTTCATTTACCTAGCTGACTTCATTGTTCTGGACAATCACCCAAGCTTAGGTCCTAGGGAGCAAACCCCAATCATACTTGGTCGTCCCTTCCTTTCAACAATCAACTATGTAATCCGAGTCCAAAATGGGAACATGACCATCACCTTTGGGAACATGAGTCTAGACTTGAACATCTACAATGCCAACTCTCAAATTGGGGATGATGAAGAGATCCATGAGGTTAATTGGATTGGTAGTGTTGATAATGAACTCAATGAACATCAAGGAGTTACCGAAGGATGGTTAAGTCAAGAATAGATTGATTTTCTTTATTCACATGAGGGAAATTTGCCTCCTTGGATTGAATCTCTTTCAGACATCTCTATTGATGAATTTCTAGAATCACCAATCAATGATACCATGGTTGAAATCAATAACATTGAGTCCATATCCATTCATGACACTACTCTGGAAAATTTAGTGGATGAAAATTCTGTTCACAAGGAACCAATTTTGTCAAGAAATCTGAACAAAGAAACTAAGTTCAATACAAAGTCTCATCCATTCTTGGAAATTCATGACCAATCTGATCATGAATTTAAAGTCTTAACTTCATCACTAAATTATGCTTTCTTAGGGGAAAATAAATCCTTTCCTGTTGTCATTTCTTCCTCCCTTGAAGCCGATCATGAGAGGATGCTTCTAGATGTTCTTAGGAGACATAAGAAAGCCATTGGATGGACCCTATCTGATATCCCTGAGATTAGCCCACTTATCGGGACTCATAGAATTATTCTTGAATCTGAGTCAAAGCCATGTCGTCAACCCCAGAGGCGACTCAATCCTAATCTCATGGAAGTAGTGAGAAAAGAACTTTTGAAATTGTTAAAAGCTGGTATCATCTATCCTATAGCTGAGAGTGAGTGGGTTAGCCCAATCCATGTGGTTCCAAAGAAGGCTGGAATGGAGAGATGCTTCCAACAAGGGTCAGTAGTGGATGGAGAGTTTGTATTGACTATAGGAAGCTCAACTCTTGTACCAAGAAAGACCATTTCCCCTTACCTTTTATTGATTAAGTCCTCGAGCGAGTGGCAGGTCATCAATTCTATTGCTTCCTAGATGGATTATCAGGGTATAATCAAATCGAAGTCTCCTTAGAGGATCAAGGAAAAACAACCTTCACTTGTCCATTTGGCACTTTTGCCTTCAAGCGCATGCCCTTTGGGTTAAGTAATGCCCCTGGTACCTTCCAGCGGTGCATGATGGGAATATTCTCGGATATGGTGGGGGATTTTTTAGAGGTCTTCATGGGTGACTTCTCCATCTTTGGGGATAATTTTGAGGGATGCCTTATAAATGTTGAAAAGGTTTTGTCAAGGTGAGAGGATAAGAATCTCATACTAAATTGGGAAAAATGCCATTTCATGGTAAGGGAAGGACTTGTTCTAGGTCATCTCGTATCTGGTAGAGGGATTGAAGTTGATAAAGCTAAGGTTGACATCATTCGTCACCTTCCCTCTCCTAAAACTGTTAAGAAAGTGAGGTCCTTCTTAGGACATGCTGGTTTTTATAGAAGGTTCATTAGAAATTTCAGCTCTATTTCTCAACCACTTTGTGCTCTATTGGTAAAAGATGCTCCATTTTTATGGACAGAAAGCTATGAGGAATCATTATCTACACTCAAGTAAACTCTTATATCTCCACCTATCATGCAATCTCCAAATTGGAAACTTCCTTTCGAGCTCATGTGTGATGCAAGTGATTTCGCTGTAGGAGCAGTCTTAGGACAACGGTGTGAGAAAACTCCACATGTCATTTATTATGCAATAAAATCTTTAAATGATGCACAAATAAACTACACCACCACTGAGAAAGAGTTGCTTTCTATTGTCTTTTCCTTAGATAAATTCAGGTCTTATCTCTTAGGATCACCCATCATTGTCTTCATTGATCATTCAGCCCTAAAATACCTTTTCCAAAAACAAGATGCCAAGGCTAGATTGATTAGGTGGGTCCTTCTTCTTCAAGAGTTCGATTTAACAATTAAGGATAAAAATGTTGTTGAAAATATTGTAGCTGATCACCTCTCTAGGATGGAATTCAAAGACAACTCACACCACCTCTTTGTGTCTGATTCATTTCCCGATGAGCACCTCTATTCAGTGAGTGATTTCCCTTGGTATACTGACATAGCAAACCATTTGGTGATGGGTGACATTCCAAAATTCATGGGGACCCAAGATAAGAGTAAATTCCTCTCTGATGTAAAACATTATGTGTTTGATGATCCTTACCTCTTTAAGTTCTGTCCTGATCAAATCATCAGGAGATGTATTCCCGAGTCTGAGCAAGAGTCCATTCTAAAAATTTTTCATGGGGAGGCATGTGGAGGCCACTTTTCTACAAAGAAAACCACTACAAAGGTCCTCCAAAGTAGTTTCTACTAGCCGAACCTCACTAAGTATTCCTTCCAATTTTTCAAAAGTTGTCCTCAGTGTCAGAAATTAGGATCCATTACCAAAAGGAATCAAATTCCCCTCACTCTCATTCTGGTTGTTGAAATCTTTGATTGTTGGGGAATTGATTTCATGGGACCCTTTCCAAACTCTAAGGGATACCTCTACATCCTCTTATCTATTGATTATGTCTCAAAATGGGTTGAAGCCATTCCCACCAAGTCCAATGACCACCATGTTGTGATCCGATTTCTGAAAGAGCATATATTTTCTCGATTTGGATTTCCTAGGGCTATAATCAGTGATCGTGGAACCCATTTCTGCAACCGACCATTCTCTTCACTCATGTCTAAGTATGGTATTACTCATAAAGTTTCCACTGCATACCATCCTCAAACCAACGGTCAAGCTGAGTTGGTAAATAGATAAATTAAGCAAATTCTTGAAAAAATTGTCAATCCTTCTAGGAAAGATTGGTCCGAGAAACTCTTAGATTCCCTTTGGGCATATCGAACTACTTTCAAAACTATCCTAGGCATGTCACCGTATAGATTGGTTTATGGAAAATCATGTCATTTACCTGTTGAAATTGAACATAAGGCCTTTTGGGCAATAAAAAAATGAACTATGACATTTATTTGGCTGAAACAAAAAGGAAATTATATCTTAATGAACTCGAGGAACTTAGGATGGAGGCTTATGAAAATTCAAGGATCAATAAATCTAAAGTTTAAGCCTACCAATCTAGGAATCTCAAAGTCAAACACTTTGAACTGGGAAAATTTGTGCTCTTGTATAGTTCAAAACTTCATCTACACCCAGGAAAGCTAAGGTCCAGATGGTCTGGTCCATACCTAGTGCATCATGTGTACCCTCATGGGGCAATAGAGATTCAGGATCCCACAAGTGGTCATGTCTTCAAAGTCAATGTCCATAGGTTAAAACCATTCATTGAATCATTCAATAAAAAAGAAACCAAGGAGGAGTTAACTGAGCCAACATATGAACCAGAGAAAAAAAGATAGATTTAGGGTACAAGTCGGGATAACGATGTTAAACAAAAGCGCTACACGGGAGGCAACCCATGGTTTTCATGTTTCCAATCACTGTGAATCATCTTTTGTTTCCTTCTGCTTAATTTTGTTATTTTTTTATATATAGACTGTTGACATGCTCTTCTTTTATGAGTAAGGATGGGTTTGAAAAGGGAGCACCGTATTCATCTGTGTCACGCGGTGTGATCCCTGAGTAATACCTTACCTAGAAATTTAAAGAAGACAATGTATCATCAGTTTATTTTATTTATATTTTTGTAGGTTAAAAAAATTTAGACTCTTGACCTATTTTTCTTTTATGAGTATGGATGGGTATGAAAGGGGAGCACTGTATTCGTCTGTGTCACGCGGTGTGATCCCTGAGTTATACCTTACCCAAAAATTTAAAAGAAGACAATGTATCACTAGTTTGATTTAAAAAAACATGAAAATGATGGTACTTGGAATTAAATAAATCATTGTGTTGTTTGTTTTGTCGGCTTTGTCCTTCTTTTTATGGTTCAGGAACTATTTTGGGTGATACATGTTCAATCAAGGAGGTGCCTACATCCCCAAAGAGATCAAAGGAGTAATTTGGAGCATCATGAAGCTCAACTTTAAAAACCAGGTGAATTTGTTCCATGTTTATCATTCTCAATTTCATCTTTGAACTCCTATCCTACCCACTTCTAACTTTTCTTTTCTTTAAACACTGGGGACAGTGTCATTCTAAGTTGGGGGAAGATAAAAAATGATTTTTTTTTAAAAAAACATGCATGAAAAGAAAAATTCCTTTAACCATAAACATGATAAACACACATTGCAAACTCTAAAATTGGATATCAAATAAATTTTGCATGCCTTGATTCTGATTTTAATGCAAGTTTAAGTTCATGAGCATAGTTTTTGGAAAGTGTGGTTGTTAGATGTGATTTTTAAATGTTTACAATTTCATCCTCTTAATAAAAATGCCACAATGCACGTCTACTGGATCGTGGGTGTAATTTGAGTTCTTGGGTCCCTTTCATTATAGCATAGGGTTCTAGGGTCACTTTTAGTTTAATTTGAGTATCCAAAACAAAAAAACAAAAAAAAACAAAAAAATGACAACATAGAGCAATGTTTTATCCAAATGCGTGGCGTCCGGCACTTGGGGATCGTGACTCCATAGTTGTCTTTCCCAGAGTTAGGCTTTATATCTCTATTTTAGAGCATGAAATTGACAATATGTGTGGCGTCCGGCACTTGGGGATAATGACTCCATATTTTTCTTGCCCAGAGTTAGTCTTTTCATATCTATTGTGGTTAAAAAAATAAAAGAAAAAAATAATAATAATAATAAAAAGGATACTCATCTTAAGGTTTAATTTGATTCCCACCTAGAGCTTCCATTTTTTCCCCTTGAACAATAAAATGGGCCCCATATCTTTTATGATGCACAACACTTTATCATGCTTAATTGGAATTGGATGAAATGTGGCGATGAATTTGAACAAAGGAATGGGATTGGGCTTGGGATATGCTTATGGACCTAGCTTGTTTTTAATTATTTTTATGGGTTTTTATAATTTTTTTTGGTATTAGATATTTGGGTGAGCAATGTGTATTAAAATGTTTTTGGAAAAGGGGATTTGAATTTCATATTTGTAATTTATTTTGCTCGGGACTAGAAAAACTCAAGTTGGGGGGTGTGATTAGTCACTAAAAGTGGCTAATATTAATTTTTAATATCTTTATATTCATTTTTCCAAAGTCCATAAACATTGTTTTTAGTGCATTACATAAATAGAACTTCATTTCTCATCAAAAATGCAATTCATGTTTGAAATGCAAATTTGGGCCCAATAATTCATTTGTTTGTTGACAATATTATATTCATTTTCTGAATTTGAAATTTTGGGATATGATTGATCACTTTTTTCGGAACATTTTATATTTTAGGTCCGCTGGATGAATCCCAAAGGAAGATGGAGACTTTAGCGCCTGAAGACAGAAACTTACTGGAAAAAGCATAATGGGCCTAAGGCCCATCAAACAAATGTGGGGCCCATAAACCAAGCCCAATGAATCTCAAATTTATACAGTAGAAAGATAAAAATATTAGGATCATTTTATTCAACTGTGGCCGGAGCTAATTCTGATGTTTTCATGATGATAAAGGGATCTGAAGTTGAGATTTAAATGGTGGACTCGACATTAATGCACAGCAATCCGTCCCACCATTTCGACCATAACGTCCAAACGGATGCTCCAAATTTCCTGAAATTTTTAGATATTCTAGAAGACACATGTAAGAAAATATTTCTCTTCTATAAACCCTCCGGATTCGGCCTTATTCAATTTCTAATTCACACGTCAATATGGTGGACGAATCTGGACAGTTTTCCGGGTCAAAATCAAAACATCAATTTCCTTTTGATTATTCACCCTCCATTTGACTCTATTAATTGTTGGGGGGTGAATTAATTGTTTTGGGATGTACCTAAGGCTCTTAATATGCCTATATAAGGAGCTATTAGTGAAGGGAATAGGGGTGGATATTTTTCATATCATCTTTTGTTGCTTGTTTCATTGTAAGGTTATGCTTCCAAATTTCCTTTGTAATGTTTTCCATTTCCATGTAAGTTTCTTTTTTGTATCTTTATGTTCTTAATCAACTTCATTCACACACACGGAGGAGTGCTCGTTATTTCCTCGGTTCTAATGTTTTCAATCCAATTCTTATTATACATCTTCCGCCCACCATTGAGAGTATACCATCAATGGAGGGCTAAACCCTTAATGGGATGATCTTAAGAGGATGCAAAGGCTGGATTGAATGTTATTTTATGAACGAATTGTTGTTAATTGGATAATTAATTTAAGACATCCATTCTTCAATTATTTCTACTATTCATCTTTACTGTGTTTGAGAAAACTAAATTAAATTACTAAATGACCATATACCTCAGGGAGATCATGAATTTGGTTCTCTAAGTGTATACGGGATTAGTAATTGTGTTTAGTAAGCACCAAACCAGAAAATAATGAATGTAATGTTATTTTTGAAGAATGGATTCATCAAAAATTAATAAAACCAAAATTGTCTAATGAAGTAAAATTCATTCGATCCACCCCAAGCATAATCCTAGGATCAACCCATTTCCATTTAATTGATTTCACTTAGGTTTATTAGTGTTCTTTAAAAACAATCCAAAATCAAACCCAAAGTCGGCTACTTTATAGCTCATCCTTCACACAATCATAGCGTCTCAAGGTTACTTCTTCGGTCCCTGTGGATTCGACCCCTACATGTACTACATCGATCGCTTTTACCAGTAGGGTAAATTTGGGCGCAACCACAGGCCATCATGGATTCCAGCCACATCTACTCCTGGTTATGGTCAGCCCATACTTGAAGATGCTCAGATGGAGATTTCTTCTCTACGAGCCACAGTTCAAGACCAAGGGGCTCAGATATCCACTGTGTAGAAAGCGTTGACTGATTTATATCAGCAGATGAGCAGATATGCCCCCAGTGGTAGTGCACCGAGTGGTGGTGAGCAGGTAAATCACAAAAAATCACAATCATTTAGTTTGCAAACTTTTATTGGTTTTAAGTTTAATTATAAATATGCACCAATATTTAATTTTCAATATAATGTTATTATAGGTGGAAGCAGGAGATGGAGGTGGAGAGGGTGACGATGCATCATCGGACCATGAGTAGTATTGTTGATGTGATCAAAAGATGTTTATGGGTTATGTGATTTTCGTGACCTAGAATGGATCATGTGGTCCACGTAATGTTTTCCATGTTATGCACTTATTTTGTTTGATTAGTACAACTGATTCTCTCTTAATGGTTACATATCTTCTAATATATTCTCTATTCTCTTTAAATATGTCCTCTATTTCTCAAATGTCTTCTTATGTGGTAGACTGGAGAGACCTTATTTCCTGGAACCATAATGTCAATCATTGATATAAAGTATTTTATAACAATAATGTTTTGAAGGTTCTTATTCTGACTGAACATCAACCCATTTAATCCCTGTTCCTCATCCATATAGGACAAACGACTAGTAGTGATCCCTCCCCTCTCTTCTTTGGCACATTTTGATCCATACACTTTAATCCTTTATGGAATCAAATATTTTCAATTAATATAAGTGGATAATTGTGTTTGGGAACCCTGGTCCCCATAGAAGGTATACCCATTAGAAACCATATTTTCATAAAAACATTCCATATTAATTTCTTACTCTACTAAGGGTTTTGTATATTTTGATTCCTACCATACCACAAGGTCCCCCCTTGTTCCATATTAATTTCTTACTCTACTAAGGGTTTTGTATGGGGATAACCACGATTAGTAAAAATGATATGTGATAATTCCCATGAATATTCATTGAAGTCGTTATCTGTGATGTTGTGGATAATTCATCTTATTGTGTTTCACTATATGGTTTAGGAAGTTGTATGGTGATGTTATTGACCAGATTGGTTGTGTAGTACAAGGGGATGTGATTCTTTGGTCGATTTTCATGTATGTGATTTTGGTAGTAGTGAAATGTGCTATGAAGAGGTTGTGGTACATGGTTATGGGGTCATGAATGTGGTGTAGTGGTTGTAGAATAATATTTATGTAGCAGATTCGTTGATTTGGTATGTGGTGATAGAGTTTCATGATGGTTTTAAGGAGTATTTGATTTTGTGATATGGGTTGGGCAATGTGGTGTGGAAATAATGGTGGATGTGTGGTGTTGTGGTGATAGTTTTGTGAGTTGAATTAGTTGTAGCATGGAGTGGATATGTCAGTTTCTCGGTTATCCATGAGATGAACTATGTTGATAATGTAAATGATCTAGGTTAGTAAATAAAAAATATTTATTGGAAATAGATATGTTATAAATTAATCAAATGAAAATGTAAAGTGTTATGTGAATTGTAATGGACAAAAAATAAAGGTGGTGAAACATGTATGTGTAAAGTGGAATGTTGTGTTGATAGTGTCATGATTGTCTTGGGTGATTCAAATAGTGATTTAATTGGTAGTGATTATTGATTTGTGTTATGGTGTGGTGATCTAATAAGCTCAAGTGTAGTTTATGTGGACACATAGGTTTGGTATCATGGGATATCTATATACCATGAATGTTTCTATTATTTTATACACCAAGCATAATTTATATAAAATTACCACTACTCAAAGGTTTAGAGTTTTAGGTATTTTCACCAATAAATATGATGGTGGTGAAATTTAGGCATGGGTTCACACACATCCTATCACTTCATTCAGAATTAGTGACACATGTTGGTGTTGGAGAATTCATAGAAACGATGTCATGTCCATGGTGCCTTCCAGTGGGAATTGATCTATTAGACCCAATTTCTATGAGTGATAAGTTATGTGTTTCTATGTGATATATTGTGGGGTAATTGATGGTAGGAGGAGGGGACAATGATTATGTCCATCACATTCATGATACCTTAAGAATATTGTTCTAGTTTGGATGCCATTTGACAGAATATGTGTCAGTGGGTGGGAAGAGATGTTAGGTGGTGGTGTATTTGTCTACAAGTATGATTTATTGTGAAGTGATGGACTATGTGTCTACTGGTGGTATGTGATGTGATGTGATGGCCTAGGTGACTGCTGTTGGGATGTGGTGTGATGTGATAACCCATTTGTATACGAGAAGGATTTGATGTGATGTGACGTGGTTTGTTTGGATGGGATGAGAGCATTCTTAATTAGATATAAGTTTGTGAGAGTGGAAAAGTAACGTTTAATCTATAGTGGGGTTAGATTAATTTTTTGTTGAACACAGTTCCATATGATAATATTGGATCAATTATTTGATGAGTAATCCATGGTGTACAAAGGATTATTTAGATGAAATGTATGGGGTTATATGGTTTATTCTATTTGATGGCCAGCACATTAACACACCATTTTCACCTAAAATTGAAGACTTCATTAAGACCTAGATGATTATATCTTTTTTTTCTCGCACTACATATATATTATAGTTTTCAGGATACAAGAATAACTTTGGAGACTAAACTGGACATTACCAATTCAAATAGTATTCATGTTACTTAACTGGATTTCAATTATCATTTGGAACATTGGGATACTTTTATGGAATCAAATATTTTCAATTTTGATCATCTGTAAACTGTAAGTATAAATCCATGTGACCCCCAATCTCTTGTTTCATTTGATTTTATCTTGTGTTTCATTCTAAATCCATAATTTAAGGTATTTTGTATGCTTTAGGTATTCTTATTGAATTGGATCAACTTTTTCATCAACATTAAATGAAAGGGTGTTTATGAATATTGCGTAGGTGGTGCATAAATTTTTTCCTTATTATATATATGTTGTATGTGTTGTTTGGTTTGTTTTCCAGGGCAGTAGTGGAGTATAAACAGAAATGCATTTTTTTTCCGGGTCAGCATTTCGCGGCAGTTTTAACCGCCACTAATGTTTTACCACTTATACATTTAGCGGCGGTTTAAACCGCCGCTAAATGTATTCGGAAGACTGTTTAGCGGCGGTTAGAACCGCCGTGAAATCACATTGGAAATTGCGGCAATTTTAACCGCCGCTAAGAATGTGACTGGCACGCCTGAGTTTCGCAGCGATTATAGCCACCGCTAATTAAATAGCCCTTAAAACCACCGCTAGATTTACCAAAAACCACCGCGAAATGAGGTACTACGATGCTTTTGTTTGACCACCGTGAATTGCATAAAACCGCCATTAATAGATTGTCGATGCCAAGTTTAGCGGCGGTTTTTGTAAACCGTCGCCAAACCATATAGCGGCGGTTTAAACCGCCGGTAAGAGGCGGTTTAAACCGCCGGTAAGAGGCGGTTTTCCTGTAGTGAAATATGATCAAAAATAGAGGAATAAGGAATATTTTAATGAGTCTTGGAATTTATATACTTCTTTACAAGTTTTTGTTGATCTTAGAATTAATGAAGATGACTCTTTGGAAACCCTTGAACCTACAAGTGGTCTCCCTGGATAAGTTTCCAATTTTTCACATAAAACAAATCCTGAGAACATGGAAATTGATCATCATGATGAATTTCCTTTGAAATATAGAGCTTTAAATAACAATCACACTTGTGAGAAGTGTCCTTTGATCAATAAAAATAACCCTTCTGAGTTAGAGTTATAAGAACAACCTGAGAATCTCATATATTCTTTCTTAGGTGAGAATGAACAATTACCTATCATAATTTCAAAAGATATATCAATGGAGTAGTATAACCAATTGTTTGGAGTCCTAAAAACCCACAAGAAATACATAGGATGGACTCTAGTTGATTTAACTAGAATCAGTCCCTCAGTGTGCATGTATAGAATTTTTTTGGAGGAAAAGGTTTAACTAGTGTGACAATTTCAAATGATATTGAACCCAACAATTTTATAGGTTTTCAAGAAAGAATTTACCACTCTATTGGATACTGGAATTATTTTCCCCATCTTTGATATTCAATGCATGAGTCCAGTCCAATTTTTTTCCAAAAGGGTGGCTTTAAAATATCAGGGAATGAATTTGGTGAGCTTGTCCCTATTAGGCTTCCAAATAAATTGAAAATGTTCATTGATTATAGTAAACTCAATTTTTTTATAAGGAAATACCACTTCACATTTCCATTCCTTGATCAAGTCCTTTAAAGACTAGTTGGGAAAACCTTATATTGTTTTCTTTATGGATTCTCTAGTTATTTCTAAATACACATTACACCAGAGGATCAAGAGAAAACCAATTTCTCATACCCCTTTGGAACTTTTTATTATAGGAGTAATCCCCTCAGTTTTTGTAATTCTCCTGGAACATTTTAAAGGTGTATGATGAGAATTTTCTTTAAATTTCTATAAACTTTCATGGTAGTTTTTATATATGACTTCATTTTTATGGCTCATTATTTTAAAGTTATTTAAAAATTTTGGCTCATGTTCTTGGAACTTACATTGATAAGAATATTGTCCTCAATTATGAAAATTTTCATTTCATGGTGAGTAAGAGGATTGTTCTTGGTCATGTTTTTTCTATATATGGAATTCAAGTTGATAAATCCAAAGTTGAGGTCATTTATTCATTTTGGTACCCAAAAATAGTGAGATATGTGAGATCCTTCCTTAGTCATGCTGGTTTGTATAGAAGATTCATAAATTATTTTAGTAAGGTTGCACTTAAATTGTCCATATTTCTCCAAAAAATCACACCATTTGTCTTTGATTAAAATTATAAATAGGCCTTTCATGAGCTGAAACAAAAATTTATAACCCCTACCATTGTTTAACCTCCCAAAATAGGACTTTCCCTTTAAAATCATGACTAATGCATCTAAATTTTCTCTTAGGTAAGTGTTGGGTTAAATGTTGGAAAATAAATCCCATGTGATTGCCTATGACTATATAAATTTAGATCAAGACCAATAAAACTACACAACAACTAAGAAGGAACTTTTTACTGTTGTATTTTCTTTAGAAAAATTTAGATGTTATCTACTGGGCTCCAATGTGATTATTTTCAAAAATCATTCTAAAATCATATTTTTTATGAATAAACATGACAAAAAACCAATACTTTTGAGATGGATATTTATTTTATAGGGGTTTTATGTTTAAATAAAGGATAATAAAGGAAGTTAGAACCTTGTTGTTGATCATTTGAGCAGGATACCTTCTATTTTGAATAGAAGATTTTAGATATTTCCACCAATTAAAGAAACCTTTCCATGTGAGTATTTGTATGATAATCAAACTAAAAGGCCATGGTTTTATGATCTTGTGAATTATTTTTATGTTAATTTAATTCCCCACTGGTTTTCTAAGAAAAAAATTTCTAAACTTTTGAGTGATTCAAAGAATCACATTTGGTATGATCCTTACTTGTGGCATGTTGGTATTGATCAAATGATTAGGAGATTCATTCCAAATTAGGAATTTTAATCTATCCAATATTTTTGTCACACTTTGAGCTATGGAGGAAAATTTCATCCATAGATAATTGTAAGAAAAGTAATCAATTTTGGTTTGTATTGGCCCACCATTTTTAGAGATGATTTTTAATTTTTTAGAACCTATACAAATTTTCAATTATAAGGAAACATTTCCAAAAGGAATGAGATGCCACAGCAACCTCTTTTGTTTTTGGATGTCTTTAATATATGGGGTATGGATTTCATGGGTCATTTTCCCAATTATATTGGATATTTTATATATTTATTTCTTTTTATTATGTCCCCAAGTGGTTAGAGTTTATTCCCATGAGATCTGATGATGCTAACAATTTTTCCAAGTTTTTGAAAGGAATTTTTTTTTCAAGATTTATATTTCCAAAGTTATTGATTATGGATTAAGGTACCCAATTCTTTAATAGGAATTTTGAATATATTTTTAGGAAATATGGATTTCAAAATAGGTTCTCAACACCCTATCATCCTCAAACAAATGGAATGGTTGAGTTTTCCAATAATGAAATCAAACAAATTCTAGAAAAAATTATGAATCCAAACAGAAAGGATTGAAGTTTGAGACTAAATGATACACTATTGTCCTATAGGACTGAATTAAAAACCCCAATTTTCATGTCATGATTTGGATTAGTCTATGAAAAGTCTTGACACCTAATGGTTGAGTTATAGAACAAATATTTTTGAGTTGTTCAAACATGTAGCATGAATCTGTTTTATACTAGAAAAAAGAACATTTTATTTCTAAGAGCTAAAGGAGATAAAAAAAGAATTCATATGAAAGATCCAAGTTGTAAAAGGAAATAACCAAATAATTTCATGATGGTATTTTTCTCAATAAAAACATTAAGTAATGAGACAAAGTGTTAATGTTTGATTCCATATTGAAGTTGATCCTAGGTAAATTTTATTCCAAATGTTCTATCCCTTTCATTATTACTCATATTTTTCTTTTTGGTGCAATCCAGATAAAAGAACATGAAAAAGGGAAACCATTCATAGTCAATGGGCACAGGTTTAAGTTGTTTAGAGATAATTTTCAAGATCCTCTATGGGAGGGGATCCATCTTCATGAAGCTAAATACAATTAAATCCAAGTTGTGTCTTTCCTTATCACTTATTTTTTGTTATGTATTTTATTTAATTAATTTTATTCTCACTTAAATTTGTTTCAAAATGAGTAAATTTCACAAGATAAGTGTGGGGGAAGGAACATGTTGGGTAGATTATGATTTTGTATTTTTTCCTTTAAAATATTTTTTTCAATTTTTTGTGTGTTTATTTTTTTATTCTTTTTCAAATTTTGTGTGTTTTATTTCAAATTTTGTGTTAAGAAAATCGGTGAGATTAAATGATTATTATTTTTATTTTTGAAACTCATGTCAATGAGTGAACTAATTGATCCCTTGAAACTGTACATAAATTAATACTAATGATAGATTTATTTCAAGTTTCAGATTTTGGAAATTTCATGAAAAGACCTCTAATTTTTGAATCTTATGCCACGTCTCATTGTATTTATCTTTGAAATTCTCATTCAAATGAGGATTCTGAACCCATTTTGACTTCTTCTTCACATTAACCTCATTTATTGAGGTAAGTAATACCTTATTTATTTACCATAAATTGATGTATTTCTATCAAAACTTGAGGGTTAAGGTGCTTGTGATTTAAATGATTGAGGAATTTATTTGTCTTTTGAAACCAAATTTTCAAGTGAATCCTATTTAATTTGTAATTACATATAAATTTTATCTTTCTTGAGACCTTAGTATCCATATAAATCCTGTTAGGTTATCTACATTACATTCCAAATTTCTTTTTCCAACCTGCTCTAGAAGTGAAAATTCATGATATAGTTGAACTTAAGTGTGGGGGGAGATGACTTTTTGTGTGATACCTAATTTTATGTTACTTTGGTTGTAGATTAAAACTTTTAAGAGATGTTTTTGTTGATGTAAAATATTTTTTTGAGAGTTATTCCTATCTAGAGCTCTTAAATGAAATGGATATGTGCCTATCTAGAGCTCTCTATGGAATAAAGTTGTGCCCTGTTAGGAGTTTTCTAAAAAATAAAGAGAGAAGAAAAATATCATTTTTTATAATGAAATATTGATGTAATGAGATGGAAAATAAATTCACAAATATTTTGGGATATTATTTTGTTCAGAGGAGAGTAAGGATTTGATCATACTTGAGTGAACATTAGAATCATGCATTTTTTCTTCAAAAAGAGCCAAAACCTCCTTATTCAGCCTAAAAAAAATTCACACTTGAAACCCACCAACCTTGAGCCCTAGAAAAACCTTGAAAATTCATAATGATAATCACATTTTCTTGGCTCACATCAGGTGTATATGTAGAAATATATCAATTATATGGTGATTCTAGTATGATATTGGATGAGAAAAGCCTTATTGAAAATCCATATTTGTGTGTTGAGAGAAAATTAATGTGAGGTAAGTTAGTTGTGTGCATGGGAGGAGAAAATAAGTGTAAATTGATTGAATGAGCTTAATTTAGAACTTGAAGAAGAAATTTATGAGGCATGATATCTTTTGTTTCTTGGTGATTAATCGGTGAACTTCATTGGTATGTGTTTTGAAATTGCCTTGAGTTGATTTTGATGCTCACTTGTTCAGGAGTCCAAGTGTTAAGTGTGGGGGGAGTTGATAGAGATAATATTTAAAATGTTTTTCATTTCTATTTCAATGATTTAAACCCCACCAATTTAACAATTTGAGATAAATATTAATGCTTTTAGATTTTAGGGATGTCTTGATCTTGAAATTGAAAACTGCACAATTCTGGAATTTTAACTATTTTCAATAGCTTCAGTGGTTAGGGTATATCTTTTTCTATTTTTATCCAAATGGAGTGATTATTTTTTTTTTATTCTATGTTCATGGGATACATATTTTTAAACTGGTACGGGAGTTTATTTTACCTTCTATAGGCCCAAAAAATTATTCATTGTGGAAAAAAATGGTCGATAGGATAGTCTACACCTCATTTAATGGGACATAAATCAGCCTAAAAGACTTTAAATGAGATGATTCAACCTAGATATAAAAGAGGAATAAAAGTCTCATATGAATGATAAACCTAAAGGGAAAATTATATCATTAAGGAATCCTATGAATGAGTCAAATATAAGAAATATAAATAGTCCCCTCGAGAAGAAAAATTTATCTTCAGTAGTTAATTCATAACTTTTTACCACATGTAAAAATATTCTGAAAATTGGAGATTTGGTAGATAATTTAATTATAAACAATTATTTATAAGATTATAGATGTATATTAGGTTGATAAGGTGGATAAAATTAGAAAACTTTAGGAAAACATATTTTGGACAATAGAATTTCTAACCCTCCTCCCCTTTATATTTCCATATCCTCATCATTCTAAGGGAGGTTGTATTGGGAGAGAAAAGGAAAGTTAGAGATAGAGAACTTGATGAAGATGATTTTTACTCATTCTGGAATGAAGAAGATGTGGGTTTCTCAAGTGATGTGAGGTTAAGTACCGAGTGGTTGGGGAATGTGACAACCGATGGACACTCTCTTTCGAGTTGTGATCTTCATGTGTAATATCTTCTTAATTTCTCTTGAACATATATTTTTGAATGAAAACATTTGTTTTATTTCTTGAATAAATTTTAAACTAGTTTTTTTTTTGGATGATTTTCCAATCTATTAAGTAAAATAATAAATTTCACAATTTAAATTTCTTCAATGAGGTCTTGTCATTGAGCATAGTGATTTCAATTAGGTTTAATTATTTGGAGGTCTTCAAGTAATTGAATGGATTCTATAGGAGGGTAAAAATAATATTGAGGTATTGATATAATATCCATGAAAATTAGGGTGCTTATAAAGTTGTTTTTTGTTGGGAATTTAGAAATTAAATTGGGAAATATTTTTTAAACAATGAATAGGGAAGTGTTTGAGAGGTTTGAGCTTGTCCACAACTATTATTATGATTCTGATGTCAAACCCATTTTATTTCCATTCAATTTTTTGTCTTACTATTGAATTTTATTTCACTTTAGTTTATATATATATTCTATTTTGAAAATTTTAATCAAATCCCCAAATTACTATTCATATAAAAATAAAAAAACAAAAGTGATAGTTTTGCAACCCAAATTGCAACCTCCTCAAGAGACAATCTAGGGACTATTGTATTGCATTTCTCTTGGGGATAATTTTATTGATTAGGGTTTTCTTGACACAAAAACCTAAAATAAATTATTAATGGAATTATAGCTTCTAAATCATATTTAAATCTCAATAAATTAGTTAATAAAAGGATTCTTGTGTTGTCCAATCGGAACAACACAAGTCACGCACTCAAAACCTCACACCAATTGGTTATAAATTAAGAGCATATCAATCACATGCATCAAAAAAAATCATTAAAATATAAAATAATTTAATATAAATGGAATTAAATGTTTTAACACCCAAATTAATCCAAACAAGTATCTAATATATGTGTCATAACTCCCTAGAAATGTGTGTAGCTCCCTCACAACGAATGCTCACTGTTTAGCCCGACATCGAGAGGAGGAGGAAGCTCAGGTGGATATTATTTTTAATCCTTGATCCCCCTATGAGGATAGGGGCCTCAAGAACTTATATTATGATGAGATAGCTCATCTAGAACTCCAAAATAGTAGTAATTCACTCCTTGGTCTAACTTGAAAATGGTGTGCCCAAGGTGCCAATTTATAGGCAAAGTGGAAGGTGGTTTTTGGAACCTTGATTTAGAGAAACCAGATGAACCATAGTTTTGGGTGTCCATGTGGTATTATATCACTTTTTAAAAAACTAATTTTTTTTTTCCCACCTATTTAATAACTCCAATGAAAATTTGAAAACATTTGGACACCTACAACCTAAGATATGGATGAAATATAAAACACAAATTTTGACTTCATGTAGATTCAGTTCCTTGGAAAGATTAGTCTAGTTGGGCCACTATATGGCCTAATTGTGATTCGGTGTCTTCAGAAAAGTGGTATCCCACTGAAATTTTATTCATACTATAAAATATTATCCCAATTATATGCACTTATTAGTATAAGTTTTTGGTTGAGTCCACATATGTTCTTGGATTCCTGCGTAATTTGTCCCATTTTCTTCAACTTTATCATGTGCCCTCCAAATAATATCAAATTATAATGAAAACATAAAAACAAGTAAAATATCCCTTTATAACAGTGATAAAAATTAAATGATTGAATAAAACATGAATTTAAAATTTTAATAATATTTTTAATTTACAAAAAAAATCAGTTTAATACAATAATGTAGGGGTGAAATAAAATAGTGAATCGCAGTGTGATCACACCCCCACACATAAAAATTTTCACTCTTGGAAAAAGTTACATTTCAAAAAATGATTCAGGTATATATTCCCAACTTCATTAAGATTTAACATTAAATGAAAATGTAATTCATGATATCAATGTGATCAAAGAAAAAATCACACCAAGGAGTTATTCTCAGTGATAGTGGAAAAAAGATGTCTCATAAATTGTATCAGAACAAAATTCTATGAGATAAATGATACCAATACGATAAAATAATTTAAAAGTTAACCATGTCACTAATTCTCCACATGTGTGTGTGATAACTATTTCATTCTATTCTTTCCACTTTCTATCCAATAAATATAGTTCATTTTAAAAAAATCTACTTAAATGATTCTGTCCACTAAATATTCCTTATATACTTTGAAATAAAATTTCAAGACCCACACACTTAAGCATTCCTGGAAGTCAAAACTTAATCTCCTGACATATATATCCCCATACGTTGTGCATTTAATCACTCCCCTCATTTATTATTATTGTGGTGTTTTTTTATGTTTAACTTGGAACAAATATCACACTCATCAATCAACCCTTTTTTTGATCTCATCATGGCACTAATTATAATAGTTATAAAAAAATAAATGGTTAAGGAAGAGTGGTTTTTGACCTTCCCAAGATACAACTCATATTTTTTTGTTTTTTTTTATTTTATGTTTTTTTAGGGTGTACGATAGTCAGATAATAGGTACACATGCATAGGTCAATCCGGTATAGTAATGAAAAATATTAGATAAGGAATGACCATATAGAAAAATCATTTTGGAAAGTTGATAAACATTAACCTAACTTATATTTATCTTCTATTAAGTAAGAAATATTCACACTTCATGATTGAGTGTAAATATTTGTGAAGATATTAAGTGACACAATTTTTTATAAACTATTCACACAGAGGGTATCATTATTCTCAAAGGTTTTAAAATGATACAACCATTTATATCATCAAAAAAACCAAATCAAAATAAAGACACACCTCAATGTTAAATTCATGCTAAAACACACATTTCATCAATTATTTGTTTTTGTTTTTTTAAATATGTTAAAACAACTTGAAATAGGGAAATTATTCAGGAATTCTCAATAATTTCCATGGTTAAGTGGGTATCAAAAAAATGAGAATTCCGAAAAAAAAAGTTATGGGGGAAAGGGGTAAAGTTAACAATACTATTCAGCAATCAAAAAATAGAAAAAGAAGAAAGGTGGTGAAAATTCATAAATAACCCATGAATTCAGCCATCCCCCAATACCTAGAGTATGCAGTGTCCTCATTGTAATAAAATAGAATGTGGGAAGTAAGGATAAAACCTTATGGGTTTCATTCTTAGGTTTCTTCTTGAACCTAGAGTTTCTCTATCAGGGAATCTGGAAAGACTTTGTGTGCTTCATCCACTTCCCATTGATAGTGAAGGTTTGTTTTGTTTCTTCATTTGTAACATGAACAACACCAAATGGATAAAAAATAGTAATAGTGTATGTACCAAACCAATGGTAATGAAGCTTACCTAGATGTAACTTTAGCCTTGCATTATGAAGGAGTATATTCTGCCTAATGTTGAATTGACGATGAAGGATGAGATGGTTGTGGGTAGCCATGTTTCTCTCCTTATAAATTCAATATTTCTCATAAGAGTCTCTTCTAATTTCATCTAGATCTTGAATCTGTAACTTCATTTGATCACGTACACCAAAAAGATTATAATTTTATTGTTTAATGTCCTAGTAGGCCCAGTGCTCTATCTCAATAGGGAGGTGACAACTCTTTCCCAAAACTAGCCATTATAGTGACATGCCAATGGGAGTTTTGAAGGCAGTACGGTAAGCCCATAACAAATCATCGAGTCTAAGACCCCAATCCTTTCTATTGGGTTGAACCATTTTTTCAAGAATTTTTTTACCTCTCTATTCGATACCTTGGCATGACCATTAGTTTGTGGTTGATATGCAGGTTACACTTGATACCCAACCCCATACCGATGTAAAAGTGATTGCATTGTTTGGTTTCAGAAATGAGAACTATGGTCACTGATGATGAACCCATGTAATCCAAAACTACAAAAATTTGGGTTCTCAAAAATTCCACAAATTTCTTGGAATCATTTGTCCTCATGGCTTGGGCCTCTACCCATTTTAACACATAGTCAACTACTGGAATAATGTACATGTTACCAAATGAATTAGAGAATGGTCCCATAAATTCAATGCCCCAAACATCAAAAATTTCATGAAATAGCAGGGGTTTTGTGGAATTTCATTTCTTTTAGATACATTATCCATTATTTTACAATGAGGACAAGATTTATAGAAAACATGGGCATCTCTAAATAGTGTTAACCAAAAGAGACCAGAATCAAGTACCTAAGAAAGAGTGTGGTAGAACCTAAGGACAGACTGAAACTCACTATCGGGAACACAATGCCTAAGGACACGATCACTACATGTGCACTAAAATTAGGGGTCATCCAAAATATACCAACAAGACTCATGTTTTATAGGGATAGGTTAGTTTTTATTCAAATCAATAGAAATTCAATATTCTACTAGATAATTTAAAATTTCGGCATACCAAGAAATAGAGTCTTGCGCTCGGTACAATTACTCATCAGGAAACATGTCATTTATGGGTATATAGGGTGGTTAGTCAATGTATGAGGATGGTAGGATCCTACTGATATGGTCATCCACCACATTCTCTGATCTTTTTTATCCCTAATTTATAAATTAAATTATTGAAGGAGTATCATGAAATGAGTGATATGTGGTTTGGATTCTAGTTTCTTAAGAAGATACCGGAGGGTTTCATGGTTCGAGAACACAGTCACTTGGGATCCTAAAAGGCGTGACTTTAATTTATCCAAGGAAAACACAATGAAAATAAATTCTTTTTCAGGTGTAGTTTTGTTTTCTTGGACAGGGTCCAATGTGCATGAGGTATAGTCTATGACATGTGGATCTCAATTGAGCCTTTGGGATAAGACTACCACAACTACGTATTTAGAGGTGTCACACATGAGCTCAAATGGTAAATCCAACCAAGGTGGTTGGATTAAAGAGGGTGACATGAGACTCCATTTCAATTTTTTAAAATATTACTCACATTCTTTAACAAAATAATTCTTTTTATTTTAGCAGTAATTAGGAGAAGGGGAGTGTAATCTTACTAAAGTCGTGAATGAAATGATGGAAAAATCCAGTATGAACTAATAAAGACCACACATCCTGTACATTTTTTGGGAATGGTAGGGAAGAAATGACATCTACTTTTGGTTTATCTACTTAGATACCATCCCCAAAAATGAAATTCCCAAGTACTATACCTTGTCACACCATGAAATGACATTTCTCATAATTTAATACAATATTATTTTAAATATAGTGACGTAGGATAAAACCAATAATACTCAAACATTCATCAAAATATGAGCTATAAATAGTGAAATCACCCATGAATACTTCTGTTCAATCTACCAGCTAATCCAAAAAATACTAACCATGCATCGCTGGAAAATACCCAAAGCATTGTACATACCAAATGGCATCCTCCTATATTAAAATGTGCCAAAGGGGCAAGTGAAGGTTTTCTTTTCTTAATCCTAGGGGGAAATATAGATCTAAAAGTAACTAGAATACCCATCAAGAAAATAGTAATGAGACTTTCCCACTGGACTCTCTAGCATCTGATCAATAAGAGGTAATGGGGAATGGTCCTTCCTAGTGTGTTGGTTTATTCAGTGATAGTCTATATAGACATTCCAACTATTCTACACATGGGTTGGAACTAATTCATTATTCTCATTTTTAATTACAGTAAAACCAGTTTTCTTGGAAACTACCTACATTGGACTCACCCATTGTCTTTTATAGATGAGGTAAATGATTCCATCAGCCAATAATTTCGTTACCTTATTTTTAACACATCTAGGAGTTTTTGGTTCAGTTGATGTTGTGCATGCCTCACTAGTTTATCATCATCATTTAACAATATATGACGCATGCAAATTGATGGGATAATACCAGGAATTTCATCAAGTGTCCATCACAAAGCTTGTTTATAATCCCTCAAAAGTTCAAGCAGTCACAATTAATTCTCTAGAGGGAGTGAACTAGTAATGATTATAGGCAGCTTGTTTCCATTATCAAGATAAGAATATTTTAAATTTTGAGTGAGTTGTTTAAGTTCTAATTCAGGTGGATTTTGGATTGATGGGAGTGAGTGTGAAAATGGTAGGTCAATGATCTCATAGAACTTCTCAATAGTAACATACTTAGATAATGAATGATCTCTTATAAGCTTAGCAGTATCCTCGATGGACATGGGATCCTCAGTGCTCAATAAATCATCAATTAACAAAAAATGTATGACATTTTTATATACCATTACAAAATTTAATGCATGATTCATTAAATAAAATTTATATCAAGGATGAAAATATATAAAGGCGATTAGGGGAAAGAAAATATGTTTTTAGGGTAAGGGAGTACATAAATTGAATTAAATTAAAGTGAGTAATGTTCTTATGAGGGGTTCCTCATGGCATCAAGGATGTTGAAGTGGATAATGTCACCACCATACTCCATAGATAATGTACCATTGTGGAAATTAATTGTGTTTTTGGTAGTTTTAAATAAATTTATCCCCAATATAATTGTGGAATGTCCATTCATAATATCATATTCCCTTTTAAGAACATAAAAATCAGCAGGAAAAAATAAAATTTTCACCCTCATAAGAACATCCTCTAACACAGTAGTGGGGTGTGTAGTACTCTGGTTTTCCACTTGAACAAAAATTAATATAGGCTTAAATTCCCCAACATGAAATAAAGATAAAATGGAGTGATTCATTACATTTATATAAGTACCCAAATCAATCATAGCATCGGAAAAGAAATACTCCCCAATGGTGCATGGAATCTAGAATATTATGGGATCGCTGCATTTGTTGGGAAGTGATGACTCAATAAATGATGATAAATTCATCCCCAAGATCACCTTTTCATCACCTTTAATTCACCTTTAGTGTGTACACATCTCCTTTAGAAACTTGGTGTATTGTGGAATTTTCTTCACGATGTCTATCAAGGGGATGTTAACCTACACTTTTTTGAAAGTTTCCAAAATTTATTTATCAAGATCGGTTTCTTTTTGTTTCCTTCATTTGGTGTACCTTTGGTGAAATGGAATATGAATGGTTGGTCTAGGAAACTCATCAACAGACACACTCTTTCCTTTGGTGGTATTTTTCTAAGAAAAAGGATTTTTCATATTTGAATCATTTGAGATGGTTGGAATAGAAGTTTCATCAAGTGGGGATGACTCTAATAGAGGGATAATTTGTCTTTGAAGTTTGGTGACACTCTAAATGGTAATGTCACTAACATTCCCCTTATCCCTAGGGTTGACTAGTGGTTGAGAAGGTAGTTTTCCCATCCCATGACCTTGGATTTCCCCTACTGAGTTGGAAAGTTGTCCTAATTAGGTTTTTAGGTCTTATATGGTTTCTTGGGTGGTTTGATAAAATTAGAGATTATTTTCATCCATTTTTTTCATCATGTTTTCTAGGTTAGGCTTAGGTTTTGGAGGGGGTTGTCGGAAAAGTATTTGTAGTGGTTGAGGATTTCTTGGTGGTGGTAAAGGATGACTACTCTACCCCGAGTGGTTCTAAGATTATTGAGGTTGGTTTGAATATCCCCTTTCCTATAGTATTGTTTTTCTTTCCACCCAGGGCTGGATGGATAGTATTTTTCTTTCCTAATGGGTTGGTTATAGGGGTGGATTAGAAATATTTCCTCAAAACTCTCATAAGTTTCTATAAATTTAGGTCATTGGTCAAGATAATGGGTGTTAGAAGACTAGATAACACAATGGGTGGGAGGAGTAGATTGGGATTTCCCTTGGGAAAGATAAATTTGTTTTAGAAGGGTATTTACCTCTTTAATCTTTGTGCCCACATTCTTCACAAACTCAGAACTCTACACCTCATAGATACCTTGAATGGGTACATTATACCTTGAACTGAATTATTGAGTGTTATGCATCATCTTCTTAATGAGGTTCCTTATAGCGATTGGGGTTTTATCAGCTAATGCACCACCTACGGAGACATCAATCATTGTACTATTAATAGGAATTAAACCTTCATAAAAATATTGTATTAAGATTTTATCATTTATTTGGTGGTGTGGGAAACTTGAAAAAAGCCTTTTAAGTCTTTCCCAGTATTCATGAAGTATTTATCCTTGATATTGTCTTATCCCATAAATTTCTTTTCTTATTATTACAGTTTTAGAGGAAGGGAAATATTTTTCAAGAAAAAGGTGTTTCATGTCCGCCCAACCTCTAATAGGGGAATTAACATAATACAACCAATATTTTGTAGTATATTCTAATAAAAAAGGGGATTACCTAAGATTTAATTATTATTAATCCACATTATAAGGTTTAAATATAGAACACACAGTATGAAATTCTTTTAAGTGGTAATTTGGATCTTCTCATGTGATTCCATGAAATCTTGGTAATAAGTGAATTAAAATGGATTTTAGTTCAAAATTAGGTGTTTCGTCTTGTATTTGAATGTATGAGGGATGGATTTCTACATTAGGAGAGGTTAGTTATTTTAGTCTTCTATTATTTTCAGCCATGTTATGCATGTTTATTTCAATCTTAATATTGGTTTTATAAGAAAAAGAATAAGGATCAAGAATAGTGTCAATGTTTTGTTCATCCTCCTTGAAGGGATCGTTTGGTGCTTTATAGTGTTGATGATGAAATATCTTCTCTAGTTTGTGTTTGAATGGAAGTAGTTCCCCTGATGAAGATCACTTCATTCACATGGCCTACAGAAGGAATATTTTAGAAATCAACTAAAAAATAAAGAAAGAGACGAAGCGAGAAAAAAATTACAAAATAAATAATGTTTTTATAAAAAATGCACATTAAAAACAAAATTTCTCTCTGGAGACGGTGAAAAAATTTGATTTTGTTGTCATAACACTTCAAATTGATTGTGTTTTTAAATTTTATTTATAGTCTAGGGAAGACTCTAGGTCATCTCTCAAGGAGCTTTGATAGGTTTTGAGTGTGTATTTTTTATAAAAAGTACTAAAATAGGGTGGTGATTTTGAAAACAGTTTTAAGAAAATAACTTAATTTAAAGAGTTTAATAGTTGAAAAACCAAGTATATTTTGAAAAATATGAGATAAATGGGTCATTTTGATTTCTATACGGACATGAAAATTTCATTTTTCTTAGAGATTCATTCAAGTTTGGAGTAATTATTTGGTTGAAATTAGTTGGAATCCTGATTAATTCCTAAGCTTTTATTTCAATACTTGAAGAACCAAACCATGATATAATAGTCATATTTCCAAGTTCTAGAACTTATGCATGGAATAATATATTCCAAATAAGATCTAAATTTCAAGAAATTTGGTAAGAAAATGATTCTTTTGTTGTCCAATTTGAACAACACAAGTCATGCACTCAAAACCACGCACCGATCGGTTAGAAATTAATAGCATATCAATCACATGCATCAAAACAAGCATTAAAATATGAAATAATGTAAGATAAATGGAATAAAATATTTTAACCCCCAAATTTCTCCAAAAAATCATCTAATATATGCATCATAACTCCCTTGACATGTGTGTATCTCCCTCACAATGAACTCTTGTCGTTTCGCCCAACATCAAAAGGAGGAGGAAGGTTGGTGGATCTCCTTCTTCATCTCTGACCCCCCCCCCCCTATGAGGATAGGGGCCTCTATAACTTATAGGATAAGTATATGACTCCTATGGAAATCCAAAATGGTATTAATTCACTCATTGTTCGAACTTGCAAATGGGGTGCACAAGGTGACAATTTATAGGCAAAGTGGAAGGTGGTTTTGGGAGCCTTGATTTCAAGAAACCACTTGGACCATAATTTTAGGTGGCGATAAAGTATTATCACTCTTTTTAAGAAACTAAAACATTGTTGAACCACTTATTGAATAACTCCACAAAAAAATTGACATCATTTGGACAACTAAATTCCGAGATATGTATGAAATAAAGAACACAACTTTTGACTTCATGATGATTCGGTTCCTTGGAAAGATTAGTCTGGTTGGGACACTAGATGGCTGAATTGAGATTGGGTGTCTTCAAGAAAGTTGTATCCCACTTAATTTTGTATCATCCCACAAAATATCATCTCAATTGGATTCAATTATTAGTATAAATATGTGGTTGAGTCCACATATGTTCTTAGATTCCTATGCAATTTGGCTCATTTTCTTCAACTTTATCTTAGGCCCTCCAAATCACCTCCAACTACAATGAAAACATAAAAACAAGTAAAATATAAATTTATAAAAGTGATAAACATTAAATTATTGAATCAAACACAAAGAGAAATTTTTTATAATATTTTGAATTTACAAACAAAATCAGTTTAATACAGTGGTGTAAGGGTGAAATAAAATAGTGAATCATAGTGCGATCATTGGTCTTACAGTTAGTTAAGACCAGGATAAAAGTAACTCTCCAAAGATTGAATTAAAGTAGAAACCTAAGTTCTAGGGAACAAGATCTAATGAGATAGATATAATTGTTTCTTAGAACAAGTCGATAGTACATATACTGACATGGTATTGAAAAATACAAGCAGGAATGATTCGAGAGAGAATTGTTACCAATGTCACATGGCATAAATATATCCAAGAAGACATGCATGGGCATAGGATGAGATTAATGTGGTGAGTTAAATTTAATATGCTTTAGCTATGAATCAATCATGTATGCCATGATATCTACAATATATGGTATTACCAACACATACTTTATGGTTGGAAAATATCAGTTATATCCAGGAGAGCTGCAAGGGAAGCATTCAAAACTATTCAATTGTACTTGAGAAGTACAAAGGATATGTACCTAGTAAGTGGAGAGGAAAGGATGCTAGTTTTGAGGGGACCCAAACTAGTCTTACTTAGATCAATGTGATATAGTATCACAGTTAGGCTAATGTAATGAGTAAGACAAGCTCATACAAACCAGTGGTAGTAATACCTACAAATACTGAGTACGTTGCAGCTTTTGAGGAAACTAAGAAGCAGTGTAAGATATGAAATAATTTGTTCTAGTTTTTTGAATAACACCTAGTAAGTAAAGTATAATCATAATGTAAATTATGATACTATTACTAGCCAAGATTTTATGTTTTGAAAGTGGAGAAAAGGAGATATACTCGGGGTTTACATCTCTTGAAAATATTTACTCGAGGAGGTGAGGTCACACATAACAGAATAGACACGCAGTGGAGACATGGAAAACCCAATAACTAAAGTTGTGACTCATCATAAACATGATCTTAATCATGAGAGAGCTAACAAGGATGATTATTAAGTTGGATCTAGCGCAAGTGATAGTGTTGTAAAAGTGGGTGGCCTAGATCTAACTTTGTCAGTACTTTTTTATTACCATATCATTTATACAGTTAGTTATACATGATGTATTGTTACCATTATAATGTAAAAATTTCTATTTCCACTATTTAATGGTAATTTCTATAGATTAATTATCATATCAAAATGTTATAATAGATCTTAGGCTATAATGAGAACCTAAAGATACTATGATATTAATCTTAAATATTTTTCCTCGGATTTAGATACATCATACTGACTAGACATAGTTGATGTATGACTATCAGGTTCTAGGGGATCGTAAGAATTAATACTTATTCTCATGAAGTTCACACTTGGTGATCTCTAGTAGGTGATATCATGAGGACAAACTCACCAATAGGAACACCACATGTTTTCAGGTGTCATTGGTTGTTCCTATCTATGGACATGTGTACTAGTCTCCTAACTTGAGATCATTATCAATGTATTTCATTGCATACTTTGATGCAAGAAAAAAACCATGATAATGAAATTTTGGAAAGGTATCTTATTTTGGTTGCGTCATTGGTGGTATGACATTAGTTTAATGGTCAAGATAGGATTTGTTGCTTCTGAGTTGAGGAATTAAAATATCTTGGGCTTCGTTGATCGAGATGGTAGTACCTTCATAAGTCATTGGCCAATGCAGTCGAGGGTAAATTTGTCCAGTTAAATCAACAGATAATAAATCAAGAAAAGATGATGACATAAGTGTGAGTCCTGTTTTATGAGATATCTAAAGACAAAGAGATTATATTACACAGTGCATGTTCGTAGATTGACTTTTGTTGCTATGACTATTTCTTCTCTCGTTAGGGGTCTTGATGAGTTAGTAGACTCTGCTCTTGGTCTGTAAATACTATTCACTTCTATCGACATAAGGTCATAGAGGGTCACACAAAATAGCGTATTCAAGAATCTGTCATATTCTGGTGAATTGCTAAAGAGGGCATGGTGGGCCCCACCATAGGGTCCGAGGGTTGTCCAGGTATTGATGATCACTAATAAATAAATAAATTCATTATTACTCAAGTAATGAATAATTTGGTTGAATTTATTTATTAAATGTATTTACAAGTGTTTAAGTAAATACGATGAATAATATTATTCGAATAAATATTATTTTAATATTTCATGTTTGTTTAATATTGGCGGGAATTACGAGTCAAGTTAAATGTCTATGTTTTATCACGTGACATATTTAATATATATTACAGGTAAGTGATAAAATATAAATAATATTTATTGATACATTTTAGTTCGTTATAATTATTTATTTATGGCTTATTTAGTGGATGTTATTATTTCGGGGGTCAGGGAACCCTTTCTGGGTAATTTCTCAATCCACTATACAAGCATGGCGAGACCTCATTTTCATTGTGATGTTCATGCCAATAAGATGAGAGTCTCTCTCTCCTCACATCTTATATAGAGTGAGAGTCACTCTCCAAGAACTGATCCAAGTACACTTTTGACGAATCAAAGGTAAGAGATCCATGTGATCGTCACGACGTCGAAGGATTCGTCGAAGCTCCATGGTAGAACCATGTATTCCATAAACGGTGAGTGTGCATATTCTTGGAGCGTGTGTGGAAGATCTAGAGTGGTTCAACATCGGATCATTCGTGCAACGATCACCGATGATAAGCTACAGTTGCGCGCTCTTTGTTTTTGAACACAGTATGTGTTCATTTTAATTTTCATGCTCTGTTTAATTCACACGAGATCCTTGGACTGTACCAGAGCTCAGATCACCGGAGACGACAAGTTTCCTCATCCCCTCAAGGAATATTTTAAATCTCTGGCCCACTGGATTATGTTGCGTGCCCTGATACCTTCACTACTGGCAGGTCTCGTTCTCATAATATCCTACATTGGATATTACCAAGAGTGTACACCATGAGAAAGTGTCTCAAAGTTCAATGAGTCTCCACCCTGATAGCTCGCGCCACTTGTTTCTCTCAAATAATTTCATCCGTCTATAAAACATATATTTAAGAATATTGTCATGGTACTTTTGGGTTCTCATCATAGTGGGGAATTGATATGACATTTTAGTATGACAGCTACTCTTAAGATATTATCACATATTGTGTTATGTAGAATAACAATTACGATGTAACAAGGGGTTTATTAATATTCAAAACTATGAATACATGTTATTATAAAGTTCATAGAAGTTGGTTTTAGAGCACCAACTCCAACACATACTTGATCTCTTTTTCATACCAAAACTTGTCGGGATTTTTTTGTCTACAGCGCAGCTGCATGTGATAAATTGATCATATAAGCAGCAATAAATAAAGCTCCATCTTAAAAATGTCCAGGCAATTTTGCTTCCGAAAGCAAACATCAAACTCTTTTCAATAAAGTCATATTTATCCGCTCAACTACACTATTTTGTTGAGGTGTCTTAGGAGGTGTCTTTTGATGCCGAATACCTTCCTACCTGCATTACTGATCTAACGAACCATAATATTCACCCTCAATGTCAATGCGAATGCATTTCAACTTCTTACCAGATTCCCTCTCAACTGAAACCTGAAATTGATTAAAAACACTGAGCACCTGACTTTTAGTATTTAAAACATAAACTCAAATCTTACGTGAGTAGTCATCAATAAACGTCACAAAATAAAGACCGTCATTGAAGGTCTTAGACTTCAATGGACCACAAATGTCAGAATGTACTAATTCAAATACCTGTGACTTATTGTGTAAAGGATGATTGGTGAAACTCACTCTGCTTTGTTTTCTAACCATACAATGATTCCACATATCCAACTTGACACTCTTCAAATATGGAAGTAGATTTCTCTTGGCCAAATAGCCAAACTCTTTCTCCATAATGTGGTTGAGCTTCTTATGTCATAACATGAAAGACAAACTGCACTGAACAACACAAGCAATATCATAAGAAATAGAAGCTCTAGTCCAATACAAACCTGACTGCTTATTCCCTCGAGCCATAATCAAGGATCCCTTGGAAATCTTCCATTGGTCATCACCAAAAGTATTGATAAAACCGCCATCATCAAGAACACTGGTGGAAATAAGATTCAGATGAACCTTGGATGCATGTCAAACATTCTTCCAAATCAACTTACTTTCTTTGCTGGTCTCCAAAAAAATAGTCTCGATACCTACAACATCAGCATGACCATTATTACCCCCCTTCAAAATCTCAAAATTACACGGGTTGTAAGATGTAAAGAGCTCATTCCTCGATGTCGCATGAAAACAGACACTACTGTCAACAACCCAACAAGAGTCCTCAAAAAAATATTAATGGAGTTATAAACAATAACAAGATCGCCCCCTGTAATAGTGGCGACACGATCATCTTCATCGCCATTTTTCTTCTTTTGATTTTCCTTCATTCTATTTTCTCTTTTCAGCTAATAAAAAAACTTCTTAACATATCCTTTCTTACCACAATGATGACATTCAAACTCTCTCTACTTTGACCTGGATTTGCTTTTATCTTTGTTGTTACCTAGAATGTTATGTCCTGACTTCTCCCCATATTCTCTATGATTAAAAGTTTTGAAGAAGATTTCTCCTGAGTGCGTCTCCTGACCTCTTCATTCAAAACATCAGACAAAACAAAATTGAATGTCACAATACCATTAGGAGAAGAATCGATTTGAGTAACACACAAATTCTCCCAAGAATCGGGTAAAGTATTAAGGCATTAAAAGTGCTAAAACATCATTTTCAAAAGTAATACTCATACCATACAAATTGATCAAAACATCTCTAAAATTCACTCAAATAGTAAGAAATAGTCACACCTTCTTTGTACCTCAAATTCATCACTTGTTTGAGAAAAACACAATTTTTTGTTTCATATCTTGGAAGCATGGGTAATCTCAAGCTTCTTCCACAATGTTATGCCGTGAGAATGTTGACAATATGGTTTATCACGTTTTCTTCGACCCACTGACGAATGAAACCACAAATTATCTCATGCTTAAACTCTCATTCTTCATCATACATTCTTTTTGAATTTCGAGTACTAAATATAAGTAAATACATTTGTTTGATAAAAATCAAATCCTTTATTTTTAATCGCCACATATGGTAGTTGACATCATTCAATAAAATCAACCGATTGTAATTGACCTCCATAATTTATCTAAACAAAAATCAAACCCTTTGACATCAACCCAGGCGATGATACCTGATTGGATCCGGAGAATTTTGGCTGCATATCTCAAAAATCGGTGACAAAACCCTAACTGCAACTTGCACACCTGGGAGAGGAGAAGATGGAGTACGGCGGCTCAAAATTTTCTGCGCCTTAAAGGACATCGACCTCCTCAATCCCGGATCTGAAGAACCATCGATGAATCCAGCTTCACCCAAACTCACCACTGAGGGAAGACGGACGCCATGTGTGATAGAACTTGAAGATCTTATTTATGTGTTCATCGAAATTAACTGATCCACCGAGCCTCGTTGTGATCGCGACTGTAGAATCCGAGCTTGAAGAACACCCATGGATTAAGAACACCGAACCACCAGCCTTTCCGGATGAAGAATAAGACGCCACCCTATGCGAGCACAGCCAACGAGCCCGAGTGCGACCACTGATCCCGAGCCATCGTGACGAGCCACTAATGAAATTTCCGATCCACCGTGATGAACCTATTGATACGGAAGACCTGGATCTAGCCGGACCGTTTGAGGAAGACACTAGAACACCAAGGAAGAGTGCGCGAAGGAGGCCAATCTCATATATGTTCAGGTGGAGGAAGACAACCGAAATCTCTTTCACACAGATGAGCCGAGCGCGAGCTGAACCTAAAGCCGATGCCTCCACTGAAGATCAAGATTCCGCCGATCGAATTGAGGATGAAGACTCTCCATCACCGATGACAGCCGAGTTCGATGAGCCAGAGCCGGAAAACCAATCTGCAACTACGCAAGCCGATGCCATCAAACGCCTGAAACTGAAACCCGATACACCAAGATTATTAGGGAAGCTTCCAATCAAAGCTTTCCATTGATGAACATGTGAAGCTGATGCCATCCAAGCTGCACCTGTTTATCATCGGAAATCCCGCAGCCGAGTGTCGATCGAAGATAAACTGAGTCGGCCGATGTTATTGAAGAAGATTGGAGAGCTTCGGCTGAGGCACCAAATTTGGATCCACACGATGGGTCGAAGCCATTCTCAATTGATGTTTAATTTTAATTCTGTTGCTGGCTGCAATTTGTTTGACTGCAGATCAGATCATTAGTGAAGACAAAGGGGCCACTGTTCTCCCAATTCTTGTTTCCAATCAAAGCTTTCCATTGATGAACATGTGAAGCTGATGCCATCCGAGCTGCACCTGTTTATCATCGGAAATCCCGCAGCCGAGTGTCGATCAAAGATAAACCGAGGCGGCCGATGTTATTGAAGAAGATTGGAGAGCATTGGCTGAGGCACCAAATTTGGATCCACACAACGGGTCGAAGCTATTCTCAATTGATGTTTTTAATTCTGTTGCTGGCTGCAATTTGTTTGACTGCAGATCAGATCATTAGTGAAGACAAAGGGGCCACTGTTCTCCCAATTCTTGTGGCTACATTCTTGTTGCAGTGTGCCCACCATCTATTTGATACTTTACCTAAATGACTCCAACGAGACAAGCGAGCCCAAACAAGCTTTGGCCGAATTGATTGAAACCGAGCCTAAATCTCAAATCATGAGTGACCATTGTGGCCAGTTGAACCAGATTCAGTAAATGCGGTGTGAGTTTTTCATGCTCATGAGATGCTCAACATTTTCTAAAGGATATTTGAAAGAATGTACCATTGAGGTGATAGTGCGGCTCAAGTTTCGACAGATCTAGAGTTTGCATGATGTTGTAATCGGTGTTGGATTCATAAGGAATTAGCACTCTGCCACCAGAATTGTTTTGACAAATTGTTTGAGTCTCCACGGGCTTTGCCTGAGTTAGATGAAGATATCACGCAATCAAGTGACAGGTTGATGTTGATCCGGATTTGGTTGATGTTGATCCAGATTAGTCCAGGCCGATACATGGGTAGTCAATTGAGTTTCTAGAAAAAACAATGGGATGGATACTGAAGAAGAAGAAGCCCGGTTAGTGAAGTTGAGCTCCGGAATTTTCCATACATGCTCAAGGGAGTTTCTTGAAGCTGGGGGAATCATATGTGCATGTCACATGGAGCTTAAACAACTTGTGCACTAAGGAGTGTATTCTGCTTTGGGAGCTTATGTTCAGTCACTGTTGAGGACGATATACAGTGAAAAACATGCCGCATGGAATCCAGGGATATACTTTCGAAACAACGACAGTGAGATTAAGATTAGGATTGGTAGGCAACTTGATCACAAGTTGAGGAAGAAGAATCCAGAAAGAGAGTCGAGAATAGGACACAACTTGGAGATTGGAGAACAGATACTTCGAGATGAACTGATTTGAGATCCGAGCTAATTGGAGATCGCTTGGGAGAATCAAGGAGCTGGAGCTACTGAAAAGAGAAAACTCCTATCATTCCCTATGTTTCTTTTTCTTGGTCCACATGAATTCACCTATAATGAAAACTTGGAATATATTTAATGCAATTATTATTTTTAGCTAAATTCCATATGGGAAATGCAATTGGACCAGTGACTTCTTTTACTTCATTCATGAATTGATCTCATTGGATGCTACTCTCAAATTCTTTTTAGACTGTAATTTTTTCAAAACATTGAGTATCGATGAAAAATGGTGTTGATCGAACATCATTTCAAACTGTTTTGTAATCTAAGGATTTCTCTGAAAAGTTTATCAACCTCGAGAGAGTATCACACTGAGTTCAACTGATAAACTGAACTTAGTGATAATTGATTTTTTGTTTAGTGTTTGAGTGACTTCCATAGTTGAAAACTTGTATGAATCATTCATTTACAGGTTGACTTGGTGACAAATATGGTTATCCCATTTTAATCAGTTCTGAGAAGTTTAATTCTAATGCACAAATGAAGGAAAATCTTTATAAAAACTGACCAATTGATTTACCATACTTTATCAACTGATTACTCTCGCTAGCCTCTGTTTTGTTGCTTCTCTTATTGGATCACCTGATATTGACACTTATCTCACAAAAATTCATCAATCTCGTCACTATTTCGTCACCAAAACCATTTTCATCACCCTCTTTTATTGTTTTGTTTTGTTGGTTTCCTTAGTCACCCATAAACACACATCTGTGAGTCATTCCCTACAGATCAACCACTTCTCATCACAAAACTAGTTTTAAGTAGAATTATAAATAATTAATTTGACCTGAGACTAGCTGAATGAACTATGTCTCAGCCTGGTCAAATTTTGGAATTGTTGTTGGGGAAGGACATGTGCGGCCAAGTAACTAAAACATAAACAAAAATATATAAACAAACAAAACAAAACATAATCAAACAACAATTTTGTTTAAAAAATCAGAAAAAAAGAAAATTTGTTGAACCTGTTAATGCAGACAAGATCTGCTAGGAAAAACAGAGATCCTTTTATACCTGAAATCTACAAACACTTGAGTTCTCTAAAGCTGAAACAAAAAAAATAAAATGGAAGATAATAGAGGATGAGAATCGAAATAATCAACAACATGAGAACATCAATCCATCTACAAATAAGCCAAAAAAGAGGTATAGTCTGAGGGTTTTTTATTGCCTATTGTCTCTAATAATCCATTATACATTAGGCGTTTACCAAGGTCTATGAATTGTAAAATAAAATAATCCATGTTGTCTCAGCCACCTACCTTTAATGGAATGCCCGATGAAGATTCCCTTGGCTTCATTAGAGACTTCTACTATAGTGTTCAACAACTTACATTGAGAGGACCGAGTGCGGAAGAACTTAAGTTGAGAGTATTCCCATTTTTCCCCCAATAGTAATGCTAGGACTTGGTTCAAATAGTTGGAAGAGGAAATGTTTGACACTTGGGATCAGGTTTACAATGCTATTTCCTTGAAATTTTACCCTATGTGGATGACATAAAAAATTAGGCACAAATCATTGGTTTTTTATAAGGCGAGGGAGATAAATTCCATGATGCTTGGGAAAGATTTAGGTGTTTACTTAGATAATTCCCAAACCACTAATTCACACCCCAATTCCTCAGGGATGATTTTTACAACAACCTTAACCCTTACCACCAATCATAAGTGGACCAATCTGATGGAAGATATTTTAGTGACAGAACTATTGAGGAATTGAAGGAGATCTTCAATACATATTCAAAAAGCCCACAAACACAAATGCTGGAGTTGGTTCCCTAGAACCAACTTTTGTGTACTTTATGATAACTTATATTCATGGCCTTGAATATTTGTAAATTACTAATCACATCATGATTGTTCTTCTGCGTGACATAGTATGTGATAATGTCTTAAGAGTAGCTGTCACACTAAAAGGTCATAGTAGTTCCCCGCTATGATGAGAACCCAGAAGTACTACAACACTATTCTTGAAAATATATTCTATAACTGGATGATATCATTTTAGGGAAACAAATGATACATGCTATCAGTGGTGGAGGCTCACAGGACTTTGACTCACCTTTTCATGGTGTACTCCCTTGGTAATATCTAGTATGGTATAATGAGAAAGAGATTCGCCAGTAGGAAACCCACATTCATATGTGTCATTGGATGTTACTATATGTAGATATAGGTATTGGTTCTTAGACTTTAAGATTATTATTAATGAGTATTATGAGTCGTGTACTTTGGTGTATTGATAAAAACCACGAAAACATATGCTTGTGGTGAGATATAATATGTTGGGTGCATCATGATTAATATTGCATTAATGAATAATGTGAGAAATGATTTGTCCCTTCTATTCTTTAGAGGAAGTTGATATCTCAGGCTCTTTGATGGAAATGATATAGCCCAAATAAATCCATGTCCATGGTGTTCTATAGACAAGTTTGATTTTTGAGATGTCAAAGAAAGAGATATCGAGAACATAGGTTGATGAAACCGGTACGCAACCTGCTTGATTTGAGATATCATTATAAAGGAATTATATTGCATAGTAAGTGTTCATATGTGGTATCATGTCATTACGGTGTTAACTTCCTTCTCTATGGGTGCCTTGGCGTGTTGTTATACGCTAACCTTGGACTTTAGACTACTTCTCCTAATGCCATTGAGAAAGAGGCTCAGATGGTCATACACTAAGTGTATTCAAAATCTCAGTTAAATAATATTTTATTATTTAACAAGTTGAATAAATATTATTCCCATATTTGGTTTAATAATTATTCATGTATTCTTGATCGCATATATTTCGTTACCAATTATTCGAGATAATATAATGTGAGTGGAATATTTAATAAATATTTATTTTCTATTTAGTGAATATAATATTTATTTATTTATTGGTGAATAATGTAGTGATATTTATTTAATAAATAAATATTCATTATTCATGGCCCGATAAATATGGAGGAATGGAGGACCGAGGTTTTAGGTTAGGTGAGAAATAATAAATAATAAATATTAATTAATTAATTAATATTTAATATAATTCTCAAGTTAAGCACAAATCGAGAAATAATAATATTAATATTATTATTTGACATTGGGTTCTTCAGGTATTAAATAAATATTCAAGGGCACTTATGCTATGATTTTATTTTAACCCTAACAATATATAAACCCATTTATATTATTTTCTTAATAATCCAATTTATTTTATTTTGGTTGTGCACAATGGATTTGGAGATTCCTCTCAAGCCGAGAGAGCTCCCTTCTCTAAGAACGCTCCCAAGAACGGAGAGAAAGTTTCCTCCACCAGATCAAGGAGAATGCTTTGAAAGCGGTTCTCATAGCGATCAAAGGCGGATAATGAAAACACAAGGATCTACTATGCTAGCATCCAAAGATTCCTTTGACGACGTCTGAAGATTTTCGGAAATTGCGTGGGTCACCTCTAGAGGGAATCTACACTTGATTCCTACAACACAATGATGGTGCAACACATATCTGTCACCAGATTCATCAAAGAAGAAAGAATTCCAACAATGGAAATTATTTAATTAATTAAATTAATTATAAATAATATATGATCATCCTCCCTCTGGTTCCAACATTATTACTCTTGTCTTATTTCATGGATCCAATTATGTAGATCATGACATTTATCGTCATGTAGATCTCAGATTGATCATCAATCATGACAAAAATCCATGTTGGGCGTCACCCATCGCATGCTTCCACTGCGTCAGGAACCTACATGTGGTATCAAAGGGAGGTTACATAATTATTTATAATTATTTAAATATTATCGGTGATTTACGCATTTTAATTTAGTTTTTTAATTCATTTTTAATCATTTTTTTAATCCGAATCATGAGATCTGCTTCTTCCTCCTTCGTTTCTCATAGATATAATCAAGAAGATTAATTTTATGATTAAAATAAAATTAAAGAACTCATCCAGAGGTGCCAAGGATTATAGACAGACAACACAGGAGTACACACCGTGTAACCAGAGTTATACATCCTATGCTTGTGTTCAATGAACCAAGAGTTAATTCATAAATTAATCATCTGTGTGCATTAATGACACACATTGTAGTTAATTCTTAAAATGCGTGCTGATCAGGAAAGACTGGCGCACAGTCATTCGGATTACACATTGTGTAGCCCACATACATGGCGTGTAGTCCCTTTGAGTCACAGATGGACCATGTACTCCATACATGGCCTGCCTGACTGGTGACCGTGTAATTTGGAGATCACACGACGTGTATCCCATTGGACATGTCGTGTGCTCTAGTTTCTGAGGAACGATTTACACACCAATTCCTTAGGCTTTTGCCTCAGATAGATGGTGAGAGTTGTACACGCCATGTGCTCAGATGTACATGCCATGTAATTATACCAAATTACGTAGATTTAAAATTTATTTATTATATTTTGTAAACCTTGAGACATGTGCTTGCGTGTGGTCATTAAGTTGATAGGACACACCATGTGATGATTTTTAATATTTATCTATATATAAATGTTTAATTAACATCTACGTAATGATTGGATCTTCATATCATGTATGAGTCATATTACAATTGTTACTCTACGTGCATTAAAGTGTGACACATTACTGAAAAATCATATAATTCGTGTAATCATTAAGTTGATACTACACCTCATGAAAGTATGTGATAAGTTGTGTATGCTATATATCATGAAGAATAAAAAAGTATATGATTATAATACATGTTGGGTTGATTTGGACGGGTATTAACTATGTTTCCTCCAAAGTACATTTATATACACAATTAATTTTAAATGAATTTATTTAATTTGTTTAAAATTATAATGGATGAGAATCTCAAAGAAACTCAAATAAGAATTAAGATAAAATAATTTATTAATTAAAGATAATAATTAATTGATTCGAGTGTGATTTATCATAAATAATAACGAGTAAGATTTGAATGCTAGTTTTATTAAATACTTAATTCGTTACATGCATGTGGATGATCATGAGCTAGACTAGACCTTTGTATGTGACTGTTTTCATTTAATTTATTATTAAATTAAATTGTTGGTATGTGTGCATTCTCTCTTATAATTATGTAGGACCTGCATGCCCATAGTTTCTTTTATGTAAACCCCTTTTCCCCTCACTTGCGTGTGAGTAAAAGACATATGTAAAGGATGGAGATCCCGAGCTAGTAGAGGTGGTTCAAGTTCAATCCAAGGAGATACATAGGCGAACAGGTGGAAAGATGTAACACAAACCTTAATCGGTTCAAGTTGTTTTCCCCCTAGGTCAGTGGTTAGTTTATCAGCCTCTAGATAAACTAACCATTAGTATAATCTCATGATCATACCACTTTAATATTTTGTTTCTATCAAGTTACATGGTTATTTCATTATTGATGTGTTGTTATGATCACATAATTTAATGAAATTAACAAACATGCAATATAGAACTAAAATAAATTAGCTTATGCATAAATATTATCTAAGACATGGTTAATCACTTAAGTAAATCCGTTTAATATTAACAAGCACGTGATAAAGATAATAATTGTAAATTTACACATAAAAGGATAAAATCCATCAATAAAATATTAAGTTAGTATAGCCTTTTACTACTTTAGTTAAAATCAAACCATAGTTCAAAGTTCTTGAACAACCAAAGTTGGGGTGCTTTCAATTATCAGGGAATTCTAACATGAAGTTTTGGGTTGACCTAACTTAATTAACATCAAGGGTTGACTTCCAAAGCAGGGATTGGTGTATCTGAGAGGAAAAGGTTAAGGAAATCCAATATAAGGATTTCAGGATTGGGGAGTCCACTCAGTGGATCAAGGAAGTGTGAGTTAATGCAGTTGGCATTTGTAATTCTTAACTAAAACCATTCAAGTTTCTGGACCAACCAAAGTTGGGGTAATGAGAAGGGGGATATGAATCCTTGCCACTAGAATGGACAAGAAACTGGATATTATGAAGCCAACAGTGAGGGATATTGGGTTTTGATAAAATAGTGGGAGACAAATAAATATAATATTTATTTATTAGTCTAAATTTTATCATATAAAGCACTAAAACTATGATTATCTTATTTGTAGAAATGACAATAAAATGACATCAAACATATCATTGTGATGCATACTTGAGAATAATAACCTTCTCACCGACACAAATTTCCAAGAGTGGAAAAGGTGCCTACGTTTCATCCTTCACTATGAAAGGAAATTATATATGCTAAAAGAACATTATCCAGTTGTGCCTGCTAATGAGGCAAGTGATGAAGAGCTATCTATCTATGATAAACATCTTAATGATTCTACAGATGTTCAATGTTACATGATAACATACATGTCCAATGATATTTTAAAGCAACATGAGTATATGGATGCCTATAGCATGATGTCTCACCTTCAAGATATCTATCAAGAGAAGGTGGGATAAGAGAGGTAAGAGATCTCCAATGCTTTGTTTACAACCAATATTGGAGATTCTATGCCAGCTGGGCCTCCTGTAGTCAATCTTATCAACTACATTGAATACCTAGACATCTTAGGGATTAAATTCCAAGATGAGTTGCATATAGATATCATACATTAATCATTTCCTAAGACCTTCTCTATTTTTATTATTAATTACAATATGATCAATAATGATAAGAGTCTTTCACAATTTCTTACTTTGATTCACTAAGTGGATAAGGACACAGGGCATGATAAACCCACATTCCTTATGGTGAATAAAAAAAATGAAGAACAAAGAAAAGGGGACCATGAATTATAAACAGTCTAAAGCTCCCAAGCACCATCCTTCTAAGAAGAAGAATATCCAGAGGTAGGGAAAGGAAAAGGAGGCAGTATGTTTTTCATATGAAAAGTCAGACCACTGGAAGAGGAATTACACCCAGAAGAAAGGGGAAGCTAAAGGTGTGTTCGTTATTGAGTGTAATCATTCAATATATACACATTGGGTATTGGATACAGCTTGTGGGGATCACATCTATATTCAAATGTAGAAACCAAGTATATTTTGAAAGATTTCTAGATAAAAGGTGGATCTGAGAGCTGTTAATGGTGCAAGGTTGACTGCTCATTCCATTTGTGACTACCACCTCCCATTTCCAACAAGAATGAATTTGGTTTTGAAATATTGTTATTATATACCTATAGTTACTAAGAACATAATTTCTATATCATGCCTAGATATAAATGGGTTTATTTTTAAATTTAGAAATAAAAGTTGTTTCTTTTATAAGGAAAACATATGTTATGGTATGACACATTTAAATAATGGTATTTATGTATTAAATTACAAAAACCATGTATTGGAAATTGATAATGAATCATGTTCACACGACTCATATAACACCCAACTTCGGAATCAACGTCTTGGTCATGTAAACAAGAAACATTTGACAAATCCATGTCAAGATGGTTATTTAGACTCTTATGAGATAAAACCACTTGATTTATGTCATGCTTGTTTATAAGGAAAATTGAACAAACCACCATTTGGTGGATAGGGTGAAAGGGACACATAGCTTCTTGGATTGGTACACACTGATGTGTGTGGACCATTTCCAGTAGAAGCCAGAGGTGGATATTCTTACTTCATAACTTTTACTAATGACTTGAGTAGATATGGCCATGTATACTTAATGAGGTATATGTCTGATTCCTTTTAGAAATTCATGGAATTCAATAATGAAGTATAAAATCAAATTGGTAAGAAGATAAAGAAGCTTTGATCAAATTGAGGTGGTGAATATCTTAACCAAGAGTTCATCGACTTTCTATGGGAGTTTGAGATTCTGTATCAAATTACTCCACCTTATACACCATAGTGGAATGGTGTTAGTGAAAGAAGGAATATTACCTTGTTAGACATGGGAAGGTCTATGATGAGTCATGCAGATCTTCTATTATCCTTTTGAGGATATTCATTACAAACTAAGGTATACACATTAAACGGAGTTCCAACTAAAGTGGAAAATGGAATTCTCTTTGAGTTATGAATCAGAAAGAAACTTGTTTTTTTGCATACACATGTATGGGGTTTCAAGTCATTTGTTAAGGACTTATCAGGAAACAAACTAGCGCCCCGAGACACAAAGTTTATCTTTATAGGAAATCCCAAGGAAACAAAGGGATACTACATATACAACCCTCAAACAAGAAAGTGTATGCCGCTAGACAATCCGTCTTTCTTGAGAGGGAGAACATCCTCAAAAAGGATAGTGGGATAAATATTGACTTCGATGAAGATGATGCTCAAGATACACAAGAGTTGGAGTAGGAAAAAGTTCTATAGGTCCCCAGGAAAGAAGTAGTTCCTGAAACAAAAGTACTATATAGAATCGTAAGAGAGGAAAGAGAACCAAATAGATATATTTTTCTAGTCACCGAAGATGGCGACTCATTATTGGTTGAAAATGATGAACCTCTCTCATATAAGAAGGTGGTAGAGAGATCAGAAACTGCAAGATGTCAGTAATCCATGAATTATGAAATGGATTCCATGTATCTGAACAAATTTTCGGTTCTTTTCGATGCACTAGTTGATGTAAATCCCATTGAGTGAAAATGTGTATTTAAGAGGAAACTGGAAATGGAAGGTAAATTAAATACCTATAAAGCAAGTGTTAAGTCCACTAGGTTACCCTGAGAGGGGGGGGGGGTGAATCAGGGTCTGAAAAATTAAAACAACTGCCCCTATTGATCTTGTTTTTCTGTTAAGAAAAAATATATTCTTTCTCTTTCATGTAGAAAAGTATAAACAGAAACTAAATCATGCACATGACACAACAATTTTTACTTAGTTCACCCTCGCTGGGATACGCCCAAGGAGCATACATCGGAGATGTACTGATGTACCAAATCCACTAAAAGTGCACTGTTGTTTACAATGCTTGAAGCAGACTCACTTTCCCTTCTGGTTTACAACCAATCACGATGTGAAAGCTCACTGCTCTCTCAACTGAAGTGTGCCCACTGCTTCTTCAGAAGATCCACTCACAATTTATAGACCTATAGGTCTCTTCATTATCACTAATGAATTCTACATCTTTATCTATTGATAGATTCTTTATTGATGTCCAACATTCACCCACAGATAAATCTCTCTTTGCACGGGGTGTACCGAGCAACCCTAATTTTTACGTGCAGCCTCTACACTGCATTGCGCGCAATTCCTTGCTTTTGCGTGAAATCCACTTTTCATGCAACACCTCTTTTACACGCAAACACTTATTTTATGCGCAATAGTCTTATTTTATTCATAGCCTTTGCTTTATGTGAAAACACTTATTTTACACGCAAACATGATGTTTATGCGCAAACACCTGACTTTACGTGCAAACTTGACGTTTACACGTAACTCCCTTGCGTATTCCAATTTAGCACGGTGAAGCTCAGATTCTCTCTAAGTCTTGAGCTCTAATGAATGAGGGGGGTCACCTCATATTTATAGGAAAAATTGAACCTTTGTGAAAAATCCTTCTTGAGCGCGTAATCCTCTTCAAGCGCGGAAAACATATCTTCCGCACAACACTGTTTTTTGTGCACTACTCCAATATTTCACACACATCATGCCTTTACCAATTTTTGAGCTTCTGATCTCGAAACACCTCTTGCATGAAAAACTTCATTCCTCTATTTTGTGCAACACTTTCTTTTTCGCAAACTACTCTAATTTTGCGCGCACCTCATGCCTTTGTCAATTTTCAAGCTTATGATCTCGAAACACCACTTGAACAAAAAACTTCATTCTTCTATTTTGCGCACCACTTTATTTTTCCAAAAACACATCTCTCCATTTCCCAATTTTCAGGCCCAAAAATTTGGCAAACACTGGAAAATGGTGCCACCTTATATCTGCTATTTTTGTACCACCTCCAGATCACCCATTCCTTTTCGGGGTTCTTCTGTCAAACATGGATAGGAAACAACATCTGTTGAACCCAAAAAATAACCATGTAAACCCCCTTTGTCAACAAATTGGACATCATGGTCTGCTTTTTCAACAAACACAACATGGAAGCCCACTTTGTCAACAAACACAATTACCTAAAAAAATGCATCAATGATATCTTGAGGGATATTTTCCCAAAAATCTCCCCCTTTGGGTTTGTTGAAAAATCTTCTCATACAAATTCTCTACACTTTGATACCTCATTAAAGCTTCTTCCAACCGCTACCACCATTTTCCTCTTGCGATTCTGATAGTGATCAAGGATTCACTCAACACGTACTCTAAGCCCACATGAGTAATGTTCACCATGAGAAACAAGAGTAAATGAAAAGATCATCAATGAATCACTTCATTTCCGACACCAACTATTGACACCAAATTAATACCAATTACTAAACTGATACAAATTGTTGATCATTGGAAAACTTCTCACACCATTCCAACATCATTCTTATACTTTTATCATGATCTTCAACTATCGTGATATCTACTCTTTGATCGATCACTTCTAGCATCGTCAGATTTAAAACTCCCCATTGTCTGCTTACTACTTCAACTCCTCTTCAACTTTCAACTCCCCCTATCTCGTTGCTCCACCTGTCATCTTCTCCCCATATCTTTCATGATTTCTAAATAGCCACACTATATCCCCCTTGAACAATCACTGTTTCCCCCCCTTTTTCAATGAACCCAAAGGTCACTCTTTTGCGGTCTGAAATAGGATAAAAACACATATCAGTATATTAGGGAAAAAACACATCATAACTCGGGGAGGGGGGGGGGGGGTCCCACATTCACACCTTTTCAAGTGTGGGGAGTCTAATGAACTCCCATATCCAGTCGATGCCTCTCAAAAGATTCCTTGGGTAAGGCCTTCATCAGAATTTTTACAACCTGCAGTTCTGTAGGCACACACTCCAACCTCACGATTCCCTTCTCAACCTTCTCCTTGATAAAATTAAACTTTATCTCAATATGATTTATCCTTGGGTGATGGACGATATTTTTTCTAAGATTTATAGAACTTGAGTTATCGCATTGGATTCTGATCGGAGACTTCACTTCAACTCCCATATCATCAAGCTGCTGCTTTATCCACAGTGACTTTGTGCATGCTTGAGTGGCCAAAATATACTCATCTTCTATAGTGCTCAATGAAATGCAAGCCTTCTTATTACTTAGCCAAGAAATATACAATCCACCAAGATAGAAAGCACCTCCTAACGTTGATTTCCTATCGTCCGCCGAACCGGCCAAATCTACCTCTATATATCCCAACAACTCTTACTGAGATTTGTCATTATACATCAAGCCAAAACCCATCATGCCCTTGATATAACAAATTATTATTTTCACTACAAGCATGTGGCTTTCCTCAGGATTGCTTTGATATCTCGCTGTTTGGAATCTGACGAATACAATTTCAGGACTTGTCGTGGTCAAATATAGTAAAATTCCAATAATTTTCCCGTACTCTGTGATATTAACCACCTTGCCTTCATCATCATTTGACAGTTTATCTGGGTAGCAACCGAAGTCTTCATTTCCTTGGAATTTTCTATCCCAAATTTCCTTAGAACATCCTTGTAATATTTTTATTGAGAGATAAATGTTTCATTCCTTCCTTGTGTTACCTGTAAACTAAGGAAAAATTTCATATCTCCAATAATTAACATTTCAAACTCACTTTTCATGAAATTGGAAAACTATATGCACTGAGCTTCATCTGATCCGCCAAATATTATGTGATCGACATAAACCAACACCATCATCCTTTGATTGATTTTTTTGTTCAAATAGAGAGTGTAATCAACTCTACCATGTTGGAAACCAAGCTTCTTCAAATATTGATCAAGCCTTGAGTACCATGCTCTTGGTGCTTGTTTCAGCCCATATAGCGCTTTCTTCAACCAACACACTTTATTCTCATCTTCATGAATGCGAAAACCATCCGGCTTCTCAATATACACTTCTTCCTCTAGAACCCCATTCAAAAATACATATTTGAAATCCATCTGGAACACTTTGAACTTCTGTTGCACTACAATGGCCAAGAATAATCTAATTGTTTCTAGTATTACAACTGGTACAAATGTCTCATCAACATCTATACCCTCTATCTAGGAGTATCCTTTGCACACTAGCCGTGCTTTGTTTCGAATCAATGTTCCATTTTCATTCATCTTATTGCAAAAGACCAATTTATTTCTGATGACATTCTTATCTGTTGGCCTTGAAAAAATCTCCCAAGTCTGATTCTTCTCAATTTGATCTAGCTCTTCATTCATAACCTGAACCCATTTTTCATCTTCAGCCGCATCAACAAAGCATTTAGGATCCACTTGAGATAAGAAGGATGTCTTCTATGGTGATTTCATTCTTCTTGTCTAAAATAGATCTAATTGATCACCAATGATATTATTCATATCAATTTCAAATAAATTTCTTGGCTTCTATGCAGATACGGATTTTACTTCCTCATGCCCATCATCGGTATCTTCTTCTAAATTAGCATCAGCCACTTCTTCTCCCATTGCATTTCTTTCCTCCTCATTACTTTCATCAAGAAACTGTTCACTGTTATATTGAATATTATCTTCATTTTCCATAATAGTGACATTATTTCTCTCAATTTCCTTTATCAGCATTTTATTGAAGCATTTATAAGCTTTGATTTTTTCTGAGTAGCCAAGGAATATTCCCCCATCTCCGCGTGACTCAAATTTTATGTGTTTTTATTTATTGATTATAAAGAACTTACTTCCAAAGATTTTAAAGAACTTCACCATTGGCTTCTTCTCATACCACATCTCATACAGAGTCTTTCCTTCCTCCAGACACAATAGACCCCTATTAGAAATATAGACCGATGTCAATACTGCTTCCTTCTAATTTTTATCTGGTAGATATTTTTCTATAAGAAATGTTCTGGCCATATTGTTGATGATCCTATTTCTCCTTTCAACTACTCCATTATGTTGGGGAGTTCTCACCGAGGAAACTTGATGCCTTATCCCGTGTTTCTCAAGATATTATTCCACCTGACTATTTGTGAATTCCATACCATTGTCAATACGAAACTTCAGAATTTTCTGTCCAAGCATCCTTTCTCACTCCCACCGGTACTGTTTTACGCAGTTGAACACATTAAAATTATGGGAAATAACAAATACCCATTCCATTATGCTATAGTCATCAATGAAATGAATGCAGTACCTCTTTCCGTTAATTTCTATTGATGTGATAGGCCCACAAACATCAACATGCACCAATTCGATCACTCTTGTTGACTTCTTTTCTTTTTCCTTATATGTCTTTCCAATGAGATTCCCTTGTTGGAATGCATCACACGTATGAGTACGATACTGTTAAATCTTAGGGAGGTCTCTAGCTACATCACACTTTACCAAATATTCCAGGGATGGCTGGCATAAATGACCAAGTTATTTATGCCACAACTTGTTTTATTCCTCTCTAGATAAAAAACACATATCTTCTTCTCCACTTACCAAGTAGAGATTCCTCTTTTTCATTTTCCCTTAGAGGATCACTATACCATATCTTACCTTGAAAACACATGTATTCTTGGTAAACCGTATAGAATTCCCTGAGTCACACAGTTGACTGATGCTGAGAAAATTGTGACTGATACCTTCTACAACCAAAACATCAGCACGTCTTATATCTTTTCCCCCAAACCTGGCCTTTCCCGATCCAATTATCTTCAGGCCTCCATCATTTTAGAACTTGAAAACTTCTTATTTTTCATAATTTATGCTTGTAACCAGATCCTTATTTCTTGTCATGTGATATGTACAAGAACTGTCAAGGATCCACACACCAGAACGGTCTGATGCTTTAAGGGAAATTTCAGCAACCACTACCTTCTATTCTCTCTTCTTCTTGGTCCATATTTTTTTCTTCACACTCAGTATAGATTGAGACTTCTAATCTTTCTCAGAGTATGATGGACCGACTTCATCTTGAAAAGCTTCAAATCTATTTTTCATTTTCAACTCACCTATTGGTTTATTGATTTGCTGCTTGCGAACATTTTGATTCTTCTGTGGAACACTCCTCTGTATGGTCTATGTACAATATCTATCCATGTGACCAAATCCTCCACACCAAAAATAGTATCCTTCAAAATAAGTTCTATAGAATCGTTCACTGTTTGGATGCCACCTTTTTTCTTATGCCCTTCGGTATCTTCTGGCTATAGAACACACATTTTTTGAGTGTCCCACACTAGTGCAGAAAACGTTTTTTACGTCACCATTTTTTACGTCGGTTATATAAAACCGACGTCATAATATGTAAAACGAGTTTTTTTACGTCGGTTATTTAATAACCGACGTAAAAACCTGTGTTTAGTACACCTTTAACGTCAGTTATTTTTATAACCGACGTTATTAATCGCGCGGCTTCGTTTTTTACGTCGGTTATACATTAACCGCCGTAAAAAACAGAAGCGGGGGGTGTTTGTTACGTCGGTTATTCAATAACCGACGTAACAAATCGACATATGTACGAGTTATTACGTCGGTTATTCAATAACCGACGTAAAAAACGCGGTTTTTGAAGGCCTTTTTACGTCGGTTATTTTATAACCGATGTAAAAAAAGAATCCGCATATGTTTTTGACGTCGGTTATGGAATAACCGACGTAAAAAAATGCGGATTTTGAGCCCTTTATAACGTCGGTTATAAAATAACCGACGTAAAAAAAGAATCGGAGGAAGGTTTTTACGTCGGTTATTGAATAACCGACGTTATAAATGTTTTAAAAAAAATTATAACGTCGGTTATTGAATAACCGACGTGATAACTCATTTAAAAATTTACCCAGACCCGTGGATTGTCATTCGCGAGTTTACCTTCGACAGTCGCGACTCGTCTCTCTCGCGCGTAAACCCGAATCGGCTCGTTCATTTTGTTGGTTTAGATTCGTTTTGCGATCATCGTTTCTCATATTTAATCTCCTCGGATCAATCATCTAAACTCGCAGCACTCAGGTAATCCTCCCACTCGTTCGTTTTTTTTCGCGGATAGTATATATATATGTGTTGTGATTTTTTTGTTGAAACTAGCTAAGATTCTTCGATTGCAAACCCTTTTAACTCGTTTTGGCACCATAATATTATTTATCATCCCTAGATCTATTAGTTCGACTTGCAATATTGACTAATTTTATGATTTCACTAATTTTTCATCGTTTTCTATAAATCCCCGAGAGGGTTGGGGCGTGTCCATTTGGATGGGTTGCCCTTTTACAGTTGTTACTACTTTATTCACACACAACCATGGCATAGGTGCATGGATTTGGGATCACATCACCATTTTCACCCCCTGCTAACAAAGTTTCACGAGGAGGACTCGCCGGATTTCCCCTCGGCATGTTAAAAATTTTAGATACCCTCTTTTCAGCAAGTAAAAAATTAACTAGTTTTTTCTTCACTACCTATCCTAAACAAATAAAACCACCATTCTTTCTAGAACCTCTACTAGATCCATTGCATCCATCAACATACATATTTGGATCTGAAAGCATCCCTTAAGCCTTATGTTCGATGCTAACATCCTTTACTGATCTATAGAAAATATGATGGTCTGCTAAGCTCTCCATTTAAAAGTCAAACCCCACCAATTATTCATCCTCATCATGAGAAAATGGCACAACATCTGAATTTCTGATTCAATCTCTTGGGTCACTGAACAAACATTAACTCCTTCAAATCCACACCTGGAATAGACAACCTAATGTCGAGTTCCTTCTCTATCTATTGAAACTCAGTTCTTCCTCCACACCTAAAAACATTCTTTGAATGGCCCAACTTCTTGTTATGGTAAATTTTCAGTGATTCCAGGGGGGTGGGAGGGCTATCAAGAGGGTTGGGGGGTGTCCAGGGGGGTGTCCAAGGGGGTAGGGTGTGGGGGGTGGTGTCCAGGAGGGGTGGGGGGCTGTCCAGAGGGGTCGGGGGGTGTCCAGGGGGGTTTACAAGGGGGTGGGTGGGTGTGGGGGGCTTTCCAAGGGTGTGGGTGGGTGTTGGGGGGTGTCCAGGGGGGTGTCCAAGGGGGTAGGGGGTGGGGGGCGGTGTTTAGGAGGGGTGGGGGGGCTGTCCAGAGGGTTGGGGGGTGTCCAGGGGGGTGTCTAAGCAGGTCGGGGGTGGGGGTTGTGTCCAGGAGGGGTGGGGGTGCTTTCTAGAGGGGTCGGGGGCTGTCCAGAGGGGTCGGGGGGGTGTCCAGGGTGGTGTCCAAGGGGATGGGTGGGTGTGGGGGGCTGTCCAAGGGGGTGGCGGCCTGTCCAGAGGGGTCGGTGGGGTGTCCAGGGGGGGTGTCCAAGGGGTTGGATGGGTGTGGGGGGCTGTCCAAGTGGGTGGCGGGCTCTCCAGAGGGTATTTGGGGTTGTCCGGGTGGGTGGGGGGGGGGGGGGGGGCTGTCCAGAGGGTTGGGGGATGTCCAGGGGGGTGTCCAAGGGGGTAGGGGGTGGGGGGTGGTGTCCAGGAGGGGCGGGGGGCTGTCCAGAGGGGTCAGGGGGTGTCCAGGGGGGTTTACAAGGGGGTGAGTGGGTGTGGGGGGCTGTCCAAGGGTGTGGGTGGGTGTTGGGGGGTGTCCAGGGGGGTGTCCAAGGGGGTAGGGGGTGGGGGTGGTGTTTAGGAGGGGTGGGGGGGCTGTCCAGAGGGTTGGGGGGTGTCCAGGGGGGTGTCCAAGCAGGTCGGGGGTGGGGGGTTGTGTCCAGGAGGGGTGGGGGTGCTTTCTAGAGGGGTCGGGGGCTGTCCAGAGGGGTCAGGGGGTGTCCAGGGTGGTGTCCAAGGGGATGGGTGGGTGTGGGGGGCTGTCCAAGGGGGTGGCGGCCTGTCCAGAGGGGTCGGTGGGGTGTCCAGGGGGGTGTCCAAGGGGGTGGATGGGTGTGGGGGGCTGTCCAAGTGGGTGGCGGCCTCTCCAGAGGGTATTTGGGGTTGTCCGGGTGGGTGGGGGGGCTGTCCAGAGGGTTGGGGGATGTCCAGGGGGGTGTCCAAGGGGGTAGGGGGTGGGGGGTGGTGTCCAGGAGTGGCGGGGGGCTGTCCAGAGGGGTCGGGGGGTGTCCAGGGGGGTGTTATATCTTACTATATTTTGTTTAAAAAATAATATTCAAGCATATTTTTTTAAATACACATCGATTTGTTTTATATTTCAAAATTGTTTACATTCAAATTATGATTTTTTTCATATAAACATATATTTGTCTTATCTAAAAAATATATATATTTTTGCTATTTGTTATAGGTAATAATGAGTCGAAGTTGGATTACGGCACATCGAATGAGCAATGAATATGAGGAAGGTGTTGATGCCTTTTTTGAATTTGCTAAACGAAATGTTCCAAGTAGTGACATTTTTTTCTGTCCATGCCTGAAATGTCTGAATATGAAGAAGTTGAAAAGTAGAGAGTTAAAAGATCATCTGATTTGTCATGGTTTCAATCCGAGTTACAACCCTTGGATTTGGCATGGCGAAACTGGACAGAATGTCACTGATGATAATGAATCGCCAGATGGTAACTCCGATGGAATTGAAGAAATGATTCGCGATATTGTAGCAGAACAAATTGAGATAGAACCGACAGTTGCACATCTATATGGTGATGCCGAAAAACCATTATATCCTGGTTGTACAGATTTTACGGTTTTGTCGGCGGTGTTAAGATTGATTAACCTGAAGGCGAAACATGGATGGAGTGACAGAAGTTTTACAGAGCTGCTACAATTGATGAAAGACATTCTTCCAAAAGATAACGATCTTCCAGATTCACATTATAAGGCCAAAAAAATATTATGCCCGATGGGATTGGGATACAGGAAAATACATGCCTATCCGAATGACTGCATTATATATAGGAAGGAATATGAATTTCTGAAATAGTGTCCTAAATGTGGGACATCACGGTATAAGGTGAAAGAAAAATCACAAGCTGATGTAGAGATTACAAAGCTCCCTTCAAAGGTATTTTGGTATCTTTCTATAATTCCTCGTTTCAAACGTTTATTTGCTAATTCACATGATGCAAAAAGGTTAAGATGGCATGATGATGAGCGGGTATGTGATGGAAAAATACGTCATCCAGCTGATTGTCCACAATGGAAGAAAATTGATGCCCAGTACCCTACATTTGGAAATGAAATTAGAAATCTGAGACTAGGCTTGTGCACAGATGGAATGAATCCATACCGAACCCTCAGTAGCACACATAGTTCATGGCCTGTTTTATTGGTAATTTACAACCTCTCTCCTGAAGTTTGTATGAAGCGCAAATATGTCATGTTGAGTATCATGATCTCTGGTCCAAAGCAACCCGGCAATGATATTGATGTATACTTGTCACCACTGATTGATGATTTGAAACTGTTATGGGCTGATGGTATTAGGGTGTATGATTCTTATAAAATGGAATATTTTCAATTGCATGCAGTGCTTCTATTCACTATAAATGACTTCCCAACATATGGAAATTTGTCTGGATACAGTGTTAAAGGGCATAAAGCATGTCCAATTTGCGAACAACAGACGTCATATTGTCAATTGCATCATGGGAGGAAAACAGTGTACATGGGTCATCGAAAGTTTTTGCCTATGGATCACCCTTATAGAAGACTAAAAAAGGCATTCAATGGCTCACAAGAATTTGATACTGCTCCAAAACCTTTATCCCCAGATTTTTATTTTGAGAGGGTGAAAAACCTTGATGTGACATTGGGAAAGACACAGAAATCTGGTAATGATAGACATATTTGGAAGAAAAGGTCAATATTTTTTGAGCTACCATATTGGAGGTATCATGAAGTCAAACATAATATTGATGTCATGCACGTGGAGAAGAATATCTGTGATTCTTTGATCGGAACATTGCTAGATATTAAAGGAAATACAAAATATGGGTTGAATGCAAGGTTAGACCTACTATCAATGGGAATACGTTTGGAGTTAGCTCCCACTCCTAAAGGAAGACGAACATTTCTTCCCCCGGCTTTTCATACATTATCGAAGAGGGAGAAAAGTAGCTTCTATTAGTGTCTTCATGATATCAAAGTGCCTCAAGGTTATTCTTCAAATGTAAAAAATTTTGTCTCATTGAAAGACTTGAAGTTGATAGGTATGAAATCACATGATTGTCACGTCATGATGCAACAAATTCTACCAGTTGCACTGCGTGGAATATTGCCCATCCATGTCAGAAAGACTATAATGAGGTTGTGTTATTTTTTCAATTCAATTTGTAACAAGGCGATTGATGTGAATGCTTTGAACATTTTGGAAAAGGATGCAATTTTTATACTTTGTCATTTGGAAATGTATTTTCCTCCAACTTTTTTTGATATGTTGGTGCATTTAATGATTCATCTGGTTCGAGAAATAAAGCTTTGTGGACCTGTATATCTTTGTTGGATGTATCCTTTTGAAAGGTATATGAAAATATTAAAGGGATATGTTAAAAATCCATATCGACCTGAAGCCTCCATTATTGAAAAGTATATTTCTGAGGAGGTAGCAGAGTTTTGTACGAGCTACTTGGCTACGACGCAACACATAGGTTTGTCTCCATCTCGCCATGAACGGGTTAATAATGAGGGAAAGGGGATTCGTGGCTTGAAAGTCAAATCACTGTCAGCTGAACAGATGAAGAAGTTAGAATCATACATCTTGAATAACATAGCTGATGTTCAACCGTATATCACATTGCATATTAATGAGTTGAAACAATGTCATCCAAAGAAGAAAGAAATGTGGATTTTGAATGAGCACAACAAAACTTTTTTGCCATGGTTTAAAAAGACCTTGCTTGGTAGATCAGATGTATCAGAGACATTAAAATGGATAGTGGGTGGTCCATCTTTAAATGTGATAACATGGTCCGCTTATGACATTAATGGCTATACATTTCATATGAAAGCTCAGGACAACAGAAGTGCAGTTCAGAATAGTGGTGTATTGGTGTTTGCAGAAGCAATGCATTTTTCGAGTGCTAAGGACAGAAACCCAGTTTCGGCATCAAGTACATATTATGGAGTGATTGAAGACATATGGGAGGCTGATTACTTTAAAATTAAAGTTCCTGTTTTTAACTGTAAATGGTTTATCGGTAACAACAGTGTCAGACACGATGAATTTGGAATGACACTTGTTAATCTGAATAGATTGGAAGACACAACTGATTCTTTTATAATGGCAACACATGCCAAACAAATTTTCTATGTAGTAGATCAATCAGATATGAAGTGGGCTGTTGTTTTACAAGGGAAAAAACAATATGTTGGTGAGGATGAATTTGATGAAGATGCTGATTTATGTGAGATCCCTACTTCCATGGAAATATTAATAGAACATAATGATGAGTATGTTGAAGACATGGTTTGTGCCATAAGGAACGATCACGACGAAGGAATTTGGGAAAAAAATCCAACTGTACATTCCTAAAATTATAGGTAACACATGTTTATTTCTTGTTTACATTTAGTTTTTTCATATAATGTTAGATATTGTAAATTTTTTACTTATTAAAACATGTATCAAACCAAAATGATAAAACAATAAAAACCGTAAAGAGGAGAAGTCCTGGGCGCACCGGCTGGCCGGTGGTGGATCACCGGTTGGCCGGTGGTCCAGACAATAAAGCTCTATCTGGTCCACCGGCCGGCCGGTGATGAGCCAGCGGCCGGCCGGTGGTCCAGACAGAGAGGAAGGCTCTCTGTCTGGTCCACCAGCCGGCTGGTGGTGATCCAACGGCCGGCCGGTGGTGATCCAGCGGCCGGCCGGTGGTCCAGACAGAGCAAGGCTGGCTGGTCCACCGGCTGGCCGGTGGTGAGCCAGCGGCCGGCCGGTGACACCAGACAGTGGGCAAGTCTACTGCCTGGGTCCTCCGGCTGGCCGGTGAGCTCACACCGGCTGACCGGTGGACTCAGTGAGTCCACTTTTCATCTTTCTTGGGCCAACTCCTTGGCAACCTTTTGCCTATCAACAAAAACACTTGAAAACAAGTTAGAACATAATAAGAGTGATTGTGATCATTAAAATCCAAGAGAGAGGGGTACAACAGACTGTGTTTACCATGTTTATCATTGTTTAACATGCTTACCATATTACCAATGTTTACTATTATGTAATTTAGTACACTTTTCTATTTTCTGATTAAGTAGTATTACAATATTTGAATTTGTATATTTGTGAACTAATGTTTGTTTTTTTGATTTGAAGGAAAATGACAGATCAATCAGTTGATCAGCCACATGATTCTGGAGATGAGCATATTGGTCATACATCTGGGGAGGAACATTCACATGCTCCTATTAAGAAAAAGAGTTCAAAGGTTGGTAAGCGTGGGTGCACACGTTTACCAAAATTATCACTTGCCCGTACGATGGAGGAGAGGATAGTCGTGGAGTTTGATGATGATGATCTTCCTAGAGGTCCAAATGCTAAAGATTTTAAGGGTTTTGTAGCAACTCAGGCTAAGAGCAAAGTAAGCATTCTCTATGATGATTGGAGAAGTGTGGATAAGGCGATAATTTCTCAGCTGTGGGAGACCATTTTGGTAATATCTTTTGCTATTGTTTGACTGTTCTTTAAATGTTTCTAGTATATATAATATTTTTAACCTCTTTTTTATCAGATGACATTTGATATTCCTGACACTGGAGGAGTCAGGAAGAAATGCTTATCGTTGGCTGCTAGGAGATGGAGGGATTTAAAATCAACCCTCTCATCTGATTTCATTTATGGTCATAGGAGTCGTGAGAATCCATGTCGTATATATCCTTTTATAGATGAAGACACATGGAGACAATTTTTTGAAAGTAGAAGAAAAGAATCATTTTTGGTAAGGGCAATGTAAACTTTTATAAGCTTTCTTATATAAATGATCTTATTATTGTTTTGTTAATGATTACTTATTCTTAATTTACAGCAAACAAGGAAAGCTCATCAAGAGATCCAATCTAAAAATGTATACCCTCATAGTTTATCTCGGGGAGGGTATGCATTATTGGAAGAACAAATGATGGCAGAAAAATTTCAACAACTAAGAGATGAGTCTTCAAGCTCTGGAGAGGTGGACCCTCCATCCCCTCCATCTAGACATGAGAAATGGAAAAGAGCTCAGAAGGGCAAAAAAGGACAATATATTTCGGAAGAATCGAGACTCGTAGTTGAGAGGATTGTAAGATATCTATTTTATTTATTTAAGTTTACTATTTTCGTCATATATTTCCAATCATTATAGAAATGTTCAATTAATTATTACAGGACTCTCTTGAGGACCAGAGTTCACAGGGGACATTTACACCATCTGGGAGGGAAGATATTTTATCTGTGGCATTGGGAAAGCCCGAACATCCTGGCCGTGTAAGAGGATATCCGGCAGGTGTATCGGTAAGAAAAGTGTTGCCACGTTCCTCAACTTCTAACGTTGAGGGAGTTTATAAAAAAAAATAGAATCCTTGGAGGCTGAAGTCCATAATATTAATGCGACAATGGAGGACAAGATTAGAGAATCGGTGCAGTTTATGTTTGCAGACTTGCAAAGACAATTTCAGGGTGCAGCTCCCACTCCACCTCTCCCAGTAGCTCCCACTCCCCCACCTCAGCCTGCGGACCCCATTTTTGATCCTCCTCCTCCGCTGCAGCTACCTACTTATTGTGAGTTGTATGTTGATGATCCTCAACATCATATAGTTGCATATGGGATGGTATATTGTATAAGAGATACAGTTCATCATCAACAGTTAGAGGTAGATAATCAGAGGGTCACTGTACAGGAAATTATAGATAGATCAGCTCGGATACCATTACCTACAGATGAGGTGACGACAGTTGGACATAGTATCGACCATTTTTTACTTTGGCCATCCAGACTTCTTCGACTCATTACCATAGAGGTATGGATGTTATATTTTTTTATTTTATATTTTTATTAATGTTTTATCATTTGAAAACTAATATATTTTTCAATTTATTTTTACAGGAATACTTCAAAGGTAAAGAAATACTGTATAGACAACAACAAAGACAGATAGCTATGACATCAGATGCAGATACTAGGAGTCTTGACAAATTGTCAAGATATTCAAATTTGTTGGCGGATCATTATGACTTTACAATGGAAGCTCATGTCTGTGGACGTGAACTAAGTGTGGGGATTATGAAAACTGATATCATGGAGTTTGTCACTGGAGATAAGTTGGGCATCAACGTGGTGCAAATTTTTATCATGTAAGTCTTAACACCTTTTCCTTGCGTTATATTTATTAAAAATGTATACTTATGTCTGCTTTGTATTAGGTATCTGTATAAAATTTGTGAGAGGAATGAGCTGACAGATGTATATGGATTCGTGGACCCACAATTGATTTCCCCTGAAGCATGTGCATTGGATGAGGAACAAAGAATGATTTATATTGCTGATAGATTTGAAAAGGATGTAATCACACAGTTTTGGATGATGCCTTTTTGTGAGAGGTATGAAACACATCCCTCTCAAAGAGTTAATTATCTTTTAACATAAAAAACCACTAACGTTAAATTTCCTTTTATCAGGGATCATTGGATGTTAGGGGTTTTTTTCCCTAGGGAGAAAGCACTTTATTGGATATGCTCTCTCCATGATGATGTGCGAGAAAGTTTTAAGAATATATTGGAAACGTAAGTTTCAATTTCACAATAGTTTTATATATTATAATGAATTTTAAATTTACCCCATTCGTATTATTTTCTAACAGGGCATGGGTCCACTTTCGAAAAAGCACAAAGAAAAGGAATTTCAAGATCAAATATGTACATGCGAAGGTAAATATCCATTTATAATTTGTACATTTTGATTTATTACATAAAAATAATATATTGAATTTACACTCATTCAAACAGAAATGTCATGAGCAACAAGGCATCATCGAATGCGGATATTACATGTTAAGATTTATGTATGAAATAATAACAACTGGGACAGTTCTGAGTTTTGACCTGGTAAGATTTCCTCTTTCTCATAATATTTCAATTTGATTTATTCATTATACAAGTTGACTAATATCCTTTTCCTTTGTAGCTTTTTGATGACCCTCAACCCTTTACTGCTGAAGATATCAAACACTTACAAGTGGAGTGGTCAAATTATTTTACAGGTTTGATTGACTTTTAGTTGTTTGTAATGTAAAATGTAATTTTGAATATTGTCAATGTAATTGTGTATTTCGTAGTCGTTTAGGTTGGATTTAGTTTTTTTTGAAGTTGACAGTGTAAGTTTTGAATGTTATATAAGTGAATGTTTAATTTTTCTCTACTTCTTGTTTTGGTCTACTGTTGATGGTTTTTCTGGTCTGGATTTTGGTATGGGGGGAGAGGTTCCAAGGGGGTGGGTGGGTGTTTGGGGGGTGTCCAAGGGATATGGGAGGGGTGTCCAAGGTGTGTTTGGGGCTGTCCTAGGGGTCGGGGGGGGGGGGGGGGGGTGTAAATGAGGGTGGGGGGTGTACAAGGGGTGGGGGGGTGTCCAAGGGATATGGGAGGGGTGTCCAAGGTGTGTATGGGGCTGTCCAAGGGGTCGGTTGGGTGTAAATGAGGGTGAGGGGGGGGGGGGGGGGCTGTCCAAGGGGTGGGGGGGTGTCCAAGTGGTGGGGGGGGGGGGTGTCCAAGGGATATAGGAGGGGTGTCCAAGGGGTGTTTGGGGATGTCCAATGGGATGGGGGGGTTTCCAAGGGGTCGGGGGGGGGGGGGGGGTTTCCAAGGGGTCGGGGGGGTGTCCAGGGGGTGGGGGGGGGGGCTGTCCAAGGGGTGGGGGGGTGTCCAAGGGGTGGGGGGGTGTCCAAGGGATATGGGAGGGGTGTTCAAGGGGTGTTTGGGGCTGTCCTAGTGTTCGGGGGTGTAAATGAGGGTGGGGGGGGGGGGCTGTCGAAGGGGTGGGGGGGTGTCCAAGGGGTGGGGGGGTGTCCAAGGGATATGGGAGTGGTGTCCAAGGTGTCTGGGAGTTCTATCCAAGGGGTCGGTTGGGTGTAAATGAGGGTGGGGGGGCTGTCCAAGGGGTGGGGGGTGTCCAAGGGGTGGGGGGGGGTGTCCAAGGGATATGGGAGGGGTGTCCAAGGGGTGTTTGGGGCTTGTCCAAGGGCTCGGGGGGGGGGGGGGGTGTCCAGGGGTCGGGGGGGGGGGGGTGTCCAAGGGGTCTGGGAGGGCTGTCAAGGTGTGGGGGGGGGTGTCCAATGGGTGTTTGAGGCTGTACTAGGGGTCTTGGGGGTGTAAATGAGGGTGGGGGGGCTGTCCAAGGGGTGGGGGGTGTCCAAGGGGTGGGGGGTGTCCAGGGGATATGGGAGGGGTGTCCAATGGGTGTTTGAGGCTGTAATAGGGGTCGTGGGGGTGTAAATGAGGGTGTGGGGGGGGGGGCTGTCCAAGGGGTGGGGGGTGTCCAAGGGTTGTGGTGGGGCTCCAATGTGGTGGGGGAGGGCTGGCCAGGTTGTTAGGTGGGTATAGATGAGGGTGGGGTTCAGTTGGGGCTTGGGGGAGGGCTGGCATGGTTATTTTTGTTGTTTGGTTTCTGGTTGCTTTTTGGTGAGAGCAGTGCAATTATTTTTTAAAAAAAATATCGCTTTCACGTCGGTTATTTTATAACCGACGTGGTAAATAAATCGGTAGGGGTTTATCACGTCGGTTTTTTCGAGAACCGACGTGATAAACCGTTCCCGGGCCTTTTATCACGTCGGTTCTTAATATAACCGACGTTCTAAAAGGCCTGGGAATCGATTTACCACGTCGGTTATTGGATAATCGACGTGCTAAAACGTTTCCCAGGCCTTTTTATCACGTCGGTTATTTAAGAAACCGACGTGATAATAGGCCCGGGGAAGGGTTAATCACGTCGGTTATGTCATAACTGACGTGATAAATGATATCCCAGGCGTTTTATCACGTTGGTTTAGAAATAAACGACGTGATAAACCCCCCCCCCCCCCCCCCCGCGCATATTTATCACGTCGGTTATTATATAACCGACGTGCTAAACCCCCCCACCCGCGGTTTATCACGGCGGTTATATAATAACCGCCGTTATAAATCCCCATCCCCCATCATTTTTCACGTCGGTTATTAATGAACCGACGTGATAAACACCGTGATGTTAGGGATGTTACGTCTGGTTTTAAATAACCGACGTAAAAAACGTTATTTATAACGTCGTCCGTATTAACGTCGCCTAAAAACCGACGTAAATAATGAAAAATAACCGACGTAAAAAATGTTTTCTGCACTAGTGCCATATTTCCAAAGAAATAAAAACTGATGAAAGGCACATTACTACATGTCACTTATATACTTCTAGTAGTTCCTTTGGTTCCATGAATTTTCTAATTATACTTTTTACAAACATCGATTTTCATTTTTGGAGTGGGTGCTTGCAGTCTGACTTCAACCCTGACTATTTTTTGTTTCTGATCAAGCCCTAAATCAATCTTAACATATGATCTTGATTGCTAATTCTTTCTTATTAAAATACTAGGCTCATAATTCAACTTTCAATCTTTTGAATGATCTTCTTTCCCAATAACGTGCTGAGAATCAAAAGTTTTTCTTGGTCCTTAACTTTTTGTCATAGGTTGACAACTTCTCCTTCAGGTTCATCGATACGATTGATCTTATCTTCCATTGTGTTATTCAATCCATCGATATTCCTTTTCTATTTTACAATCTTTATTTTATACTCACTAACTAATTCTGAGTCCTATGGTGTTAATGACTTGAGTTTTTCAATTTCTTGCATCAAATCAGACTTCTCTTCTTCTTGCTACTACATATAGAGTTTGGCGTCACGAACGAATTTTTTGGCTTTCTTTGTTTTATATATCTCTTCATGAGAAGCCTCCATCTCATATTTCATATCAACTCTTCCTTCAACTTCTTCTTCTTCATCAATGTTAGTTTTTTCCTTTTTATGAGTACTACCGACAACCGCCACCATAGCATTTTCTACACAATCTTTTCAGTTCTCTATCTCTTCAACCTCCTTAACCTTAGACTCATCTGAACTATCACATTCTTGTGAAAGTAGATTCTTCTTCTCAAAGAAATTTATCTTGAACTGTTTCTTGCCTTTCCCATAGGCTGAAGAATTATTCTTTTAAATTTCGACTTCATCAACATCATCATCTTCTTGGAACTTTTTGAGACACCTTGTTGCAAGAAGACCAACCTTTCCACATTGAAAACAATCTAGTGGAAGTTTTCCCTTGAAATTTCTTTTTCCTCTTTGCAAATTTGAAGAAAGAAATGAAATCACCTCATCTGTTTCTTCATCCTCCTTAGAATCTTCAATGGTGAGATTCTTCATGGCCTTGAATTCCAACTCCTTATATTTCTTTTTTCCCATAGCCTCATTATCATCATTCCTCATTTCATATGCAATAATGGTACTATGAAAATTGTCCAGTGTTAGATCCTTCGAATCTTTATCTTTGAGTACTAAAACTTTTGGATTGAACCGAGGTGAAAGTTTCCGCAAGATGTGCTTTACGATCTTTTATGTCTTCAATGACTTCTCCAAGACCCCACATATCTTCTACAATAATATTTACCCTATCAAATAATGCATCAACAGACTCATTTGAGTTCATTTTCAAATCTTAATACTTGTTCCACATATTTTGCAGTTTTTCCTCTCTAACCTTTGTATCTCCTTCATATATATTCAATAGATTTTCCCACATGGAATGTGATGTTTTTCATGAAATAACCTTCATATAGATAGAATTGGATATGGCTCCCCCTAAAGCATTAATTCCCTTGGAATTAGCATTCAATTCTCTACGCTCAACTTCTGATAAAGCGCCACTATTAATATCGGATTTTATACCATGCATTGCTATTGTAAACACATCTATTCCCAAATATCAGAAGTAGTGTTGCATTCGATTCTTCCATAGCTGAAAATTATTCCCATCAAAGATCGAAATCCCTTTATGATTAGTGACCTCCATTTGAGAGAGAAACACTAATATCATCTTTTCCCTCTGATACCAATTGTTAGGTCCACTAGGTTAGATAACCTGAGAGGGGGGGGGGGTGAATTAGGGTATGAAAGATTAAAATAATTTCCCCAATTGATCTTGTTTTTCTGTTAAGAAAAACTCTCTTCTCTCTCTTTCCTATAGAAAAGTATAAAAAAAACTAAATCATGCATAGGACATAAAAATTTTTACTTGGTTCACCCTCACTAGGCTATGTCCAAGGAGAATACACTGACAATGTGTCGATGTACCAAATCCACTAAAATTGCACTATTGTTTACAATGTTCGAAGCGGACTCACTGTCTCTTCTGGTTTACAACCAACCATGATGTGAAAGCTCACTACTCTCTCAACTGAAGTGTGCTCACTACTTCTTCAGAAGATCCACTCATAGTTTATAGACCTTTAGGTCTCTTCATTATCACTAATGAAATCTTCATCTTTATCCATTGATAGATTCTCTATTGATGCCCAACTTTCACACGTAGATGGATATCTTTTTGCACAGGGTGTACCAGGAAACCCCAATTTTTACATGCAGCCTCTACACTACCTTGCGCGTAATTCCCTAATTTTGTGCGAAATCCACTTTTCTCACAACACCTCTTTTACACGCAAGCACTTCTTTTATGCGCAACAGTCTTCTTTTACCCGCAACCTTTTCTTTATGCGAAAACACTTATTTTACGCACAAACATGAAATTTACGTGCAAACACTCGACTTTACGCACAAACTTGACATTTACGCGCAAATCCCTTGCGTATTCCAATTTCATGCACCAAAACTCAGATTCTCTCTAAGTCTTGAGCACTAATGAATGAGGGGGGTCACCTCATATTTATATGCAAAATTGAACCTGCAAAAAAAACCCTTCTTGATTGAGTAATCCTCTTTAAGTGCGGAAAACACATATTCTTGCGCAACACCATTTTTTGTGCACTACTCCAATATTTCGCGCACCTCATGCCTTTTCCAATTTTCAATATTTTGATCTCAAAAAAACTCTTGCAAAAAAAAATTCATTCCTTTATTTCACGCAACACTTTATTTTTCGTGCATCCCTCTAATTTTGTGCGCACCTCATGCCTTTATCAATTTTCTAGCTTTTGATCTCGAAACACCACTTGCGTGAAAAACTTCATTATGCTATTTCACGCACCACTTTCTTTTTCCAAAAACACATCTCTCCATTTCCTAATTTTTAGGCCCAAAAATTTGGAAAACCCTGAAAAACAACACCACCTTGTATTTTCTCTTTTTGTACCACCTCCAGATCGTCTATTCCTTTGTCGGGGTTCTTCTGTCAAACATGGATATCCAAAAACATCTCTTGAACCTGACAAATCACCATGTAAACCTCTTTTGTCAACAAATTGGACATCGTGGTCTGCTTTGTCAACAAACACAACATGGAGGCCCGCTTTTTTCAACAAACACAATTATCTCAAAAATGCATCAATGATACCTTGAGGGATTTTTTCCCAATAACAAGGCTAGTGAATAAAGGGTTTAAACAACATCAAGAAATTGACTATGATGAAATTTTTTCTACAATTTCCATGTTCAAATCCATTGGAATTTTACTTTATAAAGCATTTTACCATGACTATGATATTTGGAATATGGATGTCAAAATTTCATTCCTTAATGGGAACCTTTAGGAAGATGTCTATATGACACAACCAGAAGGGTTTGTGACTCCAGGATATGAAAAAAGTATTTTCAAGTTGCAGAGATCCATTTATGGATTGAAGGAATAATCCAGGTCATGGAAAATTTGATTCAATGAATCTATAAAAGAATTTGGTTTCATAAGAATGAATGAGAGCCGTGTGTTTACAAGAGGTTTAGTGTAAATGTGATCTTTATCCTAGTAGTATATATTGATGTTTTTGTACTTTATGGTTTCCCACTTTTTCCTCAAAAGTGATTATTAATAAAAAATTATATATGATGATGATCTCGACATAACAAGAGAAAGATAGAATGAGAAACATCTCATACAATTCAGTGATAGGATCAACCATGTATTCAATATTATGTACTAGGCTTGATGTTACCTATTCATTGAGTAGGGTAGGTAGATATCAAGAAGATCTAGGAGAACAAAGTTAGACTCCTATTAAGGATATCCTTATGTATATTAGAAGAACTAAGGATATGTTCTTGGTGTATGGAGGAGAATAGGACCTAGTCATCAGGGGTTATACTGATTCTAGTTTTCAGATAGATATAAACGATCTGAAGTCACAATTAGGATAGGTTTTCTATCTCAACAAAGGATCTGTGAGCTGGAAGAGTTCAAAGCAGCCAGTTGTCACTGATTCTAAAATGAAGTCTGAGTATATAAAGACTTATTATATAGCCAAGGAAGCTATTTAGATTTGGAACTTTGTCTAGGATCTTGATGTGATACCTAGTAGTAAAGACCCCATTACATTTTATTGTGATAACACTACAATGATGGCTCTTGGAAAAGAGCCAAGGTCACCCCAATGGAAAAAGCACATACCCAGAAGTATCACCTCTTTAGGAATTTCTATGAGAGGGGTGAAGTTGTAGTAATTATATTACCCATGGAAGAGAATGTGGCGAACCCCTTGACTAAAGGCCTATCTCAGCAGAAGCATGTGTATCATGTGAGAGCTAGCGGACTAAAGGTTATTAATAGTTAGATCTAGTGCAAGTGGGAGTCTGTTGGTGTTGGTTCCCTAGAACCAAATTCTATGTACTTTATAATAACTTGTATTCAAGGTTTTTAATATGAATAAACTACTTATCACATAATGATTATTCTTATACGATACATATTATGTGATAATTTCCTAAGAGTAGTTATCACACTAAAAGGTCATATCAATTTCCCACTATGATGAGAACCCTGAAGTGCTATTCCACTATTCTTGAATATAAGTTCTATAGCTGGATGATATCATTTTAGGGACAAAAATGAAACAGGCTATCAGGGGTGGAGACTCTTAGGAAATTGAGGCACCTTCTCATGGTGTACTCCCTTGGTAATATCTAGTAGGATATTATGAGAACGAGACCCATCAATAAGAAATCCACATTTATATGTGTCATTGGATGTTCCTATCTATAGACATGTGAATTGGTCCTTAGAATTTAATATTATTTTTAATGAGTATTATGAGTCATGTAATTTTATGTATTTATAAAAACCATGAAAACAGATGTTCGTAGTGAGGTAGGATACGTTGGGTGCATCACGATTAATATTGTATTAATGAATAATGCGAGAAAGGATTTGTACCTTATGTTCTTTAACGGAAGTTAATATCTCAGGCCCTTTAATATAAATGATATAGCCTAAATAAATTCATGTCCATGGTGTTCTATATGCAAGTTCAATTTTTGGGAAGTCAAAGAAAGAGACATCGAACACATAGGTTGATGGCACCGATATGCAACTATTGAGCAAGTGTTGTTTTCAACAATACATAATTTTATAAGGGGTAGATTATTGAGAACAATACTCTATCTCTTTATGATGATTTTGATGCTCACAAATATCCTTATTTGTTATTATAATGATTTTACTTGAAGTATATTTCAGGACATTTATATTCCTTATATTCTTATCTTTGGAGAAATATTAAAGCACTTAATCTGCAAGGTATATTTGACAAAGTATTCAGAAATCGTTTTTAGCGTGTTCTAGAAACACTGTTCATACCCTACGTTGAGAAGCGTAGCGTAAGGATGGAATGCGGTGTTTACTCTATGTGATATCAGAAAAGTATGATTAAACAACCATACGTTATCAGAAAAGTATGGAGGAATGAACCTTACGTTTGGAAGGAACCTTACGTTTGGAAGGAACCCTACATTTGGAAGGAACCCTACGTTTGGAAGGAGCCTTACGTTTGGAAGGAACCTTACATTTGGGAAATCAACAAAGTATGGAAGAAGATCATTACGTAAATATGGAATGATAAGTTTGTTTCTTAAAAGTATAGTTCACTAACCTTACTTTTGTAAACAACCATACGTTTGAAAGCTAAATATACAAGTATGGTTCATCAACCTTACTTTTATGAACAACTGTTTGTTTGATTAAAAAGTATGGATTATATACCGTATGTTTGAGAGTTGAATAATTTTTTTTGAGACCAACCTTACATTCTGAACCTTACGTTCAGAGAATGTATGATATATAGTTCAACCCTACATTTGACGTCAGATGTTTAAATTATGAATTTATTAAAGCAACGATATTTATGCGAATTATCAGGCTGATTTCAAGCCAGATTAAAAGCCCAAATTTAAAGCCAGTCTTTGACTGATTCAAAGCCATTTATTTTTGATTCAAATGATCAATTTAATAGGATATTTTCATGCCAAATTTTCAGTGGAGTTACGACTTCTCTGCTATTCAAACTTTTGAATATCGCGATTATAAAGGCGACTTTTGTGGATCTAAATTTAAAAGGATAACACTTGTCTTTATTATATATATAAATGTATTATTTTGTATTACATATATATAGGCGAATTATTGAAAATAAGGGTTTTTAATATATATCAAGCTCTTAAAGTTTTTCACTACTACAATTTACAGAGACGATTGAGACTTACAGACCAGCTATTACAAAGAGTGACAAAGCTCTGTTTTCTGATGAAGAAGAAACATGATTAAAGACTCAGCGAATCTACATCGGATATATTTTTGTGAATTGACTATTTTTAAAGTTGCAAATTATATTTCAAGATCTACTACAACTGGATCGACTCAGATCTAATTCTACCTGAAGATTATTCTTTCTAAATACTACGATTCATCGACTGTCAATTGCGTGCTTTTGAAATTGTGAAGAACAACTAGAAAGTATTTAAAGGAAAAAAAAATAATCTTTTATTTTGAGTAACCAGCTTCTCATAATAAGATATTTATTTGGTTCTATGTATGAACTAGAAGGCTCTGTTTAGCCTTAAACTTGTAAAGGTGTTAACTTCCTGCACTCAGTTGTGGAATGGTCTGTTGATAAGAGGACCAAATAGTAAAAACCACCAAGCTCGTGGAGCAGAGCGTTGATGGAGTGGACTAGGGGACTTCTGTTCCCCGAAAAACTATACATTGTGTCTCCTGTGCTATTTATTTTTCTGCTACTAGATATTTGATATAAAGATAAAATGACAGATCATGATTATGAGAAGAAATTATAATAGACACAATTCACCCCCCTCTTGTGTATATTTGGTATAACCCGATCCAAAAATTGGTATCAGAGGAGGAGATTTTGTTAAAGCTATAACAACCTGAAATTATTTGGATTATATAGAGTACAATGGATGATACATGAGAGGGTATGTCAATGGTTCGAGATCCTTACTTCAATGGTGAAAATTATGGATGTTGGAAATCAAGAATGATCATTTATTTAAAAAATCTTGGATATAAAGTCTACTCGAAAATTCTAACTCCCAATGTGATTCCAGAGAAACCTGAAACATGGAGTGAGAATACAGAAGTAGAGTACGACATAAAATCGAAATCTATGAATGCTATCATCTATGGTATTGGACCAGATGAATTCAACATAGTATCTCAGTGCGTGATGGCTTATGAAATGTGGGAGACAATTGCAGTTTCTTATGAAGGAATTGAAAATTTCAGACAGATCAGGTATGCTACTGCTAAACTTAAATTCGATACATTCCGGATGTTTGAAGGAGAAAGAATTTCACAAATGAATGGAAGGTTGACAGAGATTTTCAACAATATCATTGTTTTGGGAGATCTGATCAAACAAGCTGATCAAGCCCTGAAAGTACTAAGAGTACTACAACCTAGATGGAATGGAATTTCTACTGCTATCAGACAATCTTCTCCTGTCAAAGATTTAACAATGAGAGAGTTAATTGGATCTCTTATGATGTATGAGGCTGAGATGTAGGATGAAGCGAATGAGCATAATATTCTAATCAAGAGAGATGACACTGCCTTAATGGTGTTATCTCAAAGAAAAAGAAGAAAGTTGAAGAAAAAAAGAAATAAAGGTGAAATTAGAAAGCTACGATTCATCCAATTTAGATGTGGAATTGGCCCAGCTAGCCAGAAAATTCAGTAAGTTTTATCGAAAGAAGAAAGGTTTTAGAAAGTATTTTAAAAAGGATGAAAAGGAAGTCATATGCTATGAGTGCAAGAAGATGAGTCATATCAGACCTGACTGTCCGCAATTAAAGAAAGACAAGAAAAAGAAATTCTTCAAGAGAACTAATTACGAGAAGAAAGAGAAGAAGGAAATGAAAGATACATGGAGTGTATCTGAAGACTCCAGTTGCTCATCAAGGTATGATTCAGAAAAAAAGGAATCAAATTTGAAAGCTAATATGTGATTTATGGAAAAAACTGATGAGGAAGCAGGTGATAGAAGCTGAACTTCCATATGGTATATGGACAGTGTCTACTCCAGTCATATGAGTGAAAACTCATCAAATTTCAGAACTCTAACTCAAAAGGATGGTGGTCTAGTCACATTTGGTGACAATGCCAAAGGCAAGATAATTGGCATTAGAACTGTTGGAGATCCAAAAGCTTTCTCAATCAATAAAGTACTCTATGCACAAGGATTGAAACACAAACTGATAAGTATCTCTCAAATCTATGATGATGGTTATATTGTTGATTTTTCTAACAATTACTGTACTGTTTTCAAAGATAAATTACTTAAATTTAGAGTACCCATGACTGATAATGTGTATAACTTGGATTTAAATTCCTTGTGTAAACAACAAGTAAACTGCTTAATTGCTAAGATAAATGAATCCTGGATATGGAATAGGAGACTTGGACATTGCAATGTATATGATTTATATAAGTTATCTAAGAAACAATTAGTTTCTGATTTTCCTAGTCTCAAGTTCAAAAGTGATATATTTTGTGATGCATGTCAACTTGGCAAGTAGCACAAATCAACCTTTAAATTAGTTAACAAAATTGCTACATCTAAACCTCTAGAACTTATCCATATGAATTTGTTTGGACCTTCAAGGGTAGAAATCTTGGCTGGTAAATTATATGTATATGTTTTAGTTGATGACTATTCTAGATTTACTTGGATTTTCTTTCTAAAATATAAAAATGAAGATTTTACAATATTTGAAAGTTTTTGTAAAGCTGTTCAAAATAAAAAAGGTTTAAAAATAATTTCATTAAGAAGTGATCATGGTGGAGAATTTGAGAATCTAGAATTCAATTCCTTTTTCTCAAATATGGGTATTAAACACACCTTCTCTTCACCAAGAACACCTCAACAAAATGGAATTGTTGAAATAAGAAATATGACTATTCAAGAAATTTCTAGGACTATGCTAAATGAATACAGTCTTCCTACCTATTTTTGGGCAGAAGCTGTAAGTACAACCTGCTATATAAAGAATAGAGTTTTAATTAGACCAATTTTCAAAAAGACACCCTATGTACTCTAGAATAACATAAAACCTAAAGTAAATTACTTTAAAGTTTTTGGATGCAAGGTTTATACTTTAAACACCAAGGAAAATCTTGGTAAGTTTGATCCAAAATCTTATGAAGGAATTTTCTTAGGATATTCTGCTACTTCCAAAGCTTATAAAGTTTTTAATAAAAATTCAAGGATTGTTGAATAATCGGTTCATGTGAAATTTGATGAATCTGATCCCTTTGAGAAAAGGAAAGACAAAATTTATGAATCTAACTCTAATGATAACATGAGACTTGAGAACTTGAAAAATGATTTTGAAAAAGATATAAATGAAATTCAGTCCAGTCTAGAAGAACATGACACTGAAGAACCTATAAGTGTACTACCTAGACAGTCAAGAACCCTAAAAAATCACCCTTTAGAAACTGTAATAAGATACTTAGACACATGAATAAAAACTAGAAGGAACATAGGAAATCTTATTGAGTTTTCTGCCTTTCTATCCCAATTAGAACCCAAGAGTATATAAAAATCCTTAGTTGATGAAATTTAGATGATAGAAATGTAAGAATAACTAAACCAGTTCATAAGAAATGAAGTTTGGAATTTAGTTGAAAGACCTTAGAACTACCCCGTTATAGGAATGAAATGGGTCTTTAGAAATAAACAAGGTGATTAATGAATAATAACTAGGAATAAATCAATACTAGTAGCTAAAGGATATAATCAGGAAGAAGGTATATATTATGATGATACCTTTTCACCTATAGCTAGATTTGAAGCCATTATAATCCTTTTAGCCTATACATCTCATATGAACTTTAAATTATTTCAGATGGATGTTAAATATGCATTTTTAAATAGTTATTTATTAGAGGAAGTTTATGTTGAGCAACCTCAAGGTTTTAAAAATTCACAAAAACCAGATTCTGTTTTTAAACTTACTAAATCTCTTTATGGTCTTAAACAAGCACCTAGAGCTTGGTATGAAACATTAAGTTATTTTCTTTTGAAAAATTATTTTACTGTTGGAATGGCAGATGCAACACTATTTAAGAAAACTCTTAATTCTAATATTTAATCAGTTCAAATTTATGTTGATGATGTAATTTTTGGTTAAAAAAATAAAACACTTTGTCATGAGTTTTCAAATTTAATGCAAAAATAATTTGAAATGAGTATGATGGGAGAATTAAATTTCTTTTTAAGACTTCAAATTTTTCAAAAAGATTTTAGAAATGTTTTGAATCAAAGCAAATATATTACTGATTTACTAAAGAAATTTGGACTTGAAAACAACAAGACATATACAACTCCTATGTGTACTAATATGAAACTTGATTTGGATGAAACTAGGAAATCAGTTGACAATAAGTTATATAGAGGTATGATTGGTAGTTTATTATATCTTTCTTCTAGCAGGATAGATATAATGTATTCAGTATGTCTTTGTGCAAGATTTAAATCAAATCCTAAAGAATCCCATTTAACTACTGTTAAAATAATTTTTAGATATTTAAAAGGAATTGTTTTTCAATATATTCTCTATCCAAAAATGTCCGATTTTAATTTAATTTCATATTCAGATGAAGACATTGGGAGTTGTAGATTATATAGAAAAAGAACCTCAGGAACTTGTCACTTTTTAGGAAAATCCTTAGTATCGTGGTCTAATAAGAAACAACACTCAGTTTCCCTGTCAACAGCTGAGGCAGAATATGTATCTGATGACAGTTGTTGTGCACAAGTTTTGTGGATAAAAAACATTCTTATGGATTTTGGACTAAGTTTTAATAATACACCTATTTTATGTGATAATACAAGTGCTATAAATATTTCAAAAAATACTATTAATCATTCTAGGACTAAGCATATTGATATCAGACATCATTTTCTAAGAGACCATGTTCTTAAAAAGGATATATTTTTATAATTTGTAAGTACTAAAATTCAATTAGCTGATATTTTTACTAAACAACTTCCCATTGTAAGGTTTGATTTTATTAAGGGGTAGCTAGGTTTATTTATATTTAAATGATGTTTTTTGGGTTTAATTATTTATTTTTAGAATAATTTAAAATTTCATTTGTACTATTTTATTTTTTTTGTTTTTGTTTTTGTTGTTTTTTTATTTATTATACGTTTAAATAATGTAATAATTACTTAGTGCATAATAACATGGGAGTTAAGGATGTCAGAAACTGTTTTGAATTCCAAACCCGTTCATTTTCTCAAAACCCTTCAAAACCTCGAAAAATTTTACTACTCTTCTATCCCACACACAATCATTTGAAACCCTAGAACTTTTAGAAACTTCAAAGATTTACTACAGAAATGGCCAAGAGAAAGAGATCCTATGAGCCAAAGACCATCACTACAAAGAGGCAATGCTCGGTCGGGAGAAATATTTTGCAAGGAAAAGTCATTGATCTGGAATGAATCTATCAGATGAACCTGATGCTAAAGCAAGCCCTAGATTTTCAGAACTTAGAACAAACATTTAATGGAGATTATATGGAGTTTCTATATGAGGTAGAACTTTGTCATTTCTTTAAGTCAGTACAGTTTAGTCTGGGAACTGATGAGGATTCAATTGTTGCTAAGATTGAGGATTGAGATTTTTCAATCTCATCTATATAAATTGCTTGAATTATTAACTGCCTTCATGAGGGATTTTTTCACTTTGATTTAAATAATATTGGTAATTCTGTACATAAGTCAGAAGATATTATGTCATTTTTGTTTGGAACTACATATATAAAGAAGATGTTTGTGAAGGATTTAGAACCAGATCAGAAGATATTGGTTAAGTTTGTGAAAACTGGTATTGCACCTCAAATGTATGAGATGAAAAAGATTCTTTACCCAGATATGTATATAATGTTTTCACTGATGAGTGATATCAAATTGAACTTTCTGAGATACATGGTGAGGTATCTCAGTTACTGTTGCCAACCGGAGGTAAGAATGAATTTTTATCCTTTTGGAAGGTTCATCTCGAAAATTCTGTTTAAGAAAAATATGATAAGACTGGTGGATGCTCGGATGAGATACCACCATAATAATATCTTCAATGCTGATATATTGAGAAAGATTGGATATTTCTAGAGCACAATCAAAGGCAAGATGCTACCTGTAAGAGTTGAAGAGGATGAAGAAAGTGCTCAGACCTAACCAACAAAATCAAAGGAAGGACAAGCTGAATCAAGAGTCAGTGATGTATCAAGAAGAATCAGGTTTGAGGCTGTGGATGCACCTGAAGAAAGAAGTTAGGAAGGAATTCAATTCAAAAGGACCAGGGATCCTAATCCAGTTGAAGAGCCTATTGTAAATTCGAATGTTTTAACATATGGTGATCTCTTAAGCTATAAGTTTTTGAGAGAAGCTGCAGTTGAAGAGATGCTACAGGGAGCAGTTTATTAGGATAAGGTGGCTCCTCTAGTGGAGCAAGAAATTTTGGCCCAGGAAGTGACAAAAACAGAGGCTCAAACAGAAAAAATTATTTTGGAGAATCCAGTAATAGAGGAAGAACATGCAGATTATGCTCATGAGGAGAAACCTCCAGCACCTGTTGAAACTCGAGAAGATAATGTTTCAGAAGTTCATACTGAGATATTGAATGTAAAGTTTTCTGTGAATGAGTCTGGGAAAGAATCAGAGGAAAAATCTGTTGAGAAACCAGTACAGGGAGGGGATGATGGGAAATCAGATGCAGAATCATTGCCCATTGTATTGTTATATCAAGATGAAACTGAGAATCAAGAACAAGGTGCCTATGATTTAGTAAATGAAGAAGTTTAGGAGCTGTATAGGAAGTTGAACATAGCTAAATCTCATAATGCTGCTCTAAGGAGAGCATTATAAAGGGAACATTTGAAATTTCAAAGACTGAAAACTATTACTATTTCTAAATAGGAAGTTGAAAATTTTAAGAGAGAGATGCTCAATGAAGTTACAAAGTTGAAATCAGAAATGATTATGAAGTCTGATTTGATGGAGTTTAAATCTTTTATGGAGATGCAATTTTTATCTATCCAAACCAATGAGGCTAGTACATCAGGTACTTCACCTAATTTAATCAGAAGATTTCAGGCTATTATAGTGGTCATGGAGAATATGAATAACAGAATGCATAAATTACACTACAACAATGCTCCTTTGTTAGTGCTGTTAGATAATCAGAAGTTTCTGGTTGATCAATTGACTTCAAATGAACCAGGAATTAGAACAGTGCTGAATCAGTTCGCAGAAAAATGGACTTTTTATGGAGAAGGAAGACATGCTTCATGAGTTTTTCAGAGTGAATCTAATTGAAGATATTCATTTGACTCAGGAAAGAAAAGATCTAATTATCCAATTGGGAGTTGGATTGATGAGAAGATTGAGGGAATAATTGGCAGAGATCAAGGCAATAGTTTAGAGGAGATGAACCCTATCTAACAACCTTACCCAACCTTGATTCCTTTTGTTTTTTATTACTGTACTTGTAATTCTATTTTCAACGAAATATATTTACATATCATTTTCATGTGTTTTAATTTGTTTTACTGTACTGTTTATGATTGAAATGCCAGTAATCCAGATTCACATATTGATAAACAGTTTATAATAGCATTTACTTAAGTTCAGTGCTACATTAAAATGTGTTATATTCCTTATTTTATCATTCTTTTTGATATCACAAAAAGTGGAAAAAATTAGGATAAACACAACATTTTATTTTAATATATTTTCATTTATTTAAAATTTTACTTTAATATTTTTTCAAAAATGCGGAGAAATGTTAAGTATTATTTTAATCCTTTAAGGGGGAGGGGGTAATTAAGTTAAACCTAACATTGTATTTTAAGATATTTAATTTTTTTAAAAATGTTATTTTAAAGAGATATATGGATAACCATAATCTTTTATTGGGGGAGATTTTTTTTTACTTTTTATGACTTTGGATAATACAATGTTTATTTTTATTAAAATAATTTTGTTCAAATTAAATATCGTATTTATCTTTTCAAAATTCAAAACTATATGTAATTATTTTTTTAAGTTAATTTCATTGGTTATTTTATGGGTTTTGTGATCATAAAAAAGTTAGATATTGTTGAGCAAGCGTTGTTTTTAACAATACATAATTTTATAAGGGGGAGATTGTTGAGAACAATACTCTATCTCTTTATGATGATTTTGATACTCACAAATATCCTTATTTGTTATTATAATGATTTTACTTGAAGTATATTTCAGGAAATTTATATTCCTTATATTCTTATCTTTGGAGAAATATTAAAGCACTTGATCCCTGAGGTATATTTGGCAAAGTATTTGGAAATCATTTTTATCAATTTTTTGGAAACACTGTTCATACCCTACATTGAGAAGCGTAGCGTAAGGATGGAATGTGGTGTTTACTCTATGAGATATCAGAAAATTATGGTTAAACAACCATACGTTATCAGAAAAGTATGGAGGAAGTAACCTTACGTTTGGAAGGAACCTTACGTTTGGAAGGAACCCTACGTTTGGAAGGAACCCTACGTTTGGAAGGAACCCTACGTTTGGAAGGAACCCTACGTTTGGAAGGAACCCTACATTTGGAAGGAACCTTACGTTTGGGAAATCAACAAAGTATGGAAGAAGATCATTATGTAAGTATGGAATGATAAGTTTGTTTCTTAAAAGTATGGTTCATCAACCTTAATTTTGTAAACAACCATATGTTTGAAAGCTAAAGATAAAAGTATGGTTCATCAAACTTACTTTTATGAACAACTGTGTGTTTGATTGAAAAGTATGGATTATATACCATACATTTGAGAGTTGAAGATAAACATTTGAGATCAACCTTACATTTTGAACCTTACATTTTGAGAATTTATGCTATGAAGTTCAACCCTACGTTTGATGTTGGATGTTTAAATTACGACTTTATTAAAGCAATAGTATTTATGCGGATTATCAGGATGATTTTAATCCATATTAAAAGACCAAATTTAAATTGAGTCTTTGACTGATTCAAAGCTGTTTATTTTTGATTCAAAGGATCAATTTAGAAGGAGCTTTTCATGCTGATTTTTCAGGGGAGTTATGACTGCTCTGTTATTCAAACTTTTGAATATCGCGATTCTAAAGGCGACTTTTGTGGATCTAAATTTAAAAGGAGAAATATCGTCTTTATTCTATATATACCTGTATTATTTTGTATTACATATATAGAGGCGAATTATTTAAAAGAAGGTTTTTTAATATATATCAAGATCTTGAAGTTTTTCACTGCTACAATTTACAGAGACAATCGAGACTTACAGATCTTCTATTATGAAGAGCGACAAAGCTCTGTTTTTTGAAGAAGAAGAAACACGATTAAAGATTCATAGAATATACATTGAATATCTTTTTTTGAATCGACTATTGTTAAATTTGAAAATTATATTTCAAGATCTACTGCAACTTGATCGACTTAGATCTACTTCTACCTGAATATTATTCTTTCTAAAGACTACGATTCATCGACTATCAATTGCGTGTTGTTGAAATTGTGAAGAACAACTGGAAATTATTTCGAAGAAAAAATAATCTTTTATTTTGAGTAACCGGCTTCTCATACTAAGCTATGTATTCAGTTCTGTGTATGGACCAAAAGGCTCTGTTTAGCCTTAAACTTGTAAGGGTGTCAACTGCCTTCACTCAGTTGTGGAATGGTCTGTTGATAAGAGGACCATATAGTGAAAATCACCAAGCTTGTAGAGTAGAGCGTTGGTGGAGTGGACTAGGGGCCTTTTTTTCCCCAAACCACTATACATCGTGCATCCTGTGTTATTTATTTTTCCGCTGCTAAATCTTTGATATAAAGATAAAAGGGCAGATCACGATTATGCGAAGAAATTATAATAGACACAATTCACCCCCTCTTGTGTATATTTGGTATAACCCAATCCAACAACAACCTACTTGATTTTATATATCATGATAAATGGATTATATTACATAATAAGCATCCATATGAGGTATCATGTCATTGAAAAATTAACTTATTTCTTTATGGGTGCCTTGGTGTGTAGCTAGATTCCAACCTTGGACTTTAGGGTTCTTCACCTAATGCCAATGAGAAAGAGGCCTAGATGGTTACACACAAAGTGTATCTAGAATCCAAGTTAAATAATATATTATTATTTAACAAGTTGAATAAATATTATTCTCATACATGGTTTAATAATTATTCATTTATGCTTGATCATATATGTCTCGTCACCAATTATTCGAGAGAATATAATGTGAGTGGAATATTTAATAAATATTTATTTTCTATTTAGTGAATATAATATTTATCTATTTATTGGTGAATAATACAGTTATATTTATTTAATAAATAAATAGTCATTATTTACGACCCAATAAATATGGAGGAATAAGGGACCGAGGTTTTAGGTCCGGTGAGAAATAATAAATATTGAATATTATTTAATTAAATAATGTTTAATATAATTTTCAAGTTAAGCACATGTCGATAAATAATAATATAAATCTTATTATTTGATATGGGGTTCCATAGGGATTAAATAAATAATGAAGGGAACTTGTGCTATTATTTTTTTAACCCTAACAATATATAAACCCATTCATATTATTTTCTCAATAAGATAATTCATTTTATTTTGGTTGTGCACAATAGACTTGGAGAATCTTCTCAAGCCTAGACAACTCCCTTCTCCGAGAATGATCCTAAGAATGGAGAGAAATCTTCCTCCACCAAATCAAGGAGAAATATTTGGAATTGGTTTTCATAGCGATCAAAGGTGTACAATGAAAGTGAAAGGATCTATCATGCTAACACCTGAATATTACTTCGACGACATATGGAGATTCATGGAACACATGTGGGTCACTGATAGAGGGAATATGAACTTGATTCCTACAACACAATGACGATGCCTCACAAATCTCTAACCAGATTCATCAACAAAGAAAGAATTCCAATAAAGGTGATTTTTAATTAATTAAATTAATTATAAATAATATGTGATGATCTTACCTCTGGTTCCGGCGTTATTACTATTGTCCGATTTCATAGATCCAATTCCATATATCATAACAGTTATCATCGTGTAGATCTCAGATTGATCATCGATCATGACAAAAATCCATGTTGGTTACCACCCATTGCACACTTCCTCTTTGCCCAAAACCTACAATAAATACTCAATAACAATAATAATTTTTCAGAAATAAACTGGTCCTATATAACAATATGAGGTTCAATTGAATGGGTTATACAATGAAAATACTCAATACACTCTTAGGGAGAAATTCCACCACCATGGAATGTTTGGGAATTCACAATCATGCTATCCCAATTTCAATATTCCATCCCAAGCCCCTAAAAATGAAAACTTTATTGGGTATGGTCCTAGTAAGTAGCCTAGGGATGATCCATTCCCAAATACCTATAATACGGGATATTAATAACATAAAAATATCTCATGGAGAGAACAGGGAGTTCTTAGACCTACTGCTCCACCTGGTTTTTAGTAATATCCTTGGAATCAATTCCAACCCTAAAAAGGGCTGAATCCTATAACTCCCAAGAGGAAGTAAGGGGTATGTTCCAATAGATGATAGGTAGGTTTGATGAAAATAAGTCCAACAATGATTTTGATAATTTAAAAATGGATGTTGGGATGAAAAATCATCAAATACAAATAAGATAGTTATCTAGAGATCTTGGTAGTGGAGACAAGGGTAATATAACATGCACCAATGACATAAACCCTAGATAAAATTCAATTTATTCGACTGTAGCATCCTGTGTTTTTGGATAGGATGAAATTCCAAAGTAATTTTAATTTTTTCATTTGGTGGATGGTCTATTTTTTAAATGAGATTCAGAATATAATTTTGAGAGTGTAACACTTCAATGTGTTGTTTTTAGACCTGGTTAAATGCCCAAGGGGCCCTGTAGTTGTTCTACCATGTTTCATGAAGGGCCTAAAATACCACTTTAAGGAAGAAGCGAGTAGGGCACATAGTTTCTATGAAACTATGTTCCCCCTAAATGAAATTGTGTATCTTGGTCCATTGGAGAAAAAAGTGCCACATGGTTTGGTCAAACTGTGTGAAAGGAGCCATATGGCCATGCAACCTATTACATGTTTTTGAAATTGGTTGTTTTCATGGGCTATGCATGGTTAGAAAAACTGTGTGGCTATCCCATGTGAGGGGGTTCTTGGGCAGTGCCTTGGCACCCGATTAGTGTATTGTTTGGCCAACCGTGCGACCAAACTATACCCCTTTTCTATTAGGTAAAATTAAGATTCCCCCCTTAATGAACCTAATTTTAAAACCCCAATATTTTCTTCTCCTCCTCCATCTACGTGAGGCTCCTCCCTTTCCCTCATGTAGCTCCTCCTTCCCCAAGATAGGCATGGTGTTTTCTCCCTCATCCAAAGTCATATTCGAGATCTGTCAGTCTTTATGGATTCTTCTCGATAAGGTATTCATTCCTATTGAACTTTTTTTCTGTTTATCTCTCTATATATCAATAAAGTGATCATGGTGCAACCTAAATCTCCATATTTTTAGAATGTTCATCTGTTTCTCCAATTTCTCTTGAACTTGGAAAAATAAATGATTGATATTGGTCATGTGGGCTATTCTTAGTATAAAGTAAGTGGTTTAGTTCTTTAACACAAGTATCATTGATTTTCATATAGTGCGCCATTTTTTCGCATGGAAGACTCTTCCAGTGATGCCTCTCTTTGGTCAAATAAATTAATTTGAACCCGTTTCCATGTTTGGTATGACCCTAGTGAGAAGAGAAACACTAATTTGGGTGATTGCCTTGAATTTAGACACTCTGATAGGTGTGATTACTCATATTATACCCAATTCTCTTGAGCCTTGATTTTTTGAACACCCTTAGGGGGGTTCACTTGTAATAAATTCTTTAAGTAATGAATTTATTCAAGATAAATTGAATTCCATGAGTTAGGACCTTGATCCTGATGCCTCATGATTTACTTTTTAATGTTTATTCTCTATACTTCACAATTAGTGCCATGGGCCTCATGCATTATGATTCATATTCCATTGATTATGTATTTTACCACTTTTCTTACACATTATGCTTTATTCCTATGCTCATGATCATATTCTTCTGAATCATATTATATGCCTTCTTCTTTATTCAAGTTATTAAATGTCTATGTTATGTTTCATGTGCGCATTTGCTTATAGCCTTGTGCTTATGATTATGATTAATGATTATGATCTTTGGCCTTAGGCCATAGTTTCTTGGAATTTTATGGAATGCTTGGGCTATCTTTTTTATCAGGTATTATTCCTTGCCTTTTTGATGAGATGTGATTGTGAATGTTATACCTCACCTACTGCAGGCTAAGAGAGAACATAGATCCCGACCTAAGGATGCAGTGGATAGAATCACTATACTTGTCTTGGATCTACTTGATGTGTTAATAGTGATACTTTGGGTTTCATTTTAAGGGATCTATAGATGTATTACTTATACTCATGAGTGACACTGGTTCCCTAAGAGAGAAATCATGGATGGACTCATTGGCAAGATGGATACACCATGACTCTGGTGATAACTTGCCCCCTATATGAGATACTTGGTATGGACTCAGAGTTTACCATGCCATGAGTTATATGAGGGATGTTGTTATGGGTCACCTTGGATGGACTCAGTGGTATTGGTTATATTGAGGGCTCCTATAGTGACCCTTGGGATTCCATTATGGATCGCCTTGGATGGGCTCAGGATTCCATTATTGGATTTGGTGTATGCTTTGCATGGATTACATGTATTTCCTTATTATTATTGTTTTTATGATTACAAAGTGATATAAAAATTATTGGATGATATTCTAGGGGTGTGACCTCTAAGCCAAAGAATAATTTTGGGGTCGAACCACTTTTTTTTGCTTCATATATGATGCCTTGTACATTACAATTTTACTTTTATAGGTTTTCTTGGTTTATAAAAATAGATTAGGCCGAAGTAGGTAGAATAGGCCAAGTATCCATTTAGGAACCCATACCAAAGTGTTAAATATCTATATATCTATTTATTTTCTGGTATTAACTTATGTTGGAACACTATTCTTTTTATAGTGTACAGACTGGATTGTTCTAGACACCTTGGTGGTAGCCTACTGAGATTTTATCTCACACCCTAATCGGGCTGATATTGCACTGGGGTACCCAAGAATATCTTCATGGTTGTTGGTCCATGGATTGATTTTTTTGTTGTGCTATGTATTTTGGAGCTAGGGAGAAAAGGAATGAGTGAGTACCTAGGATGATCGCGGAGTTACCCTTTAGGATCTTATTTTTTTTGTACCTTGTATAACCATCTGAATATTCATGTGTTATTATATTTATTGGAATTTTATATTTAATTTTATTCAATCATTATATTTATCTCTTTCTTATTTTTCATTTATTATTATTTATTTTTCTATTTTCCATTGATTTACATATGGTATACCACTATGTGACTCTGATCATGAGGGTATAGTCTCCTCATCATACCATCAATAGAACCTCACTACTAATCAGTAGCCTCTATCGTACAAGGAGGCACAATTGTGGTTATGTGGTAACCAGTTTGACTACTAGTTAAGTGGTCAGCTAGGTTAGGATGTTACATCAACAGTAATAAGTGGTATCGAAACCCACCAGGATGATAGGAAAGTACCAAAAATTCTTAAAATGAATTCTAGATAAAATTGGAAATTAAAATATAGGAAATATTGAATTTTTAAATATATATAGGAACAATAAAAATAGTTTTAATCATAATTTTCCAACTAAAAAGATATAATAAAATGGATTGAACAAAATAAGAAAATAAGGGGAATAAAAACCTTAAAGAGGAAGTCTAAGGGATGCCTAAAATTTTGATGAACTTTTCTCCAATAATTATTTTTTCCATAGAGAATAAAAAATGAAAATTAGGATTCTTAACTATATAAATATCATAAGGTTGTCAAAAAACTCAACACTGAAATTCCCTTCCTCGAGGCATTAATCCAAATACCATATTATCTAAAATCACTTAAGAAGATCTGTTCAAACAAAAAAAACTTGGAATAATTTTATACTTTAATGTCACAGAGGAATGTAGTATTGTATTGTAGAATAAAATACCTCCCAAACTTTAATATCCAAGGATATTTGTTATCCTTTTCACCTTTGGTGATAAAGGTGGATGGTTTAATTGTCAATGTGATCTTAGAGAAAGAACCAATCTGATTCTATCATTTTTTCCTCAACACATGAGATTAGGAGTTCCAAAACCCTTCACTATTGTTTTAAAACTTTCATATCAATCCATTAATCACCCATTTTTTAGGGTATATGACTTTTTAACCGGGGTAGGAAAACACCTTTTCCTATTGATTTTTGGATATTTGATATGGACTGTGATTGGGTGGTACATATTATTCTTGGTAGGATCTTTCTAGCCATATAGGGAGCTATCATCGAAGTGTCAAATGGAAAATTAATTTTTAATTTGGGTGAATAAAAATATAAATTTAATGTTTCCAAAAAAAAATAAAGAACCCACCCAATACAATTTTTTTCTATAAATGAGATTTTATGAGTTTAAAAATATGTTAATGAGGAGGAAGAATAGTTTTTGATGATTCTAGAAGAAATTAGCGGTGAACATGAGATCCAAATTGAAACCTGCATGGTAATTAGTTTTAGAATGGAGAAGGAATGTTTTGATGAGTTCGGTGGGGATATTTTTGAACACCTAGATCAGTTTCCCATAGACTGCATTTTGACCTAATCAAAAAATCAAGATGAGAGGATCACTTTTTTGGGATCAATAAAGATGAAAAGGAATCTTTCTATAATTCCTTCTCTATGAAGAAACTTGAGGATCTTAGACCTCCCAAAGACAAGTGTCTTCCGTAAAGTAAAAAAAAACTCAATATGGAGCTAAATACCATTCCAACTCATTTGATATATTCTTTCATGGGTGACTACTATACACTACTTGTTATCTTCTATGCTAGTTTAAAGGGAAACAAAGATGAAAGTCTGCTAGGTGTCTTTAGGAATTCCAAGTATATCATAGTATGGTAAATTTTGGATATCAAACATATAATTTTATCATAAAAAACATAAAATCCCCATGGAACTTGAGTGTAAACCGATAGTGGAAGAATAAATAAGGCTTAAAATAAAAATTAATGAAGTGTTGTGAGAGGATGTGATTAGGTTTCTTGATGCTGGAATAATATTTCTCAATTTAGATAGTCCATGGGTGATTCATATCTAGGTAGTTCCTAATAAGAGTAGAGTGACATTCATTGCCAATGAGAAGAATCAAAAAAATCCAAACTACAAACAAATGGAGAGTTTGTATTGAATATAGAAATATCAATGTTTCCACTAGTAAAAACCATTTCATAATTCCATTTTTGGACCAAATACTAGAGATTATGGTTAGTAATTAGTACTTCTACTTTCATGATGGATTTTATGGTTACAACCATATTTCCATAGCTCCTAAGGATTTGGATAATACCAACTTCACTTGTCCATTTGGGACATTTACCTATCAGATAATTCTATTTGGATTATGTGGTGATCCAACCACTTTTAATAGACATATGATGTAAATTTTATCAAAAATTATTTAAAGGATAATTAAAATTTTCATGGATGATTTTTCAGTTTTTGTAAGTGACTTTGAAATTTTCCTTAAAATTTGGAAACTATTTTGGAAAGATGCCAAGAAACATTTTTTGTTTTTAATTGGAAAAAGTTTTAATTCATGGATACTAAATAGAATTTTTTGGGTCACAAGGATTCTAAAAATGGATTAGAGGTAGAATATACTAAAGTTTAGTTGATTAAAAATCTACCATCGCATGAGAATTTCAATGGGATTAGAAGTTTTTTAGGCCATACTGGATTCTATAGGAGGTTCATCAAGGATATTAACAAAATCATTATGACCTTGCATTTATTTATTATTTAATATACAAATTTCATGTTTTATGATATTTTACTTGAGTATTTTAATTTATTAAAGATAATCTAAAAAATTCACCTACCATCACAACCCCATACTGGACTCTTCCTTTTGAGGTTATGTGTGATGCCAATGACACTGCGGTAGGATATATTTTAGGTAAGAGGAAGGATATGTAGTTTTGTATAGTTTATTATGCTAGAATACTTCTTGATAAAGCTCAAAATAATTATACCACATTAGGGAAAGACCATTTTGGAAGTATTTTTTACCTTAGAAAAGTCTAGGAAGTATTTTTTTGGATCAAAAGTCATTATTTTTACTGATTATTTAGACCTTAAATATATTCTATCCAAAAAATAGGATAAACCAAGACTACTGATATGGGTTCTACTACTTTAGTAATTTGAATTGGATATCAAAGATAATAAAGGGGATAATAATGTTTTTACTTATCATCAATCTATGCTATCCTATACTCAAAATAAATACCCTAAGGAGATTAATTATTCATTTCTAGATGAAAAATTTATTTATTATTTTGCTGGACAAGCTCTATGGTTTGATGATGTTTTTAACTTATTAGATCTTGGAATTATGCATAAGGAATTTTCTTAGAACCAAAAGAATAAATTTATTTTTTAGCTTAAGTACTGTATTTGGGATGATCCTTTATTGTTTAGGAGACATTCTGATGGAATTCTAAGGACATGCATTACTAAGGAAGAGATGATGATTATTCTAGAGATTTATCATTCATCACCTTGGGTTGGGCACCATGGAGGATAAAGTATTTCCTAGAAGGTCCTATAGGATAGTTTCTATTGACAAAATCTATTTAATGATGCTAAGAGTCTTATTATAATTTTTGATAAGTGTTATAGGATGGAAAATGTTGGTAGAAGGCAGGAGCTTCCAAACAAAAGGAATTCTGGAGTATATTTTTTTTGATGTGTGGGGTTTAGACTTCATAGTAAAATTTCCATTTTCTATTGTGAATGGGTACATACTTGTTTATGTGGAAGATGTGTCCAAGTGGGTTAAGGTTGTTACTCTTCCCAATAATCTTTCTTCTAGTGTTGTCAAGTTTACCATGAAATATAGCTTTTCAATATTCAGAATTATCTTGCAATTCATCATATATAATTGCACCCATTTCAAGAATTATAAGTTCAACACATTAATGGATAAGTATGGGTGTTCACACACAATTGTAACAACCTATCAACCAAAATCTAGTGGTAAAACTGAAAATTATAACAGTGATATTGAACAAATATTAGAGAAGTCATTGTCATGTCCTAAGAAAGGCTGAGAAATCAAATTGGATGAAGCTTTGTGGGCATATAGTAATTTATACAAGACTCACATAGGGATTCCTTCTTATAGGATGCATTTGGGAAAGTCTTATCATCTCCCTATGAAACTGTATTATAAGAATTTTGGGGCAGTGAAGACCCTGAACTATGATTTCAAATCTACTAGAGCATGAAGAATACTAGATCTAAGTGAAATGGAAGAAATTAAGAGAGAATATCATGATAATTTTAGGATTTATAAATAAAGAACAATTTTTTTATTGATACTATAATTCAAAATAATCACTTTAAAGTCATAAATTACTTATTTTTAACTATAGGATTAATATATTTCTTGGTAAACTCAAAACCAAGTGGTTGGGACCCTTTATTATTATTATAGTGTTTATGAATAGGGAATTAAAGTTAGCTGGAGAGGAGAATAGACCATTCATGGTTAATGGTGAGAGGGCTAAACACTACATTGATTTTTATCCAAAGGGATCAACTGCCATCTCTTTCCATGAAGGATAAAAACCGACTAATTATAACTGAGGATTATAGACTCAATGTTTCATGGGAACTGACCCATGGTTCCTGTCTTCTTTTTAATAAAGATAAATCCTATTGTTGATTCCTCAATCTATAATCTTGGAAATTTTGCTCGAGATGATCAAATTGATACTGTACTTGGGAATTATTCACCTTATCTAGTAGTAGACTTGATACCACTAGACTGGTACCACCTAGGTGATACCACTATAATAGTACTGTCAGGATGTTACCATCAGAGTGCTACCACCAGAGTTCTACCACTTCTAGAAATTCAGTAAAGGAAAACTATGAGAGCATCACATTAGATTAACTAGATAAAACATCCTAAAATCAAACATTGGTTGTAATTTTTTTGAGTTTCAAATTCTTGATTCTTATATCTATATTTTAATCATTTTTGGAAGATTAAAGGACTAACCAAAGGTGTTGACCCAAGGCCACATAAGAGAATTTTTTTAATGAATTTAAATGATCAATTATACCATATTTAGAGAAGTGTTGTTTTTATTTTTCATTTAATTTATACTCAACATTCACTTCTTATTGTTGAAAAATAAGTGTGGGAGTCTTTGAAAATTTGGATTCTATTTTCTTGATGGGTTTTGGATTGTTGAATTCTTGATATTTGATAATTATAATGAGATACATTTTGAAATATAATTTCAACCATTAAAATCAATTTAATTAAAATGTTGTTGTATGCTATTGTTTATCATGGTTATTTGTGATACAAATTGAAAATTATTATATTTGTTTACAGACAGAAAAATGAATTCACTTTTCAAAATAAATTATTTAAAATTGATGTGAAAATGTGAAAAAAGTTACCACTGAAATTTCCTATAACACCTTCAACCTTATTTGAACTATTGAATTATCAATTAAACTACCTCCCATATTAGGATTCATTATTAGAGATAATGTTGGGTTATAAGTTTTGGGGAGAGGGGTATTTCTATATAATAATATGTGCTTCAATTATAGACACATTTAAACCTCAATTAATTTTTTTTAAAAGATCAATTTATTTAATAATCTTTTACAAATTAGGGGTATTTTTTATTCAATTTTCAATTTAATTCTATTATGCCTAGTGGATAATAATATGCTTGTTATTGAGGTTTGCAGGGATTCAGAAATTTTTTGGGGTAAATGATGGCTGAATGAGGTTGTCCACTGGTTTTTTAGAGAATCTATTTAGGGACTAGGAAATAGAGTGAGATTAGATAGATATTTGTGGAATTAAGATGCCAACTTTAGGAATATAAATATTTGAACATAAACTTAGGGGGAACACCCTTTTTGAAACAAAAACCATAGGGAACCAACTAAAAAGATAACAATATATGTTCTTTGAAACTAGAGTAAAATGAGAAATAGGTATCCCACAGTGAATCTATGAGACAAAGTGCATTAGGTGGTTGTGTAAATAAATAAAATCCAAACACAATAATTGATATGCATAATGCTATGTACAAACCATTGACTTGGAAATGTTTTTAAATAAAGTATGTTTTTTTTAAAAAATAAGTTCATTAAGGTTATGGGAATATTGTACCCAAATGAAGAAGGAGACAATTGACTTATAACAAGATCATTTGAGTTGTATTAATGAAGTGATAAATGAATCTTTTATTTTTTCAAACCTAGGGGAGAGTGATAATTTAATGTGACTTTTTTTAGAGTTTTGATTCCGCTTGATTCTCTATTGTGCACACTCCTGGAACTAGACTTGAATTAGAATTGAAGTAGGGAATTGTGTGACTTCATATAGGAGGCATGGAATTTTCAATAGTGAATGGGTTTGTGTTACCCTTATTTTTAGTGTGTTTCTAAATTTAGTAAGGACTTTCTCTACAAATTATTTTAAAATCAAGATCCTCTTTAGAGTCATGGGAATTTAAAAATAAATGTTTTGAAATGCTTCATTTTGAGTTGATTTTAAAAAAGCTTTATGTTTTTTAAGTAAAATCATACAATTGTTTGAGGGAAAAAACATTTAAGCATGGAGGAATTTTATTTGGCATGTGTTTACACACTTTTACAAATATTTTTTTATGTAATTATTGATTTTTTTATTTGAATATGATCTTTAATTGGGGAATATTTTTACATTTTATGATTTTTCATTAAATATACATTGTTTGAAAATCATTTGAAAAGTGTGATAACTTGGTTCCAAGTTGATAAATGTTATGTTCCTAAATTTCTAGATTCATTTTGAACATAAATTTTTAGTTTGGAGGGAATTTAATTTAAAATTGTTTTCATAGAATTTTTGGGCATCCATTTTTAATTGTTTTGGATATGTTAATTATTTTCATCGAGGAAGAGTTCTCAAAGGAAGAAGAGTAATCGAAGGAGGTTGATCTTAGATCTATTCAGGAATATGAAGACAATTAAAATACAATTACCATAGAGGAGCTTAGTGTAAGGTGAACCTAAAGCTGATGCTACTACTGAAAAACATAAATCTGGTGCTCGAACTGAGAATGATGAATCACTATCACTATTGACAATCAAGTTTGATGAGCCCGAGGTAGAACACAAATCTACAACTACTTTAGCCAATCCATCCAAATACCTAAAGTTTAATTTTAATTTAATTTTTGGATATTATTTGTTTGAATATAGATCTGATCATTGGTGAAGGAAAAGGGTCCACTATTCTACCCATTATTGTGACTATATTATTGAAAAAGAGTTCACACCAAATATTTTATACTTTGGATGAATAAATCTAGCGAGACAAGTGGGTCAAAAAAACCCATTAAATTATTAGAAACTGATCCTGAATCTCAAATAATAAGATGTCATTCTGTTGAACTAGATTTAGAAAATGTGGTGTGAGTTTTTCATACTCATGAGATGCTCCACATTTTATAAAGGATATTTAAATGAATGTTCCAAAAATGTGATTTCAAGTCTTGAGCTTCGAATCATATTATCTTTTATGATGTCATAATCGGTGTTGGATTGATAAGGAATTAGAAATCTACCACTAGAATTGTTTTGAAGAATTATTTGAGAGTATCTGCTAGATCTTTCAAGGTTTGATGAAGATATCACACAATAAATTGATAAATCATTGTTGAACTAGTTAATTCCATGACGAAACATGATTAGTTGATTAAGTTTCTATAAAAAATAATGGTATAGACAAGCTATGAGATAGGAAATGTAATTAGAAGTTTATGAAATTTACTATACATGCTCGAGGAAGATGATCAAAGATATGAGAATCATTCGTTCAAGTCATTTGTTTCTTAAAAACCTTATTCACTGAGGAGAATATTCAGTTTTTCAGGATTGTATTCAGACACTATTGAGAATGATGTATAATGGAAAACATGCCACTTGGAAGCCAGAGAGATAATTTTGGAATAGGGACTGAGAGATTAAGGTTGGGATTGGCATGAAACTTTATTATAAATAGAGGAAGAAGAATCTAAAATGAGTTATTTGAGAATAGTTCTGACCCCATAAATTAGAGAAAACTGAACTGGAGATGAATTGAATTGAGATTGGGGATAATGGGAGATAATTAGATAAAATCAAGTATGAGTTATAATTTCATGAACCAAGTTGGGATTCCATCTAACCTGACACCTGACCCAGCCTATAACAAGGCCCAAGAGGTTTTCTCAATCCTCCAAAGATGGTGACTAGCACCAGATATCAAATATATCATAGTGGAAAAAATTTATCCCCATAAAAACCAGTGTCAAATAACCAATATAGAATATGCAACACAAACAAATAATAGATAAAACTCACTAAATATATAAATAAGATCCAGATGAAACTATAGCTAAAAAAATAAAAATTATAAAATAAAACTAAAACCAAACCAAATTAGAAATACATGATCTCCATGTGACCTCTTGGTCACCAACAACCATAAGACTAACCTGATCTAAAGGAAACCAACCTAGAAACCTAAATTTTCAAAATATATTGGATCTACCAATGCCGAGTGGCACAAGTATGGTGTGAGCATAAATAGCTCAGTAGGTAAGAACCACATAAACCATGCGTTTTATTTCCCAAAATAGTCCAGAAACACTAGTTTGAAATTAATTTTAAAAATAGGTGCTCATCATTTTAAAGAACCAAACACAACTTTTTTTTAAATCATCTTTCCATTCCAAATCCTAGTTTATCAAATCAAAACGAAAATAAGATACCATACTAGGAGATAAAAAGGGTTATGCTGAAAATAAGGAAATTATCTAGGAAATGGAACTAGCACTCAAATAATCTAGTACAATTGAAATAAGGAGGACATATAACAGATAATCATGGTAATTTCCTAAAAATATCTAGAGATAATCATTTGGATTTATAAAAATTATTTTTATAGAGAAGGGATAAATAAGAGAAAGAGGAGGAAGGAAAAGTTATTTTGAAATCTAGGGTTTGAGGTGAACATCACATTAGAGTTCAATCATCATTTGTGTAACTATCCATATGTGCACCCTGTTCCCATATGGATATGCCCACATATAGTGTCACACCCCTAGAAAACCATATAAGTAACCAAGGACCAATTTAGAATGTCACCACTAGCTTTACCACCCAAAATCATAACTCACACATAATCTCTAAACCACAAAGATGCATCACAACCATATTGAAATCTCAATTCACAAAGAAAAACAAGTTTACAAGACATAACCAAGGTAAAAAATAATCCAAAATACTTAATTTCATTTAAAATATCCAATTATAATTTCATCAAATGCTTTTTATTCATATATACCTAGGCATACTAAATAAAACCCTTCAAAAATCCATTTAGATCAAATTTCCATTATGAGAACACTGCATCAATTTATTCTAACACACCAAAAACATGATTAAAACATTTTAGAAAGAAAATAATAAAGATCAAGCATCAATGGAATGTTCTGGAAAGAAAAATAATGGAAACATCTACCTCAAGTGGAAGAATCATATTGAATTTGATGAAATCCACCATAAGGACAATCCTACCTAGACTCACAACCATAAGGAAGAAAACCCCCCCAATTTTTCACCAACCTAGGCATCCAAATCAACCAAACATGCTCACTAGGATTAATGGAGGAGTGGAAAATGGATGAAAAACACGAAAAAAGGATAAATAATCCCTAACCTTTTGAAACGGGTGAAGAATCACCAAGAAACTATCATAAAATCATCTTATAGGATATTTGGAGAAGTAAAACCCTCTATATAAGGCATCCAAGTCAGGTGAAATCAAGTGGGGAGTCCTAGGGAAGAAACCCCCTTAAAAATAAGGCAAAGAGACAAAAATACCCCACCTTGAGTGGGTTGCATGGTTATCTCACATGGTTAAACCAACCATGCAACAACCATGCAATTACCCGCTATCAAGAGCTTTACAGGATGCACACTTAGGGTGAACACTTATTTTAACCTTGATCAAACCATGCGACCTCTTCTTTCTAAATTGAACACTTATTCTAACTGTGCTCAAACCATGCTCAAATCGTCCATAGACCCAAAAACCTTAAAAACACTCTGGGAAAACTCCAGAAACAACCCATAAAGAGATACAATCAAAGGATACTCAAATAAATAGTTAAAAACACTTAAAAAAATTAATGGGATGTTACAAACTCCCCACCCAAAACACTCTCCACCCTCAAAAAGTCACCCAACTAAATAAGAAACCAAGATCGACCTCAAAATTAAAGGAAACTGAATGAAAGTATGAACCTCAGTGTTAAATTTTAACTCTTCAAGTCACACCTGACCAAAAATAATGAAAATAACAATAATAGAACCACATGTAAAGAAATTTAAAGGGGTTATCCCTAGCACAATAAACCAGCTATCACCATGAAAAAAAGGAAAACCCAACACGAATCAACCTAGGAACTACCTACAAAAACTAACTAGAAAAACTACTGGGAACTCCCAACCCAAACTAGAAACCTCTGATAAAATCCATAGAAGAAACTTAAACTAAACAACAAACCAACTCAATATTCATCACTCCTATAAGACACGAGCATCTCCATGGAAAACACAACCCAAGACTAAAACCAAACATCAAGGGAGAAAACCATATAAAGATTCAAATCCATAAGGCACAACTATTCAAACAACATGAAAAAAGACCACCAAGATTTTATTAACAAAATTAAACTTACAAAAATTAAGGAGACTACAATAGGGAAAATTAAATCATTCCTATTCCATACTGAATTCAAAATATGGGCCAAGGTTCCCCAAAACCCACAACTCCTGATTATGTGAAGAGCTTCACCCTATGGACTATAGCATAACCCTAATGTATTGAAGAATTTTATTCCCCATAGTCAGGAATTACATCCTCTACCCAAGACTCCCTCTTTAGGAAACTTCGCTTGAAGAACTTCTCCAAATAACCCAAATGAACACATCAGTGTAAATACTTCAGAGGGTTACGTCCAGATGGCTTTGAATACATGAACCCTTCACACTGGAAGTTTAAGAGAGATTGGTCCAATGAGAAAAAAAATCCATAATTGACATAGGATACTAATTAGGAATAGGTTCCTCTAGAATACACTTCACCCGATGGGGAACCTTTATGGGAACCCACTTCGACATACTTCACTCTAGGAACCAACTTATCTAGAAAAGACTCATCTATGAGGTCCCCAAACAAAAATTCCCTCAATGATAGAACCCACTCCTTAATATTTGGATGAAGAACCCATATAAATAAAGGAGATTTCAATTGATCCTCTATCACTATATTAGAAGAAAAATTAACCAAACCCTTAAAACGATCAACATAGACCTTCACCATTTTCCAACCTTGCTGAACACCCAAGATCTATTCCACCTTCTTCACCTTCACTTCCTTAGGTATGAACCATTAGATAAAATTGGTTTTAAAGACTTCCCAAGACATTCTAACTTATAATGATGGCATAACGATCACCTTCCACTACTCCAAACTCAGACCTTCAAGAAAACTCAGAACATCCTTCATCCTCACTGCTTCTATAGTTCCCAACAATGTGAATATACTTTTGACTCCCTCAATCCACTCCATGAACTCTAAAGGACATTGATCACTATTGAAGGTATAAAATAATCTAGAAGAACTTTATCCCACCACTCCGCTAGGAGTTTGGGTAGGGCTAAAATATGGACAAGACTCATTGGAAACCTTTGGGACCTTTTGGGTGGTATAGTTTGAATAAAAAATACAAGAAAACCCAAATAAATACCCACTAAAATTTAACCAAAAGAAACATATCAAACCAAAACATCAACACATAAAAAATACATCACAAACTGAAACAAAAATCCTCTTTCAAAACCATCATTTCCATTTCATTTTCAAAAACCAATTCACACCAAGGAAACATTTCCAAACCACCAACACCCACTTTTTAAAACAAAACCAAACACCAAAATCATTTCCCTTTTGAAAAACCTTTTTCCAAAAAATCAATTTTCATTTCAAAATCAACCCACATCAACCAAATATATGACAAAACACAACTCACACCAAACTCCAGAAATAGAGAACTTGCGGTGATGAAAAACCCGACAACATAGTTTAGTGGACCATGCCCTAGGAAAACACCAACCACTTGAAGGACCTTGAATCGTGCACTCGATATCCACATGGGTCACTACTCATGTAAGCCCACCGTACATCACTAGATCACCTCCATTATTATTACCCATCCATACACCCAAAACCAAAGAAAAACACTCTGATCCCATACTACCCCTGGCAACACAAGTCTCATGTCGAATAAGAGTTCACGATGCTCTTCTCGTACCTACCTATTTATTATCTAAAGTCCTAATATCTAATCTACCCAACAACCCAAATAACAAAGGGTTTCACTAATGCTATTTTTTTATGAACTAGGATATGCTTCCATCCGACCCAACACACAACCCGACACACGATAAGTCCAGAGAGGCATTTCTGATCCTCTTGTCCTTGCACCTAGCACCATAAATCAAAGATATCACACTATGAATGATTTATCCCAATAAAAACCAGGATTAAATAACCAAAATATAACACATATAATAAACCTATAATATCTAAAATACACTAAATACATAAACAGGGTCTAGATGCAACTATAACTTAACAAAAAGAAACTAAAAAAGAAACTAAAACAAAACCAAATTAGAAAAACATGATCTCAATGTGACCATTTTTTCACCACTAACCATAGGACCAACCTACTCTAAATGAAATTGAACTAGAAACCTAAAACTACAAAATAGCTCGGGTCTACTAATGCCAAGTGGAACAAGTAGGATGTGAGCCTAAAAATCATAGTAGGTAAGCACAAAAAAATACTTGAATTTCCTTTCCCAAAATAGTCCATAAACACTAGTTTGAAATACATTTATAAAATATGTGTTTATCATTTTAAGGAACTAAACACAAATTTCCTTTTTTAAAATCAGTTTTCTATTCCAAAACCCAATTTATCAAACCAGAACCCAAATAAGAGACCATCCTAGGAGATAAAAAGGGATATTATAAAAATATGGGAAATAATCCGGGAAAACAAAACTAGTGAGAAAATAATCCAGTTCAGTAAAAATAAGGAGAACATGAAATATATAATCATGGGAGTTTCCTAAACAGCTATAGATCCAATCCCTGGATATACTTAGATTATACTCAATTACTAGCGTAAGGTGCATCTCTATAGTCAATAACCAGCTGGCTTATCTCAACTAGCCTCACCAGTGGAACACCCCATCTAGCCTCTCAGTAAATCTAGGGGGTACCAACCCATATAATGAGGATCGATAAGCAACCATCATCCGACCTTCTAGATGATGCCTAATAATCCCATGATAGTAGTACATGGTGAATGAGGAGGTCTTCAAATGAATGAAATAAACCAATAACCCATATATTCTACCGTGCTTGCCTAACCCAAACACCGAAACCACCTATGCGATGACCCAATCTTTGGAGGGACCACCATAGAGGTTCTTATCACACATTGAACCATTCCAAAAGTACCAACTGGGCCTACACACCATATCACTTCAAAAACATTTTCCCAAAATGACACAAAGTACCAACCAAGCCTTAATCTTTCAAAAACCAACTCATTTCCCAAACTATTTCTCTAACCAATGTAGAAACCCACAACATGATCCAAAGGTTCCAAATGGTCCTTCATTAATATTTAATTAACAAACAACACCTCAAAGATTCCAAATAGGACAAGATTTCAAAAAAACATTTGAAATACACATTTGAGTTTACTTATGAACCAAGAAACCTTTTAGGTATTTAGAAGAATCATTTAGAAAGAGAATAGTCAAAGAAGAAAGGATAAGGAAGGAAAAGTTATTTCAAAATCAAGGGTTTGAAGTGAGCATCATATTAGAGTGTTATCATCATTTTTTAACCTATCCATATGTTTACCCCATTCCCATATGAATATGAACACACCCAATGGAACAACCCTTGAAAACTATATAAGTACCAAATGACCAATTTAGAATGTCACCACTAGCTTTACCACCCAAAATCACAACTCACAAAAAATCTCTAAACCAAAAAGATGCATCAAAACATTATTTAAAGCCTAGTCAACAAAGAAAACCAAGTTACCAAGATATAACCAAGTCCAATCATAATAAAAAATAATCAATTTCATTTAAAATATGTAATTGTAATTTCATCAAACACTTTGCATACATATATAACTAGTCATACCTATGAAAACCCTTCAAAAATCCATTCACATAAAATTTCCATTATGAGAACACCACAAAAATTTATTCCAACACACTATGAAAATGATTAAAAAAATTTAGAAACAAAATAAGAAATCTCAAGTATTAGAAACATGTTCCAGAAATGAAAATAATGGAAACACCTTCCTTAAGTGGAAGAGTCATGGAACCTTCGATGAAATAAACCGGAAAGACACTCCTACCATGGATCAAAACCCTAAGAAAGAAAACCCCCCAATTTCACACCAACCTAGGTATCCAAATCGGCCAAACATGGCCACTAGGGTTAAAGGAGGAGATAAAAATGGATTAAAACCAAGGAGGAAAGAGAAGGAAGCCCTAAACTTTTGAACAGGGTGAAGAATCACCAAGAAACCATCATGAAATCACCTTAGAGGAGCTTTATAGAAGGAAAATAATCCATGGAAGGCATCCATGTTTGAGGAAATAGCATGAGGAGTCCAAGGGAAGAAACCCCACTTAAAAATAAGGTAAAGATACAAAAAATATCCCTCAGGTGGGTTGCATGGTTATCTCACATGGTTAAACAAACCATGTGAAAATCGTGAAATTCCACACTGTCAAGAGTTGCACGGGATACAAACTATGACTGCATACTTAGTTTAACCATGATAAAATTGTGCGACTCCCTTCTTTATAATTTACACACTTAGTCTAACCATGATCAAACTGAGCTCAAACCACGCATAGGCCTATAAACCTTTAAAAAACTCTGGAAAAACTTCATAAACAAATTGCGAAGATATATAATCAGATGATACTAAAATAAATGGTTCAAAACACATAAAAAAGTAACAGGGTGTTACATATAACTATTGGACAGAGAAGACTCATCAATTCCACTCTGTTTCTTTTTTCATATTTTCATGAATTCTCCTATAATTAAAGCATGGAATTTGTTCAATTAAATTTTGATTTTCAACTAAATTCTAGTTAGAGAGTGATATTGGATTGGTGACTTCTTTTACTTCATTCATTCATAAATATGATTGGATCCTTCTCTAAAATTATTTTTTGATAGTATCTTTTGAAAAAAGTTGAGTATCAGTGAAAAATGATCTTTATTGAGCTTCATTTAAAACTATTTTCTCATATGAGTATTTTTATGAAATGTTGATCAAGATCGATAGAGTAACACACTATGTTTAACTAAAAAATTTAACTTAGAGATAACTGGTTTTTCATTAAGTGATCAAGTGATTTATTCAGTTGAAATGATGTAGAAATAATTCATTCACAGGTTTACTTGATTAAAAATATGGTTATACTCTTTTAATCAACTTTAGTAAATTTAATTATAATTTATTAATGAAGGAAAATATTTATAAAAACCATCCAATTTATTTCCCATAATTTATCAACTGTATGTTCTAGATAGCCTCTGTATTGCGGCTGCTCATGTTGGAACACCTTATGTTGACACTTACACTAACAAAAATTCATCTACCTCATCACAGTTTCTTCACCAAAAACATTTTCATCACCCTATTTTATTATTTTATTTTTTTTCTCTGCCGGTTTCCTTGGTCACACACACACACATGAGAGTCCTTCCCTGTGGATCGACCCCTACTCATCACTAAACTAGTTTTAAGTAGGGTTATAAATAATTAATCTAACTCAAGACTTGTAAAATTACTTAGGACTCAGCTTAGAAAATTTTTGTTTTTGTTTCAAGGGAAGGGAATGTGCGTCCAGGTGAACAAAAAATATATATATATATATATAAAATAACATAAAATAAAATATAATAATAATTCTATTTAAAAAAAATATATAAAAAAGGAAAATTTGTGAATCTACTAATACACACAAGGTCTACTAGGAAATACATAGAGCCTTTTATAATAGAAATAGAAAAAATTGACTGTTCTAATAGTAAAATAGAAAATTAAAATAAAATATCACATAAAGGATAAAATTTGGAATAATCAACAACCAGAGAACATCAATCCACCTATAAATGAGCCAATAATGAGGCAGAATTTAAGATAATTCTTATTACATCCTATCTATAATCATCCATAATGCATTGGGATTTTTCCAAGGCCTAAGAATTATGAAATAAAACAATCCATGTTGTTCTTGCTACTTACCTTCAATGGAATGCCCAGTGAAGACACTCTTGACTTAATTAGGGACTTCTAATATAGTGTTTGGTAGCTTCCATTGAGAGGAATGAGTGAGGAAGAAATTAATCTAAGAATATTCCTATTTATCCTCAAATGTAATTCCATGAAATGGTTCTGATATTTGTAAGATTAAATCCTTCACACTTGGGATCATGTTAACAATACTTTTTCCATGAAATTTTACAATAGGATAATGAAATCATAAATTAGGCACAAAATCACTAGTTTTTTTACTATATGAGGGAGGGCTATTCCATAAACCTTAAGAATGATTCAAGGGTTTACTTATAAAATTCCCAAACCACCAATGCACATCCTAATTCCCCAAGGATACTTTTTATAACAACCTTACACCTTAACACCAAATATTAGTTGACCAATATAGTGAATATTTCAATGAAAAAATTATTTTGGAATTAAATACATTCATCAATATATTGGCACAATACTCATAACACAAAATACCAAGAAGAATAACTTTTATTTTGGAAAGAAACTGGTCATATCCAACAAGATAAGGTTCAATATTCTTGGTTCTACCATGAAAATACTCAATAATCTATTATGGAGAAATGTCACCACTATGGAACGATTGAGAATTCAAAATCATATTTTATCCAATTTATAAATGCCTTCCTAATCCTCTAAATATAATAATTCTACTGTATATAGATGTAGGATGTTTCCTAGGTATCATCAATTCTTAAATACCCATAATCAAGGGTATAAAAACATAAAAATATCTCTTGGAGAGAGTGCATGGATTGTTTAAACCTACTGCTCCACTTGGTTTTTAGAAACAACCAAGGAAGAAATTTCAACCCCAACCAAAGGCTGAATCCACTTACTCTAAGAGGAAAAAAGGGGGATTTTATAACAAATAATAGGTAGGTTTGATGAAAAGAAGCCCAAAAATTATTTTGATGAAGTAAAAATAGATTCTATGATGAAATTTATAGAAATAAAAATGGGGAAGTTGGCTAGAGATGTTGGTGGCAGAGATAAGGATAAGCATCCAAGAACCATTGAAGTAAACCCTAGAGAGATTTCCATGGATGTGAAAATAATAAGTGGTATCCAAACCCACTAGGAAGTGATTAAAGTGCCCAAAATACTCAAAAAGAAAAATGAGATGAAACTAGAAATTTAAACATGGAAAATTTTAATATATAATTCTTGACAGAAACACTGAAAACACTTTGAATCATTCTATTCCAACTAAAAAGAACCATAAAATGGCTTGCAAAATAAAGAAAAAAGGGGAATAAAAATATTGAATAGGAATTTTAAGAGATTTCAAAAAATTCTTGTAATTTTTCTCTAATCATCTCTTTTCTATAGAGAATAAAAAATTAGGATTATGAAATATTTCAATTTCTAAAGGTTGTTAAAAAATGAAAATTTACATTCCTTTTGTTGAGTCATTAATACAAATCCAATCTTATCTAAAATAACTTCAGCCTGAATGGCCCAAAGGCCTTTATTTTTTATTTATTTTTGATAATCCATCTTTTAAGGGTTGAAAGGGAACCCTTACATGGCCCGTAGGCTTAGAGACACATTTAATGACCTGAAGGCCTTAGAGGAATTTATCCCAAATAGACTACATGGAACCTCCCATCCCTAGTATATATCTTGATGTCAGCTCTCCAACTTCGCAAGGCTGGTTGGATAGCTATTCTGTGCAATGTTTCATAGGCCTAGTACCGATGGCAATGCCATAACCTCTTATTCTTCAAATTCTAGTTATCTCTGCTCTGGTGAATGCGCCTGTTATGAATACTCATCTGGAGCCTTATTCCTTTTAAATCTGTCTGGTTCATCTATATTTTATATGGCCCAAAGACCTTCAGGTGTCTTGAAATCCTTGAGGTGACTCGGAGGCCTTGAGGTGGACCAAAGGCCTTGAGGTGGCCCGAAATCCTTACTTTCCCAAAGGTCTTGGGTGGCCTGAAGGCCTTGAAGGACCTGAGGAACAAAATAGTGAATAGTTCTGGATGCTATTGTACCGAACATAACCTGCTACATTATCTTCTGCAATACTTTATATAGTACTACTATAGTACCATGGATATATTCCTCCACCTGGATTTGATATTGGGTCTCTTGGATGCACTTGAAGAGTCCCCAATAATCGGGATGAGGCTCATGTGAAAAACATGGTTGTTAATTAAGTCCCCCTTTTTACCCATATGGTGGGTCCACTAACCCAGGGAGATACATGTTCCCAAACTAAGTAAATAGAGTTGAATATCCCTATTAATAATATGAATAGTGCCTGAGTCTAGCGGGACTCGAGCCTGAGCCAGTTCCCCCAGAGATCTAGGGGTGCAACCAGCAGGTACCACTCGACTAAACCAATGGGGGAAGAAATGTGGTTTTAAATTAAGTCCCCCTTTTTACTCGTATGGATGGTCTTCCAACCTAGGGAGATACACATTCCCTAAATAAGAAAAAGTAATTTAATATCTCTTTTCATAATACGAATTGTGTACGAGCCTAGCGAGAATCAAGCCTGAGCCAGTTCCCCCAGAGAGAGAGAGGTGTACAATCAGCAGATACCACTTGTGTAAAACTATAGGGGTATGGATCTAAAATAAATTCAGAATATCTATTCAGAAAAGGAAAACCAAAGATTAATTTCTTTCTTATAACCACAGATAAGAATGTAGTATTTTCTTATAGAATATAATACCACCCCAACTTCACGATATAAAGAGATTTTTCATCCCTTACACCTATGGAGATAGAGTTGGATAGTTTAATTATATATGTGATCTTGGAGAAATAATTAATCTGATTCTAGCATCTTGGTTTTGACACTTAATATTATGATTTCCAATACCAACTATTTCTTCTTTATAACTTTTAGATTGATCCATTACTCACCTGGTTGGTAGGGTGCATTTCTTATTAATAAGAGTAGGAAATCTATTTTTTTCCTATTTATTTTATGATATTGTAAATGGAATTTCACAAATAGGTACCTATAATTCTTGGTAGGCCCTTTCTAGCCATAAGGGGAGATTCCATTGATGTGTTAATTGGAAAATTAATTTTTAATTTGGGTGAAAAGAAAGAAGAATTTAATGTTTTCAAAAAAATTAAAGAACCCACCCAAGATGAAATTTGTTCAATAGATGAGATTTTAGGTGTTTAAGAATACATTAATGAGGAAGAATAAGAGTTTTTGAGGATGTTAGAATAAATTAATGGTGTGGCTGAGATCCTTACTGAAACCTTTATGGGGATCAATTCCAGCAAGGAGAAGGAACCTTTAGATGAGTTTGTGGGGAAATTTCGGAACAACTAAATGAGTTTTCCTTATAACACATTTTCACCCCAATAAAAGTATATTAATGTGATGACTAATTTAATGTAAAAAATAGCGATGAAGAGGAAAATTTCTAAAAATTATTATTTAAGATGAAACATGAGGACCTTAGACCTCATAGATCCATGTGTCTTACATTTAGTCTACAAGCACCCAATGTGAAGCTCAAGTCCCTGGTAGCTCATTAGAAATATTATTTCCTAGGTGAGTGCTCTACACTACCTATTATCATTTCTACTAGTTTAGAGAAAAATCAAGTGGGAAATTTACTGTGTATACTGAGTAATTACAAATCTATCATAGGATGGTCTACTAATGATATTGAGGGTATAAGTTCATAATACTGCATGCATAAAATTCACATGGAACCATAGTGTAAACCAAGAGTAGAAGTACATATAAGGATTAACCCAAATAATAAATAAGTGGTTTGAGAAGATGTGATTAGGTTACATGATGATGTAATAATATTTCCCATTTTATATTTTCCATGGATGAATCTTCCCTAGGTAGTTCCTAATAATAGTGGAGTGATAGTCATTACCAATGAGATAAATAAGAAAATCTAAAACTAAACTGAAAAAATAGAGAGTCTATATAGAATATAGAAACCTCAATGATTGTAATAAGAAATACCATTTACTAACTAAATTTTTATACCAAATTCTAGAGTGGTTTCCTTATAATTAGTACATATATTTTCTTTATGTATATTCTGGTTACAACTAGATTACCATAGCTCCCGAGGATTAGGAGAATACCACCTTCACTTGTTCATTTGGGATATTTCCTTCCAAGGATTTTTTTTGGATTGTGTAATGCTCTAGCCATGTTTTAGAGATTTATGATTGAAATTTTATTAGACATGATTGAAATGATAATTGATTTTCTCAAGGATGTTTTTTCAATTTTCGGAAATGAATTTGAAAACTACATTAAAAATCTAGATATTATTTTGGGAATATTCCAAGAAACAAATGTTGTTTTAAATTGGGAAAAGTTACAATTAATGGCTATTGATGGATTTATTTGGGTCCCAAGACTTATAAAAAGGGAATAGAGGTAGACTATGATAAATTTTAGGTGATTCAAAAGCTTCCACAATATGATAATTTTAAGGGGATTATAAGTATTTTTTTTGAAATTATGAATTATATAATAGGTTCATCATGGAATTTTCCAAAATCACTAAGCCCTTGGGTTCCTTTATTATTAATGATACACCCTTTGTTTTTTTATAATAATTTCATAAATTAATTTAAATTTATTATGGAGAAGCTCATATACACACAAATTATCACTTCCTTGGACTAGAAACTTCCTTTTGAGGTTATGTTTGATTCTAGTGACATTATAGTAGGAGTTGTTTTAGGTCAGAGGAAAAATAAGAAGTTGTGTGTAGATTATTATGCAAGAAAAATAATTGATGAAGATCAATGGAATTATACCAAAACCGAGAAGGAACTTTTGGAAGTAGTTTTTTCTTTAAAAAAGTTTAGGCACTAATATATTGGTTAAAAGTCATTATATTTACTAATAATTCAGACCTTAAATACCTACTATCAATAAATAGGCTAAACCAAGACTCCATAGATGGGTTCTATTGTTACAAGACTTTGACATGGAAATTAGGGATAAGCATGGGGATGAGAATGTTGTTTATGATCACCTATCTAGGATTCCCAATAATATAAAATAAAGACCCTAGGAAGATTAATTCATTATTTATAGATGAAAAATTTCTTGTTGTTTTCACTGGAAAAGCTCTATTGTTTTATAATGTTGTTAAATTCTTAGCTACTGGAATTGCACCTAAGGAATTTTCTCAGAACCAGAAGAAGAAATTTATTTCCGATCTTAAGTTTTATTTTTGTGATTTTCCTTTAATTTTAAGGAGATGTTTTCTTGGAATTTTGAGGAGATGTATTTTTAAGTAAGGGATTATAACTATCCTAGAGAGTTTTCATTCATCACCTTGGCGTGGACACCATGGAGGATAAATTACTACCTAGAGGGTCTTGTTGGATAGTTTCTACTGGAAAACTTTGTTTAAATATTCTATAGTCTTTTGATTAGATGTTATAATTTTCAGAGGTAGGGTTATGTTTGTATAAGAAAGGATTTTTGTAGGATGAGATTTTTGATGTTTAGGTTTTGGACTTCATTATACCATTTCCATATTCTTAAGGGAATGAATACATACTTATTTTTGAGTCCTGCATGTCCATGTGGGTTGAGGCTATTTCACTTCCCAATAATCTTTCTTCCAGTTTTTTAAAGTTTATCAAGAAACATATGTTTTCAAGATTTGAAGTTACCATGGAATTCATCATAGGAAAGGGAAACCATTTAATGAATTATAAGGTCAAACATTGAATGGAGAAGTATGGGTGACTACACGAAACTAGAACTACCTATTACCCACTATCCAGTGGGAAGGCTAAAATTTCAAATATAAATCTTACAAAGATCTTTTAAAATATAGTGTCAAGTTCTAGGAATGGATCACCAGTAACATTGGTTAAAGATTTTTGGGCCTACAGGATTGCCTAAAAGACTCCCGTAAGGATTTCTCCTTAAGGTATGCTTTATGGAAAGTCTTATAATCATCCTTTGGAACTACATCAGATGTATTTTTGGGTAGTGAAGTCCACGAACTATGATTCCAAACCATCTTTTTAGAGAATATTGTTGGAGCTGAGTGAGATTGATGAAATTAGATCAGAATCTCATGAGAATTTACAGATTTATATTCTAATAAAATAAGATTCTCATGATTCTATAATTGAATATAGGTACATTAAAGTAGTTCAAAAATGGATACTTTTTAAATCTAGGCATAATCTTTTTCCTAGTAAACTCAAAACCTAGTGGTTAGGTACCTTTATTATTCTTAGAGTGATTATGAATTAGGATGTGGAGTTAGATAGAGAGAATAATAGACCATTCTTGGTTAATTTTCAGAGGCTAAAACACTAATTTGAGGGGAAGTCGAAGGGATTGGATACCATATCTTTTTATGAAAGAAAAATACCCACTGAGTCTAACTAAGTAGTATAAAATCATTATTTTATTCAAACTATCCTGTGGTTCATGTCTTATTTTAATTTTTTTTATTTTTCAATAAATATATATCATATTGTTGATTCTCCAATATGTATTTCTTGAAATTTTTCTCCAAATGATGAACTTTCTATAACACTTGGGAATTCTTCCCATTCTCATGGTAGTAGACTTGCTACCACCAGACTGGTACCACCAGGGTGTTACTTCTAGACTGGTACCACCAGGATTATTCCATCAGGGTGTTATTGCCAGAGTGATACCACTACCAAAAACATGGAAAAGGAAAACTAAGGGAGAAGCACACAACATTAACTGGATAAAACCTATTAAACTCAAACATTGATTGTAATTTTTTTGAGCCTCAAATTATAGATTTTCATTCTATCTTCTAATCCTTATATGAAATTTAAAGGACCAAATAATGAAGTTCACTCAGGGATATATAGAAGGAACTCTTGAATGAATTTAAATGATCCACGCTCTAATATCCAGGGAAGTTTTGTTTTAATTTTACATTTAATTTCTAATAAAAATTCATTATATATTACTTCAAACTAAGTGTAATGCCCCGACCCCAGTTACCCAGAGTCGGTGTATTATTACATAACATTGGCATGATCACAAGAGATCAAATTCCAAAAGACCGATAAGTTTAGTATCATTGGAAGTACTATACACACACATAATTTTTACATTACATATAAAATGAAAAAAAACAACAAAATTGTCTCCTTTGAACACATTCATATCCCTTAGACTATCCCTGCAGGTCAGTCATAATATACTTCTTCACATCCTGGTAAAAATAAGACATAGAAAGGTGTGAGCTTAGGTTCTTCGTAAGGAGAACAGTATAATGGAAACATTCATAAATCAGTATAAACATTTAAGTCAATGTATAAGACTAAAACACAATCCTTTTAAACATAAAGTTCAATATAATATGGAAAAGATAAATCACATAATTCCATTTACCTAGTCACATGGATATTCTACTAGTCAAATAATCACATGTAATATCAATACCCGATTTCATAATGATGAAATGTATAATTCCAGACTTCATAACCACATAGTCAAGGCCTCGTGCCAAGGCTACAAATAAGATTTTTTCAGGGCCTTTTTCCAGGATACTAGTTTATCTCATGAGACCTATCGATGCGTTGAGGAGCTATAGAGGGCTCCACCCGTCACTTACTAAGTCCAATGCATTCCTTATACGAACATATTGAAACATAACATAAACATCGGTATTAAAACTAGCATACAAAATGTTAATACTTTAACCATAAAACTTGAATGGTATAAAAATAACACATCCATAGTCAAAAAAGTCACAAAACATTTAATACAATATGGAATATTGTATCATAATAAATAAAATTCAAACAAGTGTAAAATCCATTAAAAGATATTAACATAGATGAAATCAAAACTTTTTGAGAGAAATATCTCTTTCTATTTTGAAATCATTTAAAATCACATAATTATAAAAGAAAAAATTTATTTTGAAAATATTCTTATAATCTTGAAAGGGAATCTTTGAAGATGTTATAATGATGGAAAATAGTTTCACCCACTATATAAGTTAAAAAAATACATTCTTACCTTAATTTATCAAAAAGGTCATAAAGTACCTTGTTTGGAAAATGACCGAAAGATTCCTTTATAAACATTTTCTAAAAATTCAAAAAAGGGTATAAATGAATTTAACCCATAGTCAAGGAAGTGGTAATTTTTTTTTGAAATAAATTTTTATGAAACACTAATGTGGATGATAAAGAGGTCCCAGTAGATAATCACGTATAAACAAACTCAGACAATGAAGAGATTGTGGAATTAACCCTTACCTTGTACTTTTCCTTGATCCGGGGTATGTTAACCTCATTTATAATAGTTAAATAATTTTTATTAAGTTATACAAGAACCACATACATAAATATGTTATCATATATGATCTTCTAATATTTATTTGTTAATAATATTTCAGTAGTATCATTGTTTTAGGTGTTAACTGATTCGTTTTCCTTTATATGCTTGGTTACATAAGACATGTTTGTTATGGGTAGGATGTATTTTATTCATATCTAGAATTATATTATGTTATTAAACATTATATTTAATCATAAAATGAAAAATATTCTTGAATGTTTATGATGGGGAATGAATTTCATCGCGTTCGTGGAGACGGTAATACGTACGTACGCATGAGCGACAATATCATTCTATTGATGGTGAAATCGTATGTAATTGGATGGTATATCATATATACAGAATATTTAACATGTTATATTTATTATTTATATCAGTTATACTAATTATTATACCTATCCAAATAACGAAGTGTTTGAATAACAAACTACACCACGATGTGGAGACGGTAAGCCGTACGTACGCACGTATGGTGACTTGTCATTCATAGGATGGATAGAATAATGAATATAGTTATAAAATATTTATAATAACATAAAAATATGTATAAGGTACTGGATTTATTATTTTGGTATGGAGACAACAAAGAAAGAGGAAGTGGAAGAAGAAAAGAACTTTGAAAGAGGTGGTGAAATTATTACCTCTTCTTCGAGTGTTTTCTTTTGAGTTGATCAAAAGAGCTCCTTAAATTGACTTTATGATCAAAGTAAGGAATATAGGTTGAACTGAGGGTATTTGGGAGGATATTTGAGCTGATTTTGGCCAAGCCAAATGGCTTTGGAGGTGTGATTTTGAGAGAAGGGTAAGTACCCTTTATTAAGAGATATGAGGGTCACTTTAGGAAAAGCATGAAATATTATTTTATAGTAAAATAATTTTCGGTTTCTAATGGCTCCAAAAAGATTTATTTAGAGGATAAAGTGGGGATGGGTCGAAAATATCTCAACCAATAGGTTTTAGAATGGTTTAGGTCACCATACTAACCTTATCTTTTAGATTTAACTCTTAGTTAAATAGTTTGTCATTTACCATGTCTCCTTGTATTTTTATATTATATGGTTAATAAACTTACTATAAACTGCCCAGCGAACCTCAAGTGGTTCATTATTGATATATCTAACCTTATAAAAGTCTTTTGGCCTAACCTTATATTTTTAAGAATATGAAATCAATTAATAATATAGTATTTGTTTTAAAACCTCATTTATGTCAATTCTGACACTAGTTAGTATTTGATTTTTGTTAAAGTCCTAACAATTTGACTACTTTGAAAAAAATTCATTTAATCAACCCTAAAATTTCATATTAACATATAAAATTCGTGTAATTCATCAAAAGTCTCAATTTACATTTATTTGGATATTTATAATATCAATTATTTTAATATTTCCTTAATAAGGTAATTATTGCATCATCATTGTGTCATAAATAAATTTAATTATTTAATGTCAAAAAATTATAAATAAAATACCATTATGTATTAAATATTTTTATATTTACAATGAATATTTATAGTCGAATTTATCTTATGTGTAACCATATATTAAAAATGTTTTAGTTATGAAAATTTGAATTTAACACTTTTAACTATTCTTTAAATAAAATAATAATAAATGTCCTAATAAAATCCAAGTGGACCAAAAGGATCATATTTTATTCATAAGTTTGATTTTGGTCGAAATACATTTATTCAATAGAATTAAGACATGTGTTAGGATAATAATAATATCATTTTTACCTTTAATTACCCTATTTACTTATAACCATGGTAAATAAAAGTCAAAAGTTACAATTCACCAAAAATTATTTTCATCTTATTGAACTATATTTTACTTACTGATATCTACTATGTCTCTCAAATTTTTGAAATTTAATTCATAGAAGTGGTAAAATTACGTTTTATGCAAATTTGTTAACGTGCCTAGAAGGTGGGTAAAAGACGTTAAAAACTCAATAAAATTTTATACATATAATTTTATTATAAAATGATGCCAATGAATTACATTGAACATATATAGGTATTTTGTATATATTTTTTCCTAGAATAAATTTAAATAAAATAATTAATTATTTAGATAATAAGTCAGTTTAAAACTATAACGCAGTGTTTTTCACTATTCATCAAAAATTGAAAGTTTTCCGAAAAATACCAAAAATTCACCCTAATATAATTTTGATATTCGAAACCAAAAAATGAAGTCCATTTTAAAAAATAAAATTTATAAAATTTTAAAAAGTGGGAATTACTATTCATAATGGCTAGTTTGATTTGTCGTGATGTGCTAAAACTCCAAGTTGCGTACAATGCAAGATATTACATTATTCAAAGGGAAACGTACCATGGAAGCTTAAGGTGTTACATTATCCCCTCCTTAAAATAATTTTTTCCTAAAAAATTCTAGAATAATACTGCATAAAAAGATTCAGGTGGTTCTTCAACATAAGTTTCTTGAGTTCCCACATTGCCTCTTCTATCTCATGGTTTCTCTATAGAACGTTCACCAGACGAGTCATCTGGTTTCTCAACACTTGTTCTCTGGTATCAAAAATATTAACAGGATCTTCACAATAAGATAGATCAGGTTCTAGTTCTATTTCTTCATATGTGAGTACATGTGTTGGGTCATACATGTATTTTCTCAACAGTGAAACATGGAACACATCATAAACTTTGGAGAGACTTGGTGGTATTACCAAAAAATAAGCTACAAATCCAATTCGTTCTAGAATTTCAAAAGGTCTGATGTACCTGGGACTCAATTTACCATTCTTATCGAAACTTATAACACCCTTCCATGTATATACCTTCAAGAAAACATGATCTCCTACTTGAAATTCCAAATCCATTCTTCGGTTATCGACATAGCTCTTTTTCTTACTTTGAGCTGCTTTGATGTGGGTTTGGATAACCTTCAACTTTTACATTGTTTATTCAACAAGTTCTGGGCCTACGAGTTTTCTTTCACCAAAATCATCCCAACAAGTTGGTGTGCGACATCTCTTTACATATAACGCTTCATATGGTGCCATTTGAATACTTGAATGAAAGATATTGTTATAGAAAAATTCTACCAGAGGTAAATATTGATCCTATATACCTTGAAAGTCAAGTGAGAAAGATCTCAACATTTCTTCTAAGGTTTTAATAGTCTGTTCTGATTGTCTATTAGTTTGAGGGTGGTAGGTAGTGCTCAAACTAAGTTCAGTATCCAAGGCCTTCTGAAGACTTTTCCAGAATCTTGATGTAAAATGGGGATCAAGATAAGAAACAATCAATAGGGGTACCCCATGAAGTCTTACAACTTCATTAATATATAGTCTTGCTAGACGTTTAAGTGTTAAATCTTATCTTATAGAAAAAAATGTGCTGAATTGGTAAGATGATCAACAATGACCCATATTGCATCATTTCTTCTAGGAGTATTTGGTAGTCCCATGAAAAATTCCATCCTAATAACATCCCATTTCCACTCAGGTATGGGAAGAGGTTGCATGAATCCTCTAAGATGTTGTCTTCCAACCTTAACCTGTTGAAAAACTATACATCTTGACACATAATCAGCAATCTCCCTCTTCATGTTGTCCCACCAAAAATGTTCCTTCAAATCTCTATACATCTTAGTGCTACTAGGGTGTATAGAGAAATTGGAGCTATGAGCATCATCCAACAATTCCCTTTTTAGACCAGGTATATCAGGAACACAAAGTCTCTTCCCAAATTTTAAAATTCCATCTTCATATACGAAGTCAATCAATGTCCCATCATTCACAGCTTTAATTTTCTTTTGAAACTCCTCATCATTAGTCTGAGAACTTTTTATCCTTTATAGTAAAGATGGTTTGGAAACCATTTGAAAAAGTATTGATGTTTCACCTTCCATGGTTATTCCCATATCCATTTTTACTGGATCCATGAACATAGGATACCTTTCAACTCTCATCTTGTTCAAAACCCCATGATCCTTTCTACTCAAAGCATCTTCCACCTTATTTTCCTTCCCCTTGTGGTAGTGTATCGTGCAATCATAATCCTTGAGTAGCTCGAGGCATCACCTTTGCCTCATGTTAAGTTATTTTTGTGAGAAAATATACTTCTTGCTCTTGTGATCAGTATATATCTTACATTTTTTACCATAGAGATAATGTATCCATATCTTCAAAGCAAAGATTACAACTGATAACTCAAGATCATGAGTGGTATAGTTTTGTTCATGAATTTTTAGCTGCCGTGATGCATATGCAATAACTCTATCATTCTGTATAAGGACACAACCAAATCCTTTCTTTGAAGCATCACTATAAATAACAAACCCATCATTCCCTGATGGTAGAGTCAATATAGGATCATTGACTAATATTATCCCCAGTTATTCAAAAAAGTCTTCACACTATTTTTTACAAACAAATTTGACCCCTTTACACGTGAGTTTGGTTAATGGGTTAGCCAATAGAGAAAAATTCTAGAAAAAACACCGATAATAACCTGGTAAACCAATAAAACTATGTACCTTATTTATACTCGTCGGTGCTGTAAATTCTTGTATTTCTCTTGTCTTAGAAGGATCAACAGAGATTCCATCCTTAGAGACAATATAGCCAAGAAAGGAAATATCTTAAAGCTAAAATTCACACTTTCTAAACTTCCCATATAATTAAATTCTTGTAAGAGTCTTTATAATAGTGAACAAGTGATTTTCATGATCTTAATAGCTTTTAGAGTAAACCAAGATATCATCAATAAATACTAATACAAAATCATAAAGATATTCCTTGAAAACTCTGTTCATTAGATCTATGAAAATAGAGGGTGAATTAGTCAGTCTAAAAGGCATTACTGTAAACTCATAATGCCCGTACCTGGTTCAAAATGCTGTTTTCAGAATGTCTTCCTTCTTCACACACAACTGATTATATCCATATCGAATTATAATCTTTGAAAAATTTTGAGTTCCATGAAGTTGGTCAAATAAATCATTACTTCGAGGTAGGGGATACTTGTTCTTTATTGTTATAGCATTGATCTCCCTATAGTCAATGAACAACCTCATAGATCTATCTTTCTTCTTAAAAAAGAATAGGGGATCACCATAGAGAAACACTAGGGTGAATAAATCCTTTATTACTCAATTCCTCTAGTTGTTTCTTTAGTTTCACTAATCCCATTGTGGCCATTCTATAAGGGGTATTTGATATGGGCCTTGAACCACGAATTAAATCAATGGAAAACTCAATTTTTCATTCTAGAGGATTTCCAGGTAAATCCTCTAGAAACACATCAATATATTCTTGTATAATAGGTATATCCTCTATTTGAACATTATTTTCCTCACCCAAAGTTATTTCATTCTCTTCCTCCCCAATAATTGAATTTAGTAGAGCTACTGGGAGTGGATCTAGATAAGAATCAGATGGTGACGTTTCTTCTCTAAAGATACGGTACTCCTTATCATCATAAAAAATTGTAACCTCCTTATTCTTATAATAAATTTCCACATCATGGTATGAAATACAATCCATACCAAGGATTATATCAAATTCAATCATGGGTATGACGATGAGATCAGCAGATAAAGAATATTTATATGCCCTAATGGGAACTGATTCACAAAACTTTGTTGCATTGATACTTCCCATAGGAGTTTTGACTTACAACTACCTTGTTAAATTAAATTAGAAATATCTAATTTTCTTAGCAAAATGGGAAGATATGAAACAATGCGATGATCTATAATCAAATAAATCATTGACTAAACTTGAGGAAACCATTAAATTACCTTCCACCATGTCTTTCGTAGCTTTAACCTCAGCATTAGTGATCACATAAGATTAGACTTACTCTCTTGTCCTTTTTTAGGTAATTTTCCTTGGCACTTAGGACATTCGTTTGCATAATGCCCCTTTTCTCTACAATTGTAGAATTCAACATTGACAACCTCTTTCTTTCCCTTACAATCACAAGCTTGGTGGCTTTTTTCACCACACTTATAACAGACTCCCATTCCCTTCAGTAAAGTACTGGTGTTTTTGTTCCCATATTTACTGTAGGATGGATATTAAAATTTTCCCTTCTTCCCTTTATTTCCATTTCTAGAGTGTTCAGAAAATCTCTTCTTCTCTTGCTTTACTTTAAAGTCATAAGACTTAGAGAATTCCTTTTCTATCTTGATAGCACATGAGACAATATCTTCGTATGATGAGAAGGATTGTGAGACTAATTCTATATGGAGAAATGGTTTTTAACCCATCAAATAATCAATCAATATTACTCCTTGGGTTATGTATATAATCTGCTACATGCCTTTCTAACCTTGTAAAGTTAGCTTCATACTTTGTGACATTATCATCTTTCTTTTGCCTCAGACCAAGAAATTGTATTTCTATATCCGCTCGATGGTCATGAGGAAAGTATTTTTCTAAGAAAAGATCTTAAAACTACCTCCATTCCATATTTGATACTTCTTCATCCTCCTTTGTGTTTTTAATTAATGACCACCATTGATCTGCATATCCTGTGAGGTGATAAACTACCATGACAACTTTTTCCCTTTCATTACTCCCCAAAGCATGGAATATTTTTTCTTAGAAACTTATCCATTTCTCAACTACAAATGAATTTTTAGTCCCATTGAATTTTGGTGGTTGTTTCCTTATGAATAGGTTTAACATTGATCCTCCACATTGTGGATCAGGGTGCTCCATACGGGTAAGGTTATTATTCATAACCTGAGTGAGTTGTCCCAGTATGGTGATAATATGATCATTACTAGTCGCATCACCAGATCCACTATAATTATATTTAGTAGGATGGAAATACCTACATGGATTATGTGCATTGATATAGTTTCCATTCCTTCCACTAGGTTCCATTTCTAAACAATGACATACAGTATATTAGTTTATGAATCATAATACATAATTCCAAACTTGTAAAACACTTAACATAAATTGAACAGTTTATGGATATAATCTATAATCATAAAAATGTTTTATTTTAGGAGGTATATACTCATAAATCCTTCATAATGGTTTGTAAAGAAAATGTGAACTATTATAAGCATATCACCCAGGAGTGTCGTAACCAAGAGTGAAGAAAGGCCCGTTGTCGTGTACTAGGATACCCCGGGTCAAGCCCAAAACTCCTTGTCGGAGTTTTCACTCCTAGGTACATCTGTACCAGAGCCGCCTCTACCTTTTCATATCTAGATAGGGATTTATTTCTTGGAAAACTCACAAAATATTTACATTACCAAAATTCTAGGAAGTTATTCTATACTAATCCTCAAAGTTTATCTTAGGGTAATATTATCTAATCAGAGTTTTTCTAAATCTAACTTCCAAGGTTTGTACTAAAATTCCTCTAATACCAACTATAACATCATAACCCCAGTTACTGAGAGTTGTTTCATTATTACATAACATTGGCATGATCACAAGGGATCAAATTCCGAATGACTGATCAGTTTAGTAGCCTTGGAAGTACTAGATACATATATAAGTTTCAAATTACATATAAAATGAAAAACAACAACAAAATTGTCTCCTTTTAACACATTAATATCCCATATACTATCTCTGTAGGTCAGTCATAATATACTTCTTCGCATACTAGGAAAAATAAAACATAGAAATGGGTGAGATTAGGTGCTCAGTAAGGATAACAATATAGCAGAAAATTTCATAAAAAAGCCTAAAAATTTAAGGTAATGTATAAGACTAAAACAAAAGCCTTTTAAAAATAAAATTTAGTATAATATGGAAAATATAAATCAAATAATTCCATTTACTTAGTCACATGGATATTCTACTAGTCCAATAATCACATGTAATATCAATATCCAATTTCTTAATGATGGAATGCATAATTCCAGACTTCATAACCACATAGTCAAGACCTCGTGCCAAGAATACAAATAAGATTTTGTCATGGCCTTATTCAAAGACACTAGTTTGTCTCATGAGACCTACTGATGCATCTAGGAGCTATAGAGGGCTCCACCTGTCACTTACTAAGTCAAATGCATTTCTCATATGAAAAGATTGAAACATAACATAAACATTCATATTAAAACTGGCATATGAAATGTTAATACTTTAACCAAAAACTATGAATGCTATAAAAATAACACATCCACAGTCAAACATATCACAAAACCTTTAATATAATATGGAAGATTGTATCATAATAAATCAACTTTAAACAAGTTTAAAATTCATCAAATGATGTTGAAATAAATGAAATCAAAACTATTTGAGAGAAATATCCCTTTCTATTTTGAAATAATTTAAAAGTCACACAATTATAAAAGAAAACATTTATTTTGAAAATACTTTTATAAGCTTGTAAGGTAAGATTCAAAGATTTTATAATGGCGGAAAATAGGTGCACTTGCCGTATAAGTTAAAAAAAATACATTCTTACCATAATTTGTCGAAAATGTCATAAAGTACCTTGTTTGGAAAATGAAGAAAAGAATCCTTTATAAATTTTTTATAAAAATTAAAACAAGGGTATAAATGAATTTAAATCATATTCTATGAAATAGTAAAAATGCTTTGAAATACATTTTTATAAAACACGAATGTGGAAGATAAAGAGGTCCTAGTAGACACTCACGTATAAACAACTTTAGATAATGAAGAGATTGTGGAATCAACCCTTACCTTGTACTTTTCCTTAATAGAGGGTAAGTTAACCTTATATATAATAGTTAAATAATTTTTATTAACTTATACAAGAATCACATACATGAATATGATATCATATAGGATCTTCTAATATTTCTTTGTTAATAATATTTCAGTAGTATCATTGTTTCGGGTGTTAACTGATTCGTTTTCCTTTATATGATTGGTTACATAAGACATGTTTGTTATGGATAGGATTTTTTTGATTCATATCCAGAATGATATTAAGTTCTCAAATGTTATATTTAATCATAAAATGAAAATTATTCTTGAATGGTTATGATGGGGAATGAATTTCATCGTGTTCATGGAGACAGTAATCCGTATGTACGTACGAGCTATAATATCATTCTATTGATAGTAAAATAATATGTAATTAGATAGTATATCATATATATAAAGTCTTTAACATGTTATATTTATTATTTACATCAGTTATACTCATTATTATACCCATCCAAATAATTAAGTGTTTGAATAACAAACTACACCACGACGTGGAGACGGTAAGCTGTACGTACGCACGTATGGTGAATTATCATTCATAGGATGGATAGAATAATGAATATAGTTGTACCATATTTATAATAACATCATAGTATGTGTAACGTACTGGATTTATTATTTTGGTATGGAAACAACAAAGAAATATGAAGTGGAAGAAGAAAAGAACTTTGGAAGAGGTGGTGAAATTATTACCTCTTCTTCAGATGTTTCCTTTTGAGTTGATCAAAAGGGATCCTTAGGTTGGATTTATGATCAAAGTAAGGCCTCTAGGTCAAATTTAGGGTAGTTTGGAGGATATTTGAGCCAGGGTTTTCTGAGCCAAATGGATTTGGAGGTGTGATTTTGAGAGAAGGGGAAGTACCCTTTTATTAGAGAGGTGAGGGTCACTTTAGGAAAATCTTGAAATATTATTTTATAATAAAATTATTTTTGGTTTCTATAAAAGGATTTATTTATAATATAAGGTGTGTATGGGTCTAAAATCTTACAAACAATAGGTTTTATATAGGTTGAGGTCACCATATTAACCTTATCTTTTAGATGTAACTCTTAGTTAAATAGTTTGACATTTACCATGTCTCCTTGTATTTTTATATTATATGGTTAATAAACTTACTATAAACTACCAAGAAAACCCCAAGTGGTTAATTATTGATATATCTAATCTTATAAAAGTCCTTTTTCCAAACCTTATATTTTTAGGAATAATACATCAATTAATAATATAGTATTTTTTAAAAAGCTCATTTATGTCAATTTTGACACTATTTAGGATTTGATTTTTGTTAAAGTCCTAAAAACTTGATTACTTAGAAATTTTTTTATTTAATAAACCATAACATGTCATATTAATCTATAAAATTCGTGTAATTCATCAAAAGTCTCAATTTACATTTATCTGGATATTTATGATATCAATTATTTTAATATTTCATTAATAATGTAATTAATGCATCATCATTGTGTCATAAATAAATTTAATTATTTAATGTCTAAAAATTATAAATAAAACACCATTATGTAGGAAATATTTTTATCTTTCTAATTAATATTTATAGTTTAATTTATATTATGTGTAACCCTATATTAAAAATGTTTTAGTTATGAAAATTTGAATTTAACACTTTTAACTCTTCTTTAAATAAAATAATAATAAATGTCCTAATCTAATCCAAGTGGACCAAAAGGATCATATTTTATTACTAAGTTTTATTTTGGTAGAAATAAACTTATCCAATATAATTAGGAAATGTGTTAGGGTAATAATAATATTATTTTTACCTTTAATTACCCTATTTACTTTTAACCGTGGTAAATAAAAGTCAAAAGTTACTCTTCACCAAAAATTATTTTCATCTTATTGAACCACATTTTACTTACTGATATCAACCGTGTCTCTAAGATATTTGAAATTCAATTCAGATAAGTGGTAAAATTATGTTTTATGAAAATTTTCTAACGTTCCTAGAAGGTGGGTAAAAGACGTTAAAAAATTCAATTAAATTTTATACATATAATTTTATTGTAAAATGACTCCAATGAATTTAATTGAACACATATATGTATTATGTATCTATTTTTAACTAAAATAAATTTAAATAAAATTATTAATTATTTAAATAAAAATTTAGTTTTAAACAATAACACAATGTTTTTCACTATTCATCAAAAATTGAAAGTTTTCAGAAAAATACCAAAAATCCACCTTAAGCTAATTTTGATATTCTGAACCCAAAAAGGAAGTCCATTTTGAAAAATAAAATTTATAAATTTTTTTGATTTGTCGTGGTGTGTTAAAACTCCAAGTTGCGTACAACGCAAGCTATTGCATTATTCAAAGGAAAACGTACTGTGGAAGCTTGGGGTGTTACACTAAGTTTTGGGGGTTTTAAAAATTTTGATTATTTTTTATTGTTTGGGTGTTATCATGTTGAATTATTGAGAGTTGAAAATTAAGTTGAGTTGAATTTTAAAAAATGACTACACCCATTAGAATCATTTCATTAAAATGTTGTTGTTTACCATTATTTATCATGGTTCTTTGTGAGAAAAATTGACAACTATTTTTTCTCTTAATAAAAATAAAAAATCAATCAATTTTAAAAAATGTCTTGAAAATTTATGTGAAATTTTTTAAAAAGTTAACGTTGAACTTTATTTTACCTACTTTAACATTCAATGAACTATTTTTTTTTTATTTTTTTTTGTGAATTAAACTATATCACATATTAGGATTCATCATTGGGGGAAATATTGGGTTCTAAGTATAGAGAAGAGGGGTATTTATCTGTGTAAATCTATGATTTAATTCTGGAGACATCAAAATTTCCATTACTTTTTTTCTTTAAAAAAATGATCAATTGTTTTTAAAAATATTTTAGAAATTGAGGGCCTTGAGCCTTTAATTTTCTTCTTAATTCTTTCCTTCCTAATGGACAATAACATGATTATTACTAAGGTTTGCATTTATTTTGAAATTGTTTGGGGTGAATGATTTCTTGATGAGTTTGTATACTATTACTATGTAGATTATATTTATAGACTAGAGAAGGGATTGAGGTGAGGTAGATCTTTGTGGAATTATGATTATAACTTTAGAAAACTGAATCTTTGAACTTATACACGAGTGAAAGACCCTATTTGAAAAAACACCTCAGTACATTTATTTGGTTCCAAGTTAATGAAGGTTTTGTTCTTAAATTTCTAAATTCATTTTTAAACATACATTTTGAGGTTGGATGGAATTTAATTGAATATTATTTTCATATAATTTTTTAGAATCCATTTTTAATTTTTTTTATACTTTAATTAATCTTCTAAAGAAATTCCATGAATTTATTTCATTTATTTTTTCTATAATTAAAATTTATGTTCATTAATTATTTAATAAATTTTTATTGTAATCATTTTTTTCATCAGGAATGATATTTAATTTTAAATTGCGTGTTTTTAAGAATCTACTACCGCTAGAATCTACCACTATATTTTACCCCAAATTTCCCATGGCACCATTAGAATAAAAAAATACCCATTTAATACCACTAGTTGGTGCTACCGCTAGTGTAATTTTCTAGAACTTCCATCACCCTTGTGAAATCACCAGACTTACCCTATAATTTCTACCCCTAGTTTTTTCCACCACTCCTTCAGCATGATATCGTCACTATATAAAAATACCACCACTTGGTGCTACTGCCACTTCTCCCTTGGATTTGAGTAACCATCAATGAATCTAGCTTCACCTAAACTTACCACTGGGGGAATACTCACATCATGTATGATAGAACTTAAAGATATTATTTCTATGTTCATAAAAAATCAACCAAACCACTAAGCCTTGCCATGATCATAACAAGAGTGTCCATTATTGAATAACACCCATGACTGAAGAACATTGAATGACTAAACTCATTGGATGAAGAAGAAGCCTCCATCATATGTGAGAATAGATGATGAGATCTAGTAAATACAAGTAGATCGATCCATTATGATGGGACACTAATAAAATATTCAATCCACCTTGAAGAACCTATTGACATGGAAGACTTGGATCTAGCCCGAATGGTTGAGGAAGACATTAAAACACTGAGGAAGAATGATCAAAGTAGGAAGAGTGCTCGAAGGTGGCCAAGATCATATCTGTTTAGGCAGAAGAAGACAACTGAAATCCCATTCTCACAAATGATCTGAGTTCAAGATGAACCTAAAGCTGAAGTTTCTACTGAATAACATGAATCTTCCACTCAAACTAAGGATCAAGACACTACATCACTGATGATAGCCAAGTTCGATGAGCCTGAGAAAGAACACAAATATGCAACCAACCAATCCCATACTTCCAAACAAATGAAACTAAAACTTGATACACTAATCTTGTCAGGGAATCTTCTAATTAAATCTAGATGTGGATAAATTCATGAATCTAATGACACCCGAGTTTCACCTGTTCATTATCAAAAATACCAAATCCATGTGTCAATCAAAGAGAAAGTAAGTCAACTAATCACTAGTATAAATAATACCTATAGAGACTGCCAAAATTCATTGCTAAAGGCCTATAGAGATCACCCAAAAACCTCCAAACAATGGATGCTTTTGGACCATTGATATTTATAAATGACAGATGCTTTAATCCATTCCTCCATTGGGCGGATGCTATAGACATGGTCATGGTCATCTATAGTGACCACCATATGGCAGTCATTATAGACCAGCTTGGGGTCATCTTTAGTGGACACCGTTTGGTTTTCACTATAGAACCTTTAACGAACACCAAATAGAGGTCACTATAGTTCAACCTGGCCATGCCTACAATGGTCGCCATATAAAGATACTTCTAGGTTCCATTGGTTTAGCCTATAATGAACACCATATGATAGAAACTATAATTTCTTTTTTTTAAATTCACAAAATAATTAAAAAAACCAAAATATTTCAAAAATATAATAAATATTTCAAAAATATGAAAAACTATAGACCCATAAATCTCTTTTCCTAATCATCTTCTAAGATCCACACCCATCATCGAATAAAACTGCATTATAAAATTTAATGAAATAATTAGTGCAGAAAAAATTATCACTACTTATAATTAAAATGAAATAATATATTTCAAATAAAAATTAATACAATAGACCGAAGTTATTTGTTTTTGAAAATATATTAATAATTTTTAATCATTTAAAAAAAAATTAAAACCATTTATTCTATCATTCCGAGCAGACCGTATGTATGATTGACATACCATCTAATCATACATGTTAAAAATAATAATAAGATAGTTCCCTTTTGATTTCAAGTCATTCCAAGGTTATTTTATATTGATATGACCATTAAATAGATGTTTTAGTGTTTCATGATGCTAAAAGTGAATTTTTCATCCTCCTAGAAAAATGGAACATCCGAATGACATACTTTCTACTCATCCATTTTACAATTCACTCTACAGTTTTTTTCACTAGATTTCATGGCCTTCAAAGGTTGTTCAGTTGGTTTTGATCCCCCACATATTTTTAAATGGATTCAAACCATTAAAAACTACATATTCGGTCGTTCTAGGTAGAACACACATCTGAATGACATTCCATCTCATAATACAAATCAAAAATAATAATAATAAAGTTTTCCTATGAATTAAAATCATTTAGGGGTCATTTTTCAATGGATCTAACCATTAAAAATGCATTTTGGTGTTTTATGACACTATAAGTGAATTTTTTATCCTCCTATGAAAACACCACCTTGGATTAAAAATATGTCTTCTCAACCATTTCATAATTAACTTTATGGTAATTATTATTTGATTTCATGGTATTTAGATGTTGTTCAGTTGGTTTAGACCCCTGAACACACCTTTTAAAAGGGTGTCAAACCTTTAAAAACTGTATATTCAGTTGTTCTGGGTAGACCACATGTCTGATTGACATGAATTATATCTATACATATAAATAATAATAATAATATGGTTTTCCTATTATTTCAAGTCATTATGAGGTTGTTTTATATATATCTTACTATTAAATACATGTTTTGGTGTTTTATGACACAAAAAATGCATTTCCATCATCTCGGGAAAACGACACCCCAAATTGATGTAATTTCCACTTAAAAATTTGAAAATTCACTCTGTGGTTCTTATAGTATGATTTAATAGAAATCTATGGTCGTTCAATGGGGTTTTACCCCCCGTGTGTTTTTAAAGGGCATTATACCTTTAAAAACCATATATTCAATCATTCTGGGAATACCACATGTTCAATTAATGTTAAATCCCATAATAATCATTAAAAAAAATAATTATATATTTTTCCTATTATGTCACATCATTCTTGGACTATTTTCTATGTGTATGACCATTAAACATGCGTTTTGGTGTTTTATGACACTAAAAGTACATTTTCGGTCTTCCCTGAAAAACGCTACCCCAAATTGATGTTCTATCTACTTAAACATTTAAAAATTCACTATATGATTTTTTTTTTCATATTTACTGACATTTTGATGCCTTTAGGTTGGTTTTCAGCCCCAAAAACACATTTTTAAAGGGCATCAAACCTTTATAAACTGCATATTTAGTCATTCTGGTAAGACCACATGTTTTATTGATACACTATATAACCATACATTCCATGAATAATAAGAAGAGAATTATCCTTTTATTTTAAGTCATTCTAAGGATATTCGATATAGATATGATCGTTAAATGAACATTTTGGTGTTTTATGACACTAAAAGTTTGTTTTCTGTCATATTAGAAAAAAGAAACATCATATTGATGTAACACATACTCAACCATTAAAAAATTCAATTTAAGGTTATTTTATTATGATTTCATAGAATTAAATGGTTTTTTGGTTGTTTTGGACCCCCATGTGTTTTTAAGGGCACCAAATAATTAAAAAATACTTATTTGGTCATTCTAGGAAGACCACACATCGAATTGACATGATATCTCCTCATACACATAAAAAATAACAATAAGACATTTTTTTATTATTTCAATTAATTCTTAGATAATTTTCTATGGATATGACTGTTAAACATGTATTTTGATGTTTTATGACACTAAAAGTACTTTTTCAATATTCCCAGAAAAAATCTAGATCAGATTGAAATTCTATTTACTTAGCCTATTCACAATTCACTCTACGGTTGTTGTCTTAAGATTTAACAACTTTCAGATTCTGTTTGATTGGTTTTGACCCCTAAACACACCTTTTTAAAGGGCGTCGAACCTTTAAAATATGCATATTCGATCATATCGGTTAGAACACATGTCTGATTGATGTTCTCTATACTATGATATGTAAAAAATGAAAATAAAATGGTTTTCCTATGATTTCATTTCATTCCAAGGTTTTTTTTAGATTTGATCATTAAATGCTTGTTTTGGAGATTTATTACACTAAAAGTTTGTTTTTCATCATCTCGGGAAAATAAAATCTCAGATTGATGTAATTTATGCTCAAATTTTTCGAAATTCAATCGATGGTTTTTTTCACCTTATTTTATGGCATTCATAGGTTTTTAATTGGTTTTGACCCCCATGTGTTTTTAAGGGGTGTCAAACCTTTTAAAACCACATATTTGGTTATTCTAGTGAGAACACACATCCTATTGATTTGAATTGTCCTTGTACACATCAATAATAATAATAAGATGGGTTTCTTATGATTTGAAGTCATTATTAGGGTTTTTTATATAGATATGATCATTAAACATGTGTTTTGGTGTTTTATGACACTAAGAGTGAGTTTTTGGTCCTCCTAGACAAACACCAACTCAGATTGACATTCTGACTACTCAACCATTTTAAATTTACTCTATAGTTTTTTTAACCTAATTTTATGGAATTATAATGCTATTCGGTTGGTTTTTACCCCCCAAACATACCTTTTTAAATGACGCCAAACCTTTAAAAACTGCATATTTAGTCATTCCGGGCAGACCGCATCTCCGATTGGTGTTCCATATGCTCATACATGTCCATAATAATAATAATATGGATTTCATATGATATCAAACCATTATTATATTTTTTTATATATCTGACCGTTAAACACACATTTTAGTGTTTTATGACACTAAAAGTGCATATTCTGTCATCTCGGGAAAGCGACACCTCTAATTGATGTACCATTTTCTCGACCATTCCACAATTCACTCTATAGTTGTTGTTTACATTTTAATTTATAAAACACTTATTATTATTATTTAATCATATCCTAACTACCAATAGTCTTATTTCTATTATGTACATTCATTTTTACTATGTTACTTCGATATAATTTAAATTGATAAATAATTGTACTTTCTAATCAACATAAAATTTACGAGGGATAAAAATAAATATCCATATTTTAGACTATAATTTAGCCCCCTATTATAGTTTCATGTCCATCTAACTAGGAAAATATTCTCCACCCTCTAGAATTCATTATCTGGATTTAGTATCCAGATCACATCTTATGGGTTCACCATTCAAAAATATTTCTTCTAGAATTACTCAATACATTAATTTTTTTGTGATATCTCACTTATTTTTTTGTGGATGAAATGTTCATATTAATTAACAGTAGAATAAAATCAATTCAAAGGTTCAAACATCAATATTGGAAGATAAATTCAGACATGGTTTCATATGAAAAACTCTAAATCTGGCAAGCTGGAAACACTGAAAGGAAAGTGAAAAATTATCTATTTTTAAAATAAATTCCAAAAAATTAGGGGAATCAAATGAAAAATCCATAGAGGGGCCAAGATCACTTTATTGAATTAACAATTTCAAATATTCTAGGGAAATTTATGGCTTTATAGCATTGGAAGCATTAATAGGATAATATATTTCCTCAACCATACTTTTGGGATTTGAGGGACTAATATGACATAACTCAAGGGGATCAAAAGTTTTTCATTACAACTAAAAATTTTAGTTTAAAAAATAATTAAGAACCAAATTTTCAAGGAATTTTTAGGAAATAAAAATTAAGTTCAATTGATAGGGATAATGTAACTAAGATTATTTTATAGAATTTAATGAAAATTTAATCCAAACTCTATGGAAATAACGATAGGGTGAATAATTTTATCAAAACAACCAAGGAAGACATCAAATATTCTCAATTAAATTTTTGAAGGATGGATCAAAGGTTTTATTAATCCCTAAAAATACATAGGCATGCATTAAAAAATATAATTCCCAAGTGAAGCTTTCTATAATAAAAAATTGTGAAAGTGCATAATAAATGATTCCAACCAATGACAAGTTTCTAAAAATTGAGTGTGTCATGTAGATTTAAGAAATGGAAACAACATATAATAAATAAACCCAATGGAAGGTATGTATGAGTTATTTTATGGTTAAAAATGTATTAAAATTTCAGAATGGAAACACACTTCTATTGTAGAAGAATAACCAAAATAATCTACTAAAATTATACACTTGGTACAAGCTACATTTAAGGAATAAAATAAATAAAAAGAATATGGAAACTAAAATAAAATTTACCATATAGGATATAAGATTGAATATGGGTTATAACCCTAAAAAAATGGAAAATAAATAGAGAAGAGTCTGAATACCTATGAGGGTGATTTAGATTACTTAGAATTGATAAAGTAATTATTATAGAATAAGTTTAATGATTTTATAATGAGAATGAATAAAGTATTTGATGTATTTTTTGATTGTTTAAATTCTATCGTGAAAGTAATTTACTATCTTAGGTATATAATTAATGATACAAAATTTTCCAAATTAATCTGAAGAATACTACCACATCGGATCATTCTATAATTTTCAATTCTTAAAGATTATGATATGAAAGAGGTAACATCGGGATGAATATATAGCACACTTATGGGAAATTAAATGAGGAGTAATTATAATGATTATATACTTAAACAAAACTATCATGAGATAAAATTCAAGGATATAAAGACACTTCCAATCAAAAATAAATCTAGCAGTGGAGAATTGATGAGATGGTATATTTTATTTCCTCTAAACTCAAAAGAGGAAAAGTGTAATTCATTGGTAGGTTTTCTAATGCTTGTTTTTGATGTCATGAATTCAGGAATATTGTGCCTAAGTGTCCTATTTTTTTTAAAAAATTTTGAGATAAAATAATCAATTATGAAATCATTAAAAGGTATGAACAACAAGAGGAAACGATAGAAAAAATTCTTCATGATGAAGATAATACTTTCAAAATATTATTATAACACTAAAGAAGTAAAATTATAAGTGTTTAATGACTGTAAATACCCTATTGAACAAGTAATTTTGGTTATTATATCCATATAGTTAGTAGAGTATATCAATGATAAATCTTATATAATGGAGGGTAAAGCTAATTTTGAATTTTATCGAGATATATCCATTGAAAAAATTGACATGTGTAGATCTAAAAAATTTATCTGATGTGTTAATACACGATTCCCTACTCTATATTTAGAAAAAATAATAGGAAAAGTTATAATTGAAAGTAGATATTGAAAAAAATATATGTAAATTCTAGAAATTTAATTAATAAATTTGAACTCTTTGTTAATGTTAAAGAAAATATTTGGATTACTGATGGTGAGGAAAACATAGTGAAATAATATGTTCAAAGAATAAAATTACTAGAATATGAATCCATGTTGTTGAAGTAAAAGTTTTATGATCAATAACGAATTCATACACCTTGTATAGAATTTGAGTGTTAAATTACTTTAACCCCTAAAAATATACCTAAGATCACAAGGTGCCCACTAAATTAGTAATTGATAAACCACATGTGTAACATTTTAAAGGAAAAGGTAAATTAATGGTCGAGTTTGGTCAAAAGAAAATATAAATAGAGGTTGATGAAAAACCAACATAACTAACATCCTTCTTAATGATTGAGATACAAAATACTCAAAAGACTAATATTGATGCCACAAATAGTAAATAAAGACACCAAAAAATAGGTTTTATTTCTATTTTAAGATAATTTACAAAATATATTTGTGATCCATTATTAAGTGTTATTTTAAAGAGCGATAAAGTGAAAATAGGATGAGATGAATTTTATTTACTATATGATATTTTTATTGTGAAGGTTTTATCAAAATGTAATTATTTATCCATCAAAAGTGAAAAAGAAGTGTCCAAAAGGAGACTCAAATATGGAGTACATGATAATATAACACATCATAAAAACAAATGAAGACATATTTTTAGTTATGAATAATTAATAAGGATTGATGAATCAAGAGGAAAAATAGTCATATCCATCATAAAAAATTTGAACCCATTATCATCGATTAAGAAGAAAAGAGTTGAGAAATCCAATACTACATAAATAGACTTGATGGAAATGGGAAGGTCTAGAACCTAGATTCTAGATGTTAGTTGAACACATCACATGATACAAAATTATTTCATTATCACTAGTATCAAATAAAATAAATATGGATCAGTTTGGTTTGAAAATGAAGAGGGGAAAAATTAATTTCTTCAGGAAGGAAAGGATTAGTTGGAAACAACTAAGGTTCTTAGAAGTACAGTGAGTTTATGTAATAGTCAAAAATTACTCAGTGATATATAACCTTATAGATTGAGGCATAAATTGAAATTTAACATGAAAAGTCACGCAATTAAAGGATGTTATGAATTTGTTATTTTTTAAGGGTAGCACATAAAGGGGAAACTCTATTATATTGATGGATAATAGGACATGTGTATGTTTTACAAGGAATAGAAAACCAAAATGTTTAAAAAGGGGATTATCCATATTAACTAAATATATTTGGAGAACTTGGTATAGAACTAAATTCTTTAGATATCCTTATTCTTACTCATGATCACACACACATATTCCATACTAGTCAAAAAAAAATAATGATTTAAAAACATTCAATCCAAAAGAGAATATGTCAAAATCATTTATCGTGATAGATAATTTGGATGTGTGTTTTATAATGGAACCCCACTCCATGGATGGAAATATTAATTTTTTCTTATTTATTGATGACTACAGTAGGATTGATGTGATGGTGTTTTTTTTATCATAAATCAGATTTGTTCAGGTGCATTACTCTTTAACAAATATTAGTGTAAAACATGCATAGTATGGAAATTAAAATATTTCAGGACCAAAATGTCATTGATGTTATCAATACTCTAGTAGAATATAACTTTCAAAATAATGGGATACAAAATATTGTTTTAGATGTATGAAATCCATAAAAAAATGAGTTATTGAAAGAAATAATTGTATCATCAATATTATGTCACTGATAATGCTCCTTGAAATGAATCAACTAGATACATAAGTAGGATTTAGTTATTAAATATATTAATATCATTAATATATCCTTATAATTTACAAATAAATGGAATACACCCTATGAGGTGTTTTACAAAAATAATCCACCCTCATGTAATTTTATGTTTTTAGATTTAATTGTATTATTATCAATAAGGAGAAGCATCAAAAGTTTAAAGCTTCAAGGAAGGAGGTATTTTCCATGTTTATTCATCAATTTGAAATAAATATAAATCCTATAATAAAAGTCTTGAAAAAATTATCGAAATTCAAGATAAATATTTTATTGTGAATGATTTGAATATCTAAAAAATGAGTAGATTTTACTGTAAAATAGTGATGTAACTAAGGAAGAAAGTGATGTTGATATGGAAAGATTAGTGTGAACTCAAGGATAGAACTGTTTAAGAATTTAAAGATATCTTCAATACACATTTAAAAATCTCAAAACAAAAATTCTCAATAATAAGAATAATTGTTCAGGAAAAAATGGTCTTGTCTACCAAGATGAGGTTCAATCTAATGGGTCATAAAATGAAAACACTCAATACACTCCTAGGAAGAAATCCCACCACTATGGAATGTTTGGGAATTCAAAATCATGCTATCCCAATTTCAATATTCCATCCCAAGACCCTAAACATGAAACTTTTCCTAGGTGTGGTCCTAAGAAGTATCCTAGGGATGATCCATTCTCAAATACCTATAATCTGGGATCTGAATACCATCTAAATACCTCATAGAGAGAGTTGAGATTTCTTAGACCTAATGATCCACTTGGTTTTTATCAACAATCTAGGAATCAATTCAAACCCCAAAAAATGGATAAATCCTATAACTCCCAAGAGGATATAAGGGGTCTGTGATAATATCTGATAGGTAGGTTTGATGAAAAAAAAGTTCAAAAATTATTTTAATAAAGTAAAAATGGATGCTAGGATGAAAAATTATCAAATAAAAATGGGACAGTTAGCTAGAGATGCTGGTAGTGGAGAAAAGGGTAAGATTCCATGAACCATTAATGTAAACCCTAGAGAAAATTACATGGATTTAACAATAATAAGTTCTATCCAAACCCACCAAAATGATAGGAAAGTACCCAAAAATTCTCAAAACTAAATCTATATAAAACTCAAAATTCGAATATGGGAAATATTGAATTGGTAAATTTGAATAAGAATTCTGAAAACACTTTGAATCCTGATGTTCCAATAGAAAAACAACAATAAAGTATCTTGAAGAAAAAAGAAAATAAGGGGAAGAAAAATCTTTAAGAGGAAGTTGAAGGGATACCTAAAATTTTGATGAACTTTTCTCCAATCATTTTTTTCCATAGAGAATAAAAAAAGAAAATTAGGGTTCTAAACTATTTAAATTTCACAAGGTTGTTAAAAAAATAAACATTGAAATTCCCTTCCTCTAGGCTTTAATCCAAATCCCATGTTATCTAAGACCACTTAAGAAGATATATTCAAACAAGAAAACCATGGAATAATTTTATACTTATAATGTCACAGATGAATGAAGTGTTGTCTTTCAGAATATAATACCTCCAAAACTTCAAGATCCAAGGAGGTTTGTTATCCCTTAAACCTTTGGTGATAGAGGTGGCCAATTTAATTATCTATGTGATCTTAGAGAAAGCACCAATATGATTCTATTATGTTTGTTTCAACACATGATATTAGGAGTTCTAAAACCCTCCAATTTTATTTTAAAACTTGAAGATCAATCCATTACTAACCCATTTGGTAGGGAAAATAACTTTTTAGTGGGATTAGGAAAACACTTTTTCCTATTGATTTTTGGATATTTGATATGAATTGTGGCCAGGAGGTACCTATCATTTTTGGTAATACCTTTCTAGAAATAGGGGGAGATATCATTTAATTTTTAAATTTAAAATTAATTTTTAATTTGGGTTAATAGAAAGAGGAATTTAATGTTTCGAAATAAATTAAATAACCCACCCAAGACCAAATTTGTTCTATAAATGAGATTTTAGGAGTTTAAAAATATTTCAATGAGGATGAAGAATAGTTTCTAATGATTCTATAAGAAATTAATGGTGAACTAGAGATTCCTATTGAAACCTATACGAGAATTAGCCCTAGAAAAGAGAAGGAATTTTTGATAAGTTTTATGGGAAGATTCTAGAATACTTAGATATGTTTTCCATAGAATGCATTTTGACCCAATCAAAGAATCTCGATGCGAGGAGCACCTTTCTGGGATAAATAGAGATGAAGAGGAGGATTTTTACAATTCCTTATCTATGAGGCAACATGAGGATATTAGACCTCCCAAATCCAACTTTATTCCATCAGGTCAACAAGAACCCAATGTAAAGATCAAGTACAGTCCATCTCATTTAATATATTCTTTCCTTGGTGACTGATCTACACTACTTTTTATTTTCTATGCTATTTTATAGGAAAACCAAGATGAAAATTTGTTGGGTGTCTTCAGGAATTATAAATCTATCATCGAATGGTCAATTGTGGATATTAAATATATGAGTCCATCATACTAAAATCATAAAATCTCTACAGAATCTGAGTGTAAACCAAGAGTATAAGCATAGAGAAGGATTAACCTAAAAATTATTGAAGTGTTCTAAAAGGATGTGATTATGTTTATTGATACTTGAATAATATTTCCCAATTTAGATATCCATGGGTGAGTCCTATCAAGTTAGTTACTAAGATGAGTGGAGTGACATTCATTACCAATGAGAAGAATCTACAAATCCATACCTGAACTAAAAATAAATAGAGAGTCTCTATAGACTATAAGAATATCAATGTTACCAATAGGAAAAACCATTTCTTAATTCCATTTTTGGACCAAATAATGAATATGTTGTATAGTAATTAATAATTATACATTCATGATGGATTTTCTAGTTACAACCAGATTTCTATAGATCCTCTAGATTTAGAGAAGACCACCTTCACTTGTCTATTTGGGAAATTTCCCTATAGAAGAATTCTATTTGGATTGTTTGGTGCTTCATCCACTTTTTATAGAAACTTGATGGAAATTTTTTCAGACATGATTTAAAGGACAATTGATTTTTTCATGGTTTTTTTTTCTGGTTTTGTAAGTGAATTTAAAAATTTCCTTAAAATCTAGAAACTATTTTGGAAAGATTCCAAGGAATATATATTTTCTAATTAGGAAATGTTTCAGTTCATGGCTATTGAATGGATTTTTTTGGGTCACAAGGATTATAAAAAGGTATTAGAGGTAGAATATATTAAATTTTAATTGATTAAAAATATACCACTATCACACCCCGACCTTGGAATTTCTTTTATTTTATTCTCTTCCTGACCTTGGATCATTTGGTTGAGGTTCAGATTGAGTTATCGATTTGAATTTTTGAGTTTTGGAAGTTTTCTAGTGACTATTTGGTGAAAATGAAGATATTGGTGTTGATAGTTGGTGGTGAATGGTTGGAACATAGTTAAGGGAAACCATGTACCCTTTCCCAATAAATTGTGTGGTAAATGTTCATTTTGGGAAGTGAGGGGTGCATGATTGGTGCACAGTTTAGAAAATCATGGGTACAAACCCTATGAGTATCCTAGGTCATTAAAATTTGGAAATTACCTCTTTCCCCTCCAATTTTTTAACCATATTTTAGATTTCTCCACCCTTTCTCTACTTAAGAGAATAAGGGGGCTATACCAAACCCTCCTCCCTTACTACCCTTCCTCCATTAAAGATCTTTAAAGATTCCTAGGTGAGTTTCCTTGGGTTTTTAGTCAATTTACTTTTCTATTTATCCTTTTATCTTGAGTTATTGGTTTTTATTGATGGGGATTCCTTTTTGGATAAACCCCAAGGGTTATAGTTGATGTGTGGTTCAATTTATTTGATGTCAGGGTGTGCGGATTGTCTCTCAGGATCAGTTATTCCTTCTCTTGAAGATTTGTTGCATTCTTACATTGTTAAAGTAGGTGTTTGCATCTATTTTATTTCTAGAACATTATGTTTATGCTTGAACTTTCCTTTAATGCTTTAAAAATGTTATAATCCTGCATTTAGAGTGTTGTAATGATTTTTTGGTGTTTTGATGATGCAAAATGAGTGATAAATGGTTTCCAAAGGTTTTTTTTAATTATGACTATATTTAAATGCAAGCAAGGTCTTTGATAAAATTCCAATTGAGTTTTTTAAGTGAGAATGTGTTTTTTGGGTGGTGTTTTACCTTGTTTATGTTTTGGTAATGTGGTTGTATTGTGAGTTGGATGTTTTAAGTGGAAATTTGTGAATTTTATGTTTTGATTCTTATGTGTGGCTTGTTGTGTTGGTTTGAAAGTAAGTGATGTTTCTTTAAAAATGGTTCTTGGGTGGTTTCATGGATTATTAAAAAATGTCAATGAATGTTGGTTTGAGATTTCTGAAATAAAATTATAAGTGTTTTTAGATTTTTAAATGATGTGTTGGATCCTATTGGGAATTTTTGGTTTCTTAATGGTTTCTTATGGATTGTTTGGAAATTTGATGAAAATTGGTTCTTCCTTAAACCATGGTTTTCCAAATGATCATCCTTCCTTTCCTTCTTTATAATTCCAAAATATTTCTTTAATTTCTATATGGTGTGTTAGTGCTTCATGTGACTGTAAATGTGGTTTCAAATGTGACTTTGAATGCTTAGAAAATTTGTTGTTTTTAAGATATGTCTTGATGAATGATTGGAATAAAGGACCATTTGGAACTTTAGAAAAACATGGTAAATAAAATGATATAAGGGAACATTTAGAATTTTTAATGTTTATTGGTTTATAGATTGTTAAAGTCCTATTTGGTGCTTCTCATGTTGTTTAATGTTTTCACTTTGGCTTGGGAAGAGTTTTGGATTTGAAATGTAATGGCTTATTTGGCATTGTGCATGTGAAAGTGGTTTTTTATATTGAATTTTGAAATATTGTGGAAATGGATTTGTAATTTTATTTGGATTGGAAATGTTGAAGGACCGATTGGCACTTTTTGTTGTCTTGAAAAGTTAGTTTTTATGTGAATTGATGTGAAGTCTTGATTGACACCTTGTAATGTAATTTAAATTGGTTTTATAACTTATGTATTGCATGGGCTTGGTGTGAATGTCGACATGTTTTGGAAAAAAGATTGAAAACTTGGGAAGCATGAGGCCTGGTTTTTATTTAAAAATGTTTGAGAAAGTGATTTTTGAAACTCAAATGATATGATAGAAAAATTGGCACTTGTCAATGGATTTTTGTGAGAAAAGAACCTCTATGGAGGATTCTCCAATAATATGGACATCAAATAGGTGGTATCAGTGTTTGGGTTTGGATAACACAGTGGTGGTGGGTTTTCATTGAACCACACATGTGAGGGCCTTACCATTCACTATGTTTTATTATCATGGGATTGTTGGGAATCATCTAGAGGGCCAAGTGACAATTTCTTTTCAACCCTGAGTTAGATGGGTTGGTGCCCCCTGTATTTTCTAAGAGGCATGGTGGGACATTCCACTAGATTGGGTAGTTAAGAGCCAGCTGGTTATTGAATGCGGAGTTGCACCATTTTCCCACTGGTGAGTCTGAACCAAGTATAAGTATATACAGGTATTGCCTCTATATATTTTTAGGAATTTCCCATGATTACTATATTTATGTCCTGTTTATTTCTACTGCTTGTTTGGATTTTATCCCTGCTAGTTATGCCAATTTTTTTTGTTTCCATTACTTTCTACTTATCCCTTTTTGGTTACTTGTTAAGTATTTTTATTTGGGATTTGGTTTTGAACAAGGTTGTGAAAAGTGGAACTTTTTTTGAAAAGGAACGTTGTGTGTGTTGTTTTAGAAAAAAATTTTATATAAAGCTATGGTCACTTGATAGAACTGATTTAAAATATTATTTTCTAAATTTATTTCAAAAAAGTGTTTATGGACTATTTTGGGAAAGTAAATGAATGGAATATTTGGTTATTACTTACTGAGATATTTATTCTCACACCCTACTTATGCCACTCAACATCGGTATACCCGAGCGTTTTTTCAGGTTCAGGTTTCTGGTTTGGTTTTCCTTTGGAGTAGGTTGGTCTTGTGGTTGGCGGTGATAAAGAGGTCACGTGGTGATTGTGTTATCATGGTTTGATTTTTGTTTCATATTCAGTTTTTGTTATGTTTAATAGTTGTTGTGTTTGTATTTTTTTATATTTATTGATGTTCAATTGTTGGATTTTATTGAATTTTCAGTTTTGGTGTTTTGATATTGGTTATTTATTGATCCAAATCATTCCCATTGGATTATTTTTGATGCTCAACACTAGTTTCCAGCCTATGGGGATCAGAAATGCCCTTCGGTCCATGTCTCAGACCGTGTCAAGTGTTAGGTCAGATGGAATCCCGAATTGGTTCATGAAAAAATGGTATCATAGTAGGCCCTTATTATTTGGGGTGTCAGGTATTGGAGATTAGGACTGTCAGGACTCATGAGGTAGGCATAAGAAGGAAATCATGAAACCTTTCTCATTCTGATCCTAAAGTTTCCATGGGTAGTCTAGGATTTGGGTCTATATTTTATTTTGGTTTGTATGGATAAGGAATGAAAATGCATGAGAGCGACTATTATGTTGTCATCTCACTTGAAGTGGGGACCCATGTGGAGTTTGAGTACATGGTTTAAAGTCCTCTTGGATGTTAATGCTTACTTGGGGCATGGCCCACTAACCATGTCGTCATGTTAGGCATGACCACTAGTTTATCATTCCAGTATTTTGGTTTGTGTTGTGTTCTATTCTAGTTTCAGTTGGTTTGATTTGAATTTTGAAATAAAAATGGGTTTTGAAATGGAAATTATTTCTTCTAAGTGGTTTTGTATTGAAAATAATGGTCTTTAAAAGTGAAAGTGATTGGGATTGAAAATTGGGCGAATGCTTGGGTTTGATGATGAAATGGTATGTGCGAACCTTGGTATTCTGTATAGGGGTTTGTATATGTGTGGGTATATATGGAAAGTGCATGTAGGGATGTGAGCATGGATGATATAAGCATAAGTGGGATGAATGCACATGTGATGGTTCTTAGGATTCTATGGGTGAGTATTTTAAATCAAAGGTTCTTCTTGGATTTTCCAAAGAGGTTTCTGAAAGGGGAAAATGATTTTTGGGTTAGTATTTCTTTAAAAAGTGGGTTCTTTCTTTGTGAAAAATGGATTTTGGTATTTGGATTGTGGCCTTGGAAGAAGGCAGTTTTGGAATTGAGAAAAAATAGAATTGTTGAAAAGAGTATTTTTTGGTTTTTCTTATAGTGTTTGGATTGTGAGCATGTTATTTTAGCTTGAGATGTTATTTTTTATCATATTTCAGGTTGATATTGATTTTGGTTTTGTGTTCCTTGTGTTTTTAATAATATTATACCCAAAAGGTCCCCAAAGTTTATAGTTGGTCTTTTCCAATTTCTGGTTCTTCTCAAATTTTTCCTGACTTTTGTGGTGATTAAGGTTCGTTAGAGGTAGTGGAATGACTTGAGGAAGTTGAGTGTATTTCATATTGTTGGGAAATCCCAAAGCTGTGAGGTGTATTCTGTTCTAGGTTTGTTTGAGGGTCAAGTTTTGGATCAGATGAAGGTGATTGATCTATCATCGATGCAAGTTGGGATGATGTGGGAAGTGTTTAAAACTGATCTTGTTTGATGGTTTAAACTAGATGAGGTTAAGAAATAGAAAGTAGAAGATTTCATGAGTATTCAACAAGGCCAGCAGATAGTAAATTCCTATGTTGACCACTTTAGGGAGCTTATTTCCTCTTCTTCAGAGGTAACATCATAAGATCTACTGAAATATCCTCTATACATTTGGGGTCTTCACCCAAAGATCATGGAGCAATCCATCTCTTATAATGATCTTTATTTCAAGAAGTTGGTGGATGAATCATTCTTAGCTAAGTTGCTTTTCAGAGCACAAGAAGTTGAAAATCTGGTATCCCTTTCCACTCATGAATGTTCCCCATATTATGGGAGGTGTATGAAAAATAAATATATTTCTAAAAATACTATTTCATTGGTTCCAGCTTCTCATTTTTTGGACTGTTTGCTCGTTTGATTTTAGTGTGGTCAGTTTTGGAATTTGAAACTGTCTTGTCCCAATCCTCCAAATACCTGTCATCGTTGTGTCTTTTTGGGTCATCTAGAGAAGTTTTTTAGGATGTTTTTCTCAAATAAGAAGTCTTGATTGAAGGATGTTAGCTTCTAATTGCGAGGCAGTGGATACTTTAAACATTAGTGCTCCAGCCGCAAGGCCTAGAGTGATGCTTGCGTGCAGTCTAGAATCACCAAGGGTATGGAAAACCTTGGCCCAATTATTTTTCTACAGTGTTAGAGTGGAGATGATTTAGGTTTCTTATTGTAGTTTATTTCTTATTGTGAGTTATTCATAAGATAATAGATATTCTTGTTTTCTTTTAGTCCCATTTTTGTGCCTTAGATGTGGATCTTTAAATGGTTAGCATTTTATGAATCAGTTTTAGTATTCTGTTGTGATTGTTTGGAGATATCAATGAATGTGTAAATTGATGATTTTAACATGTTTTTAGATTCACTTTTTGGTTTTAGTTCCTTTCATGGGTTTCCACTTGTGATGGGGGTTTGAATTACGTAGGGAATTTTCAATTCTGGCTGTGATATTGTTTATCTTATGTGTAGAAATTTGGGTTAGTTCATGTTGTAAGTTCCTATATTGGGCCGATCCGAAGTCATTGTATGGTGTCAGTTAGGTTATTATGGTGAGGATAACCCTCTCATGTTATCCCATTTTTCTTCATGTTTTTGGTTTCCTCTATAAATGGTTGGGTGTGACTTGTGAAATGAAATTTCACCCCATGGATTGTGGTTTTGTTTAGCTTTATTCGGTTTTGGGATCGAGTTTTGTTTATCATAGGACTGGGTGAATTTGTGGGGACATAATTTTTTTTTGTGGTGGAGAGAATTGTCACACCCCAACCTTGGAATTTATTTATTTTATTCTCTTTTTAACCTTAGATCATTTGGTTGAGGTTTGGGTGGAATTCCTGATTTGAATTTTTGAGTTTTTGAAGTTTTCTGGTGAGTCTTTGGTGAAAAATGGACATTTTATGCTTGAGAGTAGGTGAAACACAGTAGGATCACAGTTAGGGGAAACCATGCACCCTTTCCTAGAAACCCCTGAATAAATTGTTCATTTTGGATAGTGAGGGGAACATGCTTTTCTAAACCTTACAACCAAACCACGTGATTTTCCCAGGTCATTAAAAGTTGAAATTACCTTTTTACCCTTATAATGTTTAAACCCTATTTCTGGTTACTCCTACCTTTCTCGACTGAAGCACACCTAGTAGATCTAGAAAACCATCTTCCCTTTCTCTCCTTCCTCCATTTAATCTCCTTAGATGTCCCTAGGTGATTTTTCTTGGGTTTTTGGTCGGTTTACTTTTCTCCTTCTCCTTCTCTCTTGAGTTCTTGGTTTCTCTTCATGGGGCTTCCTTATTGGATTAACCCTAAGGGTTAGGGTTGATGTTTGGTTCAATTTCTTTGATATTAGGGTATTTGGATTGTCTCTGAGGCTCGATTATTCCTTCTTCTGAAATTTCATTGAATTCACACGTTTTGAGATAAGTGTCTCTCTCCATTTCTATTCTGACACATTCTATTAATGCTTGATCTTTCATTTGATGCTTTAAAAATGTTATAATCCTGCTTGTGGAGTGTTGGAATGAACTTTTTTGGTGTTTTTATGATGGAAAATAAGTGTGAAATGGTTTTCAAAGTGTTTATTTAATTATGCCGATATTTAGATGCATGAAATGTGTTTGATAAAATTCCAATTGAGTTTTTAAAGTGAAATTGGGTGTTTTTTGTGGTATTTTACTTTGGTTGTGTTTTGGAAATGTGTTTAGATTGTGATTTGTACGTTATAAGTTGAAAATTGTTACTTTAATATTATGAAGCTTATGTGTGGCTTGTTGTGTTGGTTTTAAAGAAAGTGATGTTTCTTTAAAAAGGTTTCTTGGGAAGTTTCATGGATTCTTGAAGAATGTTAATAAATTTTGGTTTGGGATTTATTAAATGAATTTATAAGTGTTTTTGGATTTTTAAATGATGTGGTGGATCCTATTGGTAATGCGTGGTTTCTTAATAGTTTATTGAGGCATGTTTGGCACTTTTATGAAAATTGGTTCTTCCTTGAACCATGGTTTTCCAAAGGCTCCACCTTCATTTACTTTTTCATAATTCCAAAATGGTTCCATGATTTCTAAATAGTTCATTGGTGCTTCATGTGAATTTAAATGGGGTTTAAATTATGACTCTGAATTCTTTGACCATTTAGAATTTTTAAGATATGTCTTGTTGAATGATTGAAAAAAATTCCATTTTATCACTTTAGACACACTTGGTAAATAAATGATACAAGGGACCATTTGGAATTTGTGAGGTTTCTTGGTTTATAAAATGTTAAAGGTCTATTTGGAACTTTTTTTTATTATTTCATATTTTCAATTTGGATTGGGAATTGTTTTGGATTTGAAATGTAAAGGCTCGTTTGGAATTGTGCATGTGAAAGTGGTGTTTTATATTGACTTTGGAAATGGTGTGGAAATATATTTTTAAATGTATTTGGATTGGAAATTTTAAAGGCCTGGTTAGCAATTTATGTTTTCTTGAAAAGTTGATTTTTATGTGATGTGATGTGAAGGCCTGATTGGCACATTGTAATGCAATGGAAATTGGTTTTGGAACTTATGTGATGTATGGGACTAGTGGGAATATCGACATGTTTTGGAAAATAGATTGAAAACTTGGACAACATGAGACCGGGTTGGTATTTAAAAATTATTGAGAAAGTGTTATTTGAAACTCAAATGTTGAGAAAGCTTGATTGGAACTTGTGAATGACTTTTTGTGAGATGATAACCTCTATGGATGATTCCCCAAAGATAGGGTCATTGCATAGGTGGTGTTGGTGTTTGGGTTAGGCAAGCATTGTGGTAGTGGGTTTTCATTGAACCACGTGTGTGAGGACCTTCCCATTCAACATGCACTATTATCATGGTATTTATGGGCATCATATAGAGGTTCAAGTGATTCTTTGTTTTCGACCCCGAGTTAGAAGGTTTGGTGCCCCCTAAATTTACAGAGAGGCTAGGTGGGACATGTCACTGGATTGGCTAGTTTAGAGTGTCCAGTTGGTTATTGACTGTGGAGTTGCACCATATGTAAATAGGTGAGTTCAAACTAAGTACAACCAGGGATTTCCTCTAGATATTTTTAGGAAGTTCCCAAGATTACTATCTGCATGTTCTGTTTATTTCTTCTTCTTTTTTGAATATTAGCCCTGCTAGTTATGCCAGTTTTTTTTGTTTCCTTTCTTCTTATCCATTTTTGGTTACATGGTATGGATTTGTATTTGGGATTTGGTTTTGAACCAGGTTGTGAAAATTGGAGCTGTTTTTGAAAAGTAAATCCACGTGTGTTGTTTTAGAAAGGGATTTCAGGGAAAGGTATGTTTGCTTGCTGGAAATGATTTGAAATCCTATTTTCTAAATTTATTTCAAATGACTTTTTATGGAATGTTTCGGAAAAGTAAATGCATGAAATCTGTGGTGATTAACTAGTGAGCTATTTAAGATCACACCCTACTTACGCCACTTGGCATCGATAGACTTGAGCTATTTTGTAGGTTTAAGTTTTTGGTTCGATTTTCCTTTAGAGCTATTTGGTATTATGGTTGGTGGTGGATAAGAGGTCACGTAGAGATTGTGTTAGCATGGTTCAATTTTTGTTTTTTATTTATTATTTTTTTATGTTCAGTATTTGTTGTATTTGGATTGTTTTTGAATATTTATTGATGTTCAGTTGTTCGGTTTTTTTGCGTGTTTAGTTTTGGTAGTTTGGTCCTGATTGTTTATTGGGACAAATCATTACCATTGGATTATTTTTGATGCCTGACAATAGTTTATAGCCTGTAGGGATCAGGAATGCACTTCAGGACATGTATCAGATTGGGTTGAGTGTTTAGTCGGATAACATCCTTGATTGGTTCGTGACAACCACCACCTAAGAATGTTAAGGGGTTTAGAAATTTTTAGGCCATTCTGGATTCCATAGTAGGTTCATCAATGATATTACCAAAATCAGTAGGCCATTTTATTCCTTTCTTATTAAGTATACACCATTCATGTTTTAAGAGAAGTTCCTTGATTCATTTAAATTTCTTAAAGAGAATCTCACAACTTCACCCATTATCACAACCCCACACCAGAGTATTCCTTTTGAGGTTATGTGTGATTCCAATGACATTGCAGTAGGATCTATTTTTGGTAAGAAGAAGGATAGGTAGTTTTGAGTAGTTTATTATGATAGAATATTTCTTGATAAATATCAAAATAATTATAACACATTAGGGAAGGAACATTTTGGAAGTATTTTTTTCCTTAAAAAAGTCTAGTCATTATTTTATTGGATAAAAAAGTCACCGTTTTTACTGATTATCCAACCCTTAAATACCTTTTGTCCAAAAAAGGATCTAAAACAAGACTAATGATATGGGGTCTATTGCTATAGGAATTTGACTTGGATATCAAGGATAATAAAGGGGATGATAATTTTATTACTTATCACCTATCTATGATATCCTATACTCAAAATAAAGACCATAAGGGGAATAATTATTCATTTCTAGATGAATTTTTTTTGCTACTTTCACTGGAAAAGCTCCATGGTTTGATGATTTTTTTAAATTCTTAGCTGCTAGAATTATGACTAAGGAATTTTCTCAGAACCAGAAGAATAAATTTATTTTTGATCTTAAGTATTAATTTTGGGATGATCCTTTATTATTTTAGAGACATTCTGATGGAATTATAATGAGATGTGTTCTTAAGGAATATATGTTGACTATTATAGATATTTATCATTGATCACCTTGGGGTGGACACCATGGAGGAGAAAGGACATCCCAAAAGGTCATACAGGGTAGTTTCTACTAACAAAATCTATTTAATGATGCTAAGAGTCATTTTATAAGTTTTTATAGGTGTCAGAGGCTAGAAAATATTGGTAGAAGACATGAACTATAAAAAAATGAATTATGGAGTATGATGTTTTTGATGTATAGGGTTTGGGCTTTATGGGACAATTTATATTTTCTAATGTTAATGGGTACATACTTATTGATGTGTAAAATGTGTCCAAGTGGGTTGATATTTTCACTCTTCCCTATAATATTTCTTCTAGTGTTTTCAAGTTTATCATGAAATATATATATTCAAGATTCAGAGTTCTCTAGAAATTCATCACATATAATTTCACCCATTTCAAGAATTATAAGTTCAAAGCATTAATGGATAAGTATGGGTGCATACATAGAATTGGAACAACCTATCAACCACAATAAAATGGGTAGACTGAAATTTTGAATAGTGAGCTTGAAAAAATATTGGAGAAGATATTTTTAAGTTCTAGGAAATATTGTTCAATCAAATTGGATGAATCTTTGTGGGCTTAAAAGACTTTCTACACGAATATCACAGGGACGTCTCCTTATAGGATGCATTTGGGAAAGTCTTATCATTCACCTATGTAATTTTATTAGAAGAATTTTGGGGTAGTGAAGGCCCTAAACTATGATTTTAAATATGCTGGTGAGAGAATATTATTAGATCTGAGTGAGATGGGAGAATTTAGTAGAGGATATTATGAGAATTATAGGATTTATAATAAAAGAATAAATGTTTTTCATGGTTTTATAATTCAAAATAATTACTTTAAAGTGGTTCATAAAGTGATTTTTTTAACTCTAGGAATAATATTTTTCCTGGTAAACTCAAAACCAAGTGGTTGGGACCCTTTATTATTCTTATAGTGCTTATGAATGGGGAATTGGTGTTAGATAGAGAGTTTAATAGACCATTCATGGTTAATGGTGAGAGGGTTAACTGCTAAATTGATTTTCATCCAAAGGGATCAACAACCATCTATTTTCTTGAAATATGAATAATGAATGATTCCAAATAAGCACTATAGAATCAATGTTTCATGGGATCTAACCCATGGTTATTTTCGTTTTTTTTATTTTTTAATAAAGATAAATCTTATTGTTTATTCCTCATTATGAAATCCTTGAAAGTTTTCTTGAGCTGATCAAATTTCCACTGTACTTGGGAATTATTCACCTTCTCACATAGTAGACTTGCTACCACCAGACTAGTACCACCACACCACTACCACCTAACTGGTACTGCCAGGATTCTACAACCAAGTTGCTACCATCAGAGTGTTACTGCTTCCAAAAATTCAATAAAAAAAAACCATGAGATCATCACACTGGATTAACTAGATAAAACATTGGTTGTAAATTTTTCTTGAGCTTAAAATTATAGATTCTTATGTCTATCTTTAAATCATTGTAATAAAATGAAAGGACCAACCATAAAAGTTCACTCAGGGAAACATATGAGAAATTTTTTAATGAATCTAAATGATCCATTCTCCCACATCAAAATAAGATTTATTTTTATTTTTCATTTAATTGCTACTAAAAATTCACTACATGTTGCGGAAAACTAAGTGTGGTGGTTTTTGAAAATTTGGATTCTATTTTATTTATGGGTGTTCGCTTGTTGAATTCTTGGTAGTTGATAATTATATTGAGCTACATTTTGAAATCTAATTGCACCCATTAAAATTTGTTTCATTAAAATGTTATTGTACACCATTGTTTGTCATGGTTCTTTATGATACAAAATGAATATTCTTCTATCTACTTATAGACAACCAAAAAAATAAACTTTTAAAAATAATTTCTTTAAAATTGATGTGAAAATGTGAAAAAGTTAATATTGAAGTTTCCTATAACCCCTCCATCCTTATTTGAACTATTGAATTTTAATTTATTTTGTGAATTAAACTATCTCTCATATTAGGATTCATCATTGGGGATAATGTTGGGTTATAAGTGTTGGGGAGAGGGCGTATTTCTCAATGATAATATGTACTTCAATTATAGACACATTGAAATCTCCCTTAAAAATTTTCTTTAAAAAAGATCAATTTTTTTCATAATATTTTACAAATTGGGGGTCTTTAGTATTCAATTTTCACCTTAATTCTATCATTCCTAGTGGATAATAATATGTTTGTTACTGAGGTTTTCATGGATTCAAAAAATTTTCTGGATGAATGATTGCTGAATGAGGTTGTCCACTATTTTTTTGGAGAATCTATTTAGGGAGTAAGAAAGAGAGTGATATTAGATAGATATTTGTGGAATTAGGATTATCACTTGAGTAATCTAAATCTTTGAACATAAATATGGGGGAATACCATTTTTGAAAAAAAATATCAAGGAGCCAACTAAAAAGATAATAGTATATGTCCTTTGAAACTGGAGTAAAATGGGAAACAAATATCCCACAGTGAATCTACGAGACAAAGTGCATTGGGTGTGTTGTGTAAATAAATAAAATCCAAACAAAATAAGTTCTATGCACAAACCTTTAGCTTGGAAATGTTTTTAAATAAAGCAAATGTTTTTAAAAAATGAGTTCATTAAGGTTAGGGGAATATTGAGCCCAAATGAAGGTGAAAATTGACCTATAAGAAGATTATTTGAGTTTTATCAATGAAGTGAGAAATGAATCCTTAATTTTTTGGAACCTAGGGGAGAGTGATAATTGAAGGTTACTTTTATTATAGTTTTGATTCCACTTGAATATCTCTTGTGTACACTCCTGGAACTAGACTTGAATTATAATTGAAGTAGAGTAGTGGGTAACTTCATATAAGAGGCATGACATTTTCAATTGCAAATGATTCCGTGTCCCCCTTATTTTCAGTGTGTTTATGAATTTAGAAAGGAATTTCACTTGAAATTATTTGAAAATCCTAATCCTATTCAGAGTTATGGGACTTGAAAATAATTTTTTTGATGTGCTTCATTTTGAGTTGATTTTAAAAAAGTTTTATGTTTTTTAAGTAAAATAATACAATTGTTTAAGTAAAAACAAACATTTAAGCATGACACAGCTTGATGTGGAATGTGTTTACACACTTTTCCACATCTGTTTTGATGGAATTATTGATTTTTTTTATTTTTACATGAGATTTAATTAGGAAATATTTTGACATTTTATGATTTTTCATTAAATATACATTCTTTTAAAATTATATGAAAAGTGTGATTACTTGGTTCCAAGTTGATAAATGTTATGTTCATAAATTTATAAATTCATTTTTGAACATACATTTTGAATTTGGAAGGGAATTTATTGAATATTATTTTCATATAATTATTGGGTATCCATTTTTAATTGTTATGGAAACTTTAGTTATTTTTTATCAAGGAAGAGTACTCAAAGGAGGAAGAGTACTCGAAGGAGGCCGAGCTCAGATCTGTTCAGGCAGAAGAAGATAGCCAAAATACCATTCCTATAGATGATCTGAGCATAAGATGAACCTGAATCCAATGACACTATCAAAGAACATGAATATTTTTCTTGAACTAAGGATAATGACTCTCTATCACTGATGATGAATAATTTTGATGAGCCTGATATGGAACACCAATATGAAACTACTCAATACGATTCATCTGAATTGAAGAAACTGAAACCTGAGACACCAAGCTTATTCTAGAATCTTCCAATGAAATCTGGCCATGGATAATGTTGGGTTCCTCCTCATCTGGTGAACCACTTGAGTAAAATAAAATGTGGAAATGTCTTCTGGTGGACTGTGTGAAGAAAAAAATGGAGACGTTTATTTGAGAAGGTGTTACATTTTTGACACTGAAAAATTTTCTTATATAAGGAGATAGTGGCACAAATTTTCAGCACACACCAATAACACCAAGGGAAAATCCCATTTGGTTATCAGCTTTCTTTGACGATCATTTTTCTATCTCTCTATCTTTGATTCAATGCTTTTATTCTTGAGTATTACTTTTGAGATCCCTTTAATTTTTGGGGAGTCTCTACCGTGTACCTCTTGATTTTAATGGATCCTTCTTTCCAGACTAGGTCCCATGGTTTTTCCTTCATTGAGTTTCCCACATAAAAATTTCTAGTGTCAACCTTTTATATTCTATACATTTATTTTTGGGTTTCTACACATCCACCTTTGTATTAAGGGAAATATTTTATTTCTATTTCACGTTCACTTTGAATTTGTTTGCGCGTTTGTCGCTTTGCACTATTTCCAAACATATGGTATCAGAGGGTTTCATTTTTATTTCATATTTATTATGGAGTCCAATTATAGTCGGATGATTTTTTTGAATGGTACCAACTACCATATGTGGTGATTTAAAATGAAGGATCTTCTTTTTTTCAAGCAAATTCATCTTCTGGTGTTTAGTACCAAAAAGACAAAAATGATTTCATATGAAGAATGGGTGTTATAGAATAATATGTTTTGTGAATTCATTCACCAATGGGTCTAATACAATGTTATGAACCAAATTTTCAACATCTCTCATGCCAGAAATTAGTGGGAGAATCTTGAGATGACCTATGCTTCAAAGACAGGAAACAATAAATTATTTCTTCTAAAAAAATGATGAATTTGAGTTACAAAGAAGGTACGTATATTTATGACTATTTAAGTGAATATCAAGGATGTTTTGATCATTTTTATGTTATCAGTATCAATTTTTAAGATGTGGTTTTAGCTCTTTTGTTGATTAACACTTTACCCGATTCTTGGGAGAATTTATGTGTTACTCTAACAAGTTTTTCTCTTAATGGTGATATGAAATTTATTTTTTTTAACTCTACTATTTTGAATAAATAGGTAAGGATATGTACTTAGGAGAAATATTCTTCAAAGATTTTAGTTACAGAGAACAGGGGGAGAATCCAGGACCAGGGACAAAGCAGTCAAGGTAAGAGTAGAGGCAGAAGTGAATCCAGATCAAAGTAGTGAGATTTTGAATGTAATAATTTTGGTAAGAAGGTTCTTGTTAAGAAGCTTTGTTATCAGATAAAAAGAGAGAATATAATGAATGAAAATCCACAAAAGAAAAATGGTTATGGAGATGATCATGTCCCTTCTACTATAGGGGTGATATTGTTATTGTTTATGACTCCATTAATATTGCATCTGATGATTCTTGCTGGGTTGTTAACAGTGGTGCCTATTTTCATGTGACATCGAAGAAGGAGTTCTTTACATCTTACAACCCAGGTAATTTTGGGATTTTGAATATGGTCAATTATGGTCATGTTGACGTTGTAGGTATCAGGACCATTTGTTTAGAGACCAGTACATGAAGTAAGCTAATTTTGAAGAATGTTCAACATGAACCTAAGGTTTTCTTGAATATTATTTCTACCAGAATTATTGATGATGAAAGGTTTACCAGTACTTTTGGTGATTTCCAATGGAATATTTCCAAGGGATCTTTGATTGTGGATCTAGGGAAGAAGAAGTCAAATTTTTACTGGACTAGAGATTTTATTTCTTGTGATACTGTTTACCTCATTGAGTGTAGTGTTTCGTCCAAGTTATTGTATAAGAGGATCAATCACATCAGTGATAAAGATATTGATTGTTTGAACAAGATAAATCTTCTTCCATATTTGAAGAGTGTCAAATTAAACATGTGTGACCACTGTTTGGCTGGAGAACAGAGCATAGTGAGTTTCAATAGTCACCATCTGCACAGGAAGTCATAGATACTTGAATTAGTATATTCTAACATTTTTGGTCCTTTGAAATCTAAAACCTTTAGTGGTGGTATTTATTTTTTGACATTTATTTATGACTACTCACAAACGCTATGGGTTTATGTTTTTGAATGCCAAAAGTTAGGTGCTTCGTGTTTTTAAGAAATTTAATGTTTCTGTTGAGAGGAAATCAGGAAAGAAATTGAAATGTATTTTCACTGGTAATGGGAGATAGTATTTTGGTCTATTTGATCAGTATTATTGGAAAGAAGTCATTCGACATCAGAAGATGCCTCCCAAGAAACCTTAGCTGAATGGTGTAGTTGAGTGGATGAACATGAATTTGTTGGAAAGAGTTCATTGTTTGCTTTCAGAAGCAAAGTTGCCTGGAATTTTTTTGGGGTGAGTCTTTACTTAATGATGTTTATATTATCAATTTATCACTTATTTTTTCTTTTCAAATAGACACTCCTGATAAGTTTTGGTATGGAAAAGATATCACATACGATCACTTTCATGTTTTTGGATGCATGGATTTTATTCATGTGCCCAGAGAAGAGAGATCCAAGTTGGATGGTAAGATACACCAATGATTTTTATCGGGCATGGACATGATGAGTTTGGGTATAGGTTCTATGATATTGTTTTTAATAAAATTCTCAGAAACCGTGATTTAGTATTTAAGGAGAATTAGACTATTGCAAATAGTGATAAGGGAGAAAAATCTGCTTCTCCAACTTCTGATGGTTTTGTCAGTCTTGATCCAGGTTCTAATTCGCATTTACCTCATATTGCTGATTTTGATGATTTCATTGATGTATAAAATGATGATCAAAGTGAATAGGTTATAGTTGATGTTTTCGATTCAAATTTTGTTTCTGATGATCGAGTTCCAAGGGTTTTTAGTGAACCTGTAGTTCCACTCTAGAGGTCATTTTGACATCATACTATTTCTACTCAGCATTCACCTAACGAGTATGTGCTCCTCGCTGAAGGGGGAGAACAATAATCTTTTTATGAGGCAATGGAAAGTGAATATAAATACATATGGGTTGTGGAAATGGATGAATAGATGGAATCATTGCATGAAAACCATACTTTTGAGCTGGTGAAGTTTGCGATAGGTAAGAGAGCTTTACAAAATCTATGGATTTATCAGATTAATAATGAAGAATCTAGTTTTGTTCCATGATATAAGGCAAGGTTAGTTTTTAAAGGCCTTATTCAGAAGAAAGGTATCGCTTTTGATGATATTTTCCCACTTTTTGTCAAAATGTATTTTATTCAGGTTGTTCTTTCTTTGGATACTAGTTTGGATATTCATATTGAGAAGATGGATGTGAAGACAACTTCCCTTCACGGAGATTTAGAGGAGGAGATTTATATAGATCAACTAGAGGGTTTTTTTTGAAATAGGTAAAGAAAATCATGTTTGCAGGTTGAAGAAGAGTTTTTATGGTTTTAAGAAAGCTCCAAGGTAGTGGTATAAGAAGTTTGAATCTATCATTTCTTGTTAGGGTTTCAGGAAGACGTCTTCTGATCATTGTGTTTTTTATAAATTTACTGATGATGATTTTATTATACTATTTATTTATGTTGATGATATTCTCATTATTGGCCATGATGATTCTAGAATTGATAGATTAAAGAAGGATATTTGTTAATTTTTTGTGATGAAAGACTTGGGGTTAGCATGACAGATTCTGGGCATGAAGATATCCCATGATAAAAAGGCTATGAAATTGTGGTTATCTCAGAAGAGATACATTTATAAGATTATTTAGAGATTTTCTATGGATAGAGATAAAGTGGTTAGTACTACTCTCTCTTTACATTTTAATCTCAGCACTAGTCAGTCACCTTCTACTGATGAAGATAGAGAGAAGATGAAACTCATACCTTCTTCATCTATCATTGGTTGTTTGATGTATGAAATAGTATGTACTAGAACTGATATAGCTCATGCAGTTAGTGTGGTTAGTAATTTTCTATAAAATCCAAGTAGAGAGAATTAGAGAGCATTGAAGTATATTTTTCACTATCTTTGTGGTAATTCAGATCTAATATTGTGTTTTATCCAAGGGAAACCTATGATTTGGGCTTTAAAAATTTATATATGGAAGGATATGTCAATTTGAGGAAGTTTACTTTAGGATATTTGATCACTTTTGCTGGGGGAGATGTATCGTGGAAGTCTCGATTGAAGAGATGTATTACTTTATCTACCACTAATTCTGAGTTTATTCTAGCTATAAAGGCATTCAATGAATTGTTGTTGATGAAAAAATTTATTCAATAGATCAGTTTAAATTAGGAAATGTACGCTTTATTTTGTGATAGTCAGAGTTCTATTTGTTTGGGGAAGAATTCCACTTTTCATGGCAGGTCAAAACACATCGATGTTCGATATCATTGGATCTGTAACGTCCTTGATTCAAGACAATTAATGCTTGAGAATATCCACACTGATGAAAATTAGTTAGACCTGTTCACCAAGAGTTTACCCAGAATAAAATTTGAGACTTTCTGAATGATAGTAGGGTTGGTGGTGATCCCCACTAGATTCGGAGGGGGAGTTTATTAGAGGAATCTTCATCTGGTGAACCGCATGAGTAAAAGAAAATGTGGAAACATATTATGGTGGACCACATGAAGAAAAATACAGAGATTTTTTTTGAGATGGTGTTACATTTTTATGCTAAAATAATTTTCTTATATAATGAGGAAGTAGTGAGGCTTTTAAACACACACCAACAACACCGAGAGAAAATCCCATTTAGTGATCACCTTTCTTCGATGATCATTTTTCTTTATCCATGTATTTGATTCACTGTTTTTATTATTGAGTATTACTTTTGAGATCCCTTTAATTTTTTGGGATTATCCACCATGTTCCTCTTGATTTTAGTGGATCCATATTTTTAGACTAGGCCATGTGGTTTTACTTCATTGGGTTTTCCACATAAAAATTTATAGCATCAACCTTTTATATTCTACTCATTTATTTTTGGGTCACTGCGCATCTGCCTTTGTTTTAAGGGAAATATTTTATTTCCACTACATGTTTGATTTGGTTTTGTTTGCATGCTCATATCTTTGTACTCTTTCCTAACATTTGTTATTAGAGGGGTTGTTTTTTATTTCATATTTTTTATGGAGGCCAATTAAATTTGGATGATCTTTTAATGGTACCAACTACCATATGTAGAAACATAAAATGAAGGATCTGTGTTTTGTCAAGTGAATGCATCTTCCAGTGTTTAGTACCCAAAATCCAGAAAGGGTGTCAAATTAAGAATGGGCATTCAAGCATGAGATAGTTTGTAGATTCATTCATCAATGGGTCAAGTAAAATGTAATTAAATACATTGTCAACATCTCTCATTCAATAACTTTTTGTGAGAATCTTGAGATGACCTATGCTTCCAAGACAGGAAAAAATAACATTTTTCTTCTCAAAAAAATGATGAATTTGACGTAAAAAGAAGGAAAATCTATTTATAACTATCTAAGTGAATATTAGGTATTTGTTTATTAGTTTTTTTAAATGGATATCAATTTTAACGATGAGGTTTTTGCTCATTTGTTGCTTAACACTTTACCCAATTCTTGGGAGAATTTACATGTTAATCTAACCCGTATTTCTCCCAATGGTGATATGACATTTATTTTTGTTATGTATACTATTTTAAATGAATAGGTCATGATATTTAATCAGGAGAAATCTTCTTCATATATTTTAGTCATAGAGAACAGGGGGAGAATCTTGGACCAGGGACAAAGCAGTCGAGGTAAGAGCAGAGGCAGAAGCATATCCAGATCGAAGTAGAGAGATTTCGAATGTCATCATTGTGGTAAGAAAGGTTATGTTAATAAGTTTTGTTATCATCTGAAAATATAGAATAAAATGAAGGAAAATCCATATAAGAAAAATGTATATGGAAATGATCATGTCACCACCGCTATAAGGGGTGATCTTGTTATTGTTTATGAATCCATTAATATTTATTCTGATGATTCTTACTAGTTTATTGATAGTGGTACTATTTTCATGTGACATAGAAGAAGGGGTTATTTATTTCCTAAAAACACGGTAATTTTGGGATTTTGAATATGGGAAATGATGGTCATTCTGATGTTGTCGGTATCAGGACAGTTTGTTTAGAGACCAGTACATGAAGTAAACTGATTTTGAAGAATGTTCAACATGTTCCTAAAGTTCACTTGAATATTATTTATACCATAATTATTGATGATGAAAGGTTTATTAGTAATTTTGGATATTTCTAATGGAAGTTTTCCAAGGTATATTTGATTGTGGATCGAGGGAAGAAGCAGTCAGGTTTATACTAGACTAGATCTTCTATTTCTTGTGATACTGCTTGTGTTGTTGAGTGCAGTTTTTCATCCAATTTAGGGAATACAAGGTTCAGTCACATTAGTGAGAAATTTATTGGTTTTTTTACCAAGAGAAATATTCTTCTAGATTTTAAGAGTGTCAAATTGGACATGTGTAATCACTGTATGGCTAGAAAACAGAGCAGAGTGTGTTTTAATAGTCATCCTCCGTACAGGAAGTCACATGTACTTAAAATAGTACATTATGAAATTTGTGGTCCTTTTAAATCTAATACCCTTAGTGGAGGTCTTTATTTTTTCACATTTATTTATGACTAAACATGAGATATCAGGGTTTATGTTTTGAATAACAAAATTTAGGTGCTCAGTGTTTTAAAGAAATTTTATATTTTTACTAAGAGTGAATCAGGAAAGAAATTGAAATGTATTCGCATTAACAATGAGAGTATTGGGGTCCATTTGATCAGTATTGTAATATAAAGGAATTCAACATCAGAAGATGCCTCCCAAGACACCTCAAATGAATGGTGTAGTTGAGCAGATGAATATGACTTTTTTGGAAAGAGTTTGTTGTTTGCTTTCAGAAAAAAAGTTGCCTAGAAGTTTTTGGTATGAGAATTTAATTACTACTGCTTATATTAACAATTTATCACCTATGGTTTCTTTTTATAAAGACACTCCTGATAAGTTTTTTTATGGAAATAGACCAGGTACGATTACTTGTGTGTTATTGGACACAAGGCTTTTGCCCATGTTTCTAGAGATGAGAGATCCAAGATGGATGGTAGGAAACACCAGTGTATTTTTATTAGATATGGACATGATGAGTTTGGGTATAGATTCTATGATATTTTTTTGAAAAAACTTATTAGAATATATGATGTAGTGTTTAAGGAGAATTAGACTATTGAAGACATTTATAAGGGAGAAACATTTACTTATCCAACTTCTGATGGTTTTGTCAGTCTTGATCCAGGTTCTAATTTACATTTACCTTATATTATTGATTCTAATGATCACATTTAAGTAAAAAATGATTCTTATGGTGAATAGGTTGGATTTGATAATTTTGATTCACATTTTGTTTATAATTATCCAGTTCTAGGGGTTATTAATGAACCTGCTGTTCCACTCTGGAGGTCATCTCAACATCGTACTATTTCTACTTGGTATTCAGCTGATGAGTATGTTCTCCTCACTGAAGGGGGATAACTAGAATCTTTTGATGAGGTAATAGAAAGTGAACAAAAAGACTGATTGGTTATGGGAATGGATGACGAGATGACATTATTGCACGATAACCATGATTTTGATCTAGTGAAGTTACCTATAGGTAAGAGAGATTTGAAAAATATGTGGATTTATTAGATTAAGAATGAAGAATCCAGTTCTATTCCATAATACAAGGAAAGGTTAGTTTTTAAAGGATTCCTTTAGAATAAAGGTATTGATTTTGATCATATTTTCTCACATGTTATAAAAATGTCTTCTATTCGGGTTTTCTTTGTTTAGCTACTAGTTTGGATCTATAAATTGAGAAGATGGATGTGAAGAAATATTTCCTCCATAGATATTTAGAGGAGGATATTTATATGAAGAATCCCAATGGTTTTATTGAAACAGGTAAGGAAAATCATGTCTGAAGGTTTAAGAAGAGTTTATATGGTTTGAAGTAAGCTCCAAGGTAGTGGTATAAGAATTTTGAATCTATCATTTCTCATTAGGTTTACTGGAAGACATATTCTAATCATTGTGTTTTTGTTCAGAGATTTACTGATGATGATTTTATTATACTGTTTCTTTATGTTGATGATATACTCATTTTTTGGCCATGATGCATCTAGAATTGAAATATTGAAGAAGGATATTTTTTAGTCTTTTGTGATGAAAGACTTGAGGCCAGCACGACAGATTCTTAGCATGATGATCTACCATGTCAATAAGGCTAGGATATTGTTTTTATATCATGATAGATACATTGAGAAGGTTCTTTAGAGATTTTCTATAGATAGAGATAAAGTGGTTAGTACTCCTCTCTATTTACATTTTAAGCTCATCACCAGTCAGTTAACTTCTATTGATGAAGAGAGAGAAGAGATATAGAACATACAATATTCATCTATCATTGGTTGTTTTGTGTATGCAATGGTATGTAATAGACCTGATATAGCTCATGCAGTTGGTGTGGTTAGTCATTTTCTATGAAATCTATATAGAGAGAACCTATTTTTTGTGGACTTATAAATTTATATATGTTAGGTGATGTTGATTCGAGGAAGTATACTTAAGGCTATTTGATCACTTTTACAGGGGGAGCTATGGATTGTAGAGATGTGTTGATTTATCTACCATTGAGTAAGAGTTTATTACAGCTAAAGAGGCATGAAAAGAATTTTTGTGGATGAAAAAATTTATTTGAGTGCTCTATTTAAATCAGGACAGGTATGTTTTATTTTGTGATATTTAGAGTGCTATTTGTTTGGGAAAGAATTCCACTACTCATGGCAGGTCGAAACATATCGATGTTTGATATAATTGGATCCACAACATCCTTGATTCCAGATAGTTAGAGCTTTAGAAGATCCACATTGATGACAAATGGTTAAACTTTTTGACCAAGAGTTTACCTAGAGGAAAACTTGATATTTTTGAACTGATTGTAGGGTTGGCGGCGATTCCCACTTGAGTCGGAGGGGGAGTTTTTTGGGTGCCTCCTTATCCGGTGAACCCTATGAGTAAAATAAAATGTAAAAATGTCTTTTGGTGGACCACGTGCAGAAAAATGTGGATACATTTTTTTGAGAAGGTATTACATTTTTGACGCCAAAATGTTTTTATATAAAGAGGTAGTGGAAAGGCTTTTCAACACACACTGACAACACCGAGAGAAAATTCCATTTGGTGATCACCTTTATTCGACGATCATTTTTCTTACTCTTAGTCTTTGATTCACTACTTTTATTATTGAGTATTACTTTTAGGATACCTTTAATTTTTGTGGTGTCTCTACCATGTACCTCTTGATTTTAGTAGATCCCTCTTTCTGGACCAGGTCTCGTGGTTTTTACCATATTGAGTTTTCCATGTAATAATTTCCAGTGTCAAACTTTTATTTTCTGTACATTTATTTTTGTGTCGCTATGCATTCATATTTTTTTAAGGGAAATATTTTATTTCCGCTCCACATTTGATTTAATTTTGTTTTCACATTCATCACTTTTCACTCTTTAGCTATAGATAAATACATGAATCCAATTCCACTCAAGATGCACCTATTCATCACTGAAAATCCTGAAGCCAAGCATCGATCAAAGAGAAATTGAGTGAGTTGATTCTATTGAATATAATTTATAAGATTTTTCTGAGGGACCAAATTCAGATCCATTCTCAATTGAATTTTAATTTTTATTTAATTGCTTGATATGATTTGTTTTTCTAGAGATCTGATTATTGGTAAAGACAAAGGGGCCACTATTCTACCCATTCTTGTGACTATGTTCTTGAAAAAGAGTTTACACCAACTATTTGATACCTTGGCTGAATGAATCTAAGTATATAGGTGATTCCAAAAAAGTCATTCGTTAAATCATTGGAAACTGAGCTTGAATCTCAAATCCCAAGAGATCATTGAGGCCTGTTGAACTAGATTCAACAAATGTGGTGTGATTTTTTCATACTCACGAGATGATAAATATTTTCTAAAGAATATTTCAATGAATTTTTCGTTAGGCGATAGTGAGGCTTGAGTTTCTACTGAGATTGAGTTTTCATGATGTCATAATCACTGTTGGATTGATAAGGAATTAGAACTCTACATCTATAATTGTTTTGATGAATTATTTGAGTCTATGTGAACTCTGTCATGGTTTGATGAAGATATCACACAATCAATTGATAATTCATTATTGAACCAGTTAAGTTCAGGATGAAACGTGAGTATTTGATTGAGTTTCTAGAAAAAAGAATGGGATGGACAAGCTCTAAGCTAGGGAATGTAACTGGAAGTTTCTACAATTTATTGTACATGATCGAGGAAGTTAATCGAAGCTAGGGGAATCATTTTTCATCTCACATGGTTCTTAAAAACCTTGTGCATTGAGGAGCATAATCATTTTTTTAGTATTGGCTTCAGTCACTATTGAAGATGATGTATAGTGAAAAACATGCCACTTGGAAGCCAATTTTTTTTGGAATAGTGACTAAGAGATTATGGTAGGGATTAGAACACAACATTGCTGTAAATAAAGGAAGAAGAATCCAGAATGAGTGATTCAAAAATAGGACCAACCCTAGAGATTGGAGAACATAGAACTAGAGATGAATTGAGTTGAGATTAGGGCCAATGGGAGATCATTGGGGAGAATCAATTAGAGTTATAACTAATGGATAGGGAAGGATCATCACTCTCCCTATGTTTATTTTTCCCTATTTTCATGAATTATACTATAATGAAAACATGTATTTTTTTAATTCAATTATAATTTTTAGTTGGATTTCAGTTAGATAATGATATTGGACTGGTGAATTCTTTTACTTCATTCATGAATCAATATGATTGGATGATACTATCAAATTATTTTTTGACATTATCTTTTGAAAAATGGAGGGTATTATTGAAAAATGATCTTGATTGAGATTTATTTAAAACATTTCCCCATATAATTATTTGTTTCAAAAGTTGAGCAGGATTGATAGAGTAGCGCAATACATTTAATTAAAAAATTGAACTTATTGATAATTGATTTTTCATTAAGTAATCAAACGAATTTTGTAGTTAAAATGATGTAGAAATAATTCATTCATAGTTTTAACTAATTAAAAATATGGTTAGACTCTTTTAATTAGTTCAAAGATCTTAAATTATAATTTTTGAATGAAGGAAAATCTTTATAAAAACCATCCAATTGATTTCCCATACTTTATCAACTGTATGTTCTTGATAGCCTCTGTATTCCTGCTGCTCCTATTGCCTCACCTAATCTTGACACTTGCACTCACACAAATTCATCTCTCTCATTATTGTTTCATCACCAAAACCATTTTCATCACCCAATTTTATTGTTTCTTTTTTTTTGTTTTATTGGTTTCCCTGGTCACATACACACACATATATGAGTCATTCCTTGTGTATCAACCCATACTCATCACTAAACTAATTATATACATGGTTATAAATAATTAATATAACTTAATACTCATAAGACAACCCAGGACTGGGCTTGGAAAATTTTTAGTGTTGTTGTTGGGGAATGGAACGTGTGCCAAAGTAACCAAAAAAAACAAAAATATATAAATAACAAAAAAAAAACAAAACAGAACAACAATTATGTTTAAAAAAATATATAAAAATAAAATAAAATTTGTTGAATATTTTAATTCACACAAGTTCTTATGGGAAATACATAGAGCCTTTTATACCAGAAAGAAAAAAAACCAAGTTCTCTAAAACTAAAATAGAAAATTGAAATGAAAGATCATAGAGGGGATGATAATTGGAATAATCAACGACCAGATAACATCGATCCATCTAGAAATGAGCTAATAGGTAGGCATAGTCTAAGAGAATTATTATTTCATGCTATATATAATAATTCATCATGCATTTGGATTTCACCAAGGCCTAATAATTATGAAATAAAATAATTAATTTTGTCCTAGATTTTTACCATCAATGGAATTCCCAGTGAAGACCATATTGACTTCATTAGGTACTTCTACTATATTGTTCATTTTCTTCTATTGAGAAGACTGAGTGGGTAAGAAATTAATCTAATAATATTTAATTTTTCCTCAAAGGTAATTCCAAGAAATGGTTCTAGTAGTTGTAATAAGAAATTATTCACACATGGGATCAGGTTAACAATGATTTTTCCATGGAATTTTACCCTAGGAGAATAACATCGGAAATTAGACACACAATCACTAGTTTTTCTAAATATAAGGAATGGATATTCCATAAATCTTGGTGAATTATTTAGGCATTTTCTTAGATAATTCTCAAACCACCAATGCACAAACTAATTCTTCAAGGATACTTTTTACAATAGCCTTACCCCTTACCACCAAATATTAGTCGACCAATCTATTGGTGAATATTTCAATGACATAACTATTGAGGAATTAGAGATGATCATCAATAAATTGGCACAAAACTCATAACACAAAATCCCAATAAGAATAAGAACATTTTTTAGAAAGAAACTAGTCCTATCCAATAAGACAAGGTTTAATTTTCTTGGTTATACCATGAAAAGACTCAATACACTCTTAGGAAGAAATTTCACCACTTTGGAATGTTTTAGAATTCAAAATCATACTATCCAAAATTTATATATTCTTTCATAATCCTCTAAAGATAATAATTCTAATGCATATATTTGTAGGATTCTTCCTAGGGATGATCCATTCTTAAAAACCTGTAATCAAGGGTATAAAAACATACAAATATCTCTTGGAGAGAGAGAGAGAGAGAGAGAGCAGGGAGTGCTTAAATATGTTTCTCCACATGGTTTTCAAAAACAACCCAGGCATAAATTCCAACCACAAACAATGGATAAATCCTCTAACTTTGAGAGGAAGAAAGTGGAGTTTTCCAACAACTGATAGGTAGGTTTGATGAAAATAAGTCCAAAAACAATTTTGATAAAGTAAAAATGGATGATATGATGAAATATCTTGAAATAAAAATGGGGAAGTTATCTAGATATTTTGGTGGTAGAGATAAGGGTAATAATCCAAGAACCATTGAAGTAAACCCTAGAGAAATTTACATGGCTGTGAAAATAATAAGTGTTCTCAAAACCCACCAGGAAGTTAGGAAAGTACCCAAACTACTCAAAAAGGAAAACAATATAAAACTATAAATTCAAATCTAGAAAATTTTAATATGTAATTATAGATAGAAATATTGAAAACAGTTTTAATATTTCTATTCCAACTAAAAAAACAATAAAATGGATTGAAAAACAAATAAAAAAGGAGAATTAATATCTTGAAGCGGAATTTGAACAGATTCCAAAAATTTTGAGGAACTTTTCTCTAATTATTACTTTTCAATAGAGAATAAAAAAAATTAGGATTATAAACTATTTAAAAATTTCAAGGTTTTCAAAAAATAGAACATTGAAATTCCATCGATTCATTAATAAAAATAAAATCTTATTTAAAATAACTTCATAAGATCTGTTTAGATAATAAAGTGCAATGTTGAATTTCCTACTTATAACCACATAGAATAATGTAATATTTTCTTATAGAATATAATGCCTTACAAACTTTATAATATATGGATATTTTTCATCCCTTTCACCTATGGATATAGAGGTGGATAGTTTAATTATTTATGTAATATTGGAGAAATAATCAATCCGATTCTATCATCTTTGTTTCAATACATGATATTAGGAGATCCATAACTAACTTTTTTTTTCATTAAAACTTGTATAATGATCCATTACTCACCCAGCTGGTAGGGTTTATTACTTGTTAGTAGGAGAAGGAAAGATATATTTACACACTGATTTTATGATATTGGCTATGTTATTTGACCAAGATGAACATATCATTATTGTTAGTCCCTTCATAGTCATGGGGGGAGTTATCATTGATGTGTCAATTTAAAAATTAATTTCTAATTTGGGTGAAAAGAAATAAGGATTTAATGTTCTCAAAAAAATTAAAGAACCCACCCAAGACCAAAATGTTTCAATAGATGAGAATTTAGGTGTTGAAGAATCCATTAATGAGGAGGAAGAATAATTTTAGAGGATGTTAGAAGAAATTAATAGCATATATAAGATCCCCATTGAAACTTGCCTAGAAATCAATTATAAAAAGGAGGAGGAACCATCATATGAGATTGTGGGGAAATTATGGAACAACTAAATGAGTTTTCCTTAGAACACATTTGGACCCGAATCAAAGAATCTCGATGTTATGATCACGTTTATGAGAAAAATAGTGATGAAGAGGAAGATTTCTAAAAAACCTTCTTTAAGAGGAAATATAATGACCTTGGGCCTCCTAGAGACATGTTTCTTACATCTAGTAAACAAGCACCCAATGTCAAGATCAATTCCCTACTGGCTCATTAGAAATATTCTTTCTTAGGTGAGTTCTCTACACTAACTTTTATCATTTCTATTATTTTAGTGGAAAATCAAGTGCAAATTATACTATTTTTCCTATATAATTTCAAATATAATATAGGATTTTATACTATTGATATTAAGGGTATGATTACATCATATTTCATGCATAAAATACCCATGGAACCATAGTGTAAACCAAGAGTAGAAGAACATAGAAGGCTTAACCCAGATAATAAATAAGTGGTATGAGAGGATGTGATCATGTTACTTGATGATGGAATAATATTTCCCATTTTAGACTATCTATATATGAGTACTTTTCAAGTAGTTCCTAATAATAGTGAACTGAAAAAAATTACCAATGACAAGAATAAGATAATCCAAAACTAAACTGCAAACAAATAGCGAATCTATATAGAATATTGAAACATCAATCTTCCAATAGAAAAGTCCATTTACCAATTCAATTTTTAGACCAAATTCTAGATAGACTGACTAGTAATTAGTACATATACTTTCTTTATGTATATTCTAGTTACAACTATATTTCCATAGATCTAGAGGATCAGGATAAGATCACATTCACTTGTTTATTTAGGATATTTCTTACCAGGGAATGTTTTTTAGATTTGTAGTGCTCCAAACACTTTTTAGAGATTCTGGATGACAATTTTCTCAGACATGATTGAAATGATAATTTATTTTTTATGTATAATTTTTCATTTGTTGGAATTAACATGGAAAAATACATTAAAAATCTAGAAATTGTTTTGGGAAGTTTGTAATAAACAAATCTTGTTTCAAATTAGGAAAATCTCTAGTTAATGATTACTAATGAAATTTTTTGGGGTCAAAAGACTTATAAAAAAGACTAGAGATAGACTATACTAAATTTTAGGCAATTAAAAAGCTTACACAACATGAGAATGTCAAGGGGAGTAGATGTTTTTTAGCCATATGGGATTCTATAAGCGGTTCATCATGTACTTTTCCAAAATCATTATGCCCTTTTGTATCTTGATTATTAAGGATACATCCATTTTTTTGATAAGAATTTACTAGATTCATTTAAATTTATTTAGTATAAGTTTATATCATCACACATTATAACTTCCCTGGACTAGAAACTTAATTTTGAGGTTATGTTTGATTATAGTGACATTTTAGTAGGAACTATTTTAGGCCAGAGGATAGATAGGAAGTTGTGTGTAGATTATTATGAAAAAAACTACTTGTTGATGCTCAAGGGAATTATAAAACAAAAAAGAAGGATATTTTGGAAGAGAGTTTTTCTTTAGTAAAGTTTAGGCAGTATGTGATTGGTTAAAATTCATTGTCTTCATTGATAATTCAGACCTTAAATACCTACTACCAAAAAAGAGGATAAACGAGGACTCTAAAGATGGGTTCTCTTATTACATGACTTTAATATGGAAATTGGGGATAAACAGAGGATGGGAATGTTGTTTATGATCACCTAATTAGGACTCCCGGTACTCAAAATGAAAACTATAAGGATATTAATTCATTATTTCTAGATGAACAATTTCTTAATGTTTTCACTAGAAAAACTCTATTGTTTGTTGATGTTGTTAAATTATTACCTGTTGGAATTGAACCTAAGTAATTTTCTTATAACTTGAAGATAAAATTTATTTCTAAGATTAAATATTATTTTTGGGATGGTCCATTAATTTTTAGGAGATATTTTGATGGATTTTTGAGGAGATGTGTTCCTAAGTAAGGGATGCTAACTATTCTAGAGAGTTTTTATCCATCCCTTGGTGTGGACACCATAGAAGATAAAAGATTACAAAGAATGTCCTGTTGGATGGTTTCTACTGGACATATCTATTTAATTATTCTAGAGTCATGTGATTAAATGTTGTAAGTTTCAGAGGTAGGGAAATGTTTATAGAATAAAGGAGCTTTCAAAAAAATTATTTTTGGTGGATGAAATTTTTGATGTCTAGGTTTTAGAATTCAGGGGACCATTTCCATATTCTTATGGAAATGAGTACATACTTATTATTTTGGAAAACATGTCCAAGTGAGTTGAGGCTATTTCAATTCCTAATAACATTTCTTCTATTATTTTCAAGTTTATCAAGGAATATATGTTTTCACGATTTGAAGTTCTCATGGAATTCATCATAGGAAAAAGAACCCATTTCATGAATTATAATAAGGTAAAAAATTTGATGGAGAAGTATAGGTGTCCACACATAACTAGAACAACCTATTATCCACAATCCAGTGGGAAGACTGAAAATTTTAATATAGATATTAAATAAATCTTTTAAAAGATAGTGTCAAGTTATAGGAATAGATCATTAGTCAAATTGGATAAATCTTTGTGGGCTTACAGGATCGCCTGAAATACTCTCATAGGGATGTCTTCTTAAAGGATATTATATGGAAAGTATTATCATCTGCCTATAGAACTGAATCAGATGTCTTTTTGGGAAGTGAATTCATTGAACTATGATTTCAAATTATTTGATGAGATAATATTATAGGATATGAGTGATATAGATGAAATTTGATGAGAATCTCATGAGAATTCCCATATTTATAATCAAAGAATATAAAATTTTCATAATTCTATAATTGAAAATAGGTATATTAAAGAGGTTCATAAATGGATACTTTTTAAATCTAGGATTATGATTTTTACTAGTAAACTCAAAACCTTATGGTTGGGACCTATTATTATTCTTATAGTGCTTATGAATGGAGAAGTGGAGTTAGATAGAGAGAAGAATAGACCAATATTGGTTAATGTTCAGAGGGTAAAAGACTACTTTGAGGGGCAGTCGAAGGGCTTGGATACCTTCTATTTTATTAAAATAAAAACACCCACCCAGTCTAAATGAGCATTATAAACTCATTATTTCATGAGAACTATCCATGGTTCCTGCATTTTTTTCATTATATTTTTTTTCTTTTCCAATAATGATAGCCCCAATTATTGATTCCCCAATATGTAATTCTTGAAATTTTTATGCAGAGAATGAAATTGCTATAGCACTCGGAAATTCTTCACATTCTCATGGCAACAAACTTTCTTCCAACAGATTGGTACCACCAAGGTGTTACTGCTAGACTGGTACACCTAGAGTGCTTCAATCAGGGTGCTACCTCCCAGGTGATACCACTACCATAAGTTTTGAAAAGGAAAACTAAGGGATAATCACATAACATTAAGTTTATAAAACCTCTAAAACTAAAACATTGTTTGTATTTTTTTGAGCCTAAAATTCTAGACTCTTATGTTTATCTTTTAATCCTTATATGAAATTGAAAGGACCAACCAAAGGAGTTTCAGGGCTATAGAGGAGGAACCTATAATTGAATTTAAATGATTCATTCTCCCACATACAAGGTTGTTTTATTTTAATTTTACATTTAATTTCTACTAAAGAGTAATTTTATATTGCTAAAAACTACGTTTTAGTTTTTTTAAAAGTTTTTATTATGTTTTATTTACTATGTGTTTGCTTGTTTAATTCTTGAAAGTTGAAAATTAAGTTGAGTTTCAGTTTGAAAAATTATTACACCCATTAAAATCATTTAATTAAAATGTTTTTGTTTACCATTATTTATCCAGGTTATTTTTGATACAAATTTATAATTCTTTTGTCTCTTACTAGAAAGAAAAAAATAATCACTTTTGAAAAAATACTTGAAAATTGATGTGAAAATGTTTCAAAAGTTATTTTTGAACTTTATTATAACCTATTTAACATTCATTGAACCATTAAATTATCAATGTTTTTTGAATTAAACTATATCCCATATTAGAATTCATCAATGGGGATAATGTTGGTTTATAAGTGTGTGTGTGTGTGGGGGGGGGGGGGGGTTATTTATCTATTTAAAGCCATGCTTTAATTCTAGACACATCAAAATCACCCTAAATTTTTTTATTTCAAAAAATATATCAATTTTTTTTCAAAATATTTCATAAATTGAGAGTTTTAAGTATTCAATTTTCTCCTTAATTATATCCTTATTTGTTGACAAAACATACTTATTACAAAGGTTTTCATTGATTATTAAATTTTTTAGGGTGAATGGTTGCTGAATGGGGATTTCCATTGTTTCTATGTAGAATATGTTTAGGGACTAGAAAAGGGATTTAGATGAGATAAATATTTGTGGAATTGGGATAATAACTTTATGAAAATAAATATTTGAACTTAAAGTTGGAGGAAAACCCCTTTTTGAAACAAACACCTTAGGTATCAAACTCAAAAGATTATAATATATAGTCCTTTTAAACTAGAGTAAATTGAGTAATTGGGATCCCATGGTGAATCTCTGAGACAAAGTTCACTAGGTGTGTTGTGTAAATAAATAAAATCCAAACTCTGTATGTGATCTATAAATTGATATGCACAAACCATTTCCTAGGATTTTTTTAAATAACGTGTATGTTTGGTAAAAATGAGTTCATTAAGGTGAGAGGAATATTGAACGCAAATAAATAAGGGGAAAATTGACTTATAAGAAGTTCATTTGATTTGTATCAGTGAAGTGAGAAAAGAATACTTGATTTATTATAACCTAGGGAGAGTGATAATTAAAGGTTTTTATTTTTTTAGTTTTTATTCCACTTGAATATCACTTCTCTAAACTCCTAGAACTGGAAATGAATTAGAATTTATGTATGATAGTTGGTGACTTCTTATAGAAGGAATTCCATTTTCAATAGTTAATGAATTTGTGTTACCATTATTTCCAGTGTGTTGTTGATTTTATGTAGTAATTTAAAAATTATTTGAAAATCCCAACCAACCTTAGAGTCATGTCCTTTGAAATTAATTTTTTTTGACATGAGTGATTTTGATTTAATTTTAAAAATCTTGTTGTTTTAAAGAAAAATAATAAAATTTTTTGAGGAAAAACAAATATTCATATGTGTGGGAGTTTGATGTGGAGTGTGTTTACACACATTTTCACATCTATTTTGATGTAATCATTTAATTTTCAATATACATTTGAGATTTAATTGGGTAATATTTTGAAATTTGATGATTTTTTATTAAATTTACATTCTTTGAAAATCATATCAAAAGTGTATTAATTTGGTTCCAAGTTGATAAAGGTTTTGTTCTTGAATTTATAAATTCATTTTTAAATATACATTTTGAGTTTGGATGGAAATTCATTGAATGTTTTTTTCATATAATTTTTAGCATCCATTTTTTAATTATTTTAGATACTTGAATTAATTTTCTAAATAAATTCCATGAATTTATTTCATTTATTTTTTTATTGAATTCAAAATTTTTGTGTGTTAATTAATTAATTAATTTTTATTGTAATCATTTTTTTCTTTAGGAATGAAATTTAATTTTAAACTGTGTGTTTTTAGGAATCTATTATCGCTAGCACCTACTTCCATTTTCTATCACAAATCTCTCATGGCACCATTAGAATAAAAAAATATTCCTTTGATACCACTAGTTGGTGCTACTGCTAGTGTAATTTTCAACAAATTTCATCACCCTTATGCTACTACCATCCTTCTTGTATAATTTTTTCTTACAGTTTTTACCATGTCTCTTTTATCATGAAACCATCACCATATAACACTACCACCACTTTGTAATACCACAACTTCTCCCTTGGATTTGAAGAAGCATCAATAAATCCAGTTGACCTGAAATCACCACTGATAGAAGACTCACACTATATATGATAGAACTTAAATATATTATTTCTGTGTTCATCAAAATCAACCAAACCATCGAGCCTCACCATGCTCATAACTAGAGTATCCAATCTTGAAGAAAACCCATGAATGAAGAATGTTGAACAACCGACCTCATTGGATGAAGAAGAAGCTACCACCATATGCGAGCATAGCCAATGAGCTCAAGTGTAGCCATGGATACTGAGCTACTATGAAGGTCCAATGGTGAAATTTTCAAGCCACCATGAAGAACCTGTTGACACAGAAGACTTGGATTGAGCACGACCAGTTGAGAAAGACACCAGAAAACTGAGGAAGAATGATCAAAGTAGGAAGAGTTCTTGAATAAGGTCAATATTAGATCTTTTTAGGTGGAATAAGACAATTAAAACTCCATTACTACAAATTACCAGAGTTTAAACTAAACTTGAAGCTAATGATGCCAAAAAAGAACATTAATATTCTTCTTGTACTAAGGATGAATACACTATATTACGGATGAAATCCAAGTTCAATGAGCCCGAGCATGGATTACAATATGTAAATACCCAAGACAATACTTCAAAACACCTGAAACTGAAACCTGAGACACCAAGATTGCTAGGGAAGCTTCCAATCGATTATTTTTTTAGACAAATACATGAATCTAATGGAACACGAGTTTCACCTATTCATCATCAAAAATCCAAAAGCTAAGTTTCAATCTAAGAGAAACTGAGTTGGCCAATAACTAGTATAAATAAAGCCTATAGTGGCTTCTAAAATCAGTCACTAAAGGAATATATAGGCCACCTAGAGACTGCAAAATGGTGGATGCATTTTTCCCATTACTATTTCCAAATGATGAACACTTTTAGCTCATATGCTATTTGGCAGATGCTATAGACTAGGTCAGGGTCATATTTAGTGACCACTATTTGATGGTCACTATAGAACCATTATCGACCTCCAAATGGTAGTCATTATAGTCCAACCGGGTAAGCCTACAACGACAACCATATGATGGAAAATTTAGGTTCCATTGGTCAAGAATATAACAACCTCTATATAGAAGACACTATATTCTTATATATTTTTTTGAAAAAATTTACAATAGAATTACAAAAACCAATATATTTCAAAAATATAATAAATATTTACAATATATGAAAAACTAAAATCCCATTAATCTATTTACCTAATCATCTTCCAAGCTCCAAACCCATCATCTAATAAAACTTCATGACAAAATTTAATAAAATAATTAGTGAAATAATAATTATTACAACTTATAATTGAAATTAAATAAAATGTTTTAATTAAAACATAATACAAAAGACCAAAGATATTTGATTTTGAAAATATATTAATAATTTCTAATCATTTTTTTAAAATTAAAACAATTTATTCTATCATTTTGAGAAAACCATGTGTCTGATTGACATATAATATACTCATATACATTAAAAATAATAATAAGACGGTTTCCTTTTTTATTTCAAGTTATTACAAGGTAATTTTCAATTGATTTGACCATTAAACCAATGTTTTAGTGTTTTATGACACTAAAAGTTCATTTTCTTCCATCCCAGAAAAATAAAACATTTGTTTAACATACCTTCTACTCAAACATTTTTACAATTCATTTTACAGTTTTTTCTTTTTATTTTACGATATTCAGAGGTCGTTTGGTTGGTTTTGACCCCTCACATGTTTTTAAAGGGTTCCAAATCTTTAAAAACCACTTATTTAGATATTGATGTTATATCTCATCATACACATCAAAAAATAATAATTATAAAGTTTTCCAATGATTTCACATCATTCAAGGCTTGTTTTCTGTGGTTTTTACTATTAAATGTGCATTTTGGTGTTTTATGACACTAAAAGTGTTTTTTAGGTCCTCATAGGAAGAAACCCCCTTGGATTGACATTATTTATTCTTACCCATTTGAAAATTCACTTTATGATAGTTCTCATATGATTTCATAGCAATTCAGATGTCGTTCGGTTGGTTTAAACCTCTAGACACACATTTTTAAAGGCTGTCAAACCTTTAAAAATTGCATATTCATTATTTTCGGGTATCCTGCATGTCCAATTTACATGAAATATACTCATACACATAAAAAATAATAATAAGGAGGTTTTACTATGATTTCAATTCATTCTGACCAATAAATACACATTTTGGTGTTTTTTGATAATAAAAGTGAATTTTCCATCATATCAGGAAAAAAAAACCCCCAATTGAGATACTATCTACTAGACCATTTTCGAATGCACTCTAAAGTTGTTATAATCTTATTTCAAAATATTCAGAGGTAATTTGGTTAGTTTTTACCCCCACATGTTTTTAAATGGCGTCAAATATTTAAAAACCACGTATTCGATCATTCTCAGAAGATCACACATCTGATTGACATTCTGCCTCATTATACACATCAAAAATAATAATTAGATAGTTTTATAATGATTTCATGTCATTAGAGGGTTGTTTTCTGTGGATATAAACCTTAAATGTGTGTTTTGGTGTTTTATGACACTAAGAGTTTATTTTTAGTACTCCTAGGAAAATGCCACCCCATATTGATGTTTTTTCAACTCAAAATTTTTACAATTTACTCTATGATTGTTATTGAATGATTTAATGACATTTTGATGTCGTTAGATTGGTTTTGACCCACATACGAATCTTTTTAAAGGGAATTAAACCTTTAGAAACTGTATATTCAGTCATTCTGGGTAGACCACATGTTCGATTGATGTGTCATATACTCATACATGTCATGAATAATATGATGAAGGTTTTACTATAATTTCAAGTCATTTAAAGGTTGTTTGATATATATATGATCATTAAAAGTACATTTTTGTGTTTGATGACACTAAAAGCTTACTTTCCATCATCCTGGAAAAATAACCTTCGATTGATGTACCTTCTCCTCAAACACTAAAAAAATTAAATTTAAGGATGTTTTATTATGATTTTAGGGTATTCTATGGTCGTTTGTTTGGTTTTGACCCCCCACGTGTTTTTTAAATGGCTTCAAACCTTTAAAAACTGAAAATTTGGTCATTCCAGGAATACCACACATCCAATTGACCAGATGTATCCTCATATATAATAAATAATAGTATTCAAAGTTTCTTATAGTTTCAAGTCATTACAAAGTCTTTTTTTATGTATATGACAATTAAACTAATGTTTTGGTGTTTTATGACACTAAATGTTTGTTTTCGGTCTTCCTTGTTAAACTCCCTCTCAGAAGAACATGATATCAACTCAAACATTTCAAAATTCACTCAAAAATTATTTTTATCAAATTTTACATCTTTAGGATTCCGTTTGGTTAGTTTTGACCTCATGGAACACATTTTTAAAGGGTGTCTAACCTTTAAAACCCACATATTTGGTCGTACTGGGAAGACCATATGTCCAATTGATGTTCCATCTACTATTTCATTCCACTAATTATAATAATATGGTTTTCCTATTATTTAAATTATTTTCTAGGTTTTTTCTATATATTTGACCATTAAATGTATGTTTTGGTTATTTATGACACTAAAAGTATTCTGTCTCTCATCCTGGGAAAATGACACCTTAGATTGATGTAATCTTTTCTCGAACATTTAAAAATTCACTCTCCAGTTATTTTCATCTTATTTCATGGAATTTAGAGTTCATTCAGTTGGTTTTGACTCCCACATGTTTTTAAAGGACGTCGAACCCTTAAAAATCACATATTCGGTCATTCTAGGCAGACCAAACATCTTATTAACATGAATTATCCTTTTACACATAAAAAATAGTTAAAATAAAATTTTCCTATGATTTCAAGTCATTATGAGGTCTTTTTCTATATATTTTATTATTAAACACACGTTTTGGTGTTTTATGACACTAAAAGTGAGTTTTCAGTCCTACACAAACGCCAACTCAGATTGATGTTCTGTATAATCAACCATTTCAAAATTTACTCTAAAGTTGTTTTCATCTGGTTTCATGGAATTAGAATTCCCTTAAATAGGTTTTAACCCTCATACATACCATTTTAATTGGCATTAAAACTTTAAAAACCGCATATTCGGTCGTTATAGGTAAACCACATGTTCGATTGACGTTCTATTTACTCATATAGAACCAGAATAATAAAAAAATAATTTTCATATTATTTCAAATTATTATATGGTTTTTCTCTATATATCTCACCATTAAGTTCATTTTTAGGTTTTTATGACACTAAAAGTTCATTTTCCATCATCTTGGGAAAGCGACACCACCAATAGACGTACCTTCTTCTCGACCATTCCACAATTCACTCTATGGTTTTTGTTTTCATTTTAATCTTTGAAAGACTTATTAAATTTATTGAATCATATTATAACTAACAATAGTTTTATTTCCATTGTATACATTCATTTTTTCTATGTTACTTTGATATTTTTTAAATTGATCGATAATTGTACTTTATAATCAACCTAACATCTGTGAAGGATAAAACTCCATAGACATATTTCATACTATAATTATTCCCCCTCTTATAGTTCAATATCCATCTAACTATGACAATATTCTACACCATCTAGAATTCATTATTTGGATTCAGTATCCAGATCACATCTTATGGGTTCACCATTTAGAAATATTTCATATAGAATCACTACATACATCCTTTTTTTTGTGACATCTCACTTATTTTTTTTGTGGATTACATGGTCATATTTATTAATAGTAGAATAAACTCAATTCAAAGGTTCAAGAAAAAGGGTTCAAAAATCAATATTGTAAGATCAATTTAGACATGGGGTCATAAGAAAAACTCAAAATCCATAATGCTGAAAACACTAAAAAGCTAGTGAAAAATGATATATTTTTAAAATAAATTCCCCCAAATTTGGGGTATAAAATGGACACTACATAAAGGGGTCAATAAGAATTTTTTGAATACAAAATTTCAAATATTCAAGGGAAATTTAAGGCTTTATATCCTTAGAATAATTAATAAGATGATATATTTCCTAAACTATACTATTTATATTTGAGGGACTAATATGAAATACTTCAAGGGGATCAAAAGTGCTTCATTATAACTAAAAATTTTAGTTTGAAGAGGAATTCACAACCAAATTTTCAAGGAATTTAGAGGCAATACAAATTAACTTGAATTTTTAGGGATAATGAAACTAAGATGATTTTAGAACATTTAAAGAAAATTTAATCTAAACTCTTAGGAAATAAATAGAGGGTGGAGAATATTATCACAACAACCAAGTAACACATTAGAGATACTCAATTAAATTTCTCAAGGATGCATTCAAGGTTTTTTTATTCTCTAAAAACACCTTGGCATGCATTAAAAAAATTAATTTCCAAGTGGAGTTGATCATAATAAAAAATTGTGAAAGCGAGTAAGAAATGATGCCAAAAAATGATGAGTTCATCCCAATTGAGTATGTTCTAGAATTAAATTCAATAAATGGAAACAATATAGAATAAATAACCCATTTCAAGGTATGAATGATTTATTTAACGGGTAAGAATGTATTAAAATTGTAGAATGGGAATACATTTCTGTTGGAGAAGTATAAACAAAATAATCCACTAAAATTATACACTTTGTACAAGATGAATTGAAGGAAGAAAATAAATAAAAAGTATATATAAACTAAAATTCAATGCACCATATAAGATCTAATTTTTAAGAAGGGTTTTAAACTTAAAAAATTGGAAAAGATAGATTATTTTGAATACCTATGGGTGTGATTCAAATTTTAGAGGATTGATGAAGTAAGTATTTTAGAATAAGCGTAATAATTTTAGAATTATAATTAATGAAGTAGATGATGCATTTTTTATTAGATAAATTCTATTGTGAAATTAATGTTCTATCATAGGTAGATAACTAATGATACAAAAATTTTCAAATTAATCAGAAGGATATTACTACCTCTGCTCATTCAATTTTTTTGGTTCTTGAAGATTATGGTATAATGGATGTAACATTGGGAGTAATATATATCAAACTTATGGGAAATGAAATGATGAGTAATTATAATGATTATATACTTAGATAAAACTCTAATGAGATAAAATTCAAGGATATAAAGACACTTCCAATCAAAAATAAATCCAACGCTCGAGAATTGATGAGATAGTATATTGTATTTCCTCTAAGATTGAAAGAGGAAAAGTTTAATTAATTAGTAAGTTTAATTATGATTTTTTTTATATAATAAAGCTTATATTATTATGCCTAAGATTCCAATTTTTTTATATAATTATGATATAAAAGAATCAATGATGAAATCATTAAAAGTAATGAACAAAAAGAGGAAACCATAGAAACAAATATTTATTATGTAGATTATCCTTTAAAAATAGGATTATAGCACTGAATAAGTAAAATTATTAGTGGTTGATGATTGTATATACCCTTTTGAACAAGTAATTATGGTTAATTTAGTCATGTAGTAAGTTGATGATATCAACAATAAAGCTTCTATAATTGAGGGTAGTGCTAATCTTGAATCTATTCAAGATATATCCCTTGAAAAAATTGACATGTGTAGAGATAAAAAATGTATCTAATGTGATAATAAATGATTTCCTAATCTATATTTAAAAAAAGGAATGGGAAAAGTTATATTTTAAAGTAGATATTGAAAAACAAAAATATAAACTTTTTTGAAATTTAATTCATAAATTTGAAATCTTTATCAATGTTAAAGAAAATGTTTCAATTATTAATGGCTGGGAAAACAAAGTGAAATAATATTTCCAAAGAATAAAAGTATGAGAATATTAAGGCATGATGTTGAGGTGAAATTATTATTATCAATAATTAATTCATACCCCTAGTATGGAATTAGAGTGTTCAAGTGCTATAAACCCTAAAAGATATATAAGATCACATGGTGTCCACTAAATTAGTAATTGATAAAACATATGTGTAGTGTTATAAAGGAAAAGGTAAATTAAAGGTCTATATAGAATAAAATAAAATATAAATAGAAGTTTATGAAAAAACAAAAGAACTAACACCCTAATTAATGATTGAGACACACAATACTCAAAATCCTACCACTGATTCTGCAAATAGTGAATAAAAATGATAAAAAATAGGTTTTGTTATTGTGTTAAGATATTGAATACATTTTTTTGATCCATTACTAAGTGATATTTTAAAGAGTAATAAAGTGAAAACCTAATGAGATGAATTTTATTTACTAAATATTATTTTTTTGTATGATATTTTTGTTGTGAAGGTTTTATCACAACTTGATTATTTATCCATCAAAATTAAAAAAGAAGCATCCAAAAGGAGACTCAAAGATGGATTACATGATAATATTATAATTCATAAAAAAACACCATAAATTTAAAACATATTTTCAATTATGAATGTTGAAGAGGGATTGATGGATCAAGAGTAACAATATTTATATCCATCATCAAAAAAGTTGAACCTATTATCATTTATTAAAAATAGAAGAGTTGAGAAATTCAATATTACATAAATAGACTTGATGGAAATGGGCATGTCTAATACCTATATTCTATATAGTAGTAGAACATATCACATTATGGGGAATTATTTTATTATTACCAGTATTAATTAAAATAAATATGGAGTAGTTAGGATTGAAAATGAAGAAAAGAAAAAAATATTTTCTTCGGGAAAGAAAGAATTAGTGGGAATAAACTAAGGTTCCTAGAAGTACTGTAAGTTTATGGAATAAATTAAAATTTACATTGTGATAGTTAAAATTATTGATTGAGTCATAAAGGGAAATTTAACAGGAAAAGATACACAATCAAGGGAAGTGATGCCTTAGTTGTTTTTTAAGGGTGGTCTAAAAAGGGGAAAATCGATTATATTGGTGGAGAATGGGACATGTGTTTGTTGTACAAGGAAGAAGAAATGAAAATTTTACATTTTAGGATTATCCTTATGATCCAAATATATTTGGATAACTTGGTATAGAATGAAATTCTTGAGATATCCCTATTCTTACTTATGATCATGCATATATATTCCATACAAGTTTAAAAATAAATATTGATTGAAAAACATACAAGACAAAAGAGAATAAGTCAAAATGATTTATCATGATAGTGCACATAGATGTGTATTTTCCAATGACACCCACATCCATGGATGAAAAAATATTTTTTTTCTTATTTATTGATGACTATAGTTGGATTGAAGTGCTGGTGTTTTTTCCCTCATAAATCTTATTTTTTCTGGTGAATGACTCTTTAACAGATATTAGTGTAAAACATGAATGGGTTATAAATTAAAATATTACAGGACCACAATTAAATAGAGTTCACCAATACTTTAGTAGAAGATAAATTTTAGAATAATGGGATACAAAATCTTATTTTAGATGTATTAAATCCATAAAAATTGAGTTATTGAAATAAATAATTGTATCATCAATATTATGTCACTGACAATGCTCCTTGAAATGAATAAACCAGAGAAATATCAGAAGGATTTAGTTATTGAATATATTTATATCTCCAAAACATCCTTATAATGTAAAAATAAAGTGAATAACCCCTATGAGGTGATTTAAAAAAATAATCCACCCTCAAGTATTTGTAATTTTTCAGATGTAATTGTGTTATTATTAATAACGAGAATCATCAGAAGTTTAAAGCTTCAAGGAAGGAAGATATTTTACATGGTTATTTATCCATTTAAAGTTAATATAAATTCTATAATAAAAGTATTGAAAAAATCATTGAAATCTAAGATGAAAATGTTATTATGAATGAGTTGAGTATCCAAAAAATGAGGATATTTTACTATAAAATAGTGATTTAACTGAGGAAGAAAGTGATGTTGATATAGGAAGATTAGTGTGAGCTTAAGGAGAAAAATAAGGATCAAATGAAAGATCTGATAAAAAATGTAGTAGCAATAAAAGTTAATAACAAAAAAAACTAGAATGGAGAAAAAAATTTCAACTACACTATTGGTAACTAGATAATCCATGCTAAAACTACGAGAATGAAGGCCTAAAAACATGTCAAAAATTTTCATATCATCCATCTCAATTAATGTAATTACAGTCATTTGAACTCCAAAATATGAAATCATAAGAATTGAATCAATTATCAATAGTCTCATTTTGGATGAAAAACTAGAGGGTAGATATCACTATGGAATTTGGTTTATGATGGATAAGTCATATGAGGAGTGTTGAATTAATCTAAAAAATACTAAGGAGAACATATAGTGAATTCAAGCTAAAAATACATTGAAGGAATTCACTTTACATTATTTATGGGAAAGATTCATTAAAAAAAATACGATCCTTATTCTTCTATATGGATGGAAAAATATAATATAATTTTTTTTGAATATATTATTTCTATGATGGTTGAGTTATTTTTGTTTGGAAAAGAAGATATGAAATTCTAAAAAAGGATAAGTTGAGCCAAGAACCTATGTTCACTGTTAAATCTGTTTTGTTGAAGAAGGCTCAAAGAGGTATAATGACATTGTTTATATCTATTTTTGTGAGGAATAACTCATAAATATAATTGGAATATATAAGAGAATAAGAAAATTGGGAAAAAAATTGAGTGTTATTACCACATCTGTTTTTTATAGAAGAATTGGTATCAATGAAAATAAGTTCTATTATGGATTCAATCTAATATAATCAATATATAATTATTATAAAATTATTTAGGGTCATCCAGTAAACAAAAAACACAATTAAATTATTCATCTGAAATGAAAAGTTAAATATTTAAATGGTAATATAAATTACCTCATGCATGAGGTGTATATTCATCTGGATCACCAATGAACTCACAGGGTTGTCCAACAGATGTATCCAAAGCCTACAATATATATAAATATCATGTATCTTAATCATATCAATAAAAGTGAACATGAGTATGGTTTATTTTATTTTTTACCTATGGAAGCACTTATGTACCATCAAAAGGACGCAACATCATCACTTCATCAATATGTGTTGACATCTGTCTTAATCTCTCATTGTACTCTACACATAACCACTGAAACAGCTTGTTTTTTATTCATCTCATAGCCTACATAACCGTATATATCTTAGTCTCTGTGTGAATACCTTCATGTCTTCATGCACCCACTGCCTCTTATCTAACAACTAAATTTTATGGGACACTAGTGTCATAAGTCAAAGAATAACCCTAACCATCACACCCCATGAAACACCGAAATATGTCATCTATATGCACAATACTATGACGTTGATCCTCTGTAAGATTTTCAAAATCAGGGTCAAACTGAGCCTATAGAATATAAAAAATTAATTAATGAACAAATGTGACTAATTTATATGAAATCAAAATATATTTGTTACCAAATAATTTTCTTACAATAACGCTAACAACATCAGGATCACCCACCCAATGATTCCTCACCCATAACAACATTTGATCGGTCATCCCACCCTTTTGGTGTAACTATAATCACATTTTCCACCAAATACATATTTATATTCATGTTATACAATAATATTTTAATATATTAATGAACAATGAATTCTAAACTTACATCATTTCTGAGCCATGACATGTGTCGAGTACCAATTCTAGAAGGTGTGACCTACATCACTTGATTAAACGAATGATGAGACAACTTAGTCTACATTCAACATATCTAGTTAATAGACATATGAAAATTTAGATTCATTTATATATTAAAATTTATAAATTTTACCATCATTGCCTCACTCAACCAAAGCACAAACAAATCCTACCACTTCATGGAAAAAATCCTGGAGGAACTCACTGTATAATTTTTGGAATACCTTCCAATGGTATCCAATGATATCTCTTCACCCTTCCCTTGTAATCCATTCATAATTTTCATAATTTTTGGATGTAAACTTCCCAAAACTCACCTATATATGATGTCAAATAATCCTATTAAAAATATAGCTAGTGGATGTAAAAATAATAAAAATAATGTCATGAAATATATAACATCGAATTTACATGAACATCCCTCCATAACCCATTAATCGTATCCCTGGGTAATGAATTCCAATCATGATTTGTCAGAGGGAATATATTAGGGTCTCGTATCATATTCCCAAACTGATGAATCAATACACTCACACCTTCTCCAACTAGATTAAAGGTGTCATCAAATAACACATCCAAATAGGCTCTAGAGTTCTTGTATTGAACCCCTCTTCTAGGGCCCTTGAATCAGCTGTAAGATATACTTGATCCTAATAAACATAAATTCATAATGAAGTTATCAATAATTTTTTTTAAAATCTAAAACTAGAAATAGTTATGGGAATATACTTATAGAAAATTACAATAAATTAATTTAAAAAAATGAAAACATACATACTAACAAAATTAGGTGAACCAATAAGCCCACCCTACGATATACCTATATTAATAAAAAATATATAGTTAAATCAAGAAATTTTTATACATACAATTCATAATTTTCTTTACAAACATTAACTGGAAAAAATTACAATATTTCATTGATCATGCAAGTCTATCGTATCTCCTTCAACTATCTCTATGAACTAGTTTATATCTTGTTCTTATATAACTATACTTGTTTGGTAAAGTTTTTGAACATGAAAGGTTACAACATCTAGTTCTTCTTGGTCAATTAGAAGAACCCCTCTTCTAGAAATTTTCAATGCAATATTCCAATTAGAATAAATACTGACAAAGTAAACTTTCTCTGCCTGTAATGTTAGTACGAAGGTCTCATTGTTTACTCCGTCATCTTTATCTATAATATTGTTAATGTTTAACAAAATAAATTGGAAATGGTCAATTTTTTTCCATGAAACAGATCTACCTAATTACACCTTAACAATATATGATTTAGGACATGACCATAAATAACCTCAATACTATACCTCAACAATTTGTAATAATAACCTACATCAACAGATGAACAACCAAAACCACTATTCTATATTTCTCGGATCATGTTAACAACACTAATAAGGAATCAGAACTCATTAGCATACAAATACATATAGAAACAAGCTATAATATATGGGTCATCAGCTAGTTAGTTGATTTCTTCACTCACAGTATGAGAACTTATATCATGAATATTGTGAATCTATAAATTTCACATAATTAATTGGATAAATGTTTTTGAAAATAAAACTCATTAGCATTATAAAAATATTAAATTAATTGTTTTTATGTACATGAGTCTTGAACCACTCATGAAATGTGTTGAAATGATGTTTTTGGATTTGATGGTCAGTTTAATGGGGCCTTTCTCATTTCAACTGAGCGAAATGAATCCTAAAATACAACACAATAAAAGGTAAGTAATAAATTAACTATTAAAAAATAATGCATAATAGATCAACTATACAACTTAATATATCAATAGAATAATCGATATAGAGTTGAACATATTGTATTGATAAACTTGAACCAACTCATCATTTTGAATATCAAATGTTACCCCTTCTCCAATTGCACCTTTGTCAACCCAGAAGGGTTTATATAACTTTTTTTCATCCTAAAAAATATACAAAGCACAAAATTAGTGCACTAATCCATAAAATATCCAATAGAAATTGAATATTTTGGGAAATATTTGTTGTGAACATACCATTTAAATGTATTTAATTATTTCTCTATTGAATACATCCACCTTAATTACATGGAAATTCCAGCAATGAATTATCTAATTAAATTCACAGTCAAGTGGACCATGACATAAAAAAATGGTGTAAATAGTTTCTCTAGTTGACATAGTGCAAGCACAATCTTATTTTTCTTCCTTTTCAAGACACTCTTACGATGATTCCTTAAATAGATCTTTCTGAAAAAATTATAAACTTCAATCAATGGATCAACATCATGGGTAGGTAAAAAATCATGAATTATAATTAGGATTCACTATTGAAGCAAAATATGATTATCATGACTTTTCAACCAATGTAATTTAATTCTCATTATATCAACACACTTGTAAATATTATAGAAATAACTATTATGTACCTTGATGGTATTTAAAATTTATAAACATGTTTATTTCTCTTTTTTACTTATCATATACTATGAAGAATGCATGTATTTTTGGTTACCATCACTGAGCTATAAATGTAAATGTTTTCTTAATCTTATTTCTTAAAAATTACATCTAGCATTAACACTATCCTTTTATTTCCCTTTGATTCCTAAAATGTTTCATAATATATTATCACACACATTTTTTTCAATGTGAATTACATCCAAATTATGTTTTAAAATATTATCTTTTCAATAATTTTTTGTAAGAAAACTGTCTACTTCTTCCAATTATGATTGTAATGTTTATTTTAAGTAAGAATAAAACAAAATGCATGATCAAATAATTCTTAAAAAATCATATATCATACAGATGTTTTCTTGATCAAGTTTTGTATGAATTTGAACCATGAAAATTATTTTTGGTGATGGTCCATGATATCTATTCCCATTAAACGACACACAATATTTTCTAAAACTTTGCAATGGATAAAGAAAGAATAAATGACCAAGGTATTAACACTTTATATAATGCTTAAACCATAAATATTTCTTACTTTAATTACAACAAGGGAAATAAAATTCTCATTTTTTACTCCAGCCTCATAATTTAGCATATGATGGGAAGTCATTAATTTTCCATAACAAAGTGGATCAAAGTCTAAACATTTAATTTTTTATTGATTCAAAAGTCATTACACCATCATCCCAAAATTATTACAGCTCATCAATCAAAAGATTCATATAAACATCAATTTTATCTTCTGGTCTTCTTGATCCATCAATTAGAGTGAAAAGTAACAAAAATATTTTCTTTATACATAACCATGGGGGAAGGTTGTATGGAACCAACACCACTGTCCATGCACTATGTTTCATATGAACCATGAACATAAGTGGGTTAAAACCATCTTCTACCAAACCAAGTCGAACATTACAACCATCATGGGAAAAGTCTAGGTGCCTTTGAAAAAAATCTTTCCATTATAAAGAATCTTCCAGGTGAGTTAATTTACCAACCTATTTATTTCTATATGAATTAGAAGTCATAAGTTTAGAAATTTTAATTGACATGGATAATATATCATGCCTCAGTTTTAGTGGGAAATAACACATCTAATTAGTAGCAACTTATTTCCTCTAATTCAAGATCCTATCAGGAATAATCTAACTACCTTTATTAATATAATTACCCTTCAATCAAGCTGAATAAAAAATAGTAAATGTATTGAATTGTGTTCTCTCTTTTTTTAATAACATACACTTATTTCATAACACATCAATGATCTCATACGTGAAACTAAGGTCATCAGTAAACATGATAGCTTGATAGTATGACTCGGGAATATTCACTACTTAGGAAGTAACTTTTTTAAAAATACCAACAACATGTTGAATGAGGTATTTGTACACTGATTCAAGTCCTTATAGTGATAGAATTCAATGATGAACAACAATTTATTATATTCAGTGCATCTATGATATAATTCAATTTTTGAATCATTAAGAATTCCAAATAATTTCAATGTTTCTATATCTACATAATAATGAGTATTGAACCCTCTAATGTTATAATTTATGAAATTATTATATTTAGGTTAAAACTGATGCATCATATAATTTAGTATTATGATCCTCAGATTAACTTTTCTTGAATCAATATCCATATGAATACTTTCTGATTGGTGGCACAAAAAAAATTCTCCATGAAATTTCCACGACTTATAGTTTTTAAAAAACCCATTTAGATAAATATATTCACTAATAGTATATAATTTGAATAGATATATATTTGATTTTTTTTCATGGAAAACTAATCAAATCGCTTTGAAATCCATTGGAGAAATCAATAAATCACTTAATCCCCTCATAATATTTAGTAGAAAACCTATCTGGCATATCAATATAACTCTTGTCCATATCTATAATTAATATAAAGAAAATAATTAAAATATCTTATTTAAATTCTAAATAAACCCATATTTTTAAAACTTATGAATCAATAAAGCTCCAATATAAGGGAAAATTTTATGGAGATGAAAAAATACCTAGTGATACCAAATCAATTAGGGAAGTTATCAAATCTATCATAAATAATATATGAAAATACAATTAAGAAAAATAATGAACATTAGATCCAACATTACGAGGAACTCTTTGAACATCATAATGCAGAGCCTATAAATTATATTGATCAAATAACTTACACATATAGGTTATAATTTAATATCTTATATGGATTAACTATCAATATGTGTGAATAAACCTACACACATAAATTTTATTAATAGTTTATTTAAATAAGAACAAACTAAATTAAAAAAAAATAAAAAAATATGAAATCAATTTCTATAAGGGGATTCTATTCAGAAAAAACATATTAATGAAAAAATCTAAGATAACCATAGGGAAGAAAAGAAAGAAACATATTTATATTCTGTGGTTAGTGGAAATTCCAAAAAAAATTCAATAATACATTTAAATTGCATTGAAAGAGGAGAATAAGATGATCTCAATAATATTTTATCATCTTAAAAGAAGTGTCACAATAATCATTTCCCTCAAATATAAGAACAGACAACCATGTATAATATAAGAATAAAAACTCATCACAAATCATATCTTGGACCATGAACAATTAGTGGAATAAGGTTCATGTAAAACACCTTGTATCTATATAAACTGTAATATGAAAATTTGTGAAACTAAATTTTCTACACAAATATAAGAACTTTAAACATCTGATAAAAAAACCTCCAAAAATTTATGATGACCAGAATCAACTTTAATTTTGGTTCATGAAATATTAATCCTAGAAATATAACATCAAATAAAATAGTTACATGATAATTTAAACAATTTTATAGTCTCAAAACATTTATTAGTGGAAGTGAAAACTAAGTAAACTTTAGATTTTGGATTTAGATAAATAAATTTAATACCAAAAATCAATATGAAAAACATACCATGAAAAAGGGTAATGATTGTTGAGGGGAAGGGGTTCATTGTACAGAATAAGAATGAATGGGTAGGGGGTTTATATGAAGAAGAGGAATACAAGGGAAAGGGTTTATTTTTAGTAATATAGGGCTAGGGGTCACTACGCATAGATGAATCGAGGGAAGGGAAGTATGGCCCCCCAACTACACCTTACGGGAGATGGTCTACAGATAGAGTAGGGGGTGGGGTGGGGTGGGGTTGAAAGCTAAGGGCACGACGATGGGTGTCATATAGGGGGGATTTATGGTGGGGGAGGGGGGATGTGGGCTCGGTAGCGAGGGTTGAAGTGGGGCTTAATGTTAGGGGTGAGGAGGGGGGATCGACGACGGGTAAAGGAGAGTGATGGGTGGGGGATCGATGATGGGGTGAGGATGAGGGTAGGATGGGGGTTCTATGATGGGGGATGGGGTGGGGAGGAGGGGGAAATGATGGTGGGGATAGGAGAGGGTGAGATAGGGGATTCATGGAGGGGAGAGGAGTGAGGTGGGATGGGGTATCGACCATGATTGGATGAAAGGTGGCATAATGTAGAGGTAGGGGAGGGAAGGAAAGAGGGAGGGATCAATGGCGATTGGACGAAGGGGGTAAATAGGGATCGATGGTGGATGGAAAGTGTAAGAAACTACTCAAAGGTTGGGGGAGTGAAGTCAACATAGGAGGGGAGGGGTATGATGGAATGGGAAAGAAATTAGGTCAGGGATGTAGAAAAGTCTAGTGACCTCCATTTGGAGATCACTAATAGGGTCAATAACGATCTCCAAATAGAGGTAACCCAAATCCACCTTCCACAAAAATTAATTTTTCTATAATTTAATTCTATTGAATATGTTGGATGATATTTATATGAGGCCCCAAATTCAGATCCATGTAGTGGGTTGAATCTATTCTCAATTGATGTTTAATTTTAATTTAGTTACTAACTTAGATTTGTTTGTCTACAGATCTTGAATGGTCTTCTATTCTACCCATTTTTGTGGATTTTTTATTATAGCATAATTAAAACCATATATTTTATGGTTTGAATGAATTAATCCAAGTAGATAGGAGATTATAAACAATCTTTTGTATAATTGATTGAAACTGAGCCTGAATCTCAAATCATGAGCGATCATTGAGGCATGTTGACCCAAATTCAAAAAATTCAGTGTGATGTTTTCATTCTCATACGATTCTTGAAATTTTATATAGTATATTTCAATGAATATGACATTAAGGTGATATTATTAGTTGAGTTTTGACCAATATTGAGTTTTTATGATGTTGTAATCAACATTGTATTGATAAGGAATTAACACTCAGCAACTATAAATTTTTTGGATGAATTTTTTGAGAGTCTCCATGAGATATATCTAGGTTGAATAAAGATAACATGCAATTAAGTTATAATTTAATTTTGATCTAGATAATTTCAGGATGAGACATATGTAGTTGACTGAGTTACTAGAAAAAGAATGGGATAGAAACTAATGAAGGAAAATACCAATCAATGATGCTGAGGTCAGTGAAGAAAAATGTAACTTGATGTTTCTTTAATTTGTTGGATATGTTCGAGGAAGTTGATTGAAGCTAGGAGAATAATTCATGAATTTCACATAGAGATTAAAAAACTTATGTACAGAAGATCATATTCAATTTTGGTTGATTGGATATGTCTACTATTGAGGATAATGTATAGTGACAAACATTCCATATAGAAACTAGATGATACTTTCAGAATTGTGAATATGAGATTAAGGCAAGGATTAGTGAAAAAAATGATCATAAATAAATGAAGAAAAATATAGAAAGTGTGATTTCAGAATAGGGTGAACCCTAGATATTAGAGAAGAAAGACTTGGAGATGAATTGATTTGAGATCAAGGTCAATTAGATATCATTGGGGAGGATCAAGAAGGAGTTGGAACTACTAGATAGAGAAGACTCATCTCCTTCCTTATGTTTCATTTTATCCATCCACATGAATTATCCTATAATGAAAACATGGAATATGTTTAACACAATTATTATTTTCAGATAATTTTTATTTAGGGAATGAGATTGGAATGCTAATTTAATTTACATCATTCATACATTTATCCAATTAGATGTTACTCTCAATTTTTTAGATAGTAATTTTTAAAAAACACTGAGTATCAATGAAAAATCTTCATGGATGAACTTTATTTCAATTTTTTTTTTCATCTGAGTATTTTAAAAAAAAATTGTTCAAGATCAAGGGAGTAACACACCGAGTTCATTTGGTAAATTTTACTTAGTGGTAATTAATTTTTCATTTAGTGATTGAGTGACTTCTATAATTGAAAAGATATAGAAATCATTCATTCACATGTTTTCTTAATGAAAAATCAACTTAACCTCTCTTAATCAGTTCTAATAAGTTTATTTATAATGAATTAATTAATGAAAATACTTATAAAAAATATCATATTGACTTCCCCTACTTCATCAAAAGATTTTTTACATTAGCATCTATTTTGCCACTTCTCATATTGGATCACTAGATCTTGACACTTTCACTGACACAAAATAAACAATCTCATTATTATTTCATCATTGAAATTATTTTCAACACCCTCAATTTTTTGTTGGTTTCCTCTATGAAACACAAACATACATCTATGAGTCCTTTCATATGGATCGACCCGTACTCATTACTAAATTAGTTTTAAGTAGGGTTATAAACAATTAATTTTAGATGATCCTAACTAATGAACAAGGTATTGGCCTAATTAAGAAGTAAATTAATAATAAAATATATGCTGAAATGAAATGAAATTTCATTTTATTAAATATTAATGCATCGATAAAATTCAATTAGTGTAGATAAAAATATAATAAGATTGTTTTATGCTTAAAAATGAATTTTAATAAAAAATCCATTTTATAGTGTTATGAATTTTTCATTTTAGGAAACTAAATATATTAGGTTCAAATGGTAATAAAATAATATTTTATACTAATAATATATTTACACTTATTTAATTACTAATTTATTATAAAAACGGAAAAGAACAAATAATTTATAAAAATTTATTCTCTTATAAAAGTAATTTTCCATTATATTTTATATTCTATATAAAAGTTAAATTTAAAAACATTAAAATTTTAATTTTATAAATCGAACTTTATTTTTGGATTCAAAATAATAACATTATCTTATGATTAATTTTTGTCTTTTTTCTTGAAGGATTCATTTTTATGTAGATAATATACAATATATTTTTTACCAATACAATGACTTTTTTGAAATCATTAGGACATGATCATGTCATAATTTTTTTTACAAATTTTTACAAACTAAATATCAATTTAATAAGTAAAATTAAAAATTAAAAATATTAATATTTATTATAAAACTCATGATTTACATTTTTTAATATAATTAATTTTTTTTCTAAAAATTGGGTTTTATGCGTTATACATCCATTATTATAAAATTATTATTTTTTTACTACTAGAAATTAAATTTTATGAAATGGTTTTTATATTTGGAATTAGAATATCCAAATATGATAATAAGAATAATTTTTTTACTCATAAAAATAAGTTATTGAGGTTGGAAAAATGTAATCATGGTAAAACTTTAAGGGGAAATGGACAATAACATCTAAATACTTATCTATTGTTTATTCGTATGAGAGGTGTATCTTATAATAATACTCCCATATATATTATTTTAAACTATTGGTTTCATTTTACATTGTAAGTGGAAAGGATTTAGCATAACATTGTGAACATTTACCAAAGTTCTACCCCTCTCACTTATAAAAGGATCACTTCACCACCCCACTTATCCTCACACTATAGAGTTTTAACTCAAAAAATACCTCCCAAATTTCGTTCCAATACTCTATATATTTTTCTTGATGTCTTAGTGTAACAACCCATGATTTTATAATTTATTTTATTTAAATAATATATTTTATATCAGGTGGTATATATAACATAATGCTTAAACAAACCATGATATACTATTATTTAAATATGACTATTATGATACAACCATTTGTTTTGGGAGTATGAATTTGGGTTAATATATTATGATATATATATATATATATTTTTTCTTTAATAATTGAATAACAAATCATTCATTGATTTTTAATTTATTAGAAAGGAAGATAAAATATTTTAAAGGAAAATGGAATATTTTTTATATTTTTTTTGTGTTCTATTTATTTTTATATTAATAGGATAAATTAATCACTATTGGTAAATGATTATAATGATATAATTATATTATATATCTATAACATCCCAACATTTCTTCCACGTACAACCATCTTCATATATAATTTTATTATATCTTTTATATATCCATAATTGTTTATGGTGTTCTTGGTTTGCAAGGATGTATTGAGGATGTGTACTGAGGTGTTGGTTAAATGGAAATTGATTATATGACATGGTTATTATTCTTTTTCATAGAGGTTGTTGTTGCAACATGGTTGGGATACCACAACATAATAGACACTTTTAGTGGTTCTTCTAATTTTGGAATAACTGTAGCATAGATAATTGGTTATGATGTGGAGTCTTAGAAAGTGAAACTTGAGTGGTTCTTCCAATTTTGAGGTCACTATTCCATGGTGTTAGGCTACGGTGTGACCTTATTCTTATCTTAGGTATTCTATAGTGTGATTATTTCTTATAGTGTGGTCCCTTTTCCTATTTTATATGGTATACTCATTAAACATGATGTTGATTCCATAAATGCATTGGACCGAGATTAGCTACAACATAGCCTCTTACCTTATTCTGTAATTTTTCTCCATGTCAATACCCCCTAAACCATGGAGTGTGGCTTACATTTTGGTGTTATATTTCATAGTTTTCCTATAAATTTCTGAAACCCTATTCTTAATAATTAATCCACCCCATTCAACCCTATTATGACCCATTGGAATATGGAGACTTCTTTGGGACTTATTTGGCCCTCTCAACCAAATTCCTTAACAGATATAAGTGACAATCGAAGCTATGGTCTTATCTAGGTAATTTGATATTCGTTTTGATCTTGTATCATCATATTCTTCTAATTAACCTTATTTCTCCCGATGGATAAACTTTATCAATAGTGGGAATTTTTTGATCTAGGTTTCTAACTCCATTTATTTTAGATCTATTGAATAATTGAGGGGTGTTGGTCGGATATTCAATCCTCTTAGTGTGTTGATTGGGAATTGAGGATGTAAGTGTTTCCATTTGGTGTTCTTCATTCTAAAACCAGTTTATTTAGTTTTTTATGATTAATAATTTTTGATTTAGGATCCCTTATTGATTCTTAAGACTCTAGGATCAGCTTATCTTGTTGTTTACCCCTGAGCATTGATATTATAAGTGTTTCAAGGTAGGTGGTTTCATAATTAGGATTTGTATTATGAACCATTATTTTTAAAGGCATGATCAATTTTTTGATAATTGTTTTTGAATAATTTGTGGAAATGGATTTCTCCCTTGGTGTTATTAATATAAATGGGTTCAAAGAATGTTTTTTTTTTGTTTCAAATATTAAATGAAATTTATATGAATCTAATGAGGTAATACTAAATATTATTTTTGATGAGGTAGGGATCTATCCTCAGGGATGAACACTTTTCCCTATACATATTCTACTAGGGTATTTTTTTCACTAGGTTACCTAAGTTGTGGAAAGGATCCACTCTCAAGAGTGTATTATTACCCCATAAGCCTATTTAACTAGGGTAATGTGCACACCATGTGGACTACTAGTCATGATAATGGAATGAGGATCCTCATTCATATAAATGTTTTGATACCCATGGTATTGTTTTCTCTAGTGATTATCCTTGATATGTTTGATTTGGATGTTTAAATAAATTATTTGGAAACATGGTTATCGATATGTTTTATAAATTATTAAAAGGGGTGATTTATCTTTATTTTGATTAAAAATATATTGAATTGTATCTCATGAAATTATTTTATTTAGATGAGAATAATTGGTTTATTTTATAAAGAATGATTATGAAAAACTTTCTCGGATTATATTGGTCACTTTTTCTCACACCCTATATACACCATTGGGTGTATATAGATATTTATTTATCTAATACAGGTAATATAACCAAACCATAGAGTGGTATTTGGTTTGTTTTTTAGTAGGGTTAGGGATTCTGGAGGTGATATCATGTTACATGGAGTTGGGACTTTGCAGTTTTTGAGTTCATATATTATCCATTGTACCTTGTAACTTATTTTTAATAATTATTTTATCCTTATATTGTTGAATTTATTTGGATAATGATTTTATTATGTAAATTTATAGAAAATTATTAAAGGTTTTTATATAAAAAATCATTCCAAAAGTTCATTCTTCAAGCCCAAGTAATATTCACCAGCCCATGGGGATTAAGAATGTCCTTCATGCTATGTTATAATTGGTTCAAGTTATGGATAGTTGGTTAATCTAATATGTCTTGTGAAAAATTGGTATCAAATGGTGGTTAGTCTATTTCCTTTTCTATTATGGATTTTGGGATGTCATTATATACATGAGATAGTAATGCATAGACTTAAGGTGTGGATTACGAGTAAGTTCCCAAACATCTCTCATTGTGATGAGCCTTAAGTTACCTCGAGTTATTGGGAAATATTTCTTTTGTGATATAGAGTGTTTTAATACATGTCTTTATTTTTTGTATGTATCTTTATAATCTAGTGTACTTGTGTTATTTTAAAATATAATTGATTTGTGGATATCACATTCCCGTGTATCTCTATTTGATGAGGTATAGTACCAAGCCACCAACAAGGCATCCATAGTTTCCTTAGGAGGGTGTTCCCAATGAAATATGGAAGGGAAACACTCAAGTTGATCAAAATACGATCAAATTAGTTTTTTAAATTGACCAAGAAATAGATAAACGTGTGTAACTTACCTCTATTTAGGATAGGGAGGTGGAACTTAGAAGGGATGCAGAAAATAATTTGGATTATGAATTTATTCACCAGAAACCACCGCCTTTACAAGGAAGAATGATACTCATGAGGTAGAGGATTAGTTGGGGAAGCTCAAGAATATTTTTGAATTCCTAGAGACTCCTCACTTAGCCAAAGTGAAGTGCACTATATTCATGCTTTAAGGTCAAATTAGAAGGTTGTGGGATATAAATGTATTTCATAAGAAGTATGAGGTCTTGGATTGTAAAGATTTCAAGTCCATATTTACCATGTATATCTACCTATAATATATTATTTTTAAAAAATAAATGGAGTTTATTAAACTTGGGAAATTGAAATAGTCATGATGGAGTATGAAATTCACTTCACTGATCTCTTCGTGTTTTCATATAATGGTGTATCTAATGAGAATATAGAAGTTCAAATGTTTTAGATGGATTTTTGATTTGATATATAGTCTTTAGTATTTATATTAAAGCTGACCACCTATGTTGTGTTAGTGTGTAGTTTTTTTAATGGAAGACCCTAACCTGGAAGGTAAGTCAGGGTTGACCAAAGTTCCTTTTCCCTATGGCGGTAGCTCTAGTAGATCTTATATAGAGAAAAAGAAGAAAAGTGTGTTTTTTGGGGTATATATATGTGTTTATTCTTAGAGTAATATTCTTTAACCATGATCAATATCTAATGGATTGATATGTTACAAGTGTGGCTAGATAGGTCAAACAAGACACTTTTTCATCATGCCTCTAAAGGTTTAAAATTTCTGTGGGAACTGGGTTCACATAAAGAAGTTTTATCAGGATCCAAATTTTACACAATATGGAAAACCAATTTAGTAGCTATAGTATCTTTAGTTTATTTAGATTATTCATAGACTATAGGATTCCAACCTTATTCCTCCAGAATGAATAAATTACACATAGTTTAATATTTTCCTATAGAAGTTAGTGTGGATTCTGTGACTGTGGGAGGTGCCTTTTCTCTTTCTTCTACCTTAGAATATGTATTATTTGAGATATATGACTCTCAATACATTTCATATACTCATGTGGTGGATCTTCTAAAACTGAAAATGGAAATTATGCCATTGGTTATGTTATTGGTGGTGTCTCTAGGAATGAAGGAGGACTGGAGTTTACAATTTCCCTCTTGATCATTCTTTATATATAACATAGATATGGTTTGGGATTTCATGGTTCTAAACTTATCCCTCTCCACTGTGATTATCAATATGGATTGGTTGATCTATCACAAGTCTCAAATTTATTTTTATCATTGATAACTATTATTCACTACTTTTGATAGGGGATCTAGTGTGCTTCATGGAGAATACAATCTGATTAACAATTGGGTAGGACCATCTTTTCCAGATCCTTGTAGGTTAATTTATTTTTCTATATTCGAAATGTAATAAAGATATAATAGTGATATACTTCCTCTATTAGTCAATGAGTTTCTAGAAGTTTTTATAAATGAATTATTTGGATTTTCTCTAGAGTAGGTGGTGCAGTTCTAGATTAACATAATGCCCAAAGAACAACCAATATTGATTCCATATTACTATGTGTATAAAGACGAATTAAATGTGAAAAAATTAAGTTGGATGAAATAGGAGATAATGGATTATAGTACCAAGTGTGACACATTGGGAATCCCCAGTGATTTTTATAATAAGTCCAATTGAAATCTTATATTATACATTTAGTATTAAAATCTCAATCGAGTAATAGTCAAGAACAAATATCCTTTTCATCTCATTGATGATTTATTCAACTAGTTTAACTAGGAAATATAATTATCTAAAATTTATCTTTGGTTTGGTTATCACTAACTAAGAATCAAGGAGTTTGATATTTCAATGACTTCCTTAAGAGAAGGTATGAATATTTTGAGTACCTTTTGATGTCATTTGGATTAAATAATTCTTCTTCTATATTTACATCCTTGATGAATTAGATATTCCATGAGTATCATGACTCTTTTATCGTGATGTTTGTGAATGTCATATTGGTGTACACTAAGACCTAAGAAGATCATGTGTGTCACCTGAGGCATGTTTAGGGAATTTTGAAGGATTACTATCTTTATTCTAAATTATAAAAACTCTATTTTTTGGATATGATAAAATAAGTTATTTGGAAAAGTGATCTTAGAACATGGTGTATTAGTTGTTCTTACAAAAGATATGGCTTTCAGGTCATGGGAAGAACCAAAAAAATGCCTTTGAGAAAAATATTTTTGTTGGGTTTGATATGATATTATTATAAGTTCATAGAGGAAATCTCAAATATTGTGTCACCTTTGACAGTCTCACCTATAAGGCCATGAATTTATTTTTTGGATTCGATGTTTTAGGAATACTTTGATGAGTTAAAGTGGTGTTTGAATACAAAATTGATTTTAACATTACCAAAGGTTGGTCAGTGCTATGTGGTTTTCTGTGATGATTTAGGTTTAGGTTCAGGTTTAATAATTATACATAGATATCATGTAGTATCTTATGTGTAACACCCTAAGATTTTATGGTATGTTTTCATTAACAAAATATATATTTAATAGCTTACGTTGCACACAACATGGAGTTCAAATACATAGTGATATATTATAACCTATCCATTAAAATATAAATAGTTAATAGTATTAACCACATTATATAGAATATAATTTTTAACAATCATTTTTTCTTTTTTTCTAGATATGATATAGACACAAATCCAATAAAAAAAGCATTTTTCAAAAACACATTTTTTACCGCCTTTTGATGATGCACCCATTTTAAATCTAGTTTTTGACACATTTATAAGTTATATTTGAAAAAATAATTTTATTATTTGGAATAAGGATATAAAAATTTACTTTGGTTTCTTTTTTGGTATTTTTCTGATAAATTTCATATTTAGTGAATAGTGAAAAATAATGCATTTTAATTCAAAACTGCTTTTTCTCTAATTTATTTATATTATTAAAATTTCATTTTAAATGATTTTAAAGTATTATTAGATTGTTTATTTATAAATAAAACAAATATAGTTCATTGGAATCAATTTTAAATTGAAATTATTTATAAAAAAATTTCAAACTTTTGAACGTTTCACTTTAAAAACTCGCCTTTTCCTTTTGTTGGCGGAATTAATTTTAAATCTAATTTAAATTTTTTTTAAATTAAATTCGGTAAAATGGATTCCATATTTGGAATCATAAAGTTCAAATTAGGTTATAATAGCAATTTCATTTTTATCTGTTCAAAATTTTCCATTGTAAAAAAATTATTTACCATTGTATATGTAAAATTGTGACAAGGGTTAAAGTTAAAATTTAAAAGATTAACATACCTAAAATTTGAAAAATTTAATTGTTTTTTGAGGTTTGGATCAATAATAAAAAAACTAAAAAACATTAATTTTAATTCTAATTGGTTGAAATTAATTCCACCTCATTGTGGTTAGCTTTAAATATAAAATAATCAATAATTTAATCACTTGAACCACCTCTCCCCAAGAACAAATACCACCCCTCACCTCTTAATTTCGACCCAAAAAACATTTTAGATCCTAAAATATATTCCTAAACCTATAATCATAACTCTAACCACGTAAAAGTTCTTTTTTTATCACCAAAATACCAAATACAAGGTCCCCAAGGGTCTTTCAAGGAGGTGATATTGAAGAGGTAATTTTCTCAAAGTACTTCTCTTAATTTATTTTCATTTTATACTTTCTACTCACCTACCTCATCCATCAATGCATGATAAATCTAGAATCATTTATATATTTGATTTTTATGTTTCTAATAGAATATTTCATATCCATGTCATTTCTCACCTCCTCTTATTCAAAGAAATGAAATTGTTGTCCAAGTTATGTCAGTTAATCAACTCCGTGAATATTATTTTTATTCTTTTTTCCATTACCTCCTTAATGGATAGTCTTAAAACTATTTTTATGGTTAAATTATATTTTAAAATTTAAATTTTAAAATATTCAAAATTCTTTAAATTTTATATTAAACATACCTTCATGCTTTCCATATTGTGGATATATGATAACATTGTTTGTGGAAGTGTGGACTACCACCCATCAAAGCGATGTGATTTGTTCATGCCATACATGGAATGTATTAGGGATAATTTTAATAAAAATATGTAAAATATATGAAATAGAGATTATAATTGAATTATAGTATACATGTGTATCATTCACTTTTTAATATTATAACACGACATAGAAATGAAAGTAGCATTCATGCGTACGTAAGACCTACCATCTCCACGAACAGTGAAATTCATTTCTTATCTCCAAAATTTATAGACTATTATAAATACATATTTAATTAATATATAAGGAAATTAAGTCAGGTTTTACATTAAGGAGATGATGAAATTATGATCTAAGTAATAGAATAAGAAAATAACAAGTAAAAACATACTTGATAAAATTAGGCAATTAACACCCGAAATAGTGAAATAATGAAAGATTGTTAACAAATATGTAATAATATATTATAAGGATATGATATAAAATATTATAAACATTATTATGGTTCTATAATAATCAAGTAACACTTTTCAAACCATTATACATGAGGTTAAAGGATTATCACCCAAAAGGAATCACAAAGTGAGAGTTAATTTCACAATCTCATTATTATCTGAGGTTGTTTATACGTAAGTATCTAATGAGACATCTGTATTATACTTGTCCATGTTTCTTAAAAATCTATTTCAAAATATTATCATTATTCCTAAACAATTTTTTAAATTCATTTATACCAATATTTTACTTTTTATAAAATATTTTAAAGGAATCTTTCTGTTGTTTTCCAAACGAGGTACTTTATGACCTTTTTGAAAAAGTAAGGAAAAAATGTTTTTATAACTTATATAGTGAAAGAATCTATTTTACATCATTATGAAGCCTTAAAATTTTGAATCTTTCATTACAATATTCCAAGGTTATTTTCAAAATAATTTTTTCTTTTATAATTGTGTGGCTTTTAAATGATTTCAATGTAAAAAAGCGATATCTGTCTCAAAGTGTTTTAATGATTTTGTTAGATAATTTTCATCTATTTAGACATCATTTTTTATATTTTATTCTTAATTTAGGTTGATTTATTATGATAAAATATTCCATATTTTATTTAAGTTTTTATGATATGTGTGACTGTGGATGTGCTATTTTTATACCATTCATGGTTTATGGTTAAAGTATTTACATTTAGTATGCTAGTTTTAAGATTAATGTTTATGTTATGTTTCAACCTTTTCATATGAGGAATGAATTATACTTATTAATTGATAGGAATGGTTCGCTCTATCCCCTCGATGCATCGGTATCTCTCATGAGATGAAATTAGTTGGCGATAAACCCTTCACATTTGTTTTCCAATCAGTTTAACATTGTCGTAAGGATAGATCTTGTCATAGATTAGATGGGTTTCTACCTGTAGACTTAAACTATCCCAAGGATAGAAAATATCTATGTTGAGGATATATATTGATAGTGTAGACATCCATCATTATGTATTCCCTCATTATGAGATTAGTTATTGACATGACATGTGATTATTCAACTAGTAGAATATACGTGTGAATGTTTAAATGGAATAATTTTGATTTATTATTTCCATATTATGTTTAAGTTTTTGTTTAAAAGGATTGTGTTTCAATTTTATAGTTTCCTTAAAATTTTATGCTTATTTATTAAAGTTTTAACCGTATTATTTACTCTTACTAAGAATCTGATATCACCCCTTTCTTATGTTTTATTTTCCTAGGATTATAAGATGTGTATTATGATTGATATACAAGGTTAATCTAGGATAATAATAGCATTATCAAATAATTATCTATGTTATATTTTATGTTATGAATTTTAATATAAAATTTCATGTATGTAATCTATTTTCCAAGACTGCTAAATTGACCGGTCCTTCAGGATTTGATTACTTGTAATCACTCCAATGTATTAAAATTATGCACCAGATATAAGCTTCTAGGGTTAGGGCATTACAATTGGTATCAAAGGAATTTTAATAACAAACTTGGAAATTAGACTTATAAAAATTTATATTAGGGAACATAACCCTGAAATAAAATTGAGGATAAGTATATAAGAACATCTTAAAGAAAAAATGTTTATATTTATGAGACTAGATACACATAAAATTTTCAATTTATGTTATGAATTTCAATTTTTGTGGGATTATACATAATGATATGATCTAATATAGTATATTACATTGTTTATAAATGGATCCTAGTCGAAGGAATGGAATACATATCAACACACATAATACATGTAGGGATTTCTCTCCTATGTAAGATAATGATAGTGGAGTTGGTGATACAATTGGTGATGAATAACTTATAACCATACTAGGATAGTTGAATTGGGTTATGAATAATAAACTTACCCATATAGATTATCCTAATCCAAAAAATGGAGGAACAATGTTAGACTGCTTCCTGAGACAATAACCTCCAACATTCAATGGAACTACAAATCCATTTATAGCTGAAAAATGGATAAGATCTTTAGAGAATATATTTATTTCATTGGGAAGTAATTAAAGGGAAAATGTTTCATGGATGTTTATCCTCTCCCAGGAGATACAGATCAATGGTGGTCATTCATTCAATACAAAAATCAAGATGAAGAAGTAGAAAATATGGAATAGAGGGATTTTAAAGAACTTATATTATAAAAATACTTTCTTTATCAATAGTGCTCTAATATGGAGAGACAATTTATGAGTCTGAGGTAAAAGGAGGATGAAAATGTTTCAAAGTATGAATCTAACATCACAAGGTTAGAAATTAATTATGTAGACTACATATGTAACCCAAGAAGTAAGATTGATTGATTCTTTGATGGGTTAAAATCATTCCTCCAACGGGCATTAGTCTCACAATATTTATCATCGTACGAAGATATAGCCTCATATTCTATCAAGACATAGAAATAATTTTCTATGTCTTATTACTTTAATGAAAATAAATAAAATAAGAGGATGGTGGAGTAAGAGAAGGATAAAGGAAATAAGGGAAAGAAGAATTTTCTAACTTGTGATAATTGTGGAAAAAATCACCTTGGGAAGTGATTTAAAGTATTGGGAGTTTATTATAAGTGTAGATAAAAGGATCACCAGGAAAAATAATGCAAATGGAAGAAATAAAAACCGATATTCAGTGTTTTAACTGTAGTGAATGGGTCACTACGCAAATAAATGTCCTAAGCATAAAAGAAATGTAGCTTAGAAAAATCAATGGGATCAAGGTCAAGCTTATGTAGTTACTACAGTCGAAGTGGAATAATTAATGTATATGTGTTTTTGGATTCAAGAACTATGTCATTATTATTTTGTTTATAAGAATCATTAGATCTATCAAGATTTCATTTCAATACTTATTCTTTACAAATTTTAAAGTATACATGTTATCATTAAGGTATTATGGTGATTATGGTATTCCTATTTTTGGTATGTGAAAAAAATATCTGCATTATGTTGTTTAGGGAAAATATGAAGTTAATTTGACTTTGGAAATTTAGTAACCTTTTATATAAATTTATGGACTATGAATTTGGACATATGTATTATGATGAGTCTTAAGGTTGGAATGGATTAATTTGAACATTGGATATTATTGTTTAAGGTTAAAAAATTTCTTAAGTTTATTTTTGGAATGTTATAATAATATATTGTTTTAGAAAATTTACAACCCATAGGTCGAGCGACAACCCGTCACATTCGGAAAGGCCGCAAGACTTGAAAGCTCAACCAAAGGGTGACAAGGGTGTATCACTTACCATGTTACTATGCAATTTCATGGTTAGAATATCATAATTTTCGTTGTTTAAATGGTATGTTAGATGAACTACAAATTCATTTTTAGAACCCTATACATTTAAGATAAATAGACTATTTTTTAATTTTATCATCTTTTATAGAGAATAATTTTTTTTTGTGGTTGGATGAAAAATTACTTGTATTTAAGTATATTTTATTATGTTCTTAGTTTAGGTAGTAAATGAATTTCTAAACCAAAGAAATTGAAATGAAAATGTTATCTGATTTCTTTTCACAACAGAAAATCAACAACCTTTTAACTTATCACTGGTTTATGGTTTTGTGATGGTAGAATTTCTGATGAACATGTTCTATATCACTCTCCATCATAACATGATCATTTTATTTCTCTTCCATGTTTCGGTTTTCACTTTCCATTAATTGTTTTCCTATTCAAAAGCCTAATTTTATGGTAACCTTCACATTTCACTTTTCCTCTTATTAAGAGGAAGTCTTATTAACCCTATTTATGATGTGGGTTTCCCACATAGTAATTTTCATGTATCAAACATGGATTTATGAAATATAATTTTAAATTGTGGGGATTAAATTTATTAAAGGATGAGATAATGTAACACCCTAATATTTTACTTTAAGTTTTCATTAACAAAATATTTATTTAATAGTTTGCGTTGCACACAAAAATGAGTTCAAATGAACCAAAAACTATCATAACCAAGCCATTAAAATATAAAGAGTTAATATTATTAACCACATTATATAAAATATAAGTTTTGACATTCATTTTGTGTTTTTTCAAGATATGATATACGAATAAATCCAATAAAACAAGTATTTCTCAAAAACACAATTTTACTACCATTCGATGGCGCACTCATTTTAAATCTAGTTTTGAAAATTTTATAATTTCTATTTGGAAGAATAATTTCATTATTTGTAAGAAGGATATAAAAATTTACTTTGGTTGAATTTTTTATTTTTTTCTGATAAGTTTCACATTTTAGTGAATAGTGAAAAATAATGCATTTTAATTCAAAACTTCTTTTTAATTTGATTTATTTATATAGTTAAATTATACTTATAATTTATTTTAAAGTATAATTAGATTTTGTTTTTATCAATCAAACCAATATATTTCATTGAAATCAATTTCAAATTAAAATTAGATATAAAAATATTTCAAACTTTTAAATGTTTCACTTTTAAAACCCGCTTTATTGTTTTGTCTACAAAATTAATTATAAATATAATTTTCCTAATTATGTTAATTTAATTATGTAGAATTTATTCCATATTTGGAATCATAATGTCCAAATTAAGTTATAAAGTCAAATTTATTTTTGGGTATAAAAATGTTACCATAGTAAAAAAATTATTTACCATTGTATAGGTAAAATTGCGACAAGGGTTAAAGTTAAAAGGTAAAAGCATAACATACCTCAAAATTGTAACATTTAGTGGTTGGTTGAGGTGTTTATCAACCCTAACCAGATTAAAAAAAATTAATTGAATTTATAATTTTTTTAAATTAAATCCACCTCAATGTGGTTAGCTATAAATATAAACTAATCAATAATTTAATAACTTGAACCCACCTCTCCTCAAGTATAAATACCACCCTCACCTCCAAATTTCGACCCAAAAAGACTTGTAGAACCTAAAATATCTTAACAAACCTATCATCCTCACTATAACCAAGTAAAAGTGATTATGGTCTCACCAAAAGACTAAATCCATGATCCTCAATGGTCTTTGAAGGAGGTGATACTCAAGAGGTAATTTTCTCAAAGTAACTCTCTGAATTTTTTTTCTAGTTTATCCTGAACTCCTTCATACATAAATGCATGATAATCCCAAAAAAATGTATATACTATAGTGTTATATTTATAATTGAATAACTAATATCCATGTTGTTTCTCACCTCCTCTTATTCAAGGAAACAAAATTATTTTCCAAGTTATGCCAGTTAATCGACTCTGTGAATATTGTTTTTGTACTTATTCCATTACCACCTTAATGGAAACTCTTAAAACTATTTTTATGTTTGAATAATATTTTAATATTTTCATTAAAACCTATTTAATATTCTGTAAATATTATATTAAACATACCTTCATGTTTTCCATATTGTGGATATATGATAACATCATTTGTGGAAGTGTGGACTACTGCCCCCTCAAAGAGATGTGATTCATTCATGCTATATATGGAACATATTAAAGATAATTTTAATAAACATACATAACATATATGAAATATATATGATACTGGAATTATAATATACAAATGTATCATTCACATTTCAATATTTTAATACGGAAAAGAAATGAAAGTATCACCCATGCGTACGAACAACCTACCGTCTCTATGAACAATGCGATTCATTTATTATCTCAAAAATTTATAGATTATTATAAATAATTAATTAATCAATATATAATACAATTAAGTCATGGTTTACATTCTTAAGATGATGAATTCATGATCTAAGTAATATAATAATCAAATAACAAGTCAAAACATACTTGAGAAAACTAGGAAATTAACACCCAAAATAGTGAAATAATGAAAGATTTTTAACAAATGGGAAATAATATATTATAAGGAGATGATATATAATATTATAACCATTATTATAGTTATATAATAATATAGTAACACTTTTCAAACCATTATACAGGTGGTTAAAGGATGATCACCCAAAAGGAATCACAATGTAAGATTTAATTTCACAATCTCATTATTATCCGAGGCTGTTTATATATAAGTATCTACTGAGATATATTTATTATATATGTACATGTTTCTTAAAAATATATTTCAAAATATTATTACTACTCCCTGAATTTTTTTTAATGTCATTTATACCCATGTTTAAATTTTTATAAATTTTTTTGAAAGGGATCTTTCTGTCATTTTCAAAATGAGGTACTTTATGAATTTTTCAAAAAATTATAGAAAGAATGTTTTTTTAATTTATCTAGAAAAAATGTCTTTTTTCCATCATTTTTATGTCTTAACATTTTGAATGTTACCTTAACATCATACAAGGTTATTTTCAAAAGAAATTTTTTCTTTGATAATTGCATGCCTTTTAAATGATTTCAAAGTTAAAATGAATATCTCTCTCAAAGAGTTTTAATGATTTTATTAGATTATTTTCATCTGTGTCAACATTCTTTATTTTATTTTTTACTTAATTGATATTTATTTATTATGATACAATCTTCCATTTTGTATTGAAGGATTTAGGATATGTTTGAATGTTGATGTGTTATTTTTATACCATTTATGGTTTATGGTTAAAGTTTTAGCATTTCATATGATTGTTTTAATACGAATGTTTATGTTATTTTTCACCCTTTTCATATGAGGAATTAATTGGAATTAATAAGTGATGGGGGAACTCTATATCCCCTCAATGCATAATCAGGTATCATGAGATGAAATTAGTTGGCGACAAGCCCTTCACATTTGTTTTCCAACCTCTTTAACATTATTTGGAGGTTAGATCTTGACACAGATCAGACGAGTTTCTACTCACAGACTTAAACTATCACAAGGATATAAAATATCTATATTGATCATATATCTTGATAGTGAATTCATCCGAAATTATGCATTCCCTCATTATGAGATTATTTATTGGCATTACATGTGATTATTCTACTTGTAGAATATCTATGTGAATGTTCAAATAGAATTATTTTTATTTAATATAACCATATTATGTTCAAGTTTATGTTTAAAAGATTGTGTTTCAGTTTTATACTTTCCTTAAAAGTTTATTCTTATTTATGAATGTTTTAGATGTATTATTTACTCTTACTGAGCATCTAAACTCACCCCTTATGTTTTATTTTCCCAAGATTCTAAGATGTGTATTATGATTGATATGCAGGGTTAACCTATTATAATAATGTCATTTTGAAAGAATTATTTATTTTTTGTTTTATGTTATTAATTTTAATGTAAAGTTCATGTATGTAATATATTTTCTAAGAGTTCTAAATTGATCAGTCCTTCTAGATTTGATTCCTTATAATTATTCCAATGTATTAAAATAATAAAACTTATTTTGGTTTCTAGGGTCAATTATTTACATTATGAATCATGTCGAATTTTACATCATGAGAGGTTTTATCCCACTCACCAATTAGAATATGTAGTAGTTGTGTATTCCAAAAAAATTTATTTTAACTATATTTTTGACGAAAATATTTCCATTTACTCTAACTATAAAAGTTTGGGTAACATATTTTCTCAAAATTATTTGATCCTCTGGCAGAGAGATTGGGTTGAATACATACAGTCGTTAAACTTGTATATTTCATATACACCTAAAAAAGGTAACGTATTTTCTGAATCCCTTAACTAGAAGTAAAAATATTAATCTATAAAGAAGGAAAATGATGAGTTGAACATGATGGTAATTTTTTCTCATATTCACTTGGGAGTCATTGAATAGGAGTCTGGTAATGTTGTGGGGGGGGTTCATGTGACATTCTCTATCCCTAAGATGATTCATCAAGAGAAAAATATTTATAATTAGTTCTAGAGTTTCAAGACTCTAAATAGTGTGGAGACCATTGGTGGGTGGTCATTATCCTTCAAGGTAATTATTTTCTTTAATATATTATATATCATCACTTCGCCAACATGGAATGTTGTATTGGGATATTGTCATCATTAATTGTAGTTTTTCCACCCTGAAACATGAATATGTTATATTGAATAAAGAATTGGTTTGGTAGGCCTGGTATGAGATAGGACATAGAAAACTTTGTATCTTTATGTTATACATGCCAACAGATTAAGGATGATCCTAAGAATCCTTTTAGTTTACTTCATACTTTCCCCACAGTAACATATAAATGGAATTAAATTTCAATATAATTTATTTCTGATTTTCCTTGAACACCCTGAGGTAATAATTCTATTAGGGTTGTGATCAATTGTTTAAACAAATTATCTCATTTCATACTGATCAGTGACACCACTAAAGTGGAGGACATAGGGATGTTTAATGTGTAATATATTATAATGACGCAAGGGATACCTATAATAATTGTCTCATATTTGGACACTTATTTACCTCATGGATTTATAAGGCCCTTCGGGAGGCAATGGGAAGCCAGATCAGGTTGAGGATAATATATCATCCATATATGGATTGGAAAATAGAGAGGGACAATTTGATTTTAGAAGACATGATTCATGAATATATATTGGACTTCATAGGTTCTTTAGATAACCATTTTAGGAAGGTTGAATATTCTTAAATTAATAATTACCAGTTGGATATTATATATGAGCCTATCGATGCTTTTTATGGTCATCTGTGCAGCTCTCCTCTTTATTGATATGAGGTTGGAGAATATTCCTTGGTTGTAATGAGTTTGGTTTTGGAGAAAATCATGAATATCTAGTTGATTCATCATCATTTGGTGATGGATTAGAGCTGATAAAAATCTTATGTAGAAATACATTTTCATCCTTTAGAGTTTTCAGTTGGTGATTATCTTTTATTGAAAATATCACACCGATTAGATCACCGACATCTCTTAAAGAAAGGTAATATCTCTCATTGGAAAGTGAGACCATTTGTGGTCATTTAATGACTAGGAAAAGGAGATTGTATCTTAGAATTACCACTTTGGTTTTCTATGATCCACAATTTTTTCCATGTATCCCAACTCAATAAGTATCAGTTTGACCCACCCCATGTTTTGAACAATGAAGACTGTGACATAGAACCTGATATGTCTATGACTAAAACACCACTTCAAGTTGTTTATTATAAAGTGAACTTTCTACATGGGAATTAAATATGAATTTTTTATGTTATATGGTAATAAGGTTTTGATTCACATGAGAATTGGGAGTGGGATTATATGTTGAGTGAGTAATAGCCTTATCTCTTTGGAGACCAACCTTCTTCTTCTTAGATTTCTTAGGGAAAAAAGCTATATGGTAGAAAGAATTGAAACAACTTGAATTTTATTTCAAGAATAACCAATTTATATTTAATTTTATTACTTATCTTTTCAATATCTTCTTGTTTCTATAGTTTATAGTTATATAGGACATGTTGGGGTGTGTCCCGAGGTGTTGGTAAAGTGGAATTGAATTATATGAAATGGTTTTATTTTTTCACCATGGAATATGTAGTAGTGGTTTGGTTGGGATAACATAATGTAATAAATATTTTTGGTGGTCCTTCCATTTTTTTTAGTTATTTCATAGAGTAGGTGCTATATCATAGAGTCTTGGAAGCTGGAACTTGGGTGGTTCTATTGATTTTGGGGGTCACTAAGTTGTAGAGAAAGGATGTTGTATGGAATTCTCCTTAGCATTGGTATTCTTCATCATGGTTGTTTTCTTATGGAATGGTCCCATTTCATAGTTTATAATATCTCTATATTAACCATGAAATGGATTCTAGAAACACATTTGACTAGCCTTGGTTATGTTGTAGTCCTTTATCTTAACCCGTAGTTTTGTTCCGCATCATTCCACCTTGCACTATAGAGTGTGGCTTGCATCATTGTGTCATGTTTCCACATTTTTCCTATAAATTAATGAAACCACCCATTTTAATTTTTAATCCACATACTTCAACCATAGTATTACCCATTAAAACTTCTATACTTCATTGAGAATTATTTCGAACTACTTTATCTCTCTCAACCAAATTCCATTGTAGATTGAAGTTCAAATTAAAGTTATGGTCCTCTCTTGGGATGTTGATATCCATTTTGATATAGAATCTTATTCAATTATTTGAAATACCCATGTTTCTCCAAAAGAATAATCTTTTTCAATGGTGGGAATTTGGGATCTAGGTATCTAATCTTATTCCTTTTAGATCCATTATAAAAATGAGGAGTGTTGACTGGATCATTAATCATCATGGTGAGTTTCTTGGGAATTGAGGTGGAATGTGTTTCCCTATAGGCTTCTTCTCTATATAATTTATCAATTAAGTGGTTTATGATTAAGAATTGTTTATTTGTGATCCCTTCTCAGTTACTAAGACCCTCTTCTCATCTTGTCTTGTTGTTTAGCCATGGATATTTATATTCCTAGTGTTTCAAGATTGGTGATTTCCTTATTTGTATTTTTCTTATGAATATTTATTAAACACTCCTTGAAATTGATTTTTTAATTATTGAAAAATATTTTTATAGTAAAATATTGGAAATTTAAATTTAAATGGTTTTTAAAGACCTGGGAAATGTTTTGATAAAATCTATTGGTTTTTGAAATGTTTGTGAAAATGGATTTTTCACTTGGTGTTATTAAAAGAAATGGTCTCAAAGCATGTTTTTTGTGGTTTCAGATATAAAATTCATTTTTTGACTCTAATGTTGTAATATTGAATGTGATCAATATTGATGTAGGAATCTATCCTTAAGGATGAACTCCTTCCACCTACCCCTATTTTTATAAGGTAATATGTTTCCCTGGAGGACTATGTTGTTGAAAGGATCCACTCTCTGGAGTGTGTTATTACCACATAGAATAGTTGTTATATTGTAATGTGCACACTAGGTGGACTACTGATCATGATAATGGAATGGGGATCCCCATTTACCTAGAATAGTTGATACTATAGGGCTTGTTTTCCCTTGTGATTATACTAAAAAGTTTTGATTGGGATGTTTAATAAAGTTATTTGAAAAACTGGTTATTGGTATGATTCATATATTTTGAAAATGGGGGTTTTTCAATGTTTTTTATAAAATTTTTTATAATTGTATCACATTAATTTATTTTATTTACTTGATCATAGTCATTTTATTTTTTAATGTATACTTTTGAAATGCATGGTGGGATCTAACATGACTCTTTTTCTGAAACCCTTCATACACTATTGGGTGTCTATAGATCATTTATAATCAGATACAGATAAGGTTAAGGTTCCGTAGGGTGGAAGTGCATTTGATTTTTATTATGGTATAAGATGCAAGAGGTGACATCATGCCACATAGAGTTTAGACCTAATGGTTTTTGAGTACTTAGGTTATTCATTGTATATTGGAACTTTTCTCCCTAACACTTGTATCATTATTATATTTTATTTGTTTTCAAATTTGAATATTATTCTATATATTTATACTACATTATGTTAGGTTTTTTGGAAAAAATAATTACCATTGTTTGTTCTTGATTCCCATACACTTGTTTCCAGCCTGTGGGGATCGAGAATGCTCTACGAGTCATGTTAGGACTAGTTCATGTTACAGATATTTGGGTTATCCAACATAGTTCATGAATAAAATATAATTTAATTATTTAAAATTAAATTAATTATGGTTATTAGGAATGTAATGAGAATAAAGTTATTTTATGCCTCAAAAATATATTTTCTTCAAAAATGATTTGTATTTAATTTTGTTTGTCGATATTATAATTAATTTCAAACACTTTTAGAAATTGTTTATGTAAAAATTTAAATAATATTATAAATTATCTTGTCATAATAGTTTTAGGATTAATTGTTTATTTTTTTCTAAAAAGATTAATTTTTGAGTGAATATGAAAAAATGATGATATTTGAAAAACTTTCATTTATTTTCATTAAATTAAGAAATTAAAAAGTACCATTTTGTTATTGATTTAGTTTTAATATAAAATAATATCCAATTTAATGAAAATAATCAAAATAAGTCAATAGGAATCAATATTTTATTTTATTTTTTACAAGTACATTTCTATTCTTAAAAACACATTTTTTTTAAAAATGTCTTTGTTGCATGTTGCACACATATATTTAAAGTATTTTTTTACCACTTATTTAAATTGAATAATGAAAAACGTAATTAGTATATGGATTCATGATGAAATAATTTATTAATGAGGTAAATTTCATTTTTGGTCATCATGAATAGTAACCATGTTAAATATATGTCCCCACAGTAAAGGGAAAATCAGGTTAATTAAGGTAAACAATTTTTGACGAGGCAAAAAAAATTAGTTCTAAATCTTATATGATCATTTATTTTGATCAATATCAGTTTATATAATAAATTTTATTTTTTAAGGTATATGACTATGAGTAAGACATTTCTAATGTAACGACCCAACCTGTATACCTTTAACTCGGTGCTCCAAGACGGTTCACCAGAATTCCTTAAGCATGCCTCCCCATATGCTAGAGGATACTGAATAGTAGTGAGGTCCTAAAGGTGGTATAGTGGGGAGAATATACCCTTATATTAGTATAAAAATTGTGGAAATAACTAGATATCTTCCATAAAAGTAATAAACAGACCAAGGAAGCAATAAATAAACCGAAATAGAAGCATGTTATAATAATAACTAAAATTCCATAAAAGCTCGAACATCCATGTCATACATAAAATATTGATAACCCATTTAGATGACAATATGTATAGAAGTACATAAAAGGAATTGGAATAAAAGTACCTAGCTCTCCTACTAACTTTGAGGTAGACCACATACTTGGTCTCTAAACAGTTTCGAACTGCTCTAACCCTATCATAAGTATCCAAACGAGCAAATCTGATAGATCTTGAAACCTTCGTCCTCAGGCCTATCTATCATGTAATTTTTTCTCAACCTAAAATTTAGAAATAAGGTCTTCACATACATAGAGGTTCACATATAGGGGTGAGATATAATCTCAATAGGTCACCCCAATGGTGAACCTATAAAACCACTATCATAAATTCATGGTTATGTGATACACTCAGCCTATCCGAGACATGAATAAAAATGATAAATAATGTAAATAGAGTGAATCCATCTTCAATCCATGGGTATGTGATCCTGATCAACTCGGAAATACACCATCATGTATATATTTATTTATATGTGTGTATATATATTCCCATATATATATATATATTAATGAGTAAGGATAAAATAATATAAATCAACAACAGTTGATCCTGGAGTCCATAATCTTATCATCTAGACATCTTGTAAAAGGGGCATTGAACTGGATGTCATACCACTCAAGCCATATATAATTAAGTTGATCATCAGGTCCATAATCCTGATAGAAAATACCTACATCTTCCAATTATAGAAATGACTCTGAGAAAGCTACATCACCATAGGGGGATACATGTCCTAGACCTGAGACCACTCATACCCTACTCTAGTAACTAAGATGAAGGGGGTTAGGTATCAATTAGACATCCCAAAAATTTGGCATAGAGATGTATATCACCCCACCCAATCCACATGTAATCCAGTTCGATGTCTGCTTCCTATATCCTGACCCATATGCAATCATGACATTGAAACTTGGATAATACTAAAGGGGGATGAAACATAGGTTATATATAAGGAATAATCTCTTAATCTGGTATAGGAACACATAATAATTCAATAACTGGCTCAATAGACTCATCCCCAAACAATTATGGGCGATACTTTAATGGTGAATCCACCAATTCCAAGGAGTATCCTTGGAATCACATGAGGAGATCATGTCCATCCTCAAAGATCTCATCAGCATCCCACTGCTCGGAGGAAATTTTATGACCAAACAACCTTTGTAATCCCTTAGATTGTTAGTGGACTAGCCATTCCTAGAGCGACCTAGTAGAAGAGGGGTTCTAAGACACTCTTAGTGACGTACCTCTATAATTTTCATACAGGGAGGAATCCCAATGAAAATGGTAATTCTAGTAATAATAATAGTAAAATCAAATCAATTAAGGATTATAAGCCAGAACTTAGGAAGTATGTATAGAAATTCCAATAGAATAAGGATCAAAAGCTAGATTTTAGGTAGTATGTCTGGAAATGACAAGACACTAAGGCTCAATATCAATATACAAGGTAGTACTTCTATGTATCATGATAAAATAACATTCAATTGAAATATATCATCCAGGTATCAAGAAGTACATATGAGCACCCCAATAATAATATCTGATCAAAAGGCTCAGATACCAAACCCCAAGAAGTACATATGGGAATCCAAATAAAATATCGCTTCATGTTGGGCACATCAGCCATAGACTAGGAAGAACCTATGGCCATCATAGCCACTTCAACAATAAACTTATAAATGCATAAATAAAGAGTGAGGGATGCCGAAAACCTAAAACCACCACCACCTCCATAGCCCATCAGGCTTACAAGTTCGGCATGGGTTCTAAGGTGATGCCCTGTACCATCACTACCCAAACCCCCAACACACTAGCTCTAGGTTAGTCAACCACAATGGCACCCATTTTGTACCTTGATTCATGAAATTTGAGAGGCATCCTACTTGGAATTCTCCAGGTCTACACATATAAAAAGGAATCCCTCTAGGGAAACTTGAAAATAGTAATCTACTAGAGGCATTCTACATAGGATCCTCATAATAAGTAAGTAAAAGGAGGCATATTATAGGTTGAATATAAGTATATGAATCCTATACAGGATCCTTATAATGGTATAAATATGAAGATCCATCCTACATGGGATACATAGAATAAGTAAACAGGTGGAGGGATCCAATAAGGGGTTCCCTTGGTCTGCATGTACATGAAGGAATCCCACAGGGGGGCCTCAGAAAAAATAATTAAGGTAGAGGAAACCTACATGGTATCCTCCAATCCAAAAGATAAGATGGCCTCTCAGCCTAAAAGGAAAATTATTAGAACATCATTCTAGAGGGATGTCTTATAGTCCATCTCATATTAAGGGACTCACACTAGGTTGTTTCAAACACCCAACCAATCTACCTCACTCTCAGGATATAACCAAGTCCAAATATTGGAGGAATCACCTCTTCATTATTTCTCATAGGACTCAAAATAACTTTTAAGAGTCCATGAATCTCCCTAATGGTTACATAATCATGATCTATGTGGAAAAATTCTCAATATGGACTACTCATCCATCCAATTCAGATTCCATGTAATAAAGATACTGAAACCCACAAATGGGTGGCAAGAGAGGAGTACACGACATATATACCCTGATACATGGTGTGAACCCTCAAAGAAGCACATTGGTGTGTACTTTAGCTGAACAAGGCATGTAAATCCCATGTAAACAACGTGTAAGTTATGTAAATAGTGTGTAACCAACACGGGGAACCTAACCACATACATAATTATCTTGACCTTATATTTTCCTATTCGTGTACTTCTACACGATGTGTAACCCACATGGGGTCTGGTCTTGTACTTTACATGTCCATATTCTTTTACATGAGCTGTCTAAACATGTACTCAGTTATACATATGAGTACTAGTACACGGAGTGTATAACCTATATATATCATGTACTTTTAGAAAGGAAATCCTTCCTAAACATGAAGAACACATGATGTGTGTTCCTTAACAACTCACTATGTGATTGATATTTCTGAACAAGAAACCTCTCAAATCGACCTAAAACCTTGTGTTTGTACCCAAAATACACATATCAACCCTAAAGGGGTATTAAGAAGTGATGATAGGTATTTAAAACTAGAAATAAGTAACTCTACACGGATCTATGACATAAACAAAAAATGACCTCCCTTTTGGAGGAATCTGCTGAAGCTTTTCTAGTATTCATGTTCCACCACTACCGCACAAAGATTCGACTTCCAATAGGATCTACGGTGGAACCTATCTCTATCCCTATCACTTTATCTATCTCCATTTAACTTTATCTATAAGTCAAGGTTATGGATATCCCATTAGGGAATATTTGAGAATATAGGGTAAGAAGAATAATAGAAAAGAGAAAAAGAAAAGGAATAAAAGAAAATAAAAATAAAAAGGGGAACAGCCGGAACCCGGTGCCTAGTATGAGTTTATGTATTACCTAGAAAAAAATACATATTTTGAACTCAAAAAATATAAAATATCAATAAATGCTGTATTAAAATGAGTTATCTAAATAAATGTGTGTGAATAAAATAAAAATTAATTAAAAATTTATTATTCCATGAAAATTCAAATGGTTTTGAATTCCACCAAACTTTTTTCCTAAGTTAAACACCCTATTATGGGACCAAAAGAGTGGTCAAAAAAATATTATCTATGATCTTCTTATAGGATAAAATGAAAATTTTACCCCTTATAAGCACCTAGATGCAAAAATTCAATTTTTTTCCTCAAATTCTCTGTCTATAAAAACCCAGGTTGTTACAGCCTCCCCACTATAGTCCTTATCATCCCTAAAAATCCAAAGTGGTCAAACAAAAGAATGATCTTATATATAGAATCTACAAAACTATGCTATCTTGACTATCCAATGATTGGTCTCTCAGTGTTAACAACTCTTCCATCAAGGAAGATGTTTAACGATGGCTGATTTGATACTCCTCACCATTGGAGTACCCTTATTTACACATAACAACTGAGTTATAAGATCAACAACAATTCCAAATTTCAACTGAAAATGAGATTCACCACCCTCAAAAAGGCCAGTGGTTCACTCCCTTATTTATGTATTACCTTATAACGATCCTAGAGCGTAACCTCAATATGTTTTTTTAACATACAAGGAAATATATTTAAAAGAAAACAATATCATTATATAAATAACACTCTCTCAACATAATTAAGATTATGTCAAGATATAGATCATTATTTTCTAGAAACTAAGAGTACAATAATATTATATCAATATGAATGTATATATCTCTCCAAGCCATGCTCACATCAAACATGATACACTTTTATTTAACTATCTCTTGACACCACATCTCTTGAAAATATGCATCCAGGTCTAGACATGGCTCAAATACCTTAAAAAAACCTATTTATCCTTGATGTCACCTCTACCACAAAGGTACACCTATTATTGTATTAAAAAACTTAGAAAACAATTCCCACATTATTTCATTAAACTATCGGTTCTTGGATCACACATGACTACCCACTGATTTATGATTTTAAATGGTACCATGAAAAACTGATGCATACCTTTATCACACAACTCATGATCCCATGAGTTTTCCACTATATGTTCAGCTAACTATACTACAAATAATTTTAATCTCATTTACTCAGGTGTGCCCTTGGAACCCCTCTTCAATACCAGACACATCTCTTGTTCCAAAGTTCATTCTATGATCACTCGTCACACAATGTCATTTTCCAAAATAATGCTTCAAATACACAACTACTGATGAATAGGTCTAGGAACCCAAATATTCCTACCCATAGAAGAAATTCTCAAAACACAAGAACCCTTGGTGCATTCTTAGAAATAGAAGGCATCAACTTTACTATATCACAAAAATTGATCACCTATCATGCATTAGTCTTAGAAAGATCATACAACCAAGATAATTTCTTAAAAGGAATCTATAAACCTAGGATAAAATCACTCACATGTTTCCATCAATCAAAATAAAACATTGAACTTAAATGGTATGAACCAAAACTATGGTCCTCTATGTCTTCTACCTATCCCTACTGATCAAGTCTCACAACAGGGTCACTAAGTCCTACCACCTAGCCCAAAGGTTAAACCTATAAAAGGTCACATTTCATATTGTGTTATCCACACACCCATATTGGTATAAATAATCTAACAAACCTATTATATCTCTATCTAAAATAGTAAAAGAAAACATGGACCTCTGAGGGTGAAAAAATGGACAGCATCAAGCCACTAGGGCCCTAATCCTCATCGAGCATCCTCATAAGGGATTCCCCCATGAAGTATAATTATATAAAATAGAAACAAATGATTAAATGACACATAGTAGACGTCCATATAGGTTAATAACGCCTCAATGTCTAGTTAAACAATAATTTTTTAGGTATCGATTAACATCATAGAAAGGAAACCGACTAGATTACCAAAAATGAAAGTATCAACTCCCAATTTTGGCCTACTAGGGTAAATAATATACAAAAAAAAATCTAATGATACATATCATAGATCACTTTCATGGTTTAGTTAAGTTGAATTTCATTCCGAGATATAAACGAAAACACTATATAGGTTGTTATTGAAAAATTATTGTACCAAACCTATTAAACAACACCCCACAATAGGTCCAATACCAGGAAACCATGTTCCATATCAACATACTATGGCCACTTCACCTACCATAAATGAGGACTAAATAATCATCCTCATCATCAAAAATATTACAATAGATCCACAGATATTTCCATCAGAAGGAAATATATATACAAGTTAACCCATTTTAGTAGAATGTCACCAAGAACCTATACGGGAAAACACCATTTATGTTTTTTATGAAACTTTAAAAAAATTTCATCTATCATTAATAAAATCACATATTACATGGCCTATAAAATATGAACCCTAAATACCAAATATGATGCATGAGACACCTCTTCCCTTTGCCAGAAAAGAGTCAAAATTAGGCAATGGCCTCTTGACAACAATCCATTAACTTGGTATAATGCACCATTCTTTTCATACATAGATATTACATCTAAATAGAATAATATTCATTAAATAAAAAAAAGATATAACCTTATAGGTTTAGTTTATTTGGAAACTTAGAAGAATATAGAACCGATTCATAAAACATCTATATTGTCTTCTACTTATTCCTTCCAAACTAGATCCCATTTTTACACATCTTATTTAATAATTTTCTTCATATCATGGGGAATGTAAACATAAGAAAGGGTGAGATCAGATTCTCAGTAAGATTAAATGAAGGAAAAATAAATCATATCATAATCATAATACATAATAACAGGAACAAAACATTTGGAAATCTTATCCATCATATCGAGGATCATGATATCATGTCGTAGAATAAATCATAGAAGTTACTATAGAATAAAATAAAATATTCCATGAGAGTATAACATAAGACATGGAATTTTGGAATACACATAAGCATAGAAAATAATTTTAATATTAGTTAAGGATAACTTACAAGACCATCCTAGAAGAAAAATCCCCTTACTGAAGCGGGTTCACTCCTCGTTCCAGCCCTGTATTACTAAACCAAGTTCACTTCTCATTCCAATCTTTTCTATATCATGAGATATAAATATTTAACCAATGCATTGAAGGGAGATATAGGTGTCACCAATCACATAATTAAAACCATAAATTTGTGTCCCACAAGATCATAAATAATTCAACATATTAGAACCCATGGAATGAAATGGGTTTCATAAGCATTATTCAATCCTAACATGACCCATGGAAAAGAAACGGGTTTCATAAATATCATTCCATAATAACCATAAATAAACCATAGTAAGAACTGGGATGGTATCCTTGAAAAATATACCTAGTAAAGACTAAGTAACATTAAATAATGTTATAATAGATGGAAAATAATTTTGAGAGATCACTTGTGAATAATTATTGATGAAAATATCCTTTCTTATTTAAAAATGTTTTCTTTTATAAAAATGTTGTGCAATTTTAAAGGGAAAAAATTTCTTTGAAAATAACCTTGTAATATTGTAAGGGAATTTTCAAGGAATTAAGGATTAATGAAATATGAAAAATTCATCGATGGAATATATGTTAAAAAACATTTATCTCGTACTTTTTCAAGAAAATTTACAAATATTCTTATTCAAAAAATGACAAAAATTCCTTTCAAACCATTTAGTAAAAATTCAAACATAGGTAAAAATGACTTTAAACAATTTTATAAGAATATAAAAAATATTTTGGATTTTTTTAGAAAATATGGACATGGAAGATAAATATCCCCCTAATAGATAATTATGTATAAAAAATCCTGAGTAATAATGAGATTATGAAATTAACCCTTACCTTAGGATCGATTTCCTTCATATGTATATGAAAATACAATATAATTATTTACATAATGTTATTAATTTTAACAGGACCATATTAATATTTATTATATCATATATGATCCTCTTATATCATCTTGTCACCAGTTTGTCAATAATATTTCATTATTACCCTTCTTTCAGGTGTGAACTACTTCATTTTCCTATGCATGTTTTATCATATAAGCCATAGTTATTGTTCATAATATATAGTTAAATAATTTAAAGAATTATATTAAGGTAATATATATCATATTTATTCATTATATACATTCATAAAATCATCGATGAATGGTGAACATGGAAAATGAACTCCATCACATCGTGGAGGTGGTATGTCATACGTACGCACACACAGTGCTTTTGTTTTTTCGTTGGATGGATAAAAGTTGGAATATTGTTTTTTCATAATAATAAAATATCATCATATAAGATATATTGGATTTATTACTTTATAATGGAAGCAATATATGAATAAAAATTAGAATAATAAATAATCTTGAAAGATTCAATAAAGATGATTACCTCTTTTTGGAGAACTTCCTTTAGATCTCCTCTTAGGAACATTAGTTTCTATTTTGAGAAGATAAAAATTTCTAGAATGTTGTTAGAGAAGTTGAGAAGATAATTTTTATGGGGGTTTTTATCTTGAAGGATCAATTTTATGTTAAAAAGTGAGGTAGGAGGTTCCCTTTTATAATTGAGGTGAGGGGTACTTTTGGAATTTCCAAAAATATTAATTTATAATAAATTAAATATCAATAAAAATACCTCCAAAAAAGATATGGATTATAATAAAATATGAGATAAGGTTTTAATATCACCAAAAAATATATTTTATATTTTTTTGGTATTATTTTAAAACTTATCATTTTGATTAACCCTTATTTAACCTATTTTAATTTCAACAAAGGTAGACATTTTTTTAATATTAAATGGTTGTAATTTTTTACTTATGTGTTGTAGATTAAAAAATTAGTTAATAATTTATAAAATTCTATACCATATTATAATTATTATTATTTTAAATATGTTTTTAATTTTTTAAAAAATTTAATAAAATATTAATTTGATAAAATATCATTAGTTTCAATTTTGACACTATTCATTACTTGGAATTTTAAAAATATCAAGATGAAAATTTAACTACGAAAAAATATTTTATTATATCTCTAAGAGATCAATGTGATCTATAAAATTTTATGATCACATTAATTATCTCAAATAATATTTATTTTAATATTTTTAATTAAATTTATTTGGTATTTCTACTAATAAAATAATTTCTACATCAGTGTTGTGTAATTAATTAATATACATATATGTCCACTAAAAATTAAAAATAAAATAAAATGATGAAAATAAATCTTCTATATTTCAAAATAATATTTATAGTTTAGTATATCTTTTGGGTAACTATATATAAAAATGATATAGTATTTAAAACATGAATGTGATATCTTGAAATTTTTATTAAATGAAATATTATAAATATCATAATATCTTCTAAGTGGCCCAAAAATCCAAAAATAAAATTTTATCATTAAAATATGTTTATTAAGTTAAAAATTTATATTTATATTCATTCATAACAGACCTTTTTCTCCATGTGGGAACATAAGAGATATTTAAGACAAAGAAAGGGACATTTTGTGACTTTCTTTGATTTAAATATTATAGAAGTCAATTTCATGGACAAGTGTCTTTTAAAAAGCTTAATTTATATCCTTATGTGTTAAGGGTTTAACTATTTTTATAAAATAAATTTTTTTCATGTGTTAGGGTCATTTTATAGTCTTTATCATTTTATTTTTAGCCACAATGACCCAATATACCCATTATAGTGGTAACAAAATTTACCAAGGTTTCTATTCGTATTGGAAAAAATAAAAGGAACATATTCACTAATCTTGGACCTTATTAAAATAATTTTTTTATACATTTTTCAAAATTCAAAACATAGAAATTTCAGGATTTAATATAAAATGAAATCGGTAAAATTTCATGAAAAATAGTTTTTTGAAAAAATGCCCTTTGAAAATAAAAAATGTTTTTATAAGAAATTTGTTTATAAAATCTTTTTCCAAAACCATAATTGTATAATTTAAAATTAAATTATTAAAATTTAAAATAAATCCATAACATAATTTGACCTTGTAATAACTTTCAAAGAAAATAATGTTTCTAATAAAAATCAATATTTTCTCTATTCCATAAAAAATAAATGTTTTCAGAAAATAAAAAAAATAATTTTAATATAATTTTGACAGGATAAAATTAATTTTGTAAAAAAAAAATTCGATACATTATATAAATTAATATTCTCTCATAAAATGAAAATAAACTCATTTTTGAAGAAAATATATTTTTGAAGAATAAAGTGATTTTACTAAAATTTGTGTGATTATTTTCTAAGAATGTACCAATAAATTAATATTGAGATGGAAATTTATTTTTATTTCATAAATTAGTTATTCATATTAAATCCCTCCAATTTAATGGATATTGTATAACAGTCATTTTATACTAATAGTGTCTCACAGTTTGTTTGAACTCACTATTGCGTGCAACGCAAGCTATTGAAGAATTAAAATTATTTAATGTCAAATATTTATTAAAATATTGCGGTGTTACATTATACCCACCTTAAGAATTAATTTGGACCTCAAAATTCATCACTAGGATGAAAATAGATGAGGATACCTCTTCCTCTTCACATCCTTTATTTCCCACATATGTTCATCAAATTGGTGGTTCCACCATAAAAATTTAATCAAGAAAGTGGTATTTTTTAATAGAATTTTTTTATATGGTCCAAAATATATATTGATTTATCTATATAAGAAATATCTTTCTCCAACTCTACAACTTCTGAGTTTAGTACATGTGAAGGATAAAGTATGTTCTTTCTCAAGAGGGATACATGGAACACATCAGGAACTTGAGAGAGATTCAGTGGAAGTGACAATCTACAAGCTACCCAAAATGATAAATATTTTTAAAAGGAATGATATGCCTAGATATTAGCTTTCTATTCTTTCCAAATCTCATCACTCTCATCCAGGGATATATTCCTAAAAATACCTTGTCACCCAATTCAAACTCTTTGTATTTTCATCGATTTTCAGCATAACTTTTAGTTAACTCAGATCTTATCTTATGTGATGTTGAATAGATATAACCTTTTATGAAATTTCCTAAACTATATTAGGTCCCATTATCATTATTTACCTAACTTTATTCCATTATGATGATGTTTTGTACTTATTACCATTGAGGACTTTATAAGAAACCATATGAATAAAAAATGAAAGTTTTCATTGTAAGAAAATTATACCAAAGTTAGGTGTTCATCCCAATCACCTTTGAAATCCATAGAGTAGGATCTAAAAATGTATTCAAGATTTCGAATTTTTCTCTCAGACTGAACATTTGTTTGAGGATGAGAAGATGTGCTGAAACTTTACTCTATATCCAAATCCTACTGAAGACTTCTCTAGAACTTCAAGGTAAACCTCAGATCCAGATAAAATATTATGCAAATTTTTACACCATGAAATCTAACCAATTTCTTAATATATATCATTGAAACTAATAAATAGATAAATATTTTTGGATAGAAATCAATTATTCTGAATTCATAAGTCGATCAACTATAAACCATATAGAATTATGGTTTTTAGATGTTTTTGGATGTCTGATGAAAAAATTCATGAGATGTTTTCTCATTTAAATTATGGTATGGTTAATGGTTACAGAATCCCCTTATAATTATATCTCTCAGCCTTAAATTGATAACAAACCAAGCACTAAGAAAAAAACTCTTCAATATATTTCTTCATTCCATCCCACCAGAAATACTCTTTCATGTCCCTATATATATTTGTGCTTCGGGGATGAATAGAGAATGATGAACTATGAGCCTCATACAACATATACTTCTTTAAATATAGTATGGTAGGAACAAAAACATGGTTTAAGAACCTTATTATTAAATCATAATCAAATTTTAACTTAGGAACATTTCTCACATTCTTTTGCAGATGTACACCTTCCTTCTACACATGTTTATTTTTCACTTGTATAGGTGGTTAAATATTCATTTAAGACAGATTATATTTTTACCCTTCCTTTAATATTTTCAGATCCATACTTTTCACATAAATAAATATTGGAACTTTTTTGATCCTCATTATAGATAGTCTAGCTTGATTATTTTGACTCAAAGCATCGTCCACCTTGTTCGCTTTCCCAATGTGGTAATGTATTGAGTATTCATAGTCTTTAATCAACTCCAAACATTTTCTTTGGCACATATTCATCTCTTTTTGTGTGAAAGTATAATTTAAACTTTTATTATCTGTATATATGTCACATATATCTCTATAAATATAATTCCCTTATATATTTAATGAAAAATTACCATAGTTAACTGAAAATCATGAGTTGGGTAATTTTTCTCATGGATTTTCAATTTTCACGAGGCATAAGCTATCACCACATAATTTTCTTGAGAACACATTCCATATCCTTTTTTGATGCATCACCATAGATTAAAAAACTTTCTTCACTATAGGGTAGTGTGAGAATAGGTTCACTAACTAAATAACATTTCAGATCCTTGAAATTATATTCACGTTCCTCCATCCATATGAACTTAACTCCTTTATAAGTCAACTTGGTAATTTTATTAGATAATCATGCGAAATATTTCAAAAAAAAATCAATAGTATCCATCCTAAATGAAGATTAATCTTAGAAAAGTATCAATATCCATGAAATTGATCAAATAAGTCATCAATACGAGGGAGATGATATTTTTTCTTGATAGTGATATTGTTAAGTTATTGATAATCAATGTAGAGTCTCATTGATCCATCTATATTCTTAAAACATGTAATAGATACACCCTAAGGCGATGCACTAGGGAATATGAATACATTTTCAATATTCTCTTGGATTTTCTTCTTCAATTCCTACAAATCTAGTGGGACCATTTTATAAGGAGTCTTTGAAATATGAATAACACCTGATTTGAGTTTTATTGAAAACTCAACTTCATGATTTGGTAGAAGATCAGTTTTTTTTGGAATGAAATAAAAAACTCTCATACAATAGGTGTATCCTTAATGGTGAGTTTATCTCCAGTCATCTAAGACATATAAACTTTATTTATAGGAATTAAGACCCACAAGATGGAAGTAATTTCTACTGGAAGTTCATATTCATCCTTACATCGATATATGATCATTGATTCATTTAGAATATAAAATGTGACCTCCCTTACACATTAATTGATAAGATCTACATATATAGAAATAAAATTCATTCCAAGAATCACATCGAATTCAACTAAGGAAAGGATCATTATATTTTTAGGAAGCACTTTCCCATAAATTTTAACCAGAGAAGAATTATTAACTTGTGATGTGACTGTTGTGCCATTAGAAGTTTTCACAACTAACTCAATATCTAGTTGTTGAGGTAGTATAGATACACCCTTAGAAAAATATTTAGAAATAAAAGAGTAGGTGGATCCATAATCAAATAAAACATTAGCTATTTTAGAGTGGATGATAAGTGTGACATTCACAACTTCATTGTTATAGTCCACATCACCAGTAGTGATCACATGCAATTTTACTTTTTCACTGGACATAAGAGTTTTATGATTCAAATCATTATTTATAACCCTCAGAATTGGTCATTGTTCAGAATAATTCCCATTTTCATTGCACATGAAGAATTGAAGTGTGGGAGGTTCATTATAGGTAGCATTTTCTCTATTGGAACCATTAACTATATTTTTCTCATTACATTAGTAGTCAAATTTTAGATGACCTTCTTTACCACACTTAAAAATTTCATTATATACCTTAAGATAGTTTTCTCTATGTTTATTTCCACACTTTGAGAATAAAGTAAATATCATATTACTTTCACAATGGTTTTTAGATTTTCCCTTGAATTAAATTTTTATCTTCTTATCAAACCCATAAGATTGATGGGTGAATCTAATATCTATCTCAACCTTGAGAGCACAAATAATAATTTCTCATATTTATTGATTTCTATTACGACTAATTCTATTCAGATACTTTGTTTTAAGACACTAAATAATCGATCAACCTTAATTTCAGTTTGGATGATAATTTCAAAAGCATACCTTGCAAGTCTTGTAAATTTTTCTTTATAGGTACCAACATACTCATCATAATTTTTCTTAAGATTAAGGAACCCCTTCACTATATTCATACAAAGAATACAAAGAAAGTACTTATTGAAAAATAAGTCCATGAACTCATCCCATTATATGGAGTCAATTTCATTGTTCCACCTCATATTCTTGATAAGTTTCCACCATTGATCTGCTTCACATTCTAAACGATATACTACCAATATGAATTTATCATTTTATGAACATTGGAGAACAAAAAACATTTTTTAGTGCTACTGATCTACTATTCAACCACTAGTGGATCAACAAACCCACTGAAAGAAGGTGGATGCTACATCATGAAGGTCTTAATAGAATGTTGTTCCCTACTTTTCTTATTTATAAGTACTACATTATTCATACCTTGATAAATATTTTTGGGCATAGAAACAAGATTTTACATTCTAGATCCCATAACATTTAGTTTCTCAAGAGGAAAATCATTTCATTAACCATCAAATTTAACATTAACGTGGTTCCTTCACATTCCATCCATTGACTAAAACTAAAAATCCTAGTGTGATCAATACTAATAATAGTGGGAAAACAAAATAATAAAGGGAAATTGCTTATAAAATTTCAATTCAAGACACATTAGTTTCTATCCTAGGTTATCCATGATAATTACCAAAACTCTAGGATTGTATACTATACTAAAACTTATCCATAGGGTTCTTACTGAGGTTTTCTCATCCTTGTTTCCAAAGGTTAACTAAACCTTTCTCTCATACTAACTATAATGGACCATACTTCTCATTAATAGACATTACATCTAAATTTCTGAATATTCATAAAAAAACATACAAAAACTATTCCAGAACCTTATAGGTTTAGATTCTTTAGAAACTTTTAAATATGAAAAACTGATTCATGAAACATCTAAATCGTCTCCCATTTATTCCTTCATAACTTGATCACTTTTTGACACATCTTACTTAATAATTTTCTTCATATCTCAGGGAAAATAAATATAAAAAGGGTGAGATTAGATGCTTAGTAAGGGTAAACAATAGAGATATCAATCATATTAGAATTATAATACATAAGAATATGAAAAAAAATTTGAAAATTTTATCTTTCATATAAAAGATCATGATGTAATGTCATAGAATAAATCATATAAGTTCATAAAGAATCAAAGAACATATTCCATGAGAGAATATAATAAGACATGAAATTGTGTCATACACACAAGAAAATTAAATAATTTCCATATTAGTCAAGGATAACTACCAAGACTATTATAGCGGACAAAGTCCCTTACTAAACTGGGTTCACTCCCTGTTCTAGCTGAATATTACTAAACTGAGTTTACTTCTCATTCCAGTCCTGTCTATCTCATGAGATATAAATATTTACCCAAATACATTGGAGGGAGATATAGGTCTCACCTATCACATAATGAAAACCATACATATGTGTTCCATAAGAACATAAATCATTCATCATATTAGAACCCATGGAATGAAATGAGTTTCATAAATGTCATTCAATCATAATATCTCTTCGGTTTCTCTTGTGAGGTTTAGGAGAATTTTCGTTAGCCATGGTTTCGTCTTTCGATTATTATTTTGATTCAACATCATGATGTGATTCCTAAGTGTTTTTCATGCCTTCCTCCACTTTTATATTTGGATATGTTCCATGTAAATAATATTTTTCATCCTCTATCACATCGGTATATGAATTCCTTGAGGCATTTTTGGTTTTATCTTCAATGATATTCACATCAATTTTTCCACAATTTTTTAAAGATATTTATTGAATCATTTGTATTGTTTTATATTCATTGAATATCCGAGGAATATTCCTTCATATGAAACATCACCATACTTTCCTTGATTTCCATATTTGTTTTAGATAAAAAATTTACTTCTAAAAATACAAAAATACTTCAAAGTGGGCTTCTTACCATGCCACAACTCATTTGGTGTCTTTTTTTCACCAATATAAATCTCTATTCAATTTTTAATATACACTGCAACTTGAACAACCTCTTTCTAATAAGGTCAAGGGATAAGACTCTCAATCAGCATAGTTCTATCCATATTTTTTATCTTTTGATTCCTATACTCAATAACTCCATTTTTCTATGGGGTTTTCACAATATCCACCTCATTTTGTATTCCATGAATCTCTGGGTAATTCTCAAACTCAATGGATGTGTATTTACCTCTATTTTCAGACCATAAAACTTTGATTGTCCATCTAATATCATTCTCAGCAATTCAGCAACATGTTTTCATGCAATCAAGAAATTTCCATTTTCTATGAATAACACAAGTAATTCTACTATAATCATCAATGAGAAAGAAGAATTACATTTATACATGAGTTCCAGAAACATTTATCAACCCGCTTACATCGATATGAATGAGATCAAGAAGATTTTATGACCTTTTCTTCTTTGTAGGATATGAACTACATACCAACATCCCTCGAATGAAATAATCACAAGTCTTTTCCCATTCACACTTAAGATTGGCGATATCCATGACTATATTCATCTTAGATATCTTTTCCATGCAATTTTTATTGATGTGACCCAACCTATAGTGCCACAAGTTGTTTTTTTATTCAACAGTCATGTATAAAATTTTCTCTTTACTATCAACTTGATATATGTTTCCATTTTTTATGAGACCTTACATGAGATAATTTCATAACCTTCCTTTTATAGTTCACCCATTTGGATTGAATGACACTATAAGTCCTGATTCACATTGTTGACTTACACTCTGGAGATTGTGATGCAACCCATCCACATAAAGAACTTCAGTCTTCTTCAGCTTTCCATTGGCCAGTTTAGTGATTCCATTAACTTTGATCTTCAAAGCACCATTGTTACCAAATATCACTATTTCATCAATATGTTTCTTAACAATTGTTAATAGGTATGAATTTCACCTCATATGGGATGAGAATCCACTATCAAGAATCAAAGTGATTCGGTTCTTGGTAGATTTTAGAGCTACTTATGCAAGGTTTTATTTTTAAATTTTTATCTTTTCCTTCCATAAAATATTAGGTTGAGTGAAGGATTAAGATGGATTATCAAATATCTTTTCCATGTGTATAGTTTCATCATACTCACACTCTTCTTCTATAGGAGATAATTTGTTTGTAAGAATAACATCGTCTGGTTGGCAAGTATTGACTTGTATTTGAGTTTTGTATGAATTGTTCTCACCATTCCTCTGCCTAAAATAAATAGCTTTATGGCCAAAGTTAGAATAATGAAAATAATATCCATATAAAATGTTTCTTCTATAATAATTAGTATATGAATTATTTATCCTTTTTTGACTTCCTATATCTTCCCCATTCATATAGCTCCTTGCCTCTTCACAGTATGACATGGTATGACCCAGATAGCCAATGAATTGAAATTTTAGAAGTGGAAATGTCTTTTCACATCTATTCCTCCTCATGAAAACTTCCTTATAAGTGTAGTTTGACTGTATATCATCTTTTTAAACTTGAGGATAGTTTTCAGTCCTTCTTTCACTATGATTTGATACTTTATTTTTTTGTACTTCATGTGCCTTTATGATATGTATGACTTTATGATTGCCTTTATTTTGTCCCATTTTACTTCCAACATTCAATGTTTTAGCATCTCAACCAATTCCTTTATTTCCCATGCATGAGGGTACTTGATTATTCAAAACTTTTTCAACTCCATCAAAACCATGCTTATCTCTCTCTAGCAGATCAGCATATCAGAATTTTCTGAACTGGATTTTCTTATTTATTTCTTTTGGACATTATTCACTTTCAAGTTTACTCCTAAGAGTAACAACTTCTTATTCAAGTCCCTCAATAGTTTTGGACTTCTCCTTTAGTTTAGATATAAGTTCATTAATTACCTTTTCCTATTCTTCAATTTTGATCTTTAGTTCAAATATATCTTCTAATCTCTCAAAAGTTGTTTAATATTCCTTTACTACCTCCTTAAGTTGATCAATTTCTTCTTCCAGTATATCAATATATTTTAATGACTCTTCCACATTTTCTCTCTACTTTTTACATCTCTTTCATTGATTCTTAATCTTATCAAAATCATCCTTAAGTTGAAACTTGATATCAACATCATTGTTTAATTGATTATATCTATCTTTATCTCCTAATAGTTCTGACTTTTCAACTGTATCCATCACTGACACATGGGTTCCATATTTAAATTTCGGTTCTTCTTCCTCAAATAATTCAGTATAATCATCTTCTTCTTCATAGACAAAACTCTTTCTCTAAAATTTCTTACCATAATTGAAGTCCCCTTTTTGAAAAACATTTTTTGAGGCTTCTGCATATCTCCATATTCACTATCTTCATCATCAAACTTTCTTGTGAATCGAGATGCAATATTCCCAACTCTACAACGATAAAAATAGGACAGAGGAAACTTGCCTTCAAATTTCCCTTTTCCCTTCTTGAATTTCTTAGCAATGAGATAAATAATTTATTTTTTCTCATTATCTTTATCAATACTATCTCTTGAAATTTGAAGTTTTTACATGGATTTTAATACCATTTCATTTCTTACAAGAGTTTTTTCATCTTTTATTTTTACACTCATATCATATTCCACTAGGCTATTCAGTAGATCATCCAGGGAAAGTTTGGAATGATCCCTTTCCTTAAGGGCTTACACCTTTTCATTTTGAAGAGGTGTAAGTCTTTTCAAGATTTTCTTTACAATATCATTGTCTTTGATTTCTTCACCAAGTCCTCATATTTCTCCAACAACTTAAGTAATTCGATTGAAAAAGGTTTCAGCATTTTTTTCAGGATGTATATTCAGATCATTAAACCTATTGTGCAAAACTTATAGTTTCACCTCCTTCACTTTTTTTTCACATTCATAAATATTATCTAGTTTTTACAATATAAACTATGCTAATATACAACTCATCACCTTTAGATATATTTGATCAGAAGGAGCTGCAGTGAGGGCATTCTGGTCTTTGGAATATGCATAAATAATTCTCTTATCTGTATTAGTCATAGATGGTCCAATTGAATCAGTGACCCATATTTCTTGTTCAGTGGAAAATAAGACTTCCATTCCAAGATATCTTAGATGAGATCTCATAATATTATTCTAGATCTGAAATTTTCTTTCATCAATTCTCCATGGTAGAAATGAAGGGAATATTTACCACCAGCAACCTTTACCCTCTGATACCACTTGAAGGACCCTAGAACACCCTAAGAGGGGGGTGAATCATGGTGTTAAATTTTTATTTTAAAGTGATAGATATTTTTCCCATATTGGTAGGAACTTGTTAAATATTTATGTTGGTAATATCTAGTAATTTAAACATTCACACGTAGAAGGAACACACATCAATTTTATTTGGTTCACCATTGAGGGATATTCTAAGGAGCATATGTCGACAGATTTTCATTCATACCAAAGTCCACCAATATTCACTAGTTTTGGATTAATTTTTTTTAGCATAGTCACTATGTGTCAGGCACACTACCTTTACAAGGTTTTAGGGATAACACAATTCATCCCTCGAATCACTTCTGTTGAATCCTCATTGCTCACTACTTTGGGAAGAATCCAAACTCAGTTTATTGACTTGAATGTTACTTCAATGGGTTGGCATTAAATCATGAATCCTCAACTATAGATAGATTCTCTATTAAATTCATGTGTTTCCCCTATATATGTAATCTACTTTTCTGTAAACTATTCGTTTGTGAACTTTTCATCTGTGAACTCTCCTTCTTCCTTCACGTACCGCACTCCACCACATACTGCGAGTGATTCGTGAACTGTATCTCCTTCCATATACCATCCTAATTCATGAATGGATTCTTCCTCCACGAACCATCTCTATTTCATGGACAAATAATAGCTTCATCCATATACTATCTCTCCTACAAAGACATTTCTTCCTGCAAACCACTTCACACTTCACCAACTTCCTCTAAATTTATAATCGGAATCTCTTTTATGAGTTTTCTTCCCGTGAACCACTCTAGAATTCATTGAATTCCTCCTAGATTTTAAATCTTAGTCTCCTAAGGAAGGTATTAGTTCTCATTCTATATGAAAATAGATCAGTATAATCTACTAAACTAAGATTTACCAAATCTTTGATACAGCACTGCCTTTACCACGTATCATGAATCTCTTGTGAACCATTTTCCCTATGTAGTTCGCGTACCTCCACTCTTCCTTCTCGGTAGCCTAACTATTATTAAAACTGATCTCCACCTTGTTTTTTCAATAATAATCCATTCTATGAACCGAATCTTCCACGAATCGATATCTTCCCCATTTTTTTCAAATGAAAATCCATTCTGCAAACAGTTTTCCTTCTGTGTACTACTAACCTTCCCATGAACAATATTTGTCCCTTGAACCATTTTTCATTCACGATCTGTGTACCTCCCTTCGTGGCTACATAGCATTACTATAAGAAAATCCTACCTTTTTTGTTTTTCCTCACCGACCTGCATGCCACCTATGTATTCTGTGAACTATCCTTCATGATCCATGAACTAATCTTGGTGAACTCCTTTGCATAAAACCATCCCTTTCCAAAATAATAAACTCCCAATTTTGAAGCCCAAAAAATTAGAAAAAATTGGGAAACTACACCACCTTAAACACTTGCTTCAGACTATAATATAAGATCACATGACTTGCAGACCCCTTGATCAACCCAATGTGGATTGACAAAAACAAAAAACATACTCCTTTTCCAGCAAAGAAAATCATTGGTTTCAACAAATTCTCTATCCTTTCTAGTAAGGATGTTTTAGAAATTTCTTGAAAAATGAATGATGGTTCCCCTTTCCTATAAATCGACATATCCATCTTCATTCATCCTATGTATATGGAATCCTTTTTAATCCTCATCATGGTTAGAACTCCACGGTCTCCCCTACTCAATGCATCATCCACCTTGTTTTCCTTTCATGGGTGGTATTGTATTAAGAAATCATAGTCCTTGAGTAGATCTAGTCATCTTCTTTGTCGCATGTTGATATCCCTCTGAGAGAAGATATAATTTAAAATCTTATGGTTTATATATATTTTTCATCTTTCACCATAGTGGTAGTGTCTCTATATTTTCAAAGAAAATATTGAAGCTTCAATATCAAAGTCATGAGTTGGATAGTTATTTTCATTGATTTTCAATTATCTTGATTCATATAAAATCACTTTATCATTCTACATAAGGATACAAAAAAGTTCTTTCTTTAATGTGTTGTTATAAATTATAAGACCTTCCTAACCTAATGGTACAGTTAATATTAAGGAATTAATCATCCTCCTATTAAACTCATAAAAACTTTACTTAAATTCTATTGAACAATTGAATTTTACCCCTTATGTGTTAACTTGATTAACAAGTTTTCTAACCAAGGAAATTCTTGAAAAAACTGCTGATAGTAACTAGTTATGTTCAATAAACTTCATATCTTGGTTATGTTTTTCAGTGTAGTTCATTAATTTAATACCTTTAACTTTTAGGGTTCAAAAAATTCCCCATCCTTATAGAAAATATGGCCAAGAAAAGAAACTTTATTGATCCAAAATTCACACTTACTATGCTTCCCATATAATTTTTCTTTTCTAAGGGTCTCCCAAATTATTTTTATATGACTCTCATGCTCTTCATAGTTCTTAGAGTATATCAAGATATCATCGATTAATACCACTAAAAATTTATCAATATACTCATTAAATACTCTATTCATCGTATATATAAATACATAAGGTTCATTATTCAATCCAAAAGGTATTACTATAAACATATAATTTTTATACCTTATTCAAAATGCCATCTTTAGTATATAATCATTCTTCACCATTATCTGATGATAACCAAGGTGGATATTGATCTTTGAAAAGTAGTGTTCTACTTTAAGTTGATCAAATAAGTTATCAATGTGTGAAAAAATATACGTATTATTTAAAGTGATGGAATTAATCAACCTATAGTTTATGCATAATCTCATCGACCCATCCTTATTTTTCATGAGTAAAATAGGGCTCCCTAGGGTGAAATGATTGGGAATATAAATCCATTGTCACTAAAATCCTGTATTTATTTCTTTAACTCCACCAAATACAATAGTTCTGTTATATAATGAGTTTTATACATAGGATGTTCATTAGTAAAAAGCTCAATAGAGAACTCAACTTTATGCTCTATAGGATAGAAATGTAATTATTCTAGAAAAAAACTTCATTGAAATTTTATACCATGGGAACATTCTCTATTCTTAGGATACCTTCCTTTTCTATAGAACATGTTTAATATTCCACTATAGTGTTTTGAATTGAAAAAACCATTGGTCTACATATCTATTAAGATAATGGACTTTCATGATGATTTTTTCTTATTCTCTACTTCTCAAAGTGATAAAGATCTTCTCTAGGTACTTGATCCATTTTCAGCTTCCAATGGATTAGAGTTCCAACTAAATGTTGGAGGTTTTTATTTCATGAAGTTATCCAATAAAGTTATACCATGTTTTGGATTAGTAGGCCTCTCTATATGGGGAGATTAGTTTTCATAACATGGTTCAACTAATCTAATATGGTTATGATCTTATTAGCTTCAACTCCAGCTTCATTAACTTGTTCAATAGGATTATCCCCACATTGACTATGGGTGTTGATACAATTTACATTACTCTCATTAGTCTCTATATTTCTACAATGGTGTTCACATAATCAGATAATGATATTGAATTTTAAAATTTCTACTATGTTTTATAGAGTGTTTCCTATATATCTTGAGGGTTTTTTGTAGTACTTGTTCTATCATAATTTTTTCATCTAAATATAATCCCCAAGGATTCTAATAAAAATCCTTTGAGACTAACTGTAAGGTCTTAGAATACATAAAACCAAATCTATTAGCTATATTACATTATTGTTACAAATTATAAGAGTTCCCAAAGGATCAAACAGTTTAGTAGTCTTGGAAGACTGGATACATACATTACATTTGAAAACATGAGATACAACACGAACAAATTTCTAGAAAATTATTATCCCTTCCATCATATCCCTAAAAATTACACATATTACTTCTCTAGGTTTAATGGGGAAATGAAAAAAATAAGTATGAGCTAATATGATTAATAAGAAGTAGCATAAAATGGAAGATTGCATAATATAAACATAGAATAAGTGATATATAAATTATAAATAAACAACATAAAGCCATAATAAAAAGAAATTGAGGTAAAGCTATGTCCATGAAAATAAAATAAAACATGGATAACAACAATCATTGATCTCATACTTATGGAATGCATAATTTTGGATATCAAAAACTTGTTATCAAGGCCTTGTGCCAAGACACTTTACTTGTTGTTGAGACCATAGTCAAGATAGTATCATACCATGGGAAGAAGAATACACCAAACCCTAATACTTTTCTGTCTCATGAGACCTTTTAATTCATTTAGGGGCTATATAATTCTAGTCTCCACCCATCACTTGTTTAGGTCCAATGCATTCACCAAAAGATCTATACAGACCTTTCATACGATTCCCTAAGGAACCACTTACAAAAAAACTTGGATATTTATATTATTAGAAATACATATATCAAATACTTTCCCATTCAATATAATAATGTGTATTCCTATGAGAACATCCCTTAATAAACTTGGAATTCGTGGGGTATCATCAATGTAACATGAAGTACCCTTATCAGATAAATATAGTGGTGAGGTTACTTAAAATATGTTTGATTATTCATTGAAGATGGTAATTGGATTAAATATATTTCATTGGTATGATACCATGTAAATGGTAGGAAAAATACTTCATCTTGGTTCATTAATAGTGTGTGAATATTCCAAAGCATATCCCCTAATAGTGTCTTTCCAAATGTGTAGTCTCAAGCCCTACTCAACATGCATCAAGGTGATGATTGATTCAATGATCAGCCAACTATTTTTAGGGTTATTAACCCTAGGTTAATCTATTCCATAGCCACATACACTTTAAAATATCCATACAGGGATATATTTTCTAGGAAATTAAACACGCTTTTACTTTAGCAAAACATAAGATGATTTTTCCATCATGGGAAAGCTAACTATTGAATTAAAGGAATGTGAGATAGTGATTACAATATAGAATTGTAAATTAATTAAATTTCATGAGTAACATGAAAAATTTATTCCATATAAATTTATGTACCACACAAAATAAAATAGGTGGTGATTACAACTTGAGTCCCAAAGAATGAAAATTGAGACAAAAAACCGCACTTATAGATTAGGTAGAAATTAAATCATAACTCTTGATAATTTTGGATTAAACATGATATTAAAATACCATGAATAGATTTATTTCATTATTTAACATATAAAATATTTATTATATGCACCACATTAATTAAATTAAGTGTACATTATAAAACATATCTCAAAGAGAGGAATTTTGGATAGAAACCCCTTACCTATTATCCCGGCTACCTAAGACGTAATTTAAAATCCTATATCAAAAACATATATATATTAATAAATTAATTAAAAATATAAATAATATTTATTTTCGATATACTATTTATAAATATTCATTATCTATATGAATTATTCTTATTTTCCACATTAGTGTTTATAGTTTTGATCATTTGTACAAGTTTCATAATAGCAGTGTTCTTATTCATTATTATTCCAATTTTTTTATTAATATATAGTTAAAGTTAATATTATGTATTATTTATAATAATTTATGATGTTTAAAATCCATTTCATGAGTGCTTTAGACATTATCCTTGATGATTAAGTCGATAATAAGCATGTTTTGGTGATTTTTGATGAATGAAGGGCGTTTCTTTAATTGAGGAATTAGATATTGATATAATATCACCAAAACCAAAAACAAAGAATTATTTAAAAATTTATATCATATTATAATATTAAATAAGTTATCATATTCATTTATGACATAAATGTATAATATTGTTCAAGTAGGTGGTTAAACCGACCCAAACATGAATATGCAATGATTTGTTGATGATTATGAGATGGTTTAGATGTAATATCATTATAAAAGGAGTATAATTATCTTATTTAGTGTTTATTATTGTAATATATCATAATTATATGTAATTATAGGAATAATTAATGGATAATAAAACATTACACAATTTTAATAAAATATCATCCTCTTTATATGGTTATTTTGAATGATTAAATTAAAGATGATCATTTTTTAATCATATGATTAATAAGTTTTAAAAAAATTCATAACATAACTATAATTATATCATAAAAATAATTTTTTTTATTTTAATACCATCCTTATATCCAACTTTTTATGGAGGTGAAGGAAAATGAAGCACATTACATCATGGAGTTAGTAGTTAGTGCAACGCATGAACAACAGGTTTTTTTCTTAATGGATGAGGTATATGAATAAATAATGATAATACCATTAGTATAGTAAAATTATAGTCTATAAATTATAATAATATAATTATATTATTTTGGATAGAATAAATTTTAAATAAGATCATTACGAATAAAACTAAGTAGTTGATAATACTCACGTCGAGGTCTTCATTTTTCATTGGAAGTCTCCTTGAATTTAAAGGGATTAGGCTAACTATGAGTGACCAGAAGATTATGTTATTGATAGAGGTTTATAGAGAGATAAAAATGGATTATTTTAAATGAGAAATTTGAATGGTTGGTCAGTCTTTAACTGGTAAAGATGTTCACCTTTTATAAGGGATGAGAAGGGTAGTTTTTGGAGTAACCACATTTTCAATAATGTAAGGTTACTATTCAAGTGTCAAAGGCCATAAAATGAAAATAAAGAAGATAAGAAAAGTATTTTGGGTGGAAAATAACCTCAACCATTAATTTTTTAGAAATTTTTTGTTCTCCAAGGATTTTGTTTAACTTTTTAACTTTTACCCTAATTTAGTTTTACCTTGGTAATTAATTTCTAACCTCGGTAATTAATTTTAATGAAAAACATTAAGATTGACCATTTTACCTAATTTTATACTTATAATTTAAAATTTTAAAATTATTTAATTAAATATTATTTCTAAAGGTTGGAAAAGTTAATTTTAAAATTAATACACTTAATCATGTAAAAATAATTTTCTGAGAAATATTTTTTTTTTATTTAAATATATATAAAAGATAAAATTATCTTGGATAATTATTTTAATGAAATAAATCAATTTATTATTTAAAAAATAAATAATTTGATTCGTTAAAGGAAGTCCAAAAATGAATCTCCATTTAAAATACTTCATTCTATAAAAGGATCAGAAATGATTTTTATATTAAATTGACATTTTAATATGTTCTAAAAATGTTTTATATGGGATTTATAAGTTCAAATAATATTGTAAAATGTATAATTTTATTACTTAAATTAATATTTGATTACTTAAAAGGGTATATAAACTTTTATTTTATTCTAATTTAATGGTAAAGTCATACAAATTGCAAACTTCATGAAAACAGTGATTTTCAACTGAAAATTGACCTTTTTAGAAAAAGCCCAAAAATTTATACAAAGATACTTTTGATATGTTGAATTAAAAAATATAATTAGTTTGGTCAATTTAAAATTAAAAAATTTAACTTTTATATAAATTCTTGAATAAATTCTCTTTAAAGGGAACATGTGTGCAATAGTTTTAGGACATAGCATTTACCTGCTATAGTAACATCTCGGGTATTACCTAACATGAAATCCCAAAGTCCATTCATATTGTAATTATTTTGGATAATAATCTTTCAATGGTTTAGGGGGAACCTTTCATGGGATTTACCTATTCTATTCGAAAATAAAGAATATAGAAACCATATGCTTTTATCAGTTACTAAAATCTTAATCGAGTGACTAGTAAGAATAGATACCTATTTCCTAGGTTTTTCAATATTTTTTTATTAAATTAGAGGATAAATATGGTTTTCTAAGATTTATCATCAGTCAGGGGACCACCAATTGAGAGTCTGAGAAAATGATATACCTAAGATAATGCTTAGGAGCTCATATTAGTATTTTGAGTATCTAGTTATGTCATTTGGTCTTACTAACAATCCTATGGTATTTATATAATTAATGAATCAAAACTTTAAATAGTTATTATAATATTTCATTATTGTTTTTATTAATGATATTCTGGTATACTCCAAGTCAAAGGAGGAACACATGGATCACTTAGATATCATCCTTGGAATCTGGAAGAAACATCATCTTTATGTAAAAAATTCCAAATATAAATTTTGGATCCAAGAAGGTAATTTTATGGGCCATGTTATATTTTATAGGTTCATCTCAGTACATCTTGAAAATATTCAAGTAATTATTTCATGGTAGAAAACTAGGAACATGTTCAAAATTTGGAGCTTCTTAGGCCTAATAGGTTATTACGAGTGATTTTCTCATTATTTATCTAAGATTGCATCTCTAATGACAAAATTAACTCATAATGGTGTTAAGTCTGAGTGGAATGATAAATGATAGATATATTTTAAGGAACTTAATGTGAGGTTGAATTTGGATCTGTTTTTTTATTCCTCTAAAATCAATTTCTAGCAATGAGGTTTTCTATAATGCCTCAGGTATGGTTTTGGGGTGTGTCTTGAAGCAAGGAAAGTATATGGTGGCCTATGGATCTCAACAATTACACCCTCAAGGGAATAATTATCTACCCATGACCTTAATATAATAATTATGATGTATTATATAATAACTTGGTTCCAATGTCTCTTTGGGGAACACGTTACGATATACTATGATCATAAGAACCTGAAGTATATTTTTACTTAGAAGGATCTGAACTTGTGACAAAGACAATGGGTTTAGGATCTTCAGACTTCTGATTTTAAAATTTATTATAATATCGGAAAAAGGAATGTGTTCACTGATTCTTTTAGTGGGAAGTTATTAACCCAAGCCTTGAAGGAATTAGTGGAATAATGGTTTATAATGAGTTTGTTGTATAAGATGATATATGGAGTGGAATAGGTTGGTGAATATGTATTCTTAGCTTCTGTGAAGTCTAACTCACCATTTGATAATTGTATTTATATTGAACAGGTATATATAATATATTTTTATCATTCTAGTAAAATATTTAATGGTGGGTAGACCTCAGGTGTTTGGTCTTTGTCTCACATTAGTGATTTGTGTTTTTGGAGTATGTTGGTCATGCGGGTATTATTGATTAAATAATTAATGGATAGTGTGAACTGGTCTTCTTAGTCCATTCACCCTGTGAGTAACAAGATGTATCATGATTTGAGACATTGATATTAGTGTATAGGGATTATGTGGTCGATTGTAGATTTTAGGTCATGATGTCATACTTATCAAATAATAAAGGTGGTGCACTATATACTTATTAAGTTATTGAAACCACTACTCATTCTAGTGTGGAAATGGGATGATATATTTATGGCTTTCATCATTGGTTTACCATAGATACATAGGGGTAAATAAGTTATTTGTCTATTCATTGATTGAATTATGAAATCGGATAATTCCTTTCCTATTAAAGAGATGATAAAGGTGGAAGATCTAGGGAACTTGTATGCCCCAGAGGTCAAGAAGAATCATGGTGTTCCCTCTATAATTGTTTCTTGAAGGTACCCATGGTTTATATCTTGGTTTTTGATAGGGTTTCAAGAGGTTATGGGTACCTAGTTGAAATTAAGCATCGTGTATCACCCATAGATGGATAGGAAGACTAAAATATCCATTAAAATTCTTGAGTATATTCTTTGGGCATGCGTAATTGATTTTTGTGGTTTATGGTAAAATCATCTTCCTTTTATAGAATTTTCCTATAAAAATAGTTATCAATATTCAATTAAAATTGCATGTTTTGAAGCATTTTATGGTTGGTTATGTAAATATTCCTTATGTTCGGTAGAGTTGAGAGAGCGGTCCTTGGTTGGACTGATCCCTGTCCAAGAGACAATAGAAAATGCACAATTGATTTTAATGAGGTTAAAGACTACTTATATTTTTCATAAATCCTATTTGGACCATCATCATCACCCACTAGAGTTTAATTTTAGTGATCAGATCTTTCTAAGAGTTTCTCCTCACTTGGTACATCATTTTTGGGTAAGAAGTGTAAGTTGTTAACAAGTTTTGTGATCCCTTTTGTGATTGTTGAACATCTTTAAAAGGTGTATTTTCAGTTTCACTTATAATCATGATTGATATCAATTCATAATGTTTTTAAAATTTCCTAGCTAAGGTGGTATCAACTAGACCCTTCCCATGTGATTAATTTTTAAGATATTGATCTTGAGACTAATACAATTGTGGTTGAACAGATGGTTTATATTATGGATCACTAAGATAAGTTATTTCATGGTAAACCAATTCCTTTGGTCTTTGTACTATGGTAGTTTGGATAGGATGTCCATGAGACATGGGAGCAGGAATTATTGATGAGGTAGTTGTGACCTTATATTTTTGTGAGTCCAAAGTCTTGAGCACTTTTGGGGGGTATAAATCATTATGGTGGGGAGAATTGTAACATTATGACCTATTCTTTCAGGTTCATTATTTGGTTTGTGATGTTTTCTTTTGGTTTTGGAAGTGTTAAAGGTGATTTGTAAATTCCATTGTTTTTAAATGTTCTTTAGAACCCCTTTTGGTTTTAATTTATAACTCATTTAAGTGGAAATTAAATAATTTTCAATTTAATTTTTACCCTTATGCATGTTATATGAACTACGTAAAGATAAATTCCTTCTAATCATACATAGGGTGGTTTTTGGGAGTTGTATAAGGCTAACTCATTATTTACATGAGTTATGTAAGGGTACTACATAAGGGTAAGGAAAAATTTCATCCACCTTGTAAAGGTAACCCATAATTTATAAAGGCTTTTTAAAGGTATTATCTTGCTCACATAAGTGTGATCCCCTATTTTCAAAGGATATGTAAGGGTAAAGACTGAGCTATGTAAGGGTCATCTGATAGATAATCTTAATTCATAAGGATACATCCCAGTTTCTAAAGGCCGAGTAAGGGTAACCTTAGGTGAGTAAGGGTAAACCTAGTGATTCAAATGGTGTGTAATGGTAAATCCAAGTTACCCTTATGTAGTGCTCATTTTGGTAAATATTAATTAAAAACCTTGTTTTTCATTTCTTCTTCCCTGTCACACACCTATAATGGTTTTAGATGATTTTAAATGCCTAAAATCATGAGAATTTAATTCTTATGATTTTTTAAAGTTTATAAATCCCATTTTAAAATATTTTAAAATTTAAAAATTCACTATTCTATTAACAAGATAAATTAAATAGTGATTTTAAATTGGGAGTTTTAATGCTAAGAACTATAATGCCTTGTGTGTTTTTAAATTTTCACAAATTCATGCTATATATCATTTTTCATAATCACTTTTTGGGAGTTTTTGGAATCCATATAATATATAAGGATATCCAATTCCTTCTACTCAATTTTTTTTCTTCTATATGGGGTGATCAATAGAAGGGTGATGGAGTTTTTTCCCCTTGATTATTCTAGCCTCGGATCTCTATTATTCGTATTTGTGTAGAGTGATTCTTGGTCTTATTTGAGGTAGGTTTCCCTATAAATTGATTCTAACTCATGAAATGATCAATGTACTTTTAAAATCCTTTTTTTTAGTTTAATAAACTAATTGAAAATTTTCATCTTGGCATTAAAAGGTGTTTTTAAAGGGTTTTGGTTTAAAAATAGATTTATTCACATCATGTGTTTGATGACATTTCTCAAGATTAATTTGACTCTATAATGGATTTTCAAGCATGAGAGTAATATTTTTTTACTATGAAAATGATTTTCTAAATTTTGAGCATATTTTTTTCAATTTTTTTAGTAAACATGTCACATTGGAAACCTTTCGTGCATCGAGTATGTACGTATGCAAACCTTAGTGGGTGTGAAACCACTAGGGGTTATTATTATGGTATCAATAGACTATGGAAAGACTCAATGTAAATTGGATTAATGTTATTCACATCTGAATGATCCTTCACATGATCAAGAATGTATTACCATAGGCTAGATTCCTACTTGTGCTTGGTTCATTGCATGATGATATTATTACCTATTTAATTGCTCACATGTTTATTATATGGTATTTCCTTTGATATTTCTATTATAACTTTTTACTATATTTCATATAATTTTCAAATTCTTGGTTTATATATTAATATAAAGATTCAAAAGAAACCAATCTATTTTTTTCAAAATGGTTTTCATTTGAAAATGGTTTCTAAACTTTTTTTTATTTAAAAGATATAGATAATAGTGGAATGGTGTTAGAATTTTTAGATTATATAGTGGTATCCTAGAGGGATTTAGTATTCAAAACCTAATTTTTCTTTGGGTTTTTAGAGCTATTTTTTCAAGACATGGGTAAAGGGAAAGGTGTCATGTAGTTCGCTATCATCTCTTGGATGATGTCGTCTTCGTGGTGGGTTTTGATGGTGGTGACGGATGGTCACATGAAGACTTGGATTTTATCTTATCTTACTTTATTTTCAAGTTTAGATTTGTGGATTGATGTTTCATGTCTCATAGATGTTTTCACTTCTTATGAATTTTACTATGTTGGTTTATCTCATTTCAGTTATTCATGAGACTTGTTTGGTTTTCTTGTTGATCTTCACCATATGGCGAGTCATATTGGATAATGTTTCATGATGACTCGGGTTGGTTCTTACACTTTGTCAAGTTTAGACACTAATGTATTTTATTTCAAGAGTGGAAATTAAAATTAATTATTTTTATAATAATGGAATATTTTAGGGTGTTGTGTGTCCAAATAATGGTTTCTATATACTCAAAATTAAAAATTCAATGTTAATAATCAATGAAAAATCTAGTGATCTTGACTCATATCCCACCCATCCATGGCACATTAATGTTAGTTATATAAATAAACGGTGTTTAAATAAGTTACATCAAGAAGTGTATTTAGAATCTTTCAATTTAAAATCTATAGATGTATATTATGCTTGTTTATAAGGGAAAATAACTAAATAACCATTTAGTGGTAAATAAAAAAAGAGTTATAAAACTTCTATAATTGATTCATACTAATATATGAGGACTATTTCCAGTACAATAGGGTTGGATAATCATACTCCATTACTTTTACTAATGAATTTAGTAGATATTTTTATGTATACTTAATGAGGTATATGTCTGACTATATTTAAGGAATATCAAGATGAAGTAGAGAATCAAATTGAAAATAAAATTAAGAAACTATGCCCAAACTGAGCTGGAAAATATCTTAACTAAGATTTTATCGATCACTTAAAGGGGTATTGGGATATCCTCCCAAATCACTATTCCTTACACAACTTAGTAGAATAGTTTTTGTGAAATGGGGAATCATACCTTGATCAATATGGTGATATTGATGACGATTTATAAAAATATTCCATTATACTTTTTGGGATATTCTTTGTTAACAAAGGAATATACACTTAACTAGCATGGTTGGGAGTTTAATACAAAAAATATTCATGTGATGGGATGGTATGTCTTGTGGTTTCAGTTTTCATGGGCTTGAAAATAGTCATGTAGTTAGGCTTAATGCCTTTGAGACTATGGACTATGTAAAGGTTACCCCTCATCCTTTAAAAGGGCATTATCTAATAAAAAATAAAATGAAACATTAAGAACAATGTGGGTCATTTTAGGATATTATATGGAAACAAAATGATATTACCTATATAAAAATTCATATATAAGAGTAATTTTAACACCCCAAGCTTCCCCAGTACGATTCTCTTTGAATAATACAGTAGCGTGTGTTGTACGCAACTTCGAGATTCTAACACGCCGCGACCAATCAAAGTAGCCACTATGAATATTAATACACACATTTTGAAATTTTATATATTTTATCTTTTAAAATGGACTTCATTTTTGGATTCAGAATATCTAATTTAGCCTAGGGTGAAATTTTGGTACTTTTCGGATAACTTTTATATTTTGATGAATAGTGAAAATTACTAAATTTTAATTAAAAACAACTTTTTTAATCAAAATAATTAATAGTGATAAATTATGAATTTGAGTGGTTTTAAAGTATATTTAGAATATATTTTTACCATTTAATACAATTTTGGTCATTGGACATAAAATCACAATTAAACCGGACATAAACAAATGTCAATCTTTTGATAGTTATTATATCTTAAAAACACGCCTTTTGTTTTGACAGTGGGAATTAATTATAAATTAATTTTTACCACTTTTGTGTTTTGAATTTGGAAAAATGGATTCCATATTTGGAATCAGGATATCCAAATTGTGTAAATAGGTAACTTTTATTTTTAGACATTTTTGAATAATTACTTCGGTAAATATTTTTTTTTACCATAGTTAAAGGGTAAATCCGGTAAATAAGGGTAAAATAATAATATTATAATAATAATAAATTACCCTAAAACTTGTCCTAACCTTATTTGTGGATACATTTCCAACCATGGTAATCTTTGGGTCGATTTTAGGACCCCATGGAGCCACTTGTAGGTGATAGGGACACTTTATATTAATTAAGTTAAAGTAAATACAAAAATTCCATAAGCTTATATCTTTTAACAAAAAATTTTTTACACAGGGTTATATATGTTATATTTTCGATTATAAAGATTAATTAGAAAGATAAAAAGATTTCCTACATAATGTTATTTTATTTATAATTTTTAAACATTTAAAAAGTAAATATATATATGACACAATAATGATGCAGTATTTTCCTTATTAATGAAAGAATCAAATAATTGGCATTATAAATGTTAAAATAAATATAATTTGAAAGTTTTGATGACATAAACGAATTTTATTGGTTAATATGACATCTTAGTATTTCTTAAATGAATTTTTTTCGAATTAATAAAGTTTTTAATACATTAACAAAAATAAATTATTGAGTAGTGTCAAAATTGACATAAATGAGTTTTTAAAACAAATATTATATTATTAATTTATATTATATTCCTAAAAATCTAAGTTTCATCCAAATGACTCATATAATTATTGGTATATCATTAATGGACCACTTTGGGGTCGATTGTATGTATATAGTAAGTTTATTAACTATATATTATAAAAATACAAAGTGACATAGTAAGTGTCAAACTAATTAACTAAGAGTTAAAACTAAAGGATAAGGTTGATATAATGACCCAAACCTGTCTAAAATATATTGGTTGAAAGTATTTAGACCCATCCCCACCTTAGACTTTGAATAATCCACTTTGGAGCCTTTATAAACCAAATATTATTTTATTATAAAATAATACTTTAAGTTTTTCCTAAAGAGCCCCTCACCCCTCTTATAAAAGTGCACTCGCCCTTCTAATTATTTCACACCTTCAAAACCAGTTGGATCGGCCAAACACTGCCCAAATATTCTCTAAAATTTCCTCCCTTCAACCTAGAGGCCTTAATTTGATCAGAAAGCCATCAAATCAAAAGGAAGAACCCGAAGAAGAGGTAATGTTTTCACCACCCTTTTTCAAGTTCCTTTCTTCTTCAACTTCTTCTTTCTTTGTTATTTCCTTTATAAAATAATAACTCCAGTATCTTCTATATACTGTGATGTTATTATAAATATGGTACAACCATATTCAGTATTTTATCCATCCTTTGAATGACATGTCACCATACGTGCGTACGTACGGCTTACCGTCTCCACATCGTGGTGTAATTGTTATTCAAAACATTATTATTTGGATGGGTATAATAATGATGTGTAATTCATGTAAATAATAAATATAACATGATAATTATTCTGTATATATGATATAATTTCTAATTATATATTATTTTAATATTAAAAGAGTGATATTGTCGCTCGTGCGTACGTACGGACTACCGTCTCCATGAACGTGATGAGATTCATTCCCCATCATATCCATGAAATTATAATTCTCATTTGATGATTAAAAATATTTTTTAAGGACTTGATATCATTCTGGATATGAATAAGATACAATTTATCCATAACAAACACGTCTTATATAACAAAATATATAAAGGAAAATAAATTCGTTAACACCTGAAATGATGATAATACTAAGATATTATTAACAAATCAATGTTAAAAGATCATATATGATATCATATTAATGTATATGATTCTTGTATAATTTAATAACAATTATTCCACCATTATACATGAGGTTAACCTACCCTCAACCAAGGAATATTACAAGGTAAGGGGTTTTTCATCTCACTCCTTATTCCCGTGAGATTCATGTTATATTCCCACTATTACCTTTTGTGTGGTGTATGTACTGCCCATAATTGTATTATTTGTGTAATACACTTTAATTTATGTGTATTTACATATTCATTGTATTATACCTCTTTCATGGGGTGTATGTTTCGTAAGTTACCAAATTGGTAAGGGTTAATTTCACAATCTCTTTATTATCCGTGGTTGTTTATTCGTAATTATCTACTGGGACATCTTTATCATCCTCATCCATGTTTCTTAAAAATGTCTTTCAAAACATTTTTACTATTTAATAGACAATGGGTTAAATTCATTTATATCCTTATTTGACCTTATACATTTTTGAAAGGAATCTTTCCGTCGTTTTCCAAACAAGTTACTTTTTGACCTTTTCGATAAAACTAAGGTAAGAATGTTTTTTTAACGTATACGGCGGGTGCAGCTATTTTCCGCCATTATAAAATCTTTGAAGCTTCACTTACAATCTTATAAGAATATTTTCAAAGTAAATATTTTCTTTTATAATTATGGTACTTTTAAATGATTTTAAAAAAAAAGAGATATTCCTCTCAAATAGTTTTGATTTCATCTATGTCAACATCCTTTGATAAATTTTACACTTGTTTGAAGTTGATTTATTATGATACAAATTTTACATATTTTATTTAAGGTTTTTTGGTATGTTTGACTATGGATGAGTTATTTTTATGCCATTCATTGTTTATGGGTAATGTATTGACATTTCGTATGTTAGTTTTAAGACGAATGTTTATGTTTTATTTCATCCTCTTCTTAAGATGAATGTGTTGGACTAGTATATTCCAGGTTGGGGACCGGTAAAAGTAAGCCCTCTGGGTTGGGGTCCGGTTATAGAAGAACCTCCGGGTTGGTGTCCGGTTATTAGAGGCACTCCGGGATGGAGTCCGGTTACAGAGGCTCTCCGGGATGGAGTCCGGTTACAGAGGCTCTCCGGGTTGGGTTCCGGTTACAGTTATCCCTTAGGTCTTGGCATGAGGCCTTGACACAGAAATTAAAGTTCGGCATTATGCATTCCTTCATTATGAAACTGGTTATTGATATTGCATTTGATTATTCGAATAGTAGAATATCCATGTGAATAAGTAAATGGAATTATTTCATTTTATCTTTTCCATATTATACTGAATTTCAAGCTTAAAAGGCTTTTGTTTTAGTTATACATTGCCTTAAATGTTTATGCTTATCTATGAAAGCTTACGCTATATTGTTATCCTTACTGAGCATCTGAGCTCACCCCTTTCAATGTTTTATTTTTCCCAGGATTTGAAGAAGTAATTTATGAATGACCTTCAGGGATAGTATGAGGGGATATGAAGACAAGATGTTGTTGTAGTTTTTTTACTTTACGATGTAATGTAAGACTTATGAATGTATCTAGTGTTTCTAAGGCTACTAAACAAATCGGTCTTTCGAGACTTGATCTTTCTTGTGATCATGCCAATGTTATGTAATAATGCACCGACTCTAGATAACTAGGGTCGGGACATTACAGTAATTGTGGAAATACATTCCATATTTATAAAAAGGGGAAAATTTTTAATGTAAATGGTTGGATAAAGATACTCTTTGATGAAGCTAAAGTTATATATATAGAAGAGTTGGAACGGGAAAAAAATACATAATATCGAATGGGATAATTTACTAAGATACAATGTAACATCCAAATTTTTATGAAATAATTTTTTTAATAAAATTTAATTTCTTCAATATCTTGCGATACACGTGACATCAAGTTTAAACAAACCATAATATACTATTAAAATATTATTTATTGTGACATTTATAACATTGTTGTCAAATTGGTAGAAATGGATACGATTAACTACTTTATGAAATATATATGAATATACTAATTGACATAAATATATTTATTAATTATTATGAAATAACCATTTAATTTTTATCAAATTTATATTATGCTTAAAAATAGATTTCCTTCAAAATGATTTTTATTTCTTTTTGTGATAAAATATTATATGTAATTTTTGAAAAATTAAAAAAAATTTGTTTTCTAAAAATAAATATATTTTTGAAATCATCATATCAAAATTACCTTAGGGTGAATTTATGGGATTTTTCTGAAAAGATCAATTTTTCAGTAAATAGTGAAAAATACTGAATTTTTATTAAAAACTGTATTTTTGTTTCAAGAATGTAAAAAAGTTCCATTTTAAAAAAATATTTTAAAATTAATATTATTTCTCATATATTTTAAATAATCAAAATAATTTAATTTGAATCAATTTTATGTTTTAATTTGGTATAAATACATTTTTATATGAAAAAAAGGCATTTTTTTGAAAAGATTTTTTTATGAGCGCAATGTTTTTTATATTAATATATTAAATTAATCACTATTTATGAATTATTTTAATAAAATTTATATATTATTTACATGATCAAATGCTTTTAACATTCAAAAAATATTTTTCTAGGCATGGGATAAGAATAAATTCAATTTTATGCTTAAATGAATTTTTTTTTCAAAAAAAGAGGGTTTTGTCGCATTTTGTGGACTTAATTTAAAATTAATTTATTTAAATTATCAGTATTTAATTATATATAATTAATTATATATTTATAATTATGTGTTTTAAAATTATACCCTTTTTTATTTTCGGTCAATATAAATAGTAACCCTAGTACAAAGTTTCACCTCAGTAAAGGGTAAATTTAAAGACCCGTAAAATTCAAGGGAATTTTTTTTTAATTTTCTTTGAAATTTTATAAGAACACGGTTTCAGACGGCACTTGATTCCGAGGCCCGGAGTGCCCGGAATTTCTATCTGAAGTTTAGCTCGGGTACGTTCAATGAACGAACGAGCGGGAATTTCTAACTTTTGAACCAATGCCCGAAATCGAATTCTGAGGGCACCGATGGAACCGCAACGCCAGTAATTGCTTAGGAACTCATGTTCCGAAGTTGAGTTTTCACGAGAGTTAATGATAAAAATTGTGGAAGTTTAATTCATAATTATTCTACAATTTTTTATCTTACCCTAAGTGATTTATCCTTTGGATGGAAGTTGGGTAACTACCCAATCTCCCTTGGGAGGTTATGAGGGTGGTGGGGCCCACACGAACCCCACCCCTTCATATCCTCTAAACCCCCTCAACTCCCATTTAAATTTTGATAACTTAAGTTTATCAAACTTATGGTTTTTATGTTGAGTGTTTAATATAAGTTTTTGAAATTCAAACCTTTGAATTTCAAAAGGCTTGTTGTGTTAATAAAATAAGAAAGGAGCTTATTTTATTTTGTTGTTAGAGTTTTGTCATTGAGAGGTTTTGGGAAGAACATCTTCTCCTTCGACGAAGAACATGAAGAACACCTCAGACTCCGACGAAGAACACCATTCTTCAACGAATAACATCTCCGCCGAAGAATGCGGGGAACTTCTTCCACGGCGTTCTTCTTCCGAGACGTTTCCTCTTCAGACGCACCTCGACGACAACGTAATCGACGTTCGTTTTCCGCGACGCCCGACCTCCGCGATGCTCGTATTCCGCGGCTCATTGACGTTCACCGTTCTTGAAACCGAGGTAGGGGATTTATTTTATTTAATTATTTTTCCATTCATGATTCTAGTTTGTCGATCTTCGTAGATATTCGACTAAATGTTATCATTTAACGACAGGGGGCCGGACCGCACAAACACGGCCGACCCTCCTCTTTATCCTTGTTGATACTTTTTGGTTTGGATGGAATGGCGTGGTGTCGTCGCACCATTCGCAAATCGCACGACAAGTACTTTGTGGCGTCGTCGTGCCGTGCCGTGAAGTTTAACAAGGACGCGACGCCGTCGCGTTGCGTCGAAGAAAACCGAAGACGCCGCGGCCGGAGCGGGGCCACGGCGGAGGGGTGCGGTGCCGTCGCACTGCGCCGGACGACAAGGGTCGTGGCCGGTTCCGGGCCGCGGCGGAGCAGGGTGACCGGCGGCCGGTGCCGAGCCGCCGGTGTCGGAGCTGTAAGGGGACCGGCCATCGCCGGTCCCGTTCGGCAGGAACCGGCCGGCCAGGTCGGGCCGGCCGGACGAGGAGAAGCCGGGGGTATTAATTCCCCCGACCCTCCATCATTGTGCCCCCCAATTAATGGGCCGCGGTTACAAGAAAAGGGAGGGGGCAGCGCCCCCCCCCCCCCCCCTCCCCCGCGCGAGCCAAAAATGGCTCGGCCATTTTGGCCAAGCACCGACCTGCGCGCCCAGCGCGCGGGTCGACCCGGTTCGGGCCGACCGGGGGGTCTCGGGTCGTGTCGGTCCGGGCCCGAAACCCCCGTTTTCGGACCGTTTGGGTTCAATTTCCCATAACTCGGGCTACAGACCTCCAATCGACGCACCGTCAGTGGAGACACGATCCTTGGAAGGAGACGGTCGTTTCGGTATATCTCAATCAAGGTTTCGGAATACTTTGAGTTCGTCCGGGTTGGTTCATACACGAAACCAACCGGGCCCTCGGAGCTGGAACGCTCATATCTTAAGCTCCGGATGTCCGAATGACTTGTCATCGACTTTGTTGGTTTCCTCTTAGTGAGACGGATCTTTTGGCTTACTCCGCCCGAGGTTTGGACGCAGGTGGAGTACGGTCGGGTTGGTTTTGTCTTAAAAACCAACCGGGCCCCTAGGACGAAAAGACCAATAACTCTCAGACCGGGCGTCCGTTTGACGCGCCGTCTGCGACGTTGAGTTCATGTTGACGATACTGAACTTTTGGATACATCAACTCTGGACTATGTGTTAGTTGATGTATCAGCCTCTCGGCTCGTGGAGCGGACCCTCCCGAACGAGCTTGTTGTGTGCGGGAACCCTAGTGCTGGCTGCGACTGCTACTATGACTGTGACGACGACAGTGTAGAGATCCTCAGTGGATTCGACGACGACGAGTACAGCACTCAGCGATCCTGTGTGGATCAGTGCTATCGATCCTATGTGGATCTGATCCTGTGTGGGTCAGCGCTCAGCGGTTCTGTGTGAGCCAGCGCCTACATGTCCTGTGTGGGCCCGATCCTGTGTGGGTCTTTGCGGGGGTTAGTACCTATCGATCCTTTGTGGGTTCGACTACTTAGATGGATCAGTGATCATCTCTATCGTCTTTCGAAGAAGTATATCTGCGTGAGCTGAATCCTTTTTACTTTCCTATGTGGATTGTGTTGTGTTGTCCTGTGTGGATTACGTTTTTCTTTCCTGTGTGGAATACGTATTCTTTCCTGTGTGGACTGGGTTGTACTTGGGCTCGAAGGTTGGAGCGTATTGGAATTGATGACTTAGGTATATGTATGGGCATATACCTAAGTAGTGTCGGTTGTTACTTCGTGATTGTAACTTTCCTTTGTGGTTTATCCTTTGTGGATTTTGGGAGACCTTCGAGGGTCTCGGGGTCCCTACTGAGTAGCTTATACTCACCCTTGCACGGGCTATGCCCGCACAATGTTGTGTTGGTTGCAGACGACGGACAGCGCTGATCGTGGAGGAGGCTTGTGGAGCAGAACAGTACCTGGAGGTGGACCACTGGGCGGGACGTACTCGGATCAGTAGGTTGGACCCAAGGAGCAGTGGAGGATTTTCTGTACCCACCCTTCAGGTGGGATTCCCAGAGGACAGCTTGTCGTTGTGGATTTACCTTTCAGTTGTTGTTTTTCCCTTTCGAGTTGTACTTTTCTTTCAGCTTGGGTTTGTATACTGGCCCACTTACTTTCATCACTTACAGTTGTATTCTGTTTTTACTTAGTGTTTACTTCTACTGCTTGCTTGCTCTGTGGTGTTTGTTTACTTTACAAAGGCAATGCATTCCCTTTTTACCGGGATATATGCCTTGGTGCTAGTCGCCAACCCCTAGCCTATGGAAGGCGGGCTTGGGGTAGTCACGGCACGGGCCCCGAGGACGGGTCGTGACAAGTTGGTATCAGAGGAGTTCGGTTCTACCACGAACTCTGATCTTTTCTATGTGAAGCAATAGTGTTTAGAGTATTGGGTGTGGTTATCAGTCCTGGGAGTCCAGTGTTGGTGCGGCGGCCGACGTATCCGTACACCGGGACCTTGACTTCTGATTTCCGACTTAATGCACAAAAACATTAATTGCATGTGCGTTTCAAGTTTTCTTTGTGATTACTTTGTATCAGCTCACCAGGTATACTGTTCTGACCATGGAGCACCAGTTTCCTTTTCAGGATGGCCCCACGACGGCAGCCAGCTAGGGTTCCGAGAGTCGAGCGTGACGATAGCCCACCAAGCGACGAGGCCTCAGTGCAGGGCCCTTTGTCAGCAGTGGCACTGGCGGTAGCTCTACCCGCCGAGCCACCGATGCTTCCAGCACCAGCCGCTGACGATGCACGTCGCCTCAGTGCATTGCATGAGTTCCAGCACCAGCGACTGCCCAGGTTCCACGGGGAGACGGACCCCCAGGCAGCCGAGGACTGGCTGGAGGCAGTGGTGCGAGTTTTCCGGCTAGTGAGGACACCATCAGACCTCATGGTGATCCTCGCAGAAAGCCTACTGCACGCATTAGCAGGATGATTGTGGAGCTTGATGCTCCAGGTGCACGATGAGGAATCTCTTCTCTGGACGGACTTTCAGAGCCTCTTCTGCTCGGAGTTCGTCCTAGCCACCCTCCGTGCGGTGTGCATCCAGGAGCTTCTTCAGCTGCGGCAGGGCAGCTTGACTGTCACCCAGTACTCGGTGAGATTTACCGATCTCTCGCGCTACTCTACAGACATGGTATGGGACCCATTCTTCTGGTCCCGGACCTTTGAGTAGGGATTGAGACACGAGATCAGGGCATCGCTGATCTCCCTCAGCATTCCGACTCAGACAGGAGTACTGGAGCGAACCCTTTTGATCGAGAGCTTTCTTGCTGAGTCTACACCAGTGTCGAGACCCACCGCAGGCCGGCACGTAGCATAGTCTTCTGCAACAGGCAGTCGACGGATGAATCATGGGTCCAGGCAGACCAGACCCTCAGGCAGACAACCTCAGGACACTGGCTCAGCAGTGCGGGGCACACAGCGCGGAGCCAGTCTTTCGAGAGGCAGGCAGTGCTACTCATGCGGCGGGCAGGGCCACATGACTCATGATTGCCCGACCCGCCGTGCCGAGGAGCAGCAGACGGTAGAGGGACCACCGAGGAAAAGGCAGAGGGTCGACCGTGGCGGTCCACAGGGAGCAGGCGGACGAGGCAGGGGAGCTGGCCGAGAAGCAGGTGGTGGGCGACGCTTTGAGGCTTTACCACCACCACCACCAGGAGGTCCACCCTGACCACAGGGAGTTGGCGGGCAGAGACAGGAACAATTCCAGGCAGCGGAGGCCTACGACCACAGCGCGCCCAAGATGATTCTAGGTACTATCTGTGTCTATTACACCCTTGCTGTAGTTCTTATAGACACAGGAGTGAGTCACTCTTTCATAGTCATTTCCCTTGTTCGGAGCTCGGAGATTCCGACAGAGCCGTTGGCTCGATCCTTACGACTAGAGACTCCTACGGGAGCAGACTCGATGATTACGCACTGGTGCCGGCAGTGTGATCTTACTCTAGGAGGCGAGAGCTTTAGCTGGGATCTTCTTGTAGCAGCGTCGAGGCCTTACGACGTCATCTTGGGCATGGATTGGTTATCTACAGTCCATGCACAGATTGACTGTATTAGGCGCAAGGTGCGATGTGTATGCACCAACGGGAGCAGGTTCACCTTCACCTGCGAGAAGGGAGCCTTTGCAGCACAGCATGGAATTCCGCAGAGGAGAGGACATCCCATCACTCATCAGTTGGCTAGTCTCATCCTGGGAGCAGTTGACGTGCAGAGTCCTAGTTTTCCTGCAGTGGTGGATCAGTATGCAGACGTTTTTCCCGACGACGTTCCAGGGCTACCTCCTCACAGAGAGGTATACTTTTATATTGACCTGTACCCCGGGACAGCCCCGATATCGACTCCAGCATATCGTATGGCCCCCGCCGAGCTTCGAGAGCTACAGGTACAGTTGGAGGACTTGCAGGTCAAGGGGTTCATCCGACCCAGTGTTTCACCCTGGGCTTCCCCGATATTGTTCGCCAAGAAGGCGGACGGGAGCTTGCAAATTTGTGTCGACTATCGTCACCTGAACCAGGTGACAGTGAGGAACAAGTATCCGCTACCGAGGATTGACGACCTCTTCGATCATCTCAAGGGAGCACGATGGTTCTCGAAGATAGACCTCAGATCCGGCTATCATCAGCTCAGAGTTCGGGATGAGGACGTGCAGAAGATGGCCTTCAGATGTCGATATGGCCAATATGAGTTCTTGGTTATGCCTTTCGGTGTAAACAATGCTCCAGTAGTGTTCATGGCCCTCATGAACAGGATCTTTCAGCTATACCTCGATCGATTTGTCGTGGTCTTCATCGACGACATTTTTATTTACTCGACGACTGAGGAGGAGCACGCCTACCACTTATAGGTTGTACTAGACACACTTCGAGAGCACCAGCTTTATGGTAAGCTCTCGAAGTTCCAGTTTTGGATACGTGAGGTCCACTTCTTGGGACACGTCATCTCTGAGGCAGGATTTGAAGTGGATCCTGTGAAGATCGAGGCAGTTCTAGCTTGGGAGCCACCCAGGAGCGTGACAGAGGTGCGAAGTTTCTTAGGTCTAGCTGGATACTATCGGAGATTTGTTCCAGATTTCTCCAGAGTTGCGGCGCCACTCTCATCTTTGAGGAAGAAGGGGAAACCCTTCGTGTGGTCAGACAGATGTCAGCAGAGCTTCCAGGAGCTGAGACATAGATTGACCAGCGCACTTATCTTGAGGTTGCTTGAGGAGGGAGTAGGGTACGTAGTCTACTACGATACATCAGGGACCGAACTCGGATGTGTCCTGATGTAGGAGCGGGCAGTGATCGCCTATGGATCACGTCAGTTGAGGCCACATGAGTAGAACTACGCTAACCATGACCCGGAGTTAGCAGTAGTGGTCTTCGCTCTGAAGACATGGCGACACTATCTGATGGGTGAGTGCTTTACAGTCTTTTCCGACCATCAGAGTCTCAAATACATCTTCTCTCAGAAGGATCTGAATCTGAGATAGCGGTGATGGCTCAATTTCCTCCAGGACTATGACTTTGAGATAGTCTATACTCCTGGGAAGGGGAATGTGGTAGCCGATGCTCTTAGTATGAGGACGGGCATTCAGCTACTTGAGGAGGCGACAGAGCAGCTAGCCTCTTTGTAGATATCCTTCATGGATAGAGATAGATCAACCTTCCTTCAGTCTCTCACAGTCACTCCTCCACTACTGCAGTGGGTCAGAGAGGCACAACGTGGGGACACTGACTGTGAGACACGGCGTGCACAGATATCCTCAGGAAAAGCACCTGATGGTTTCTCCTTTGGAGCAGAGCACGAAATCCTTTTCAGAGGAAGTACCTTGGTACCAGTCGCTTTATGAGAGGAGGTGCTGAGAGAGTTTCACACTTCTCCCTTGGCGGTACATCCTGGAGTGGCGAAGATGTACCAGGACCTCAGACGACAGCACTGGTGTCCGGGCATAAAGAAGGCTGTGGCAGAGTTCGTTTCTCGATGCCTCACCTGCCAGCAGGTGAAGGCAGAGCACCAGGTACCAGCAGGCTTGGTACAGCCCTTGGAGGTTCCGGAGTGGAAGTGGGACGGCATATCTATGGACTTCGTGACTGGACTTCCACGCACTTCCAGAGGTCACGACTCCATTTGGGTGATTGTCGACCGACTCACCAAGTCGGCTCACTTCTTACCCATCAGAGAGCAGGGCTCAGTGGAGAGCTTGGGACGTATTTACGTTCAAGAGATTGTACGGCTTCACGGTGTGCCATCATCTATCATCTCCGATCGAGATACTCGCTTTACTTTGCAGCTTTGGAAGGGGTTACAGGAGGCGTTCGGGATGCAGCTACGTCTGATCACGACCTTTCACCCTCAGACGGATAGTCAGACGGAGAGGACCATTCAGACTCTCGAGGACATGCTCCGCGCATGTGTCCTCGACTTTGGTCGTAGTTGGGAGGACCACCTACCCTTGGTGGAGTTCGCGAACAACAACAGATACCACTCCACCATCGGGATGGAACCATACGAGGCGTTGTACGGCAGACCTTGCAGATCTCCTTTGTGCTGGACAGACCCTAGGGAGTCAGCACTTGTGGGACCGGAGATGGTCCAGGCCACGACAGAGAAGGTTCAGGTCATCCAGGAGCGGATGAGGACAGCTCAGAGCCGATAGAAGTCTTATGCTGACAGGAGGCGGAGGCCACTAGAGTTTGAGGATGGTGACCACTTATTCTTGCGTGTCTCACCTCGACGTGGATTACGGAGATTTGGCCGAGGCGGAAAGTTGTCTCCACGCTTCATCGGACCCTTCTAGGTCCTCAACAGGATTGGCGAGGTGGCTTATCGCCTGGCTCTACCACCTCAGTTGCACCGGGTGCATGACGTCTTCCACGTATCTCAGCTGAGGAGATACATGCACGACCCGACGCACATCATAGACCATGGGGAGATAGACGTTGATGATGGGGAGACTTTTGCGGAGGTCCCGGTGGAGATCGAGGATCGACAGGAGCGGGTCCTATGTGGACGGTCGATTCCTCTAGTGCGCATCAGATGGCAGCACGGAAACCTCCAGGAGAGCACTTGGGAGCGGGAGGCTCAGATGCGTGATCAGTACCCTCATTTGTTTCCCTAGTTATGATGTATCTTTATGGGGACGTAAAGACCTAAGGTGGGAGTAATGTAAAGACCCGTAAAATTCAAGGGAATTTTTTTTAATTTTCTTTGAAATTTTACAAGAACACGGTTTCAAACGGCACTTGATTCCGAGGCCCGGAGTGCCCGGAATTTCTATCCAAAGTTTAGCTCGGGTACGTTCAGTGAACGAATGAGCGGGAATTTCTAACTTTTGAACTGGTGTCTGGAATCGAATTCTGAGGGCACCGATGGAACCGCAGCGCCGGTAATTGCTTAGGAACTCCTGTTCCGAAGTTGCGTTTTCACGAGAGTTAATGATAAAAATTGTGGAAGTTTAATTCATAATTATACTAAAATTTTTTATCTTAACCTAAGTGATTTATCCTTTGGATGGAAGTTGGGTAACTACCCAACCTCCCTTGGGAGGTTATGAGGGTGGTGGGGCCCACACGAACCCCACCCCTTTATATCCTCTAAACCCCCTCAACTCCCATTTAAATGTTGATAACTTAAGTTTATCAAACTTATGGTTTTTATGTTGAGTGTTTAATGTAAGTTTTTGAAATTCAAACCTTTGAATTTCAAAAGGCTTGTTGTGTTAATAAAATAATAAAGGAGCTTATTTTCTTTTGTTGTTAGAGTTTTGTCGTTGAGAGGTTTTGGGAAGAACATCTTCTCCTTCGACGAAGAATGTGAAGAACACCTCGGACTCCGACGAAGAACATTGTTCCTCAACGAAGAACATCTCCGCCAAAGAACACAGAGAACTTCTTCCACGACGTTATTCTTCCGCGATGTTTCCTCTTTGGACGCACCTCGACGACAACGGAAACGACGTTCGTTTTCCGCGACGCCCGACCTCCACGGCGCTCGTCTTCTACGGCTCGTTGACGTGCATTGTTCTTGAAACTGAGGTAGGGGATTTATTTTATTTAATTATTTTTCCGTTCATGATTCTAGTTTGTCGATCTTCGTAGATATTCGACTAAATGTTATCGTTTAACGAGAGGGGGCCGGACCGCACAAACACGGCCGACCCTCCTCTTTATCCTTGTTGATACTTTGTGGTTTGGACGGAATGGCGTGGTGTCGTCCCACCACGCGCAAATCGCACGGCAAGTACTTTGCGGCGCCATCGCGCCGCGCCGTGAAGTTGAACAAGGATGCGACGCCATCGCGCCGCGTCGAAGAAAACCGAAGACGCCGCGGCCGGAGCGGGGTCGCGGTGGAGGGGTGCGGTGTCATCGCACTGCGCCAGACGACAAGGGCCGCGGCCGGTTCCGGGCCACGACGGAGCAGGGTGACCGGCGGCCGGTGTCGGGCCGCCGGTGTCGGAGCTGGAAGGGGACCGGCCATCGCCGGTCCCGTTAGGCAGAAACTGGCCGGCCAGGTCGGGCCGGCTGGATGAGGAGAAGCCGGGGGAATTAATTCCCCCGGCCGTCCATCATTGCGGCCCCCAATTAAGGGGTCGCGGTTACAAGAAAAGGGAGGGGCAACCCCCCCCCCCCCCCCAACGCGAGCCAAAAACGGCTCGGCCGTTTTGGCTGAGCACCGACCTGCGCGCCCAGCGCGCGGGTCACCGGTCCGGGCCGGGCCGCGCCCATCCGGGCCGGGACGACCCGGTTCGGGCCGACCGGGGGGTCTCGGGCCGGGTCGGTCCGGGCCCGAAACCCCTGTTTTCGGACCATTTGGGTTCAATTGCCCATAACTCGGGCTACGGACCTCCAATCGATTCAACGTTAGCGGCGACACGATCCTTGGAATGAGACGGTCATTTCGGTATATCTCACTCAAGGTTTCGGAAGACTTTGAGTTCGGCCGGGTTGGTTCGTACACGAAACCAACCGGGCCCTCGGAGCGGAAACGCTCATATCTTAAGCTCCGGACGTCCGAATGACGTGTCATAGACTTTGTTGGTTTTCTATTAGTGAGATGGATCTTTTGGATTACTCCGCCCGAGGTTTGGATGCAGGTGGAGTACGGTCGGGTTGGTTTTGCCTTAAAAACCAACAGGGCCCCTGGGACGAAAAAGCCAATAACTCTCAGACCGGGCGTCCGTTTGACGCGCCGTCTGCGACGTTGAGTTCCTATTGACGATACGGAACTTTTGGATACATCAAATCTGGACTATGTGTCAGTTGATGTATCAGCCTTTCGGCTCGTGGAGCGGACCCTCCCGAACGAGCTTACTGTGTGTAGGAACCCTAGTGCTGGTTGGGACTGCTACTATGACTGCGACGACGACTGTGTAGAGATCCTCAGTGGATTCGACGATGACGACTAAATAACTCAGTGATCCTGTGTGGATTAGTGCTATTGATCCTGTGTGGATCTGATCCTATGTGGGTCAGCGCTCAGTGGTTCTGTGTGAGCCAGCGCCTACAGATCCTGTGTGGGCCCGATCCTGTGTGGGTCTTTGTGGGGGTTAGTACCTATCGATCCTTTGTGGGTCCGACGACTTAGATGGATCAGTGATCATCTCTATCATCTTTCGAAGAAGTATACCTGTGTGAGATGAATCCTTTTTACTTTCCTATGTGGATTGTGTTGTGCTATCCTGTGTGGATTACGTTTTTCTTTCCTGTGTAGAATATGTATGCTTTCCTGTGTGGACTGGGTTGTACTTGGGCTCGGAGGTTGGAGCGTATTGGAATTGATGACTTAGGTATATATATGGGAATATACCTAAGCAGTGTCAGTTGTTACTTCGTGATTGTAACTTTCCTTTGTGGTTTATCCTTTGTGGATTTTGGGAGACCTTCGGGGGTCTCGGGGTCCCTACTGAGTAGCTTATACTCACCCCTGCACGAGATATGCCCGCACTACGTTGTGTTGGTTGCAGATGACGGACATCGCTGATCGTGGAGGAGGCTTGCGAAGCAGAACGGTACCTGGAGGTGGACCACTAGGCGGGACGTACTCGGAGCGGTAGGTTGGACCCGAGGAGTAGTGGAGGCTTTTCTGTACCCACCCTTCAGGTGGGATTCCCAGAGGACATCTTGTCATTGCGGCTTTACCTTTCAGTTGTTGTTTTTTCCTTTTGAGTTGTACTTTACTTTCAGCTTGGGTTTGTATACTGGCCCACTTACTTTCCGCACTTACAGTTGTACTCTGTTTTTACTTAGTGTTTACTTCTACTGCTTTCTTACTCTATGGTGTTTGTTTACTTTAAAAAGGCAATGCCTTCCCTTTTTACCGGGATATACGCCTTGGTTCTAGTTTCCAACCCCTGACCTATGGAAGGCGGGCTTGGGGTAGTCACGGCACGGGTCCCGAGGACAGGGCGTGATAGTAAATCAGGTTAATCTTGATTAATAATAAGTGATAAGGATATAATTTTTTCATAATAATTATTAATATATGAATATAATTTTACCTTTATCATATTAGGATCAAAATTTATTAGTCTAATAAACACTTTTCCATGAAAATGATTTATATATTATTTAAATCAAAGAAAGTTTCAAAATGTCACTCTCTTTGTTTTAAATATCCTTTATGTGTTCACATAGGGGGAAAACTAGTTATGAATAAATATTAATAGTAATTTTATGCATAATTAAATTTTATTTATTATGCTAATTTATGTATAATTTTAGTTATTATATAATTACCTTAAATTATAACACAATGAAAAAACAATATTTATTCAATTAATGGAAAAAAATAAATGATATTAGAAATATTAAAAGTTGTATATTTTGAGTAATTTATAGTATTCCATGAATTTTATTAGTGAATATGAAATATTGGTATTATTTTCAAATATTATATTCAAATTCTAACTTTTTCTTTAGGTGTCTTAAGTCAAATTAATTGAGTAGTTTTAGAATTGAGGATAATGATATTTTATTAAAAAAAATTATTAAGTTATTCAAAAATAATAATAATATCGAAATAAAAAAAGGTTGTTATGATATGGTCAACAAATTCATAAATTCTCCATTTATGGGACAATTTTCACCTTATATGTAAAAACTACATCCCTTTAATATTAAACAATTTTATTATCATAGTTAAAATTAAATTTAGTTAACTAAGGGTTAATCAAAATGATAAGGTTTAAAATAACACAAAAACTTGTCTAAATTATATTTATTGATTTTATTACAACCCTATAATACCTTTTCTTTGAATATCTTGAAATTTTGAGCCAATTGTTTTGATAATTAATTTATTATAATTTAATCTTTTGAGAAATTAAAAAAGTGAATATCACCACAATTATAAAAGGGAACCTCCTACCTCACTTATTTACACAACCTTGAGCCTTATATATTAAAAAAACTCTACCAATATCTGTTATAAACTTCCCTATAAACATTATATATGTTATATTCTTCCTAGAAGACAAACCCTAGATCCCTTTAAATGAGAACTAAAGAAGTTGTTTCAAAGAAGAGGTAATCACCTTAACCAATCGCTTTCTTTTATCGAGGGACATTGGAAATGCGCCCGTAAAGGGCTCTCCCGGTCTAGGGTTCTCCTCTCGCCGTCGTCGCCCCTTCGCTGCAGACGGCGCAGCGTTTCCCTCTCGAGCTCGGTGTGTTGGTCAGGATCTCTGCGGCATCGCATGGATTCGTGGTATTCCCTTTCCGTGGAGGTTTTCTTTGGGCTTCGGTAGTTGCTGGTTCGGACCTGCGGGTGTAAGACTGGTCCCCGTCGACGGAATACTCTTCGGAGTGCTCCCGGGTTCATTCTCGGCAGCTCGCTGGTGACCTGCGGTGAGCTTCTCAGCATCTGATTGTCGCGCTCTTTCGTCGGCATGCTTGGGGTCCCGGCCTTCCTCAGGTGAGTGCGGTGGGGTTTCTTCGTGTCTGAAGCGGCCGTTTTGGTTGGTGGGGGGGGGGGGGTCTTCAGATTCAGGGTTTGTCTTGTGCGGTTGGGTGGTTGCCGGGTTTCTGACCCTTCGGTAATGGCATTGAAGTTGAATATGGCGATGGTGTCGACAGTTGGCTCTCGCCGGTGATGATGTTGAAGGTGTGAGAATGTTAGTTCCCGCTGTGTTTCCGCCGGTGGTGATTAAGTGGTGTTGTCAGAGGGACGTTGGCATTGCGGAGTCGACGGATGCCGGAGAATGCGGTGCGGTCTCGCAGCTTGAGAGGATGATCCCGTCGCCGATGAAGGGTAGCGCTGATGGTGGCTCGGGCTGTCGTGTGGCCTTCGTTTGGCGTGCGGACTGAGACGTTGACGCTTGGGTCGCGGCTTGAGGCGAATGGCGGTGAATGTGAATTTGTGTTTGAAATTTGAAATGGGGTTTGGTTTTGGATGTGGTGAAGTGTTTTTTTGGATGTGATGAAATGATGTATGGGTACCAGCAACCCCTTAAACCGGCCATATGAAAATGGAAAAAAATGATTTGCAGATGATTCAATCACTTTCTTTTATAATATTCTTTAAATCCTTTAAATATATGATATTTATAATAAAATAATATATTAAATATCCTAAACATGGTTAAATATTATTATAATTATTAAAACACCATTATACACACTCTCTCCCATTATATGAGAAATGAAAGTATCACTCAAGCGTATGTACGGCTTACCATCTCCATGTAGCGATACGATTAATTTTTCATCACCATTTCTATGGATGGGTATTATGGTGGGTTTAATGTTTATATATGATAATTATGAAATAATTATAATTTTTTAATTATGATATCATATCTACCTTCTTACCTTCCAAACTTTTGTAAAACGATAATGTCGATCGTGTGTATGTGTGGACTATAACCTCCACGAAGTGATATGAGTCGTTTTTCATTTATATTTTACTTTGATTATAATGAGTATTAATTTGATGAGTATATATGATATATATTTTTTAATAATTATCTTTTAGAGTTTAGTTAACATTTACCTTTCATTTGTTCCATCTGTTGAAAAATAAAAATAGTGTTCATGCGTACGTACGGTCTACCATCTCCAAGAACGGTCTAATTAATTTTTCTATCTCTAAAATTTATAGATGACTATAAATATGTATATAATAAATATATATTATATTTATATCATGATTAATATTATTTATATTATGTAACTGATATAAATTTACAAGGATCCGAACTACTGAACTAAAATACTCATGATAAACGAAACTGTTAACAGCCAAAATGATGATTTTAATAAGGAATTATTGACAAAAAGGGAGTGTTAAAATGCTATAAAGGGGATATATATGATATTATAAATTTTATTATTATTATTATATATAATTATAATAATTTTACATTTATTAAATATGATGTTAGAGTGCTTTCTAATCAAGGGGAACCCGAGTTAATATATTTTCATCTCATTTTTATTTATGTGGGGTGTATTCTTTATACACCACTTATTTCTTTTGAATAGTTTATATACTACCCATGAATGTATTTTATGATTATTATCATTAAAATTTTTGTATATAAATATCCATATATGGTTCTTTATCTCATAAGGGTTATGATTCAAATGTCACTGAAGTGGTAGGGATTTTATATTACAATCTCATTGTTTATCGAGATTGTTTATGATTATATTTCAAAAGATGAAATATTATTAGATACCTATTTATAAAATCATGAATTTTCTTCTCATCTTGTTATTTCTTGAAAATATATTTTTTCCTTTCATTTTCCTCACAGTAAATTGTCAATAAACTAAAAATATGTTTTTAAGGAAAATCAACTTTATTTCTCTCTTCGATTGAAAAACATTTTTATTCCATATACATGTTTTCTAAAAAAATTAAATAATGTTTTTAATATTATCATATGATTTTTTAAATTCATTTTTATCCATTTTTTACTTTTCATAATGGTGTTAAAGTAATTTTATTTTTAGATTATATAGAATGAGCGGCATTTCCTACCGTTATGGATAATATTTTCTTTGAAGATTCTATTATCATTTTACAAGGTTATTTTCAAAAAAAAAAATTCCTTTATATTTTCACTTTTTTAAATAGTTCTTTAAAAAAGAAATGGTTATTTTCCACAAGGAACTTTTCAAGTGATCTTTCAATATATTTTTTCATCTAAGATGGAATCTTTTGATGTTAGTGAAGCATTACTGGGGATATGATTCCAATTATATCATCTTTATTATTTATATGGATGGTTTATGTTTATAATTACATGATGTTTATTAACCCTATTTATTTTACATAGGTTATGATATGATGAAATGATGAATTTTTTATGGAACCCATTTCTTTTCCATAAGTTATGCTATGATTAAATGTTTACGAAACCCATTTATTTTAATGGGTTATGATATGACAGATTCTTTATGATATTGTGGTACAAATATTTGTTATTTTATGTATGTAATGTATGTGGCATTTATCTCCCTCCAATTAATTTGGTAAAGATTAATATCTCATGAGATAAACAAGACTAGAATGGAGAGTGAACCCAATTCAGTAAGGGATTTTTTCTACTACAATGGTCTTAGGAGTGAACCTTGACTACTATAATGGTTTGGGGAGTGAACCCATTCCACTATGATAGTCTTGGAAAGATCCTTGACTACTAAGGAAATGATTTTCTATGATTATGTATATGACAAAGATCAATGATTTACTCCTACATTAAACTTTCATATTTTATGTTCTTTGATTCTCTTATGATTTATGTCTTATGAACTACCAATATTTATTCCATGACCTAAGATTATGATATTTTATATGCAGGTTATTATTTTCAAACATTAAGATCATATTATTATATCCTTATGCTCATGTTATTCTTATGTGATCATTAATATCTCCCTTTTTTACCCTTACTAAGCATCTATGCTCACCCTTTTCTTATGTTTCCCTTCCCCATGTTATGAAGAAAGTTATTAAGTATAATATGTATAATATGGGTGATATTTATGAAGAAATAAGTGGGAGATAATGTGGATAATTTATGTACTAGTTTTTTATGTTTCCATGTTTATTAATATACTTAAACTAAATTATTTTGGCATAGACTGAAATGATATGTAATGAATATTCAATTATTAAGATTTAGTATCTTTGTATGAAAATTATGGGTTGTTATAGTTGGTATCATAGTGTGGTTTAGTTAACCTTTGGAAATTAGGATGAGTAAACCTTATTAATAATCCTAAGTATAATTATAATTAAATTATAGAATCATAATATTTTGGTAAAAAACATGGATGACCTAGGTTAAACCTAATATTTCATAAAATAATGTTCCATGATTTATACATAAATTAAATGATTTTTCATGATTATTTGGTTTTCCACTATTATTATTATCACTCACACTATTATTTTTGGTTTTATTCAATGGTTAGAACCTAAATTAATTATGTTAATGTTGAATGTGATAGTCAATGGAATGATTTTCCTCAAGAGAAACCAATAGAAATAAGAGATGGGATATGAAACCATTTGATTATTCCAAACCATCTATCATATTATATTATTAATAATATCGACTTTGGTGGGTTTACTAACATGCCTAATAAGAGAAATATGGAGTTTCATAATGACCGTGAATGAAATAAGATTCATCTTTTAACATGTAGAGATTGTGGGAATAAGTAATCAAATTAATATATTAGAGGAATAGGAATATTTTTTGAGTGTGGAAAATAAGGAAACAAATAAAGTAACTATCGTGGAAAAAGAAAATTATGGTTGATGCAATAGATGAGAATAATGGTATCTATATGGTATACTCAACGGTTGAAAGTTTTAAATGGGGAAAGTATATTAATTATGAAAAGATATTCCCCAGGGGAAAACTAGAGAAAAACTCAGCAATCTTATACAAGTAATGGTTTTACCAATGATGGTGAAGAGATTACGAATAGTGTAAGAAAGTTATGGGTTATTTTAATAGTATTTATTATGTTAAAGTTAATAAGAATGATTAAATTTTGGTTGATAAATCTTAATACATGATTCATATTTCATATTTTATGAGATAAGTATTGAGGAATAAGATGATTAATCCTAATTAATGGTTTAATGTGGAAGTGGGATGATTGAAGTGCTTATGTATTTGGATTCAATAATTATGTTCTATAATTTTTATAGTAATAATATTAGGGTTACAAAAATCATGAATCATCTAAGGATTTTTCCATTGTTGCTTTCAATAATTGTTTGAAAACATATTTTTAATGGTACTAATAACCAAGAAGCGTGATTTAGTAGTAAAGTGATAATTTTGGAGAACAAATGATTAAGAGAAATATAAACCTTAATATGTATCTGATGTTAATTTAATAATTTTTAGTTGGGATAAATAGATAATTGTAATTTATAGTATTGGTGACCTTGAAATTTATTAGTTGATAAAAAAGTGGTTTAGGTTATATTTTATAGTGTTTATTTAATTTTTTTATTTATGGAATATATTCAATAGTTTGTGAACTTATTTAAGGAATAATGATTGTGTTAATATTTGGAATTATATATTTTTTCATGTGAGGTTAACTTAAATTTTATGGATACCATCATGGGGTTATTACTTTAAGGTTGATCATAAGTTAAAAAAAAATCAACGCCACATTTTAATGTTTTAAGTGATGATATTTTGATACTCTATTGAGGTTTAAATACCCTTTGGGGTTGGCATATGGTTTCATTTTAAGTTAATTATAGACTAATGGATAGTGGTATATTTATAATATTGACAAGATTCATTAAAAAGGTAATGTTTTTAGAGATATGTATAATCATGTTTAATATTACCTTTTAAGTTAGTATCTAAATTTGATTTATTATATTTTTATGAATTTAACCATTTTTCAAGATTATAATGTAATTTATCATGGTTATTAATGATATTTGGGATATGTTTCATTGGGTTCAGTTATATATAACCCTTAATTTTAACAAGTGATTTAACATGAAGGATTATTTAGGAAGTATGAGATTAAAAAATTGAATATTTATGTTGAAGGGTATGATATATCCTTTGATATTAAAAAAATATTTAATTATGAGGTTATTGAGGCAATTAAGGCTTTAGAGATTAATTATGTATTCCTTCATATGATGGTTTATAAATTTTGGAAATTATCTTACCTTGTGATAACCATTTTTTGGTTTTTTTTAAAACCTAAATATAGTAGTAATATCGTAATATACTTTTTTTATCTATTAGAAGTTGATTTTAATGCTTCATACATAAAAGCATTCATCTATAACACTCATCATTTTGGAGAAAAAGATTATATTGTGGTGAAATTTGATTAAAGAATGAAATTCTACATGTCAGTTAAGTATTTTCCTTATGTTCTTAGTCTATATGGAAAAATTATTACTCAACTCTAGTAAAATGAACTTTAAAAAAAATGGTGTTCTTGCCTTTATTTTTTATGAATCAATGGTTTTTTGATCCAACACATATTTATGGTTTTGTAGTGGTAAACCTTTTCTTAACTATGTTCTATATCACTCGTTATTAGTACTTGGGCGTTTTTTTTCTATTCCATGTTCATGTTTCAACTTCCCACCGATGTTCTCCTATTTTGGAACATAATTTTGTGGTGACCTTCATACTTCCCATTCCCTCTTTCTAAGAGGATGTTTTACTAACCCTTTTTATGATGTGGGTTTTCAACAAAGGAATTTTCAAATATCAAACCCTTGATTACTGATCACAAGTTCAAATTGTGTGGTTGAAATTTATCAAAGGGTGGATAATGTAACACCCAAAGATTTCATGAAATAATTTTTTGAATTAAATTTATTTTCTTCAATAGCTTGCGCTACACACAACACCGAGTTTAAACGAACAATGATGTACTATTAAAATAGTATTTACTGTAACATTTATAACCTAGACATTAAATTAATGGGTATGAAAGGTATTAAATAATTTATTAAATATATATAAATATTCTACTAAATATTATTTTATTTATTAATTATTAGGAAATAATCATTTAATTTTTAGAAAAGTTATATTATTCTCAAAAATAGACTTCCTTCAAAATGATTTGTATTGATGTTTATGGGTAAATAATATATATAATTTTTGAAACATTTTAAAAGTTTATTTCATAAAAATAAATACATTTTTTAAGTAATAATATGAAAATTATCATAGGGTGAATTTATGATATTTTTCTAAAAATATTGATTTTTCAACGAATAGTGAATAATATTAAATATTTATTAAAAACTGTTTTTTTTTTGTTTCAAGAATTTACGAAGTTCCATTTTTTTAAATGGTTTAAAATTAAAATTATATATCTTATAGTTTAAATAATACAATTAATTTCATTGGAAATGGTTTTATTTTTTAATTTGGTATAAAAACATTTTTATACATAAAAATAAATTTTTCTGAAAAAAACTATTTTTATGTGCGCAATTTATTTTTATATTAATAAACTAAAATAATTAATATTAGTGAATGATTTAATGAAATGTATATATTCTAAAAGTTATTAAATTTTTTAAACTTTCAACAATATTATTATAGGAATTGGATAAGAATAAATATGGTTTTATACATAAAAATATATTTTTTTCAAAAAAAGTGGGTTTGTCACATTTTGTGCACTTACTTTAAAATTAATTTTTAAAAATTATAGGTATTTAATTAGATAAAATTAATTAAATATTTATAATCAATAGGTTCAAATTTTATAATTAGGCCCCTTTTTATTTTTGATCAATATGAATAGTAACCATGGTAAAATATTTCACTGCGGTAACGGGTAAATTGGGTTAATCTATATTTAGAATAAGTGAAGAGGACATAATTATTTCATAATAATTATTATTTTATTAATATAAGTTGAGAATTATCACCTTATTCATTAAATTTATTAGTTTAATGAACATTTTTTCATGAAAATGATTTATATATTATTTAAATGAAAGAAAGTTACCAAATCTCACTCTCTTGGTTTTAAATATCCTTTATGTGTTCACATAGGGAAAAATAGTTGTAAATGAATATTAATAGAAATTTTTTTAATAATGAAATTATATTTATTATGTAAATTTATTTCTAAGTTTTAGGCATTATATAATTACCTTAAATTTTTAAATAATTCCAAAACAGTATTTATTGAATTGATTGAAAAATAAATGATATTATAAATATTAAGAATGATATTTTTTGAGTAATTTATAGTGTTACACAATTGTTTTTAGTTAATATGACATATTAGTGTTTTTTTAAATATTATATTTTAATTACAACTTTTTTTATGTCTTTTAAGTCAAATTAAATGAATAGTGTCAAAATTGACAATAATGATATTTTATTAAAAAAATTATTAATTTTTTTTTAAAAAAATCATAAAATAATATAAGGTGGTTATTATGTGGTAAAAAAATTCATAAATTATCCATTTATGGGGTAATGTTCACCTTATAAGTAAAAAATCACAAGCCTTTCATATAAAAAAAAGTTGTTAATGTAGTTAAAATTAAAATTAGTTAACTAAGGGATAATCAAAATGATAAGGTTTAAAATTACAACACAAATTTTATAAATTATATTGGTTGAGGGTATTAAAACTCTATCCTACCTAAAATTTTAATCCCTAGCTATTTGGAGTTATTTTTCTTGAGAATTAATTTATTATAATTTAATCTTTTGAGAAATTCCAAAAGTGCCCCTCACCTTAGTTGTAAAAGAGAACATCATCCCTCACTTATTTACACATATTTGAGCCTTCTATATTGACCCAAATCTACCAATTTATCTTATCAACTTCACTATACACATATATAGGTTCTAGTCTTCCCAAAAGACCAACCCCAAATCCCTTTAGAGGAGATCTAAAGGAGTCATTTCAAAGAAGATGTAATTGACTTAACCGATCACTTTCTAATATACTCTTATTTACCCCTCTAAATCTATGATATTTATTATAAAATAATAAATTCATTGTACTAAATATTATTAAATGTTATTATAATTATGAAAATACCATTATACACCCTCTTTCCCCTCAAACGTGAAATGAAAGTATCACTCATGTGTACATACAACAAACCGTCTTCACATAGTGATATAATTCGTTTTTCATCACCATTTTTATGGATGGGTATTATAATGGGTTTAATGTTTATATATGATAATTTTTGAAATAATTATACTTCAGGAATTATAATATCATAACTACTTTCTAACCTTCAAAACCATTAGAAAATGATGACGCTGGTCATACGTACATGTGGACTACCACCTCCACGAAGCGATGTGAGTGGTTATTCATTTATCATTTATTTGGATAATAATGTGAATTAATTTAATGAATATATATTATATATATCATGAAATAATTATCTTGTAAAGGTTAATTAATATTTACCTTTATTTTTTCCATCAGTCGAAAAATAAAAACACCATTCGTCTCTACGTACAACTTATCATCTCTATGAACGATGTAATTATTTTTTATATCTCTAACATTTATAGATGAATATAAATATGTATATAATGTATTTATATGATATTTATATCATTATTAATATTATGGATATTATTTAACCAAGATAAATTTACAAGTAACATAAAAACTAAAGTGAAATACTCATGATAAACGAAATAGTTAACACCCAGAAATAATGCTTTTAATAAGGAATTATTAATTAAAGGGAATGTTGAAATGTTATAAAGGGATAATATATGATATTATAAGTATTTTTATGATTTTTTATATAATTATAATAAATTTTAAATTATTATATAGGAGGTTGGAGTGCATTATAAATAAGGGAAACTCAAGATAAAGGATTTTCATCTCACTTTTATTTATATGGGACACATATCTTATACACCACTTATTTTTTTTAATGGTGTATATAATAACCATGAATTTTTTTATGATTATTATCAGAAAAATTATGGAATATAAATATCAATATAGGTTTTTTTCTGTCATGGGGGTTATGATTAAAAAGTTACCAAAGTGGTAAGGGTTTTGTGTTGTAATCTCATTGTTTATCTGGATTGTTTATGAGTATGTTTCTAATGATGAAATATTATGATATACCTAACAAGAAACTAATGAAATTTATTATCCTCTGGTTATTTATTTTAAATATATGTTTTCATTTAATTTTACTCACCTTAATTTCTTAATAAACTCAAAATATTTTTAAAGAAAAAACATCTTTATTCTCTCTTCGGTTGAAATACATTTTTCTTTCATGTCCATGTTTTCTAAAAATGGTCCAAATAAGGACTTTACTATTATCCTATTATTTTTTAAAGTAATTTTTATCCATATTTTACTTTTTACAATGGTGTTAAAGTAATGTTTTTCAACTTATATGGAATGAGCGTATTTTCCTACTTTTATGACTAATCTTTGCTCTGAAGATTCCTTTACAAGTTTATAAGGTTACTTTCAAGGAAAATGGTTTCCTTAATATTTTTATAGTTTTTTAATATTGATTTCAAAATTAAATTACTATTTTATATAAGAAATGTTTCAAGTTATCTTTCAAAATCATTTTCTATCTTTGATGACATCCTTTGATGTTACTTAAGATTTATTGGGGATATGATTCCAATGATACTATATTTTTTTATATATGTGGATGGTTTATTCTTATAATGAAATTTTTTTAATGAAACCCATTTCTTTTACATGGGTTATTCTATGATTAAATGATAAATTTTTTATGGAACCCGTTTATTTTTTATGGGTTATTCAATGATGAAATTCTTATGAAATCCATTTATTTTCATGGGTTATAATATAATGGATGTTTTATCATATTTAAGAACACATATGTATGATTTTTATTATGTGATGGTTTGGGGATATATATCCCTCCAATGAATTGGGTAGATATTAATATATCATTAGATAAATAGGATTGGAAAGGGGAGTGAACCCATTTCAGTAAAGGAATTTTTCCACTATGATAGTTTTTGGGAGTGATCCTTGACTATTGTGATGGTTTTGGGATTGAACCCATTCCACTATGATAGTCTTGGAAAAGATCCTTGAATACTAAGTAAATGATTTTATAAGCTTATGTTTATGCCAAAAATAAATGTCATAACATATGTTAAACTTTCATAGTTCATGTTCCTTGATTCCTTTATGATTCATTTCTTATGAACTGCCAAGATTTATGCCATGACTTAATATTAAAATCTTTGATATGCAGGGTATGGTTTTCAAATGTCAATATCATGTTCTTATACCATTATGCTCATTTTATGCTTATGTGATCATTGATATATCCCTTTTTTACCCTTACTAAGCATCTAAGATCACACTTTTATTATCTTTCCTTCCACCATTTTATAAAGAAAGTTATTAAGTATGATATTTCTATGAAGGGTTATAGTTATAATGAAATAAGTGGGAGATGATGTAGATATTTAATGAAGTAGTTGTTAATGTTTCCATATTTCTAAATATACTAGACCTAAATGATTCTAGAATAGATTAAAATGTTTTGTAAATAATATTAAACTATTAATATGTAATATCTATGTATGAAAATTTTGGGTTGCTAAAGTTGGTATTATAGCAAGGTTTGGTTAACCTTTGGAAACTATGATGATAAAACTTTAGTAAGAACCCTATAGATAATTATAAGTATAAAATATAATCATAATGTTTTTGTAACAATCATGAATGACCTAGTTTAAACCTAAGGTTTCATAAAATAAGTTTTTATGATTTATACATCCTTTAAATGATTTTTCATGATTATGTGGTTTCCCACTATGATTATTATTGCTCACATTATGATTTTTTGGTTTTAGTTAATGGATAAAACCCAAAGTAATCATATAAATGTTTAACATGATGGTCAATGGAATGATTTTCCTCATGCAAAAAAATGATTTAGAAAAGAATCAGTAAGTTTGTGGGACTAATGTTTTTAAAGATGATGATTAAGTGAATAAAACATATATATATAAAGTGCATGCTATTTTAATAGTACTTATTATGTTAAAAGTAAGAATTCTTATTAAATTATGGTTGATTAATCGTAATATGTGATTCTTATTTCATATTGTATGAGAGAATCATTGGTGAATAATATGATGAATCCAAGTTAATTGTTTCTGAAGTAAGTGGGATGATTGAAGTGTTTATGTATTTAGATTCAATAATTATGTTGTATAAGTGTTACACTAATGATATTCTAGTTACTAAAATCATGAAACATGTAAGGATTATTCCAAAATATTTTTTCATTAAGGATTTGAAAATAATCTTTGAATGGTACTAATAACAAAGAAGAATGATTTATTTGTAAGGTTATAATTTTGGAGAACATGGGATTAAGGGAAATATAAACCTTAATATGTGTCTGATTTTTAGTTAATAATTTTTAGTTCTGATAAAGAGATAATTGATATTGATATTATTGGTGAAATTAAAATTTATTATTTGATGACAAATTGTTTTAGGTCATCTTTGATGTTGTTTATTACATTTTTTGGATTTATGTAATATATAATTAGTTTGTGAACATCTTTAAGGAATAAGGATTGTGTTAATATTTTGAAGCATATATGTTTTCATGTGAGATTAACTTAAATGTTATCGATTCAATCATGGGTTTATAAGTTTAAGTTTTATCATAAGTTCAAAGGCATCAACACCCCCTTTTAAATATTTCATGTGATGGGATTTTGATACTCTATTGAGTTTTAAATACCCTTTGGGGTTGGTATATGATTTTATGTTAAGTTAATTATGGACTACTAGATATTGGGATATAGATAATCTTTATGGTTGAAAAGTGATTCATTTAAAAGGTAATATTTTCAAAGACATTTAGGGTCAAGTTAAATATTACCTTTCATGTTAGTATCTAAATTTGATGCATGATATTTTTTTAAAGTTCACTGTGTTTCAATAATATAAAGTAATTTATCGAGTTGATTAATGATATTTGGCATATGTTTCTTTAGGTTTAGGTATATGTAACCCTTAGTTTTAAGAAGTGATTTAACATGAAAATTATTTGGTAAAAATGAGATTAATTTTTTTTTGAGGATTTAAGATGAAGGGTTTGATATGGCCTTTGAGATTAAAACATTCTTTAATGTTGAGGTTATTTAGGTAATTTAGGATTTATATATTATAATGTACTCATTTTTATGATGGTTTATTCATTTTGGGAATTATATTACTTTGTGTTAACCATTTTTTGGTTTTTGTTAATACCTAAAGATAAGAGGAATATCTTGATATAATTTTTTGATCTGTTATAAGTTCATTTTAGTGCTTATAAAAAATCAATCTCAAATACTCATTGTTTGGGAGAAAAAGATTATATTTTTGTAAAAATTGATTAAAGGATGAAATTCTATTGGTCAATTAAGTATATTCCTTATGTTCTTAGTAAAAATGGTAAAGGTATTCATCAACTCTAGGAAAAGGATCTTACAATAAAAATTTTGTCCATACCTTTATTTTTTATGAATAAATGGTATTTCCACCCAAAATAGATATATGGTTTTATGGTTGTTAACTTTTTCTTAAATATATTCTCAATCACTCTCTATTAGTCCTTGGGAGTAAGTTCTCTCTTCTATATCCATGTTTTTACTTCCCATTGATGTTAAACTATTTGGAAACCCAGTTTTGTGGTGACCTTCATGTAACAACCCAAGATTTATGATATGTATCTTTTTAAATAAATTTAATCTCTTCAATAGCTTACATTTCATGGAACACCGAGCTTAAACAAAATCCAAAATGTTATTATTTTATCTTGACCATTACAAACTACATGTTAAATTAGAGGGTTTTAATAGGATTAAATATACTATAAAATATATATTAATTTATTATCCAATACAAATTTATTAATTCTTTGTAAATGAACACATAATTTTTAGTAAATTCATTTTGTTCTTTAAATATATGTATTCTTCAAAAAGCAATTTATATTTATTTTTATTAAAAATTTAATATAATTAATTTTTTAAACTTTTATAAATTTTATTTGATAAAAAAAATAATTTTTTGATTAATCATTTCAAAATTATATTAGGATTAATTTTTGAAAATTTTCAGAAAAGATTTTTTTTTAGTGAATAGTAAAAAATTCTCATTTTTATAAAACTCTCATTTTATTTATATTTAAAAGTAATTTTATGATTTTAAGATGATATCAAAGTAACTTAATTAATTTTTAGTTATATATAATTTAATTAATTACATATAAATAATTTTTATACCTTATTTTGGTATAAGTATATTTTTGTGCTTAAAACACATTTTTTCAAAAAAAAAATCTATTTGTCAGTGTGTTTTGACGATTTAATTTTAAATGTACTTTGGAAAATTGTGTGTTTTGAATTTTTTAAAATGGATTCTATATTTTTAATCATAAAGTCCAAATTATTTTATAAGTTCATTTGGATTTTTAGGTATAAAAAATTATCATGGTAAAAAAAGATTTTTTGTAGTATAGGTAAAATAATGAAGCGGGTTAAAGTCAAAAGGTAAATTATTGAAATTCCTAATAACTAAAAAATTAAATGGATGTTTGATGTGTTTATTGACAATAAAAAACCTTTAAAACATTAATTATAAACAAAATTATTTGTAATTAATTCCACCCAAATGTGTTTGGTTTTAAATATAAAATAATCATTATTTAATCACTTAAAACCACCCCTCCTCAGGTATAATACCACCCTCACCCCCACCCCCACCCCCATTCTCCTCAAAATCATTGAATATTTTAAAATATATTGAAAAAACTTTCCTAACCACTTTACTCATGTCAAAGGGATACTAGTCTCAGCCAAATACCAATTCCAAGTTCCTTAACGGGTCTTCCAATGAGGTGATATTCAAGAGGTAACATTCTCAAATGACCTCTCTTAATTTATTTTCTTTTTCTAACTTCTCTTCACCTATTTCACCCTTAAAATCATAATAAATAAAGTATCATGTATATACTGTAATATTATATTTCTAATGTAATATATTCTACCCACCCCTTTTCTTATTTTCTCTTATTCAAAGAAATAAGACCATTGTCCAAATTATGGCGGTTAACCGTCTCTGAATAATGATTTTATTTTTTTCCATAATCACATTAAATACTAGTCATAAAACTATTATTATTGTTAAATAAGATTTTAATAGGTATATTATAACCTATTTCATGTTTCTTAACTAATATATTAACATAATATTAAATAAAATGAAACAAGTTTGTGATGGTCGGAAAACCTGCCAAAATAAACTAAACATTTATCATTAGGGTTTTATAAAATGAATCATCCTTATAAAAAAATAAAAATGATATATGGGATAATTTAAAATTATTTAAGTTAATTAAAACCATTTCAGTTCTCTTCTATATTTTTATTTCTGTTTTACATTTTTATACACAAACGAACCTACCATGAAACCATGAAACGAATGCACCCAAAAAAATGAAAATAATGAAATAGTATTAAGAACGAGTGGTAAGATGTTATAAATGTATCATATATGGTATTATAAATAATATTATAGTTATTTAATTAATTAATAACATTATTTAAACCTATATACATGATGTTAAAGTATGAAAAAATAAAGGGAAGCGTGAGGTAAGGGATTCTCATCTCACTTTTACTTCTATGAGATATATGTCTTATTCCCCACTTATTTATTTTTTATGATGTATATACTTCAATTTGGTATATCATATCATGAATATAATTATATTAATGGTATTAAATGTTTCATTTGATAATTATTACATTTATGGGTCATATTATTTGACTAGTTACAAAGTGGTAAGGGATTTCTTAAATCAATTTCCATTCATTGGGTTAAACTTATACTTCATTGATTATGTCATGTTAAAATTATGTGTGAGGTGAATTTTTATTATGATTTACCAGGGATATTATTCAATGATACTATACTTATTCTTTTTATGTTTGGTTTACATTTATGATGGCATGATATTTATGACACCTGTTTCTTTTCCACGGGTTATGCTATGATAAAATGTTTATGAAACCCAATTTCTTTTCATGGGTTTTGATATGATTAATGTTCTTATGAAAAAAATATGTATGTTTATCATTATGTAACTTTTTTACCTATATATACTTCAAATTAATTGGTTAATTATTTATATCTCATGATATATATAGGACTGGAGTGGGCAGTGAACTCGGTTTAGTAAGACTAGACTGGAATGGGAAGTGAAACGAGTTTAGTAAAGAATGTTGTCCATTATGATAGTCTTGAGAGTGAACCTTGAATACCAAAATGGTTTGGGGAGTGAAACTATTACACTATAATAGTATTGTAAAATATCATTTAATATTAAGGAAATGATTTTCTATTCTTATGCGTATGCCACAATTCCATATCTTAGGATAATTTTATTATCTCATGGCTTATGTTCTTTTATGGTTAATGTCTTATGAAATTATATGATTTATTTCATTACTCAAGATTATGATATTTAATACATAGGGTATAATTTTAAAATGTTATGTTCATGTTATTATGACCTTATGCTTATGTTATGATTTATACCTTCCTTATTTACCCTTACTGAGCGTATGAGATCACCCTTTTATTATGTTTCTTTTCCCCAGGATATGAAAAAAGGTATTAAGTATTATGTATAAAAAAATATTATAGTAATGAAGGAATAAGTGGGAGATGATGTAGATGTTTTATAAACTAGGTTGTTTATGTTTCTAATTTTCTAAATACACTAAACCCATACGGTTCTGGCATGATTTTGTTATAAATATCCATCTATTTGGATGTAATATATATGTATGAATGGAATGGGTTTCTATAGTTGGTATTAGAGAAAAGGTTTAGTTAACCTTTGGAAAATAGGATGATAAAACCTTAGTGATAACACTAAGGATAATTATAATTATATTCTATAATCCTAATGTTTTGGTATATATCATGAATAACCTAGATTAGACCTATGGTGTCATATCATCCTAAGTTTATAGTTCTTCTTCGATTGAAGTTTGTGGGAAAGTGCTTCATGTAAATCTTGTGATTATCCCTTTAGTTGAATTTTATTTGATTCTTAGAATGGATTGGCTTTATCTTTATGGGTCTTATATTAAGTTCCAAGTAAGGGAAGTCACATTTAATATTCCAAATGAACCCTTAATCATTTACCAATGCAATGATGAGTATGAACTTCCAATGTAAATTGCTTTCATATTGTGGGTCTTAATTCATATAAATGAATTTTATCTATCTTATATTGTTGGGGGGAAACTCAACATTAAATATGCACCTTATTTATGGGAGTTTTTTTTATGTCTTTATGAAATAATTTTTAGGTCCTACACCAAATCGTGAAGTTGAGTTTTCAATATAAATCATACCCGGTGTTATGGCTATTTTTAAGACTCCTTATAGAATGACCCCAATTGAGTTATAGTAATTTAAGAAACAACTCTAAGATAATCTTAATAATGTATTCATATGCATTAGTGCATCACCATGGGGAACCCCTATTCTATTTGTTAAGAATAAATATGGATCAATGTGACACTTTATTGATTATTGAGAACATAAGAAGATCACTATCAAGAACAAGTATCATCTTCCACCTATTGATGAATTATTTGATCAATTATGTAGATATCAATACCTTTCCAAGATTAACCTTAATTCTAGATATCATTAATTGATATTAAAGTATGTTATACCCAATACGACATTCCTTACAAGGTATAGACACAATGGATTTATAGTGATTCCTTTTGGTCTTACTAATTCCCCTACCATCTTCATGGATTTAATGAATTGAGTCTTTAGATACTATCTTGATCAGGTTTTGGTAGTATTTATAGATTATATTCTTGTATATTCAAAGATTAAGGAAAAACATGAAGATCACTTGAGGAGTGTGATAAAGAACCTGAGGAAGGAGAATATTTATGAAAAATTTACCAAGTTTGAATTTTGGATTTATAATGTTTCATTTTTATGTTATATAATCTCAAGTGGGGTTACATATGTAGATCCTTCAAATAATAAATCAATTGAGAAATGGCCTAGACCAACCATGGTGGATGAAATTATTAGTTTTCTTAGGTTGGATGGATATTGTCAAAAAAATTAAATGATTTATCACGATTATCTAATACACTCACCAATTTTCATGAAAATGATTTAATTTTATATGGACAAAGTAATGTGAATATAATTTCAAGGAGCTAAAAAGAAGGTTGATCAGTGCACCTATACTCACACTACCCTGTAGTAAATAATGGTTTGTGATCTATAGTGATGTGTCAAAGAAGAGGATAGGATATGCTCTCATGAAAAATGATATGGCGATAGATTATCTCTCATGCTAATTGAAGGTCCGTGAGAAACATTATCCAAATCGTGATTTGGAGTTAGCTGTAGTAATTTTTACATTAAAGATATGAAGTCATAATCAATTTTTATAAAGGTGTGACATATATACTAATCAAAAAAGTTTAAATTATATTTTCACTCAAAAATATTGGAATATGCGTCAAATAATATTGTTGGATCTGATTAAAGATTATAACATCTCTATACATTACCACCCTAGGAAGGTGAACAAGGTTGCATATGATTTTATTTTAAAGGAGCGTGAAATATTATCTATGATGAGGATCAAAAAAGATAAAATATTTATGGATTTATAAAGGATGGACCTTGAAATATTAAAGGGGATAAATTTTATCTATCTCAAATTAATGTTCAATCATCTATCCAATTTAAGATTAAATGGTCACATAAGGATAATGTAGGGATACAAAAGAAGGTAAGAAATTTCCCAGAGTTCAACCTTGATTGTGATGGAATAATAAGGTTCAAAAACCATGTGTTTGTTTCTCCCATACCAAAATTAAAGGATATATTGGATGAGTCTCATAGTTCATCATTATATATTCATCTTGGAAGTACAAAGATATCTAAAGACCTGAAATAATATTTCTAGTGGGATGGTATGAACAGAGATATGGCAGAGTATGTTTCTCAGTTCTTGGTTTGTTAGCAAGGTAAGGTTGAGAGACAGGATCCACTACTACAAAAATGGACTTTAACAGTGCTAGAATATGTCTTTATCAGTGCTAAAAAAGTTATGATAATTTGAGCACGGTTAAAGGACTAAAGCTTTTATTAGTGTTAAAAAAGAGTTTTTAAAGGCCCCCTTTAATAGTGCTGAAAACAGTTTTATTAAATGAATCATTTAATAATTATTTTTTTAGTGCTGTTAAAGGCCCATTTTATCAGCATTTTTTAGCACTCATAAAGGCCCTTTCGATAAAGGGTATATAAAAAATGTCTATGCCCCACCCACCCCCTTCATCATCACTTCCCACCCCAACCCCCTTATCAGTGCTTTAGATAATCCCACCCTCCCATGTTCACCCCTACCTCCAATGAGTTTTAAAACCTAGACCTCCAGTATATACATCAATGTAACATTCTAAGTAAATAAATAAATGGTAAATTTTCATTTTAATTAATATTTTATTAATTAAATATCAATTTTACTTTAAAGGGGTTGATATGTTCGATGGCGTATCTCATACGCAACAACGGGTTTCTTTGAAATCTTACGTTGCACAATAATAATATAATAGTATTATTTTAAAAGGTAGTTAATACCTAGCTGTTGTATTGGAGGGAATGAACAGAACTAACTAAAATATGATTATAAATTTTTGTTAAATTTTTTTACATTTATCCAATAAAATTTGGCTTAAAATGTGAATGAATCTAATTTTAAGCATAATTTACTTTAAAAGGTTGATTTACCACCTTTTGATGGTGAACCCTCTTGAAATCTAGTTTTTGTCACTTTTATATGTTCTATTTGAAAAAATAAAATTCTTATTTATAATTGGGACATAAAAATTCACTTTGGGTAAATTTTTGGTATTATTCTGATAAAATTTAATTTTTGGTGAATAGTGAAAAATACTGTATTTTAATTTAAAACTGAATTTTAATCTAATTTATTTATATGGTTAGATTATCTTTTTAATTTGTTTTAAAGTTTAATTAGATTATTATTTTACCATTTAATCCAATTTTGGTTATTGGAAGTAATTTCACTTTGATAATGGACATAAATAAGTTTCAATCTTTTGATAGTTATTATTTCTTAAAAACACGCTTTTTGTTTTGACAGTAGGAATTAATTTTAAATTAATTTATGCCACTTATTTGTTTTGAATTTGTAAAAATGGATTCCATATTTGTAATAATGAGGTTTAAATTTTCTAAATAGGTAACTTTTTTTAGAACATATGAATATTTACTTCAGTAAAAAATTTATTTATCGTGGTTAAAGGGTAAATCTAGTAAATAAGGGTAACAAAATATCATTATAATAATATACAATTAACCTAACATGTGTCCTAATCCATTTGGTTAATACATGTCTGACCATGGGAATCCTTGTGACAATTTTGGGACCCCATGGAGCCACTTATGAGTGATAATGACACTTTATATTAATTTATTTAAAGTAAAGACAAAAATGACATAAACATATATCTTTTAGTAAATCAATTTTTACATGAGGTTATATAAGTTATATTTTAAACTATAAATATTATTTGTAAATATAAAAATATTTCCTACATCATGGTATTTTGTTATAATTTTTAGATATTAAATAAATTAAATTATTTAGGACACAATAATGATGCATTGTTTACCTCATTAATAAACGATTTAAATAAATAAGATTATAAAGATTAAAATAATATCCAAAACCTGCCCAATTATTATTGTATGATTTTATTTAGACCAATAGTCATCTTATATTATACTTTAATTAGTTTTTTACCTTTCTAAACCAAAAATCGTTATATAATAAAATAATATTTTTACACTTTCCTAAAGAGCCCCTCCTCCCCCTTATAAAAATCTCTCACTTCTAACCCATTCCTCACACTACTCAAGCCCATTGGATCATCAAAACTCTACCCAATTAATCTCCCTACATATCTGTCTTACTCCTAGAGTCCTTACATTAGTCAAAAGGAACTTTAAGAAACCCTTTTAGTTCAAACCAAAGGGAGTTACCTGATTTAAAGGTAACGTCTTCTCTTAAGTTCTTTTGTTTTATTTTACTTCTTAAACCCCCTAAACTCTTTTTATTCCTTTATTTTATAACAAACCCAGTATCATAAATATACTAGGATGTTTTTATGATTAGTATTAGAACTAAACTTATTCACACCTCCATCTAATGGGTAAAGAATATATTGTTTCTATGGACGGAGAACTATTGCCTCACGAAACGATGATTGTTCAAATATCTCCTACAACCTCTCATGGTGGCCATTATGATGCAAATATATTTATATATGATATATATATATATATATATATTATTTTTATTTTTTCTTTATGATTCTGTATTTTTTCACTTATAGCATACCTTTATGGTTTCCATTATGGGTAAACGTGATAATTTCATTTGAGGAAGTGCAAACTACCACCCCCTCAAAGTGATATGACTCGTTTATTCCATATGTGGGACGTATAAAGGATGGTTTTAATGAAATTATATATTATATTATACTGGAATTATAATATAACTATGTTTCATTAAGTTTTCATTCAATTAAAATACGAAATAGAAATGAAAGTAGCGTTCATGTGTACGAACGGCTTACTGTCTCCATGAACGGTGCATTTCATTTCTTATCTCCAAATGTTTTATACTATTATAAATAAATATATATACTAGATATATATGACATATATGATATCTAAATTTTGAATATCATTCTGGAGATAATGGACTCTTGACCACATGGACAACTTGTAATTATAAGGTGTTCATTTTTTACTCATGTACCAAATATCAACAAAATGGACATTATTAACTTAAATGATTAAATAATGTTTATGACATGGTAATGAGTGATATAAAAGGAATAATAAACTTGAAAAAGGTTCTCAATCAAGTATAAATTAACTTAAGTTTATTATTTGGTAAGAACAAGGAACAAACAAGTCAAGTCAGACATGAGGTAAGGGGTTTCTTATCTCACTTTTAATTCCGTGAGATTTCCATTGTTCGCCACTAATTTCTTTCATGTGGTGTATTGTGTACTTCAATTTGATATATATTATCATTATTCTCTTTATATTCATGTTATTATATGAATAATTTGGTGGTTATTAACTTTTGGTCATACGAATCGATTAATTACAACGTGGTAAGGGATTTTCATCTCACTTTTTATTACCGGTGAGATTCATGCTATATTTGCCACTATTTCCTTTTATGTGATGTATGCACTGCCCAATATTGTATTAATTGTGAAATATACTTAAATTTATGGGTATTTATATCTTTATTTTATGATGCTTCTTTCATGGTTTGTATGTGTTGGAATCACCTGTTTTGATAATCCCAAATCATGCTTAAACATTGATTATGATGTATTAAAACCTTGCATTAATCTTTTTATTCTATGCTTAAACGTATTTTATTCTAAACAGTTCATATTCTTACTCTCATAACTTTACTGTAACAGCTTACAGTAGTATTTACATAAGTTTAGTATTGTTAGCTACCAGTCAGAGTTTTCTTTTCAAAGTCACAGTTACAGCTAACTGTCACCTTAAGTTACTGTTGCAATAAGTTCACAGTTACAAGGTTACAGTCGAAGACTAATACAAGCTTACAGTCACGAGTCTACCGCTATCTATTGTCAAAGCTCACAGACGAAGGTCACAGTTACAAGACTTTTGTTCAAAGTTTTCTCTGCTCAAGTTCACAGTCGAACAAGTCTACAGTTGGAACAAGTTCGCAGTCGAACAAGCCTACAGTCATAAGTCTACAGTCAAGGTTACAGTTAGACAGCTTCTGTCGACTAAGTCTACTGATGATCGAGGTCTATAGTTGACAAAGGTTACAGTTCTACAAATTTGATATTACAAGTCTACAGTTAGAGAGGCTACAGTTACATGGAGTAAAAGGTACCATTGCAAGCCTACAGACAGCAAGCCTTTTGTTGAAGTCAGCAGTCAGAAGGAAGTCCACAGTTGGAAGACCACAGTTGAAGTCCACAATGACATACATTCTCGACCAGTCTATTATTATTATATTTATACTTTTTTTCTTTACCAATTTGATTAATACTAATCTAACGGTCATGTCTAGAAAAATTAATACACCTAACATTATTTATTGATATTTGCAGACATATCAAGAAATAATACAATGTACGAGGAAGATCGCACGGGTAACTCAAGACTATTTATCTTGTCGGCCTCGGGTGAACAAAAAGGGCATATATGGAGGAGTATAAAAAGAAGAGAGAAGCTTTCAAGAAATATGATGAATGGAACGAAAAGAACAGTTACATACACGAACAAGAATAGAGGAAGGACACACAGAGTCTAACATCTGCAACTGAGAAGGAGATACGCATATACACAAAAAGAAGAACTCTCGAGCATTCATTCTGAAGAAAAAAAGAGTCTCAAGTGAACCGACTGAAAGAACCGTCTCCTAAAAGCCATGCTGTGAAGCACTCAAACTCAAAGAAGCTGATCACTTGAACATCTGGTAGTCTGGAAATCACAACACTCTGTTTTAGTGTCAACTTGCAGAAAAAGGACCAAAGCTTCAAGTCACTCATTCCTACGAGTCCAGAACTGATCTGCCAACACTATAGAGCACTCTAAACCTTCTTCTTTCTATCTCTTGCTCTACTGTGTTTAAGTGTTTTACATTTGTGAGCAGTGTGTTAGTATTACACACACTGTCTCCTGTGCTTAAACTGAGGGATACTGAAAATCCCTATCCCAAACCTTTTTACATTTGTTACCCACGTATAACTGTGGAAGAAGCCTGGTGTGGCTTGGTCATTTGTTTTCCCACGTATAACTGTGGCAGAGGTTGTCAAACCTGGACAGTTTGTGAAAACTGTTGTAAAGCCCGATACAGGCTATGTATCAATCCTTTTTTATAAAATTGCTTGGTGGCAGGTGATCACCAAGTGGAAGAGGACTAAGTCTTATCTTAAGACTGAACCTCTTGTTTGAAATAGCTTGTTATTCTTTTCTTTACTTTGCCTTTTCCTTTTTTCCGCTGTGCTCTTTTTTTTTAAACAAGAAATCTGTTTTTGCATATACTCTGATAGTCAATTTTGGTTAGTGTGTATAAGAGATTTGTTTAGTAAACTTGTTTCAAAAGTAAAGTTAGTCATCAAACTAACCTTACTGAGGATTAATCAACCTTAGAGAAACATGTTGAACAATAAGTCACCTATATCTCTACTGCCTTAATTGACTGGGCTGTTTTTCAATTTGGGGGATTTAATCTTAAAGTTTTCAACAGAAATTTTTTAATTGGAACTCAATTCACCCCCCCTCTTGAGTGTCCACTCCGACCAACATTTGGTATCAAAGGGAATGTTTATCTCTGTTATACTTGCTCAAAGTTTTATTTTAACTCTCTGTTTTTAAACTGTGATTGTAGTTTTATCTAAAAGATCTTAAATTTCTGTTAGTTCTAAATTTTATCTCTTTAAAACATTTTCTAAAATTTCCTTATGGATAATAGACTAGAAGGTGCTGCTACTAACAGGCCACCCTTCTTTAATGGTGTGAATTATGCCCAATGGAAGCTCAAAATGAAAATTCATTTGGAAAGTATGGGTTTTGATATTTGGACTGCTATAGAGTCTCAATACAAGATTCCAGAAACTGAAAGAATAACTTGGGATGAACCTACTAAGGTAGCTTACAATAATAATTGTAAGGCTGTGAATGCTCTCTACTATGCTCTAGGAGATGAGGAATTCAATAGAATTTCTGCATGTAAAACTGCTTTTGAAATCTGGGACACCTTAGCTGTTTCTCATGAAGGAACAACTAATGTCAAGGAAATGCGGTTAAATACTTATACTATCAAATATGATAACTTTAAGATGAAAGCTGATGAACCTATTTCTGATATGTATCTCAGGTTTAATGAGATAGTCAATACAATGAGCTCACTCGGAAATATTGTTCCAGCAAAGGATAAAATCATGAGATTATTGAGATGTCTGCCTGACAGATGGAGAGGCACATCCGTTTCAATTAGAGAATCCTGTGATATTGGAACTTTGCCTGTCAAGGAGTTAATTGGTAAGCTGATGATGTACGAAGAAGAGCTCAAGGTAAATAAAGAGGAAGATGAGGAACCAAAACGAAAATCTGTAGCTTTTAAGTCTACTGCATCAAAGAGCAAAGACAAGGAGAAAGTGCATATACCAACTGAAAGATCATCTAGTGAAGACTTAGATTCTGACAGTGATGCCGAGATGGCACAAATAGCAAGGAGATTCAAGAAATTCTATAGGAAGAAGAAGTTCTTCAGAAAACCAAACTACAAGGGTAAGTATGATAGACAAGGTAAGTGGAAGAAAGATTGGAAGAAAACTGATAAAGAAGAAGACATAGTTTGCTATGAATGTAAAAGGAAAGGACACATCAAAGCTGACTGTCCTAAGTTAAAATTCAAGAAGAAATATGAGTACAAGGACAAGAATTATAAGAAAGCTATGAAGGCCACCTGGAGTGCTTCAGAAGACAGCACAAGTGAGTCAGAATCTAGTGATTCTGAAAGAAATCGTGCTAATATATGTTTCATGACAAACAAATCTGAGGTAACCTTAGACACTCCCACTTTAAACTCTTATTATTCTGAAGGTGAAGCAGAATCTAGTTCTGATTCTGAAAATATGTCTAAAGATGAATTGATTGAATACTGTAATATGCTGGAAGAAACGTGTAATGAACTAAAGGATAAATATAAGTCTTTAAAGAAACAGCATGCTCTTACTGCAAGTGTCAAGTCTGCACTTGATGTAGAAAAAGAGAAAAATGTTCAATTATTAAAGGAGAATACAGAACTGAAACTATCTAATGAACAACTTAGAAAGGACTTAGAAACATTCACAAATGGAAAAGATACTCTAACCCAACTGCTAGGAAAGCAAGTTGCACCTAAGTATGCTACTGGCTTGGGATACCAACCTGGACAAAGACAGTTTACTAAAACCCGATTTATTCCCAAGTCTGAAAAAAATCCTTCTAGTTCCAGTTTTGGAAATTCGTATGCCTCAACTGGTTATTTAAATATTTGTAGATCAAATAAAGTATATCTCTCTAAATCTGTTGCATCTATTAATTGTATGGGACCCATAAAACAAATCTGGGTACCTAAATCCTTGATTGCTAACATATCTGGACCCAAGAAAATCTGGGTACCAAAGTCATTTCCTGTCTAATCTGTTTTGTAGGAAATCTGTTTGAAAAGCAATTACAAGAAGGTATGGTACTTAGACAGTGGATGTTCAAGACACATGTCTGGGGACTATTCGTGCTTCAAAAGCTTAATAAAGGTTGATGGAGGATATGTCACTTTTGGTGATAACTCAAAAGGAAAAATCATCGGCTTAGGCCAGATTGGTAACACTGACTCAGTATTAATTTCCAAAGTTTTATTTGTTGATGGACTTAAGTAAAACCTACTTAGCATTTCTCAATTGTGTGATGATGGTTTTAATTTCAAGTTTGAAAACAATTCTTATGATGTTTATAATTCCAAAAATGCTTTAATATTTTCTGCCTTAAGAAATGAAAATGTTTATGCTGTTGACTTAAACACTTTATCTAAACATAATGTTACTTGCTTAAATGCTTTTCATAAAGAGTCTTGGCTGTGGCATAGGAGATTAGGACACTGCAATATTCACTCACTTAGAAAACTCTCTAAGAAACACCTAGTTAGAGACCTACCTAAGCTTGAATTCCCAAATGACAAAGTGTGTAATCCCTGTCAAAAGGGAAAACAACACAAAGTTTCTTTTAAACCAAAGAAAGAAGTTTCAACTTCTCAACCACTTGAACTGGTTCACATGGATTTGTTTGGACCATCAAGAATTTCAAGTCTAAATGGGAAGCACTATGTTTATGTTCTTGTAGATGACTTTTCTAGATATACTTGGGTATACTTTCTAGCTCACAAAAGTGAATCCTGCTCTTCCTTTGTTAAATACTCTAAGTCTGTAGAAAATCTTAGTGGACATAAGATTAAGACCTTGAGGAGTGATCATGGCCGTGAGTTTGAGAATCAAGAATTTGAATCTTACTTCTCACACAATGGCTATGCTCACAATTTTTCTGCTCCTAGGACACCTCAACAGAATGGTGTAGTGGAAAGAAGAAACCGAACCCTGCAAGAAATTGCAAGGACTATGCTTAATGAATATGACCTGCCTGTTTACTTTTGGGCTGAAGCTGTAAATACAGCCTGCTATGTTATTAATAGAGTCTTGATTAGACCGGTTCTTAAGAAAACCCCTTATGAGTTGTGGAATAATAGGAAGCCTAAGGTTAATTACTTTAGAGTTTTTGGTTGCAAAGTCTTTATTCTGAATACTAAAGATAATCTTGATAAATTTGCTCCAAAAAGTGATGAAGGAATTTTCCTGGGTTACTCTATGTCTAGTAAAGCCTATAGAGTGTTCAATAAGAAAACCAAATGTGTGGAAGAATCTGTTCACATTAAGTTTGATGAGACTGATCCACATGAGTCTAAAACTTCTCTTGAAGATGTTGAAGAAGACTTATCTGTTCTGGACCTAAATGACAAATCTAAAGAACCTGTAATAAAAACATCCAGTTCTGGACTTTTTCCAGAATCTTCCTCTGTGGAACCCGAACCTATAAATGAACCTGAAATCTCTAGTTCAACCTTTACCAAATCAACTAGGATTCTAAAGAATCATCCTTTAGATGCTGTTGTTGGTAATCTTGATAGAGGAACACAAACTAGAGCTTCTCTAAGAGATCAGGTTGAACATCAAGCTTTTCTTTCACAGCTTGAACCCAAAAATGTCAATGATGCTATTAGTGATGAATTCTGGGTAATGGCTATGCAAGAAGAACTAAATCAGTTTGAAAGAAACAAAGTTTGGGAATTAGTGGAAAGACCTAAAGACACTCTTACCATAGGCACTAAATGGGTGTTTAGAAACAAAGTTGATGAGTTTGGTAATATAATCAGAAACAAAGCTAGGCTAGTTGCACAAGGGTATAGTCAGGAAGAAGGAATAAACTATGAGGAAACCTTTGCACCCGTGGCTAGACTAGAGGCCATTAGGATATTACTTGCTTATGCTGCTCATCTGAATTTCAAACTATATCAAATGGATGTTAAAAGTGCTTTTCTAAATGGATATATAATTGAGGATGTATTTGTGGAACAACCTCCTGGTTTTACAAATCCCCATTTTTCTAATCATGTTTTTAAACTATCTAAAGCTTTATATGGTTTAAAGCAAGCTCCAAGAGCTTGGTATGATAGGCTCAGCTCTTTTCTTATTTCGAAAGGATTTACTAAAGGGATAGCTGATCCTACTCTTTTTATTAAATGGATTTCTAAAGATGTCTTAATAGTACAAATTTATGTGGATGATATTATTTTTGGATCTTCTAAAAATTCTTTATGTGTTGATTTTTCAAAAATAATGCAAAATGAGTTTGAAATGAGTTTAATGGGAGAACTCAAATTTTTCCTTGGATTTCAGATCTTTCAAAATAAAAATGGTATTATTTTGAACCAAAGTAAATATATTAAAGATCTTCTAAAACGTTTTTCTTTGGATGGCACCAAAGGCAGTGACACACCTATGAGCACCACTTGCAAGTTGGACAGTGATGAAACTGGTGAACCAGTGGATCAAACCAATTACAGAGGTATGATAGGTAGTCTACTGTACCTTACTGCCAGTAGACCTGACATCATGTTTAGTGTATGCATGTGTGCTCGGTTTCAAGCCAATCCAAAAGAGTCTCATTTGACTGCTGTTAAAAGGATTTTCAAATATCTAAAACATACTCCCAATTTGGGATTATTTTATCCAAAAGGACAATCATTTGATTTATTAAGTTATTATGATGCTGATTTTGCTGGCTGCAAGTTAGATAGAAAGAGAACCTCTGGAACATGTCACATTTTAGGCAAGTCACTAGTATCTTGGTGTAGTAAGAAGCAGAATTCTGTTGCATTGTCTACTGCCGAAGCTGAGTATATAGCTGCTGGTAGCTGTTGTGCACAAATCTTGTGGATGAAACACACTTTACTAGACTATGGATATCAATTCAAACATGTATCTATAAGGTGTGACAATACAAGTGCTATTAACATTTCTAAAAATCCAGTATCTCATGCTAGGACAAAACATATTGATGTGAGACATCACTTTCTGAGGGAACATTATCAAAAAGGTGATATCACTCTTGAGTTCATTGGCACTGAACATCAGTTAGCTGATATTTTTACAAAGCCTTTGAATTCTGAGAGATTAAGTTACATCAAACATGAGTTAGGTATGATTAATTATAGCACAGTTGAAACCTCACAGTTGAAACCTCACAGTTGAAACCTCACAGTTGAAACCTCACAGTTGAAACCTCACAGTTAGACCTCACCGGTGTACCTCACTGTTACATCTCTCTGTAGGCTGTTTCGCTGTTTAACCTTATTTTATTTTTGCGGGAATTCGAACCGTTTCTTTTCTTTATACTTTTATTTCTAAATCCCTAAATGATAAAATTTAGAACATCGAACATATCTCAAGCCACTCATCTCGACCCTTGCTCTCTCAAGTCCTAAACCCTAAACCTTCAACCGAACCTCGAAACCTCATTCAGTCCCAATGGCCAGAACAAAGCGACCCCCGACTGTCAATGAAGATGCACCAATGCCAAAGAGGACTCGAGTCGAATCCAGTGGCACCGGGAACGCCTCGATAAGACCTGTTAATCCACATCTGACTAAGAGAGAAATAGTTGTTGAGAAGGAGCTAAGTGAAGAGTGGATTTTATCGAGCAGATCATTAGTACTGACAGTGCTTAATGAGCAAGGATGGAACGAATGCTTCGAAAAAAATAATGGACCGTACTACCCGAAGCTGGTGAAGGAATTCTATGAATATCTACAGTTCGAGGAAGAGGATGATCTTCATAGATTGGTATCCAGAGTAAACGGCAATGAAGTCAGTTTTTCATCCGTTGAATGGGCTGCATGTTTAAGAGTTCCTCATGAGGGTATTTACAACTACTATTCTGGAGCGGCTCCTCCAAATAGTGGAATCTTTGATCATGAGACGGCTCTGGAAGAACTGACAGGCGATGGCACAGTAAGAAAGATTATTGCTGCTGAAATGAGTGGAGAGGACAGGCTTCTGTTTAAGTTTATTCAGCATGTACTGAGTCCTAGAAGAGGAGATTTTGCAACTCTGAAGCACCAGGATATTTACTTGATGTACTTATTAAAACATGGAAGGAAGGTCAACCTTTGTAGGTTGCTGATGGCTCAAATGGAGGACATGATAAAGGCAAGCTCAAAATCAAGTGCCTTGTTTCATGCTAAACTCATTTCGGTAATGTTGAAAGTGAAAGGTGCAGCTGGAAGTCAGGAAGAGTTGATAGTGGCAAAGAACAGTGTATGTATCTCGAAAATAATCTGCAAATTCATGAGGATCAGTTGGAATACCTGGAAGAAATCATGGGTGAATGATGAGGAGAGAATCTATGAGAAATTTAGCCCTTCTACTCATCCCTCTAGACCGAGAGATAGGAGAGATCCAGGCTTAAAGCCTGATGAGCCTGAACCTGTATACTCAGATGATGAACAGACTGCAGTAGTTGGTGACTCTGCAAGAGAGAACACCCCAATTGATGAAGGGAGTGATCCTGAGACTACTCACAGTCCTGTCAGGACAGTGACGTTTGGAGCAGTAAGCCCTCCAAAAGAACTACCTAGTAGAGAACCTGTTCTAAGAGACAGTGAGACTGAGTCTACAGAAGAAGAAGAAGAAGAATCTCAATATTTTGTCAAGGACACCTCTGACGAGGATGATACAGTCGAAGCAGAAGAGGCTGGAGCTTCAAATGAAAATCAAGAAACTGTTGCAGAAGATGAAGAGGAGATCAGTGGTGAAGAAACAGAAGAACTTAGTATGAGCCCTCTGATAGGGTATACAGACAAGTCAGTGTCTGACCAGGAAGCAGGAGTGGTCCCTACTACTGTTGTCATGGAAGTGGTTGATGACTCAACAGAGAGGGAGGCTAACCTCACTGCTGAACCTACAGAGGAAGCAAGTATGGAATCTGCTAGAGCTACAGAAGAGAACTTAGAGTTACCTAGAGTTGAGCAGATAGTAGAAAATGTTCAGGAAGGAGCTCCAAGTGAGGGGGAGCGTTTTGGTTCAGTCTCTGTACTGTATGATATAGAAGGATGGACCTCAGATCCAGGATACATGGTGTTAGGACTCAATTATGAGGATTCAGATGAGGAAAACCAACCACCAAGAAATCCAGTTATCATAACTAACAGCTCTCCAGTGTTAGAAACTGAAAGATTGGCCACCAAGGAAGACCTTGAATCCTTAAAGAATGAAATGAAGGAGACCATCAGACAGTCTGTTGCTGAATTGAAAACCAGTCTTTTTGATGAGCTGAAAAATGTAGAACAATCCTTAGAATTATCTCTAGGATGTGTTGTGGGAAGTCCAATCAAAGAAGTGATGGATGAAATGAAAGTGTGCCACACTCAAATTGAAAGCTGGACTGGAGAAGTAGTGGCCCTCAGACAATCAGTTTCTTCTTTAACTGCCCTGAGCAGTTCTCAGACACAAGTGGCCAGTGAGATTCGATACATCAAAGAAGTGGTCAAGCAGTTTGTGGAAGTATTTGAGGCTTTCAAGAAATCAGTAAAAGAACACTTTAGCAATCAGGATGTTGTCATTCAGAAAGTGATTGGAAATCTGACCCAGTCTTTCAAGGAGACAGTGGCATTCTCAGTCAAGTCCCTTCCTTCATCTAGCTCTCCTGTAGACCTTGAGCAGTTTAGAAGCCTGCTCAGAGAAGAGCTTACTCAGGCCCGTGCAAATGACACATCAGACCTACAGATCCTTGCTACTACAAGAGAAGTTAGTGGCTTTGTTCGTGAGCACCTGCAGGCTGCTACTGCTTCTCAGGAGGCCATCAAAAGTAAAGTGGATTATTACTTTGATTGGGTTTTCACCAAGCATCAGTTGAACCATCACTTCAAGCTCATGCTAGAAACTATGAAGCTGCCTCCTGTAACTCAAGCTTTCAAAGAACAAGTTAGCAAGCTACGAGAGTTGACCCCGGCTTTGGATAAATTCTTGGAAAACAAAAATGACTTCTTATCTGCCATGGACAGAGGAGGAAACATCATCATGGATTTCAGGAATCTGCTCCTACCTTTCCTTCATGTGGACTGCACACCTGTTATAGTTCCTCCTGCCCTACCTGTCTCCAACCCCAGTGGTTCTTCAGTAATGTCTCCTGCTGATGCCCTCAGAAGCCTTAGCCCACTGATACCTCGACAAGCTACTCACTACAGGCCTTCAGGAGCATCTGTTGCTTCCCCTCCAGAAATTCCTGCTACAATTCCTAAGCCTGTTGCTCTTTCACCTACTGCTCCATCTTCTTCCTCCAAAGGAAAAGATCCCTTACCTACAGATGAAGAGGATTGAGTCTGTTTATGTTTTTTTTTATAGGGATCATGTATTCACGTTTTGGGTCATGTAATGTACTCATTATTAATACAATGTTTATTTTCTCTCTCTCTGTCTTTCTTTTTGTTAATCACAAAGGGGGAGAAATAGGGAGAAATAGGGAGAAATAGGGAGAAATAGGGAAAACTCGGGGGAGAAATGAACCTATACAAAGAGGGAGAAATCCTTGAGGATTATACCTAATTTTTGTGCTCATATTGCTAATACTGTGTTTTGCACACTTCTCTCTGATACATCTATATTTCATTCCATATTGACATAATTTGTGATTATCAAAAAGGGGGAGATTGTTGGAATCACCTGTTTTGATAATCCCAAATCATGCTTAAACATTGATTATGATGTATTAAAACCTTGCATTAATCTTTTTATTCTATGCTTCAACGTATTTTATTCTAAACAGATCATATTCTTACTCTCATAACTTTACTGTAACAGCTTACAGTAGTATTTACATAAGTTTAGTATTGTTAGCTACCAGTCAGAGTTTTATTTTCAAAGTCACAGTTACAGCTAACTGTCACCTTAAGTTACTGTTGCAATAAGTTCACAGTTACAAGGTTACAGTCGAAGACTAATACAAGCTTACAGTCACGAGTCTACCGCTATCTATTGTCAAAGCTCACAGACGAAGGTCACAGTTACAAGACTTCTGTTCAAAGTTTTCTCTGCTCAAGTTCACAGTCGAACAAGTCTGCAGTTGGAACAAGTTCGCAGTCGAACAAGCCTACAGTCATAAGTCTACAGTCAAGGTTACAGTTAGACAGCTTCTGTCGACTAAGTCTACTGATGATCGAGGTCTACAGTTGACAAAGGTTACAGTTCTACAAATTTGATATTACAAGTCTACAGTTAGAGAGGCTACAGTTACATGGAGTAAAAGGTACCATTGCAAGCCTACAGACAGCAAGCCTTTTGTTGAAGTCAGCAGTCAGAAGGAAGTCCACAGTTGGAAGACCATAGTTGAAGTCCACAGTGACATACATTCTCGACCAGTCTATTATTATTATATTTCTACTTTTTTTCTTTACCAATTTGATTAATACTAATCTAACGGTCATGTCTAGACAAATTAATACACCTAACATTATTTATTGATATTTGCAGACATATCAAGAAATAATACAATGTACGAGGAAGATCGCACGGGTAACTCAAGACTATTTATCTTGTCGGCCTCGGGTGAACAAAAAGGGCATATATGGAGGAGTATAAAAAGAAGAGAGAAGCTTTCAAAAAATATGATGAATGGAACGAAAAGAACAGTTACATACACGAACAAGAATAGAGGAAGGACACACAGAGTCTAACATCTACAACTGAGAAGGAGATACGCATATACACAAAAAGAAGAACTCTCGAGCATTCATTCTGAAGAACAAAAGAGTCTCAAGTGAACCGACTGAAAGAACCGTCTCCTAAAAGCCATGCTGTGAAGCACTCAAACTCAAAGAAGCTGATCACTTGAACATCTGGAAGTTTGGAAATCACGACACTCTGTTTTAGTGTCAACTTGCAGAAAAAGGACCAAAGCTTCAAGTCACTCATTCCTACGAGTCCAGAACTGATCTGCCAACACTATAGAGCACTCTAAACCTTCTTCTTTCTATCTCTTGCTCTACTGTGTTTAAGTGTTTTACATTTGTGAGCAGTGTGTTAGTATTACACACACTGTCTCCTGTGCTTAAACTGAGGGATACTGAAAATCCATATCCCAAACCTTTTTACATTTGTTACCCACGTATAACTGTGGAAGAAGCCTGGTGTGGCTTGGTCATTTGTTTTCCCACGTATAACTGTGGCAGAGGTTGTCAAACCTGGACAGTTTGTGAAAACTGTTGTAAAGCCCGATACAGGCTGTGTATCAATCCTTTTTTATAAAATTGCTTGGTGGCAAGTGATCACCAAGTGGAAGAGGACTAAGTCTTAGCTTAAGACTGAACCTCTTGTTTGAAATAGCTTGTTATTCTTTTCTTTACTTTGCCTTTTCTTTTTTTCTGCTGTGCTCTTTTTTTTTAAACAAGAAATCTGTTTTTGCATATACTCTGATAGTCAATTTTGGTTAGTGTGTATAAGAGATTTGTTTAGTAAACTTGTTTCAAAAGTAAAGTTAGTCATCAAACTAACCTTACTGAGGATTAATCAACCTTAGAGAAACCTGTTGAACAATAAGTCACATATATCTCTACTGCCTTAATTGACTGGGCTGTTTTTCAATTTGGGGGATTTAATCTTAAAGTTTTCAACAGAAATTTTTTAATTGGAACTCAATTAACCCCCCCTCTTGAGTGTCCACTCCGACCAACAGTATGTTACATAAGTTTCCAAATCGGTAAGGGGACCTTTTAACCCAATTTCCATTCCTTGGGTTAATCATCTAATTCTTAATTATGTCATGATATGATTATGTGTGGAATCACTATTTATTTATTTATGTTGTAATTTACACTCTTCTTTATGTGGATATACTTTTGATACACATAATCACTCCATTGATAAATTCTCAAGTCATTAATATGAACTTGATAAGAGTAATTTTAAATCAATTTCCATTCATTGAGTTAAACATCCAAGTCATTGATTTTGTCTTAAAAATAATATGTGTGAATGTTCTTGGATTGATTTATACTTAATATCCCATAATATTGAGTCTATTTATATTTGTCACACATTATTATGTAATTGATTTATCCTTAATCTAAGGATACTGTTTTTGTAAGGGACTTCGTCTCAATCTCCTTTTATTGAGGCATATTTTGTTTTAATACATGAATTTCTTTTATACGCTATATAAACACCATTGAATTTTCAGTTCTTTAAAAGGGAATCTTTTTCTATTAAGTGTTTTACTAAATTACAAAAAATAATGTTTCTTTTTAATATAAGCGGTGAAAACAACCTTTCAGCCGCCGCGAGTATTATTTGATCTATGGCTTCCTTAACAATCCATAATGTTTTTAAAGGAAAATAAATACCATGTACTCTTTTACGTATTTTGGAATTAAAAATGGTTTTGATAATGGATTTGTTATGTCAATATATTTAAATGATATATTGTGATTGAAATGTGGAAAATGTATATTTCCTTTGTGTTTATTTTATGTGTTATGAATAGGTTATGGTTAATGGGCATTGTTTACGTATACGGGTGGTTCCATGATAAACCTAGGGAGGGTGAGCCCAATATATCTCTCCAATTCATTGGGTAACATGATGGAGGTAAACGTTAATGTTTCTCCTAAGAGATATAGGGAATATACTATGATGGGTATTCCAAATGTGACTCCCTATGTAGTTGTGATAACTACAATGTAAGAATGTTATGAATGGCATAATTTTCCTTTATGATTTATGATATATGTGTGTTATTCATAAATATTATGATTTTCTAAGGTATTTTTTGATTGAAAAGTATTTGATTCATTGATTTGTATTTATTGATGGGATAATGTTTTCCTTCCTTATTTTATAACCCTTACTGAGATTTTTATACTCATCCCATGTTTTTGAAAAATTTTCCACAGGACTTAAAGATGAATAGGGTTAAGGATGGGATCAAGGAAAATTCATGCTGTCTAAAACATGGAACTAAACTTGTTTCTTTTTAAGAGTTTTTAATTTGTAAAAAAATGGATACTGAGTATTAGTGTCTATATATAATTTTCAAGTTGATATTTAATAGTTATGGCCTAATTCTCTAAAACTCAAAACCTGAAAAGATTCTCTATGTGAATTATTCATTTAATTCAATATTATGTAATGTTTAAGGCTGGTTCCTTATAGTTGGTATCAAAGGTCAGTTTAGATAACTTTATAGGTTAGGGTATTCTTCAAGCATAAGTGACATTGCCATAATGGCTAGGATTTTAGAAAGAGTCGTAGTTATTTTATAAAAAGTGAATGAGTTTAAGATAACATGAATAAGAATATCTTAGTATTTACCCTCCTCATACGATATTATATGATGAGTTTACTGATATACTCACACTTTCCTTTTTGGTCTTAGTAAATGGTTGGATCTAGCAGGCACAAAAGTAACAGTGGATGTGAAGAAAACTGTGACAGTTTTCTGAATAAGCAACTGAATGAATTGGGAGCTTCAATGAGAAATATTGTGGTTATTATCAAATAACTATGTAGAGTCACGATTGACCACCTGAACCATGGTGATTTTTATAAGTTATCATATATGCGAGAAAAAAATCCCTATGAAAGTTCAGGTAATAATCATAAAGGTAAGTATGTTCAAAAACCTATGTGTCAAGGATGTGGAAAGAAACACATAGAAAATGCTTCAAAGGGACATGAAGATTCTATATATGTGTAAGTGAAGTTCATAAAGCAAGAACCTGCCACATAAAAAGGAAGCACCCAGTTGACTCTAGGAAAGGGAAAGAAGTTCTTTCTGAGGGATCAATTGAATGTTTTAAATGTGGTGTGCATGGTCATTATACAAATAGATTTCCTAAAAAGATGGTTCGGGAATGGGATCACCATGATAATAAAAATATATGTTTACCAATACCTAATTCCATTCCAATTGAGGATGAGGAAACTGAAAATGACCAATGAAATGTATGGATTATTTCTTAACTAATGTTTAGACATTATTGAATCTTAGGATATGATTCATGATTTTTTTTGTTGGAAAGAAGTATTTCAGAATAAGTTGGAAAGGAATGGTTAATGGATCATGAAGAACATTGAATGAGTAAGAAGTCAACATATAAGGGATTCAAGTGTTATGGTAGATTTTTGGATGGTGAAATGCTTAAAAGTATTAAGGCTCTTTTGAGGATGGGATTACATTAGAAGACTTTTTATAGTATGTGTAACCCTAAAGTTTGATATATGAAAATTTTATTCAAGGAATAATTATCTTTTCTTTTGTGGATATAGTTATAAAGAACCATTTGGGTTTATATGATCCTTAAATTTGAGTCAATTATCGGTTAATACATTTTGGGATGCAAAATTAAAGTTATTAGATAACCTTTGTGGTAAAAATATGTTATGGTTATTTTTTATGAATTTATCTCTTTTTGGGAATGTTATAAAATTATATAGTTTTTGAAAAAGGACAACATGCAGACTTCCTGACAACTCATCCCATCGGACAAAGTTGCGGGAATCGAACCCACAACCAAAGTGCGACTGAGATTTATCGCCTACCACTAGACTACGTGAAGTCCCTAGTTAGTATGACTAATTATTTTTAGTTAGATGATTTTATGAATCAAGAATAAGTTTATTTTGGGTTATCTATGGAAATTATCAACCTATCATAGAGAATATGTGTTTAGGTTAATTACACATTAGTATGAGACTTTAAGAGTAGTCGATGTTTTTGGAGATTAATGTTAAGATTTTTGTGGAAGACTATGTGATAAAATCCTTTTCAATTTTGGGTTTTAGTCTTAGTTTGGATTATTTTGAAGGATTTTAAGGACAATTGTGTACTGAATGGTCTTTGTTAAACTTTGGGTATTGTTTGACAAATTTTTGGGATTAAGAGTTGTTTTTATTTTTGTAAAAGATTATCCTTTTTGGGGACTATCTGATCTTATACTAACCATTTTGGTTTTGGTTGATGTCTAAAGAAAGGGGAAATATACAGTTCATCTTTTTTGGATTATGTGATGCTCTAGAAGTTGATTCTAGTGCTTTTAATGTGACTAAGTCTGTTTGAATACTCATCGTTTAGAGAAAAGATGAGTTCGTGGTAAAAAATTAGTAAAGTATGAAAGTATACACGAAAAGTAAGTATGTTTCCTTATGTTTTTAGTTAAAATCAAAAATAAATTCCTCAATGAAAAGTAACATAAAACAAAAAAAATTTCTGTCAACTTTTCCTACTGGGGAATCAAATACTTTTTAACCCATCACAAGTATGTGATTTTCTGGTTGTTAACTTTCTCCTAATATTATTTTCTATCACTATCCATTAGAACTTGATGGTTTTTTTTCTCTTCAATATCCATGTTTTCATGGAATACTAGTATTTTTTGTCTTGGGTGACCTTTGTACTTCTCTTCCTTTATTTTAAACTGATAGATTTATTGACTCTTTTTCTGATATGGGACTTTCAATGAAGTTTCCAAGCCTAATTTTAAAATCGCGAGGAAGAAATTCCCTAAAAGGGGGGAAGGATGTAACATCCCAGGTAAATAAAGAAATAATAAATTTTCATTTTAATTAATATTTTTTGAATTAAATATTAATTTTACTTTAAAGGGGCTGCTATGTTTGATGGCGTACCCGATACGCAACAACGGGTTTCTTTGAAATCTTACGTTGCACAATAATAATATAATATTATAATTTTAAATGGTAGTTAATGCATAACCGTTGTATTGACAAGAATGAACAGAAGTAACTATAATATAATTATACATGTTTATTAAATGTTTTTATATTTATCCAATAAAAGTTAGAGGATTAAAATGTGAATGAATCTAATTTTAATCATAATTTACTTTATAAGGTTTATTTACCGCCTTTTGATGGTGAACCCTCTTTAAATCTATTTTTTGTCACTTTTATATGTTATATTTGAAAAAATAAAATTATTCTTTAGAATCTGGACATCAAAATTTACTTTGGGTAAAATTTTGGTATTTTTCTGATAAAATTAAATTTTTGATGGATAGTGAAAAATACTGTATTTTAATTCAAAACTGCTTTTTAATGTAATTTATTTATATGGTTTTATTATCTTTTTAATTGGTTTTAAAGTGTAATTATATTATTATTTTACCATTTAATCCAATTTTGGTCATTGGAAGTAATTTCACTTTGAAATTGGACATAAATAAGTGTCAATCTTTTGATAGTTATTATTTCTTAAAAACACGCTTTTTGTTTTGACAGCATGAATTAATTTTAAATTAATTTATGCCACTTCTGTGTATTGAATTTTTAAAAATGTATTACATATTTTGAATTATGAGGTCCAAATTTTATAAATAGGTAACTTTTATTTTTAGACAATATGAATATTTACTTCAGTAAAAAGTTTATTTACCATGGTTAAAGGATAAATCTGGTAAATAAGGGTAAACAAATATTATTATAATAATATAAAATTACCCTAACATGTGTCCTAATCCTATTTTTTAATAAATTTCCGACCATGGTCATACTTGGGTATATTTTGGGACCCCATGGATCCACTTATGAGTGATAATGACACTTTATATTAATTTATTTAAAGTGAAGACAAAAATGACATAAACATATATCTTTTAGTAAATCAATTTTTACATGGGGTTATATAAGTTATATTTTCAAATATAAATATTATTTGGAAATATAAAACTATTTTCTACATCATGGTATTTTTTTTATAATTTTTAGACATCAAATAAATTAAATTATTTATGACACAATAATGATGTAGTGTTTACCTAATTAATAAATGATTTAAATAAATAAGATTATAAAGATTAAAATAATATCCAAAACCTGTACAATTTTTATTGGATGATTTTATTTCGATCATGAGTCATCTTATCTTATACTTTAATTAGTTTTTGACCTTTTGAAACCGAAAATCATTATATAATAAAATAATATTTTCACACTTTCCTAAAGAGCCCCTCCTCCCCCATATAAAAAGCTCTCACTTCTAACCCATTCCTCACACTTCTAAAGCCACTTGGATCATCCAAAATATAACCAATTAATCTCCATAAATCCCTATATTCCTCCTAGAAGCCTTAACTTAGGAATAAGGCACTTCAAGAAACCCTTTTGGTTCAAACCAATGGGAGTTACCCGATTTAAAGGTAACGTCTTCTCTTAAGTTCTTTTGTTTTATTTTACTTCTCCAACCCCCTAAAATATTTTTATTCCTTTATTTTATAACAAAACTAGTATCCTCAATATACTAGTATTTTTTTATTAGGATTAGTAGAACTACACTTACACACACATCCATCTAATGGGTAAATAACATATTGTTTCTCTGGACGACGAACTACTGCCTCACGAAACGATGATTGTTCAAATATCTCCTACCGCCTCTCATGGTGAAAATTATGATGGAACTGTATTTATATATGATATATATAATATTTTTATGTTTTATTTGTTATTATATATTTTTTTCATTTATATAATACCATTATTGTTTCCATTATGGGTAAACGCGATAATTTCATTTGAGGAAGTGCAGACTACCGCCCCCTCAAAGTGATATGACTCATTCATTCCATATGTGGGACGTATAAAGGATGGAGTTAATGAAATTATATAAAATATTATACTGTAATTATAATATAACTATGTATCATTATGTTTTCATTCAATTAAAATATGAAATAGAAATGACAGTAGCGTTCATGCGTACATGCGGCTTACCGTCTCCATGAACGGTGCATTTCATTTCTTATCTCCAAATGTTATGTATTATTATATATATATATATATTTATGTATATATATAATACATGATATATATGATATCTAAATCATGAATATCATTATGGAGATAATGGACTCTTGACCACATGGATGACTTGTAATTATAAGGTGTTCATTTTTTACTCAAGTACAAAATATCAACAAAACGACCATTATTAACTTAAATGGTTACATAATGTTTATGACATGGTAATGAGTGATATAAAAGGAATAATAAACTTGAATAAAGTTCTTAATCAATTATAAATTAACTTAATTTTATTATTCAGGAAGAACAAGGAACAAACACGTCAAGTCGGACAAGAGGTAAGGGGTTTCTTATCTCACTTTTAATTCTGTGAAATTTCCATTGTTTGCCACTAATTTATTGCATATGGTGTATTGTGTACTTAAATTTGATATATATTATCCTGATTCTATTTATATTCATGTTATTATATGAATCATTTGGTGGTTATTAACTTTTTTTCATATGACTCGATTGATTACAACGTGGTAAAGGATTTTCATCTCACTTTTTATTCCCGTTAGATTCATGCTATATTTGCCACTATTTCCTTTTGTGTGGTGTATATACTACCCAATATTGTATTAATTCTGTAATATACTTAAATTTATGGGAATTTAAATCTTAATTTTATGATTTTCCTTTCATGGGTTGTATGTTTCGTAAGTTACCAAATCGGTAAGGGAACCTTTTAACCTAATTTCCACTCCTTGGTTTAATCTTATAATTCTTAATTATGTCATGATATGATTATGTGTCCAAACACTATTTATTTATTTATGTTGTAATTTCCACTCCTCTTTTGTGGATATACTTTTTATACACATAATCACTCCCTTGATAAATTCTCAAGTCATCGATATGAACTTGATAAGAGTAATTTTAACTCAATTTCCATTCATTGAGTTAAACATCCAAGTCATTGGTTTTGTATTAAAAAAAATATGTGTGAATGTTCTCTGATTGATTTACACTTAATGTCCAATAATATTGATTGTATTTATATTTGTCACACATTATTATGTAATTGATTTATCCTTAATATAAGGATATTGTTTTTGTAAGGGCCTTCGTCTCAATCTCCTTTCATTGAGGCATATTTTGTTTTAATACACAAATTTCTTTTATACGTTGTATAAAAACCATTTACTTTTCATTTCATTAAAAGGGAATCTTTTTCTACGAATCATTTTACTAAAAAAATGTTTCTTTTTAAAGTAATTGGTGACAAAGACCTTTCTGTCACCGTGAGTATTATTTGATCTATGGATTCCTAAACAAGCAGTAATGTTTTTAAAGGAAAATAAATACAAGATAATCTTTTACATATTTTGGTATTGAAAATGGTTTGGATAATGGATTTGTTATGTCAATATATATAAATGATATATTGTGATTGAAATGTGGAAATTCTATATTTCCTTTGTGTTTATTTTATGTGTTATGAATAGGTTATGGTTCTTGGGAATTGTTTATGTATATGGGTGGTTTCATGATAAACCTAGGGTGGGTGATCCTAAGATAGCTCTCCAATGCATTGGGTAACATGAAGGAGGTAAACATTAATTTTTTTCCTAAGAGATTTAGGGAATATACTGTGATGGGTATTCCAAATGTGACTCCCTATGTATTTTTGATAACTACAATGTTAATATGATATGAATTCCATAATTTACCTTTATGATTTATGATTTCTATATGTTATTCATAAATCTTATGATTTTGTAATGTATGTTATGATTGAAAATTATTGGTTTCAATTATTTGTATTTATTGATGGGATAATGCTTGCCTTCCTTATTTTATAACCCTTACTAAGATTTTTATGCTCATCCCTTGTTTTTGAAGTATTTTCCACATGACATAAAGATGAATAGGGTCAAGGATGGGATCAAGGAAAATCCATGTTGTCTAAAACATGGAACTAGACATGTTTCTTTTTAAGAGTTTTTATTTTGTGAAAAAAATGGATACTGAGTAGTAGTGTCTACATGTAATTTTTAAGTTGATATGTAATAGTTATAGCCTAATTCTATAAAACTCTAAACCTGAAAAGGTCCTCAATTTGAATTATTCATTTAATTCAAGATTATGTAATGTTTAAGGTCGGGTCCTTATAGTTGGTATCTGAGGTCAGTTTATATAACTTTAGAGGTTAGGGTGTTCTTTAAGAAAAAGTGACATTACCATAATGGATAAGATTTTAGAAAGAGTCATAGTTATTTTAGAAAAAGTGAATGAGTTTAAGATAACATGAATAATTATATCTTAGTATTTACCCTCCTCATAAGATATTATATGATTATTTTACTGATATACTCACACTTACCTTTTTGGTTTTAGTAAATGGTTGGATCTAGCAAGAACCAAAGTAATCGTGGATGTGTAGAAAACTCTGACGGTTTTCTGAATGAGAAATTGAATGAATTGGGAGCTATAATGAGAACTCTTACAGTTATTCTTAGCCAACTATCTGGAGTCATGATTGACCACCTAAACCATGGTGATTTTTATAACGCATGATTTATTCGATAAACAAATCCCTATGGAAGTTCAGGTAATAATCATAAAGGTATGTATGTTCAAAAACCTATGTGTCAAGGATATGGAAAGAAACACATAGGAAAATGTTTCAAAGGGACGATAAGATGCTATATATGTGGAAGTGAAGGTCATAAAGAAAGAACCTACCAAAAAAAGGAAGCACCCAGTTGACTCTAGGAAAGGGAAAGAAGTTATTTCTAAGGGATCAATTGAATGTTTTAAATGTGGTGTGCATGGTCATTATACAAACAGATGTCCTATGAAGAAGTTTCGGGAATGGGATCACTAGTATCATACAAATATATGTTTACCAATACCTAATGCCATTCCAATTAAGGATGAGGAAAGTGACAATGACCAATGAAATGTATGGATTATTTCTTAACTGATGTTTAGACATTATTGAATCTTAAAATATGATTCATGATTTTGTTTGTAGGAAAGAAGTATTTCAGAATAAGTTGGAAAGGAATGGTTAATGGATCATGAAGAACATTCAATGAGTAAGAAGTCAACATATAAGGGATTCAAGTGTTATGGTAGATTTTAGGATGGTGAAATGATTAAAATTATTAAAGCTCTTTTGAGGATGGGATTACATTAGAAGGATTTTTATAGTATGTGTAACCTTGAAGTTTGATATATGAATTTTTTTTTTCAAGGAATAATTATCTTTTCTTTTGTGGATATCGTTATAAGGAACCATTTGGGTTTATATGATCCTTAAATTTGAGGTAATTATAGGTTAATAAATTTTGGGATGCAAAATGAAAGTTATTAGATAACTTTTGTGGAAAAAATAAGTTATGGTTATTTTTGATGAATTTATCTCTTTTTGGTAATGTTATAAAATTATATAGTTTTTGAAAAAGTACAACATGTAGATTGCCTGACAACCCATCGCGTCGAAAAAAGCTGTGGGAATCGAACTCACAACCAAAGTGTGACTGGGATTTATCCCCTACCAGTGGACTACGTGAAGTCCCTAGTTAGTATGACTAATTATTTTTAGTTAGATGATTTTATGAATCAATAATAAGTTGATTTTGGGTTATCTATGGATATAATTAACCTTTCATATAGAATATGTGTTTAGGTTAATTACACATTTGTATGAGACTTTAAGAGTAGTCGATGTTTTTGGAGATAAATGTTAAGATTTTTGTGGAAGACTATGTGATCAAATCCTTTTAAATTTTAGGTTTCAGACATAGTTTGGATTATTTTGAATTATTTTAAGGACAGTTGTGTATTAAATGGTCTTTGTTAAACTTTGGGTATTGTCTGACAAATTTTAGGGATTAAGAGTAGTTTTTCCATTTGTAAAAGATTATCCTTTTTGGGGATTATCTGATCTTCTACTAACCATTTTGTTTTTGGTTGATGTCTAAAGACAGGGGAAATATATAGTTCATCTTTTTTGGATTATGTGATACTCTATAAGTTGATTCTATCACTTTTAATGTGACCAAGTCAGTTTGAATACTCATCGTTTGGAGAAAAGATGAATTTGTGGTAGAAATTTAGTAAAGTATGAAAGTCTACACGACAAGTAAGTATGTTTCCTTATGTTTTTAGTTAAACTCGTAAATAAATTCCTTATTAAAAAGTAACATAAAACAAAAATTTGTCGGTTAACTTTTCCTACTGGGGAATCAAATACTGTTTAACCCATCACAAGTATGTGATTTTCTGGTTGTTAACTTTCTTCTAATCATGTTTTCTATCACTCTCTATTAGAACTTTATGGTTTTTTTCTCTTCCATATCCATGTTTTCATGGAATCATAGTATCTATTCTCTTGGGTGACCTTTTTACTTCTCTTCCTTTATTTTAAAGTGATAGATTTATTGACTCTTTTTCTGATATGGGACTTTTAATGAAGTTTCCAAGCCTAGTTTTAAAATTGCGAGGACGCAATTCCTAAAAGGGGGGAAGGATGTAACATCCCAGGTAAATAAAGAAATATTACATTTTCATTTTAATTAATATTTTGTGAATTAAATATTAATTTTACTTTAAAGGGGTTGCTATGTTTGATGGCGTACCTGATACACAACAACGAGTTTCTTTGAAATCTTACGTTGCACAATAATAATATAATATTATTATTTTAAATGGTAGTTAATGCCTTACCGTTGTATTGGTGGGAATAAACAGAACTAACAATAATATGATTATACATGTCTGTTAAATGTTTTTACATTTATCCAATAAAATTTAGAGACTTAAAATGTGAATCAATCTAATTTTAAGCATAATTTACTTTAAAAGGTTGATTTACCACCTTTTGATAGTGAACCCTATTTAAATATAGTTTTGTTAACTTTTATATGTTCTATTTTACAAAATAAAATTCTTATTTAGAATTGGGACATCAAAATTCAATTTGGGTAAAATTTTGGTATTTTTCTGATAAAATTAAATTTTTGATGAATAATAAAAAATATTGTATTTTAATTCAAAACTGCATTTTAATCTAATTTATTTATATGTCTATAATATCTTTTTAATTGGTTTCAAAGTGTAATTATATTATGTTTTTACAATTTAATCCAATTTTGGTCATTATAAGTAATTTCACTTTGAAATTGTACATAAATAAGTGTCTATCTTTTGATAGTTATTATTTCTTAAAAACACACTTTTTGTTTTGACAGTAGGGATTAATTTTAAATTAATTTATGCCAATTCTGTGTTTTGAATTTGTAAAAATGGATTCCATATTTGGAATCATGAGGTCCAAATCGTGTAAATAGGTCACTTTTATTTTTAGACAATATGAATATTTACTTCAGTAAAAAATTATTTACCTTGGTTAAAGGGTAAATATGGTAAATAAGGGTAACAAAATATTATTATAATAATATAAAATTACCTTAACATTTGTCTTAATACTATTGGTTAATAAATTTCTGACCATATGAATCCTTGGGTTTATTTTGGGACCTCATGGATCCACTTATGAGTGATAATGACACTTTATATTAATTTATTTAAAGTAAAGACAAAAATGACATAAACATATATCTTTTAGTAAATAAATTTTTTACATGAGGTTATATAAGTTATCTTTTCAACTATAAATATTATTTGGAAATATAAAAATATTTCATACATCATGGTATTTTTTTTATAATTTTTATACATCAAATAAATTAAATTATTTATGACACAATAATGATGCAGTGTTTACCACATTAATAAATGATTTAAATAAATAAGATTATAAAGATTAAAATAATATAAAAAACCTTTCCAATTCTTATTGGATGATTTTATTTCTACCATGAGTCATATTATCTTCAACTTTAATTAGTTTTAGACCTTTATAAACCGAAAATCATTATATAATAAAATAATATTTTCACACTTTCCTAAAGAGCCCCCCCCCCTTATAAAAAGCTATCACTTCTAACCCATTCCTCACACTTATCAGGCCCCTTGTCTCGTCCAACCTCTGACCAATTAATCTCCCTAAATCCATATATTCCTCCTATAAGCCTTACCTTAGGCATAAGTCACTTCAGGAAACCCTTTTGGCTCAAACCAAAGGGAGTTACCAGATTTAAAGGTAACGTCTTCTCTTAAGTTCTTTTGATTTATTTTACTTCTCCAACCCCCTAAAATATTTTTATTCCTTTATTTTATCAAAAAATAGTATCCTCAATATACTAGGATATTTTTTTTAAGATTATAATAACTACACTTACACACACCTCCATCTAATAGGTAAAGAACATATTGTTTCTGTGGACGGTGAACTACTACCTCACGAAATGATGATTGTTCAAATATCTCGTACAGCCTATCATGGTGAAAATTATGATGGAACTATATTTATATATGATATATATATTATTTTTATGTTTTATTTATTCTTATGTATTTTTTTCATTTATATAATACCTATATGGTTTCCATTATGGGTAAACGCCATAATTTCATTTGAGGAAGTGCGGACTACCGCCCCCTCAAAGTGATATGACTCGTTAATGCCATACGTGTGACATATAAAATATGGAGTTAATGAAATTATATATTATATTATACTGGAATTATAATATAACTATGTATCAATAAGTTTTCATTAAATTAAAATATGAAATAGAAATGAAAGTAGCGTTCATGCGTACGTACGGCTTACTGTCTCCATGAATGGTGCATTTAATTTCTTATCTCTAAATGTTATTTACTTTTATAAATACATATATATACTATATATATATTATATATATGATATATAAATCATTAATATCATTTTTGAGATAATGGACTCTCGGCCACATGGACAACTTGTAATTATAAGGTGTTCATTTTGGACTCAAGTACCAAATATCGACAAAACGACCATTATTAACATAAATGATTACATAATGTTTATGACATGGTAATGAGTGATATAAAAGGAATAATAAAATTGAAAAAGGTTCTTAATCAAGTATAAATTAACTTAATTTTATTATTCAAGAAGAATAAGGAACAAACACGTCAAGTCAGAAGCGAGGTAAGGGGTTTCTTATCTCACTTCTAATTCTATGAGATTTCCATTGTTCACCACAAATTTATTGCATGTGGTGTATTATGTACTTACATTTGATGTATATTATCATGATTATCTTTATATTAATGTAATTATCTGAATCATTTTGTGGTTATTAACTTCTGTTCATACGACTCGATTGATTACAACGTGGTAAGGGATTTTCATCTCACTTTTTATTCCCATGAGATTCATGCTATATTTTCCATTATTTCCTTTTGTGTGGTGTATATAATGCAAAAGATTGTATTAATTGTGTAATATAATTAAATTTATGGGTATTTACACCTTCATTTTATTATTTTTCTTTCATGGGTTGTATGTTTCGTAATTTACCAAATCGGTAAGGGTACCTTTTAACCCAATTCCCATTCCTTGGGTTGATCTTCTAATTTTTAATCATGCCATGCTATTATTATGTGTGGAACCACTATTTATTTATTTATGTTGTAATTTCCAATCCCCTTTTTTTATATACTTTTGATACACATAATCACTCCATTGATAAATTCTCAAGTCATCGATATGAACTTGATAAGAGTAATTTTAACTCAATTTCCATTCATTGAGTTAAAAATCCAAGTCATTGGTTTTGTCTTAAAAAGAATATGTGTGAATGTTCTATGATTGATTTACACTGAATATCCAATCATATTGAGTGTATTTATATTTTTCACACATTATTATGTAATTGATTTATCCTTAATCTAAGGATACTATTTTTCTAAGGGACTTCATCTCAATCTCCTTTCATTGAGGCATATTTTGTTTTAATACATGACTTTATTTTATACATTGTATAAAAACTATTGAATTTTCATTTCATTCAAAGGGAATCTTTTTCTACGAATTGTTTTACTAAATTACAAAAAATAATGTTTCTTTTAACATAGGCAGTGACAACGACCTTTCCGTCGCCGCGAGTATTATTTGATCTATGGATTCCTTAACAAACTGTAATGTTTTTAAAGGAAAATAAATACCATATACTCTTTTATGTATTTTAGTATTTAAAATACTATTGATAATGGATTTGTTATGTCAATATATTTAAATATTATATTGTGATTGAAATGTGGAAATTTTATATTTCCTTTGTGTTTATTTTATGTGTTATGAATATGTTATGGTTATTGGGAATTATTTACATATACAGGTGGTTCCGTGATAAACCTAGGGTAGGTGAGACCGAGATAGATCTCTAATTCATTGGGTAACATGATGGAGGTAAGCGTTAATGTTTCTCCTAAAAGATTTAGGTAATATACTGTGATGGGTATTCCAAATGTTACTCTTTATGTAGTTTTGATAGCTACAATGTTAGAATGTTATGAATGCCATAATTTACCTTTATGGTTTATGATTTTTGTGTGTTATTCATAAATCTTATGATTTCGTAAGGTATGTTGTGATTTAAAAGTATTGGTTTCATTGATTTTTATTTATTGATGGGATAATGTTTTCCTTTCTTATTTTATAACACTTAATGAGATTTTTATGCTCATCCCAAGTTTTTGAAATATTTTTCACAGGACTTAAAGATGAATAGGGTTAAGGATGGGATCAATGAAAATTCATGTTTTCTAAAATACGGAACTAGACATGTTTTTTTAATAGTTTTTTATTTTGTGAAAAAATGAATACTGATTAGTAGTGTCTGCATGTAATTTTCAAGTTGATATGTAATAGTTATGGCCTAATTCTATAAAACTCTAAACCTGAAAAGATCCTTAATGTTAATTATTCATTTAATTCAAGATTATGTAATGTTTAAGGCCGGGTCCTTATGATCAAATCCTTTTCCACTCCCCTATACTGTTTTGTTTCACATTTTATGATATTTATATATATTTATATATATATCATTACATTTTTTATCCATATATTTATATATATGTTTATATATATATATGTTTATATATTAATAAATATATTTTATATGTAAATATTCTTAATTATTTATCTATAAAATTAAATTTTATGTGTGAATATATAAAAAAATATGTATATATTGTTATATATTTTATTATAAATAATAGTAAATTGTGAAAAATGATAAAAATTTTAAAACATAATATTAATATGAATGTAATCCCTAGGAATAAATTCATTCCCCAACAAAAAAGGACAAAAATACCCCTTTAAACAAGTCTGAAAATCCATCGAATGTTAAAAAAACGGGGTACACCGACTAAAAACTCAGTTTTGGAGGAATTTTGGGTATTTTAACTCAAAACTGTGTTATAGGTTTATCTATGTCACTAAGGGAATATAGATAGTTTCAGGCTTTGATTCGATATATGGTAGAGCCCAAATGGATACCCGGATCAAAAGTTATATCCATTTGAAGTTCGAGTTACATTTTCAACTTATTTTAGAAATTTTATTGATTTTATGATTTTTTTTATCTTCAAATTTATATTAAATGAATATTATTTGGTAATGATATGATAATTATTAATTAAAAATATTTTTTTAATTATTTTATAAGTTATTTCCACTAAATATCTTATATATAAAGTGTAAATGCCAATTTACCTTATCTAAAACGTAATTTAAAAAATATATATTATATTTATATCAATATAAATATATTTATATATTAATATATTATTTTTAATGAAATATAATTTTTTTGAAGTATTCTTTTATCTATTCTTGTAAAAAACCACTGATAAAGGGGGGTCCTTTTACTAGCGCTTCTAAAAAAGCACTGATAAAAGACCTCATTTACTAGTGCTTTTTTAAAAGTTTTGATAAAGGGTGGTCCTTTCTTAACACTTTTTAAAAAAAATTCGATAAAGTTCCCCCTTTAATAGTGTTTGTTTAGTGTTATTAAATACCCCCTTTAACAATGCGAAAAAAAAAATTGTTAAAGACCCCCTTTAATGGTGATTTTTTTAGTGCCAACAAAGGGGGTATTTGACAGCATTTTTAGGTAGCATTGTTAAATAACTAGTGTTGGATAAACCCAATTTTTTAGAAGTTATATTAAGGGGATGTTACAACCATTTACCATACCTGAATGGAAATGGAAAAAATCACCATGGATTTTGTCATCGAACCCCCCAAAACATCTAAAGACCATAATTCCATATGGGTTATAGTCGATCTACATACAAAGTCAGAACACTTCATTATTATCATAGAATATTTCTATCTTGATCATATTTCTATAATATATGTTAAGGAAGTGGTAAAATTGAATGGAGTACCACTTTCCATTTTATATGATCGGGATCTGTGGTTTACCTCAATATTCTAGTGAAGTCTTCAGGAGGCTCTATATATAGAGTTAAGTTTCATCACTGCTTATCATCTCTAGACAGATGTTCAGTATAATTAGACCATTCAAACTCTATAATACATGTTGAGATCTTTCTCTATAGATTTAAAAGGTGGTTGGGATCAACACCTTTCATTGGTAGAATTTTCTTATAATAATAGCTTTTATTATATCATTTAGATGGATCCTTATGAATCTATATATTAGACTCCTTAGGTGTTAATAATGTTTTAATGATCAAAAATCCCATACATTCTTTAAATCTTGTTAATCCAATTTAATCTATCTCAAATTGTATGTATAGATGGTTGGTTTCGTTATTCTTTAAATAAACCTATCCAAGATCACAAGTTCTATGTTTGATTATTGTAAAATATTTTTAATCTGTGTTATAATGGATTTACTTGATAAATGATTAAATCTAATCCATTCTATTAATATCTCTGTTTAAGTCTGTATACAGATATTTGGCTAAGTCTCAGAAACCGTGAGTCTTCCACCGGTTATGTTTTTCTGGAAAAGGACCCAGACACCGTGACCAGACACCATGACCCAAACATCATGACCCAAACACCATGACCAGACACCATGACCAGACACCATAACCTAGACACCGTGACCAAACACAGTGACCAGACACTAAGAACTAGACACTGCATCTGTGCTACTGGTTCTTGATCCATATTCAACTATTCCATCATAACTATCTCACCCCTCAAAGGCAAAGAAGGAGACATCATTTCATGGAGGCACCATTTCCAAGAGACAATGTTTCATAGAGGCACCGTTTCATGTAGACACTATTTCCAGATAGACTGTGACACCGTTCTTTAATCTATTTTGTTGTTTTTTAATTTAATTTCTAACAGTCATATTTGAGTCTTTTAAATGCACTGACATAATTAATATTATTTTGTATACATGTCACCTGATAGTATGAGGTACGAGGTGCAGAATACATGTATCATGTCGGCTCTAACACATGCACTACAAGAATTAAAAGAGAAGTGTGGCCCAGAAACAAGAGAGAGTGTGATAACGAAGAAGCACGAGCATTCTTGAGAAAAGAACCGACACATGCAACTCAATACATATGAAGAACACATGGATCATTCCTGGATAAAAAAATCTAGGATACCATAGATTAGAGTCAAGAACATCCCCACATTACCAACTCCACAAAGAACACGATCCATGTCTAACAAGAAACTAGAGCATTAGACTTGTGATACTCTGTTTCTCACAAGAGGACTCGATTTTGACATCTGCTTCATCCTATAACTCCAGAGATTCATATATTAACACTCAGAGCACTTCTAACCTTATCTCATCATTTTTTATCTGTTTTGTATTATTTTTATCTTTCAAGTAGTGTGTGTGTGTGTCTGTATAAAAACACACATTGTCTCCATCATTAAACTAGAGGATACAATATATCCTTCCTCTCACATATTTTTACACTTGTTTATTATCATAGATAAGTGTAGAAGAGTTCCATGTGTGATATGTTAGTTTATATCCATGAAGAACTGTGGAAGAGGTCGTGTGACATGGACAGTCCTGTGCACTATTTTTTACCCCGATCTAGGGTGTGGATCAAGTTTATTAATATAAACTGCTTGGTGGCAGGTGATCAACAAGTGGAGTGGATTAGGTCTCATCTTGAGAATGAACCACTTGTTTTATATTCACTATGTTGTTTAATTTATTTTTCTTTGTTTTACTGTATAATTCAAAAATCACTAAATTTACTTTGATAGTTAATCTTGGAAATAAGTTATAATTGTTTTTCCTTATTAGAATAGCTTCATAAGTAATGTTAATAACTGATATTCATATTACTAAGAACTAATAAATATTTTGAGGTGTTATTTAAATAGTTAAACTTTCATAACCATATTACTTTTATTATCTGGGAACTATTTATTTTATTGGGGAACCTTTTAAGAATACTTTTCAAATAGAAATTTTTATAGATACTCAATTCACCCCCCCCCCCCCCCTCTTTAGTACTCCATTATCACCAACATTTGGTATCATATGAGTTTGTTATTCCTGATCAAGACTCTGTTTTTGACCCTATTAAACTATGATTTTAGTTTTACTTTAAAGATCTATAAATTTTTGTTAATTATAAATTTCTAACTCTTTAAAAGTATTTATTTATTATGGATAATAAACCGGAAGGTCCTGCAACAAATAGACCACCATTCTTTAATGGAACCAATTATTCACAATGGAAAATTAAAATGAAAATGCACTTAGAAAGTATGGGTTTTGAAATTTGGTCTTCAATTATAGATAATTATAAAATTCATGTTACTCATAGAATCACTTGGGATGACCCAATCAAGACTACCTACAATAACAATTGAAAATCCATGAATTCTTTATATTTCTTCTTAGGAGATGTGGAATTTAACAAAAAAATTGTATGTAAAATTGCCCATTAAATTTAGGATACTTTTTCTATTTCAAATGAAGGAACTTCTAGTATGAAATAAATGAGACTTAATAATTATACTATAAAATATGATAACTTTAAAATGAAACCTGATGAGCCTATTTCTGACATGTATCTTAGGTTTAACAAAATTTTCAGCACAATAATTTCTCTTGGAAGAGAATTCACTACCAAAGAAAAAATTATGAGGATTCTCGTATGCCTACCATACAGATAGAAAGGAACCTCTATCTTTATTAAAGAGTCATGTGACATCATCAAGTTACCTGTAAAAGAACTCATTAGGAAACTAATGATGTGTGAATAGGAGATGAAAGTCAACAAGGAAGAGGAGGATGAACCCAAAATAAAATTTGTTGCATTTAATACCACCACATCTAAACACAAAGAGAAAGGGAAATTGGAAGTCTCTGCAGAAAGCTCTAGCAGTGAACAATCATCACCTAACAGTGATGAGGAGATAGCTCAATTAGCCAGAAGGTTTAATTGATTTTACAAGAAGTAGAATTTTTTTAGAAATCCTAACTTCAAGGGAAGATATGATCAAAAAGGAAGCTATAATAAATATTGGAAAAGAAGTTACAAGTTTGATGAGATAGTATGCTATGAATGTAAGCAAAAGGGACATGTAAAAGTTGACTATACCAATCTCAATTACAAAAAGAAATATGAGGACAAAGATAGAAAGTATAAAAAGGCAATGAAAGAAACATGGAGTGCTTCTGAGGATAGTTCAAGTGACTCAGAATCTTCACATGATAAATAGGATAATAAATCCAATATGTGTTTTATAACAAACACATCTGGGGTAACACTATAATATCTTGTACACAATTTCTATTATTCTAGAGATGAGAGTGACTCTGAAAATATGTCTAATGGAGAAATGTTTGACTACTTCAATATGCTTGAAGAGACGTGTAATGAAAAAAATGATAAATAAAAATCTTTAAAGAAACAACATGCTTTTACCTCAACTGTTAAAACTGAACTTACTGTAGAAAGAGAGAAAAATGCTCAATTACTCAAAGAAAATAGTGAACTAAATCTATCTATTAATAAATTGAAAAAATATATTGAAAGTTTTACTAATGGTAAAGATAATTTGGTACAAATTATAGGTAAAAATATTGCTCCTAAATATACTACTGATATTGGCTATCTACCTGGTAAAATAAATTTTTAAAGAACTAATTTTGTTTCTAAGTCTAGGACATACAGCTTTACTCCTAGTTCTAGAAAACATTCATCTAGTTAAAATTATAATAAACTATCTACTGTTTCAAGCTTTTCTGGACCAAATAAAGTTTATTTTTCAAGAAATTTACATAATTATTATAGAAAACCTATAAGGCATATGTTGGTTCCTAAATCACTAGTCACTAATATTACTAGAACCAAATGAATATGGGTACCAAAATCTATTTTTATCTAACTATTTTTTAGGAAATCTGCTTAAGAGATATTGTAAAATCATATTGTACTTGGATAGTGGGTGTTCAAGACACATGATTGGAGACTATTCATGCTTCAATAATTTAATAAAAATTGATGGTGGACATGTCACCTTTGGTGACATTGCTAAAGGAAAGATAATTGGTCTTGGCCAAATCAGTAACACTAATTCAGTTTTAATTTCCAAAGTACTTTTTGTTAATGGATTGAAATATAATCTGCTTAGTATTTTACAACTATGTGATGATGGATTTTATGTTAAATTTGAAAATGATGCTTGAAATGATTTTAATTCTAAAAATGAATTGGTTTTTTCTACCTTAAGAAATGAAAATATATACTTTGTTAACTTAGGTTCTTTAGTTTCTCAAAATGATTCATGTTTAACTTTATTTCACAAGGAATCTCGTATTTAGAATAGGAGACTAGGACACTGTAATATTCACTCTCTTAGAAAGTTAACTAGAAAATTCTTAGTTTAAGACCTACCCAAACTTGAGTTTCCAAATGATAAAGTGTGTAATCCTTGTCAAAAAGGAAAGAAACATAAAATTTCCTTCAAACCAAAGAAATAAGTATCAACTTATCAGCCTCTCGAACTCGTTCATATGGATTTGTTTGGACCATCGATAGTTTCTAGTTTAAATGAAAAGCACTATGTTTATGTTCTTGTATATTACTTTTCTAGATATACTTGTACTATATTTTTGGCTCACAAAAGTGAAGCCTGCTCTCATTTTACCAAATATGAAAAAACTATAGAAAATCTTAGTGAACTTAGAATTAAATCCTTAAGAAGTGATCATGGATGTAATTTTGAAAATAAAGAGTTTGAATCCTTTTTCTCGCAAAATACATATAGTCATAATTTCATTACCGCTAGAACACCCCAACAAAATGGAGTTGTAAAAAGAAGAAATAAAACCTTGCAAGAGATTCCTAGAACCATACTTAGTGAGTATGACTTAACAATTTATTTTTGGGTTGAAGCTGTAAATATAGCATGCTATATTATCAATAGAGTATTGATTAGACCCATTCATAAAATAACTCCATGTGAATTATGGAACAAAAAAACCCAAAGTTAGCTACTTCAAAGTTTTTGGTCGCAAAGTATATATCCTTAATACTAAGGAAAATATTGACAAATCTGCATCCAAGAGTGATGAAATAATCTTTCTAGGATATTAAATCTCTAGTAAATTCTATAGAGTTTTTAACAGAAGAAATAAATGTGTGGAAGAATCTATCCATGTCAAACTTGATGAAACAGATCCACATGAGCCTAAGACCACTCTAGAGAACCTAGAGAATGATGTATCAAATCTGGAAATTAATTCAAAATCCGCTAACCATCTTGTAAATGAATCTAAGAAAACTTCCAGTTCTAGAAATTATTTAGATTCAAGTCATAATGAACCAGAACCTGTTGAAGAACCTGAAATCACTAGTCCTTCTTTTTCTAGAGTTCTTAGAACTCTTAAGGACCATTCTTTAGATACTATTTTAGGATATTTTGATAAAGGAACTCAACTAGAGCTTCTCTTAGAAATCAGGTTGAACATCAAGTCTTCTTCTCACAGCTTGAAGATAAAAACATTAATGATGCTATCAATGATGAATTTTGGGTGACGGTATGCAAGAAGAGCTTAATCAGTTTGAAAGGAATGAAGTTTGGAAACTTTTTGACAGACCTAAAGACACATTTACCATAGGAACTAATTGGGTGTTTATAAATAAGTTAGATGAAGTTGGTAACATAGTTAGAAACATGGATAGATTGGTTGCACAAGGCTATAGTCAAGAATAAGAAATTGACTATGAAGAAACTTTTTCACCAGTAGCTAGACTTGAAGCCATCAGAATTATGCTCGCTTATGCTGCACATCTAAATTTCAAACTATATCAAATGTTTGTTAAAAGTGCATTCCTAAATGGGTATATAGATGAGGATGTCTTTATTGAGAAACCCCCTAGTTTTACAAATCCTCATTTTCCAAATCATATTTTTAAATTATCAAAATCTTTATATGGTTTAAAACAATCTCCAAGATCTTGTTATGATATATTAAGTACTTTTCCTATTTACAAAGTTTTTATAAAAGGAATAGCTAATCCTACCATTTTTATAAAATGAATTTCCAATTATTTTTTATTAGTTAAAATTTATGTAGATGACATTATCTTTGGATCTTCTAACAATTCTTTATGTATCGAATTTTTTAAAATGATACAAAAAGAATTTGAAATGAGTTTAATGGGTGAACTAAAATTATTTCTTGGATTTAAAATCTTTCAAAATAATTATGGTATTATTTTAAATCAAATAAAATACACTAGTGATATTCTAAAACGTATTGGATTGGATAGAACTAAAAGTAGTGAAACTTCAATGAGTACTACTTGTAAGTTGGATCTTGATGAAGATGAAAAATCTGTTGATCAAACCACTTACTGAGGAATGATTGCAAGTCTACTCTACCTAATTGCTAGTTGACCTGACATTATGTTTAGTGTATATATGTGTGCTCGTTTTCACACAAACCCAAAGGAATCTCATTTAAATGTTGTTAAGATAATTTTCAAATTCCTCAAGCATACACCCAATCTAGGACTGTTCTATCCTAGAGGACAATCATTTTAATTAGTTATTTATTTGGATGCTGACTTTGGTGGTTGTAATTTAGATAGAAAAAACACCTCTGAAACATGTCACTTTTTAGGAAAGCCACTAGTATCATGGTGTAGTAAGAAACAAAACCTGGTTGCATTATCTATTGCCGAAGCTGAGTACATAGCTGCTGGTTGTTGTTGTGCACAAATTTTTTGGATGAAACACACATTACTAGATTATGGATATCAATTCAAGAATGTACCTATAAATTGTGATAATACAAGTGCTATTAACATCTCAAAAAAACCTATTTCACACTCTAGGACAAAACATATTCACGTAATACATCACTTTTTGAGAGTTCATTATCAAAAACGTGATATCACTTTGTTATTCATTGGAACTGAATATCATCTTGCTGATATATTCACCAAAACATTAAATTATGAAAGAATATATTACATCATACATGATTTGGGAATGATTAATCTTAAGTAGTAAGTGTATTGTTTCATAGCATATGGTTTCACAAGTCATTGTCTTAAGATTACCTTCTAAATCTAACAATTCTATAGTTTTACTGTCTTAAAAGTTTCTATTTCATGATTACGGTCTCACAGTTACTATCTTTCGGTTACTATATGGGACTTACCATCTCAAAAAATATGGTCACACAGTTTATAAATCACACAGTTACGGTCTCACCATGAAAGCCTCTTATGGCCTCACCATGGAAACCTGTTACGGTCTCACTATGAAATCCAGTTCCAGTCTCACTGTAAAATTCTCACATGGTCTCACTGTAAAGATGCTTTATTGTTTTATTTACATATTATAACATGTATCATGATAATTAATTATTTTATTCTTTTACTTTCCTGTGCTTTTGATTTTGTGATGCTTGACATCTATAAATGATAAAAACGAAAGAGGTTTCACTCCTCTTTTCAACCGAGCTCTCTTCTCTCAAACCATAACCCCTCTTTCAAACTTTCTCTCTCTCAAACCTTAGATGAATGCCCAGAATTAAATGGTTGTCATCATCAAACCCTGAGAAGAGAAGATCAAATAAGAAGATGAAAATATCACCGAATTTAGCACCAGAAGGTCCGTTGAATCCGAACCTAGTGAACAGAATAGTGGTGCCTAAAAAGGAAATTTTCCCCAAGTGGTTGCTTCCAAGTAGGACTTTATTATTGAAAGTACTAAAAGAGAAAGGGTGGCTAGATTGGTTCACAAAGGAGGATAGGCCGATATACCTGATGTTGGTTGCACCGTTTTATCAGTTCATTCAATTTTTTTTTATATAGAATATGGTTTTGTTCTGAGAAGCTGGATCAATGGGAAAAGATGTACCTTTTCTTTGAGGTTTTGGGCTACATGCCTAAGGATACCTTATGAGGGTATTTTTGAGGACTACCAAAGAGGTCCTCCATTTCCAAGTGAGATCTTTGTGTTAGAAGAATTCTTGAGAAGATTAACTTGGAATGAAACAAAGATAAGAGATGTAGTTGTTGTGCTAGATGGGGAAACCAGACTTTTGTTTAAATGTATTCAAAATATGATCAACCCCTGAAAAGGTAATTTTGCTACACTCAAGTATCAAGATGTATTTTTTATATGTATTATAAAGAATTTATACAAGATCAACCTATGCAAGTATGTTATCCTCCATATGTGTGAGTTGATAAATACAACCTCCAAGTCAACCTACCTGTTCTACTCAAGGTTAATCTCAGCTATGCTTCATGCAAGAGGGTTGTTTGGACCATATGAAAGAGTTATTAAGGACTATGAATTTTGTATTTCAAAAGTTATATTCAAGAGAATGAAAATAAGTTGGAATACATGGAGAAAATAATGAGTGGAAGATAATGACTGGGTCTATGAAAAGTTCAACTCAGTTGAGCGCTCTTCAAGAACTAAGGACATTCTTGATCCTGGTTTGGAACCTGATAAAATCGTTGACTACTCTGATGAGGAAGAATAAGAATAGGTTTTTGCACCTACAAGGAAAACTGTCCTGGATGAGGAAGATAGTGAACCTGCTCCTCAAGTCTTAATTGATAAGGAAGTACATGTACTTGAAGAGATTGTTGATATGGAAGAAGAAACTAATTCTAAAGAAGAATATGTTTTGTTGAAAGGGAAAAGGTTGTTCTGGAAGAATGTTTAGAAGAAGATCTGTCTCTTGAGAAAGAAGCTACTTATGAGGAACACCTAGAGGAAAAAGTTGTTCCTTATGTTATTCCATCTGCTGAAGAGAGAATAGAGAAAGCCTTTAAATTATCTAAAAAGGAAATGGGTGAGGATTTAAGGATGAAATATTAGAAATATATCAAGGATATAAATCTCTTAGTCCTGAGAAAAATTCACATGTTGAGGGGGAGCAGCACTTGAATCTGGAAAATGTTGAACGGATAAATCTAGTTGATTCAAGATCTATGGATACATGGTATAAATTCCCTAGCTATTTTGATGTAAATGATTCCTAGTAAGCCTCAGTTAAAGGTATAGATATGTCTACTATGTTTCAATTAAAACCAGTATCTTCTCTTGATGTTATAGCTGCAAATGAACCAGAGCCTGTCTCATCTCCTATCCCTCAAACTTCACAAGAACCTTCCACCTTGGTGAGTAAGGATGATTTGAAAGCATTTGTAACTACCCTATTGTTGGGGTTGAAAATATCACCAATACTCAACCTACTCCTGTAACCAACTTGAGTGAAAGAGATGCTACACTGTTGTTAGAGAATATTGTTTGGAAGATTCTACCAAAAATGCTTCATGAAATTCAAGAAGTCAAAATTAAGAACAAACAACTCAATGATGAAGTGAAGTCTCTCAAAGGTATGGTTGAAGAAATGCATAAAGTGATGAACTTAAGACCCGAACCTATTTCCCATCCTATTGAGGATGTTAGTGGTAAGATTCCACAGCAAGTAGCCTCCTTGATTCAACCTAACCTAACTTCCTTAGCTGACAAGGTTTATGAAAGAAACAATAAAATATTTTAAGAGATGTGTGAGCTTTTTATTGTTCTTAAAAAGTTGACTAATGAGTATAAAGGCTATCTCCAGAAAGTTTGGAATCAACTAAAGTGTCTTATTTTAGCTGTTACAGCTTCTCGTGCCTCTAGACAATCATTTAAACCCTCCTTGGACAATGATCTGCTCAAAACAGTTATTAAATAAGAACTTTAGTCTGTGGTCAGTGGCTTTGAAAAAGAGTCTATATTTGTGGTTGTCAAGAACAGGGATAGAGTTCTTGATTTAGTGAGAATTTATTCCAAGATTTCCAATGATGCTCAAGAGAAAATTTCTAAGAAGGTAGAATTATACTTCAATAATATCTTCTCTAAGTATTATATGAAAACCCATTTCAAGTACCTTGTAGAGAATCTAAAAATCCCCCAAGTCACTCAAGCTTTCAAAACTCAGGTTCAAAAGCTTAAGGATTTCACTCCCTTGTCAGACAAGTTCATGGAGAATAAGGAGGACTTTGAGAAAGTGATGCAGTATGGTGGTGAGATTATTGATGACTTCATTAAGCTCTTGAGGCCTTATATTCATGTCCAAAGCACTGTTATTGTGGCTCCTAAAGTTGGCCCTTGAGACCCGGTTTTTCTACCTTCTCATCCACTACCCTTGCCTCAACTTCTATGTCTATCTCTTAGGATCTGAGTCAGATCAGACCTATTATCCTTGACCAACAATTTTCTCGGTCTTCCACTACACCTACCTTGGCCCCCACTATTTTTGAAGTACTCCCTTTACCTTCTTTGTCAGTTGGTTCACTTTCTTATTCCACTTTTACATCTGCTCCTATGGCTTCTAGTGATGCTACTGCCAAGGGAAAAGAGAAGACAACCGGTGCTGAAGAGAAGTGAATACTATCTTTTGATAGGTATGATTTCTATATTTTTTTTCTTACTGTTTGTAATGACACTTTTTTATCCATATAATGCATTTTACACTCTTCTTATCTAATATCTTATTTACTTTTTTACTCTTTTTGATAATCTCAAGTGGGGGATAGACATGCACTCTAAATGCACACTAAGGTAGAGACACGTTCACTAAGAATAGATAAATCACACACATGATTTTTTATCATCAAAAGCGGGAGACTGTTGGACTCCTCATGTGTTAATCATGCTTTAATGATCACAAATCCTATACACTCTATAAATCTTGTTAATCCTGTTTAATCTATCTCAAATCATATATATAGATGGTTGGTTTATTTATTCTTTAAATAAACCTATCCAAGATCTCAAGTTCTATGTTTGATTATTGTAAAATATTTTTAATTTATGTTATAATGTATTTCCTTGATAAATGATTAAGTCTAATTCATTCTATGAATATCACTGTTTAAGTCTGTATACAGATATTTGGCTAAGTCTGAGAAATCATGAGTCTACCATCGGTTATGTTTTTCTGGAAAAGGCCCCAGACACCATGACCAGACACCATGACCCAGACACTGTGACCCAGACACTGTGACCAGACATCGTGACCAGACACCGTGACCCAGACACTGTGACCAGACACCATGACCAGACACCAAGAACCAGACGCCACATCTGTGTTACCGGTTCTTGATCCCTATACAATTATTCCATCATAACTGTATCACCACTCAAATGAAATGAAGGAGACACCATTTCATGGAGACACCATTTCCAAGAGACACCATTTCATGGAGACACCATTTCATGGAGTCACTGTTTCCAGAAAAACAGTGGCAGCATTCTTTAATCTGTTTTTTTTTCAATTTAATTTATAACGGTCATATTTGAGTCTTTTAAATGAACCAAAATAATTAATATTTCTTTGTAGACATGTCACCTGATAGTACGAGGTACGAGGATCAGAATACAGGCATCATGTCGACTCCAACACATGCACTCCAAGAATAAAAAGAGAAGTGTGGCCTAGAAACAAGAGAGAGCGCGATAACGAAGAAGCACGAGCATTCTTGAGAAAAGAACCTACACATGAAAATAAATACATCTAAACAACACAAGAAGCATTGTCAAATCCAACAATTTGGTATACCATAGATCAGAGTCGATGACATCTTCTCATTACCAACTCTAGGAAGAACACAAGCCAGATCTAACTAGAAAACAGATCATTAGACTTGTTATACTTCTCACAAGAGGACTCGATTCTGACATATATTTCATCCTATAAGTACATAGCTTCATAGACTAACACTTAGAGCACTTCTAACCTTATCTCATAATTTTTACTCTATTTTGTATTGTTTTTAGCTTTCAATTAGCGTGTGTGTGTGTGTCTATATAAAAACACACACTGTCTCTAACATTAAACCGGAGGATACAAGATATCATTCCTCTCACATCTTTTTACACTTGTTTATTCTCATGTATAAGTGTGGAAGAGGTAATTGTGTGAACTATTAGTTTATACCCACGAAGAACTGTGGAAGAGGTCGTGTGACCTAGATAGTCATGTGCACTATTTTTTACCCTAATCTAGGGTGTGGATAAAGTTTATTAATATAAACTACTTAGTGGTAGGTGATCACCAATTGGAGTGGATTAGGTCTCGGCTTGAGACTGAACCACTTTTTTTATATTCACTGTGTTGTTTAATTTAGTTATCTCTGTTTCTCTATATAATTCAGAAATCACTAAATTTACTTTGATAGTTAATCTTGGAAAGAAGTTATAATTGTTTTGCCTTGTTAGAATAGCTTCAAAAGTAATTTTAATAACTGGTATTAAGATTACTGAGAATTAATCAATCTTATGAGAAGTTATTTAAATAGTTAAACTTTTATAACCGTATTAATTTGATTAACTGAGCTGTATTTATTTTATTGGGGAACCTTTTAAGAATACTTTTCAAATAAAAAAATTCATAAATACTCAATCCCCCCCCTCTTGAGTACTCTAATCTGACCAACACTATCTATGGTAAGAAGTGTAGAACACTAACATGCTAGAGTGAATCTAGGGAAATAAATATATTATGACTTGATCTAGATAAGGATAAGGCATAGAAGGTTAGATCCATTCAAAAACACATAAGACCATCTCAGATTAAAAAAAAGGTTGTGCCGAAAATCATCGAAGAGATATGGAGTTTGAAGTGGGTGAAAAGGTATTTCTATGAAGATTTATCTGGAAGAGGGTGATGAGATTTGGAAATAAGGATGAGCTACTCCCTAGGCATATTGGTCTTTTTAAAATTATTTATCATATTGGAATGGTAGCTTATCGATTGGCGCTTCCACAGAACCTATCTCAATTTCATGATGTGTTTCATGTATCTCTCCTAAGGAAGTACATACCTAATCCTTCACATGTACAAAAATAATATGTCATGCCACTAGAGTAATATCTTTCTTATGAAGAAAAAATCGTAGATATTATGGAACTTAGAGATATATTTCTACAAAACAAGACCACTCACATGGTTAAAGTTTGGTGTCGAAACCACCAATTTGTGGAAGCTACATAGAAACCTAAGGATGTGATGTGGTAGATGTATACTCGTATGTTTGTATCCAAGTGAATAATTTTGAGGGAAAATTTTATTTTAAGATTTTTAGAATATAAAACCCCAAGATTTTACATTATTTCACTTTTCAATAAATTTAATCTCTTTGATAGATTGTGTTGCACGAAATACAGAGCTTAAACGAACTCCAAAATAATATTATTTTAACTCCACCATTATAAACTAGTAATTAAATTGAAGGGTGTGAATAGAATTAACTAGATTATAAAATATAATATAAATTTCATGTTCAATACAAATTTATTTATGCTTATGAAATAAACACATAATTTTTAGTAAACTCATTTTTTTTCTTCAAATATATGTTTTCTTAAAAACGTGATTTTTATTTCTTTCTATGAAAAAAATATAATTAATTTTTAGACTTTTAGAAAATTTATTTGATAAAATGAACATCATTTTTGGATTCATCAAGTCAAAATTTTCTTTGGATGAATTTTTTATAATTTTCTAAAAGGTTTTTTTTAGTGAATAGAAAAAAAATACTGACTTTTATAAAACACTAATTTTATAAAAATATCATTTTAAACTATCATTTAAACAATATTTATACCTCATTTTTTTATAAGTACATTTTTTTTCTTAAAAACACATATTCTCAAAAAAAAGTGTTTTTCATTATGTATTTGATAGTTTAATTTTAAATGTGATTTTGCAACTTATTTGTTTTACATTTTTAAAAATGGATTCCATATTTGGAATCAAAAGGTCCAAATTATTTTATAATGTTATTTTAATTTTTATTCATAAACAATTATCATAGTAAAAAAAATATTTACCATTGTATATGTAAAACAATGTAGCGGGTTAAAGTTAAAAGGTAAAATCTTAAAATAACTAAAAAATTAAAAAAAAAGGGTGATTGATGTGTTTATAGACATTAAAAAACCTTTAAAACATTAATAATAAAAAAATCATTAGAATTAATGCCACACAAATGTGGTTGGTTTTAAATACAAAGTAATCATTATTTAATCACTTAAAACCGCCCCTCCTCAAGTATAAATACCACCCCTCACCACCCCCTTTCTCCTAAAAATCATTTAACCTTTTTAAATATCTGCCGAAGTATCTCCAACCCACTATCCCAATTTCCAAGTGTTTTTGGTCTCACCCAAAGGCAAATTCTAAGTTTCTTAATGGGTTCTTCAATTAGGTAATATTCAAGAGGTAACTTTCTCAAACAACCTCTCTTATTTTTTTTTCTTATTTTAACTTCTCTTCACCACCTTCATCCATCAAGGAATAATAACTATAGTATCATGTATATACTAGAATTATATATTTTTAGTGGAATATATTCTATCCACCCTTTTTCTTATCTCCTCTTATTCAAATAAATTAAACCATTGTCTAAATTATATCGGTTAACCATCTCTGTGAATAATGATTTTATTTGTTTTCTATTACTACCTTCAAGTATGGTCATAAAAGTATTATTATATTTAAATAAGATTATAATAGGTATATTATGACCTATTTAATGTTATTTAACTAATATATATACATAATATTAAATAAAACAAAACTAGTTTGTGATGGTTAGAAAACCCGCCAAAATAAACTAAACATTTATCATTAACATTTTACCAAATGAATCATCCTCATACCAAAAAGAAAAATTATATATGGGGGTATTTAAAAATTTTTAAGTGAATAAATACCATTTCATTTCACTTCTAGGGTTTTATTTACATTTGACATGAAAATCCATAATTATACAGAATTGAACCAACCATGAGACCATAAAACGAATGCACCTGAAACATTGAAAATAATGAAATGTTATTAAGAACGAGTGGTAATATGTTATAAAAGTATCATATAAGGTATTATAAATATTATTTTAGTTTTTAAAAAAATTAATAACATTTTTTAAACCGTTATATAGGAGGTTAGAGTATGAAAAACTAAAGGGAATCATGAGGTAAGGGTTTCTCATCTCACTTTTAATTCTATGAGATATATGCCTTATTCACCGCTTATTCATTTTGTATGGTGTATAAACTAAAATTACATGCATAATATCATGAATATAATTATATTCATGTTATTCAATGTTTTATTTGATCATTATTAATTTTATTGGGAATATGATTCGACTTATTACAAAGTGGTAAAGGATTTATTAACTCAATTTCCATTCATTAGGTTAAACTTATACTTCATTGATTATGCCATTTTAATATTATGTGTAAGATGATATTTTATTATATTATTTTTTAATTCCACTTGATTTATGTGTATTTACAGCTGATACAAATAATTAATTCATTTGATTAATGCTCACTTCAATGATATGATATTTTTAAGGGACTTTCTTTTAAAAAGTGTCTTTTAAAAGTTTCCCTTAAAATATCTTTTTTCTTTTATGCCCATGCTTTCTAAAATTCTTTACAAAATTTTTTTAGCATTATCTTATGATTTTTTAAATTCATTTTTACTCATATTTTATTTTTTACCAAAAAAAATTAAAGAATTCTTTTTTTCATTCTCTAAATGAGGTTCTTTGTGACATTTCTGACAAAAATATAGAAGGAATGTTTTTTAACTTATATGGAATGAGTGACCTTTCTTTACATCATGAATCCTTACTAATTTTATGTTTCCTTTACAATATTAAATTTTTCTTTTCAAATAAAATTTTTTCCTTTATAATTATGTGTCTCTTTAAAAGGAAATGGTTTAAAATGGGAAATGTTATTTTTTCAAGAATTATTTCAAGTGATATTTCAACATTATTTTCCATATATTATAATATTATTTGATGTTACTTATGAATTATTGGGAATATTATTCAAGGATGTTATCCTTATTAAATTTTATGGTTGTTTTAAATTTATAATGGCATAATATTTATGAAACCTATTTCTTTTCCACAGGTTATGCTATGATGAAATGTTTATGAAACCCAATTTCTTTTCATGGGTTTTGATATGATTTATTTTTTTATAGAATTCATATAAATGTTTTTCATTATGTTATGTGTGGGGCCTATATCTCCCTAAAATTCATTGTGTAATGATTTATATCTCAACAAATATGCATGACTAGAATGGGGAGTGAACTTGGTTCAGTAAGATGGGATTGGAACAGGAAGTTAAATTGGTTCAGTAAAGGAATATATCTACTTGATAGTCTTGGGAGTGAACCTTGACTACTACGTTGGTTTGGAGAGTAAACCCATTCAACAATAATAGTATTGGACAAGACCCTTGACTACTAAGGAAATTATTTTCTATTCTTATGTGTATACCAAAATTCCATGTCTTATGTAAATGTTATTATATCATGGCTCATGTTCTTTTATGATTCATTTATTATAAACTTATATGATTTATTCAATTACTAAATATTATGATCTTTTATATGCAAGGTATAATTTTAAAATGTAATGTTCAGGTTTGTACGTCCTTATGCTTATGTTATGATTGATATCTTCATTTTTTACCCTTACTAAGTATCTGAGCTCACCTTTTTCTTATGTTTCTTTTCTCTGGGATATGAAGAAAGGTATTAAGTATAATATATAAAAAATAGATCTAGTTATGAAGGAATAAGTAGGAGATGATGTAGATGTTTTATGAACTAGATTTTTTATGTTTCTAAGTTTCCAAAGACCCTAAATTCATACAATTCTAACATGGGTTTTTAATAAATATTCATCTACTTAGATTTAATATCTATGTATGAAAATAATAGGTTGCTATAATTTTTACTTACTTTTCCATATTTTTAAGAGTATGTTTTATTATCCCTTTTAACAATGTGGGTATTCGAAAAAGGAATTTTCAAATAACAAACCCTTTATTATTGAGCACAAGTCCAAATTATGAAAATGAAATTTATTAAAGGGGTGAAATGTAACACCCTGAGATTTTATGAAATAATTTTTTTGATTAAATTTAATTTATTAAATATCTTGTGTTAAATGAAACATTGAGTTTAAACAAACCATGATGTGCTATTAAAATATTATTTTATGTAACATTTATAAACTAGCCATTAAATTAGTGGGTATAAATAAGATTAACTAATTTATAAAGTATATAAATATCCTAATAAATATAAATTTATTTATTAATTATTTTAAAATAATCGTTTAATTTTTAGAAAAGTTATATTATGCTTAAAAATAAATTTCCTTCAAAGTAATTTTTATTGATTTTTATGAGAAAATAATATATCTATTTTTGAAAAATTTAAAAAGTTCATTTAATAAAACTAAATTTATTTTTTAAAATATCATATCGAAATTATATTAGGGTGAATTTATGGTATTTTTCTGAAAAGATTGATTTTCAAATGAATAGTGAAAATACTGAATTTTTATTAAAAATAGTTTTTTATTACAAGAATGTACAAAGCTTCATTTTTTTAAATAGTTTCAAATTAATATTCGTTATATTAAATTTTAAAAAATACAATTAATTTCATTTGAATCAAATTTATGTTTTAATTTGGTATAAAAACATTTTATACATAAAAATGGCATTTAATGAAAATCAATTTTTATACGTGCAATGTATTTTTATATTAATAATTTAAATTAATTAATATTTGTGAATAGTTTTAATAAAATTTATATACTAATTTAATTCATCAAACTTTTTAAATATTTAAAAAATATTTTTCTAGGGATTTGATAAGAATAAATCCACTTTTATGCTTAAAATGTATTTTTTTGGAAAAAAGTGGTTTTTGTCACGTTTTTTGAACTTAATTTAAAATTAATTTATGAAAATTATAGGTATTAAATTAGATAAAATTAATTAAATATTTATAATCATTAGGTTTAAATTTTGTAATTAGGCGCCTTTTATTTTTTGTCCATATGAATAGTAATTATGGTAAAACTTTTTACCACGGTAAAGGGTGAATCGGGTTAATCTAGATTAAGAATAAGTGATAAGGACATAATTTATTTATAATAATTATTATTTTATTAATATAATTTTAACCTTATCACCTAAGTCTCTAAATTTATTAGTTTAACAAACACTTTTCCATGAAAATTATTTATATATTATTTAAATCAAAGAGAGAAACAAAATGTCACTCTCTTAGTTTTAAATATCATTTATGTGTTCAGATAGGAAAAAAACTAGTTATGAATGAATAATATTAAAAAAAAATTATAATAAAATTAATTTTATTATGTTAATTTGTTTTTAATTTTTAGGAATTATGTAATTACTTTAAATGCTAATACAATGCCAATACAGTATTTATTCAATTAATTGAAAAATAAATGATATTATAAATATTAAAATCTATATATTTTGAGTAATTTATTATTTTCCACTAATTTTATAGGTTAATATATCATATTAGTGTTTTATTTAAAGATTATATTTGAACTCTAACTTTGTATTTATAAATTTTAAGTCAAATTAAATGAATAGTGTCAAAATTGACAATAATGATATTTTATTAAAAAAAATATGTTTAAAATAATTTAAAAATCATAAAAATATTCAACTAAGACAATGTGGTTATGATATAGTCTAAATTTCATAACTTGGTCATTTATGGGGCAATTTTCACCTTATAAGTAAAAATTACAACCCTTTAATATTAAAGAAAGTTGTTATCGTAGTTAAAATTTAAATTGGTTAACTAAGGGATAATCAAAATGATAATTTTTAAAATGACACCAAAACTTTTATAAATTCTATTGGTTTATTGTATTATAACCTTTTCCTACCTTAACTTGTAATCCCTAACCATTTAGATTCATTTTTATTAAGAATGAATTTATTATAATATAATATTTTAATAAATTCCAGAAAAAGTGCCCCTCACCTCAATTATAAAAGGGCACCTCCTCCCTCACTTATTTACACAACTTTGAGGCTTCTAGATTGACCAAAATCATTCAATTCATCTTCTGAACTTCCCCAGACACATTCTACTGGTTCTATTCTTCCCAAAATACCAACCCTAGAGACCTTTAGAGAAGATCTAAAAGAGTTATTTCAAAGAATAGGTAATTAACTTAACTAATCACTTTCCTTTCTGCTCTTCTTTACCTCCTATAAATATATGTTATTTATCATAAAATAATAAATATATTATCCTAAATATTATGAAATGTTATTATAATTATTAAAACACTATTATACACCCTCTTTCCCATCAAATGTGAAATGAAATTATAACTCCTGTGTATATACGGCATACCGTCACCACATAGTGATATAATTAATTTTTCATCACCATTTTTATGGATGGGTATTATGATGGTTTTAATGTTTATATATGATAATTATGAAATAATTACACTTATGTAATGATAATATCATATCTACTTTCTTACCTTCCAAACCATTGGAAAATGATAATGTCTATCATGCGTATGTGTGGACTACCACCTCCACGAAGTGATGCGAGTCGTTATTTATTTATTTTTTACTTGGATGGTAATGAGGATAAATTTTAAGAATATATATGATATATATATATATATATTAATAATTATCATGTAGAGGTGAATTAATATTTACCTTTATTTCATTCCATCCATCAAAAAATGAAAATAGTGTTCATGCCTATGTACGGCCCACTGTCTCCATGAACGGTGTAATTTTTTTCTATCTCTAAAATTTATGAATGAATATAAATATGTATATAATTAATATATATATATATATTATTTATATAATGGTTAATATTATAGAGATTATGGAACCAAGATAAATATACAAGGACCAGAACTACTGAATTGAATTACTCCTGATAAACAAAACAGTTAACACCCAAAAATAACAATTTTAATAATGAATTACTGATAAAAGAGATTTTTTAAATGTTATAAAAGGATAATATATGATATTATAATTATTTTTATTATTTTGGTATAGAATTATAATAAATTTAAAATTATTATATAGGAGTTTAGAGTGCATTCAAAATAAGGGGAACTCGAGGTAAGGAATTTTTGTGACACTTTTATTTCTCCAAGACACATGCCTTATACACCACTTGTTAATTTTTAATGGTATATATAATACCCATGAATTTATTTTATTATTATTATCATGAAAATTATGGGATAAACATATCCATATATAGTTCTTTCTCTTAAGGGGATTTTGATTCAAAAGTTACCAAAGTGGTAAGGGTTTTGTGTTACAATCTCATTATTTATCAGGATTTTTTATGATTTTGTTTTAGATGATGAAATATTATGATCTACCTAAAATGAAACTCATGAATTTTATTCTCCTATGATAATTTGTATAAAATATATGTTTTCTTTAATTTTACTCACCTTAAGTGCTCAATAAACCACAAATATGTTTTTATGAAAAATTATATTTATTTCTCTCTTTGTTCTAAAAATATTTTTCTTCTATATCCATATTTTCTAAAAAATATTAACGAAGTTTTTTACCATTATACTATTATTTTTTAAATTCATTTTTACCCCTATTTTAATTTTTACAATGGTGTGAAAGTAATTATTTTTTAAACTTATATGGAATGAGCATATTTTCCCACCAGCATTACTAATCTTTGCTCTGAATCTTCCTTTACAAGTTTACAAGGTTATTTTCATGGAAAATGTTTCACTTAATATTTTCATATATTTTTCTAATAGTTATTTCAAAATAAAATGGGTATTTTCTACACAAAAAATGTTCCAAGTTATCTTTCAAAATCATTTTTTATCTAAGATGACATCCTTTAATGTTACTTAAGATTTACTGAGGATGTGATTCCAACAATACTATATTTATTAATTATCTGGATGGTTTATGTTTATAATGAGAAAATTTTAATGAAACCATTTTATTTTCCATGGATTATGCTATGGTGAAATGGTAAATATTTTATGGAACCCATTTCTTTTTCAGGGGTTATGGTATAAAGAAATTTTTATAAAACCCATTTGTTTTCACAGGTTCTGATATGGTGGATGGTTCTTGATCTTATGGAATGTATATATATGATTTTAATTATGTGATTGTTGGGGATTATATATATCTATAATGTATTGGGTAAATATTAATATATCATGAGATAAAAAGGATTGAAATGGGGAGGGAACCCAATTAAGTAAGGGAATTTTTCCACTATGATAGTCTTGGAAGTGAAGCTTGACTACTGCGATGGTTTAGGGAGTGAACCCATTCCACTATGATAGTCTTTGAAAAGATTCTTGACTAAAAAGGAAATTATTTTCTAATATTATGTGTATGCCACAAATCAATTTATTATGACTATGTTAAAATTTAATGGGTCATTTTCTTCAATTCCCTTATTATTTATGTCTTATTAATGGACAAGATTTATGCCATGACTTAAGATTATGATCTTTGATATGAAGGTTATGGATTTCAAATGTCAATATTGTGTTCTTATACCCTTATGCTCATTTTATGCTTATGTGATCATTGATATCTCCATTGTTTACCCTTATTGAGCATCTGAGATCACCATTTTCTTATGTTTCTTTCCCTTGTGTTATGAAGAAAGGTATTAAGTATGATATTTCTAAGAAGGGTGATAGTTATGAAGAAATAAGTAGGATATTGTGTAGATATTTTATAAAATAATTGTTAATATTTTCAAGTTTCTAAAGGTAATATATCTAAATGATTCTTGTTTAGATCAAAATGTTATGTAATTAATATTCAACTATTAAGATATAATATTTATCTATAAACATTTTGGGTTACTATAATTGGTATTAGAGAAAGGTTTGGTTAACCTTTGGAAACTGTGATGAGAAGACTTTAGTAATAACCCTAAGGATATGTCTAAGTATAGGATAGAATCCTAATGTTTTGGTAACAATCATGAATGAACTAGGTCAAACTTAAGGTTTCATAAAAGAATGTGTCATGATTTAGACATACTTTAAATGATTTTTCATGAATATATGGTTTCACACTATGATTATTGTTTCTCACACTGTTTTTTTTGGTTTTAGTCAATGTATATAACCCAAATGAATCTTGTAAATGTTGAATGTGATGGTCAATTAAATGATTTTACTCATGTGAAACCAATTAAAACTAGATATAGAATGTGAAACCATGTGATTATGCCTAATAATATATCTCATTATATGATTAAAAATATCAACTTTGTTGAGTTTCTTGATACACCTAATAAGAGAAATATAGAGTTTCATATTAAACATATAGGAAATAGATTCATATTCTAACATATCTATAATGTTTTAAGAAGCTATCAAATGAATATCTTAGAGTAATATTAATATATTTTGATTTTGGAAAATAACGACACAAAGAAATTAATTTATAAGGAAAATTTAAATGTTTGTTTAACACAATAGATGAAAATAATGGACTCCATAAGGTATCCTTGACAGTTTAATGTTTTAAATGTGGAAAGTATAGTCATTAATAAAATCAATGTCTTAGGGGGAAATCTCGAGAAAATAATTAGTAAGGTTGTACAACTATTGGTTTTACCAATGATAATAAAGTGACTATGAGTTATGTATGAAAGGTATGGGCTATTTTAATAATATTTATTATATTAAAAGTAATATGCATGATTAATTTATGGTTGATGAATATTAATACTTGATTCATATTTCATATTGCATGAGAGAAGTATTGAGGAATAATATGATGAATCCTAGTTAATGGTTTAAGAAGGATGTGTGATGACATAAGTGCTAATGCATTTGAATTCAAGAATTATGTTGTATAAGTGTTATATTAATGATATTCTAGTTACAAAAATCATGAAACATCTAATGATTATTCCACAATATTTTTTCTTTAAGGATTTGAATAAATTCTTGTAATGGTACTAATAACCAAGAAAAGTGATTTATTAGTAAGGTGATAATTTTTTAGAATATCTAATTAAGGGAAATATAAACCTTAATATGTATCTGGTGTTGAGTTAATAATGCTTTTTTTGTATAAATAGATGATTGGAATTTATAGTATTGGTAACCTTGAAATTGATTAGTTGATGAAAAATTGGATTAGTTCATATTTGATTATGTTTATTACATTTTTGGAATTATGGAATATATTCAACAGTTTGTGAAGTGATTTAAGGAGTAAGGATTGTGTATATTTTTTGAAGCATATATGTTTTCATGTGATTTTAACTCAAATGTTATTGATTACGTCATGGGTTTATAAGTTTAAGTTTGATCATAAGTTCAAATTCATAAACACACCCTTTTAAATGTTTTATGTGATGGTATTTTGATACTCTATTGATGTTTAAATACCCTTTGGGGTTGGTATATGATTTTATTTTAAGTTAATTATAGACTAATGGATAGTGGGATATATATAATAATTATAGTTGAAAAGTGATTCATTGAAAAGGTAATATTTTAAGATATATTTGTGGTCAATTTAAAGATTACCTTTCATGTTAGTATCTAAATTTTATTCATGATATTCTTTTTAAGTTCTCTAAATTTCAAGATTAAAAAGTAATTTATCATGGTGATTAATGATATTTGGGAGATGTTTCTTTAGGTTGAGGTATATGTAACCCTTAGGTTTAACAAGTTATTTAACATGAAATATTATTTGGGAAAAATGAAATTAATTTTTTTTTAATATCTAAGCTGAATGGTATGATATATCCCTTTAGATTAAAACATTCTTTAATGTTGAGGTTATTGAGATAATTAAGGCATTGAATATTAATGATGTATTCCTTCATATAATGGTTTATTAATTTTTGGAATTATATTACCTTTTGAAAACCTTTTTTGGGTTTTGGTTAATGCCTTAAGACATGATTAATAACTTTATATACTTTTTCAATCCATTATAAGTTGATGTTAGTTCTCTAGTCATAAAAAAATCATCTCGAATACTCATTGTTTAGGATAAAAATATTAGATTGTGGTGAAAATTCATTAAAGGATGAAATTATACTTGTCAATTAAGTATAATACTTATGTTATTATTATATATGGTTAAGGTATTCCTAAAATCTAGTAAAAGGATCTTGAAAAAAAAATCATATTGCCTTTATTTTCGATAAATCAATGGCATTTTAACCCATCATAGATTTAGAGTTTTTTGGTTGTTAAATTTCTCCTGACTATGTTCTCTATCACTCTTTATTAGTCCTTGGGTGTTAGTTTTCTCTTCCATATCCATGATTTTAGTTACAACTGATGTTATCCTATTTGAAAACCTAGTTTTTTAGTGAACTTCATAATTCCCTTTCCCTCTTTTTAAGAGGAATTCTTACTAACCCTTTTTTATGTAAGTTTTCAACAAAGAAGTTTTTAAATATAAAATCCTTGATTACTGAGTACAAGTTCCAATTAAGATGATGTAATTTATTAAATTGGGTAGAATGTAACACCTTGATATTTCATGAAATAATTTTTTTGATTAAATTTAATTTCTTCAATAACATTTATCACACGCAACATCGAGTTTAAATGAACTACGATATACTACTAAAATATTATTTACTATGATATTTATAACCTACTTGTTAAATTAGTGGGTATGAATAGGATTTACTACTTTATTAAATATAAAAAATATCCTACTTAATATAAGTTTATTTATTAATTCTTAGTAAATGAGCATTTAATTTTTAGCAAAGTTATAATATGATTAAAAAATATATTTCCTTCAAAATGATTTTTATTGATTTTTGTGAGAAAATATTATATTCATATTTTAAAACATTTATAATTTTAATTTCATATAAATAAATAAATTTTTTAAATTATAATATAAAAATTATATTAGGGTGAATTTATGGGATTTTTTTGAAAATATTTATTTTTTTGAAAATATTGATTTTCTAGTGGATAGTGAAAAATTCTGAAATTTTATTAAAAATTATATTTTTATTTCAATCATTTAAAAAGTTAAATTTTGTTTTAAAATAATTTAAAAGTAATATTGGTTATTTTAAATAATAAAATTAATTTCATTTTAATCAATTTTATATTTTAATTTGGTATAAACACATTTCTATATGTAAAAATACATTTTTTCTGAAAAACTCTTTTTTATGTGCAGAATGAATTTTTATAATAATAAATTAAATTAATTACTATTAATGAATGGTTTTAATTAAATTTATATATTATTTAATTTATCAAATGTTTTAAATATTCAACAAATATTTTTCTAGGTATAAGATAAGAATAAATCCAATTTTATGCTTAAAAATGTATTTTTTCAACAAAAAAACAGTTTTTATCGCATTTTGTACCCTTAATTTAAAATTAATTTCTTCCAGTTTTAGATATTTTATTAGATAAAATTAATTACATGATTATAATATTAAGTTTGAATTTGTTAATTATGCCACTTTTTATTTTTAATTGATATGAATAGTAACTGTGGTAAAAAAACCATCGCATGAAAGGGTAAATCAGGTTAATCTAGATTAAGAATTAGTTATAAGGACAAAAAAAATTCATCCTAATTCTTATTGGATAAAGTGAATTCTAGTATTATCACCTTATGCTCTAAATTTATTAGTTTAATTAAAACTTTCCATGAAAATGATTTATATATTATTTAAATCAAAGAAAGTTACGAAATGTCACTCTCTTCATTTTAAATATACTTTATGTGTTTACATAGTGACAAAAAACTAGTTATGAATACATATTAATAGTAATTTTTTCATAATTAATTTATATTTATGATGGTAATTTATTTATAATTTTTATGTGTTATATAATTACCTTAAAATCTTACACAACGCCAAAACAATATTTATTCAATTAATGGAAAAAAATTAAATGATATTAAAAATATTAAAAGTGGTATATTTTGAGTTCTTTATAGTGTTACATGAATTTTATTGATGAATATGACATACTTATTTTGTGTTAAAATATTAATTTTGATTTCAACTTTTTATTTATGTCTTCTAATTCAAATTAAATGAGTAGTTTCAAAATTACCAATATTGATATTTTATCAAAAAAAAAATTATTAAATTATGTAAAAATCTTAAAAATTTTGAAATAATACAAGGTGGTTATTAAATAGTCTAAAATTTAATGAATTATCTATTTATAGGATAATTTTCACCTTATAAGTAAAAATTACAAACCTTTAATATTAAAAAAGGTTGTTACCATAGTTAAAATTAAAATTGGTTAACTAAAGGTTAATCAAAATGATAAGGTTTAAAATGACACCAAACATTATGTAAATTCTATTGGTTAATGGGATTATGACCCTATCCTACCTTAGCTTCAAATCCCTAACCATTTGGAGGCATTTTTCTTGAGAATTAATTTATTATAATTTAATCATTTGAGAAATTCCAAAAGTGTTCCCCACCTTAATTATAAAAGGGCACCTACTCCCTCACTTCATTACATAATTTTGAGACTTCTAGCATGACCAACCTATACTAATTTCTATTATCAACTTCCATAGACACATTCTAAAGGTTTTAGTCTTCCCAAAAGACCAACCCTAGAGACCTTTAGAGGAGATCTAAGGGATTTATTTCATAGAATAGTTAATTCACTACTATAGTTTTGAGTTTATAAAGTGCTAGCTTTTATCAGTGCTTTTTTTTGCGCTGATAAATGGTTCCCTTTATCAGTTTTTTTTTCATGCTGATATATGGTATTGTTTACCAATTCTTTTTTTAGCACTAATAAAACAAATGTGTCAGTCCCACATCAAAAATGTGGTTGATCGGCCACTTGTTTTTATATAATTCCATGGAATTACAACATCAAAATCCCACTATGAGGATGGTCTCCCACATACACTATCAACACACACCTATATAGGCTCGTGCCTATACACACAAGCTCACGCAAGATTTTTCCCACCCTATGCTCGCTGCGGGTTTTATCCCACCCTCTACTTAGTAGGTCTTCCCTATTGAGTTTCCTGTATGGCTGTCCCTTCAGGTTGAGGGCCAGTTGACTTAATAAATTTTTTATAATTAAATTTATATTTCATATATAAAAATATATATTGATATACATGAATATATTAAATATTAATATATATATATATATTATTTTTTTAAAAAAAAATTATTTCTTTAATATTTTTTAAAATTTATTCCTTTTTAATATTTATTTATATTTTTATTCATTTTTTTACAATCGAATTTTTATTTTATATATAAAAATATATATTGATATATATAAAAATATATTGAGGTATATTAAATATTGATAAGCATTAATATATATATATCATTATTATATATTGACATATATTAATAAATTGTATATTAATTATATATATAATGAAATAATTAATATATTGTTTATAACTGATAAAAATGAATAAAATTATTAAAAACTTAATATAATAATTAAATAATTAATATACAATTTATTGTTATATACTAATTAAATAATTAATATACTAATTAAATAATTAATATATTATTTATGGTTGTATATATATTAAATTTATTCTTTTTTTAATAATTTTATTCATTTTTATTAATTATAAATAGTATATTAATTAATTAATTACATATATAATTAAATTTCACTTATTTTTAACATGCATTCATTTAATATAGTTTATTCATTAATAATGTTAAGTGTGTGCTTAATTTTTTTAATTTATAGATTTTAAATATTTATTCTTTTGATATTTTTATAAATTATTCATTTTTAATGTTTTCTATACATAACTATTCATTAATATATTTAATATTTTGGTAATTTATTCATTTATAATTTTTCATTGCTCAATATTTTTGTAATATTATCAATTTTATAATATTTATTTACACATATTTATTCACTATTTTTTAATATTATTAATATGTGTTCATCTTCATTTCAATATATATCCATATTTTATTTTTTTAGTAATTTTTATAATTAATAAAACTTATCAATTTATTCAATATTTTTAAAGTCTACACATTTTTAATTGTTCAATTTCACTCATTTTTAACATTCATGCGTTTGAGATTATATATTCATTAATAATGTTAAAAAAATATTTGCAAAAAAATATTTATAAATAAATATATTTATAAATTTATATTTACTATATTTATCAAATTATATATTTATAATTATAAATAAATAAATATAATTTTAAAAAAAAATATATTTATATAATTATAAAAAATCATTATATATTTAAATAATTATAAAATTATAATAAATATATTTAAATAATGAATATATTTACTATATTTATATTTACATTTCTTTATTAAATATATATATAAATATATAAATATATATAATGATATAAATATATTTATAATTGTATACAAATATTTATAAATATTTTTATTAATAAATATATTTAAAAATATATTTATTGATAATTATAATTATAAATATACATATTTATAATTATATTTAGAAATACGTATTTAAAATTTTTTAATATATTTATAATTATATACAATTATATTTATTTATTTATAATTATATACAATTACATTTTTTAATTATATTATTAAAATTAATTATATAGGTATTTATGAGTGCTTGTTTAGCATTGATAAAGATATATCTGTATCCCTACTAAAAACGTTGGTAAAGAGGTCTTTTATCAGCGCTTATTATTTTAGCACAGATAAAGCCCCTTTATCTGTGCTTTTTTGGAAGTGTTGATAAAACCCTCCCATATCTTTTAAAGGAACCCTATCTAAACTGATTTCGCTCATGTCGTTCAAACTCTCATAGAAGTTCATCTCTATCTTTGTTCCCCCTCGGTCTTCTCTCATATAAATCAAGTCTCAAATCTAAGGTCTGTTATTTTTTATCCTCCTCTCATGTTTATTAGTGCCATCAATCATCTCTCTTTATATTGTAAACTCAATCATGGTGTGAACTGAACTCCATGAGTATCAAGGATCTCTCTTATTCTCTCTAGAATGACAACAATAGGGTGATTTTCCCCTCTAAATATGATCTGAGTAGAACAACAAGGGTCAAATTTTGTGTTCACTCCTTCACTTGACATGAAAATTGGATAATCCACATTCTTCTCACTAAGGTGTTTGGGTTTATCTATGTTGGCTAGAATGAGTGGGCCGCATTGGCCATGTTGAGTGAGCTTCACTGATATGTCTAAGTGAGGTGAATGACTTATAAATAAAAGTGGTTCTTCCATCGCTGGAAATTGGATAATCCACATTCTTCTCTCTTGAACTCGTTAGAGGTTTTATTCATTGTTTGGTTTTGTGTCTACTTTCAAAACTTTTTTTCTAATGGTTTAGGTTTAAATCATCCTTTTTTTAGTTGATATTATTTTTTTGTTTATACTCATAAATTTAAATGGGTTTTAATGATGATTTCATTAATTTGGAAGTTTTTTATTTGATTAATGATTTATATTTTGTTTGTGTTTGAATTTAGAGTTGGGATGTGTTTTGATTGATTAGAATAATGTGAAATTATTTATTTTAAACTTTTTATATGATTCTTGACTACTTTGGATTTCTTTAGAGATCATGTAGATTTAAAAAATTATTTAAATGCATGGACTATATGTAATCACTACTACAAAAACGGGCAAGGGAAGTTCTACCCTTTTATCAGTGCTAAAAAAAGTGCTGATAAAGGGTCACTTTTAATAGTACTAAAAAAAGAGCTGTTAAAGACCCTCCTTTATCAGCGCTTCTTTTAGTAGCGCTGATAAAGGGGGGATTTATCAACACTTTTTCCTACTGGTGATAAATTTTATGCTTCAAAAAAATCATGAAAAATAAAATATTGTTATATAAGTATATTTATATTGATATAAATATAATATATATTTTTTAAATATGTTTTCGATAAGTATAAATAGACTATTACATTTAATATATAATAAATTTAGTGAAAATGGATTTAAAATATTTTAAAAAAATAATTAATTAATAATTTTCTAATTATTATTGATTAAAAACCATTTAATAACAATTTGAAGACACAAAAAATCAAAAAAAATAAAAGATCTAAAATAAGTTGAAAATGTAACTCAAACTTCAAACAGCCATAAATTTTGATTCGGGTGTCCGTTTGAGCTCTATAGCATATCAAATCTAAGCCTACGATGAGATATATAGGCTAATGATCTAAGTTGAGCTTCTTTCACAATTTTCGAGGCCAAAAAAGGCCCAGAAGGCCTACAAAACTGAGTTTTTAGTCGGGATGCCCCGATTTGTTAACATTCAAACAAGTATAACTTCTGATCTGGATGTCCGTTAGGCCTGTACCACATATCATATCAAATATTGTTTCATTTTATTTTATTTGACTGGTTGTGGAGTTGAAATGGGCTTCTGGATTATAAGTTATGGTCGTTTTAACATTCTATGGCTTTTCAAATACACATATATATGTATTTATTCATAAATATATATGTGTTTGTGTGTGTGTGTGTCTGTGTGTGTTTGTGTGTTGTATATATGTATGTATGTATTTATTTATTTATTTATAAACACACATAAAAAACATATTTCATAAATGTATTTAAAACTAATATTATAAGTATATATTAATATACAAATAAATATACGGATAAAAAATTATAACTAAAAATATATATATAAATATATATATATATATATATATATATATATTAATATATGAATGAATATATATATATACTAATATATGAATAAATATATTTATATTAATATGAATCTATATCAATATACGAATAAGTATAACTATATATATATATATATATATAAATAGATATATCATTAAATAGAGAAAAAACAAAATGGCTTAGTGGTAAAGGTGCAGCCCCGAAAGGGGGGAGGTCACGGGTTCGAGTTCAGGAGGAAGTAAAGGGGTGCGCGTGTGTGAGGATGTGTGGGAAGGGCAGCGATCGCTGATAAAGGGGGGTTCAAGCATTGTTAAAAGATCTCACCGCATTATATAATTATTTTTTTTTATTTTTTTTTTACTTTTATCAACGCTTTTTAAAAGTGTTGATAAATGTCTCTTTTATCAGCACTAAAAAAACTGATAAAGGGGTCTTTTATCATCATTTTTTTAGAACTGATAAAAGGGGCTTTTATCAGCGCTTTTCATAGCACTGATAAAAAGGACCCCCCCCCCTATATTAGTATTGAGCTTTACATCACTTTTTTAGCGATGTTCAAGCCCGTTTTGAGCGCTGATAAAGCCCATTTTTTGTAGTAGTGAATATGAATAAATAGGCATATTGTGTGTTGGTTTGATTGATTTTGAATGAGACTTATAAAACTGGAATATAGAGTTGTTGAATACTCATGAAATTTATAATTATTTTTAAATAAATGCTTGTTGGGATGAGTAAAACTCATTAAATCTTTTTTTTGAAGCTATAACCCACATATAAAAGGTAGTTTTTAGTGTTTAAAATGTATCAGAAGAGTTTAATGTTGTAATTATGAAAAATGGTCACCAACTAGGCATTTAAAACCAAAAGTGTTGTGAGTTTTTATGAATTAATATAGATGTTGAGAAAATGATTTTTTAGATTCATTTTCTTATCTAGTTACCTCAAATATAAGGGGTGGACAAGGAAAAATTTAGTCATGGTTTGAGGTGTTTGGGTATGTATAAGTTTCATCTTCTTATTTATAAAATTATTTATTTTGATTAAGACATATACACAATATTAGTATTATTATTATCTATTGTGTATCATTAAAATGTTTTGAGTTTCACCCATAAAAAGTTATAATTTAAAGCACATTTGTCTCAGACACATGCAGGATTAGAAGATAGTGTAAGAATTTTATAAAATTTATTATAATCTCTCCTAACCATACATGTGGTATGGATTTTATTAATAATTATTATACTCTTTTTTATATACTTGTGAAGGTTTTTACTAATAGATGTGAGAGATAGCTTATAGTTATTTGTGTCATTTTTAGAGGTGGAATCATAATGTTTTGGATCTTGATGATGTGAAATCCATGCTAACTTGTTTTTTGGAATGTTTATTAATGTAAATTGTTTTTGGTGCCTTTAAGGAAATTTAATATAGGTTTTGGATATTATAGGATATGGTAGATATACCTAAGATTTAAATCTCCACTTTTTTTGAAATATGGGTTCATTAGTGGGCTATTGTACAAATATATTTGTTAGTATTATTGTAATACATGGTCTAGATAAATCTACAGAAAAATAGAGTAACATGGAATTCAACTTCACTTATATCATCAATAAGAGTTTCATCCATTAGTTTTATGAAATTCCAAGCTCCTTGATCTTATGTCAAAATCCAATGATTACATGACCTTGTATATTCCAATGTAAGATATTTTTACACAAATTTAGAAATCTAATTCACAATTAAATGACAATCGAGAACAATAATTTCCAAGGGAAATCCTCTATAAAATAATAAATAATCTTTTTTATAACCTATTTATTACCACATTTTGTCCCACATAACATCAAATCGAGAAGTTATACCAACATCCACATGTTTACCCCAATTTGTTTCGTTTTATATCTCCCTTGTGTAAAATGATAACTTTTCAAGAATCATAACTGATAACATTAAAATTTTCGGTTCCCCTTATTATAATTATCTATAAATTTCTCCTTTGATTATGAATATCCTATGTGTATTTATTTATTTTTTGTAAAAAATGAATATTTTATGAATTTAATAGGATATATATGAATCAAAAATGGGTGCACACTAATTGTATAACAAAAGAGTATGACGATATAGTTAAATAGTTCATCAAGTTTTCAATAGATCATGCATACAACCCTTCTCAAATCATTTTTATATGTTTACATTATTGTTATTCGATAAAAATTAGTCCAAAAGAGTTGTAAGATCATTTTATTTATCATGTAATAGATCGTAGCTATAAATTACGGACTAAACACAGGAAAAAACTAAACATGCACACCAATTAGGATGTTATTGCAGTTTATTGATCATTTGATATGAATATCAATAATAATGATGATGGAAATCATATGGATGAATTTAAAATGGAAATTGAAGATAACCTTCATGATTTTATAAAGTTTTTTGAGAGGTTAAATATCTATGCTAAGAGACCATTTTATACTTTTTGTACTAAATACACAACATTTTCAGTTGTATTGAAGTTATATAATTTGAAATCTGGTAGCAGATGGAGAGACACCATCTTTATAGAACTACTTAGTCTCCTAAATGATATGCTAACAGAAAAAAAATGAACTTTCTTATTGAACATATGATGATAGAATAATTTTATGATGAATGGGAATGATCTTTAAAAAATGCATTCTTGTCCAAATTATGGTATATTGTTTCTCAAGGACTATGAATCACTCATAAAATTTCCTAAGTGTGGTGAAAATCGATACAAGAAAGATGAATCAAGTCCTTTAAAAGTTATATGGTACTTTCATAAAATTACACAATTTATATGATTATATAGATGTCAATAAATCATGAGACAACTAACAGGGTGTACAGATACAAGAATTAAATATTGGAAACTACATCACCCAGCTGACTCTCCTCAGTGGAAGAAAATTAATTATGAGTATCTTGAATTTGGAAATGAGATGAGAAAATTATGTCTTGTATTATCTATAGATGGAATAAATCCATTTGGTGTATATATTAGTACTCACTTTACATGTCTAGTTATTTTGTTAGATTATAACTTTCCACCATTGTTATTGTAAAGACACGTAAATTCTATATAATTTTTTTTAAAATTATTTGGGATTATTACGAGTCTGTGAAAATTGACAGTACTTGATTCTGAGGCCCAGTGTGCCCAAAAAAAATTAAACTTTCTTTAAGGTATGTTTAGTAAACGTGCGAGCGGGAATTTCTATCTTTTGAACTGGTGATTGGAATTGAAATCATAGGGCACTGTTGAAGTCGCACTGTTGATATTCTCTTAAGGAAGGCTTAACTTTGACCGCATTAGGTCGGGTGAAAAATATAGTTTTGCATACCTTTTAGAGAGTAATAAAATAACATAAAAAAATTATTTTAATTTTTTTACCAACTATTGAGAGACAGTGGCGGGACCACTGGGTTGTCAAGACATTTAATGGCATGACTCTTTGATTTTGTAACCACACCGTTGAGAGTTAATAGGTTCATTAATTAAAACTCATTAATGAACCTCATTAATTCTTACGATGTGTTAATCTCCCTACCCCTCTATTTAAATAAAGATCGGACTTGGGTTTTTGACATGGAAGAGAAGAACCTATGACGAAGTGTCGTGGAATCTTCCACCAACCTATAACAGAGGCTTGAATGGTATCATTGGAGGAATCTATGTGAAAATAAATAACGACGATGGCTTCATCAAACCTTGAATTCTTCCTCCACAACCGCGACATCCCCTCCGAATACGAGGTAGGGGTTTTTGTTTAAATTCATGTGAATTTATTTTAAATTTTCATTCTTGAAAAACATGATGAATGAAGATTAATTAAAAATGAGTTAATCCACGATTCGTAAGAAACTATGGGTGGTTAATGTGGGAATTATTTTGAACAGCGTTTTAATTTATCCTTTGATTTCCACACCCATGTTTAGTTGCTAAAGCGGAGGGTGTGGGCCAACCGAACAAGGCCCAGACCCTTCGTCTCTTTGGTTATTGTTGCATTCTTTGGGGGAAGATTTTCAACTCGACGGAATTGTGAATCTAGGAGCCACACAGTGATGGTGGCATCCCGAGAGGCCTGTAGGCGCAATCGGAAGGGAAAACGGATCATCGGAACTCACTCGGTGGCCCACAGAAGCCACGCTGGTGCGACACCGGTGACAGCGAACGACGGTGAAGGTCGACTGTCGTCGACCGTGGCGGGCAGTAGGGGAATCCAGGCACATTAGAGGAAGTCAGTGCACTGTCGCACACCGTGGATAGAGGATGTGGCTTTGAAGCCGCAGTGGAGGGGGACCTGCGCCCCGCAGGTCCCACTAACAAAGGGGTGGCACCACATGGCACCACCAGTTGAAGAAAATGAATATATTTCAGCCTTTCGGGAAGGTGGAGTGACTCTTGAATGGGCCACCCAGTTTGAGACCACACTAGCCAGTAGTTCGGGCCGCCCGACGGGCCGTGCCCAGCCAAGGCGGGTCGGGCTGGTCTGGGGCCCAACGGGCGAGCCCGTCGTAGCCCTTCCCACTCGGGCTGGCCCAGCCGGTTCTGGCTGGTCCGGGTTAGACCTGGGATGGACCCAGACCGGGTTGGGTCGGCCCAGGTCTGGGCGAGTCGGGTCAGTCCGTCCGGGTCGGACCAGACCCGGACCCTTTTCGACCGAGATACTCTTAAAAGGTCGTATCTCACAAACTAGACGTCCATTTGACAAACCGTTTGTGGAACTAAAATCCTTGGAATAATATGGTCCTTTTCATATACTCCACCTAAGTTTTTGAGAACATTGGAGTATGGATGGGTTGGATCGAACCCGAATCCAACTGGTCCCTCAGCACTAAAATGCCTATAACTCACAGACCGGGCATCCAATTGACGCACCATCTATCGCGTTGGGACCCTTACGACATAGAGGTCCTTTGGGTTACTTATTTTTGGAACTTCTAGGAAGTTGAGGCATGAACAATATCTTGAGAATAAAATTCTATAGAAATAAAGTGCACCGAGTACGGGGAATCCTGTGGCTGGCTATCAACTGACGAGTGACCCTGTGTGGATCAGCATCATAGCGACCCTGTGTAGATCAGCATAATAGTGACCCTATGTGGATCAGCATCATAGATACCCTATGTGTATTAGAATCATAGTGACCCTGTACCCTGTGTGGATCAGCATCTTAGCGGCCCTGTGTGGATCATCATCCTAGCAACTATGTGTGGATCAACAGTGCACAACTCGATGAGAAACAGCCTTAGATCATCCCATCATGAATCAGTGACATACGACCCTATGTGTATTGACAATGGAAAATCTTATTCATGGTTCAGTTGTGGAAACTTCTTAATAGAATAAAATGATGTAGCATAAGACTAATCATATTTATTCCTGATCTCTAAGTTGTATACCTGTTTTGAGCTAAGTCTTTTTTCTTTGTGCTTTGTAATTGAGATCAATCTTTGTGGTTTTCATTTGTGGAATTCTGGGAGACCTTCAGGGGTCTTGAGGTCCCTACTGGGTATTATTATACTCACCCCTATACGGGATTCACCCGCACCTTGTTGTGTCTTGTGCAGACGACGAGCAGCTTGGCTGAGACTTTAGGGATCTAGGACCAGACGGTACACGGAGGTGACTAGTTGACATGGAGAGCTGCAGATATGAGTTTTACCTACCCTATAGATTGGATCCTTGGTGGATGATCCCATGATCTATTTTCTATTTTAGTTGTACCTTTTCAGTTGGGCTTGTATTCTGGCCCTTTTACATTCAGTACACACTTTTACTACTGCAGTTTTACTACGCGGTTTGCATCTTGTCGTGTTCTTAGTCTATGTGTTTGTAGGTTTAAAGGAAATGTATTCCCACTTTCAGGGATATGCCTTTCCGATGCTAGTCGCTAACCCCTGGCATATGGAAGGCAGGTTTGGGATAATCACGGCACGGGCCCCAAGGGACGGGTTGTGACAAAGTGGTATCAGAGGAGTTGGTTCTACCAAATAACTAGGACTATGATCTTTATAATGGAGCAATATTGTTAAGTTTTTTGAGTTTGGTTTTTAGTTTGGGGAGTCCAGTGTTGGTGTGGCGGCTAACGTATCCATACACCAGGACCCTAAATTCTAATTTCTGATTCAGTGCACAAAAACACTGATTGTGTGTGTTTTGGAAATGTTTTAATTTTGATCTCTTTTGAGTAAGCTCACCAGGTATAACATATTGACAATGGTGCACCTATTTCTTTTCAGGATGCCTCCATGTAGACAGCCAGTCATAATTCTAGAGAGAGTTCACAATGATGGCCCGTCGAGCGATGAGGCTTCAGTGTAGGGCCCTCTTATAGTGATATCACCTCCGGGTGGTGCACCAGTAGTGCCACTACCCATTGGTCAGCTATTTCCACCATCCCCACTAGCAGATGGTGCAGGCCTACTAAGCATGTTTCATGAGTTCCAGTGGAAGAGGCCTTTAAGATTTCGAGGTGAGACAGATCCCCGGGCAGTAGAGGACTGGCTAGAGGTTGTGGCTAGAGTTTTCTACCTAGTTAGGACACCAGCAGAGCAGATGGTAATCCTTGCTGCTAGCCTCTTCCAGGGCACAACATGAAGATGGTGGAGCCTGACTCTCTAGTTACACTATGAGGCGACCCTCACCTAAACAGACTTTGAGAGCCTCTTCAGGGTGGAGTTCATTCCAGTGAAACTACGCTCTATGTGTATTCAAGAGCTCCTACACTTACAGTAGGGAATCCTGATAGTATCCCAGTACTCATCGAGATTCACTGAACTCGTGCGCTACTCCACTGACATGGTACGAGACACTTTCTTCAGGGCCTGAACCTTTGAACAGGGTCTCCGGTGGGTGATCAAATCATCGATGATATTGCTCAATATTCCAATGCAGGATGGAGTGCTCAGACAAGCATTATTGGTTGAGAGCTTCTTAGCTAAGCAGGCACTGAAAGTGAGAGCCACCACCAGACAACAGGTAGCTGAGTCATCTATAGCAGGCAGTAGGTAGATGATGTAGAGGTCTAAGCGGGCCAGACCTTCCGGAGGATGACCCCCAGGATGTAGGGTCATAGGTGCGGAGCTCATGAGGTAGAGCCGACCAGTAGAGGAGCAAACTGTGCTTCAAGTGCGGCGGGCAAGGCCACATGGATCGTGAATTCCCAACCCATCATACTGACGATCATCAGACAGTTGAGGGACCTCCTAGGCAAAGGCAGATATTCGATCAAGGAGGTACAAAAGGTGGAAGATATGGAAGAGGAGTAGGACATGCAATAGGTGGTGGGCGGTGATTTGAGGTTCTACCGCCACCACCTCTAGGTGGTCCACCCTGACCTCAGGGATCAGGCGGATAGGGACGAGCACAGCTTCAGGCAGCTAAGGCCTATGACTACGGTGCTCCAGAGATGATTCGAGGTATGATCTGTGTCTACTCCACCCTAGCTTCAGTACTTATAGACATAGGTTTCATCCACTCTTTCATTTCCATGGCTCTCATTCAGAGCTTGGATATTTCGGTATCACCATTGGCTTGATCCTTATGATTAGAGACTCCTACGATAGAGGGTTCGATGATTAGACACTATTTTTAGTAGTGTGAGCTTACTCTAGGAGGTCAGATCTTTGGCTAGGATCTTCTAGTAGCAGTGTTTAGGATTTATGATTTCATATTGGGTATGGACTGGTTATCCATAGTTCATGCTTAGATTGACTATTTTAGGCTCAACGTGCGGTGTTTCTGCAAGGATGGGTTCAAGTTTTCCTTCACCAACAAGAAGGAAACCTTTGCATCTCATGATGGACTTTCTCAGAGGAGGGTGTAGCTGATCACACATCAGTTGGCTAGCCTTACGCTGAGAGAATTTGTCATGAGGAGTCTGAGTTATCATGTAGTGGTGGACCAGTATGTCAATGTATTTCTTAATGATGTTTCGGGACTACCTCCTCGCATAGAGGTAGACTTCTACATCGACCTATACCCTGGGACAGCACCTATATCTACACCATCATATCATATGGATCCTGCAGAGCTTCATGAGTTACGAGTATGTTTGGAGGACTTGCAGAGGAATGGGTTCATAAGGCCAAGTTTTTCTCCATGGGAATCCCCGATTCTATTCGCCAAGAAGGCATATGGGAGTCTGAGGCTTTGTGTGGACTATCGGCACCTGAACCAAGTGACTGTTAAGAACAAGTATCCACTCTCTAGGATTGATGATCTCTTCAACCAACTGAAGGGAGCTCGATGGTTTTCGAAGATAGACCTCAGATCAGACTATCATCAGCTCAGGGTACGAGATGAGGATGTACCAATGACATCCTTTAGATGTCGATATGGCCACTATGAGTTCTTAGTGATTTCTTTCAGCGTAACCAATGATCCAGAAGTGTTCACGGGGCTCATGAATAGGATATTCCAGTCTTACCTTGATCTCTTTGTGGTAGTCTTCATTGATGACATCTTGATTTACTCGGCGTCAGAGGAGGAGCACACCACACACCTATAGATAGTTCTAGATACACTCCAAGAGAACTATCTTTATGGAAAGTTCTCGAAGTACCAATTCTAGATACAAAAGGTTCACTTCCTAGGGAACATTATCTTAGAGGCTGGAGTTACAGTGGATCCGGAGAAGATAGAGTCAGTGCTTACTTGGGAACCACCCAGTAGTGTGGCCGAGGTGCGAAGTTTCCTAGGATTGGCTAGGTACTACCGGAGATTCGTACCTGACTTTTCTAGAGTTGCGACACCATTGTCAGCTTTGACAAAAAGGGACATCCCTTCATGTGGACGGAGAGATACCAGCATATTTTTCAAGAGATGAGGTAGAGATTTAAGAGTGCCCCCATCTTGAGGCTACCAGAAGAAGGCGTTGGGTATGTTGTCTACTGCAACACATCAAGTACCGGACTAGGTTGTGCCCTGATGCAGGAGTGAGCGGTGATCACCTAAATCTCACAATAGTTGAGATAGCATGAGTAGAACTATGATACCCATGACCTGGAGTTAGCAACAGTGGTCTTTGTGATGAAGATGTGGAGGCACTACTTGATGGGTGAACGGTTTACTATTTACTCTGATCATAAGAGTCTCAGGTATATCTTCTCACAGGAGGACCTAAACCTGAGATAGTGATGATGGCTAGAGTTCCTCCAGGACTACGAATTTGAGATAGTCTACACTCCTGGTAATGGGAACGTAGTAGCAGACGCACTTTGCAAGAGGTCTGGTCTACAGTTGTTGAGTGAGGCGAGAGAGAAGCTAGCAGCATTGCAGTTATCCTTTGTAGATAGTGATGGAGAAGCTTACCTTCAATCTATGATAGTTACTCCCCCACATCTTTAGTGAATCAGGGAGGCATAGCTTGGGGACATAGACTGTGAGGCCCAGCGTGCTCAGATATCCTTAGGACAGGCTTCTTATGGATTTTATGACAGCGGGGAGCATGTCATCCTCTTCATAGAAAGAACTATGGTACCAGTGATTCTATGGGAGTAGGTGTTGAGTGAGTTCTATACATCCCCTTTGGCGGTACATCCTAGTGTGGCGAAGATGTACAAAGACCTCCGACATCAGTACTAGTGGACAGGGATGAAGAAAGTAGTGGTGGAGTTTGTTTCATGATGCCTCACTTGTCAGAAATTGAAGGATGAACATCAGGTTCCAGCAGGTGTCACACCCCAAGGTTTCATTGTACGTTATCTCTTTAAAGTAATTCAATAGCTTGCACCTCACACAACACCAAGTTTGAGCGTACGACGACTTACCAAACTGGCCGTTCAAAAGAAGTTATGAATAGTATTAATGGAATTTTGAATTTTATATATTCCATGTAATTTTAATATCCATATTACGTGTTTCTTAGACATAATACAAGAACAAATTCATTTCTTTTAGATAAAGGAAGTATTTTTTTAAAAATGAAATTTTATCGCCTTTTAATGGAAAACTCTTTTTAAATCTAATATTTGACACTTTTATATATTCAATTTGACAAAATAAACTTTTTCTTTAGAATAGGGACATAAAAATTTAGTTTTGATAAATATTTGGTGTTTTTATGATAACTTTTATATTTGGGTGAATAGTGAAAAATACTAAATTATAATTGGAAACAAAATTTTTAATCAAAATAATTTATAGTGTTAAATTATAAATTTGAATGGTTTGGAAGTATAATTAGATTAAATTTTTACCATTTAATCCAATTTTTTCCATTGTAATTAATTTCACTTTGAAATTATACATAAACAAGTGTCAATCTTTTGATAGTTATTGTTTCTTAAAAACACGCTATTTGTTTTAACAATGGGAATTAATTTTAAATTAATTAATGAAACTTCTAGGTTTTGAATTTGGTAAAATAGAAATCATTTTTAAATTATGAATATCAAATATAGCGTAGTCTGAATTTTTGGTATTTTTCTGAAAAACTTCAATTTTTGATGAATAGTAAAACCACTTAGTAGTAGTTAAAGAAAACTGACTTTTTCATTTAAATGAAATTTTACCGCTTCTATGAATTGAATTTCAAAAATACGACATACATGGTTGTTATTAGTAAGTAAAATTTGGTTCAATAACATCGAAATAATTTTTGGTGAATAGTAACTTTTGACTTTTATTTACTGCAGTTAAAGGTAAATAGGGTAATTCAAGGTAAAAAGAATATTATAATAATAAAACATTACCTTAACACTTGTCCTAACCATATTGGATGAGTCATGTACGACCATGGGCATCCTTGGGTCGATTTTGGGACCCCATGGAGCCACTTAAGAGTGATAATGACACTTTATTTTAATTAACTTAAATAAAAGACAAAAATGACATTAACAAATATCTTTTAGTATATCAATTTTTACATGGGGTTATATAAGTCATCTTTTTTACTATAAATATTCATTGTAAGTTAAAACTATTTCCTACATTATAGTATTTTTTTTAATTTTTAGACATCAAATAAATTAAATTATTTATTACACAATAATGATGCAGTATTTACCTCATTAATAAATGATTTAAATAAATAAGATTATTAATATTATAAAAATATAAAAAACCTGTCCAATTATTATTTGATGATTTTATTTCAAACATGAGTCATCTTATATTTTACTTTAATGAGTTTTGGACCTTTTGAAACCGAATACAAGTTTATAATAAAATAACATTTTCAAACTTTCCTAAAGAGCCCCTCCTCTCCCTTATAAAAGGACATCACTTATAACCCATTACTCACACCTCTCAAGCCCCTTGACTCATCCAAACCCTGCCCAAATAATCTCTCAATATCCCTCTCTTCCACCTAGAATCCTTACTCTAAGAATAAGTCACTTCAAAAATTCCTTTTGGTTCAAACCAAGGGAGTTACCCAAATTAAAGGTAATGGTTTCTCTTAACTTCTTTTCTTTTATTTTACATCTCCAACCCCAAAAATATTTTTATTACTTTATTTTATAACAAAATAAGTATACTAAATATACTAGGATATTTTTATGAGAAGTATTCTAAGTACACTTACACACACCTCCGTCTAATGGGTAAAGAACATACTGTTTCTGTGGATGACAAACTAATCCCTCACGAAACGATAATTGTTCAATTATCTCCTACCACCTCTCATGGTGGCCATTAAGATAGAACTGTATTTATATATTATATATATTATGTTTATTTTTTCTTTATTCTTCTTTATTTTCCATTTATAACATACTTTTATGGTTTCCATTATGGGTAAACACGATAATTTCATTTGAGGAAGTGCGGACTACCGCCCCCTCAAAGTGATATGACTCGTTAATTCCTTAGGTGGGACCTATATAGGATGTATTTAATGATATTATATATGATATTATACAGGAATTATAATATAACTATGTTTTATTATGTTTTATTTCCATTAAAATAAGAAATAGAAATGAAAGTAGCGCTCATGCGTATGTACGGTTTACCGTCTCCATGAACGGTGCATTTCATTTCTTATCTTCAAATGTTATGTACTGTTATAAATAAATATATATACTGGATATATAATATATATATGATGTCTAAATAATTTATATCATTCTGGAGATAATGTAATTTTTACCACATGGACAAATTGTAATTATAACAAGTTCATTTTTGGTTCAAGTCCTAAACATCGATAAAATATCCAATATAAACTCAAATAATTAACTAATTGTTATAGCAAGGTAATAAGTGACATAAAATAAATAATAAACTTGAAAAATGTTCTTAATAAAGTAGAAATTAACTTAAGTTTATTATTCAGGAAGAACAAGGAACATACAAGACAAGTCGGACTTGAGGTAAGGGGTTTCTTATCTCACTCATAATTTTGTGAGATTTCCATTGTTCCGCACTTATTTATTGCATGTGGTGTATTGTGTACTGCCATTTGATATATATTATCATGATTATATTTATATTCATGGTATTCTATTATTCATTTGGTGGTTATTAAATTTTATCCATTCGACTCGATTGATTACAACGTGGTAAGGGTTTTTCATCTCACTTTTTATTCCCGTGATATTCATGGTATATTAGCCACTATTTCATTTGTGTGGTGTATGTACTAACCATGATTGTATTCTTCATGTAATATAATTTAATTTATGGGTATTAAATCTTCATTTTATGATCCTTCTTTCATTGGGTGTAGGTTTTGTAAGTTACCAAATCGGTAAGGGAATTTCAAATTTCAATTTACACTCATTAGGCTTTACACATACTCATTGATTATTTTACTTGAAGATTATGTGTGGAATCACTATTTATTATTTATGTAGTAATTTCCACTCCACTTTTTGTGGATATACTTTTGATACACATAATCACTCCATTTATAATTTCTCAAGTCATTGATATGAACTTGATAAGAGTAATCTTAACTCAATTTCCATTCATTGAGTTAAACATCCAAGTCATTGGGGTTGTTTTTACAAGAATATGTGTGAATTTCCTCTGATTGATTTACACTGAATATCTAATCATATTAAGTGTCTTTATATTTGTCACACATAATTATTTCGTTGATTTATTCTTAACCTAAGGATATGGTCGTTATAAGGGATTTCATCTCAATTTACATTCCATTGAGACTTATTTGTTGTTATATGCCAATTCACTCTTATATGGTGTATATAATGTACTTTGACATAGTATATCATGAATCCCTTTATTCCCATGATATCATAAAGTTTTTATTACCTCAATTATTTGTATTCAAGTGTCTCTATTTTGGTTAGGAACTCTAACTAAAATGTCATTTTAAATGTTTTAAAGATTTAATCTTCTAAATCTTTCTCATTAATGTCCATGTTTTAAAAATGGTTTTAAGGATTTATTTATATGAACCTTAATGTTTTAAAAATAAAATTCCTTTTAAATTTTTCGAAGTTTTATGGGACACTTTGATTCAAAAATCTATTTTAAACGCCTTCTTGATAAATAGTGTGAATTTTAAATGTTTTCAAGAAAAAGGGGGATATTTCTCTCAAATAGTTTTGATGATTATTTTCATCTATGTAAATATCCTTAATTATTATTGATTTAGGTTAATCTATTATAATAAAATCTTCTATATTGTATTTAATAAGTTATGTTTGACTTTAGATGTGCTATTTTTATACCATTCATAGTTTATGGTTAAAGTATTGACATTTGGTGTGCTAGTTTTAATATGAATGTTTATGTTATGTTTAAACCTTTTCATATGAGGAATGTATTGGAATTAGTAAGTGACAGGTAGAGATCACTATATATCCTCGGTGCATCAGTAGTTATCATGAGATAATTATACGTGGAATTGGACGAGGCCTTTCCCAATTTTTGATATATGGTTTTGGCTGAGGCCTTAATCATTTTTAGACGTCTTGGATGAGGCCTTGACATAATGTTTCATAATGTCCCGCATTATACATTCCCAGAATATGAAAATAATATTGATGGTTCATGTAGTTATTCGACTAGTAGAATACCCATGATTATATTTTATTATGGCATTATTTACTCAGCTCATATTCCTGCCATAATGTGTTCATGTTTATTATTTGTAAAGGCATGTGTTTTAAATTATTCACCATGCCTAATATTTATGTTATCTTCCACTGTATTTCTTACTCTTACTGATAATTTGAGTTCACCCCTTACTTATGTTTCATTTTCCCAGGATATGAAGAAGTTAGTTATGGGTGACTTGCAGGTATAATCTAGGACGCTTGGATGTTTCTAATGGAATAAATTAGTTTTTTTTATTTTAAAGTTGTAATGTTGAACTTATGTATGTATATTTTTTCCAAGACTACTAAACTGATATGTCCTTCGGGACTTGATTCCTTGTAATCATGCCAACGTATTAAAATAATGCATCGGCTCTCGGACTCTGGGGTCGGGGCCTTACAGTTGGTATCAGAGGAAGTTTAGTACAAACCTTGGAAACTAGATTTAGATAAAATCTGATTAGAGAACATTACCCTAAGATAGACTTTGAGGATTAGTATAGATGAACTTCCTATAATTTTGGTAATGTAGAGATTTTGTGTATTTTCCAAGAAATGCATCCTTGTCTGGATATGAGCAGGTAGAGGCGGATCTGGCACAGATGTACCTAGGAGTGAAAACTCTGACAAGGAGTTTCAGGCTTAACCTGGGGTATCCTGGTACACGATAATGGGCCTTGCTACACTCTTGGTTACGACACTCCCAGGGGAAATGCTTAGGATAATTTACATTTTCATTACAAACTGATTTGAAGGATTTTAATATAAGATGAAAATAAATGACCTTGGTTAGTCCTAAGGTGTTTCAAATTGAAAATAAGGTGTCATGATATTCTATAAATGATTTTATGACTATTGTTACTCACACAATGCTTTCTGGTTTTAGTCAATGGATGGATTCCAAGGAAGTCATAGTAACTTTGAGCATGATGTTCAAGGTGGGAACAGTGGTGGAAATGAGAAACAAAATGGAATTTTGATAGTCATCGTGTTCATGATGAATTAGTTTTCCAAAAATATAATCAACAACATATATATTAACCAACTCATGGACTCAACAAAGAATAGAAATGCGATGAATGATAAGAGATCCAGTAGTGGAGACGATGGAGAAAAGAAACCGCAATTTCCATCATGTAGGAAATGTGGAAGGAGACACCCAGGAAAGTGTCTTAATGGAACTAATAAATTCTTTATGTGTGGGAAAGAAGGACATAAAGTAATGAATTGCCGAGGAAAAATGAAGAGTACTATGGAAGAAAATAAAAATGGTCCCAAGAATCCATTTATAGTCATTTTCCATAAATGTAGGGGACCTGTCCATTACCCGAGTGAATTCCCTATTCTATAGGATATCCTCTTGGTCAAGGAAGAATCTATGTGGAAATAAATGGATGGAGAAATATTTAAAAGTATTAGTTCTCTTTGTTGATGGGATTAATTTGGAATACTTTTATCTTGTATGTGTAACCATGCAGTTTGTCATGTGAAAATGATATTTGAGGAATAATTATCTTTTCTCTTGTGGATATAGTTATACATAACCATTTGGTTTTATATGATCCTTGAATTTGAGGCAATTACAAGTTAATAAATTTTGGGATGAAAATGCGAGGTATGAGATAACATTTGTGTTTAAATTATGTTATGGTTATTTTGAGGAATTTATCTCATTTTGGTAATGTTATAAAATATAGTTTTTGAAGAATGATAACACACAGACCATGTGACAACCCGTCACGTCGGACAAAGATGTGGGAATCAAACCCACAACCAGAGTGTGATTGGGATTTATCGCCTACCACTGGACTACATGAAGTCCCTAGTTAGTGTGACTAATTCTTTTTAGTTAAATGATTTTATTAAGTTGATTTGGGACCTTATGTATTATCAAATGGATATCCTTAGTATAGGAAAATGATTTGGTGATTAAGTGATAAATTTTATTTTGGAAGATGTTCGCTCTGTTGGGAACACTATATGTCTAAGGAAAATAGAATACTATGGGATTTCATTTGAGGAGTAATGGTGGACATTTTTCTATGTTTTTATTGTGGATTTATAGATATTTGGATTATTTATGGAAATTATTAACCTATCATAGAGAATATGTGATTAGGTTAATTACTTTTAAGTATGTGATGTTAAGAGTAGTCGATGTTATTTGGAGATTCAATTTAACGTGGAAGACTATGTAATCAAATTCTTCTTAGTTTTGGGTTTCAATATTAGTTAGGATTATATTGAAGTATTTTAAGGACAATTTTTCATTAAAGGGTATTTTCTTAACTTTGGGTATTGTTTGTTTAAATTTTAGAGATTCCATAATGGATTGTCCTTTTTGGGGATCATCTGATCATGTACTAACCATTTTGGTATTGGTTAATGTTTAATGAAAAGGGAAATATATAGTTCATCCTTTGTGGATTATGTGGTTCTCTATAAGTTTATTCTAGTTCTTCAGGTGTAACCAAGTCATCTTAAATACTCATCCTTTGGAGAAAAGATGAGTTTGTGGTAGAAATTTATTAATAGATGAAACTCTACTTGTAAAGTAAGTATATCTCCTTATACTCTTAGTCAAACTCATAAATAAATTCATCAGCATTATGAAAAGGAACTTAAAACAAAAACTTTGTTCGTTTACTTTTTCTACTGGGTAATCAAAGACCTTTCAACCCATCATAAGTTTATGGCTTTCAGATCGTTAAATTTCTCCTGATAATATTCTCTATCACTCTGAATTAGAACTTGATGATTATATTTCTCTTCCATATCCATGTTTTCCTACATGTAACCCTATTATGTGTAATTTTTGGTAACCTTCATGCTTACCTTAATTATTATAAAATAGAGGCCTCATTAATCCATTTTCGATGTGGAATTTCAACTAAGATATTTTGAAATGTCAAAACCCAAGTTTTTAATCCCAAGATTAAATTGAGAGGAAGCAATTTATTGAAGTAGGGGAGAATGTAACACCCCAAGGTTTCATAGTATGTTATCTCTTTAAAGTAATTCAATAGCTTGCACCTCACACAACACCGAGTTTGAGCGCACAACGACTTACCAAACTAGCCGTTCAAAAGCAGTTATAAATAATATTAAATGAATTTTTAATTTTATATATTCCATATAATTTTAACATCCATATTATGTGTTTCTTAGACATAATACAAGAACAAATTCATTTTTTCAGATAAAGGAAGTATTTTTCAAAAAATGAAACTTTACCACCTTTTAATGGAAAACCCTTTTTAAATCCAATATTTGACACTTTTATATATTCAATTTGACAAAATAAACTTCTTCTTTAGAATAGGGACATAAAAATTTAGTTTTGATAAATTTTTTGTGTTTTTCTGATAACTTTTATATTTGGGTGAATAGTGAAAAATACTAAATTATAATTGAAAACAACTTTTTTAATAAAAATAATTTATAGTGCTAAATTATACATTTGAATGGTTTTTAGGTATAATTATATTATATTTTTACCATTTAATCCAATGTTGGTCATTGGAATTAATTTCATATTGAATTTATACATAAACAAGTGTCAATCTTTTGATAGTTATTGTTTCTTAAAAACACGCTATTTGTTTTGACAATGGGAATTAATTTTAAATTAATTAATACAAATTCTACGTTTTGAATTTGGAAAAATACACATCAATTTTGAATTTGTAATATCAAATATATATTAGGCTGAATTTTTGGTATTTTTATGAAAAACTTCAATTTTTGATGAATAGTAAAACAACTTAGTGGTAGTTAAAGAAAACCGATTTCTTCATTTAAATGAAATTTTACCACTTCTGTGAATTGAATTTCAAAAATCCGACATACATGGTTGTTATTATTAAGTAAAATTTGGTTCAATAAGATTAAAATAATTTTTGGTGAATAGTAACTTTTGACTTTTGTTTGTCGCTGTTAAAGGTAAATAGGGTAATTCAAGGTAAAAAGAATATTATAATAATAAAAAATTACCTTAAAACTTATCCTAAACTAATTTCATTAGTCATGGCTTACCATGGGCATCCTTCGATCGATTTTGAGACTCCATGGAGCCACTTAAGAGTGATAATGACACTTTATTTTAATTAACTTAAAGTAAAGACAAAAATGACATTAACAAATATCTTTTAGTATATCAATTTTTACATGGGGTTATATAAGTCATATTTTCGACACTAAATATTCATTGGAAAGATAAAAATATTTCCTATATTATGGTATTTTTTATAATTTTTAGACATCTAATAAATTAAATTATTTATTACACAATAATAATGCAGTATTTACCTCATTAATAAATTATTTAAATAAATAAGATCATTAATATTATAACAATATAAAAAAACCTGTCCAATTCTTATTGGATGACTTTATTTTGAACATTAGTCATCTTATATTTGACTTTAATGAGTTTTGGACCTTTTGAAACTGAAGATAAGTTTATAACAAAATAACATTTTCAAACTTTCCTAAAGAGCCCCTCCTCTCCCTTATAAAAGGACACCACTTCTTACCCATTACTCACACCTCTCAATCCCCTTGGATCATCCAACCCCTACCCAAATAAGCTCTCAAGATACCTCTATTCCACCTAGAATCCTTAACTTAATCAGAAGTCACTTTAAGAAGTCTTTTTGGTTCAAACCAAAGGGAGTTACCCAAATTAAAGGTAATGGTTTCTCTTAACTTCTTTTCTTTTATTTTACTTCTACAAACCCTAAAATATTTTTATTCCTTTCTTTTATAACAAAATCAGTATCCTAAATATACTAGGATGTTTTTACGAGAAGTATTTGAACTACACTTACACACACCTTCATCTAATGGGTAAACAACATACTGTTTCTATGGATGGAAAACTAACGCCTCACGAAACGATGATTGTTCAATAATCTCCTACCGCCTATCATGGTGTAAATTAAGATTTAAATGTATTTATATAAGATATATATTATGTTTATGTTTTCTTTATGCATCTATATTTTCCATTTATAATATACCTTTATGGTTTCCATTATGGGTAAACACGATAATTTCATTTGAGGAAGTGCAGACTACCGCCCCCTCAAAGTGATATGACTCGTTAATTCCTTATGTGGGACATATAAAGAATGTAGTTAATGATATTATATATGATATTATACAGGAATTATAATATAAATATGTATAATTATATTTTAATTCCATTAAAATATGAAATAGAAATTAAATTAGCGTTCATGTGCACGTTCGGCTTACCGTCTCCATGAACGGTGCATTTCATTTCTTATCTCCAAATGTTATATACTGTTATAAATACATATATATATAGAATATATAATATATATATATATATGATATATAAATCATGTATATCATTCTGGAGATAATGGACTTTTTATCACATGGAAAAATTGTAATTAATACAAGTTCATTTTTGACTCAAGTCCTGAACATCGATAAAATATCCAATATGAACTCAAATAATTAACTAATTGTTATAGCAAGTTAATAAGTGATATAAACCGAATAATAAACTTTAAAAATTTTCTTAATCAAGTAGAAATTAAATTAAGTTTATTATTCAGGAATAACAAGGAACATACAAGACAAGTCGGACTTGAGGTAAAGGGTTTCTTATCTCACTCATAATTTTGTGAGATTTCCATTGTTCGCCACTTATTTATTGCATGTGGTGTATTGTGTACTAACATTTGATATATATTATCATGATTATATTTATATTCATGGTATTCTATGATTCATTTGGTGTTTATTAACTTTTGTTCATACGACTCGATTGATTACAACGTGGTAAGGATTTTTCATCTCACTTTTTATTCCCGTGAGATTCATGCTATATTAGCCACTATTTATTTTTTGTGGTGTATGTACTTCCCATGATTGTATTCTTGGTATAATATACTTTAATTTATGGGTATTACATCTTCATTGTATGATCCTTCTTTCATGGGGTGTATGTTTCATGAGTTACCAAATTGGTAAGGGAATTTCAAATTTCATTTTACACTCAATTGGCTTTACGCATACTTCATTGATTATTTTACTCCAAGGTTATGTGTGGAATCAATATTTATTATTTATGTAGTAATTTTTACTTTACTTTGTGTGGATATAATTTTGATACACATAATCACTCCAATTACAATTTCTCAAGTCATTTATATGAACTTGATAAGAGTAATCTTAACTCAATTTCCATTCATTGAGTTAAACATCCAAGTCATTGGTGTTGTTTTTACAAGAATATGTTTGAATGTCCTCTGATTTATTTACACTGAATATCCAATCATATTGAGTGTATTTATATTTTTCACACATAATTATGTCGTTGATTTATCCTTAACCTAAGGATGTGGTCTTTATAATGGATTTCATCTCAATTTATATTCCATTGAGACTTCTTTGTTGTTATATGCCAATTCAATCTTATATGGAGTATATAATGTACTTTGATATAGTATATCATTAATCCCTTTATTCTCATGATATTATAAAGTTTTGATTACCTCAATTATTTGTATCCAAGTGTATCTCTTTTGGTTGGGAACTCTAGCTAAAATATCATTTTAAATGTTTTAAATATTTATTCTTCTAAATCTTTCTCATCAATGTCCATGTTTTAAAATGGTTTTAAGTATTTATTTATATGGAAATTAATGTTTTAAAAATAAAATTCCTTTAAAAAGTTTCAAAGTGGTATGGTACTCTTTGATTCAAAAATCTATTTTAAATGGTTTCTTGATAAATAGTGTTACTTTAAAATGTTTTCAATAAAAAGGGGGATATTTCTATCAAATAGTTTAGAAGATTATTTGCATCTATGTCAATATACTTCATTATTCTTGATTGAGGTTAATCGATTATAATACAATCTTCTATAATGTATTTAATGAGTTATCTTTGACTGTAGATGTTCTATTTTTATACCATTCATAGTTTATCGTTAAATTATTGACATTTCGTATTCTAGTTTTAATACGAATGTTTATGTTATGTTTAAACTTTTCAATATGAGGAATGTATTGAACTTAGTAAGTGATGGGTGGAGCCCTCTACAGCTTCTCGGTGCATTGGTAGGTCTCATGAGACAATTAGACGTGTAATTGGCTGAGGCCTTTCCCAATTTTTGATATATGGTTTTGGACGAGGCCTTAATCATTTTTAGACGTCTTGGACGAGGCCTTGACATAATGTTTCAGAATGTCTCGTATTATACATCCCCTCATTATGAAAATAATATTGATGGTTCGTGTGGTTATTCTACTAGTAGAATTTCAATGATTATGTTTTATTATGGTATTATTTACTCAACTCATATTCCTACCATAAAGTTTTTATGTTTATTATATGTAAAGGAATGTGTTTTCAATTATTCACCATGCCTAATATTTATGTTATCTTCTGCTGTATTTCTTACTCTTACTGAGCATTTGAGTTCACCCCTTTCTTATGTTTCATTTTCCCAGGATATGAAGAAGTTAGTTATGAGTGACTTGCATGCATAATCTAGGAATCTTGGATGTTTATAATGGAATAAATTTGTGTTGTTTTTCTTTTCAAGTTGTAATGTTGAACTTATGTATGTATCTTGTTTCCAAGACTACTAAACTGATCGGTCCTTCAAGACTTGATTCCTTGTAATCATGCCAATGTATTAAAATAATTCACTGGCTCCCAGATTCTGGGGTCGGGGCATTACAGCCGGCTTGGTACAACCACTTGAGGTAACAGAGTGAAAGTGGGATGGTATATCCATGGACTTCATGATAGGTCTACCACATATGTCCAGGGGCCACAATTCTATCTGGGTTATCTTTGACCGACTCACCAAGTCAATCCACTTCCTTCCCATCCAAGAGCAGGGATCAGTAGAGATATTGGGACGTCTCTATGTACATAAGATTGTATGGATTCATGGGTTTCCATCAAAGATAGTATCAGATTGTGATGCTCATTTTACATCCCGCTTGTGGAAGGGATTACAGGAGTCGTTCAAGACTCATCTACGCTTGAGCACCGCCTTTCATCCTCATACATATGGTCAGATAGAGCAGGCCATACAGACACTTGAGGACATGCTTCATGCTTGTGTCCTTGATTTTGGCCACATTTGGGAGGACCACCTGCCACTGGTGTAGTTCGCATACAACAATAGTTATCACACCATCATCGGCATGGCTTTGTTTGAGGCCATGTACGGGAAACCAGGCAGATCACCTCTATGCTGGACAGACCCAGGGGAGTCTACACTTATGGGTCTAGAGTTGGTATGGGCTACTATTTAGAAGGTGCGGATCATCCAGGAGAGGATGAAGACTGAACAGAGCTAAAAAAAGTCTTATGTTGATAGGAGATGGAGACCCTTCGAGTTCAAGGATGGAGACCATGTCTTCCTACGGGTCTCACCCCGATGAGGATTATGGAGGTTTGGATGGGGCAACAAGCTATCTTCGAGGTTCATCAGACCTTTCTAGATCATCAATAGAGTAGGCGAGGTGGTGTACCATCTAACTCTCCCCCCATAGATGCTCCGGGTGCATAATGTTTTCCATGTGTCGCGACTGAGGAGGTACATGCATGATCCATCACACGATATCAACTAGGGAGAGCTGGACATCGACGATGGGGAAAAGTTTGTAGAGTTCCCAGTGGATATAGAGGATTGACAGGAGCGGGTCCTTCGTGGGTGGTCGATTCCTATGGTGCGAGTTTGTTGGTAGCACGGTAACCTCCAAGAGAGCACATGGGAGCAGGAGGCTTAGATACGTGCTCAGTACCCCCATTTGTTCCCCTAGTTTTGTTTTATCTTTCGAGGATGAAAATCACTAAGGTGTGGAGAATGTAAAGATTCTGAAATTCCATATAATTTTTTTTAAATTATTTGGGACTATTATGAGTCTTCTAAAATTGACGGCGCTTGATTATGAGGCCTGGTGTTCCCAGAACAGAATTTTGAACTTTTTTAAGGTATGTTTAGTAAATGTGCAAGAAGAAATTTCTATCATTTGAACCAATTCTCAGAATTGAAATCTGAGGGCACCATTGAACTCACAGCACCAGGATTATATTAAGGGAGGCTTAACTTTGACCGCAATAGGTCAGGTGAAAAAGATAGTTTTGCGGACTTTTTGGAGAATAATAAAATAACATAAAAATGTTATTTTAATTTTTCTACCAACTGTTGAGCGACAATGGTGGGACCGATAGGTTGTCAAGCCATTTAATGGCGTGACTCTTCTGTTGTGTAACCACACCATTGGGATTTAAGAGTTTCATTAATTAAAACTCATTAATGAACCTCATTAATTCTCACAATGAATTCATCTCCCTACCCCTCTATTTAAATGAAGCTAGGGCTTGGGTTTTTGACACGGAAGAGAGGAACCTCTGACAAAGTACCGCGGTGTCTTCCACCAACCTAGAATAGAGGCTTGAACAACGTCAGTGGAGGAATCGATTTGGAAATGACGAACACTGAAGGATTCATCAAACGTGGAATTCTTTCCCCACAACTGCGACCTCTCCTCTGAATATGAGGTTGGGGTTTTTGTTTAAATTCAAGTGAATTTATTTCAAACTATCATTATTGAAAAACATGATGAATGCGGATTAACCAAAAATGAGTTAATCTGTGATTTGTAAGAAACTGCGGGTGGTTAATAAGGGAATTATTTTGAACGGGGTTTTAATTTATCCTTTGATTTCCACACCCTAGCTTAATTGCTAACGCGGAGGGCGTGGGCCAACCAAACATGGCTCGGACCCTCTGCCGCTTCAGTTTTTGTCATGTTCTTTGGGGGAGGATTTTCAAATCAACGGAATCTTGAATATGGGAACCACGTAGTAATGGAGGCATCCTAGGAGGCCCGTAGGCGCAATCAGAACGTAAAATAGACCACCATAGCTCACCTGGTGGCCTGCGGAAGCCCCGCCAGTGGCCGGCGTCGATGGGTGATGGCGTCGGCCGGCTATCGCCAGCCGCAGAGAAGGGCGGAACCTGAAGGCATTGCGGCGGGCATTAGGGGTGGCATGCCCTCATCCGACCGTGTTGACGGAAGGAGGCACAATGTCGTGTGCCCCAGATGGAGTCCATGGATTTGAATCCACATTAGAGGGGGACCTGCGCCCCGCGGGTCCTGCTGACAGAGGGCAGTGCCACGTGGCCCCGCCGTTTGAAGAAACCGAACGGCTTTCAACCGTTCGGGAAGGGGGAACAACCCTCGCATGGGCCACCCAGCTAGGGGTCGCGCCAGCCAGCGGGTCAGGCCGGTCCATGGCCCAGTGGGTCGAGCTTGCCACGGCCTAGCCCACTCGGGCCAGGGTGGGTCGGACCTGTACCGGGTCGGTTCGACCCATGTCTGGGTGGGTTGGGTCATCCCAACTTGGTCGGACCGGACCCAGACCCTTTTCCACCCAGATATGCTTTAAAGGATGTATCTCACAAACCAGAAATCCGTTTGAAGAATCGTCTATGGAAATGGAATCCTTGGAATGAGATAGTCCTTTTTAGATACCCCACCTGAGTTTTGGAGAAATTTGGAGTATGGCTAGGTTGAATCGAACCCAAATCCAACCTGTCCCTCAGCACTAAAATGCCTGTAACTCGCAGACTAGGTGTCTGATTGACGCGCCGTCTATCGCGTTGGGATCCTTATGACATGACAGTCCTTTGGGTTCCTCCTTTGTGGAACTTTATGTAAGTTGATGCATGAAGGATATCTTTAGAATCATATTCTACGAAACTCAAGTGCACCAAGTGCGGGGAATCCTATGGCTGGCTATCAACTGAAGAGCAACCCTATGTGGGTCAGCATCATAGCAACCCTGTGTGGATCAGTATCATAGTGACCCTGTGTGTATCAACATCATAGCAACCTTGTGTGGATCAGCATCCTAGCAACCCTGTGTGGATCAGCATCCTAGCGACCCTGTGTGGATCAGCATTGCGCGACTTGATGAGGACCATCCTTAGAGTGGTCCGTCGTGGATCAAAGACATACGACTCATGTGTGGATCGACAATGGAAAAACTTATTCATGGTTCTGTTTTGGAAACTCCCTAATGGAATAAAATGATTTAGCATAAGACTAATTATCTTTATTCCTGATCTCTAAGTTGTATACTTTTTTTGAGCTGAGTATTTTTGCTTTGTGCTTTGTGATTGAGGTCATGCTTTTTGGTTTTCCTTTGTGGAATTTTGGTAGACCTTTAGGGGTCTCTGGGTCCCTACTCAGTATTTTTATACTCATCCCTTCATGGGATTTTCCCACACCTTGTTGTGTCTTGTACAGACGATGAGCATCTTAGCCGAGACTTTAGAGATCCAGGACCAAGCAGTACATGGAGGTGACTGGTTGACGTGGAGAGCTGAGGATATGATCTATACCTACCCTACAGATAGAATCCTTGGTGGATGATCTCAGGAGTTGTTTTATGTTGTAGTTTTACCTTTTCAGTTGGGCTTGTATTCTGGACCCTTTACTTTCAGTACACACTTTTACTACTGTAATTTTACTATGTTGTTTGCATCTAGTCATGTTCTTAGTCTATGTGTTTTCATTTTTTAAGGAAATGCCTTCCCACTTTTAGGGATATACCTTTCCGGTGCTAGTCACCAACTTCTGGCCTATGGAAGGTAGGATTGGGGTAGTCACAGCACGGGCCTCGAGGGACGGGTTGTGACAGTTATGCATAATGCTCAAATACATTATTTTGTCTCTACTTATATATAGAACAAAACAGCTTGGTAATGATATTTATGTATATTTGAATCCATTTATCAAATATCTAAAATTGATGTGGGATATAGTTTTTATAATGTATGATGCTCATAAAAGTGAAGAATTCACATTGAGGGCCATGTTTTATGGGAGGATAAATGAATTTTCTACTTTTATAAATATTCCATTCTATATAATTAAAGGAATTTTGGGGTGTCCCATTTGTGATGAATTCACACACTCAGTATGGTTGAAACATTCCTCAAAGACTGTGTTTTTAGGGAATCAAGAATTTTTACCTTGATGACATAAATTCCAATCATGGATGGAAACATTCTATGGGAATACCGAAAAATGTACAACATCATCTTCACTAACAGGTGATAAACTATTCGATAAATTAAAATATATTGAATTTTTTTTGGGTAAACCATTTTCAAAAAACCTCACAAAATCAGGTTATAAAAATAGATTAATTTTCTTTGAATTAAAGTACTAGAATTGTTTGTACATAAGACATTTTTTGTTGTTTTTCATATAGATAAAAATGTATTTAATAGTGTAATTGGGACATTACTAAATGTTAATAGATAATAACAATGGCATCAAATCTATCTTATAAATTATTGACATGGGGATAAGGGAAGATTTGGCACTAGTGAAGGTTAAAAGGTAGGATTTTCTTCCTCCAACAGCTTACACTATATCCAGACAAGAAAATTTTCAATTTTTCATTTTCCTTAATTGTGTAAAATTTCTATAAGGGTATTCATAAAATATAAATAAGGTATTATCGGTGAATAATTTGAAGTTATAGGGACTAAAATCACATGAATATCATGTTTTGATGCAATATTTGATATCAGTCTCTTTATGTTGCATTCTGCCAAAAAATTTACGACATATACTAACTAGACTCTTCTTATTTTTCAAATCCATTATAGTAAAGTTATAGACCAAGCGAAGTTCCTAATCATGAATAAAAAGGTTGCCGTAATATTATGAGAATTTGATATGTTATTCTTACCATAATTCCTTGATATAATTATGCACCTGATGTTTCACTTGGTTAGAGATGTTCAACTATGTGGTCTTATCCATTACAGATGGATATACCCCATTGAACAATATATGAATATTTTTAAAGGGTACGTCAAGAATCAAAGTTATCCAGAAGGTTTTATTGCATAATGATATATTGTTTAAGAAGTTATTGAATTCTTTACCAATTCGTTATCATATATTGATAGCATCGGTCTCCCAAAGTCTCATCAGAGTGAACACTATATGGGTGAAGGGATTTCCTGAAGAGATATTGTTATAATTACCATCATAGAGATAGATCAATCTCACCTTTACATTTTATATAATAGTGAAGATTTTGATCCATACATTGAATCCCACAAATCAATACTTAGATATTTTAATCCATCAAGGGATGAATGATATATATGAAATACACATAATCAACAAATTATAGGATGGTTATAAGATCATATTTATAAGGAGTTATCTAAATATATGAATTTAATTTCAGAACAACTTTGATCCAAGGGACTAAATTAAAATGTTATATCTTACACTGGTTTTTTAATTAATGGTTATATGTTCTATAAAAAATAACAGAATAATCATAATATGATACAATATAGTGGAGTTATGCTTGTGGAGGAAATGATTAAAATTTCTAGTTCCAAGGATAGAAATCCAATTTATGAAAATATTTTATATTTTATTATCATCAAATAGATATAAAATTTGGATTATACAACATTTTAAGTGTTGATCAACCATTGAAAATGGGTTGACAATAAGAGTGCAATTAAATGTGGTGAAATGGGTTTCATGAAGTTGAATTTTAGTGTGGAAAGTGAAATGGATGATTCATTCATAATGGAATCATAAGTAATGTAGGTATTTTATGTATCAAATCCAACAAAAAAGAATTGGTCAATGGACTTTCTGGAAACTAAAACTACTATAGGGTAAGATGAAAATTTAATCAAGGATGACCCTTTTATTGAAAGGTCACAATCATTTCATGGAAGTCCCAATGTAGAAAATATCTTATATATTATATAGGACCACAAATAGGGGATTTGGATTATAGATATATGATCCAAATACCTTCAACATTTAAATAAAATAAATAGATTTTAATGAGAATGTTAAAGTGTTTTTTAATATAATATTATTTTCCTCAAAATATTATGTGTTCTCTACTGTATTAACATAATATAAATCAAATTTTTAACTACTCATGCCCAAAATTACTTCTGCACATGACGATGTTACTAATATCAAGGAAGAATAGGCAGTTCATGATAAAAATGAAGAATTATTAGGGTATCAACAACATTTTGATGAAAAAACAAGAAATATATAGCATCATTGTGTTGACTAAAATTACCAATGTAAGATTCAAGGGTATAAAATTTGAGGTTGGTTAGAATAAACATGTCCAACCTGTTGAACCTAACAAATAAATTTTCATTAGTTATGTTGGGGTCACAATGAGAATAAATGTGCCAATTGATATTGATTTTTTGTTCCATGTCCAGGCTCTAATGAAGGAAACCCTTTGGGAATATATTAAGGTAATGTTACAATGTACTTTCTCTATTTTACTAAAAAAACTATAATGAAATATTGATTTACTTTTCATTATACCTCGTATAGTTCGTTTATTTTAGATTATTTACAAAAGAAATACGTATTAATATCCATTGTAAAATACCATATATTCTTCCATAAAATTCTTACCAAGTTTCATATTAGGGATTTTGAGGAGAAAGTAAATCCCCACCCACCAGTTAATTATGAACACATTATAAAGTAGGAAACCTGAAATTATTTTATCATTCATCGCAATGAGAAATCATTTTAGGTGCATTTTAGTGAATAATATATTATTTGAAATTATTTATTTTATCCAATTTGATTCAAAAAAATTAAATTATGGAACATAAAAGGAGTTTTGAAAATAAATATCATGTATAAAAACTAAAATATCCCTATCACAAAGCAAGGATGGGGTATACTTCACTAGAGAAGAAAATGGTATGTATTTTAAATTTACAATTAAATTTTTATGTGATATGAAAAAAATGTATTCCTTTATTTATATTCATATTGATGAATTAAAATTAGAATCCACTTCCTTCCCAAGTCATGTATTTTGGAAGGAATACCACATAAATAAATAGGGTAAACTAGTTAATGAAAACACAAAATTACTATGGGAAACATGTGTAAGTATAAAATACTATTAATTCATTTTTCTTTATAATAGTATTACATAAAAATATCTATTTATGTTCATATGTTTTTTATATGGTTTAGAAAAAAGAATCGGTATTGTTTATACCTAAAGAAAAACTACTTTTAGTAGCTTTAAAGTAGTCATAACAATATGGTCATATTAAAGGTGTAGGTTTTGTAGTGTCACCTTCAACATATTTTGAGAAGAAAAAACCACAAGAAGATGCATATTATATGATGAAAGTATTTATTATGCAAATATACATTTTTCAAGGTACTATTTTCTGGTCTGGTTTGGTAGAACAATATATGTGAAAAAAACAAAGTGAACTAATAGTGGAACAAAGATATGCACATGAACAAATAAATAAACCCACTATCTTTATGTCTAGTCATTCCATTCAACCATACACCTTACCTGAGGTAAGAAATTTTTTTATTACTCTTTTTCCTATATATGAATCAAATAACTTTTGATAACTTTATATTACTAAAATTATGTAGGTTAAAGTTGTATGTTATTTCTATCTATCAATTCCTATGCACAACCTTATTGTGAGGGGTGTGGTGTATAATTTCATGGGAGACATTATATATAACAAATAACTCTCAAAAGATCACATGAGAGTGTGGATTGAAGTATCTCAAGAGTCGATCGTTGAGTTTCCTATTCCACTTGATGAACCAGATATTACAATAGTCAATGATGCTACTGGAACTTTTATAGAATGGATGTATAATATTATAAATATACATGAGGTATATCCTTCACAATTTTTTTCAAAGGATTGGGGTATGGTAATATATATGGATAAAACAATAAGGAAATATAAGGTCAAATCAAGACAAACCATTGAATTGACCAACAAAACAAAAGGACCTTCTAAGAGTACCTTCTCTCCACCAGTTTTGTTGCAGCATATATTAATATTACAACTTCATGTAGACACAGTTTTCAAAGATGGATATATATCCTATATTCAATATGAAGAATAAATATTTGGAACTATCATTACATATTTGGTTTTTCTTTAGAGTATAAATGATATTCTCAAGTTAGAATGGATGGGAGTCTTCATTGTGAATACATATATATAAGGTACATTTTCATAATCCTTTTATCCAAAAAATGATCTAATGTGTTAATTAAATTTAATAACTATACAAAATTTCTATAGGAATTTATATTAGTACTATATAAACGGAAACCCCTATGAATCACAATTTTTATTCATTAATCCCTGTATCATTTCTATGGAAGAAATTTATTTGGAGTTGAAATAAATTGATAAGAAAAAAGATGAGCTAAATGAGTCATTTGAGAAGAAAATAATAGATAACAAAATCTTATTAATTCTTACAATATGGGGGTAAAACTATGAAATCTAATCATATAAAATATATTTTTATTTTTTTCATTATATATATGTTTTTTACGACGTAATGGATGTTTATCGCAATCAATTTGGATGGCCAAAATGTTATTTTTATCCAGTTCATGGATTTCTGTCAAATAAACAATACATGATGTTTATTATGAATTTTTAATACACTACAATCAAAATTTTATAGATAAACTTCAAATTATATTTTTCAATTTATATTTTAAAATGAAAATTGTTATGATAGGGTGATCTGTAAATATATGCTAAATCATGGTATGAGGTCAGTGACTAAAAATAATAATCATATAGATTAATTCAAATAAAAATAGATTAAGGTGTATATAGAAATATTTAACTATCAAAGAATATTTCAAAATAATTTTCTTATTTTGGTCAATGTCTCTGGAATGTCTGAAGTAAGATAACAATAATGATTTGGGATATTATGTCTGTAAATTTATGAAACATATTATATACCATCAAAAGACTAGCATCCCCAACTGGTAATTTTTGAATTTAATTAAAATTTTATAAAAATTATTTCCAAATAATTTTTTCTATATTTTCTCAGTACTACCAATATTTCTAACAATCTACATAATTAAAATAATAAGTAAATTTTTTTAGAGATGAGTGGGCAGTGTACATGGGTCAGAATGTTTTTCAACATCAAATTTAGGTGATTACCACTATTTTTGTAATCTATTATAGGATATAACTTTAGAGATACACTTGGTAAGTGAATCATTAGTATTGGAATTATTATATGGTATTTTTTATCTTTTTCTAGAGGATAAGTATAATGGAGGAAATCAATTTATTTAAAAAAAATGGGCATAATACATGGTGTCAGAATTTATACATAAATCATAAATAGGTGACTTTATACTAGTTATTTAGTTAATTTTATCATCATTTTATCAAAAAAAATTATTTAATTTCCTTATCATTTTTATTTGATACTTATTTTGTTAAATTTACACATTAGGTCAAAAAAACACATCACATGTTCAAAACCAAGAAAAAAATTCAGACTATTTTTATACTTTATGAAAATCATCTATAAGTCATTTTTTACATATAGGAGTTGATCGCACATTGATCTAGTAGCCAATGTGGTCGGTATGACTCAAAGTGAGTGTTTTCAATACAAAGGTGTCATTTTAGTCTAAAACGCATGTTACATCACCAAAACCAATAAAATGAGATTTAATTTCTTTAAAATTTTATAAAAATTATTGATAATTTATTTTTAATGTGTGGAATTTATTGAACATCAATCTAACACCCAATGTGGTCAATATGACTCAAATTTCATGTCTTCAAAATAAAAGTTCCATTTTAGTTTAAAACACATGTCAAATCACCAAAACTAAGGAAATGAGCTGTAATTATTTTCAAAATTTAATAAAGTGATCAAAATTTCATTTTTCATGTGTAGGAATTGATCACAAATCAATCTGACATAGTATGTAGTTAGTATGACTCGAAGTATGTGTTTTAAATATTAAAGTGTCATTTTAGTTTAAAATGCATCACGTAGCCAAAACTGATCAAATGAGATCGTATTATTTTTAAAATTTATTAAAATGTTCCATAATTCATTTTTGATATTTAGTAATCCACTACACGTCAATCTGACACCTGATGTGGTCAGTATGACTCAAAGTGAATTTTTTCAATACAAAAGTGTCATTTTAGTTTAAAACATCCATCACATATCCAAAACTAAGAAAAATAGATTGTATTGTTTTCAAACTTTAGTAAAATTATTGATAATTTATTTTTGACATGTAGTAATCATCCTCGCATCAAACTGACACTTATGTGTTCGGTATAACTTGAAGTGTGTGTTTTCAATATAAAAGTTTACTTTTATTTTAAAATGCATTTTACATCACCAAAACCAATAAAATGATATCGTATTATTTTCAAACTTTAGTAAAATTATTTATAATTCATTTTTCACATGTAATAATTAACCACAAAACAATCCAACACACGATGTGTCTGGTTGACTCGAAGTACTTGTTTTCAATATAAAAGTGTTATTTTAGTTTAAAACATGTGTCACATCACCAAATTTGATAAAACAATCTTGTATTAATTTAAAACTTTATAAAAATGATCCATAATCCATTTTTCACATGCAGTAATTGACTTCACACCAATCTGATACATGATGTGGTGAGTATGACTTCAAGTATGTATTTTCTATATAAGTGTCATTTTATTTTAAAGCGCGTCACATAGATAAAACTAATAAAATGACCTCATATTGTTTTCAAACATTAATAAAATGAACTATAATTCATTTTTTACATCTAGGGATTGACCACATGTCAATATGACACCCGATGTGGTCAGTATGACTCAAAGTGCATGTTTTCAATATAAAAGTGCCATTTTAGTCTAAAACATGTGTCACGTCAACAAAACCAATAAAAATGATCAAATTGTTTTCAAAATTTATTAAATTATCTATAATTCATTTATCACATGTAATAATTGACTGTATACTAATCAGACACATGATGTGGTTGGTATGACTTGAAGTAATTTTTTTAATATAAGTGTCATTTTAGTTTAAAATACATCACATAGCCAAAACCAAGAAAATTATATTATATTATTTTTAAACTTTAGGAAAATGATCTATAATTCATTTTTGATGTGTAAGAATTAATCGCATATCAATAGGACACCTGATGTGGTTGGTATGACTTGAAGTGTGTGTTTTCAATATAAAAGTGTCATTTTAGTTTAAAATGCATGTCACATCACCAAAAATGATAAAATGATCTCATATTGTTTTCAAAATTTATTAAAATGATCGATCATTCATTTTTTATGTGTAGGAATAAACCACACATAAATCTAACACCCAATGTGGTCGATATGACTCAAAGTTCATTTTTTTAATATAAAAGTGTCATTTTAGTTGAAAACATGTGTCACATTTCCAAAATTGAGAAAATGAGCTCATATTGTTTTCAAATATTAGGAAAAAAATACATAATTCATTTTTCATATATAGTAATTTACTGTACAACAATCTGACACACGATATGTTCGATATGGCTCAAAGTATGTGTTTTCAATATAAAATTTTCATTTAGTTAAAAACACATCACATAGCCAAAACTGAGCAAATGAAATTGGATTATTTTAAAATTTTAGGAAAAATGGTTTATAATTCATTTTTAACCTCTAAGAATTGACTGCATATCAATATGAAACCTGATGTGGTTTGTATGGCTCAAATTGTGTGTTTTTAATACAAAAGTATCATTTTAGTTTAAAACACACATCAAATATCCATAAATGAGAAATTAATCTTGAATTATTTTCAAAATTTAGTAAAATGATCCATAATTCATTTGTGATGTGTGAAAATTGACCACACATAAATCTGACACACGATGTGACTAATATGACTCAAAGTTTGTGTTTTCAATAGAAAAGTCCAATTTTAGTTTAAAATTCATGTAACATAACCAAAACTAAAAAAAAGATTGAATTGACTTAAAAATTTTGTAAAATGATCCATAATTTATTTTTCATGTGTAGGAATTGACCACACGTCAATCATGAAACATGATGTGGTCAATATGACTTGAAATGCGTGTTTTCAATACAAAAGTTTCATTTTATTTTAAAACACATATCAAGTAGACAAAATCAAGAAAAATAGCTTGAATTGTTTAAAAATTTATAAAATTGGTACATAATTCATTTGTGACATGTAAGAATTGATTCCACATCAGTTCAACACATGATATGGCTGATATGCCTCAAGGAGCGTGTTTTAAATAAAAATGTTTCATTTTAGTTTAAAACATGTGTCACATAACCAAAACCAAGAAAATGAGACAGTATTGTTTTCAAAATTTAGTAAAATGATCCATAATTCATTTTTTAAGTGTAGGAATCGACTGCATTCCAATATGACACAAGATGTGGTTGATATGACTCAAAGTACATGTTTTCAATACAAAAGTTTCACTTTAGTTTAAAATTCATCACATATCCAAAACTGATAAAATGAGATTGGATTGCTTTAAAACATTAAGAAAATGGTTTATAATTTATTTTTTACCTGTAGGAATCAACCACACACCAATATGAAATCTGATGTGATCGGTGTGACTTGAAGTGCATGTTTTCAATACAAAAGTGTTAGTTTAGTTAAAAATACACATCAAATATCCAAAACCAAGAAAATGAGATTGAATTGTGTAACACCCCAAAATTGTAAAGTAATAACCTTTTAGTATATAGCATGTATGACACGTGACACCATACACATAAGGGAATATAATATCCAGATACTTTATAATATATTTACTATTTAAAATAGATTTTATATATTTCAATGCATGCAACACCAAGTGTAAAAAAAGGAATATATTATAACATCTTGACCCAAACAGCCACCCGAATAGTGCTAAATGGGTTGAGTGTAACTAACCTTAAGCGCACCTCTCCAAACACTAAAGTTTTCCGACTAGTAGCAAGGGTGTAATCAGGTATAGTTGGGTGGCTATACCCTCTAGGAATATGAAATGGTACTGGTCTGAGCATAATAATATAACATGAAGTAGAAATAAAATGACTCATCAGACTCAAACCAGACTCATGGAGAGAAAGAATATCTAATTTCAATAAATAGAGGAAGAAATATAGAATCAATTGCAACATAAAGTAAACAGAACAGCATACCGAATACCACTTGCAACTGCTACCAAAACAAACAAGTCATGCATCCATAGTAGGTCATACATGTTAGAATACAAATGCACCCATGGCTAACCAATATTAGATACATAATAAAGTAATCATGATAATAAATAAATAAAATCTAAACAAAAGTAAAACTCTAGCTAGGAATTACCTCAAGGACCATACCAATACCTATGCCAAATAACACTATGATCCATCTCCTGAAGCTATTTATTTACATGTACGTAAAACCATAAAGTCTACACGCATCCCAAAGGGCCCATGTAAGGTGTGAGGTGAATCTTAGTAGGATACCACCAAATGGTGCATACCTAGTATATGTTTTTAAGTATACATTCATCTCTATGTAAAGTAAGTCGTGTGATGCAGTAAATAAACACAACCTTCACTAGTGCTCAGCATCCACCAGAGAGTGTCACCTGCTTCGGCCAACGTCGGAATATCTGAAGAAAATATATTCCTTGGCCCATGGCCTAAGGTACTCATGTAGCCAAAAATACCAGGAGAACCCTCAGGTTACACCATAATCATATAACCTAGTACCATGTTCCCCCTGATATTGTGTGTCTCAAAGTACTGACTTTTCGCAGGAACACCCAAATAATAGTATCACGGTCCTATGGACCCCTTCTCAAAAGCTCATGGAGGCCCATGGAACGAAAACCGGAGGAACAACGATGACTATCCTCAAATAAAATATCTAGTCCCATGGCCTCAATCACAACAAGTCTCATCCCCCAACCTGATTGCCTCGTCACTATCCCCTGAAGGATCCTCACCTTCCATGTGGCTTCTTACAGTAAGAACCCCCAAAACAATAATACCTAAACCAAAAATATCAGGGGTCTCTACCCACACGAGCGGTCAAAACCACCTCATCACAGAGTCTACCTATGTGTACACGACTCGAATCGGTGCTTTAGCCATCACGAGTGACTGGTAATCACCATATAAGAACCCAAGAAACACCATCTATGACACATCATGTCCCTATAACCATGTCGCTCAAATCCGATGGTCATGTCATCCAAGCATCTTGGGTCATGTTGGTTCATGCCCAACCTGACAGTCACACTGGCTCAAACCCGACATATATGATGCCCAATCCTATGGTCAAACCACTCAAGAAAAATTGGGCCTCGCCCAACCTGTGATCAATATTACTCAATCCCGATGGCCATTCCATCCAACCTCAGGCCAAGCCCATCCCAATATCAAGAGCATCAGCATATGTAATACCAAACACTACATATACAATAAAATACTTGTAAATAGTCAATTCAATTTAACCAATTGAGTTTCACTAACTAACAGTTATCACATAGCAACACTGAGGTCTTTAATTCCTCTAATAAGATTAAGCAAGATTAAAAATTTTAAACATACCAATATAAATCAAGAAAATCCATTTAAAACCATTTTACCACCCCCCTACAAGATAACCCAATGAGAAACGACCTCTCACCCAGCCTCGCTCAAGCGTAATAGGTAATGGAATACCCAACGACATCCCACAAGGTATAACAATCAATCTAAAATTAAATAATAGGGTTCCTTTCAAAAACCTTCCATTGAGATAAAAGTCGAAACCCCCAAATATCCACGAAAATACAAAACAAAGTATATACCACCTACCTCAAACTCATATGATAATCCTCATTCAGTGTGAGCCTCTAATTTGTTCTAGAACAAGGTATATCTACACATTTAGAATAAACGCTCAAACTCCTATAACTTGGTCAATAAAAAAACATGAAGAACAGATCAAGAGTAATCAAGAGCTTACCAGTGGAGTTTCAATGGATTCGACGATGTTTGATTTGGATTTCAGACGAATAATTGGGAGTAAAAATGAGTCTTGGTCAATTGGTTTGAAAACCTGGGGGAGGAGGTTCTGTCCACAAATGCAAAACAAGGTTACTACCTGTTTTAAGAAAAAATTACAAAATACATGGCATATACTTGGGACTACACACCGTGTAAGTTCTTTTACTATTCCAAAGATGGCTAAATTTCTCCAAATTACTTTCTAGGTCTTTTTTACATGACTACATGGCATGTGGAAGGAATACATAGTGTGTACATGTTTAATTCTCTCTACCCTTTTTGACATCCCAACATGTCATTTATACCCCTTACACGGCCAGAGAGTATACAACATGTACTTGGGATTACACGGTGTGCAACCCTAATTCTGACTGTGTGACCATCTAATTCCATTACTTGCCCATTTTTTCCTTGCTTTCTCAAAAACAACCCTAAAAATGAAACTCATACCTCAAAGGAAGAACCGGGTTCTTACAAACTTCCCCCCTTAAATCAATTCATCCCCGAATTTCCCTTCCAAGGGTGGTGAATGAACATTATAGAACAATTCTAGCCAAAATATCAAATCAATCAAGGTCCAACAACCTGTTTCTGGATCCATGTTCCTCCTATGATTCATCGTTACCCCTACACTCCATCAGGTGCTCCTATGTCGCTTCCAACACCCAATCATATACCTCACCATATCGGTGTACACCTCAATCCCATGGCACCCATAGAACAATAAGTTCATGCATCTGTTGGATGCTCAAATCAACCCGGTGCCTTGAAACTCAATCAAAATCACATCCTCAATGCCCCGATGCCCAAGGCACCTCAAGTAACCCGCATCCCATGGATGCCCCGTTGCCCAAGGCACCTCAAAACATGCATCCAATGATGCTCCTGATTCAAATCACCTCATATATATATATATATATATATATATAATCATGCACCTGAGATGGTTCCAACCCATTGACTATCATCTGGTTATTCCATATAAATCCCTTACACCTCATGCACTCAAAACAGACATGCCTCAATAGGCCATTCCAGAAATAATAAAAAGGAAAATATCACGACCATGCTCGCAGCATACCTCTAACTGTCATTGGATCATTGTCTTGCTCAGCCCCTGGAAACTCAACAACATGCACCTAGCTTGACACACGGCTTCCTGAAGCCTGACCTCCCCAAAATGTTGCACCAGACACCAGCCACTGTCCCCATGGTTGGGTCCCACTATCTCTTCCATGTTCTCCATGTGCAGATGAACCTCAGATACCCCCTCCTAGTACTAATCCTGATCTAAAATCTAAAGTTTTCACCTGATTCGATCCCTGTCTGTCGGTTGTCTGAGAAGGATCTGAGAAGGATACTTGCAGAACCTCTCAAGATTCCCAACCTGTCCACATGCCCGACACTCCTTTAGAGGCCTATCGCACTAATTCCAAAAATTCCTTGGCTTCCCACACTGAAAGAAAACCACTTATAAACTGCCACGGGGTGGTCTATCTAAGTCCTTGGCCTAACCTCCATGCTGGAACTCATCCCAGACTCATTTATTACCATCTAAACCATCATCTGAATCAATTTCCTATCCCAAGTGAGCCATGTCTATCAGGTTTCCCTTGGATATGAGCGCTTGATTGACCACCTCTGAGAACGAGGCTAGCCTAATGATGTTTACCTACATCCAAATGGCATGTTGTAAGCTATCTTTGAATCACCTACCATACCTGGTGCAAAGAGATACAAATCAGTGAATGTATCTGCATAGTCCATGATGGACATGTTAACCTACTGAAGGCTCAAGAACTCCTGAGCTCTCTCTTCCCTTAGTGTCTCTGGGAAAAAGTGCTCAAAGAATCTATTCTCAAAGTACTTATAGGCTAGTCCCTCATGTCTTCAATCCTAAACCCACACATCCCACCAGCACTTCGCCGGTCCTCTAAGCATATACATCGCCAGCTTGACCCTCTGCCCAAGAGCTGTCTCGAGTAACTCAAATATCATATGCATTATTTCTATCTAGTTCTCAGCCATCTGCGGACCACCCTCACCCTGAAAAATTAGCAGGTTTTGCGACTAGAACTCCCATGTCAGATATTTCATAGAGGTATTTGTACCCTGATCACCTCTATAGATCCCCTACAAAACACATACCAGACTAGATTGGAGCTTCTCATCGAGCCATAGCCCAAACATTTTCAAACTCAGAAACTATCCTTCATGCACTAGATCTTAAACCTGATCCTATCCCTAAGCCTATACCTGCGGCTCATGTTATGCCTTCCCCTCAGGGGTCTAAACCTGATCATGCTTCTATGGTATTGTACCATCACCCGCCTGACGTTCCATAGAGCCTTCTAGGAGGAACCCGTTGAATACCATAAATGGTCAGACATCCCACATATATAACAATATATATATATAACATAGATAAGGAAAGTAGTAAAGAGGAAGCGCATAACAACTACCCTTACTCTCCCCCATAGCAACCATGCCCCATAGCATCTCGGCCTCATGGACTCCTTACCCGCCCATAATAGAGCCAAGTATCAAAAGTACCTTGGGCCACGTCCGTTATTAGAACCATCATTACCTCAAATCGATGACTGAGTTGCCCACTCCTGGTGATAAACATCACCTCAACCATAAAACATGCCTTCTCTTATAGGATCCAGACCCAAATCCCCTACCACATGCAATTATAAAAATATATAAAGCATGGAAGATTACATTTCATAAAACATGCAATTCTATCACATCATGGAATTTGATATTATTCATATGGAATTATCACTTTATAGATCATACATGCATATATGAAATTGAAATAGCCTAAAAATATGCCTATCAAAATCCAAACAACCAAGCCTTTGCTTACCAGGCCAAGTTCCAAATCTTCCACTTACCACACTGATTCAAGGGTCACATATCACAACAAATAACCATCACAACCCAAGTGATCCACTAAGGTGGAAATCATATAAACTGTAATCTGAGAAAAATAAAAATAGCATAACCCAACCAAGGAAACTCAATCTATCCCTTTTACATGGGGCTATAGGCACCCAAGAATGAGTACTAAATCCTGTTCTGACAATAACAGATCTCTAGTATACCATAATCCAAAATAGTAATACAAAGAAAAGAGGTAAAAGAAACTCCTTTGATACCTATTTGTAATTCCCCAACCCGAAAAGCCACCATAATGGTACTAAATGGCTTGGGTTTCACTAACCTTAAGCGCACCTCCCCAAACACCAAAGGTTGCTGACTAGCAACGAGGGTGTAATCAGGTATAGTGGGGAGGCTATACCCACTGGAAATAGGAAATGGTACTGGTCTGAGCATAATAATATAACATGCATCGGAAATAAAATGACTCATTAGACTCAAACTAGACCCGCGCAGTAGAAGCATATCCAATTTCAATAAACAGTGGAAGAAATAAAGAATAAACTACAACAGAAAGTAAATAGAACAACACGTTGAATACCACTTACAACTACTACCAAAATTAACAAGTCATGCATCCATAGCAGGTCATGCATATTAGAATACAAATTCACCCATGGCTAACCAACAGTAGCTACATAATAAATTAATCATTTTGACCAATAAATAAAATCTAAAAAAAAATTAAAACTCCATCTAGGAATGACCTCAAGGTCCATACCAAACACCATGACAAACATCACTATGATCTAACTCCTAAATCTATTCCTTTACCTATACATAAAACCATAAAGTCTACACACGTTTCGAAGGGACTGTGTAGGGTGTGAAACAAATATGAGTAGGATGACACCAAATTGTGCATATCTAGTATATGTGTTTAATCATACATAAATCTCTATGTAAAGTAAGCAATGTGATGTAGTAAATAAACACAACCTCCACTGGTGCTCAGTAGCCAACAGGGAGTGTCACCTACTTCAACCAACACCGGAATATCTAAAGCAAAGAGAGTCCTTGGCCCATGTCCCAAGGTAATCTTATAGTCACAAAGCTCAGTTGAACCCTTAGGTTCCACCTCAACCATATAACCCAGCACCATGTTCCCCATGACACTGCATGTCTTAAAGTACTGACATCCTGTAGGCACGCCCAAATAATAGTATCCTGGTACCATAGACCCCTGCTTGAAAGCTCATGGAAGCCCATGGAACAACAACCAGAGGAAAAATGATGTATTTCCTCAAATAAAATATCCCTTCCCATGACCTCAATCATGGCGAGCCTTAGGCCCCAACCTAATAGCCTCATCGTTATCCCCTAAAGGCTCCTCACCTTCCACGTGGATTCCTATGGCAAGAATCCCCAAATAAATAATACCTAAACTAAAACTATAGGTGGCCTCTACCCACAAGAGTGGTCAAAACCACCTCATCATGGAGTCTACCTATGTGCTCATGACTCAAATCAGCTATTTGGCCATCACAGGTGAGCAGCAATCACCAAATAAAAACCCAAGCCACACCATCTCTGACACCTATGTCCCTACGACCATGTCGCTTAAATATGATGGCCATGTCATCTAAGTATCATGGGCCACGCCCAACCTGATAGTCACACTGCCTCAAACCTGACGTCCATGACGCTCAATCTTGTGGTCAAACCACTCAAGCAAATTCAGGCCTCGCCCAACCTGTGATCAACATTACTCAATATTGATGTCCATGACATCCAACATTGGTCCAATCCCATCACAATATAAAGAGAATCAGCATATGTAATCCAAAACACTAAATATACATAATCACATTAAAATACTTATAAATAGGAAATTCAATTTAACCAGTTGAGTTACACTAACTACCAGCAATCACATAGTAGCACTAAGGTCTTGAATGCCTCTAACAAGCTTAATAAAACTTAAAAATTGTAAACATACCAATATAAATCAATATAATCCATTTAAAACCATTTTAGCACCTCCATCCAAGATAACCTAATGAGAAACAGCCTCTCGCCTAGCCTCGCTCAAGCGTAACAGGTAAGGGAATACCCAACAGCATTCCATAAGGTATAACAATCAATTTAAAATGCAATAATAGGGTTCCACTAAAAAACCCACCATTTATCTAAAAGTCACAACCCCAAAATTTCCGTGAAAACACAAAACAAAGTATGCACCACATACCTCATACTCGTATGATAATCCTCATCTAGTACCATCCTCTAATTTGATCTAGAACAAGGTAGATCTACACAATGAGCATAAATTCTAAGACTCCTATAACATGTTCAAGAAACAAAAACATGAACAAAAACTCAAGAGGAATCAATATATTACTAGTGGGGTTCTAATGGATCCAAAGATGTTTGATTCATACTTAAGAAGAAGAATTAGGAGTAAAAACAAGTCCCGGTTGATTGGTTTATGAACCCAGATGAGGAGGTTCTTCCCACTGACACAAAACAGGGCTATTTCACATTTTAATAAAAAATTACGAAATACACGATTTGTACTTGGGACTACACGTTGTGTAGGTTCTTTTACTATTCCAAAGATGTCTGATTTTTTTCGACTTACTTTCCAGGTCTTGTCGACATGACTACATAGTGTATGGAAGGAATACATCATGTGTACATGTTTAATTGTCTCTACCCTTTCCAACATCCCAACACTCCATGTATACCCCTTTCATAGCTAAATAGTACATGGTGTGTACTTGGGATTACATGGTGTGTAACCCTAAGTCAGGCTGTGTGACCTTCTGATTCCAGTACTTGCCCAGTTTTCCCTTGTCTTCTCAAAAACTGCCAGAAAAAAGAAACTTGTACCTCAAAGGAAGAACTAGGTTCTTACATATATTAACCTGATAAATTACAATATATTTATTATCTTAAATAAATATAATATAATATATAGCTTGAAATTCATACAAAAGAGATCTTCCTTGATAGCTTGCACTACACACAAGAGTGACATTCCATGATGGTTTGTGTTGCACGCAAGACTGAGTCTTACCGAACAATATTGTATTATTAAAATATTATTATTTAATATAATATGATATAACCTATCCGTTATACTAGTGATTATAAATATTATTAACTAACTTATGAAAATTTATGGTTTATATAAATATAAAATTAATACATTGGTTACCAATTAATGAGAAACGAAATTAAGAAACAATTGGATATAAAAAGAAATATTATTATATTTATGCTTCCAAATGAGTTTTTTCTTAATAAAAATAATTAATTACAATTAGTTAATTATTTTAATAAAATATATATTTCATATATTCAATAAAATATTTTTTATATTCATCCATTAGGTTTATAGTCATAAGATAATAACAAACTCTATTTTACACATAAACCTATATTTTTATCAAGGAAATTTTAACGCCTTTTAATAAAAAACCCATTTTATATACTAATTTTGACTATTTAATTGATTTAATTTGTCAAAATAAACATATTATTTTAAATTTAAATATAATAATTATGTTAGGGTGAATTTTTGATATTTTTCTAAAACATTTCATTTTTTAACGAATAAATAAAATACTGAATTGTATTTCAAAACTGTTTTTTCATATAATTTATTTATAAGGTTAAACTATAATTTTAATTAGTTTTAAAGTTTAATTATATCTTATTTTTATCAATTATAAAAATTTATTTCATTAGAATCAATTTCACTTTGTGGTTGATTAAAAAAACATAGCAAACTTTCGGATGTTTTTACTTCAAAAACTTGCATTGTCATCCTGCCTGCAGGATTAAATTTAAATTAACTTATGACACTTTTATGATCTGAATTTTGAAAAATGGATTTCATGCTTGTAATAAGAATAATCTATAATGACTAATAATACCAAATTTCTTTTTTGACCAAAAATATTGGTGAAATTGATTGAAATTAATTGCAATTATTAATGTAAAATTAAGCTTAATAGAGCACTAAACCTTTAACTTAAGAGCCCAAATGACCTATCCAATTTTCCAAAACCTATTTTATGGGCACAATTTTTCCATTAACCTTTAATTATTGAGTTTTTTCTGGTTTTTAAGATGTTTTTTAGGTAAAAACATGGGTACACCTAACTGCTTTTCAAAAATACCAAGTGAGTCATTTTCCTCCCTTATAAAAGGCCACCACCTATCCCCATTCATTGCACCTCTCAAAAAACTTAGTTTCAGACAATATATACCCATATATATTCCCATAATCCCTACCCTAGACCTTGAACCCTACCTTTGGGTATAAATCCTTCCAACGAAGGATTTAGGTACAAACCAAAAGAAGATACACGATTAAGAGGTAACGTCTTCTCTCAAGTTCTCTAGTATAATTTCTATTCTCTAACCCATAAAATATATTTATTACATGATTATATAAAAACACCAATATCCTAAATATATTATGATGTTTTATGTAAAGGTTTATACCTAAAATTACACACATCTTCATCAAATAGGTAACAAACATACTGTTTCTGTGTACAGTGAACTACTGTCTCGTGAAATGATGATTGTTCATTTTTCATTTACCACCTATCATGGTGGTCATTAAGATTGAAACTCTGTTTATATGTGTCACGAACCAACCCAGGTCGACCCTGAACCGATCACCCGAGTCGGTCCATGACATGGCCCGAGAGGCGTTCCCGATCCTCTCAGGCTGGCAACAAGTGCCAGAGCATCAACAGAGAGCAAGTGGGAACGATTTCACCCAATGAAAATAAATAAATCAGTGGAAAAAGAAGAATAAAGCAAAGTAAATAAATGACATGGTAAAGTAAGAACAATCAACAATAACACACAAACCGGATCATAACCAAAAACTCTTTATGACCACAAGTGTCACTCTCCAAACCACAACTAAGTCTCGCGCACGGCGAAAAAGCTGAGTCAAACCTGCAACAAAACTAAAAACAGGAAAACACTATAGGCGTGAGTATTAAAACTCAATAGGTATGCCCAAAAAACTATTCCCAATGCACTACCTTTAAATAAAGAATTTACTAAATCCATGTTTGAACTAAATTATATAAAATATTAGTTTCCACACGCACTTTCATTTCTAAAACAAATATTATTCCATTTCCCTTTTTAATTTAAAAAGAAGTTTAATTTTTGAAAGGAATAGGTACATTGCATTTTAAAACATTTTTTGCGAACAATTTAGAAATCTGAATTTTAGTTGTTAGTTAAAAAGGGAAACCACACACAACACACAATAAGGGCAATGGAAAAAGTGGCGCACAGGTGCCAGCAACCGAACTAGACCTCTCAATTATCTTCCACATACAAATAAACACTAAAGAAAACATGGGTCGAACCTAGGAGCTCGTGAACAATCCAGAACGTACTATACATGTGACTTATTCTGAAGGCATGCCCTACTCGATGATGTCATAACGTCCAAACACCCGGTGTCACCCTACATAGCCTAACTGAGGGGCCCAATCCCATAGCACTAATAACAAAGAAACTCTCTGTTATGAGCCACTAGCCAGTGCATAGTCTAAACTAGTGCAGAAATCGTTCTCAGAAGATTCACTCACTATACCAGGTTCCCATGTCAACACGTATAATAAAAAGGAAAATGGTGTGTCAAAAAATTCAATCAAGTAGCACAAACATCACACACAACTCATGCAGTCAACGTGCACCAAAGATCACCCCTGAGTCACCCCAAAGATAGTTTTCTAAAATAATTTATTTTATTAAAGTGCCAAATGGGTCTTCACCAATTTTAAAGAAAATCCTCATTTCCCAAGAGAACCAAAACACTTGTTCATGCTTCAAAATAAATCATTTATCAATAAACCAGAACTACATTTGAAATTCTGTGAATTATGTTTAAAGGAAAAATGGGAATTCTTTCACTACGGGGTGTCCGTTCATCAAGAAAATATTTCAAGTGTTGTGTATAAAATAAAAGGCTCTTTTTACATCAAATAATAATTTAAAAATTAATTATCTTATATTATTTCTCATTTATTAAAATTAATAAAATATCAAGCAATTAATAAATTCTAAATTTAAATACGAGTGCAGTGGGGGACCTACCTCGACTCGCAAACCAATCACGATGACGCGACACGCCTCGCGCGGTCACACATGCACGTGTAAGCTGACGACCGCAGTATCACGGAAATGCCTTGCCAACGCGCTGCAACCAAAAAGATAACTAAAATACATAAAAATAGACTTAAAATGATCCAAACGAACAAATGATGCAAAAATAACTAGCTCGACATGTTTTCAAAACATAGTTCGCATCGCCTGCATTATTACTAAACCACCTTAAGATTTATGAAACAATATTCAAAAATTAACTCATAGATTTACACACACAAAACTCAATTATTTAAAAATTAAATTTTCACCAATATAAATAAACACAACACACACTAAATAAATTATTTACTATTCAAAAAAAATAGCACAAACCTCACTTTGGCGCGGAGACGTGCTCGACCAGTGGGGTGACACAACCTTCGAAAAGGGGTGGCAAGCACGCCGGAAGTGGGTGCGGTCTAGTTGGGAGGTCGCATAACCATCGAAAAAGGGGCGTATCGAGAGAGAGATGCGTGTGGCGGCCGGAGGGGAGGATTTCTCCGATGGGTTGGTGCGTCGACAGAGAATACAGCAGCTGTAAGGTAGGAAAAGGAGGGTGGTCTGGTCAAGAAGGGCCACGGGTTGAAACCGAGTCACACCGAGATGAAGCCGGCTGGAGGGAGAGAGTGGTGGCTCGTGCGTATGGCCTGATCGCGACGAAGGGGGCTGAGGTCACGACTGGGAAACAGGGTTAAGTTCTGGCTATGCACTGAGCAGGGGAGGACGATGGTAGCACACCAGGGGAGGCTGGTGCAGGGAAGGGGGTGCTGAGTTGGTGCGTCTTAACAGGGAGGGCACGCGGCGGGCGGCTGGCTGGAGAAGGCATGAGGGTGGCGCCGGCTTGGAGACCCGCCAAAAGACGAGGGCTGCAATGGGGGAGCATAGTTGGGTTGAGCAGGGGAAGAGGCAGGTCATGCGGGAGGGCCGAGTAGGGCGGCGGGTGTGCGTAGTCTGTGGCCGGGGCAAGGAGGAGGGAGACAGGGACGCTGCGGAGAAAACCGGGGCATCGGGCAGCGAAACAGGAGGGGTGACGAGATGGTCGGTGCTGGGAAGAGGCAGAGCAGCAAGGTGCTGCATGGGTTGGCATTGTGCAGGGCTGCTGGGTGAAGGTAGAGGGGTCGGATTAGGACAACCGGCTGGAGGTGGCCATAGGGTGTGCGGGACGGGGAGGGGAAGTGTGCGATGTAGGCAGACGGGCTGAGGTGGTTGGGCGTGCGGATAGCCGATGCGGGAGGCTGAGGGAGGCGGACGTGGTTCGTCATGTTAGAGTAGGAGGGAGCCGCCGAAGGAAAAGGGTGTCATGGAGGGAGGTGATGGAACGCTTCAAGGGAGAAGGAAAGGTGGTTGATGGTGGCTGGGGCACTACAAGGAAGGAGGAGGTCGTGGCTAGTGTTGTGTGGGGCGAGGGGCGCGCAATCATGGGATGGGGTGCAGGAGAGCCAGGGCACTAGAGATGATGTTGAGGGGAAGGAGAGCTGTTATGGGAGGAATGAGAAAAAAGAAAAAAGAAAGGGGGAACACTCGTGTGGAATAAAAAAAAGGGAAATAAGAATGAAGAAAAAAAAGAATAAAATAAAAGTAAAAGTAAATAAATAATAAAATAATAATAATAATAATAATAAATATCATAATAATCATAATAATTTTAATAATAATAATAATCATAATAATATTAATAATAATAAATATCATATCGATAAAAATATAAATAATAAAATTAATCATTTCGTTTTAATAATAATAATTAAAATTATTAACCATGAAAATTTTAAATAACGTAATTAACATTTATTCATCCATTTAAATTTTATGAAGATAGGCGGACTACCGTTTCATGGGTGAAGTCGCGCAGGGTCTCCAAAATGCGCTCCGCCCGGGCACCCAGCGACGTCAACTCAAAAATTCGCGTTTTTTGAAAAAACCCAAAAATCTTGTCCGAGATTAAACCCAAACCTTGAAAAATATTTTTAAAACCAAATAAAATAATAAAAAGATAATAATAATAATAAATAGTTAGTGGTGTGACAATTCTCCCCACCATAACTCTTCCCGTCCCCAGGAAGTCACAACAAGACCTAGACCCGAGAAGAAACTCCTTAAGTGTCACTCACCCCCAAAAGTTTAAGCGCCTCGAGTTGATCGACCCAAAAGAAAACCAAAGTCCCATGACATGAAACTTATCCTCAAAACACAAAGATTTAAAACACCACCAAAAAGAAACCTGAAACAAAACTCTGATACTGACATGGGGAGGCCCGAACGGAATCCCTGCCATAGTAAACAAACCAAACTGAATTCAAAGAGACCCACGATGGGTCTCCCCACCATAAGGGTTTAGGAGATTAACTGAGTTTGAAATCTTCCCACATGGTCCAAAACCCCGGCCATAACGTTAGGGGAGGGATGGTCCCAACCAAAATAGCATCAAAACTATCGTCACTGCTACCTTAATAATGTTACATCGTCGGAAGAACATAAATCATGCCACAATAAAGACCAAGGTCAAACCAAGGCCCTTTTTCACCATTGGGGTCCACCTGACTACATGCCAGCTTCACTCTAGGGCCTATGGCTGGAGCACTAATGATTGAAGTATCTCCTGCCTCGCATTCAGGCATCAAAAATTTCCCAAACATAACACACGAACCATATTTTTACCAAATGCACATCCATTAGAACAAAGGTTTCAAAGAGGTTAAGCCATAACCATTCTTATAGTTGAAAGAAAAGAAACACCACAAAACAGTACAGGTGACGACTAATACATCCAAGAAACAATAAAAATAGAAATCCTCAAACTGATCCCCAAACATCACCCTACTCCTGATGACGGGCTGAGGTGACCTTCAATAAGCCAGGTCTAGCTTCAGCGCACTTCTTGGAAACACCTAGACAGAATTGTTGCATGTGACCCAGAAACCCACAGGTGTGGCAGGGTCTTGGAGCATCCGGGCACATCGGCCTCTTGTGCCCCCGCTTACCGCACTGGTGACAGATCAAGGCATTGCGCTAGGAGGAAGATGACCGAAGGTCTAAAGGCCTCTTGATTCCTCTACTAGTTCCACCAGCATCAGGTCGCTTCCCATTCTTCTTATCGCTATCTTCTGCACTGCTTACCAAGGACGGAGGAGGATTCTCTACCTCATGTCCTCCTGCTAACTCAGCTTCGGTGAGGAAATCTTGTCTCACCACATTAGGGAAAGTGATTACATTAAACTCTCCCACCTTCGACTGCAACTCAGGATGTAATCCATGCTCAAAATGTCGAGCTTTAACGGTATCATTTCTAACATACCCCGGTTCATACAGAGCCAAGTACAAGAAATGACTAAATAATTCCAACACTGATCCAACACTTTTCTGAAGACCGCACAACTCCATCATCTTCATCACCTTTGTCACCTCAGAAAAGTATTGTTGGATGAATGAAGACTTGAAGAACTCCCAAGTGAGATCTTCTTGAGGCTTTCTTTGAGGCACAGACTTCCACCACTTCCAGGTTGGACCTTCAAGCATAAAGGTGGCCAACTTCACCTTTAATGACTTAGGTGGTATGAGAGAACAGAAGTTCCTCTCAATCTTCCATAGCCACTACTCTGCCTCAAGAGGATCTTCATGCCCATAAAAGAGGGGAGGGTTCAACTTCTAAAACTTGAGGATGTAGTCCTTAGGCTGATCAACCGGAGGATTTGCTAAGGATTCACCACCCGAAGTTGCACCTTGGCCATCCATCGAACCTTTGTGGGGGCGAACACTAAGGAACAAGAAAATAAAAGATGGTTCAAACATGGTCATTTCCATTTCAAATACCAAAAAAACACTTTTCACAATGATTTTCAGAATGAAGGAAAACCCAAACGATTAACTAGGGGGAAACTAGTGATGATGGATGACTCGGTCATATGGTTGGAGGCCATATGCTAGTCACACCACCATCACTGAGATCATTCTAGGGTAAGGTCCCTAGCTCCACATGGATTTCCAGACCATGCGAGCTCACAGAGGTCACTTGCCCGGCTCCAATTTCATTTCCCAATACCAAACAAATCATAATAATCAAAATACATCGACAACCCAAACATTCCATGGTAACCCAAGGTTCAGAACGAACAAGGGTTCATGACGTCCTTCCCATTTCTCTGCCTCGAGTCCTGACCATTCTACTCCTTCTACTATGACAACCCCAAAATAAAAATGGACGCTATGAAAAAAATAGGGTCCACTCAGGAGCCAACCTCCAATGATACCATTTTTTCACGAACCAACCCGGGTCGACCCTGAACCAATCACCCGAGCCAGTCCGTGACATAGCCCGAGAGGTGTTCCCGATCCTCCTGAGCTGGCGACAAGCACCAGGGCATTAATAGATAGCAAGTGGGAAGGATTTCTCCCCATGAAAATAAATAAAGGAGTGGAAAAAGTAGAATAACACAAAGTAAATAAACGACACGGTAAAGGAAGAACAATCAAAAACAACACACTAACCTTACCACAACCAAAAACTCCTCGTGACCACGAGTGTCACTCTCCAAACCACAACCAAGTCTCATGCACGGCGAACAAGCTCAATTCAAACCTGCAAAAAAACTAAAAATAGGAAAACACTATTGGTGTGAGTATTAAAACTCAGTAGGCGTGCCCAACAAACTATTCCCAATGCATTACCTTTAAATAAAGAATTTATTAAATCCAGGTTTGAACTAAATTATATAAAATATTAGTTTCCACACACACTTTCATTTCTAAAAAAAGTACTAGTCCATTGCCCTTTTTAATTTAAAAACAAGTTTAATGTTTGAAAGGAATAGGTACATTGCATTTTAAAACATTCTTTGCGAACAATTTAGAAATCCAAATTTTAGTTGTTAGTTAAAAAGAGAAACCACACACAACACACAACATGCACTAAGGGAAATGGAAAAAGAGGCACACAGGGGCCAGCAACCGAACTAGACCACTCAATCATCTTCCACATACAAATAAACACTAAAGGAAACATGGGTCAAACCTAGGAGCTCGTGAACAATCTATAATGTACTATACATGTGACTCATCCTGAAGGCATGCCCTACTCAATGATGTCATAATTCCCAAATGCCCGGTGTTTCCCTACATGGCCTAACCGAGGGGCCCAATCCCATAGCACTAATAACAAAGAAACTCTCTATTATGGTCCACTAGCCAATGTGTAGTCTGAACTAGTGCAGCAATTGTTCTCAGAAGATTCACTCACTATTCTAGGTTCTCATGTCAATACATATAATAAAAATGAAAGGGGTGAGTCAACAAAATCAATCAAATAGTACAAACATCACACACAAATCATGAAGTCAACATATACCAAAGATCACCCCTAAGTCACCCAAAGAGAGTTTTCCAAAATAATTTATTTTATTAAAGTTTCAAATGGGCCTTCGCCAATTTTAAAGAAAATACTCATTTCCCAAGAGAACCAAAACACTTGTTCACGCTTCAAAAGAAATCATTTATCAATAAACCAGAACAACATTTGAAATTCCGTGAATTATGTTTAAAGTCCAAACGGGCATTCTTTCACTACTGGGTGTCCGTTCATCAAGAAAATATTTCAAGTGTTGTGTATAAAACAAACGGCTCTTTTTACATCAAATAATCATTTAAAAATTAATTATCTTATATTATTTCCCATTTATTAAAATTAATAAAATATCAAGCAATTAATAAATTCTGAATTTAAAAGGCGAGTGCAGTGGGGACCTACCTCGACTCACAAACCAATCATGATGACGTGACACGCCTCGCGCAGGCACACATGCACGTGCAAGTTGATGACTGTAGTATCAAGAAAATGCCTTACCAACGCGCTGCAACCGAAAAGATAACTAAAATACATAAACACAAACTTAAAACGATCCAAACGAACAAACGACACAAAAATAACTAGATCAACATGTTTTAAAAACATAGTTCGCATCGCCTACATTATTACTAAACCACCTTAAGATTTATGAAATAATATTCAAAAACTAACTCATATCTTTACACAAAAAAACTCAATTATTTAAAAATTAAATTTGCACCAATATAAATAAACACAACACACACTAAATAAATTATTTACTACTCAAAAAAATAGCACAAACCTCACTTTGGCGCGGAGACGTGCTCGGCCAGCTGGGTGATGCGACCATTGGAAAGGGTCGGTGAGCACGCTGGAAGTGGGAGCGATCTAGTTGGGAGGTTGTGTGACTGTCGGACAAGGGGCATGTCGAGCGAGAGATGCGTGTGGTGGCTGGAGGGGAGGTTGCTGCCGATGGGTTGGTGCGTCAGCAGAAAAGACCGGCTGGACAGTGGCTGCAAGGTGGGAAAAGGAGGGCGGTCTAGTCGAGAAGGGCCACGGGTTGAAACCGAGGCACACCAGGATGAAGCCGGCTAGAGGGAGAGAGTGGCGGCTCATGCGTATGGCCTACTCACGACGAAGGGTGTTGGGGTCGCAATCGGGAAACGGGGTTACGTGCTGGTTGCGTGCTGAGCAGGGGGGAACAGGGGTAGTGCACCGGGGGAGGATAGTGCAGAGAAGGGGGTGATGAGTTGGTGCGGCTTAGTAGGGAGGGAACGCGGCGGGTGGCTGGCTGGAGTAGGCAGGAGGGTGGTGCCGACTTGGAGACCCGCCAGAAGAAGAGGGCTGTAAGGGGGAGCACAGTTGGGTCAATCAAGGGAAGAGTCAGGTCATGTGGGAGGGCCAAGCAGGGTGGCGGATGTGCGGAGGGTGCAGTCAGGGCAAGGAGAAGGGAGACAGGGGATCTGTAGGGAAAACCGGGGCACCGGGCAGCGAAACAGGAGTGGCGACGGGATGGCCGGTGCTGGGCAGAGGCAGGGTAGCAAGGTGCTACATGGGTTGGCACTGTGCGGGGATGTTGGGCGAAGGCATAGGGGTCGGAGCAGGACAGTCAGCTGGAGGTGGTTTGAGGGTGTGCGGGGCGTGGAGGGGAAGGGTGCAATGTAAGTAGATTGGCAGAGGTGGCTGGGCATGTGGACAACCGGTGCAGGAGGTTGAGGGAGGCGGACGCGGCTCGCCGCTGCAGAGGAGGAGGAGGGAGCCGCCAAAGGAAAAGGGTGTCATGGTAAGAGGTGTTGGCACGTTACAAGGGAGAAGGAAAGGTGGTCGATGGTGATTGGGGCGTTGCAAGGCAGGAGGAGGGCGTGGCTAGTGTTGTGCGGGGAAAGGGGCGCGCGAGCATGGGATGGGGTACAAGTGACCCGGGGCACCGGAGATGATGTCGAGGGGAAGGAGAGTTGTTGCGGGAGGAAGGAGAAAAAAGAAAAAAGAAAGGGGGAACACCCGCGTGGAATAAAAAAAGGGAAATAAGAATGAATAAAAATAAAATAAAATAAAAGTAAAAGTAAATAAATAATAAAATAATCATAATAATCATAATAATAATAATAAATATCATAATAATCATAATAATATTAATAATAATCATAATCATAATCATAATAATAATAATAATAATAATAATAAATATCATATCGATAAAAATATAAATAATAAAAATAATCATTTTTTTAATAATAATAATTAAAATTATTAACCATGAAAATTTTAAATAACGCAATTAACATTTATTCATCCATTTAAAATTTTCGAAGATAGACGGACTGCCATTTCATGGGTGAAGCTGCACGGGGTCTCCAAAACACGCTCTTCTCGGGCACCCAGTGATTCCAACTCAAAAATGCGCATTTTTTTGACAAAACTCAAAAAATCTTGTCCGGTACTCAACCCGAACCTCAACAAAGATTTTTAAAACCAAAGAAAATAATAAAAAAAAATAATAATAATAATAAACAGGTCGGGTGTGACAATATGTGATATATATGATATTTATTATGTATTTATATTTATTTAATCCTTTTATAACACATACCTTTAATACTTTTCATTTTTCATTAATATGATAACATTGTTTGAGAAAGTGTGGACTACCACCCCCTCAAAGTGATGTGATTCATTCACACGATACATGGAATGTATACAAGATGATTGTAATTAAAAATATGATACATAAAAAAACAAATATGATATTCATTACATGATTGCCTTTCTGTAAATATAAATATATATATATATATATATATCATTTTCTTTATTACCCTTTCACTCACTTAAAAAAGTGATAACGTCATTCGTGGACGTGTGGACTACCGCCTCCTCAACATGATATGATTCATTTTACCTAAAAAGAATTATATATATATAAGTATGTATGATTAAATGATATGTTATTTATAATATAATGATAATTATATAAATATATAATTCTACTTACATTCTTTCCATAATGATCATTGAAAAATGAGAACATTACTCATGCGTACGTACGGCCTACTGTCTCCATGATCGTAACATTGATTCATTTTTCATAAACATATTTAATTATTATTTTTAAAAGTATAATTGATTTATAAATATTATAATTATGTCATTATTATTATTCTAGAGATGTTATATAATGACCCCTTTGACCATAACTGACCTACCAATGTTGTTTTCTACACATAAACCAAATTTGGTCAAAACACTCAGTGTAAACGTAATGGATTAAGTAGTTTTATATAACATGGTAATAAGTGAAATAAAAGTAATAATAAACATTAAAAAGGTTATCAAGTATATAATTAACATAAGCTTATTATATAGTAAGTTAAAGAAAGTTCACCTGAAAGGAAACTCGATGTAAGGGATTCTCGTCTCAATTTACATTCCATTGAGACTTAATTATTGTTATGCATCTAGTTCATTTTATATATCGTATATACTGAATTTTACATGTTATATCATGAATAACTTTATTTTATGATATTATAAGTTTCATTTAATATTATTCCTTTATGATTCTAATGATTTAAAATGTTTTAAAGTGGTATGGGACACTTTGGGATGTATAAAGATTATTTTCCTCAAGACTAATACTAATGATATTTCAATGGAATTTCCATTTTAGAAAATTATATAGACATTTTTCAATAAAAACTTTCATTATTATATGTTTATTCATGACTATTTTCATGTATTAGTACCATTTTTTCACTCTTTGATACTCAAGGGGTTTTAGAAAACGTTTTTCCAAAAACCAGACTTTATTTCTCTCTTTAGTCAGAGAACCTTCTTTCTTCTAAAAACCATATTTTATTAAAATATTTTCAAAAAAATGAAAATTATTTAGTAAAAAAAATTACCCTTTTTGTATTTTACCAATGTTTTCAAAGGAATCTTCTTGTCACTTTCCAAACAAGGAATTTTTCTAACCTTTCTACAGTGCAAAAGAAATATTCTTTTTACCTCATACGACAAGTACAGATTTACTCACTGTCATTTATTTGATGCTCCCTTTTCATGTTTTAAAGATTAAAATTTAAAGAAAATGTTTTCAAAAGTGATTTTAAAAAAAAATAAAGATATTTTTCATAATAAAAGTATATTTTCCTCCAGAATTTTTTTAAATGATCATTTTATAGTATTTCTATTCATCAATAACAACAACCCTTTATTTTTACTCAACTTGGGATTTTGTGTGTTGATATCATCCTTATTCTTTATTTGGATAGTTTATTATTGATTTTTCCAAAGGTAGTATCCACATTCACTTCATTGAATCATTTTCTATTCCCCTTGAAATATTCAACCTCCTATGATCATTGAACATTGAATTTACCCCTAATTATCCATTTCATTTATCATGGATATTACTATTCCCTAAATCGTATACCATTTTACATACGGTGTATAATTTTATAGTTATTTGATTATTTGGGGAAATATTGATAATTTTTTATTCCTTATTCAATATAGATATTTGATAAGGTGTATTATTTATTTTTGATTATTCGATATGAGTAATGCTTTGGACTGGAAATGAAGGGTAGAGCCCAAAATTTATATAGATCCTCGATGAATCGATAGGTTCTCATGAGATAAAATAGTTTCGAAAATTTAATGGGTTTCTATCGATGGTTTTAAACTACCTTATGAATGGTCTTGATGATATAGGTTTTCATGTAACTTAGACATGATGTCCATTAAGAAAGAATTACTTTAATATTATTTTTATTTATTATTCATCCATGAGATTTTGAATTGACATATCTATATATACATTTCATTTTTATTTCATTGATTAAATGTCATCTTTTTTAGTTTCTTACCTTTCCATATATTTTTTCCTTCTCTAATTATTTGAAAGGAATTTTTTTCTAATTATTACCTTTTCATATTGTTTATGAACTTCCTAATTAGTTTATTATTTATATGGCATGTTTTTTCATTTATTTACCATGTCATAATTATTATTCTCATTTATTCATTATTACTTCCGCTCTATTTTTTTCTTACTGATAATTTGATCTCACCCTTATTATTTTTCTTTCCCTAAGAATCTAAGAAGCGTACTATGAAAGATATGTAGGGATTTACTATATGTATTAGAGTTATTCTCAATGTTATTTATTTAAAAATAAGAAGAAAATTTATGTTTTAATTAGTGTATTCTTTTGTAATAAAAGTATCATGTATATATCTAGTTACCAATACTAATAAACTCTTGTTCCTTAGAGATTTGATTCCTTGTAATCATCCCAATGTAATTAGTAGCAGACTCTGACTTTGGGTTATCTGTGGCTGGGGTGCTATAGTTGGTGTTATAGTAATTTTAGTAGCAACATTGGGAACTAGATTTAGGAAAATATGAATTAGAGAACATGACCCTATGGTATACTTTGAGGATGAGTATAGAATAAAATCCTAGAATTTTGGTAAGGTAAAGATTTTGTGGGTCTTCCTAGAAATACATCCCTATTTGAATACTACAAGTGGATGTATTTCTCGAACAGATATACCTGGGAGTAATAACTCTGATAAGGTGTTTTAGGCCTGACTTGGGGTAACCTGGTATGTGAAAATGGGCCTTAATATTCACCTAGTTTGAAACTCCCAGGGGATATTCTTAGGATAATCTATGTTTTCTTTACAAACCATTATGGATAATTTGAATAGATAATGAAAATAAATATCCCAGGTTAAACCTATGGTGTTTTAGATTGAAAATAAGGAGTCATGATTTAGAAATCCTTGAGACAATATTATGGATAAACCCTAGACCAAGGAAGGACCTATGTGGAAATAAATGGATGAAGTATTTATATATTGGGGTTGTATTGAAAACCTTAGAAAAATTTTATTTTGTTATTAACCTTATTTCAACGATTTCCATTATATTTATTTGGGAAATTATATTAACTTTGTTTTATAAAAGGACAACATTTAAGTTGGGTGATAACCAATCAAATTCAGCAAGGTCGTGGGTCTTGAAACCATGACTGAAGGACAATAAGGGTTTCATGCCAACCACTGACCTATGCAATGTTCTGGTTAATTTTTCATTGATTTTAGTTAAAAAAATTGATGAATAAATGTTAATGATGAAACAATAGTATCACTTTTCAGTATTATGGATTAATCTATGAACCATATTGGTTTTGGAATATAGTTAAAGATAGATAGTTAGACTTTTCACTCTTTTATAGGCCTTACGATCCTTTAAAAGTTTCTTTTAGTGATTCAGAAATAAAAAAAGTCATTATTGGTAATTAATTTCTAGGAGTAAAGGAATAAATTAGAATTTGATCGAATCACAACCAAAATTTGGGATTTATCATATGAAATATAAACCTATCAACTAAGTATATTTTCTTATATTCTTAGGTAGTAAAAAAATTCCTCAACATTAGGGAAAGTATCTTTAAACAAAAAAAATTCCCAATACCTTAATTTGTGTTGAACCAATGTCTTCTAAATCATAAGATATCTACAAATTTTAGGCCCTCAACTTTATATTGATCATTCACTTGTTTTTTATTGATGACCCCATTCACTCCCTATAAATATTTATGCTTTTCCTCCAAGTATGTATCTCTACATGCCATTGATGTCCTCCTACTTAGATACCTAGTTATATTTTAGTCCATGTGAACTTTTCACTTCCCATTCTCTCTTTTCTAGATTATGTTTTATAATCCCTTCTCATGATGTGGTGTTTCAATATAGGAAATATCAAACAATATATAACCAATATTGAGTTTAAATTGTGAGGACGTAATTTAATTGAGGTGGGGAGAATGTAATGCCACAAAATTCTAAAGTAAAAACATTTTATTTGATAGCATGTATAACATGATACACCAAGATCATAAGGGAATATAATATCCAGATACTTTATAATATATTTACTATTTAAAATAGATTCTATATATTTCAATACATGCAACACCAAGTGTAAAAAAAGGAATATATTAACCTGATAAATTAAAATATATTTAATATATTAAATAAATTTAATATATTATATAGTTTTAAATGAATTAAAAAGATACCTTTCTCGATAGCTTGTGTTACACACAAGAGATACCTTTCACGGTGGCTTGCGTTATATGCAAGACTGAGTTTTACAAACAATAATGTACTATTAAAATATTATTATTTAATATGATATGATATAACCTAGCCATTATGTTAGTGGTTATGAATATTATTAACTAACTTATGAAAATTTATGTTTTATATAAATATAAAATTTATGCATTGGTTACCAATTAATGAGAAACAAAAATAAGAACCAATTGGATATAAAAAATATTAGTATATTTATGCTTTCAAAAGAGTTTTATCTTAATAAAAAATAATTAATTAAAATTATTTAATAATTTTAATGAAATATATATTCTATATATTCAATCAAATATTTTTTATATTGATTCGTTATGTTTTATAGGCATAAGATAATAACAAGCTCTATTTTACACATAAAAACCTATATTTTTATAAAGGCAATTTTACCGCCTTTTAATGGAAAACCCATTTTAAATATTAATTTTGACTCTTTAATTGATTTAATATGTAAAACTAAACTTAATATTTGAAATATAAACATAATAATTAGGTTAGGGTAATTTTTATATAGTTTTTTGAAATATTTCATTTTTTTAATAAATAGTTAAAATAATGAATTTTAGTTCAAAAATTATTTTTCATCTAATTTATTTATAAGGTTAGATTATCATTTAATACAATTTATTTCTTTTAAATCAATTTTAATTTTAAATTTATTATAAAAAATATCAAACTTTTGGATGTTTTTACTTTAAAAACTCGTATTGTCGTCCCACCTGTGGGATTAAATTTAAATCAATATTTTCCACTTCTATGATTGGAATTTGGAAAATTTGATTCCATATTTAGAATAATAAAAATTTATAATTTATAATAATACCAAATTTGTTTTTTACCAAAAATATTAGTGAAAGTGATTAAAATTAATTACAATTATTAAAGTAAAATTAAGTTTAATAAAGGACTAAACCTTTAACATAAGGGCCCAAATGACCTAGCCACTTTTCCAAAACTCATTTTATGGAAATAATTTGTCCATTAACCTTACATTACTGAGTTTTTTTGGTTTTTTAATAATTTTTATAGGTAAAAACGTGGGTACACCAAACTTCTTTTCAAAAATACCAAGTGAGTCATTTTCCTCCCTTATAAAAGGCTACCACCAATCCCCATTCTTTACACCACTCAAAACACTTATATTTGGCCAAGGTCTATCCATATATCTTACTAAAATACCTCTAATTTACCTTTAATCCTCCATTTTTATAGAAATACTTCTAATGAATCCTTTTGGTACCAACCAAAAGAAGTTACCTGATTAAGAGGTAATGTCTTCTCTCAAGCTCTCTAGTTTCATTTCTATTATCCACACCCTAAAATCTATTTAATCCATTATTATATAACAAAAAAGTATACTAAATATACTATTATTTTGTTATTTAAAGTTTTCAACCAACACTTACACACACCTCCCTCTAATGGGTAATGAACATACTATTTCTGTGTACGGAAAACTAATGCCTCACAAAATGACGACTGTTCATTTTTCCTTTACCACCTATCATGGTACCCATTAATATGGAAAATATATTTATATATTATATATATGATATTTATTATTTATTTATACTTATTTAATCCTATTATAACACATACCTTTAATACTTTCCATTTTTCATTAATATGATAACATCATTTGAGGAAGTGCGAACTACGACCCCCTCAAAGCAATGTGATTCGTTCGCACGATACATGGAATGTATAAAAGATGATTATAATTAAAAAAATGATACATACAAAAAATATATATGATATTCATTAAATAATTACATTTATGTAAATATATATATAAATATAATTTTCTTTATTACCCTTTCACACACTTAAAAAAGTGATAACATCATTTGTGGACGTGTGGATTGTCGCCTCCTCGACATGATGTGATTCCTTTTAAATCATAAGAATTATATATATAAGTATGTATGATTAAATAATATGTTATTTATTATATAATTATCATTCTGTAAATATATAGTTCTACTTACCTTCTTTCTGTAGCGATTATTGAAAAATGAGAACGTTACTCATGTGTACGTATGGCCTACCGTCTCCATGATCATAACGTTGATTCATTTTTCATAACCATATTCAAGGATTGTTTTTAAAAGTTTAGTTGATGCATAAATATGATAATTATTACTTAATTATTATTCTAGATAAGTTATATAATGACCCCTTTGACCATAGTTGACCTACTAATGTTGTTTTTGACACAAAAACCGAATTTGGTCAAAACACCCAACAAAAACATAATTGATTAAGTAGTTGTATATAAAAAGTTAATAAGTGAAATAAGATTATTTATAAACTTGAAAAAGGTTATCAAGAAAGTATATAATTAACATAAGTTTATTATACAGGAAGTTAAAGGATGTTCACCCAAAAAGAAACTTGAGGTAATGGATTCTCGTCTCAATTTACATTCCATTGAGACTTAATTATTGTTATGCACCTAGTTTATTTTATATGGTGAATATACTACCTTTAAAATGTTATAACATGAATCCATTTATTCTCATGATATTATAAGTTTCATTTAATATTATTCCTTCCTGAGGAATATGATTTAAAATGTTTCAAAGTGGTATGGGACACTTTGGAATATTTAAATATTATTTTCATCAATACTAATACTAATGATCTTTCAATGGAATTTACGCTTGAGGAAATTATATAACATTTTTTAAATAAACCCTTTAATTATTATCTTGTTATTCATGACAATTTTCAAGTATTAATACTATTTTTTCACTCTTTTATACTCAAGGTGTTTTAGAAAATGTTTTTTAGAAAACCCGACTTTATTTCTCTCTTTAGTCGAAGAACCTGTTTTCTTCTAAAAATCATGTTTTATTAAAAAATAAATTTTTTTGAAAATGATTTGGTAAAGAAATTTTTACCCTTTTTTAATTTCACCAATGTTTTCAAAGTAATATTCTTGTTGCTTTCCAAAAAATTCATTTTTCTAACCTTTTTTCCATGCAAAAGGAATATTCTTTTTACCTCATATGAAAAGTACGGATTTACTCACCATCATTTATTTGAAGCTTCCTTTTCATGTTTGAAAGGTTACTTTTTAAAGAAAATGCTTTCAAAATTGGTTTTCAAATAAAAAAATTTCATAATAAAAGGATATTTTCTTCAATAATGTTTTTAAAATATTATTTTATAGTATTTCTATTAATCAACAACAACACCCCTTTTTTAGTCCAATTGGGATTAATTATATTGATACCATCCTTATTCTTCCTATAGATGGTTTATTATTTATTTTTCCAAGTATAGTATTCATATTCACTATTTTGAATCATTTTTTATTCCCCTTGAAATATTTAATCTCTTATGATCATTGAACATTAAATTTCCCCCTAATTATCCATTTCATTTATCATGAATATTACTATTTCCTAAACCATATACCATTTTACATACGGTGTCTAATTTGACAATTATTAGATTATTTAGAGAAATATTGAAAAAATTTATTCTTTATTTAATATGAATATTTGATAAGGCATGTTATTTATTTTGATTATTTGATATGAGTAATGCTTTGGACTGGTAATGATGGGTGGATCCCAAACTTTATATAGCTCCTTGATGCATCGATAGTTTCTCATGAGATAAAATAGTTGGGGAAATTAAATGGGTTTCTATCCATGGTTTTAAACCATCTTGTGAAAGTTCTTGATGGTATAGGTTTTCATGTGCCTTAGACATGACGTCCATTAAGAAAGCATCTCCTTCATATTAGTTTAAAATGTTATTTATCCAGGATATTTTTTATTGACATATCTATGAATACATTTCATTTTTAGTTCATTTATTAAATGGAATGTGTTTTAGTTTCTTACATTTATATATATATTTTTCCTTATCTAGTTATTTGAATAAAATGTGTTTCTAGTTATTGTCTTTCCATATTATTTATACACTTACTTCCCTATTTATTGTTTATATGGCATGTGAGTTCAGTTTTTTACTAGGTTATAATTATTATTCTCATTGATTCATTATTGATTCCACTATATTTTCCCCTTACTAATAATTTGATCTTACCCTTATTATGTTTCTTTCTCCATGAATCCAGTAAAAATACTGTGAAATATATGCAGGGATTTACTATATGTATTAGAGTTATTCTCTAAGGTATTTATTTATAAATAAGAATAAAAATTATGTTTTAATTAGTGTATTATTTTTTAATAAAATTATAATGTATATATCTAGTTACCAAGACTATTAAACTATTGTTCCATCAGGATTTGATTCTTTGTAATTATGAAAATGTAATTAGTAGTAGAAATCGGATCTGGGCTATCTGGGGTTGGGGTGATACAAATTATTTTTATACTTTAAAGAAATGATCCATAATTCATTTTTAATATGTAATAATTGACCTCACATCACTCTAACACATGATGTGACCAATATGACCCAAAGTTCATTTTTTCAGTAGAAATGTGTCATTTTTGTTTAAAATGTCTGTCACATTGCGAAAACCTACCAAAAAATCTCAAACTATTTTCAAAATTTAGGAAAATGATCCATAATTTATTTTTCACATGTAGGAACTGATTGCATGCCAATCTGACACACTATGTGGTTGTTATGACTTGAATTATGTTATTTGAATATAAAACTATCATTTTAGTTTAAAATGCATTACATATCCAAAACCGAGAAAAAGAGATCGGATTATTTTCAAAATTTATAACAATGGTCCATAATTCATTTTTGACCTATAGGAACTGACCACTTGTAAATATGACACCTGATGTGGTATGTATGACTCAAAGTGTATGTTTTCAATACAAAAGTTTCATTTTAGTTTACAACAGGCATCAAATAACGAAAACTAAGAAAATGAGATTGGATTATTTTCAAACTTTAAGACAATGGACCATAATTCATTTTTGATGTGTAAGAATCAACCACACATAAATAAAACATAGTATATAAATGATATGACTCAAAGGGTTTATTTTCAACAGAAAGGGGACAATTTAGTTTAAAACACATGTCATATCACTAAAACCAAGAAAATGTGCTCATACTTTTTTCAAACTTTTGTAAAACAATCCATAATACATTTTTCACATGTAATAATTTACAGCACACCAATATGACACATGATGTGGTTGATATGACTTGGAGTATGTGTTTTTAATATAAAACTATCATTTTGGTTTAAAATAAATCACATATCCAAAATCAAGAAAGAAGGATCAGATTATTTTAAAACTTTAGTAAAATGGTCCATAATTTATTTGTGACCAGTAGAAATTGGCCACACACCAATCTGACACCCAATGTGATTGGTATGACTCCAAGTGTGTGTTTTCAATACAAAAGTTTCATTTTAGTTTAAAACATACATCAAATAGCCAAAACCAATAAAATGAACTTAGATTATTTTTCAAACTTTATTAAAAAGGTCCATAATTCATTTGTGATGTGTAAGAAATGACCACACATCAATCTGACACATTATGTGACCGATATAACTCAAAGTGTGTGTTTTCAATAAAAAGGTGTTGTTTTAGTTTAAAACGAATTTCACATCACAAAAACCAAGAAAAACCCCTCATATTTTTTTCAAAATTTATAAAAGTTATCCATAATTAATTTCTTACATTTAGGAATTAACCACACATCAATATGACACACAATGTGTTCGATATGACTCGAAGTGCGTGTTTTCAATAAAAAAGTGCCATTTTATTTTAAAATACACATCAAATAGCCAAAACTGAGAAAATGAGCTCATATTATTTTCAAAATTTAAAAAAATAAAAAACTCATTTGTGATATATAAGAATCGGTTGCACATAAATCTAACACATGATGTGACTGATATGACTCAAATTGTGTGTTTTCAATATAAAGGTGTCATTTTAGTTTAAAACGCATGTCACTAGCTAAAACTAAGTAAATGAGGTTTTATTATATTCAAACATAAGTAAAATTATCCATATTACGTTTGTTTTATATATAAATTGATCGTAGGACAATCTGACACATGACGTGGTCAGTATGACTCGAAGTGCGTGTTTTCAATATATAAGTGTCATTTTAGTCAAAAATTTACATCACATATTCAAAACCAATATAAAAATATTTAAATTTTTTCTCATCATTTTATCTACTATTACTTAATTAATTACTTTATAATTTTTATTTTATACTTATTTAGTTAATTTTTACAAAGATAATGCTTGAAGATAGACAAGATATGGTGTGATAGTTGAAATATTTTCCTCAAAAAGTAAGTCCTCTTGAATTGGCTCCCATCTATAGTGAGTTTTTTATCACCGCAGATGATATCCAATTCAAGAGGACCTTATTTTTAGACTAATAAGAAATGTTGTGACAAGTGAGAATAAACCACAACTCAATCTGATACACATTGTTCCTGGTATGACTCGAAGTATATGTTTTTAGTTTAAAATTGAAATTTTGTAATTAATTTATTTCTTTACAGTATTACTAACATAATAATTTTTTTCTTATACAAGTGTATTATTTTTATTGATCAGGGGTGGTTTGTTCAGTAATTAATAGCATGACTTGGGGTCAGGGGCCAAAGACAAAGGAACATTAATGTTTTTGAATGTCTGTGATAATTTGTACTTAATCATATAATTTTGATAACTAATGTTTGAAATGTCTATAATATAGTGTTTTTTTCTTATATTTGTGTTGTAAAATTTATTTCAATTAAATTCTATATTTACTCCTATATTTTCTTCTGTATTTACTGGGGGTTTTTGTTGTAGTGTATTATAATTTTAACAGCACACTGCAACATTATGCCCCTTTATCAGTACTAGTAATTACACTGATAAATTTACCCTTTATCAGCACTATAAAAAGTGATGATAAAGTTATCCTTTATTCATGCTAATAAAATCATTGATAAATTGATTATTTATTAGTGCTAAGAAAATCACTAATAAGGGGGTCCTTTAGTATCACTAAACTAGCACCGAAAAAGGACCACCTTTATTGGTGATATTTTTAGAACTGATAATGGATACTGTTATCAAAACTTTTATAGAACTTATAAATTCCTAGTAATTTTATTCATGTTCTGATAATCAGTACTTTTTCACTGAAAAGGGTATATTATAGCGCTATTAAAGGCCTTATGTGTAGTTGTAATCGCCTTAACAAATCACTTTCTTTATTACTCTTATTTACATCCTATAAATATATGATATTTATCATAAAATAATGGCATATGTATCCTAAATATAGTGAAATTTTATTATAATTATGAAAAAAACATTATATACTTTCTTTCCCATCAAATGAGAAATGATAGTATCGCTCATGTGTATGTATGGGTTACCGTCTCCACGTAGTGATAGAATTCATTTTTCATCACCATTTTTATGGATGGGTATTATGATGGTTTAAATGTTTATATATGATAATTATGAAGTAGTTATACTTTTTTAATGGTAATATAATTCTTAATTTCTTACCTTCCAAACTGTTGGAAAATGATAACATTGATCGTGTGTACCTATGGACTACCACCTCCATGAAGCAATGTGAGTCGTTTTTCATTTATATTTTACTTGTATGGTAATGAGTATTAATTTTATGGATATATATGATATTTATGATTTAATAATTATATTTTAATGGTGAATTCATATTTACCTTTATTTTTTCCATCCGTTGAAAAATGAAAACAACGTTCATGCATACGTATGGCCTACTGTCTCCATGAACGATGTAATTTATTTTTCTATATCTAAAATTTATGGATGAATATAAATATGTATATAATGAATATATATGATATTTATATCATGATTAATATTCTTTAGATGATGTGAACAAGATAAATTTACAAGTATCGGAACTAATGAACTGAAATACACATGATAAATGAAACAGTTAACATCTGGAAATAATGATTTTAATAAGGAATTATTGATAAAAGGGAGTGTTGAAATGTTATAAAGAGATTTTATATAATATTATAACTATATTTATTATTCTTTCATATAATTATTATAAATTTAAATTTACTATACATGAGGTTAGAGTGCTTTCAAAACAAGTATAACTCAAGGTAAAGGATTTTCGTCTCATTTTTATTTATGTGGGACACATGCCTTATACACCACTTGTTTCTTTTTAATGGTGTGTATTATTACCATGAATTTATTTTATGATTATTATCATGAAAATTATTTTATATACATATCCATATATGTTTCTTTATCTCATGGGTCTTATGATTTAAAAGTTACCAAAGTGGTAATGGGTTTTATGTTACAGTCTCATTATTTATCGGGATTGTTGTTTCTAATAATAAAATCTTATAATATACATATTAAGAAACTTGTGAATTTTATTATCATATAGTTATTTCTTGAAAATATATGTTTTCCTTTCATTTTTCTCACCTAAAGTACTCAAAAAAACAAAAAAAATTTAAGGAAAATTGACTCCATTTCTATCTTCAGTTGAAAAACCTTTTTCTTCCATACCCATGTTTTATAGAAAAATTTAAAAAGGTATTTAATATTCCCATGTTATTTTCTAAATCCATTTTTATCCATGTTTTAATCCTTACAATGGAGTTAAAGGAATTTTTTTAACTTATACTACATGATCAACTTTTCCCGTTGTCATGAATAATACTTGGTTTGAAGCTTCCTTTACAAGTTTACAAGGTTATTTTCAAGGAAACTTTTTTCCTTCATATTTTCATAGTTTTTTTTAATAATTATTTCAAAATTAAATGGTTATTTTCCACAATAAATGTTCCAAGTGATCTTTCAAAATAATTTTTCATCTAATATGGCATCCTTTGATGTTACTTAATCTTTAATGAGGATATTATTATAATTATACCATATTTATTATTTATATGTATGGTTTATGCTTATAATGACAAGATATTTATGAAACCCATTTCTTTTTCATGGGTTTTTCTATAATCAAATGATGAGTTTTTTTATGAAACCCATTTCTTTTCCATGGGTTTTCTTATGATGAAATGTTTATGAAACCCATTAATTTTCATAGGTTTTGATATGATGGATACTTTATGATATTATGGAATGCATATGTATGATTTTAATTTTGTGATGGTTGGGTATTATATCTCCCTAAAATTTATTGGGTAAATATTTATATCTCATAAGATAAATAAGACTAGAATGGGGAGTGAACCTAGTTTATTAAGGGACCTTTTCCACTATGATAGCCTTGGGAGTGAACCTTTACTACTATAATGGTTTGGGGAGTGAACCCATTACACTATGATAGTATTTTAAAATATCCCTAACTATTATGGAAATTATTTTATATTCTTATGTGTATTCCAAAAATCAATGTCTTAAACCTATGTTAAACTTTCATAGTTCGTGTTCTTTGATTCTCTTAGGATTCATGTCTTATGAACTGCTAAGATTTAGGCCATGAATTAAGATTATGATCTTTGATATCCATAGTATGGTTTTAAAACATTAAGATCATGTTCTTATACCCTTAATCTCATGTAATTCTTATGTGATCATTGATATCTCCCTTGTTTACCCTTACTAAGAATATGAGCCCACCCTTTTCTTATGTTTACTTTCCCCATGTTATGAAGAAAGGTATTAAGTATAATATGTATTAGAAGGGTGATAGTTATAAAGAAATAAATGGGAGATGATGTAGATATTTTATGAACCAATTGTTTATGCTTCCAAGTTTCTAAATATAATTGGCTTAAATGATTCTGGTGTGGAGATAAATGTTATGTAATGAATATTCAATTATTAAGATGTAATATCTATGTATGAAAAGTCTTGGTCACTATATATAAGTATTGTATAGGTAAACTAGGTAGGTTGGATAACTAAATAGATATGGTTTTGTGTCACCAAGTTAGGTGACACATTATTTTTTGAGGATAATAAAGATCTTACCTATAAGTAAGTAGTACATGTTAAAGAATCAGCCAATTTGAAATAAGGATCAAATTCTAAAATGGATTATATATACCAAAATCAAGTTTATACATTGATATAACCATAATCTGATATAAAAACCATTGGATTTAAATGAATATTCAATAATAAGTTGGACATGTGTGGTAAATTAAATACCTATAAATCAGGATTAGTTGCTAAAGGTTCAGAAAATTTTAAGGAATTGAATTTGGAAAAAAAATCACTAGTCACGATGCTAAAATACTTTATAATTCTATTTATCATTGTTGATTTCTATAGTTATGGGATTAAGAATATGGATGTAAAATCCACCCTTGTAAATATAAAATTGGATAAATATTATCATATGGAGCATCAATAAGGGTTTGTGACACCTAATAATGTCAATGGTGTATTTGAGATACAAAGATCAATTTATATATTAATTAAAGCATCATGATCATAGAATTTTTATTTTAATAAATCCATATGGGAATTTAGTTTCATAAGAAATAAAATTGGGTAGTGTGTTTAAAGGAAGTTTATTAGTAGTGCCTTCATTTTTCTTATGTTATATATTAGTGATATATTATTAATGGGAAACAAAATTCAAGTCTTGCATTCAATTAATACTTACTTAAATGAATGATTATTTATGAAAGAACTAATTAAAGTGACCTAAATTATAGGGATAAATATATATCAAGATATATCTAAGAATTTTACAGGTCTAATTCAAAGTATATATATTGAAAATTTACTCAAGAGGTATAAAATGGTACAATCTAAGAGAGTATTTTTACCAATGTCACGTGGTATTAATATCTCTAAGAAAATGTGACCACAAACAAAGAAATAGATATAATGAATAAGTATAATTAATTATAATTCAATTATGGGATCCATTATATATATCATGATATATATTAGGTTTGATGTTGCCTATGCCTTGAGCATGGTAGGTAGAAATCAAGAAAATCTAGAAGCGATGCATTGGGTATAAATTAAAACTATCATGAAGTACCTAAGTCATACAAAGGATATGTTCCTAATTTATAGATGGTATGAGGAGCTATTATTAAGGGGATAAACTAATTCTAGATTCTATATTGATCATGATGATCTGAAGTTATAATTAAAATATATTTTTTCTTGAATGGTGGTATAGTGAGATATAGATTCTTGAAGAAGCTTGTAGTCACTAATTCTACAATAGGGACCAATTATATGGTAGATTCTAATGAAGTTAAGAAAGTAGTATTAATAAATATATTTTTCTAAAAATTTTTGATTGTATATAGTAATGAAAACCCTATCACATTATATTATTAAAATACTATAATGGTTGTATTTTCCAAGGAGAATATATCACACTAGAGGATAAATCATATACTCCAAAAAAAAATCTTGAGGGATTATACTCAAAGACATGAAGTAACAATTAGTATAGTTTTTTCATATGAAAATGTGGTGGACTCATTAATAAAATACATATTTCAATAGAATAATAGATTCCATGTGAGAATTATTAGGGTGATATTTTTTATCAATTGGATCTAGTGAAAGTGGGAGGTTGTTGGAGTGGGTGACCAAAACCCAAGTCGAGCTTATACTATTTGAGTATCGTGTTATGTATAAAATTTGATGTATACCTGTATTATTCTTACTATGATAATATTATTAATTTTTTATATATAATATATGGTAGTGTATTCAAATTATTTTTCATATCAAAAGGTTATAAAAGTTCCCAATTATAATGAGAACTTAGTGATACTATGATAATAATTTTAAAGTATGTTTTATAATCAAAATACATTAATCTGATAGAAGATGAATGATACTTGGTTTTTGGGTGTTAGGTGATCATGAGCATTAAAACTTATTCTCATGAAGTTCTCCGATGCATATGAATTTTATTAACAATTTTGTACATTTTTATTTTAATTTTAATTAATTTAGTCTAACTTTTTCAATTTTTTATTTTATTTTTATGTTTTTAAATTAATTTAGGATTTTTTATAATTAATAGTCAATTATATAGTGAGATTAGTTATTTTAGTTATTATTATTATTATTATTTATATTATATTAATTTTATATATTATTAATTGTATAACATTACACATTCTTATTCTTATTTATATTATCATATTATTATTATTTTTATTGTTGTTATTTTTGTTGTTGTTGTTATTATTATTATTATTATTACTATTAGAGATGAGTTTTGGGAGATAACTCTTTGTAAGAAACTATGGAGTATATCGCATGGGTTAAGGTTGTTGATTCTCGTTGAAATTTCCTAAGGACCTTGAATTTGACCTATTGGTTAAGGAAAATCTCACTGGATCTTTATTTAAGGTTGGACCATTGAAGGGAGATAAGGGTGATGATTTATCTTCCTTAGAAAGAAACCTAGATGTGGATGGGGTAAATCATCAAAACATTGATTCCTTCAAAGATGGTGTCTCTGATTGTATCATCAAAAGGGGAAATACATCTCATTCTCTTTCTAACTAAGGGGAAATTCTTGATAGGTTTAATATTTTTGATTTTTTTTATTATTACCAGAATTATATTGCCTTTAGGTAATAATCCATGGAATTTTGAATGTTTATTTCATCAACTCTCTAAAATCTAGGGAATCAAGGAATGAAAATATATTCCTTTTGGGAATGGGTATTTTCATATCTTATTTTCCTATGATGATTTGAAGAGGAGGGCATGGGGGCATGGTTCAGCCACTCTTAAGCCAGGTAAGATATGCATCTAAGACCAGGATCCTGATTTCCATCCCTTTATAGTTTTTAACTCTAGAATATAGTCTTAGGTTCATGCCTTTAGCCAGAATTAGATTATGTGGTACTTGAGGATCTTGTATGATATTGATTGAGTGATTAGTATCCTTATTAAAATTGGAAAGGCTATAGAATATGGTCATTTGGATACTTTTTCATTATGTTTATATAGTTTTATAATATCTCTACTTTGATAAATAAGGTGGTTATTTAAACTTCATATAATGATATAGATTTTATAATTTCATATGAGCATTTTTCTTCTTTTTTCTTTGGATTCCAGATGATTGGTGAAGTACTTAAATGGATATTTGAAGATGATATTAAATTTTTTTTCAATATTATTTGAGTAAAATTAAATGTATTTTGATGAATTTATTCAATATAAATGATTAAATTAGGATGCCACTATGGAGGATGTTCCACTTATGGTTGGGGTATTTTTTAATATAATGTTGTATTTAGTAGAATAGGGAGATATTATGTTCTACTACTATAAAAAATCTATATAGATGGTTCTGGGAAATAAAAATATACATGTGATGATTGTTTAATATGTTATTAAAGTAAAATACATGTACTAATGATTGAGACACTAACTAAAATAGTTTAGAAAGTGTTTTTAAGGAAACCAGATGGTTGGGAGATTGATGTTTCTATTAATAAAATAAATAGATATCATGAAGTTAGACAATCCATCCATGGATCACCAATTATGAAATTTATTCCATCAAGTGATAAATACCCTTTTATAATGATTTTGAGTTGATTTGAGGTGTTTGAGAAATCACTAATATGACTTGGGATGAGATGTATGCATTTTGGAATTATTGTGTTGAAGTGAGAAAAATGGCTAAGTATTAATCCTTATGTTGGACTTTGTAAGGATTGTGTTAGTATCTATAAGGATGGTATGAGATATGTAAGTGTAATTTTGACTCTTCGGATGGGAAAATTGAAAAAGTAATAAATAATTCCATGTGATTTTAAGGATGATTGATGAGGTGTGTAAGATCCATCTTGAATCTTGAATGGATAATTGGAAAATGAATGAAAACTTCGTAAGGTTCATCATAGTACTTTGTAAAGATAATTTTTAGTCTTCTTAGGGATCATATGGGAGTTCATAAGGATTATCCATGAGTTATGTAAGTTTACTTTTGGATATGTGGTGGAAAATTGACAAAGGGGTTGAGATTTTTTAAGGATTATTTGAGGTTTCATAGGGATCATATTCTAACTTCATAAGGATGAATCAACATTAATACGATTTCCAATATTTATAAGGATTTTTTAGATCATTTTAAGGATTCCTGAGGGCTTTGTAAAGATCGTCATTTGGTTTAGGATCTTTATAAGAATCATGGTATGATTTAAAGACTTTGTAAGGATGAATCTATATAAAGATCATTCATCTTAAGGATTATTTCAAGACATCGTAAGGATGAGGACCGTCGTATAATTTATAAGGATTCTAGAATGAAATGTTGTGAAGAATGGGAATCAATTTAGTTTATTCTTAGGAATATTCTTCATGGATTCAAACATCATAATTATTAAAGTGGATTGTGATTCATACTGGTAATTCTTTATAAGGGTTCCACATTTTAATCAATTATGCCACATCTCAACACTATTCATGTGTGGATGAATTTCAAAATAATCAAAACCCATGGATTATGTAGATCTTTAAAGAAGGAAAGTATCTCAAATATTGTAGGTATTTAAATTCAAGAGTGATCAGGATTTTTAATAAGGATGTTGTGAGAATTTATACTATAAAATACATGCTAGTTTTAATGAAGAGGTTACCTACCATTAAGATCAAAGGTATTTTCCATAATTTTAATATAGAAACATATATTCAAAATATTAGTTTTTAAATATAAAAGTTTGGGAGAAATGATATGAAGGTGTAATTGAGAACTTATAATCTAATACTCTTCAGTATATAAGTGATAAAAGAATAAGAATAAAGTCATAAGTTCTTGAATAAAGAGTATAAGACTTGAAGTACCAAAAAATCGATGGATTAAGGAAGAACCAGATTATTGATTATTTGGATAATGAAAATGATATTAGTTTTTATAATTATTATTATCATACAATTAAGATATTAAATAAGTGAGAAAATATAGTTATATTTATCTATAAGTATTGAGAATGAAAATATACATCTGAAGTTACAAAAGGAACTGATAGGAGTGGAGTGATCCTTCTTTTTTTTGTTCTAACACTCGTTTTATTAGTATGGAGAAATTGTTTCCTTAAGTTGGACTCTGTAAGGATCATAGTGTGACTCTATAATAATGGGATCAAAAATATTTTTAGTGTAACCACTTACATTTATAGTGTAAAATCTATGATTCATGAATTTAAATAATCACAGTAAGGAGTGGGCTCTCACATTGAGGTTGAACCTTATAAAAACACTTATGTGTTGTGTATTATTTTATTATTATTATATACAATGTGATAGATAGTTCATATTTAGTGGTTAAAATCATTAACCAATCACAGGGGTTGGATTAAAAAAATTAAAGAAAGGGATCGTTGTTTCACCCCCCCCCCCCAGTGATCTAACTATATATGGGATCTATAAGTGTTATTAGAGAAAATACAGGTTCCCTTTTTCATTTATAGAGGTTTTTTAGAATGGAAAATTTTATTTTTATGAACAAAAATGGTGTTCCTAATTTCTATGTAAAAAAATATCACAATTTTAATAATATTATGTTTCTCTACCTTTTATCACTTTTCTTGGAAGAGATGCAATAAAAGTGGGATATCCACCCTTTTTAAGAGAAATCTTATGTATCTTTCTAGAAAGAGAAATATGGAAGTTGATGAAAAATCTCAAAATTCCATTTTAATGTATATTTCTAAAAAGGTATACATAAAATTCATGGGACTCCAAAGAACCAAGGAAATTTTGGATAAATTAGAAAGTATTTATGAAGGAAATATAAAATTCAAGGAAACCAAATTATAAATTTGGAGGAGTATGTTTGAGGATATTAATATGGGTGATGAAGAAAATATTTATTGATACTTTACTAAGGTCAATTAGATAGTTATCCATATTCCTAGATTTGGAGAAAATCTCAATGATTCCACTATTGTGAAAAATTGTACGGGAAAATTTCCAGATAGGTTTGATCCAAAGATTTCAGATTTGGATTATAGGGAGGATCTTTCTCTAGAAGAATTAAATAACATTCTCATTGATTATGAAATGAGAAAAATTATGATCTTCAAGAATAATATCAAATATGAAATGGATTTTGAGGCTATGATAAAGCTAAAAAATATAGATGATAAATTTAAAGAATCAAGTGAATCTAATAATGATGAATAAGATGAAGATTATCATAAAATTATTTCTCTTATATCAGAGAAATTAAAGAAGGAAAATATAAAAAATATAGAAAAGAACCCACAAATATTTTATATCTATAATGGTATTGTACACTTTGGAATAAACTGTCTAAATAAGAAAAATACATAATATAATAAAATATTTGTGGAATAAATAATAAGTTCACTAGTATAAAAATAAGAAATTTCATGAGAATATAATAATTAGATGAATCCTCATCAAGTAGATAATAAGAAGATAAATCTATTGAGAATTTCACTAATTTTATGTTTCATATTGTAAAAATTTTGATACTTCAATAAGTTATAATGATTAAATTGAACTAACTAAGATGGAATACATACTGAAGAATGAATTAGAGTCTTTTCTTGATCAGAACACATGGATCAATAAGGAGAAGAGTGTGTTTATAAAATAAAAATTAAATATTGATGAAGGTAAAGAGGAATATTTTAATAAATACAGAGTATATATTTATGAGATCAATAAATATAAAGTGAAATTGGTTGAGCATGAAAATATGTTGTGAGATCTTGAGGAAAAAATAGTTGTGAGGGAAGAAGATATTTAAAAGGATCAAGAAATTTCTATTGATGGTCATAATGAGTTAAAAAATATCAAATAATACTTAAATAAGTCAAATTAGGTTAAAGTAAAGACATATCAAGCAAAATAAAAGAAGGGTCAATAGAGGTAGGTTAAAAATGTTTCTAAAAAATCTCAAAGTAAACATGTTATCTCTAGCATTCTAGATTATAAAACCAAATATAAACTAGTATAGAATAATAATACATGTGATAAACCCTCTTCTACATTAAATTAGAAGAGAAATATATCAAGAATACCATTTACCACTAGAAAAATATAGACTTAATTTGTAGTAGAACATCAACAAAAAATTTCTATGGATAATTACTATCAGTATATAAGATCAAGGTTCAAAGGATATTGTTTGTGTTACCACTATTGGTGAATAGTATATATGGTATCTTTTAAAATCATTTTCTACTTTCCATAGATGGGGTGATTTATAGTAGAGCCCTCTGACCAGACGAGCATGGATCTTAATGTAGCATTTAGAAGTATTGTATAAATCTATTTAATTTATTAGTATAATGGAATTTCTTAACACAGGAAGGTATAGAAATATTGTTGAGATAACCCTAATACCAAGGATTGTATATGGAAGCCCTCACATGAACATGGCAGTTTTCTTTGAGTACATGAATCGCCAATTAGTATGTAATTAATTCTCGGAGATTCTATTATTGCTTCTACCTTTTATGAACTCATCATCTATCAAAAAAATTCTTAACCCTTTCTCAAAGAATAATTCAGGTAGTTTGTACAAAGATGAGAAAAAACCAGTACTGGATTTATAATTCTAGTAAGAAGTTATCTTTGTGGATAATGGAGAGATCACAAAGCTCAAGTAAGAGATAAATTCACATAAAAAGGACAAAAATAAATATTTTGTTAAAAAATTGATTATTGCTTTAAATGTTTGGAAGGACATTTCATCCCTTTTTCAGATGTTGTGATTTGTATACAAACTAATAATATGAAGCTATAAATCTTCAACCATGTATCTAATTTCTCCACAACCACAATGACAGTGATCTATTTGGAAATTTTCATGGTTTTGCGGAAAGGTTTGTTGTAATGTTCTCTTTTAGATGTTTTTTTATCTCTCAAATTTTATTTTCCTTGATCCCTTAATGGTGTAAACTTTTTACACCTCATTTATGTACTATCAACCTTTACTTTTTTAATAAATTTTTAGGGCCATGAATTGGGTGACTAATTCATGTCTTGGTTTGTTCAAAAAAAATCAAATATTCACAAGTCATTCATATCCAATTATTCATGATATAATTATGAAAAAACACCACTATAAAATTTTAAAATTAGCATTCAATTATTGTAGGAACATATATACTTTTTTTTGAAGTTCAATTAGATATAATTATGTAAATTAATGCATCTAGGCATGACTCTACTAAAATATTATTGAGAACCACATGGATTCAAACTTATTTCTTGGGAGACATTATCAAGAGAGTTCTTTCACCCTTTCCTTGGAGGAGGATCAAGTGAAATGGTCTTCTTATAAGATTTTGGGTTTCAAAACCTTTGGATGACCCAAATATCAATAGTTTTAATTAATTTTCCAAGGTTTTTATTTAAAAAATCACCTTAGAGATAGTTTTAAAATTTTGGGCATATAAATGTCTTCTTTAGTAGATCATGTTCTAACTCTATGAATATAAATAGAGCTTGGTGTCAACCTTTGTTCAGATGGGGAGGCTAGGGGACCTTTATAGGATAAAAGAGGTATAGGTTCTTGTTCTCTCATAACCACCTAGGGTTCTTGGGTACTATGTGTGGGTGTATGATACAAGGGTGTCTTAATATGGGATGCTGGATGGTGTGGACATTATAATTAGGGTGTGGCTTGCATGGGTTTGGTATCTTGAGTGAGAAGAGTATGGGTGTGGCAAGGCATGGAAGGGCATGGGAGTAGCATGACAAGGTTTAGACATGAAAAGGAAAGGCATGGGAATATTGAATTCTAGAACATGATCACTAAAAGGCATGGGGAAACACTAGGTAGGTCACTTGACCACTCCCTCTATATTGAAACTCTCCATATTCCCTCTAAAGCTTCACATAATTTTGTTTAATAAAACTTGATTTACAATGTCTGCTTAAAACCATGGCGCTAACCATTCCCATTATAACCCATACTATATCCACTAAGTATTTTGAAAAACTAATAACACGAGCATGGAGACTATTATGTTATGGTAAAACCCTCTTCTAATTTTATTGAAACCATCACAAAATGGTCTGATGTCGCTTGGTAGGTCATCTATAAAGGGTAATCTAAGATTAATTTTCCATGATTTCTAGAATTTATACTAAAGTATTTTTTAATATCTTACACATGGTATGTCTGCTATAGATCCCTATAAAGACACATTTTTATAAATTTAAATTGATCACTAGAGACCCATTATCCATTGAGGTTCCTACTAAATCAAATAATTATCTATTATGGATCAATCAAAGTAAGTCATCCACTAGAAAATTATGATTCTATTGATCCATAGAGGGGAGGTTCAAGGTATCTTAAATCATTTGGATGTTTTTATCTTGTTATACATTTATTAGGGACCTCCGCATAACTTATTTGAGCTATTAGTTCATCATTTTATGGTAATTATACTCAGGAAGAAAGGAAAAATCAAGGGAGTAAATTTTATCACTAAATTATAAAGGTTCTTGATATATTTGAGAGGGAACAACCACTTACCTCGCATGAAAATATACAGTTTATTTATTTTCATACTCTATAGATGATGAGAATGATTGTATTTTTTATAAATATTTACTTTTTTAGAGTGATGGTAGAAGCACTAAAATATTTGTAGTGTCCTAACCCCGAATCCATGTAGAGAAAGATCATGAATAAACATAACGCCTTCTCATGTGTGTCTTTATGCACATAACATTATGCATTAATAGATACACACAGATATCTTAGTTTACCAAAGTTTGGTTGGAACTACACCATAATTATCCTTAAACTAATAGCCACATGCAGCATCAAACAATATTCTTTATAATTAGTTAATTCCTCTAAATTCACATTAGGGGTTAATGGGAATGGGTAAAATTCAACCCTTATGGAATCCACTATATCAATTATCAATGAAAATTGTTCAATATGGGGATTTTATATAACTTTATTTGGATAGAGGTAGAAAACTAACTTCGATAATAAACAAGATAGGTAAATACACCTCAAAACTACCTACAAGCAGAACATAATTCACTACCTGCAAAACAGAACTACCATAACTACCTACAAAAAATCAAAACCTAATTCACTTATATTCATAACTATCAGAAATAAAAATAGAAAATAGTAAATAATGAAACTAACTTCCCACTACAATCAAAACACCAACAGAGCATCCTCAACTTGCAATGAAACTAACAAAACATCCTTAACAAACAAAACCTACAATGAAACCAATAGAGCATCCTCAAATACCAAAAAACCAATACATAAATAATGATAACATAACAAATCAATTGATTCATTTAACTATTAATAACAAACATACAAAATATCACAAATATATCTAATCAAAGCAAATCATCAAACACCAAAGGATATAAATATCAGTCAAAATGTAACGGATCAATCCATCTTTCATCACCATCACTATCATTATCATCATCATCAGCCTCATCCTCATCCTCATCCCTTTCCCCATCATCATACCTGACATCATTCTCATCCTTATCCTTAGCCTCATTATCTCCCTCATCCTCCACCTCGGCCTCATCCTCATCCCTGGCCTCAGCCTTGGTCTTGGCATCATCCTCACCCTTGGCCTCTTCCCCACCATCATCCTCACTATCATCATCACCAGGAATGAAATCATCACAACCAACACTAAAACTACCACCTGTTTTACTATATAATGAATGCATCGACAACATATATTCATCACAAGCCATGGTGGTCTCTGGTGGAAGTGATGGACATAAAACTTTCATCAATTTCATAAATTTAGTGTTCTCCCTTACAACTCATTCTTCCACCTATAGGACCATTTTTTGGCCTATTTTTCTTATGCCTTAACCTTTTCAAACTCAGTGGTACTATGAATGGTACCTGAATAGGTCCAATTCCTCATTGGGACTACACTCTTCCAAGGTCGACAGTGTACTCTTCCACGGTGCTCATCTCCCAAAACCTGATGTAAGTGATCATTTAGCCCAAAATTATCAGGTTCTTGGGAATCAAGGGAATCTAAAGCATCTTGTTACAAATATAAATAGATTATTAAGTTACAAAATATATATTAAAATTTTAAATCAACAAAGTAAAACTTACAATCTCCTGTTGTGTTGGTCCATTAACCACACTTCCATCTTTTTTTTTCTACTCGAGAAAAATAGTTTTTATCGAGGCACACATACTTCAATATTCAATAACTCCCCCTATAATGAAATTGAATCTAGGAAACCAAAATTGAAAATAGGTTACCAATAATGAATTTCATAACTAAAATTATATCAAAACTTTAGAAATTGAATGAATTATGGAGGAAAAAATAGAAAGTGCAAGTCCTAAATAAAAATTATAAACGACTATTGTACCTACTTCTTCTCATGGTCCAACATCGTAGTCCACCCCAAAGTGAGGAGGTATTTCTTAGAATCAATTTTTTTTTTGTTTTTTTATGATGATTCCTAAAAAAATGAATAATACAAAAGAAATTATTAATGAAAAAATTGAATATTTTTATTTAAAAACCTCAAATTTGATTAATACCTTGAATGTGGTACTCGTCCAATGAGTAATAATTTATAGATAATGTTCTATCAGATAATAATCCATGATAGGTATGACATATAAATCCATTCCAACTCTAGTTGTAACATCCCGGTTCCAGAAGCCACCCAAAGGCGCCCCGTACCCGGTTGGTCACATTGCCTCAAGTGCATTTTCCCGAACGCCAGAGGCTGCCGACTCGTAGCGAGGGCCTTGGGTGTGATAGTGGGGAAACTATTCCCTCATTGACAGAGTACACAGCGGAAGATAAAAAAAAAATAACAACAATAGCAGAAGCGGTAAACATCCATACAAGAATAAACAGTGGAAGACTGATAACAGAAACAACTAGAGCAAACATATATATAAATGATGCATGATACATATGTCTAGGAAAGTATCCAAACAAGTCACAATGCTGAATAAAGTACGAAAACAAAGTACAAAATAAAATTAATCAGATAAATCCTCAGCATCGCAAGCCATAGCTTGGTCCCATTCTCTCCAGCTTCTCAGCAAGTCAAGTACCTAAAGTAGAAGGGTGCTTGCCCTTATCTATACCTGTAACAATATAATCTATTTGGGACCAAAAGCATGACTCAAATTGGGTGTGAGACAAAATCCCAGTAGTCGACCACCCAAAGATTTGTGCCTAATAGTCAGTGAGTATATGGCAGGTAAAGTACAGTAAACAATAAACAGTAAATAGGGAAAGTACTCAGTAGTAACCAATCCACAGTTCTAGCATATAATGTACAAACAATAAAGCAGCCACTCAAGCAAGTAGAACAAATAGGAAACCCTTTGGGTATTTCTCACAGCCTAAACCTTATGGTTCAACCTACAAGTACTAGCAACCCTCTGGGAGGCACACACAGTCTCACCCCTCTGGTTCAACTAAAGAAAGAATAGACTCTCTGGGGAAGTACTCACCATCAATTCCCCCTATAGTCTCGTATCGTACTAAATGTGTTCTGGGGAAGCACTCAACATCTAATTCCCCATGTGTCTCACATCGAGGAACTACAGACACTCTGAGGAAGCACTCAACTTCAATTCCCCCTGTGGTCTCACATCATAAATTAAAGAAACTCTGGAGAATATCTTACGTCCATTCTCCATATGGTCTACTACACTAGGTTCTCACAGCCCTATGTAAAGTCAGCAAGTATCGCATCACATAACGGCCAAAGTATCCTCAAGAACTACTTGGCTATCATTCTACAGCATCTCATCATGGAAGAACAATAGTCACACCATCCTATAACTAGGCATGGAACTGGAAAAAGGCTAACAGGAAAAACTAGACTAAATGGTCATAAACAGGTAGAACATGCATGGGAAAAACATCCAAAGCACGGTAATTTACCCTATTCACAAACAATATCCTCTACTCAGGCATATAAGCAAAGTAGGTAAACAACAAGGGAAAAATAGGAAACACGCAATACCCCATTCAAGGGTATTGGTGTAATTTTCACAAAATACTAAAAGACTTTCTACAGAAAGGCACAAACCACCTACCTCGACATTAGAAGATCGATATACTTGAACCTCGAAGCTTGATTCTCCTTGGAACATCGTAGATCTAAGAAAATGTCCAAAATTATCAACCCACAATAACTTGAGAAATATGTGGAATTGGAAAACTAAGCTCTAGGAGAAGGAATAGCTTACCGCTGCGGTCCCAACGCAATCGACGACGGTCGATTCGGAGAACGGACAGAGGCTCGGGGGCTCGGAGAAGATCTGAGGCCGTACAGAATGCTCTCGGTCGAAGAAGCTGGAGAAGAAGACGGTTCTGGGGTTAAGACGCGACCCTGGTCCGTTTAATAAAAAAATAAAGTACACGGCGTGTACTTTTGGAGTACACGGCGTGTACTAAGCTTTTCCATACTCTGCTTTAGGCGGCCTCCATGTCACCCCTACATGGTTGTGTGTGTGTCCATGACACGGCCAACACACGGCCTCGAGAAGCAACGAAGTACATGGCCTGTACTCATAAAGTACATGGTGTGTACTTCAAAAATTTCAAGAAACTCTTATTTTCTCAAAAAGTCCTTAAAAAGGAAAAAACATACCTGAAAAGAAGGTCCGGGTTCTTACAAACTTCACCCCTTAAAGAAACTCATCCTTGAATTTCCCTAGCAAGGCGTAGAAGAAGAAACCTTGAACATCTTCGGCCACTGCGATTGTACTTCGATCTCCCTCTCCCAAGTCTTGTCTTGTACTCACCCGTGCTGCCATAGCACCCATACCAGAGGAACTGACCAGCCACGGAGAACCTTTGTACTATGATCGATAATCCGGATATGATGCTCCTCAAACGATGCATCCACTTTGAGATAAACCTCCTCAGGTTGAAAGATATGAGATGGGTCTGAAAAGTAATGTCAAAGCTAAGAAACGTGGAAGATGTCATGCATAGCCCGGTACCTCTAAGGTAACTGCAACCGATAGGCAACCAGCCCAACTCTCTCCAACACCTCAAACGGTCCGACATACCTCGGTGAAAGCTTACCCTATCTCTGAATCCTCTTGTGTCCCAACCTTAGTGCGACACGCAGGAAAACCTGATCCCCGACCTCGAACTCCAGAGGTCGTCTCCGCTGATCAGCATAAGACTTTTTTCAAGACTGTGCAGTATCCATCCTCTTCCGAATCAACTCTATCTGCTCAGTGGTATCCTGAACAAGAAGAGGTCCCAACAAAGCTGCCTCTCCTGCCTCCAGCCAATATAAGGGTGATTGGCATGGCCTACCGTACAAAGCCTCAAAAGTTTCCATCTGAATAGTCGCTTGGAAACTATTATTGTAGGAAAACTCCACAAGAGGTATATGCTTCTCCCAATAACATCCAAAGTCCATAATCCAAGCTCAGAGCATATCCTCAAGCACCTGATTCGTACGCTCGGATTGGCCATCTGTCTGGGGATGGTATGTTGTACTCAAAAGTACCTGTGTACCCAAAGCCTTCTGAAGCCCCAGTCAGAACTGAGAAGTAAAGCATGAATCTATGTCTAAAACAATGGAGTGTGGAACTCCATGTAGACATACAATCTATCGGATGTACAACCATCCCAACTCATCAACATTGAACGTATCCTTGATCGGAAAGAAGTGAGAAACCTTCGTAATCTTGTCGATGACAACCCAAATAGCATCATTCCCTCGAGGTGACATCGGCTAACTGGTGACAAAGTCCATCGCGACATCATTCCACTTCCACTCGGGAATGGGTAAATGCTGTAAAAGACCTACTGGTCGCTGATGTTCCACCTTCACCTGCTAAAAAGTGGAACACCTCATGACAAAACCAGAAACATCCCTCTTCATTCATGGACACCAATACTGACGGTGTTGATCACAATACATCTTGGTGATGCCAGGATGAACTGCCCAAACTGAGGAATAAAATTCCCGCATCAGCTCCTCGTTTATGCCTGCTGGCACCCATACGCATCCCTGAAAATTCAAGATCTCATCCTATCCTATTTTCCATCCAGGAATAGGGTCCTCTACTAACACACTTTACCGTAGGACTAGGCCTTCAGAATCTGATAGTTGCCTCATTCTTACCCGATCAAGAAGTGCATAGGTAACAGCTACATAAGATAGAAAATGTTTTCCCTGTCTGTCGTGCACCTCCAAATGCATCTCATAAAACAGAGCCATAAGCTTCCACTCACTGTTGTCCTCCTGAACTGCCTATATCCGAGTCCTCTTTCTCAACACATCATCCATTGTGTTGCCTTTACCAGGTGTATAGGAAATCTCAAAGTCAAAGGATTGAAGATACTCGACCCACCTACGCTGTATCAGATTCAGATCACACTGAGTGAAGATGTACATGAGAATTTTGTGGTCAGTGAAAACCACAAAATGCTCTCCCAAAAGATAATGTCTCCAATAGCGTAAGGTATGAACAATAGCTGCCAACTCCAGATCCTGCGTCGGGTAGTTTTTCTCATGTGGCCTCAACTGCCGAGACCCGTACGCGGCGACTCCATCTCCCTGCATAAGCACAGCTCTCAGGCCGATACCTGAAGCATCACAGAAAATAGTGTAGTTCTTTCCCAGTTCTTGAAAAACTAGTATCGGTGCTAAATTCAACCTCCCTTTTAGATCCTGAAAGGCTGACTCACAAGAATCTAACCATAAGAACTTTGCACCCTTCTTGGTCAGACCCATCAGCGGTGCTGCTAAGCGTGAAAATTCCTGTATGAAGCATTTGTAGTATTCATCCAGCCCTAGAAAACTCCTCACCTCAAAGACATTCTTCAGCTTCTACCAGGAAACTACTGCTCTAACTTTATCTGGGTCTACTGATACTTCTTTCTCTGAGATAACATGACCCAAGAAGTGAATCTGATCCATCCAAAAGTGGAATTTTGAGAGCTTAGCATATAATTGATGCTCTCTTAGTGTACTCAAAACGATCTCAAGATGGGTATCATGGTCATGTCGGGTGTGAGAGTACACCAAGATATCATCCATGAAGACCACCACAAAAGATTCTAAGTATGGATGGAACACTCTGTTCATCAGTGCCATGAAAACTTCAGGCACGTTCGTGAGATCGAACGGCATAACCATATACTCGTATAGACCATACCTTCTCCGGAAAGCTGTAAGAGGTATATCAGATGGTCTAACGCACAACTGATGATAACCGAACCTCAAATTGATCTTCGAGAACACTCAGGCTCCTCGAAGTTGAACAAATATGTCATCAATCCTAGGCAAGGGATATCGGTTTTGTATGGTCAACTGGTTTAGCTTCCGATAATCCACACAAAGCCTAAGGGTGTTGTCAACCTTCTTTGCGAATAGGATAGGAGAACCACAAGGAGAAGTACTGGGTCAGATGAAACCCTTTGCCTCCAACTCCTACAACTGCTTCTTGAGCTCCTGCAACTCAGGTGTAGTCATCCTATAAGGAGGAATGGACACCAGTGCCGCTCCTGGAATAATATTAATAGAAAATTCTACCTCACGCTATGAAGGAAAACCTGAAAAGTCCTTTGGAAAGACATCCCTGAAACAATCCACCATTGGAGGAAATTCTAACTTTGAAGTCCCCTGGTCATCCAGATAAAGACTAGAAATCTGGGTTGTAACTACTCATAACCCATGATGCTCTGGACACGCTCTGCTCACCTAGACATCCCATTCGCCTCTATAAAGAAATGATCCACCATCTGGTGATACGAAACTCACTCTGCGGTGATAACAGTCGATGACTTCCTGGAAGGGAACTATCCAGTCCATTCCAAGAATGACATCATATCTCATCATCTCTAGGACATAGAGGTCCCATAAGAAGTGACACCCTGCAACCTCAAGAGGGAACTCTCTGCACTGACATACACTAACCTCTCTATTCCCCAACGGTATGTCTAGAGTCAAAGTATCGGGAGAGGAAAAGATGTAGAGCCCAAGTCTATATACAACAGAAACAGAGATAAAACTATGGGAATCCCCTATATCTAAAAGAGAAGAAGATAAAAGTGAGGCTACTAAGATTGTACCTTGAACTGTAGAGGGTCCGGGATCCTACTCCTGTTGGGTCTTCTCCACTTCAAAAGCCTAACCTGTACCACGACCCTGTGACCCGGTCTGACCGTTCCGAGCTGATCCACCCTTCTGTCACTGAAAGATTGGTGACTGACCACCCTGGCCTCGACCTCCACCTCAGCCCAACCGGCCGGAAGAACTCCAGTTCCCAGACTGGTGAGAAACTGGTGGTGATTCTCCTGAATGAGGAGTCATAGAAGAACCTCTGTCACTAGCTACTGGTGAGAAAACCTGACATAATCACTGAAGGTGACCCATCTTGCCGCAACATCGGCACTCCACTGGGTCCCTCTGGCCCTGCGGCCTCGTATGCCCAGCCCTTCCACACTGGTAGCATACCACCCGGATACCTAAATATGTGTCTTGCCGCCTCAGATCACCGTGTGTAGACTCCCCACGGCGCTTCCTACTGTTAGTTGGTGAAGCACTAACTCTGGAAGCAGAACCGTCCAGGCTCTCAGCTCCAGAATCTCTCAGATTGCACTCCGCAATCAGTGCGTGGTTGACGATGGAAGCGATGGAAGTCAGCCTGAAGATATTCACCAGTGAGCAGATCTCCTGTATGAGACCATCCTCAAACTTTCTTTCCAAGAACAACCCATCTCTGCTCTAGAGGGGTGTGAAATTATGATGCTCAGTGAAATGAGAGGAATACTCCATGAAAAAAGAGTACCCTTCTCTAGGATCATGAACTCCCGGGCTCGGTCGGCCCTCAGGTTCTCCGGATAGAAGTAGTCATAAAAGACGCGCTGAAATTCCTCCCACTCCATAACCTACTGATGACCCGCCTATGAGATCACGTCTCACCACCTCTTGGCAAAGTCTCATAGCATGTAGGTAGCGATCTTGACCACCTTTCTGGAGGCGTCTCCAGATGCTCAAAGATCGTCATCATGGCTTCTATCCATGACTCTATAGCCTGAGGTCCTCCTTCCCCTGAGAAGGTGGGAGGATGTTGCTGCTGGAAAACCCGCATCAAGTCTTCCATAGTCGAGGCAGGAGGCGGTGCTCCCTGGAAGGTCTGCATCATCCTCAGAAATCCTTCCCTAAACTGCGCATCAACACCTGCAACTGGTATAACTACTGGTGCCAAGGCTGTCACAGCAGGAGGATCTACATGAGGTCCCTGATCATCCATATTTGGCGTCTGATCACTTCCCTGCAACTGACGGATAACTGTAGGAAGTCTTGGCGCCATAGCTCTGAAAGGTCAAAAGCACACCTTAGGTTCAGGATTAACAAGGACTGAAAAACTGAGGGCATAAGAAGGAACATGGAAAAGAAGGCATTCAAGTTATGAAAAACATGACTACACGGCGTGTTCTTTCCCTACACGGCGTGTTCCTTTAAGTCATTCACATGGGCGTGTACTTCTACCTAAACTGGTCGTGTAACACCCCAAACACACGGCATGTTATCCTAACACACGGCGTGTACCTGAATACTCTTCCCTGCTTGATTCCTTCTACACGTTCTAGTCACATGGCTCCTCTATGACAAAACTACACTTTGTGTGCAAGGCAGACACGGCGTGTATTAGACATGCCTTACCTGGCCCGTGTTGTTAGCGACACGGATTGACACACGTCTGACACTAAACGGCTTGTTCCAGATGGACACGGTGTGTAAGAGAAAGGTTAACACTGACCCGTGTTGTTCGTGACACAGACGGGTACCTAGATCAGACTACATAGCGTGTAATATTCAGACACAGCGTGTATGTGAAAAGATAACACGACCTGTGTTGTTCGTGACATGGCCGGGGAACCTATTTCATACTACATGGTGTGCTAAACTAGTACACAGCATGTATAAGAAGAGAATTTACCGACCATGTTGTTAACTACATGGCCGGACTCCTATGATTACACCACACGGCGTGCACAACTAGTACACAGCGTGTTCTTGGAAGATTTTTCACAACCTCGTGTCCCTGCCTGCATAGTCAGCGACATGGTTTGAAAACTACACGGCGTGTATTTATAAAGTACACGCCGTGTATTCTGGGTTTTTTCAGGTAGTAGCCTCATAAATTTCTCCAAACCCCATAAAACACAAAAAACAAGAGTTAAGGTGTCAAATTTCGATCCGTGATGGCCCATACTCCCCGCGAATCAAAGTTTGGCATCTTATACAAGTCATAACAAGGCAACAAGAAAATATTCACCAAATTCCGGTCCATGAGGGCCCATAACACATCAAGAACCAAATTTTGGCATCCATCTAAGAAAATCACTATAAAAACAAATTGCCTATCAAACAGTAGGGATTATATCAAAGCATCTATCACAACAGCATGCATAGTCTACACAACGTCTATCACAACAACATGCAATTGCAAATTCATCCTAGATGGCATGGAAAGAAGGCATGGTATGTGATTTCTAACAAGTGCATATATGATGCATGAGATGGAATACCCTCATCTCATCGGGTTGAGACAGAAATAGAACTACAATAACAACAAAGGTAACAGCACAAATCATGTGAGTCACCCAATGGTGAAATCAAATTAACTGTAAAATTTTCAAACCAAATAAAATTTCAATAAACGAGGTAGTATGGTTTTTCCCTGTACACGGGTTAGCTACTCCCGGGCACAGCTCATTACCAAGTACACATTCCATCCTATCCCTGGCTAAAGGATCCAAATATTAAGTCAAGAGAAAAGAACTCCTTTGATACCACTTTGTAACGTCCTGGTTCCGGAAGCCACCCAGAGGTGCCCCGTACCCGGTTGGTCACATGGCCTCAAGCACATTTCCCCGAATGCCAGAGGCTGCCAACTAGCAGCGAGGGCCTTGGGTGTGATAGTGGGGAAACTATTCCCTCATTGGAAGAGTACACAGTAGAAGATAAAAACAAATAACAATAATAGCAGAAGCAGTAAACATCCATACAAGAGTAAACAGCAGAAGACTGATAATGGAAACAACTGGGGAAAACATATATATAAATGATGCATGATACATATGTTTAGGAAAGCATCCAAACAAGTCACAATGATGAATACAGTATGAAAAAAAAGTACAAAAAAAATTAATCAGATAACTCCTCAACATCGCAAGTCATAGCTTGGTCCCATGCTCTCCAGCTCCTCAGCAAGTCAAGTACCTAAAGTAGAAGGGCACTTTCCCTTATCTATACCTACAACAATATAATCTGTTTGGGACCAAAAGCATGACCCAAACAGGGTGTGAGACTAAATCCCAGTAGGCAACCACCCAAAGATCTATGCCTAATAGTTAGTGAGTATATATAAGGTAAAGTAAAGTAAATAATAAACAGTAAACAGGGAAAGTACTCAACAACAACCAATCTACAATTCTATCATATAATGCACAAACAAGAAAGTAGTCACTCAAGAAAGTAGAACAAACTGGTAACCCTCTAGGTAGTTCTCACAGCCTAACCCTTATGGTTCAACCTATAAGTACTAGCAACCCTTTGGGAGGCACACACAATCTCACCCCTCTGGTTCAGCTAAATAAAGAATAGACTCTATGGGGAAGCACTCACCGTCAATTCCCCCTATAGTCTCGTATCATACTAAAGGTGCTATGGGGAAGTACTCAATGTCTCATTCCCCTTGTGGCCCACGTTGAGGAACTACAGACACTCTGAGGAAGCACTCAACGTCAATTCCCCCTATGGTCTCGCATCTTAAATTAAAGACACTCTGGTGAAGCCCTTACGTCCATTCTCCCTATGGTCTACTACACTAGGTTCTCACAGCCCTATGTAAAGTCAGCAAGTATCGCATCGTGTAATGGCCAAAGTATCCTCAAGAACTACTTGGATAGCATTCTACAGCATCTTAGCATGGAATAACAACAGTCACACCATCCTACAACTAGTCATGGAACTGGCAAAAGCCTAACAGGAAAAACTAGACCAAATGGTCATAAATAGGTAGAACATGCATGGTAAAAATATCCAAAGCACAGTAATTTACCCTATTCACAAAAAATATCCTCTACTCAGGCATATAAGCAAATCAGGAAAACAACAAGGGAAAAAATAGGAAACACGCAATACCCCATTCAAGGGTATTGGTGGAATTTTCACAAAATACTGAAAGACTTTCTACAGAAAGGAACAAAACACCTACCTCGACGTTAGGAGATCGATATACTTGAACCTCGAAGCCTGATTCTCCTTGGAATTTCATAGATCTAATAAAATGTCCAAAATTCTCAACCCATGATAACTTGTGAAAGAGGTGGAATTAGAAAATGAATCTCTAGGATAAGGAAGAGCTTACCGTTTTGGTCCCAAAGCAATCGACAGTGGTCAATTCAGAGAATGGACGGAGGCTCGGGGGCTTAGATAAGATCGGTGGCCGTACAGAATGCTCTCGGTCGAAGAAGTTGGAGAAGAAGATAGTTCTGGGGTTAAGACGTGACCCTGGTCCATTTAATGAAAAAAAAGTACACGGCGTGTACTTTTGGAGTACACGGAATGTACTAGGATTTTTGAACTCCACTTTAGGAGGCCTCTATGTCACCCCTACATGGCTATGTGTGTGGCCATGACACGTCCAACACACTTCCTCGAGCATCAACGAAGTACACATCGTGTACTCGTAAAGTACACGGTGTGTACTTCAAAAATTTTGAGAAACTCCTATTTTCTCAAAAAAAACAGAAAAAGGAAAAACATACCTAAAAAGAAGGTTTGGGTTCTTACACTAACATTCCATCCAATATACAACTCGTTCTTATAGGCTCTTCATAGCTCACATAATTCCATTAGTCGTTCTAGCCTCACACCCTCACCATCAGTAAAATTAAAATGAAGCTGGCACAAAAATATTAATTCATATAGATATAATAATAATAATATAACACTAAATATAACAAATTTTTTGACCAATTTTTGTGCCCAAGAATTATCCTTTACTTATTTTTGCTTGTGTCTCTAGGAAAGTGGACTGATGGGAATGATGTTGGAGTATTTGGAAAGAATTTTCAAAAAACTCCTACATTCCTTCCCTATGTTTTCGATCATTTGGTTGTCTTCGTTGTAGTCCACTATCAACTTTGTGTGGTGGTTCCACACTGCATGCATGTGTGTACGCCCATGCCGCCTATCAGTAGATCTAACTATTATAGAAGAAAAACAAATATTATATTAATAAATATTATAATGAAAATAATTTATAGTAAAAAAATTAATATGGTTCTATAAATATACCTACGACAGTCTTATCAATGGGCGTCGCTGGATCCATAAGCACTAAAGGAACATTACCCTATGTAGGTGGAGTGGGTCCTAGTGTATTCTCAGTAGGCATAGACTATTTTAGAGCAGGAGTCGAAGAAGGAATATAGAAGCTTGGAGAGAAATAAGTAGATAGAAAATAATATGGCATAGATAGTTGGCCAAATGTATGATATGGATGAGGAGTGGGAATCATCACCGGATATGGTAAATATGGGTGAGGAGGCTCAAATGTAAAGGTTTTTGAAAACATGGGAGGCCTAAATACCCCCATGTGTTCTTAAAGACACTATGGTATCAGAATGTGTAGAAGATGGTACGTCCGTGGGAGGGGAAAGGTCTAATCAGGTACGCCTACTAGAGTACCTAGCTCTAGTACCACCCCCCCCCCCCCCTCATACCACCGGACTGAGTACTAGGACCACTACAAGTGTGCTCATAGAATAACTAATTCCTAAGTGGTGTATCCTGCAAAAAATTTTAAAACAAATTAATCACACGACATTATATGTTATTGATATATATATATATATATATATATATATATATATATATATATATTTGAAATAAAATACTTGCAACATGCACTAATAGAGGAATTCCCATCTCAATCATTCAGTGATTGTTTTCCGTCATCCTTTTTCTTCACATATCCTCAATAGGTTTCATTTTCTTCATTTGATAATAAATATATAAGTAATTAGAAAAGGATAACTAATGTGTAACCTAAAAAAATATGAGACATTACTTATTTTTCTTAGGCCATTTGGTTTATATTTTCAGTCAGGTAATTTAGTTATTTTTTGTTAGGTCATTATTTTTATTTGTTTTAATTTTCATTTAAATAGGTTTAATATTTCCAATTAAATTACTCTTGTTTTTGTTTTAATTTAATTTTTTCATTTGTGTTTGGTTTTGTAGGTTTGAATATAGTTCAATTCAATATTAGAAAATGTGACTCAAATAAAACTACAACCAATAAATATTGAAATTAACATTAAGGTCAAGTTGGATATAAAATATTTGTAATCAATATTAAATAATTTTTAATAGTACCAACCTTAACAATCCAAGTTGATCTAAACCAAAATAACTAAGAACATGGATGGATGATTCTATATATTTTTCACCACAACTTCGGGTTCACAAACAACTCTAACAATTGAGATATTTGAGTCATCATAAGTAATAAATAGATTGGGACCAATGGAAATAGGGATGGGGTCAATTCCATCATCACCATCATAAAAAACATGTCTTATAATTACTTCAATAATGAAACCAAATTTAGGTCGAAGTTGACCTTTGACATAAAAAACTTATTTTTTCATTGATGCCAATAAATATGGTTCATTGGTATCAAGATTACGAGTCATGTCACTAACTCGAAATCCAAAATCATCAATAAAGGTACCCTATCTCTTCATCAAATAAAACCACTGGCATTTCATTATAATGACTCGACCATGAGAGTAATAATCCAATATTATTATTTTTTCAATGAATCCATAATAATAAAAATTTTCAAAATGAGGTATATTATCCAATGCACTGGCATAACAGTCTATTGTGGTATTTATCATAACACCATCATGTTGTGATCTCGTGTTATTTTCTTGTTTAGTGATAATAAATTTGTACCCATTTATCACGATTGATTTACATTCACAAACCACAGTATTATTTCCAAAAGCCAAAGCTTTTATTTCCTCAGAGACAGAGTCAGCAGGCAAGCTCAAAACCTGAAATATAAATGAATATTAAACTTAATTAAATATTGATTTTATTAATTTATTACATCAAAATTTATACCTTTAATTTTAACCAAGCAGAAAATTATTTTCTATAAAAAGTCTATCTCCTTCTCAAATATAAATAATGATGCTTTCTATTTATCATTTCTTTATGTTCCCTGTAGATAAAAATAGAAATAGTTTAACAGATATGTAAAATTACAAGATATGAAATAATATATACATTTTCAATTTACTTACTTTATGTAGTCATCAAACAAATCATAGTTGAACAATAATGTGTGATGTGACATCTCATTCTCTTCAAGTCTTAATGTCATCAATTTATATAATCCATGAATCCCTCCAATTTGAGGAAGTGATGGAAAACTGGGTTCAATTTTCTCAAATTGTTCTTATTCATTTCTCATTGTTCTATTCATTCTCATAGTAATATTAGACAAATACATTAAGTGGAAATCCATACATTCTTGAGCCAAGTAACCATTCACGATAGAACCTTTGGGATGATTCCTATTCTTGACATAAGATTTCAATGTGTATATATTTATTTCAGTTGGATACATACAACGAAAAGAAACAGGTCCTCCAAGAAGTATTTTGGTTAGAAGATGGATAGTCAAATGCAGCATGCATATGAAAAATTATGGAGGAAATATTTTCACTAACTCACACAAAATTAATGGTGTCTCTAGAAGTATTTTTTGTAAAAATACTTGGATAAATTCTTATCACAAATATCTCTAAACAAATAGCATAACTGATTAACTTCCACCCTTACATTATTAGATAGAAGATAAAGGATTGATATTGGAATCAAATCATGCAGAAAGAAGTGATAATCATGAGTCTTCAAAGATTTTAGCTTCAACTATCTTATGTTGACCTGTTTTGATATATTGCTTGAATAGTCATCAGGAACTTTAATAGTCTCTAGTAATTCTAGAAATTTATTTATTTCTAAAGGTGTCATCACATAAGAAGCACATGTAACTTTCCATTTATTTTCACTGATACACATTGGATGAAATTGTGGTCTGATCCCCCAATCCACCAAGTCACGCCAAGATTGTAAATCATATTTTGTCTTTCCCTTGACATTTAAAATAATCGAAATCAACATTTCACATATATTCTTTTCAATTTTAATTACGTCTAATCAATGACATAAAAAATTAGTTGACTGATAAGGAAACTAAAAAAAGATACTCCCCTCCTTCCAATTGTAAAAGGTATCATTGGAAATATTCTTCCTCTTTATAGATTTTATTTGACCTTTTCCGAATGAAAAAATAAAATCTTTAAATTAATTAAGCACATCAGTTCCAGACATATGTTGAGGTGGATTGTCGGTCTCCATGGTATTTTCAAATATTCAATGATTATTTCTATATAGATGGTCCATTTGAAAGAATCATCTATGTCCTATAAAACTAAAACTACGGTGATATTTGAGTTTTCTAGATCAAGTGTTCTTCATAAAAACAAGACATGATCGTTTTCTCTTTGTACTCTATCCATAAATCAATACATAAGTAGGAAAATCATTGATCATCCATATAAGCACAGAATGCATCTAAAATATGTCTTCTGAACATGAATTGTATGTGTTCACACCCACATCCCAAATAAGTTTCAACTCTTTTATTAAATGTTTCATGTATACATCTATATCATTGTCAGGATCAGAAGGGCTAGATATAAGTATAATCATGAAAGTGAAAGGTTTTTTCATACACAACCATGGGGGGAGGTTATAAATGTGTATGAAAACTGGTCATGTGTTGTGTGAAGTAAGCATATACCCAAACAGATTAAAACTGTCACATGAAAGTCCCAGCCTCACATTACACATATCATATACAAAATCAGGATATCGAGAATCAAATATATACCATGAAAATCCATCTATAGGGTGAACCAACTCTTCGTTATTCTTCTTTCTCTCAGTATGATTCCATCGAATTTTTATTGATATTTTATCATGTCTTCCATAGTGATGTTCAACATTTTATACAATCATTTCATTCAGCAATTTCCTCCCAGAATAAGCTATAATCTTTCAGGAAAGCATGAATTTTTTTTTTGAAAATCCAAGTTATTCAACTAACTTTCAAGTTATATAGTGGTTTGAGGTAATATTTTCATCATCCATAAGTAAGTCCTTAAATAAGTTGATAATGTAATTGATGGAAGTATTAGAAATCCCATTCATAGTTTTCCCATGAAACAATCAAATTAAAATTTTTAGTTTTTTCATTTTACCACATTTCTGATATACTAGAGTCATGGTAGCATCATTCAATTTTTTCACCCTGTTAACATCAACATTTTCATTAGAATCATCATGTGTTCTCATATCAAAGTCTTCTTGGGTTGACATCCTTTCCTTACCATGATGAAAAATAAATAGAAACTGATCATATAACAAATTCTCTAATCCAGTCCTCTCATTTATATCATTAGCATTTTGATATTCCATTCTCTCCCCATTGTGATACCACATATAGTAGTTTATTTGAAAACCACATTTGGTTATATGGTAGCTAACTTATTCATAGATCAACCAAGGTCTTCCAACAAAATTATAACATAGTCAGTGTATGTCACCACTATCTGAATCATTGTCAAATGAAAAATATAAAAATCTCTCCAAATTGTTTTGAAAATTGCTTGATATCTTATCAGTTTTATACATCCAACTTTTATCCATTCTGTAAAAAAATTGTAATAAGTCATTTCATGAAACAAATTCAATAATATTGAAGTTTAATCGAAAATATATTTAAGTAAATGAGAATTTTTCATTTTATATAAAACCATAACACATTACTCTATATGAGAATCATAATATGAAATAAAAAAATACTATATATATAGGATTTGTTAAGTAAATGAGAATTGTTTAACTCATTTAATTTTTTATCATTACTATAGAATTTCTTTTAGTTGGGTTTACATTAGTTTTCTTATTTTTATTTTAGTTCTATTTGATGAATTTTAGTGTTTTCGGTATAATCAAGTCTAATTGGGTCAAATCAAGTCATTTCAACTCAATTCAGTTGGTTTGGTTAATTCAGTTTGGTTATGATATAGATAGGATTTGTTAGTTTGATTGGGTTTTAGTATAAAGGTTTGATAGTTTCAGTTCATTTATTTTCAAGACTAGTTAGGTCATTTTGGTATAATTTAGTTTTCTTAGGGTCTGATCAATTCATTTAAATTTAGTTTATTTAGTGGGTCATCATAAAGGAATAAATTGGGAGATTATGTGAAACATAGTGGATGTTATGGAAAATCATTACATAAAGGCCATATTGGTGGATGATGACCTTATATCCTAACTATGAAACATCCCCATTAGCACTGTATTTTATCTCACTCATTTCATAATAAAACCCGAAATGTAATAACATGTATAAAAAATAATATTATCATGATTTAACAAGTATTATAGATCCTAACAAATTAAATCATTATTCAAGTAATAATACAGCATGTATATATCATTAAATACATTGTCAATCATTACTACATCACTCCACAACATCATCCACTAACTACAGCCACCATATTATGATAGCTCATGTTATATGTTATGATTATATCCTTTTTCCCTTATTTTTTATTTATGATCCTTGTTTATTTGGGTTTGTATTTCCTGTTTCGAAAATTAAAAGTTGTAAAGAGTTTTCATTCTCTTTTAAAAGTGAAGTTTCTATAGTTTATATTTATAGATTTGGGATTAGAAGTTGAAGAGTTGATGTAAGATCATTTAAATCCAAACTACTTTAAAAACCTTGGGTTCTCTTATTATTTATTATCCTACAAACAATATTCACACATCAAATGCAATTTTTGTTCAATCAAGATAGAATTTCCAAACACCACATTATTTTACCTCTCAAGGTGATATAATACTCAATTTGGGGACAGAAACCCTCTATGAGTTATAATTCCAATTATAGGCATCCCCCCATGACTTAACATAATTATGGAACATAACTAGAATAAATATTTATCATAACTAACTTATATTTTATGTTTATAAGTATTCTCACTTACTCATACTTTAAATAATATTCCATATTGACTTAATTGCTTATCACACAAACCCAATTTACCTATGTGACCATCATACTAAGAATAAAAATGAATACAAGTTTAGAGAAAATTTAAGGGACCATCCACCCTAGAAAATATAGAGAAAACCCTACCATTATAATGGGATGAATCTCCTTCGATATCCTAGAATAATAAGAGAAGATTAAAAGCCACAAAAATTTGGGATTTGTGACGATAAAAAAATATGACATGAGAAACTATAAAAAAATGGATACCCAAGGTAAAAATTGAAACTAAGATACTCAATATATAGATATATTAACAAAAAAACAAGATTCAAGGGAGGTATAAATCATCAAGCACCTAAATTCTTGATCAAAACAAAAAACAACCCTATCTTAAAATCAATACGAATGAAAAAAATAAAAAAAAATGGAGGTAGAACATATAACTCATTTAGAGCTTACTGATATGAAGTGGAAAAACAGAAAATGACATGAATATAGATCCTAGGTTGGGAAGAATGGATCGTATTCTTGGAAGAAAAAGGGAGATATCATTTATGGAAAATAAAAACACAAAACAAAAAATAAGTTGATACATAACATTATAACTAAGTTATCACTTACAAATTTGAATTTGTAGAACAAAAAATGGATTGAATCAAGATGGATCAACTTCTGGGAAGAAGGTTCTCAGGATGGGGAAGAGGGGAGCTCCAGTTTAGGGAAACATGTGGGAAGAGGGGGAATATGGAGGCCTGGTTGTATTTGGGTCCAAATTTTCCAATGGTTTTAAAAAAATGTTTGGATAGATTGTTTATCCCAACGGTTTTAAAAACCATTGGGATACCTTGATAGAAAAGACCCTATCCTAATATTTTATTCAAACTGTTGGGATAGGGTGGTCATATCCCAACGGTTTTCTGAACCCATTGGAAAACCAACCTCTAAATATCCTTATACTAATGGTTTTCAAAAACCATTGGTATAGGTGCGTTGGTATAGAGTGTATTTACAGTAATTAAAAGACAACTGCATATAAGAAAATGGTTGAAAGGAATAAAATAATAATGAAACCTATAAAGAATTATGATAGTAAATGAAGCATTAATAATTCACCTTATGTTGAGATTAGAAAAATTGATGTATCATAGTTGAGATCCAACCCTAAACCTTTTTTTAACTAAGGATCTAAGAGGTTCCACCTTATTCCCTTATTTATTTAATTTATAACTAAGATGAAGGTAATTGAAGTAGGGGATTAAAAGGTGAAGTTGGATGATTTTTTACTATTGTAGGAGTTTTATAGTAAGAAGAGGTGATCGTTATGTAATTCTCTAACTACCTTTATAAATAATGAAATGCATCCCTTAAAGAGGATAATACATGAGGTGTAATTTTCGAAAACAAGTTCTTTTGTAAAAATATGGAATCTGGATAGCATCTAAAAAACCACAAGTTGCGGTAAAACAATCACTCTCACATTTTTATTTAGATTTATGAAATAAATGTATATAAAGGGGGAGTTCATTGTGAGTTTAAAAAGGGGGTAGTTTTAATGTATTTCATCTGAATATTTTTTATGTGTTTGTTGAAGATGAGTACAAGAAAAAAAAAATTTAGAAATCTATTTATATAGCCCTCAAATGAGAAAATTGAAGTGGTATCACATGCTATACATATTAATGGAAATATTTGATGTCTATGTTTATTAAATATTATTTTTACATCATGTTTTTCCAAGTAGACTTGTAATTGATAACCGATGGCTCATGGAAAAGAATCATGTGGTGTCATTTTTCTATTAATAATTTGGATTAGGATATAATTTTAAATATAAAAGGGGAGAATAAATTATTTAGGATAATAATGGAAGAATCATAGATATAAAGTGAGATCCATTCCTTGTATTTCACCTTTACATTTATTTTCAATAAGGGAGATAATATTAACATTGAATTTGGAGTAACTTAGGCGTTTCCAATAAATCCAAAGGGATAATTTAAGTGCCCAAATTTATTTGTAAATATGATATTGTATTTATTATCAATATGATTTGAGTAAAATTAAATTTATTATGAAAGGTATGATCATGATCTTCGTGAACACTGAGAGGGGGAGGGGTGAATTATTGGTCTTCTCTTTTTATGTTTTATTACTTAATATTACCTCCTGTTAGATAGACATGATTCTTCTAGAAAACAAGAAAACAAGCATAACCACAAGAACATGGGTATTTACAAGGTTCACTACTCATTATGATTATCTATTCCTTGGAATAGTTTATAAATAATTCAATACCACACAAAACACTAAAATACAAACTTTTGGGTAGTTGTAGTAAGCAAGGAGTACCCTTTCACTTGTGTAGCACTATAGTCAAATGACTATAACACCCTCATTTTTTATAATAATTAAATTATTTTATTTGGTTTATTTTATAAGTATTTATATATTAAAATAATTTATTTTTAATAAAATTTACCCTTGCCTGTTTTTTATGGTGTTGTGTAATGGTAAAATGGATTTTAATAACCTTGTATATGGGTAAAGTCCTTTTTCCATAGATTGTGTATGGGTAAAACCCTTTTCTTATGTGTTACATAAAGAAAAAATATGTTGTGTAAGGGAACTGAGTCTCTATGTATAGATAACTCCATTTATATACATTGTATAAGGGTACTAAGGTTGGTGTAAAGGTAAGGGTTTTGTTTTATAAGGGTAAATTTACAGCTGTGTAAAGGTGAGCATGTTGTGTAAGAGTATCGAGTAAGGGTAACTGTATTATGTAAGGGTCTCATGTAAGGGTTTTAGATCATGTAAGGGTATCAAATAAAGGTAAAACTATTTTTATAAAGGTTTCGTAAGGGTATAATGTGGTTACATAAGGGTACTTTTCTGTGTTTCTAAAGGCTGTGTAAGGGTATCATAGGTATTGTGTAAAGGTAAACCCTCTTTTATAAAGGTTGTGTAAGGGCACACTAGCCCTATATAAGGTTCAAATGAGGTATTTGGTCTATTTAAGGGTAAACCTTTTTAACCTTACATGGTAAATGTTAGATTCATAAGGGTAAATCATATTACCCTTATGTAGTTCCCTTTTTGAGTAAAATATTTTTTTTAAATTCCTTTTTGTTTATTCTTCCTCCAAATTGACCAGTAATGACACTTTAACCCATTTAAATGATATAATTTATGTTAAATGATTCTTTAACCACCATTTAAACATTTTAACACTTGTTTTAAATGTTTTAAAAACCTCCATGTTCAATATTTGAGTGAAGCGGGAAATTTATTAGTGATTTTAATTTGGGATTTTAAATGCTATTGAACCTAGTTTATTTATTAAAAATACCCAAAAATTTCTTTTATTCAATTTGAGATGTATTTTCATGAATTATCATGTGTCCAGTTATTGGGTAATCATTATAAGGGTGTTTTTACTTTTTTTTTATTCGTGGGGCATAGACCTTCTCCTGTTGCAGTTATAAATACCTCGTTGGGTGTTCTATATTTTCTTATGATAGTTGGTTTTTAAGTAAATATATATTATTTTAAACTTTTAATCATTTATTAAACTAAAATGAATTTCAAAATTATTTTCAATACTATATTTGTGTCTTTGAAAAATATCTTTGAAATAACATGGTGTGTGTGATGAAAATTCTTGATAGTAGTTGATGGAAATTAATTGTTGATTTTTAAAAAAATGTTATTAAATTGAAATAATAAATATTGGATGTACTTTCATGAAATTAAAATACATGAGATATTTTATTATTTGAAATTTGATTATTTTATGAATTTTATGAATTTTTAAAAAATTAATTTTTTGATTGGTTTTAAAAATAAAAGGAAATAGTTTTCATTAAAAACCATTGAAGTTGGTTTTTAAAATAAATTACATGAGATTATGGTAAAAACCCATTGATGGTGGTTTTTTAAATGAAATTCATGTTTTGAAACTTAAAAATGGGGTCGAATGGAATCTCACATACATGATGATAAGCGGGTTTTCAAAGAGAAAATGTTCAAAAGTTTAAAAAAAATTTATATCAAAATTCAATATAAAAATTATTCCAATAACCGAAATTGGATTAATTGATATAAAATTAAACTAATTTTACTTTAAAACAAATTTAAAATATAATTTAACATTATAAATTATTTAAATTAAAAGGTAGTTTTCAATTAAAATTCAATATTTTTCACTATTCATCAAAAAATGAAATATTTCATAAAAATACCAAAAATTCACCATAATATAATTTTAATATCATGATTTCAAAAATTAAGTTTATTTTTTCAAAAAAATCTAAAATTGGTAAAAATTTATTTTGAATTATGTGCGCAAAGAGCGGTTAATCCGTCTTTTAGAAAAATGCATTTTTTAAGAAAAGATTTATTTTTCTTTTAAATGATTTTTATTTTATTACTAATAAATAGATAACTAATAAAAATGTGTAAAATATATATTTTCATAAGTTATTTAATCATATTCATACCCATCATTCCAACTTCTATGTGATAAATTAAATAATAATGTTAATAGTATATTGTTGTTCAGCAAAACTCTATCTTACATGTAATGCAAGATATCAAAGAAACTTGTTGTTGCATGTAATTAAAGATAAACTCAATGTTTCATGTAATAAAATATATTTTAGAGATTCAATTTAAAATAAATATATCATAAAGTCTCAGGGTGTTATATTTTCTTTTAATCTTGGTGTTGTGTGTCATATATGTTATTGAATAAAATCTTCTTATTTTATAATTTTAGGGTGTTACACTCTCCACACCTTAAATAAATTGTATCCTCGCAATTTAAACTTGATATTAACAATCAAGGGATTAAAATTTGAAAATAAATTTATTGAAATCCCACATAATGAGAAATTTTGATAAAAAATCCTCTTAATGAGAGAGAATTAGAAGTACAAAGGTCATATATAATAATACATAACTAGATTTCTAATTAGAAGAACATTAGTGTAAAGTGAAGATATAGACATAGAAAAAAAATATAAATAATGACAGTGGTAATTGATCAAAAGAAATTAAATTATCATTGGAAATTTAAGGTCCTCAAAACCATAAATCTATGATGATTTAAAAGACCATCTGATTTATCATATATGAATGTAATAGGATAAATTTTTTGTTTCAAGATCATTTTCCTAAATTTGAGGAATTATTTTATTATATAATAATATAAGGAAATATACCTAATTGATATGTTTATATTTAATAAACACAATTTTATCATTTTTATATGCTTTGATCAATTTTCAATTCATCTCTTACTCAAATAAATAAATATCCAAAAATGATTTTTTTATGACTGAAGTACTAAAATTCACTTTTTATGGTTCGTAAGATCCATAAAAGAGTGATAAGTCTTTTAGTATCTCTCTAACTATTTTCTAAAATCAATATAGTTAGAAAAAGTTATCCAATATAATAAATTAATATCTAAACCTAAAAATTAACACCACTGGTGCATCATTAATATTTATTTTTCAAATCATTTAACTAAAAATAATGACATATTAACCAGGACATCATGTAGGCCATTAGTAGGTGAAAAACCCTTATCGTCCTTCTGTTAGGGGTTTAAGCCTCATGGGCTTTCTGGATGTGTCAGGTTGTTACCCAACATTTTGGTTTTCCTTTTTCAAAACTATATTAATAAAATTCATATAACATTCCCAAAAATATGATGGACATCCTTGAAATAAAATTAATCATTAAATAAATTTTTTACTAAGGTTTTCAATACAACCCTTATTTCTACAAAGCCTAATAATATTATTTGACTATTATTAAAATGTCATTAATGATAATATTAACACTAAATGTTATCAATACCTCTAAACTTATGTCTATAAAATGTAAATTTATTATTCCTAAAATAAATTTTTCACTAAAATGTATATTAAACTAATGGGTTGTATTACCATAAATTTATCCCAAAATATCTTTAATATTAGTAGACTCCCATCACATAAAAACTAAAAAATAGGTCTGAAGACTTTAAACTTATTATCAATATTAAACTCATAAACCCATGTTGGTATCCATAACTCTTATATTAATGAATACTTATATGTTTCTAAAATTTTACACAATCCTTAGATGTTTCATAATTCTTATAACCAAAACACCATTGGTAAAAATGATTCTACAATTTTATTCTTGAATCCCAGTACATAAATACTTCATCCATTTTATTTACACAAAAGTCCTTCATTGGACTAGGGTTTAACCTTTAGAAGAGGGGATAGACTTGGATAACTCCCAAGTTCTCCACATTTAAGATAATAAACTATAAATCGATCCCTAAGATGAAATTTATTTCCTTATATCGTAATCTTCATTTTTCTTATAAATTAATTATTTTATGCCCTTCTTTTCCATACATAAAACATTTTCCCATTACTTTGAGAAAACTTATTTTCAATCTAAGATAACTTAGGATTAACCTAGTTTATTCATTATCATCATATACTCAAATAATTCATAATATCTTTTAAAGAAAAAGTGAATTATCCTAAACATATCCCCTAGGAATGTCAAACTAGGTGCATAGTAAGGCTTGTTTTCATGAATCAGGTGATGATAGGGTCAAGTTAAATACACCCTTTTTGGATTTATTACCCCTAGGTATATTTTTACCAGAACCACATCGACTTGTAGTATCCAAACAGGGATTTATTGCAAATAAAAAACACATAATATCTACCTTGATAAAACATTATGGTGTTAGTCTACACTTATCCTCAAATTCTATCATAGGTTTATGTTACCTAATCTATGTTTTCCTAAATCTATTTCCTAAGGTTTATACTAAACCTCTCTTTGATACCAACTGTAGTGACCCTGGACTCAATAGCCTAAATCCAGTGTCTGCTTTATTACATTGGCATAAGGTACAAGGAACCACATCCTTAAGTAATTAATAGTTTAGAAATCTTGGTAAACTAGATACATAATTGAGTCTTATATTACATTTGAATACATAAACTAAAACATAATTTATTTATTTTTTGAGAATATAATTATTCACTTTAGTATATCCTTAAATGTCAATCATAGTACACTTCATGGATTCCTAGGAAATGAATCAAAATAAAGGTGATCTCAAATGCTCAATAAGGGTTAAGTAATGTGGAATAAATCATGAATCAATAAGAATAATCAACATGGTAAGGTAAATAATAGAACATACATTCTATTTAAATAACTGGATATAGCATAATCAATATAAAAAGGTAAATAACTAAAAACATGTGTCATTTAATCAATAAAATGAGAATTAAATTCATCCAGAGATAATATCATTTTAAAAATATCATAGATATAATAACTAAATTCTTAATGAAGTTAATTCTTAATTATTAGACTCCATGATCTCAGGCATCATGATACCTCTACTGTCAAGACCTTTCACGGGATGACTTAAAACTACTGGTAGAAACTCGTTTAATATCAGCTTACTTATTTATCTCATGAGACCTACCGATTCATGAAGTGGGTATATAATTTTGGGCCACACCCATCATTGTAAGTCCAAATCATTCCTCATATATCAAATAATCAATTTAATTCATAAAAAATGTGTCTTATCGACAAATATATGTATTGATTAAAGAATAAAAATTTATCAATATTTCCCCAGAAAAACAAATGAATTTGAATGTAAAACATAGTACATAGAAATGATATACAGATTAAAAAATAAACATATCCATAATGTGGATATTTAAGAAAATTTTAATTTCCACAGGAAAGTAAATAATTCAAGGGAAAGTTAATAACTAAAAAAATGAATCAAGTGGATTTCAATACTTTCCTTGGTCAAAATGAGCATAAACCATCTAGATGAAGAATAAGTATGGAATTAATAAAACATATCCCCAGTGATTATATATAAAATAAAGGGTTATTTTAATTGAAAAATATAAATACTTTAAAAGTATCCTTAAAAATATTCTTGAGTAAAATATTCGTTTCATTTTGAAAATGACTTTTTAAAACATAAAACATTTTAAAAAAAACTTTTATTTGAAAGTCACTTTTAAAAACTAAAATTTTCAAAAATATTAGAAAAAAAAAATTATTTAAAAATAAATTGATAAACTTACAAATGAAGCTTCAAAGAAATGATGATCATGTCGGCAGGTAATTGCATACATGTCATAATAGTTAAAAAAACATTACTTTTGCACTATAAAAAGGTTAGAAAGGTGTATTTTTCAGAAAATAATAAGAATATTCCATTGAAAAAAATTTGTAAAAATAAAAAAATGGGTAAAAATATCCTTAATAAATTATTTTGAAAAGGCTAAAAACATTTTTTTTTAATATAAAACATGGTTTTGAAAGAAAACAGATTTTCGTCTGAAGAGATAAATGAAGTCGAGTTTTTTTAAAAACATTTTCTAAAACATTTTAAGTACCAAAGAGTGGAAAATATTAATATTTCCTGAAAATATAATTAATAACTAAAGTATAATAAAATTAAATGGTTTTATTGAAAAATGATCAAATAATTTCCTTCAATTGAAATTCAAGAATAAACAATCTCGATTAGAATGAGATTGTGAAATAAATTCTTACAATAATCATAACATTGAAGTGAGAATTAATCAATGAATAGATTATGTTTATCAACTTTAAACACACATAATAAAATTGTAAATATAACATAATAAAATAAAAATTCATTGTACAAATAATATTATAATATCAAACACTACGGAGTAATATAACCCAATGAAAATAAATTAAGTTATGAAATTATTTACCACTTGTAACTTTTACATCAAATAACCTTAGATGAAATAATTAAAATTAAAACTTATAATACCATTAATAATTAATTATTAATTATATTAAATTTATAATGGGAATTATATACACCATATAAAAGAAATTATGTGTATAACATTACAATTTTCCTCAATGAATTGAAATTGAGAGAAAATCCCTTACCTCACACTTCCTTTTGATTGAAAGTCGTTTAACCTCCTATATAGTGGTTTAAACATGTTATTAACTTATTATATAACCATATTAATATTTATTATATCATATATGATCCTTTTATAACATATTATCGCCTGTTTGTTAATAATATTTCATTATTTTCATTATTTTTGGTGTTAATTTCCTTATTTTCTCATGTGTATTTCATCATGGAAGATCTGTTTCTTTTGAATATTATATAGTTTTATCATATAAATAATAATAATCATGACATAATTATCATATTTATTCATAAATTATACTTTTAAAACCAATAATTAAGGATGGTTATGAAAAATGAAGTATGTTACGATCATAGAGACGGTAGGTCGTACATACGCATGAGTAACATTCCATTTTTTAATGGTCATTATGGAAAGGTGGTAAGTAATATTTTATCCTTAAATAATGATACTAATATCATAAATACCATATTATTTCTTTATATATAATTATATATATCATCCATGTTGTGTGGTTATGAAAAGAGTCACATCTCTTCATAAATGTGGTAGTCCACACATTCATGAATGATGTTATCATCTTTCAGTGAGTGAAAAGGTAAAAAAAGAAAATGATGTATTGTATATTCATAATGATAAATATTTAAGGAATATATTATTTATTTCATTTATATTACATATATTAATTAACATTATCCTTATCACCTTACATGTAAAGAGTTAGTGAAAAATGAATCACATCACTTTGTGAGGTGGTAGTCCACCATACACATGAGCGACATTATTATATCCCCTACGAAATGGAAAGTAAAAAAGGTATATATTAAATAATTACACAAAAGGTATAATTATTTTATAAATATCATATATAAAATTTATATCCATCATCATACCCAATTGTGATAGGTGGTAATGGAAAAAACGAATGACATCGGTTCGCAAGGCGGTAGTCTTCTGTACACATGAATAATTATTTTGTAACCCATTTGATGGAAGTAGGGATGGTTTTAGGTTATAAACTTAAAATAAAAAATATTATTGTATGTAATATACTTATTATATTATATCATCATGGTTCCATAATAATTGAAGGAGTTGGAGGAAGAAATAAAATAAAATGCTTGTTGAAGAATGTTACCTCTTATTTAGGTAAACTCATTAGGTTTGCACCAAAATCCTTCCTAGTATGGATTTATTCTCAAACTAAAAATTATAGGATTAGGAGAATGAATTTGGTAATTTATTTATTCATGTATTATCTGAACCAAAATGTTTTTAAGGTGTTAAGAAGAGAGGATAAGAGGTGGCCTTTTATAAGTGAGGTGAGTGGCACACTTATAATTTTTTGAAAAGATTCAATCATACCCACATTTGTATCATTCCAAAAGCCTCCAAAATGATCAATTATCAATAATATAATATATAAGGTCAAAATATGTCCATAATATGGGTTTTTAACAAGTTGGTATGTCATTTTTACCCTTCTTTTCTTAGTTTAACCCCCGGGTAAATCTATTTTTACCTTAACCGTGGCAATTAATTTTTAATATTTTTGTTATTCATTTTGATCGAAAATTAATTCAGTATTATTAGAAAATATAAATTATGATTATTCCAAATATTAAATTAATTTTTCCAAATTCCATTCATAGAAGTGACAAAATTTAACTTAAAATTAATCCCACAGACGTGATGAGAATCGGGTTTTCAAATAGAAAATGTTAAAAAGTTTACAAATTTTTTATATCAAAATTCAATATAAAAATGATTCTAATGACATAAATTGGATTAACTTATATATATTTTAACTAATTTTAATTTCAAACTAATTAAAAATATAACTTAACATTATAAATTATTTAAATTAAAATACATTTTTCAATTAAAATTCAGCATTTTTCACTATTCATTGAAAAATGAAATAGTTTAGAAAAATACAAAAAAAATCACCCTAAGATAATTTTGATATTATGGTTTCAAAAATTAATTTTATTTTTTCAAATAAATTTTCTATAAGTGGTAAAAATTAATTTTAAATTATGTGCGCACAGTGCGACAAATCTGTCTTTTAGAAAAATATAGTTTTTCAGAAAATATTTATTTTATTTTAAATGATTCTTATTTTATTACTAATAAATAGATAACTAATAAATGTGTGTATACTATATATTTTCATAATCTAGTTAATAATATCCATACCCTCTATTCCAATGGCTAAGTGATATATTAAATAATAATGTTAATAGTATATTGTTTTTCAATAAAAATCAGTCTTGTGTGTAACACAAGTTATCGAAGAAACTCATTATTGTGTGTAATGTAAGGTAAACTCATTTTTTTATGTAATGAAATCTATTAAAGAAATTTAATTTGAAATAAATATATCATAAAGACTCGGGGTGTTATATTTTCTTCTAATCTTAGTGTTGCGGGTCATGTACGTTATCGAATACAATGTACTTCTTTTAGAATTTTAAGCGGTGCATGTCGTTAGCCATGGTGATCAGTAATTACCTTCAGGTTAGTAGATAATTGGATCAGAAAATGGTTTATATCGTATTCTAGTTCATTTTTTTATAATTTTTATCAAATCATGTTCTCCTTATATAGAGAAATGATATAAAAAAAATATAACAACTGTAATAACCTTCACCAATAGGATTAAATATATTATCACTATATTGATTTAACTTTATTCATGCTTTATTTTCTTACAAGAACTTCTACTTATTCACTTTATTTCTCAAAATCAGGAAAGATCCTTCTTCAATATGATGGTAGTTCACCTGATGGGTTTTTCTGGTATACTCTATTTGGTGCCTTCTTGTAAACTAATGCCACTTATAATGTGTTGTTTGTCTAATCACCTTAGAAGAATGTATTTCTAATACCACCTGATATGAATATTCTCCTAGTATATTTTTACCAATTCCTCTTTATATTTTTCATCTAATTTCTTTTTACCACGTTCATTTAATATCTTCTACACACCTTCCATCTGATGTCAACTAATGGGAAGACTCGGTACGATATTTGTTAGACCAATGTTTCTTCATAATGTCTGTCTAATTGACTTTTAAATTTTGTAGTGCTTCACCACACTTATAAAAATTCCAAAATTCAACTTGACACACAAATTCCCTTTATATATGCATAGCACCTATAAAAATTTAAGAAAACATGTAAACTTTATTTCAAACTTCCTACTCAAACCTTTTAAGCGTCCCACTCAAATACTTCCTACCTTTAACCATAGATAGGATATATTCTTAAGACCTAACATCATAATTCTTTATCAAAGTTGCTTATTACTTGGATAGAATCATGGATCTTTCCATTGTGATATTTTGAATGTTGAATGATCATCTTTACATTGTCACATTTGATGCCTTTTCAAAAGATTCATAAATTCTTTCATTATGGTATAACTTTATACCACTCATCTATCTGGTGAATATTCATATAAGTTCTTGTGACCTATTCAAATCCATACAGTGTTCTTGTATGAATTCATTGGAATGTCTAAGAAATATTCCACCTGACACTTCTACCATCTTATGACTTTCATTAGAACTCTTCGATTGATGCCTTCATATGTCAATCCTCTGACTGATAAACTTTATACATAATCATATGTATGTTTAATTAGACCAAAACCATCTATTTAATGACTCATAAACTTCTATCCAATCATATTGTAAAAATTTCACATCAAAAATTTGTATAATTCTATCAATATAATTTTTACATAAGTAAACATCATTCAAAAATACAAACGGTTCATCTGATGAACTCCAACTGATAACATTGTGAGAGATCATCGGATGGTCTCTGTCTAATGAAATTCCCTAATTACCTCCCTTTGTACTTTGAAAACATTCATATGATCATAAATCATCACAAATGATTGATCTATAACACTTCATACCACCAAAACTCCAATACATCACAATATTTTAACACATACTTCATATAGTCACACCAACATATCTTCAAAAACCTTGAACAAAAACTCCTCCTTTATATGAAGTCTTGGGTCATGAAATATTTCATTAGAAATGATGTTAATAACTTTAATAATAGTAAATAATTTCCAAATTTATTCATCAAACAATTTATTTGATGGAACTTGTAAGTATAATAGTATAAGCATTTATCACAACACTCTAGCTGATCACCTTAGACTAGTAATGTTTGTTAGATGGAATCGATCCAGTAAACTCAAGATGATCATTTTCATACGATCACCATTTTTTAAAGCTTAAAAAATTAAGGTGATTTATTTTAGACAATAAAATAAAACCCTTTTGAACAAACATACTCCATTCATAATAAGCCTAACCAACATTTTATTAATATTTTATTACCACAAGACATCTCCAAAATTCTTGGCCCAACAATCTACCCCTTTGGATTTTATTATCAACCATGGAACATAAATCATTTAAACTTTAAAACTCAATAAATTTATTACTTATCCAATAATTCTAATCCTACATGAGAGAAATCAGTGTAGTAAAAAAGAATCATTGAACAATAATACCATGTTGTCCATAAGCAGTGACTTAAGAAAATTTTCTAACACCTCTTGATAAAATTTTCTTTGAAACATCTCAAACATTTCCTTTCACTATAAAATTTCATCACTAAAAAATCAACTTTCAATAAAAACTATTCTAGCATCCACTTCAACAAACTGTTAAAACAATTCACACATTCAACCTGAAATAACAATATTTTATTCATCCTCTTCAAAAAACTGTTAAAACAATTCACACATACCAAAATCATGGATTAACCATTTTAAAAAATCTCCATAAACATATTCTATTCCTTAAAAAGTTTAAGTATATACCAATGGATAGATTTATGTTACAAATTTTTCTCCCCCTTTGACAGCATTATCCAAATTCAATATGAGAGAGGGGAAGTAAATCGCATACCTTAGCCTTAAATTAGGTGAGGTTGTACACCCATGATCAACCTCATCTTATGAAATGTTTCCTTCAGAAATGGTTTGGTGAAAATATATTCAACTTGATCCATTATAGGAACAAGCTCCATCTTTAGTTAATTATTTTCCATAAGCTCTTTGATGAAGTGATATTTTATATCAATATTCTTGGAACGAGAATGTTTTAAATGATTCTTAGTAATATTTATTTCACTTTGATTATAACAGCCTAAGAGAAGGGGTAAATTCACATCAACAAACAAGTATTTCAACTATATTTTCATCCATATAAGTTGTGTTACAACTTGAGTGGTAGCTACATTCTCATCTTCTTCAGTGTTGATAGTTATATAATTTTACTTCCTTGTATGCCAACTCACACATCCTTCATCCAAAAAGAAAACTCCACCAAATGTGGATCTTATATCATCAACACAACTTTCCTAATATGCATCTGTATAACCAAACAAATTAATTTTTCCTAAGATATCAGATTTTATTCTGAAATCAATTCTTCCTTTGATATATCTGAGAATTATTTTTACTTCCATAAGATGATATTATTTTGGACAAATTTTATACTTGGAACACAAAGTAGCAGTATACACTATATTTTTACTTGAATCAATTAGATATAATAAAATTCCAACCAACTTTATAAACTCCTTAGGATCTACCTTATTTATTTTCCCATCTTTTGTCATCTTTTTCCCCACTAATATAGGTTTGGAAACAAGTTTTGAATATTCCATTCCAAACATCCTTATAAGTTCTTTAGAATACATCTCTCAAGATAAAAATATTTACTTATTTTGAGATATTTTTAAGCCAAGAAATTATTTCATTTCTCCAAGAATGGAAATTTCAAATTTATATCCTCAGAAAAATTTTCACATTTTTCTTAATCATTTCTTTCAAATATAATATCTTCAACATAAACAATAAAAATCATTGAAACCTTTTGATTTTATTTTATATATAGGTTATTATCAACTCTTCCTTTCTTGAAGTTCAAATTCCTTATGTAGGTACCCAATTTAGAATACCAATCTCTTAGATCTTTCTTCAACCCATATAATTCTTTATTTAACTTACACACATAGCTTTTATCTTTCCCAAGCATAAATCCACATGGTTGTTTAATATAAAATTATCTATTGAGCTCTTTGTTAATAAAATATGACTTGGAATCCATCCGGAAAATATTATATATCCATTGTAAAGTGATATCAAAAAAGATTATAATAGTTTATAATATTTCCATTAGAGAAAAGGTCTCATCAAAGTCAATGCCTATAGCGATCCAAGCCTTTTACATAAAACATTTCATGATTTTTAGCATAATTAATCATCAGAGTACAAGCCAATAATCGTTAAGTCTAGTGTCTTAGAAGACTAAGAACATATAACATAAAACATGGGACTAAAAAAACTTCTTTATTTAATCTCCATAAAGAGATTATAACTTACTTTGAGCTCTTACATTTGTATAGGGTGCCCTGGGGAACACATGAACAAAGGGATGAGCTAAAAATGCCCATTAAGGAAATGAACATAAGGATACATCTCAAGAACATGAGTTAAGAGGTATGACATAATGATATCCAAAGCATGAAACTTATGAAATCATTTAATATAAGCATGGGATCATATAAACATGGAATCATATAAATGTGGCATAAACATAAATCATCTCTCTAGTACGGGTCAAGGCTAACCGCCAATCCCGTTTCCTATTTCAGTACGGGTCAAGGCTAATCGCCAATCTCGTTTCACATCGCATCTCATGAGACTTATCCTTACCCAATGCATTGGAGCGCTATTCGGGCGAACCCATCTCAACATATTCATGAATATTCTTGCCACATAAATAATCATACATAATCAACCATACATAAACATAAGGTTACCCATAGAAAGAATTGGGTACCACAATCAAGACATAAAACATGTCCAATGAGCGTATCACAAAAGTGTCCATGAAAGGAAGGTATTAGAATATAAATGGACATTAATAGGGTAAAATAGGCATATAACATGGTAATTAGTTCCAAATATAAGGTAAAACATATAAAAAATGTATTTTAGAAACATTAAAACATTTTTGTGTGGTTTTAAGGAAAACACTCTAGAGCTTTTCAAATAGAAAAGAGGAAATTATTTTATATAAAACCATAATTGAATCAAGAAGGTTTTAATAATAAAAATACTGATTTTATAAATACAATGGTGATTTAAAACATAGGATAGAGTAAACTTTAAATTTGGGTAAAAATTTGCGAAGTCCCCTTAAAACTGGTTGGCTTATCGGAAAGTTCTAAGGAGGGAATCTTTCAAAATCGTGTATATCCCAGAAAGAATGTAATGAAAGGGTATTGATATAATAATCTTGTACAAATAAACAGAAGTCATAAGACTCACATAGATATATAACATAACACCATTTTTAAAAAAAGATAAGGCAACCTGAAAGAACAAAGAAGGTTCGGGTAGAATTCGTTACGATTTTATCGGTATGGTGTCGGGTGCGACCAAGAGGGATTGATGAGAGAGAAATGGGGTTTATAATCACTTATAAATATAGAAGGAAGTATGGGGGAGGTTCTTAAACATACCCCATAATTTTCTAGTACACATATAAAGGCATAGTATAGAGTACAATCTTTATTAAGAGAGAAAAGGAGAGGATCCCTTACCTCAAATCCGGTGGTGTTCTCCACCTGTTAATAATGACCAGAATAAAAAAATTAGGATTATTAATTAATAAGTATAGAACCTATTATATATGTAATTGATTTATTATAAACCTTTTTAGTTCATTCAAATCCTTTTTTATTAGTTATAAGGTTCAATTTCATTGTTCGGGCTCGTTTGTTTACTTGGCTTTAAAAGATCGGTTCACTTATATTCAAGTTTGGATTATATTAAAGATGAAAGTGGTTGTCCAGAATTGAAGTTACATTATTTAGTTCATATCAAGAAGATTACATGGTTTTAATTTTAATTAGGTTACATATAGTGATGTCGAATTATTATATATATAACCTTAGTGATAACCGTTTTTGTTAATCGGTGGATTTGGTTACAAGGAATGTGTTTTTTATTATAACTTAATTCCATTTGTAACAAAAGATTACAGAACCAAAAATATGATATATTATGTATATAATAATCTTTTTCAACCATAACACAAATGTTTTCATGACCAGAACTAAATATGATAACAAAAATTGATAAACTGTTGTCCTTGAATGTGCTAAATTAGCACATCTCAAACGGTGCTTTCATTTCTTTCAAATAAAAGGGTGGGGAAAGGAGAGAAGATAATGAAATTTACCACTATCATGAAGACATTACATTACATGTATTCTACTTGATTTATCATACTATTATGGTGAAGGGATGTGAGGAAATAAATTAGAAAGAAAAGAACTTAAAAGAAAAGAAGAAATTTGGGAAGAGGAATTTACCTCTTGAGAATTCCTCCTTTGAGAACCTCTTAAGGGGAGAGGTTTTGGTATTTTGAGGAGGATGAAAGCTTTTGGACGTGGGGGAGGACCTTTGGGATAGATTAGGGTAGAATTTAGAGAATTCTTGGAGCTTGATAGGAGTAGAGAGAAGAGGGAGTGAATGGGGGTTTTATAGTGGAGGAGAGGATGGATTTCATGATATTATAATCATTAATTTATTATTTCTTCACAAGACAAAGAATAGTAATTATTCCATGACCAAGAATAATAAATGGGTCATGTGAATTTGAACCATGGGTGGTGACATCATCCATGATTCTAGGAATAGTTTATTTAGCTTATAATGTATATATACGGTAAATTACCGTATTTTACTATTCATAAAAAATTCAAGTATTTCAGAAAAATCCCAAAAATTCACCCTAACCATTTTTCGATGTTTAGAATCCAAAAATGAAGTCTATTTTTCAAAAATAATTTTTTAAATATGATTATTTTAATATTTAATTAAAATCATAATTTATTATCAAATATCATATTTAAAAACATGCATTAACTCATTCTAAAACATAGGTATATTGTACTTCCAACTTGAATATTATTTTTATACTATCATAGCTGAGGTTACTATTTGTTAGGGTATATCACTGTTCATAATGGTATGTTACTATTCATTAGGTTAGGTTACTATTCACCAAAAAATTAAGTTTTTCTTATCGGACTCCAAAAAAACATCTTGAACACAACCGTGTATGCCAGATTTTCAAAAATACAAACACAGAGGTGAAAAACTTATGTTTAAAGGTCACTTATCACTTAGTAGTTCATTATTATGTGATTCCATAGCATATTTATAATAAGGGAATTTCCATTAAAAACATTGGGTTGTTACATTCTTCCCCCCTTAAGAAATTTTACCCTCGAAATTTCATTTTACATTCTAGGCCAAAAACAGATGTGGGTACTTTTCCTTCATTGATTCCTCCAATTCCCATGTTGCTTCCTCAAACTTATGGTTCCTCCACAACACTTTGACAAGATGGGTTGTCTTTTTGCGTAGAACATTATCTCTCTGATCCAGAATCTTTATTGGCTGCTCTTCATAGGAGAGATCATCTTCCAGCTGCACCACCTCTGAGTTTAGTACATGTAAGGGATCAGGTATGTACTTCCTCAAGATTGATACGTGTAATACATCATGAACTCAAGCCATATTCGGTGGAAGTGCAAGACGATAGGCCACGGCTTCTATGCGGTCAAGGATCTCAAAGGGGCCAATATACCTTGGGCTTAGCTTCCCTTTCTTCCCGAATCGCATGACTCTATTCCATAGAGATATTCTAAGGAAGACTTTATCTCCAACGTCAAACTCCAAGTCCCTTCGACGGTTGTCAGCATAGCTCTTTTGCCGACTTTGAGCAGCTTTGATGTGTTTCTGGATGACTTGAACCTTCTCTGTCATCTCTTGAACAAGATCGGGTCCAAGTAGCTTTCTTTCTCCAACTTCATCCCAACAGGTTGGAGTTCTACATCTCTTTCCATATAGAGCTTTATATGGAGCCATCTGAATACTCGAGTGGAAGTTATTGTTGTATGAGAACTCAACCAATAGGAGATGATGATCCTAACCACCTTTGAATTCAATAGAGTAGGCTCTTAGCATATCTTCAAGCGTCTTAATAGTCCTTTCAGATTGTCCATCAGTTTGGGGGTGATAGGTCGTGCTGAAATTTAATTCAGTACTCAAAGCATGTTGAAGACTCCTCCAGAATTTAGATGTGAACCTTGGATCGCGGTCAGAGACAATTGAGAGTGGAACACCGTGCAGTCTCACCACTTCTTTCACATAGAACTTTGCATTTTGTTCAAGCAATAGATCTTCTCAAATTGCGATGAAATGGGATGACTTGGTGAGTCAGTCAACCACAACCCATATCACATTATTTCCTTTCGACGCCTTCGGGAGACCTGTGACAAAGTCCATAGTAACATTTTCCCATTCCCACATGGGTATAGGAAATGGATGCATCATACCTTTGGACTTTTTTCACTCAGCTTTAACTTAATTACATACCAAGCACCTTGATATATATTATGCAATCTCCCTCTTCATGTTATCCCACCAAAAGTGTTCTCGGAGATCACAGTACATTTTGGTACTCCTAGGATAGATAGAGAAGATCGAGCTATGTGCATCATTCAATAGATCCTTCTTTATCTCTAGATCAGATGGTATACATAATCATGTCCCAAATCTTACAACTCCTTCCTCATCAATTTTGAAATCGGAGGATTTCCCCTTTTTAACAGCTTCCACCCTTTTCTGAATTTCCACATCCTTTCTTTGAGCAACCTTTATTTTATCCATGAGGGATGGTTGAGTAATCATTTGAGAAAGGATTTATGATGTTCCTCCCTTAATGATTACCATTCCCATCCTTTGAAAATCTAAGAAGATTGGATCCTTTTCAATTCTCATCATTGATAAAGATGCGGGATACTTTCTACTTAGAGCATCTGCCACCTTGTTTGCCTTACCGGGATGGTAGTGGATTGATTAGTCATAATCCTTGATGAGCTCTATCCATCTTCGTTGGCTCATATTAAGATATTTCTGTGTGAATATATATTTGAGACTCTTGTGTTCAGTATATATCTCACATTTTTTCCCATATAGATAATGCCGCCAGATTTTCAACGTAAAGATCACAGCCTCCAACTCCAGATCATGCATGGGATAGTTTTGCTCATGGATTTTCAGCTGCCTTGAGGCATAGGCTATCACTTTATCAGTTTTCATTAGCACACATCCTAAGCCTTTCTTATAAGCATCACTATACACCACAAAGAGTTCTCCACTTGAAGGGAGTGTGAGTATCGGTACAGTGATAAGCCTCTTTTTCAACTCCTTGAAACGGTCTTCACATTCCTGTGTCTAGACGAACTTTACTCCCTTCCATGTCATCTTGGTCATTGGTTTTGACAATCATGAAAAGTTCTTCACGAATCATTGATAATACCTAGCTAGACCTAAAAATTTTCGGATCTCCGTTACAGAAGTTGGCCTCGACCACTCTTCAATTGCCTTTGTCTTAGAAGGGTCCACAGATATCCCTTTCCTAGTGATAACATTCCCCAAGAATGATACTTCCTCTATCTAGAACTCACATTTACTATACTTTTCATCCAACTTCTCCCTTCGCAAAGTCTTTAACACAGTTTCCAAATGCTCCTCATGTTCCTCCTTTCTCTTAGAGTATATCAGAATATCATCAATAAAGACCACCAAAAATTTGTCGAGGTAATATCTAAAGACTCTATTCATTAAATCCATGAAAATTGTTGGATAATTATTGAGTCCTAAGGGCATCACTATGAAATCATAATGTATATACCTCATTAAAAAGGTAGTCTTGGGAATATCTTCCTTCCTCGCCTTTAGTTGGTGATATCCCAACTGAAGGTCCACCTTAGAGAAATAACTATCCCCACGAAGCTGATCAAACAAGTCATTTATTCATGGAAGGGGATACTTTTTATTTATAGTGATTTTATTGAGCTCATTATAATCAATGCAAAGGAGCATTGATCCATCCTTATTCTTGACGAAGAGGACTGGAGCACCCCACGGTGAAGCACTCAGGTGTATAAAACCCTTCTCCATATTCTCCTGTAACTGCTTCTTCAGCTCTTCCAGCTCTATAGTAGCCATTCTGTAAGGTGTCTTTGAGATTGGCAGAGATCCAGGGATAAGTTAAATTGAAAACTCAACCTCTCGGTCAGGGGTAAGACCATGCAACTCTTCAGGGAATACATCAGTGTAATCCCTCATGATGGACATGTCTTCAAGCATGATTCTCTCCTTTGTCTCAATCATTTGATCTAGGTATGCATGCTCATAAGGAAGAAATATCCAAACTTGAGACGAAGATTCTAAAGGAGACTCATCTTCTTCCTTACACTTGTAAAGAATTGTAGGATGCTTCGGGATGTGAAAAGTGATCCCCCTTTCCCGATAATTGATGTTGGCCTTATACAAAGATAGCAAATCCATGCCCAAGATAGCATCGAACTACACTAAAGGAAGTATGACAATATTTTTTGGGAGGTTCAGTCCACAAACATTAACCAAGGAGGAGTTATAAACCATGGATGCAATAATTTCCCCATTCACTGTTCTCACAGATAAATTTTCCTCCAAATTTTGAGGTGGTGTTTGAATAGTTCTACTAAACTTTCAAGATATGAAAGAATGCATAGAACCAGAATCAAATAGTACATTCATTATTATTGAATGAATAACAAGCGTACCTGTCACCACATCATTTTCTGGCTCCACCTCAGCAGTAGTGATAGCATAATCCCTTCCTTGTTTCCTTTGAGGTTGTTGTTGATTGCCTCCGACAACCCTTATCTTAGGTCAATTGTTCGCATAATGCCCAAGATCCTTGCAGTTAAAACACTGCACTTCAGGATGAGTGTTGATCTGAACCTTCCGTTCTTCTTCAACATTAGCGGGATTTTTCATATCCCTTCGGCAGTTCTTGGCTAGATGACCAAACTTTACGCATTTGAAGCAATTCCTGGTTCCCTTGAGATAGTCACCAAGATGCTTCTTCCCACAATTCTTGTAAAGGGGAAAGTGAGGCTTCTTTCCATCATGGGATTTGTTTGATGAACCACCCATGTTGTTCTCCATTTTCTGCTTCTTATCAATAGGCCCATGAGACCACTGAGAGTCTCCAATCTCTATTTCAACCTTGAGGGCACAACGGACAATCTCCTCATAGTTTTCGAAGTCTCAAATCACCAACACTTTTCATAGACTTGGATTTAGTCCGCTAAATAAGCGATCCACCTTGCTTTCGGTGTTCATGAAAAAGCCATAGGCGTACCTTGCAAGCCTTGTAAAGTTCTCTTCATACGTACCGATGGACTCATCTTCCTTCTGCTTGAGTCCAAGGAACACTCTTTCCATCTTGAGACAGAGGGTTCGAGGAAAATATTTGTTGAAAAACATCCACTTGAATTCCTCCCAATCTATAGAATCATTTTCCTCTTGGGAATTTGTATTCTTGATCAGTGTCCACCACTGATCAACTTCCCCATCAAAAAGATAGACTTCCAGTACAAATTTCTCTTCTTTCGAGCACTGGAGGACAAAGAAAATCTTTTCAATGGAGTTAATCCATTATTCTGTGAGGATGGGATCAGAAGACCCACTAAACATGGGAGGCCTTTTCCGCATGAAGTATTATACAGCAACTTTCTCTTTACTTGGAGGAGGGGTACGTTCCACTTGATTCAAGTTATTATTCATAACTCGATCCAACTGAGCAAGTACTACCATGAAGATTTGAGCACCCACTTCCGTCACATCAGGCATGTCATCGGGGCAATTATCACATTGCCTATCACATTGGTTGTTGGAATGTGTTCTTCTATTTCCCACCATTAACTAAGAAAAAGAACATATAATTAGAGGCCTTTAATACTTATCTATTGAGCATAAAAATGAAACTTTGAACATTAAAGGATAAACTTATAAAAAAGAAGTACATCCTAACTTGTGATTCCTTAGGTTTATATCTAGGTTATCCTCGATCTATTTCTTAACTTATTTTCTTATGGGATTTTTTTTGTCCCTTAATAATGGTTTGTACTAGGATCATGAATCTACCAAATCATATCCCCTGGGAGTGTCATAACCAAGAGTGAAGCAAGGCCCATTTCCACGCACCAGTTCCCGTTCGAGTCTAGCTCAAAGTGGTGTTTTCGGGTTTTACCACTAGATACATTTGTGCCAGAGCCGCCTCTACTTACTCGTATCCATACAGGGATGTATTTTCTTGATAAACCACTTACTCTATACTCACCAAAATTTAGGACTGTTTCCTTATACTTAGTCTCATCCTTAAGGTTCTCACTAAGGTTCTCTATTCCTAATCTCCAAAAATAACTAGACCATCCTCTGATACCAACTATAGAGACCCAATCCTTTTACATAAAACATTTCATGATTTTAAGCATAATTAATCATCAGAGTACAAGCCAAGGATCGTTAAGTCTAGTGTCTTGGAAGACTAGGTACATATAACATAAAACATGGGACTAAAAAAACTTCTTTATTTAATCTCCATAAAGAGATTCTAACTTCCTTTGATCTCTTACATCTGCATAGGGTACCCTGGGGAACACATGAACAAAGGGATGAGCTAAAAATGCCCAGTAAGGAAATGAACATAAGGATACATCTCAAGCACATGAGTTAAGAGGCATGACATAATGATATCCAAAGAATGAAACTTATGAAATAATTTAATATAAGCATGGGATAATATAAACATGGAATCATATAAATGTGGAAGAAATATAAATCATCTCTCTAGTACGGTTCAAGGCTAACTGCCAATCCCGTTTCCCATTTCAGTATAGGTCAAGGCTAACCGCCAATCTCGTTTCACATCGCATATCATGAGACTTATCCTTACCCAATGAATTGGAGCGCTATCTGGGCGCACCCATCTCAACATATTCATGAATATTCTTTCCACATAAATAATATTTCCACATAAATAATCATATATAATCAACCATATATAAACATAAGGTTACCCATAGAAAGAAATGGGTACCACAATCAAGACATAAAACATATCCAATGGGTGTATCACGAAAGTGTCCATGAAAGGAAGAGATTAGAAAATACATGGACATTCATAGGGTAAAATAGGAATATAACATGGTAAGTGGTGTCAAATATAAGGGACAACATATAAAAAAATGTATTTTAGAAACATTAAAACATTTTTGTGCGGTTTTAAGGAAAACACTCTAGAGATTTTCAAATAGAAAAGAGGAAATTATTTTATATAAAACCATAATTGAATCAAGAAGGTTTTAATAATAAAAATACTGATTTTATAAATACAATTGTTCTTTAAAACATAGGATATAGTTCACTTGAAATTTGGGTAAAAATTTGGGAATTCCCCTTAAAACAGGTTGGCTTATCGGAAAGTTCTAAGGAGGGAATCTTTCAAAATCATGTATATACCCAAAATAATGTGATGAAAGGGTCTTGATATAATAATATTGTAAAAATAACCAGAATTCATAATAATCACATAGATATATAAGATAAAACCATTTTGAAATAAAGATAAGGCAACCCGAAAGAACAAAGAAGGTTCGGGTAGAATTCGTTACGATTTTATCGGCATGGTGTCGGGTGTGACCAAGAGGGATTGATGAGAGAGAAATGGGGTTTCTCATCACTTATAAACCCATAAGGAAGTATGTGGGAGGTTCTTAAACATACCCCATCATTTTATAGTACACATATAGTATAGAGGACAATCTTTATTAAGAGAGAAAAGGAGAGGATCCCTTACCTCGAATCTGGTGGTGTTCTCCACTTGTTAATAATGACCTAAATCAACAAATCAGGATTATTAATTCATAATTACAGAACCTATTATATATTTAATTTATTTATTATAACCCTTTTTAGTTCATTAAAATCCTTTTTGATTAGTTATAAGGTTCAATTTCATTGTTCGGGCTCGTTTGTTTACTTGGCTTTAAAAGATCGGTTCACTTATATTCAAGTTTGGATTATATGCAAGATGAAAGTGGTTGTCCAGAATTGAAGTTACATTATTTATTTAATATCAATTATATTACATGGTTTTAATTTTAATTAGGTTACATATAGTGATGTCTAATTATTATATATATAACCTTAGTGATAATCGTTTTTGTTAATCGGTGGATTTGGTTACAAAGAATGTGTTTTTCATTATAACTTAATTCCATTTGTACCAAAAGATTACAGAACCAAAAATAGGATATATTATATATATAATAATCTGGTTCAACCATAACACAAATGGTTTCATGACCAAAACTAAAGATAATAACAAAAATTGATAAATCGTTGTCCTTGAATGTGCTAAATTAGCACATCTCAAACGGTGCTTTCATTTCTTTCAAATAAAAGGGTGGGGAAAGGAGAGAAGATAATGAAATTGACCAATAGAATGAAGAAATTCCAGTACATTTATGCTACTTGATTTATCATACTATTATGTTGAAGGTAGGTTAGGAAATAAATTAAAAATAAAAGAACTTAAAATAAAAGAAGAAATTTGGGAAGAGGAATTTACCTCTTGAGAATTCCTCCTTTGAGAACCTCTTAAGGGGAGAGTTTTTGGTATTTTTAAAAGGATGAAAGCTTTTTAACGTGGGGGAGGACCTTGGGGAGATATTCGGGCATAATTTAGAGAAGGCTTGGATCTTGAGAGGAGTGGAGAGAATAGGGAGTGAAGGGGGGTTTTATAGTGGAGGAGAGGAGGGATTTCATGATATTATAATCATTAATTTATTATTTCTTCACATGACAAAGAATAGTAAGTATTCCATGACCAAGAATAGTAAATGGGTCATGTTAATTCGAACCATGGGTGGTGAAATCATCCATGATTCTAGGAATAGTTTATTTAGCTTATAATGTATATATATGGTAAATTACCGTATTTTACTATTCATCAAAAATTCAAGTATTTCAGAAAAAATTACAAAAATTCACCCTAACCATTTTTCGATGTGTAGAATAAAAAAATGAAGTCTATTTTTCAAAAATAATTTTCTAAATATGATTATTTTAATATTTAATTAAAATCATAATTTATTATCAAAAACCAGATTTAAAAACATGCATTAACTCATTCTAAAACAAAGGTATATTGTACTTCCAACTTGAATATTATTTTTATACTATCATAGGTGAGGTTAATATTCATTAGGGTATATCACTATTCATAAGGGTATGTTACTATTCATTAGGGTAGGTTAATATTCACCAAAAAATTAAGTTTTTCATATCGGACTCCAAAAAACATCTTTAACACAACCGTGTATGTCAGCTTTTCAAAATTCCAAACACAGAAGTGACAAACTTATGTTTAAAGGTCACTTATCACTTAGTAGTTCATTATTATATAATTTCATGGAATATTTATAAGAATGTAATTTCCATTAAAACATTGGCTTGTTACAATGCCTTCAATTTATGAGTAACCTTTACCAACCAATTGTTCCTTGTTTCTTATCACTTCACATTTTTCATTAAACTTGTTTTTGAACACCCACTTTATACCAATCAAATTATTATTGTTCGATTTTGGTTCAAGTCCCAATGTATTATTCTTTGCAATCTAATCCAACTCTTCATTCATGTCATTTACCCACTCTTAATGCTCTTTAGATTCTTTAACATCTTCTATATTAACCTATGAAAATGTGGAAGTATGTGATACTAACCTTGATGTTCTTCTGGTTTAAACCTATTTTCATTGATATCCAATGATGTTTTGTACTTCCATTTTATTCCTCATCCTAGGATGAGATGAATGTACATTTTCCCCATCACTTGAGATAGCTGAGTTAGAATCTTCATTTCAAGCAGCTTTAAAATTATTAAAATTATTAATAACTTTTTCATGTTGTTCAAAAAAACTACTTCATATTCACTTACTCTCATATTTTTAATTGACTATGAATTTTACCTATTATAAGTTCAAGAATTTCCAAATCTATAGATTCAACAATATTTCTTATTTCTTTATTATCGCCTTTTTATCCTCTACCATTAGTAGGGTAGCCAATAAAGATTCCATCAACACCTCTCTGATCCAACTTCCCAATATTTTCACCTTTGATTTTAATAATACAAGGACTTACAAACACCCTTAGGAATTTCAAACTTGTGATTTATTTGTAATACATATCATACGTATTCATATCATATTTTTGGCTACAGATACATCGATTATGTATATGAATAGATTCTCTAATTTCATGCCTCAAAAAGTATCAAGAAGTATCATCTTTGATCAACATTGTTCATTCCCTCTCAACCAAACTTTTATTTCTTATTTCAACAACACTATTATATTATGGTGTGTACGGTGAACTAAATTCATGATGAATGTAATTATTTTCAATATATTCTCTAAAAATACCATTAGTATATTCAACACCATTATCAGTTTGAATCTTCTTCATAGAATATCCAAATTGTTTTTTAGAAATTCTCCAGAAAATCATAAATATTCTGAGAGTCTTTGGATTATGTTTTAAAAACATAATAAATTTAATACAAGTAAATTCATCAATAAAAGAAATAAATTAATTAACTTTTTTTCTTTCTCATGGTCCCTCAAATGTAAAGATGTGTTAGCTACAAGGGAGGAGTTGAATGTTTCTCAACTTTATTATGTATTGATTTTGTAATCTTCCCTTTATATAATATGGAATAAAACTAATATCTTCTTCTAATCATGTTAGGAATATAATGAATACTTTCTCTCTTTGTTATCTTTCTCATGTTACTTTGACACATATGTCCCAACCACTTATGTCATAACTAATTTTCTTTCATCATGCTTAGATAGCATGTACCCTATTCTTTTCCAACTCAAAACAATTTTCCCTTGGTTCATTGGAATCTCATTACAAATTTCCCATCTTCGATCCGCTTAACAAAAAAATCATCTCTTCAGGAAAAAAAATTTCCTTCATGGTAAAGTTTTGAAAAACTTAACAAAACGTATTTCAACCCATCAACAAAGTGCTTCTGGATTTAAATTTTTTTTTTCAATGACAAAATATCCAACACCTTTAATTTTTAGTGAATTTTCATTTTCAAAATTAATTGTACCTTATTTATAATATTTTACATTATTCAAAAACTTCAAATCTTCTATAATATGTGAATAACACTCACTATCTAATATCCAATGTTATTATCCTTTTGTATCTTTGAGATCAATTTCAACAAATGAGGATTTTTTATTACTATTTTATTCCTTCTCATAAATCTTTTGATATTTGATGTATAAAATTTCTTGTTTTAGAAACATGAAAATACATCATTTTTTAAGATGTATAGGCTGATCAAATATTTAAAAAATAGTTTCCAAGGTTTGTAATCTATTTTCAATATTCAAACTGGCTTTCTCATGTGGTTTTTATTGAGTGGATTAACCACCCCTTAAAATATTCCTCTAGTTTCTCCTAGATTCATTTTAGTATTGATGATTGAACCAACACATCTTCACCATATTCCCAAATCCACCACAATACTATATTCGGATGCTCCCATAAGGGGCTCTGCATTAGTGTTTCCCCCCACCACCGCCTTCTTCCCCCGTTGCGGTTCGGCTGGTTACCTCTCCTTGACGTCTCAGTCCGGCGAGCTCGTGGCATGCAGTCTCTTCCTGTGCCAACATCGTTCTGTGGGTTCGAACTTCTGGTGAATCTCGATGTATGTTTGCTTCTTTCTCTCCCTCCCCTTCGAATGTGGCTAGGGATTCCATGGTGGCGCGTTGAGGATCCATGGTTCGAATCCAGATGTTGCGTGAAGGTTTGTGTCTCGTCTCTCATCAGCTGTGTGTGTGGATGGTGGATCTATTCACCGTGTGTGGTATTTAAGGTGACGGTGGGTTTTTGATTCTCAGAGGGTCTTCTTCAGGTTGTTTTGGTGATCGGGTGATCTTTTCCGGTGTTGGTTTTTTCATTTTGGGTCTGCTTTTTTTGGCTTACGGTGTTGGTTTTTTTTATTTTGTCTATGCAGATTGGATGGGTCTTGTGATTCTGGGTTCGTGGTTTGTGGTTGATCTGCACTGGCGTTGCGGCGATGTTGTTCCAGTGGCGGCCATTTATTTTCTTTGTTCTGGTGGCCACATGACTGTGGGGAGCGTGTTTTTGTTGGTCTGCTTATTTTGTTTTTGGTTATGGGATTGTTCTGAACATTCTACAAGTATTTTCTCCGGATGATGATTCAGATCATGTGCCTCCATTGTGTGTGGCTATTCGGATTTGGTCGATTGAGAGGTTATGGAATTTCCATTGGTACTAGGCCCGTGTATTTTTCATGGGACATCTTGCTGAGCATCCATGCATGGAGGAGGTGTGCCATTACAATGTTGATGCTAGGGGTAGTTTTTTCTACGTAGTCTTGTTCTGGGATGATGACCCTTTTTATGTCCTATGTCTTTGAAGTCATGTGAGGTTTCCCCTTTCTTCCTTAAAAGGGGGTTTATCCAAAATAAATAAAAATTTAGGCCTGCGGTCCATTCAGTCAGTCACCACAATACTAGCAATATCCATATAATGTATGCATTCCTCTATAACTCACATACTCTCTAGAATTATGTACCTTATTTACATCATATTTATTACCATCCACATTGGAACTTTTTCATGTAATAATGTTTTTGTAACCACCTAATGAATTCTTATTTTACTGATATTTTTTCTCAGCCTTGTTAATATCTCCAGTAGTAACATCTTTTGGTTCAGACTTTGAAACCTTAGCAACTTTGGGGGTTTAAAATATACTTGTTTTGGATACATATATGGTATTTTTTACTTAATTTTTCTTATAACCATCATTAATAGTGTTTTTAACCTTCCAGTATGATTTTTGTTGATACTTCTACAGTTAAATATTCTTATAAATTTCACCCATTTCTAAAAATGATTTTTTGAATTTTGTTGTTCCTTGATCATATTCAATAATTTTTTGTCGAACAAGATCAAGTTATTTATCCTTTACTTTTATCTTTTCTTAAAGCTTTATTTTGAGGTTCATATCTTCATTAATTAACTTATTAATATCATTAATCTCTTTTAATAACTTGGATTTTTCTTCAGGAAAATATTTTTGATTATTTGTTGAAATTTTTTCTTTCTTCAACTTTTTGTTCTCATTTTCAACTCTAAAAATATTTATAAGAAAATATTTAAAATACCTATTAATAATAAAATAAAATTGTTTATATTATTCTTATTCTTCTTTTTTAGATATATTACTTTCATCACTGGTGAAATTTTCATCATTCACTTTTTCAATAAGCAATTTTTCAACAATATCATCACTGGTGTTTTCAATATCTTCTTCATTGTCATCATCTTCCTCATACTTAGACAAAAATATTCTCATTTTATATTTAGAGAAATTATTATCATTTACATTAGAATAGGACTTGGATTTATCTTCCTAATTATTTAGGGATCTTCTTGACTTTCTATCATCTTCATAACTTTCTTCATCTTTCTTTGTTGAGTAAAATTTGAAGAAAAATTTCCAATAGCTCCACAAAAAATATCATTTTAGTGGTAACTTTACTTTTTACTTACCAATACCTATTTTCACATTTTTAGAAAAAAATAAATAATGTTATCAAATTTTTTACATACCTCATCTTCATTTTCAGAGTCACTAACTTCTTCCTTGAGAACTTTCTTAGAATTTCCTTTCTCAATAGATTTGAAAGAAATTTCTCAATCAGCCATTTCTTTGTTCTTCATAACCTTTTCTATTCTCATTTCATAAGTGATGATAATGATATTTATATCATCTAAAGATATATTTTTAGGATATCTATCTTCCAACAATAATACCTTAGTATTAAATTTATTTGTAAGAATTATAAGAATATTTTCAATGACATCGGATTCTTACAACTTCTCACTAAAACATCTTATAGTGCTTACAATGTTATTAAATTTTGTAAAGAAGTCACCAATAGATTCATATTCACTCATTTTATGAACTCCATACTTTATAATATAGATCTATAACTTCTCTTTATTTACATTCATATTTCCTCAAAGATTTTATTCAACTTTTTTCATATGCCTTTAGTGGTTTCAATTCCTCTAACTCTAAGAAACTCACTTTTAGAGAGTGAGAAAATTATAGAATTTATGGATCACCCATCATTATCCAATTTCCTTTTATCAGTAGTTGTTAGGGGAAAATCCTCATCATTAGGAGGGAAACTATATGCAGCATCCTTAATAACTTTATAACCAAGGGATATAAGATAAAGTAACATTATATCTTTACAGATATGATAATTATTTCTATAAAAAACAGGAATACCCTTATCGTTAATTGAGTTATGAATATCCATGGAAACATTAATTTTCTTCCAGCTTCAAAAAAGATTCAATGAAGGAAATATTCCCTCTAATTCTACTTGAAATGACTAATCAGGATCTATGTGATCATTGAGAGGGGGAGGGTTGAATCAATGATCTTATCTTTTATATTTTCATACTTAAAAAACAACCTTCTCCTCCTATTAGAGAGATATGACTCGATTAGAAAGCATGAAAACAATAAAAAACTATAGAAACATAGGTATTTAAAAATTTCATCACTCAATAGAAGTAGTTATTCCTTGGTGTGGTTTGGAAATAATCCAAGACCACAAAAACCACTACAAAACAATCCTTTGGGTGGATACAATAAGCAGGGAGTATCCTATCACTTTCGTAACAACATAGTCAAATGATAGTGAATGTGATCCTCACACAGATAAATAATATAAAAATGTTTTTATAATATCTATAAGAACTTTTACCAACAGACTTTTTTATGTTTTCATTATGCTTATTGAACTCTCTTCACATTTTATTTTCTTATAATAACTTATACTTTTTCACTTTCTTGCACATAATTGAGCAAGAACCTTCTTCAGTATGATGCAGTTCATCTGATGGGTTCATATAAAATACTATTTATAATTACTTGTTGTAGCACATGAGCCTTATCCCAGTTGGTGATGACTCTCTAATCACATCCATGAGACATGTTTGAATCTGGGTGGAGCCATAATTATGGGTTACTATAGTAATATTGTATCAGGTATTTTTTCAATACTATATTAGCTAGAACTATTCACCTTTGGTCCACCGATTTGGGCCCGGTGTCCTTAAGGACTTCGGGTTAGTAAGGATTTCGGTCCACCTTAAGGCCTTCGGTCCACCTCAAGACCTTCGAGCTACCAGATGTGTAGATGAAAACTAGACATATTCTATAAGGAACAAGATCTAGAAGAAGATTCAGAGTAAGTCACATTCACCATAGCAGAGCTAATGGATTTGGAAGAATGTGAGAGTATGGAATTTTCCATCGATACTAGGAATGGGAACCTCTTCATAGGAAAATTAGATGAATATCCATGAAAAGGTGGAGATTTTATCATGATACAGACACTGGGGAGGGGTAGTTTCAAGTATTAATAGTTTTTAATGAATTTCTTTAAGACCTTTAGGTCTTGTAATGTCATGAAGCCTACGAGCCATGTAAGGGTTCCCCTTTAACCCTTTAAAGGGGGATTATCAAAAATGAATAAAAATGAAGGACTTCAGGCTATTCATGAATGCCTTGTTACAGAATAATACCAATTATGACATGTTTTTCATCTAATCACTTTGTAATATGGTCCATACAATACCACCTGATATGAAAATTAGGTCGGTATCTTCTAAAAGATTCTTCTTCCTATTGTGCATCCATTTACTTTTTACAATGTTAATCCAATCACTTCTGCACACCATCCATCCGATACCAACTAATGGGAATACTCTATACAATATTTTTCAAACAGGTGTTTCTTTATAATGACTGTTCGATTGACTTTTCAATTCTACAGTTCTTCAAATCACTTCAAAAAATTCCAAAATTCACAACATCACACAAATCACCTTTATATAGGCATAGAAGCTTAAATTTGTTTGGAAAATATGCAATATTTATTTAAAACTTCCTACTCAAACCTTTTGATAATACCACTTTCATACTTCCTGCATTTTACTGCATTCAATTATCCTAAAATATAGGAGATCTTCTTAAGTCTTGGCACCAGCATTATTTATCAAACTTCCTTATGAATCAATGCTAATCATATATCTTTCCTTAAAGATATTTTGGATATTGAATGATCATATTTACATTTTCACATATGATAACTTTTTGAAATCTTTATAAATTCCTTCAAACTAAAACAACTTTATACCATTCATCTATCCAGTGAATCTTTATAGAATTTCTTAAAAATAATGAAACTCCATCCGGTGTTCCTATAAAACTTCATAGGAATGTCTTGGAAGTATTCCACCAGACACTTCCACCATCTTATTACTTCCATCAAAATTCTTTGACTAATGTCTTCGTACACCAATCCTTTGGCCAATGAACTTCATATAAAATCATATATTTAATGACTTCGACCAAAACCATTTATACGGTGACTCAAAAACTTCTTTATGGTCATCCTATAAAAACTTCACATCATTAATTCATATGATTCCATAAATAGAGGTTTTATATAAGCAAACATCCTTCAATAATAATAATGGTTCATCTGATGGAATTAGATTGATAACATTGTGAGAGATCATTAGATGGTCTTCATCCAATGACATTCCCTAGTGACTTACCTTTGTACTTTGAAAACTTTTCTTTGATCAAAAATCATCACAAATTATTGGCTAATAACACTTTATACCACCAAAAATCTAATACATGACAAGCTTCAAACACAAACTTCATACATCTACACCAACATATCTTTAAAAACCTCAAACCAAAACTCATCCTTTGTATGTATACTATGATGATGAAAATTTTAAGTATAAATGATGTTAAGAACTTTAAGAAAAAAATAATCACCAAATTTATTCATTGAACACTTTTTATAATTGAAATTGTAATCATGATAGGATAAGCATTTAGTACAATACTCATACTGATCACCTCAAACTGGTAATGTTCTTCTAATGGACTCAGTCTAAAAAAATCAATCTGATCATATATGTATGATCACCTTTGTTGGAAATATTAACAAAGTAAAGTATGTTATATAACAAAATAAAACCCTTTTGAGCAAGCCTTATTCATTTATAACAAGCCTAACCAACATATTATTAACACAGCATCACCTCAAGACATCTCCAAACTTATTGGTCCCAATATATTATGATGAGGTGAATCTTATACAAAGGATAAAAGTATGTTGTTAATACTAAGGATGCACTAATAGTGGTTAGAATATTTGTGAATATGAGGTTGTATTTAGTGGAAAAAGGATGTTTTATGTGTTATTGTTGTTAGAACATATATTTTGGAAGGTTCTAGGATATAATCTTTTACATGTAATGATTCTTTAAGTTTTTCATTAAGATAAAGAAAATTATTGATGATTGAGACACTGTCTACAATAGTTTAGAAGGGTTTTTGAAGGAATCCATCTAGTTGGGATATTGAAATTACAATTCATGACATAACTATCTAGATTGAAGTTGTAGATACCCTCCATGGAGCACTAAGTATGAAAGTTTCTATATCAAGTGATAAATAAATTTTGAATGATGATTCTAAGTTGATTTGAGGTACTATAGAATTCCTTGAGATGACTTGAGATGAGATGGATAAAGTCTAGAATTAATATTCTAAAGTAATAAAAATGGATAAGTATTGATCCTTATGTTAGAATTTATAAGGATCATGTTAGCTTCATAAGTATGGATTGAGCTGTGTAATGGTCATTTTGATTCTTTATATGGAAAAATAATCAAAGTCATGAAGAATTATTTGTGAGTATAAGGATGATTGTTGGGATATTTAAGATTTATATTGACTCTTGAATGGAAAATTGGTAAAGGAATGGAGACTTCATAAGGATTATTATAGTAATTCATAAGGATGATTTATGATATTCGTAAGGATTATATAGGAGTTTATAAGGATCATCCATGAGCTGTGTACGTGTCATTTTAGATTTTTTTGAAATTTAAAAAGGTATTGATATTTCATAAGGATGATTAGAGGTTATGTAAGGATCATCTTCCAACTTCATTATAAATAATCAATGTAAGGATGATTCTCAGTCTTAATAAGGATGTCTGGGATCTTTGTAAGGATCATCACACAGTTGAGGATCTTCATAAGGATGATTTTATGGCTAAATACTTCATAAGGATGAATATATGTAAGGAGAATTCATTATAAGGATGATTTGAAGACATTATAAGGATTAAAAACTTTGTATAATTCATGAGGATTCCATAATGATATATTCTAAAGAATAGGAATCAATTTAGTCTATTCTTAGGATTATTCTTCATGGATTAAAACATCGTGATTATTCAAGTGGATTGTGATTCATGATGGAAAGTATTGATAATGGTTCCAAACCACAATTTATTGTTCCATGTCACAACACCATGTATACTTGGATTAATTTCAAAAGAATTAAAAATCACAGATTTTTTGGAGCTTTAAAGAAAGAAAGTATCTCAAGTATCATAAATATTAAATTGTGGATTGACTAGGATTTTGAATTAGGATATTTTTTTAGTTAAAAATGAAAAATATCCACCAATTTTAATGAAGATATTATCTTCCACTGAGATTAAATGGAGTTTCCATAATTCCCATATAGAAAAACATATTAACTATGTTATTATATGAATATAAAATTGTGTAAAAAAGATGTAAAGACCCAAATTTTCCATGTAACTTATTTTAATTATATAGAATTATTACAAGTCTGTGAAAAATGATGGCGTGTGATTCTGAGGCCCGGTGTTCCCGGAATGAATTTATAAACTTTTTTTAAGGTACGTTAAGTAAATGCGTGGGAGGAATTTTCTATCTTTTGAACCGGTGCTCGGATTAAAAATATAGGGGCACTGTTGAATCTGTAGTGTCGGGATTTGCTTAAGGGAGGATATACTTCGATCGTAGAAAGTCTGGAGAAAAAGTTAGATTTTGGGACTTTTTAAAAGAATAATAAAATAACTTTGTTGTTTTATTTATTTATTTATTTTCCACCAAAGGACAAGTGGTAGTGTGGGAACAATGACGTGTCAAGCCATTAAATGGATTGACCCTTAAAATCCTAAGTAACAGCATCATTGGAATTTAGGAAGGTTCCTATTAAATGAACCCCCATAAATTCCATGATCGTTACTTACCTTCCACCCTTCCTATTTATATAGATCTTGGGGGAGGTATTGGCATGGCTTCACCAAGCGATGAAGCTCTATTAAGTGTCGCGACACCCAACACATGGAGAACAGAGCCAGTTCCAATGAGCAGTGATGAGAGACACTGAACCCCGAACCAAAGAACAAAGATTGAGTGGCATCGTTGGCACCTTGTTGTGGGAATGACGACCGCTGACTCTCCTCGAACACAACGTTCTCCAACGATCTTTAGGTTGGGTTTATTTCTTATTTAATTTCAAGAATTGATAAATCTTTTACCGCCCTCTTTCTATCAAGCTAACGCGTAAGGTGTGGGCCAAACGAACAAGGCCTAGACCCTCTTCCCTTTTTGTTGGAAGTTGACGTGTCCTTCGTGATCAATGTTTGGGTTGGACGAAACCCAGGACGGCGGGTGATGGTGGCAGCCAGCAACAACATGTCGGGGAGGATATAGCGGTGTTCCGTTATTCACCGCCGGAAAAGAAGGTCACGGCTGTAGCCGTGGTAGGTGGAGACGGCGGTCGGCTCGGCCGGTCGCGAAGGATTTTGTGGCGCGCCATCGCGCACCGCCGGACAAGGGGATCATGGCATGTAGCCGCGGTGGGCAGTGGTGGCTGGCACTGGTTGACCGTAGAGGAAGGTGGAGCGGTGCTCCATCGTGCGCTGCTAGAGGATGTTGTGGCACGAAGCTGCGGCAGGTGGAGAACAGTGTGGCCCTCGCACTGCACTAGGTTGGCGGACCCCCCGGTCTGTCGAAACGGTTGACCGGTAATTGCAGTGGGGCAGCGCCCCACCGGCTGGCCGAAATAGCCCCGCACCCGTGGGGCCAGGTGGGAAGACCGGTCCACCTTCTGGCAGACCAGGATGAACTCCGGCCGGCCGACCAGGTCAGATCGGCCCAGCAAACTGGACCCGCCCAGTGGGCTGGGCCGGACTCGCGGCCTAGTGGGCCAACGCGGGTGGGCTGAGCCCCACTCGATGGGTCGGGCCAACCGTGGCCCGAGTCCGCGAACCGAACTGGGCCGACCCCGAAGGGCTGGACCTAGTAAACCAGGCTGACCCTTAGTATGCTAGACCCGAGCGGGGTCAGGTGGACCCCGGGACCCATTCTGTCAAGCTGTTCTGACCAAGTCGGACCGGGCCCAGACCCAACTGGTCCCCGATTAGAGAAATGCCCATAACTAACAAACCAGGTGTCTGATCGACACGCCGTTAGTGGCATTGGGACCCCTTTGGGGAAGCTATCCCTGACACGGTAGCCCTTTTGGTTTACTCCACTTGAGTTTTGGGGAAAGTTGGAGTATGGTCAGGTTGAATCGCACATGAATCCAACTAGGCCCTCGGCACTAAAATGCCTATAACTTACAGACCAGGCATCTGGTTGACACGCCGTCTATTGCGTTGGAACACTTATGACGTGAAGAATAATCGGGTTACTTATTCATGGGACTTTGTTCTAGTTGAAATATGACTGATGTCTTGAGAAACGGTTCTCCCAGAATCAAGCGTGCTATGAGCGGGAATCCAGTGGTTGGCAGCGAGGCGGAGTTTGGAGACAGATCATACGGAGGTTAGTACTGAGCGATCCTGTGTAGGTCAGCACCGATCCTGTATGGGTCAGGGCTCAGCGATCCTATGTGGGTCAGCGCATATCGATCATGTGTGGGTCATATCATATGTGGGTCAGCGTATACTGATCCTGTGTGGGTCAGATCCTGTGTGGGTCAGCGCTCAGCGATCCTATATGGGTCAGCGCATACCAATCCTGTGTGGGTCAAATACTATGTGGGTCATTGTGGGGGTTAGTTACCTATTGACTTCGGGTGCGTCAAATCTTGTGTGGGTCATTGCGGGGGTTAGTACCTATCATTCTTGTGTGGTTCAGACTCTGTACGGTCAGCATTAGTGCCTCTTAATAGAATAAGATGATCTAGCTTCACGACTAATCATATGTACTTCTATACTTCACTAATACCTAGTGTGAGTTGATTCTTTTATCATCATGGTGATACCTGTGTGGTACTTTTACCTTAGTGGTACTATCATTGTGGTGATACCTATGTGGTACTTTTACCTTGGTGGTACTATCTTTGTGGTGATACTTGTGTGGTACTTTTACCTTCGTGGTGTTACCTTCGTGGTGTTACCTGTGTGGTACTTTTACCTTCATGTTGTTACCTTTGTGTTGTTACCTTTGTGGTATTCTTCCCTCATGTATGAGAAGAGTATATCTTGATAACTTAGGTATATGTATGGGCATATACCTAAGTAGAATTGATGATTGCTTCGTGCTTTGTGGTTGAGGTTTTTCTTTGTGATTCTTCCTTTGTAGAACTCTGGGAGACCTTTGGGGGTATCAGGGTCCCTACTGAGTATTGTTATACTCACCCCTGCATGGAATTCTCCCACACCTTGTTGTGTCTTGTGGAGATGACAGACAGCATTGATTGAGGCTAAGGGAGCCAGGACTGGATGTTTCTCAGAGGTAGACCATTTGACGTGACGTGACATGGGACTACTGATCATGAGTTGTACCTACCATTCAGGTAGGATCCTCGGTAGACATCCCAATAGCTATTTTTTCTTTTTTAGTTGTACTTGTACTTTCTAGTTGGTCTTGTATTCCGACCCCTTTACTTTCATCACACTTTTTACTACAATAGTTTACTTCGTGGTTTCTTCTTATTGTGATCTTGGATTACTGTGTTTGTACAGGTTTAAAGGCAATGCCTTACCATTAAGGGATATTCCTTTCCAGTGCTAGTATCCAGCCCTTGGCCTATAGAATGCGAGCATGGGGTAGTCACGGCATGGGCCTCAGGGGATGGGTCATGACAAAGTGGTATCAGAGGATTTGGTTCTACTGAAGAAATAAGACTCTGATATTTTCTATGTAGAAATAGTGTTAAGTGTTATGAGTTTGGTTTTCAGTTTGAGGAATCTAGTGTTGGTGTGGAGGCTGATGTATCCATACACCAGGACCCTGAATTCTGATTTATGACTCAGTGCACGAAAACAGTGATTATGTGTGTTTTTGAAAAGTTTTTCCTTTTGATTTCTTTGAGTCGTCTCACCAGGTATAACTTATTGACCATGGCGCACCTATTTTCTTTCAGGATTCTACCATATAGACAGCCATCTAAGATTCCTGAGAGAGTACATGATGATAACCCACCGAGCAATGAGGCCTCAGTGCAGGGCCCTCTTACGGTGTTAGCACCTTCAGGTGGTGTACCAGTAGCACCACCACCCGTTGGGTAGAAGATGCCACCAGTCCCACCAGCAGAGGGTGCACATTGACTGAGCATGTTTCACTAGTTTCAGTGGTAGAGAGATCTGAGGTTCTGATTTGAGACATATTTGTAGACGGTTGAGGACTGGCTGGAGGCTGTAGCTAGATTTTTTCGCTTAGTTGGGAAACCAGCTGATCTGATGGTAATCCTGGCTGCCAGTCTCTTCAAGGGAGCAGCTAGAAGATGGTGGATTCTTACGCTCCAGTTACGTGATGAGGTGAACCTCACCTAGGCAGACTTTGAGGGCCTTTTCAGGGAAGACTTCATCCCAGCGACTCTACACTCAGTGCGTATATAGGAGCTACTTCACTTACAGCAGGGAAGCATGACCATGTCCCAATACTCGGTGAGGTTCACTGATCTCTCCCGCTACTCCACTAACATGGTATAAGACCCTTTCACCAGGGCCTATACCTTTGAGAAAGGTCTTTTAAGAGATATTAGATCATCAATGGTATCGCTCAGCATTCCAACGCAGGCTGGGGTGCTAGAGCGAGCTCTTTTGGTGGAGAGCTTCCTAGCTAATTAGGCAACGACAACGAGATCCACCATCAGACATCAAGTAGCAGAGTCATTCGTAGCAGGCAATAGACAGATGATGCAGGGGCCTAAGTGGGCCATACCATCTGGTGGATGACCTCACGATACAGGGTTGGTGGTGAGGGGCTCACGGGATAGAGGAGGATAGTTGAGGATCGGACAGTGCTACTCGTGTGGTGGGCAGGGTCACATGGATCGCAAATACCCGACCTGCCGTACGGACGACCAGCAGATGGTCAAGGGACCGCCGAGGTAGAGGTAGATGTTCGATCGAGGAGGTCCGCGGGGCGGCGGACGTGGCATAAGAATTGGTCGTGCAGTAGGTGGCGGACGGTGATAAGAGGTTCTGCCACCGCCACCTCCAAGTGGTCCACCCTAACCATAGGGAGCAAGAGGATAGGGATGAGCTCAGCTCCAGGCAGCTGAGGCCTATGACCATGGCACTCCAGAGATGATTAGAGGTACGATCTGTTTCTATTCCACCCTAGCTATATTACTTATAGCACAGGTTCCAATCACTCTTTTATTTCCACGGCCCTCATTCAGAGCTCAGAGATTCCAACGAAGCTGTTGGCTTGATCCTTACAGCTAGATACTCTTACGGGGAAAATTTGACGATTACACACTGGTACCGGTAGTGTGAGATTACTCTAGGAGGCAAGATCTTTAGCTGGGATCTTCTAGTAGTGGCATCGAGGCCTTATGAAATCATCTTGGGTATGGATTGGTTATCCACATTCCATGCTCGGATTGACTGTATTAGGCGCAAAGTGCGGTGTGTCCATGAGGATGGGACCAGTTTTTCCTTCACCGGCGAGAAGGGAACCTTTACAGCACAGGATGGACTTTCCCAGAGGAGGGTGCATCCAATCACACATCAGTTAGCTATCCTTACCCTTAGAGCATTTGATGTTGAGAGTCTGAGCTATCCTATAGTGGTGGACCAGTATGACTATGTCTTTCCTGATGATGTTCTAGGCCTACCTCCTCATAGATAGGTAGACTTTTACATCAACTTGTACCTCGTGGAAGAACCGATATCTACACCGGTATATCAGATGGATCCTGTGGAGCTTCATGAATTATGGGTACAGTTGGAGGACTTTCAGAGTAAGGGGTTCATAAGGCCCAGTGTGTCTCTTTGGTCAGCCCCAATTTTGTTCTCCAAGAAGGCAGATGGGAGTTTGAGACTCTTTGTGGACTATTGGTGCCTGAACTAGGTGACCTTGAAGAACAAGTATCCAATTATGAGGATTGATGATCTTTTTGATCAGTTGAAGGGATATCGATGGTTTTTGAAGATAGATCTTAGATTAGGCTATCATCAGCTTAGGGTGTGAGACGAGTATGTGCAGAAGACGACCTTTAGATGTCGGTATGGCCACTATGAGTTCTTGGTTATGTCTTTCGGCATGACCAATTCCCCTACAATGTTCATGGGACTCATGAACAGGATCTTTCATCTATACCTCGATTGCTTTGTGGTGGTCTTCATCGATGATATCTTGGTGTACTCAATGACGAAGGAGGAGCATGTCTGTCATCTGCAGATAGTTCTGGATACACTCCAAGAGCACCAGCTTTATGGTAAGATCTCGAAGTGCCAGTTTTGGATACAAGAGGTTCACTTTTTGGGACATGTTATCTCAGAGGCTGTAGTTGCAGTAGATCCAGTGAAGATAGAGATTGTGCTAGCTCAGGAGCCACCCAGGAGTGTGAACGAGGTGTGGAGTTTCCTGGGGTTATCTGGGTACTACCAGAGATTCATACCCAAATTTTCCAGAGTTTCAGCACCCTTTTTAGCATTGATGAAGAAAGGACAACCCTTTGTGTGGATGGAGAGATTCCAGCAAAGTTTTCAGGAGCTGAGGTAGAGACTGGCGAGTGCTCCCATCTTGACGCTACCAGAAGAGGGTGTTGGGTACGTAGTCTACTACGATGCATCATGGTCCGGACTTGGATGTTTCCTAATACAGGAGTGAGCAGTGATCGTGTATGGCTCTCAGAATCTGAGACAACATGAGTAGAACTATGCTACCCATGACCTGGAGTTAGCAGTAGTGGTCATTTCCTTGAATATGCGGCGAAATTACTTGATGGGTGAATGTTTTACAGTCTACTCTAATCACAAGAGTCTCGGGTACATCTTCTCCCAGAAGGACCTAAACCTGAGATAGCAGCGATGGCTGGAGTTCCTCCAGGACTATGACTTTGAGATAGTCTATACTCCTGAGAAGGGGAAAGTGGTAGCAGATGCACTCAGCAGGAGGTCTAGTCTACAGTTGTTGAGTGAGGCTATAGAGTAGCTAGCCACGTTGCAGATGTCCTTTGTGGATAGGGATGGAGTAGCTTACCTCTAGTCTATGACCGTCACTCCATCACTTCTTCAGCGAGTTCGGGAGGCAAGTCTTGGGGATATTGACTGCGATGCACTACGTGCTCAGATATCCATAGGACAGGCACCTGATGGATTTTCTGAAGGTGGGGAGCACGTCATCCTCTTTAGAGGACACACCATGGTACCAGTGGTGCTACGGGAGGAGGTGTTGAGGAAGTTCCATACATCCCCTCTGGTGGTACATCCTGGTGTGTAGAAGATGTATCGGGACCTCCGGTGTCAGCACTGGTGGCCAAGGATGAAGAAGGTAGTGGCAGAGTTTTTTTCACGATGTCTCACTTGTCAGCAAGTGAAGGTCAGGCATCAGGTTCCAGCAGGCTTAGCACAGCCACTATAAGTACCAGAGTGAAAGTGGGATGGTATCTCCATGGACTTTGTGATGGGGCTTCCACGTACGTCCAGGGGACATGATTCCATCTGGGTGATCATTGACCAACTCACCAAGTCGGCCCACTTCCTACCCATCCGAGAGCAGGGATCAGTAGAGGGCTTGGTACGCCTCTACATACAAGAGATTGTACGACTTCATGGGGTGCCATAGATGATCATCTCTGACTGTGAAGCATGTTTTACATCCCGGTTGTGTAAGGGATTATAGGCGGTGTTCAGGACTTAGCTACATTTGAGCACCGCATTTCATCCATATACTGATGGTTAGACGGAGCGGACCATTTAGACACTGGAGGACATGCTACGTTCTTGCGTCCTATATTTTGGCTGCATTTGGGAGGATCACTTTCCCTTGGTGGAGTTCACGTACAACAACAAATACCACTCCACCATCGGTATGGCATCATTAGAGGCCTTATACGGTCAACCTTATAGGTCACCTCTATGCTGGAAAGACCTAGGGGAGTTAGCACTTATGGATCTGGAGTTGGTACGAGCTACCAATAAGAAGGTTTTGATCATTCAGGAGCATATGAAGAATGCACAGAGTAGGAAGAAGTCTTATGATGATAGGAGACAGAGACCTTTGGAGTTCAAGGAGGGAGACCATGTCTTCCTATGGGTCTCACCTCAACGAGGTTTGAGGAGATTTGGCTGAGATGGAAAGCTATCTCTGAGGTTCATTGGACCTTTTCAGGTTCTCAGCAGAGTTGGCGAGGTGGCGTATCGTCTGGCTCTTCCCCCACAGATGTACTGAGTGCACGACGTCTTCCACTTATCCCAGTTGAGGAGATACTTTCATGACCTATCTCACTTCATCAACCATGGCAAGCTATACTTTGATGATGGGGTGACATTTATGGAGGTTCTAGTGGAGATTGAGGATTAATAGGAACGGGTACTTCATGGATGATCGATACCTCTAGTGCATGTTCGCTAGAAGAACAGAAACCTCCAAGAGAGAATGTAGGAGCAGGAGGCTCATATTCATGCTCAGTACCCCCATTTGTTTCCTTAGTATATGTTGTGGATTTCGGGGACAAAAAGCCCTAAGGTGGGGAGAATGTAAAGACCCATATTTTCCATGTAATTTTTTTTAATTATATGGAATTATTACGAGTCTGCGACAATTGAAGATGCATAATTCTGAGGCCCCGTGTTCCCAGAATGAATTTCTAAACTTTTTTAAGGTACGCTCAGTAAACTCACAGGTGGTGTTTTCTATCTTTTGAATCGGTGCTTGGATTAAAAATCTGGGGGCACCGTTGAATCCACAACACCAAGATTCGCTTAAGGGAGGCTTTACTTCAATCATAGTAAGTCTGGAGAAAAAGTTAGATTTTGGAACTTTTTGAAAGAATAATAAAATAACTTTTTTATTTTATTTATTTCTTTCTTTTCCTCCCCGGACAAGCGGTAGTGTAGGACTAGCGACCTATCAAGTCATTAAATGGCTTGACCCTTCAAATCCTAAGTAACAGCATCGTGGGAATTTAGGAATGTTCCTATTAAATGAACCCCCATAAATTCCACGATCTTTACTTACCCTCCCCCCACCCCTCTTATTTATATAGAGCTTGGGGGGAGGTATTGGCACGGCTTCCCCAAGCGACGAAGCTCTGGTAAAGTGTCGTGATGCCCAACACTTGGAGGATGGAGTCGGTTCTAGCGAGCGGTGACAAGTGACACCGAACCCCGAACTGAAGAACGACGATTGAGCGGCATCGTTGGTGGCTTGTTGTGGGGATGACGAACACCGACTCTCATTGAATGCGATGTTATCCAATGATCTTAAGGTAGGGTTTATTTCTTGTTTAATTTCAAGAATTGATAAATATTTTACCACCCTCTTACTATCAAGCTAACGTGGAGGGCGTGGGCCAAACAAAAAAGTCCCAGACCCTCCGCCATTTTTGTTATAAGTTGACGTGTCCTTCGTGAGCAATGTTTGGGTTGGACGAAACCCAGGATGGCGGGTGACGATGGCGGTCGGCAACGACCGGCCGCGGAGAAGATAGCAGCGCATCGTCGCTTGCCACCGGCGAAGAAGGTTGCGGTCGTAGCCACGGCGGGTGGAGACGGTAGCCGGCTCGGCCAGCCGCGAAGGAGGTGGCGAAGCACCGTTGCATGCCACCAGACAAGGGGGTCGTGGCATATAGTCACGGCGGGCAGTGACGGCCGGCACTGGCCATCCGCGGAGGAAGGTGGAGCGACGCACTGTCGCGCGCCGCTGGAGAAGGTTGTGACTCAAAGTCGTGGCAGGTTGAGAACGGTGCGGCCCTCACACCACGCAAGGTTGGAGGACCCCCCGGTCGGACAAAACGGATGACCAGTAATTGTGGTGGGATAGTGCCCAACCAGCTGGCTAAAATGACCCCACACCTACGGGGCTAGCTGGGAAGACTGGTCTGCCTTCTGGCGGACTGGGCTGGACGCGGGCCGGACGCGGGCTGGCCAACCGGGCCGGACGCGGGCTAGCTAACCGGGCCAGACCCACCTAGCAAACCGGACCCGCCCAGCGGGATGGGCAGGACCCGCGGCCCAGTGGGCCAACGCGGGTGGGCCGAGCCCCACCCGACGGGCCAGGCCAACGGCAACCCGGGCCCGCGAACCGAATCGAGACGACCCCAACGGGCCGGACCCAATAAACTGGGCCAACCTTTAATAGGTTGGATTTGAGCGGGGTTAGGTGGACCTCGGGACCCGTTGCATCGGGCCGGTCTGACCGAGTCGGACCGGTCCCCGATTAAAGAAATGCTCGTAACTAAAAAACCAGGTGTCTGATCGACACGTCGTCAGTGGAGTTGAGACCCCTTTGGGAAAGCGGTCCCTTTGGCATATTCCAGCGAGCCCAACCGAGCTGGGCTGGATCGAGGTGAAATCACCCCCATTCCACGGAAAGGGGTGTAAATAACAGACCGAGCGTCCGATTTATGCGTCGTCTGTGGAATAAGGACCCTTGTGACAAGGTGGACCTTTTAGTTTACTCCACTTGAGTTTTGGGGAAAGTTAGATTATGGCTGAGTTGGATCACACACGAATCCAACTGGGCCCTCGGCACTAAAATGCCTATAACTTATAGACCAGGCGTCTGGTTGACGCGTCGTCTGTTGCATTGAAACACTTATAACGTGATGAATCATCGGGTTACTTCTTCGTGGGACTTTTTTCTGGTTGAAATACGACCAATGGATTGAGAAGCGGTTCTCCCAGAATCAAGTGTGATATGAGCGGGAATCCAGTGGCAGGCAGTGAGGCGGAGGTTGGAGACAAATCTTATGGAGGTTAGTACCGAGAGATCCTATGTGAGTCAGCACCGATCATTTATGGGTCAGCGTCAACAATCCTATATGGTTTGGAACATACTGATCCTATGTGATTCATATCCTATATGGGCCAGCGCTCAGCGATCCTGTGTGGGTCAATGCATACCGATCCTGTGTGGGTTAGATCCTATGTGGGTCATTGCGGGGGTTAGTTTCCTATCGACTCTGGGTGGGTCAGGTCCTATGTGGGTCATTAAGGGGGTTAGTACCTATCGATCCTATGTGGTTTAGAAACCATATGGTCATTAGTAGTGCCTCTTGACAGAATAAGATGATCTATCTTTGTGACTAATCATTTGTACTTCTATACTTCACTAATAACTAGTGTGAGATGAGTCATTTATCTTCATGGTGAAACTTGTGTGGTACTTTTACCTTTGTGGTACTATCTTCATGGTGATACCTGTGTGGTACTTTTACCTTCGTGGTACTATCTTCGTGGTGGTCCTTGTGTGGTACGTTTACCTTCGTGGTGTTACCTTCGTGGTGTTACCTGTGTGGTACTTTTACCTTTGTGGTGTTACCTTCGTGGTGTTACCTTTGTGGTATTCTTCCCTCATGTATGAAATGAGTATATCTTGATAACTTGGGTATTTGTATGGGAATATACCTAAGTATAATTGATGATTTCTTTGTGCTTTGTGGTTGAGGTCTTGCTTTGTGGTTATTCCTTTGTGGAACTCTGGGAGACCTTTGGGGGTCTCGGGGTCCCTACTGAGTATTGTTATACTCACCCCCTTCATGGGCTTCACCCTCACCTTGTTTTATCTTGTATATATGACGGATAGCGTTGATCGAGGCTAAGGGAGCTTAGACTGAATGGTGCTCAGAGGTATACCATTTGACGTGAAATGACACAGGACTATTGATCGTGAATTGTACCTACCCTTCAGGTAGGATCCTCGGTGGATGTCCTAGGAGTTGTTTTCCCTTTTTCAGATGTACTTGTACTTTCCAGTTGGCCTTGTATTCTGACCCCTTTACTTTCAGAACACTTTTTACTACAGTAGTTTACTTCATGGTTGCTTCTTATTATGCTCTTGGATTTCTGTGTTTGTACAGGTTTAAAGGCAATTCCTTCCCATTAAGGGATACACCTTTCCGATGCTAGTCACCAGCCCCTGGCCTATGGAAGGCGAGCTTGGGGTAGTCACGGCATGGGCCCTGGGGGACAGTTCATGACAAAGAAGAAAAATGTCTGATCAATAAATGATAATTCAATAATTATAGTATCAAATAGAGAAAATAAGAATACTGAACTTGGTTGTTCTCAAAAGGAATGAGAGGACTTGAAGTGCCCAAGCAGTTATTGGATTGAGTAAGAACCAAATCATTGAAGATCTAGAGAAGGAAATCAATTCTGGTTATTCTATTGTAATTATTAGACACTGAAGTTTTTAAAGAAGTGATCACATGTAGTTTCATTGATCTAGAATATTTGAGAAATAATATCTACATCAGAAGTTATATAAGAAATCAAAAATCAATGTAGTGATCTTTCTTGTTTTGGTTCGAATAATTATTATACTGGTAGCGATAATATGTCGTTTCCCATGATAATTTGGAAGTATCATAGTTCAACTCTATACTAGTGGTATTAGTATGATTCCTTGTCTAACCACTTCTATTTATAGTGTATAATCTATGGTTGGGGGTTTAACCAATCATAAAAAGTAGTAGGTTCCCACATTGAGGTTAAACCATGTAGAAATCCTTTTTTTCAATGTATTTCTTTATTATTATTATATACATGGTGAGGGAGAGTTCATATTGAGTGGATCAAGATCTTAACTGATCACATAGGTTTAATTAATGATAAGAATTCATGAAAATGGATCATTGATTCACCCTCACCCCCTCCAGTGATCTAACCATATATGGGATCTATAATTGGTAATATAAAGTATAATTGTCTCAAGGATCTCAATTTTTACCTATTATTCTTATAAATGAATGATGTACTCATCTACAAGAATAGGAAGGGGGAAATGGGTATGTGTTTATCACTGGTTTGGGGGATACTATTGGGGAATCACAGGAGTATGTTGTGTAGGGGGTGGTGTTGGTAAGTAGGTGAAACAAGGGAAGACTCTTGATATATATAATTTGGTTGGTGTTATAGGGAAATTTGTTTCATTTGGTAATATAATCTCAACTCATCCTAATAGAGATAATTCACTGGGATCTTCTAAAAATTTTGGTGATGATCAAGAACAAATCAAGTTTGGTGCTCTATATTCTACTCTAGGTTTTCAAGTCTATATAGGGAGAGCTCAGGCATATCTTGTTTTTTTGGTGCTATAGGGATCTTAGCTACATCTGGTACTATAGGCTCTAATCCTTTTATTATAGTTCAAATTGGATAGGATTCTCCTAAGATCTATGGTGATGTACATGTGTAGATAGAAGGTGGAGTTCAGCCTATTCTAGGTGTATAGGTCTATATAGGGAGTTCAATGACTTCTATTGTCATCCTTGTGAAATAATAAGTTACTCTGGTGAATATTATAGTTGTGGTTGTTGAAATTCAATAGCAAGGGAGCTTATAGGTCACTAATTTCTCTTATAAACAACTGGGGAGGTTAGTGATCCTTGATAGTCAGGAAGGAATTGGACAGCTAAATTAGGGCATGGGTAGTGAGTCTCAAGAGAAAGCTCTGCTTGATTCATAGGACCAGACTGGTACTCAACTCTCACAATTTTAAGATTATATCAACAAAATGATACGGCACCATGGAATTTAGGGTAGCTAGGCTAATATGGTAGATGATGACCCTCTATAACATTCTCTTTATAAATATACACTATCAAAAATTAAGAAGGACTGGTTAACAAAGAGGGGTTCTATAAAATTCCTACATGTTTTCTTTGGAAGAGAACCTTGGATGTCAGAAATTGTTCCTGACTATCTCTCTCCTAATATATAACACAAAGATTTTGGAGCATGCTATAATCATCCATGTCTTCATGTGACTTTATGAGTTCATTGGATGTGGATTAAATAATTCAACACTAAATATCAATTGCATTACTCGGTTGTTTTTCATAGACAATGAACTCTTCATTACTCACCCCCTAAGCAGGTGGATCGGGCAGTGAGGATTCTAAGACATAATATTTCTTTTCATGGTACAACACTATATGTGGGAATCTAAACCATTCCTAGAAATTACTTCCAATTGGGAGATGTTATTTCTTAAAATTTGATCAAAGGGATAATGTGGTTTATGATATTTTCATTATTCTACAATATTAAAATAACATATTATTATTACTTCAAATGATTACAATTAATGTGAGACAAAATAATAAATTTAATTTTTCTAAGTCACTCTCTATTTTATCAAGTCTCAACGACCCTCACCATTGTTCTTGAAATGTCCCATCACTTTAGACATTCTAGGGGAAAGGATCCATATTTTGATTATTATAATATAGATGGAGGCCATTAAAATTATAAGAAATTAATTAGGTAGGTGGTCTTGAAAACTGCAAACTAGAATCTCCTTGAACCATTGAGTGGACTCCCTAATCCAGAAATCTTGACTCAAATTTTCACAACACTTGCCTCCAAATATTAGATAGACATATACCATTAAACCCAATACAAATTCAGTTAATATGACCCACTATATTATTTAAGACTTCTCGATAATTAAAATTTCCTCCGATGAAGTCCAAACTGAAACTTTAATTATGGGTTCATCTTAAGTCAGATGATGGAAAGCTTAATGACTTAATACTAACTTGAGGGATTTTTTTATTATGTATAAATTTTATTATTTTATCTTTAATATGTATTATTAATATAAATTGGATTTTGCTTTAGGGATTAACCATGTTATGATAAAAAATTGACGCATAACCCGTTTATTTTAATTCTATCTTTGCATATTAGTACATTTATTTACGTGATCACAGTCTTGAATCCATAAAATAAATCATGCTTAAGAGAGAAATAAAATAAATAAATAAATGACACAGTCGTGATCTTTATCTAAAGGTTGATTTATTGAGTGGAAAATAAATCAACCTATAACCCTAAAATAAACTCATTGTTCTGATCTTAGCATGAGTTGCATCATCCCACTTGTCAACCTATGTATCTACCATATTGGTTTCATCTCAGTTCCATCTTGAACTGCCTCCACCTCGGCTCCATCTTGAATCGACTTCATGTGCCTTCGAATACACCTTTTATTACATATGTTTTATGACTCACATGCAGGTGAGGGGAACCAAATGATTGGTTAAGTATAATTATATAAAAAAACCATGGACACATAGGTCCTATATGATAAAAGAGAGAGGGATGAATTGCAGGCCATCATATTTAATTCAATAATAAATTATTGCAGGATCATGAAATAAAATTAAATTAAATAAAACCAACACATACATAGGTCTGGTAAAAACTCATGATTGGTGATACACATGAAATGATTAAGTATTTAAAATAACTAGCTAAAATTCATTTTTATTCATTATTTAATAAGATAAAAAGTGCATGATTTAATCTTATTAATCAATTAATTAATTTTATCATACTTCATTCAATCGTCCTAAAATTCCCATCCGCTGTGATTTTTAAAAAAATAAATTGTTTTATTTTATTTAAAACTCAATAAAATAGTACAAAGATTTATGCTTGGAAGCAAATCAGTGATTACCAGTTTGAACTAATAAATATGGTTTTAATAGTAAACAATGCACTCATATAACATATTTTGTACATGTAATGTGTCATAATTTCATAGCATGTACTGTCAATTTAATGACACATGGGACACATGAAAATTACATAGCCTATACAATTTAATACATTGAGTCTTTAGTATACAATAATGATACATGATTCATAGTTTCAAATATTACATAGAATTAACTAAATATTTAATATAATATAAAACCTAATTATTGGCATGTACCGTCAACTTAATGACCCATGAACTTAGGTCAATGAGGTTTAAGAGAGTAATTGATTAAATTTAATATTTCCATGTAAACAGGTAAAGTACACAGTGTATGAAAGCTAGCCACATAGTGTGTACTTATCTTCATCGGATATCCACAGTAGACACCATGGGACTCGGTGTGTACTTCTCATAGACATTTATGAAGTACACAATGTGTGGAAAGAATACATGGTGTGTACTTCAAGTTACACGGATTCAAGTTTGTATGTTTCATGTATTAAATACGTATAGTGTATTAATTACATGGTGTGGTTTAACTCAAGGGGTTTTCTACCTTGAAAACACATAAAATACATGGTGAGTATTCAATCTACATAGCATGTACTCCAACAAAGCCTTGTGCCACTTTTTCTTGTCAACACATGGTACTTTTATTGTATGTGGTGTATACTAATTACACGATGACTTGGAATCCATGCAGGCATCCTTGTGCAATGAATAAGGATACACAGTGTGTAACAAAGGAGTACACATCATGTAGTTTTGTATTATCAATACAGAATTCTTGGAACCTATAGATGGGTTCTTCATATGTGATCTTCATTAATTATTAACTGGTCCTAGTAATATGAGCAAGAAACGGAGAAAAGTAAGAAGATATTTTGATGATTCATCAAGAATGAATTAAAACTTTGATGAATTTTAAATTTTAAATGTGCAATGGAAAAAAAATAAAACAAATATTAGATATTTGAACGTGAACACTCTAATACCACTTTATGGATCTGGATATAATTGAATCACTTATCGGGGTCGACCCCAACTCAGAAAATGTCAGATTCGATGGATAATTTTCATATTGTGAAATATGTGAATTTCATAAACAACAAAAAATATAAGAATATTAACAATGAAATACACTAGAACTAAGAGGAGATCATTTCACATTAAATTTATAATTAATTTAAATAGATTGGAAGAAAGAATACCTCAGTCTTGTGATTTTTCTACAATGAAGATGTTGATCATCTGAAACCCTTTTTAGTATATCATCATTGAATTTTTTGGATCCAAGTGTAGATACCCTTTAGCGGTAATCCACATGTGATCCTTTGATCTCCAAACAACACTGATGGATTTTTGGGTGCTAGCACAATGGATCAGCCATATCATAATGTTGAAAACCACATATGAGTGTTTTTTTGTAATATAATATCTTTGTTGTAATATCTCATCAAGAAGGTTACACACTCATGTCATTAACCTATATTCTTGAGATGTCTTTCTTTGACTACTTGAAATAAACTCATTGTTACACTGTTTCCATGAAATTTAATGTTACCATTTTATTTCAATCAAATGGATGAGATATAAACTTCTATAAATATGGAAGGGATAAATCCTTCCTCAACTTATTCATTAATAACATGTCGTTCATGAAACACCCAATGTACCCTACTTCTCACAAACATATGGCATCATGATTTTGGTCAGTAAATCTAAGTGTGTGAGTCATGATATGCATTAATAATATTATTAAAGTCTAATTACTATTAAACACACTTAAAAATGGGAATATATGATGAAACATAAACATTTGGAATTTTTGCTGGTGAATATATTCTCATAATCACCTATCTTAGAGATTACCAAGTGAAAACTTCTTAAGAAGAAGTCGCATCTACTTATGAGCACTCGCACTTGATAGTCAACATACTATGTTCCCCATCATGGAATGTTATCTGACTATAGAACTAGTTTTATGAATGTCATCATGGAATTTCAAGGTTCCCATCTTAGCGGGGAACTGTTGTGACCTTTTCAATGTGATAGATACTCTAGGACATTATCATATTAATGTTGTGTAGAAGAAAAATCAATATATGATAAGGTATTTAAATTAATATTCACTTCTTTGTATATATATACATATAATCTAAAGTACAGAGTAGTTGGTTCTAGGACACCAACTCGAAAAAAATATGATTATAGCAATGAATTTTTGTATTATGATCAATGATACAACTTATGCTTTTGTTTTTCTAGAATTTCTAGTGTAATGGAAGTTTTTCCTTGTCTGACCCCATACTCACTTTATATCCTTTTTTGTTTTAATAAAAGTGGAAAGGGTATCTAAATCCTCTTTTTAGTTGTTCCAATCATTATTATTAATAATATTATTATTATTATTATTATCGCCATCGTTGTTGTTGTTGTTGTTGTTGTTGCTACAACTAATGTTATTCTTAATATTATTGCTACTATAGGACATAGCCTATTATGGACATTATTTATATATTATATTATATTAGGGTATTTTAAAGCAGTTGAATCCCTTCCCATACTATAAACCATATCTGAAACTTCATGATTTATATTCTTTTTCTTGTTTTTCCTCTCCAAGCATATTGCTTTCTTGCAGTGGGCCTCCTACCTCCCTATTTCATGCGATATCCCACCACCAATATTTTTGCTCATGGAATATGTATTCTTCAGCCTTGTGCACAACACTCATGAAGTATAGAGCACCATATTCCCACATGCATGCATGGGTAACCCCCCCCCCCCAATGGAAGGATAAATAAATGAAGTAGGTGAGATTTAAACCTCATACACTCAAATGCAATGATTTGTTCCAAACCAATCATCTAAAAAATTCAATACAATGGGTATTATTGTTAATATTATCATTAATATATATAAATATAGTCGACATTATATCAAGTATTATAGTAAACATTTTAGAAGGTAATGTAGTATTCATTATTTCAGAAGATTTGGAACTATTTGAAATGACTTAGTTCCATGTTGTAAAGGTCATTAGGCTCTATATGTACTATAATTATTCCAATTGGGGGTATTCTAACCCTTTGGGGGTGGGACCACCCAATTGAGCCTTGTGGGTTTGTTTAGTTTCCTTTGTTTATATCCCCAAATAATAGTAGTAATTTTTATTATTGTTATTATTATTATTACTACTATTAATACTTAATTTTATTAATTATATGCATATATAAGGGATTTTTTTCACCATAATATATGAAATATATTTCCCAAACCCTATTTTATGGGTAGTTTAACTCCAAACAATCAACTCCCTCCTCACTGGGAACTCACATGGCCTACCTGTAGCATAGCCATCCTCCCTTACTTAATCCTAACAAACAAAAAACCCACCTCCCTATATATAGATAGTATCCCACCACATTTTTATGAAAGATGAGAGTTTAATCAATGAATGATTCCATGTCATGACCCGTCCCATGGGGCCTGAATGTGACTACCCCAAGCTCGCCTTCCATAGGCCAGGGGTTGGTGACTATCACTTGAAGGCTTTTCCTGAACAGGGAAGGCATTGCCTTAGAGATCTGTACACACTCAAAAAGGAAAACTGAAGTAAACAACCAACAAAAGTAAGGTATAACCACGAGAGTAAATTAAAACCACAAGTAAAACTGTAAACTGAAAACAGGGGGAAGGAATACAAGCCCTAGAAACTGAAAAGAAAGTAAATAGTTGTTGCATCTGCCCTAGAGCTCTACCTGGAGGGTAGTAGCTGTAATTCTAAATTCAAAGAAGAGGATCTCAACTGATCCTGTCGCACCAAGATCCACCCAATCCTGAACCTCCCAAGGTCTGCCTCAGAGCATCATTAGTCTTCACCAATCACACATGTGTGGGCGAATCCCATGCAGGGGTGAGTATAAAAATACCCAGTAGGGGACCCCAAGACCCCCGAAGGTCTCTCCGTAATCCACAAAGTAAAACATAACAAGAAAATACCACAAAGGTAATATCACAAGCATGATCTAAATCATGAATCACAAAGAAAAAGAGACATCTCAATCTAATGGTATAACTTAAAGGATACTAGGATAGGGATGACTAGTTGTAAAGCTAGATCATCCTATCTGTAGTAACTCTATTGCTGACCTCTATAAGTCACTGTATGCTAACTTGTATTGGTCACTGATGCTGGCCTGTATTGGTCGATGGTGCTGACCCGTATTGGTCACTGGTGCTGACCCATATTGGTCGTTGGTGCATACCCGTATTGGTAGCTGGTTCTGACCCGTATTGGCCGTTGGTGCTGACCCGTATTGGTCGCTGGTGCTAACCCGTATTGGTCGCTGGTGCTAACCCGTATTGGTCGCTGGTGCTGACCTGTTTTGGTCGCTGGTGATGACCCATATTGGTCGTTGGTGTTGACCTGTATTGGTCGCTGGTACAAAGGTAGGGATAATTAGTCATACAGCTAGATCATCCCACTCTAGATTTTCTGATGGTGACCCGTATTGGTCACTCTTATTCTTCATGTCACATCCATCCATTGGATTCCCATAAGAAACATGTCTGATCTTCAGAAGACTCTGCTCCTCAAGTCATCGGTCATATTTCAATCGGTATGAATTCCCATGAATAAGTAACCCTATGATCCATCACGTCATAATGGTTCCAACACAATAGACGGCTCATCAACTGGACGTCCGGTCTGTAAGTTATTGGCATTTTAGTGCCGAGGGCCCAGTTGGATTCGGAGTCGATCCAACCTGGTCGTACTCCAAATTTCTCCAAAACTCACATGGAGTATCTTAAAATTACTGTCTCATTCCAAAGATCCCAGCGTCGTATATGGTTCGTCAAACAGACATATGGTTCGCAAGTTACGATCACTTAAGCGTTTTTTGGGCCTGAGAGGGGTTCGGGTCCAGTCAGACCCGGTTCAGGTCAACCCAACCCGGTCCAGGTCTGACTCGGCCCGCACTTTCTGGGCTGGGCCATGACGGGCCTGGTCCACTGGGTCGTGGACCGGCCCGGCCCAGCGGCCGGGTGCGCCCCGCACGGGGCGCGCGGTCCACCTCCCAAACGGCTCATAGATCTGTTCGGTTTCATTAAGGGTGGTGTCAGGTGGCGCCGCCTTATCACCCGAGGGACCCTCAGGATGTGGGTCTATCCAGCTCTTCACGGCTTCAAGTTGTGGCTCTCCTTTAATGCAGCACGCGACGGCACGCATCCTCCACCTCCATGGTTGGCCCGCTGCCGGCCGCCGTCTCCACCACCGGTGCCAGTTTCCGCGCTGGTGTCGCACTGGAAGACCTTCTGTAGGCCACCGGGTGAGCTCCGGTGGTATGTTCTTATTTCCTAATGCATCTACGGCCCTCTCAGGATGTCATTGTCGATGTGCACCTCCCGTTTTCAATGTTCCATCAAGTTGGAAAACCCGCCTCTGAAGAACGCAACAAGAACAAGGTGGTGGAGGGTCTGTGCCTTGTTCTTTTGGCCCACACCCTCCGTGTTAGCATTATAACAAGAAAGATATTATTTAATTCATCTTTAATAAATAAACCCCGTTCAAATCCCCCACAACAACCTCCCACAAAAACAAATGAGTCATGGATCAACCTGTTAGTTAGTTGATCTGCGTTCTTCGTATTAATAAAGAATGAAGAGAAGAAATAATTTAAATGCATAAACAATTTAAACCCCCTACCTTTTTTGATGTTCGTTCTCGCACGTTTGTCCTCAAGGGTTTATGGCATCGATGACGCTTCCCGGTTCCGACCTTTGAAAGGCGTTCTTCATTGTTATTCATTCTTCGCTAGGGTAGAAGTGCGTCAGAGCTTCACTTGAGAATCCTCCAAATTCTTCCTCCTTATTTTTTTCATAATGATGCAACGTCGCATCGTTACGCTGTTTCATTTATGAAAAAGCGTCGCTATTTTGCACCATTTAATTCACTGTTACGTTGTGGAATATGGGTCATCCATGTGTTTCATTAATGTGCCCTGCCACCGCATCGTTGTTGCCCCGCAGCGTCGCCGTCCTCCATGCAACAGAGAGAAAAGAATAAAATAATTATTTTAAATTATTTTATTATTTTTCTCGAAAGGTCCAAAAATTAAATTTTCCGCTCAGCCCTCGTCGACTGAAGTTAAGTTGTTTCAAGGTGAATCTTAGCGTTCCGGATTCAACAGTGCCCTTGGATTTTCAATTTGAGCAAGAGTCAAAAGATATAAAATCTCAATCGCACGTTTACTAAACGTACCTTAAAAAAAGTTCCAAAATTCATTTCGGGCACACCGAGCCTCAGAATCACGTGCCATCATATTTCGCAGACTTGTAATAATCCCAATTAATTAAAAAATCATGGAATTTCTGGGTCTTTGAATTCATCCCACCTTAGGGATGTTTTTCCCTGAAATCAAAACAAGGATACACAAACAAAGAGGGTTACTATGCACATATATGAGCCCCTCGCTCCCATGTGCTCTCTTGGAGATTCTCGTGCTGCCACAGAACGTGCACCAGAGGAATCGAACACCCACAAAGGACCCAATCCTGTCGATCCTCTATCTCCACTGGGAACTCTGCAAAATTTTCTACGTCGTCAACCTCTAGCTCACTATGGTCGATGACGTGAGATGGGTCATGCACGTATCTCCTCAGCTAGGATGTGTGGAAGACGTCGTGCACCCTCTCTAACTGTGGTGGTAGTGCCAAGTGGTACGCCACCTCACCAATCCTCTGAAGTGTTAGGAATGGTCCGATAAACCTTGGTGAGAGTTTTCCGCCTTAGCCAAATATTTGTAGTCCTCGTCGAGGGGAGACTCGCAAGAATATGTGGTCCCCCTTCTGGAAATATAGTGGTCTCTGTTTCCTATCAGCATAGGGACTTCTGTCGGCTCTATGTAGTCTCCTTCCGCTCTTGGATAACATGTACCTTCTCGGTGGTAGCCTATACCATCTTTGGGCCCACCAGTGCTGGATCTCCTGGATCCATCCAGCACAAGGTTGATCTGCACGGTCATCCGTACAATGCCTCAAAAGGGACCATACTAATGGTGGGGTGATATCTATTGTTATATGCAAACTCCACCAAGGGTAGGTGGTCCTCCTAACTGCAACCAAAATCTAAGACACATACACAAAGAATGTCCTCCATGGTCTGAATGGTCTTCTTAGTCTGACCGTATATCTGCATGTGAAAATCTATGCTCAAGTGAAGCTGAGTCCCGAAAGCCTCTTGCAATCCTTTACACAACTAGGATGTGAAGCGTGTTTCACTGTCTAAGACTATCATCGAAGGCACCCCATGAAGTCACACGATCTTCTGAACATAGAGATGTCCCAAGCTCTCTACTGAACCCTTCCCTTGAATAGCAAGGAAGTGGGCTGACTTGGTGAGTCAGTCAATGATCACCCAGATGGTATCATTCCCTCTTGATGTACTTGGTAACCCCATCACGAATTCCATCAATATCCCTTCCCTCTTCCACTCTGGTATATCAAGGAGTTGGCTCAATCCTGTTGGTACCTGGTGATCGGGCTTCACTTGCTAGCAAGTGAGGCATCTAGAAACATACTCTGTCACAACTTTCTTCATCCCTGGCCACCAGTACTGACGTCGGAGGTCCTGATGCATCTTCATCATGACTGGATGTACTGCCAAGGGGAGTATATGGAACTCTCTTAGCATCTCCTCTCATAGCGCCACTAGTACAACTATACGTCCTCTTAAAAGGATAGTGTTCTCCCTATCTTCAAAATATTCTCCAGGTGCATGGCCTAAGGATATCTGAGCATGTGTTGTCTCGCAGCTGTTGTCTCTGAGTTGTGCCTCCCTAAATCACTGAATGAGTGGAGGGGAAACTATCATTGGATGGAGGTAGGCTATCTCATCTCTATCTATGTAGGATATATGAAGTAAGGCTAACTACTCTGAATCCTCATTCAGTAGCTGTGAACTTGATCTACGGCTAAGTGCATCTGCCACTATGTTCCCCTTCCTAGGATTATAGACTATCTCAAAGTCATAATCCTAGAGAAACTCTATCCAACATCACTGTCTTAGATTCAGATATTTCTGTGTGAAGATATATATGAGACTCTTGTGGTCTAAGTAAACAATGAACTGCTCTCCCATCAATTAGTTTCTCTACATCTTCAATGAAAAGACTACTACTACCAACTCCAAGTCATGAGTCTCATAATTCTGCTCATGAGGCCTCAGCTGTCATGAGCCATAAGCAATCACTGCATCATCCTGTATCAGGATGCAACCGAGTCCATTCCCTGATGCATCACAGTAAACCACGTAGTCAGTACCCTCCTCTAGAAACCTCAGGATGGGAGCACTGGTCAAGCTCTGCCTTAGCTGTTGAAAGATCTGCTGACATGTCTCTAACCACAGGAAGGGTTTCCCCTTCTTCGTCAAGGTATTCATAAGTTCTGCTACTCTGGAGAAATCGGGTAATAACCTCCGATAGTATCTTTCTAATCCAAGGAAGATTCGCACATTAATAACACTCCTGGGTGGCTCCCAAGAAAGTACTGATTCAATCTTCACTGGATCCACTGCAACTCCAACCTCTGAGATGACGTGTCCCAAGAAGTGGACCTTTCGTATCCAAAACTCACACTTCAAGAGCTTCCCATATAACTAGTGCTCCCAGAGTGTGTCCAAAACTATCCTCAAGTTTACAGTGTGCTCTTCCTCAGACGCTGAGTACACAAAGATGTTGTCGATGAAGACCACCACAAAGAGATCGAGGTATGGCTGAAAGATACTATTCATGATCCCCATGAACACTACTAGAGTGTTGGTCATGCTGAAAGGAATCACCAAGAACTCGTAATGGCCATAACGACATCTAAAGTCTGTCTTTAGTATGTCCTCATCTCATACCCTGAGTTAGTGATAGCCTAATCTGAGGTCTATCTTTGAAAACCAATGAGATCCCTTTAGCTAGTCGAAAAGATCATTGATCCTCGGCAGAGGATACTTGTTCTTCACAGTCACCTGGTTTAGGCACCGGAAGTCCAAGAATAGCCTCAAACTTCCGTCTTCCTTCATGGAAAACAACACTGAGGATGCCCATGGAGAAACACTAGGCCTTACGAATCCCTTCCTCTGTAAGTCCTCTAATTGTAGCTTCATCTCCCAGAGCTCCGCAGGGGCCATCCGATATGCTGGTGTAGATATCGGTGTTGTTCCTGGGTACAAGTCAATGTGGAAGTATACCTCTCTACGAGGAGGTAGTCCTGGGACATCTTTTGGAAAGACGTCCTCATACTCATCCACCACCGCTGGGAACTATGGACTCATCTCATCCATCGTGTCGAAGGTCATACAAGCTAGCTGATATTTAATCGGTTGCACCCTCTTGAGCGCAAGTCCATCTCATGCTGCTCTGTTTTACTTCTCACCAACAAAGGAAAACTGGCCTCCATCTCTGCGCATACATCGCATTGTACGTCTCAAGTAGTCAATCTGTGTGTGAACTGCTGATAGCCAGTCCATACCTAGAATTACGTCATAGGGATTCAATGTTGCTACTAGAATATTCCATCTAAAACTCTCTCCTATGAGAGTAAGATCACACTATTGGCACTAGTGTGTGACCGCTGAATCTCCTCCTGTAAGAGTATCCAAACGCAAAGGTCAAGCTAAAAGCTCAGTCAGAATCTCAAAGTCCTGAACTAAGTCCATAGCAAGGAAAAAATGTCTAACACCTATGTCGATAAGCACTACTACTAAAGTAGATAAGATACAGATTTTACCTCGTATCATCTCAAGTACGTCAGGATCATGAGCCTCTATTTCTTGTAGTTGGGTCCATCCCCGTCCACCTGCTCCCTGAGCTTGTGGTGGACCACCTGGGGGTGGTGGTGGTAGTTCCTGGTGACCCCAACCACCTCCCACTGCACATTCTGCTCCCCTGCCTCGTCCTCCGCCTGGATGATGCTCATGATCCTACCGCTATCGCTGTCTCGGTGGCCCCTCCACCGTTTTCCAATCATCCATGCAGGGAGTCAGACAATAACGATCTCTGTGACCCTATCCCCTGCAGGAAAAACATATCATGCCTCACTGGTGTCTCCCTTGGCCTCTCAAGCCTCACACCTATGACCCTACATCCTGGGGTCACCCTTTGAAAGGTCTATCCCGCTTGGGCTTCTGCATCGTATGTCTACTACCAGCTGCAGATGAATCTTCTACCTATCGTCCGGTAGGGGCTCTCACTATTGGTGCCTTCTCAGTAAGGAAGCTCTCTATCAGAAAATTTATCTCTAGCACCCCAACCTGCATCGATATTCTGAGAGAAACTGTCGCATCTCTAATCTCTCATTGGATCCCCTACTCAAAGATTCGGGCCCTGAATTAAGGGTCTCGTACCATGTCGGTGGAGTGTTGTGAGAGGTTATTAAATCTCGCTGAGTACTAAGCCAGAGTATGGATTCCCTACTGCAGATGCATTAGCTCCTGAATATGCACAGAGCATAGTGTCTATGGAACAAACTCTGCCCTAAAAAGGCACTCAAAGTCTGTCCAGGTGAGGGTCATCTCTTCATTCACCTGGAGCATCAATCTCTGCCATCGTTCTATAGAGCCCTGAAGAAGACTAGTGGCCAAGATCGACATCTGCTTGGCGGGTGTCTCTACTAAGAGAAAGACCTGCAAAACCACCTCAAGCCAGTCCTATGCTGTTTGGGGTTCTATCTTGCCTCGAAACCTCAAAGGCCTCTATCTCTGGAACTCATGAAATGCGCTCAGTCGGCGTGCATGATCCACTGGTAGCATCTGCTTCTCAACAGGTGGTGGTGCTGCTGGTACACCACCCGAAGGTTCCATCACTGTGGGTGGTCCCTATACTGATGCCTCATCACTCGGTGAGCCACTTTCACAGTCTCTAACTGGAATCTTGGATGGTTGTCTTCATGGAGGAATCCTGTAAGAAATAGATGTTCCACGGTCAATAAGTTATACCTGGTGAGCTGACTCAATAAAGATCAAGAAAATTTTTCAAAATACTAGAAACTGGTGTTTTCATGTACTGAGTCGGAAAACAGAATTCAGGGTCCTGGCGTATGGATATGTCGGTCGCCGCACCAACACCGGACTCCCTATACTGAAAACTGAACTCAAGAGACTTTACACCATTGCCTCATTAAAATTAGACTCTTAATTATTTTGGTAGAACCGAATTCCCTCTGATACCACTTTGTCACGACACGTCCCACGGGGCTCAGACGTGACTACCCCAAACCCGCTTTCCATAGACCAGGGGTTGGTGACTAGCACCTGAAGGCTTTTCCCGAACAGGGAAGACATTTCCTTAGAGATCTGTACATACTCAAAAAGATCATTTGAAGTAAACAGCCAAAAAAAGTAAGGTATAACCATGAGAGTAAAGTATAACCACAAGTATAACTGTAAACTAAAAATAGTGGTCTAGAAAACAATCCCTAGAAACTAAAAAGAAAGTAAACAGTTGTCGCATCTTCCCTAGAGTTCTACTTGGAGGGTAGTAGCTGTAAGTCTGAATTCAAAGAAGAGGATCTCGACTGCTCTCGTCACACCAAGCTCCACCCAGTCCCAAACCTCCCGAGGTCTGCCTCGGAGCGTCAGTAGTCTTCACTAGACACACGTGCTGGTGGATCCCATGTAGGGGTAAGTATAACAATACCCAATAGGGGACTCTGAGACCCCTGAAGGTCTCTCTGTAATCCACAAAGGAAAACATCACAAGAAAATACAGCAAATGTAATATCACAAGCATGATCTAAATCATGAAGCACAAAGAAAAAGAGACCACTCACTCTAACGGTATAACTTCAAGGTTACTGGGATAGGGATGAATAGTCGTAAATCCAGATCATCCTATCTTGTAGTAACTCTACTGCTGACTCGTATAGGTCATTATATGTTAACCCATATTGGTCGCTAGATGTTGACCCGTATTGGTCGCTGGTGCTGACCTGTATTGATCATTGATGCTGACCCTTATTGGTCGCTGGTGCTGACCCGTATTGGTTGCTGGTGCTGACCTGTATTGGTCGCTAGTGTTGACCCGTATTGGTCGTTGGTGCTGACCCGTATTGGTCGCTGGTGCTGACCCATATTGGTCGTTGGTGCTGACCCGAATTGGTCGCTGGTACAGATGTAGGGATGATTAGTCGTATAGCTAGATCATCCCACTCTGGAGTTTCTAATGTTGACCTGTATTTGTCGCTCTTCTTCTTCATATCACATTCAGCCACTGGATTCTCACACGAAGCACGCTTGATCTCCGGAAGACTCTGCTCCCCAATCCATTGGTCATATTTTAACCGGTGATAATTCCCACGAAGAAGTAACTCGATGATCTGTCATGTCATAAGGGTTCCAACGCAACAAAAGGTACGTCAACCAGACGTCTAGTCTACAAGTTATTGGCATTTTAGTGCTGAGGGCCCGGTTAGATTCGGAGTCGATCTAACCTGTTCATACTCTAAATTTCTCCAAAATTCTCATAGAGTGTCTCAAAAGGACCATCTCGCTCCAAAGATCCCAGCGTCGTAGACGGTTCGTCAAACAGACGTCTAGTTCGAAAGTTATGGTCACTTGAGTGTTTCTAGGCCTGAGAGGGGTCCAGGTCCGGTCCGACCCGGTCTGGGCTGACCTGAACCAGTTTGGTTCGACTTGACCCGGTCCAGGTCTAACCCGACCCTGTTGGGCTGGGCCGCGATGGGCTCATCCCGCTGGGCCGCGGACCGGCCCGGCCCGCCCAAGCTGGGCTGGTCCGCGGACCAGCCCATCCTGCCCCGACTGGGCTGGGCCGCGAACCAGCCCAGCCCGCCGGCTAGGCGCGGCCTACCGGACGATGCAACCCAGCCTGCTGGTGCGCCTCGCACTGGGCGCATGGGCCACCTCCCAAACGACTCATAGAGCCGTTCGGTTTCATTAAGAGTGGTACCAAGTGGCATCGCCTTGTCACCCGAGGGACCCTTAGGAAGCGGGTCCAGCCAACTCGTTACAGCTCTCCTTCAACGCGGCGTGCGACGGCGCGCCGCCTCCACCTCCGCGGTCGGCCCGCTGCCGGCCACCGTCTCCACCTCTTTCATCGATCACCAGTGTCTTTGCACTGGTGCCGCACCGGTGGACCTTCTGCGGGCCACTGGGTGAGCTCCGGTGGTCCGTTCTTCTTTCCAGACACGTCTACGGCCCTCTCAGGATGTTGTCGTCGTTGCACGCCTCCCTTTTTCAAAGTTCTGTCAAGTTGGAAATCCCGCCTCCGAAGAACGCAACAAGAACGAGGCGTCGAAGGGTCCGGGCCTTGTTCGTTTGGCTCACACCCTCCACATTATCATTATAACAAGCGGGATATTATTTAATTCATCTTAAGTAAATAAACTCCGTTCAAATTTCCCATAACAACCTCCCGCAAAAACGAATGAGTCGTGAATCAACCCATTAGTTGGTTGATCTGTGTTCTTCGTATTAATCAATAACAAATAGAGGAAATCATTTAAATTAATAAACAATTTAAACCCCCTACCTTTTATGACATTTTTCATCGCACGTTCGTCCTCGAGGGTTTACGGCGTTGATGACGCTTCTCAGTTCCGACCTTTGAAAGGCGTTCTTCGTCATTCGTTGTTCTTCACTGGGGTGGAAGTGCATCAGAGCTTCACTTGAGAATCCTCCAAATCCTTCCTCCTTATTTTTTCCAACACATTGAACTATTTATAGAACCACACTGTAGTGTTTCCATAATGATGTGACATCGCGTCGTTACGTTGTTTAAATTTAATTCACTATTACATTGTGGAATACAGGTCATCCATGTGTTTCATTAATGTGCCCTGTCACTGCATCGTTGTTGCCCTGCAGCATCACCGTCCTCCATGCAACAGAGAGAAAAGAATAAAATAATTGTTTTAAATTGTTTTATTATTTTTCTTGAAAAGTCCAAAAATTAACTTTTCAGATCGGCCCTCGCCGGCTGAAGTTAAGTCATTTCTAGGAGAATCCCGGCATTCCAAATTCAACGGTGCCCTCATATTTTCGATCCGAGCAATGAGTCAAAATATAGAAAATCCCACTCACACGTTTATTGAACATACCTTAAAAAAAGTTCAAAAATTCATTCTGGGCACAGTGGGCCTCGAAATCACACGTCGTCAAATTTCATAGACTCGTAATAATCCCAATTAATTAGAAAAATCATGGAATTTTTGTGTATTTACATTCCATGAACAAGAATAAATGTTTAAAAAATAAAGAAAAATTGAACATAATGATTTATATGGTTCAAGAAGAATTCATTCATCAACAGAGAGACAAAAATTATTTAACCATTTTTTAGAGAAAAATTATAGGGTTTTAAAATGTAATACAAAAACCCTATCTTGAAAATGAGATTATAAAACAGTGTAATTCTATAGTACCCCACATTTCAATAAGACCCAGATCCTCATTGTATTCCATTATGTTGTAGTACCCAATGTCAGTGCGGTTCACACAGTTATAATAACCCGCGTCAATGCATTTGGTCAGTTCTACTAAATTATTCTGACTTAATATGATGCCTCCAAAATTTAGGTTGAGGCCTTAAACCCCTAAACCCCCATCCAAGTTTCGCTACCCCTGGAATCCCCAATTACCTCACAATGGAGGTTAAACTATAAAAGGCGTAAAACTGGTGTTTAGTATGTGCCTCTTCCAATTGGATTGCCTTCTTTCGACTGATCAAGTTCCCAAATTCAAACACAAATCTCCACCTAGATCAATAAAAAAATAATACCCCCATGCCACCCTCCTATGAGCATGTTAGAACCATCACCACCAGGCCACATGGGAAACCAAACGAGTGGGTCAGTCACCCCACTTGTGTGAATATATGCTATCATACTGCATAATCCAGATCACCAACCTTCCATGCTCACATGAGCCACACCATTGTTGGTATTCATCATTGATGAATACTGACATTATAACATAGATCAAAAAAAGGATTGTGGTGTTCACGTTTGGTAGAAATTCATGTGCATGTTGTGTTGTGTGATTTGGTAACAAGTGTTGGTGATGTATTGACAAGTATGGTCATGGTCATTCTCCTTTGGCCAGTGGCGTGTGTTAGGTTTTTCATCAGTAATGGATCAAGCGTGATTATTGGAGATGATGTTTCGTTGGAAAACATGCACATGACTATAGTGATGGATATCTAAGGTATGCACACTTCACATAGTCAACGTATCATTGGTGAAAAAATGATAATGGCGTTGTCCTCAAGTGAATTCTTTTCCTCGTTTTTCTTTTAGTTTTTTATGATCATGATTGATTTATTTTATAGTGCATGAGTTTTTATGAATGTGATAATGTTTCCATATCTATTTATTTATGATTCATATTTGATTGTCAATTGAATTATTTTTTATTATTTTTTATTCATCAGATGATATCTGTGTTTTCTTTATTTGTATCTATGATTTATACAAATCCTTTAATTACCACATGTGTGATACCTAATAAGTAATCATGGGTGGTAGAACATCAAATAATTTATTTATTCTATATTTGATTACATGCATGATAGAATCATAAGTCGCGTGTTATTGAATTTGAAATAAATAAATATATTAATTGATGAACTATTATTTTGTGTTATTTCTATATAAACTTTCATAGGTGAGGCCTAATAAGTAATCTTATGTGCGGGAACCTGACACAAGTAAATACCTTTACTTCATGAGAGATGGGTCTTATTATTTCACTAATGATTCGGTATTGAAAAAACTCAAAATTTATCCACAACACTAGATAATCAGACTGTGGATAATTTATGAGAGATATTAAGTTTCCTAATAAGAACTTAGATTTTATAATTAGTGATGTTTAAGTGAATAATTATTCAAATATAGAGAGTATTTTTTTGATTATGCATATACCTAAACATTATTTGCAACTCTTACACTCTCATATCCATTAAATTATATTTAGTATGTTTTAGTTATTAATTTAGTCATTTAATTTAAATACTTTTGGATTTCAACATTGAAAACTTTATTTGTATAAAAATTATTGAATGTGGATATTACTAGCGACTATACACATTCTTCCTATGGGATTGGCCATACTGCCACTATTATAGTAGTTGGTAGATTTATAAATTTCTAATTGGATGCATCGGTGATAAAGTATATCATTCACACTTGGTGATCTTGACTATATAAGATAATGAGTACTTTACCATTAATAGGAACACCACATATTTGATGTGTCATTGGTAGTTCCTAACTATGAGTGTGTATATTGGTTCCATGGCATGGGATCATTATCAATGTGTTCCATGAATTGTATACTTTGATACATGATAAAAACCATAATAGTTTATGTTTGTGGTAAAGTAGCTTGTATCAGGTGTTTCATTAATGGTATGACATTGATTGAATGATCAAGATAGTATTTTTCACTTCCATGTATTGGAAAATGATATCCATGGCCCTTTGACTCAAATAGTAGTGCCCGTATTAAATCCATGTCTATGGTAGACATGGGAAATTCTGTCCAATATAGTCAAATAAATATATATCAAGCTTGTGAGGATGATAACACAAATTATTCATCTTTCTTGATGATATATCGGTTGAAAAAGATATTATATTACATAGTGAATGTTCATATGAAAGGTTGTAATTGTTATGACTTATCCTTGTCTTGTTAGGGGCCATAATGTTTTACTATATACCACTCTTAGTTTATAAGTTGGACTCACTTATATCGAGATAAGATCCTAGAATATCACATGCAAAGTGTATCAAGAAGTTCCACTGATTCATATGAATTAGATTTTAGGATGAAGTGGGGCCCATGATTATGGGTCAGTGATTTTTTGAATCTGAATGATTGGAAGTCAATAAAAAAATAAATTCAATTATAATTTATTTGAGTTTTTAATAATGTGAATTGAATTTATTTCCCAAAGTATTCAAAAATTATTATGATTAAATAATTAAATATGATAAAAGTGTTTTCTAGATGAACATTACATGTTTGGGGTTTGTTAAACATATTTAGGAGTAAACATGCTAAGTTAATGGTTTTTTTCATCATGTAACATATGAGAGAGTTATGAGTGAGCAATGTAATGTGAATGACACTTACAACAAGTTAAATAATTCATAAGTGATGTTTTGGATTAGTTTTTTTGGTAAAGTTTCTTTAGGAACTTAAGTAAAAATAAGGAAACTTAAACCTAAATATATAAATTTATTTTCAGCTGAAAATGATGTGTGCCATCCCCTTTCATGATTTTGTGATCCTCTCATTCTCTTTATCAAGTTCTAGAGTGATAAATAAGAGAGAATAATAATATCGAATTGATTTGGCCTCTCGGATCAATTTCATGTTCTTCTGGTAATCATGTAGGCAATAAAAAGCACTTGACTCTCTCATTCTAGCACACAAATATCATGGATCGATGAACCATGATATTTTTGGAGCATATATAGATGATATAGAGGGCTCTTAGCTTGGATCCTTCAAGCCATTGAAAATTAATGATGAGTAGAGTGTGACTGGATCGTGATGAATGTTTTTTAGGTACCATTTTGTTTAATTTCCTTATGATTAAATTCTATTGTTTGAATTCTATGAAGAAATTTAGGTGTTGGTATATTGGATCTAGTGTTAAGACACATATCTGATCCAAAAATTTTGAAAATACTGACACTGAACACTTCCATCATGTCTAAGTTCTTTCACAAGATGTGTATTCCAAATCTAAAATCATCACATCCAATCTCAAAGGTTTTTTTTTAATTTAGTAATGCCAAAATAAATACAAAAAAACTTTCTTTGAAAGAACTAAAGGTATGGTCGTGTGTTTTTTTACCATTTGTAACCAATATTTTTTTAGTGGCATGAATCAATGGAGTAGTAGGGGTGATAAAATCCTTTATAAAAAATTAATAAAAACTATCCAAACCATGAAATATTTTATCCTCAATTATTCTTATGAGTGTTGATCACACCTTGATTGTCTTAACTTTTCATCATCAACTTTTATTCCTGACACACTTCCAAAAAATCCAAAAAATATATTTTTCTCCAAGAAAAAAATCACACTTTAATATTTAAATACAAATTTTCATTTCTTAAGATATCAAAACATAGTGAAAATGACTACCATTCACATCAATACTCTTAATATAAATCAAAATACCATAAAAATACACAAATAATAAATCTTCTCATGTATACATGGAAAAAATGATTAATTAATTTCATGAAAGTTCTAGGTGCATTAGTTATCCCAAATGACATGACTAATCATTCATATTGTGCTTGTTTTATTTTAAATATGGTTTTCCACTTATCTACATCTCTCATCCTAATTTTATGACATACATATTTTATATCAATTTTAGAAATGTTACGAGACTCGTGCAATTCATCAAGCATATTGACTAATCTAGGAATGATATGGTGATGTTTTATTGTAATGTTATTGATGTCTTGACGATCAAACACTCACTCACATTTCCATTTCCCATGAATTCTTTAAATTGTATATTACAATATTTTTATTCCTTTGGATTTAATCTATAAACAAGTTTTCTAGAACATTCTCTCTTGGAATGAAGTTAATTTATTGTTCAGTACCTCAAATATGTGTAAATCCAAAAAGAATTTCTTCACATTCGAATTCAAAAAATAATGAATCAACACCACTTAGAAGGAAAGATTAAATTTTATATTATATCTCTATTTTTATTCTCTTTTAAACTTTTTTTTCAAAATCATTTTTTATCGATATTTCTTCTTACTTTCACTCCACTCTCATTGTGTTTCCTTAATCTATTTTCTTTACTTTTCACATTGATCTCGTTTTTCTCTCATTTTTCATCTTTATTTATTTTTCATGCACTTTTTTATTATCAAAGGTGAAATGGTAATAGCCAAATTGTTCATTACAAAATAATAATTATTTGTAAATTCATCCTTAGTGGCCCTTCAATCAAATTCCCAAAGCATTCCAAGGAGTGTGCGCTCAACATACTTTAGAACAACATCACAACACCTTATCATAATATTTTCCAATAGAGAATAAAATTAAATTCTTATTGTGAACCTTAATTTCTCTGCAAATCATTCAATCATTGTAAATTGTGTGGTATATAATGTATAATTATATACAAATTCAATTTCTCAATTAACATAATACTTGAAACATTAGTACAATTGCCATTGTCAATAATCATATTACATGTTTTATTTTTTATGAAGCAACAAATATGAAAAATGTGTTCTCTTTAGTCCTTCGTGTCATATTCCTTGAATTTCAAATCAAAACTTATCTAGTTACAAGTGTATCTCCCTCAACAATATATTCAATTTGACAATCACTGGAATTTTCATGTTCATCGTTATCACTTTTAATTAAAAGATAATTAATTAATATAATCGTGAATGTTTTGATATAGAATGTTGAAGATATATAACCATTTTAGAATCATTCAAAACATTTTATATTCCTATTTTGGAAAGAATTAAAATGAATTTTACCTTTTCATTTAGTCATGGTTCTGTCTTTTCCTTTTGAGACCTCCTTTAGGATCCCTTCTTTCTTCAAACTTGGTTTAAGAGAGGAAATTGAACTTGAATTATACTTTGGTGGTGCTCCTCTTCGCTAACCATTTATAAACCTAATCATTGTATTAACCTTAACTTCCCTTACAGTTTCCCTTATTATTACAACCTCCATGTCTGTAATATTCTTCTATGCTTTTTTAATTTTGAGTAACCTCCTACAACTTTTGATAATTTTTTTTATAATAATGATTAGGGACAAGTTATTACATTATTACAACTTTCATTTAATCTAATGATTTTATAATTCTCTTTCCATTTCTCCTCCTATTAAAGTTTAATTAATCCCTCCATATAATGTAACAATCAAAAAACTCAATTATTGTCGACTTCACTTTCTTCTCATCATAATAATTATGAGAATAAAAAATAAATTCTATTTATTTCTCCCATTTTAATAAGCTTTGGGATCATTTCTTTGTAACCTCCTGCAACTTCCGATGAAAGAAATTGTAAAATTGTCTCATTATTATAGCTTTTATTTCATCTGATGATTTATAATTCTCTCTCCATTTCTTCCTAGTAAACTTTAATGAATCCCGCTATATAATTTCATAATCAAAACACTCAATAATTTTTTACCCCACGTTCTTCACATCAAAATAATTATGAAAATCAGAAATAAATTCCCTTTATTTCCCTCATTTTAATAAGCTTGGGGTCATTTCTATCTTACAAAGAAGGAATTTTCATTTTAATGTTACCATAGTTTCCATCTACGTTTTATTTATTTCTTCGATCATTCTTTCATTACCACTTCCATGTATGCCTCTTCTATGTTTATTTCAACCCCTTTAAAATTTATATTGAAACTCATCCTCTCCGTTTTCATATTCAAATTCCTCATCATTCACTACATTGTGTATAATTATACGTATGGTTAACTCTTGTAGTGGGTTGCCTTCTTTGTATATTGGAAATGAAGAACACACGTGAATTGATGGTACATTAAGAGAAACAAATTTGACTTGATTTGGTTTAGAAGCTTTGATAACAAGATGTTGCAAACCTACAAGGGTTGCATCTCTTTGAACCCACAAACAAGTAAAATATATTCACCCCAAGAAGGTCAAAGTTGAGTTTTTTTATCCACTCAAACTCCTGAGTTCAATGACACGGAACCTTAAGTGATGAATATGACACATGGTTAATCAAGCATTGATAAGTCATAATTAATTTTGTAAATAATTTCCTTTAGGAAACCTTGTGCAAAAAAACAAATATAGGTTTGGAAATACTAGAAAAGTATGTGCTTGCATGTCAAACATAACCTGGAAAAACTAACCAATAGAAGCTAATTGTTAAATTTGGTTGGGAAAAAAAAGCACATGGTTTTTACTTTTTGCTTCATGTCTCGTCAATGTGCTAACAAGTCCAAAATGAATTATTCAATGTATAGGTTTGATCCATGCTTGTTAATTTAAAGTGCTCAAGCTCAATTGGATCGAATAATGTTAAGGATGTCCCCGTTTATGTCTTGAATTATTCTTTAAGGCTAAATGGTGATCTAGTTTGCCAAAAATTTCTTGAATAAGTCAAAAAGGAACACTTGAACCATTCATATTTGCATCAAAAATCTAAAAAAAACATAGTTAAATCTTTGTATGAAAGATAAAATGATCGAAAAACAACCTACACCATATATGCTTTCATATTTATTCACTAAATGAATCACAAAATGGAAAAAAAAGACAGATTTATTTTGCCAACAGATCTGTCATCCAGCCATTCATGGTAAAATGGTAGAATATCAAAATATACATTATAATCCCGGCTCATTTAACTTTGTTTTGACCACTCTTGACCTTGTGCTTCTTTTAAGAAAAATTGAGTTGTTTCCTTCACTTGTTTTGACTCACTCTTAAATGAGAGATCATAATCACTATGGTGTCACCTTCCTACTAGAAGCACTCTCATTCAAGCATGCCTCCTGACATTTTCACAATCAACATTTGATGGGGGTCTTGTTCCATCAGGCTCATAATTCAGTTCCCTCACCATTTCTTTCTCATATTTAGCTAACATGATTGTTTGAAGCTCGATTCATCTGCAGAGAAAAAAGGAAAATGAACTGTACATTCACCACAAAAAAAAAACACAAAACGAATATATACATCCATGGACTGATAATTCACAGGCAGATAATTCAGATGAAAGTCAGATGGACAGTCCTCAAATGATCATAGCACTCAGCACTGTCCTCGAAGTGCTCCATACAGTTCCAACATATGTGTCTCCCGCACCGGCACTCCACATGATTGCACCCATCCACCTTCTCGATCGTGTGCCCGCACACCTGGCAATACTTCACATTCTCCTTCCCCCTGCACCACTCCTTTAACGACTCATCCGGGTCATCCTTAAACTCTCGATACCTCTCGCACGACAGGTACGGGTGATACTCCTGGTGGCACCTCGTGCACGTCTCCACATAACACGCTCCGCAGCGGAACGGCGCGCCCCCAGCCTGCCCGGGGTCCCCTGGCCGGTACACCGAGGGGCAGTCGGGGGAGGGGCAGAACCGGAACTGCCCACCGCTGGACACCACGAACGCCCTCAGCGATGCCCAGAACAGATCCTCAAGCCGCCTGCCTGGGAGGAGGGACTTCAGGTCCGTGATGAGAATCAGGGCCCCACAGCCCTCCCACGCGCAACGCAGCGGGAACCCGTCCTGGCTCTTGATTGCTGACTCGCACTGCTCCACGAGACACTCGCGGCAAAAGGTGTGCCCACAGTCCTCGAGCCGGTACGCATCATCCACCTCACAGAGGCACACTGGGCAGGCAGAGGCTAGTTCACTACTCCCTGTCAAAGCAGCTACCTTGAAAACGAGCTCCTCCACCCGGGGCCGCATGGTCTTGTCGCCGTGGATGGAAATCGCGTGTCGGCGAGTGATGAGAGTGGGCTCGACCCCAGGGACATTGTCCTTCAGGCCCTGGAGCTGTGGCCCAAAGGCCTTCACGACCCGCTTCATCAGATCTGGTGGGAGGCCTCTCCCTCGCAAGGGGATTTCAAGCTGCTTGCTTTCATGCAGGCTCAGCAAGGACTGTGACAGCCTCTTTAAAGCCTCATCCACCCGGTCCGGAGGGCCGAACACCCTAATGTCCAAAGAGTGCCGGTCAAGAATGAATGTCCCCGTCTCCTTCTGGATCGTCTTCTTCATCATGACCCCATCCCGGGAGAAGAGAAGCTGGAGAACGGTGGGATTGAGGCTGGGATCGCTCAGCAGCTTCCCGTTCATCAGATCCTCGAAGGGCCTCCGAAGCTCTGCCACCCTTTTTGTGGCGTTCGCAGAAATGTTTACTCGATACGAGCCGTTATCGAGTGTCTCGAGGCTGCACTCTACGCCTGTGAACAAAACTCCATCAACACATGAAGAAAAACATAATCATAAAAAATAGCCGCACCTTTTTGACGCCGGAAGCGTGCGATAAGGGGCTCCAGTTGGTTTCTAATCACGGGATAGACGGAGGAAGAACACCAAACAGTGCTGCGAAAGAAATGCTGGCACTCGATCTTCTGCCACGACAAACACCCAGGCAATACTTTTCCGTGAATCTTCTCCAATGCCTGCGCTGCCTCAAGATGCAGCCGGCCATCGAACGTGATCATGCCTTTCGCGAAGCTCTCGTTCGGATCAGGTGGGAAGACTTGAACTTGGCAAAACTTGCCAATGGAGTACCCTTTCGGCATGAAGGGAGACATCTCTCGGAGAATCGCCTCTTCACAAGCCACGCAGGGCAGATCGGGCACAGCATCCCCCCGGCTCAGCCGAAGATCGAGTATCCTCCTGGTCGTGAAAGACCTCAGAAAATCCAAAATCTCCAGCTCTGAAAGATCTTTATCGAGCCCGCTCACCACAACACAATCTGCAGACCTCTGGCCAGCCTCGCAGTGGATATTATGCAGGACCGAGAGTTCATCGATCATCAAACAAACATCGCTTGGATGGCAGGTGATGAATGCTCGCCCCCTGCTGCGCCTGCGGGGCCAATACACCTTCGACTTCACAGATGGAAAAGAAGAAAAACCCAAACCACCTTTGCGATCAGCACCAAATGTGCGCAGACTGACTCTAAGAGCAGACCCCCTGAACTCAGATCCATTGAGTTCAGACACTTTTAAAACAGCGCTAGGTGTGAGAAATGTTATCCTGTTCGATTTCTCGGCATCCTCGTTATCTTGTCCGGTGCCCGTGAGCCTCTGAACACTGCAAATATTACCCGAAGAATGCTTTTCGAGGAATACCAAGAGCTCTTTATCATCAAACGAGCTCGTGTTTGAATAAAAAACATCAACGGTCATACACTTATTGTCAAGCTCCAGATGCTTGACCTGTGCACCTGCCCCAAACAATCCCACTGGAGAGACATTCGACCCGCCATGAAATAAACGCATTTCTAAGCATTCGTTCCTCAGCCACTTCTGCTCGTTCGCCAGTGCATTGTTCACAAAACTCATAGCTTTTTCCATGGGTTTTGGAGGGGAAAAAACCAAAATCTCATTCTGATCGACATTAACTTCAATGGTTATGCGGCCATCCTCACAGGCCGACTGGATATTTGATTGCAAGCAATGCAGATTACTCTTAAACTTCCCACACAGCTTTTTTAGAAGAGTGCCCCCGAACCCACTCATCGTCCTCACCTCGAGCCTCTGGTTCTCAATCTTGGAAACATCAAAAGCCGGGAGAGGGCAAAGGGTTGATATAGATTCAATGTCAAATGCCGTCACGCAGACCAAATATTGACAGCTATAAGAAAGGATTTCACCATACACCACCCACTGCGGCTTCTCACTGAAAATCAGCAACGAGCAAGAAGGGTGCAGCTGAATGGTCTGACCAGTCAAGGCTGCCACATACCCAAGACGATGATATCCAGAGTACATGGCCATGTTTTCTACGAGAGAAGATAGGATAACCTTTTTCAAATTCCTATCATGTTCAGTAACAGTATGAGGATTCCAGACCCAATAGCTTGGGATGATTCCAAAAACTTCTTTCTGGAGGCATTGTTCCAATTCGATCACCGTGTCTTGACACCTCCGCATGGACTTTGCATTGATGGAGTTATCCCAACACCAGTTGTTTCGTTTTTCTCGAGGCAGATTTTCCCATTCCTTGTAAACCGAGAGTAGAGTGAAAAGATCGCCAGAAGGGTGGCAAAATTGCACCTTAAGGCGATCGGAGTTCAACTTATTTTCAATGTCTCCAACACGACAAAAAATGGAACTAGCATTTGCCATCACAGCAGCGAGGACAAGCCCCTCCCTCTTCAACTGATGGTCAAAGCAGCCACGAATGAGCTTCCCAAGCCGTGGCTCAATACCCAGTTTCACAAAGTACCAGCCATCATCTGTCAATTCCAAAGCCTCGTTTTTCAATGTAATAGCACCCAACTGAATAAGGTTCCTAACTGTCATGCTAATAGCTTCTGGACTGGGTGCATCGATAAAATCAAAATCCTCCACATTCTTGATGCCCAGAGCAAGAATCCGTAAGACTGCAATGCCAAGATGAACCCTACGAATCTCAGGCTCCTGGTGATTCAGCATTAACTCATAATCATGTTCTGAGTAAAGCCTATAGCAACATCCAGGCTCTGTTCTCCCAGCACGACCGGTTCTTTGATTCGCAGAGCTTTTGCTGGTCCAGCAAACTCTCAGGATGCTCATGCCAGAGCTAGGTTCAAACCTGCTCTCTTTAACCATGCCAGAATCCACTACAAACCTAACGCCTGGGATCGTCACTGAAGTCTCAGCAACATTAGTGGCAAATATGACTTTTCTTTTCTTTGGGTCACTCTGGAAAACCCGAAGCTGTTCATCACTCGAGAGCTTTCCATGTAAAGGTAAAGAGATGGCAGCAGGGGGTTGAAATTTCTCACAGGCAAACTCGACTTCAAGTTGAGAAGTTAAAAATGCAAGAACCGTGCCCTCGGGCTCTTTTTCATGGATCTCAGCCACCATCCTCAGAACATCAGAAACATATGGGGCCAGATTTTCAGAACCTGGAGCTACATGAGATGCTGGGGGGACGTATTTGACATCAACCAGAAAGCTTCTCCCAACTACATGAAAGGTCGAACAGCCATAAAAGTAGTCTGAAAGCTGATTTGAGTCGGCTGTTGCAGACATTATTATAAGCCTCAAATCAGGCTTCTGAAGAAGCAAGTTCTTAACCAGTGCCAAGAGAAGATCCGTGTTTAAACTCCTCTCATGAGCCTCGTCAACAAGGATGCATGATATCCCAGATAAGTTCTTATCATCCATGTAGTGCTGCAGTAGGCAGTGGTCTGTCATGTATGTTACCTTGAAGGCGGATAGCTGAGCTGATGAATATGCTGGACGCCAAATGATGGATTTTTTGTCATAGCAGCCGTTACTTTCTTCAGTGACTCTACGTGCCAATGTAATTGCAGCGATCTTACGAGGCTGAGTGCAAATAATAGACTCACCAGCTGCTACACCTGAATCAGAAAGATACTGAACAACTTGTGTGCTCTTTCCCGAACCAGTTTCTCCAATCAAAACAGTTATCTGCAAAAAAAATAAAAAATAAAAGGAAAAAAGTTATCACATTGTAGTATCAAATGATTTTAAGTGGAAATCCAAATTCAAACAATGACATTAAAATAAGCATTGGATCAAAATATAAATGCTACTTTCTTATACCGAGATCAATTCTTAAAAATATACAGTATCATGTAATTCTCCCACAATCAAGGTAACTAGTAAGCATCAAAACATGCCATTAGCTTAAGAAGTCCATCTAAAAGTAATCTACATGCAAAAATCTACCATGCTTGAAATTTTTTAATACAATGCTTGATCGTAATATAATAATTGACTGTGCTAAAGTAAATAGTTCTGTCCCAACAAATTGCGATTCAATAAAATGAGCTAGAAAAAAAATGATGAAATAAAGCAGTAATCATTTTAAAATTAATCAATTCAATGTTGAAAAAATGACATTAACAACATCCCACTGCTTGTATGAAGGCACTGCTTCTTCCCTATCTATAATATGAAAACAATCAAATTGATGTCTGTTAGCATCCAATATGAGGATTGGTGTGTTAGGAACTATGTTCCTTTGAGTATGTATAATAATGGAGGAAACCGGAATTATAGTGTGGAGAGAGAGAGAAAACAGAGGAAGAAACAACCCAAACCGAGAGCAACCCCACGGGGTTCTCCCTTCAAGCAATAGCCAAGTAATTCTCAACAACCCCCCCCCCCACTGGCCAGCCTGCCCCCTATTTAAAAGCCTGTCTCCCACTTTTCATCATGTGGACCCCTCCCTAACAGCTGTATCCTTCTTCTCAAATGACAAAAAAGTGCTTCCAAGGCTGTAACAAACAGTTGTAGCCCCGTACGGGTTCTATCACTCGCCACCCCTTGAAAAACAGTCTTGTCCTCAAGACTGAGGAAATACAAGACCGGGGAAATGCAGCGGATTATGGTTGACGATGTCTTCCTTTTCCCATGTCGTTTCCAGAGCTTCACCCCTTGGCAAGGCTGCCTACTGCTCTTCCGCCCCCATGAAAAATTCACCTGCAAGGTGAAGATCTTGACGAAAATCCAAATGTTTCTTCAATGTATCGTGAAGATAGATCACAGAGTGCGATAAGTTCGTGTGTCAGGACCCCTTCGGCAGGGAATTATCTACTGGATCGCGAGTGGCGAGTGTGAACACCTTCACCAGCCTGAAGGCTGGAAACAACTTAATATTCTCCTGCACCCGCTGTACTTCTTGTCTAAACTGCTGCCCTACTATCCTGACCAGATGTTGAACTTCCAAGTCAGCAGAAGCTTTCAAATGGTGCCCAAGCATTCTGTCCCCAGGACAATCGCGGACAGCACATGCAAGTGTCCCAGAAGAGTCGGGAGCGTGCAAGCCACCATGGATCGAAACCCAGAAGAAGCCCCTCATCATGGTTGTACGCATAGGCTTCTCAATCATACTGCAGGTGAGGACCTCTGCAGCTGAACTGTTAATCATGCACATAATTTTTGTTGCATAATACAATGCCCCCTGATCCAGCCACACCCTGCCACCTTTGCTTTGCGCAGAATGGGACAACAGTGGCGAGCCCCGGCCCAATTTTTCGGCACTGTAGCAATGCTGACACTGTAGCGGAGCTGACCGACCAACACCGACAGGCACTGTAGCGGTGCGGACTTCAGGGTCAACTTCACTGTAGCGCTTGACTTCCAGCCGGCAGACACTGTAGCACTTTTGACAAAGTGAGCCGCTAATCACTGTTGCAACGCAGACTACTATTCGGAACAGTGGACCGTCTTCTTCATATGTAGCCCATTTCTGGCTAGGGTTTTACTACTGAAAAAACCCTCTGTAATTTGTGCTCCCAAATAGTGAATTTCTGTCTCCCGTGTATGTAGGGATTTTTCCCGAACCACGTAAATCGTTGTGTCCTCTGCTTTCTTTCTTCCGTTTTTTCCCGTTTTCTGTCGTTGTGTCTCCCGACGATTCCACATCAGCCCTGTCTAAACACGCATGCCAAGCTATTTCCCAAGTGCTCCTTCCTTCTTTAGAAGAACTAAAAGTTGTGTCCACACAAGTCTCAACAGGTGCTACTTCTAAGATCCATGATCTATAACTTAAAAGGTGTGCACGCGCTTGAAGGTGCCGCATATCGTCCCAATCCGCAAGGCCATGGTGCAGCAGAACGCATTCCCAACTGTGCTGTCTCCACCGTTGGCAGAGTATCCCCATGCAGCGGCTGCTTCACCAAAAGGGGAACCATTAAGGGCGGAACTTAGCTTGATCGCTGATCCCCGTCTCCCATCATTTTGAATCTCGTTCGGATCGCTGCTGGTCCTGGCCCGCGATTTGAGGGCCCTGCAAAAGGTTGGTGATGGAAGCTACCAATGCATGTCGAACTGACAATTCCGGAGGGATAGAAGTGTTCGCTGAAGTGCCAGAAGCGGCTGAAACCAGAGGCAGCCGAGAATCCTGATGTGGTGGTTGTGTCTCCTAACGGCGGAGCATGATCTTACAAAATTTAGTTTGTGAGGCCAGCTCCTGGTCCCAACGGTGTTGGCCCTGCCGAAGGTTGGTGATGGAAGCTACCAATGCATGTCGAACTGACAATTCCGGAGGGATAGAAGCGTTCGCTGAAGTGCCAGAAGGCAGCCGAGAATCCTGATGCGGTGGTTGTGTCTCCTAACGGCGGAGCATGATCTTACAAAATTTAGTTTGTGAGGCCAGCTCCTGGTCCCAACGGTGTTGGCCCTGCCGAAGGTTGGTGATGGAAGCTGCCAATGCATGTCGAACTGACAATTCCGGAGGGATAGAAGCGTTCGCTGAAGTGCCAGAAGCTGCTGAAACCAGAGGCAGCCGAGAATCCTGATGTGGTGGTTGTGTCTCCTAACGGCGGAGCATGATCTTACAAAATTTAGTTTGTGCGGCCAGCTCCTGGTCCCAACGGTGTTGGCCCTGCCGAAGGTCCTGGACACCTTGTTGGAGGCTGCGACGGTTGTAGAAAGCTCAGCAAGAGTTGTCTCAATGCAGCTGAAAACGTTGCCCGACGCCCCCCAAACGAGTCTGATTACGCATCTACAAGAAGCCAGCACGGCCTGAACGAGACAGGAAACAGGAGTGGAAGGAGGGTCGAACCAAGTGTTGGGAACTATGATCCTCTGAGTATGTATAATAATGGAGGAAACCGGAATTACAGTGTGAAGAGGGAGAGAGAAAAAACAGAGGAAAAAACAACCCAAACCAAGAGCAGCCCCACGGTTCTCCCTCCAAGCAAAAGCCGAGTAATTCTCAACAAAAATGCACCCCCCCCCCAAACAGTTGGAGTATGTTGGATTGGTTATTCACCATGTCAATTAGTGATTGAGGCGTTAGATTTCCCATTGAAGGGGATATTGGAGCTATTTATTGAAAAACACTAGTCATAAAGGATTGGATAGTAATACTTGAATATGTAAAGATGAAGGTGTGAAGACGGAATGACAAGAAAGTTTGCATGAAGACCAGTGCGTCATAGTGGGATTTCAGTCAGCGACACCATGTGACGACTTGTCCAAGATTGAAGCGCATCAAAACAAAGCTGCATAATGCAAAGTCCATGATAGAGTTCCAGGACCGTGAAGACCTTGCTACATTCATGAAGGAGTGGTTCTGGAGGCGTTTGAAGGTGCTTGGGAAGTTGCGCAGAAAATCAAAGCGAAGGAAGCATTATCACGCAAAGTCATGTTGGGGCTCACACAAAACCAAAGTTGCGTGGATGTGGTGACGTTGGCGAAATGGAGGCGCGCAAAGGGAAGATGAGTGCAAGCAGGTTGCACGAACGAGAGATGCGCAAAGGAAGAATTCCACGAGGAGCATAAGGACAGCAATTTGCTCATAAATAGGGCACCAATCTCGTCATTAAATGGGGATTTAGAGAGAGAGTTGGTTGAGGAAGATATTAAGAGAGCTAAACGCTCTAATTTCGGCAAAGGGAGGTCATGCGAAAGAGTTACGCGAACCACTATGTTGCATGAGTGACTTGTGCAAACCATTATATTCTACGAAAATATTACCTACGCGAACCTTTGTTTTGTGCGAAGTACAGCCTTGAGCGAAATAACTTATTTTAAACGGGTTCTTGCATACGGATTTACAAGACTACACTTATGCAAACAGAAGTTGCGTGAACTATCTATTGGACATTCGCTACAAGTGAACAGTACAAAAAGTGAATTGGCACTGGTTGAAGACCTTGCCAAAGAAGTTATTCCTTAGACCTTAGACGCATTAAAGCTCATCATGGAAAGTGAAGTTGATGTCATGGAGAATTTCACATATCATATGTGAAAGAGTAGCGACTGAGGATCAACAAGCACCTGCCCATACGTGGGGCAACACAGACAGTGACATCTTGAATTGGCGTATGTGCCAAAGTGTTATTGTAACGTCCCGAGAAATATTCTTTTAATAAAGGAACTCTTGTCTCTCTAACAACTTTTTAATATGTTTTACAATAGAAGCACATAAAAAGACTTACAATTCATAAGAACTTTACACATCATGCGTAAATATAAACTAATACAACTAGGAAAAGCAAAGGGATATACACATAAAAGAATAGCACATTCACTAAAACAAACTCCATAGGTTTGAATTCCCCCAAGAAGATCGCCCCTCCCATAAAGATCATAAAAAGGAAAAGAAACGTTAGTAAAACAATACACATTATCAAATGATGTGAAAAAACTTTTGTAAGTGATGTAGTGAGTGATGAAGAGAGAATGATGGTGTATTTATAAAGAAATATGATCGTTCGGCATGAGGAACGTCGGCCAATACGGTCGATGGGCATTATGACCATTAATCAATAAGACGGTTGGTCATTATTATTGTTGTTGGCGTAATAAAGTGACCGTTGGGATTATTTTATAATTTTGTTTTTGGAAACTATATAAATATTTTAATTTCAGTTAAAAATATGTTTTATGGTAAATTTATAAGTATTAAAAAAAATATCGTCTTCATGGAATTATCTTATAAAGCCCTTTTATATGATAATACAAATCAACAAATTCCTAAGTAATTTTTATAACGACTAGATAGTTTACTATATCATAAAAGACCGTTAATTTTCAATAAATAAGTTTTTTTTTAGAAAGTTAAAATTCTTATATTTAGAGAATTGTTTAGATAAAATAAATATCATTTTTGGGTTCAGTATATCGAAATTAGCTGAGGGTGAATTTATGATAATTTTCTAAAAAAGTTGATTTTTTGGTTAAAAAGTGAAAATAAGGTTTTTTACAAAATATTGTAACTCTTATGATATAATTAGGATATAATTAATATTTCAAATTTATTAATCCTTATTCTTAATAAAAAATTATTTAAAAAACATAGTACATAATGTATTACATTTAAAAACACATGCTTAAAATTTTGAAAACCACAGTTTTATCCTTTCTAAAAAAAACGTTTTTATGAGTTATACGCGTACCATGTTAGAATTGATTTTTATCGCTTTTATAAATTGAATCAAATAGAATGAAATGAATATTTGGAATTAGAATATTCAAATTAGGTAATGAGGTTAATTTCATTTTTAGACGTAAAAAAGTTATCGTGGTAAAAAAAAAGTAACCGCAGTATAAATAAAATAATGCAGCGGGTTAAAGTAAAATGGTAAAAGCATGAAATACCTAAAAACTGCAACATTAAATGGGTCGTTGATGTATTGGATGACCTTAACCAGCCTTGACAACATTAATTGACAACCAAAATCATTGGAATTAATGTCACCCAATAGTGGTTAGCCTTAAATACAAAATAATCATTATTTAATCACTTAAAACCACCTCTCATCAAGTATAAATGTCTCCTTCTCACCCCCACTCTCCCCTTCAAATCTCTTAAGCATGAAGTTCTGATCATTTTACCTCCCAAAGAGTCTCAAGGTCTCAATGTGTCATCCTCAAGTTTTAGGAAGCAAATCTTCGAGGTAAGAGAGTTCTCCTCTTCTTCCTTTTCATTCAAGTGCCTCCTTTTTGTGAGTTCTTAATGTCAAAGCTTCTATCTTTCCATGCACTTTCTGATCTTCCCATTACTGCCCAAATGGTGTTTTATCAATGGAAGACCTTCATTCTCTCTCATTATGCCTTTTCCTTATACATGTTGTATATCGTCGTGCTGCCGAAATCATTTCATGAAACTTCCTCTTTCTCATGAAATATTCTTATATTGTGAATACTCAAACTTCTTCCTTACCCATGAGACTCTTTCTCATGAAATATTCTTATATTGTGAATACTCAAACTTCTTCCTTACCCATGAGAATTCTCTTAGATGTAAATATAATATATTGATTCAGGGATTTACATCTATGAAACCCAAATTCTCTTTTCATGGGTTAAAAATGACATAATGTTTATACTCGATGATTTTCTATGAAACCCGTTCAGTATTCTCCTCAGGTTATTGATGAAATGATTTATTATGATCAATGTGACTCACATGAATTAAGACATATGAAGGGTGTGCCCTGATAGTGCTCCAGTGCATTGGGTAAAGAATTAATCTCCAGAAATAGCATGTTTTACGATACCTTGGTGAATAACCTTGATAATTATGATTTATGACATCCTGGTGATAAACTTTGGTGATATGCTTATGAATGTCTTATTTTTATGTTGTAGTCACATTTTTATGTTATGATTCATGTTTTTTCTATTATGATATGTCTCATGTTCATATGATCATGCCTTATTGATATGTCTCTTGGTCACATGCTAAGCATCTCCTTTGTTTATTCTCTTACGGGGATTTATGCTCACCCCTTTCTTTAATGCATGTCCCTAGGATATGAGATGCAGTAAAAGTAACATACGATGAACCTATGAATAAGTCTTTCAAGTGGATTAGAAGAATGTTTATGCTTTGCATGTATTATGTTTCTAATTTCCAAGACACTGAACCTCAAAAGATGCTTTGTATTGTTAAATGTTATACCATGTAATGAAAGGTTTATGAAATAAAAAGGCGGGTAGCTATAGTTGGTATTTTAGTAAAGTATTAAGTGATTTCCAAGCAAATACATCTCTGTCCGGATACTAAAAGTAGGCATGGTTTTGACTCATATGCATCTAGGGATTAAAACCTCAAAAAGAGTTGGTCGGGTATATCCCGACCATCATTCCGATGCACGGTAAGTGGACCCTTACTGTGCATCTGGTTTGACACTCTCGGGGATATGTTTTGGTTAATCACAAGCTTGTACAAACCATTATGAAGGATATATAGATAATGTAAAGATTTTATTTAAATTGAAGTATATCATTCCTTTAGAATTGTTATTATAAGATTCTCAACAGTAACAAATTTCTAATTTAGATTTTCTCCTAGAGAAAAAATGGCAAGAAATAGAACACATACAAATAACGGTTGCAGCGGACAAAGCAATCACGGCCTTCCCAATATGGGGGGTGCTAGAGTTGAAAACTTCATAATGATGATGAATCAGTTAACTCGAGTCATGAGCAACCGAAACCGTGCGGGGCATCCTGCTTCACCAAGGAAAAACTCGCGGTTGAATCCTTTATGCGTCAATGACCACCTATTTTTAGTGGAACCTCAAATTCACTGATCGCAGAACAATGGATCAATACTATAGAAAAGATATATTATGTACTTAATTGTTTGGAGCAAGAGAAATTTACATTGGCAGTATATCGCTTAGAGGGAGAAGGTGATGAGTGGTGGACGCTAATCAAAAACACGAAACCAAGGGATGAAATGGACGCCAGGATGGGAAGACTTCAAGAAGGTCTTTTTCATCAAGTATTTTCCTCGTACCCTCCGGACCAAAATGAAAGGGAATTCCTCGAGTTGAAACAAAGAGAAAATCAATCGGTGGGGAATTATGAGATGAACTTTACAAGGCTTGCGTGTTACGCTTCAAGTTTTGTCATCGATTCTCATGAGAAGTCAGATCGATTCTTTGGCGGACTGAGACCCCATCTACGAAAAGCATTGGCAATCTGAGACTTTGAGAGTTATGAAGAGGTGGTGAGATGTGCTCTCAAAGTTGAAATAGAGTTCAGAGTTTCTCAGTGGACTCATGGACAGAATGATAAGAAGAGAAAGATAGAACAAAATTTTGGAACTAATTCGAACGAGAAGAAAGTACAACATCTCATGTGCAACAAATGCGGGAAGAAGCATTTGGGAAATTGTTTGCAAAGAATTGGAAAGTGCTAAGTGTGGAAGAGATGGACATGTAGCTCGAAACAGTCGTGGAGATGTAAAGCCTACATCTAAATGCTAATGACAAAGGGAAGATGGTGCAAGCACAACCTGATGCGCAATGCTACAAGTGTGGGGAACTTAGGCATTTTGCTAACCAATGTTCAAATCAGAATATAATGGAGAGAAACCACCATCAACCCCAACAGAGACCTAGGAAGCAAAGTCGTGCTTTCGTAATTATGACAGCTGAAGTCGAGGCTCCAAATGATGTTGTGGTGGGTACACTCAAAGCTAGCAAGTACATTGTTTAATTCTAGTTTTACGCAATCTTTTATTTCTTTCATGTTTGAAAAGAACAAACCCTGAACTGCTAGTGGTAGAGTTGTATGTTAAAACTCCTGGAGGAACAATTCAAGCATCAAAGATATATAGGGATTCCCCTATTAACTTTGGTGGGTACAATCTCTCTGCAAACTTGGTGATCATTCTGACAAAATCAACTTTAGAAGAAGATTTCAGTAGTCTTGAAGGGAAAACCTCTGATCATTTTCAAAGGAGAGATTTCTCTGCCTAAGTCTTAGCTGGATCCAAGCCAATATCGAAAACCCCATATAGAATGGCATACATGGAGTTAGAGGAATTAAAGAAGCAACTCCAGGATTTGTTGGAGAAGGGTTTTGTTTGACCAAGTGTGTCTCTTTGGGATGCACTTGTTCTCTTTGTAAAGAAGAAAAATGGATCAATGCAGTTGTACATTGATTATAGAGAACTTAATAGGATCACAGTAAAGAACAAATAAACACTTCCAATGATTGATGATTTGTTCGACCAGCTTCGTGAAACTCAATTCTTTTCCAAGATTGATCTTCGGTCTGGGTATCATCAATTGAGGATGAAGAAAGAAAATATCACAATGACTGTCTTCCGAACAAGATATGGGCATTACGAGTTTGTTGTTATGCCCTTCGACTTGACTAACACTCATGTCATGTTTATGGATTTGATGAATAGTCTTTAAGGACTGCCTTGATAATTTCGTAGTGGCCTTTATTAATGATATTCTGATATATTCCAAAAGTCGCGAGAAGCATGAAGATCATCTAAGGGGCATATTACGAACTCTGAGGAAAGAGAAGATGTTCGATAAATTCAGTAAATGTGAGGTTTGGTGACAACAAGTCGCATTCTTGGGACACATTGTGACCAATGAAGGAATCTGAGTGGATCCAGCAAAGACAAAGGTCGTGGAGGAGTGGCCACCTCCCACAACTGTAACTAATATTCGTAGTTTCCTAGGTTTAACAGGATGCTATAGAAAGTTTGAAAAAAAATTGATGTCTTTCTAATCCACTAACCAAGTTAACTCGAAAGATAACTAAGTTTATCTGGACAAAGAAGTGTGAACAGAGTTTTCATAGACTGAAGAGGTCAGTTAGTGCACCTGTGCTAAGTGTAGTCATAGTACTTATGACCTCATTGAACCTGAGATACATGTCAGAGATAGATTCATCAGACTTCATTTTGAAAGTATTATACTTAACAGTATATGTATTTCATCCCATCTCTTTAACATTAGATGTGTCTTCATGAGACATAGAAATGGTATCCCAAATTTGATAAGCAATATCACAAGAAAACATCCCATTAAATTCATCCACTCCTAAAGCACAAAATAAGCATTTGTGGCTTTGCAATGAGCAACTTTAGTTTGAGCATCCCATTCTTTTCTAACGGTTTTAGGTTTTTCATATTTGTCCTCAATAGATCTCCAAATATCAAGTCACTTTCCAAATGAATTTTCATTTTTCTTTTCCGCTGACCATAATTTTGACCATTAAAGCAAGGAGGTCGGTTGGCAGCATAACCTTCAAACTTAGAATCCATAATAAAAAATTAAAGAATAAACAAGAAGTAAAAAGATTTTGCTAAAAACCTAATCAAAGTCAAAGGTAAGCAAAGAGAAGGAAAAACATTGCTCTAATACAAAATGTTGGTCCCAGTGAACAAATCAAGAGGGGGCAAAATTGAGTTTTCAATGAAAATTTCTGTTCAAAAAACAATTTAAAACGAATTCCCCAAGTTTATAAAAACAGCTCAATTGACTAAAATAGTAGAATTATATAATTTAATGTTTTCGAAAGATTTCTCAAAGACTATCACAACCTAGTTAAAACAATTTCAAAATCAATTTAACTTTTGAAATAAATCTAATCACATTAAACACAGTATATAAAACACTAATTAAAACTAACTAAAATAGTATTGTTTTGCTAAAGAGTTTTGAAAACTAAAACAAGTCTGTTTTAAAACACAAGTAAACAAAAGGAAACACACGGCGGAATAAAAATAAAAGGTTCAGTCTCAAACCGAGACCTAATCATCTCCACTCGACAGTCATACGCTGCCAAGCAGTTTATTAAACAATAAATTTGATCCACAACCTGGATCGGGTTTTTATATGCAACTGCGCACAAGGCATTCCAAGTTACACACAGCCTTTTCCACAATTCTTTGTGGGATAACATGTGTAAAAAAGAATAAGAGAGTATCTAGTACTCTCCAATACAGTGCAGAAGCTTGTGTTATTAAATGTACTCTCCAATACAGTGTAGAAGCTTGTGCTGTTAAATGTACAGAGCAAAGTAAGCACAGCTCGAAGATAAGCTAAAATAGAGAAAAAGAAAAAAATATTGCAGAAGTGTTTGTGTAGTTGTTCTTTCCCTGATCAATCAAGAGATAATTTCGAATTATCTTCTTCTTTGTTTGGATTGTCTTTAAATTTGTCTTTGATGTTGTTTCGAACGTTCTTTGCAAGGTTTCTGTTTTTGCAAGAAAAACGGAGTGTCGTATGCAGCACTGGACAACCCTCTATCTTCTCAGTAATCACTAAGGCACGGTTAGTCAGTTTGTAGCAGAAAGTAATCGATCAGCTAGCCTGCTTTTGTGCACGAGGTGTTCCTCTGATTTTATAGCTTTTCAGAATATCCAATTATCTGATGCAGGATAATAAAAAGAAATAATTAATCGTACTGAGCAGCAAACATAGAAAGTTTGACTTTGTCTTTAATGCATTGAGTATCCGTTTTAAAAATAATCATTATTAAATCCATGCGTCTCTATCTTGCATTAAATACCTTAAACTAGTCGTTATAATAATTAATTTGAATTTTATTCCAGACAGCTATGGTAGCAGATCTTCAACCGGCGGTAGCAGATTTTTCTGGCGGTAGCTGATCATTACTGGCAGTAGCTCGTCATCACTAACGGTAGCAGACATGGCCTGGCGATAGCATGATTATACTAACGATATCATTCTTGCTCTGGCGGTAGCAGGATTGAACTAGAGTTGGCAAGTTCCTTCCAGTGGTAGCAGAGTCTTCTGGCGGTAGAAGATTCATCTGGCGGTAGCACATTTGAACTGGCGGTAGCACATTTGAACTGGCGGTCCTGTGTACTGGCGGTGGCACAGTTGTACTGGCGGTGGCTGATGTCAAATAACGGTAGCATGCTATAACTAAAGGTGGCATATTAAAACTAGCGGTAGCAGCATAGACTTAGAGAAATTTTGCAATGAACCTTAAGTAAAAGCAAAAACACTTGCATATGCTGCGTTAAGGGTTAGCCAACAGTTGTGTATGGGTAAAACAAAATCTATATATGTTGCGTAAGAGTAAACACACATATGTAATGGTAAAACAGAATTTATAAAGCTTACGTAAGGGTAGATAAAAACTTGCTAAGGGACATAGATCTTGCGTGAGGGTAGAACCAAGATTACAAAGCTCGCGTAAGGGTACTTCCAATCTCACGTAAAGATACTTCAACTCTCCCGTAAGGGTAACAGAAACTTAAGAGAATTACTGTTATGTAAAATAATTGAGAGAGGGAGAAAAGAGGAGTGGACTCTGCATATTGAAGTAGCGGCAGAATTACAATAGCAAAATTACAGCAGAAACACAGCAGAATTATAGGAAAATACAGTAGGGAGGTAGGGGAAGGAGAATGATGGGGAGAGAGAGTATAGAACCCGTGGAAGACCACTTCCAAGAGCCTGGCAGAATCCTCCCAAGGATTGAGCCCCGCAGCTTGCAAACCTCCAAAATGAAAAATCCCCCTTCCTAACACAGACCCCCTTTATTTAAAGGCCCACCCAGCCCCCTCTAACAAACTAACTGCTTTTAGGTGGTCCCCCTCCAGCCAAAAAGATTCCCCTCTCCTCTAACAACCCAACAACCTCCAGTCAGGTATATTCTCATCTTTCCTCTAACAAACCAACAGCCTCCAGCCAATAACAAACTCTACCTGGACAGCCCCCTTTATTCCTAACAATTCCCTCCCACCTAAAAACCACCTTGTCCTCAAGGTGGAACAACCAAAGTTGTGCTTGGCTGTGCATTGGGACAGCAGCTCCTGGCGGCGGCTTCGGCGGAGGCCTCAGCATCAGTGCATCTTCATTGGAAGTCAGCAACACACTTGGGCAAACTATGTCAGCCAGTGTAGGTGGATCGTGTTCTTCCTTGTCCTCTTTTTGGTGACCAACAACGAGCTCAGTAAACTCTAGTTGTTGTGCAGCACAATAAGCTTTCATTTCACCACAAATTCCAGCCAACCCTTCCATCATAATGTCTACTTCTTTAGACTGCTTTGGATGCCCAGCAGCAATACCATTTTTCCATACACAAAATTCAGCGTCAATTGCATGCAACAGGCAGTAGTCTAAAACAATCCCCACAGCCTATGTAAAAACTTTAATGGGCTCCAAAACCGATTTCCTGTAAGCAACACTAGCCAAATTATAAACTTTGGCCTCCAGAAGTGAGAAGATAGCAGCACCATAAGCATGTTCGCCCATGTAAGTAAATTCAAGGCTCCTAAGATAATGAACAACCGTAGCAATTTGTTCCGTCTTTGACAAAAAATTCTGCCCACTTGGATCAGTACTAGTGGCCAGATAATCCAAGGAGATCCTGCCCATATTAGAAATCCATTCTCCAAACACCAAACAGTAATAAAGGAATGCTCGGGTTGCGGCTGGATCGTCCTCAAGTAGATATGCTAACACTCTGAGCAGCCCCTTTCTTGGAAACCAGGGTTGGTTGTCTTTTTTTAACAATATTAACAAATTGAATCCAACCCGCAGGCCTCTGACAAGACACTGAAACACCTTCACCCATTGCTTTAATATTTTCTTGCCAACCAAGGGCAGTGATAGCGAAACAAATGGCTGAACACCGGCCATGTCCCTTCCAAGCAGTCTTTCCAAGTCTGGAATTGGAAGCTTCTAGAGATATTGAGAAAGCGTTGACAAAGTTTCTGAACTGCTCAATAGACTCTCAATAACAACATTAAGCCCGCAGTTGATCCTACCAACATCAATGAGCAGATGACAGATCCAGGTCCGTAAAAGCCTTCTCCCAGATGATGTTAAGCAACCTTCCAGGTACTTAACAATGTTCCTGCAGATCCACCGTCAACTCTATTATTGAATATCTCAAGATTCACGAGTGTTTGTCCATCCATTCTGAGACAACCCCTATAAACTTGATAAGGTAAAATATCATCATTGCAAAGCACATCATTTGACATAAACCTGGATAACTGTCTAGCAAGTCCACTAAGAGCACACATTACAAGGTCAATGCCCACGACCTTGTCAAGTTCGTAATTACATGAAAAAGTACCTTTAAAGTACTCCTACCGAATCAGATTTCTGGTTTCATAAGCCTCTAAAAAGTCAGTACCAGGCAGAATTGGCGTCAGTTGCAATGCAGTGGAGCCCTTCAACAGCAGCTTTAATAAGCGTGCCTTCAGAATATTAGAGAGCCCCTGTGAAAATAAGCCCACTGTATGATCAGTGGACTGAATTGCATTGAAATCTTCACCATTATTCGTCGGAGGTACAACAAACTTAATTGTAGAATTCGAACCAATAATTTCCTCTCTAGGCCATACTGGATTGGACACAATCGGCCACTCCATTTCGTGCCTTACCTGCTTATCCAGGCTGGAACCTTGATCTGGAATTACTTCTTCCGGTCGAGAAGGACTGAAATCACTCCGCTCCTCAAGCTCACTACTACTAGACCTTTCCTGTCCAGCCTGAAAACTTCTCAAGCTTACTTGTTTTTCTCCCTTCGCAATGGGATTCACTTCCTCTTCAATAAGTTCAACAAGTTCTGAGTCAAGAGCAATCTTATCCTTAAATAGTCGTTCATTCAAACTGATCTCCTCGACTGGCTCCAATGTGCACGTAGCAACGCAGCAGGATCGGCCCACCATACATGCCTCACTACGTTCACCCAGAAGTGAGGTTCCTGAGGCTGCAAACACGGACAAAGAACAAGTTGTTCTGCACTCGCCATATCGAAATCTGTCAGGAATGTATCATAAGGTTGTTCACTCAGCCTCCAATCTTCAATAGCAAGGTACTTCGATCGCAAATCAGTCTGTTGCTCCACAACTCCATGTTGCTGAAGTGCCCCCAAACGCCACAGTGGATCTTTCTCTGTCGATTGGCCATATTTTTCCAAGAGCGCTGGTTCCAGCTGCTCCCGTGTCGAATCTGAATTTTTGCTCAACCAAGAAAGGAACCATAACAAAACTATGTACTCCAAACTTAACTACGCATAGTGAAGCTTCATGTCCTCTGCTGTATGATTTTCCACAAAATAAGCCTCTGCTTTTGTGATCAATCAAGTGGTTCCTCACCTGAAAAATAAAGCAACTCAGCTCTTCTCGTCACCCTCCTCAGTCCTCCAGCTAGAGCAGCATCTTTCAGAATAATGTTTCCATCTCGTCCGCTGCCATCCTCATACCCACCGCCACTTCCGCTTAGTGACGCAGGTGTTGTGTTGCTCTGTTTTCCGGTATCAGAACCGCATTCCTTCTGCAGCTTGTACCCCTGGTTCATCTTTGTTGTCTGATCCCTCAAATCGTGAATCTTGAGTAACGTTTTTCCTCCAGCTTGTCGCGGCAGTGCATCCGTTTAGCGTCAGTACTCGAACAGTTCATGTTCCATCTTATCCAAACTGTCCTGCAAAGTCATCAACGCCCGTTGTATCTTTTCCACGGCTGATCAGCTTTAACAACTATGTTCTCCATCCTTGATCTCAACGAGCAGCAGACTCTGATCGTCAACTCAACGATCGTAACACTCTCCACAGTGTTGGCACAGTAAAAATCAGGTAAAGAAGAGAGGAACAAAATACAGAGCAATACTCGTTTTTTCCCCCTTCCTGCTGCGTCCGTAACTCTCTAGCCACAATCGGTTTGCTTTCCCAACGATTGCATCCCCAACAATGATCTCTCTCTCATGCGATTTCCCCAGCGGAGTCGCCAAAATGTTTTGTAAAATAATTGAGGGAGAAAAGAGGAGTGGACTTTGTATATTGAAGTAGCAGCAGAATTACAGTAGCAGAATTATAGCAGAAACACAGCAGAATTATAGGAAAATACAGTAGGGAGGTAGGGGAAGGAGAAGGATGGAGAGAAAGTGTGTAGAACCCGTGGAAGACCACTTCCAAGAGCCTGGCAGAATCCTCCCAAGGATTGAGCCCCACAACAACCAGCTGGTAAATCTCCAGAATGAAAAATCTCCCTTCCTAACATAGACCCCCTTTATTTAAAGGCCCACCCAGCCCCCTCTAACAAACTAACTGCATTTAGGTGGTCCCCCTCCAACCAAGAATATTCCCCTCCTCTAACAGCCCAACAACCTCCAACCAGGTATATTCTCCTCTCTCCACTAACAAACCAACAACCTTCAGCCAATAACAAATTCTAACACCTGGACAGCCCCATTTATTCCTAACAATTGCGTAAAGGTAATAGAAACATCAAAATACTTACCTAAGGATAAATCCAAGATTACAAGGTTTACGTAAAGGTAAAGGAAAACATGATTTGTGAGCATTAAAATAAGGAACTGTTGGATTGAACCAATAGGAAGCATTCTCACGTAAAGTTGTGTTGGGACTCGAGCAAAAGCAGAGTTGAGCAAATGCAATGACGTTGGCAAAACAGGAGGCGCCGCGCAAAGGGAAAAAGTGTACGAGCATGTTGCGAAAACCAAAGTTGCGCAAAGGAAGAATTTTGCAAGGCACAAAAGGATGAAGGTTTGCCTATAAATAGGGCACTAATCTCATCATTAAATGGGGATTTAGAGAGTTGGCTGAGGAAGCTATTGACAAAGCTAAACGCTTTGATTTCACAAAAGATAAGTTGTGCAAAGAGTCATGCGAACCACAGTGTTCAGCGAGTGACTTGTGTGAACCATTGTGTTCCGCAAACTTATTGTTTGTGGAAAGCTTTGTTTTGTGTGAAAAACAACCTTGTGCGAAAGAACTTATCTTGAACAAGTTCTTGCGTACAGATTTACAAGACTACACTTATACGAACGGAAGTTGTGCAAAAGTGACTATTGAAAATTAGCTACAAGTGAATGATACAAAAAAGTGAATCGGCACTCATTGAAGACCTTGTCAAAGGAAAAAGTTATTTCTTAAAGACACATAAAAGAGACGTTGAAGATCATCATGGAAAGCAGAGCTGGTGTTATGGAGAATTTCACATATCATGTGTGAAAGAGCAGTGACTGAAGATCAACGAGCACCTACCCATATGTGGTGCAACACAGAGACAATGACATCTTGAATTGGTGTATGTGTCAAAGTGTTATTCTTTTCGAAGCAGTGAGCAAAGAGAGAGGTAAGGGAGGAAGTGAATCATCCCTAAAATCTTTGTGAAGTGAATTGTAACGGCCCATGCCTTCCTGACTCGTTACTTTGCCAGTTTTATTGGTCAGAGGGTGTTTTGGAGTCTTTTCCTCTGGTTCTTCTAAGTTCCCTTCTTACAGGCACCTGTTTGACCGTGTGGTCGGTAGGTTGGTCATGCGGTCGATTGGCACGATCAGTTGTTTGTTCGTGTGGTAGGATAGTTGATCATGCAGTCGGTTGGCACGGTGAGCTATTTGTTCGTGCGGTGAGTAGGTTGGTCGTGCAGTCAGTTGTTTTTTCTCACGGCCAGTTGAATCGGCTATGTGGATGGATCGGCTACGTGGATGGATCGGCTACGTAACTGGATCGGCTACGTGACTGGATCAACTACGTGAATCAGCTACGTGGTTGGATCGACTACGTGAATCGGCTACGTGGTTGGATCGGCTAAGTGAAGTGGATCGACTGCGTGGATGAATCGACTGCGTGGATGGGCTACGTGAATCGGCTACATGGATGAGTCAACTACGTAAAAACAGTTACGTGAAGCTTTTGGCTAATTACTTAAAATGACAATGCGGGTATTTTAGCGGCATGAATCACGGGCATTCGAAGGCCGTTTCACTGAGGATAATTATATCCTTGAATTTTTGTGATAACCGAGGGTGTAAACGCGTCCTTCTGCGTTGAGTTTAATGAGATCCGCAATAATTGGTAAATTAAATCTGTTGCGATCTGAAATCTCTATCGCCTCGTATCTGTTGACTCTGAAAACAAGGAAACTTCCCTTCGTTCTTTCCTACTTGCTTTCTCTCAAGACTAGAGGTCTTGAAACCCTTCCCTTGAAGCCGTGGAACCCTGTCGTCGTTGGTTTGAGTTTCTTCTAGCGGCGATTTCATCTTGTGTACAGCCCCTGTTTTGGTGCAGCAAATCACGTGAAGCTTCTTTCTTCCAAGTAGGGTATCCCTCGTATCCCTCGTTTCTCACTTTTGTGTATCGTGCAGGAGGGGTTTACTTTTGTTACTTTTTGATAAGATGGTTGCATCCGACTTAATGAAGATAAATTAATCGGTTAAATTGAATCAATGGGAAGGGGAATGTTTTGCATGCTTTTACAGCTTTGATGTTATTTGTGATATCGTGGATTGATGAGCTTGATACCCTACTGAAAATCGTAGTTGTCGGGAGCCTTTGTTTGCGATGTAGTTGTTGTGATATGGAAACCTCATTGCGTGTTGTTATGATATCACCCTAAAGACGGAAATTGGCTAATCACTTATATTCAGCTAATAAAATGATTGCCCCTGGATTTATTGGATTGTGTGAGGATACCCTTAAAATAACGAAATGGAATTGATAAAAAGGCCCTTGTTAAATCTGTAAAATGTTCTATGATGAGTTGTGGTGCGGTCGTAGTGTGGGACGGTGATGTATATTTGTGGCGCGAGGCGGAGACGCGATGTGTGGTTATGGTGTGTGGGGTTGGTGGGTTTGTTTGGCCGTGTTGTGGGACGGCGAGGAGACGGGTGATGAGTTTATGAGGTCGTGTTGTGGGGCGGCGATAGTGACGTGTGGTTGGTATGGGGTCGTGATGTGGGCGGCGATGTGTGGGTGTGATGCATGGTGATGTTTTGTGTCGGATGAGATGAGGATGGTTGTGTTGTGTTAGTTGCCCGAGCAGTATTAGAATAAAATGATAATGTTGGAATTGAAATGGGCGGTAGAGTTAAATGTGAAAATGGTTTATGAATAAAATAAATGGGCTAGATAATGGAATTGGTTTGGCTTGTAATGAAGAGTGGGAGGTGGCTTGTGGCTTGTGTTTTTCATGTGGTGTTATGCATTTAGTAGTGGCAGTGAAAGTGGAGATGTTGTGAGTTGGTGCTTTGTTGTGAACCCATAGGTTGGGCTTGTGTGTGGCAGTATTAGAATCAAGTGATAATGCTAAAATTGAAATGGGCAGTGGGGTTAAATGTGAAAATGATTTATGAATGAAATAAATGGGCTAGATAATGAAATTGATTTGGCTTGTAATGAAAAGTGGGAAGTGGCTTGTGTTTGTCATGTGGTGTTATGCATTTAGAGGTGGCAGTGAAAGTGGGGATGTTGTGAGTTGGTTAGTGCTTTGTTGTAAACCCATAGGTTGGGCTTGTGTGTGGCTATAAATATATACGTGTGTGTGTATATATATATGTATATATCTATATATATATATATTTCTATATATATATTTCTATATATATATATATACCATGTATATTCCTTGTGATTTCTATACACACCCCACCCGCGTTGATGTCCGTCGTGTTCAAGATACCCTACTCTGGTTATGGCAATGGTTGTGATGTAACGGTTCAGGTGTCTTCGGGCGAGATGAGATGTGACAGTGTTGTGGGGCAGTGGCCCAGGTGTATGTGGGCGGCGGTGGTATATGTTATTCAGAAGAGATGAGAGAGTCAGGGCGTACGACATCAGGGTGTGAGCGGCAAATTTTGGGAAATCGAAGTGGGATACCCTTTATCGATATGTTTTTTATAATGTTATTATACTTGGCTTGCGTTATTTGGTGAGCGTGCCTGACTGGGATGGATAGTTGACCTGTTTAGGTGTTGGTTCTACTGTTTTGCTCATGGGTGCATTAGTATACTTCTTTCACATGTGCAAAAGAGACTTTGAATTTTCTACTGAGTATACTTGTATGCTCACCCTACGTATATAAAATTGATTTTGGGTTTCTAAAAGGATTACGTGGACTGTGTTAGACATTATTAGCTCGGACCTCAGGTCAGTTGCGGTGTCGCTGCTTTAGCTTTTCTTTTGAGTATTTACTTTGGAGGCTTTTATTTGTATCAGTTTTATTTATGCATGCATTGTGGGATGGTTTTGTTTTCTTTTTATATTATGTCACGGAGTTGATTGCGGTTGATTCATTTTATCTCCCGGTCTTATATTATTATAGAGGGTAATACCTCCTATTTCATGAGATTTTTATACCTTCGATGCTAGTCGCCAACCCGACGCCTACTAGAGGCGGGACTCGAGGGTCGTTATCTCTCTCCCTTCATTACGGTATCCTTGATGGGAGGAGGTCATGACAAAGTGATATCGGAGAGCAAATAGTTGAGAAATAGGATGGAGTTTAGAGTTACGCATAGTGAGGATTGTGTGGATTCGTATTGCAACAGTGTCAGTTGACCTTAGGTGCATGACATGGGCCAGAGAGACTCTAGGACACGGGATTTTAGGACCCCTGCGATCCAGTGCACGAACTCTTAGCTTATTAAACGACCAAGTGAGGTGGCACCGCTTGAAGGGTAGAGACCTAAGAGAGGTACATGTATCATGATGACTTGCGTTCTTGTTTGAATTAGGTAGTTTTGGTTCTGGGAAAGTTGAAATAAGCTAAATGAATTAAATAAATCTTAATAAAATTACATACTATCGGGCTTAAGAAATTCTTGTTTGTCTTTCAGCTATAGCTCTTGGACGTTGTCCACATGTAGCTCGGGCAATTGAGGTTCAGCAAGCTAATCTAATTGATCGTCGGAGGGTTGATCCGGTTGAGGAGGAGGATCAGTGGCAGAGGACGTTGCGCGCTTTTCAACGGTAAACCTTGGGGATGTACGAGTGCAGTGTTTCGGATGTAGAGATAGAGAATTGGTTGGAGGAGCTCAAGATAACTTTCAGTTTAATCCGAGCCCCAATAGGGTACTGGGTCCCATTGGCAGTCAGTCAAATGTGGGGTGTTGTGCGTCAGTAGTAGACGTTGTATCTGGGTGAGTGAAAGGAAGCATATGTTTCATGGGTCGACTTTCAGAAAAAGTTCTGAACAGAGTTCCTTTCATCAATCATGAATACAATGAAGAGGCAGAAGCTTCTCTCCCTTCAGCGGGGGAGTATGTCACTGCGGGAGTTGGGGATCAAGTTTAAGGACCTTCTGCGTTTTGCCCCAAATCTTTTTCCTGATGAGAGGTCTCGTGCGAGAAGTCTTGAGAAGGCATTTCGTCCTATCCAGTACGCGGTTACTCCTTTTACATTGCCAACGTATCTGGAGGATTAGAATAAGGCGGAGGTGATCGAGCGGAGGTGATCGAGCGGATGCACTCGCGATGAGGTTTGTTGGGAGAGGGGAACCAGCAGGGTTCCTCAAGGAGCAGAGTTGTCAGTGGCGGGTCTCAGGCACCATGAACTTCAAGGTTTCAACCGGCGAGAAGTCAACCTCAGCAGCTTCCTTTTTAGCCTTCTGGGGCCAATGGTTTTCATGCTTTTCCTGGGAACTTTGGGCCAGTGTGTTTTGTATGTGGGGTCCGTGGCCATCGCAAGAACCAGTGCCCAGTGGTTCTTCGAGCTCAGTTTGGTGGAGGCGGACAGGTTCATCGCCAGCCTCAGCAGCAGTTGTCAGTGAGACCGTTTCAGAAGCAAGGGCAGCAAACATATGCTTCGCCGAGGGAAGATGGAGCAGTTAGAGGTCGATCTCAGGATGTTCCTCGAGTTCAGGCACCTCGACTCGAGCGTGGTTTTGGAGGTGGCCGCCAACAGAGAGGTAAAGGAGTTGGGGGTGGTCAGTTGCACGCAGTAGAGGTCGGAGTGCCAGAGGAATCATAGATCGTTCGAGGTACGATCAACTTGTCATTTCCTTCTTTATGCCTTGTGTGATACGGGAGTTTCGCACTGCTTTGTTACACCCACTCTAGTCTGTGTCTTGAGGGCTAGACGTAGATAGGCTTTTTGTGCCTCTGGTGTTGACTACATCAGTCAGAGGCCAGACCGACTTGTTTGATGTGTATCGGGGCTGTGGACTGATGATGGGACCACGTCAGTCTTGTGAGGATCTTTTCTTGCTACAAATGCAGTCATACGATGTAATCCTAGGCATCGAATGGTTGTATTTTGTGCATGTTGTTATTGATTGCTTCCAGAGAAGAGTCATGTTCTCAGACACGGATGGTCAGCATGCTCTTTTTATTGGCGAGCCAAGTTGTTAGGTGGGCAGTAGATGTGTGAAGCCCCTTCATTCATTGATGGCCGAGTTATCTGTGGAATCAGTGGACGCTGGGAAGGTGGAGGTTCCCAGGGTCATTGGTTCCTGAGGAGGTTGTCCCTTCGTCGTCGCATTCATCGATGATATCTTGGTCTCCTAAAAGTCGAAAGAAGAGCATGCCGCTCAGAGTTGTTTTGCAGTTCCACTGACACCACCAGCTTTATGGAAAGTTGTCCAAGTGCAAGTTCTGGACACGAGAGGTGCACTTCTTTGAGCATGTGGTGTCTCAACAAGGTGTGGTGTTGAAGGTCGAAACGGTTGTTTCTGGAGCAGCACCAAAGAACATGACATAGGTTCACGGTTTCCTTGGTCTTGCGGACTATTATTGGAAGTTTGTACCAGATTTTTCTCAAGTTGCACCCTCGTTGACAGCGTTGATCAAGAATGACCAGGCGTTTATTTAGACTGGCCAGTGTCAAGCGGCATTCGACTACCTGAAAGGGAAGTTGATCAGTGCTTCTGCCTAAGGAGGATGTGTTATTTGAGGTGTTCCGTGACGATTCTCGTCTAGGCTTGGGATGCTTGTTAATGCAGCAGAGAGCGATGATCTTTTATGGGTCTAGGCAATTACGTCCCCACGAGCGTAACTATGTCACCCATGATCTAGAGCTAGCAACGGTTGTGTTTGCGATGAAGTTGTGGCAACATTACCACATTGGGGAGCGTTTTGCAGTCTTCACGGATCACAAATTCATAGTTTTCGAAAAGCGAGGTCGCGGCCGCGATCTCGCTGGTGCGGTGCGGAGCGATACCCCCCCCCCCCGCATCTGATGGTTGATCGCGCACGAGACGCGATAGCACCGCTTCTGTTGTGATCTCGACTGTCGCAGGTGCTCCGCGATCCCAGCAGGAGCGGCCGCACAATGTTTTTGCATGCAAAAAAAAGATCAACGCATTATGTTTTCTCTCATACGTCGTCATTGCGACCCTTCGACGCCAACGACGAACCCCCACATCCTATTTGCTTGCCTGTCATGCCGCCGCCACGACCCATCGACGCCTACGACGACCGCATCCTGTTTTTGTTGGCCTGCGCCGCTGCGGCCCCTCGACGCAGACAACAACCCCCGCCCCCCGAGTCGACTTAGCCCAACCCCAACCCCCGCGTCATTTTTTTTTTCTCTGTTTTTTTCTCTGTTTGCTCCCCTGCTGCACCCCGATATGCCGCAATACCTTTTTTTTGTTTTTTGTTTTTTTTAGTTAATATTTTCCTTCAACGTCCCTTTTTAATTTTTATTTCTTTTGTTATTGTATATGTATTATTTTTATTCTATTTTATATTTTATTTATCATATTTTAATTTTTCAACATATATATGTGTATAATTATATAATTTAAATTATATTAATTGGACCGCGTTTGGATAAAAAAAATGGTCGTGATGCAATCTGCGTCGCTACTATCCCGTTATAGGACCTCACCGCGGCGCGTCGCGATGTGAGATTGACTACTATGCAAGAGTTTGAGGTATGACTTTTCTCAGCATGATCTAAATCTGCATCAGTAGATGTGGATGGAGTTTCTTCAAGAGTATGATTTTGAGATCTCTTACACCTCAGAAAAGAAGAATGTTGTGGTCGACGCCTTGAGCATGAAACCGTGGAAGGATGTGGTTCGGGGGTTTGGGGATGTTTGGAGGGCAATGGAGGAATTGGCGGCGCTACACTTGGATGCGAGGGTGGTTGTTGGTGGAGGTTGCTTGTTTCAAATGACGGTGCAGTCTTCTTTTGATGCAGCAAGTGGATGAGTCTCAGTGGGGAGATTTTGGGGTGAAGGTGATGCGCGATCGTGTTGACCATGGTGATGTGGTCGGAGGATGGTCGAAACCGAATGTTATTTCAGGGGAGGTTGGTTGTTTTGGTAGCGATGCGCGAGGCAGTCCTTCGTGAGTCTCATAGCTCACCTTTGGCGGTACTCCCGAGAGTTTCCAAGATGTATTGTGCCATGAGGATGCAGTTTTAGTGGCTCGGGATGAAACGGGCAATGGCGGAGTTTGTGGCGAAGTGTTTAGTTTGTCAACAGGTAAAGTTTGAGCATTGTGTTTCTGGCGGTTTGTTGTGGCCCTTGGATGTTCCCGAGTAGAAATGGGATGACATCTCAATGAATTTCGTCACTGGGTTACCCCGAGTTCAAAGTGGTTGTGATGATATCTAGATAATTGTGGATCGATTGAAAAAATCGGCCCACTTCCTAGCAATCAATGAGTCAGACACTGTGGATGTTTTGGCAAGTATGTAAACGAAGTGGTGCGATTGCATGGAGTTCTGAGGTTCATTGTCTCAGATCGGGACACATGTTTTACCACACGAGTATGGAAGGGATTGTAGCATGCTTCTGGCACTCAGTTGCGCTTCACCACTGCTTTCCACCCTCAGACGGACAGGCAGACGGAGTGGACCATCCAGACGCAGGATGATATGTTGTGGGCATGCATCTTAGACTTCGGTGGATAATGGACACGACACTTATCTTTGATTGAGTTTGCTTACAATAACAGCTATCACCGATCCATTAGCATGGCTCTGTCTGAGGTTTTGTACGGGAGGTCTTGTCGTTCTCCGTTGTAGCGACGCGGACTTCCTGTTCGGAACAGTGGATCGTCTTCTCCATATGTAGCTCATTTCGGGCTAGGGTTTCTTACCTGAAAAACTCTGTAATTTGTGCTCTCGAAATAGTGAAGTTTTGCCTCTCCGTGGACGTAGGGATTATTCTCGAACCACGTAAATTTGTGTGTTTCGTGTGTTTTTCCTTTCTTCTGCATTTTCTTTCGTTTCTCGATTATGTCATTGCGACTCTCGACGATTATGCAACACCAGGATCATCGAGAGAAGGTGTTGCGTGAACAAATCATTCCCTTGGTTCGTGTGTTGTGAAAGCATGGTGACTTGGAGGAAAGTACTTGGGAGCGAAAGACACAGATGTGTGCCCAGTACCCGAAGTTGTTTTGAGTTTTGTTTTTTTCTATTCTACTTTACAATGTGATGTTTGGATCTTGATGTTTTATAAAAGGTGTTGTTCTTTTGATGTGTGATGTGCGATGAAACCCCACCATGTGAAAAGGGCAGGACCAGATTTCTAATCAAGAGGCATTATACAAATATGTGATTAAGCCTGTGTGGACGAGTCATTGTCGCCCAAAGCAGATAGTATCTTAACATGGAAGATAGAATTCCCTGATTCGTACGTTCAGGGCAGTGTGGTTTGTTGGTTTGAGCGGTGTGAAGGTTGAGATGGATGTGCGAATGGTTGTGTGGTGTGTGATGGCTTGTGGTCAGTACCAGATGTTGTGGTGTTGTGCCCTGTGAGAGGTGGTGATGTGGTTGTGTGTGTTGATGTGGTTGCATGGGTCGATTATGGGTGTTTGGGTTTGGTGTATTTGGATAGTGGTAGTGTTCAAGGTGTAACGAGATTCTTGAGAGGTATCTAGCGGGGTAGTTGGTCTTGTGGTCGATTGGCAACGTAAGTTTTTTGTTCGTGCCATAGATAGGTTGGTCGTGCAATCGGTTGGCACGGTTAGTTTGTTCTCTCGGTCAGTTGAATCGGCTAAGTGGATGGATCGGCTACAAGAATCGGCTACGTGGATGGATCGGCTACGTGGATGGATCGGCTACGTGGCTGAGTCGACTACGTGGAAACGGTTACGTTGAGTTTTGGCTACGTGGGGCTTTCGGCTACATGGGATCGGCCACGTGAAGTTTTCTGCCAGTTATGTAAAACGATCATGCAGGGCTTTCAGCGGCGTGAATCAGGGGCATTCGAAGGTCGTTTCGTCAAGGATAATTATATCCTTGAATTTCTATGATGACTGAGGCTGTAAACGAGTCCTTTTGTGTGGAGTTCAATAAGATCCGCAATAATTGTTAAATCTCGATCGTCCCGTATCTGTTGACTCTAAAAACAAGGAAACTTCCCTTCGTTCTTTCCTGCTTGCTTTCTCTCGAGACTAGAGATTTGGAAGCCCTTGGAGTCATGGAACTGTGCTGTCGTTGGTTCGAGTTTCTTCCAGCGGCAATTCCATCTTCTGCACAGCCCCTGTTTTTGGTGCATCAAATAGCGTGAAGCTTCTTTCTTCCAAGTAGAGAATCTCTCGTTTCTCACTTTTGTGTATTGTGCACGAGAGGTTTACTTTTGATATCTTTTGGGAAGATGGTTGCATCCGGCTTAATGAAGATAAATTAATCAGTTAAATTAAACCGATGGGAAGCAGAATGTGTCGAATGCTTTTATAGCTTTGATATTCTTTGTGATATTGTGGATTGACGGGCTTGATGCCCTGCTGAAAATCATGGTTGTTGGGAGACTTTGATTGCATTGTAGTTGTTGTGATATAGAAACTTTGTTGTGTGTTGTTGTGATATCACCCTAAAGACGGAAATTGGCATCACTTATATTTGGCATGGTTGCCCCTAGATTTATTGGCTTGTGTGGGAATACCCTTAAAATGACAAAATGGAATTGATAAAAAAACCCTCGTTAAATCTATAAAATGTTTTGTGATGTGTTGGGCGATGTATGTTTGCGGCGCGGGGCGGAGACACGATGTGCGGTTATGACATGTGGGGTTGGTGGATTTGTTTTGTCGTACTGTGGGGCGGCGAGGAGATGGGTGATGAGTTTATGAGGTTGTGTTGTGGGGTGGCGATAGTGATGTGTGGTTGGTATGGGGTGGCGCCGTGCAGTTGCGATGTGTGGTTGTGATACGTGGTGATGTTTTGTGACGAATGAGATGAGGATGGTTGTGTTTGTGTTCGTTGTCCGAGCAATATTGGAAACAAATGATAATGTTGAAATTGAAATGGTCAATGGGGTTAAATGTGAAAATGGTTTATGAATTAAATAAATGGGCTGGATAATGGAATTGGTTTGGCTTATAATGAAAAGTGGGAAGTGGCTTGCGGCTTATGGCTTGTGTTTGTTGTTTTGCATTTAAAGGTGGCAGCGAAAGTGGGGTTGTTGTGAGTTGGTGCTTTGTTGGGAACCCATAGGTTGGGTTTGTGTGTGGCTATATATACCATATATATTCCTTGTGATTTCTATACGCACCCCATCCACTTGAGCACAATGCGTCAACACCCGTATATTCAGATGGGGGTGTTTTTCCCAACATTCCAGTGATGAGGATAGATTGTTGGTCACCCGCACTTTCCCGCTCTCTCTTCCAGGCAAGTAGATATGCATAGGCTATGATGGTCGGAGGTCTGTTAGTGCAATAGGTGATGGCCTGGGTATCTTTGGGCGAGATGTGATATGACCGTGTTGTGGGGCGGTGGCCCAGGTTTCTTCATGCGAGATGTGATATGACAGTGTTGTGGGGCGACTTATGGTGGGGGTCATGCATGGTAAGAGGGCACGAGGTTGATGTGCGTCATGTTCACGATACCCTAGTACGCTGGTTATTGCAGTGGTTATGATGCAATGGCCCAGATGTCTTTGGGCAAGATGAGATGTGATTGTTGGGGCGGTGGCTCAGGTGTCTCAAGCATGACGTGATGTGACCGTGTTGTGAAGCGGTGGTATATGTTATTCGGAAGAGATGGGAGAGTCAGGACGTATGATGTTAGGGTGTGAGAGCGGTAAATCAATGGAAAAGTTGTGTGGGGTACCCTTTATCGATATGTTTTTTATTATGTTATTATATTTGGCTTGCGTTATTTGGTAAGCGTGCATCGGTGAGGTTTGAATGGATAGTTGATCTGTTTAGGTGTTGTTGGTTCACGGATGCATTAGTATGCTTCTTTCACATTACACGAGAGACTTTGGTTTTCCTACTGAATATATTTGTATGTTCACCCTACATATATAAAACTGTTTTCAAGTTTCCGTGAGGATTACGTGGACTGAGCTAGACATTACTAGCTCAGACCTCGAGTAATTTGCGGTGTCGCTGCTTTAGCTTTTCTTTTGAATATTTACTTTGAAGACTTTTATCTGTATCAGTTTTATTTATACATGCATTGTGGGATGGTTTTGATTTCCTTTTATACTATGTCACAGAATTGTTTGTGGTTGATTCATTCTATCTCCCGATCTTATATTATTATAGAGGGAAATGTCTCCCATTTCATGAGATTTCTATACTTTCGGTGCTAGTCGCCAACCCGGGACCTACTAGAGGCGGAATTTGGGAACCATTATCTCTCTCCCTTCATTGCGGTGTCACTAGTGGGAGGGGGTTGTGACATGATTGGAGGGAGGTAGTGGGTTGTCCCTAAATTGTTGTAAGGGGAGTGACCCCAGGCTTGGAGTAACTTTGCCTAAGCCCAGCACTGAACAATGAATTTAGTGGATTATGATACTTCGGCACATCATCATTGTATACTCCGGATGAACCAAGTTAAATTCTTATGACTTGTGTGCATGTTTTACTTATCTTCTATAAGATATAAATCAGTGTGCATGGGTTAAGCGATCATTGATCAAACTGAAGTAAGGCAAAGATAAGCAAAACATCAATAAAATCGTCATCGAAAGAAGAACATAAGAGTGACTCTAATAACAGTGAGGTCGAGGTCATTTAAGGGAGTGAGAGTTTGAGAATTAAGTCATGAAATTGAAACAAGTTCCATACCCAGATTCACCTCCGCCCCTTCTCAGGGTATCTCTCACTAAAGACCCTTGGGACCTAACAATGTCATTGCGAAATCAAAAATCAAGTGAATAAAGATATCTCAAAAGATCATATGTGAACATGAGACATGAGTATAAACAAGTAATGTGACCTAAGATCTAAAGACAATTACAGTTAATAATACAAGGAATAATGCTCTACCAATCCAAAAGTCATAATGAAATGCAAATATGGTGTGCGTGTAACTCTGTTGGAGTTGGTGCCCTAGAACCAACTTATGTGTACCTTATGATAAACTGTATTCATTGTTTTGAATATTAATAAACTTCTTACCGCATCATGATTGTTCTTCTGCGTAACATAGCATTTGATAATGTTCTAAGAGTAGTTGTTGCACTGAAAGATCATAGCAGTTGCTCGCTATGATGAAAACCCAGAAGTGTCACGACAGTATTCTTAAATAATATATGTACTGTAGCAAAATGAAATTATTTAAGAAACACAAATGATACAGATATCGCGATAAAGGAATTATATTACATAGTAAGCGTCTGTATAAGGTTTTATGTCATTGTGGCATCGACTACTTTCTCTATGTGTACCTTGGCGTGTTATTAGACGTTAACCTCAGACTTAAGGCTGTTTCGTTTAATGCCACTGAGAAAGAGGCCTAGAGGGGTCACACACTAAATGTATCCAGAATCTCAGTAAAATAATATATTATTATTTATTATTTAACAAGTTGAATAAATATTATTTCCGTACGTGGTTTAATAATTATTCATGTTGTTTAATCGCATATATTCCGTCACCAATTATTCGAGAGAATATTATGTGAGCAGAATATTTAATAAATATTTATTTTTTATTTAGTGAATATAATATTTCTTTATTTATTGACGAATAATGCAATGATATTTATTTATTAAATAAAGTCATTATTCAAGGCCCAAAAAATATTGTGAAGGAATGACGGACCGGGTTTAATGGTCCGATGAGAAATAATATATATTGAATATTATTTGAATAAATAATATTTAATTTAATCCGCGAGTTTAGCGCATGTCAAAAATAATAACAATATTATTATTATTATAGATATGGGGTTATGGGGTTCCGCAGGGATTGCGGAAATAATCAAGGGCACATGTGCAATTATTATTTTCTAACCCTAACGGTATATAAACTCAATAATATTATTTTCTTAATAAAGCTGATTCGTTTTCATGTTGTGCACAACGACATCCGAAAAGAAAGCCCTAGAGAGCTCCACTCCTAGAACGCTCCCAAAAATGGAGAGCGATCTTCCTCTACCTTGCACTCTCGAGTCTAGAGAAATCAACGAGAATCCTTTGAAAACGATTCTCAAGGTGATCAAAGACGGGCGACGCAAGAAATAGGATCTACAGTGCTAACAACCGGAGATTCCTACAATGACGTTCGGAGATTCGTGAAACACGTGTGGATCACCGCTAGAGGGAATCTATTCATGATTCCTACAATGCAACAACGATATGAAATAGATCCATTGTCAGATCCATCAACGAAAAAAGAATTTTTCGCAAGGTAATTCTTTAATTGCTTAAATTAATTATAAATAATATGTGACGATCATGTGCTTTGGTTCTGGCGTTTATCCATTGTCTATTTTCTTTAATTCAATACCATTGATCACGGCGTTTATCGTCGTGTAAATCTCGAATTAATCATTGATATGACAAAAAAGCAAAGTTGGACACAACCCATCTAATGCTTCCGTTGTGCCCGGAACCTTCAGACTCAAGAAATTGTGAAGCATAAGAAACAACTATTAGGACAGTCGAAAGATGCAGTAAAGCAAACCCTCTAATATTGTATCAAGAGTTTGGTTATCACCAATCAATTATAAAAAATAATAAAAATGTGATCATTGGAACATTTTACATCTGTGGGCGTCAAGATCAATGAAACATAACTTCAATAAAATAGACAAAAAAACAAGAAAGATAATTTGTAAACTAATGTACCAATATGACAAAATGAAAATCTTAGCTCCCTATAAACGCATTGTACTTTTCAAAATATGTGGCTAGTAACATGAGACTGCTAACAGAATACTCTTTGAACATAGAGGTGGTTTCGGATGCAAATATGATATATATAACTAATTAAAATTAACATGCAATGCGTGAAAGAGTTAAAATTTTGGATTAAGATCATTGGAGTAAGTTGTGATGTGCAAAATGTGTGAAAAATCAAATGCTATGTTCACTGCCAAGATTAGCCCGCAGCCCCAATAACTCCCTTTGCATCATAGCTTCATAATTAAACCACCCACCCTGATTTTCTCATCCACTACCATGATCCCCATGAGCTTGAAATCCATCCCAAGCATGACTATGAATGACAAAAGCACTAGTTTTAACTAGGATGTGAAACTTAGGTATCCAAATATATTTTTAAGTAAAAAGAAATGTCTCGTCAGTTAAAAAATTAATTAATTATGAAATATGATCTACTATTAAAAGGAAGCATGAATGGGCAAAAGCTTTTGAAAAAGAAGCCCATCCTTCATACACTTCAAAAAAATTGGTTACACAGGCCATGCAAATTCAAAATATGCCTACAAAACTTATATTGAATTTAATTTCAGCGTCTAAAATAGATCTAGTTCTAAAAACAACAAAAAAATAACGATTTTGAACATGATTTTTGCATTACACATAGTTACAAACCCAGAAAATCCAAACTGATCGGCCCGAAAAAAAATGATCAGACTGCCCTGAACTTAAAAAATACATCCACTGCTTTATATGTGGATTGGCAACTTCATAATCTCTGATCTATTTGACAAGGAATTCAATTAAACCATAAGAGTGCCCAACATAAATGCATGTTTAATATCTACTCACCTTATCAACAAGGGATACACCAGAACCATGATAAAACTGACACACAGTAACTTTTCTAAACAGAGGGCAGATTTAAGTTTTCAAAGAGGTTTTCCGACAGTCAATTTTCTAAAGACAGGGCCCAAAAGATGAGTGTCAATCCTTCCAGACGAAGGCTCCAACAATCCCAATCCATCTAGGTGACTTAGAAGCTGTTGACCCACCGGAGAAAGGACCATGTGTGTGACGAGAAAAAAAAATGACATTAGAGTTTTTTATTGGGGTGAGATTTAAAATTATACTTTTAATACAATGTTAAAAGGAAAAAATAGAGAATGATTTTATTAACTATAGAGGAATGGCAGGATGCGCAATGCACGTATACATGGATATATATACAAACATCCCTTATCTGTTTGAGATCATGAACTATCATACATCACTAATCAGGGTATTTTTGTCACCAAACAATTCTAGAAGACAAAGACATTGAATATTGTTTTATCGTCTACAAAATCTTCAACATGGTATTCTCCATGGCCCAAAATGAAATCGGCAATCATACAAGCCATGCCTTGTAAACTAACCACAAAAACTTAATCAATCTTTGAATGTCATGGCCAGTTGGTTATCATTGGTGTAAACTAGTAAAAAACCGACTGAAAATTCTCTTAAACATCCATGCAACTGAAAGAGTAATTGTTTAGGTAAATAACTTGGATGCAGCATACAAATGGTTAATCATTCAAAGAAATTAAGCTAGCAATGGAATGAAAAATGAAGGAAAATACACATCCATAACCAGATGTCTGATCCAGAAGGTATTCCAACTCATTGATTTAAATCCCTCAACGAAAACATATAAAACAATTTTAAGATTAAAAGTTAAAAAACCACAGAAAATTTAACAGAACCTGTTGGGAACTGATTTGTCTTAGAATGTCCCTCCGGTAAGCATAAATGGGTAGACCATCCTCAAGACGCCGCAACTCCCGTGTCATCAAGCAGTGAATTCTACTCCAGTTTAAAGCACCTTCAAGTTTAAACACCTCTGGCACTTCGTCCCTGCAATTCTCTCGCTGCCTTCCTTCAAGGTGATCGAATATACAAGTCATCCCAGACTCAAACTCCCGTATCCTCTTGGAGATCAATTCCGCATCGGAAACAAGTCCCTTTTTTTTCTCCCAAAGTTCATCGCACTTGCCAATACTGTTTTTCCCTTTGAGAGAATGCGTAACTTGGGCTATCTCATCGTTCACGCGAACAAGATTCTTACGGCACTCCTTCACTGCCTCGCCGTTGAGAAGCCTCTGAACATGGTCCTCAAAGAGAGTTTTGAGCGCTTCACGAAGCTCATCCATGTCAGACGGCTGCAGCATGTCGGAAGCCACAACCGGGTCGAATCTGTGAGCTCCGTCGAAACGCAACTCCCAGAAAGAAACCACGGCTTCCCGTGCATCCACCCACTGCCTATAGAACATCCTCCCGGCCACAGTACCACTCTCGAAAAAAAAATATCTGTCCGGGCGGCGCTTGCATCTAGCGATCAATTCTTTGACTTCTGCCCCAGGCCTGGTGGTTCCACCTTCGATGCAAATGAGCTCCACCATGAAGTCGGGACCGCTTCCGCCATGGTTACCTCCGGGAAATCGAGGAGGATGATCGCTCCAAGAATTCCGCCTGAAATCACCTCCGCGTCTGTCAAATGGAGGGTTCGAATAACAGGAACTCGACGGAGATAAAGGTTTGCAGCCACGGCCTCTGTTACATTGCCGCCACCCTCGACCAGTGGCGCGCTGGTAATCGACGGGATTCATAGGAAGAACTCGCGATCGAATCGAAAACTCCAGGGATCAGACCTCAGAAGAAATGGTGGTGAAGAAAGGAGAGATGGCGCAAGATGGGCGCTTGGGACCAGCGACGACTGCGTTTCTCAAGGCTGAAAAGTGTGCCCCGCATTTATATGTGGAGAGATATATAGATCCGTGTGTGTTTATTTGTTTATTTGAAATTAAAATACATTGAAAAATAAAAACAACAATACGAAGAGTTTGCGCGTTTCGCAGGGCACGAATAAAAATGAAAAGTGAGCGCACAAGTAAAATATATTAAAAAATAATTCAAATAATATATATGTATATATAGCATATAAATGTTTTTTTTGCATATTACACAAAAACATATGCTATGTGGAGCATATCATGAATATTATATGATAAACATATAATATAAATGTTTGAAAATAAAAATATATCATGCATATTATGTGAAAACACAGAACATTACATGATAAATACATAACATAAATGTATTTATGTTAATTCGAGGGTTTCATCAAAATTAATACTAATGCAGACGTCTCTATTCGTTTGGCCTCCTCCCCCTGAGGGTTACATGATAAATACATAACATAAATGTATTTATGTTAATTTGAGGGTTTGCATGCAATGGACTTCTCACTGCTAGACTCCTCCCTCTGAGGGTTTCATCAAAATTAATACAGATGCGGTCGTCTATGATAATTCGAGGGTTGGTGTTGAATTTATTACTCATCACGGTTGTGGTTAGGTGGTGGAAGTCCATTGCATGGTTGTTCAAGCCTCTTGGAGTCCTGTGGTGGCTGAGGCTTTTGCTATCCTCCAGAGTAACCTTCTTGCTCGCTCAAAAAATTGGAAATTTATTTTGGTGGGATCGGGTTGTCTTGAAGTGATTATCGCCTTATCAAAGAAGGAGGAGGATCTGCGATCGTTTGGTATTATCCTGAGAAAGATTCGGTCTTTGATCGCAAACTTAATTGAATGCAAATTTTCCTTCATCAAATGAAGGGGTGATATAGAGGTTCATCGTTTGGCAAGCTATGAGAAATCTTGTGGTGATCATTGTTGGTTTGACTCTTTTCCTGATTGGATTTGCAGGCATGGTGCTTTTGATCAGTACTATATTATATCTCTTTTCTCAAAAAAAATACATAACATAAAATGCCATGTAATAAATACAAAATATAAATGTTTTGCAAGCATTTAACTTGAATATTTTGTAATAAATACACAACATTTATGTAAACATAATTACATAAATAATGTTCTAAGCATGAATGTTACGAGGTTATAAAGGTAAATATTTGTAAATGTGCAAATGTTATAAATGTTTTGCGATTATGTTTATAATTATAAATGTAAATGTTGATACCATTATGTTATGTAGTTGTGTTTGTAATTATAAACGTACATATTACGTGTAAGATACACATGAAATAAATATCTTGTGCATATTCATAGTATGAATGTTATAGATATATTTTAGATATAAATGTTGTGTGTATATACATAATATGAATATTTTATTTAAATGTCACGTGCACATTCAAAACATGGATATTATGTATAGGTGATGTATTTTTTTAAACATATCAATTCTATGTTTTTTTAACTTTGGCCCAAAGGTTTTAAGAGGGTTAGAATACCTTTACTTTTAAAGTGACCCAAAGTCAATACATTTGATGGTCGAGAGAGTGACACAAAGACCTTACATTTGAGAGTGACCTGGAGTTTCATGGCTTAAAAAGTCAGCTTGAGAGTGATCAAAAAATGAATTTGAAGGGCTTTTTGAATGGAATTTGAAGAGGAATCTTGTAGCGACCCGACCCAGGCACCTGAATTCCGAGACCCAAACTGGATTGTTGCATGGCCTAAAACATGTTTCCCGATTGTGAGAGACTAACAACTAGTTTTGAGAGATACCACATAATCGTTGGGGAACAAATTATCTTCAAATAAATTAAACAACTACATGTAAATGAAAATGCCATTTTAATTTTAAAATCAAAACCAATTTTTAAAACACCCTTTAAACAAACCAAGTGTCAACAATTTGTGGGAAACAAGTCAACAACCAAGACACAATAACCAAGGTAAATGACGGATGTCTATTCATCTGGGATAGTAGACTCCTATAATGATGCCCAGACAAAACACTGTTATGTCCCACCATGAACATAGCTCATTGGATTCATCGTTGATGGGCAAAGCAACCTTTTATTTTATCACATCATGGTAAACAACGTCTACACACACACTGAGATGCACGGGTAGGGGTGAGTAACACCTTGCTCAATAAGACATCCATGAACCACTCTCATGCATTCCTATATGATTTATTCCAGACCATGTAACCAATGCCACTCGGAAAACAATAAACAATTTATTAAATAATGGTTCATAAAAACCCTTTCAATAAAGCATACTAAATTCCAAGCATGTTTACCAAAGAGATTATATTTTCATAAATTAAGGCATCACGAGCAACGATAAAACAAGTAATTATGCAACCGAGCATAAATTAAACCAACCATGATCATAGTGCACCTGTAATGAATCGTCACCCACCCAGATGTTTCCTATAAAATATTCCCGCCTTGACCATGGCTATTTTCAACCATATTGCCCCTGGGGCCCATACCTTTAAAATAGTTTTCAAAACAATCCATTTTATTTCCAAAATGATTTTTCGTTTTCAATATGTAAAGTCAATCCATCTTAAATTCAAAGAAAATTTAAGTTAAAAACCTGATCTCTCACAAACAATGCTCTATGATTTTGAAAATCCAATATTCTTGTTTTTCATCAAAAATTCTTTTTCTCATTTATCATAATTCCGGATAAATTATAATTTTATCAAATCAATTCAACATAATCATTTAATAGAAATCCATTTTTAAAACAATCAGTTGAAAATCACATTAATCAAAAGCTAAGGAATCATAACCGACTGAAGAAGGAATAAGAGCCACCCACCTTAGATTCCTTCCTTGGATTTTTTTTATAAGAACTCAAGTCGATGATCTCAATAAGGAAAACCACCGAGTTATGTCATCTAAATCCCTTATAAACCATAGTTCATGAACCATAAGAACTTAACTCCCAATTTAATATAGATTGGCATGGCTTGTACAAACGTAACCTCGTGATGAATTAGCAAGACTTGTGTCAGGATGGAACAACTTTCATGTGACTCTCGGGTTCAAAGCACAAGACCATTGGGGAGTGGAATGTTGGTTCTGGGTGTAGCGGAAGCATGCAGTAGTGGGTGATATATTAAAATTTATTTTAATATTGAGTTTCCCAAAACCCCGAGTGAGGATCTTGCACGTCAAATTTATAATTAATTTATTTAATATCTGAAGAAATGAATACACGTGTTTATGATCTTTCTTTGATGTGAATGTTGATCGTCCAACAAGACCATTTAGGATTGAATTTGTTGCGCTGTGATGATCCAAGGATAAAACCCCTCTAGCAATGATCCACACATGCTCCTTTGATTTCTAAGAAACACCAATCGATCTTTGAGTGCTAGTGCGACGAATCGATTATCTCGCGTTGTTTGTGTTAATCCCTCATCCTTCAGTCTTGAAGAACCTCTTCTATGTTTCTCATTCTTGAAAGGGAGAGGGGAAGAGTCAAGAGATAATTCGTTGTGCACAACAATTTTCTATTTTCGATTAAACACTCTGCACAATAGACATAACCGTCTATTTATAGAGTTAGGGTTTAGGTTAAAATATTATTTAACTACATGTTGGCCCTTAAACAATATTATAACCTTTAATAAACCCCATTCCACACAACAACAACAACAACAACAACAACAATAATAATAATAATAATAATAATAATGTTATTATTTTGTGGCGCACACCAACTTGCACAATAAAAAATGTTATTTAATCGACTTGTGAATTAATATTTGTCACCGAACATGGTCTTGGTCCGTTCGAACTCCTCTAGCATTTATTAAACACCCTAATAAATATTTAATTTAAATACTTCATTCATCAATAAATATTTGTGATCGATAAAATGTGAATAAAATCATCCCTAATTCTTGAGAATAATATATGTTCAATTAATTAAATTCAAATAGAATTTAATTGAGATCATAGAAAATAATTAGTGTGTGATTCTCTAGGATTATTTCTCATTGACATTAGGCGAACTTTCCTAAAGTCCAAAATTATTATTTAGCAACGGGTCAAGGCACCCAAAAGAAAGAACTTGATGTTGCAACAACAACAACCACATATGAATGCTCATTGTGTAATATGATCCTTTTGTCAAAATATCTCACCAAGCTGGTTGCACATCCATGTCACCAACCTATATGCTCAATACATCTTTCTTTGACTATCTGAAATAAACGTGTCGTTTCACCATGGTCATGAAATTATTGCGATAGTTTTGTTCCAATTAAAGGGTCAAGATGTCAACTTTCATAATGATGGAAGGGAAAAATCCTTCCTCAACTTATCCATTAATGATATGTTAATCGCGACACACCCAACGTACCCTACCTTACCATGTACATATGTTGTCATGATTTTCATTAGCAAATCTATGTGTACAAGTCATGAGATGCATTAATGATAATCTTAAAGTTTAAGGACCATTACACATGCTCACAAATTAGAATATTCGATGACACCAAAACATGCAGAATTCCTACTGACGGGTCTGTTCTCATAATCTCTCACCTTGGAGATTATCAAGTGAAAAATTCATGAGAAGAATCCTCATCTACTTATGAGTACTCGCACCCAACAATATATCTACTATGTGTTCCATCATAGCATGTTATCCAACTGCAGAACATTATTTAAAAATATCATCATAGCACTTCAAGGTTCTCATCATAGCGGAAATTGTTACGACCTTATCAATGCAACATATAATCTAGGACATTATTACATTAGAGTTATGAAGAATAATGAACAATATATAATAATAAGTTTTATTAATATTTAATAAATCAAATCTATATGTAATCAAAGTACGAATAGTTGGTCTTAGGACACCAAATCCAACAAACTCCCACTTAGACTATATCCAATTGTCTATGACTTTCAATCCACTGGACCTCACATAATAATCATATTTCTGCTGAGTCAAGTCTTTAGTCAAGGGGTCTGCCATGTTATCTTCCATGGAAATACTGCTCACTACAACTTTACCTATATGAGAAAAATATCTCAAGATATGATACTTCTTAAGTATGTGCTCCATCCATTGATGTGACCTTGACTCTTTTGTGAGATCCGCCATTATAGTATTATCACAGTAGATTGTGATATGATATTTACTTTTAGGTAACACATCAAGCTCTTGGATGAAGTTTCACATCCATACTACTTCTTTATCTACCTCAGAATCCACAATATACTTAGTCTATGCTCTAGAATTTGTGACCACAACCTATTTTGAGCTCTTCCATCTCACAACACCTCCATTGAAAATGAAGATGTATCCCTTCTGTGACTTCATGTCATCTTGATCAATTTAGAAATTAGCATTTCATATCCTCTGATGACTATTTATACATCTCCTCCATAAACTAGGAACACATCCTTAGTACACCTCAGATACTTAAGGATAGTCTTGACTTCCATCCAATAGCGGTCACCTGGGTTAGCTTAATATCTTTATACCGCACTTAATGTGTAGGCGACATCTAGCTTAGTACATAGTATATCATACATGACTGATCCAATCATTGATGCGTAGGAATACTTAGCATTATATTCCTTTCCTTATATATCCGGGGGCACATTTTCTTGGAAAGATGAATTCCATGTGATGCTGGAAACAATCCCATATTGGATTGTCCCATACTGAATCTCTTTAGTATCTTATCAATGTATGTACTTTATCTTAGGCTGAGCAACCTCTTGGATCAATTGTGATGAATCTTGATCCCAATAATATATGTTTCCTTACCCAAGTCCTTTATAGAGAATCATTTATTCAACCATGTCTTAACAAACTATAAGACTGGTATTTCATTTCCAATGAGTAATATGTCATCAACATATAATATTATGAAAACAACTTCACTCCCACTAAATCGTTTGTAGACACAAGGATCACACTCATTCTTTATGAAACCAAATTCCGTTATGAATTCATCAAAATGAATGTTCCATGACCTAGATGCTTGCTTTAATCTATAAATGGATTTTTTTTTCAATTTTCATGTCTTTTTGGAATCCTTTTGAGTCACAAACCCTTAGGGTTGTGTCATATAGACATATTTCTAAAGGTTATTTGTTAAGGAATGTTGTTTTGACATCCATTTTCCAAATCTCATAGTAATGATAAGATGTAATGGAAAGTAGAATTATGATGGATTTCAGCATTGCAACTGGTGAAAAGGTTTCAGTGTAGTTAATGTCTTGAAGCTGTTTAAACTCTTTTGTAACCAGTTGCGCCTTATAGACACTAAATTGTCCTTCTACATCTAGTTTCTTATTGAATACCCATTTTAATCAATGGGATTTATATCCACTAGATGATATACCAAAATGCAGACTTGGTTTTGGTACATGTAATTCATTTTAGAATTTATGGCTTCTTACCACTTGGTAACATCTGGGCCACTTACTGCTTCTTTGTAGGTTATAGGATCATTATTATCAACTAATAATTATTCACCATCCTCGATGACTAGAAAACTATGATTTTATAGTTCTGTAACCTCTCTCATACTCTTACGTAGTACTTGTGTCTCTAAAATAGTATCTTCTTCCACGGGGCTTTGTAGAATCTATTCCTATGTCAACTCTTGTGTACCACGAGCCTCGACTTCATCAAAGTCTATCTCGCTCCCAATATCTCTTTTAGAGATGTAATCCCTCTCAAGGAATATGACATGTCTTACCACTATTACCTTTTTGTCTAAGGGATCATATAGGTAATATCCCCTTGTTTCTTTGGGATATCCTATAAAGGTACACTTTGTGCCTTGGGGTGCAAGTTTGTTACCTAAAGAGGCCTTAACAAACACTTTATAACCCCGCACATGTAATTATGAAAACAAAGGTTTCTTTTCATTCCATAAATGGTATGGTATACCGTCTTCCACTTTAGTTGGCACTTGGTTTAGTATTTTTGTTGTTATTTATAACGTGTATCCCCAAAAAGATAATGGAAGACCCACATGAATCATCATTAATCACACCATGTTAAATAAGGTGTGGATCCTCATTTTACTTATATCATTTCATTGAGGACTATAAGGAGGAGTGAGTTGAGATAGGATCTCAAACTCCTATAAGTAATTAATGAAGTATTGATTAAAATATTCTCTACCATGGTCTAAGCAAAGTTTCTCAATCTTCTTACCAAGATGGTTTTCAACTTCATTATTGTATTCCTTGAATTTATCAAAATAATCTAACATGTACCTCATTAAGTAGATATATCCATATCTACTAACATCATCAGTAAAAGTTATGAAGTATGAGTACCCACCCCTTGCCTCAACAGGAAATGGTCCACCCACATCTATATAAACTAATTCAAGAATATCTTTGGCTCTTTCACCTTTTCAACTAAATGAGGCTTTGGTCATTTTACCTTGTAAATAAGCATGAAATATACCAAGTGTATTTAGTTCAAAAGAATCTAAATATACATCTTGGTATAATTTAGTCAAGAACTTTTTGTTTACATGACCTAATCGGTGATGCTATAGTTGAGTGCGGTATGAGTCATATGAAATAGTTTTGTTATTGATTTCCATTAATTGGTTTGTGTAATCCAACACATAAAGATCATTATTTAAATGTTCCTTACCATAACAAATTCTATCTTTATAAAAGAAGAAATATTCATTTTTGAAAATTGAAAATAAATCCATCCGTATCAAGTCTGTATACAGATATAGTGTTTTTGGTAACTGAAGTCACATAATAAAAACCCTTTAAAACCAATATCATTACAGTTGAAAATGTGAGGTGGTAGTCCATTATAACCACAACAACAAGTTTAGCTCCATTGAATGCTTGTATATCTACCTCCCCTCGACCAATATTTCTGAATCTACTTGGTTCCTATATTTGAATATGTGTGCACCACAAGCATTATCTAGTGATAAATTTTTAGAAACAGATAAATTGGACTAGATAACAAATACACATGAAGATTCCCCTTGTTTCTTTGGTTAGATGTTGTTTTTATTCCAGTGGTCATTCTTTCCACATGCGAAATAAATATCATCTTATTCCCTTTTTTACCCCTTGATCATCCTCTTCTTGGAAGGGCATGTTGAAGCTTTGGACTTAGAGATCTTTACTTTCCTATTTCATTTATACACCGTATATATAGAAGGATTTTCTTTCTTTACATCTTTATCTACTTATTGTAGAAGAGTGAGAGTATCTGGTAGATACTTATCAATGTTGTTCAAATTAAAATTCACAATAAAGCTGGAGAAGCTCTGAGGGAGTGATGTGAGAATGAGATTGGTGACCAGTTATTTGGGAATTTTAAAACCTATAACCTCTAAGCACTCAATGTAGCTAATGAGTTTGACCATGTGAGGCCCAACTGGGGAACCCTCTCCAAGCTTGCTCTGAAAGAGAGCCTTAGAAATCTCAAATTATTCCTGTATGGCTCTATCATAGAAAAGACCATTGAGGTGATCAATCATGATATACACATCTATGTTTTTATGAGACTTCATAAGTTCACTAGACATAGACAAGTGCATTAAACATTGACTGTCGACCCATCTCTCAAATGTTTTTCATAGAAAAGGAACTCTTCATCACTCACCTCTTTTGTAGGTGGATCATTAAGTGATGATATTAACATGTGATATTTCTGTTCATGGTGAAAAAACAACCCAAAGGCATATGAACCACTCCTGGAAGTTACTACTAGTGAAGATATTTTCTTTCTTAAATATATATTGTAGGGATAACGTGGATGATGAGCTTTACATTTTATTCTACAATTAAAGAGCATATTATTAGTACTTTTTCTTGATTAGAAATTACATTATAAATAATAAATTAATTGATTTTTATTAAATCTCACACTATTTTATCAAGTCCCAATAGTCATCTCCATTGAACTCGAAATGTCTATTTTTTAGGAAATTCTAGTGGAAATGATCCATATATCCCTTCACATAAACCTAAATGAGGGTTGATCAAGCTACTTGAAGGTATTTAGGCTGGAAGGTCTTTAACAACTATAGGCTTGCTGCTCCTTGATCTGTTGAGTGGACTTCTCTATCCAGAAATCCTAACTTGGATTTCCTCAACACTTACCTCCAAGTTACATCAAGTCAAGTGAGGGATACTTCTCTTTATATAAGATGGTTAAGTCAACCCATAACCTTTGTAAGAACTCCACATTAAAAGTAAGTGTCCTAATGAGGGTTGTTCTAACACTTAGTTCTAATCCTTTCATTCTTAATCAAGTAATGGAAGGCTAAGTCTGACTTAATATTTAACTGAGGAATTTTATTTTATTATGCATAAATTTTATCTTGTTTTATCCTTTACATGTCTTGTTAATATTAAGTGGATGTTTCTTAATTAATTAACCATGCTGGATAAAACATTTACGCATAATCCATTTATTTAAATTCCATATTTGCACATTAATTTATTCATTTATGTGATTGTGATCTTGCATCCATAAAATTAAATAACACATAGAAATAAATAAATAATTAAATGACTCATTCATGAGATTTATCTAATGATTGATTTAATTAGAAGACATTAAATCAACCTATCACCTAGGATAAATAACTCATGTTGTCGGTCTTATCATGAGTTATAGCCTTCCACTTGTCCACCCGTGTAACACCTGGGTTGGTATCATTATGGTTCCATCTTGAACCTCCTCCATGTACCTTCGAAAACTCCATTAATTACAAGTATTTATAAATTACCCATAGGTGAGGGGAACCAAAGGATTGGTTAAAAGAGTATTATATAAATATCTTTGGACACACAAGTCCTACACAATAATAGAGGGAGGGATGAACCACAAACCATCAAATTTAATTTAATAATAAATAATTGTAAAACCACATAATAAATTAAATTAAATAAATTCCAACACACACACTGACCTTGTTCTAGCCCATGAATGGTCATACATGTAATGTATATACAAAATTAAATGGCTAACATTCATTTCTTTATTCGTTCTTTATTATGAAGATAAACTCTCTTGCATTAATTAATTCCCTTTCATCTTAATGCCTACCCGATTTCATTTAGAGATAACCATCATAAAGGAATTAATGAAAAATAAATTGAAGAACCAACAGTTGTAGATTTATTATAATAAATTAATTGATCATTTAAAATTATTTAAAATCCTTATTAAATTGTCAAACAATTAAAGTACCAATCAAAGCAATAAGGTTTTAATGCTACAGTTGTTAATTTAATATAATTTAATTCTACCAGTAATTGGAGACACCACAATGTGTACTATCCAACTACACATTGTATACCTATGTTTTCATGTATCCAGGTCATATTCCAGGGGATTTCTCATGTTGAATCATCCATACTACATGGCATGTACATGCTAGCTACATGTCATGTATCTGCTTATCGTGTGCTCGAGGTACTCACCAGGGTCTTCGGCGTATATCTCGGTGGGTTACATGACATGTACAAGCTAGCTACATGTCATGTGGTTAGAATGTCATATACCCATGAAACCCATAAAAAGAATCATCATGTTATTGGGCAAGAGACTACATGACATGTGCCACCAACTACACACTATGTATTACTAATTTTGTGTGTCTAGATAACAAGATCAAGGACTCGATGTGTATCTCGGATGCATGAATTGATGAACTACACACCTTTTACACAACATACACATCATGTATATCATAAATGTTCTAGGTTTTCATTCTCACGAGGTTTGACTATGTAAAATGACCACATAGATTGCACAATTTAGGCTGTTAACCCATATAGACTACATGACGTGTACGCCGTATACACACCATGTAATCTGAAAACCGTGTGCTAGGTTGGCTAGTCAAAATGTGGTGTAAATCATGAGTAATAACTACGAGGCATTTCGTGTATCATGTGACATGTCCAGGTGTAGCGTACTAGGGTACACAATGTGTACTATGACTACAAGTTGTGTAACCCTCTCTTATCAGAAAAAATTGGCAGTTCCCGATGGAATCTTCATCCGTTCTTCATTTTTTCTTAGACCTTTAAGAAAATAAAATATTTAATAAACATGATTAATATGTCGATAAAATGTTAATTAAAAAAGGATTAAAGAAAAAATAATATGAAATAAAAATTCAACCACAATTGCATATGGATCAATAATCAAATAAATAATTATAAATTTAAATGTGGCCCCTTTGATGATGGTTCTAGGCGCAACATAAGCATATGGTGGTGGTCGATATATTGAAATTTCTTTTAATAATCATTACTCAAAACCATGAGTGGGGATCTTGCATGTCAAATATATAACCAATTTATTTAATATCTGAAGAAATAAATACTTGGTCTTAGGAATTGTCACAAACCACCTTGGGTCGACCCCGAACTGGTCACCCGGGCTGGCTTGCGACAAGGCTCAAGGGGCATTCTCAATCCTCTCGGTCTGAAGAAAAGTGCCAAGGGAACCAGAGAGAACCAATGAGAATGATTTCACCCAGTAAAAATAAACAAAGCAGTGGAAATAAACAGAGCAACCCAAACATAAATAAATAAAACAACTGAACAACATCTATACATAAACAGAAAATAAAATAAAGTTAGACATCAAAACCTGGACCGAACCTGATGAAAACTAAATCACTGTGTGACCCCGAGGTTCACACTCAAATCCAAAAACCCAACATCGCCCATGGTGGTCAAATCCAAGCTGGAACCTACACTAGAAGCTAAAAACAAGAAAGAAGTGTATGCATGAGTATTAAAACTCAGTAGGCATGCCCTAACAATCTATTCCCAAAGAATTACCTTTTAATAAAATATTAAACAATTTCAATTTTGAAATACAGTATATATAAACATAGGTTCTCCACACATTCCAATTTAGATAAAACAAATCACAATCCATTGCCCTCATAATTTAAAACAATCTTATTTTCAAAAGGGGATGATTGGGATTTTAGGGAAGGGAAAAGAAACCATGGTTCATTTTTTCATACAAAGGGGAAGGGGGGGGGGGTGTAAATAATTATTTCAAAAAAAATACATGAAACCTTTTTAATAAAACCAAACATTCTTATTTCTATGAAAAGGAGTACCACACAAGGAAGCCGAGACCATGACTACACAGTAAGGGTAATGGGCTAATGATACTCGGGTAATCACACCCAGAAGACACCCAAACTATCATCCATAAATAAGCAAGTGTCGGGAGAGTACATGGGAATACCTAGGAACTCAAAGAAATATCCAAAACAAACTCAAACCTGATTCATACCATAGGTACACCTAACCCGATGCCATAAACCAGCCTAAACACTCAGTCCTACCCTTCTTGGCCTAACCAAGGGGCACAATCCCAAAGAAGAGCAAGGTCCTAATAAGGGCCACTAGCCAGAACTAAATCCTAATCTAGTGCAACAAGCGTTCTCTAAAATCCTCATAGCTATGCCAGGTTCCCAAGTCATGTTCACAATGGTGTGTAACAAACATGCCAAGAAACAATCATACATACAAGCCATCACAAACCGGCACCACCCCAACTACTCCATGGAATGATCCCTTGCCTTCAAACCACCAACACATGAGGGAAGTCCCAAGCTGAGGGAAATCCATCATATTGTCAACAAACAAGACAAGAGAATCATTCCAATGAGGGTTTTCCAATGAACCCATTTCCAAAGTGCCAACCAGACCTCACATAACCTTCAAATGTCAAATCATTTATTAAAGAACCAAACACACCACCACCATAAAAATTGAAAATCCACTTAAAAACCCATTTAAGGAACCCAAACCACTATTTTAAATCCAAAATACATTTACAAGGGCCAACTAGGAATTTCGTTAAGCATTTGGTGTGAACAACCCAAAACAATCATTTCAAAACAATTAAAACCAAGTGAAAACTACATCATTACACATCAAACATTCATGATAAAAATCATACATCAATAATTAATATTCAAGAGAGGTTTGAAAAGAAAGAAATCAATGTATTTTTAAATTTAAAGGGAAAATACAAAGGGAACCTACCTCAAACCCTAAGTGCTTCAACGATGACAACCCGAAACAACCACATGAGGGTTCCAAAAAGCAAGAACATACCTAAAAACCCTAAGAAGGAAAAACCCACCAATTTAAACCAATGGAAACAAGAAACCTAGACCCATAAGAACAAGGAAGAAGAATAACTCAAGATAAAATGAGAGGAGAAGGAAGAGAAGGAAGAAAAGAGGAGAATACCTTGAGAAATCACTTGGATCCACTCTTGGAGGAGGAGGGGAGGGATGGGAAGGAAGAGAGGAGCTACCCCTAGGCCGCACAAGCCAAATGAGGAGGATAGGGGCGTTTTGGGGTTAAAATATAAAGAGGGTAGAAAGGTAAATTTAAAATTTTAAAACACATGGGTACTATTCACAGTTAGGCTGCACAATTTCCCAAACTATGCACCAACCATGCGCTCCTTACTGGACACACTGGGCACCTGCATGGTTTGGTCGCACAGTTTGGTAAATCATATGCCAATATGGTTCTGTAAAAAATTACAGAACCATGTACATGCCTTCCACATGGTTTGGTCAACCATGCTCAGGCTGTGCACCCTCAACTAGAGACACCCAAGGACCTGCACATTTTCTCGTAAGGGACAGACAGTTTGGATCAAATTGTGCTAAATCCATTCAACTCAAACTTTGAAAGTTCAAAATGAAATGAAAATAGACCCAAAATTAAGAGGCCACATAGTTACCCCTTAACCGTGAACCCACCAATGCAAATCAGGCCTTTAACAATGCTAGTAAAAGGGATTTATCAGTGCTATAGAAGTGCTAATAATGTAAGTGATGTTAAAGGGTTATCTTTAACAGTGCTTGTAAAAAGCGCCGATAAAGGCCCCCTTTAACAGTGCTAAAAAATCACTCATAAAGGGGCCTTTATTAGTGCTTTTTTAATGCTGATAAAGGGGGGCCTTTATCAGTGCTTTTTTTAGCATTGTTAAAGTCCCTATTGATAAAGGGTATAATTTTTTTTCACGCCCCCTTATCAGCGTTTCCCCCTACCCCTTTATCAGTGCTTCCAACACCCCTTTATAAATGTTTTAGATAATCCCACCCTAGCGCACTCCCCTACCTCTAGTGAGATTCAAACCTGAGACCTCAATCTTATACACAAGTGCCTTTTCCACTCCCCTATACTGTTAAGTTTTACATTTTATGATATATCTATATATTTATATATATTTCATTATATTTTTTATCCATATATATATATATATATGTTTATATGTATATTTTTTAATACATATTTATTTATATATATATATTTAAAATGGATATTAACTCTAAAAACCCTTTAAACACATAAAAACGTTAAGAAACTCTGAAAACCCTAAAACCCCTAAAAACCCTAAAACAATCATAACTTTTGATTCAAAAGTCTGTTTTAGCTCCAAAACCAGTCAAATAAAAGATCATGAAATAAAATTTGATATTATATGTAGTAAAGGCTGAACAAACACCCATATTGGAAGTTATATCCATTTGAATTTTAAGAAACCGGGGCCAGTGACAAAAAAATCAGTTTTGAAGGCCTTTATGCCTTTTTAGGGGTTTAAAACTAGATAAAGCTCTTTAAACTTAGTCCGAGAAACTCTATGTAATATATCTCATCGTAGGATTTGATTTTATATGTGGTAGAGCCCAAATGGACACCCGAATCAAAAGTTATAGGCATTTGAAGTTAGAGTTCATTTTATGACTTTTTTTGAAACTGTAATATATTTTATTCCATTGATTATCACATTATTTAAATCTCATGTGGTTTTATCTCATTTTATAAGATTAAATTTTAATATTTGTGGATATAAAACATACTCTAGGATCAAAATTTATGATCTTTTCAGGGTTTTAGGGGTTTTATGGGTTTTTCACATTTGGCAACCTTTTAAACGACCATAACTTCTGAACCGGGTGTCTATTTTTCCTCTACCACATATCAAATTGAATATTGTGAAGAGATCTATGCCTTGATAACCCATGGGAACCCTAAATAACCTCTATTGAGTCCAAAAAAGTCTTATAAGGCCTCCAAACAAGCATGAATTCTGTTATGGGTGTTCGTTAATGAAATATATATATTTTTTGAAATATACCCTTTATCAGCGTTAGTAAAAAAGTGATGATAAAGGGAGGGGGTATTTATCATAGATTATAAGAAAGCACTGATAAAGACCATCCTTTTATCAATTATTTTTTAGAAGATTTGATAAAGACACCCCTTTATTAGAGCTTTTTTAGAAGCACTAATAAATGCCCATTTTATCAGCACCTTTTACTAGTGCTGATAAGGGGGGAATTTATCAGTGCTTTTTTAAAAGTGCTGATAAATGGACTCCTTTAGCAACATTTTTCTATCATTGTTAAATATCCCCTTTAATAGTACTAAAAAAAGTGTTGTTAAAGACCCCCTTTAACAATGCTTTTTCTAGAACTGAGAAAGGGGGGTTTTTTATAATGCTTTTAGTGAGCAATATTAAAACCCCTGCACTGGATAAACCTAGTTTTTTAGTAGTGACCTAAACTATGAAATATAATAAAAGCATCCTGAAACTCAAAATTTAAGTCTAGAACACTCAAAACAAGATAATCTTAAATAAAATAAGAAAATAAAAACTAGGGTGTGACAATTCTCCCCACCATTACACTTTTTGCGCCCATAAAGTCTCAAAGTTTCTAGTTGATCGATCAAAGACAAAATTTTCCACACTCGCATGGTCTGATTTCTTAAATCGGAAGAACCTCAACTAAGACCAAGATGAGAACAAACACTTCCACCTGAAACACACCAAAAAATTCAAACCACTTCTCAAAAAATGATGGAAAAATTGAACTATAACTTCCACAATCTTGCCACAAAAAAACCATTGGGCGTACTTCCAAAAACCCAACATCTACCCAGATGAAAAAGACCCATAATCAAACAACTCCAAAAGAAACCACTTCTTACCATTTTGACACCAGAAACCAAATAAGATTACCAAAATGGGGGGGGGGGGTGTACTCCCCACTATTTTAGAATTTTGGTTGGGTACCCAACCAACACAACCTATCAACACCACATCGTCAGTCCGAAATGACCACACACAAACCCCCAAAAGAACCCAAAGAACATGATACACCATGATACTTTCTTCACTCCAACAAAACAATTCCACCAACACTAGGACTCAGGAATAAACACATACATCATCTTCTTTCACTTCAAATGAAAAGTAGTAGAAACAAGACACACAATGAGACACACCTCTACATAAAATGGAAAATTCAGAATTTCCAAAAGACACTTCCATTAGAATAGAGGTTCTCAAAAATTACAACGTCCTTCACCACTACAAGAAAAGAAAAACACTACAAAACACCACCACCACCATAAAAGGAATACTCAAATGGATAGGGCCTTCAAACTGAACCTAGACCAGAACCTTACTTATGCAAACATGTGAGGGTGTCTTCTGAAGGGGGGGACCTAGTTCCACGTCTCTTTCTAGAAACAACCTTAGGCACAATAGTTATTTGAATCATTTGGATATGATGACTAATTTTGACCTAACTTGCTGCATTGATGACACACTAGGGTCCTATGCATAAGAGAAGTTGATGAAAGATCAGTAGGCCTCTTGATCCCGTGACCAACACCACCAAATTCAGGTCAATTTTCCATCCTCTTATTAGGATTCACTTAACTACTTCTGGAGATTGGAGGAAGGTTGGTTTTTTCAATAACTCATTATAATACAAATTCAACCCAAATAGCTTGCCTCACCACATTGGAAAAGGAGGTCAGACCAGATTTCGATACCTTCGACTGCATATCAGGATAAAGACCATTTTAAAAATGTTAATCCTTCAGAGAATCATCCTCAACCCACTTCGAGATAAGGAACTAGATCCTCAAAATGGCGAATGAACTTAAACACCAATCCATCACCTTGCTGAAGGCAATACATCTCCATCGCCTTCTTCACCTTCACAGCCTCAGAGGAAAACTCCTGAATGAATGAAGCCTTAAATAATTCCCATGAAATTAATTTTTGAGGCTTGGTCTAAATGACTAAATTCCACCACTTCCAGCTCGGGCCTTTGATCATAAAGGTAGTGAACTTCATCTTTAGGGACTCAGGAAACTCGAGGAAACTAAAGATCCTTTATATTTTGCACATCCACTCTTCTACTTTAAAAGGATTCTCTTGACCATAAAAGAGAGGGGGATTCAAATTCATAAACTCAAGAAGAAGGTCTTTAGGTTGATCAAATATAGGGTCTACTATCGATGAACCACCCATAGATGCACCTTGAATGTCCATCGAATCTTTGGTGGGGGTGCACACTAATCAATAAGGAAACCAAAAACTCAATCAAAAACAATTCACCAACACAAAATAAAGATCAAAAAACACTTAAAAAATTCCCAAGTCACAAAAAAACATGCTACACAACCATCAGTTCTCAAAACAACACAATTTTCCTCTTTAAAACACTTTTGATAAGGAAACAAACTTGGTAAGTTGCACACTCACCAATGGTATTCCATGGAGCCTCATAGATGTACATTACCATGCCAACCTAGGAAACCATCCAATCATGTAATTACTCATCCAATTCCTTACACACATCCTTGCATGTGAGCATTCATAGGAACACCAAAGGTTAAAATAAGACATTTCCATTTTCAAAACAAAATGCTCATCCCAAGTTTCAAATTCTCAATCTACTTCCCATTTCAAATTTCACAAAACTTTTCAAAAATTCCCAGGACATTTTCCCAAAACCGTTCCACTTAAAAATTTAATTTCCATTTCCAAAACAACCAATTTCAATAAACCCCCAGGCTTTGATTATAGAAATTCAATTTTGATAAACAAAACCCCAATTTACCCCAAATTCATCTTATTAAGGATCCATTTTATAAGACTTTCTCTTGAAATAAAATTAAAAACATATTTTTCATATTCCAATAACCAAAAAAACACTTCTTGAAATCATGTTTTCACAATTTCAAAATAAGGTTTTCAATACGGTCTAAAAATCAAGAAGACTCAAAACAAGCTCACAAAAGGGAAAACTAGTATCGATGGGTGACTTGACCATATGGTTGGTGTCCATATGAAAATCACACGATCATCACATAGATCCCTTTAAGAAAATTTCCTCAACTTCACATGGCTTGATAGGCCCTGCAATCCCACTAAGACAATTGTCTCGAATCTCATTTCATCCCCCCCTCCAAAGCACCAAAAAACCCACAAGAACAAAAAATTCTAGAAAAAACCCAACTTACCATGCTAATATAAGGTTCAACATAGAAAGTGTTGGCCAGAAAATTACTCATACATACATCCCAAGTTCTGAAATTCCTACTCCATATACCTTGAAATACCAAATAAAAAAGGGCACTCTGAAAGCTAGGTCCTCTAAATAACCTCCTATGATACCATTTTTTCATGAACCACCCCATGTCGACCCTGGACCAGTCACCCATGCTAGCTCATAACAAGGCCTGAGAGGCATTCTTGATCCTCCTGAGCTAGCGACAAGCACCAAGGGAATTAGTGAGAACTGATAGGAATTATTTCACCCGATAAAAATAAACAAAGTAGTGGAAATAAATATAACAACCCAAACATAAATAAATAAAACAACTGAAGAACATCTATACATATTTGAAAATACAACAAAGCTAAACATACAAATCCAAACTGAACCCGATGACAACTAAATCACCATATTACCCTAAGGGTTACTCTCCAATACCAAATCCCAACATCACCCATGGTGATTGAAACCAAGCTATAACCTACACCAGAAGCTAAAAATAATAAATAAGTATAAGATTAGTATTAAAAATTATTAGGAATGCCTGAAAAATCTATTCCCAAAGAATTACCTTTTAATAAAAGATTCATAAATTTGAAGTTTGAAATAAAATATATATAAACATAGGTTTTATATACATTCCACTTTATAGAAAAAAATCACAATCCATTTCCATCATAGTTTAAAACAAGATTCTTTTCGAAAGGGGGGTGTAAAGAATTTTTTCAAAACATTTTACATGTTTTTTTTAAGAAAACCAAACATTTATTTATATGAAAAGGAGAACCACACAAGGAAGTTGAGAACATGACTACACAATAAGGGAAATGGGATAACAATACTCAAGTAATCATACCTGAAAGACACCCAGACTACCCACCACAAATAATCAAGTATCACTACTAGAAAAACAAGCTACGACCACAGACCTATAGCCATGGTTTTAAAACCCTGGATATAGGTGGCTACAACCATGGTTATGTGGCCTATAGCAACGGTTTTAAAACCGTGGCTATAGGTATTTTTTCATGGCCTATAGCCACAATTTTCAAAACCGTGGCTATAGCCCAAACCTATGGCCATGATTATGTGGCATATAGCCACGGTTTTTAAAACTGTGGCTATAGGGATTTTTTTTGAAGGGCTATAGCCACAATTTTGAAAACCGTGGCTATAGGTCTCCCACCCTTGCACGGGAGAAAAAAATTCCCACCAAAAAAATAGTGGGAAAAACTATTTCCACAGTTTTTAGGATACTACCACGGTTTTTAATAATATATATAACATATTGTATATGTATATACACAAAAGCCTTGGTGGTGTAGTGGTTAGGTCGCTAGAACATGAAAGGAATGTGCTGGGATCAAATCTGGCTAGACCCACATTATTTTTAGGCTATTACCACAGTTTTCTAGAGCTATAGCCATTTTTTTAACCATGCCAATAGGCCACCTATTGCTATGGTTTTCTAGGGCTATAGCCACAGTTAAAACCATGGAAATAGGACACATATTTCCATGGTTAAAACCGTGGCCAAAGGTCAACTACCACGGTTAACAATAGAGACACCTATGGCCACAGTTTTAAAAAATGTGGCAATAGGCCACCTATTGCCATGGTTAAAACCGTGGCCATAAGTCAGACTCTACTACCATGACGATAGCGCCCACGGTTGGGAAAAACCGTGGCCATAGGCTATGGCCACAGTTTTAAACCGTGGCAATAGCCCATTTTTCTAGTTGTGTATCGGAAGAGTATATGGGAATAACTAGAAACTTATAGGAGTATCCAAAACACATTAAAACCTGATTCATCCCATAGGTGATTCTAACCTGACGCCATCAACCAACCCAAATGCTCGGTCCTACCCTTCCTGGCCTAACCGAGGGTCACAATCCCAAAGTAGAGAAAGGTTCTAATAAGGGCCACTAGCCAGAGTGAAATCCTGAACTAGTGAAATAGGCATTCTCAAAAATCCTAGTAGATATGCCAGGTTCCCATGTCATGTTCACAATGGGGTGTGCCAAACAATTCAAGCAACAAACATATATAAAAGACATCATAAACTGGAACCACCCCGACCACTCCAAGGAATGATCCCTTGCCTTCAAACTATCAATGCACAAGGGAAGTCCAAAGACAAATACACTCCATCCTATTGTCAACAAATAAGGAAAGGGACTCATTCCAAGGATGGTTTTCTAATGAATCCATTTCAAAAGTGTCAGTAGGGACTCACATAACCTTTTCATGTCAAATCATTTCTTAAATAACCAAACACACACCACCATCAAAATATAAAATACACTTAAAAACCTATTTAAGGAATAAAACCACCATTTTAAATCCATAATACATTTATAAGGTCCAACTGTGCATTTCGTTAAGGACTTGGTGTGCAAAAATAAAAACAATTAAAACCAATCAAAAACCACCTCATTTCACATAAAGCATTCATTATAAAAATTATACATCACCAATTAATATCCAAGGGAGGTTTGAAAAGCAAGAAATCAATGTATTCTTAAATTTAAAGGGAAAATGCAATGGTAACCTACCTCAAACCACAAGCGATTCAACGATAGAAACCCGAAATAACTCTACGAGGGTTACAAGAAGAAAGAACATCCCCAAAAACCCCTAAGAAGGACCCCCCAATTTAAAATAAGGTAAACAAGAACCATAGAACTACAAGTATAAGGAAGAAGAAGAACTCAAGATAAAATGAGAGGAGAAGGAAGAGAAGGAAGAGAAGGAAGAGAGGATGAGAATACCTTGAGAAGTCACCCAAAATCTTAAAGAAAACACTTGGATCCACCCTTGGAGGATAATGGGTGGCATGGGAAGGAATGGAGGAGCTCCCCTAGGTTTCAATATCCAAATGAGAGGGAGAATGGGGCATTTTGGGGTTAAAGTAAAGAGGGTAGAAAGGTAAATTCACATTTTTAAAACACCTAGGCACTGTGAACAGTTAGGCTGTATGGTTTCTAAAATCGTGTGCCAACTGTGCGCCCCTTACCGGACACATTGGGAACCCTCATGGTTTGGCCGCATGGTTTGTTAAATTGTACACCAACCGTAATACATGGTTCTGTCAAAAATTACAGAACCATGGGCACACATTACGCGCACTTTGGCCAACTATGCTCAGGTTGTGCACACTTGACCAGAGACACCTAAGGACCCACACAGTTTCTACTAAGGGATGAATGGTTTGGATAAAACCATGATAAATTCATGCAACTCAAACTATGCAAGTTCAAAATGAACTGAAAAGAGACCCAACTTCAAGAGGCTACACAGTTACCCCTTAACCGTGCACCTAAATTGTAAAATAGAAGAAAAATAGCCTGAAACTCAAAATTTAAGTCTGGAAAACCCAAAAACCAAAACCCAAGAGAGATAAACCAAGAACAAAAGATAAGTTGAAATAAAATAAGAAAATAAAAACCAAGGTGTAATAGGAACTTTCTTCATTGATGAAATTTGATCATCTTAAAATATTATTTTGGATTGAATTCATTGAACTTTTAGGATAAAAGGATAGAATCCCTCTAGAGGTGATCCACACATGATATAATGATCTTCTAAAAACACTACTTGATCTCTGGATGCCAGCATGGTGAATCAAATGTCTTGTATTATTCGTTCTTGATTGCTCATTCTTTAGTCTTGAATAAATCCCTCTTACGTTTCTCGTTCTTTAGATGGAGAGAGAAGGAGGTGTCAAGAGAGAATTCGTTGTGCACAATAATTCTCTATTCTCAATTTTTGGATGCAATACACAATAAAAAATACTTGTCTATTTATAAATTTAGGGTTTAAGGTAAAATATTATTTAATTGCATATAGTCTATTAAATAACATTTAAAACCTTTAATAAATCCCATGAATAATAATAATAATAATATTTTTTTTGGTGCTCCAACTTGCACAAATTGATAAATAATATTTACTGGATTGAAAATAATTATTTTATCACTGAACGTGGTTTTGGTCCATTTGAACTCCTCGATATTTATTGAATACCTGAATAAATATTTTATTCATAAATAAATATTTCATTCACATATCAAAAAATAAAAATTTATTAAAAATTTAATAAAATAAAAAAAATATTTTTATTCACATGTCACCGGATAAATATTTATTTATTTTATGTTATCAATATAACTTGAAAAAAATTATTCCTCAGTCTTGAGAATAATATTTATTTCATTAATTAAATTCAAATATAATTTAATCAAGATCAACATAAACACTTACCGTGTGATCCTATAGGATTATTTCTCATTGGAATTAGGTGAGCTTGCCTAAAGTCTAAGATTACTATCTAGTAATAGGTCAAGAAACCCAACAGAAAGAACTTAATGTCACAATAATGACAACCACATATGAATGATCACTATGTAATATAATAATTCTGTCTCAATATCTCATCAAGCAGGTTGCACATTTATGTCACCAACCTCTATGCTCAATACGTCTTTCTTTGAATATTTGAAATAAACATGTCATTACACCATGACCATGGAATTTAGGGCGACAATTCTATTATAATCAAAGGGTTGAGATATCAGCTTCTATAAAGATGAAATAGAAAAATCATTCCTCAACTTATCTATTAATGATGTGTCACTCATGGTGCACCCAATGTATCCAAATTTTCCATGAATTGTTATTTTCACATCCAAATTTTTATTTTGACTTATGATTCAGTTTACCTTTTGGCCTTGGGTTTTTTGTCTCGAGTTTTGGGTGTGATGGGTTTAAATTTTGAGTTTTGAGGTGTTTTTCTCTTGGTACATGGTTTGCGCATGGTTTGGGAAAACCATGCGACATGCTCTAGGAAACTATGCAAGCCTTGAAGTGCCTATAGTTGAGGGCGCGCAACCCACACCTGGTTAGTCAAACCATGCTTAAAGCATGTGGTAAGCTAGTGTCTCGGGGTAGAACCATTCTGTATGGTTGGCGCATGGTTTGAAAATCATGCATCCAAACTGTACAGGTGCCCAGGTGTGTCCTATAAGGGGCATATAGTTGGCGCATGGTTTGGTAAACCATGTGGCCAAACCATACGAGCTGCCCAAATCTTAAATTTTTTGAAATTCCAACTCTACCCTTATGGGATTCTATCTCCAAATCACCCATTCTCCCCCTATCCTGGTTTGTGAGACCAAAAGGGAGTCCCTCCCTTTCTCTACAATCCTTTCCCCCCTCTACCATGGTGTGGATCTAGGTTTTTTTCAAGGTGTTGGGTTAGATCTTCAAGATAAATCCTCTCTTCTCTTCTCCCTTTTCCCCCTTCTCTCATTTTATTTTTGGGTTCTTCTCCTCTTATGGTCTCTTGGACCTAGGGTTCATGTTTCCCCTTGATTTATATTGATGGTTTTGTTTGTTTAAGGTTCATATTGGTAGATATTGGCTCTTGGAACCCTTTTTTGTGATTTCGGGTGTGTGTTGTTGAAGCGCTTGTGGTTTGAGGTAAGTTTCCCTTTGAACTTACCTTTATAATTTAATATTAGTTGGTTTTATGCTTTTCACACCCTCCTTATATGTTAAAAAGTGATGTGTGATCTTTGGATAAATTGTTTGGTGTGAAAAGTAGTGATTTTTCCCTGTTATGTGATAAATGGCATTGTTTTATTAAATATTGCACACCAAGTGGTTGATAAAATGCCCAGTTGGATTTCACATGTGATTTGTAGATTTTAAAGAATGGATTGTCTTTATAAATATATTTTTGATATGTGAAATTATTACCTGGGTTCCTTGAATGTATTTTCAAGGTGGTTTTGGATTCAAAGTAAGTGTTTATTTGGCATTTTAAAATGGTTTGGCATGTGATGGTGGTTAATGGCTCATTTGGCATTTTGATGAAAATGGTTTTGGATTGAAAGTGTGATGTGAGTCTTCAAATGGAATTGTTTTTTAAATGATTGTGAAATGGTAAATGGTGTATTTCCACCTTTTTTGGAAAAAATGTTTTGATTCTTTGATAAATGATGGTTTTTTGAAAAAGAGATTGAGGCCTGTTTGTAAATTTTATGAAAATGGTGAAAGTGTTTAATATGAAAACCCTCATTGGATAACTCTTATCTCCAATAGGAGCTACCGCCAGGACGAGCTACTACCAGAGGTGAGTCACTGCTACCACTAGAGGAGTCACTGCCAGAGGTGAGTCACCGCCAAATGTTGAGTCACCGCCAACTTATAATTACCGTTGTTGTCTAAGGACTTTAACATGAATGGATCAATGACCAAATCTATTCTTGGATAGTTTGAACAAGTCTTCAAGACTTAGTAAAATCTGATCTGATGATTGTGGATCTCCTCCAACCGATTCTTCTATATATTTTCAAAGAACCTCTCTCTTAGGAATAGAAAAAAAAGATACTATAGATAGCTGATACGATCTCTTACTGACAAAAAAAAACCTATAGAGGATTTTGCGACCAAATTTTTGAATTCTCACAAAATTTTTGGTTCACATTCTGTGAAGATCAATGACACAGAAGAACAAAACCCATTACCGAGATTGATTGAGACATCAGACTGAGATCAACTGAAACATACCTGAAGATTTCTATGATCCTCTATTCTGCTTCAATTTTCCAAAACAAAGAACAAAATATTCATCAACGATGATCTAAGGACTATGAATATACAAAACAAATCAAACTAAGTTTTTTCTATTCTTATTTGTTTCGTTTGTTTTAATTTTGAATAGTGTGTTGTTTTCTTGTTATCCAACACACATTTTCTCCTACACATTCCTAGAGAATAATTTTCATTCTCTTCTTCCTCAAATTTTTCTCACTCTGTTTGTGGAAGAGGTCCCTGTGTGACCTGTGCTATTCTTACATCCCACAAATAACCGTGGAAGAGGATTTTTAGCCTGGAAATTTTTTTACTGTTAACTATATACCTAATCTAGTTTGTGGATTTATTTGATTATATTTATAATTTTCTTGGTAGCAGATGATTGTCAAGTGGAGGGTATTGAGTCTCACTTTGAGACTAAACCTCTTGTTTATTCCATTGTGTCATTGTGTTACTTGTTTTGTTTTACTATTATATTAAAGGTAACTTTTTATTAACAAACAAAACAATTTCTTTGATAATTAATCATAAGTAGTGTTTATATATGTTTCTATCTAAGAAAATTAATTTTGAAAGTTAAGGTATTTCTAAACTATATTTTAACTAAGACCTAATCACTCTTTAAGAAATATTTTAAAAGGATAGATCTTATATTGATATGTTGTTTTGATTAATTAGCCAGTTTATTTTATAAAGGGGTTTTTATTTTAGTCTATTTATTTACATAATTTTTTATTGGGAACTCAATTCACCTCCTCCCGAGTTACTCAATCCAAAAAATATTTGGTATTAGATGGAGGTTTTAAATTAACCTTTTAACTGTGATTTTAGATGTATTCTAAAGATCTCAATTTTTTATTAATTCTAAAATTTTTGTTCTTTATGGATAATAGACAAGAAGGACCTGATACCAACAAACCTTATTATTTTAATGGTACCGATTATGCTTAATGGACAATCAAAATGAAAATTTATTTGGAAAGTATAGGTTTTGACATATGGACCATAATAGAAGATCAATATGAAATACCACAAACTCCTAGAAGTGAATAGAGTAATGCTACAAAAATTGCTTACAATAATAATTATAAATCTACGAATGCTTTATTTTTTTGCTTTGGGAGATGATGAATTCAATAGAATATCTAATTTCAAATTTTCTTTTGAAATATGAGATACCTTATCTATCTCACATGAAGGAACATCAAATGTAAATGAAATGAGATTAAATATATACACAATCAAGTATGATACTTTTAAAATGAAATATGATGAACCTATCTCTGATAAGTATCTCAAGTTCAATGAAATAGTGAATACTATGAAATCTCTTGGAAAACAAGTGACAGAAAAAGATCAAGTAATGAGACTACTCAGATGCTTACCAGAAAAATGAAGAGGAACATCAGTGTCAATCAGAGAATCATGTGATGTAAGTAAACTACCCATCAAGGAACTGATAGTAAAGATGACGATGTATGAAGAAGAGATTAAAGTCAACAAAGAGATTGATGAAGATGAACCAAAAAGAAAATCAGTAGCCTTCAAATTTAATACCTCTAGACAAAGAGAAAAATTATAAACTAAAGATTCCAGTGAAGAAGGATCTCCCGATGATAGTGATGAAGAAATGGAACACATGGCCAGAAGATTCAAGAAACTCTATAGGAAAAATAATTTCTACAAAAAAAATCAAATTTTAGAGGAGATTATGATAAAAAAGGAAAGTGGAAAAAGGATTGGAAAAAGGAAGACACTCAAAATGAAGTCACCTGTTATGAATGCAAGAGGAAAGGTCACATTAAAGTTGACTGTCCAAAATTGAAATATAAAAAAAGTATGAGGATAAGGGTGGAAGATACGAAAAATCCATGAAACCAACATGGAGTGCCTCCAAAGATAGTTCAAGTGACTCAAACACTAATAAAGAAGATAAGTCTAATAGAGCCAATATGTTCTTTACAGTAAGAATATTAGAGGTACAAAATGTTCTTTTGTTTCTCTTACCAATGTTTCATATATTTCTGAAAATGAAGAAAACAATTACAATGAGGAAAACATGACCAACAAAAATCCTTATGGTTACTGTAACATGCTGGAATACACCTTTCATGAGATAAAAGATAAATATAAGCCACTCAAGAAACAAAATGCCTTAATAGTAAATGTCAAAATAACCTTACTATTGAAAAGGAGAAAATGATCAACTATTGAAAGAAAATAATGAATTAAAATTATCAAATGAACAGTTAAATAAAGACATAGAAAAATTTACCAATGGTAAGAAAACATTAACTCAAATACTAGGAAAGAAAGTTCCTTAAAAGTATACAACTGGCATAGGTTACCAACCAGGACAAATAAAAATTACAAAAACCAGATTTACATAAAGTACTAGTTCTAAAAGTTCATACACTGCCAATACCTACTCAACTGGACATAATAATATTTTTTTCTCTAGAATCCTTCAATATTTTTATAAGAAACCTCCAAAATCTCTTATTACTAACATAATCGGACCCAAGAGGATTTCGATACCAAAATCATTTTTGACATAAACTTTGTGTTATAGGAAACCTATTTGAAAACCTCCAGTGAAAGACAATGGATATTCCAGACACATGTCTGGTGAGTATTAAAAATTCAAGAATTTGATCAAAGTTGATGGTGAAGATGTCACATTTAGTGATGATGAAAAAGGTAAAATCGTCATCCTTGGCTAAATTGGCAATTCTAATTCAATATTAATTTCCAAAGTTTTATATATATATGGTTTAAAATATAATCTTATTAACATATCCCAATTATGTGATGATGGGTTTTATGTAAAATTTGAAAACAATACCTATCGTGTTTTTAATGATAAAAATGATTTAATTTTTACTTCTTTGAGAAATGATAATATTTATTCTATTGATTTAAATTCTTTATCTTCTAAAAAAATTTATTGCTTAAGTGTCTTTCATAAAGAATATTGGATTTGGAATATGAGACTAGAAAATTTCAATATTCACTCAATTAGAAAGCTAACTAGAAAAGGTTTATTTAGAGACCTACTAAATCTTAAATTTTCAAATGATAGAGTTTGTAATCCCCGCCAAAAAGGGAAACTTCATAAGATTTATTTTAATTCTAAGAAAGAAGTTTCAACCTCTCAACCTCTAGAGTTAATTCATATAGACCTATTTGGACCTTCTGGAGTCTCCAGTCTAAATGGAAAACATTATGTCTATGTCCTTGTAGATGACTTCTCAAGATACACTTGGGTATACTTTCTAGCTCAGAAAAGTGAAGCATGTTCTTACTTTATGAAGTATGCAAAATCTATAGAAAAATTTAGTGGACTTATGATTAAGACCTTAAGGAGTGATCATGGTTGAGAATTTGAAAATCGAGACTTTGAATCATTCTGTTCTCAAAATGGCTATAATCATAATTTTTCTGCTCCTAGGACACCACATCAAAATGGTGTGGTAGAAAGAAGAAATAAGACTCTTCAAGAGATAGCCTTAACCATGCTAAATGAGTATGACCCACCTGTCTACATTGAAGATAAAGTTGTTAATACAACATATTATACTATAAAAAGATTATTGATTAGACCTGTAGCGACTCGGGTTTTTGGCCCTGTCAGACTTTGGAATATTTCTACGAATAATTCCAGAGCTAGGCGCGAAAACGGCGTGCAATTCTGAGGCCCAGTGTGCCCGGAATTACCTAAAAGGTAGCTCAGAATGGGAATCTAAGGGTACAGTTGCATTCAGAATGTGCCTTTTACCCTAAGCGAGGTGTAAACTTTGTGGGCGTAGGCTTGCGGTGGAAAGCGCCACCAGGGGCGTTTTCGTAAATAAGTGGAAAAGTTAGTTTTCGAGCGTCGACTCGAATAACTTCTGAACGGAGTCTCGGATTGCAAATCTGAGTCTTCCGTTGTGTTCAGAACGGCGTGTTTACCCTAGGGGTGCCCTTTCCTTTGTCTACATCGGGTGCCGGGATGGAGGCGAGTTGGCGGGGAGTTAAATGAGTTGTTTTAATTTTTTTTATTAAAACATAATCAATCTCCCCCTCCCCCATTTCCTCCTACGTACAGGCAGCGGCGACCTCCACACCTCCTCCGGTTCTTCGTCGATTCAAGCCACGATCATCTGTTTTCTGCACCAATCGTCAGCGGATCGAGCTTCAGGGCGTCACCGGCGTCGTTCTGCACCCGAAGCTTCGGCGTTTCGCCCACGAGGTAGGTGGTTTGCGTTTTAATCCCCTGATCCTGTTTTTGCTGAGAATTGCTTCGTTTTGAGGTCATTTCAGGGAAGATTGCGTCCTGAGGGTTGCACCGGTGCTTTCATATCGCAAAATGGACCACCAGGGTGCCCCCGGTGGTCCGCCGGCGCGACGGCGCTGGCGCCGGCGGAGGGCCGCCGGCCAGGGCGGGCCGGCGGCGGCGGCCGGTCCGGCCCCTTTTTGTCATACGGGGGTCTTTAAACCCCCATTTCTTGTAATCCGGGAGTCGGATTCGCATGCCGTCTATGGCGACGCGAACCTGGGGACGAGGCGAACCCTCCGGTGTGGGTTTGAGGATTTAATGGTTTGGGATTGTGGCCCGAGAGTTAGAAACGTCGTGAAAAATAATAATATTTTATTATTTTACGACTTCGGGCCGTTGTAACTTCTACACGGAGCGTCTGAATGACATGACGTCAGTGGTGTTGAGACCCTGATGGCACAACAGACTTTTTGAGATGGTTTTCGGGTGTTGGGACCGAGTTTGGGGTGTGGACCCCATGAGGCTGGGTTTTGGCGTTTGCAGAGAAACGCAGCTTTCGCACCAGGAGTCCGATTTTGGCAAATGAATAGTCGATCCTGTGTGTTTTTCCGAGAGGTTCAAAATGGTGTGATCCATTCGATGTGCTTCGGGATTGAGGCGTGGGCCTCACCCGAGCTGGCTTCGGTGAATAGTACCTTTTTCACCGGGTGTCCATTTCGGATGAACGAGTAGTCGATTCCGTGTGTTTTTCTGAGGGGATCGCCGTGGTATGATCCGCTTGAGGAGTTTCAAGATCATTGTGTGGGCCCTGCATGGGCTAGCTACGGTGAATAGTGCCTTTTTCACCGGTTGTCCGTTTCGGGCGAGTAATCAGCATATCCTGCGTGTTTTTCCACGTAGATCGCGATGGTGGCCTCGGTATCGGCCTAGGAGGTACGCAGTGTGGCGTTGTGGTGGGTCGCTCGGGTTAGCGACGTTTGGACCAAAAGTGGTTGAGGGTACTCCCTTGGTTCGTTCCTACGAGGGTTCACACGGCATCACAACCTTCGTATAGGATTGTGATCCTCTCGATGGGATGTTTAATCTGTTAGAGTTGTGGCATCCCTCTGGTGGGCCCGGAGCAGGATCCTCTAGCATCTTTTCCCTAGATCGGGTTCTTGGTATCGCTGTGACCGCTTATCCACGGGCGGCGATCCCCTATCTAGCGGGTTTACTCCGTAGGGTTTGTGGCATCATTAGGAATATGATCCCCTACACAGTGGGCCGTGCTCAGTAGGGTTGTGGCATCGTTAGGTATACGATCCGCTGATCAACATCATGTTTATAGTAGGGTTGCGGTATCGTTGGTTATGCGATCCCCTACTCAGCACGTGGTTTCTGTAGGGTTGCAGCATCGTCAGTTTGATCCCCCACATCGCAAGTTATACCAGATAGGGTTCCGATATCGTCATGACCACCTTTATATGGGTGAAGATCCTCTATCTAAGTGACGTGCTTCTGTCGAGCGCCCGATCGGGTTGTGGTATCCCCCAGCGGATCCTGGGAGTGATCCCCTATCTATGAGATCTACGAATGCCAGATCGGGTTGTGGTATCCCCCAACGGACCCTAGGAGTGATCCCCTATCTGTGAGATCTTCATCTACCGAAGTGGGTTCTGGTATCCCCTAGTGGACCCTAGGAGCGATCCCCTATCCGAGGAGTTTGGTGGATATGTTGTTTCAGCGTGGTTACCTCAGCGACGGTACCCGGCGAGTGTGATCTCTCGGGTGAGCATTTGAGATGTTTGTGAGAAACTTGATGGAGTGTATATCTCTGACGAGTGTCATCTGGGTTGACAGTGATCATGAAGTGTGCTATCTTGGTTGTAAACCGTTGTTGGTGATGAGGTCGGTACCTCATGTGGCTTGTTGCGTGAGATGAGTATATCTGGATTGTACAAGGTGTATGTATGGGCATACAACTGAGCTGAGCTGACTAGTTGTGTTTAGCCAAGGATGGTCATGGGATGGAGTTTCTCTCTCCTCTGTGTTCCCTATGGCTAGGATGAGCGGACTGTTGCCTTTCAGTTTCTCTCATTTGTTTTGGGTTTTTGGGGTGCCTACTGAGTATTGTTATACTCAACCCTACACGGGCTTTGCCCGCACATGTTTATGTCTTGTGCAGACCACATGCCTTTCGACGGAGTCCCAGGAGGACCCGAAGCAGGTAGAGCTGAGTGAGAGGGACTGACCGTGGAGTCTTACCGGAGCTGTACCGAGGAGCTTTTCGGTGATGCTTTTGGCAGCATACCCCTTCTTCTGAGCAGGTTGGACGCTTTTGTAGTTTTCTTTTAGTGGGTCTTGTTTTTCCCTTTTGTACTTCTGTTGTACTCTGGTTGTGGGATAGTTGTATGCATTCATTTTCTTTTCAGTTTTATATATCTCTGCACTGTTTTATGGAGGTTTATGTGGGTGCGTGTGTATAGGTACATTAGGCTAATGCCTCCCATGTGTGTGATGGCCTACTTGGCACTAGACTCCAGCCCCTGGCCTATTGGAGTCGGGCTTGGGGAGTCGCGGCTCGAGCCCCGTTGGGTCAGGTCGTGACAAGACCTCTCTTAAAGACAACATCTTATGAGTTTTGGAATATTATAAAGTCAAAGTTTAATTACTTAAGGTTTTTTGGTTGCAAAGTTTTTATTCTAAATAAAAAGGATAATTTGGAAAAAAATTCTTCTAAGAGTGATTAAGAAATTTTCCCTGGGTATTCAACTTCCAGTAAATCTTATAGAGTGTTTAACAAGAGAACTAGAATAATTGAAGAATATATTCACATTAAGTTTGATGAAACTGATCCCAATAAATCTAAGACTATCTTATAAGACATTATGTATGATCTATCAACTCTGAATCTCAATTCTAAACCTTCTGAAAGTTTTTTTAAACAAATAGATATTTCAGCCAGTAAACTACTAGAACCTGAACAAGAAGAAGGCCCTGAGTCTACCATCCCCTATTCTCAAAGACCCATTAGGAATTGTAGATACCACCCTTTAGATGCAGTTATAGGAAACCTAGACAGAGGTACACAGACCAGAGTTTTCCTAAGAAATCAAATTGAACATCAAGACTTCTTATCACAAATTGAACCTAAGAACATCAATGATGCCATCAATGATGAATTTTGGGTAATAACTATGCAAGAAGAACTTAATCAGTTTTAAAGAAACAATGTTTGAGAACTTTTTGACCAACCTAAAGACACCTTAACTATTAGCACTAAGTGAGTGTTTAGAAATAAGGTTGATGAGTCTAACACTATAGTAAGAAATAAAGCAAGATTAGTTACACAGGGTTATAATTAAGAAGAAGGTATTGATTATGAAGACACTTTTTCACCTATATTAAGATATGAATCCATTAGGATACTGATTTTCTATGTAGCACATTTGGACTTCAAACTATATCAAATGGATGTTAAAATTTCATTCTTAAATGGATTTATAATTGAGGATGTTTTTGTTGAACAACCCTTGGAATTTCAAAATCCACATTTTCTAAATCGAGTTTTTAAATTAACAAAATATTTGTATGGTTTAAAATAGGCTTATAGAGCTTGGTATAATAGCCTTACCTCTTTCCTTATTTCATTTTTTTTTCAAAAGGTATAGCTGATCCAATGCTCTTTATAAAAAGAATTTAAAATGATGTTTTAATAGTACAAATATATGTAGATGATATTATTTTTGGATCTACTAAAGATTCATTATGTACTAATTTTTCAAAATTTATGCAAAATGAATTTGAAATGAGTTTAATGGGTTAACTCAAATCCTTCGTTGGATTTCATATTTTTCAAAATAAAGAAGGAATTATCATAAATCAAAGTAAATACACTAAAGATATTTTAAAATGTTTTGGCCTAGAAAGTACCAAAAGTAGTGATACTCCCATGCGTACCACCTATAAACTAGACCTTGATAAAGATGAGAATTAGCAGATCAAACTAGTTATAGAGGTATGATTGATAGTCTTTTATACTTAACTTCTGTCAGCCTGATATTATGTTTAGTGTGTTCATGTGTGATCATTTTCAAGAAAATCCAAAAGAGTCACATTTATTAGTTTTCAAAAGAATTTTTAAATACCTCAAGTATACAACCAATTTAGGATTGTTCTATCCAAGATGGCATGATTTTTATTTAGTTAGTTATTCAGATACTGATTTTGGTGGTTGTAAGTTAGATAGAAAATGCACATTAGGAACATGTCATCTTTTAGGAAAATCTCCAGTATCATGGTGTAGAAAGAAGAAAAATTATACTCCACTATATACTGCTAAAGTTGAATACATAGCTATAGGAAGTTGTTGTGCACAAATTTTGTGGATGAAACATACTTTACTAGACTTTGGATACCAATTTATACATGTACCTATAAATTGTGATAACACAAGTGCAATAAACATTTCAAAAAATCCAATTTCTCACTCTTGAACAAAACACATTGATGTAAGACATCACTTTTTGAGAGATCATTATCAAAAGGGTGATATAATTTTAGAATTTATTAGAACTTAATATCATCTAACTGATACATTCACAAAGAATTTGAATTGTGAAAGATTAAACTACACCAAACATGAATTAAGAATGATAAATTTTCATTGATGAGCCACCATTGATAAAGTCACCACTGATGAGTCGCCATTAATGAGTCACCATTGATGAGTCACTGTTGATGAGTCACCATTGATGAGTCAGCATTGATGAGTCCCCGTTGATGATTCACTATTGATGAGTCACCATTAATGAGTCACTATTGAGGAGTCACTGTTGATGAGTCACCGTTGACGAGTCACCGTTGAAGAGTCACCATTTATGAGTCACCGTTGACTAGTCACGGTTGATGAGTCACCGTTGACGAGTCACCGTTGACGAGTCACCGTTGACGAGTCACCGTTGACGAGTCACCGTTGACGAGTCACCCTTGAGGAGTCACCCTTGAGGAGTCTCCCTTGAAGAGTCTCCCTTGAGGAGTCGCCGTTGATGAGTCTCCATTGACGAGTCACCGTTGACGAGTCACCCTTGATGAGTCACCGTTGATGAGTCACCGTTGATGAGTCACTGTTCATGAGTCACTTTTGATGAGTCCCTGTTGATGAGTCCCCGTTGATGAGTCCCCATTCATGAGTCCTCATTGATGAGTCATCATTGATGAGTCACCATTGATGATTCACCGTTGATGAGTCATTATTGATGAAGTTGTCATTGAACGAGTCACCATTCCTTTTTATGTTATTGTTGCTTTATTACCATTTCTATTTTCCTTTACCAATTAATTTTTTATTATATTAATTTTATTATTATTTATTTAGAATCCATAAATGATAAAACCATTGGGATAAATCTAAATCGATTCACTACCTCTAACCCTTGATCTCCTGAACCTTTTCCTTCCTCCCAAACCAATATTCTTTATTCCTTGTTCCACCTGAAGCCTTCAACTGATCTGAATGGCCTGTGTGAAGCGAGTTGCAGAATCGAATCCAGAAGAGATGAGGCATTCCAAGAAATGAAAAGTATACACAAGCAGTTTGGAAACCATTTCACTAAACTCACATATGAGGAATCATGTAGTAGAAGTAGAAAAAGAAATTGATGCATAGTGTCTTCCAACTAGCAATACACTAGTGTTAAAGGTCATAGAAAAGCTGAAGTGGATGAACTGGTTTTCCTCAAATCATTGAGTGTATTATCCGAGGGTAGTTTTTGAATTTTATCAGAATGAGAGATTTTTTTTGGAAAGAAAGATGATAGAATTTTAAGCATCATAAATAGAGAAGATATTTCTTTCTCTTCAAGAGAATGGGAAAAATATTTAAAGGTTACTCATAAAGGAGTATATGAGGATTTCCAAGGAAGTATACTGAGTGATAGTGAAAATTTCAATTATGAAATGGCTCTATTATAGTTAATTATAGATGGAACACTAAGAAGACCTACTAATGCTGGGCTTGATGGTGAATGTAAGTTGATTTTCAAATTTACACAACATGTTTTATGTCCAAGGAAAGGGGAATTAAATACAATGAGGTATCAATTTGTCTACTTTATTTATATGATGAAGAAAGGGAAGTGAATAAATTTGTGTAGATTTTTGACGATTTGTATGCATGAGATGTACAATAAGATCTCCAGATCTAACTCCCTCTTTTATCCCAAAACGATTTATACCATCTTAGATGTAAAGGGTTATATCAAAGCTAGAGAAGAAGCTGAAGACAAGTTTAGTGGTTTTTTCATGTCAAAAATAATTTTTAAAAGAGTTAAAGTGAGCTGGAATCCCTAGAATGGATGTTGGGTCAGAGATAATGATAAAGTGTATGGTGATTTTAACCCTATTGATCACTCAAATAAACCTAAAGACATAGTGGATCCAGGTCTTGAATCTGATGAGATAGCTGAGTACTATGATGCTGATGTTGTTAATGAAAGAGATGATCCAATAGTAGAAGAAGCATAAGTGGAAGAAGTAGAAGAAGAAGAAGATGTTTCAGTTGGATAAGGGAGTGATTTAGAGACACTAGTACAAAAACCTTTTTTTACGTCACCAATTTTCACGTCGGTTTTTTAGAACCGACGTGAAAATATCTAAAAATTTATTTTTCACGTCGGTTATTATATAACCGACGTTAAAAAGTCACGAAAATCGATTTTTTACATCGGTTATTAAATAACCGACGTGAAAAATCCTTTTCCAGGAAAATATATTAAAATTTTCACTTATTTTTCACGTCAGTTATTAAATAACCAATGTGAAAAATCTATTTTCGTGACTTTTTCACGTCAGTTATTTAATAACCGAAGTTAAAAGGTATTTTTCACATCGGTTATTTAATAATCGACGTGAAAAATCTTTACAAAAATGTAGTTCACTTCTCAAGCTTTAATTTGAAAGGTCACGGAGCTCAAACGGAGTTACAGATTAAAAGTTATGGCCTTCAGAAGTTGATCATCTCTAAACGATGTCTTAAGGATGTCCAACTTCTGAAGGCCGTAACTTTTAATCCGTAACTCCGTTTGAGCTCTGTGACCTGTCAAATTAAATCCTGGAAAATTAAGTACATTTTTGTAAACTTTTTTCATGTCGGTTATTAAATAACCGATGTGAAAAATACCTTTTAACGTCGGTTATTAAATAACCGACGTGAAAAAGTAAAGAAAATCGATTTTTCACGTCGGTTATTTAATAACCGACGTGAAAGAGTGACGAAGATTGATTTTTCACGTTGGTTTTATAATAACCGACGTGAAAAATAAGTTAAAATTTTAATATCTTTTCACGTCGGTTATCATAAAACCGACGTGAATGATATTTTTAATATCCCGCGAACGCGAAATTTCAATTTTTTTACATCGCGACATCAAAATTTTGAATTGCCGCCTAAAATTTTTAATACCGCATTTTCTCATATAATCTAAATTATATTTTTCCATTATACACCCATCCTAATTTGACGATCATGTATTTCAACCGTTATCGTTCCCCCAAATCGACTCTTTTTCTCTCGAACGTGAATCAATTATTTCTTCTTTCCGCGATCTCGTCAAGGTATATTTAATCATACATCCATGATTTATGGTTTTTATGATTTGTTTTCTTAATTGATATACCATTTTATGATCATTTCATTCAACCATCATCGTTCCACCGAATCAACTTGTTTTATCTTCAACGTGAATCAACGATTTCTTATTTCTGCGACCTCGTCAAGGTATTTGTAATTATTTTCCCATGATTTATATTTTCTATGAGTAGTTTTCTTAATTGATATAACATTTAATGATTGTAAATTTAATATAATGATGTATTATTCTTTATATCATGATAAAACTACAAATCCCCCTACGGATTCAAAAATTCCTTCTAATATGAAGTTACGGTTGGCTCATTCAATCTTTCCTCGAAAAAAATATCAAACTTCTGATGGTCATAAATTTTGATCCGTAAATCCGTTTGAGCTCTATGACCTGTCAAATGAAAGATTAGAAAATTTTCTACAAGATAGTAAACATTTTTTACATCGTTTATTAAATAAACGACGTAAAAAATTACTTATAACGTAGGTTTTTTCAAAAACCGACGTAAAAAATGGCTTCTTATTGCCATTTTCCAGAATGTATTTCACGTCGATTTTTTAAAAACCGACGTTAAAAACTATATTACCCCATTTTTTACATCGGTTATTAAATAACTGACATAAAAAATCATATTTTTAACGTCGCTCGCAATAACGTTGCTTAAAAACCGACGTTAAAAAGCAAAAAAAACCGACGTAAAAAAGGGTTTTTGTACTAGTGAGATAATTAAATCTATACCTAGAGTATCAAGTGGACATGTCATTTCATTAGGATCTCTGCCTACCATAGAAACTCTCTTACCTGAAAATGATGATGAATAAGATACTAAAGTTTCTGGATAAGATCAGTTTAAATTGTCTACCTCTAAGAATTCAAGTGATGAGAATGGTATTGGAGGTAATGATATTGTTTCTAAAGAAGAAGATAAAAATATTGTAGATCTTGAAAATTCTGATGAATCTTCCAGTCAGGATGACAAGGATCAGAATGATAAAGCTCGTGTTAATGAGGATTCTGATAATGGAAACAACAATGGTGTCCCTAACCACAGAGATGATAAAAAAGGTGGTACTGATCATGAGGGTAGTAATGATAATGGAAATGATCCTAATCCTGAACAAGAGACAGTTCAACATCAATCCTATTCACCTGTTGTATCAACCAAAGGATACTATGATGCCTGATGTTCCAACAGTTCCTACAGAAGTTATGGAAGCTGAAAATTAGGGGGAGAAAACTCTAAATCCTGATGATCAAATAGATCAATCAGAACTAGTAAAAAACATGGAAACTGATCAGATAGAAGCTTCCCCACCTATAAATGAAGTTAGTCAAAGTTCTCAAATACCTATAGAAAATCCAACTCTTTTATATATAAGACCTTTAGTTAGCTCCTTTGAATAATGGAAAAAATATCATGGTTTTGTAAGACTTGGATTAGCATACAATGATTCAGATGATGAGCTTGAAAATTTTGTCAAAAGAGAAGGATCCCCAGTGGATCAGATCGATCAAGTTGGAGAGTTACAACCTTTTATCCCCATGGAAACCAATAGGCCAGCTGAGGTTGAAATATCTCATGAGCAAAGAGATATTCTAATTGTTCAACTTATTTTACCTCATGATTTAGTGACACAAGAATATTTGAATTCTTTTTAGGGGATTGTGAATTTTTATTTGGACACTTTGAGGAAGAATTTGGTTTCAGACTTTACTCATGTCTTGAACTCTCAACCATCACCAACTGCTCATCTCAATGAAGAAATTGTTCTATATTTGGTTGAATTGGTGATATCACATATTCAACCAAGAGTTAATTTTCATATTCAATAAATGAAAGTAGAGAATAAAATATTTCCATCTGAGGTAGAAAGTTTAAAATCTTTAGTAGAGAGTCTGACATCCTCTATATCAGAATCCATGAAATCTATTTCTCAAAAGTTGGATAGTTTAGATGCTACTGCCTCTACTTCATCTGTACCTCCCACTCCATTACAAATTGATAGATATCTACTGTAATAGATAATCAGAGAAGAAATAAAAAATTCTATGGGTGATGTTATCACTCATGAAGAGAAAATTTGGCAGATACATCTTTATAGAGAACATATCCTTGATTTCATAAGAGGCTATGCTAGAGATCTTAGACAAGATAAGGAATTCATAAAGAAATCTATCAAGTACTAGTTGTCAAGGATCTATACCAAGCATGAAATGTCTAATAATTTCAAATTTTTTGTTCATAAATTGAGGATACCACCAGTGACAAGAGCCTTCAAAGAACAAGTGATTCAACTAAAGGTTCTCACACCATCTCTTCAAAGATTTATAGATGAGAAGGAAGAATTATTTCATGTGATGGAAATGGGAGGTTCAATAATTATGGAATTCATAAATATTATGAAACCATACCTTCATTTCCTTCAAACCACTATAATTTTTAGATAATAAATCCATATTTCAACAATTATTTTAACCACATCCAGAGACTCAGTTCCGTACAGGCCTACTCTAATCACTGAGTCAGATAGTCTTATGCCTCCACCATACCAGCCTTTGAGTTTGTCACCAGTTGAAGCAATCAGAGAACTCATACTAGTTCTTTTCTAAGAGCCACTTCCTCCTACTACCAAACTACTATCCATTACAACCTTTTCCCTGACATACACTTCTACAGTCTCATCAAAGGACAGTGACAAAGACAGAACAAAAGATAAATGGAAAGATAAAGTTTATCAACCTCCATCTTCTACATAGTGAATTTGTTTTGATGTTTTTTTGATAGGGATCATTTGTTTTTTCCCTTTCATGAATATCTTTTTATACTCATATCTTTTTGGCACCTAGATAATTCAAACTCCTTATGTTATTCTACTTTATCTCTAAGTTTAACAACCATTTTTATTTTTTTATAATCTCAAAGTGGGATATAAATTGGGAATTTAGTTTTATATTGGTAAGAATATTGGTTTTAAACTCAAATACATCTCTAATTATTTATGATTATTAATTTAGTACATGATTTATAAAATGCCATGTTTTGTGATCATCAAAAAGGGGGAGAATGTTGAAACCTCCTTGTATGGAGTGTGCTTGACACTCTTATTTTAATGATAACAAACCACGATTCTTTTAGTAATAAATTTTAAAATGTTGTATGATAACATTTTATATGACAAGTTTTCTTCTATGATATTTATGATAAGTATTATGGCAAGTCACTGTTGGCTAGGAGACATTGTTACCGCCAAGACAAGCTACCGCTAGGATGATCTACTGCCAGACCGAGTCACCATCACCGCCAAAAAGAGCTACCATGAGGACACACTACTACTAGAGGAATCACCTCTAGTGGAGTCACCATCATAGGCAAGTCACCTCTAGATGCTGGGTCATCGCCAACTTCTTATTACCATCGTTGTTCGAGGACTTTGGCATTAATGTATCAATGAATAAATATATTATTAGATAGTTTGACAAAGTATTCAAGTCTTAGTAAAAGCCGATCCGAGGATTTTGTATCTCCTCCAACCGATGTTGCTATATATTCACAAAGGATATCTCTCTCAGTAATAAAACAACACATACTATAGACTGTTGATACTATCTATTACTGAAAAAAACCTACAGAGGATTGTGCGACCGAATTTGTGAATTCTAACGAACTTGTTGATTCACATTCTATGAAGATCAATGACACAAAAGTATATAGACCATTACTAAGATTGATGGAGACATCAGATATAGATCAACTGAAATGTACCTATAGATTTCTATAATCTTTTGTTCCACTTCAATTTTCCAGAACAAAGAAAAAACTCCTCACCAATGCTGATATGAGGACTATGAACATACAGAACACATCAGACTGAGATTTTTCTATTCTTATTTGTTCTATATACTTTACTTTTGAGCAGTGTATTGTTTTCTTGTTATCCAACACACACTGTCTCCTACACATTCCTAAAGAATACTTGTTATTCTCTTATTCCTCAATTTGTTCCCCAATATGTTTGTGGAAGAGGTCCCTATGTGACCTGTGCTATTCTTACATCCTACGAATAACTATGGAAGAGGATTTTTATCTTGGAAAACTTGTTTTTGTTGACTGTATACATAATCTAGGTTTTGGATTTATTTGATTATATTTATAACCTTCTTGGCATCGGGTGATTGCCAAGTGGAGGGGATTAAGTCTCACCATGATACCGAGCCTCTCATTTATTTCATTATGTCACTATGTTATTTGTTTTATTTTACTATCATATTTAAGATAAATTTTTATTAACAAAGAAAAAAATTTCTTTTATAATTAATCTTAACTAGTGTTTATATATGTTTCTATATAATTAAATTGATTTTGAAATTTAAGGTATTTATAAACTATATTTTAACTTAGACCTAATCATCTTTTACAAGGATAGATCTTGTATCGATCTACTATTTTGATTAATTTTCCAGTTTATTTTATAAAGGGGTTTTTATTTTAGTCTATTTATTTACAGAATTTTTTATTGGGAACTCAATTCATCCCCTCTTGAGTTACTCACTCTGACCGACAACTCTCTTGACAAGTTTATGATTGAATGGATGAGATTCCATCGCCGTGGAATCCTTGTGATCTATTTATGTGAATAGGTGGGACTTCCTCATTGTAGAATCCTTGTGACCCATTTACTTATGTGACCTATGTGTTGTAGGCAAAGAGATTGATCCTTGGAGTGATTCGAGGTGATGCTTGTTATGTGGATTGTTATATATGGAATATGTGTATGAGATTGGATGCTTGGTTGGCATCAATTGGCTCACCTATCTTCTATACATCTTAACATTGATAACCTAGAATTACTATTGAATTCTTTGAGAATGATTGATTAATAAGTTAGGTTACACACTAACTAGTGACCCATAGTAGGGGGGTATATTTTGTTATTATTGATATTGAATTATTCCCCTCGGTATATACCATGTGGGGTGTGGTCGAGCATGTTAGGGAATTTTGATGTCATTGAGTGAGGCATGCTTTCTGGGATGAGTCAACATGTATTAGTATATTCTGGATTATTCACAAGCTCCTAGGTTCACCCATGTCTATTGGCATTTAGTTTCTTGCAATGATGGATTGTGATGCATTATTGGTTGGATAATCTTGTATGATATCTTCCCATTTCTCTTGTTGTGTGACTCTTGTGCTTACTTTGAGTAGTGTGGAATTATGCTAAAAATGATAAAATGTTTTCAAGTGTTTATAGATAAAGGTTTTAGAAATTATTTACACTATTTCTCTCCATTTTAAATTAAATTCTAACACTCTTCTTCAAAATGATAATGGTACATTCTTGGAAAGTAATGTGGTTTTAAAATGATAAAAAGGGTAATGGAACTTGTTTGGTTTTAAAGTGGAAAATGTGTGTAAAATCTTACTTTTATATATTGTATTTCAAACTTTAATTTTATGTTTCTTTTATTTTAAAGGAATTTTATTGGGAATAGATCTGTTTGGACATGCCTACTGAGTTTTAATACTTACGCCTATAGTTCTTTCCTATTTTTATATTGTGGTGTAGGCCTCATATTTATTTCAATTACCATGGGAGATGGTTGGTTTTGGTATCAGAGAGTGACCCTTAGGGTCACATGAAGATGTGTGGTTGTCATGTGTATTTTGAGTTTTATTGTATAGTTATTGTATTTTTAGTTTTTTTGTAAAATATGTTCAGTTTGGATATTTTTATATTATTTGGGATGATTTTTTTATCTTCCTCCTATTCATTTTATTTATTTATATCGGGAGAAATTATTCCCTTGTCTCTCTATTGATGCCCGACACTAGTTTCCTTCCCGTGGGGATCAAGAATGACCTTCAGGCCTTTCCATAGATCGGATCAGGTGACTGGTTTGGGGTTGACCCGAGTTGTTTCATGATAATTATTGTCATGGTTTATGAAATAAATCTAAGTATACGATTTGTAACATGAATTAATAATAATCTTTAAGTATAAGGACCATCACACACACTCACAAATAAGAATATCTGATAACACCAAAACATGCAGAATTCCTACCGGTAGATCTGTTCTCATAATCTCCCATCTTGGAGATTACCAAGTGTGAACTTCATGATAAGAAACACCATCTACTTAAAAGTACTTGCACCTGATAGTATATGTACTATGTGTCCCACCATAGTACATTATCCAACCACATAAAATTATTTAAGAATATCACCATAACACATCGATGTTCTCATTATAGAGGGGAACTACTATGACCTTATCAATGCAATGTGTACTTCAGGACATTATTATATTAGAGTCCTATATAAAAACAAACAATATGTAATAATAAGTTTTATTAATATTCAATACATAAAATATAAATAAAATAAAAGTACAAATAGTTGGTCCTAGGACACGAAATCCAAAAAACTCCCACTTGGACTAGAGAAAACTGCCTACAACCTTCAGTTTGATAGACCTCACATGATAGTCAGGTTTCTAACGAGTCAAGGATTTAGTTAAGGGGTCCACCATGTTGTCTTTTTTGGAAATAATTCTAACCAAAACTTCAACTCTCTAAGAAAAATCCCTTAAGAGATTATACTTATGAAGTATGTGATTCATCCACTGATGTGACATTGGCTCTTTTGCAAGATCCACTGCTACAATATTATCACAATAGAGTGTGATGAGATCTTTACTACTAGGTACCATGTCAAGCTCTTGGAAAAATTTGTGCATCCATACTTATACTTTAGCTATCTCAGAAGCCACAATATACTCAGAATCTACTATAGAATTTGTGACCACGTCCTACTTTGAGATATTCCATCTCACAAAACCTCTATTCAAAGTGAATATGTATAACGTTTGTGACTTCATGTCATCTTGATCAGTTTGGAAACTAGAATCTGCATATCCTCTTATGAATAGTTCCTAATATCTTCTATAAACCAAGAACATATCCTTAGTACACCTCAGATACATAAGGATAGTCTTGACTGCCATCTAATGACAGTCACCTAGATCAACTTGATATCTTTATAATACACTTAATGTATAGGCGATATCTAGACTAGTACATAGAATAACATACATGATTGACCCAATCACTGATGCACATTAAATCTTTATTATTTTGTTTCTTTCCTCATGTGTCTGAGGAAACATTTTCCTAGGAAGATGAATGTCACGTGATGCTGGAAATAAACCCTCTTAGATTATTCCATACTAAATATATTTATTATCTTGTCAATGTATGTACTTTTACTTAGGTCAAGAAACCTCTTAAATCTATCATGATGAATCTTGATCCTAATAATATATAATGACTCACCTAAGTCCTTCATAGAGAAACATTTATTCAATCATGCCTTAACAAAATGTAAGACCAGTATTTCATTTCTAAGGAGTAATATATCATCAACATATACTATTAAGAAAATGACTTAACTCCCACTAAATCGTTTATAGACACATGAATCATATTCATTCTTCATGAAACCAAATTCTGTTATGGTCTCATCAAAATGAATATTCCATGACCTGGATTCTTTATTTAATCTATAAATGGATCTTTGCAACTTTCATACCTTTTGGCATCCTTTGGAATCACAAACCATTTAGGTTGTTTCATATAGACATCTTCCTAAAGGTTCCCATTAAGGAAGGCTATTTTTACATCCATTTTCCAAATCTCATAATCGTAGAAAGCCAAAATGGAAAGTATAATTCTAATGGATTTCAACATTGGAACTGATGAAAATGTTTCATCGTATCAATTCCTTGATGTTGTTTAAACCCTTTTGCAACTAGTAACACCTTATAGGTACTGACTTATCCTTTAATGTCTAGTTTCTTCTTGAATAACCATTTGAAACCAATAATATTTACATATTCTAGAGGGTCTACCAAAATCCAGACTTGGTTTTGGTACATGGAATCCATTTCAGAATTAATGGCCTCTTGCCACTTGGAAACATCTATTCCAATTACTACATCCTTATAGGTTATAGGATCATTATTATCAACTAATAATGACTCACCATCCATGGTGACTATAAAACCATATTGTTCTGGTTCTCTAACATTTATAGTACTCCAACGTAGTAATTGTGTCTTTATAACAATTTCTTATTCCATGGAGATTTTTGGAATTTGTTCATATTATAACTCTTGTGTATCTTATGCCTAGATTTCATTGAAGTTTATCTTGCTCTCACTATATCTTTTAGAGATAAGATCCTCCTCAAGAAATGTGGGATGTATGTTAATCACAACCTTTTTTTCTAAAGGATTATATAGGCAGTATCCAATTGTTTCTTTAGGATATCCTATAAAGATATATTTTGTGCATCAGGGTGAAATATTGTTACCTGAATAGGCCTTAACACATATTTTTCAACCTCACACATATAAGTAAGACAACATGGGTTTCTTTCTATTCCATAATCGGCATGGTATACTTTTTTTTGATTTAGTTAGCACTCAGTTTAGTACATATGATTCTATTTGTAATGTGTATCCCCAAAAGGATAATAGAAGAATCACATGACTCATAATTTATCTAACCATGTCTAACAAGGTGTGGTTACTCCTTTCACTTAGACTATTCCACCGAGTCATATAAGGAAGAGTGAGTTGAGATAATATTCCAAACTTCCGTAAATAATCAATGAAGTCTTGATTAAGATATTCTTCACCATGGTTAAAGAAGAGTTTCTTAATCTTCTTACCAAGATTGTTCTCAACTTAATTCTTGGATTCTTGAATTTATCAAAATAATCTAACTTATACCTCATTATATAATAGCTAAGGACCCACACTCTTAGATCCTATGTTGAAATCATAAAATTTACATTTACGGATTTGATGTTGATAATTGTGACCCAATTTTTTCCATCCAAACCTTACAACATAAAAAGGAAAAATTGGATCACTTACAAACTCAAGGACATTTTAGGTTTAGAGTTTTAAATAATTAATAAAAAATCCTATATTAATAATTCACATGGATTTAAATGAAAATTTCTCTCGTTTAACCCAAATTTTATTTTTCACATTAAGACATCAACATCATCCATATGAAATCCCTTCTAGACATAACTCATTCAAGACCATTCTTTATAACTTAGGGAAAAGGAAACATAAGAAGGGTGACCTCAAATGCTCAGTAAGGGTATAAAAAATCATTATTAATTTAATGTAATCAATGATAATAATAAGTGCATAAGGTTATGCCAACATAATCAGAGTGCATGAGCGAATCATAAAAGAACTCATACCCATCAATATCTGGATCATCAAATATGAAAACATAGAAAAAGAAAGAGTCATCAAAATCAATAATAATGAACCATGTGATATCAATCTTAATCATTATAAAAATTATAAATCCATAACAATCAATTAAAAACATTTTTGGTAACTTGGATCACCATATTCATAAAACCATTTCAAAACCCTTTTAATTGGAATAACCATATGACCGAATTCCAATATAATCATTACCCAATGAATTAGAGTTCTATCTTGACCACCTCATCATATAAGTTGTAATAGGATTACTCGACGCTATCTGGTCCACCCCATTATAAAAGATGTAATGGGATCACCAGTGTAATCTGGGCCACCACATAATATATAATCTCTAAGAACCACAACATGAATAAAGTACATAGAGCTTTTATTTCATTATAAAACTCATACAAATAATAATAATAATTTCATAAACTAATTAAACCATGTAAAAAAATGATTTTCCTATAAATCTCTTTGAAACATGATTAACCTGTTAAAAAGAAACAGTTCCATAAAAATCTCTTTAAAAAAATCTTAATCTATTTAGAAAAGAATAGGGATGGTATTATTACAAAATATCCCCAATGAAGGATAAGTAAAAACAAGGGTTGTTGACATTGATGAATGTAAATATCATTAAAATATCTTTAAAAACAATCTTGAGGAAACTACCCTTTTCATTTTGAAAATCATTTTTTAAATTGTAATTTTTTTGAAAATCATTTTCATTGAAAACAAACATGAAAACTGATAAAGGAAGCTTTAAAAATATTTTAAAAAAATTCTTGAGGAAAATATCCTTTTTTATTTGGAAAAAACTTTTTATTTTTTTTGAAAATAGTTTTATAAAAATGCGTTTTTGACCGAAAATATGATTTTTAATAAAAAAATTATTTTGAACTCTTGAGTACATAAAGAGAGAAAAATGAAGGAAAAACATGTATTCTCATGACATAACCAGAGGCGAATAATATTTATGAGATTATTGAGATATAGATCATAATATTTCATCATTGGAAGCATAATCATAAACAATCCCAATAAATTATGAGATTATAACATAAACATCTTTCCACTTTGATAACTTCGAAACCCTAAACCCCATGAAAGAGAGAGATCCTCAAATGGATATGTAAATCCACATATATTTAAGGATAAGAATCATAAAATACACTCATGGGTATCATATAAACCACAAAAAAATTGATGGTGAATATGGAATATATCTCATATAAATAAAAGTGAGATGAGAACAACTCTTACCTTGAGTCCGACTTGCAATGTGTGTCTTTATCTTTCTCTTCTTTGGGAAAATCATTTTGGTTTGAACTTAAGTCCTTCCTTGGTTTGATTTTTTCCCAAAGTGAGGCTTCTAGGATAAGAGTATGGAAGTTGGGAAGTGATTTTTGTAGAGTTAGGAGGAGCGAAATGGCTTGAGAGGTGTGAAGAAGTGAGGGGAGTGAGTTCCCTTTATAGTTGAAGAGGAGTGTCATTATTATAAATACGCAAAAGTATTAATTATTAGGAGGTCAAAATTACCAAAAGTGGCACAAAAATTGATAATTAAAGGTGGTGAGGAATTATATGGTCTAGATAATCCTTCATCACACAATTAAACACATGTTTTAAACATTTTTTTCCTTAACTCCTATGTTTTCTTATTGTTTTCATTTTGTTTTTTCATTAGGGTAACTAGTATTCCAACCTAAGCGATTTATCCATTATGACTAAACTAAAGTGATACTTATTAGAAAATTTACACACACTGATTATAAATATTAAATACAAATTATAAAATAAAATTCCCATGTGTTTTGGAAATTAATTTTAATTAAAGCACATGTAACATGAAAAAACACCACTTTAACCCAAATAGTGCTAACAATATTTTTACCATTTAGGTGTAAATATGTTAATTATAAAAGATAAATTGGTCTATATGTCACGACCCGTCCTCGGGGATTGTGCTGTGACTACCCCAAGCCCGCCTCCCATAGGCCAGGGGCTGGCGACTAGCACCAAAGGCGTAAATCCCGATAAAAGGGAAGACATTGCCTTTATAAAAGTAATCAAACACAACATACACTAGTGCAGAAAATGTTTCTAACGTCACAATTTTTTACGTCGGTTATATATAACCGACGTGATAATCTGTGAAACATGGTTTTTTACATCGATTATTTTATAACCGATGTAAAAAATACAAAGAGTAAATTTTTAACATCGGTTATTTTAATAACCGACGTTAAAAATCACGCGCGTTCGTTTTTTATGTCGCTTATAAATTAACCGACGTAAAAAACCAAAGCGCGGTGTTTTTTACATCGGTTATCAAATAACCGACGTAAAAAATGAGGTATCTATGAATTTTTTTTACGTCGGTTATGAAATAACTAACATAAAAAAGCAGCTTTTGAGGCCTTTTTTACGTCGGTTATTTGATAACCGACGTAAAAAACCAACTCGGAAAATTTTTTACATCGGTTATATTATAACTAACATAAAAAACTGTGATTTATGATGTATTTTTTATGTCAGTTATTCTATAACTGACGTAAAAAACCAAGACGCGGATTTTTTTACGTCGGTTATAAAATAACTGACGTAAAAAAATCCGTATCTGATACATTTATAATGTCGGTTATTAAATAACCGACGTTATAAAACATTTAAAAAATTAACACGCCCCGTGGATTGTCATTTACGATTTTTCGATCGACAGTCCTGCGACTCGTCTCTATCGCGCGGAAAACCCTAATCGACTCGTCGATCTCATTGCGTTAAAATCGTTTTGCCATCATAGTTTATCATCTTTACTCTCCTCGGATATATCATCTCAACTCACAACACTCAGGTAATCCTCCCATGACTTTATTTCGTTAGTTTTTTTCCAGATAGTCTATATTTACGTTTTGCGTTTTTTTTAAACTAGGTAATATTCTTCGATTTCGAACCCTCTTACCTCGTTTTTCCATCATAATCTTATTTATTATCCCAAGATCTATTAGATTGACTTGCAATATTCACGTAAGCCTCATCTACTTCTATTTCATTTGTTTTTGTTTCGCAAATGCGTGACATTGATGGTAATTTTTGTTGTCATTGAAAACTAATGATCTCATTCACCTATATTACTGCAATTTATATGTAAACCATTATGATACACCCATTTCGTGTACCAGTGTGATTTATTTTATAAGTATATATATGGTTTTTCATGGTGGAATGTTTGTTTTGGATCCTTGGTTGTTTCTATTTTGGGTATCAAATTTTCTTGTTCCATAATCTATTTACGTCGCTTATTTTCTTGGACTATTATAAGTCTTCATATGCTATCAAAATCCAATTCATTACACAATAGAACATTTTAGACTAGTATGATATACAATTCATGGTTCTAATTTTGAATAATGGCATGATACCAAAACTAGTAGCTTGAGGTTAAAATCTCTAGATATGCCAAAACTATTAGCTTGAGGTTAAAATCCCATGGTTCTGGGGGGCTATCAAGAGGGTTGGTGGCTGTCCAGGGGGTTAGGGGCTGTCCAGGGTGTCCATGGAGGTGGGGGGGGGGGGGGGGGGGGCAGTCCAGGGGTGTGTGTGTGTGGGGGGGGGGGGGGTCCAAGGGGATGGGGGGTGTCAAAGGGGGTGGGGGGGCTATCCAAGGGGGTGGGTGGGTGGGGGAGAGGTTGTCCAAGGGGGTGGGGGCCTATCCAGAGGGTTTGGGGGTTGTCCGGGGGGGGGGGGGGGCTGTCCAGAGGGTTGGGGGGTGTCTAGGGGGGTGTCTAAGGGGGTAGGGGTGGGGGTGGTGTCCAAGAGGGGTGGGGTGTGCTGTCTATAGGGGTGGGGGGCTGTCCAGGGGGGGGGGGGGGGCTGTCCAGAGGGTTGGAGGGTGTCCAAGGGGGTAGGGGTGGGGGTGGTGTCCAGGAGGGGTGGGGGTGCTGTCTAGAGGGGTGGGGGGCTGTCCAGGGGGTGGGGGGCTGTCGAGAGGGTTGGGGGTGTCCAGGGGGGTGTCCAAGGGGGTGGGTGGGTGGGAAGTGGGGGGGGGGGGATGTCCAAGGGGGTGGGGGCTTGTCCGGAGGGTTTGGGGGGTTGTCCGGGGGGTGGAGGGCTTTCCAGAGGGTTGGGGGGTGTCCAAGGGGGTAGGGGTGGGGGTGGTGTCCAGGAGGGGTGGGGGTGCTGTCTAGAGGGGTGGGGGCTGTCCAGGGGGTGGGGGGGCTGTCGAGAGGGTTGGGGGTGTCCAGGGGGGGGGGGGTTCCAAGGGGGGGGGGTGTGGGTGGGTGGGGGGGGGGGGCTGTCCAAGGGGGTGAGGCCCTGTCCGGAGGGTTTGGGGGGGTTGTATGGGGGGGGGGTGGCTGTCCAGAGGGTTGGGGGGTGTCCAAGGGGGTAGGGGTGGGGGGTGGTGTTAAGGAGGGGTGGGGGATGCTGTCTAGAGGGGTGGGGGGCTGTCCAGGGGGTGGGGGGGGGGGCTGTCCAGAGGGTTGGGGGGTGTCCATGGGGGTGGGGGTGGTGTCTAGGAGGGGGGGTGCTGTCTAGATGGGTGGGGTGCTATCCAGGGGGGGTGTCCAAGGGGGTAGGGGTGGGCGGTGGTGTTCAGGAGGGGTGGGGGTGATGTCTAGAGGGGTGGGGGGCTGTCCAGGGGGTGGGGTTGTCCAGGAGGGGTGGGGGGGGGGCTGTCCAAGGGTGTGGTGGTGTCCATGGGGTGTCCAAGGGGGGGGGGGGTGTCCAGGGGGTGGGGTGCTGTACAAGGGGGCGGTGGTGTCCAAGGGGGTGGGGGATAAGTGTCAGTTGGGATTGACTACTACATCGTGGTTTCTGATATCATGACATGATGATTGTACCGTGATGATTGGCTTTACATTGTGATTTACTCCAACTGAATTTTTATTTTAAATTTGATTTAATTCTCAGGTTTACTCCATTTTTTCCAATTTTCTATCAACCATTGTAGGCCCCATGGTTTTCTTTGATTCAATGGAATTTAAAACTATTATATCTAACTATATTTTGTTTTTAAAATAATATTCAAGCATATTTTTTTAAATACGCATAGATTTTTTTTTTTATATTTCAAATTTTTTTTACATTCAAATTATGATTTTTTTCATATAAACATATATTTGTGTTATCTTAAAAATATATATATTTTTGATATTTTTTATAGGTAATAATGAGTCGAAGTTGGATTATGACACATCAAATGAGCAATGAATATGAGGAAGGTGTTGATGCCTTTTTGGAATTTGCTAAACGAAATGTTCCAAGTAGTGACATTTTTTTCTGTCCATGCCTAAAATGTTTGAATATGAAGACGTTGAAAAGTATAGAGATAAAAGATCATCTGATTTTTCATGGTTTTAATCCGAGTTACTGTCCTTGGATTTGGCATGGTGAAACTGGATGGAATGTCACTGATGATGATGATTCGCAAGATGGTAACTCCGATGGAATTGAAGAAATGATTCGCGATATTGTAGTAGAATAAATTGATATAGAACCGATAGTTGCACGTCTATATGGTGATGTTGAAAAACTATTATATCCTGGTTGTACAGATTTTACGGTTTTGTCGGCTGTGTTAATATTGATTAACCTGAAGGAGAAACATGGATGGAGTGACAGAAGTTTTATAGAGCTGCTACAATTTATGAAAGACATTCTTCCAAAAGATAACGATCTTCCAGATTCACATTATAAGGCCAAGAAAATATTATGCCTGATGGGATTGGGATACAAGAAAATACATGCATGTCCGAATGACTGCATTATATATAGGAAGGAATATGAATTTCTGTCAGAGTTTCCTAAATGTGGGACATCACGGTATAAGGTGAAAGAAAAATCATAGGCTAATGTAGAGATTACAAAGATCCCTTCAAAGGTATTTTGGTATTTTCCTATAATTCATCATTTCAAACATTTATTTGCTAATTAACATGATGAAAAAAGGTTAAGATGGCATGTTTATGAGCGGGTATGTGATGGAAAAATACGTCATCCAGCTGATTGTCCACAATGGAAGAAAATTGATGCGCAATATTCTACATTTGGAAATGAAATTAGAAATCTCAGACTAGGGTTGTGCACAGATGGAATGAATCCATACCGAACCCTCAGTAGCACACATATTTCATGGCCTATTTTATTGGTAATTTACAACATATCTCCTGAAGTTTGTATAAAGCGCAAATATGTCATGTTGAGTATAATGATATCTGGTCCAAAGAAACCTGACAATGATATTGATGTTTACTTGTCACCGTTGATTGATGATTTGAAACTGTTATGGGCTGATGGTATTAGGGTGTATGATTCTTATAAAATGGAATATTTTCAACTGCATGCAGTACTTCTGTTCACTATAAATGACTTCCCAACGTATGGAAATTTGTTTGGATACAGTGTTAAAGGGCATAAATCATGTCCAATTTGCGAACAACAGACGTCATATTGTCAATTGCATCATGGGAGGAAAATAGTGTACATGTGTCATCAAAAGTTTTTGCCTATGGATCACCCTTATAGAAGACTAAAAAAGGCATTTAATGGCTCACAAGAATTTGATACTTCTCCAAAACCTTTATCCCTTGATCTGTATTTTGAGAGGGTGAAAAACCTTGATGTGACTTTGGGAAAACACATAAATATGGTAATGATAGACATATTTGGAAGAAAAGGTCAATATTTTTTGAGCTACCATATTGGAGGTATCATGAAGTTAAACATAATATTGATGTCATGCACGTGGAGAAGAATATCTTTGATTGTTTTATTGGAACATTGTTAGATATTAAAGGAAAGACAAAAGATGGGTTGAATTCAAGATTAGACTTACTATCAATAGGAATACGTTTGGAGTTAGCTCCCACTTCTAAAGGAAGACGAACATTTCTTCCCCCGGCTTGTCATACATTATCGAAGAGGGAGAAAATTAGCTTTTTTCAGTGTCTTCATGATATCAAAGTGCCTCAAGGTTATTCTTCAAATGTAAAAAATTTTGTCTCATTGAAGGAATTGAAGTTGATAGGTATGAAATCACATGATTTTCATGTCATGATGCAATAAATTCTACCAGTTTCATTGCATGGAATATTACCCATCTGTGTTAGAAAGACTATAATGAAGTTGTGTTATTTTTTCAATTCAATTTTTAACAAGGCGATTGATGTGAATGCTTTGAACATTTTGGAAAAAGATGCATTTTTTATACTTTGTCAATTGGAAATGTATTTTCCTCCAACTTTTTTTGATATAATGGTGCTTTTAAGGATTCATCTGGTTCGAGAAATAAAGATTTTTGGACCTGTATATCTTCATTGGATGTATCCTTTTGAAAGGTATATGAAAATATTAAAGGGGTATGTTAAAAATCCATATTGACCTGAAGCCTCCATTATTGAAAAGTATATTTCTGAGGAGGTAACAAAGTTTTTTATGAGCTACTTGGATGCGGCGCAACACATAGGTTTGCCTCCATCTCGCCATGAACGAGTTAATAATGAGGGAAAGGGGATTCGTGGCTTGAAAGTCAAATCACTATCAGCTGAATAGATGAATAAGTTAGAATTATACATCTTGAATAACATATCTGATGCTCAAATGTATATCACATTGCATATTAATGAGTTGAAACAATGTCATCCAAAGAAGAAAGAAATGTGGATTTTGAATGAGCACAACAAAACTTTTTTGTCATGGTTTAAAAAGACCTTGCTTGGTAGATCATATGTATCAGAGACATTAAAATGGATAGTGGGTGGTCCATGTTTAAATGTGATAACATGGTCCAGTTATGACATTAATGGCTATACATTTCATACGAAAGCTCAGGACAACAGAAGTGCAGTTCAGAATAGTGGTGTATTAGTGTTTGCAGAAGCAATGCATTTTTTGAGTGCTAAGGACAAAAACCCAATTTCTGTATCAAGTGCATATTATGGAGTGATTGAAGACATATGGGAGGTTGATTACTTTAAAATTAAAGTTCATGTTTTTAACTGTAAATGGTTTATCGGTAACAACAGTGTCATACACGATGAATTTGGAATGACACTTGTTAATCTGAATAGATTGGAAGACACAAATAATTATTTTATAATTGCAACACATGCAAAACAAATTTTCTATGTAGTAGATCAATCAGATATGCAGTGGGCTGTTGTTTTATAAGGGAAAAAACAATATGTTGGTGAGGATGAAATTTATGAATATACTGATTTATGTGAGATCCCTACTTCCATGGAAAGATTAACAGAACATAATGATGAGCATGTTGAAGACATGGTTTGTGCCATAAGGAATGATCACGACGAATGAATTTGGGAAAACAATCCATTTTTACATTCATAAAATTATAGACAACATATGTTTATTTCTTGTTTACATTTATTTTTTTCATAAAATGTTAGATATTGTAAGTTTTTTCTTTATTAAAACATGTATTAAAACAAAATAATTATAAGTTTTTGTTTGTTTTAAGTTTGTTTAGTTTACTTTATCATGTTTACTAGGTTTACAATGTTTACCATGTTTACCATCTTGACCATCTTGACCATCTTTACCATTGTTTAACATGCTTACCATATTAACAATGTTTACTATTACGTAACTTAGTACACTTTTCTATTTTCTGATTTCAATAGTATTAAAATATTTTATTTTTTATATTTGTGAACTAATGTTTGTTTTTTTTGATTTGAAGGATAATGACAGATCATTCAATTGATCAACCACATGATTCTGAAGATGAGAATATTGGTCATACCTCTGGGGAGGAACATTCACATGCTCCTCTTGATGTTCCCCAATCTTCCTCATGTGCTCCTATTACGAAAAAGAGTTCAAAGGTTAGTAAATGTGGGTGCACACATTTACCAAAATTAGCACTTGCCTGTACGCAGGATCATAGGATACTCATTGAGTTTGATGATGATGATATTCTTAGAGGTCCAAATGCAAAAGATTTTAAGAGTTTTGTATCAACTCAGGCTAAGAGCAAAGTAAGCATTCTGTATGATGAATGGAGAAGTGTGGCTAAAGTGATAATCTCTCAGTTGTGGGAGATGATTTTGGTAAGATCTTTTGCTATTGTTTGACTATTCTTTAAATGTTTATAGTATATATAATATGTTTAACCTCTTCTTTATCAGATGACATTTGATATTCCTGACACTGGAGGAGTCAGGAAGAAATGCTTATCGTTGGCTGCCAGGAGATGGAGGGATTTCAAATCAACCCTCTCATCTGATTTCATTTATGGTCATAGGAGTCATGACAATCCTTATCGTATATATCCTTTTATAGATAAAGACACATGGAGATAGTTTTTTGAAAGTATAAGAAAATAGTCATTTTTGGTAAGGGCAATGTAAACTTTTATAAGCTTTCTTATATAAATGATCTTATTAATGTTTTGTTAATGATTTCTTATTCTTAATTTACAGCAAACAAGGAAAGATCATCAGGAGATCCAATCTAAAAATGTATACCCTCATAGTTTATCTCGGGGAGGGTATGCATTTTTGGAAGAACAAATGATGGCGGAAAAATTTCAACAACTAAGAGTTGAGTCTTCAAGTTCTATAGAGGTGGCCCCTCCATCCCCTCCATCTAGACATGAAAAATGGAAGAGAGCTCAGATGGGTAAAAAAGGGAAATATCTTTTGGAAGAATCAAGAATCATAGCTGAGAGGATTGTAAGATATCTATTTTATTTATTTAAGTTAACTATTTTCTTCATATAATTTCAATCATTGCAGAAATGTTCAATTAATTAATACAGGACTCTCTTGAGGAGAATAGTTCACAGGGGGAATTTACAGCTACTGGGAGGCAAGATATTTTATCTGTAGCATTGGGAAAGCCCGAACATCTTGGTTGTGTAAGAGGATATCCGGCAGGTGTATCGGTAAGAAAAGTGTTTCCATGTTCTTCAAATTCTAACGTTGAGGGGGTTTATAAAAAAAATAGAATCCTTGGAGGCTGAATTTCATAATATTAATGCGATGATGGAGGAAAAGATTAGAGCGTCGGTACAGTCTATGTTTGTAGACATGCAAAGACAATTTCAGACTGCAGCTCCCACTCCTCCACCTCCTCCTGTAGACCCCATTATTTATCCTCCACCTCCGCCAGTAGCTCCCACTCCCCCACCTTAGCCTGCGGACCCCATTTTTTATCCTACTCCTCCGCCAAAACTTCCTACTTATTGCGAGTTGTATGTTGATGATCCTCAACATAATATAGTTGCATATGGGTTGGTATATTGTATAGGAGATACAGTTCATCATCAAAAATTAGAGGTAGAGAATCAGAGGGTCACTGCACATGATATTATAGATAGATCAGATCAAGTACCATTACCTAGAGATGAGGTGACGACAGTTGGACATAGTATCAACCATTTTTTAATTTGGCCATCCAGACTTCTTTGACTCATTACCATAGAGGTATGAATGTTATATCTTTTATTTTATTTTTTTATTAAAGTTGTTTTATCATTTGAAAACTAATATATTTTTCTATTTATTTTTACAGGAATACTTCAAAGGTAAATAAATACTATATAGACAACAACAAAGACAAATGACTATGACATCAGATACAAATTCTAGTAGTCTTAACAGATTTTCAAGATATTCAAATTTGTTGGTGGGTCATTATGAGTTTCCAATGGAAGCTCATGTTTGTGGACATGCAATAAGTGTGGGGATTATGAAAACTGATATCACAGAGCTTGTTACTGGAGATAAGTTGGGCATCAAAGTGGTGAAATTTTTTTCCATGTAAGTCTTAACACCTTTTCCCTGCGTTATATTTATTAAAAATGTATACTTATTTCTATTTTGTATTAGGTATCTTTATAAAATTTGTGACAGGAATGAGCTGACAGATGTATATGGATTCATGGACCCACAATTGATTTCCCCTGAAGCATGTGCATTGGATGAGGAACAAAGAATGCTTTATATTGCTGAAATACTTGAAAAGAATATAGTCACAGAATGTTGGATGATGCCTTTTTGTGAGAGATATGAAACACATCTCTCTCAAAGAGTTAATTATCTTTTAACATAAAAAACCACTAACCTTAAATTTCCTTTTATCAGTGATCATTGGATGTTAGGGGTTTTTTCCCAAGGGAGAAAACACTTTATTGGATATGCTCTATCCATGATGATGTGTGGGAAAGTTTTAAGAATATATTGGAAAAGTAAGTTTCAATTTCTCAATAGTTTTATATATTATAATGAATTTTAAATTTACCCCATTCGTATTATTTTCTAACAGGGCATGGGTCTAATTTTGAAAAAACACAAATAAAAGGAGTGAAAATATCAAATATGTAAATACAAAGGTAAATATCCATTTATAATTTGTACTTTTTTGATTTATTACATAAAAATAATATATTGAATTTACAGTCATTAAAACAGAATTTTCATGAACAACAAGGCGTCATTGAATGAGGATATTATATGTTAAGATTTATGTATAAAATAATAACAACTGGGACAGTTGTGAATTTTGACCTGGTAAGATTTACTCTTAAACTTTTCCATAATATTTCAATTTGATTTATTCATTATACACGTTAACTACTATCCTTTTCATTTGTATCTTTTTAATGACCCTCAAACCTATACTGCTGAAGACATCAAACACTTAGAAGTGGAGTGGTCAAATTATTTTACAGGTTTGATTGAATTTTAGTTGTTTGTAATGTAAAATGTAATTTTGAATATTGTCATTGTAATTGTGTATTTAGTAGTCGTTTAGGTTGGATTTAGTTTTTTTTTGAAGTTGACAGTGTAAGTTTTGAATGTTATATATGTGAATGCTTAATTTTGCTCTACTTCTTGTTTTGGTCTACTTATGATGGTTTTTCTAGTAAGGATTATGGTCTGGGGGGGGGGGTTCCAAGGGTGTGGGGGGTGTTCAGTGGGGTGGGGGGTGTCCAGGGGTCTAGGAGGGCTGTCCAGTGGGGTGGGGGGATCCTGGGTGTCCATGAGAGTGGGGGGGGGGGGGAATCCAGGGGGGTGAGAGTGTTTCCAGGAGGATGGAAGGGTTGTCCAGGGGAGTGGGAGGCTGTCCAGGGGTGTGGGGGTGTATTATGGGGTGAGAGGGGTTTCCATGGGTGGGGGGGGGGGCTGTCCAGTGGGGGGGGGGGGGGTCCAGGGTGTCCATGGGGATAGGGGGGGGGGCAGTCCAGGGGTGTGGTGGGGGATGTCTAGTGGTTTGAGGGGGTTCTGGTATGTTTTTGGTAACTTTTTGATCTGTTTCAAGGGTGTGGGAGGGCTGTCCAGGGATGTGGGAGTGCTGTCTAGGGGTGGGGGGATGTCCAGGGGGTGGTGGTGATGTCCAAGGGTGTGGGGGAGTGTCCAGGGGTGTGGTGGGGGCAGTCTAGTGGGGTGAGGGGGTTCTAGTTTGTTTTCGGCAACTTTTTGGTCTGTTTCAGGGGTGTGGGAGGGCTGTCCAGGGGTGTGGAAGTGCTGTCCAGGGGGTGGGGGGGGGTATACATGAGGGTGGGGGGGGGGGGGGGGTTGTCCAGGGGTGTTTGGGGCTGTCTAGGGGGTCGGGGGGTAGTCCAGGGGTGTGGTGGGGGCTGTCCAGTGGGGTGGGGGAGGGCTGTCCAAGGTGTGGGGGGGTATACATGAGGGTTGGGGGGTTGTCCCGGGGTGTTTGGGGCTGTCCAGGGGGTCGGGGGCAGTCCAGGGGTGTGGTGGGGGCTGTCAAGTGGGGCGAGGGGGTGTTTTTCAGGAGGTGGGGGGGGGGGGGGGGGGGTTGTCCCGGGGTGTTTGGGGCTGTCCAGGGGGTCGGGGGGCAGTCCAGGGGTGTGGTGGGGGCTGTCAAGTGGGGTGAGGGGGTTCTGTTCAGGGGGTGGTGGGAGGGATGTCCAGCGGGGTAAGTTTTATATGTTATCAATGTAAATTATTAATTTTTCTTTAGTTATTGTTTTGATTTACTTCTGTTTTTGTGGTATGAATTCTTGATTTGGTTTCTGGTTATTTCTGGGGGAGAGCAGAGGAATGCATTCGATTTTTTAAAAAAAAATTTGTCTTCCATGTCAGTTATTTTATAACCGGCGTGATAAAGAAATCGGGAAGTGTTTATCACATCAGTTATTTAATAAACGACGTGATAAAAGGCCTGAGAAATGCTTTATCATGTCGGTTATTTAATAACCAACGTGATAAACCCCCCAGACTGGTTTAGCACATCGGTTATTATATAACTGACGTGATAAACCATTTCCCAGGGGTTTATCACGTCGGTTATTAAATAACCGACATGATAAACCACCCCCCTGATTTTGCATGTTGGTTATTAATTAACTGATGTGATAAACACCACGATGTTATGTTTTTTACATCGGTTTTTAAATAACCTATGTAAAAAACGTTATTTATAATGTCGTCCGTATTAACGTCGGCTAAAAACCAACGTAAAAAATGAAAAATAACCGACGTAAATAATGTTTTATGCACTAGTGAGAGTACACAAGCTGAAGTAAACACTAAGTAAACCGAGTACAAAAGTAAGTGCTGGAAAGTAAATGGGCCAGAATACAAACCCAACTGAAAGTACAATACAACAGTAAAGAAAGAACAATTGCAGTAAAGTAAACCAACAACCACTGAGTCGTCCTCCGGATATCCCACCTGAAGGGTGGGTACAAATGGTCTCCTCAGCTCCTCGGGTCCGGCTGTCTGCTCCATGTACGTCCTGCCAAGTGGTCCACCTCCAGGTACCGTCCCGCTCCACAAGACTCTACCTCGATCAGTGATTTCTGTTGTCTACATCCAACATAACGTAGTGCGGGCATAGCCCATGCATGGGTGAGTATACGATACTCAGCAGGGACCCCGAGACCCCCGAAGGTCTCCCAGAATCCAAAAAGGATAAACCAAAAAGGAAATTTTCAAACACAAAGTATCAACCAACTCTACTTAGGTATATGCCCATACATATACCTAAGTTATCAATTCCAGTTTGGCTCCAACTCATGAGCCCAAGTACAACCCAGTCCATACAGGAAAGCACAACCCAGTCTACACAGGAAAGCAAGTCAATCACAACGATGATAATGACTGAAAGTCAAGACTCAGCTCACACATGTATACTACTCATGAAGAGGGGTGGAGATGATAGATGTAGCCTCTGAATCATCTCCCCTGCCGAACCCACGTAGGATCCAAGTACACAAGTCATTGCTGCCGAACCCACGTAGGATCCTAGTACAGTAACCATCACTGCCGAACCCACGTAGGATCCAAGTACAGTCGTCATCGCTACCGAACCCATGGAGGATCCAACTACATACGTCCTCGCTGCCGAATCCATGTAGGATCCAAGTACAGTAGTCATCATCGTCGCAGTCGCAGCCAGCTCTAGGGTTCCCGCACACAGCACGCTCGATTCCGGGAGGGTCCGATCCACGAGCCAAGGGGGCGTTACATAAACTGTCACGAAGTCCAGATTTGATGTATCACAAAGTTCCATCTCTTAAATAGGAACTCAACGTGACAGACGGCACACCAATCGGACGCCCGGTTTGAGAGATATAGGCTTTTCCGTCTGAGGGGCCTGGCTAGAAATATGCTCGTTTCTAACTCGAACAATATCCAAAATCATCTGAAACTCACTTAGAGTATCGGAAAAGGACCGTATCGTCGAAAGAGTCCTAGTTCCGCAGACGGCGCGTCGATTGGACGTGCGGTCTTTAAGTTAACCTCGTTTAAGTGATTAACATGTCCGACCCGTTTAGCCCAGTGGGCTGACGGGTCGGGTTGACCTAGATTGATGGGTCCGACCCAGCAGGGGTGTCAGACCGGTCCGAAGAAAATACTCAACTCAACCCGAAGGGATGCGGCCCGACCCGAAGTGGCGCGGCCTGGCGCGGCCCGACTGGGCGCGACCCGGTCAGCTCGGCCGAAGCCGAGCGGGTTCCAGGGGGGGGGGGGGGTTTCCGCACCGGTGGCGCCGCCCTTCCCCAAACTGACCGGCTAGACCGTCTGGTCTTCTGCGAACGCGGCCCGCATGGGTGGGCCGCTGGTCCTCCAGCGCGGCGCCCTCCTGGCGCTGCGAATCCTCTTTGCCCGGCCGACCGACGGGCCGACCGGTTCTTCTGCCGAAGTGGCCCATGTAGCAGCCCGTGGTTCTTCCCACACAACCAGTGTGATGGAATCAGCCTCCCTTTGTCACGTTCCTGGCATGGCGCGACGACGTCGTGCCTCCTTTGTCACATTCCGATTCTAGAATAATTAAATGAGAACAACGGAGGGTTTTCGGTCTGTGTTCGTTCGGTCCGCACCCTCCACGGGAGATGATAACAATCGGCCATATTTAAACATCTATTTTCCAATGGGTTCGAGGTACGTAAACATCCACTTTCAAGAGTAAACCCCTACCTCGATAATCGATGTCGTTCGCCGGGCGTCGCGGAAGATGGCGTCACGAGGCGAGATTTCGCAAGCCCGAGGAGGAAGCGGCCTCTCCCCTTTTGTCATGGAGAGAAGAAGAGGATTGCGCGTCATTGTTCTTCGTGGAGTCAGTTCTCTACGTCGAATAGGTTTCGTTCTTCGCGGAGAGGAGGACGTTCTTCAACGAAGGAGATGAAGCATTCTTCAAAACTCTAGAGCTCTCTCCCTAAAATCTCAACACAACAATCCAAACAAAAATAAAATAAGGATTCTCCTTATTTTATTAAATCATGCCATGCATTCAAATTTACAAAATTCAAATTCCAATTCACTTAATTAATTAAACAATGAGTTGTCTAATTAATTAAGTGATAGGTTGGAAAGTTTAATGAAGGAGAGAGGGGAGAGGAAGAGTTACTCAAATAAATTCAAGGGGGGTGTCAACATTAAACAAAGGTGTTTAATGGGAGGTTTAAGGTGTTTAGGGAATGTGAATGGTTGGGGATCATGTGGGCCCCACCTCACAATTATCCTCACATGGGTAGTTAGGATTTTGTGGGTCTCATCCCAACTTCCCCATGTAGGATATAACCACTTAAGATATGAAAATAAAATTGTCCCACAATTTTATTCACCTCTCGATTAATCCACAAAAAATTAACTTCTTCTCCCATGCAAATGAATCTACGATAAAATTCCTCTTAAGTAATTACCGGCGCTGCGAGTTCACCGGTGCCCTCAGATTTCAATTCCGAGCACCAGTTCAAAATATAGAAAATCCCACTCATTCGTTTACTGAACGTACCCGAGCTAAACTTTGGAAATTGATTCCAGGCACACCGGGCCTCAGAATCAAGTGCCGTTAGAAGCCATAGACTCATAAAATTAAAAAGTATTTAAGAAAAAAAAAATTCCTTTAAATTTAAGGGTCTTTATATTACTCTCACCTCAGGGCTTTACGTCTCCGTAAAGCTACATCATAAACTAGGAAAACAAATGAGGGTACTGTGCATGCATCTGAGCCTCCCGCTCCCATGTGCTCTCCTGGAGGTTCCCGTGATGCCAACGAATGCGCACAAGAGGAATCGACCATCCACGTAGGACCCGCTCCTTTCAATCCTCGATCTCCACTGGGACCTCCGCAAAAGTCGCCACGTCATCGATGTCCAACTCCCCGTGATCAATGATGTGCGTCGGGTCATGCACGTATCTCCTCAGCTGAGATACGTGGAAGACGTCGTGCACCCGGTGCAACTGAGGTGGAAGGTCCAGGTGGTAAGCCACCTCGCCTACCCTACTGAGGACCTGGAATGGTCCGATGAAGTGTGGATATAACTTTCCGCCCTGACCAAATCTCTGTAATCCACGTCGAGGTGAGACCCATAAGAAAATGTGGTCACCATCCTCAAACTCTAGTGGTCTCTGCCTCCTGTCCACATAGGACTTCTGTCTGCTCTGTGCAGTCCTCATCCGCTCCTGGATGATCTGCACCTTCTCCGTCATAGCCTGGACCATTTCTGGTCCTACGAGTGCTGACTCCCCAGGGTCAGTCCAACATAGAGGTGATCTGCATGGTCGGCCGTACAATGCCTCATATGGTGCCATCCCGATGGTGGAGTGGTAGATGTTGTTGTACGCAAACTCCACCAAGGGTAGGTGATCCTCCCAACTGTGACCAAAGTCAAGGACACATGCACGGAGCATATCCTCGAGTGTCTGAATGGTCCTCTCCGTCTGGCCATTCGTATGAGGATGAAAGGCGGTGCTCAAGCGTAGCTGCGTCCCAAATGCCTCCCACAACCCCTTTCAAAGCCGGGAAGTAAAGAGAGCATCTCGATCAGAGACGATAGATGATGGCACACCATGAAGTCGTATGATCTCCTGAACATAGAGGCATCCCAAGCTCTCCACTGAGCCCTTCTCTCTGATAGGTAGGAAGTGGGACAACTTGGTGAGTCATTCTACGATCACCCAAATGGAGTCATGTCCTCTGGAAGTACGTGGGATCCCCATCATGAAATCCATGGATATCCCGTCCCACTTCCACTCCGGGACCTCTAAGGGATACACCAAGCCTGCTGGTACCTAGTGCTCTGCCTTCACCTGCTGGCAGGTGAGGCATCGTGAAACGAACTCTGCGACAACCTTCTTTATACCCGGCCACCAGTGCTGTCATCTAAGGTCCTGGTATATCTTCGCTACTCCAGGATGTACCGCTAGAGGGGAAGTGTGAAACTCCCTCAGTACTTCCTCCTGTAATGCAACTAGTACCATGGTACATCCCCTGAAGAGGATGACGTGCTCTCCTCCTACATAAAATCCATCAGGTGCCAGCCCTAAGGATATCTGATCACATTGCACCTCACAGTCAACGTCCCCACGTTGTGCATCTCTGACCCGCTGAAGTAGTGGAGGAGTGACTATGAGTGACTGTTGAAAGGCTGCTCCATCTCTATCCATGAAGGATATCTGCAACGCGGCTAGCTGCTCTGTCGCCTCTCCAAGTAACTGAATGCCGGATCTCCTGCTGAGAGCATCAGCTACTACATTCCCCTTCCCAGGAGTATAGACTATCTCAAAGTCATAGTCCTGGAGGAACTCGATCCATCGCCATTGTCTCAGGTTGAGGTCCTTCTGCGAGAATATATACCCGAGACTCTGGTGATTAGAGTAGACTGTAAAGCGCTCTCCCATCAGATAGTGCCGCCACATCTTCAATGCAAAGACCACTACTACTAACTCCAGGTCATGGGTAGCGTAATTCTTCTCGTGATGCCTCAACTGTCGTGAAACATAAGCGATCACTGCCCGATCCTGCATCAGGACACACCCGAGTCCGGTCCCTGATGCATCGCAGTAAACTACGTACCCTACGCCCTCCTCCAGTAGCCTCAAGATGGGTGCACTGGTCAATCTCTGTCTCAGCTCCTGGAAGCTCTTATGACATCTATCTGACCACACGAAGGGTTTCCCCTTCTTCGTCAAAGCTGAAAGTAGTGCTGCAACTCTGGAGAAGTCTAGCACAAATCTCCGATAGCACCCAGCCAGACCTAGGAAACTCCGCACCTCCATCACGCTCCTGGGTGGCTCCCAAGCAAGTACTGCCTCGATCTTTGCAGGATCCACAACAACTCCCACCTTAGAGATGACGTACCCCAAGAAGTGGACCTATCGAATCCAGAACTGACACTTCGAGAGCTTACCATAAAGATGGGGATCTCAGAGTGTGTCCAGTACAACCCGAAAGTGGTAGGCGTGCTCCTACTTAGTAGTCGAGTAAATCAGTATGTTGTCGATGAAGACTATGACAAATCGATTGAGGTAAGGCTGCAAGATCCTGTTCATGAGACTCATGAACACTTATGGAGCATTGGTTACACCGAAAGGCATAACCAAAAACTCATAGTGGACATACCGACACCTGAAGGCCGTCTTCTATACATCCTCGTCTCGAACTCTGAACTGATGATAGCCTGACTTGAGGTCTATCTTCGAGAACCATCGTGCTCCCTTGAGCTGATCAAAGAGGTCATCAATCCTCAGGAGTGGATACTTGTTCTTTACGGTCACCTGATTCAGGTGACTCTAGTCGACACATAGTCGTAAGCTCCCATCCACCTTCTTGGAGAATAAAATCGGAGAAGCCTAAGGTGAAAAACTGGGTCAGATGAATCCCTTTCCCTTCAAGTCCTCCAGCTGTACCCACAACTCTCGAAGCTCAGCGGGAGCCATATGATATGCTGGAGTAGATATCGGGGCTGTCCCGGGGTACATGTCAATATAGAAGTCTACCTCTCTGCGAGGAGGTAGTCCTGGAACGTCATCAGGGAAAACGTCCAAAAACTGATCCACCACAACAGGAAAACTCGGACTCCGCACATCAACCACTCCGAGAATGAGACTAGCCAACTGAAGTGTGATTGGAAGCCCTCTCCTCTGCGTAAGTCCATCCTACGCTACAAAGGCCCCCTTGTCACTGGTGAAGGTGAACCTTCTCCCATCTGTGCGGACACACCACACTTTGCGCCTAATACAGTCGATATGAGCATGGACTGTAGATAACCAATCCATGCCCAAGATGACGTCATAAGGCCTTGATGCCACTAGAAGAAGATCCCAGCGGAATCTATCACCTCCTAGAGTAAGCTCACACTGCCGACACTAGTGATTAATCGTCGAGTCTGCTCCCGTAGGAGTCTCTAGCCGTAAGGATCGAGCCAACAGCTCCATCGGAATCTCCGAGCTCCGAAAAAGGGCAGCGAAAATAAAATAATGACTCGCTTCTGTGTCTATAAGAACTGCAGCAAGGGTAGAGTAGACAGAGATAGTACCTAGAATCATATCAGGTGCACCGTGGTCGTAAGCCTCCACTGCCTGAAGCTGAGCCTGCCTCTGTCCGCCAGCTCCCTGTGGTCGGGGTGGACCTCCTGGTGGTGGTGGTGGTAGAGCCTCGAAGCGTCATCCACCACCTGCTGCTCGGATAACTCCTCTTCCTCATCCTCCTATTCCCTACGATTGCCATGGTCGAACCTCTACCTCTTCATGGGTGGTCCCTCAACCATCTGCTGCTCCTCTGCATGGTGGGTCGGGCAGTCACGAGCCATGTGGCCCTACGTGCCGCATGCATAGCACTGCCTGCATCTCATATAACTGGATCTGCTGTGTGTGCCCCGCACCTCTGAACTAGTATCCTGAGGTCGCCCACCTGATGGCTTGGTCCGATTGGAGCTCTGAGAAATCTATATACTGCCAGCAGTAGAAGACTCCGCTACGTGTCGCCCTGCGGTAGGCCTCGCTTCTAGCGTAGGCTCAGCAAGGAAGATCTCCACAAGAAGGGCTCACTCCAGTACTCCTGCCTGTGTCAGAATGCTGAGGGAGATCATCGAAGTCCTAATCTCATGCCTCAGTCCCTGCTTGAAGGTTCGATCCCAGAAGAATGGGTCTCGTACCATGTCCGCGGAGTAGCACGAGAGGTCGGTAAACCTCGCCGAGTACTGGGCTACTGTCATGCTGCCCTACCGCAACTGTAGTAACTCCTGGATATGCACCACATAGAGGGTGGCTGGAACAAACTCCAATAGGAAGAGTCTCTTGAAGTCCGTCCAAAGTAGAGATACCTCGTCGTGCACCTGGAGCATCAGGCTCCACCATCTACCTGCTGCTGCGTACAGGAGACTCGCAACAAGGATCACCATAAGATCTGCCGGTGTCCCTACCAATATGAAGACTCGGACAATAGACTTAAGCCAATCCTCGGCTACCTGAGGGTCCATCTCTCCACATAACCTGGGCGGCCTCTGTCGTTGAAACTCATGCAGCGCACTCAGGCGGCGTGCACTCTCCGCTACTGGGGCTGGTGGTATCGGTGGCTCAGCGGGTAGAGGTACCGCTGGTGCCTCCGCTGTAATGGGGACCTACACCGAGGCCTCATCTCTCGGTGGGCTACCATCTCGTACGTAACTGGGAACCCTAGCTGGCTGCCGTTGTGGGGCAATCTTGAAAAGAAACAGGTGCACCACGGTTAATACAGTATACCTGGTGAGCTGACACAAAGTAATCACTAAGAAAACTTTTGAAATAGACATGCAATCAATGTTTTCGTGCACTGAGTCGGAAATCAGAAGTCAGGGTCCTGGTGTATGGATACGTCGGCCACCGCACCAACACTGGACTCCCTGAACTGATAACCACACTAAATACCCTAAACACTATTGCTTCACAGGAAGAAATTATCAGAGTCCTAAGTTCTGCGGTAGAACCGACTCCTCTGATACCAATTTGTCACGACCCGTCCTCAGGGCCCATGCCGTGACTACTCCAAGCCCGCCTCCCATAGGTCAGGGGCTGGCGACTAGCACCAAAGGCATAAATCCCGATAAAAGGGAAGACATTGACTTTATAAAAGTAATAAAACACAATAGAGTACACAAGATGAAGTAAACACTAAGTAAACTAAGTACAAAAGTAAGTGCTCGAAAGTAAATGGGCCAGAATACAAACCCAACTAAAATTAAAGTACAACAGTAAAGAAAGAACAACTACAGTAAAGTAAACCAGTAACCACTGAGTCATCCTCCAGATATCCCACCTGAAGGGTGGGTACAAATGGTCTCCTCAGCTCCTCGGGTCCGGCTGTCCGCTCTGTGTACGTCCTGCCAAGTGGTCCACCTCTAGGTACCATCCCGCTCCACAAGACTCCACCTCGATCAGTGATGTCTGTCGTCTATATCCAACACAATGTAGTACGGGAATAGCTCATGCAGGGGTGAGTATACGATACTCAGTAGGGACCCCAAGACCCCCGAAGGTCTCCTAGAATCCAAAAAGGATAAACCACAAAGAAAAGATTCAAACATAAAGTATCAACCAACTCTACTTAGGTATATGCCCATACATATAACTAAGTCATCAATTCTAGTTTGGCTCCAACTCACGATCCCAAGTACAACCCAGTCCACACAGGAAAGCATAACCCAGTCCACACAGGAAAGCAAGTAAATCACAACGATGATAATGACTGAAAGTCAAGACTCAGCTCACACAAGTATACTACTCACGAAGAGGGGTGGAGATGATAGATGTAGCCTCTGAATCATCTCCCCTGCCGAACCCATGTAGGATCCAAGTACAGAAGTCGTTACTGCCGAACCCACATAGGATTCTAATACAGTAACCATCACTGCCGAACCCACGTAGGATCCAAGTACAATCGTCATCATTGCCGAACCCATGGAGGATCCAAGTACATGCTTCCTCGCTGCCGAACCCACGTAGGATCCAAGTACAGTCGTCATCGTCATCGCAGTCACAACCAGCTCTAGGGTTCCTGCACACAGCACGCTCGATTCCGGGAGGGTCTGCTCCACGAGCCAAGGGGGCGTTACATCAACTCTCACGAAGTCCAGATTTTATGTATCACAAAGTTCAGTTTCGTTAATAGGAACTCAACACGATAGACGTCGCGTCAATCAGACGCCCGGTCTGAGAGATATAGGCTTTTCCGTCCCAGGGGCCTCGTTAGAAATATGCTCGTTTCTAACCTGTCCGATATCCAAAATCACCCGAAACTCACTTAGAGTATCTCAAAAGGACCTTCTCATCGAAAGAGTCCTAGTGCCACAGACGGCGCGTCGATCGGACACGCGGTCTTTAAGTTAACCCCGTTTAAGTGATTAATAGGCCCGTCCCGTTTAGCCCAGTGGGTCGACGGGTCGGGTTGACCCAGTTTGATGGGTCCGACCCAGTAGGGGTATTAGACTGGTCCGAAGAAAATACTCAACTCAGTCCGAAGGGACGCGGCTCGGCCCGAAGTGCCACGGCCCGACCCGAAGCGGCGCAGCCCGGCCTGGCGCGGCCCCGCTCAGCGCGACCCGACCTGGCTGGGCGCGGCCCGGCTGGCTCGGCCGGCGGGCCGCGCGGCTCGGCCGAAGCCGAGCGGGTTCCAGGGGGAGGGGGGGTTCCGCACCGGCGGCTCCGCCCTTCCCCAAACCGTCCGGCTAGACCGGACGGTCTTCTGCGCACGCGACCCACATGGGCGGGCCGCCGGTCCTCTAGCACGACGCCCTCTTGGCGCCGTGGTCCAGCTCCGCCCGACCGGCTGACGGGCCAGCCGGTCCTCTAACGCGGCGCCCTCCTGGAGCCGCGGCTCCTCTTCTCCTGTCCGGCTGGTTCTTCTGCCGAAGCGGCCCGTGTAGTGGGACGCGGTTCTTCCCGCACAACTGGTGCGACAGCGTTGGCCTCCCTTTGTCGCATTCCTGGCACGGCGCGACGGCGTCGTGCCTCCTTTGTCGCATTCCGATTCTATAATAATTAAACGAGAATAACAGAGGGTTTTCAGGCTGTGTTCGTTCGGCCCACACCCTCCGTGCGCGATGATAACAATCGACCATATTTAAACATCGATTTCCAACGGGTATGGGGTACGCAAACATCCACTTTCAAGAGTAAACCCCTACCTCGATAATCGATGTCGTTCGTTGGGCGTCGTGGAAGATAGTGTCACGGGGCGAGGTTTCACAAGCGACGTCAGAGTGTGCCCGAGGAAGAAGCGACGTCTCCCATTTTGTCACGGAGAGAAGAAGCGGATTGCGCATCGTTGTTCTTCGTGGAGTCGGTGCTCCACGTTGAAGAGGTGTCGTTCTTCGCGGAGAGGAGGACGTTCTTCAACGAAGGAGATGAAGCGTTCTTCAAAACTCTAGAGCTCTCTCCCTAAAATATCAACACAACAAGACAAACAAAAATAAAATAACGCTTCTCCTTATTTTATTAAATCATGCTATGCATTCAAATTTACAAAATTCAAATTCCAATTCACTTAATTAATTAAACCATGAGTTTTCTAATTAATTAAGTGATAGGTTGGTAAGTTTAATGAGGGAGAGAGGGGAGAGGAAGAGTTACTCAAATAAATTCAAGGGGGGTGTCAACATTAAACAAAGGTGTTTAATGGGAGGTTTAAGGGGTTTATAGAATGTGAATGGTTGGGGATCGTGTGGGCCCCACCTCACAATTATCCTCATATGGGTAGTTAGGATTTTGTGGGTCTCATCCCAACTTCCCCTTGTAGGATGTAACCACTTAAGATATAAAAATAAAATTATCCCACAATTTTATTCACCTCTCAATTAATCCACAAAAAATTAACTTCTTCTCCTGTGCAAACGCATCTACGGTAAAAGTCCTCTTAAGCAATTACTGGCACTGCGAGTTCACTGGTGCCCTCAGATTTCAATTCCGAGCACCGGTTTAAAAGATAGAAAATCCCGCTTGTTCGTTTACTGAACGTACCTGAGCTAAACTTCGGAAATTGATTCCGGGCACACCGGGCCTCAGAATCAAGTTTCGTCAGAAGCCATAGACTCGTAAAATTACAAAGCATTTAAGAAAAAAAAATTTCCTTGAAATTTCCAGGTCTACTATAAATGGGACATATTTAATATTTATTAACATTTAAAAATCACTCAGAAGAAGATAATATTTTTAGAAAATTTAAATTATTTAATAAAATATAATTTATTATAAAATAATATTAATGTCAATTTTGGAATTATTTATTTAATTTAAATTTAAAAAATATCAAGACAAAGATATAATTTGAATATATTAAGTAAATAACTATTTAACATGATATATTCATCTAAAAAAATTAATGTAAGGTAATAATTTATTCAATTTACTTCACTTTTAATATTTTTAGTATCATTTATTTTAGTTAATTATTAACCAAACAATTACTACATTGGCATTTCTTAAGCATTTTAAGTAACTATTTCTTCTCTAAAAATTAAAGATAAATTATCCGGATAAAAAAAACTCATTTATATTTAAAAATTATATATATAACTGAACATATGTTTTTATTACTACCCCAAGGATTTATACAAATTAAAAGGAAAAAGGGTTCTTTTTTGTCTTTTTCTTTACATAACTTGTTATATAGATCATTTTCATGGAAAAGTGTCCCAAAAACTCATAAAAATAGATCATAAGATCAAAAGGGGTGAAATATGTTCATAAAAATTGGTTTTGGACAAGTTTATAGGTCATTTTTCCATTAATTTTAATGTTTAATCCCTCATTAAACTCGTTTTTACCTTAATCGTTGTAATTAAATCCAACTGTTTTCACTAATCACTTTGATAAAAAATTAATTTATGATTATTATAAATTATAAATTGTGATGATTCCAAATATGGAATCCATTTTTACAAATTTAACTCACATAATGGGTAGAATTTAATTTAAAATTAATCCCATAGACACAGCGAGTCAACGAGTTTTTGAAGTGAATATGTTCAAAAGTTTACAATGATTTTATATCAAAATTAAAAATGAGAAAGATTAAAATGATATAAATTGGATTAATTTATATAAAATTTATATAATATTACATTAAAACTAATTAAAAATATAATTTAAAATTATAAATTCTTTAAACTAAAAGATGATTTTCAATTAAAATTCAGTTTTTTCACTATTCATCAAAAATGAAACATTTTAGATAAATCTCAAAAATTATCCCCAAGATAACTTTGGTATTCCGATTTCAAAAATTATATTTATTTTTTCATTTAAATTTTCTTAAATAGTTAAAAATTAATTTTAAATTATGTGTTCTAAACACGATTAAACCATGTTTTAGAAGAAAAAAAGTTTCCCAGAAAACATTTTTTTCTTTTAAATGATTTTCATTTTATTTATAATAAATAGATAGATAATAAAAATGTTCAAAATATATATTTTAATAATTTATTCAATCCTATTCTTACCAACTAATTAAATTACTAGGTTATAACTATTATAATAAATAATTATATTATTGTCCAGTAAAACTCGGTCTTGGGTGTAACACAAGCTTTCGAAGAAACTTGTTGTTGTGTATAACACAATCCAACCTCAGTGTTTCATATAAAGAAATATAAACTCAATGTTAAATGTCCTTTAAACTATAAAATATATATTTTTTCTTTTAAAATCTCTGGGTGTTACATCCTCCCCCCTTTAATAAATTGCATCCTCACAATTTGAACTTTATCTTGGTAATCAAAAGACAAACATTTGAAAATAATTTTGTTGTAAACCCATATCATAAAAAATGTTAATAAAACATCCTCTTAATATGATATAAATGGAAGTATGAGGGTCATCTACAATAACACAAACCTGGTTTCCAAATAGAACATAGGTGGGAAGTGAATATTTGGACATGGAAGAAAACTATAAAGCCCAAATAAGGACATAGAGTGACAATGTTCACCGATCACCAAAAAGTTAATGATCAAGAGAAAGTTAAAAATTAAAAAACCACAAACCAAATAGGAGTGAAAAGGTCATTTATATCATCATATATGATTATAATAGGATAACATTTTTGTTTCAAGATCCTTTTTAGAGCTGAGAAATTATCTTACCATCTAGACTAAGAGAATAAGAAAATCTACTTACTTAATGAGTATAATTTCATTATTTAATCAATTTACACCATAATATTATCTTTTACTCCAAAATATGTGTTTTTAGGATGAATTTTTAATGTTTTAAGCACTAAAATAAACTTTTAAAGGGCCACATAACCCCAAAAGCATAACAAGATAGTGTTCCTGTATTTAGACATCAATCAAAACCAAAAATGGTCAGCACATTATAAGATAATTTCCAAAATAAAACTTCATACATTAATCTAAAAATAGTATTACCCAAATTTTAAACCAAATTATTCCATAATTAACCATCCTTAAAGTTATTCAAACATTTCCACACTAAGTTTAAAACCCAAATATTAGAAGGAGTTGATCATGTATTCTTCTAGGTAAAATCAACTTTCATTCCTCAAATAAAATCCCATATGTTTCCTAAATAAACATGATATTTAACTGTAAAAATTTCACACTAACCAAGACATCACATAGTCTAGTGGTAGGTGCAAAACCCTTATCATCCTTCTATCATGGGTTCAAGCCCCACTACCTTCCCAGACGTGACAGATTGTCACCCAGCATACGAGTTGTATTTTTTTAAAATCATGAAGAAGAATTACTCTCTAAATAAAACTTCATATTGATCCTAGGGGTTAAAAATACCCCAAACCAATAAAATGTCTCTAAAAATTTCATTAATAACCTCAAAATTTTTACTACTTAAAACCCTCAAATGAGGTGTCTACGACTTTGAACGTATGACCATCCTTAATATTATAGACCTATAATGGTATCTATAACTATTAAGATAACCTCACATGAGAACATACTAATATCCAAAGTTATCTAAACTGACCTTTGATACCAACTATAATAAACTCAAACCCACACTCCCAGATCTAGTGCTGAAAACATAATCTTTACATTTTAGGCTTTGATGCTGATAATTGCGACCCAATTTTTTCCATCCGAACCTTAAAAAATCAAAAGTAAAAATTGAATCACTTAAAAACTTGAGGACCTTTTTGGTTTAGAGTTTTATATAATTAGGAAAAACTCATACATAAACAATTCGCATGGATTTAAATGAATATTTCTCCCACTTAACCCAGCTTTTCTTTCTTCAAATTAAGACATCATTATCATCCATATGAAATCCATTTTAGACATAACTCATTCAAAATAATTATTTATAACCCGGGGAAAATGAAACATGAGAAGGGTGATCTCAAATTCTCAGTAAGGGTAGACATAAGCATTAGCAATTAAATATCATGAATGATCATAAGAAGTGAATAAGGGTATGACAACATAATCATATTGCATGAGAGAATCATAAAAGAACTCATACCCATCAATACCAAGATCATAAAATATGTAAACATGGAAAAGTAAAGAGTCATTAGAATCAATAATTACGAGCCATGTGATATCAATATTGACCATGATAAACATTATAAACCTATAATAGGCAATTAAAACCCTTTTTGGTAAATTTGATCATCATATTCATAAAACTCTTTCAAAACCCTTTTTATTGGAATAACCATATGACCAATTTCCAATATAATCATTACCCAAATCATTGGAGTTCTATCTGGCCACACCCATTATATAAGCTATAACGGGATCACTCAGTGCTATCTAGGTCACCCCATTGTATAAGCTATAATAGGCTCATCCAAAGTTATCTAGGCCACCCCATCATATAAGTAGTAATGGGATCACCCGAAGCTATCAAGGCCACCCCATTGTGTATAATATCTAAGAAACACAACTTGAATAAAGTAAATAGAGCTTTAATTTCATCATAAAAGTCATATAAGCAATCATTATTCATTAATAACCTAATTAACCCAAGGAAAATAAATTGATTTCATTTCAATCTCTTTGAAAAATGATTAACTTTTGAAAAAGAAACAGGTTCCATAATAATCGCTTTAAAATAATATTAATCCATATATAAAAGAATGAGGATGATATCATTATAAAATATACCCAGTTTAGAATAAGTAAAATCAAGGGTTTTTGAAGTTTATGAATGGAAATACCATAAAAATATCTTTAAAAATATTCTTTAGGAAAATATCATTTTCATTTTGAAAATCACTTTTTAAAACATAATTTTTTTTGAAAATTATTTTATTTGAAAACAACCAAGAAAAATTATAAAGGAAGCTTTAAAAATATTTTAAAACATTTCTTAAGGAAAATAACCTTTCATATTTAGAAAAAACTTTTCAAAATAGTTTTGAAAACATTTTTAGAAAAATGTGTTTTTGACTAAAAAATATGTTTTTTAATAAAAATATTCTTTTGAACTCTTGAGTATATAAAGAAACAAAATAAAGGAAAAACATGTATTCTCATGAAATAACTAGAGTATAAGAATAATCATGAGTTTCTTGAGATATATATCATAATATTTAATCATTGGAAGCATAATCATAAACAATCCCAAGCTCTTTCCACTTTGGTAACTTTGACACCATAAACCCCATAAAAGAGATAGATCCTCAAATAGATATGTAAATAACCATATATTTAAGGATAAGAATCATAAAATACACTCATGTTTAGTATGTACACCACACAAAAAAATGGTTAATATGGAATATATCTCATAAAAATAAAAGCGAGTTGAGAAAAACCCTTACCTTGAGTCCAATTTGCCACAATTGTCTTTGTATTCCTCTTATTTGGGTAAATCCTTTTGATTTGAACCATTATTCACAAAGTAAGTCTTATAGGATGAGAGTAGGGAAGTTATGAAGTTATTTAGGAATATATTTTATGATCCAAATGGCTTGATATGTGTAAAAAAGTGAGGGGAGTGAGTGCCATTTTATAGTTGGAGAGGAGAGGTATTATTGTAAATACTCAAAAGTATTAACTATTGGGGGTAAAAATTACCTAAAGTGGCTCGAAAATTTATAAATAATAGTGTTAAGGGATGATATGGTCGATAAAAACCTTCACCACACAATGAAACACATGTTTTAAACATTTTGTCCCTTAACTCCTAAGTTTCCTTATTTTTTTTTCATTTTGGGTTTTCATTAAGGTAAATAGTTTTATAACCTAAGTAATTTATCCATTAAGACTAAATTAAAGTGATAATTATTATAAAATTTATACCCTCTATTTATAAATATTAAATCCAATTTACAAAATAAAAATCTCATGTGCGTTGGAAATTAATTTTAAGAGAAGCGCATGTAACATGCAAAAATACTACTTTAACCCTAACCATGCTAATGATGTTTTTATTATTTAGAGGTCTATATGTTCATTATAAAAGATAAATTGGTCCATGAATAGATCATATTTTATATTTATTTAAATTTAAAAATCACTTGGAAGAAGATAGAATTTTTAGTAAATTTAAATCATTTAATAAAATATCATTTATTATAAAATAACATTAATGTCAATTTTGACATTATTTATTTAATTTAATTTTAAAAAATATCAATAAAAAGATTTAATTTTAATATATTAACTCCTATGTAAAATTATATATTAATCTAAAAAATTAATGGAATACAATAATTCATTAAATTTACTTCACTTTTAATATTTTTAGTATGTTTTATTTTAATTAATAATTAACTAAATAATTACTACGTTGGGATTTATTAAGAATTTTAAGTAATTATTTAATCTCTAAAAATTAAACAACTCATTTATATTTCAAAAGGATATATATAAATAAACATATTTTGTTTTTCCATATCCCAAAGCTTTATAGAAATTAAAAGGAAAAAGTTTTACTTTTTGTATTTTTCTTTACTTGACCTACTATATAGGTCACTTTCATGTAAAAGTGTCCCAAAAACTCATAAAAATATATCATAAGGTCATAAGGTTCAAAATATGGCCATAAAAATGGGTTTTTAAAAGTTTCTATTTCATTTTGTCCCTTAAGTTTAAAGTTTAATCCCTTGGTAAACTCACGTTTACCTTAATTATTATAATTTAATTTAATTTTTTTTTTCACTAATTGCTTTGGTTAAAAATTAATTTGGCCTCATTAGACATTATAAATTATGATGATTCTAATTATAAAACCATTTTTTCCAAATTCAACTCATATAAGTGACACAATTTAATTTAAAATTAACCCCCAGACACGGTGAGACAATAATCTGTTAAAGTGAAAATGTTCAAAAGTTTACTATGTTTTTATATCAAGATTCAAAATGAGAAAGATTCCAATGAAATTAATTGGATTAATTGATATAAAATTTATCTAATATTATATTAAAACCAATTCAAAATATAATTTAAGATTATCAATTATTTAAATAAAAAGCAGTTTTTAATTAAAATTTAGTGTTTTTCACTATTCATAAAAAAATAAAGCATTTCAGAAAAATACAAAAAATTCAACCTAAGATAATTTTTGTATTTAGATTTAAAAAATGATGTATATTTTTTCATATAATTTTTTTTTAAATTTCTAAAAATTAATTTTAAATTATGCATGCCAAGCATGATTAAATTGTCTTTTATAAAAAAATTATTTTCCAGAAAAAGTTTCTTTTTCTTTTAACTGATTCTAATTTTATTTATAATCAATATATAGATAATAAAAATGTGTAAACTATATATTTTCATAATTTAGTTAATCATATTCTTACCAATCAATTTAATGACTAGTTTAGAACTATTATATTAAATAATTATATTTTTGTCCAGTAAAACTTAGTCTTGCATATAACGCAAGCTTTAGAAGAAACCCATTGTTGCTTATAATGAAAGATAAACCCAGTGTTTCTTGTAATGATAGAAAAAATCAGCATTTCATGTCCTTTATTATATCAAATATAATTTTATTCTTTAAAAATATCAGGGTGTTACAACATCCTCCCCTTTAATCAATTACATCCTCATAATTTGAACTTTATCTCAGTAATAAAAGGATGGAAATTTGAAAATACTTTTTTTTCTATAAACCCACATCATAAAAATCGTTACTAAAACATCTTATTAATAATATATAAAGGGAAGTATGATGGTCATCTGGAATAATACACACCTGGTTTCTAAATAGTAGAACATAGGTGGGAAGTGAAGATTTAGACATGAAAGAAAAATGTAAATCCCAAATAAGGATATAGAGAAAAAAAGATCATAAATCACCATAAAGTGAATGATCAAGAGAAAGTTAGTAATACCAAAACCAAAAACCAAAGAGGTGTGAAATAGGTCATTAATATCATCAGAGATGTTGGTAATAGGATAACATTTTTGTTTCAAGATCTTTTTCATAGAGTTGAGGAATTATCTTACCATCTAGACTAAGAGAATACAAAAATATACTTAATTGATGAGTAGAATTTCATCCTTTAATCAATTTACAACACAATATCATATTTTTATCTAAACTATGTGTATTCAGGATGAAATTTTAATGCCTAAAGCACTAAAATAAACTTTTAAAGGACCACATAACCCCAAAAGCATAACAAGATAGTCCTTTTATCTTTAGACATTAACCAAAACCAAAATTGTTATCACATAATAAGATAATTTCTAAAATAAAACTTCATATATTAATATCCAAAAAATAGTACCCAAAGTTTAAACCAAATTATTCCATAAGTAACTATCCTTAAAATTTTTAAAACATTTTTTAACTAAGTGTGGAATGAAAATATTAAAAGGATTTGATCATATATTCTTCTTGGTTAAATAAAAAATTATTCCTAAAATAAAATACCATATGTTTCCAAAATAAACATAATATTTACTTATAAAAATGTCACACTTACCATGACATCACATAGGCTAGCGGTATGCATGAAACTCTTATCATCCTTTGGTCATGGGTTCAAGCCCCACCGCTTTACTGGATGCAAAAAGTTGTCACCCAACATACGAGTTGTCATTTTTTTAAATCATGAAAAAGAATTACTCTCTAAATAAAATTTCATATTGATCCTAGGGTTTATAAATAACTCAAACCAATAAAATGTCTCCAAAAATTTCATTAATAACCTCAACATTTTAACTACTTAAAACCCTCAAATGTGGTTTCTAAGACTTTAAATTATGATCATTATTAATCTTATAGGCCTATGATGATATCCATAACTCTTAATATAACATCACATGATAACATCCTTATCTACAAAGTTATCTAAACCTACCTTTGATACCAACTATAACAACTCTAAACCTACACTCCCAGATCCAGTGCTAAAAACATAATCTTTACATTTCTGTATTTGATGATGATAATTATGACTCATTTTTTTCCATCCAAACCTTACAACATCAAAAGGGAAAATTGGATCACTTAAAACCTCAAGGACCTTTTAGGTTTAGAGTTTTATATAATTAGGACAAACACCTACATAAAAAAATCTCATATATTTAAATGATCATTTCTCTCACTTAACCCAACTTTTCTTTTTCACATTAAGACATCATCATCCTCCATATGAAATAACTTATATATATAAATCATTCAAAATCATTCTTTATAAACTGGGGAGAAGGAAACATAATAAGGGTGAGCTTAAATTCTCAGTAAGGGTAGACATACTCATTATAAATTGAATATCATCAATGAGCATAAGAAGTGAATAAGGGTAAGATGGAATAATAAAATTGAATGAGTGAATCATAAAAGAAATCATACCCATCAATACTTAGATCATAAAATATGAAAACATGGAAAAGGAAAGAGTCATAATAATCAATAACCATGAGCCATGTGATATCAATCTTGATCATGATAAACACTATAAACCCATAGAAAGTAATTAAAACCCATTTCGATAATGTCATGACCCCCTCCCTCCAAAGATGCCCCTCCTAGGATGGAAATGAAGAAAGGGAGATAATGAACCCCAAGTATCACCTCAAGTAGGCCCCGGGGTGGTGACCAACACCAAGGGTATACAAATCTCACAAAATGGGAGACATTGACCTTTTTAAAGAAACAATATTGGGAGATAAGATGGTTTATCCCAAAAAACTCCAGGATATATATATAAAGAAATCCAAAATCCATCCCACATGCATGTTTTAAACAAAACTATTACAAATACAATGAAAAATCCAAATTAAATACCAAAATAAAGCTAAACTGCGACACAAAAACTATCCTAAAGTCTGAGCTAGTAACACCCATAACAGTCTATATAATCCTCCTAGAAACCTGAAATCATTTTATATATGTAGGGTGAGCATAAAAGTATACTCAATAGGAAAACCAAAGTCTCTTGTGTATAAGTGAGAGAAGCATACTAATGCCCCTATTAGAAAACAACAGAACCAACATCACATAACAAGGTATACTAACCATTCCCACATCACCAATTCATGCTCACCAAGCAATGCAAGTCAAGTAAAGTAATATAGTAAGCACATCGATTATTTGGGTACCCCACACCACTTCCCATTGGTTTAGTTGCTCTTTCCTAATGAAAAACGTCCTCGCACTCCCACATATTTTGAAAGAACCACGTCAAAACCCACCCACACACACTTCGGCCCCATAAACCTCATCTCATCCCATCACTTAGGCCCCGAGACACATCACATCCCTCCCACAAACACCTGGACCACAAACTACATCGCATCCCACCCGCAGACACCTCAGACACAAACCAAATCGCATCCCACCCACATACACCTCGGAAACAAACCACATCGCATCCTGGCCACAGACACCTGGGCCACAAACCACATCGCATCCGACCTATAGACTCTTGGGCTACAAACCACACCTCATCCCAAAGACTCAGAAAAAAACTCAACACCTCTCATACCAAAGACACTTGGGAAATCATAACTCGCCCACACACACCTGGGCCTCACCACCACAACCTACCTGAAGAATCTTGGGATATCATTTCTTAGAAGGAGTGGGTAAGAATGTGTTTCTATCCATATATCCTCCCCCCCGGGATGTTTGGGAAAAACACCCTCCCCCATGACGATGGGGGTGTTCGGAACATAGTGCTCAATTAGGGTGGGGTGCATATAGAAATCACAAGGAAAATACAAGTAACATATATATAATACCAAACACTAAATCCCAAACTATTGGTTTTTGACCAACAACCAACTCACAATACTGTCTTTGCTGCTACCTCTAAATGCACCACCACATGACGAGACACAACTCAAATCATACCCCTAGCCAATTCATTTAACGAATTATCATTCTTTATTAACAATTCATTTATTCATTCTGTAACTACCTAGGAAACTACCAATTACAAGGCACAACAAGCAGCATAATAAAGGTCACACTAGTGAAGAAGAACCATGGTAAATTAACCCAATTCACATTCCTCTTTGTTTAACACCCATTCATGACATAATATATCAATCCTGAGATACGATAAAGCTTTCTATAGGTTATTAATTTGGCGAAGCACCCATGCCAACCACTTCCATCATCATTCTTCAAAGTCATTCCACCCAATCCACCCTCTCACTAAAGAAAACCCCCAACTCATAGCCACACCCAACAACACATCTCATCACAACCATTCTTGGTAGCCCTGTTGCATAACCACACCACACCCATCATATCCAGCAATATAATCATAACACAACCTGATTATAGCCCTACTATGTAACACTTACCATCTATTACATAATCAATTAATCTCTCAACCCGAGATTCCATTACACCACCTAAACCACACCACATCACAAACCATTCCCACAACCCTATTATAGCACAATTCAGAACAATCCCACACGCAACACACCACTACACGAACCAAGGCAATATATATTCAAATTTAAGAAGTCATATGCTCTTTAATTTCATTCTTTAACTTATGGGGTCATCATAGAAGGTATGATCCTAGGGCATGCATTTATTAGCTGGGTATATGTGGTTAGAAAATTTAATATATAATTTTTCAATGAAAAACAAACAAACAAAATTCACTCTATAGACCATCCCATGCACATAAAAAGACCCACAATGATCATGATTTTCAGCAGGGAGTTTAGCTTGTATAATTCACAACAATAACAAAAAACAAATAACAAGAAGATCATACATCACTTTTATTAGACCCTATTTATTGGTTTGAAACCGATTCAATTATCTTTATTGAATTTTTATTCAACTATATTCATAATGAGACATTATACACCAACCCCACATGATACAAAATTAAGAGGGATGCAGAAAACCTACTTGGAAGAAGAGACGATCGACACTTCTTGGTTGTACAAAATTAGGGGGAACACATATAGCAGGAAGAGCCTACAGTGAAAACATAGTCCAAAGGCTACAAAAAAATTGTATGACTCCTTGGGGGGGAATCTCACACCAAGAGAAAGGAAAGCACACAAGGAAGATAAGATCTCAGATTTAGAAAGGCCAGATCCTAAATCAATAGGAGAAACTATTTTTAAAATCCATTAAAGGTGGATCTTGACCAAGACCATGCTGTTTGGAAGTCAAAGGAAGATTTAGGTTTTTAGAAGATAGATATGATTTTAAATAGATCCAAAAACCATTAAATATTTTATTGAACTCATTTTACATCAAAGAAAACATTAAAGGGGTGAAATAGTACGAATCTAGAAACATTGTTCATGTCTCACCATTGTAATGACCTACTATTGGATGAGTCACCATTGGAAGACTCACTGCTAGATGAACTACCGTTGGACGACTCACTATTTGGTGAGCTATCATCGCGAGTCACTTTCGTGACTCACTATCATGACTCATCATCGTGAGTCACTGTTGGAGAACCTATGTTGGCACCGGAAAACGCGTCCCCAAAATTTTTTCAAATGCTTCCATACACGATCCAAGATCATAGTCCATTTATCAATCTTTGATTTGGTAGGTCGTAGGGCCCAAACGGAGCTACAGATTAGGAGTTATGGACATTTGAAGTTGGGCTGGAAAACTGGTTCGCAAAGCCCATTCGCGAAGCCCACCTCTGTGATCGCGGAGCGCCGCCGCGGAGCAATGAGGCGGGGTGCTCCGCGAACCCGGATGAAATTCGCGACGCGCCGCAAAGACCCGCCGCGAAACACAGGAGGCGGTAACTCTCCGTGAACACCCTGACGTTCGTGAACCCGCCGCGAAGAAAAGAAGGCGGTACCGCTCCGCGAATCCGGTTGACGTTCGCGACCCACCGCGAAGCAACCGACTTCCCCCTTCGTGCCACGTGAGTTTTGCTTCATGGTGCCCCTTGCCTATAAATACCCATCTCGACCCCCTTCTCCGAACAACCATTTTTCCGCCCCTTGGCCGATCGATCTCCCAATCTGCGGAGCTCCACTTTGCGGCTCCGCGAGGCCATGCTCCGCGAGCAGCTTCCTTCGCGTTGCTGCTCCGCGAGCCGATGCTCTACGAGTCCATGCTCCATGAGCCAATGCTCCGCGATGCTGCTCCGCGAGCACTCCGCGAGATGACCTTGCTCCGTAAGAGGCCCATGCTCTGCGAGACTATGTTCCGCGAGCCGCCCTTGCTCTGCAAGAGGACCATGCTTCACAAGATTCCTTTGCTCCGCGGGACCTTTGCTCCATGAAGCTACTTCGCGAAGACCTATTGTTTGTGAGGACCCTACCTTCGCGCCCGCCGGTTCATACCGCGGGGGCTGCGCCCCCGCACCCTTGCTCGGGGTCAGTGCTGGCCTGCGGTCCCGGCCCTCCGGGCCGGTCCCTTCACTACCGTCACAGACCCCCATGAAAAATGGAGAGTTGCACAGCGAACTTCTCGGTCCGGGATGTCGGGATTTTCCATTGCGCACCCACCTCCCACCTTTGGAACACCATGATTTGAGATACTCCTCCGCACACCTTGAGTCAACATATTCCTCTTGGTTTCATTCCCATGTCTTGAGTTGAGATTCTCATCACCAATTCCCCAAGTACCTCGAGTCGAACCATTCCTCAGGCAACTCCTCCAAACCCAATCACTTGGCTCCTATGCCAGGTTGAACCAGAAAGGGCCGCCCTTGCGTAAGTCCCAACACCAACCATTTCTAGCCACCTTCTGCCTAACAGTCCTACCAAAATGACTATAAACTATAGTAATGACTTATGTTCCAAACATAGGATGCCTCTTTCTCCAATCAAGAGATGCCTCATGCTCCAAGCATGAGATGCCAACAGTCCTACCTACATGACTATAAACTGTAGTATTCTCCCTATGTTCCAAACATAGGATGACTCTTACTCCAAATAAGAGATGCGTCATGCTCCAAGCATGAGATGCTAATAGTCCTATCTGCATGACTCTAAACTGTAGTATGACATATGTTCCAAACATAGGATGCCACTTTCTCCAATCAAGAGATGCCTCATGCTCCTAACATGAGATGCTAACAGTCCTATCTACAAGAGTCTAAACTGTAGTACTCCCTATGATCCAATCATAGGATGCCTTTTACTCAATATGAGAGATGCCTCATGTTCCAAGCATGAGATGCCAATAGTCCTACCTACAAGACTCTAAACTGTAGTAATCCCTATGTTCCAAACATAGGATGCCTCTTGCACTAAACAAGAGATGCCTTATGCTCCAAGCGTAAGACACTTAATTCCATGACTACAATGGCATGATTCCAATGCCCCTTGGCGATATCACACTTGTGCACTAGCGCATAGGTGAAGGCCTCAACCCACCAGTGAGTTGGGATGCTCTCATTACCAGAGATGAGGAATACATCACAGTCAAAATCTTTGCGTAAGCCCCATTCCCCATTGCTGCTCCATAGCGGCACCCGAGCATCATTCTTGCGTAAGACCCATTCCCCATTGCCGCTCCATAGCTGCACCCGGGAATCATCCTTGCATAAGACCCATTCCCCATTGCCACTCCATAGCGTCACCCGGGAAACATCCTTGCATAAGCCCCATTCCCCATTGTCGCTCCATAGCAGCACCCGGGCAGCATCCTTGCATGAGCCCCATTCACCAGTGTCATTCCATAGTGTCACCCGGTCAACTTCTTTGCATAAGCCCCATTCACCATTGCCGCTCCATAGCGGTACCCGGGAAACATCTTTGCGTAAGCCCCATTCACCAGTTCCGTTCCATAGTGGCACCCGGGCAGCTTCCTTGCGTAAGCCCCATTCACCATTGCCGCTCCATAGCGGTACCCGGACATCATCCTTGCGTAATCCCCATTCACCATTGCCGCTCCATAGCGGCACCCGGGCAACTTCCTTGCGTAATCCCCATCCATTGTTGTCACTCCATCCAACGGTAAGACATTGTGATCCTATTCAGCGGTAATCCGTTGTGATCCTTATCCAGTGGTAAGCCATTGTGATCCTTATCCAGCGGTAAGCCATTGTGATCCTTATCCAGAGGTAAGCCGTTGTGATCCTATCCAGCGGTAAGCCGTTGTGATCTTTATCCAGCGGTAAGCCGTTGTGATCCTTATCCAGCGGTAAGCCGTTGTGACCCCATTCAGCAGTAAGCTGTTGACATCCTTATTCAGCGGTAAGCCGTTGTGATCCAATCCAGCGGTAAGCCGTTGAAACCCCCAATCGATGATAAGCCGTCATCAGATGAACTACGTGGACTTTGATTCCTTGCCACGAGGATACGTAGGAATCCTCTTCAAGGCTCAAACCCGAAACCATCATCATCCTCTTGACGGTTCCACCACCTTCTACACGGCCTTGTTGATGCCTTCCCTTCTTCAAGGGGTAGAGGGTGTTGGTAATGTAATCCCTAGGGGTGTGGAGTGAACCCACCTCGTCCGAGCTGCAAGACGTTAAACTGCCAAGCACCTCATCCTCAACACATGACGTTAAACTGTGATCTGACCCCGTGCTTCGCATGTAGGGTCCCCCTATCTCGGACATTCTTTACGCTGCTCATCTCCACGGGAATTGAATCTTCCTCACATGGAATGAGATACTCCCTTTTGGAGTGGCGTTTGTCCACGGGAGAAGGGAAACCACCTTGGTATAAGCCCCCAAGCCCCTCTTTGCGGAAGGTAGCACCCATGCACCTCCGTACTTCCCCACTGCCAAGGTCAGTGGAGGGCGCGATAGGGAACGAGGAACCTTCCATCTTTGGTCCCAAATCCCTCTCCTACTATGGTTCTCCGCACCTTGGGCCTCCATCCTGGAGTAAGTCCCAACACCATGGGCCACCTAACGCATAAGCCCCTCTTCATTTCCCATGGACGCATCCTTCGCGACGTGATTGTTAGGTCCTTGCAACCTCTTGTTTCTCACACCGAGCATGACTCACGTGAGCTTAGAGTGAGCGCTGACCCTGAACCCCACCTTAAGAGAACTATGGGGACTTTGATCCGTGCTAAGGCATGGTACGTAGGAATCTTCCACGAGGTTCAAGCCCACCACTCGGTCGTTTCTTCATGTCGAGTTCCACCCCTGTCCAGCATGACGTTAAACTGTATGCCCCGTCCAGCATGACGTTAAACTGCACTCCGGAACTACGTGGTCTTTGATCCATGCTAAGGCATGGTACGTAGGAAGCCTCCATGAGGTTCAAGACCACTGCCCATCGTTTATTCATGTCAGGGTTCACTCTCGTCCCTCATGACGTTAAACTACATTTCAGCCCAGCGGTAAGCCATTGTGACCATCTCGAACTACGCGGATTTTGATCCATGCTAAGGCGTGGTACGTAGGAAGCCTCCACGAGGTTCAATCCCACCACCAGTGGACCCCTAGGGTTCAATTTCATGTCGGTTCGCCGAAAAAACCCAACCTGAACTACGTGGTCTTTGATCCGTTCTAAGGCGTGGTACGTAGGAAGCCTCCATGAGGTTCAAGCCCATCACTCGTTGGTCACTCCGACCTCCTTCACGTCAGTTCACCAACACCTAGGCAACCTAGTGTGTAAGCCCCACACCATCTGGACCAAGGTCTCTTTTCTTTCACGTCGGTTCGCCGACACCCACCATTTTCGCCCGAACTACGAGGACATTGATCCATATCAAGGCATGGTACGTAGGAAGCCTCCATGAGGTTCAAGCCCATCACCCGGTCATTCCGACCTCATTCACGTCAGTTCACCTCCGTCCCACATGACGTTAAACTGTATTCCACATCTCACCTGAACTACATGGTCTTTGATCCATGTCAAGGCATGGTACGTAGGAAGCCTCCATGAGGTTCAGGCCCACCTGGACCCCTGGTCCCCTCACGTCGGTTCACCGACCCCATATCCTCGGGCCGCCTCAGAGTGTAAGCCCCATTCCATATCGAACTACACGGACTTTGATTCCCTGCCACGGGGATACGTAGGAAGTCTCTCCGAGACTCAATCCCATCACCACCATCACCTCCACGATGGCCTCCCATTTCATTCCCCTCCATTCCATGCAATCCTCCATCATCCATCCTGATTCCTACCCGGGTTTCCACATCCTGGTGGGATCATGCCATCCACCGTCCTCTCTACTCCTAGCAGTACTTGGGCCTCTATCCACCTGTAAGACCTAGCATGTCTCAGGGTCGTTGTCCTCTATGTACACCCCGATTCATCAGCCCTTCGAACTACGTGGGTTTTGATCCCTGCTGTCTACATAGGGTACGTAGGAAACCTCCATGAGGTTTAATCCCAGCTAATGGTAAACCATGGTGTCCCCCATCCTGGGGTGCACACTCTCTGATCTGCCCTCAGTGGTGTTCAGATCAGCCATTACGGTGTGACATATCCCCTCCTCGGGGTGCACCACCTCGGTTCCGTCCTCATTGGGCATTCTGATCCATCCATCTTCTAGGTGTTCCCTCCTTGGGATGCATCAATATGATCAGTCTCTATGGGACGTTCTGATCACTCTTATTCCATCTCCGCAAGACGTTAAAGTCGCAGCCTACCTCGTGATAAACATAAGATGACTGAGGAAAACCTCAGATGTCATGCCCTTGGCGTAACCGTCTTCGCAAGATGTTAAAGATGTCGCATACCCTGTATTAAACATGGGAAGCTGAGGAAATCCTCATATGCATGCCTATGGAATGAGATTCCCCACACTCGACGCTGGATGCCTTGGGTTCTTCACCCTTGAGATGCCCTCTTATGAGGAAGAATACAGGTTCCCTATTGTCCACGCACCTAGAGATGCCTCGACATGCCTGACATTTTTCGTCTACTCCGACCGAAGGTTTCTACCATGTCAAGACCCCATGGAACGTCCTGAAGGAAGTAGTGTAATTAACAGGTGTCCATGAAGATATGGCACCGGGAACGAGATTCACGAACCATGACTCAAATCTATGAGGGAGACCCGGACTAGGTGATGAGTTCCGAGGAGGAATCCACGGAAGGAAGAACCGACATCCCATCATCCCGTTTCGATCAAGGAGCAAACGTCCCTAAACAAGGAATGGATGTCGCCCGCCTTTGGAAAGCGGGAATGCGGGGCAACAGTTGTGTGTCCTCCACAGACGGATGCGCGCGTCCCAGCGAAAGCGTCGGAAACAACCTAAAAAACTAGAAATTTTTCAAAGTGTTGAAATAAGTCATCGTGACCTCCCAGAACACTTCAACCATCATATTTTCACAAATTAATAGACTAGAGAGGTCTGGTTCATTACACCAGATACCTATTAAACTATTATCTCCCCTGATAATTAAAAACCAAACCTAAAAGAAAAACAGGGGTCCAAATAACCACCCCATGAGATACCTCTCAAGGATCTTATTATGCTTGAAACACCACTACTGATATCAAGGTTCAATGATAAACCACCCTGTGTTGTTTGAAAGCTAGAGTGAAACCTAAAAATCCAAGAACACACCCTATGACATATTTTAACCCAACCAACCAAAAGACTCTCACACACACACACACACCACACAAGCACAATAACCATGCCATCCTAAACACACAAATCAAGGAATTCCATTTTCCATGTCAAGATATTATCCACTCTGGGTGGAACTGACTCACCCTCATGAGTTTAATCGCATCGCAGTTAATGCGTCTCGATTATGAATATGGTCCTCCCCTTTTCACATGTTAGGAATTCATCACACATTGCACCACACACATATAAACCCAGAAAAAACAACTTATTTCATAAAATAAAGTTCAAACATTACATTTCAAAACAAAATAGAACAAGGAAAAACTCAAAACAAATCTGAGTACTAGGCATACATCTGCGCTTCTCTCTCCAAATTAATTTCATCCAGAACACCATGCCTCCACAACACACAAACCAAATGAATGGTCTGTCCACACAATACCTTCTCCTGATAATCCTATATCTCTACTGGCCACTCCATATACGATGTGTCACCTTCGATATCCAACTCTCCCCAACCAATGACATGAGAGTCATGATGAAGATACTGACAGAGTTGAGAGATGTGAGAGATGACATAGATCCTCTCCAAATGCGGTGGCAATGAAAACTTGTATGACACTTCACCAACTCACCCTAACACCTCTAAGGATATAAAGAACCTAGTATAAAGCTTAATCCCCCTGCCAAACCTCTACTGCCCACGTTGAGGGGAAACCTTCAGAAACACTTGGTCCCCAACCTCGTAATCAACATATGAATTATTTCAGTCCTATGCTTATAAAGACTCATATTTTCCTAAAATTTATTTTAATAAATTAATTAAGAAAATATTGAGACTACATGTTGAGATGACACAAGGTTCTGAGGCCCGATGTTCTCAGAATAAATTTTTAAATAAAGTACCACTTTAAAATTTTAAAAAATCAGCGACTAACTTTGATTTTTTATAACCCCCAAATGGGTGCTTGGATTAAAAATCCAAGGGCACCGTTGCGTCCAGAATAATATATTTACCTTAGATGGGGACTGACATCATTGAACATGGGCCAAGTGAAAAAGTTAGATTTTGGATACAACCATCATTAATAATATTTTAATTAAAATATTTTTTTGGAACAATGAATATTTTGTTTCCTTTTTTTAAACCTATATGAAGGGGTCTAGGGTTATAATTCATAACCCTGAGATCTTTCTTGAGATCTCTGGGGAGAGGAAATCTTATGAGGAGCAGTTGGCGAACGATGAACAAGAAATAAAGGATCATGATCGCTTGTGGGCAGATCAATGACGGGTCGACGAACAACGAACACAAATGTTATTCATCGATCGATCCAATTTTCCAGGTAGGGTGTGTGATTTTATTTGTTCCTATCCCCAGTCTTCATTCTTTCCTCTCTGATGAACATGAATAAATTGACAATGGATTGATTCACGGATCGTACGTAGATTTGGGTTGGGAATTTATGTTGCAGGTTTTTAATCAGAAATCGATTCATGTTTAGATTGATTTATGTCTAGTTTGATTCATGTTTAAATTTATCCATGGTTATAATTTCACATCCTTTCCCTATTTTCAAATTCTAACAGGGAAGGATCAAGGACGACACAAACAAGGCTCGATTCATCCACCTTGGGTGTTCATGTGAAATTTTTCCTCCCCCGTTCTTCTGATTTTCTAGATATTCTTCACCGCAACAACCCGAGAAAGAACCCAAGATCACAGCAGTGGTGATCCATAGTCTAGGTGGGGACCACGAAGTGCATTGGTGGCATGCCGCGATAACAGAAGAGGCCTACGGTAGGAGGATGTGGGAATCGCATGGGGGGTCGTGGATTGACGACCACATCGGTGTGTGAGGCAGCGTGCCATGATGGTAGAGGAGGCCCACGTCTATGCTGCGGGTGGCAGATAGGGGCTGCTAGTAATGGCCAGCGATGGTGCGGGCGGATGCAATTGGAGGCTGCAGTCCAGCTGGACTGCGGTGGTGACCCACAACAACAGCCACGATGGTGACCCATGACAATAGTCACGGTGATGACCCGCGACAACAGCCACGATGACGACCCACAACACCTACCACATCTAGGTGGATCAGACCATCCCGATCCAGCGGGCTGGGTTGATCGGGAGGGCTAGGCCAGTGCAGCAGACCAGGTCAACCTGATGGGTCGGGACCGTGGGTCGGGTCGAGTCAGGCCTACGAGACTGGGTCGGGTCAGACCTTTGGATCGGGTCGGTGGACTCAGGTTGGTTCAGTGGACTCGAGATTGGGTCAGGTCAGTCCAACTGGGTCGGACCAGACCAGGACCCAACCGACCCCTTTTTACATAAAGGTCCATATCTTTCAAACCACAAGCATGATTTATGATATGTTTTTAGTTTTGGGACTTTCATAACAATGTAGACCTTTTTAGACAACTTGTTAGGTTGTTATAAAAGACCAGTATAGGTGTAGAGTTCCCCCTTGGTTCATTCCTCAAGGGTTTGGTATGACATTGCATGGAAATCCCCTCAAGAGACGAGTCTCAAATAGAGTTGTAAATCCTCCTTGGGATAAGAGTGATACTCTATCACCCTGGATGGAGTTCGTTGGGTATTTAAGTGACCTATGAGCACAGGGCATTAATCCTCCATCTAGTTGGTGGTATCGTAGGGATCACAATATTATTTGGAATCCCCTACATTATGAGACGCACCATAGGGTTTGTGGTATTATATGATAATCCACTATAGTGTGGGGTAACATAGATTAGGTTTGTGGTATTCTTTATAATCTATTATCTGTATATCATGACCCCTGACCAGCGTTTCCTCATTGGGAAGGGCCCCAGTTAGCAGAGTCTTATGACTGAATTTTTGTGGTGACTTACCCTTTCTTTCCTCGTGGATTATTATGAGTATATCTGGATATCCTTGGTATATGTATGGGCGTATACCTATGTAGAGATGACTGTGTTTTCCTTTGTGTATTTCCTTTTTGGTTTTGGGGTATCCTACTGAGTATTGTTTTACTCACCCCTACACGGTCTTTTCCTGCATGTGTCATGTTTTGTGAAGACGAACGATACTTTTAAAAAGTTCTAGGTGGAGCAGAACTAGGGCCAGGACCAGACAGTGCCTTGTGAGATCGAATAGACCAAGGTGTTCCTGATAGTTTCTACTACAACTTTAGTACCCTTATTAGCTGGCCAGTCTTTGTAATTGTCCTTCTTTTTGGGCTTGTATTCTGGCCCCAGTTTGCAGTATTTCACTTTACCTTCTGGTTGCACTCTGGTTGTATTACCTTTACGTTTAGTGGTTTGCATGAATGGTGGTTGGTTTTTTCCCTTCCTTTTTTATTTGTGGGTCAAGAGACACGTGTATGTTTATAAGTACTTAGGCTAAGGCCTCCCATTTGTGAGATATGCCTACTAGGTGCTAGTCTCCAACCCCTGGCCTATCGGAGGTGAGCTTTGGGTGGTCATGGAATGGGCCCCACTGGTATGGTTCATGACAACACTGCTTTCATCCTCTCACAAATGAGATGAACCTTCTTTTTCATGCTCTACACTACCTCAGGGACAAGAACAACTATCTCTCAAACCTCTATCCAGGACAAAGGTGAACGACATGGACTTCCATACAAAGCTTCGAATCGAGCCGTGCTAATGGAATAGTGGTAGTTGTTATTATAAGAAAACTCTACCAAGGGTAGGTGTTGCACCCAAGATATGACAAAGTCTAAGATGCATTCTTGTAGCATATCCTCCAATGTCTGGATAATCTGTTTTGTCTGCCCATCTATCTGAGGGTGGAAGGTAGTGCTAAAGCATAACTGAGTGCCAAAAGTATGCTGCAATCCCCTCCAAACTCGTGTGGTAAAATTTTTATCCCAATATGAGACAATGGACCTTGAAACTCCATGAAACCACACCACTTAATCCACATAACTCTTGGATAAGGAATCCACTATGCTCAACTTCTTAATCGCTAATAAGTGAGCTGATTTTGTCCTCCAATACACTACTACCTAGATAACATCATAGACTCCCTGGTCTCTGGGTAACCCTATGCCAAAATCCATTGAGATGTCATCCTACTTCTACTCGAGGACATCCAAGGGTTGCAGCAAACCATCGGGAACATGGTGATTGACCTTCACCTAATGAATTACTAAGCATTTCACCACATACTCCACCACTACCCATTTTATCCCAGGACACCAAAACTACAACCTCAAGCCATGGTATATCTTGGAAATTCCTAGGTGTACCACTAAAGGTGAGTTATGGAACTCACGATGGAATCTCTCGCATAGCGCCACTAGAACAAACACCCTTCCATAGAACAACATACAATTCTGACCATCCTTTGACCATCCCTATAGAGCATCACCATGGTCAATGAGATTGCACATCACCTATGCCTCTAAGTCTCCCCACTGAGACTCCTCCACCTGCTATATCAGAGAAGACTATACTGACATCTGAAACAAACATCCTTTACAATTGTCCACCCTTGCATCCAAGTGCGAGGCTACCAACTCCTCTATCACTTTCCAAGCGGCTGTAGATTCCCGAACAACCTCCTTCTATGACTTTCTACTCAAAGCATAAACTACGACATTCCCCTTTCCTAAGGTGTAGGAGATCTCACAATCTTAGTCCTAAAGAAACTCCATCCACCTCCACTACTTTAGATTCAGATCATGCTGGGAAAAGATATACCTCAAACTCTTGTGATATATGAAGACCAAAAAGCGCTCCTCAATGAGGTAATTATGCCACAACTTTAGTGAAAACACAACTGCTACTAACTTCAGATCATGGGTGGCATAGTTACATTTTTGGGGACGTAACTACCTTGACCCATAAGAGATCATTTCCCATTACTTCATCAAGACACATCCCAAGTCCAGATGAGAAGCATCACAAAACACCTCAAACATCACCCCTTCCTCTAGAAACCAAAGCACCATAGAACTGACCAAATTCCCCTTCATATAGCTGAACGCTGCCTGATATTGCTCACTCCACACAAAATCTTGGTACTTTCTAGTTAGATATATCAAAGGAGCTGAAAATCAAGATAAATTAGGTACAAACCTCCAATAATATCCTACCAGATCAAGAAAACTATGAACCTATACCAAATTCTTGGGTGCTTCCCAAGAAAAAACCACTTCAACCTTTGACGGGTCAACTTACACACCCTTTTGGGACACCATATGCCCAATGAAACACCCCTCTCGTGTCCATAACTTACACTTGGACAACTTTCTATAGAGTTGGTGGCGTTGAAGGACTTGCAAGACAGTCTTGAGATGTTTGGTGTGATCCTCCTCTGACTTCAAGTAGATCAGGATGTAATTGATGAATATGATGACAAACCAGTCTAGGAACTCACAAAAAATAGAGTTCATAAGCCCTATGAACATGGATAGTGCGTTCGTAACACTGAACGACATGACTACAAACTCGAAGTGCCCATACCTACATCTAAAAGCAGTATTCGGGGCATCTCCCTCCTTCACCCTCAACTAGTGATATATAGACCATAGACCGATCTTAGAAAACCAAATTTCCCCTATCAGTTGGTCGGAAATATCATCTATCCTTGGAAGAGGTTAATGGTTCTTGACCGTCACTTGATTCAGCCTCCTGTAGTCTATGCAAAACCTCATACCACCACCTGTCTTCTTTGAAAACAACACCAGAGCACCCCATGGTGACACACTAGGCCAGATAAATCCATTTTTCATCAAGCCATCAATCTAAATCCTCAACACTCGTAACTCAGATGGTTTCATCTGATAAGGATCCATTGAAATCAAAGAAGCACCTGACTAAAATTCTATCCCAAACTATACATCACGTCGAGGGGGTAGAGTCAAAACCTCCTTAGGAAAAACATCCAGGAACTTCCCAAAAAATTTAGGAACCTCTATTATCCCAACATCTGTTGATTCCTCTAAAAGCTCAGCCAACAAGGAAAGAAGAGGCTCTATATGTCGACTGCCCACATGACAGCTTCACTCACCAATGAAAACCACATGCCAACCATCCACATCTGAAAACACAACTCTTATCCACAAGTAGTCAATAACAACATGTATGGAATACAACCAGTTGATGTTGATAATGACATTGTATGGTTTCACTTGTAGCAAGAAGAGATACCCATGGGACTGATGCGGTCCCATCATCAGTCTACATCCCCAGATCAAAATAGATAAGGTAGTCTGACCTCCGACTGGCATACTCAACACCAGGGGCATGAAAACCTCTCTATGTCTATTCTTAGAGCATGGGATAGACTGGGTACAGTAAAGGAGTGTGAATCTATTGAATCAAACAAAGCACAAACAAGGTTCCTAAGCAAAACGATCGTACCTCTAATGATCTTTAGCCCTACCAGAATTGCTGCTTCTACGGTGTGCAACTAACCATTCCTAGATCCTCTTCCCCTATACTGACGATTTCCTCCATGGATATGCCTGGGCCAAGGTCCCCAAGTCCAGCCTCTACTTACTTCATCTCACCTCGATGGATCATGAGCTGCTGTCCCTACTGTTGAAATGACCCAGCTGACAACTCTTGCTAAGGTTGGCACTAAACCTACCCATGTCTACCATACTAATCTAAAATAGCCACCGAACACTGATTCTGAAGATTCCCATGGACTCCACAGATGAAAAACCTTGGTCCCAAGTTCATGAGAAAGGCACAAGGACCAGAAGGTCAAAAAAGAAACTGCTGAGGTCGACTCCTCGCTGGTCGAAACCTCAAAGTCCCTAGTGCCTGAGACCTACTGCTGGTCACCTTTCCTTTTGAATAACTCTATTGATTCCCCTCTTGTAGTAGTCCTCATCACGAGTGCATCTTCTCAATCACTTCCACCTTCTTCTGGACCTCCAAGTATGTCGAAAACATAAAGGGAGTAACTGCATACTAGATAGAAGGACAAAGTGCCTCCTCTAGGCGTCTCGCATGAGACTCCTCATCCGGAAAGAGATCTAGGGTGAAGCGAAGAAGATTCTTGAACTTAATCCCCAGATCCCATATTGACATACTCCCCTGCTGGAGGGAGAGTAACTCCTGCCTCTTCTAAGCCATTATGGTTGATGAAAGGAATTTTTCTTGGAACTCCTTCTCGAAATCGACCCACAAAATGGCAACCTCTTTCCTCTCCCCTAAGTACAATGTCCACCACTGATGTGAAACTCCCCACATCTGGATCACTGCCAAAGGAACTCAATAATCTGTTGGAGTCCAGATCAAACTAAAGGTGATCTCAAGCTTCTTGATCCACCTCTCTATCTCCATGTCTGAAACACTACCCTCATACTTTACTAAGGCCTGCCGATGGAAAGGACATAACGTTCTCTACCATTGGTCATCCTCCTCCACTAGATCAACTCTCCGTCGATCAGCTGAATCAACCTACCAAGCCTCAACTGCCCGAGCCACATGCAGACGATGACCGGGTGCCATAGCTAAAAAAAATAAACAAGTAATTCCTAAGCCTGTGCAGTATGGAATTTTATTTGAGATTAATTTTAAAAAATTTAACTCATTTATTTGTCAATTTAAAATTCCCCAAAACAACCCAATTCATACAAGAAAACAAGTAATTATGATGTGTGTGCCTTTCCTAGGGTCTCTACCCTGTAAACGGTGTAGCCTCACTTGGTCATTCAGTAGACCTCAGGTCCTTGCATCAGATCATAGGGGGACCTAAAATCCCATGTCCTAGTCGATCTTCCCAGACCTATGTCACACACTAAGGTCACTTGACACTATTTCCCTACCAAACCATGTATTACTCACTATTCCTAACTCCAAACTCCATCCTATCTCACAACCATCAGCCTATCATACCATTCTGTCATGACCCTCTCCCTCTAAAGATGGCCCTCCTAGGTTGGCAATGAAGAAAGGGAGATAATGACCCCTGAGTCCCACCTCCATTAGGCCTCAAGGAGGAGACCAACACTAAGGGTATATAAATCTCACAAAATGGGAGGAATTTACCTTTTTAAAGAAACAAGATTGGGAGATAAGATGGTTCATCCCAAACCAACTCCAGGATATATATATAAAGAAAGAAAAAATCCATCCCACATACATATTTAAAACAAAAATATTACAAAAACAATGAAAACTCCAAGGTAAATACAAAAATAAAGCTAAATAATGACATAACAACCATCCCAAAGTTCAATCTAGTAACTCCCAACACAATCCATGTAATCCTCCCAGAAAAATGAAAGAAGTTTATATACGTAGGGTGAGCATACAAGTATAATCAGTAGGAAAACCAAAGTATCTCATGCACAAGTGAGAGAAGCATACTAATGCCCCTATGAGAAAACAACAGAACCAATAACACATAACAAGGTATACTAACCATCCCCACCTCACCAAGGCATGCTCACCAAGTAACACAAGTCAAGTAAAGTAATATAGTAATCACATCGATGATTTGGTCACCACACACAACTTCCCACTAGATTATATGCTATTGACTAATAGAAGACGTCCTCACACTCCAACCTCTTCCAAAAGAACCATGTCACAACCCGACCACACACACCTAGGCCCACAAACCACATCTCATCCCATCACCTAGGCATCGATCCACATTATATCCTTCCCATAGACACATGGTCCAAAAACCACATTGCATCCTGCACACAGATAACTAGGCCACAAACCACATCGCATCCTGCCCATAGACACCTGTGCCACAAACCACATTGCATCCCCCTATAGACACCTAGTCCACAAACCACACCTTATCCCGAAGACACCTGGGAAAGCACAACACATCTTACCCTGAAGACACTTGGGAAAGTACAACTCATATACACACACCTGGTCCTCACCACCACAACCTTCCCAAAGAATCATGGGATATCACTACCTAGAAGAAGAAGCAGGGAAGAACGAGTTTCCAGCCATCCATCCTCCCACTAGGATGTTTGAAAAAAAAACCCTCCCTCATGATGATGGTGTGTTCGACACATAGTACTTACTAGGGTGGGGTGAGTATAGAAATCACAAGGAAAATACAAGTAATATATATATAATACCAAACACTCAAGCCCAACCTATAGGTTTTTGACCAACAACCAACTCACAATACCACCTTTATTGATACCTCTAAATGAACCATCACATGACAAGACACAACTCAAATCATACCCCCAACCAATTCATTTAACCAATTATCATTATTTATTAAAAATTCATTTATTAATTTCATAACTACCTGAGCAACTAACAACTACAAGGCACAAAAAACAGCACAAAAAAGGTCACACTGAGGAAGAAGAACCATGATAAATTAACCCACTTCACATTCCTCTCTATTTAACACCCATTCATGACATAACATACCGATCTTGAGATACATGAAATATTTTTATAGGATATTAATTTGGCAAAGCACCCATGTCAACCACTTCCATCATCATTCTTCAAAGTCATTCTGCCTAATCCATCCTCTCACCAAAGCAAACCCCAACTCACAACCGCACCCAGAAACACATCTCATCGAAACTATTCTTGGTAGCCCTACTGCATAACCACACTACACCCATCACATTCAGAAACATAATCATGGTATAACTCGATCATAGATCCATTGCACAATACTTCCCATCCATTCCACAATCAATTAATCTCTCAACTTGATCTTCCATTACACCACCCAAAACACCCCACATCACACATCCATGCCCAAAACCCTACTACAACACAATCCAAAACAATCCCATGCACAACACACCACCACACGAACCAAGGAAAACCATATTCATATTTAAAAATTCATCCGTTATTTAATTCCACTTATTAACTTTTGGGGTTATCATAGAAGGTATGATCTTAGGGCATCCATTTATTAGCCAGGTATATGTGGTTAGAAAATTTCATATATAACTATTCAATGAAAACAAAAAAATAACATTATTTCCATAGACCATCCCATGCACAGAAAAAGACCCCCAATTCCCATGATTTTCAGTGGGGCATTTAGCCCGTATAATTCATAGCAACAACCAAAAACAAATAACAAGAAGATTATACATCACTTTTCCCAACCCCTATTTATTAGTTTAAAACTGATTTAATTATTTTTATTGAATTTCGATTCAACTATATTCACAAGGATACATTTATACACCCACCCCACATGATACACAATTAAGAGGGATGAAGGAAACCTACTTGGAAGAAGAGATAATTGCCACTTCATGGTTTCACTAAAGTAGGGGGTGATCATACAGTTGGAAGAGCCTCTAGGGAAAACATGGTCCAAAGGCTAAAAAACAATTACATGACTCCTCAGGGGGGGGGGGTGGTTCAGGGCATCTCAAACCAAGAGAAAGGGAAGTGAACAAGGAAGATAAGATCTCAGCTTTAGAAATCCCAGATCCTAAATCAACGGGAGAAACAGTTTTTAAAACCCATTAAAGGCAGATCTTGACCAAGACCATGCTATTTGGAATTCAAAGGCATATTCAGGTTTTTAGAAGATAGATATGATTTGAAACGACTCAAAAAACCATTAAATATGGTATTAAACTCATTTTAAATCAAATAAAATGTTAAAGGGGTGAAACCATAGGAATCTAGAAACATTATTCACGACTCACCATTGGAATGACCTACCATTGGACGAGTCACCATTGGACAACTCAACACTGGACGAGCTACCGTTGGATGAATCACCATTAGACAAGCTACCATCATGAGTCACCATCACAACTCACCATCACAAATCACCATCGTGACTCACCATCAAGAGTTACCATCACAAGTCACCATTGAGAATCACCATTGTGGATCACCATCATGACTCACCGTTATGACTGACCATCGTGAGTCACCATTGTGACTCATCGTTAGAGAACCTGGAAAACTATAAATTTTGAAAAGTTTTGAAATAAGTCACTGTGACCTCCCGAAACACTTAAACCACCATATTTCACAAAGTAATGTACTAGATAGGTTCGAGCCATTACATGTAACTTGGATCATCATATTCATAAAACCCTTTCAAAACCATTTTAATTGGAATAACCATACAACCAACTTCCAATATAATTATTACCCAATAAATTGGAGTGTTATTTGAACACACCCATTGTATAAGCTATAATAGGGTCAATCAATGCTATCTAGGATGACCCATCATATAAGCTATAACGGGATCAACTGGTGCTATCTAGGCCACCCTATCATATAAGCTGTAACAGGCTCACCCGATGCTATCTGAGCTACCCCATTATATATAATGTCTAATAACCACAATATGAATAAAGTACAAAGAGATTTAATTTCACCATAAAACTCATAGAAACAATCATTATTCTTTTATAACTAGATTAACCCATAGAAAATAAATGAGTTTCATGTGAATCTCTTTGAAACATGATTAACCTTTGAAAAAATGGGTTCCATGATAATCTCTTTAAAATAATCTTAATCCATCCAAAAAATAATGAGGATGGTATCATTACAAAATTTCCCCAATAGAGGATAATTAACAATATGGTTTATTGACATTAATGAAGGAAAATACCATTAAAATACCATTAAAAATATTATCGAGGGAAATATTCTTTTCATTTTGAAAATCACCATTTAAAACACAAAAGATTTTGAAAATACTTTTATTTAAAAACAAACATGAAAACTTATAAAGGATGCTTTAAAAATATTTTAACACATTTCTTAATGAAAATATCCTTATCATGACCCATTCCCCAGGGCCCGTGCCGTGACTACCCCAAGCCCGCCTTCCATAGGCCAGGGGCTGATGACTAGCACTGAAATGCATATTCCCTGAAACCTGGAAGGCATTGCCTTTATAACCTGTAAACACACACAACCAAGCACACAACAAGATACGAACACAAGTAAACTGTATAGGAAACATGGTGTGTATAGTAAAAAAAAGTCCAGAATACAAGCCCAACTGGAAAGTACAAGGAAACTGAAAAGTACAAGTAAACTGAAACAAATCCTGTGAACACCCGCAAATGATCCTACCTAAAGGGTAGGTATAGATCTAAAACGGTCATCTCTACGGTACTCCTCGTCTAAGGTCCACCTCCGAGCTACCTACAGTCCTGGAACCCTCGTCCTCAGTCAGCGATGTCCTTCGTCTTCACCAAACACAATAAGGTGCGGGTGTAGCCCGTGCAGGGGTGAGTATAACGATACTCAGTAGGGACCCCAAGAACCTCAAAGGTCTCAAAAAATCCACAAAGGATAAACCAAAAAGAATTAAAACAACTGACAACCCTACTTAGGTATATTCCCATACATATACCTAAGTTATCAAGTATACCCATCTCATTCATGAGGAGACACAAGGTCTAACTCATTATCTCAATGCTCAACTGTTCCATGAAGGAAAGAATACCACGAAGGTAACACCATGAAGGTAAGTACCAAAAAGGTAACGCCACATAGAAGAATACCAAAAAGGTATCACCACAAAGGAAAGTACCACACATGTTTTCCACACAGAAGAATACCACCAGGGTATTACCACGAAGGAAAGTACCACACAGGTATGCCACACAGAAGAATACCACAAAGGTATCACCTTAAAGGTAAGTACCACATAGGTATGCCACACAAAAGAATACCACAAAGGTATCACCATGAAGAAAAGTACCACATAGGTACGCCACACAGAAGAATACCACAAAGGTATCACCATGAAGGAAAGGACTCAGCTCACACCAGGTATAACTTAGGTACGGTAGTAAAGATGATTAGATGTAACTATTGAATCATCTTACTCTATTAAGAGACAAACCCACATAGGATCCTAAATCATCAGACCCACGTAGGATCCTAAATCATCATACCCACGTAGGATCCAAAATCATCAGACCCACATAAGATCCTAGTACTTTATCAGACCCACATAGTATCCTAGTACAACAGACCCACATAGGATCCTAGAGTAGTCCCACATGGATTCGTAGAGTAAATCAAAGTGAGACTCTCGAACACATACCCACAAAGGATCCCAAAGCATATACCCACATCGGATCCCTTTCTCATGTTACTGCCAGCTATAGGGTTCCCGCACTAAGCTCTCTTGATTACGGGAGGGTCCGCTCCTCAAGCCACATGTCGAATACTACAACTTCCATGAAGTCCAATGAAGAAGTATCCCAAAGTACCGCCACATAAAAGGGGTCTCAACGCAATAGACGGTACGTCAATCAGACGCCTGGTCTGTAAGTTATTAGCCTTTTAGTTCTGAGGGCCTAGTTGGATTCGTGTTCGATCCAACCCGGCCGTACCCCAAATTTATCCAAAACTAAAGTGGGGTATACCAAATGGACCGTCTCAATCCATGGTTTCCAACGCCACATACAGTTCTTCAAATGGATGCCCATAGCTCAAGATATGGATGAAAGAACGAAAAGGGTCGAAGTTGGTCCGGGTCGGGTCCGACCCGGCCCGCAGTGTGGTGGCCCGCGGTGGTGCGGAGGCCCGCAATGCGGTGGCTCGGGGTGCGGCGGCCAGCCGCGGCTAGCCGGACAGCCAACCCCCTCCTCCACGTGGTGCGGTCGAGTGCCGCGCCTTCGCCAGTGGCCGACGGTGAGTCGACCACCCTCCTCTCATTGCCGTGGCATAAGGCTGCGACTCCTGTATGTTGGGCAGTGCAGACGCGCACCACCATCCCCTTCGTGCGGCTGGAAGGAGTGTCGGCCGCCGCCCTTGCTCCATCGAGGCCGACGAACCACGGTTCTTCTACGGCGGCGCGGTTGCGCCGTTGCTGTCTTCGCAGCCGGTCGTGGTGCCAGCCGCCGCTCTCGAGTCCCACCAGTGCCAATCACCGGCACCGGTTTCCATCCTCCTCCACCACGAAGAACACGTCAAAAACCACAAAGGTTGCGGAGAGGTCGGGGCCATGTTCGTTTGGACCGCACCCTCCGTGTTAGGGCGGTAGCAAGCGACTCAATAATTCTTGAATCATGAAGAACGTTAATAACGGGTAAGGGGGTATTCAAAACAACAAACCCTACCTCAAGAACGATGGTGAGCACTCGTTTGTGGAAGCGGGTCGGTGTTCGTCGTCCCCCACAACTAGCCTCCAACGACGTCACTCGTTCGTCGATCTCCAGTTTAGGGTTTCAGTGTCGCTCGTCACCTCCCGCTTATACCGGCTCCATCCTCCAAGGGTTTGGAGTCACTGCACTTTGTCAACACTTCGTTGCTTGGAGAAGCACTGTCGACGCCTCTCCCCGAGCTCCATATAAATAGGAGAGGGGAAGGGTGTTCAACGTTCATGGGATTAATGGAGACCCATTAATTAGGAACCTTCCTAATTCCCCAATGGTGTGGTTACTTAGAATTGAAAGGTCAATCCATTTATTGGCTTGACACGTCTCTAGTCCCACCTTACCGATCGTCTGTTAGAGGAATAGAATAAAAATAAAATAATAAAGTTATTTTATTTATTCTATTAAAAGTTCCAAATACTAAATTTTTCTATGGACCTACTATGGTCGAAGTGAAGGTCTCCTTAAGCGAATATCGGCGTTACGAGTTCAAAGGTGTACTCAGATTTCAATTCCGAGCACCCATTCAAAAGTTACAAAATGCCGCTTGCGCATTTACTGAACGTACCCGAAAAAAAGTTCAGAAAATTATTTATAGTCATCCTCGACCCGTGCCAGTCAAGGTTAGGCTTTTCCTAAGTGAAACACACCCCAAATAACCCAACAACACTCCTGGATTTCCAATCTGAGTTACCTTTTAAAAGTTATGGATTTTACAATAAAATAATTGTCACTTAATTATTTTATTTATGGTCAAAAATTAACTTTCTCTGGGGGCCCGTACCGTCCAAAGTTGGTATTTTCTTAAAGAAATAATATCCTCACCAGTTAAGCGATGGTCTTGTATTTTTAATCCGAGTTACCGTTTTTGAGTTATAAGCATTTGAAAAATAAAATAACTTTGTTTAATTATTTTTATTTACGGTTATGCCATTTTTGGGTATTCTCACCGTAGGCTTGCGCCGACTAAACTTAAGTTGCGCCTAGGGTAAATCCGCCATCCTGAGCGCAACAGTGCCCTCAGATTTCTGATCCGAGTAACCGTTTAAGAGTTATTCCTTTTTTTCAGGAAAACTGCTTACGCGTGCTATTTAAAGTTTAACAAAACTTTGACAGATCATTCTGGGCACTTCGGGCCTCATAATCATGCGCCGTCAGATTTCACGGTCTTGAAATAATTACATATAATTTAAAAAAATTATACAGAATTTATGGGACATTAAATTCTTCCCACCTTAGGGCTTTACATCCCCAAAATCCACAACAAAGGCAAAACAACCAAAAGAGGGTACTGAACATGAATCTGAGCCTCCCGCTCCCATGTTCTCTCATGGAGGTTCCTGTGCTGCCAGCAAAAGCACACCAGAGGTATCGACCACCCATGAAGGACCCGCTATTGTCGATCCTCAATCTCTACTGGAACCTCCGTAAACATCACCCCATCATCGAAGTCCATCTCATCATGGTCGATGATGTGGGGTGGGTCATGCACGTATCACCTCAGCTGGGATATGTGGAAGACATCGTGCACCCTCTCGAACTGTGGTGGAAGAGACAAGTAGTATGCTACCTTGCCTATCCTCTGAAGTATCAGAAAAGAACCGACAAACCTCGGTGATAACTTGCCGCCTCAGCCAAATCTCCATAGTCCCCGTCAAGGAGAGACTTGCAAGAATACGTGGTCCCCCTCCTGGAACTCCAAGGGTTTCTGTATCGTGTCGGCATAAGACTTCTGCCAACTCTATGTAGTCTTCACTTGATGACAAGTGAGACATCGTGATACAAACTCTACCACTGCTTCCTTTATCCCGGGCCATCAGTACTGACGTCAGAGATCCTAATACATCTTCACCACGCCAGGATGTACCATCAGAGGGGACGTATGAGACTCCCCCAACACCTCCTCCTATAGCGCTACTGGTACCGTGGTACGTCCTCTAAAGAGGATGACATACTCCCCACCTTCATAAAATCCATCAGGTGGCTGCCCTAAGGATATCTGAACACATCAAGCCTCACAGTCAGTGTCCACACGCTACACCTCCCTAACTCGCTAAAGAAGTGGGGGAGTGACTGTCAGAGACTGAAGATAAGCTGCTCCATCTCGATCCATGTAGGATATCCGCAAAGCGGCTAGCTGCTCTGTCACCTCACTCAGCAGCTGCAAGCCAGACCTCCTGCTGAGTGCATCTGCCACCACTTTCCCCTTCCCAAGAGTATATATTATCTCAAAGTCATAGTCTTGGAGGAATTCTAGACACTTTTTTGGGAACTGAAAATTGAAAACTTCTACTTCCATGAGGGTAAGGCTGGTCGAATCAAGAGTGATCGACTGCAGCCTCCTATGCATGAGTTTATCCTGTGTTGCTTGGGTTTCCTTTTTTTCCAACTAAGGAAATCCTCATCCCAACATTGTTGATAAACCACAACCTTTTTTTCTTAATACAGTCAATCTGGGTATGAATTGTGGATATTCAATCATACCCAAACTAACATCGTAAGGACTCGATGTTGTCACCAAGAGGTTCTAACTGAAACTCTCGCCTCAAGGGTCATATCACACCATCGGCGTAAGTGTTATTATCGAGTCTCCTCCTAAAGGTATCTCCAGACGTGAGGGTCAAGTCAATGGTTTAATCAGAAACTCTAGGTCTTGGACAAGATTCATGGAAGGAAGGAATTATTGGTACCTATGTCTATTGATACGGTAGCTAGTAGTAGACACAGACCGTACCTCGAATCATTCCTAGATCCCTTGGGTCGCACTCCTTGACTGCATGCAGCTACTCTCTTCCCCTATCCTCCAGCTCCCTAAGCCTGTTGGGGACCACAATGGGGGGTTGTTGTAACATGTCGAAATGTACACCACATTGTGCTACTCCCCTATCTCTGCTTCCATGTCTACATCCTTGCAGATTCATATATCCCTAACACTTCTTCTTCCTGAAACATTTTTACACACCCAAGTCTCTAAGATTGGCGCTAGCTTCCCATTTTCCCACTACTAACATTCACTGGATGTATCCGCTCAGCCAAAGAACATTCAACCACAAAGGTACTCTCTAGAACCCCAACATAAGTAGGAATGTAGAGAGTAATAGTGTTGGCTTAGACGTCCTTAAACACACTGCGCTCAAAAGTCTGAGCCCTGAAGCACTAATCGTATAGTATTCACCGTGTACCAGGAATTATCGGTACGTCTTGATGAATACTCAGCTACCGACATGTCATCCTTCCGAAGCTGTATGAGCTCTAGAGAACTCTCAACTACCTCCTCAATCTAGTCCTCAGCCGCCTATGAGTCGGGTTCACCTTGGAACCTGAGGGGTATCTGATGCTGAATCATGCGTAAGGCACTAAGCCTATTTGTGTCCTCTACCGGTACTGTCGGTTGTAACTACTGACCAACGGGCAGTGATATAGTTGACACACTACCCGAAGGTACCATCTCGAGCAATGGTCCAAGTACCGAAGCCTCATCACTATGAAGACCATCCTCATGGTCACTCACTAGAAAAGACTAGTAGCTAAGATCACCATCTGCTCTACTAGTGTATCAACTAGGAGGAAAACTCTAGCAACCGCCTACAGCCAGCCCTCAGTTGCATGAGAATCTATCTCGCCTCAAAACCATAGAGGACTCTACTGCTGAAACTCGTGCAACGCGCTTAGTCGGCATGCACCGTCTGTCAGTGTGGCTGGTGGTAACTGTTGCCCAACAGGTGGTGGTGTTTCTGGTACACCACTTGAAGGCGCCAACATAGTAAGAGGTCCCTACACCAGATCCTCGTCACTCGGTGGGCCGTCATCATGTACTCTCTCTCTGGAATCCTAGATGGTTGTCTATGCGGTGGAATCCTGATAAGGAATAGGTGAACCACGATCATTAAGTTATACCTGGTGAGCTGACTCAAGGAAATCACAAGAAAATCTTCAAAAACACATGCAATCAATGCTTCCATGTACTTAGTCGGAAATCTGAACTCAGGGTCATGGTGTATGGATATGTCGGCCGCCGCACCAACACTGGACTCCCTAAACTGAAAACCACACTCATTACACTTAACACTATTGCTTCACATAAAAGATCAGAGTCCTATTTCTTCAATAGAACTGAACTCCTTTGATACAAATTTTTCATGACCCGTTACCCGGGGCCCGTGCCGTGACTAACCCAAGCCCACCTTCTATAGGCCAGGGGCCGACGATTAGCACTGAAAGGCATATTCCTTGAAATCAGGAATGCATTTACTTTATAACCTGTAAACACACACAACTAAGAATACAAAAAGATATGAACACAAGTAAACTGTATAGGAAACATGGTGTGTATAGTAAGAAAAAAAAGGCCATAATACAATCCAAACTGAAAAGTACAAGGAAACTGAAAAGTAAAAGTAAACTAAAACAACTTCTATGAACACCCACCAAGGATCCTACCTGAAGGGTAGGTACAACTCTCAAACGGTTTTCTCTACAGTACGCCTCATCTAAGGTCCACCTCCGAGCTACCTCCAGTCTTGGAACCCTCGTCCATAGTCAGCGCTATCGTTCGTCTGCACCAAACACAACAAGGTGTGGGCGTAGCCTGTATAGGGGTGATTATAATGATACTCAGTAGGGACCCCAAGACCCTAAAAGGTCTCACAAAATCCACAATGGATAAACCAAAAAGCACGAAAACAACTGACAACCCAACTTAGGTATATTCCCATACATATACCTAAGTTATCAAGTATACCCATCTCATTCATGAGGAAACACAAGGCCCAAATCATTAGCTCAAAGCTCAACTATTCCACGAAGGAAAGAATACCACGAAGGTAACACCACAAAGGTAAGTACCACAAAGGTAATGTCACACAGAAGAATACCACAAAGGTATCACCACGAATGAAAGTACCACACATGTTCTCCACACAGAAGAATACCACCAAGGTATTACCATGAAGAAAAGTACCACACAGGTATGCCACACAGAAGAATACCAAAAAGGTATCACCCCGAAGGTAAGTACCACATAGGTATGACACACATAAGAATACCAAAAAGGTATCACCATGAAGGAAAGTACCACACAGGTTCGCCACACAGAAGAATACCACAAAGGTATCACCACGAAGGAAAGGACTCAGCTCACACCAGGTATAACCTAGGTACGGTAGTAAAGATGATTATATATAACTATTGAATCATCTTACTCTGTTAAGAGGAAGAACCACGTAGGATCCTAAATCATCAGACCCACGTAGGATCCTAAATCATCAGACCCACATAAGATCCTAGTACTTCATCAGACCCACATAGGATCCTAGTACAAAAGAACCACATAGGATCCTAGAGTAGTCCCATGTAGATTCATAGAGCGGATCCAAGTGAGACTGTCGAACACAGACCCACAAAGGATCCCAAAGCACAGACCCACATAGGATCCCTTTCTCATGTTACAGCCACCTAAAGGGTTCCCGCACTAAGCTCGCTTGATTTTTGGAGGGTCCGCTCCTCAATCCATAGGTCGAATACTCTAAATACTATGAATTCCCAAAAAGAAGTATCCCAAAGGACCTCAACATAAAATGGGTCTCAATGCAACAAACGGTGCATCGATCGGATGCCCAGTCTGCAAATTATTAGCCTTTTAGTCCCGAGGGCCCGGTTGGATTTGTGTTCGATCCAACCCGGACATACCCCAACTTTATCCAAAACTCAAGTGGGGTATATCAAATGGACCATATCGATCCAAGGTTTCTGACACCGTAGATGGTTTGTCAAACGGATGCCCGTAGCTCAAGATATGGCCGAAAGAATGAAAAGGAGGGTCAAAGTTGGTCCGGGTCCGGTCCGATCCGGCCTGGGCCGACCCGAACCAGTTTGGGTTGACCCGGCCCGTAGGTTCTGGACCGGCCTACCAGTGCGGCCCAGCCCGTGGTGCGGCAGCCCGCGGTGCGGCGGTTCGTGGTGGTGCGACAGCCCGTGGTACGGTGGCCCGCCACGGCTGGATGGACTACCGGACCCCTCCTCCGTGCGGCACGGTCGTGTGCCGTGCCTTCTCCGGCGGACGACCACCCTCCTCTCGCTGCCGCGGAACATGGTCGCGGCTCCTGCACGCTGGGCGGCGCAGACGCACGCTTCCGTCCCCTTCGTGCGGCTGGCCGGAGTACCGGCCGCCACCCTTGCTCTGCCGCGGTCGACGGGCCGCAGCTCTTCTCCGACAGTGCGGTTGCTCCACCACCGTCTTTACGGCCGGCCGTGGTGCCAACCGCCGCTCTTGAGTTCTACTGGTTCCAATCTCCAGCACCGGTCTCCATCCTCTTCCACCGCAAAGAACGCGTCAAAAACCACAAAGGTTGAAGAGAGGTCAGGCCATGTTCGTTTGGACTGCACCCTTCATGTTAGGGTGGTAGAAAGTGACTCAATAATTCTTGAATCACGAAGAACATCAATAACGGGTAAGGGGGTATTGAAAATAACAAACCCTACTTCAATAATGATGGTGAGCGCATGTTTGTGGAAGCGGGTCGATGTTCGTCGTCCCCCGCAACTAGCCTCCAACGCGTCACTCATTCGTCGATCTCCGGTTTGGGGTTTCAGTGTCGCTCATCACCTTCTGCTGGTACCAGATCCATCCTCCAATGGTTTGGCATCACTACACTTTTTCAGCACTTCGTTTCTTGGCGAATCAGTGCTGACACCTCTCCCCAAGCTCCATATAAATAGGAGAGGGGAAGGGTGTTCAGCAATCTTGGGATTAATGGAGGCCCATTAATTAGGAGCCTTCCTAATTCCCCAATGGTGCAGTTACTTAGAATTTAAAGTTAAATCCATTTGTTGGCTTGAAAAGTCGCCGGTCCCACCTTACCGCTCATCCATTGGAGGAATATAATTAAAATAAAATAATAAAGTTATTTTATTTATTCTATTAAAAGTTCCAAAAACTAACTTTTTCTCCGGACCTACTGTGGTTGAAGTAAAGGTCTCCTTAAGCGAATATTGGCGTTATGAGTTCAAAAGTGTCCTCAGATGATAAAGGGTTAAATGAATAAAATGATATGACTCATGTCAACAAGGTGAACCTTCCTTTTCAGGAGCCTTCCTGATTAGAACTCTACAGTTAAGAATGCTTGGCCTGGAGTAGTGATTATGATGGGTGATATTCTGGGAAGTTTCCCAGGGTGTGTGTGAGTGAGGAAAAAACACACTAGAAAGGACATGTGTTGGCATTTGGGGAATTTCATTAGTCAGATTACCCGTTCAGGCACGTGGGTGGGCCCCAGGGTGACGACCACGTGTCTGCGGGGCAACTGATGGTACCTAGCGGGCTAGGACCCAACGACCATGTTTAAGGTGGGGTGTCTGTGCTATCACTGGGACCCAGTTGTCACAATCCTTTCATATTTAGAAAAAAAAATTTAAAACATTCTCGAAAATATTTTTATAAAAAGGTGTTTTTGACCGAAAATATGTTTTTTAATAAAAACATTATTTTTAACTCTTGAGTACATAAAGAGAGGAAAATGAAGGGAAAACTTATATTCTAATGACATATCCACAAGGGAAGAATATTAATGAGTTTTTTGAGAGAAAGATCATAAGATTTCATCATTGTAAACATAATAATAAACAGTCCTGATAAATGATGAGATTTTAACATAAATCTCTTCCCACTTTGGTAACTTTGAAACCATAAACCCCATGAAAGAGAGAGATACTCAAATGGATATGTAAATACCCATATATTTAAGGATACGAATCATAAAATACACTCATGGGAAGTATATAAACCACACAAAAAATAAGTTCTTAATATATAATATATCTCACATAAATAAAAGTGAGATGAGAAAAACCCTTACCTTGAGTCTAACTTTCCACGTGTGTCTTTATCTTCCTCTTCTTCGGGTAACTAATTTTGGTTTAAACCAAAGGCCTTCATTGGTTTGATTTATATCAAAATTGAGGATTATATAATTATATCAGGGGATTTGGGAAGTGATTTGGGTAGATTTTTGATGAACACAATGTCTTGAGAGGTGTGAAGAAGTGAGGGGAGTGAGTGACCTTTTATAGTTGAGGAGGAGTGACATTCTTATAAATACTCAAAATTATTCACTATTGGGAGGTCAAAATTACATAAAGTGGATATAAAATTGATAATTAAAGTTTTATAGGGATGATATTTTTGATAAAAACCTTCACCACACAATGAAATATGTGTTTTAAATATTTTGTTCCGTAACTCCTAAGTTTCCTTATTCTTTTCATTATGGGTTTTTAAATAAGGTGACTAGTTTTCTAACCTAAGTAATCTATCCATTAAGACTAAATTAAAGTGATAATTATTAGAAAATTCATACCCAATTATTATAAATATGAAATTTAAATTATAAAATAAAAATCTCATGTTTTTTGGAAATTAATTTTAACAGACTCGCATGTAACGCGCAAAAACGCTGTTTTAACCCTAACCGTGCTAACAATATTTTTAATATTTAGGGGTCAATATGTTCATTATAAAATATTAGTTGGTACATTAATGGACCATATTTTATTTTTATTAACATTTAAAAATCATTTAGAAGAATATAGGGTTGTTAGTAATTTTAAATCATTTAATAAAATATCATTTATTATAAAATAACATTAATGTTAATTTTGACATTATTCATTTAATTTAAATTTAAAAAATATCAAGAAAAATATGGAATTTGAATATATTAATTTAACAACTTTTTATCATGATATATTAACTTAAAAAATTAATATAAGACAATAATTCATTCAATTTACTTCCCTTTTAATATTTTTAGCATCATTTATTTTATCGAACTTTTTAACATTTTTTACCCACATTCTAGGAGCATTTGCAAATTTGCATAAAACATAATTTTACCGCTTATGTGAGTAGAATTTCAAAATTCCAAGAGACACAATTGACATTAGTAAGTAAAATGTGGTTCAATAAGATGAAAATAATTTTGGTGAATAGTAACTTTTGACTTTTATTTACCACGGTTAAAAGTAAATAGGGTAATTAATGGTAAAAATGATATTATTATTACCCTACCACATGTTCTAATTCTATTGGATAAGTGTAATTCGACCAAAACAACCTTAGGAATAAAATATGACCCTTTAGGTCCACTTGGATTAGATTAGGACATTTATTATTATTTAATTCAAAGAAGAGTTAAAAGTGTTAAATTCAAAGTTTAATAACTAAACCATTTTTAATATAGGGTTACACATAAGATAAATTCAACTATAAATATTAGTTAGAAATATAAAAATATTTCCTACATAATAGTATTTTATTTATATTTTTTATACATTAAATAATTAAATTTATTTATGACACAATGATGATGCAGTAATTACCATATTAATAAAAGATTAAAATAATTGATATTATATATATCCAAATAAATGTAATTTGAGACTTTTTATGAATTCCACTAATTTTCTAGGTTAATATGACATATTAGGGTTGGTTAGATGATTTTTTTTCAAAGTAATAATGCTGTTATGAATTTAGAAAAAACAAAATACCAAATAGTGTCAAAATTGATATAAAAGAGTTTTTAAAACAAATATTATATTATTAATTGATATTCTATTCCTAAAAATATAAGGTTAGGAAAAAAGACTTATATAATGATATTTTTATCATTAATTAACCACTTGGGGTTCTCTTGGAAGTATATAGTAAGTTTATTAACCATATAAAATAAAAATACAAAGAGACATGGTAAATGTCAAACTATTTAACTAAGAGTTAAATATAAAAGATAAGGTTAATATAGTGACCCAAACCTGTCTAAAATATTTTGGTTGAGTGGTTTTCGATCCATCCCCACCTTATCCTTTAAATAATTCATTTTGGATCCATTATAAACAGAAAATTATTTTATTATAAAATAATATTTCTAGCTTTTCCTAAGGTGGCCCTCACCCCTCTTATAAAAGGTCACTTCCCCTTATCTTAATTTAACACCTAAAAAGCCATTTATATTAGAAAAAACCTGCCCAAATATCCTCCCAACATTCCTCACTTTATCCTAGAGGCCTTTCTTGGTCAAAAATCCAACCTAAGGATCCCTTTTGATCAAATCAAAAGAAAAAACCCGAAAAAGAGGTAAATATTTCATTACATCTTTCAAGTTGTTTTCTTCTTCAACTTCCTCTTTCTTTGTTGTTTCCATTATAAAATAATAACTCAAGTATCTTCTATATACTGTGATGTTATTATAAATATGGTACAACCATATTCATTATTCTATCCATCCTTTGAATGACATGTCACCATACGTGCGTACGTACGGCTTACCGTCTCCATGTCGTGGTGTAATTGTTATTCAATAAATTATTATTTGGATGGGTATAATAATGATGTGTAATTGATGTAAATAAAAAATATAACATTATAATGATTCTGTATATATGATATACCATCCAGTTATATATTATTTTAAGAATGATATTATCGCTCATGCGTACGTACGGATTACCGTCTCCACGAACGCGATGAGATTCATTCCCCATCGTACCCATTCAAGACTAATTTTAATTAGATGATTAAAAATAATGTTTAAAGACTTAATATCATTCTAAATATGAATAAGATACATCCTATCCATAACAAACATTACTTACCTAACAAAGCATATAAAGGGAAACGAATCAGTTAACACCCGAAACGATGATAATACTAAGATATTATTATCAAAGAAATGTTAAAAGATCATATATGATATCATATTAATGTATATGATTATTTTATAATTTAATAACAATTATTTCTCCATTATACAAGAGGTTAACCTACCCTCAACCAAGGAAAATTACAAGGTAAGGGTTAATTTCACAATCTCTTTATTATCCGAGTTTGTTTTTATGTAAGTATCTACTGGGAAATATTTATTATCCATTTCCATGTTTCATGAAAGAGTTTTAAAAGGGATTATTTTAAAGGACTTTTTTACCAAAACACCATTTTAAATGTTTTAAATATTTATTCTTCTAAATCATTCTCATTAATGTCCATGTTTTCAAAATGGGTTTTAAGGATTTATTTATATGGACATGAATGTTTTTAAAATGTTAATTACTTTCAAAAGTTTCAAAGTGGTATGAGACACTTTGATTCAAAAATGTCTTTAAATGTCTTCCTTTCTAAATTGTGTGACTTTTAAATGTTTTCATGAAAAAGGGATATTTCTCTCAAATAGTTTTATAAATCATTTTCATCTATGTCAACATCCTTTGATTGATTTTAAACTTGTTTGAAGTTGATTTATTATGATACAAATCTTCCATATTGTATTGAAGGTTTTGTGATATGTTTGACTGTGAATGTGTTATTTTTATAGCATTCATGGTTTATGGATAATGTATTGACATTTCGTATGCTAGTTTTATTACGAATGTTTATGTTATGTTTAAACCTTTTCATACAAGGAGTGCATTGGACTTAGTAAGTGATGGGTGAAGCCCACTATAGCTCCTTGATGCATCAGTAGGTCTCATGAGACAAACCAGTGTCTTGGCACAAGGCCTTGATAAAATATTATTTTTAGTCTTGGCAGAAGGCCTTGACTATGTGGTTATGAAAGTCCATCATTATGCATTCCATCATTATGAAAGTGGCTATTGATATTGCATGTGATTATTTGACTAGTAGAATATCCATGTGAGTAAGTAAATGTAATTATTTTGATTTATATTTTCCATATTATGATGAAGTTTATGTTTAAAAGGATTTTTTTTGGTTTTATACATTTCCTTAAATGTTTGTGCTTATTTATGAAAGTTTCCTCTATATTGTTATCCTTACTGAGCATCTGAGATCACCCCTTTCTATGTTTTATTTTTCCCAGGATGCGAAGAAGTATATTATGACTAACCTACAGGGATAGTCAATGGGATATCAGTGTTATCTATGGAAACAATGTTGTTGTAGTTTTCCATTTTATGATGTAATGTAAACCTTATTAATGTATCTAGTACTTCCAAGGTTACTAAACTAATCGGTCTTTCAAGACTTGATCTTTTGTGATCATGCTAATGTTATGTAATAATGCACCGACTCTGGGTAACTAGGGTCAGGGAGTTACAGTTGGTATCAGAGGAAGTTTAACAATAACCTTGGAAACTAGATTTAGAAAAACTCTGATTAGAGAACACTACCCTAAGATAGACTTTGAGAATTAGTATATAATAACTTCCTAGAATTTTGGTACTATATATATTATTTGAGTTTTCCAAGAAATACATCCCTTTCTGGATACGAGCAGGTAGAGGCGGCTCTGACACAGATGTACCTAGGGGTAAAACCCGAAAACACCGCTTTAAGCTAGACTTGGATGGGAACTGGTGCATGACAACGGGCCTTGCTGCACTCTTGGTTATGACACTCCCGAGGGATATGCTTAAGATAATTCTTGTTTTCTTTACAAACCACTATGAAGTGTTTATGAGTATATACTTTCTCAAAGAAAACATTTTTATGATTATGGATTGTATCCATGAACTGTTCAATTTATGTTAACTGTTTTACAAGTTTGGAATTATGCATTGTGATTCATAAATTAACCTAGTGTATTCCATTGTTTAGAAATGGCACCAAATAGATGGAATGAGACCTCCAGCAATACACATGATCCAAAGAGTAAGAAGGATCATATATTTCATGGTATTAAGCCAACATTTATAAAGGAAATAGTCTCCAACGTATTATCATCATATGTAGAAATAGTATCATGTGTTAATAAGATAAGTAAATAATTTTCTGAGTCCTATGGCTTTGAAGGGAAGCCAAATAAGAAAGGGATTGTAGAAGGAAAGATGGACAAAGGGAATACGGGAAAGAAGGATTTCCCCATATGTGATAACTGTGGAAAGAATCACTTTGGTAAATGATTGAAGGGAATGAGAGTTTGTTATAAGTGTGTAGAAAAAGGACACCAAGTATGTGATTTCAATGGTGAGAAAAAGGTTTCAAATGTACAATGCTTCATCTGCAAGGAGTTGGGACACTACGCGAATCAATGTCCAAATCTTCAGAGTATACCCCAAATGCTGCTATTGGATAATAATCAAGTTATGATACTACCGAAGATGAAGAGGAATGATTAAGAGTTCTTATGTTGTTATTAAAGTATTGTGTCATTTGAGTACTGTATTAATGATGTACATGTTATAAAAATTATAGAGTATATAAGGATTGTACTACAGTACTATTTCATTAAGGAATTGAGATTGCACGGAACCAAGAAAAGTGACTCAATGAAAAGTTAAACTTTTTGGAAAATACATGGTTGAAGGAAAGAAAAAACTTTAATATGGTCATGATACCGAGGTATTGATTTTGGAATAAGAGATGATTGATTTGGATAAATTATATTGGATATTATTGACATCCTTGGAACTGGTTAATGGTTTGTTTATTCTATCATTGTTGGAGTTTACAACATTTTTGGATATAAGGAGTATATCAAGTATTCTTTAAGGAATAAGGGAGCATGAATGTAACCAATATGGTCATATGATAATTCAAGGTGTTAACATGTTTTAAAAGAATACATGATGAAGTTATTCACATGTTATTACATGACATAAAGGATCTTCATTGTGTTTACCTAATAAATTTTGGACTGTGAGTTTGGACAGAAGTATTTTGGATAAGTCTAATGGTTTGAATCAATTAAGTTTGACATTGGATACTATTTTTAAGGATAAATAATTTCTTGAGATTATTTTTGTATTGTCATAGAAAGGACAACCCGGAGGTCGGGTGACAACCCATCGTGTCCGGCAAGGCCGCGAGACTTGGACCCGCAACCGAAGGGCGATAAGGGCGGTTCACTTACCACTGGCATAAGTGATGTCCTGGTTTGTATAATGTAGTTTTTTTAAAATAGTATGACAAATGAATTATAAATTCATTATTTTTGGAACCCTATATGATTAGGATAAATAGAATATTTTTTAATTCTATTATCTTTTGAGTGAAAGATGAGTTTGTGGTAGGAATTAGTTGAAGGATGAAACTCTACTTGTCAAATATATATTTTTTCCTCTTATTCTATGAATAAATTAATTCTTAAACTTTAGGGAAGGGATATTAAAACCAAAAATGTGTTATCCTAATATCTTATGTTTTGTTTCACTAACGATATTTTAAATCATCATAGATTGATGGCTTTGAGGCCCTCAATTTTACAATTTTTTGTGATTGATGAAATTAATCACTCCCTATAAATATTTATGTTTTACTACAATTATGTGTCTCTAATTGACACCTATGTTCTCCTAATAAATATCATAATTTGGTGGTGACTTTTTCATTTCCTTTCCCTCTTATTAAGAGTAAATTTTATTAAACCAATTTCTGATGTGAGTTTTCCACAAAGGCATTTTTTCTATTTTTAACCATTTATTTTTGAAGAACAATTTAAAATTGCGAGGACACAATTTATTGAATTATGGGATAATGTAACACCCCAAGATTTCATAGTACGTTATCTCATTAAAGTAATTCAATAGCTTGTGCTATACGCAACACCGAGTTCGAGCGCACCACAACTTATTAAACTAACCGTTCAAAAAGCGGTTATGAATAGTATTAACTGAATTTTGAATCTTATATACTCTATATAATTTTAACATCCATATTATGTGTTTCAAAGACATAATATAAGAACAAATTCATTTTTTTCGGATAAAATAAGTATTTTTCAAAAAATGCAATTTTATCGTCTTTTAATGGCAAACCCTTTTTAAAACCAATATTTGAAAATGTTATATATTAAATTTAATGAAATTAAATTATTATTTATAATCAGAACATAAAAATTTAGTTTGGATAAATTTTTGGTACTTTTCTGATTACTTTCATATTTTTATGAATAGTGAAAATTACTAAATTTTAATTAAAAACAACCTTTTTAATCAAAATAATTAATAATGATAAATTATGAATTTGAATGGTTTTAAAGTATAATTAGACTATATTTTTATCATTTAATACAATTTAGGTCATTATAAGTAATTTTACATTTAAATTTGACATAAACACATGTTAATCTTTTGATAGTTTTTACTTTTTAAAAACCCGCTTTTTTGGTTTTGACAACATGAATTAATTTTAAATTAATAAATGAAACTTATATGATTTTAATTTGGTAAAATAGAATTCATTTTTGAATTTTTAATATCGAAATTATCTTAGGGTGAATTTTTGGTATTTTTCTGAAAACTTTCAATTTTTTTATGAATAGTGAAAAAAACACTCCGTTATGGGTTAAAATCGACTTTTTATTTAAATAAATAGTTATTTTATTTTAATGTATTTTAGGTCAAAATAGATAAATAATACCTATATATGTTAAATGTAATTAATTGGATTCATTTTACCATATGTTTAGATATATAAAATTTTATCAAACTTTTTAACGTTTTTTTACCCACCTTCTAGGAGCATTTGCAAATTTGCATAAAACATAATTTTACAGATTCTATGAGTTGAATTTAAAAAATCCTAGAGACATGGTTGAAATCAATAAGTAAAATTTGCTTCAATAAGACGAAAATAATTTTTGGGGAATAGTAACTTTTGACTTTTATTTACCCGAGTTAAAAGTAAATAGGGTAATTAATGGTAAAAATGATATTATTATTACCCTAAAACATGTCCTAATTCTATTGGATAAGTGTAATTAGACCAAAAACAACCTTAGGAATAAAATATGATCCTTTAGGTCCACTTGGATTAGATTATGACATTTATTATTATTTAATTCAAAGAGTTAAAAGTGTTAAATTCAAAGTTTAATAACTAAACCATTTTTAATATCGGGTTAACCATAATATAAATTAGACTATAAATATTCATTATAAAGATAAAAATATTTCCAAAATAATGGTATTTTATTTATATTTTTTAGACATTAAATAATTAAATTTATTTATGACACAATGATGATGCAGTAATTACCGTATTAATAAAAGATTAAAATAATTGTTATTATAAATATCCAAATAAATGTAATTTGAGACTTTTTATGAATTAAACTAATTTTATAGGTTAATATGACATATTAGGGTTGGTTAGATGATTTTTTTCAAAGTAATAATGCTATTATGAATTTAGAAAAAACAAAATACCAAATAGAGTCAAAATTGACATAAAAGAGTTTTTAAAACAAATATTATATTATTAATTTATATTCTATTCCTAAAAATCTAAGGTTCAGCCAAAATACTTATATAATGATAGGTGTATTATTAATGAACCACTTGGGTTTCTCTTGGAATTATATAGTAAGTTTATTAACCATATAATATAAAAATACAAAGAGACATGGTAAATGTCAAACTATTTAACTAAGAGTTAAATCTAAAAGATAAGGTTAATATAGTGACCCAAACCTGTCTAAAACCTATTGGTTGAGTGGTTTTAGACCCATACCCACCTTATCCTTTAAATAATTCATTTTGGAGCCATTATAAACTGAAAATGGTTTTATTATAAAATAATATTTCTAGCTTTTCCTAAGGTGCCCCTCACCCTTATTATAAAAGGGTACTTCCCCTTATCTTAATTTCACACCTCCAAAGCCATTTTTCTCGGCCAAACCATGCCCAAATATCCTCCCAAAATTCCTAACTTCATCCTAGAGGCCTTCCTTTGGTCAAAAATCCAACCTAAGGAGCCCTTTTGATCATATCAAAAAGAAGAACCCGAAAAAGAGGTAAATATTTCATCACATCTTTCAAGTTCTTTTCTTCTTCCACTTCCTCTTTCTTTGTTGTTTACATTATAAAATAATAACTCCAGTATATTCTATATACTATGATGTTATTATAAATATGGTACAACCATATTCATTATTCTATCCATCCTTTTAATGACATGTCACCATACGTGCGTACGTACGACTTATCGTCTCCACGTCATGGTGTAATTGTTATTCAATACATTATTATTTGGATGGGTATAATAATTATATGTAATTGATATAAATAATAAATATAACATGATAATAATTATATATATATATGATATACCATCCAATTATATATTATTTTAAGAATGATATTGTCGCTCGTGCGTACGTACGGATTACCGTCTCCACGAACGCGATGAGATTCATTCCCCATCATATCCATTCAAGACTAATTTTCATTAGATGATTAAAAATAATGTTTAAAGACTTAATATCATTCTGAATATGAATAAGATACATCCTATCCATAACAAACATTACTTACGTAATAAAGCGTAAAAAGGAAAACGAATCAGTTAACACCCAAAACGATGATAATACTAAGATATTATTAACAAAGTAATGTTAAAAGATCATATATAATATCATATTAATGTATATGATTCTTGTATAATTTAATAAAAATTATTTCACCATTATACAGGAGTTTAACCTACTCTCGACCAAGTAAAATTATAATGTAAGAGTTAATTTCACAATATCTTTATTATCCGAGGTTGTTTTTATGTAAGTATCTACTGGGACATATTTATTATCCATTACCATGTTTCATGAAAGAGTTTTCAAAGGGATTATTTTAATGGAATTTTTTTACCAAAACATCATTTAAATGTTTTAAATATTTATTCTTCTAAATCATTCTCATTAATGTCCATGTTTTCAAAATGGTTTTTAAGAATTCATTTATATGGACATGAATGTTTTTAAAATGTTAATTACTTTCAAAAGTTTCAAAGTGGTATGGGACACTTTGATTCAAAAATGTATTTAAATTTTTTCCTTTCTAAATTGTACGACTTTTAAATGTTTTTATGAAAAAGGGATATTTCTCTCAAAGAGTTTTACAAATCATTTTCATCTATTTTAATATCCTTGGATGGATTTTAAACATGTTTGAAGTTGATTTACTATGATACAAATATTCCATATTGTATTGAAGGTTTTGTGATATGTTTTATTGTGGATGTTTTATTTTTATACCATTCACGGTTTATGGATAAAGTATTGACATTTCATATTATATTTTTAATACGAATGTTTATGTTATGTTTAAACCTTTTCATATGAGGAATGAATTCAACTTAGTAAGTGACGGGTAGAGCCTGCTATAGCTCCTCAATGCATCGATAGGTCTCATGAGACAAACTAGTATCTTGGCACAAGGACTTGACAAAATATTATTTGTAGTCTTGGCACAAGGCCTTGACTATGTGGTTATGAAAGTCTGGAATTTTGCATTCCATCATTATAAAAGTGGATATTGATATTGCATGTGATTATTAGACTAGTATAATATCCATGTGAGTAAGTAAATTGAATTATTTTGATTTATATTTTCCATATTATGATGAATTTTATGTTTAAAAGGATTTTGTTTTGGTTTTGTACATTACCTTAAATGTTTATGCTTATTTATGAAAGTTTCTGCTATATTGTTATCCTTACTGAGAATCTGAGCTCACCCCTTTCTATGTTTTATTTTTCTTAGGATGCGAAGAATTATATTATGACTGACCTGCAGGGATAGTATATGGGATCTCAGTGTTGTCTATGGAAACAATGTTGTTGTCGTTTTCCATTTTATAATGTAATGTAAACTTTATGAATGTATCTATTACTTCCAAGGATACTAAACCAATCGGTCTTTCGAGACTTGATCTTTTGTGATCATGCCAATGTTATGTAATAATGCACTGACTTTGGGTAACTAGGGTCTAGGCGTTACAAGATTAGTTCACATGGCCATGTTGAACTAACTCTAAAAGTTTTGTGATGTACCTTTATTTATCTAAAATATGATAATTAGTTTGTTTTTATATCCAGTATCTTAGCTCAATTGAGACTAAAACACTTTTATCCATATAAAAAGGCTAATTAATTTTAGTTTTATTTGAAAAATAATTATCTTCCCATAATTAGGTAAGATTCATATATTTTTATATTTATCATTTATTATAATGGATATTTATGATTTAAGAGTTACTGAACCATTAGTTTAGTATTTAAGTACCATAACAAAATTTATTCTGAAAATAAAATAATGTCTCATTATGTCAAGAAGGAAACTAAGATAAATGTTTTGATCACACTTATTACAAAATTGAATCAATATAATCTAGAAATGATAAATAGTGATCTCCCATTGGCTGACATAAGAATCACCCTTTCTCATCTTCTTTTGAGTTTACTCTATAACCTTTCCATTATTTCTCATTTCTTTCATTTAAATGCATGTATTTTGTAATCATATTGAATTTAATACAAAATCAGCAAATAGAAACTTTATGAATATAATTGAAGTGAATGCAACTATTTTCTTCTTTAATTCATTACAATTTCTTTTCTAGAGTCCTTTATTTAAACCTAAGAAGCAAAGAGCCTCCTATTCATTCTTCTACCTTTGTATCTTTTGTCTCTTTGAAGGATACCATAAAGGATATTTTGGATTTAGATTATTCATGGGGTCTTCAGCCTTATCTTTCAAACTTTTCACCATAATGGGTGGAGAAAAAGGTTTCAACCAATTCTTATCCACTTGGTGAAGTATGGAAAAAAGTTTCCCTAGTGATTTATCCATTTAGTTTATCCAGTCTTGTAAAAAATAAGGATAACCTTTATGGTAAGGATAATAATATAAGATTATTGGATAATTTCTTATCCAAGTAAAATTCCAATTTCACTAACCAATCAATATACCCTAGCATTTTAAAATCATGATTTATAGCTAAATTTCCTTCTTCCAGTTTACACTAATATAGTGCATTGACAATATTATTTATTTCTAGCCATTACTTACCATTCTCAAGAGAATTAATATGTGATATTATGATGTATGAATCCATATATTTATGTTGTATCATAAACTATCTAGTCATAGTTGATAATATAATACAACATATATAAGAATCATCCTTAACATATCTCTGGTAGGAATCCTTTTCACCTTCGCTCACCTGCTAAGGTGGCAGAATAGGAATAGGGGATTCCAACACATGATACAAAATTTTTGATAATAATTCATCACATAAATGATTGTACTATATCCAGAAATTTGTATTGGTAAGGAAATACCCCGAGTTAAGGAATTATTGAAATGTTTTAATTATCATTCTTACCATATTCTATAATAATTAAAATAAATGATTAATACTTTAATTGATTAGAAATTATGCGATAAATAATAATAATTAATTTTATTAATTCTCCCACTATTTTACCAAGTCTCAACACTTGGAGTTCCTCAAAACTTTCCTCAAAATTTTTATTGGATAAATGGACGGCATTAAACCTAATACATATTAGGTTAAGTCAACCCACTATCTTAGTTAAGACTTATCAATAATTAAAAGTTCCCCCAACAGAGGCCAAACTAACACTTAAACTATGGGTTCATCTTAATTCAAATGAGGAAAGACTTTATGACTTAATATTAACTTGAGGGATTTTTATTTATTATGCACAAATTTTATCTTGTTTTAACCTTTACATAACTTGATAATTTGAATTTGATTTTACTTAATTAATTAAACATGTTGGATAAAACATTTACACACAATTCATTTATTTAAATTCCATTTTTTCAAATTAATTAATTTATTTATTGAGTGGAAAATAAATCAACCTTTGACCTGGGGGAAAATTTGTTATGCCAGTATTGACATGAGTTACATCATTCCACCTGTACACCTTTGTATCCCCTGAGTTGGTATCATTATGGTTCTGTCTTGAACCACCTCCACACTCCTTGAGATACTCCATTAATTACAAGTATTTATAACCCACACACATGTGAGAGGAAACAAAGGATTGGTTAATGGGGATTGTATAAATAATCATAGACACACAGGTCCTATATAATAATGGAGGGAGGGATAAATCCTAGGCCATCAAATTTAATTTAATATTAAATAACTGCAAACTGATGCAATAAATTAAATTAAATAATGCCAAAACACATATACGTTTTGGTAAAACTCATGAAAGATCATACATATGCAATGAATACACAAAAGTAAAACCAGTTAACATTCATTTTTTTATTCATTATTTATTATTAAGATAAACACAGTTTAATTAATTAATTAATCAATCAATCAATTAATTCTATTTAATCTTAATGATCATGTGAATTCATTTGGAAATATCCATCATTAATTTCATTTATGGAAAATAATTATTAGAACCAATAATAACATATTTATTACAATAAATTAATTGATCATTTAAAATTCTTTAAAACCATTATTAAATTATCAAACACACTAGGTATTCTAATCAATAAAATAACATTTTAATTCTATAATTTTTAATTTAATGTAATTTAATTCTATACTTTATTGGGAGACTACACAATGTGTACTTACAAGCCACACTATGTGTACCTTGGTTGTTGGGAACTCATGTTACACACTCGAGGCTTCGGTCGTGTACCTTGACTGGAAAACAAAACCTATACGAGATAGCTACACACCATGTATCACTCTTTTCATGTGTCCATGCAACCCATTGAAGAACTTGATGTGTTATCTAGATGAAACTAAATGATGTGTACAAAGCACCTATATGCCATGTATCACTCATGTCATGTGTCTACATAAATCGTCAAATAGATCAGAGTGTATTTTGGACATGGGAAATGATGAATTACACATCGTGTACACTATATACATGTTGTGTATATCATTAATGACCCAAGTTGTCGGTCTCAAAATGTTTGTCCTTGTATAATGACAACACAGATTGCTTGAATTTTTCCGCTAACCCATGTATACTACAAGTTGTGTACGTCAACTACATTCTATGTAATCCGACATACCATGTTCCAGGTTGTTCCGATCTACATGCGGTGTGCAATAAATTCAATATGTGTAATTACTGCTTGGCACATCATGTATCCCACAACATGGATAGGTATAATGCACTTGGGTGCACAATGAGTGCTCCGACTACACGCCATGCAATCCTGTGCTATATGGCTAGATTCCTCAACACTTCCTGATGACATCTCTAATCATTATTCATTTTTTATTGAACTTAAGAAATTGTGAATATTTAATGAAGAAATTAAAATTTCAAAAACATTTTAATTCAAATCGGATCAAAGATCGAATAATATTAAATGAAAAACTTAATCACTATTGCGCATATTGATCAACAATCAAATAAATAGTCATAAATTTAAAGCATGACCCCTCTGATACACTTATAGGTTTTAGGTGCAGTAGAAGCGCTTTTGGTGGGGGTTTAAATTAACATTTCTTTTAATTTAGAGTTTCCCAAAACCCCAATAGAAGATCTTGCATGTTAAATTTATAATTAATTAATTTATTATTAGAATAAATGATTACCTCATCTTGGGATATTTTATTTGATGATGTCACTGACCTTCGGGAAACCCTTTCAGATTAACTTCATTTCAATTTAAGGATCTAAGTGTAGAATCAATCTAGTAGTAATACACATATACTCCTTTGATCTTTGAGAAATGCCAATTGATTTCCAAGTGCTAGCGTGGCGAATCAATAATCTTGTGTTGTTTTCCTTGATTGTTCCAATATCTTTCAGGTTTAAAGGAGTTCTTCTCATTCTTGAGAGGAAGATAGTATAAGTTCAAGAGAGAGAGAGAGAGAGAAGTTTATTGTGCGCAACGATTATCTATTCTCAATTTTCAACCAACCCTATATGATAGACATAAGCATCTATTTATAGAGCTAGTGTTTAGGTTAAAATATTATTTAATTATGTATAGATCCTTAAATAATATAATAATATTTATTAATCCCCATTCCAAAATAATAATAATAATAATATTATTTTATGGTGCACGCGCTAACTTACGTAATAGAAAATATTATTTAACCGACTTGAAAATCAATATTTATCACTAAACGTAGCCTTGGTATATTCAAAATCATTAATATTTATTGAATAACTAAATAAAAACTTTATTCAAAAATAAATATTTTACCCACAAACAAATGATCAAATATTTATTAAACATTCAATAAAATAAATAAATATATTTTCTTCACAATTTGGTGAATAAATATTTATTTAATTTATGTGATTGATAAAACTTGAATAAAATTATTCCCCAATATTGAGAATAATATTTATTCCATTAATTAAATTCAAATAAAATTTAATCGATATCAACAGAAACACATAGAGTGTGACTCTCTAGGATTTTTTATTGTTGGGATTATGCGGGATCGACTAAAGTCCAAGATTACACTATAAAAAAAGAAGTTATTAGCGATGGTTTACTAGTAGTGGTTCTAATAACCAATGTGAAATAAATTATGTTTAAAAAAAATATAATATATTGGTGGTTTGTTGAAGCAGCCGCTATATTTTTTTATTTTAAAAATTACCGGTATTTTCAATTAAACCACCACTAATTGTTTTAAAAAAACAAAAATTCCCCCCCCTTCCTCTCTCCCTCTACATGTCACCAAAACCTTCCCCCCCCACACTCCCCCGACCTCCTCCTCCCCTATTTAATGGAAAACCTAAGCCCACGGACTCCGTTCCCCAACCCCACTGAACTACCTCCTCCCTTCTCAGTGGAGACCCCAACCCCCACAACCCCCTATCCGACCCTGACCCCCATGACCCACCCCTTTTTTGACCTCCCTCTCCCTAGATCATGGTTCCCCTTATTTCTAGCGATGAAACCCCCCCCTCTGACCTTTCTCTCCCTAGATCAGTTCCCCTCCTAGGGGGTGACACAAACCCTCCCTCTAACCTCCCTCTCCCTCGCTCAGATCCCCTCCTCAGTGGCAACAAAGACCCCCTTAAATTTTGAATCACCCTCACCCTAAATTTATTATTGAGTAGAATTATATAGAAAATCATGGGTGATAAAAATAGTATAGATTTTTTTATTCACTCAACAGTAATGTATATATGTAATTTTTGTTTATAATGTGTTATTTGGATTTTGAAGTTATTTTTTTGGATTTATAATAATCATTAATTTTGTTTATGTTGTATTAAATTAAAAAAAATTCATTTATGATATAAGTCAGTTATGGAATCTAGATCATTCATAATTTCATGGTTTGTATTTGATATTAATGAATTATAATTTGTTCTATATATGTTAATGCCTCCAATTTTTGACATATACATAATCAAGACTATTTTACAACTCATGACCAATTGGTGGTAGGGTTTGGGGTCACACATGGTTTCATCACCAACCCTGTAAAGGTTTTTAAGGATAAAGGCCTTGAAAATGAGATATTAGAACCTTTTTAAATTTATTAGAATGATTCGTGTTGTATGCATATGTGAGTAATTATTTAGTTTAATAAAATCTATCAAATAATGATAGAGTAGTTAGGGTTAAGTTTTACATGAACCATAATAAATTACTGGTTATTGTAATTAGAATGGACAACATAGTTTCATTTATTTTATTTTAACTAACATGATTTTTAAGAGAAATAATTATAGTGTGTAGTTTTTTTTGAGTCAAATGAATAATTTTTTATCATTTGATTTGAAAATTACAACACACATTATTCAAATTTATGCTAACATCATGTTTTTTATGTTTATCTCAAATTGAAGGAACATTTGATTCAATGTTATTTGAACAAAGTTGATTTATATAATTCATGGAACAACATGAAGTCACACTAAACTAGTTTAATATAATATAGACATATAAAGTTGAATATTTTGGGTATTCATGAAATATAGTGATAACTAAATAAAGTATACTTTTAATTCATATTTTTAAAGGGGTGATCTTGGTCTTAGATAGATCATGGAAAATGGTTCCAACATGGATCAATGCAGCTAATTTTTCAATGGAATGGACCCTCCTTAGTTATAACACTAGGGTAGAATGAACCATTATCTTTTCTCCCATAAAAATAATATCATCTACACATAAAATATCAAAAATTGATACATATTTATCATATTTAATGTAGAGGTTGTTTTTTACACTTCCATCATTAAATATTAATTGTTTCAAGCATGTATCTAACTTAAAATACCATGCTATTTAGTCTTATACTAACCTATATTGATCCTTCTTTAACCTAAAAAAATTAATTTTATCTTTACCGAGAAAGACACTTCATCTTCCAACTCTCAATTTAGGAAGACATATTTGATATCTTTTATAACGTTCATGGGTTTCTTTTGTGCTAAAATGCGGTGGTAATCTAATTTATTTCATTATTCATTTATGTTTGTGAGAAATAATAGTTTATTTGATTCATGTTTTTATATTATAATTTTAGTAAGAAAAATTTCATTATTTGATTCATCTAATTTTCCTTCATAGCTGTTATGAAAGAGTCAATGACAAAGTTGGAAGATATTTAATTTTTATTATACCTGTTTGATTAAACATTTAAATCTTTATATATAAATGTATAGGGAGAATACAATCCAATACCTATGGATAAAAGTTTGATTAATTTACCTTGAAACACATCTCGATATGCCAAGGGTTTTGAATAATTTTTAGATTATGAAATTACAAACTGATCATTGGATGGTAGAATAAAATGTTCATGTCTTGATTGTAAATTCAAGAAATGGTTGAATAGAAATAAAGTATACAAGAATTTGATATTGAAATATTTTCCTGCTTGATATATATGTTGGATTTGAAATGGTGAATCAAATGTTATGGAAAGTCAAAAAAATGATAATACTGTCAATGAAATACAAAGTGACTTGACATATGAGAATTCAGTTCAAAATTTGTTAAATGACGCATTTGGTTTTGTAGAATACAATGTCCAAGATTTTAATAGATCAATTAAACCTTCAATTGATCATAATTTAGTTGATATTTATTATAATTTTAGTGACAATTTTTTTATGAATTAGTTGAATATGGACAATAAAAATTGTATAAAGGGTGTGCCGAGTATTCGAAGTTGTTTTTTCTAATTAAGTTGTATCATATCAAGTGTCTTTGTGGAATTAATGAAAAATAAATTTCCATAATTTTAGAGTTTCTTCATGATGAATTTAGTGAAGATAAGATCCCTATATCATTCTATGATATTATGAAATTAATCAATAGACTTGTACTTGATTATACAAATATACATGAATGCCCTAATGATTTCATGATTTACTAGGGAGAAGGGTTTGATAAAGAAGAATGAATAAGATGTCATTCAAGAAGATGGAATTCAATGAACGACAATGAGAGTATAAATTAATGAAACTCTAGGAAGAAATAGAAGAATAAAACTCTAGAAAAGTTATTGTGTTAATTTCCTCTGAAACCATGCTTGCAAAGGTTATTCATGTCATCTAAGACTGCATACGACAAGAAGTGGCATTCTCAGGATAGTAACGATGGCTTAATGAGACATCCAAAATATTCAACGTCATGGAATATGTTTGATTCTATATATCAATATTTTTCTTTAGATCCTTGTAATGTACATTTGGGATAGTATTTTGATGGCTTTAACCATTTTGGTACTTTAAGTACTAATTATATCATTTAGCTAGTTGTTTTGATCCCCTATAATCCACCTCAATGGATGTGTATAAAGAATACTTCTTTCATTATTTTGATTATTATTCTTAGAAAGAAAATGCCTATAAATGAAATTGATATATACCTTCAACCTCTAATCAAATAATTATGATAATTATGGGATGATGGTGTTGAAACATATGATGATTCAATGAGATAACTATTCAAAATGCATTCTAGTTTAATGTGGGAAATCAGTGACTTTCCTGGACTAGGAAATTTATCTAGTTGGAACACTCATACTAGTTTGGTTTATCTAGTTTGTAATTTTTATTTTGAACCAAAATGATTACCTCATAGTAGAAAATGGTGTTTTATGTGTCATAATAAATTTCTTGATGCTTCTCATAAATTCAGGTTTAACAAGACATGATTCAATAGAGATATTAAATGTAAAAGTCAATGAAGGTGTTATCTGGTTCAAAAATATTGGGAAAATTAATGAATGTTACAGAATAATTTGGAAAATGTCATCAGTTTAAAGAAGGGGGGAAAATGGTACAAGGTATAATATTCGAAGAAGCTGGAAAACAAAAATGGAATAAAAAGAGTAATTTTTTCAAATTTTTTATTGGGAGTTTAATTTGATACTTCATAATCACAACGTAATGCATATTGAGAAGAACGTATGCGAAAATGTAATTTTTACAGTGCTTAATGAGAAGGGTAAATAAAAGGATCACCTTAATGTTCATAAGGATTTGGAGTTAATGAATATAAATCATGGTTTATGGGAAAATGAGAATGAAAAGTATCCTTCAACTATTTTTACAATGAAAAATCATGATAAAGACATATTCCTTTGAACTTTAAAGAATGTAAAAGTTTCAAATGAATATTCAAGTAACATATCAAAATGTTTTGAATTAAAATATTAAAATTTACATGGATTGAAAATTCATGAATCACATATTGTTATGGAGCAGTTTTTTCCACTAGATTTTTGTAATACTTCACCTGAAAAAGTAGCTACAGTTCTAGTTGAGTTTTGTACCATTTTTAAAGATTTTTATGGAAAAACTCAAAATCCAACTGATCTTGATAAACTTCAAGAAATAATTTTTTGGAAACTATGTCATTTAGATACGTGATTTATCCCTTCATTCTTCACAGTCATGATTCATTTTTTTGTTCATTTGGTTGAAGAAGCTAAAATTGGTAGACCGGTACACTATCGATGGATGTATCCAATTGAGAGGCATGTTGATATATATATTTTAATTTTCATTGGTGAATTTGATTTTATCAAATCATCACATAAAATTATTTAATATGTTTTTTATTTATTTTCATCAAGTACTTAGGTCATTTGAAATCATATGTGAGAAATAAATCTCAACTAGTAGGATCTATTGCTGAAGGTTATATAGATGAAGAGTGGTCAACCTTCTATTCTAGGTATTTGGATGTGATTGAGACTAGATTCAATCCTGTTGGATGTGCTGACAACATCTCCACTAATTCTCATTCTGAAAATTAGTCATCAATATTTCCAACTATTGGATAATAGATTGGAAATGGGTCAAATTTTACACTAACTAAATTGGAGTTTCTACTAGCACATAAATATGCGTTACTCAATAGTGTTATTGTAGATCCATTTATTGAAGAATTGTGACTTCAAATAAATAGGAGACTAAGGGTTCAAGCTCAAAATAAGATAGAATTAACAAAATCTGTTAATAATGAGCTTGCCTGTAATGAATTTAACATCTATGAATAAAATTCCATTTATTTTAATTAAATGTCTTATGGTTATAGAATACATGTGAACTCCTTTTATTATATCCAATTAGATTTAAATTACCATTAAATATCATTACCATTGATAATATAGCTGTTGAATGGTGATCACATGACTAGTATAAATATAGGATTTTAACAAATCCTCTTGGCATAAACAAAGGAAGTGATGACCTTAACCAGTAGGATAATTCCCTATGAAGCTCATTTTTTCAGAGCTTCTGAGGGAGATATCATTTTTGGGATTTTCCCTAGACCAATTCAAAGTCGATATCTAACAACTTAAGCATGAGAGAAACCATTTACAGGAGAAGTTTAAGCTCATTGAGATCATGACCCAAACCATGTTCACCAAACCGCCCCATGAAAGCCCCACCATCACACACCTTACTCTTAGGGAATATTCTGGTGTAATAAAGGGATATGTAATAAGACCCTAGCATTATGATTATGTAAATTATTTTTTTATAGAATAATGGATATACTTTCATTCTATTATTGTTACTTTGTAAATGATTTTTAAAGCACAAATAATATTTTTGGTTAATATTCAAATTCTATTAAGAAATATATTTTGATGAATTAATAGATTTTTGAAATAAATATTATTCTAATAAAATATTATTATTAAATTACTTTTATTAAATATAAATGATCATATTATTTTTATGAAGTCAAATGGTTTGAATTTTTTTTGTCAAAACCCATAAATTTTCAATAAATGTCATGTTTTTTATTTTAAAGGTGAAAATTCACATATTTAGATAATTATTTAGATAAAATTGATACTATTTTTGAGTTTTCATAATTTTCTGAGACAGTTGAATTTTTAGGTAAAAAATAAATAACATAGAAATATGCGGTGTGTTTTATGACATCATAATGACCCAATAATTATATAATAAATACTATAAAAGGTATATTCAGAAAAAAATATATGTTTTTTCCTTTAAAATATTGCAATTTGAAGTTTATTAGATTTATTTTATAAAACCTTAGTGAATCCTCCAAAACATATAATATATTTTAAGATTTTAAAATCATTTCTTTGGAAGTATGACTCACCTCTACATAATCTAGGGAAATATTTTAATATATTTGGCCCTTAGCCTTATAAAATAATGTATAACACTCCACTTTTCCAAAAACTATGGGTAAAAACCATGGGATGGTTTGTTGTTTTGAATATTTTATTGTGTAGTGTCTAAAACCAAAATAATAAAGAAATCCCTCTCCTTTCCTATATAAACGCACGCAAGATCCCATTTATCTTCACTAAAAATCTTTTAAGCTCAACCACCCTATGTCCCTTACTCTATAGAGTCCTCCCAAGGTTCCCCCAATCTCCCAAGAAGCCTCTACCAATCCTTTGGAGTCACACATCCAAGTAATGGATTTTTCACTTTCCTCTTTTTTTAAGCACTCCTTTTGTGATATGCCTTTTAATTTGAATTTTTATATGTTGGGATATGTTCATACATACTCCCATTACTGTCCATTTTATTTAAAAATAATGAGATCTTCCTTCCACTTTTATTAATCCATTCATGATCCTTAATATATACCCATTATCATGTTGAAATTCCGTAAGGTATTTCTCTCTCCTCATTCCCATTAAAGCACTTATTTTATATGATGAATCTTAAATTACATTTCATATGTTGGGATATTATGTTTCATTATCCCCTTACTTTCCATTTCATGTATAAACGATGAGATACCCCTTTCTCTCTTATCAAACCATTTTATGAATTTTCATATGACGTCGTTATGCTACCGAAATTGCATTGCAATTTTCCATGCCAAAATCATCATGTAGTGAAGACAATACCCATTTCTATATAAAGGGTATTCAACTTTATGCACATATACTTTTTGATTTAGGACTTAAATGTATGTATTCCACATTCCTTAATCAGGGAATAAATGACGATGTTTAATGAATCTATGTTATATGATCTGTGTGGCACACTTAAGCATGAGATTGAAGTGATTATCAAGGGTGCACCTTAATAGCACTCCAATGCATTGGGTAATGTTTACTATCATGATACGTCATATTGGGATAGGTGTTTACCTGATTCCTTTATTAGAAATTTTCCACCATTTTGGAATAGAGGTTTACCTAATTCCTTTTTTTATGATGCACTGTTTTAAGTTATTGCCACATTTCCATATTATGATTATCATGCTATATAACGCCTTTATATTCATGTTCCTTCATTACTCATTGATATGACTTGTCTAACATGTATTATTATCCTCATGTTATTCCATGTTTATTCCCTTAGTGGGCTTTATTTCTCACCCCTTTCTTATGTACATCCTCAGGTTATCCCATACAGTGTTAAGTACGAAGGAATGTTGTGGTTATGTAAAATAAGTTTTCAATAAAGATGTTGTATTTCATGTTTTAAGTTGTTATGTAATGTTCCAAATTTCCCAAGACACGAGACCTATCAATATTTTGAGTTGTATTAAGTAAAAATCTATGAAATAAATCATGATTAAATATGTAATAAAGATCAGGCTAATTATATTATTGAATGGTTTTCCCGCTGTGTAAGTATACACTCATTAATATTATTGATGTGTAGTTATTTTTTCTATGTTAAAAGTAACAACTTATATCATTTTTTTATAGATAATGAATGTTGAAAATCTAACTGAAATATCAAATTATTTGAAGTTTTTTTCTTGAGGTCCTTTATGGTGGGATAAGAGATTTGATGCCTACAATATTCATGGCTTCAGGTTTCATAAAATTTATCATGAAGAAGACTTGAAAACTCAAAATAGTGGTGTATTTACATTTTTAGAGGTGGGATACTATGATAAGATGAATGATATGATTCAATTAAACTATCATGGATAGTTTTTAGTTATCTTATTCAAATAAAAGTGAGTCAACATTGATAGGGGTATAATGAAAGATTCATTTCATTTTACTTCTTTCAACTTCTCTCGCTTGATGGATACCAGTGAGAATGTAGAGCACAATCCATTTATCTTGGATTCACAAGAGAAGATGGTTTATTATTTGTATGATGAAATACATAAATTTTGGAGTTTTTTTACACTTAAAGTAGAGAGACTTATATGATATGGGTGATTAAGATCAGTTGTTTCTTTGTGACAGTGAACCTCACCAACCACAAAACATTAAAGATTTTTTTCCTAACAATATCGAATTAGTAGAACTTGTAAGAGAGGGTGAAAATGAAGGAATCATAATAATAGAGGTTGATAATAATGAAGATAATGAATATGAAGATAATTGAATATATAAATTGGTAATGAAAATATATTATAATTTCTCATTGATAAGTGTTTCATACATATATATTGTTCTAGTTTTTATTTTTTATTTTATTAAAAAGCTTTTAGTTTTTAATTTTTATACATTTAATATAACATAACCATTTGAAATGCAGGAATGCTGAGAACAAAAAAATTTCAGGATCCTAGCCAATCAGCATCTCGGAGCATGCCATCACTACCGTCATCTTCTATAGATCCTAGTGATTTTGTTATACCTGAGACTGCTAGCAAGCTAGCCATTTCCCCAGACGTCATTGGTATCCCAATGCCTCATTCACCTATGGTAATGAAGCAGTTGGTCAACCCTCTATCTAGGGGATATTGGTGAGTTTCTGTTATTGGTATGTATGTCATTTTTCAAAACAAATTTATATTTAATTATTTTTTTAATACATTTATCAAACTGATAAAAAAATAAATAGAAGGGATAAAAATATGAACACATCAGATGTATGGGACCTGAAGGAATTCAAGATTATCAGTCCATTTGATGAGTTCAGGGTGCCTACTGATGACACTGCCAGAATCTATGGGCTGATTCTTGGACATCTTTCTTGTGAGACAGTGATCCTTTCCATTAGTTATAAATATTGGATTTATATTCCTATAGATTGGAAAAATGAGGTCTTTGATACTCAAGTAAAGGTAATATTAATTTAATATCATTGATAACTAATTTAAAAGACATGAGTAAATTTTTTTAATATACTTATAAAGTGTTATGTGTTTTATTTCTAGATATTTTTTCATTTTGATGTCCCTAACTCCGTTTCACACCCATGGACTTTGAAAAATTTGGGCAAGAAATGGGGAGATTTTAAATGGAGAGTATGACATGAGTTTAATGAAACTTATTTGAGGTCATGAAATATGTATGAGAAATTGCATGAAGGAATTTATCATGAGTAATGAAATATCTTTTTTGATATAAACAAAGATGCATCTCATGAGTTAATTGCATATTTGTAGACACCATAAAATGTGTTCAACACACTTTTCCGTAGAGTGAAGATATGATTCTCACATAGAAAACAAATGTAAAGTATGAGTAATGATGTTTTCACCAGGAAAGAAGAAGATGCAGCCTGAATTTCTATGTACCAAAATACTACTCCATACCAATGGATTAGTGGACTGATTTTTCTATCCAGAAGTAGGCAGTGAATTTCCAAGATCAATGAGGAAAAGGTGTCAATACATTAAATTCAATTTTAGAGTTTCATTTAATAAGACTTGGTGAATTTACCATCTCTAAAAGTTTATATCTCTTCAATACATTTGATTTTACTGGTCGCAGAGCCAAAATGGACTTACAGATCAAAAGTTATGACACTCGGAAGACGGAAAAATTTTATCCTAAAGAGCTACGTGAAGGACCTACGCGAAGGACCAATGCGGAGGACATATGCGGTAGTATACTTTTTTCACACCTACGTGAAGGACCTATGCGGAGGACCTACATGAAGGACCTGCACGAACCACTTCCCTTTGACCAGGTCCCCTCCATGCCTATAAATAGGACCCTTGGGCTCCCCATTTTAGGGACGAAAAAAGTTGGAAGACGTCCCAAAGCTCCCATTGTGTAGCTCTTTCACCAAGATCCCCCAATTGTTCTCAGGTAGCTCTCTAAAACATGATAGAAGTGAGAATTAAATGAGGAAACATGGTTCAAAGTCCAATCACGGTCTATAACACATGAACCTACGCGGAGCACCTGCGCGGAGCACCTGCACAGAGAACCTACGCGGAGCACCTCCGCGGAGCACCTGCGCGGAGCACCTACACGGAGCACCTACACGGAGCACCTACACGAGGCACCTTGGCAGAGCACCTGCATGACCTCACTGGTCCATACTGCGGGGGATGCACCCCCGCACCCCCTCTCGGGTTCAGTGTCGGGCTGCGGTCTCGGTCCTTCAGGCTGGTCCCTTCACTTTCGCCACTAACCCCCATGAAAAATTGAGAGTCACACCACGAACTTTTCAGATCCGGTCGAGGACATTTTCCATTTCACCCTTTATGTGGCCATACTTCCAACCTTAGAATACCATGATCTTAGACACTCCATCACACTCAATGAAATGCCTTGAGTCGACTTACTCCTCTTGGTTCCTTTCACATGTTATGAGTTTGGACTCTCCTTATGGATTCCTTGAGTACCTTGAGTTAATACAATCCTCAAGAAACTCCTCAAACCTCATCACCTGACTTCTTTTCCAGGTTAAACCTCAAATGGGAATCCTCCTTAGAAGTAAGCCCCAACCAATATCAAATGGTCATCCTCCTTAGGAGTAAGCCCCAACCAATTCCCAACAGGGCATCCATCCTGGTATAAGCCCCTCACCTTCACCCCTTCTTCCTTACATTGGACCCTTGTCCAATGTAAATAGAACAGATGTAAGACTCATCGCCCCACCCTCGTCCACCGTCGCCTCGCTCTCTTCCATCATCGGATGAGGAAAAGTGTGAAGTGTCATTGTTGAATCTTTAACATCCTATTGTTTATCACACCGAGCATGACTCACGTGGGTTTAGAGATATGTGATGATTACAACATATGCACAAACACTCAGCTGAATGAACTACAAGAACTTTGATTCCTGTTCAATCCAGGATACGTAGGAAGCCCTTTCAGGGCCTGAGCTCACTAGATATCCTCTTTAGGAATCCAACCCTAATTACCCCAATTTAGGCATCCTTTTTCAGTAAGTAAGCCCAAAATCATCTCTCTTAGAGGACTATACTCTCCTATGAGACATATCGAACTACGTGGGATTTGATTCCTATCCATATGGAATACATAGGTATCCTCCTTGAGGTTTAAACCCAACACTTCAAATCAACCCTGTTCTATTTGGGCCACATTCCCAATAGGGTCTGATCCTACTTGGAAAACCATACCCTTTCCAAGTTCCCTGGGTTGCTTCAGCATAAGCCCCCCACTAAATTTAAAACTAATCACCTTCTGCTTATAGGTCCTTATCACATGACCTTAAAAGGTATGATGTGTCCCATTAAGTGGCACCAAACTATGAGGGTTCTAATTCCTTTCACAAGGATATGTAGGTAGCTCATTTTATGAGCACGATCCCAAGATCAAAACAAACCTTCGTCTCCCTGGATGACAATAAACTCCAGAGTTCCCCACTGAGTGGCTTAAAAACCAGTATCATCATAAATGATGATTAAAAGAATCTCTAATCAGTATATTAGAGGATACCATTGATGGAAAACCTTGAATATATACTGATAATTATAAAATTTTATACATGTTAAATTAGTGATTTCAAATTCCAAGGGATACTTATGATATACTTGGTGAATTAATAAGGATTCATAAAAATATTTTAATTTCAAAGAGAGTCCTGGAGTAGACAATAATTCCCCCCAAAAGGGTGTGATGAGTCTGACCTCCCATCCTCTTAACTGATGTATGTTCTTAAGTATCATAAAGTTCAAAAACTTAACAAACGCCTGCCTTTGGAAAGCAGTTCCCCTTTGGATAAAGAACTGTTGGAAGTTTCTGGCTCCATGAATAAATCCAATGGAAACTACCTAGAAAAAAGGATTATTAAATCTAGAATATCATGTTTTAAGGACCTACGAAACAATATTTTACAGTATCTTAATAACATAAACACAATAAAACTATAATTTTTATTAATGTTGATATTTTTTGTAGTAATTATCTAAAAAATATTGTGAATCATGAGAAAAAAGTCATTCCTCACATCGCTGGGTCTCAGAGTTTTTTGAGAAAAAGAAAAATTTTGGTTTGTTTTTTTATACATTATTATTTATATCATTTTATTATAGCTCAAGGTTTTTTATAACTTGTTTTTATTTTTTTATAAAGTCTAATGAATTAGGTCACTCTGTTGGCTGAAAAGAGATGTGGTATAAAGTGCATAGGAAACCCGATGATAGTTTTTTAAATGACCCTACCAAAGACATTGGAGTAAGTAATTTTCATTACCATTTCATATTATTTCATTACCATAAAAACATAATAATGAAAAATATATTATAACAACTAATAAGTCTTAAACCCAATTAAATTGGGCCAGCTACATGGATCAAATGATGCCAATTTGGCATCTTTTGATACATCTATCCAACCATAATTAATTTGGTTTAAGGCTCGTTTTTTGTTATAATATAATTTTCATTATTATGTTTTTATAGTTTTGATATACCAATAATTACTAATAAAAAATTTATCAATTAGACAATATTATAAAGTTAAAATATTTTAAAAATAATTGTTAATATTTTTGTATTAACAGTTTAAAATTCAAGAAGACTGGGATGCAAACCCTTCACAATCATCATCGGTTTCCCAGAACCATGTAGTTGGAATAGTTTTAGGGAAGGAGAATCTCAGACATGTATGGGGGATGAGTTCTAGGACTACTCCATTAGTTTTCTTTGGTAGGGTGGCATCATCTATTACTACTATACCTGGTGGGGGTTCGAGTAGTTCTGTTGATCGAGAATCATAAAGAAAAATTGTGAGATTGAAAGAAAAAGTGCAAGAACAAGACTCTTATAAAAAAACATAAGATCAATGGCAGTTGAAAATGGAAAATGCTTTAGTTTTTGTATTTTAGTGGATGACTGACTCAATCCCTAAGGAGATTTTTACCCTTATATCTTATCCCTCTGAGGTAAATTCTAAATTCCATAGATCATTCACACATTTTCAAAGAACACATACAACATCCATAAATAAAACTAAAATTACACTTTTATATATAAAACACACATTTCAAGTCATATCGACCACATATTATGATGGATTGATATTTGGTTGATTCCTACATGTCAAAAATGAATTATATATTTTTATCCATAAGTTTGAAAACAATTTGATCTTATTTGATTGGTTTTGACTTGGTAAACACTTCTTAAAGGTAAAAAAGCCAATAAAAACAAGTGTTGGGGGGGGGGTCAAAACCAAGAAAAAACATTGAATTGACCTGAAATAAGGGTAAAAAACCATAGATTTAACTTTTAAATTTAAGAACTGATGTCATGTCATTCTGAATAACGGTTTTCCCGTTATGACTGTAAATGCGTTTTTAGTGTTTTAAGAAACTAAAATATTTTTGGAATGATAAAAACCATATAAAATGATCTCATATTGATTTTAAATCATGTGAAAACCACCAATGAGTTATTTTTTACATGTACGCGTAGAAAACACATCAATATGACGTGCAATGTGGTCAAAATTACTCGATAAACACTTCTAAAAGGTATGAAAGCCTTTAAAAACAAGTGTTAGGGGTGAAAACGAGAAAAAAATGCCATATTGACCTGAAATCCTGAAAAAATGACCATTAATTTAATTTTGAAATTTAGGAATGGAGGAAACATCATTTTGAACTACAATTTTCTTGTTATGTCTGTAAACATGTTTTTAGTGTTTTAAAACACTAAAACGTGTGTGGAATGGTAAAAACCATAGAAAAAGACCTTAGATTGATGTGAAATCACGGGAAAACTACCAATGAGTTGTTTTGTATGTGTACACACATACAATGCATCAATCCAACATGTAGTGTGGTCAGAATAACTCAGTAAACATTTTTGAAAGGTATAAAATCCTTTAAAAGAAAGTGTTAGGGCTCAAAACTAAGAAAATGACATCTGATTGACCTGAAATAAAGAAAAAATGACCATAGATTTAATTGTAAAATTTAGGAACTGAAGGTATGTCATTTTGAATGAATGCTTTCCCGTTATGGCTATAAATGCGTTTTTAGTATTTTAAAACACTAAAATGTACATGGAATGGTCAAAACCATAGAAAATGACCTCAGATTGATGTGAAATCATGGTAAAACTACATTTGAGTTGTTTTTTATGTGTATGCATAGACAAAACGTCAATCCAACATGCATTGTGGTTGGAATTACTTAGTAAAAACTTCTAAAAGGTATAAAAGCCTTTAAAAACAAGTGTTAGGGAGTCAAAACTAAGAAAAAGTCATCGGATTGCCCTAAAATCAGGGGAAAGTGGCCATAGATTTAATTTTTAAATTTAAGAACCGATGACACGTCATTTAGAATGATGGTCTTCCCGTTATGGTTGTAAATGCATTTTTAGTGTTTTAAAACACTAAAATGTGCATGGAACGATAAAAACCGTATAAAAGATCTCAGATTGATATGAAATCATGATAAAACCACCGTTGAGTTGTTTTTGATGAGTATGCATAGACAACACATCAATCTAACATGTTGTGTGGTCGAAATTACTCGGTAAACACTTCTAAAAGGTATGAAATCCTTTAAAAACAAGTGTCAAGGGGTCAAAACTAGGGAAACAACATCATATTGACATGAAATGAGGGTAAAATGACCATATATTTAATTGTTAAATATAGGAACCAAAGATACATCATTATGAATGACGGTTTACCCATTATGGTTGTAAACATGTGTTTAGTGTTTTAAGACACTAAAACATGTGTGGAATGATAAAAACCATAGAAAATGACCTCATATTGATATTCAATCATGGGATAACCACCTCTAAGTTTTTTGACATGTACGTGAAGACAACACGTCAATCCGACATGCAATGTGGTCGGAATAACTTGGTAAACACTTCTGAAAGGTAGAATTTTTTTTACAAATAAGTTTTGGGGGATCAAAATTCAGAAAAAAGTATTAGATTGACCTGAAATAAGGTGACAATGACTGTTTATTTAATTGTGAAATTTAAGAATTTATGACACATCATTCCAAATTACGGTTTTCCCATTATGGATGTAATTGTGTTTTTAGTGTTTTAAAACACTAAAACATTCATGGAACTATCAAAACCATATAAAAATCTTATATTGATGTGAAATCACAGGAAAAACACCACCGAGTTGTTTTTAACAGGCATGCATAGAAAACAAATCAATATGACATGCAGTGTGGTTAGAATTACTCAATAAACGCTTCTAAAAGGTACAAAATCCTTTTAAAACAAGTGTTGGGGGGGTTAAAACTTGGAAAACTATGTCGGATATCCCTAAAATTAGGGGAAAATGACCATATATTTAATTTTAAAATTTAGGAACCAACGACACGTCATTCCGAATTACGGTTTTCCTGTTATGGACGTAAACACATTTTTAGTGTTTTAAAACACTAAAACATGCATGGAACATCCAAACCATAGAAAACAAACTCATATTGATGTTTAATCATGGGAAAACCACCAATGATTTGTTTTTTGATGTGTATGTATAGACAAAACATCAATAAGATGTGCGGTGTTGTCAAAATTACTCGGTAAACACTTCTGAAATGTACAAAAGCCTTTAAAAACAAGTTTTGAGGTGTCAAAACCAGGAAAATGATGTCAGATTACCCTGAAATCATAGGAAAATGACCTTCAATTTAGTTACAAAATTTAGGAACCGACGACACATCATTCCAAATTACAGTTTCCCCGTTATGGCCATAGATACATTTTTAATGTTTTAAAATACTAAAATGTGCGTGAAATGGTCAAAACCATAGAAAATGACCTCAGATTGATGCTCAATCACATGATGACCACCGATGAGTTGTTTTTGACATGTACGCATAGAAAAAACATCAATCCGATGTACGGTGTGGTCAGAATTACTTGGTAAATATTTCTAAAAGGTACAAAAGCCTTTTAAAAACAAGTGTTGGGGGGGGGGTCAAAACTAGGAAAACAATATCGAATTGTCCTAAAATCAAGGGACAACAACCATGGATTTAATTTTGAAATATAGGAACTAATGGTGCATTATTCTGAATTACGGTTTTCCTATTATGACCATAAACATGTTTTTAGTGTTTTAAAACACTAAAATGTGCATAGAATGGTCAAAACCATAGAAAACAACATTTGATTGATGTGAAATCACGAGTCAAACATCATTGAGTTGTTTTTAAAATATATTACATGTTGTGATATCAAAATCTTTAAAATTTGTTTATTAAGTAAATTTCAATCCCACCACACGTTGCTTTAAAAATAAATTAGAATATTTACTTATCCCATTTTAGTTTCAAGTGTTGAATCTTATTTTAAATAGGTATGTTTATGTTTTCAAAGTGTTTTTCATTATATATTATTTGTTTTATGTTAAAATTTATTCTATTTGATTAGAAAAATAACAAATTTTATGTGTATCATTTTGAATATATTCTGTGCCTTTTCTCTTTCGCATATTTTTCTTAAATGTTATAGTTTTCATTGTATGTAGAAGATGCCAACAACAGGCAGGTGGTTGACCATTCTGATCCACGAAATTCTTTAGAAGGTAGTCATGATGTTTCTTAGTTTTTGTGGTATGTTAATTTTTTATCAATTATTCTACTATAATTATATTAATTATGTTTAGTTTTATTTTTTGTTTTATTTTTTGTTACAGTTGATGAGATGACGTGGTGGGTTTTAGTTGATGAGATGATGTGGAGGCAGACAGATGTAGTGGAAGTCATGACAAGGATGTATATTATTCATGGGTTATTGTTGGGCATATTTTATATGTATATATTGATGACCGAGGTATTGGTTGAAAAATGTATGGGTTGACTGAGACTGAGATTATGATAACTGTGGATGTTTGTATATGATTGTGGATGTATGACATATGTGTGATGAGTTTTTCATATATTTATATTTTAGTTTATTACATGTTATTTTTTTTATATTTATAGTTTTTTATTAAATATTAAAAAAAACATTGCTCATTTAGTGGCAATTATTTTTATTTTATTTATATTTCCCACAGATATTTTTTTATAAAAGAACCATCACTAAATAAACAAGTAACCATTGCTAAATTCTCCAAAAACAATACATAACAAAACAACCGCAAAATTAAAGAAACTGCCACTAAATGATTAGCGACCATGAAATACATGATGGTTTTAATAACCGCTGTGAAACTATTAGGCGACAGTTTAAACCACCGTGAGACCATGAAATAACCGCCGCTACTGACACTTTTTTTGTAGTTTTAATGTCCAGCAACATGTTAAGGCACCCAAGAGAAAGAACTTAATGTCACAATGATGAAAACCACATACACACACTCACTATATAATATAATCCATTTTTCTCAACATCTCATCAAACAGGTTGCACATATGTGTCATCAATCTATATGCTTGATACGTCTTTCTTTGACTATCTGAAATAAACATTGTTACACCATGACCATGGAATTTAATGTGACAATTATATTTCAATCAAAGAGTCAAGATATCAATTTCTATAAATATGGAGGGGACAAATCATTCATTGAATTATTAATTAATAACATGTCATTCGTGACTCACCCAACGTATCCAACTTCGCCATGAATTATTATCATCATGGTTTACGAAATACATCTAAGTGCGCGATTCATAACATGCATTAATAATAAACATAAAGTCTAAGGACCATTGCACACACTCACATATAGGAATATCTGATGACATCAAAACATGCTGAATTCCTACTAGCAGGTTTGTTCTCATAATCTCCCGTTTTGAAGATTACCAAGTGCGAACTTCATGAAAAGAAGGCTCATCCACTTATAAGTACTCACACCTGACGATTTATATACTATATGCCCTATCATAGTATGTTATCCGACTCTAAAAGTATTTTTGAGAATATCATCATGACATTTCAAGGTTCTCATCATAATAGAGAATTGATATGACCCAATCAATGTGAAAGATACTTTAGGAAATTATCATATCAATGTTATGCAGAAGAACAATTAATACGTGACAATATATTTATATTAACATAGACTCCTTTGAATATTAATGTAATCTGAAGTACAAAATAGTTGGTTCTAGGGCACCAACTCCAACACTAATTTCGAGGTATTTTTAAGTTTTATTTTTAATTACTATTAATTTTATATATTTAATTGTTTTTTAATTTATATAGTTTGTTAGTTATTTTAATTTATTAAATTAGCACCAGATTTAGAATAAATTAGTATATTTTAGTACAAATTGGTATAATTTATTATAAATTGATATAAATTAATATTAAATTAGTATAAATTAATAAAAAATATCATAAATTCATATAAATTAATACAAATTAGTATAAATTGATATAAATAAAAATCAGTATAAACTGACATAAATCAGTAAAAATTAGTATAAATTGATGTAAATTAATAAAAAATAGTGTAATCTACCAAAATTTTTTATACATTACTATAAAATTACTATAAATTGGTATAATTTAATATAGATCCTTATTAATTTTTATAAATTAGTATCAATTCATAGAAAATTAGTATAAATTAATATAAATTATTATAAATTGATATAATTTAGTATAAATTATTATAAATCAGTGTACATTATTAAAAATTAGTATCCATTATTAAATTTAGTAAAAATTGATAATAATTAACATATATTACTATAAAAATTAATAAAAATTATTATATATTCATATAAATTAGTATAAATTGATATAATTTAGTATAAATCATGATAAATTCTTATAAATTATTATAAATTGATATAAATTAATATAAATTATTATACATTCATAAAAAATAGTATAAATTCATCAAAATTAGTATAAATTAGTATCATAAATTACTAAAAGTTATTATACAATGGTATAAATTAGTAAAAATTGATGAAAATTAATAAAAATTAATAAAAATTATTATATATTCGTATAAATTGGTATAAATAGATAAAATTTATTATAAATTGATATAAATTATTATTAATTCATATAAACTTGTCTAAATTAGTATAAGTTATTATACATTACTATAAATTAATATAATTCATTATAAATTATTAAAAATTCATATAAATTATTATAAATTACTATAAATTAGTATAAATTCAAAAAATTATTATAAATCAGTATCATTTAGTATAAATTAATAATTTTTTTATACATTAGTATAAATGAGTATAAATTAATAAAAATTATTATACATTAGTATAAATTATTATTAAATAAATAAAATTGGTATATCTAAATAGAAATTATTATAAATTGATATAATTTAATATAAATTGGTATAAGTCACTATAAATTAGTATAATTTACTATAAATTAATATAAATTACTCTAAATTAGTATTAATTCATTGTATATTAGTATAAATTAATATGCATTACTATAAATTGATATAATTTAGTATAAATTAATATAAATTACTATAAATTAATAAAAAATAATATAATTTATTATAAATTTTAAAAAATTAGTATAAATTTTAAAAATATTATTATAATTCAATATAAATTAATAAAAATTATTAAATATCAGTATAAATTTACAAAAAATTAGTATAAATTAGTATAATTTATTATAAATTAGCATAAGTTAGTATAATTTAGTATGGATTAATATAAATTATTAAACATTCATATAAATTAATATAAATTAATAAAAATTAATTTAAATCATTATTAACTCATCAAAAATTAGTATACATTATTATAAATTGATATAATTTAGTATAAATTCATTAAAAATAGTATAAATTAGTATCATTTAGTATAAATTAATAAAAAATTATATATCTTGGTATAAATTAATAAAAGTTACTACATATTAGTATAAATTAGTATAAATTAATATATATTACTATAAAGTAGTATTAATTCCTTATAAATTTGCATACCTTAGAATAATTTACTATAAATTGATATAATTTAATATAAATTAATACAAATCACTATAAATGAGCATTAATTCCTCACAACATAGTATAAATTAGAATAATTTTATATAATTTGATATAATTTAGTATAAATTAATATAAATTATTATAAATAAATAAAAATTAGTATAAATTCATAAAAATGAGTATGAATTAATAAAAATTACTTTAAATTAGAATAATTTAATATAAATTAGTATAAATTAGTTTAATTTAGTATAAATGAATAAAACATATTATGAATTATTATAAATTATTAAAAATTGCTATACATTCATATAAATTAGAATAAATTAATAAAAAAATATTTTTTTATATTATAAATTTGTACAAATTGATATAATTTTCTATAAATTATTATACATTATTGCACTGCTAACACATGTTGCTTCAACGTGCTACGTATGCGTCTGTTCATGTGTGATATATGTATTAACAATTAGTTGTAGGTAACATTATTTTCACTGAGTTTCTTTCAAAAAAAGGTTCTATATGTTTTAGTTGACTGGAGAAAATTATAATGACATGATTCATAGATTTACTGAAGATGTACTAGCTGATGATGAGATTATTTATTCGTCAGCTGGGGGTGTTGACCCAAAACCTACTACTAGGATGGGTTGAGGCCTTATGTGATTGATGATTCTAGATCCTGTTCCAAAGTGATGTCCATCTCTTGACTTTGATCCTCGTCATAGGAAGTAATTTTAAATATGAATTTTATTTTATTTTCATTTAATTTATTTTATTTATCAATGATGTTAATAATTATTCTTATTTTTATAGTTTTTTACATCTTACCATTATTCAGGATCATGATAATTTGAGGAACTATTTTTTTGATCTATGGGTTTCATGGGATCTGGTTCTTACCAAGTTATATCATCATATGTTTGAGCACTAGTTGGTATGTATAAATAAACAATGTTTTTTTTATTTTAATTTTATATAATTTGCAGTTTAATATATTATTAAATATTTGCAAGGTTTATTATTTTATTGATGAGATCATGATACCCTCTATTTGGAAGCCATAAAATGCTTGTATGCATGACTATTTCCATCAATTTTTACATAGCCTTCGGAGGAGAGCTATACAAAGAGAATATATAACTATATTTGATGTGTCCTGTAGTCCTTATCGACCTGATTATATCCCCACTTAGGCTTGATAGGGATTGTTCACATACTAAATAAGATATAATTTATAGTGGAGATCTGATTTTGGTCGACAGAATCAGGGGAGATGGGATGTTATACACAGATCTAGGAGTTGTACTTTTAGTATACATCACCAATATTTGGTAAGTAATATTATTTAATAATTATATATATGTATTTTTAATAATAATTTTTTTATGATAAATTCATGCAGTCTGTAGTTGATCAGATCTTTATAGATTTTGATGTGTATAAGAATATGTACATTGATAGTAGTACTGGAAAAATTATCGATGATAGACAATGATATATTATGGTTAATATTTTTTTCCAGTTTTTTAAATTAACATAATATAATTTTTTAATCTTATGAATTTATATTTATATGATTGTAGGAGACATATGAGATAAAGGTACCTCACATGAGAGATAGTTAGGACAAGATAGATGGTGGGGATGATGCCTCATAAGAGTTACATTTTTATGATAAAACTTGGATACAAGTGACAATGAGTGGTCTTCAGAAAGGTTGGGTGATCAGTATAGGTTCACGATCGACCCAAACTAGTTACTATAACACTGAAGCAATGACATCATATGGTTAAAAGGGAGTATATTCATCATCATCATCATTTTATAATGTAGAATATGTGCCGAGGCTGCGAGTTTAGGATAAGGTTATATAGATATTCACTAGAGAGTAGGAAGAATGGTGACAACAACTAGAAGAGAAGTAGTGGAAACATAAGAAACAACATGAGGATATGATTGATTATATGAATCGACTTACATGTGGTTTAGGGATGAAGTTCTCTCTGCTAACCAGACCTGATCCCCCACTTCATCGGTGGCATTATTTTTGTATTTTTTTCTATGTAACATTATATTTAATATATTAGTTTTAATTTTATAATGAATATTCTTATTTTTGTTTTTATTTTAAATATTTAGCACATATTTTTTGTTCAATTATTTTAAATAGAATTATAATTACATCAAAACATATTTTTTTATGAAGGAATTCCAATTCCATCATAAAAAGTATTCAAAAAATATTTATTGTGATATAAAAAATAACCTGCATAAAATAGTATCTCCATAAGGTTAATTGTGGAAGTAAATTTTAAATAATGGTTTTTATGATAGTATTTTCCACAATATAATATTTACTATATGTTTCCATCACAAATAGGTTTTTAAAATGAAAATCCATAACAAATAACCCATAAAAAAGTTATTTTTCTATAGTGAACTTTAGAAACATGCATATCAAATTTCTTCTCTCGATTTTTAGAATGATGAAATAATAATAAGAAAGAATCTCTAATTATATTCCTCCTCAAATCTATATATATTTAGAATCAAATATTTCTTCTAAATAAACTATGCTTTCTAACTATCCCTTCTTCCAAATTTTAGCTATACTTTTAAAACTTTTGATATATAGAAGATGCAGGTCAATTATGTCACACTCTTCATCAACTTAAATGATCTTTCAAAACACACAAGTCATATTATCACTTATTATTTGACTCAATGAATTTTCAATAGATGCAGGTTAATCTATCTTAGTCTCATTAGTCTCTTAACAATTACTCATTAGTCTCTCACCAGTCACTTATCCATCTCTAATTAGACTCAAATATCCTCCTTTTATACCCATTATTGAATATATAAATTTCATGAAATGTCACAAAATGGGCTTTGAGAATTTCTATTTTGAATTCTCCACTTTCTCAATCAGAAAATTATTTACATTTAAATATCAAATTTTCACCTTTAACTCTTAAAAAAAATCCATCTTAACAAGGAAATCCTTCCATTCAATTCCTAGTCAATCTTTTGTATCACTTACTTAAATTTCAACTTGAATCATGACTTATGAATCATAATATTTACTTCATGAATAACAACCTTACATTGTCACAATCGATTCATCAACTCAAAAAATTATTATTCTTAATCATTAGTTTGACATTCTAAAATCACTAGGTTAATGAGACATTGTAATGGCCCGAGCCTTCCATCCCATTAATTTACAATAATTCAAGTGGCAGAGGTGTTTGGGGGGAAATTACCTAGGATTTAGAGAGTGGAGGATAGTTTGTATCTAAAAAATCTAGTTGGGAGGATTCCCATAGTGTGTATGGTATGAAAGGCTTGGCTGCGGTAGGGGGGCATTATAATTTATATCCTAGCTATGCTATGGAGCCTTGGTTACCTCACAATCCATTCTTAGTAGTTGAGGGTTATATTATGGTGGTTTTGGCTATGTTATGGAGTCTGTGGGGAGGTGTTTTGGTGGTTCTGTTTTTTTCAAGGTAGTTGCGTCGTGGTTCTAGGGCTGCAACACAACCTTTTTTCTAGTTATTGGGGGTTTGTGGTGTAGTGGTATAGGCTACTTCATGGTCTTCCCCCTAGTTTATAGGATCTAAGACATATAGATAGTCTCAGATCTCAAATGGGCTTTTACCAACAACACTATTATGTAGAGGGGAAGGTTTCATTATGGCCTAGTGCATTTTTATTAGTCCTGTTCCATGGAACCTAGGTCGCATCATGCTTTTTTAATTTATTAACCACCTATAAATTATAAAATCCCTTCTAACTTGATCACTTTTCTAACCTTTATCTCATTTATTGGGTGACCTAAGTGTGTCTCAAAGAGATCTTTCATCCCTAATTAATGGCTTTCAACTTCGGACTTGGGAGATCAACCATGGTCGTTTTAGTAAGTTCCCCTCTTATAACCTATATTTTCTCCCCATTTCATATTTTTAAAGGGATAATGTCAAGGGAAATAGATGTTTTGATGTTTTTTTGAGTAAGGAAATGACGTGGTTTTTATTTTCTAGGCTATTAAAGGTGTTTCCATTAATTAAGGTTTTTGGTGGTGGTCTCCCTCTCATTCTAACCTTATGTAGTGGATAAAAATCTCTATTTGAGGAAGGGGATACTTTATTTCTCATATAATGTATCATACATGAGGGGTTATACTCTTTTTATGTTTTGGAGATATAGTTTTCACTGGATTAATTAAAGATAAAGAATTGGTTTAAATTGAAATTGAAGGGGAAGAGGGTTTAATCAAATTATTTTTCATCTTTTGATATGATTTGATATTATTATTGTATGAGCTTGATTCCTCACTTAAATTTTTTTTTGTTGGGGGATTTGTTTGCATCATGGTTGATGTATTTGTGAAACCCTTATCGTGTGATTGTTTTTTATCACCTAAAATGGAATTGGCTAACCACTTATATTCATTTAATAGAATTATTTCCCATAGAAATATTGTTTGTGTGATAATTTCCCTAAAATAAATAAGTGGAAGTGATGGAAATCCCCTTGATAAATCTAAAAATTGATGTGTGAATGCGATGTGAAAATTATTGTGGTGTGTGGTTGTGTTGGGTGGATGTGTTGTGATGCAATTATGGTATGGGGTGGTGATTTTGTGTTGTGATGTGGGGTGATGATGTGATGATAAGTGGACATGGAAAATGTTATGATGTGGAAAGTGGTTGTGGCTATGAAAGGGAGGTGATGTGGGATTTTTGGCATGATGATAATGGGCTATTTTTTGTGTGTGATTTTGTGTTGTGGTAGTTGCGTGGATAATAATTGAATTAAATGTAAATGATAAATTATAATGACATGGGTTGAATGGCCAATGAATGAATTAAAATGGTCTTTGTGGTTAAACATGGTTGATTATTATATATGAAATAATGGGATAGGATAATGGAATTGGTTGGTAATGTAAAATATGAAAAATGGATTAAGTTGTGAAATAAGATGAAATATGAAATGTGAAAATGAGGCTTGTGTCTTATTGTGTGGTGTTTTGAATTTAGTGGTGGTGGTGAGAGTGGTAGTGTTCTGAGAAGGGTGTTATTATAAGTTGTTTGGTTCTCTTTTTTTGAACCCTTAGGTCAGGATTTTTTATGGTTATAAGTATATGTACCTTGTATTTTCCTTGTGATTTATATATTCACCCCACCCATGTATAGAATTATGTGCCAAAACCCATATATTTTGGGGGGTGTTTTTCCTAACATCCTGGTGATGAGGATGGATGGTTGGATACCCCCTCTCTTTCTCTCTCTTTTAGGAAACAATGACATGCACAAGCTATGATGTCAAAAAGTCAAAAGTACACTGTGGATATGTTTGATGAGATAGATTATGGAAGGGTTCATGCATGGTAGGAGGAGGGCATGAGGTTGTTTTCCTTCATGTTAATGATACCCTCCTATTCTGGTTATGGCTGTAATGTGATCTGATGGACCATGTGTCTTCAGGCATTATATTATGTGATATGTTAGAATAGGCATCTTAGAGTGAGATGAGATGTGATGCATTGGACCGAGTGTATTTGGGAGGGTTGTGATAGCTAGTTTCATGAAAAGTTCTTGGCATGATGTAATGTCCTAGGTGTGTTCGAGAAGGGCTATTATACAAAAGATATGGGAGAACCAGGATGTACAAAGTTGGGGTGTGTGAGAAGAAACCCAATATAAACATGGTGTGAGCTACCCTTATCGATATGCTTCTTATTATGTTATTATAATTAGATGCATTATTTAGTAAGCATGCCTTGGAGAGGATGATTTTGGTTAGTTGACCTGCTTAGGTGTTGTTGGTTCCACTATTTTCTCATGAGTGAATTAATATGCTTATTTTACATGTACATGAGAAACTTTGAGTATGATCCTACTGGGCATACTTGTATGCTCACCTTGCATACACACAAACTATTTTAAGGTTTTTAGGAGGACTACATGGACCGTGATGGACATTACCAGCTCATACCATTAGGGATGTTGTCATGTCACAACCTTAGATTTTATTTTGGATACTTTTGGAGACTTTTATCTGTATTAGTTTTACTTTATACATGCATTGTGAGATGTTTTTGGTTTCATTTATCTTTTGATATGTCATGGAGTTGATTGAAAATTGATATCCTATATTTTGATCCTATTATTATAGAGGGTAATTCCTCCTATTTTTATTTTCTATACCCTCAGTGCTAGTATCCAACCTAAGACCTACTGGAGGTAGGACTCAATGTCATTATCTCTCTTCCTTCATTGACGGCCCAAGAGAGGTACCTTTGTAGGTATGGGGTCATGATAGAGCGGTATTAAAGGTTTTAGTTGAGGGATATGATGGATTTTGGAGTTATACATAGTTAGGATTTCATGGGTTGGTAAGGAAACAACATCAATTGATCTTAGCGTGTGACATGGGCTAGGGAAGGTTAGTTAGGACATGAGATTTCAAGGCCCTCCATGATCTAACTCAAGGACTCTGAGCCCACCGAACGACCAAGTGAGGTGGGTCCACTTGTAGGGTAGAGACTTAAGATAGGTATATGCATCATGATTGAATTGTGTTATTATTTGAATTGGGTGGTTTTAGGGAATTTAAAATGAATTAAATAAATATTAATAAAATATGTGATTATGAAATCCTTATTTCCCTTTTTAGTTATGGATCTTGATCATCATCTTCATGTGGTTTAGGCAGTGGAGGTTCAGTAGGCTAATCCATTTTATCATTTAAGGGCTGATCCGATTGAGGTGGATAATTAGCAGTATAAAATGTTGTGCAATTTTTAGCTACAAGATTTTGGGAAATACAATGGTAGAATTTTTTATCTAGAGATAAATATCTAGTTGGAGGAGCTTGAGATTGAATTCAGTTTGATCTAGGCTTCGACAGATTAATGGGTCCCATTGATAGTTAGTCAGATGTGGGGAGTTTCATGTCAATGGTGGAAGATGTACCTCAGTGAGTGGGAGGAGGAATATGCTTCATGAGTCAACTTTCAAAAAGAGTTCCAGGTAGAGTTCCTTTCATTGATTGTAAATACAGGGAAGAGGTAGGAGATACTATCTATTTAGTAGGGTAGTATATTTTTTTGGGAACTGGGGATTAATTTTAAGGACCTTTTTCATTTCACCCCAATATTTTTCCTAATGAGAAGTCTCATGCGAGGTGTCTAGAGTATGCATAGCATCCTTATATCTAGTATGCAATCACTCCATTTAGTTTTTCACTGTATTTAGAGGTATAAAATAAAGTTGAAGTGATCAAGAATATAAACTCATGATGAGGTTTACAATTAGGGGGAGATGATAGGGTTCCTTGGGGAGAAGAGTTGTTAGTGGAAAGTCTCAGGTTCCAGGGCCTTTGAGGTTTTGACTATCATGGAGTCAACCTCAATATCTCCCTTTCCAACCATCTGGGCCCAATGATTTTACTATTTTTTCTATGGGTTTCTTGTCCATCATCAAAATTAGTGCTTAGTGGTTCTTCAAGCTCAGTATGGTGGAGGTGGATATGTTTAGCATCAACCTCAGTAGCAGCTTCCAGTGAGACTATTTCAGCAGCAGGGGAAGCATGATTTTGCTCCACCGGGATGGGATAGAGTATGAAGATCAAAACCTTAGTATGTTACTCATGTTCAGGTACCTCATCCTAAGTGTGTCTGTGGAGGTGGCTATCGTTAGAGAGGTAGAGGAGATGGGTGCGGTCAATTTCATACAGAGGGATTATAAATTGTTTGAGGTATGATCTGATTGTTTTTTACCCTTGTTTATGCCATGTTTGATTCATGAGCTTCACACTCCTTTGTTTCTTCCTCTCTAGTATGTTATCTAGTACTAGATTTAGAGAGGCTTCCCCATGCTCATGGTTTTGACTGCACCAGTTCGAGGCCATACTAGCTTATTTTATGTGTGTCAGGAGTGTAGAATAATTTTGGGGCCACATCAATCTTGTGGGGATATTTTCTTACTATAGATGTAGTTTTATTATTTCATACTTGGAATCTATTGGTTTTATTCCACATATACTATTATCTATTTCTTCTAGAGTGTCCTATTCTTGGATGTGGATGGCCAGTGTGCAATTTTTTTTTTGTGATCAGAGTTTTTAGGTGGGTAGTATACATGTGGAGTTCCTTATTTATTTGATGACTGAGTTTTCTATAGAATCAATGGTAATTGGAATAGGTGAGTCTCCTAGAGTTTTTAGGGAGTTTTTGGATGTTTTCCTAAGGAGTTTGTAACACTACCCCCTTGATGTGATGTTGAGTTCAGGATAGACTTACATCCTGTTGCTTCTTTGATTTCGATGGATCTTTATCATATGACATATTATGAGTTGTGGGAGTTGAGGATTTAGATATATGATCTGATGGAGAAGGGTTTTATTTATCCTAGTGTGTCACCATGGGGTTGATCCAGTGTAATTATCCAAGAAGGTGGATGGTAGCTCAAGGTTGTGTATAGATTACTGGAGGTTGAATCAGGTGATGATCAAGAACAACTACACACTTCCAAGGATCAATGATATTTTTGACTAGTTTATGGAGATAGTTGGTTTTATAAGATTTATCTATGGTATGGGTATCACCGGTTTAGTGTGAAAGAGGATGATGCACAAAATAATACATTTATATGAAGGTATGGGAACTTTGAATTCATGGTCATGTCATTTTATGTCATGAACACACTAGCTATGTTTATGGGGATCATTAATTTTGTGTTCCCTGAATTCATGGACTCGTTCTTAGTTTTTTTCATTGAAGACATATTTATCTACTCGAAGTTAGAGGAGGGGAATTTTGATCATCTCAGAGCTATATTGAATGTTCTTTAATGCCACAAGCTATATGGAAAGTTTTCCAAGTGTAAGTTTTTTCACAAGAGAGGTGGATTTGCTCAGGTATGTGGTGTCTCAAAAGAGAGTGGCCAAGGAACCATAAAAGGTTAAGGTAGTTGTTTCTAGGTCATCATCCAAGAATGTGGTGAAGGTTCATAGTTTCCTTGGTCTTGTAGGCTATTACTGAAGGTTTGTATCCAATTTATCATAGATTACAGACCTGTTGACAACTTTGACTAGGAAAGATCATGATTTTTTCTGGACTAATCAATTTCAAGTAGTGTTTGACCACCTAAAGGGGAATTTGATCAGTTATTTGGTTCTCTAGTTTCTAGTAGAGGGTGTGATGTTTGAGGTGTTATTTTATTCTTCCTATCTAGGCTTGGGATGTGTCTTGATACATCAGAAGGCAGTGATCTCTTATGGGTCTAGGAAGTTACACCCCCATGTGTGTAACTATTCCACCCATGACCTGAAGATTGTGGTGTTTGTGTTTTCACTAAAGTTATGGTGATATTATATCATTGGGGAGATCTCTGTGGTCCTTATGAATTATAAGAGTTTGAGGTATATCTTTTCTCAGCTTTATCTGAATCTATGACAACATAGGTGGATAGAGTTTCTTAAATACTATGACATTGATATCTCCTACACCCTAGGAAAGGGGAATATTGTAGCCAATTATTTGAGAAGGAAGTCATGAGAGGATGTTGTTCAGGAGTTTGGATATTCATGGAGGGTGATAGTGGAGTTAACATCCCTACACTTATATGCGACGTTAGTTGATGGTGGATGTTTCTTATTTCGGATGATGGTACGGTCTTCACTGTTGTGGAAGGTGGAGAATTCTCAGTGGGGAGACTTGGATGTAGAGGTGATGTGTGACTGTGTCGACTATGGTGATGCTCTAGAGGAATGTTCAGAGGATATTAAAAATGGGTTTTTATTTTGGGGGATGCTATTTTGAACCATCCCACCTTAGTTTCCACTCAATAGTACCCTGAGATGGTGGGCCACAAGACCTCAAGCATGACTCCCCAAACACCAGAGACTGACAACTACCAGTGAGGGATTAGGGTGTGTCCATGGGGAGGCTATTCCCTCATTGATCAGAGTGTGGTGTAACAAGAAAAACAATATATAATAAATAAAGGAAACAATTGAAGTAGACACTAATATGATAGGAACAGTAACCCATCATATTGGAAGCAGAATATAAAAATTTATCCAAAATGAATAAAAAACTAGAGGAATATGAATAACAAAATACCAATAAGAATGATGGTATTTCATGTAACTATACAAAATAAAAGTACATAGGGAATAATGAATACATGTACATACCACATTCTAAAAAAATATACAAAAAAGGTAAAAATGGTTACTACAATAATATCAATCATAGGCTCGTTCCTATGCACTATACTCCAACCTAGAATGTCAATCAAGAATAAAAAGCTGGATGATTACCTTTTTCAACACCTGCAATCATGAAGTTTACTTGGGTACTAAAGGTAGCCCAAGCAGGGTGTGATATATAATCTCAGTAGGCCACCACCAATGGTGTCTAGGCCAATCTATTTCATGAAAAATAAATTAGTGTGTCACAATAAATAGTAAATACAAGGAATTAAATAAATAAATAAATACACTTAGGTCTGAGATCCTAAATGGATTCCTAACTTATTCCACCTGCTTCGGCCTAAGCTGGATGTCTGATCCAAGGAAACCCGTATAAGTGATATAATGAAAACATGGCCAACATGAATTATATAACACATGTGGAATGAACTCAATCTTGTGATTTGGCATGGAAGTCACATCCCTAGAATATCGACCGAGCATGTTCATAATTCAATAAATAGGTAATCACTTATAAACAAGAAAGGAAATATGTCAAATCTAATGCAGCATCCTGATCCTAGCCAAGGCGATCCATATGGAATCCCGTGGGTTGCTTTAGGAGCATCTGATATAACCAATACCACCAATTCCATCCAAAGTGACCCGTAACGACATCCCACATATCACTCATGACATGGTAAACTCTAAGTTCATACTAGGTATCTCACATGGGGGACCGAGTATCACCCAAGGCATGGTGTAACCATCTTACCAACGAGCCTATCCACAGTTGATCCCCCAGGGAACCAGTGTCACTCAAGATTATAAGTAAATCCACATAGAGATCCTATATAAGGCAAGACAAGGGTTTCCACCAACATATTGAGTAGATCTGATCTAAGAACGACAGGTCCATCCACAACTTCCTTAAGTCAGGACTTGTGTTTTCTCCCAAACTGTAAGCAGATAAGGCATAACAACCAAGTTACATATCGTAAAATGGAATTTCACAGTCATATGTTATCAATAAGAATATCAATACCACATGCTAATCAAGCTAGCCAAGTTATATAATTCAATCCAATAATCCATGGCATAAGGGAATAAGCACAAGGAAATAAGCAACAAGATCAAGGTATAAGTCACATATCATGGCATATGTAAATCATAAGAAAAGAGTATAAAAAGAATGAACACATAGAAATAAGCATTAGTAATGAAATAAGGCATAAAGTACGAGTCTTAGTCAATAACCATGAAGTATAGGTAATTACCAAAGGGGACCTCACTCATGGATCACAATTCATCCCAATTCAATTTATAAATTTATAGCATTTATCATAGGTGCAACACACACACACACAATGGTTAACATCTCAAGTCTTGAAAAAATAGGATTCTCAAGGTTGGAACACCCAAGGGGTGACTCCCAAGTTAGGGTGAATGACTTTGGATGTGGTTATCCATACTATAGGGTCATAATAAGCATGAAAGACCACTTAGGTTGATTAATTTATCATTTTTAGGGCTCCATCAGAAGGGTCTAGCATGTGGCACAATGATGCATTATTTAAAAAGCAACAAAACAAGTGGGAAAGATCTAGACCACCTACCTTGATGTGGTATCACTCCACTCATTAATTTTTAGGCTTGAATCAAGATATAATGAGAGAAATTGAAGAAATCATCAAAATCCATAAAAATCGGGAAAAAGAAGTCACACCTAAATAGCACAATAGATGGTGAGAGAAATTTAAAATAGAAGAGATAGGATTGTAGAACTTACCAAGAACTTTTCGATGGATCTAACAACGAGCGCTTTAGTTGAGGAACAAGAGAGATATCCCAAAAATTATGGAGGAGGAAGGGAGAATGCTTCATGTGTTGGAGAGGAGGAGGAGTCCACTGGAAAAGAGAGGGAGAAGAGAGGGGGGATGAAAATAACTCATTAAAGGAAAAAAGTTAAATTCACCACACAAGTAGGGGTGCATGGTTTGGAAGCATGGTTGGACAAATTGTTCACCAACCATACGAATGGCCTCTGTCCAAAGAGCCTACAACAACACATGGTCGTGCGTCTGAGGCCGCACAGTTGTAGACAAACCACGTGTCTCCCAACACCCCACTACCTCAAGCTGCATGGTTAGGGAAACCATATAGGTTGGGCAACATGATTTCTACTAACTGTGTGGTCCAGTCCACCTCTTCAATTTTTAGGGCTCTAGGCTCTGAATGAGCCTCAAATGCCCCATATACCTACTCAACTCCCTTAGGCATCACTATTAGGTCTAAACTAAAGGATTTGAACTAAAAAAAAATGTTTCACACCTTTGAGAAAAGATGAGACATTACAACCTCCCATCCTTAAGATAACTCATCCCTGAGTTTCCCTTCCGAGGGTGGTAAAACATCATTTGAGAAAAGTTCCGACCATTGCGCATGTACATCGGCCTCCCACTCCTAAGTCTTGTCTTGTACACGTCTATGCTACCATAGTACCTGAATCAAAGGAACTGACCTTCCTCAAAGAGCCTTCATGCTCTGGTCAATGATACACATTAGATGCTCCTCAAACGATGTATCTACCTCCAGATCAATATCCTTGGGTTCAAACGAATGATATGGGTCATCATGATACCATCGAAGATGCGATATGTTGAATATGTAATGCATGACACTGTACCTCTAAGGTAACAACAATCAATATGCTACTGTATTGAATCTATATACTACTTAAAAATGGTCAACATAATGAGGTGATAACTTACCATATCTCTGAATTTTTCTATGACCCAATCTAGGCAATACACATAGAAAGACCCAATGTACCACCTCGAACTACATATGTATAAGATAATGATTGATATAATACTTCTTCCTAGACTGAGATGTAGACATATTCTTCTAAATTAGCTGGACTTTCTCTGAAGTATCCTGAATGAGATGAGGACCCAGTAGAGCTACCACACCTGCCTTTAAACAGCATAATGGCGAACGACATGACCTACCATAAAGGGCCTCATACATATCCATCTAAATTGTTTCCTGAAAGATATTTTTGTAGAAAAAATCAATAATAGGTATATGATTTTCCCCATGAACCCCCAAAATCAAGGATACATTCCCAAAGTATATCCTCTAACACCCATATTGTCTACCTAGACTACCCATCGATCTAAGGGTGATATGTTGTACTCCATAACACTTGTAAACCCAGTGCCCTTTTCAACCCTTTATAGAATCATGATGTAAACTGGGTGTCTCATTCCAACATGATAGAACAGGGAACACCCTAAAGTCACACTATCTTTTAGATGTAAATCCTTCCTAGCTCACCAATAAAGAAGGTATCCCGAATTGGTACGAAGTGTAAAACCTTGGTCAAACTTTCAATGATCACCCATATTGTATCTATGCCTCAAGAGGATCTTAGAAAGTCTGTTACAAAATCCATGGTGACATCGTTCCATTTCTACTCAGGAATGGAGAGACCCTGTAGAAGTCCAATAGGTCATTGGTTCTCATCCTTCTCCTACTGATAGGTGGAGCACCGAGTGATGAAACCTGATATATGCTTCTTCATACTTGGAAACCAATACTGACGACGCATATCTCAGTACATCTCGGTAAGTCCCGGATAAACTAACCAAACATAGGCATGATATTCCCACATAAACTCCTCCCATATATCAGAAGGCATCCAAACATGCCCACAAAATAGTAGGATCTCATTCTCATCAACAACACATCCTGGAGGTGGGTTCTCACTTTTTATGCACTTTCTCAAGATAAGGCCCTTATAATCAGATAAATGTCTCATCTGGATCTCCTCTAGAAGGAAGTATGTCACCACTAGAGCTGCTAAGACTGGTTTCCCATGTTGTTCTTGAACCTACAAATGTATCTTAGAGAATAGATCCATCAAATTCCACTCACTATTGGCCTCATCGATAGATTGCATCCGAGTCTTCTAGCTCAAGGCATTATCCATAACATTTCCCTTTCTAGGTGTGAAAGTAGGATCAAATTCAAACAATTAGAGGTATTTCACCGACCTGTGCTACCTCATATTCAAGTCTCGCTATGTGAAAATATATTTGAGACTTTTATGATCCATGTAAATGATGAATTTCTCACCCAATAAGTAGTGCCTCCAACATCATAGATCATAAACCATGGTGGCTAAATTGAGTTCATGCAGAGGATCGTTCTTCTCATGAGTCCCCAGCTGGAAAGACCTATATGCTTCAACCCAATCACCCTACATTAGAACTGCACCTATCCCAACCCTTGAAGCATCATAGTAAATAGTATAGACTTTTCCCAGACCAGGAAGAATTAGTTTTGATGTTGAATTTGGTCACCCCTGTAACTCCTAAAAATATGTTTCACAAGCTTTAGTATAGTCGAATTTCACACCCTTCTTGGTCAAGCCCATAAGTGAAACTTCCTGGCATGAGAAATACTAGATGAATAACCTATAATAGCTATCCATACCTAAGAAGTTACATATCAAACACATTCTTGGGCTACTCTCAGAAATCTGTGACACTTACCTTCTCTAGGTCAACAAATATGCCTTCTTTTGAAATTATGTGACCCAAGAAGTTAACCTTACTGATCCAAAAGTGGCATTTTATGAGATTCACATATAGCTGGTGCTCTCTTAATGTACTCAGTACAATCTCAATATGGGTAGCAAGGTTTTGTCTAGTGCGTGAATACACTAAGACATTGTCTATAAAGACCACCACAAAGGAATTATGATATGGGTGGAAAACCCAATTCACCAGATCCACAAAGACTTATGGCACATTATTTATACCAAAATACATAACTAAATAATCATACAATCCATACCTACTTCATAATTATATGTTTAGTTTGTATGATGGTCTCACACACACCTGATGGTAGACCAACCTCAAATCGATCTTAGAGAAAACTGTTGCTCCTTAGAGCTGGTCGAAGAGGTCATCTAAATGAGGTAGTGGTTACTGGTTCTTCACCATAAGCCAGTTTAGTTTGCGGTAATCTTCATATAATCTAAGGGTACCATCCTCCTTCTAGGTTAAAAGGACTAGTGAACCCCATGGTGATGTAATGGGTTATATGAAACCCTTTTCCTCTAGATCTTATAGATACATCTTGATTTCCTAGAGATATGTAGATATCATCCTATATAGAGTAATGTACATAAGTGCCACACCCGGAACAAGCTCGATGGTGAACTTGACATCTCTCTTAAGAGGTAATATGGAGAAATTGTCAGGGAATACATCCATAAAATAATCCATAACAGGATGAAATTCCTCAAACTACATCCCCTAATCATTCATAAAGAGACTCACCATCTGAGCTATCACTTTTTCTAGTCCAGTATGCTTGGGTCCATCTTGACTTTCCTGGATATACCATTCTACCCAATAAATATACGTGATACCCTTAAGTGATGTGAAGGATACCCTCCAGTGATAACAATCTACTCGAGCTTGTAAGGAATAAGCCAATCAATACCAATAATGATGTCGAAGTTAGTCATCTCGAGGGTGAAGAAACTTCATAAGAAATAGTACCCACTTATCTCAAGGGGGAACTCCTGGCACTGGCATATGCCTTCTGATCTGACCCCTAACAGCGTTTTGTGAGACATAACACCACAAAATTACTCAATTATAGGGCCTAAAATTTCCACAAACATAGAATATATAAAAGAGTAAAATGAACTGGTATCTAAAAGGTAATAAAATAAAGTAGAGGATACTAGAATGGTACCTCTAACCATAGATGGCCCCAAACTATTCTCCTTGGGCGTAGGATTCACTGCATAGATATGGCATGAACTGAAACCCTGAGATGCTACCTGACTAGCTTGAATAGGTCCACTCTGTAGATGCTGAACCTATGAAGCCTAAGTACCTCATCCATGACCACTACCACCTCAGTCTAATTAGCTGGTAGAAGACCAAATTTCCTCCTGATGTGGTGTCGCTGATAGTATACCTGAAAGAGGGTTCAGTACAAATCCTTATTCATGAGAGGCTGGAGGAAAAGACAGGAAGAAGCACTGAAGGTGACCCAACCTACCATAATCTTGGCACTGAATTAGGTTCCTCATGCACTGGGGTTTCTTATGGCCTGACTTTACACATTACTAACACACCACTTGACTATTGGTACATGTCACCTGGATGGTACCGCCCCCATATACACCCTCGAAATGGTGCTTCCTACTGCTAGATGAACCGTCTCTCAACCTCGAAGCTGAAATACCCTAGATCACATTTCCAGCTTCTCTAAGATTTCATTTTATAATAAGGGCCTAGTTAACTATTTATATTATGGTATCCAACCAAAAGATATTCACCTACAATCGGACAACATATACAAGCCCATACTTGAATCGCCAAGCAGTTGTCAGCTCGTCACCAGTCAGAGATGGAGTGAAACACTAGAGACCAGTGAAGTGAGATGAATACTATAGAATAGTGATAGTTCCACACTAAAGAATATAAAATCTCTAACACAGTCCGCTCTCAGAGTCAACAAAAAGAAGTTATTGTAGAAGTCTGTCTGAAAATCTTCCTAGATTATATGCCAATAACTCTCAAACTGAGAGATGATGTCCCACCAATTCTTGGAAGAATAAAATAACATATAGGTAACATGATTGAACCTAAAATATGGAGGTATCTCAATATGGTTGAAGGTCAACACCATAGCTTCTAACCACGACTTATTAGCCTGCTGTCTTCTATCTGCTAAGAAGGTGGGAGGATGCTGCTGCTAAAAGTCCTGAATCAGCTCTTACATAGTAGGGGAAGGCTGAGGAGCACCCTGAACAGACTGTATGAACCAAAGAAAACTATCATGGAACTAAGCATTGATGCCTAATAGAGGATCCAAAGGATGTGACTCAGGTGTCACTATAATAGGTACTAAGGGTGGATCGGGGCCCACCACCTTTAGAGTGTTCTCATCACCACTCTCTTGGTGTACAACATGAGGAAATCATAGTGGCATTACTCCAAAATTTCCAAGCACACTCCTCAGAAAATATTTATAATATATAAGAAAAGTAGATAAGTAAAGCGATAAAGAAAGGGAAGGTACAAGGACTCCATATAAGCACATTGTAACCCTTATATTGCACTATGAGTCAGGTTTAGGTGACTAGAAAAGGTTGTAGAAGGATCATAGGATACAAGACCAACTGCCCACTACCAAGGTTGGGTCGGGGTCAATGCCTCATATTTCTCATATAAGATGTATATTTCTAATTTAAAGATTATTTTCATTTTAAATTGGAATTAATTTATGTATTTAAATCCCCTTTAAATAGTTGAATTATATGGATCACCACTTATAATTTATAAGGGCCCACACAACTCATAAATTGAAATATGATGCCCACTTAATCCTAACCACAACACATTCTAGCCCATGTGACCAATGGTTCATGGCTCAACATGCCATAACCAACAACTTAAGGTGTTTTCTTTGACCTATGTAGGAAAAAACTGTTAGGTTAACGAAGACTCTTCGAGTGTTAGTTACGTTTCCTTATACTTTCAAGAAATGTCAACACCATTTCATATATATAATCAAGGAATTACATAAAGAACATGAATCATAGGAAATTGATGCAAAAAGTAAATATGGCATGGAAAGAAATGCATGAAATTTAAGTCTTATGGTTCCTAATATGATGTATTCTTTGATAAACCCTCATATCATTGGGATATGGTAGAAAAAATCCCATAATGTTAATAATTTTATCAATAATAATAACTACACAAATAAAGTGAGTTACCCAATGGTGAAATCCATGAAATTGTAACAAGCACAAGATATATATGAATTTACCCACCCCAAGAATTTTGGTTTTCCATTGTACGTGGATTAGATACTTCAAATCATAAGATCATTACCAAATTCCAATATTAATAGTCTCCAATATAACCCAAAGAGTAATAAAAAATGTAAAATTAGCTATGATACCACTTTGTATCATCTCACCTCAGCTACCACTCAACAGTGCTTGAAGACGGTGGGCCACAAGACCTCAAGCACGCCTCCCTGAATGCAAGAGGTTGTAGACTAACAACAAGGGAATAGGATGTGTACACATGGAGACTATTCCCTCATTTATTAGAGTTTATAATAAAAAAAAATATATAATAAATAGAGGAAAGGTGCACATGATGCACATGGTTTGTCTAAACCGTACGGAATCCTAGGAGAAACCGTGAAGAGTTGTAGATGTTGGGTAACAACTTCAACACGATGGGTGCATAGTTAAGGAGGCCATACGAGGAGGCCATGAGAGGGTCTTCCTAGGTAGTATTTAACACATGGTTTGTCTAACCAAGTGACTAAACCACACATTGGGTTTAAGTGAGATCCTAAAAAAGTGGATCCCACACATTTTTGACTCTTTAGGCTCAGTTTTTCCTCCCATGAAGCCCTAATTCGAGATTCCTCTCTATTGAAGGTTGGGGAACCTCTCCCAAGAAAATTAGAATCGATTTGGAGCCTTTACTTTGTGTTTAGAAGCCTAATTATTATGGCATGCCATCATTCTTCTTGATTATTGTCAGGTTTTATTAGATCTACTTAGATATACTTATCCTCTCCTCTTAGTTTATTAGATATACGCTTTTTATGGATATATCTAATATTTTGGATTCCAAATATGTTGATATTTGGTCTCTCTATTGATAGGAGAATATATCTAAGGTAGTTTTGTGGAATTCTTACCTGGTTTTGTGAGCGTTATTCATTCGTTTTCTATTTTCACCAAAACAGTCAAGGTAGGTGGCTTCACTCTCTACTCCCATTAGTATAAATGATTTTAATGATTTTAAATTGAATATATTTTGTTTAATTGATTATGAATTGGCTATTTAGAAATTGCTGGAAACCCTCTTTAGTGACAGTTTGGTAAATTATGGAAATCTGGAAAAGTGGTATCCTTGAATATAGTTCTTTGATTCTTGATTTTAAAATAAAGAATTTAAAATGGTATTTTTATGTAATTATTGTAATTGGATTTGATTAAAGTTTTTTCAATAAAATAAATGGTTTTATTGAAATGAAATGGTTGATTGGAATTGGTTTATTTAATGGTTTTCAATAAAAGAACAATTTTATTGAAATGGTTTTAATTGGTTTATATGAATGGTTTTGGAATATATGGGTTATGTGAGTTCATGTTATACATGACCATGAATAAGGGATGTGTACTATTGTGGTACAAGGTGTGTGGCCTTGGATCAGGGGCATGTGTTAGTGGTACATAATGTAATTAGACGAGAGACTGCTCATGAGTATGGAACCATCGAAACGAAGCATGCATGGTTGGGTGTGTGAAAAAGTGAAATGGAATGGTTATGCCAAAATTATATTGAGAAATGGTTTTAAATCCTTGTTTGGATGTTTTTCTAGAAATACTACTTGTTGGAAAATTGGTTTAAATAGCACCTGTTTGATTTTAGTTATAAATGTTTTTGAAACTTGTTTATATTTAGTTATAAACTATTTTGTAGAATTGTTTTATATAAATGGTTTTATATAAATATTTCTATCTTTTCTATCCTATTGGTGTGAGTAGGGAAGTCATTGGGAAAATACTACTAAGTTTTATACTCACCCTTCTTTGGCACTTTGGTGATTTTGCTGATGCTATCTTTCGAGACATGGGAAAATGTAAAGTATCACACATATTTAGCACCACCTTGTGATACTTGGGCTGTTTGGTGATTGGAGAATGGATCTTATGGAGTATAGAGTCTGGTTGTTATCTTTGAGTTTATTAGTTTTCTTTTCACTATTTAATTTGGTAGTTTCTTTTTATTCCATTGTACTATAATTTTGGTGTGGTTTTGATATAAATGAAGTGGTTGAGTTTTCTTTCATTTATTCATGCATCATAGAGTAAGTTGTTTAGTTATGGTTTTCTAGGTTAATGATTTTATTTATTAAAGGGAAAATCATCCCCCACTTGTATTCAAAACCCTTCGACATTTATTTCCAGCCTTTAGTGTCTTGGGGATATAGCTTAAGGCTAAGTAATGATTCATAATATTCTAAATACAATGAGAATAAGGGGTTCATTACAAATGGTATTAGTTTGTTTGATCCAAAATCTTGTTTGAGATAAGTGGTATCAGTTTGTTCCTTTCCTTGTGGAACAAATAGTCATCAGTTTTTTTGGTCTTGGAGTAAAAATTCATTATTTTATATTCCTTGGGTTGTGATCTTAGAAAGAAGTAGGATCATCATGACTTGAACTGTAGAGCATAAAAAGACGCAGCTGACCTTTTTATGTTTAACTTCAAGTTAACAGGGAGTTGGGTACATAAGTGTTTTTGATACACTTATAAGATATTATAATCTCATTGTTATGGGTTTAGACAATAAGAAGAGCATGAAATACATTGTAGAGGAATTACTTACCACTAGGATTGAATATTTCAATTGAGTAATGATTTATGATTTTGTGAAAAGGTGTAAATTTTTGAAAAATGTTGCAATTGTTTTCAAATGAATGATTTTGAAAAGAGCATGGTTGATGTATTTTGAAAATGGTTTAATTTTCAAAAGAAGGAATGGATTTTTCAAAAATGGTTAAACTTGGAAAAGATTATTTTTGGAAAATAATGTGTGATTGTTTATGTGATATAATTTGAAATTCTAAGTCTTCAGTTTTAGAGAGTGGGACTTACAGAGTTTGTTGTTTTTTTTAAAAATGGAACTCGGTAGACGTCGTAGAAACCAACCAGAAGAAGCTACGGAGAATATGGTTACACCTGAACCACATGTGAACTAAGAGATGGTTCAGAGTATCATCTAATAATTTCAAACTATGGACACAAGGAACCAGAGGGATGAGACAAGACATGTGGATCATTCCATCTAGTACATGAAGCATAATCCACCCTTCTTCTCAGGTGATTCTAAACCTGAAAAGGAAGAGGTGTGGCTAAATAGGATGAATCATATCTTCAATTTCATTGGCACACCCATGGAGTTGAAAGCTAAAATGGTAACATATATGATCAAGGATCTTGAACGCTAGTGGTGGGATCTAGGGGTAAAAACTAAACTGGATCATGGTATCAGTTGGGAGGATTTTGAGGATTTTTTTAATAAAAAATTCTATCCTCACACATTCAGGATCCAAATAATGATGAACTTATTTATACTAAAGAAAAAAAATCTTTCTGTTATAGAATATGCGGCTAAATTCATGAATTTAGTGTGCTTCACACTCGAAGTTGTAGTGAGTGCGGCCTTGAAGAAACACATCTTCAAATCAGGGCTAAGGTAGGAGATTCTCTTAAAGATTTTGGTGCTCTGTATTATAGATTATACAGAGATGGTGAACAAAGTGATAGTGGTTGAATGTGATATCTTAGGAACTATGGGAGGAGGAATTATGATGATACCTATAGTAAATGGTGAGAACTCGAATGCTGGAAGCAAGCAGAAGAGGGACATCTTATTTACAAGGTGGGAGTGGGACTCAAAATCAAATGGCTCGATTAGTGAAACTTACACCATGACCCAAGAGAAAAGTAGGATATTTCTAATGTGGTTTGCTTGACCACATAAAGTGACAGTGTAATAAAAAACCTAGAGCATGATATAACTGCAAGTAGATGGAGTATATTCAGCGTTATTGTCACAGTGCTCTGAGGTCAATTGCTCGAGACACTTCTTAGGTGTCACAAGCATCATATGCTTCAATAGGGAAAGGGTAGTAGAATCATACTCATCAACAAAATAGGTCTATCCATGGTGATTCTAGTAACACCACGACTCCATAATAAGGGAAATATCAGTATGGGAACAAAGAGAAAATTGCAGTAACAAAGCAATTATATAGAGCTAATTAGATGATTGTGGATGATCAGGATGGACCATCTATGGTGATAGGTACAATTCTATTGAATTAAAAACTTATGAAAGTGATGTTTAATGTTGGTGCATCACATTCCTTCATTACTTCTTGTGCTATTTATTTTCTATGTTTAAAACTTGAGATGATTCCCTCCATGTTAAAACTTCAAACTCCTCTCAATAAAAGAGAATGTAGAGCCTTTGTGTGTAAATCATGTTTTATAACCATTGATGTAGCTAAGATTCAGTGGGAATTATCAGTGTTGGAGATGGATGTATTTGAGGTAATCCTAGGTATGGATTGGTTGACAATGTTCAAGGATCACATCAAATTTTATAGTTGAATGGTTAGTTTTACAACTGAGGATGGATTCGACCATCTATTTAGAGGACAAACGGTTGTAAAGACAGATGCAATTGGCTGGTTGACACTAGTAGTAGGAAAAACCTCTTACCAGTTGGTGGCGTTGAACTTGGAATCGATAGAAGATATCGAGGATATAATTTTTCCACAAGTTGTGGATCAATTTACAAATGTCTTTACCAAGAACATATCAGGGTTACCACCCATAAGGGAAGTGGAGTTTATTATTAATCTCTTCCTGGGGACCAGTCCTATTTCCATTTTGTCTTATATGATGGCACCAATAGAGTTAAGGGAATTGAAATTGTAGTTAGAAGAGCTGGAAAACAAAGGTTTTATTTGACTTAGCATGTCTCTATTGGTATCACCAGTCTTGTTTTTCAAGAAAGCATATGGAACTATAAGGCTGTGTGTGGATTATCGTAAGCTTAACCAATTTATGATAAAGAATTGGTATACACTTCCACACATTGATGATATATTTGATCAATTGAGGGGATCCCAATGGTTCTCTAAAATTGACTTGTGATCAAGTTATCACCAATTGTGAGTTCGGAAGGAAGATATTCCAAAGATATATTTTAGAAGTAGATATGGCCACTATGAATATACAGTCATGCCTTTCATTCTTATGAATGAACTAACAGTCTTTATGGAATTGATGAATTAGATATTTCAGAGATGTCTGGATTATTTTTTAGGGTGTTTGTGGATGACATATTGGTGTATTCAAGGATAATGGATGATCATGAGAAACACTTTACAATAGTGTTGGAAATATTTAGAGATCATCGTTTGTATTCCAAATTGTCAAATTGTGATTTTTGGATATAATAGGTATGCTTTTTGGGCCATGTAATTTCTAAAAAAGGTGTTTTTATGGATTTAGAGAAGATATAAGTTGTTATCTCTTGGAAACTGCTGAATAATGTCTTTGAGATATGAAGTTTTCTTGGTCTATTTGGTGATTACTGATGCTTTGTGCGTGACTTCTCATGACTAGCCTCACCAATGAAATCTTTGATAAAGAATAATTATCTATTCCAATAGACTGAGGGATACTATAAGTCTTTCCAGGAGCTGAAATTTCATCTTACATCAGCACCTATCTTGATTTTTCTAGAATCAGGACAGGGGTACATGGTGTACTGTGATGCTTCAGGATCTGGGTTGGGATGTGTTCTCATGAAATGAGACTATGTGGTTGCTTATGGTTCAAGGTAGTTGAGATTGCATGAGAAGAGATACCCATCACACGATTTGGAGTTAGCTACAGTCATCCATGCTTTGGAAACCTAGAGTCACTATATCTTTGGTGAGAAATTTACTATGTTCATGGATCATAAAAGCTTGAAACATATTTTCTCACAATGGGATTTGAATATGAGGAAAAGGAGATACATGAAGTATCTATAGATGTTTAAATTTGATTTGATGTATACACTGGGAAAAGGAAATTCAGTTGTCGATGCATTAAGTAGAATGTCATATGCTCAGTTAGAGAAATAGGCCTCAGATGAATGGTAGTTAATGTCAGTTCTTGTTGTCATGCATGTGGAATGTGAATATTGAGGTGATATTATAGTTTTATTTTTAGAATATGTGGTTCCTAATTTGGTAAAGATAATTAAATAGGCACACACATCTGATGCATAATGCCTGGTTATGAGTTCAAAACTCAATGATGGGGAGACCATTGAGGGCTGGAAACTTAATGGGAGTTCAGTTTTGTGGTCTATAGATTGGATGGTTGTACCTATGGATTATAAGGAACAACTTCTTCATGCTTACCACCATTCTAGACGGGCTATACACCAGGGTATACAGAAGATTTATAAGGTGTTGAAAGTGTAGTTTTGGTAGATTGGTATGAAATAGAAAGTGGCTAAGTTCGTTTCAAGGTGCTTAACTTGTCAGAAAGTTAAGGCAGAACATCAATGACTAATAGGCATGTTGTAGTCTTTACCTATTATAGTGTGGAAATGAGAGAGGATATCCATGGATTTTGTTAGAGGTCTCCCAAGAATGGTTCAGAAACATGATTCCATATGGGTGATAGTGGATCAACACACAAAGTTGGCTCATTTCATCCCTATTCGTGAAACTCAAATGGTGGAGAATCTATCCAAAATCTATATCTAAGAGGTGGTAAAGAGATATAGAGTACCCGTTTCGATAGCCACAAAAAGAGATCTGAGGTTCACGTCTCATTTCTGGAAATACTTATAGAAAGACCTTGGCACTCAGTTGACTATGAGTATGACGTATCATCCTAAGATTTATGGGCAATCCAAAAGAATGATTCAGACATTGGAAGACATGTTGTGGGCTTGCGGAATGGATTTTGGTGGCTCATGGGAAAATCATATACCCTTAGTGGAGTTATCATATAATAAAAACTATCATGCCTCAATACATATGGATAATTTTGAATCATCGTATGGGCATCCTTTTTGTTCTCCACTTTGTTGGGTGGAAACAGGTGAAACTTCACTAGTTGGGACAAGCCTTGTCCAAGAAAAAATGGAGAAGATTCATTTGATCAGGAAATGTATGGATATGGCTTAGATTCATTATAAATAATGTGAGGATCATCTTCAAATACCGTTATTATTCACGGTGAGTGATCATGTATTCTTACAGATTTATCCAAGTCTTAGACATCATCATTTTGGAAAGCAGGGAAAGTTATCTCCTCGATACATTGTCCCTTTTGAATTACTGGAATGGGTTGGAGAGGTGGAATATTAGTTTGTGTTACCACCAAGGTTCAGTTTAGTGTATAATGTGTTCCACATATCTTAGTTGAAAATGTATCACCTTATCCTGACCATGTGATCAGATGGAATCACGTTGACCTAGAGTTGAATGCTTCAACAGTATAAATCATAGTGCAGATTATGGATAGGTAGGATAAAGTCTTGCATGGAAAAATCATCGGTATAGTATGGGTTTTATGGAAACATGGCCAAATTCAGGAAGAGACTTGGGAGAATGAGAAGGAAATGAAAGGGTAATTGATGGAAATCTTTCAGGTCAAGGATTGTTTTATAATTTTTGGGGATGAAAAGACTAATGGTGGGGAGAATGTAGTACCCCCATTCTCTGGTATGCATGTAACACCTGAGATTTTTATGAGAAATATTTTGTTTTTATGCTATATAAATCATCAAAGGAATCTTTCACTACACACAATACTAGCTTGGCTTGCTTTACATGCAATCACGACCTTCCTTGATAGCTTGCGTTGTACGCAATACCGAGTTTCACTAAACAACGATATGCTATTAAAATATTATTAAAACTAGCCATTATGAATAGTAATACCCACTTTTTGAAATTTTATTTTTCAAAATGGACTTCATTTTTGGATTCAGAATATCGAAATTAGCCTAGGGTGAAATTTTGGTATTTTTCTGAAAACTTTCAATTTTTGATGAATAGTGAAAACACTGGGTTACTATTTAAAAACCGAATTTTTATTTAAATAATTATTATTTATTGTAGGTAAAAATTGATACATAATACCTATATAAGTTCAAAGTAATTAATTGGAGTCATTTTATAATAATTTTAGATATATAAAAATTTTATTGAACTTTTCACCGTCTTTTACCCACCTCCTAAGAGAATTTGCAAATTCACATAAAACTTAATTTTACCGCTTCTGTGAGTGGAATTTTGAAAATACTAGAGACATGATTAATATAAATGACTAAAATGTGGTTCAATGGGATGAAAATATTTTTTGGTGAATAGTAACTTTTTACTTTTTTTAATCACAGTTAAAAGTAAATAGGGTAATTAAGGGTAAAAATGACATTATTATTATCCTAACACATGTCCTAATTCTATTGGATGAGTGTAATTTGACCAAAAACAACCTTATAAATAAAATATGACCATTTAGGTCCACTTGGATTAGATTAGGACATTTAATATTATTTTATTTAAAGAAGAGTTAAAATAGTTAAAATCAAAGTTTAATAACTAAAACTTTTTTAATATTGGGTTATACATAAGATAAATTTGACTATAAATATTCATTAGAAATCTAAAATTATTTCTTAAATAATGGTATTTTATTTATAATTTTTAGACATTATATAATTTAATTTATTTATGACACAATCATGATGCAATAATTATCTTATTAATGGAATATTAACATAATTGATGTTATAAATACTCAAATAAATGTAATTTGAGACTTTTTATGAATTCAACTAATTTTATAGGTTAATATGACATGTTATAATTGATTTAATTAACTTTTTTCGAACTAATAATGCTGTTATGATTTAAAAAAAATCAATTACCAAATAGTGTCAAAATTGACATAAAATAGTTTTTAAAAAAAATATTATATTATTAATTGTTATTATATTCCTCAAAATATAATGTTCGGCCAAGATACTTATATAATGATATGTGTATCATTAATGTACCACTTGGGGGTCTATTGTATGCATATGGTAAGTTTATTAACTATATAATATAAAAATAAAAAGTGACATGGTAAATGTCAATCTAATTAACTAAGAGTTAAAACTAAAAGATAAGGTTAATATAATGACATAAAATTGTCTAAAACCCATTGGTTGAGAGGATTTCGACCCATAATTACCTTATCTTTGAATTAAATTAATTTGGAGCTATTAAAAACCAAATATGACTTTATAATAAAATAATATTTTTAGTTTTTCCAAAGGTGCCCCTCTCCTCCCTTATAAATGGGAACCTCCTCCCTCTCTTCCTCACACAACTTTGAGCCTTCAAGCTTGGCCAAAACCTGCATATTTCTCTTATCCAATTACCTAGAAAAATCCTAGAGGTCCTGGTCTCCTTCAAAGATCATCTTTAGTGCCCTAATAGGAGGTTAAGAAGAGGCGCTTCAAAGAAGAGGTAATGTCCGTTACCGATTCTTTCAACTTTATTTCTTCTTCTACTTCTTCTTATTTAGTTGTTTCATTATTAAGTAATAACATAGGTATCAATAATATACTGATATGTTATTATAAGTATGAAATAACCCTATTTCACCATCTATCCATCCTACGGAAAACGAAATCACCGCGCGTGCATACGTACAAAATACCGTCTCCACGCCGTGGTGTAATCTATTTTCCACCACCACGTTACTTGGATGGGTATAATGGTGTATATAATAACTATATATGATTATTTTAAAGTGATATTTATTATTAAATAGTATACATACACTTCAATACAATTCCATGATCATGGGAATGATATCATCGCTCGTGCGTACGTACGGCCTACTGTCTCCACGATGTGATGCGACTCGTTCTACATGATCTTCATTATATAATGATTATATAAATGAATTTAATAAATAAATATGATATATATTACACTAATACCATTATGTAAATGTGATATCTATAACCTAAATAAAATAATAAGAATTTATTCAACAAAACACGCATAAGAACAAAAAGTAATAAACACCCGAATAACAAGTAGAAATGAAATATTACTAATAAGAAGATAATAATATGACCATATATGATATCATAACAATAAGTATGATTCTGAAATAAGTCAATTAAATTATTTAAATCATTATACAGGAGGTTCGGACACTTATGAAGCAAATCGGACCTAAGGTAAGGGAAAATATCGTAATCTCATTTTTATCCGAGATTGTTTATACTTCAGAATTTACTGTAAATATTTATCATCCACATCCATGTTTCCTCAATATGTAATATTATTTCTATCCTAATACAATTTTTTAAATCCAATTTTACCCTTCGGTGAGTTTTTAGTAAAAGATATGAAAGGAATCTTTTGTCGTTTTTCATACGAGGTACTTTTTGACTTTTCCGGCCAAAGTACAAGAAGAATGTTTTTTTAACTTATACGGCCTGAATGGATTTTTAGAATGTTATTTCCATGAAGCTTCCTTTACAAGTTTTCAAGTTTATTTTATATAAATTCTTTTAGTTTAAAATTGTATGACATGTTAAGAAAGGAAAAATGTTTTTGAAGTAGAAATAATATTTTCCTCAAGAATGAAGTTCAAGTGTTTTATCAAAATTATTTTTCATCTAAGATAATATAAGGTTCTGTTTCTATCACTATTTTTACATTGATTTGATTATGTTATGATGAAATTATTTTTATGATGTCCTTTTATCTTAAATGGATTATGTTATTATGGCATGATGTTTAAGATTCCCATTTTTATTACATGGGTTATGCTATGATGTATGATTTATGATTTTGTGGCACACATAAGAATGGTTTAATTATGAGATGGGTGGGACCTATATCTCCCTCCAATGCATTGGGTAAAGATTTATATCTTATGAGATATACATGGATGGAATGGCAGGTTAAACCGGTTTAGTGAAACAGGACTGAAACGAGGAGTGAACTCGGTTCAGAAATGGAATTTGTCCGCTAAGATAGTCTTGGTAATGAGTGTTGACTACTAAGAAATGATTCTCTATGATTATGTGTGTATGCCACAAAGTTTCATGTTTTAATTTATGATTATTGTGATTACATTTCACTACAATGATTTATCCCATGATTATGAAATTATGATCTCTTTTGCAGGTTAAGATTTCCAAAATGTTATGTTCTTATGAATATGATGTGATTGATATTTCTTTCGTTTACCCTTACTGAGAATTTGAGCTCACCCTTTTGTATGTTTTCTTTCCCCGAGTCAGGAAGAAGGTTATTAAGTAGGATATGCCAAAAGGGACTCTAAATATGATGAAATAAATGGGAGACAATGTAGATGCTTTATGAACCAGTTGTTTATGTTTCCCAGTTTATAAAGACACTATACCTATACGGTCCTTTCATGGTTTTGTTATATGTTGTAATAAGTGTACTTCAATTTTGAAATATTAACAATGTATGTAAAGTATGGGTCGTTATAGTTGGTATCATAGGAAACGTATAGTCAACCTTTGGAAACTAGGATATGAAAGCCTTAGTAAGAACCTTAAGGATATATCTAAGCATAGAACGCAATATTAGTGTTTTAGAAATGGCCATGAATAACCTAAGATAAGACCTTAAGTGTAAAATTTTATTCTTGATTATGCGGTTTTCCTATTATAATTAGTATTGCTCAAACTATTCTTTTTGGTTTTAGTCAATGGTTGGAACCCGAAGGAACCGTGTTAATGCGGAATGCGAAGGGAAATGAAATGATTTCCCCCCTGAGCAACCAAACGTTATGGGAGATGGAATGAAAAATCTTGTAGCCATGCTCACACAACTTTCTCAAGCTATGAATCATGCAGGACTTCCAAACGAGCAAAGGAAGGAGCAACATTCTGTTGAATCCTTCATGAGGCAGTGTCCACCCTCATTCAGCGGGTCTACTGATCCATTAGTTGCTGAATAATGGATCAGTACTATTGAAAATATATTTTCAGTTTTTCAATGTTCTGAACATGATAAAGTCATCTTAGTAGTATATCATTTGGAAGGTGAAGCTAATCAATGGTGGAATATTATCAAGAATACGAGGCCAAGAGATGAAATTGATTCCATGGAATGAGATGATTTCAAGAACTTATTTTTAAAAAAGTACTTCCCTCGTATTCTTCAAATAAATATGGAGAAGGAGTTTCTTGAACTGAAGCAAAAGGATGATGAATCTGTTGGTACCTACGAAGCAAATTTTACAAGACTTTCAAGGTATGCTTTTGGGATTATTATCCAACCTGAGAGTAAGATTGATTGATTCATTAGTGTCTTAAAACCAAGTCTTCTAAGGGCGTTAGCCATAAGGGACTTCAATAGCTACGAGGAAATTGTTCTATGTGCTCTCAAAGTTGAGATGGAGATTGAAGTAACCCATCAGTCATATGGGTTTGATAAGAAGAGTAAAATGGAATTCAAAGGAAAATCTAAAGACCACGCTGAAAAGAATATGAGTTTTCCCTTATGCTCAAAGTGTGGAAAGAAACATGGAGGGAGTTGTCTTAAAGGGACAAGTAAATGTTTCAAATGTGGAAAATAATATCATCGGGAATTTGAATGCCGCAATGATGGGAAGAAGATGTCTAGTGATGAGAACAAAGAAAAGGCTACATAGAGTGCACCTCCTACACTTCAATGTTACAAGTGCAAGGAAATGGGGAATTATGCTAATCAATGCCCTAATCCAAGGGTTTTTGAAGACGATCGGTGTCAACAAACTCTTAAGGATAAAGACAAAGGAAAGTCACATGCAATTTCTATCAGCGATGTGGAGTACGATAAAGAAGTGGTGAAAGGTACACTTACCATCCACTCTTAAGTAGAAAATGTTTTATTTGATTCTGGATCCACCCACTCTTTTATTTATGAAGAATTTTCTAAGTGTATCACCGTATTACATCAACAATTAGATGTTGAGTTAGCTGTGACAACTCCTAATGGCACAACAGTCGCATCAAAAGTTTATAATTCTTCTCCGATTGAAGTTTGTGGGAAAGTGCTTCCTGAAAATCTTGTGATCCTTCCTATAGTGGAATTTGATGTGATTCTTGGCATGGATTGGATTTCTTTATATGGAGCTCATATCAATTTCCAAAGAAGGGAAGTCACATTTCATATTTCAGATCAATATATGATCGTCTATCAATGCAAGGATGAACATAACCTTCCAGTGGAAATTTCTTCCATCTTATGGGTCTTTATTCCACTAAATGAAGGTTATTTATCTCAAATGGTTGGTGAGAAACTCACGATTAAGAATATTCCCATTGTATGGGAGTTTGATGATGTATTTCCAGAAGAATTGCCTGGTCTTCCACCAAATTGTGAAGTTGAGTTTTCAATAGAACTCGTACCGGGTGCTTTACCTATTTCAAAGACACCATATATAATGTCCCCAATTGAGTTGCAGGAATTGAAGAAGCAACTCCAAGAGAATCTTGATAAAGGATTCATACACCCTAGTGCGTCACCTTGGGGAGCACCTGTTCTATTTGTTGATAAGAAAGATGGATCAATGAGACTCTGCATTGATTATCGAGAATTTAACAAGATCACGATCAAGAACAAATATCCTCTCCCACGCATTGTTGAATTATTTGACCAACTACACGGAGCTCAATACTCTTCCAAGATTGATCTTCGTTTAGGGTATCATCAATTAAGGGTCAAAAGGGAGGATATACCAAATATGGATTTTCCGTACAAGGTATTGACACTATGAATTTATAGTGATGCCATTTGGTCTTACTAATTCCCCTACTATCTTCATGGATCTGATGAATAGAGTCTTTAGAGACTATCTTGATCAGTTTGTGGTAGTCTTTATAGACGATATTCTTGTCTATTAAAAGATCAAGGAAGAACATGAAGATCACTTGAGAATTTTATTGAAGACCCTGAGAAAGGAGAAGCTTTATGCCAAATTTACCAAGTGTGAATTTTGGCTTCAAAAAGTTGCATTTTTGGGTCACATAATCTCAAAAGAGGGGATATATGTGGATCCATAAAAAACAGAGGTTATCGAAAGATGGTCAATACCAACAATAGTAACTGAGATCTGAAGTTTTCTTGGTTTGGCTGGATATTATTGACGTTTTGTGAAAGATTTTTCACGATTATCTAACCCACTCACCAAATTGACTCGGAAAGAAGTTAAGTTTTTTTAGACAGAGGAATTTGAAGAGAATTTCAAGGAGTTAAAAATAAGGTTATTCAGTGCACCTGTGCTCACACTACCTTGTAGTGGAGAAAGGTTTGTGATATACAGTGATGCATCCAAGAAGGGATTGGGGTGTGTTCTCATGCAAAATGATATGGTGATAGCTTATGCGTCACGACAGTTGAAAATCCATGAGCAAAATTACCCAACTCATGATTTGGAGTTAGCTGCGGTAATCATTGCATTAAAGATTTGGAGGAATTATCTTTATGGAGAAAGGTGTAATATTTATACTGATCATAAAAGTTTAAAGTATATTTTCACACAAAAAGACTTGAATATGCGCCAAAGAAGATGGTTGGAGCTGATTAAGGATTACGACTACTCAATTCATTACCACCCTAGGAAAGTAAACAAGGTGGCGGATGCATTAAGTCGACAAGACCATGCTAGCTTATCCATGATAAGGATCACAAAAGATCCAATATTTATGGATTTACAAAGGATGGATATTGGAATTATAATGGAAGGGGAAAAATCATATCTTTCTCAAATGAATATTCAACCATCTATACATGTGAAGATTAAAGAGGCACAGAAAGAAGATGTAGAGTTACAAAAGAAGGTGAGAAATGTTCCTAAATTCAACCTTGATTGTGATGGGATAATAAGGTTCAGGAATCGGGTTTGTGTTCCTCCCATCCCAGAATTAAAGAAGGAGCTGCCTGGATGAGGCTCATAGTTCTTCATTCTCTATTCATCTTGGAAGCACAAAGACGTATAGGGACCTGAAAGAGTACTTCTGGTGGGATGACATGAAAAGAGATGTTGCTGAATATGTCTCTCGATGCTTGGTTTGTCAGCAAGTTAAAGCTGAGAAACAGAAGTATAAGGGGATGTTACAACCATTACACATACCTGAATGGAAATGGTAAAACATCACTATGGACTTTGTTACTGGACTTCCTAAAACATCCAAAGATAATAATTCTATTTGGGTCATAGTTGATCGTCTTACAAAGTCGGCAAACTTCATTGCTATTAGAGAGGATTTATCTCTAGATCAGCTTGCCAGGATATATGTAAAATAAGTTGTAAGATTGCATGGAGTACCACTTTCCATTATATATGATCGGGATCCGAGGTTTACCTCAAAGTTTTGGAGAAGTCTTCAGTATACTCTGGATACAGAGTTGAGTTTCAGCACTGCTTATCATCCTTAGACAGACGGTCAGTCTGAGAGAACAATTCAAACTTTAGAAGATATGTTAAGAGACTGCTCTATGGATTTCAAAGGTGGTTGGGATCAACACCTACCTTTGGTGAAATTTTCTTATAATAATAGATTTCACTCCAGTATTCAGATGGCTCCCTATGAAGCTCTCTATGTAAAAAAATGCAGGACTCCAACTTGCTGGGATGAAGTTGGGGAAAGAAAGCTATTAGGACCTGATCTTGTTGATGAAATGGAAGAAAAGGTCAGATCTATTCAACAACACATAAGAGCAGCTCAGAGTCGACAAAAAAGTTATGCCGACAACCGAAGAAAATACCTAGAGTTTGAAGTGGGTGATAAAGTGTTCTTACGAATATCTCCTTGGAAGAGAGTAATGAGATTTAGAAAGAAGGGAAAGTTGAGCCCTAGGTATATCGGTCCTTTCGAAATACTGGATCATGTTGGGAAGATATCTTTTCGATTGGTGCTTCCACCGAATCTTTCAAGTTCACGATGTGTTCCATGTATCTCTCCTGATAAATTACATACCTGATCCTTCACATGTACTAAACTCAGAAGTTGTACCACTGGAGCAAGATCTTTCTTATAAAGAACAGCCGATAGAGATTCTGGATCGTAGCAAAAAAGTTCTACGGAACAAGACCACTCGCTTGGTGAAAGTTTTATGGAGGAACCACCAATTAGAAGAAGCTACATGGGAGCTTGAGGATATTATGAGGGAGAGGTATCCTCATTTGTTTGTTATAAAGTGACGAATTTCGATGGCGAAATTCATTTTAAGGGGGGTAGAATGTAACACCCAAGATTTTTATGAGAAATATTTTGTTTTTATGTTATATAGATCATCAAAGGAATATTTCACTACACACAACACTAGCTTGGATTGCTTTACACGCAATCGCGACTTTCCTCGATAGCTTGCGTTGTACGCAATACCGAGTTTCACTAAACAACGATATGCTATTAAAATATTATTAAAATGAGCTGTTATGAATACTAATACCCACCTTTTGAAATTTTATTTTTCAAAATTAACTTCATTTTTGGATTCGGAATATCGAAATTATCCTAGGGTGAAATTTTGGTATTTTTCTGAAAACTTTCAATTTTTGATGAATAGTGAAAACACTGGGTTACTATTTAAAAACCGACTTTTTATTTAAATAATTATTTATTTTATTTAAATTTATTTTAGGTCAAAATTGATACATAATACCTATATAAGTTCAAAGTAATTCATTGGAGTCATTTTATAATAATTTTAGATATATAAAAATTTTATTGAACTTTTCACCGTCTTTTACCCACCTCCTAGGAGAATTTGCAAATTCACATAAAACTTAATTTTACCTCTTCTGTGAGTGGAATTTCGATAAGCCGAGAGACACGGTTAATATCAAGGACTAAAATGTGGTTCAATTAGATGAAAATAATTTTTGGTGAATAGTAACTTTTTACTTTTTTTTATCACGGTTAAAAGTAAATAGGGTAATTAAGGGTAAAAATGATATTATTATTATCCTAACACATGTACTGATTCTATTGGATAAGTGTAATTCGACCAAAAACAACCTTAGGAATAAAATATGACCATTTAGGTCCACTTGGATTAGATTAGGACATTTAATATTATTTTATTTAAAGAAGAGTTAAAATAGTTAAAATCAAAGTTTAATAATTAAAACATTTTTAATATAGGGTTATACATAAGATAAATTTGACTATAAATATTAATTATAAATCTAAAATTATTTCTTAAATAATGGTATTTTATTTATAATTTTTAGACATTATATAATTTAATTTATTTATGACACAATCATGATGCAATAATTATCTTATTAATGGAATATTAACATAATTGATGTTATAAATACTCAAATAAATGTAATTTGAGACTTTTTATGAATTCCACTAATTTTATAGGTTAATATGACATATTATCATTGATTTAATTAACTTTTTTCGAACTAATAATGCTGTTATGATTAAAAAAAATCAATTACCAAATAGTGTCAAAATTGACATAAAATAGTTTTTAAAACAAATATTATATTATTAATTGTTATTATATTCCTAAAAATATAAGGTTCGGCCAAGATAATTATATCATGATATGTGTATCATTAATGTACCACTTGGGGGTCTATTGTATGTATATGGTAAGTTTATTAACTATATAATATAAAAATACAAAGTGACATGGTAAATGTCAATCTAATTAACTAAGAGTTAAAACTAAAGGATAAGGTTAATATAATGACCTAAACTTGTCTAAAACCCATTTTTTGAGAGTATTTCGACCCATACCCACCTTATATTCTAAATAAATCAATTTTTAGCTATTAAAAACCGAATATGACTTTATAATAAAATAATATTTTTAGTTTTTCCAAAGGTGCCCCTCTCCTCCCTTATAAAAGGGAACCTCCTCCCTCTCTTCCTCACACAACTTTGAGCCTTCAAGCTTGGCCAAAACCTGAATATTTCTCTTATCCAATTACCTAGAAAAATACTAGAGGTCCTGGTCTCCTTCAAAGATCATCTTTAGTGCCCTAATAGGAGGTTAAGAAGAGGCGCTTCAAAGAAGAGGTAATGTCCGTTACCGATTCTTTCAACTTTATTTCTTCTTCTACTTCTTCTTATTTAGTTGTTTCATTATTAAGTAATAACATAGGTATCAATAATATACTGATATGTTATTATAAGTATGAAACAACCCTATTTCACCATCTATCCATCCTACGGAAAACGAAATCACCGCGCGTGCGTACGTACAGAATACCGTCTCCACGCCGTGGTGTAATCTATTTTCCACCACCACGTTACTTGGATGGGTATAATTGTGTATATAATAACTATATATTATTATTTTAAAGTGATATTTATTATTAAATAGTATACATACACTTCAATACAATTCCATGATCATGGGAATGATATCATCGCTCGTGCGTACGTACGGCCTACCGTCTGCACGATGTGATGCGACTCGTTCTACATGATCTTCATTATATAATGATTATATAAATGAATTTAATAAATAAATATGATATATATTACACTAATACCATTATGTAAATGTGATATCTATAACCTAAATAAAATAATAAGAATTTATTCAACAAAACACGCATAAGAACAAAAAGTAATAAACACCCGAATAACAAGTAGCAATGAAATATTACTAATAAGAAGCTAATAATATTACCATATATGATATCATAACAATAAGTATGATTCTGGAATAAGTCAATTACATTATTTAAATCATTATACAGGAGGTTCGGACACTTATGAAGCAAATCGGACCTACGGTAAGGGAAAATATCGTAATCTCATTTTTATCCGAGATTGTTTATACTTCAGAATTTACTGTAAATATTTATCATCCACATCCATGTTTCCTCAATATGTAATATTATTTCTATCCTACTAAAATTTTTTAAATCCAATTTTACCCTTCGGTGAGTTTTTAGTAAAAGATATGAAAGGAATCTTTTGTCGTTTTTCATACGAGGTACTTTTTGACTTTTCCGGCCAAAGTACGAGAAGAATGTTTTTTTAACTTATACGGCCTGAATGGATTTTTAGAATGTTATTTCCATGAAGCTTCCTTTACAAGTTTTCAAGTTTATTTTATATAAATTCTTTTAGTTTAAAATTGTATGACATGTTAAGAAAGGAAAAATGTTTTTGAAGTAGAAATAATATTTTCCTCAAGAATGAAGTTCAAGTGTTTTATCAAAATTATTTTTCATCTAAGATAATATAAGGTTCTGTTTCTATCACTATTTTTACATTGATTTGATTATGTTATGATGAAATTATTTTTATGATGTCCTTTTATCTTAAATGGATTATGTTATTATGGCATGATGTTTAAGATTCCCATTTTTATTACATGGGTTATGCTATGATGTATGATTTATGATTTTGTGGCACACATAAGAATGGTTTAATTATGAGATGGGTGGGACCTATATCTCCCTCCAATGCATTGGGTAAAGATTTATATCTTATGATATATACATGGATGGAACGGCAGGTTAAACCGGTTTAGTGAAACAGGACTGAAACGAGGAGTGAACTCGGTTCAGAAATGGACTTTGTCCGCTAAGATAGTCTTGGTAATGAGTGTTGACTACTAAGAAATGATTCTCTATGATTATGTGTGTATGCCACAAAGTTTCATGTTTTAATTTATGATTATTGTGATTACATTTCACTATAATGATTTATCCCATGATTATGAAATTATGATCTCTTTTGCAGGTTAAGATTTCCAAAATGTTATGTTCTTATGAATATGATGTGATTGATATTTCTTTAGTTTACCCTTACTGAGCATTTGAGCTCACCCTTTTGTATGTTTTCTTTCCCCGGGTCAGGAAGAAGGTTATTAAGTAGGATATGCCAAAAGGGACTCTAAATATGATGAAATAAATGGGAGACAATGTAGATGCTTTATGAACCAGTTGTTTATGTTTCCCAGTTTATAAAGACACTATACCTATACGGTCCTTTCATGGTTTTGTTATATGTTGTAATAAGTGTACTTCAATTTTGAAATATTAACAATGTATGTAAAGTATGGGTCGTTATAGTTGGTATCATAGGAAAGGTATAGTCAACCTTTGGAAACTAGGATGTGAAAGCCTTAGTAAGAACCTTAAGGATATATCTAAGCATAGAACACAATATTAGTGTTTTAGAAATGGCCATGAATAACCTAAGATAAGACCTTAAGTGTAAAATTTTATTCTTGATTATGCGGTTTTCCTATTATAATTAGTATTGCTCAAACTATTCTTCTTGGTTTTAGTCAATGGTTGGAACCCGAAGGAACCGTGTTAATGCGGAATGCGAAGGGCAATGCAATGATTTCCCCCCTGAGCAACCAAACGTTATGGGAGATGGAATGAAAAATCTTGTAGCCATGCTCACACAACTTTCTCAAGCTATGAATCATGCAGGACTTCCAAACAAGCAAAGGAAGGAGCAACATTCTGTTGAATCCTTCATGAGGCAGTGTCCACCCTCATTCAGCGGGTCTACTGATCCATTAGTTGCTGAATAATGGATCAGTACTATTGAAAATATATTTTCAGTTTTTCAATGTTCTGAACATGATAAAGTCATCTTAGTAGTATATCATTTGGAAGGTGAAGCTAATCAATGGTGTAATATTATCAAGAATACGAGGCCAAGAGATGAAATTGATTCCATGGAATGAGATGATTTCAAGAACTTATTTTTAAATAAGTACTTCCCTCATATTCTTCAAATAAATATGGAGAAGGAGTTTCTTGAACTGAAGCAAAAGGATGATGAATCTGTTGGTACCTACGAAGAAAATTTTACAAGACTTGAAAGGTATGCTTTTGGGATTATTATCCAACCTGAGAGTAAGATTGATTGATTCATTAGTGGCTTAAAACCAAGTCTTCTAAGTGCGTTAGCCATAAGGGACTTCAATAGCTATGAGGAAATTGTTCTATGTGCTCTCAAAGTTGAGATGGAGATTGGAGTAACCCATCAGTCATATGGGTTTGATAAGAAGAGTAAAATGGAATTCAAAGGAAAATCTAAAGACCACGCTGAAAAGAATATGAGTTTTCCCTTATACTCAAAGTGTGGAAAGAAACATGGAGGGAGTTGTCTTAAAGGGACAAGTAAATGTTTCAAATGTGGAAAATAATGTCATCGGGAATTTGAATGCCGCAATGATGGGAAGAAGATGTCTAGTGATGCGAACAAAGAAAAGGCTACATAGAGTGCACCTCCTACACTTCAATGTTACAAGTGCAAGGAAATGGGGAATTATGCTAATCAATGCCCGAATCCAAGGGTTTTTGATGATGATCGGTGTCAACAAACTCTTAAGGATAAAGACAAAGGAAAGTCACATGCAATTTCTATCAGCGATGTGGAGTACGATAAAGAAGTGGTGAAAGGTACACTTACCATCCACTCTTATGTAGAAAATGTTTTATTTGATTCTGGATCCACCCACTCTTTTATTTATGAAGAATTTTATAAGTGTATCACCGTATTACCTCAACAATTAGATGTTGAGTTAGTTGTGACAACTCCTAATGGCACAACAGTCGCATCAAAAGTTTATAATTCTTCTCCGATTGAAGTTTGTGGGAAAGTGCTTCCTGCAAATCTTGTGATCCTTCCTATAGTGGAATTTGATGTGATTCTTGGCATGGATTGGATTTCTTTATATGTAGCTCATATCAATTTCCAAAGAAGGGAAGTCACATTTCATATTTCAGATCAATATATGATCGTCTATCGATGCAAGGATGAACATAACCTTCCAGTGGAAATTTCTTCCATCTTATGGGTCTTTATTCCACTAAATGAAGGTTATTTATCTCAAATGGTTGGTGAGAAACTCACGATTAAGAATATTCCCATTGTATGGGAGTTTGATGATGTATTTCCAGAAGAATTGCCTGGTCTTCCACCAAATTGTGAAGTTGAGTTTTCAATAGAACTCGTACCGGGTGCTTTACCTATTTCAAAGACACCATATATAATGTCCCCAATTGAGTTGCAGGAATTGAAGAAGCAACTCCAAGAAAATCTTGATAAAGGATTCATACACCCTAGTGCGTCACCTTGGGGAGCACCTGTTCTATTTGTTAAGAAGAAAGATGGATCAATGAGACTCTGCATTGATTATCGAGAATTTAACAAGATCACGATCAAGAACAAATATCCTCTCCAACGCATTGTTGAATTATTTGACCAACTACACGGAGCTAAATACTTTTCCAAGATTGATCTTCATTTAGGGTATCATCAATTAAGGGTCAAAAGGGAGGATATACCAAATATGGATTTTCCGTACAAGGTATTGACACTATGAATTTATAGTGATGCCATTTGGTCTTACCAATTCCCCTACTATCTTCATGGATCTGATGAATAGAGTCTTTAGAGACTATCTTGATCAGTTTGTGGTAGTCTTTATAGACGATATTCTTGTCTATTAAAAGATCAAGGAAGAACATGAAGATCACTTGAGAATTTTATTGAAGACCCTGAGAAAGGAGAAGCTTTATGCCAAATTTACCAAGTGTGAATTTTGGCTTCAAAAAGTTGCATTTTTGGGTCACATAATCTCAAAAGAGGGGATATATGTGGATCCATAAAAAACAGAGGTTATCGAAAGATGGTCAATACCAACAATAGTAACTGAGATCTGAAGTTTTCTTGGTTTGGCTGGATATTATTGACGTTTTGTGAAAGATTTTTCACGATTATCTAACCCACTCACCAAATTGACTCAGAAAGGAGTTAAGTTTGTTTGGACAGAGGAATTTGAAGAGAATTTCAAGGAGTTAAAAAGAAGGTTATTCAGTGCACCTGTGCTCACACTACCTTGTAGTGGAGAAAGGTTTGTGATATACAGTGATGCATCCAAGAAGGGATTGGGGTGTGTTCTCATGCAAAATGATATGGTGATAGCTTATGCGTCACGACAGTTGAAAATCCATGAGCAAAATTACCCAACTCATGATTTGGAGTTAGCTGCGGTAATCTTTGCATTAAAGATTTGGAGGAATTATCTTTATGGAGAAAGGTGTAATATTTATACTGATCATAAAAGTTTAAAGTATATTTTCACACAAAAAGAGTTGAATATGCGCCAAAGAAGATGGTTGGAGCTGATTAAGGATTACGACTACTCAATTCATTACCACCCTAGGAAAGTAAACAAGGTGGCGGATGCATTAAGTCGACAAGACCATGCTAGCTTATCCATGATAAGGATCACAAAAGATCCAATATTTATGGATTTACAAAGGATGGATATTGGAATTATAATGGAAGGGGAAAAATCATATCTTTCTCAAATGAATATTCAACCATCTATACATGTGAAGATTAAAGAGGCACAGAAAGAATATGTAGAGTTACAAAAGAAGGTGAGAAATGTTCCTAAATTCAACCTTGATTGTGATGGGATAATAAGGTTCAGGAATCGGGTTTGTGTTCCTCCCATCCCAGAATTAAAGAAGGAGCTGCCTGGATGAGGCTCATAGTTCTTCATTCTCTATTCATCTTGGAAGCACAAAGACGTATAGGGACCTGAAAGAGTACTTCTGGTGGGATGACATGAAAAGAGATGTTGCTGAATATGTCTCTCGATGCTTGGTTTGTCAGCAAGTTAAAGCTGAGAAACAGAAGTATAAGGGGATGTTACAACCATTACACATACCTGAATGAAAATGGTAAAACATCACTATGGACTTTGTTACTGGACTTCCTAAAACATCCAAAGATAATAATTATATTTGGGTCATAGTTGATCGTCTTACAAAGTCGGCAAACTTCATTGCTATTAGAGAGGATTTATCTCTAGATCAGCTGGCCAGGATATATGTAAAATAAGTTGTAAGATTGCATGAAGTACCACTTTCCATTATATATGATCGGGATCCGAGGTTTACCTCAAAGTTTTGGAGAAGTCTTCAGTATACTCTGGATACAGAGTTGAGTTTCAGCACTGCTTATCATCCTTAGACAGACGGTCAGTCTGAGAGAACAATTCAAACTTTAGAAGATATGTTAAGAGACTGCTCTATGGATTTCAAAGGTGGTTGGGATCAACACCTACCTTTGGTGGAATTTTCTTATAATAATAGATTTCACTCCAGTATTCAGATGGCTCCCTATGAAGCTCTCTATGTAAAAAAATGCAGGACTCCAACTTGCTGGGATGAAGTTGGGGAAAGAAAGCTATTAGGACCTGATCTTGTTGATGAAATGGAAGAAAAGGTCAGATCTATTCAACAACACATAAGAGCAGCTCAGAGTCGACAAAAAAGTTACGCCGACAACCGAAGAAAATACCTAGAGTTTGAAGTGGGTGATAAAGTGTTCTTACGAATATCTCCTTGGAAGAGAGTAATGAGATTTAGAAAGAAGGGAAAGTTGAGCCCTAGGTATATCAGTCCTTTCGAAATACTGGATCATGTTGGGAAGATATCTTTTCGATTGGTGCTTCCACCGAATCTTTCAAGTTCACGATGTGTTCCATGTATCTCTCCTGATAAATTACATACCCGATCCTTCACATGTACTAAACTCAGAAGTTGTACCACTGGAGCAAGATATTTCTTATAAAGAACAGCCGATAGAGATTCTGGATCGTAGCAAAAAAGTTCTACGGAACAAGACCACTCGCTTGGTGAAAGTTTTATGGAGGAACCACCAATTAGAAGAAGCTACATGGGAGCTTGAGGATATTATGAGGGAGAGGTATCCTCATTTGTTTGTTATAAAGTGACGAATTTCGATGGCGAAATTCATTTTAAGGGGGGTAGAATGTAACACCCAAGATTTTTATGAGAAATATTTTGTTTTTATGTTATATAGATCATCAAAGGAATATTTCACTACACACAACACTAGCTTGGCTTGCTTTACACGCAATCACGACTTTCCTCGATAGCTTGCATTGTACGCAATACCGAGTTTCACTAAACAAGGATATGCTATTAAAATATTATTAAAACGAGCTGTTATGAATAGTAATACCCACCTTTTGAAATTTTATTTTTCAAAATTAACTTCATTTTTGGATTCGGAATATCGAAATTATCCTAGGGTGAAATTTTGGTATTTTTCTGAAAACTTTCAATTTTTGATGAATAGTGAAAACACTGGGTTACTATTTAAAAACCGACTTTTTATTTAAATAATTATTTATTTTATTTAAATTTATTTTAGGTCAAAATTGATACATAATACCTATATAAGTTCAAAGTAATTCATTGGAGTCATTTTATAATAATTTTAGATATATAAAAATTTTATTGAACTTTTCACCGTCTTTTACCCACCTCCTAGGAGAATTTGCAAATTCACATAAAACTTAATTTTACCTCTTCTGTGAGTGGAATTTCGATAAGACGAGAGACACGGTTAATATCAAGGACTAAAATGTGGTTCAATTAGATGAAAATAATTTTTGGTGAATAGTAACTTTTTACTTTTTTTTATCACGGTTAAAAGTAAATAGGGTAATTAAGGGTAAAAATGATATTATTATTATCGTAACACATGTACTGATTCTATTGGATAAGTGTAATTCGACCAAAAAAAACCTTAGGAATAAAATATGACCATTTAGGTCCACTTGGATTAGATTAGGACATTTAATATTATTTTATTTAAAGAAGAGTTAAAATAGTTAAAATCAAAGTTTAATAATTAAAACATTTTTAATATAGGGTTATACATAAGATCAATTTGACTATAAATATTAATTATAAATATAAAATTATTTCTTAAATAATGGTATTTTATTTATAATTTTTAGACATTATATAATTTAATTTATTTATGACACAATCATGATGCAATAATTATCTTATTAATGGAATATTAACATAATTGATGTTATAAATACTCAAATAAATGTAATTTGAGACTTTTTATGAATTCCACTAATTTTATAGGTTAATATGTCATATTATCATTGATTTAATTAACTTTTTTCGAACTAATAATGCTGTTATGATTAAAAAAAATCAATTACCAAATAGTGTCAAAATTGACATAAAATAGTTTTTAAAACAAATATTATATTATTAATTGTTATTATATTCCTAAAAATATAAGGTTCGGCCAAGATAATTATATCATGATATGTGTATCATTAATGGACCACTTGGGGGTCTATTGTATGTATATGGTAAGTTTATTAACTATATAATATAAAAATACAAAGTGACATGGTAAATGTCAATCTAATTAACTAAGAGTTAAAACTAAAGGATAAGGTTAATATAATGACCTAAACTTGTCTAAAACCCATTTTTTGAGAGTATTTCGACCCATACCCACCTTATATTCTAAATAAATCAATTTTTAGCTATTAAAAACCTAATATGACTTTATAATAAAATAATATTTTTAGTTTTTCCAAAGGTGCCCCTCTCCTCCCTTATAAAAGGGAACCTCCTCCCTCTCTTCCTCACACCACTTTGAGCCTTCAAGCTCAGCCAAACCCTGCCAATTTCTCTTCTACACTTCCCTAGAAACATCCTAGAGGTCCTGGTCTCCTTCAAAGACTATATTTAGTGCCCTAAGAGGAGGTTAAGAAGAGGCGCTTCAAAGAAGAGGTAATGTCCGTTACCGATTCTTTTAACTTTATTTCTTCTTCTACTTCTTCTTCTTTATTTGTTTCATTATGAAGTAGTAGCATGAGTATAACTCATATACTGATATGTTATTATAAGTATGAAACAACCCTATTTCACCATCTATCCACCCTACGTAAAATGAAATCACCGCGTGTGCGTACGTACGGAATACCGTCTCCACGCCGTGGTGTAATCTATTTTCCACCACCACCTTACTTGGATGGGTATAATGGTGTATATAATCACTATATATTATTATTATAAAATGATATTGATTCTGAAATAGTACACATACACTTCAATACAATTCCACGATCATGGGAACGATATCATCGCTCGTGCATACGTACGGCCTACCGTCTCCACGATGTGATGCGACTCGTTCTACATGATCTTCATTATATAATGATTATATAAATGAATTGAATGAATAAATATGATATATATTACACTAATACCATTCTGGAAATGAGGTATCTATAACCTAAAGAGAATAATAAGAATTTATTCGACAAAACATGCATAAGAACAAAAAGTAATAAACACCTGAATAACAAGTAGCAATGAAATATTACTAATAAGAAGCTAATAATATGACCATATATGATATCATAACAATGAGTATGATTCTAGAATAAGTAAATTACATTATTTAAATCATTATACAGGAGGTTCGGACACTTACGAAGCAAATCAGACCTAAGGTAAGGGAAAATCTCGCAATCTCATTTTTATCCGAGATTGTTTATACTTCAGAATTTACTGGGGGATATTTATCATCCACATCCATGTTTCCTCAATATGTAATATTATTTATATCCTACTACAATTTTTTAAATCCAATTTTACCCTTAGGTGAGTTTTTAGTAAAAGATATGAAAGGAATCTTTTGTCGTTTTTCGTACGAGGTACTTTTTGACTTTTCCGGCCAAAGTACGAGAAGAATGTTTTTTTAACTTATACGACCTGAATGGATTTTTAGAACATTATTTACATGAAGCTTCATTTACAAGTTTTCAAGTTTATTTTTAATCAACTTATTCTAGTTTAAAATTGTATGACATGTTAAGAAAGGAAAAATGTTTTTGAAGTAGAAAGGATATTTTCCTCAAGAATGGAGTTCAAGTGTTTTATCAAAATTATTTTTCATCTAAGATAATATAGGGTTCTGTTTCTATCCCTATTTTTACATTTATTTTACTATGTTATGATGGAATTATTTTTATGATGTATTTTTATCTTATATGGATTATGTTATGATGACATGATGTTTAAGATTTCCATTTTTATTATATGGGTTATGCTATGATGTATGATTTATGATTTTGTGGCACACATAAGAATGGTTTCATTATGATATGGGTGGGACCTATATATCCCTCCAATGCATTGGGTAAAGATTTATATCTCATTAGATAGACATGGCTAGAAAGACAGGTTAAACCAGTTCAGTGAAACAGGACTGAAACGAGGAGTGAACTCGGTTCAGAAATGGACTTTGTCCGCTAAGATAGTCTTGGTAATGAGTCTTGACTACTAAGAAATGATTCTCTATGATTATGTGTGTATGACACAAAGTTTAATGTTTTAAGTTATGATTATTGGGATTACATTTCACTACTATGATTTATCCCATGATTATGAAATTATGATCTATTTTGCAGGTTAAGATTTCCAAAATGTTATGTTCTTATGAATATGATGTGATTGATATTTCTTTTGTTTACCCTTACTGAGCATTTGATCTCAACCTTTTGTATATTTTCTTTCCCCAGTCCAGGAAGAAGGTTATTAAGTATGATATGCCAAAAGGGACTCTAAATATGATGAAATAAATGGGAGACAATGTAGATGCTTTATGAACTAGTTGTTTATGTTTCCCAGTTTCTAAAGAACCTATACCTATAGAGTCCTTTCATGGTTTTGTTATATGTTGTAATAAGTGTACTTCAATTTTGAAGTATTAACAATTTATGTAAAGTATGGGTCGTTATAATGCAACCCTTTCTTTATAATTTTCATGAATATAAAGTTTAAGGGTGAATAATGGGAGAGAATAGAGATCCTTCGTAGAGTTTTGGGGTGAAAGGGAAGGTGCACGAGATGTCCACAGTTTGTCTAAATTGTGTAGAATCCTAGGAGAAACTGTGTAGAGTTGAATATTCTGAACAATAACTTCAACATGGTGGGTGAATGGTTAAGGAGGCCATGTGAGGGTCTGTCTAGGCAGTAGCTAACACACTATTAGTGCATGATTTGTCTAACTGTGTGACTAAACTGTGCATAGGGTTTAAGTGAGATCATAAAAAAGTGGATCTCACAAGTTTTTGACTCTTTAGGATTAGTTTTTCCTTCTATGTAGTCATAATTCAAGATTTCTCTCTATTTAAATGTTGGGGGACCTCTCCCAAGAAAATTGGAATCGATCTAGAGCCTTTCCTTGGCATTTAGAAGCCCAATTATTGCAGCATGTCATCATTCTTTGTTCTAGTCACATTTTCTTAGATATTCTTCTCCTATTCTCTTGGTTTCTCATATCTACACCCATTATGGGTAGATATAAGATTTTGGATGCTAAATAAGTTGATATTTTTTTCTTGATTTTTATATTATAAGAGATCTAAGGTGGTTTCATGGAATTCTTACCCAGTTTTGTGAGCATTCTTCACCCGTTTTTTATTTTTTCCAAAATAGTCAAGGTAAGTGGATTCACTCTCGACTCATCTTAGTAGAAATGATTGTAATGATTTCAAATTGAATATCTTGTGTTGAATTGATTGTGAATTTTCTATTTAGAAATTGTTGGAAACCCTCTTTAGTGACAGTTTATTAATTTGTGGAAATCTAGAAAGTGGTATCCTTGAATATAGTGCTTTGATTCTTGATTTTAAAATGAATATTTTAAAAGGGGATTTTTATAAAATTGTTTTAATTGGATTTGATTAATGTGTTTTCAATAAAAGGAATGGTTTTATTGAAATCAAATGGTTGATTGGAATTAGTTTGTTTAATGGTTTTCAATAAAAGAACGATTTTATTGAAATGGTTTGAATTGGTTTATCTGAATGGTTTTGGAATATATGGGTTGTGTGGGTTCATATTCAACATGCCCCTAAATAAGGGTTGTGTACCATTGGGGTACAAGGTGCATGAACCTGGATCAGGGGTGTGTGTTAGTGGGACACAAGGTAATTGGACGAGAGACCGCTCATGAGTATGGAACTGTCGAAACGAAGCATGCATGGTTGGGTGTGTGAAAAAGTGAAATGGAATGGTTATACCAAAATGATAATGAGAAATGGTTTTAATGACTTATTTGGATGTTTTTCTGAAAATGTGACTTGCTAGAAAATTGGTTTAAATATCTGCTGTTTACTTTTAGTTATAAATGGTTTTGAAACTTGTTTATTTTTAGTTATAAATTGTTTTGAAGAATTGTTTTATATAAATGGTTATATATAAATATTTCTAACTTCTCTATCCTAGTGGAGTGAGTAGGGAAGTCATTAGGGAAAGCCTACTATGTTTTATACTCATCCCTTCTTTGGAACTTTGGTGCTTTTGCAGATGCTATCTTCCAGGACATGGGAAAAGGTAAAACATCACATGTATTTAGCACCACATCATGACACTTGGGCTGATTGGTGATTGGAGCATGGAGCTTGTGGATCATAGAGTCTGGTTGTCGTCTTGGAGTTTATTATTTGTCTTTCCGCTATTTACTTTGATAGTTGCTTTTTCTTACACTGTAGTACACTTTGGTGTGGTTTTGATATAAATAAAGTGGTTGAGTTGTATTTCATTTATTCATGCATCATATAGTGAGTTGTTTGGTTATGGTTTTCTGGGTTAATGATTTTATTTCTTAAAGGGTAAATCACCCCCACTTATATTTGAAACCATTCAGCATTTATTTCTAACATTTGGCATCTTGGGGATGTTGGTTAAGGAAAAATAACGATTTATCATATTCTAAATCCAATGAGAATAAGTGGGTCATTACAAAGTGCGTCACCCAATGGTGAAATCCATGAAACTACAACAAGCACAAGATAAATATGCATTTACCCACTCCAAGAAGTTTGGGTTTCCCTTGTATGTGGGTTAGCTAATCTCAATAATAGGATCATTACCAAATTAAAATATTCCTAGTCTCCAATATAACCCAAATAGTAAGAAAAAAACGAAAATTAACTATGATACCACTTTATATCATCCCGCCCCGGTTGCCACTCAACAGTGCCCTGAGATGATGGGTTACAAGACCTTAATCGCATCTCCCCCAATGCAAGAGGTTGTAGAATAATAGTGAGGGCCTAGGATGTGTTTGTGGGGAGACTATTACCTCATTTATTAGAGTGTAGTATAGTAAGAAAAATAATATATAATAAATAGAGGAAATAGTGGAAGCATACACTAATATGACCAGACCATCAACCCACTGTAGCAGAAGCACAATACAATAATTTATCCAAAATAAATAAACTGAAGGAAGATGAATAAAAAAATATGATAATGATGATGATGGTATTCCATGTAACTATAAAAAATAAGAGTACATGGGGAGTAGGGGATATAGGCATATACCACATGCTAGGAAAATATACAAAAAGAAAAAAACTGCTACTACAAGCATCTCAAGCATAGGCTTGGTCCTCTACATCATAATTCAACCTAGAATGTCAATAAAGCATCAGAATATGGATGATTCCATTTGTCAATACCTATAATCATGAATTCTTCTTGGCTACCAAAGGTGGACCAAGAAGGGTGTGAGATATAATCTTAGTAATCCACCACCAATGGTGTCTAGGAAAATCTGTTTTGTGCAATATAAATGATCAGTGTGTCATAATAAATAGTAAATGCATGAAATTAAGTAAATAAATAAATAACACTTAGGATCAGGATCCTAAATTAATGCCTAAATGATTCCACATACTTCGACCTAATCTGAATGTCTGATCCAAGGAGACCTGTACAATTAATATGGTGAAAACATGGTCAACATGAATTCTATAACACATGTTGGTGGTCATGTCTCTAGAATATAAACCAAGCATGTTAATAATTAATTAAATAGGTAATAAAATATAAACAAGAAGGTAAATACATCAAATCCAATGCAACATCCTGTGTCTATCTAAGGCGATCCATATGGAATCTCGAGGGTCACTGTAAGAGCCTATGATATAACCAATACCACCGAGTCTGTCTAATGCAACCCATAATGGTATCCCTCACATCACTCATGACATGGTAAACTCCGAGTTCATACCAGGTATCTCACATAGGGGACCAAGTATCTCCTGAAGCATGGTATAGTGATTTTTCTAATGAGCCCATCTATGGTTTCTCCCTGAGGGAACTGGTGCCATCCAAGAGTATAAGTAAAACTGCCCAGAGATCCCATCAAAATAAATCCAAGGGTCACTACCAGTGCATCAAGTAGATCCAAGCCAAGCACAATGAGTCCATCCACGACATCCTTAAGTTGGGACCCATGTTCTCTCTCAACTCGTAAGCAGATAAGGCATAAAAACCAAGCCACATATCATAACATGTAATTTTACAATCACATGTTATCAATAAGCATCTCAATAACACATGATAATCAAGCTATAAAAGTTATAAAATTCAAGACAATCATCCATGGCATAAGGCAATAAGCACAAGGAACTAAGAAATAAGTTCAAAGTATAAGGCACATGGCATGGCATATGTATAAAGCATAAGAAAAGAGGCTACAAAGCATGAAAACATGGAAACAAGCATAAGAAATGACATAAGGCATAAAGTATAATGCCTAGTCAATAATTATGAAGTATATAGAATTTCCAAAGGGGGACTCACTCATGGATTACAATTAATCCAAATTAAATTTATAAATTTAAGGCATTTATCATAGGTCAAACACACACATACACACACACACACACGATGGTTAACATCTCGAGGATTGGGAAAATAGGCCGCTCAAGGAGGGAAAACCAAATGGGTGGATTCCAAGTTAGGGAAAATGAATTCAAATGTGGTTATCCATATGCTTGGGTCATAATAAGCATGCCAAACCACTTTGATTAATTAATTTAGCATTTTTATGGCTCCACCGGAATGTTCTAACATGCAGCACAACAGTGCATCATTTTAAAAGCAATGAAACATGCATGAAAGACCTAGACCGCTTACATTGATGTGGTAGTGCTCCACTCATCCATTTTTGAGGCTTTAATCAATATATAATGAGAGAAATCAAAGAAATCATCCAATTCCCTGAAAATAGGGAAAAATCAGTTTCACCTAAATAGCACAGCAGATGAAGATATAAATTTGAAATAGAAGGGAGTGGTTCTTAGAACTTACCAATATCTTTTCAATGGATCAAACATCGAGCAACTTGGTTAAGTAATGAGGTAGATATATTAAAACCTATGGAGGAGGAAGGGAGAAGGCTTTACACATGGGAGAAGAGGAGGAGTCCGTTGGAAAAGAGTGGGAGAAGAGAGGGGGTAAAAAACACTCATTAAATAAAAAAGTGAAATTCACCCACATAGGTAAAGACACATAGTTTGGCTACACGGCTGGGAAAACTATGTGCCAAACATATGAATGGACTCTATGAAAGGGGTCTGAAGCACCACATGACTGTGCACCTAGGGTTTCATGGTTGCAGACAGACCGTGCGCCCCCAACACACCATTACCTCAACCCAAACAGTAAGGTAGATCATGTGGGTTGGGTGGAATGGTTTCTAATAATCATATGGCGAAGTCCACCTCTTCAATTTTTGAGTATCTGGGCTCTGAATGACCCTCGAACACCCCTGAGACCTCTTAGACTCCCTTAGGAATCACTATTAGGTCCAAAAAAAGGAAATTAAACAAAAAAAAACTATCCACACCTTTGAGAAGAGTCGGGACATTACATGTTTTTTTGGTAGTGATGCGCGATGAAGTCTTACATGAGTTTCATAGATCACCTTTGGTGGTACACTAGGGGTTATATAAGATATACCATTACATGAGGTCTCAATTTTGGTGGCCCAAGGTGAAATGGGTGGTGGCGGAGTTTGTAGCTCGATGTTTGGTTTTCCAGTAGGTAAAGGCTGAGCATTATTTTCCTTGAAGTTTGTTATAGCCCTTGGATGTTCTTGAGTGAAAATGAGACAACATCTCAATGGTCTTCATTACCGAGTTACCCTAAGCTCAGGGCGGTTGTGATGCTATCTGGGTAATCGTGGATCAATTGATGAAATTGGCCCACTTCCTAACGATCAGAGAGTCAGACGTCATGGATGTTTTGGTGAGGAGGTATTTGGATGAGGTGGTGCAGTTGTATGGAGTTCCAAGGTACATTATATCAAATCAGGATGCATGTTTTACCACTTGATCCTGGAGCGGATTGCAACATGATTTTGGAACTCAATTTCACTTCATCCTTGGTTTCTACCCTCATGCAAACTGATAGACAAAGCAGATTACTACTATTAAAAAATAAACCTTTAATAACACCAAACTTTATCAACGCTAGAAAAAAGTACTGATAAATATGCCCTTTATCTAGGCTAAAAAACACTGATAAATGGCACATTTTATCAATGCTAAAAAAAGCACCGATAAAAGGTACCCTTTATCAGTGCTTTATTTTTAATGTTGATAAAGGAAACTCTTTATTTATAATTTATTTTTAGCACTGATAAATGTCCTAAATAAAATGAAATAATTAAACAAATAAAAATTTAAAATGAGTAAATCAAAAAAATATTAACAGTTTTATTAATTAAATAATTATTGATAAAAATGAATAAATTTAATATACATATATAAATTAAAAATATTAATAAATAGTATATATTAAATTTATAAATATGTAAAATAAATAAAATGAAATAATTAAACAAATAAAAATAAAAAATGAGTAAATTAAGAAAAATATTGAACATTTTATTAATTAAATAATTATTGATAAAAATGAATAAATTTAATATACATATATAAATTATAAATATCAATAAATAGTATATATTAAATTTATAAATATGTAAAATAAATAAAATTAAATAATTAAACGAATAAAAATTAAAAATGGGTAAATTAAGAAAAATATTAAACATTTTATTAATTAAATAATTATTGATAAAAATAAATAAATTTAATATACATATATATAGATTATAAAAATTAAAAAATATCATATATTAAATATATGTATATAAAATGAATAAATTATAATAATTAAGAAAAAAAATTATAATGAATGAATTTTAATAATTGAACAAAAAAATTAAAAATAAAAAAATTATAAAAAAATTAAAAAATTTATTAATGAAATGATTATTAATAAAAATTAATAAGTTATATATATATATATATATTAATTATAAATAGTAATAAATAATAAATATTATTAAAATAAATATAAAAAATAAATAAAATGTTAAAATTAAAATCATATTAATGTCTTATTCATTTTTAATGGTTTTTATACAAAGTTATTCATTAATACATTTAATAAAGAAATATATCCATATATATTTCTATATATATATCAATGTATATAATATTTCCTAAAATATGATTTATACGACACAAAATATTTATGATTACATTAAATAAGTCATATATTTCTAAAAAATGGTTTATAATTAAAAATTAATATTCATTAAAAATACTGACTAATTGCATCGAGCAATGGACATAATTGGATGTTATTTGATTTTTCAATTTAACATATATCAAACATGTATTACATTTATTTCATATACATATATGTAATTATTACATTTTTATACATAACGCCCACATATAAATATTTACGTAATTAATGAAATCTTATATAGAAAGTAATACACCTAATATTTATGTAATTTATTCAAATTTTAGTATTCATTTTACAATTTATTATAACATGATACATTTAATATATTATGTTTTTAATTGGTAAATTTTATTTATTTATTTTTAATATTATTACAGTTAGGTATTATTTATTTATTTATAATATTTTTTTTTTTATTTTTTTGAATTTAATTATGTTCTATTATTTATTTATATATATTTATTTACTATGTTTTAGTATTTTCAATATTTATTTATCTTTACTTCAATATATATCCATATTTTTTTAATAATTTATATTTAATTAATAAAACTTATCCATTTTTTCAATATTTTTAAAGTGTACTCATTTTTAACTATTCAATTTCACTCATTTTTAAGATGCATGCATTTAAGATTTTATATTAATTAATAATGTTAAAAATATATTTTTTATAAATATTTATAAATAATTATATTTATAAATTTATAATTATAAATAAATAAATAATTTTTTTAAAAAAGTATTTATATATTTATAAATAAATAATTATATATATTTAAATAATTATAAAATTATAATAAATTTATTTAAAAAATGAATATATTTACTATATTTATATTTATTATATATATAATTATATAAATATATAAATATTATTTTTTAAAAAGTGTTTATATATTCACAATTAAATAATTGTATATTTAAATAATTATAAAATTATAATAAATATATTTAAATAATGAATATATTTACTATATTTATATTTATATATATTTATTATACATATATATATAACTATATAAATATATATAATGATATAAATATATTTATAATTATAAAATTATAATAAATATATTTAAATAATGAATATATTTACTATATATATATTTATATATATATATAATTATATTAATATATATAATGATATAAATATATTTATAATTATAAATAAATAATTATAAATATATTTATAAATGTATATTTACTATATTTATGAAGTTCTATAGTTATAATTATAAATAAATAAATATAATTTTTTTAAAAGTATTGGTAAAATTATAAATAAGTAATTATATATTTAAATATTTATAAAATTATAATAAATAAATATATAATTATATAAATATATTTACAATTTTTTATTTATAATTATAATTATAAATTATTTATCAGCGCTGAACTTTTAGTGTTGATAAAAAATCCTTTTATCAGCACTTCTTTAGTACTGATAAAGAATTATTTTATCAAATCTTATTAAGTTAGTGCTGATAAAAAGTATCTTTATTAATGTTTTTTTAGAAGCATTGATAAAACTCTCCCTAATCTATTTAAAAGAACATTAACTGGGACTGATTCAGTCATGATTCTCAAGCATTTGCAAAACTCCCATACTTCTGTCACTACTCCTCTACGTTTTCTCAAATGAATCAAGGCTATAATCCAAGGTATGTTATTTTATCCTCCTCATCACTCATTAATTGCTTTCTTAGGTTCCATATTTTATGTTATTGTAGTTTTCTCAACTATAAAGAACCCTACTTCTCTTCTCCCATAACTCTAGTTGTGATTGGTCTCTCTCATTCTTCCTCATTATTGCTATTCTTATCACCACCTTGACTCATGGATCTTTCCATTTTTAGTGCTATCACTATCACCTTCACCACCATTATCATCAACTTCCCATTTTTCTTCGTCCTCTACAACTGCTTCTCTTTGATAGTTCTCTATGGGTTTTAATAATATTTCTTATTTTTTCACACATCCAAGGTTTGTTTTATTTGATAAATTTTTGTTTTGGGCTTGTGGTTTTCTTGTATGATTATTTGATGAATGAGTGTTATAAGTTATGTTGATTTACTTATAAATGGGTGTCTAAGGTAAGTTTAGTAGGTTTCATCTTTAACTGAATGATTATTTAATAAGTGTTAGGATAACTAAGGTATGTTTATTTTTCTTGAATTATTATTTAATCAGTGTTATATTTGAGGTATAATTTTTTTGATTAATGAGTGTCTTGTAAATCTTCTAATGTTTTTTCATGAAATTTAAAATATTTTTAATCTACTTATTAATCTTTTTATAGCATGTAAGGTATGTTTAATTTACCAAATAAGTTTTTGTATGATTAATGAATGTTGTTTTCCTGCATTGTGAATGGGTGTTTTGATAGTATAATGGATTATGAATTATTGATAATATATATTTAAATGATCATAAAAGGAGAGTTTTTACTATTTTGATTGTGTAATTTCAGTATAGGAAAAGTTAGTTTACAATTCAGTTTGAATAACATAAGAATAATAATTTTTTTTAGAGTTATCCACTGTTTATTTTCTATTCTTTAGTTTAATATTTAGTTACAATTTCTCTAGGAATTTTTCAACTTAACCCTCATTAGGTACTATAACTATTTCATCAAAAAACATCACCACTTACCCAACATTACTTTCTACATCATTTCTAGTCATAGAGTACACTAATATTGATCATTCTAAAATGATATGATAAAGAGAATAAGATTTAAATTTATTTTTAATATAAATAGATGGAAAAAATAAAATTATCTCCCTATTTATTCATGTTCATAGTATATATCACTTTTTATTTACCACATGAAGTGACATTTTCATTTTCAATATGATGTATGAAATAATATGCCTTCTTTTGGATCCTTATCACTACCGATATTATTTTCATCACTAATATATTATTCTTAATGTTATTTTACAATTTATTTTTATTTATATATTTTGAAAACAATAATTTCTAAATTATATAATGAAATGAAAGAAAAGATGATTTTTATTTGTGGTCAACCTTTTAAAATCAATGTTAATATTTATTTTTATATAATTTTTTCTGAATGGATTATAATTGAGTAAGTTGAAGGTAAACAATTTTTTTAAATATGTTACCTTTATTTTATTTGTGAAATATTTTTCATTTATTTGATTGTATTTTTATTTATAAAGGTAATTTTGAATTTAATTTTTCAAAAAAAAATTGTATTTAGAACTTGAAATTTATTATAGGTGATAATGATGTTGTAGTTGGATTGCGACACTATGAACAAGTGATGAATATGAGGAAATGGTTGATGTTTTTTAGAATTTTTAAAATAGAATGTTCTAAAAAAAGACCCATTTTTCTATCTTTGGTTGAAATTATAAAATACGACATAGTTGAAAAGTACAAAAATTAAAGTTCATTTAATTTTTTATGGTTTTAATACATGTTAGAGTACTTGGATTTGGAATGGTGAAATTGTTTATAATTCAAGATCTATTAATGGTGAAGATTACTAGGTTGATAAGTTTGATGAAATTGAAGAAATTATTTTTGATATTAAAGTAGTGTAAATGGAGAATAGACCAATTATCACACACTTATATGGTGATATTGAAAAACCATTGTATCTAGGTTGTAGAAAATTCATGGTTTCATTAATGATTTTCTAAATCAAAACCTCGATAATTTATTGGCTAAGGTATTAGGTTGTTTATTAAATCATATCTCATTTCCTTAAATGAGAAAGAATAGGATATTTCATGTGAATGATCCAGATCTAATTAGAATATATCAAACTAGGACCAATTGTTTGACATGGTTCCCACTTTTGTAGTTTCACCTAATGCATCTGGACTGGAAACCACATCTTGACCAAAGAGTGGTTGCTAATCTGGGGGGAGATCCAATTTACTGGACCAAACATATGCAACTACATTTCTTTATAGATATTAAAATTATTTAGATCTTATAGAATTTATAAGCATGAACTTATATAAATGAAATAATATAAATAATTAAAGAATATAATTCCAAACATTAATTTCATATAATAAATAATTTTAAAACAAGTAAACATGTTTAACAAACTTTACATAATAAACCAAGCATAAATATATAATTCGAACAACACACATGATGTGGTTTCCATCTTATTGCACCCAATATCATGAAAAAAACATCACTCAATAGTGATGTGCTAAGAGGGACATAAGGGTAATGATGACTAATGGAAGTAACCCATAATGGTAGAATAGTGTATGAATTTCCCAATGATTTTTTTCTTAGGGTAGTCATGTGCTAAGAGAGACTATATGATCACCTTAGTAGTGATTAGATATGTGATATAAAATCTAGTATAATCCCATAAAACCTAGTGGGATAACCTATAAAGGGTGGGATGTATTGGTTGATCATATAGCTTACTCTGTCTTTAGATTTTAGGTGTATGAGTGATGAATTATGGCCTACGCAAACTGAGATTATCTAATGAGTGGTCATTGAGAAAAAATGATCAATGTATAAGATAACTGATCTTTGAGTATCATATATTATAATATGATGGGTATTATGTGAGGTCTAGGTATGGTATATTAGAATGTGAGTTACTATAGACATGTTAGTGATTCATTGATGTCTAGGGTGAGGGTGATGTGATATTTGTGATGCTGTTTATTATTCTTTACACATTTTTAGAAGTTAGGTTTAACTGATGTATTATGTCACCCATTGTGTGGTTATTTCCTAAGGGAACCAATTATTTTAAGACTTCCCCATATTTCAAATTCACTTCCTAAAAAAATAGATATGTTATACCCATTTCATGATTTGGATGCAATAAGTACATGTGATGGTTATTCTTGAGGGATTGTCTTGGATGCTAGGGTTCTGAGGTCAAATCTCATGGTACCTATGATGTGGTAATTTCTAGAGGGAGATAAATAATTTTTTCTCCTTATATTATTCAAATGTTAACAAATTATTAGTGAAATGATTTGAATGTTAGGGAACAACCATGGTATAAACTTATGGCATGATTAATATAATACACTAGTATGAAGTGAAGTAGGTAAATTTGATTATCATGGTGTCCTGGTTAGTACATAATGACTTGACTTAAATGTGCATTTTGAGTGTTACTACATTGAACATATACTCAAATATATGCATTATTGTATATTTTAGGGGCACTTTTAGTATTTAGTTGTTTATTTTTATACTCAAACCCTACACATGAACCTAAGTGGACATAAAGATCTTATATTTGAGATAGAGGTGAGGGAAAAGGACTAGTAACATAGATTAGAGTCGATGCAACTTAGTAGGGATGAGTTGATGTTCTCAAGGTAGTGTCAGGTAACTTTTAGCATTTTGATATGAGATTTGAAATTTTAAATTAAGATGTGGTAATTTAAAAGGTTTTAAGGAGACAACTTTCATCCTACCAAACTTTATCTCTATAATAGTTATTATTTCATTTTGTTGCTTAAGACTCATCCACCATATCTTCTATGTTGCTTGAACTACTCTGAGTTGTAGTCATCCAAAATGACCACTGGTACCCAATATGGAATTAATAATGATCAGAGTAGTTCAAGCAACATAGGTGGATGTACAAAATAGATGGATGATGAGTCTCAAGTAACAAAATTTAGTAATAACTATTTGGGAGATGAATCCAATGAGGATAAAAATTTTCTATAACCTTCAAATTTGTATGAATTTAGAGGATAAACCTACCATAGTGGAGTAATTATTTTCCAAAATTCAATTACCCATTTCCTTAAAAATGGATGCATGCTAATTGTTTGAAAAAAGAGTATGAATATAGAGTTAAAGAGTTATTCAATTTTTCAATAGAGTATGCATACAACCCTTATTAAAACCTTTGTCTTTGTTTATGTTGTTGCTATTAAAGATAAATTAAATGTTTGACTACTCATGTAGACAATGTATTATTCACATGATGATGTTACCAATCCCAAGGAAGAATAGAATTTTGATGTTGAAACTGTATAATTATTAGGGGATCAACAACATACAAATGAAAAAAACAAGAACGACACAACAACATAGTGTTGAATAAAATTATCAAGTCAAGACGTAAGGTTATAAAATTTTAGGTTGGTTGGAATCAATACAACCACCCTGTTGATCCCAATAAGTCAATGTTCATTAGTTATGTTGGGGTCACAATGAGGATGAATGTGCCGATTGATATTGATTCATGGCTCCATGCCCAACCTGTAATGAACGAAACCCTTTGGAAAGATATAACGATAATGTTACAATATACTTTCTCTATTTTACCAAAAAATTATATAATGAAATGTTGATTAATTTTTTGTTATTTCATGCAGAGTGTGTTTATTTTAGAATATTTATATAATAAAATTGTCTTAATGGTCTCTATAAAACCCCATAGAGGCTTTTAGAATCTTCTTATGAAGTTACATCTTCGAGATACTGAGGAGAAAGTAAATCCCCACCCACAAGTTAGTTATGCACACATTATAAATTAGGAAATATGGAATGGTTTCATGAGTCATTGTGATGAGAAATAATTTTAGGTGCATTAAAATTGATAATATATTATTTTAAATTATTAATTCTATCCAATTCTATTCAAAATTGTTAATTTATGAAAGAACAAAAGAGTTCTGAAAATAAAGAACATGCATCAAAACCAATGTACCCCTATCACTAAGGAAATATGAGGTATAATTAACTAGAGAATAAATAGGTATGTATTTTAAATCAAAAATAAAAGTTTTTTTATATAAAAAAACATATTTTCCTTTTTTTTATATACAGATTGACGAATCAAAATCTGAAGCCACTTCCATCCCATGTTATGTGATATGTAAGGTGGATCATGTAAATAAGGAGTGTAAACTAGTTAATGAAAACACAAAATTATTATGAGAAACATGTTTAAGTATGAAATAACTATAATTCATTATGATTTATAATAATATTTCATAAAAATATATATTTAAGTTCATATTTTTTTATACAGTTTAGACACAAGAATCGGTAGTGACCATACTAGAAGAAAAACTACTTTCAGTAGCTTTGAGGTGGTTGGAAAACTATGGTCATTTTAGAGGATTAGGTTTTAGAGTGTCTCCTCAAACATATTTTGAGAATATAAAACCAAATAAATATACATATAAGATGGTGAAAGTATTTTAGGAACAAATAGATTCTTTGTAAGATATTATTGTCTGGTCTGGTTTGGCATACCAATGTATGAGAAAGGATTAAAGCGAACTGACGACATAACCAAAATCTGCACACGAACAAAATGACCCCGCTATCTTTGAGGATAATCATTACCCTAAACCATATACCTTACCCGATGTAATCAATTTTTTGATTACTCTTTCTCCTAAATTTTAATCAAACAACTTTTGATAACTTTATATTACTAAAATTTAGTAGGGTATAGTTGTATGTGATTTCTATCTGTAAGAAACCACACACTGCCTTGTTGTGAGGGGTACCATGTATAATATCCCGGGAGACAAGATACACCTTAAATAACTCCCAAAATATCACATGATAGTAGGGATTTAGGTATCTCATGAGCTGACTACTAAGTTTCCTGTTCCACTTGATGATCTGGATATTACAACGATCAATGATGCTATTGGAACTTTCATAACATGGATGTATAATCTTATAAAGATACACGAGGTATGTATTTAACAATTTTTTTCATATGAAAAACCTGTAACAGTTGATGGAAAAAGGTTTTAAGTGAGTTATGATATTACATATGGATAAAGAAATGGGGACATAGAAGTTCAAATCAATATAATCTAGTAAATTTATCAAGAAATCAAAACAAACTTCAAGGAGTACCTTCTCCCCGATAATTCCAGAGAAACATTTATTATCATTACAACTTCATGTAGAGACCAAATTTAAATATGAAAATATGTCTTAAATTCCATATGAAAAATAAATTTAAAGAACTTCCAGGGAAGACATAGTTGGTCTTTAGAGTATAAATGAGATTCTCAAGCACGAATGGCTGGGAGACTCAGTTGTGAATACATACATAAGGTAGATTTTCATAATAAATATATCCAAATAGTGAGTTAATATATTTATTAAAGTTAATAACTATTCACATTTTCTATAGGCATTTATATTACTACTATATAAAGGTAAAACCATGTGAAGAAAGATTTGGATTCATTAATCCCTATATCATTTCTACAGAAAAATTTACTTTAGATAAAAAAGAAATTGAGAAGAAAAGAAATGATCTAATCAAAGAGTTTGAGAGAAAAATAAGAGAATACATACACTTTTTTATGCCTATAATGTAAAAGTAAAACTCTACAACCTAATCACATAAAGTATATTTTTATTTTTTTCATTACTTATTTGTTTTTATTTTTTAGGCAGCACTGGATGGTGATCACATTCAATCTGGATACCCTAAATATTTATTTTTTGGATCCAATGCATAAATATACAACAAACCAAACACACATGAAATTTATTTCAAATTTTTAATACACTATAATCAAAATTTTATAGATAAACTTTGAATTATATGTTTTAGTATGTGTTTTAATAATAATTTTTTATGATAGGGTGGTCACTAAATATAGGTTAAATCATGGAATGAAGTCTGTGTCTAAACATAAAATTCCCATAGATTAATAAAAATGGAAACATATTAAGGTATATATAGAAATATTTAACTATAAAAAACATTTCCAAATAATTTACTTATTTTGGTCAATGTTTATACAGTGTTTGAAGTAAGATAATGAAAATTATTGTGGATATTATGTTTTCAAATTTATGAGAGAGATCATTAACCATCAAAAGACCGGTATCCCTGAACATGTAATTTATGAATGTAATTACAATTTCATTAAAAATATTTCTTAATCATTTGTTTTTATATATTTTCTTAGTACTACCAAGACTTTCGACAACCTTCACACTCAAAATAAGAAGTAAATTTGTTTAGAGATAAATGGGAAGTGTACATGGTGTCAGAATATTTTCCAACAACAAATTTAGGTGATTACCTACTAGTTTGTGATCTGGTATGAAATATAACCTTAGAAACATATTTGGTGTGTGAATAATTAGTGTTAGAATGATTATATATTATTTTTTATCTGTTTCTAAAGGATAAGTATAATGGAGGAAACCAATTTGTTTAGAAGTTCCAACTTGCAAACAATAAAAATATTTGGCAATGGCATAGGAAGAGGTAGAGGTGGAGGTAGATGCAGAGGTAGAGATAGAGGTAGAGGTGGAGGTGGAGGTAGAGTCTGAGTTAGAGACTAAGGTGGAGTAGGAGACAAATGTGGAGACTGAGGTGAAGGATGTGACGAAGCATTGGCTTGTAAATAATAAAATTGTTGGGCAATGGAGTAGAATGGGGATCATACAAAGGTTGTGTTTGATTTTTTTTTGAAAAGTGCACATAACACTTTTCACTTAAGATAAGATCCATTGTGAAAGTGTTTTAGGTTTTCTATTAAAAAAATGTTTTCACCACTTTTTTAAGTGATTTTGTATAGGAATTTAAGTGGATGATTTTTTTTCATAAACAAAATAGACACCACTTAGTTTTTTCAAAATGATTATCATAGGATACAATTTCTATTAGAAAATTCCAATTACTATCAAATATTACTAAAGTGTGAAAGAAATCCCTCACCAAGAAAAAACTGAACAACAACAAAAAAACACATGCAGTTGCATGCCCATGGTTTCTCTACACTACAGAGAAAGGGTCTTAGTAGTGGAGCTAATAGTCACTTGAGAGTCATACAAAACCAATCCAATCCTCAAACAAGTATATAATTAAACTCAAATGTTTGAATAAATATGTGCGTGATCAACCACCAAAGACAATAGGTGTATGTGATAACTATTAGAGGACAACCAACATTAAGAGATCATGGTCATCGAGGAGGGCTGATGTCAAAGGAAACAAGACATCTAATAAAAATAAACTAATTTATGAATAAATCCTTAAAAATGAAAAACCCACTTCAAATGAAATCTTGAAGCACCAAAAATACAAATTAAGTACCCTTTGAAAAATAATCTAGTAGATTGATACAAAACCTATAAAAAAATAAATACAAAATTTCATTAACTGGATCATGAATTTTCAGAAAAGAACAATACAATGGTTTCAATTTAGTGGGTGATGGAATTATTTGGTCTATTCGATCATCAATTAGATGCATGATATAATATCACAAATTCTTGTGAAATCCATACAAGTAACATTCATTATTCATGTTCACATTCATTATGTAAAATGATCTATGTTTATAATCTCATTAATAAAAAACTCATTATAATTATCAATAAAAATTACATGATAATAAGGATATTCCTATTTTTATGAACAAATAATGATGTTATGTTAGAGTTTATCATCGCTCATAATATTGAAATGGATATACTAATCTATAGCACAATCCATGAAGACTTAATGTATGCACTTAATTTTAGTGTCATTTGGATGCTATAAAGGGTTATACTAATGTTTAATACCATCAAAATGGGTAAACAATTTATAATAGAGTTTAGTGTTTATGAAAATATATAATGGGTCACACTAAATTTTTTTCCATCAAAGAAGGTAAATGGTTTATCATAGAGTTTGTACTCTCTATGATGGTGAAAGGGAAACATATTTTTATTATGTTCCATAAAAAAGCACATGTAAATATTTATTTTAGTTAAATCAATTAATTATAATAAGTACACACTAATGGTTAATGTTTTCTAGGAATAAATGACTTCGTTAATAAGAATGATTCACTCATGTACTATGACCATGCAATCAATAAGGATGATTCACTCATGATGATGCCATTTTTTTTATTCTCCAATGTATTCAAAATTTTGGGTTATAAAACTAAAATATTATTAGATGTCCCAAAGTTTTGAATTAGCTATAGGATAAAAACCATGATGGAATCAACCATACCTCAAATAAATACATGGTGTACCCAGTATGACTCAAATTGCATGGTTTCAGTTTAAAAGTGACATTTTACTAATGTATTATTTCATATTTATGTTTTATTTGTTTATTTATAGTATTACTAACATAATAATTATTTTATTATATAGGTGGATTATTTTTCTCGAGTTGGGGTGGTTTGTTCGAAGTTACTCATTCTCATGAGATATTGGACTTCAAGGATGAAACTTAGATAAAAACAAAAATGAAATGGGTCAAGAATGTATACAACCATCATGAAATGGTGAATTCCTACTACTTATTTAGTTTATTTTATCACCATTTTATCAAATATTTTTAATTTAATTTCCTTTCCATTTTATCTAATAATTATTATCTTTCAAAGATCTTTTGGGATGTCATATTTTTCCTTCAACCATCTGCAAAAATAAAAAAAATAGAGAACATGTTTCTTTTGGATGAGGTATTTTAGAAAGCATGGGGTTTCCTCTTCCATAAAAATGGAACATTTATTTTTTTATGGATTAGTGTTGATTTTTGAAGTAAAAACACACATCACATACTCAATCAGCCACACCTCAATCTGATGCACAATGTGATTGGTATGACTCAAACTACATGTTTTTAGTTTATAATTTACATTTATTTAAAAACACACATCACATACTCAAAATAGAGAAAAAACATCAATATTATTTTTATACATTAGGGAAAAAAATACATAATTCATTTTTGACATGTAGAAATCATCCTCACCTCAATCTGATGCACGATGTTCTTGGTATGACTTAAAGTGTCTGTTATCAGTTTAAAATTTACATTTTAGTTCAAAAAGTTTCACTTACTAAAAACTGAGAAAATAAACTTTTATTTTCTTGATGATTTATGATAATTATTCACAAGTCATTTTTGACATGCAGGAATCAGTCTCACATCAAACCGACGCACAATGTGACTTGTATGACTCAAAGTGTGTGTTTCAAGTTTAAAATGTCATTTTAGTAAAAAATATAAGTGACGTACTAAAAACCAATAATTTTTTTTATTATTTTTATAATTTATTAAAAATATCCATACATCATTTTGGATGTATAGGTTTCAACCAAACCTCAATCTGATGTATTGTGTGACCGATAGAACTCAAAGTGTATATTTTTATATAAAATTGACATTAATTTTAGTAAAAAAGACAACTGAAATATTCAAAAATGATAAAACACATTCATATTATTTTCTCATTTTAATAAAATTATCCATATGTTATTTGTGATGTGTAGGAATTATCCTCACCTCAATTTTATATATAATGTGCCCTATATGACTCAAAGTGTCCATTATCAGTTTAAAATTGGAATTTAAGTTCAAAAAGTGTCACTCCATAAAAACCAAGAAAACATGTTTGTATTTTATTGATAATTTAGGAAAATTATTAATAATTCATTTGGACTCTTATGAATGAATGTCACATCAAACTGACACATGATATGACCAGTATTTCTCAAAGTGTATATTTCCAGTTTAAAATGGCATTTTATTAAAAAAAACAAGTGATGTAGTCAAAACCTAGAATATGAATTAGGATTGTTTTGATACTTTAGGAAAACTATCCATAAGTCATTTGAGAGATGTATGAATCATCCTTACAACAATCTGACACATGACATGACTGGTATGAATCCAAGTGCCTCTTTTTATTTAAAATTGACATTAATTTTAGTAAAAAAGACAACTAACTTACTCAAAACTGAGTAAACACATTTGAATTGTTTTGATACTTAAAATGACCTATAATTAATTTTTGAAATATTGGAATCAAATACACCCCAATCTGATACACAGTGTTTCTAACATGACTCAATGTGTTTGTTATCAGTTTAAAATTGACATTTAAGTTCAAAAAAGTGTCACTCATTGAAAACCAAGAAAACATGCTCAGATTGTCTTGATAATTTTGGAAAATGGTTTATATGTAATTTTTGATGTATAGGAATCTTTGTCTCATAAATCCAATACACGATGTGACCAGTATGACTCAAAGTGAATCTTTTTAGTTTAAAATGACATTTTAGTAAAAAACACTAGTGACGTACTCAAAACCAAGAAAATGCATTAGTATTATTTTGATACTTTAGAAAAATTATCCATCTATCATTTGGGAAATTTAGAAATCATCCTCACCTCAATCCGATGCACGGTGTGCCCAGTATGACTCCAAGTTCATCTTTTCAACATATAGGTGTCATTTTAATTTAAAACGAACATCACATCACCAAAACTAAGAAATTGAGGCTAGATTGTTTTATTACCATTCTATATAATGTTAATTAATTTCCTTATCATTTTTATATTATAATTATTTACTTAATTTTTACAAATATAATGCTTGAAGATGAATAAGAAATGGTGTTACGTGTAAGAATTAACCACAATTAATTCGATAGACAGTGTTCCTGACATGAATCAAAGTTTCCTTAAAAATTAAAAAAATTTATTTAATTAATTTATTTATATTATTACTAACATAATATTTGTTTTCTTATATAGGTGCGTTCTTTTTCTTGAGTAGGGGTGGTTTGTTCTTTTATATAGGTGTATTTGTTTTCTATATATTAGTGTTTTTATTGTATTTATGTTATAAATTTTATTTCATTTAAATTATATATTTTTATATGAATTTTATAATTTCTAGTGCTATTTCTAGTGATATAGTGTTATGTTACAACACACTATAGTATTCTCCTTTATCAGCTCTTGTAGAAGTGCTGATAAAGGACCCCTATATCAATGCTTTTCTAGCACTGATAAAATCTTAGAGATTTTAATCAAACTCTGGTAGTTAGTGATTTTTTAGTGCTAATAAAGACCAATTCTAGCACTATTAAAGGCCTATTTTGTATTAGTGTATCTAGATACCGGAGGATATGTTATGGGAATGCTCTTATAATTTGATGGATCTTGGGAAATTCACTTTCATTTAGTTGAGTTTTCTTATAATAATAGCGACCACTCATCCATATGTATGGACACATTTGAGGATTTTTATAGAAGAATGTGTTATTCTTTATTGTTCTAGGATGAGGTTGGGGAGTCATCAGTTCTTGATCCTGATGTGGTACAAAGTACAAATAAAAAAGTTAAGTTTGTTTTTGAGAGGATGAAAGTAGTGTAGGACCAATATAAGTCTTATTTAGATTACAAGAGGATACCCTTGGAGTTTGATATTGTATACCATGAATTATTCATAGTATCCCCTCAATGTGAAAAATATAGGTTTGGCAGGGGGATAAAGCTCTTGCCCCATCTTGTTGGGCCTTTTGAGGTGTTGGCACGTGTTGGCGAGGTGGCTTATTGGCTGACACTTCCACCATGGATAGACCGAATTCATGATGTCTTCCATATCTATCGGATTCATTGATATCTTCATGATGATTTCCATATTATTGATTAGGGATATTTGGATATCAAGGATGACACGACGTTTGTGGAGTAACCAGTGGAGATGTAGGATCGTCAGGAGAAGGTTTTGTGTGAACGGACCATTCCTTTGGTTCATGTGATGTGGAGAAATGGTTTCCTAGAGGAGATTACTTGGGAGCAAGAGACACATGCACATTCCCTATACCTGAAGTTTTTTTGATCTTGTCATGTTCTACCCTGTTTTTCCTTTCTTAATGATAGAAGTTTTAAAATCTTGCTAATTATGAGATGTTCTTTTCCTTAATGTGAGGCGTGTTTTAGAAATTCAAGCACACGATAAAGGGAAAACCTAATTACTAATCGAGACGTGTTACACCATGACTTGATTAAAATTGTGTGGGGAATTTGGTGCTTCCCAAAGCATATAATATCTTAACATGGAAGGTGGAATTACCTGATTTGTGTTTTTGGGTCCTTAGTTGTCTGATGGTTGTAGTGATAATTGGTTTGGGATTTTTGGAGGTTTTTATGGAAGTACAAGTGGTTATGTGTAAGGGAGGTGATTTATGGATGGTGTGAAATGGTATGGTGTTGTTCTTGGTGAGGCTGATGGTAAAGTGGTTTGCTAATGTGGTTTTGCGGGATGTCTTTTGTATGTTTTCAGTTAGGTTTAGTGTGTGACAGTGTTCGATTGTAATGAGATCCTTGAGAGGCATCTCATGAGATAGTTTTTAAACCCTTACCCCCTCCTTATTGTTTTTTTGATTCTATAGGGAGAGAATAGTTTGATAAGTGTCTAATGTAATGGCCTGGACCTTTCAGCCTATTACTATACAGGAATTTAGGTGGTAAAGGTATCTGGGGGGAAGGTCTTGAGGAGTTGGAGAGTGGAGGATAAGTTGTAGTTATAAAATCTATCTAGGAGGAGTTCTATGGTATGTATCCTTAGGATTTTCTATATAGTCTAGTGTCTATGGTGTGGAAGGCTTGGATATGACATAGGGAGATAACAAGAGGAGTTTTGGTCTACTCCCATTTTTGTCCTAGCTGCATCTTTGAGATTTGGGTGTAATGTATCCCCTTCTTAGTAGTTTAGGGATGTGGCATGGAGGTGCTAGCTGCGACATGGAGTTTTTGGGGAGGTGTTTTTATAGTTTTTTAGTGTATCTGTGATGTGGATCTAGGGCTACTGTGCAACCTTCTTCCTGGTTACTGGGGGTCTATGGCATAGTGGTTTGGTCTTTCCATAGTCTTCCCCTAGTTTATATGATCTACAATATTGATATATCCATTGATCTTAGAGGGGCTTTGAGAGGAACCATTATGTCATGGAGGATAAGGTTTCATCATGGTATGGTGCATTTTTAGTAGTCCTATTCCATGGAGCGTAGGATTCACTATGGTCTTATAATTTATAGGCCACCTATAAATTATAAAATACCTTCAAACCTGACCACTTTTCAAACTTTTCTCTCATTTATTATGTGACCCAAGTGTATCCCAAGGATACCTTTCATCCCCTAATCAATGTCTTTCAACCCCAAACTTGGGAGATCAACTGTGGTGGTTTTGGTAAGTCCCCTCTTGTTTCCCCCTATTTTTCTCTTTGTTTCTTATATGGTAAGGGTTTCTATCAGGTGAAATAGATGTTTTAATGATTATTTGATTAAGGTAATGATGTGGTTGTTTTTTTCCTAACTAGTAAATGTGTTATTCTTCAGTAAGGTTTTTGGTGGTGGTCTCCCTCTCATTTTAACCTTGTGTAGTGTATCAGAAATCTATTTTTTGGGTAGGGGATCCTTAATTTCTCATATAGTGTATCATACGAGAGGGGTTATACTCTTGTTATCTTTTGGGATAATAGTTTTCATTGGATTTATTAAAGATAAATAATTGGTTTAAATTTAAATTTAAGTTAAGGGGATTGAATCTCATGCCTTTTCTACTTTTGATATGATTTTATATTGTGATTGTATGGGCTTGATGCCTCATTAAAAATTTTGGCCACTAGAGGCTTTGTTTGTATTGTGGTTAATGTATTTGTGGAACCCTTATCGTATGATTATCTTTTTTCCCCTAAAATAGAATTTTCAAACCAGTTATATCTAGTTCATAAAATGGTTTCCCTTAGAAATATGACTTGTGTGAGAATTCCCTTGAAATAAAGAAGTGAAAGTTATAAAAATACCCTGGCTAAATCTGAAAATTGATGCGTGAATATGATGTGAAAATTGTTGTGTTGTGTTGTGTTATGAGGCAGATGTGTTTTGATGTGGTTATGGTATGGGGCGGTTATGTATGGTTGTGATATGGGGTGGTGATGTGATGAGAAGTGGACGTGGAAAATAGTTGTGATGTGGGAAGTGTTTATGGATATGAAAGGGAGATGATGTGTGCTTATTGACATGAGGATGATGGGTTGTTTATTTGTGTGGCATTGTGTTGTGATAGTTGTCTAGGTAGTAATGGAATTAATTATAAATAATGAATTGTAATGTCATGGGTTGAATGGTTAATGAATGAATTAAAATGGGTCGTGTGGTTAAATTTGGTTGATTATTATATATGAAATAATTGGATAGAATAATGGAATTGGTCAGTAATGTGAAATCTAGAAAATGGGTTAAGTTGAGAAAGAAGATGGAATGTGAAATGTGAAAATGTGTCTCGTGGCTTGTTGTGTGGTGTTGTTTATTTAGCGGTGGTAGTGAAAGTGGTGTTGTTTTGAGGTTGGGTGGTGATGTTGTGAGTTTTTTGGAACTCCTTTTGTGAACCCTTAGGTTGGGATTGTGTGTGGTTATATTTATATGTACCTTGTATTTGACTTGTGATTTCTATATGCACCCCAACAACATTGAGAAACATGTACTGAAACCAATATAACAGGGGGGTGTTTTCCCATCATCTCGGTGATGGGTACGGATGGATAGATACCCCCTCTTTCCCGCTCTCTCTTCCTAGCAATGTTGAAATACACAATATATGATAGCTAGAAGTCAAAAGTAAACTATAGTGATGTTTAATGATATGGATTATGGTGGAGGTCATGCATGGTAGGAGGAGGGAATGAGGTTTATTTCCTTTATGTTTATAACAAAAAACTATTCTATTTATGGTTGTGATGTGATGTGATGAACTAGGTTTCTTTGGAAAATATGTGATGTGATGTGTTGGCCCAGGTGTCTTCAAGTGAGATAATATGTGATATGTTAGCCTTGGTGTCTTTAGGCAGGATGTGATGACTAGTTTTATGTAGGGTGCTTAACATGATGTTACATCTCAGGTGTGTTTGTGTAGGGTTAATATACATAATATATGTGGACACTAGGATACAATACATTGGAGTGTGATAGAGGGAAACTAGTGGGAAAGTGTTGCATGGTACCCTTATTGACATACTTCTTATTATGTTATTATACTTGGATGTGTTATTTGGTGAGCATGCATTAATGAAGATGGGTTTGGTTAGTTGAACTACTTAGGTGATGTTGGTTCTGCAATTTTATCATGGGTGCATTAATATTCTTCTTTCACATGTACACAAGATACTCTAGGTATTATATTACTGAGTATACTTGTATGCTCACCCTATATACACACAAACTATTTTCATGGTTTTAGGAGGACTACGTAGACCACGTTGTACATTACTATATAGGACCTTTGGGGTTGTTGCTATGCTGATGTATTAGCTTTTATTTTGGGTAATTTTGGAGACTTTTACTTATATTTGTTTTACTTTATAAATATATTATGGGATGGTTTTGGTTTCTTTTATCTTATGATATGTCATAGATTCAATTGATCATTGATATCCTATCTCTTGATACTATTATTATATAGGGTGATTCCTCCCATTTGTTATATTTTTATCCCCTTGATGCCAGTATCCAACCCAATTTCTACTAGAGGTGGGACTCAGGGTTCATTATCTCTCTTCCTTTATTGTCAACCTAGGAGGGGTACCTTTAGAGGGAGTAGTTCATGACATAAATGTCCTTGAAGATTTTAAAATCAATTATTACATAGAATAAAAAAATCATCTAAACTCTAGATAACAACATATCATAATACATTATATCTTTCTATCTTCACTCAACCCATCCTCATGGTGTAACACAATTTCTGTTCTCCTTAGATTCCAGTTTAGAACTTCTAGAATTTGGTATACTATCTTTTGAAATACCCACCAGTCTAAATCATGGTTAATACTTTTTAAATTTGGATCTTCCTAAGTTAGTCTTTCGTATTAGTGAATCTTCTATACCTTTTAGTTATTCAGATCATATCAATTCCACTTTTTTTTTCTTCTTCTCATCTTCAATAACAATCTTCCACTTATGATTCTACTCCCAACCTTCAACAATAGACTTCTCAAAACTTATTCTGAATCAAAATCCAGAATTAAATATTATATGAATCAATCATTAAAAATTTCAACATTCTAATATTTTTGGAATTTCACATCAGTCAGAACTATAATCATAACTGATTTCTTCCACAAGATTCTTCATCATTCTATTTATTTTACTTCTGGATTTACCTTCCAGAGCACGATACTGCAAGTTCATCCTTAACATCAGTTGCTTCTGCTTCTAAAATCACATTCTATATCTATATTCCTCTTTCTTTATTCTAATTTTGGCCTTTTTCAATGTTTTTAATACTCAAAACTCTATCAAACTTATTCTTACATAGATCATATTTAATATTATGCAATAAAGGAAATCACATGCATTATTACATGGTTCCTTTTCAATTCTTATAATTCTCCAAAATCAACATTTTTTCCTCATCAATTGGTTCCACATGTTGAATTCTAGAACAATACCATTTTATAATTGCTTTATAGACTATTATATGCCTTTACTAATTAACTACGGCTCAGTATATATTATCAAAAATTCGCCTTCTAGATACATATCTCATGTATCCTCAACTCATCTTCCAATAATATGCCTTCAAAATACCAGATTATGTATTATCCAAATACACAAATTCTTGTATCCTCTAGTATTCTTCTACAAATGTATATTATGAATTTACATTATAGAATAAATTAAGATGTAGCTTTAATTAATTCCTTCAACATCATCCAAGTATAGTTTCAGATAAAAAGTAGTTTAATGATTAATAAACCATAATTAGAAAAGGGCTATAGACATAGGCCATGCCTGTGGATTCTTGTAAGATCCTGAAATTTTATAGATTTGAATTGAACTTGATTTTAGGTAATATTTTTTCCTTATTTGAGTACTTTTTGTTTGGGTTATAACTTGGGGTGTTTTTAGGTTTAATTTTGAGAAAAATTATTGAAAAATGGTTGTGTATGGTTGGTTCAAAGTTAGGGAAAACCATGCACCCCAACCCAGCAAACCATGAAACCCTAGATAGTAGGGAATTATATGGTTGGTGCATAGTTTGTCAAACCATGAAACCTCTAAGGAGAAACCATGTACCCCTAAAATAATAGGCACACCGTTAGATAAAACGATTCACCCTAGCTTAGCTAACCGCGTGTGTGGGAATTAAAGTCACCTGAAAATTATTTTAAAAATTTTCCAAACCCCCAAAACTCACCTATTTTGACCCACATTCGACCCTAGGTGGTCTTTCCTAATTTTAGAGCTCTACAGAGGGATTCCAAGTCATTCCAACCTCTGTTATTCATGATTCAAAGACCATATATAAGATCTTTTCCTCTTCTAGTAAGTGGATCCTATTCCATGGCTTCCACATTCATCCTCATTTATTCTCTCATTATTTGTTTGGGAAGTAATATTCTATTTTAATAGATCTAGATCTATATTTGGTGAATCTAGATCTAGTTTTTTGGATCTATATTAAGAATTAAAGAGATCTTGTTTTGTTGATCTTGATTTAGGGTTTTGAGATTCATATCTAGATCTACGCCGTTGTGCCACTAAATTTTTGGGGATTTCTTTTGGGAGACCATTCATCAATTAATTAAGTTTGGTAGTATAATATTAAATCCCCATAGTCATGATTTTGATATGAGTATGCATGTTTTAGTATTTCTAGCATTCTTTATCAATTCTAATTCGTAAAATTATTTAGTTAATGTGACCAATTGATTAATTGGATTTATTTTTGAAATTGATGATTAATTTGATAGTTAATTATGAGACTAAGGGTCTATACATTTAGATAATTAATTGGGGAGTTAATTATGAGGTTTAGGGGATTTCCATTTAGATAATTAATTAGAGGATTAATTATGAGATTTAAAGATTTGTGATTTTGATAATTAATTGGGGGATTAATTACAAGATATTAAGATATATGATTTGAGATAATTAATGGTAGATTAATTATGAGATATTTATTTCATGAGTTTAGATAATTAATGGTAGAATTAATTATGAGATATTGGGTTTATTACTTTGTTATTATTAATTGCAGAATTAATTATGTGATATTGGGATGGTTGAATTAATATAATTAATTGATGAATTAATTAATGTATTTGATGTAATTAATTAATTGGGGAATTAATTAAAGGTATTTATGTGATAAACTAATTTTTTAATTAATGATTAAATTTATGTTGAAAAATTAATTTATTAATTAATTAGGAGTAAAATAATGAGAACATAGTCATTCTAAATTGAGAAGTATAAATGGTAACATGGTCATTGTACTTATGAGTAATGGAATGGGAACATGGTCATTCAATTGAGAAGTATAAATGGTAACATGGTCATTGTACTTGTGAGTAAAGGAATAGGAATACGATCATTCAATTGAGAAGTATAAATGGTAAGATGGTCATTTCACTCATGAGTAAAGGAATGGGAACATAGTCATTCTATTGAGAAGTAAGAATAGTAACACAATCACATTACTTGTGAATTTAATAATGGTAACATGGGAATTAAAGTATAACTTAAAGATTGGAAACAAAGGCACTATGAGATATGACCTCACTTGAGAATACTTTGATATTTGGTATGAGCCGAAGCAGGTATTGAGATATGATATCACCATTGAATACTTCAGGATCTAACATAAGATGAATCAGGTATTAAGATATGATATTACCTAGAAACACTTTAGGTTTTGGCATAAGCCGAAGATGGAATGAGGTATGGGTGTCCTCGGGAACCCTATAGTTAAATGTGGTTAGGTAAATATTAAGTGATAATGTGATAACTATTTATTTATGTATTGTACTTATTTATTTATAGAACTACATACACTATTATCTGACTGAATATTTTTTTAGACACCGTTGGTGGTTTCCTACTGAGTTTTACTCACACCCTAATCAGGTTTCCTGATCAATACCTAAATAGACTTTATTATTGTAGGATAGGTTAAAGGGAAAGGCCCTGTGTTAGATTGTTGAGTTGGGATGGAGCTTAGATGAAGGTACTAGATGTGGTTTGGGACCCACTTGGGAGTCGTTGGTGTCTTTATTTTCAATTTTCATTTTAGAAACTTGACACATACATTAACATGACATATTTTCTTCTTTATTTGGAAATTGTATTTTTCTTGTATTGATTATCTTGAGATATTGGCATTATTTATGGTTATATATTCTTCTGATATTGTTTATTATTTTTTATGGTGTATTAATCTGATAAAATATGGTATAATATCCCCATTATGGACATATCATACCCTCACTACTAGTCAGAAGCCTTTGGCATATGGAGAGGTGTACTTGAGGTCATGTGGTGGTCCAGCTTGGGGCACTGGTGTGTGAAACCCGGGTTGGGATGTTACAAAGTGGTATCAGAGGAGTTTTATTTTCTTTTTTATTTTGTCTTAATTTTCTGGGAAAGGTAGATATGAGACTAGGAAGAGTCGAGGATTTGACATGAGCCCATGCATGGGAGTTCAAACCCATGTATTAGGGAAAACCCAAGTACTCAATGTGGGATTTTTGTTGTTGTTTTTTGTTACAATTGAATATTATTTCACCTTGGGTGATGAACTTGTTGTGTAGTGTGATTGTTGCTTCTTAGATTGTTTGAGAATTGACTCTTGGCTTGGAATGGAATGATATTTGAGTTTTCATGCATCATTCTAGGCACTCGTGGTTATTTTTTGACATGCATCATTGTAGGCACACACAATAAAACGGATTTTGGGTAAGCTGTTGAACTTAAACTATTTTTCCTTGTGAAATTGAATTGGAAATGGTGTCTAACAAGAATTAAAAATGGTAAAATGATGAAAAATATGAATAAATGGGTGTTTAATGTAATTTGAATAATAATAATGAGAATACCCTTTGATAACCAAGACCTAGGTGTAGGATGGATAAGGGTTGTGTTAGCACCTCAGTTTTGACTGTGTGGTGAGTTTTTTTTAGGAAAATACTTATTATGATTATTCCTCTTATGTAAATGTGATAAGGTTGTGTTATGGGTCCTAAGATGTGTGTTTTTAATTGTATAGATATTCCTCCATGATGTCTCTTTTTTATAGGATGATAAGTGGATATGTATGGTAATGCTTTTCCAATAGCGGAAGCTGAGGCATTGATAGTGTGAGGTGTGGAAGAAGGGGAATATCTCTGAGAGAACATTTCATACTTCATGAAATTAATGCGAAGATACCCAGGGAGGGTTGTGAAGATTATGTATGACCTAATGAGGGAGTTTCAGTTACCACACCCTCTGACTTTCACGGGAGATAGTGGAATTGAGGGAGATGAGTTCTAGGTTGAGTCAATCGAGATGATGCTTGACAATTTGGAGACTCCTGCTTAGAGGAGGGTCAAGTTGGATGATTATCTTCTATGAGGATCAATAAAGCACTGGTGGGACATTCAGGCATGGGTTGGACAGACTGATGGTATGTTATGGAAGGAATTCTTAGAGAGGTTCTTGGATCACTTCTACCCAGAGACATTGAGGCAGAAGAATGCAGCAGAGTTCATGTGGCTAAATCAGGGGAGCATGTTCATGATGGATTATACTGGACGCTTTATAGACCTGCAACACTTTTCACCAGCGTTGGTGAGAGATGACACAACTATGAAGATATGTTTTCAGGATAAACTTAAGTGTGAGATTAAGTCCCAAGATAACCTATTTCAGTTAAATAAGTTTTTTGAGGTGGTGTATTATGCTCTCATAGTTGAGGGGAACCTGAAAGAGGATTTCAGTGCTGGACAAACAGTTATTACTGGTTGACCAGGAGGTGAAAATTCCGAGAGCAGGAAGCACCATTATGAGAAATTTATCTAGGTAATTAGGAAGCGGGGTGTACAAATAGAGGTATCAGTTGCATAGAACCTTACTGGAGTGATATAATATTAGTGTGGTAGGACATGAAACTATCATTGACACTATCCATGACCACTAGTGTAGTGTAGATCTTTCAGAAAGATGAGACATCTATAGAAGTTCTACTGGACACAATAAAATATGGTTAGTTATAGAGGAGCTAGATAGAATCAGGGTGTGAGAAGGGGATCTTCTATAACATATCATTATATCATATCAAGTTCTACTGGATGAGGTAGTAGAGTTGGTGGTCATGATGCTTTTGAGAAATATCACTCATATTGGCAAAGTGGTGCAACTCAGGGGAGTCAGACTATATCACCGGGAAGAGGGGCATGATAATTACATGCAATAAATCCTACACTTGTGGATAGAGAGGATGAACCTTCAATAGTGAGAGTTAATATTCTTTTAGATTCTACATTAAATAGTACATTATTTGATACCGGTGCCTCTCATTCATTTATATCTAAAAAACTTGTTAATATCTTGAGCCTGACAGTAGATTTTTTGAGAGGAATAATGATGATAGATACACTTTTATAAGTATGGTCTAGAGACATCTATTTGTGCATAATATGTTCTCTTGATATTGAGGAGTATCATTTTATTTGGTATCTCTATATCCTTGACATGTTAGGATTTGACCTAATTATGGGTATGGAATGGCTAGTCACATACTGAGACCACATTGATTGTTACTGTTGGAGAGTGAACTTTACATCTTCTAAGGGTGAGAACTATATTCACCATGGTGAGTGGGATATTCAGGTAGGACAAGTAGGGCCAATTATTCAAAAAACTGGGAGAGATAATAGCCCAAGTTGCTAGTTTATTATTAGATTATAGAGAAGTAAAACATGATATCTTTCCACCAGTAGTGGAATATCATCAGGATGTTTTTTCTAAATAATTCTTAGAGTTTCCACTAGAGAGATATGTGGAATTCACTATCGAGCTTATACCGGGAGATGATCCAGTTACTATTAAACCATATAGAATGACACTGATAGAGATTCAAGAGCTCAAGACTTAGCTAGAGGAGTTGGAGGATAAGAGATTTATCCATCCGAGTACGTTGCCTTGGGGATCACCTATGTTGTTTGGTAATAAGGCTAATGAGAGTTTATGCTTATATATTGATTACTAGAAGTTAAATAAGATGACCGTGAATAAACAATATCCTCTTCCACATATCGACAATATTTTTGATCATTTTAGACGATCTTGTGTGTTCTCGAATATCGACTTGAGATTGGGGTATTATTAGTTGAGAGTTCAGACTTCTGATACACTAAGGTCTGCTTTCAGAAGAAGGTATGGCCTATATGAGTTCTTCATAATGCCATTTGAGTTGATGAATTCACCAGTAATGTTTATGGCCTTGAAAAACATGATCTTTCATATGCACCTGGATCAGTTTGTAGTGGTGTTTGTAGATGAAATCTTGGTGTACTTTAAGACTCATAACGATCATGCCCAATATCTTGACATCACCATGAGTATACTGAGAGATCATAAGATATATTCCAATCTATCTAAGTGTTAGTTTTGGATTGATCAAGTACAATTCTTGGGACACAACATCTCAGAGGAAGGTGTGTTAGTAGATCTGGAGAAAGTTTAGGTAGTGGTTTCTTAGGAGCATTCCAAGAAAATATTCAATATCCATAGCTTTCTAGGGTTAGCTGGATATTATCATAGATTCATCCAGAACTTTTCTTATTTTATAGAACCACTTTTGGGCATGACCAAGAAAGGTATAAAGTTTGAATGGTTAGAAGCTTATGATAATTCCTTCCAGGAGTTGAATAATAGTTTGAAATTAGAACCAATATTGATCCTACCTGATCCAGGTGAGGAGTATATGGTGTATTATGATACTTGTGAGATCGAACTTGGAGTAGTGTTGATGTAGGGAGATCGAGTCACAATGTATGGGTCTTGGAAGTTGAGGCCACATGAATGGAACTACCCTATGCATGATCTCAAGCTTGCATTAGTGGTTTATTATTTGAAGTGTTGGCAGAATTATCCGTTGGGTGAGAAGTTTACGGTGTATATAGATCACAAGACCTTAAAATACATATTTTCATAGAGAGACTTGAATATTTGGTAGTGGATATGGGTAGATTATATGAAATATTTTTATTTTGAGTTGCAATATATTCCCAAAAAAGGAAATAGTGCGGATGATTCTTTGAGAAGGAAAACATAGAATCAGATGGTTCATGAGTCTAGTGCTGAGTGTAAGATGATGACCATATTGGTTGAGATAAATGTGGGGGTTCAGGAGAACCAGGAACAAATGACTCTAGTATTAGTTTTAGTTGAGTATACACTTTTTAGATGGATCTAAGACATGCATTATGAGAATATGAAGTGTTTTACCTTAAGGTAAATCCATGAAGGTGGGGAGTCACATTAATATTAGATCATAGATGAGGATGAGATTATCTATTTTAGGAATGAGGTTGTTGTGCCTACGAGCATACGATAGGAGCTCATGTAGGAATTTCAAGCCTCAAAGTGGGTGGTACATCCAGATGTAACCAAAATGTTCTATGAACTATGAAGATATTTTTGGTGTCCAAGAATGAAGAAAGAGACAACAGGGTTTGTGACATGATGCTACACTTTTCAGCAGGTGAACGTAGAGCATCAATGACCTGGAGGTTTGGTGTAGCTGTTGCCTATCCCAGAATAGAAGTGGTATGATGTGAACATGGATTTTTTGGTGGGTATTCCAAATTCACCAAGTTATAATAAAATAATTTGGGTTATTGTGGACCTAATGATGAAAGTGGAACATTTATTACATATACGAGAAACTTTCTCAACGAAGAAGTTGGGAGATTTGTATGTTTGAGAGATAGTTCGTCTGCACGGGGTGCCACAAACTATAGTTTTAGATCATGACTCATGTTTCACTTCACACTTATAGAATGGATTATAGAAGGTTCTTGGTTTGTATGTATTATTGAGTATGTCTTTCCACCCACAAAAAGATGGGAAGTCAGAGCATACTATATAAGTGCTTGAGGATATGATGTGGGTGTGTGTTCTTGAAATCCATGGGTATTGGAAAAAACACCTATATTTAGTGGAGTTTTCCTATAATAATAGTTACTAGGAAACTATATATATGGAACCATATGAGGTTCTTTATGATAATCCATGTAGATCACCTCTATGATGGATGAAGTAAGGTGAGTTAGAGTTGTTGGGACCGAGTCTCATGCACGAGACATCGGAGTAGGTTCAGTTGATTTAGAAACATATAGCTATGGCTTAGTTTAGGTAGAAGGAATATGCTGATAGGAGAAGATAACCCCTAGAGTTTACATGGGGTGATTATGTATTCATTCAGGTGTAACTGAGGTTGGGTCACCGTAGTATAAGGAAACAAGGCAAGTTGGAGCCCAAATTTGTTGGACCGTTTGAGGTAGTGGGGATAATTGGGCCTGTGGAACACCAATTGGCTCTTCTATAGAAATATAGTGCTATTAATGATGTTTTCCATGTGTCAAAACTATTATGGTATCATCCTGACCCTTCTCATGCGATCGATGTGGATGATGTTGAGCTTGAGATAGATGCATCCTTTGAAGAGAATTTGATACATGTGTTAGATCACAGTGAGAAAGTGGTGTGGGGAAAAATCATGTCAATAGTTCATGTATTGCGGAAACATGGGTTTATACAGGAGAAAACACGGGAAAGGGAAGAAGATAAGTGGGATCAGTGCTCGATCTTTTTGGATCGTAATCTTAGAGATGCTTAAGAGTGAATCTCGAGGATGGGCTGTTATAAGGTGGGGAGATTATAAGATCCATACTTTTTCTAGAGTTGACTTGGAATTTATTTTAGGTACTCTTTTTTCCTTATTTTATTACTTTTTTGGGTTATAACTTGGGGGTTTTTGGGTGTAATTTTGAGAAAAATGAAAGAAAAAGTGTTGTGAACGGTTGGCACACGGTTAGGGAAAACTGTGCACTTCGACCCAACAAACCATTCAACCTTGAATAGTAAGGAATTTCATGGTTGGGGAACACTTTTTCAAGTAATTTTACCTCTAAGGATAAACTATAAACCTCTAAAATAACATGCGTACAGTTGGTACACGGTTAGGGAAAACCATGCCCATCCAAGCTAACTGTGTGCGGTAATTAAAGTCTATCAAAAATTATTTTAAAAATTCTATAAACCCTTACAACTCATCTATTTTAACCCCTATTCAACCTTAGGAGGTCTTTTATGATTTTGGAATTATCTAGAGGGATTCCAATCCATTAAGATCTCCATTATTCATGATTCTAAGCCCATATCAAATATTTTCTCCTCTCCTGGTAAGTGGATCCTATCAAGTTTCTTTCCTGTTCATCCTCTTTCCTTATCTCATTATTTTTGTGGGAAGTAATATTCTATTTTTTCTAGATCTAGATATAGATTTTTTAAATCTAGATCGAGGCTTGTGGATCTAGATTTATAATTAAATATATATTGTTTTGTTGATCTTGATTTAGGGTTTTGATATTCAGATATAGATCTACATCGTTGCGCCACTCAATTTTTAGGGATTTCCATTGTGTGATTGTTCTTCAATGAATTGAGGTTGGTGGTCTTATATTAAATTCCCATAATCATTATTTTGATACATGTATGCATGTGTTAGTATTTATAGAATTCTTTAGCAATTTGAATCCCTAAATTGATTTAGTTAATGTGGCCAATTGATTAATTGGATTTATTGTTGAAATTGATGATTAATTTGAGAGTTAATTATGAAACTAAGGGTTTTTACATTTAGATAATTAATTGGAGAATTAATTATGAGGTTTAGGGGAAATCCATTTAAATAATTAATTGTAGGATTAATTATGAGATTTAGATATTTGTGATTTAGATAATTAATTAAGGGATTAATTATGAGATATTAAGATATATTATTTGAGATAATTAATGGTATATTAATTATTAGATATTGAAATCATGAGTTGAGATAATTAAATGAAGAATTAATTATTAGATAATGGGGTTACTTCTTTGAGATAATTAATTATAGAATTAATTATGTGATATTGGGATGGTTGACTTGAGATAATTAATTGATGAATTAATTAATGGATCTGACATAATTAATTAATTGGAGAATTAATTAAGGGTATTTATGTGATAAAATAGTTACTGAATTAGTGATGAAATCAATGATGAATAATTAATTGATTAATTAATTATGTATAAAATATTGGAAACATGATCATTATAAATTGAGAAGTATAAATGGTAACATAGTCATTGTACTTGTGAGTAAAGGAATGAGAACATGGTCATTCAATTAAGAAGTATAAATGGAAACATGGTCATTGTAATTGTGAGTAAAGGAATGGGAACATGGTTATTCAATTGAGAAGTATAAATGGTAACATTGTTATTATACTTGTGAGTAAAGGAATGGGAACATGGTCATTCTATTGAGTAGTAAGAATTATAACTTGGTCATCTTACTTGTGAATTTAATAATGGAAACGTGGGAATTCAAGTATAACTTAAAGAATGGTAACAAAGGAACTATGAGATATGAAATCACTTGAGAATACTTCGAGCTCTAACATGAGTCGAAGTAGGAATTGAGATATGATATTACCTTTTAATAATTTGGGATCTAGCCTGAGTTGAATCAAGTATTAATATATGATATTACCTAAAAACACTTCGGGCTCTGGCATGAGCCAAAGCTGGCATAAGGTACAAGTGTCCTCAAGAACCCTGGAGTTAAATGTGGTTAAGTAAAGAATAAATGATAATGTGATAACTGTTTATTTATACATTGTACTTATTTATTTATATAACCACACACACTATTATCTGACTGGATATTATTTATATACCATTGGAGGTGGCCTATTGATTCATACTCACACCCTACTCGGGCTGCCTGATCGGTACCCGAATAAACTTTATTGTTGCAGGACATGTTAAGGGATAATTCTCTATGTTAGATGGCTAAGTAGGGATGAAGCTTGGATGAGTGAATTGGATGTGGTTGGGGACCATCTTGGGATTCATTGGTGTCTTTATTTTTAGTTTTTTATTTTAGACACTTGACACATACATTAGCATGGCATGTTTTCTACTTTAGTTGAATATTGTATTTTTTTGCATTGATTATCTTGAGATATTGGTATTGTATATGGTTATATATGCTTCACATCTGTTTATTATTTCCACTGATGTATTAATATGATAAAAGAGGATATGGTCTCTCCATGACCAACTTATCAGACCCTCACTACTAGTCGGCAACCAATGGCATATGGGGAGGGTTTCTTGAGGTCATGTGGTGGTCCAGCTCGAGGTACTGGTGCGTGGTACCTAGGTTAGGACATTGAAATACTTTTGGCATGGTTATAACTTATAGAGCTATAACCACGATTGTGGTCTGTGGCTATGGTGACCATATTTCAAGTAGGGTTTCTATATCCATAGGCAACGTGATTGTGGTTATAGGTTATGTAAAAATATATATATCTACTGGGGTGTTTTGAACCCAGATATCACAACTATTATCTAATATACACCACCATTCTACTAAAGTTATTATTATGAATATATATAAACAATGTATGTATAATTATATATATACATCAAATAATGTTTATTATCTAGGTGCGGTCTATCACTCTAGAGATTTCCTATTATCCTGGTGTGATGGTCTATAGCCATGGGAAAATATTCCCATGGTAATAGCCAATTTTTTTTTACTTCTATCAACTCTTGATCCTACGTTTCAGTAAAACACCACAACATGTCTTACCACTCCACTATTCCAATATCATTTAGTATTTATGTATAAATTATAATTATATATATATATATATATATATATATATCTAAAAATGTTTAAATTTATATTATTATAATTATTATATTATTTCAAATATGTTTTATTCCAGAACCTATAGCCATGGTCATATATTCCCATGGCTATAGAATTTCATAGAAAGGTCTGTAGCCATGGGAATATATTTCTATGGGTATAGGGGTTTTGGGAAAGGGGATATAGTCATGGGAATATATGATGGTGGATATAATGGTTTGAGGCAAGGGGGATATATCCATGAACATACTTTGACTATGGATATAGGGGTTTTCCCCCATATTCCTGTGCTCATTTTTTTGTGCATCAGCTTATAGCCACAAGTATGATGTGCCCATGGCTATAAGTTTTTTTTTGTAGTATTCAACACAAGGATATATTCTTACAAATTTCAATAAGAATATGTAGTTGATAGTTCTTTCATTATACATCATCACTTGTCATTTATTTGAATAAATTTTAACTTAATAATCATAACATATATAAGATGCTTACTCATTTATTAATTATTCAAGTAACATCCACTTCCTTTTTTCAATATTCGTCTCTAATATAGGAATAGATAACCAATATAAGAATAGATCTATATCAATATACATAATGGAATACATCTTGGAAACTTTAATCTGTATCTCAAACCAATGATCTCTTCAATCTCTCCCTTTCTATACAAATTCCTCATAAATCATGGGGCACTTCAATATCTCCATTTTTTGGTTTTTTCATCAACACCCAACACATATTGATAGTATTACTAATTATATTGATGTACTTACATATTTATAAAAAATATAATCATCATCATCAAAATCCATTGGTATCTTCAATACCCCCATTTGGATTTGTTTTCAATATCCTTAAATACCTTAGATAAATCAATGTTAATATGTCCTAAATAAACCTCCTTTAATCTCCCCATTACTGATAAAAAATAAAAATATTCAAGAGTAAGGGATATTCATACTCATCACATGCTTCAGTTATGACCGTAATTTCATTTCCTCCCCTTATTGAAAGTAAAAATAAATTCACTTTAGAGAATGATAACATCCATTTTCTTAAGAAAAAGTGCCATAAATTAATCATATTTAAGTCTATACAAGGAGTTATTATTGTAAAAATCAAAAGAGATTAATCTAGACATCAAAGTTTTCCATAAATAACCAACATGTGATACTAACCCAAAAATCTTCTTTAGGGACTATTCAAAAAGTTATTCAAGAAATATTCTATATCTAACTTAATAAACATATTAAAATCATTCAAACCTAAGAATGTTTCTCCCCCTTCAAGTTACATTTCTCTTGTCATTAAATACTAATTGTCTTTCTCTATCAATAATATAATTCAATATTATTATAAAAGGATGGAATAATGTGATCAAAATAACTCATTAATGTAAAATTATAACACTTTCTAGAATTTTAGATTTATTTGAGATAATAAAATCTAGCAACTTCTTAACTTCTCACCCCCAAAAGGGATTAAATCTATCAAATTCTCATCATGGTCAGTCATTTTTAAAATGAACTCTAAACAGATCTTTGTGATATCAGCTAAGGTGTTGCATGGAGGTAATATGATATCAATTAAAATACTAAATGATGATTATATCATCGCATTGTGATATGTTAATTGCAATCTAGTTCTCCCCATGAGTAGTATCACCTTCAATTATCAACTCAAAGTAAAAAAATACAATATATAAAGGAATAAGGAAGTTTATCCATTGATTTTTAATGATAGAAACAAGGATGAGAGTTAATTTTAAACCCAAAACTCCGTTTTTAATTTAGCTCTAATTTTATGATAACTCTTTACACTTTCTCCTATTTTTATTTTCAAAACATGAATTTATTTGGGAAGTATGAACTTATTCCTTTATTTAGATTTCTGCTTATGTGGAATTGATATTTTTATAATAACTAGCAAAGCACATTCGTTCTCTTTTGAATTCTCTATCTTCCTTTCAAATTCCAACTAGACTGAAAAAATAATCATGCATTTTTTAAGAAAATTATCATATTTATTAAATATTTCACATGATTTAGCAGGATTATTTAAGTTATAATTATTTGAAACCTTTTATGGAATTCAAAATCTTCTTCATAGATGTTTTCCAACAAACCAATCATTTTGTTTCTTTATTAGGTTGATTTTCTTTATTGTTCAACTTAATTCCTATATCAATAGTGTTCATGGCTTGATTGTAACTACCCATGATGTAGAATTTTCTTTTACAATATAAGCATCTATTCTTTGTTGTAATATAATTCATAACATTATTTTTGGGTATGTTTTGTTTAATAACTTTCTCTTGTTTTCACCCTAAGGTAAACACATCATCACTCTTTATTTTATTTATCAAATTTTTTAGTATTCTTCTTTAAATAGTATATGAATCATTCTTGTTAGGTATACACTAGTACTAATAATCACAATGAGAAATTTTGTTACAAATTCCATATAAATTATCAAGACATTCAGTTCTGTTCTTGTTAGATTGATCTATCTTCCTCTGTGTATATTATTTGAACTCTTTAGGATTTATCTTGACTTAAACTCCCCACCTTAACATGAGCCTTATTTATTTTCCAATGATTAACATGTTATGAAAAAAATACATCCTTGTGCCCAAATTTTTCACAGCACCAAAAATAGCTAATAAATCACGATTTATTCTAATGTGAAGCAATACATCCATCTTTATCACCTTTTCATGCTTAAAAAAACTTTCTTTTAAACACCTTTCGGTGAATTTTTTTTGATAGTTCTCACATGAAACCTAGATAAATTAGTGGGGTTTTTTCTCCACAAATATATGTTTATAATTTGAATTAAAACATATAATTTTCATAGAAATAGTATTACTGAAAAAAATTCTTTTGGAGAAAGTATTATATTTTTCATTCAGCATATAAGGGATTTGTCTTTATATGATTTCATGATCTTCTTATCATTAGAATTATTCATTTTTTAAATAATAATATTATTAGAAACTTTCATGAAAATATTTTTTCACTCAATAGTTTAGGAAGATCCAACTTGTGTTACTTTTTGATTTCTCATTTTGACCTCTATCTCAATACACTTTATGTTGAGGGTAATTTTCTCATCCTTAACCAATATAAATCTTTCATATAATTATCTATTTATATTATCAATTAAATCATCATGAATCTTACTAATTTATTATATAGAATTATCATGACCCTTCAATCTATTCATCTTTATTTCTAACTAATAATTCTTGACATCGGTGATAAATTTATGAGTTTCTTCTAGTGCATACATATTCTCCTCACAAATTTTGTTATATTGGATTTATTATCACCTATCCTTTGCAGTTATTATTCAAACATGGAAAATATTTATTTATATAACAATGAATTATTCTCTTTGTATTTAACATGTTTGATGAGGGTGTTGTGTTTTTTTTAACTTTTCTATCAATTCTTTTTATATTGTATTAAATTTTAATTCCAATCATGTTTTCTCATCCTCTAGACCCTTGATAAACTCAAATATGAAAGTGACAACTTCAATAGGGATATTTATCAAATAATCCTTAATTTTAGATCAATAATAACAAAGTGATTTAATAGGAACATGCAATTCATTACCTGAACTTGATTCTTCAAGAGGATAATTATCAACTGATATGATATAAATATTACCAATTTGATTACCTTCAACTAGTGGTGTATACTCTTCATATTTCTTCATAAATGAGAGATTTATCAACATCTTATCATCTATATTCTTCACATTACTCAATTTTTTGGTAGAAATAATATTCATTTTTCTCTAATAGAGAACTCAAAAATTTCTTCAAATATGAACTCTATATATGAAAAATAAAAAAATTTAAAAAAATTGATACAATTAGAGGTAGAAACCTTGCACTATGATACTAATTGAAATGATCGGTAGGATCATGTAGTCACATTGATAAGGATAGAAAAATGTGATCTATGTTTTATCAAATATTTTCATGTTATAAACTTGAACCTATACACCAATTAGGATAAATAAATCTCATACAAATTATGTAACACAAACACACTGCATGTAACATAGAAGGTAAAAATATAAAAACACATGAAATTTTTACAAGGTTCACCTCCAATATGGGTGACTATGTCCTTTAAATGTTTGGGTAGAGTATGGTATGAATTTTATTCACTAATATTATAAATTAAATAAAAATAGGGAAGTTATTATACTTAACCTTAAAAATTTTTCCCCAAAACAATCTATTTATTGAAAGGTTTTTTATAGCATCTTTCCAATTTACAATGATCCTAAAATGATTCTTAATGAATAAGATATTTAGTATCTTCTAGGATATCAATACACCACAATAGTATATTTTCTTCCTCAAAATTAGTACTTTTATTGAAAATTAATGAACAACTTCAGCAAGATACATGTCGACCTTTTTATCTTAATATTTAGAACATTCAAAAAATAATAATAAGCAAGTATCTCCAAGTTTTCCACTTCCTCAACTATATGTATATTTAGAATAAACTATTTATTCCAAATAAACTATACTTATGAACCAATATGATTCTAAATTAGATCTTATTTTCAATTACATATTCTTTATAACCATTTAATATACAAAATATGCAGGTAAATTATCTCACATCCTTCATCGAATTAAATGATCTTCCATAAAATATAGTCCAGACTTGTACTAACTAGTCTTTCATTAACCAATCACTAGTTTCTCATCATTCAATCATCAGTTTCTACTTCAATTTATCTATCCTCCTTTTATACTCATAATTGAACATAGAACTTCCATGAAATGCAACAATGTGATCTCCAATAATTTCTCATCAGAATTTATAAATTTCTCAATTTTGAAATTCTTCATATTTAAACCTCATTCTTATCCTTTAACTCTTCCTAAAAATATGACTCAACTAATAAATCTTACCATTCAAATCTTGGTCAATTTTATTTACCACTTACTTAAATTTCATCTTGAATCACGACTTAGGAATAATGACATTTACTTTATGAAGATCAACTCAACATAATTATAATTAATTCATCTACTCAAAAAATCATTCTTATGATTCTTTAGGTTGACCTTATAAAAATATTGGGTTACTCTAGAATATATTTGAAGCATTTAGAACTAATTCCTATATAACATCAACACATTTTATAAACTTTTTGATAACAAAATTTTGATCTATAATGTATCTTTTAATCTTCACAAAAAACATCCTCATGGTGCAATGAAACCTCTAATATCCACAACTCTGACTTCCAAACTTATGAACTTTTGTATATTATCTTTTGAATTAACTTCTTGGACAACTCGATAATAATATTCTATGACTTCAGATCTTCTAGAGTTACATTTTTTTACCAATTAACTCAGACTCAACATGTCTTCTCAACACTTCACCTTTCAGATACACATATTCTATATCCTTGATTCATCTTTCAACAATATAGATTCTAGATGTTGAATTACAGATTCTACAGATACATATTTTCCAACATTAACGAGTCTTATTTTATAAATTTATATTATAGGTTCAACTTATGGAATGAATTGAGATGTATCTTCAACTCAATTCCTTTAACATAATCCAAGTGTAATTTCACATAAACAATAGTTTTCATGCTCAATAAAAACAAGGATGGATTCTTACAAACTTTAACAAGAATATATAGTTGAAAATTCTTTTATAAACCACCAACACTTTTCATTGATTCAAACTAAGTACAAATTAACAATCATCACATATATAAACTACTTCCTCATACCTAAAGTATTCAAGATACAAATCTTTCCCTTTATCTATATTCATGGCCAACACATGAATATATCTCTTGTAACATGCATAATGAAATACAACATGGAAACTCCAATTTGTATCCCAAACTAATGAGCTCTTCAATATCCCCCATTTTCCATGTAAACACCTCATCAATCATGGGATAATTCAATCTATTTCATTTATTAGGTTCTTCTACAACACCCAACACATATAGTAAGTCTTACTTATTATATTTATAACCTTAATTATTGGAAAAAAATACAATTATCATCACTATAATCTATTAGGATATTTAAAGGGTAAAGTCCAAAGAGTGGCATAGCCTTGTTCCAGATATCATAAATCCATAAATCTTACATTTTAAAGAGATAGATACATGAAAATGAAGGTTTTAGTGCCAGGGTATAGATAATATAATAAACTTAACCATGTTCCTAACACTTATACAATATCTAAGAATATAATTTGAAAATATATTGATAATTCATTTAACTCACCATCCTCTGATCACATCATGCCAAGATTCCACCACCACTAATAGATAATGTAGATAGAGTTGAAAGAGAATTAAAATATGAAAATAAACTCTATTTATAGGCTATAAATCTCTTGTTATATAAAATAAATTATCTGTATATAACTTTTACCAATTAAATATTCAAACCACTCTTTAATTTCCCTCCATTATAACCTATCTCTCTCTCTCTTCTCCATGAAATCAGTGTCAAGCCATTAAAATTTCTTTCATTTCCTCCATAATTATTAGGTGGTGCCAATTCTAATATAAATACTCCATTATTACAAAATATATATGAGTTTATCATGTTAATGATAACATTTTAATATAATTGAACACCATGAATCTTATTCCATTTATTCCTATAATTATATTCCTTTAATTGACTATAATTATTTCTCATGTTATCATGTCAATTAAAATACCCCAAATTAATTTACCTAATACAACTTTTTCCCATAGTTAATACCTCCCCAAAAACCCTATTTAAATCCTCTAATTAAACCACCATTTAAACTATGATAATCATGACAAACCATAACCTCTCATTAAATTCTCATATCACATAAATGATATAAAATTAAAATGAATTAATTTAATATTATACATGTTATTCCCTATACATTAGCCACATGTCAAAAATACCCCTTATAATCAGACAATTATAAGAATATATTCCATTTTTCTATGGAAATAAATTCAATTAATAAACTCAAAATTAATTACACATAAATTTATTAAACTCTTAGAAATATGGGATGTTACAATTCTCCCTACCATATAAATTTTGCACCCAAAATTCTCAAGGCTATCTTTCATTCAAAAAGATATAGTCATCACTATCACATGTTAGTATCTCTCTCCCACGTTTCTTTATGAACTTGCCTATGATGGAACAACACTCAGAACAAAGGAATAAATTTTCCTCTAAAAGACTCTATTGTATAAAAATAATCCATATTAACCTTCCAACAAAGGTTGTATCAGGTTTTAAATCAAAATAATCCCATTGAAGAACATGGTATGGGTCAGGTTGATATTTCATCAGACTTAAAACATGAAATACATCATGAATTGTAGCATACTTCATTGGAAACTCAAACAAATTTTCTATATTCCCAATTTGATCTATGATTTCAAAAGGTATCATATGTCGAGGTGTTAAATTTCCTTTTTTTTGATATATTGATTACCTAACCAAAATAGCACTAAAAAAACTTGATTACTATTCATGAATTCCAATGGTCTTCATCAAATATCTACATAATACCACTATTGAATTTGAGATTTCATCAATATATTCCAAATTAAATGAAGACTACTCATCATTAATTATAGAAAATTTAGTCCCAAGAGAGTCATATATCATATCTAAACCTAATATATAGGTGATAAACATGAACTTTAACATAGATCTTTGAAAGGATCCATCCAAATTGATGCTTGATAACTATTGTTGTATGTAAATTACATTAAAGGAATATGATCCTCCCGATATTTTATAAAATTCAATATACAATATCAAAACATGTCCTCTAAATTATATATGGTATATTCCAAAAACCTATCTATTTAAGGATGATTTGATGCAATCATCTTCAACTAAGTACCCATCACATTTTGCGATCCTCTCTAAAACATTTAAGTAAATATAGGGTCCCTATATGATATAATGGATGAAGTAAATCCATGAAATATCACTATCACCTTCATATAAAAATTACCCAAATACTCTACTAAAAAGTATCTTAAATGGATAATAAGTGAGACAATTTTTTAATCCAATCCAAAATTACCCAAATAACATCATGATGAAATTAATATACCAACTAAAAAATTCATCCCAATATTATCCCAATTCCAAATCAATATAGTTAAAGGTTGTAAAAAACCTATAGGTGATTGATACTCAATATTCACCTATTGATTGAACAAGTACAAAGAAACATACCCCACTATCTCATTCTTCATTATTTCCTACTAGAACAATCATTTAATGCGATGATACATCCTTGTTATCCTAGGATGAAATACCAAACTAGAGCTATGAAACAATTTCATAACCTCTTCTCTCAAATATGAAACGACCACTATCATGTTCTTAAAATAAATAATTAAATACATTGTTAAATACCACCCATCAATGGAATATATACTATTTATGATGTCACATATTCTATTATTTTTATAATTGGTTTTTTTCTCCTTTACATGATCAAAAATATTAGAAGTGATATTAATTTGATACAGACCCATATTATTTCCCTCTACACAAGCCTCCAGATACATGTATACCATTAAAATAATTATCTTGAATTGGTCTTCTAGTTATTTACCACTTAATTTTTCTTACTCAATGCATCCACTAAATCATTAACCTTTCCTGGTGTATAAGATAACTTAAAGTCAAAAGTCTGAAGATACTCAATAAATTTCATTTACCTCAAGTTTAAATATCATTATGAGAAAATATAATTTAGACTATTATAATCAAAATACACCACAAATATCTCACTAAATGGAAAATTACTCATTCTATTCAATTAATAATAAAATTATTCTAGCTCTAAGTCATTCATTGGAAATCTATTCTTATGTGATCTTAATTTCCCTAATCTATACACCACCACATTTTACCCTTGCATGAGTACACATCCCAAATTAACTTCTGATGCATCATAATACATTGAATACACCTTGTTAGTTTTAGCTAAGATTAATTCCATAGTATAATCCAACATTCTCTTTATCTCATCAAAATTTCCCTAAAATTTCTCGCTCAATTCAAACTACACACCCTTCTAAGTCAACGCCTTAATCGATGATGCATGTTTTGACAAATATTGAATAAATAATATATATTACCCTACCAATTTGATAAAAATATACATCACAAAAAAATTATTGGGTTACTTCTAATACATTAATGCTTCCAACTTTTTCAGCTCAATAGAAATTTTCTTCTCAAAGATAACATTCCCCAATAATTTTACTTTTTGAATCCAAAATTTACATTTGAATTTTTTATATAATCAGTAATTTTTCAATATCTATAAGATAATACTAAAATATATGCCATCATATTCATTTTAACCCAATTAAATCAATATATCATTTAAAAGAACCACAATGAATGAGTAAATTTATTTCTCAAACATATGATTCATCAGAGACATAAAAATTATTGGAGCATTAGTAACCCCAAACAATATTACCAAAAAATGTGTAATGTTTGCACAAGATCTGGAAAGATATTTATTCTTCACTATCAAATATTTCAGCTTCTAGTAGTTAATATATAAGTGTATAATACCATAAACCTTTATAGAAAATACAATCAGGTCCACCCAAGCTGATACACTTATAAATCCTTTCCCCTCTAAATCCTAGAATTGATTATTCAACCCCATAACTTCATAGGTGACATATGATATAAAGGAAAAAATATCTTAATTATAACTAGTAATAATTTAATCATTAACTTTACATCTCTCTCTAGGTAATCAAGAAAAATATTTATGAAACACATCAAAAATTTTCACTACCACTAGCAATCAAGTTTAACTTTTGAATCCATTGATCTAAGAATCAAACCACCTAATTGATAAGTTAACGCCCTAAAGTTCCTCACAAAAGGACCTTATTGATTTTTAATAATTCATTATTATCCTAAAAAATTATTGAAAAATACTTTCATATAAGGTAAAAGAAACTTTATGGCTATAAAAATCAATATGTGCCTTAATATTACCATATAATCTTTTCCAATCATGAGATTTTATGTGAAAATATATGGGGCCAAAATGTCCCATGAGATTTCCACATCACCAAACATAATAGAACAAGAATTACATTTAAATACTTATTATATCCTCACTTAAAATTATATATAAGATATCCCCTCACATGAGATGAATATGAGACTTCAAATTCCTTATGTATACTCTCTTATGGAAAATCATTTTTCCCCATGTTATGGCCACTAGAGAAATGATTTCTTTAACTGGGTCAAGGAAGAAAATTATTTTCAACTTTAATATCTATCATATCTTATTTTACCATCATCTAATTTTTCACCACCATCACATAAAAGGGTAAGTCCAATATGAGAATTTTTGATATGATCTTAGGTTGAAGACACATATCAAATCTTCCATATTTATGGTTATCATTTGTAATCAACTATAGTTCAAGTCTTACCAGTTTCGTCAAAATTATTTATATATTATATCATAGTCATTATAACACTTTTTTCCAAATAAATCAAATAATTATTGAGATAGGTGATGCTATCTGACCTCGGGCATGCCTCCCTATACTCTAGAGGTTCCCAACTACCAATGAGGGACTAAAAACCCCATGGGGAGACTACAACCTAAAATCAAAAGCATATGGACCATTCCAAAATCTATCTAAAATTTGGAATGACCCATCCATATAATAGATATACCCAAAACCTATATACATAAAACAAGGATCCACAGGGGCATCCCATAGTCCATATTATAAAATTAAAGATATCAACATTATATACATCAATATATAATAGATAAGAAACAAAAAAAATCATATGAATCATAATTAATAATAAATAAATAAGTTTCATACTATGTAATACATATAAAATATAATTGAAAATTAAATAAATAGAATCATATGACCCAACTCACAAGAGCAACTCATATCGAATACTAGACCTCTAATACAATGCTTGTCCCGATCCATGCATCTAGTTTTATGATAATACATGTGCCCAAAATATAAACATGAAGATCTACCCATGTACATCGAAACCCATGTCGTGTAAGAATATAGGTGTGATTCCAATGAATATTATGAATCCCAAACTCACTTCGATATGTTGAGTGCTAGTGATCAAGTGAACGTGCATGAAAATCTACAGTGAGTGCAACTCAAAACAACTATAAACATAAACCATTCATGATCATATAAGTGATAACTACATATTATCATGGATATAAGTCACACTTAATCCAAAGACTCAATTAGAACTATCTAAATTAAGCTAGGTCCCACCCACCTCTATTCAATTACTTTTATACCCTCATGAACCAATGAGGTATACCACACAACCATCTCATCTCATTAGATAAAATCTCAAATGGTCTCACTGTATCCTTGAAAACTGACCCATCCAAGTCCCACATGACCCATCAGTAATCTCATTAACCATAAATAACTAAAACCCTAAAATATTATGAAAAATAATGATATGATCAATACATACTACAATAAGAAATAAAAGAGGGCCCAAACATCATATTAAATATCAAATAGAACTGAAAACCAAAATGGCGGTCAAAGTGAGAAAAAAGTTTTAAATATAAATAAACAATAATACATGATAAAAAATAGATAAAATAAATACTGGGTCCTCACCATATAAAATAAAATCCCAACTCTCATGCCCATCCCATCCCATCTCATCGATTATCACTAAATATATTCTCCAGATGACCCATAGAACACTACCAATTCTATCCTACATATCAAAAGTCGTTATAGGGGATGGTTACCACCACATGATGGAAAAACAGTATGGTTGTATGTTGATCCCTCATATCATACCTCATAAAACCATAAAACATGTGTGTTTCATGGCCATAGTCTAACCTCAGGCATAACCTTAAAGGCCCTTGGTCATATCTCATATATGAATATGATAGTATCTTCCAAGGCACCTTCACTATCTCACTTAGAACCTCTTTTATCATTGATACATGTCTGGATTTCTATAGGGAATAATACATTTAGACCGAATCCCACATATTTATTAGGAAAATCAATCAATGTGTGAGAATTATCTAAAAGAAAAACATAATCGATCACTTTCTCATGACCCCTGAGGTGTTCCTAAACATCACCACCTCATCAGGGTTATATCATGATCCTTGAGGTTGACATGAAATCAATTCCAAATATAATGTATACTTCTAACTCAACTCTGCATTATAGGCTATGTTCACTAATGCATCACTTAATACTGGAATAAGATAAGATCACTAATGAGGAATCCATTACTCTCCTATAAATAATACGAAGAAGGCATCCACTCATCCCACAATCCCAACCATAGATCCCTAATGAGGATCTTTACAACTCTAAAATCATTTCCCATAAAATCTAGTATTAAATGCTAATCAAAACATATAGAGACTATCTCCCACCTCTATCACTATGGTCAACCAATAGATAGTTCTCTAAGGAGTTAAAGATGTAAATTGCTCATTAGGAATGTAAATTATTTCCAAAAGGATATGGATGTAAAATCTTACCCATCACTTAATCAATATCAATGTATCCCAAGGTTCCTATGAATATATACCAAAAGAACATACCAAATATCTCACAAAAATATAAAAAACACATCACCTAAGGGTATTTGGGGTTTTTATTAGTGGTAATCACCCCATAAGCCCACTTAAAAGACCCAAGTTAAAATTTGGGTAGAAGAAGATTTCCATGACACTATAGCAGTTACTATAGTAGACACTGTAGTGGTACTGTAGCAGCAACCCTATTCACCCAAATTGGGTCTTCAATCAATCGAGATTATGGGAAAAAAATATTCAAGGGCCTTTAAGACACAGGCCCCTCAGGCCACAAAGTAGTACATGTATGGCTTACTGTAGTAACCCCGAGCTAATAGATTAGAGTAGAAGTAGTCATAGGGAAAAGAAAATGCAAGCCATTAGCAATATCTGGTGGTGAGATGATGCCGACATGAAGAGGTGATAGGGTGTGGTTATTCCAGTTTATTCAAACCATTAATACATTAAGGGCTTGTGAACTTGGGCTTCTGGGCCTTGTACTCCAGGATTTGTACCACTAAGATTTCGAGCCATGTAAGGGTTCCCACTCAAAACAATTAAAAAGTGGATTATCCAGACATAAAAAATAAAAATATATGGCCTTAAAACCATTTAATGCATGAATCACCTAAGGTAATACCTAAAATATGTTTAAAATGCTATCATGCACCACAATAGAGTTGAATATGACACACAAGGAAACCATAAATAAAAATGGATCACATAATCACACATGCTTTGAAAAAATATAGCATCATCCTCACATGGTAAGACATAACAAACCATTTAAGAAAATAATTATAAGGCCCTGAACTTAAACATTACATAATATTTATTTTAAGTCAAGAATTTACTTTCTTTCCACATAGAGCATATTTTTATTTTTTATATTTTTAGATAATTAGGACATCATTCAGACATAACATCCTACAATCATACAATTGGATACTACTAAAATAGTATCCATTTTTTCCAAAATATAAAACTTCTAAAACAAAACATGGATTCTAAAAAATATTCATAACATATTACTTGTCTTCTTTATTTTTATTAACAATACTTATAACCCGTGAAAAACATTTTAAAACTTGGGATGAGTGTAAAAATCTCAGTAAGGGACATAAATAAAGAAATCATTAGTACAATGAAAACATGAAAACCATCAAAAAGCCTTTTCTTAGAAACTCATTAGCATGAATAAAAAAATCCTAAATGTTCCTTAGGATATAATTACCATATCCCTATTACATTTAAAATTAAAAATGGAATAACCATATGATATACCTCCTTCTTCGGAGTATCTAATGCATTGGAGAGCTATAATGGGGATCACCTATTATATCTTGAGCTATAATGGGTCTCAAACTGTCATATCTTGAGCTATAATGGGGATAAAACCATCATATATTGAGATATAATGGTATCCAACCATAAGAAACAATTTAAAAGGAACATATCATGAATAAAACTCTTGAAAACTCTTTTAAATCCATGAGTAAAACACTTTCAGATATCAAAATACATTTTCTTGTAGAAATCACTTTCAAAATATAAAAACCACACATATAATAACAAAACCATTTAATTAGAAAATAAATATGAAAATTTATAAATAAAACAATAAATTAATAAATAGCTATGAAATTGGGATAAACCACTCATGCTGTATAAGTTAATAAAATATTCCTTTTGAATTTTTAAAAATAAACTGTAAATGAGGGTTTTAAAAAAATTCCCTTACCCTGAGTCTCACTCATCGCGTACAATATTTATCTTCCTAAAAAACAAACTTAGGTTAATTATTTAATTTATCTAGAACATTTAAATGTTTATTATTCCTTTTATATCTCTTATTATCTTGTTATAACAATTACTTAATTATTTAAGTTAATGTTGGATGTTTTGACGATATTTGGTACTTGAGTCTAAAATGAATTTGGTATGATGTAAATAGTAAAAGTGGAATTAGTAAATCATCTAAAGAAAAATATTAATGACATAATAATGAATTTTATACATAAATTATACTTTTAAATCAAACCATTTATGTATGTCTATGAAAAATGAACAATCAAATAATCATGGAGATAGTAGGTTGTACGAGCGCATGAGTAACATTTCCATTTTTCAATGATCATTTTGGAAAGAAGGTAAGTATTATTTTATCTTTCTATAATTATAATAATATAATTAATATTATATCAAAAATTTAAATATACTTATATATATCATACATGTGATGTGGTGATGAAAAATGAATCATATCACTTCGTGGAGGTGATAGCTTACACGTACACACGAACGATGTTATCATTTTTATGTGCATGAAAAGGTAAGAGAATAAATGATATATTATTATTTAATAATGATAAATATTTCATTAATATCATATATAAACACATATTAAATCATTATAACCATTCTTGATAGATGGTGACGAAAAACAAATAATATCGGTTTGTGAGGTGGTAGTCCGCCGTACGCACAAACGATTAATTCTTTTCCCATTTGATGAAAATTGAGATGAATTTAGGTGATGATATTAAAATAATAATATATTAGTATATTTAGGATACTAGATTTATTATTTCATCAGGGTGGAAGAATATTTTAAGTAATTGGAAGAAGAAACAAAATAAAAACACTTAATTAAAAATGATACATTTTCTTCATATGATCTCCATTGATTAACACCTCTAAGGTGAGTGTTATACCTAAACTAAGAGCTCTAGAATGTGTTAAGGGATCCTAGAAAGGGGTTTGGGTAGATTTTTTATGAACTAAATAGGTTTTAGGTGTTAAGAAAAGAGAATAATGAGTGTCATTTTATAGGATATGGGAGGGGCACTCTTGGAATTCTTCAAAATATTAAATTAATATAAATTAATTTTCTATTAAAAATGAGTCAAAAGTGTTTAATTTAGAATATAAGATGATTATGGGTCTAAATACATTCATCCAATGAAAAATACACAATTTTGACTATTTTTTAATCCTTACCATTTTGTTTTAACCCTTATTTAACCTTTTTAACTCTTACTAGGATATTATGTAATTTATTCTTTGAGGGTTAATATAATTACTATAAAATAAAAAATACTGGTAAATGAGTCATTCATAACATTTTTAAACTTATCCCAATAATTTTTATAAAATTAATATTTTTAGAAATTTTATATCATTTAATAAAATATTATTTATTTTAAAATATAAATAATATCAACTTGGACACTATTCATTACTTGACTTTTTAAAAATATCATAAAAACAAGATAAATTTGAAAAATAATTTTAAAACATCTCTAACATGTAAAATTCATAAAAAAAATTCTTGGATTACATTTATCATCTCAAATTATATTTATTTTAGTATTTTTAATATCATTTATTTGATATTTCCTTTAATTAAATAATTATTGCATCATCATTATGCAAGCCTTTAATTTAATTATTTATTCTCTAAAATTTAAAAAAATTATCATGATAAATATAAACATTTTATATTTCAAAATACAATTTATATTCAAAAAGATCCCCCATATAATCCCATATTAAAAATATTTCACTTGTTAAAAACAAAAATGTGACAAAATTGACTTTTCTTTGAATATAATATTATAAATATCACACTCTAATTCAAGTGGCTTCCAAAGGTTATAATATCATCCAAATGATGATTTTGGTAAAAAAACTCATCCAATGAAATTAAGATAATTTTTAGGGTAATTTGATAACATTTATAATATTATTTTTACCCTTAATTACTTGATTTATCTTTAAAAATGTTCATAAAAAATTACTAAAGTTACTATTCATAATGTCGAAAAATAAAAGGGAAATATTTATTAAAATTTTAATTTCTGATTAAATATATGGAATCCATTTTTCAAAATTATAATCATATAAATTTCATAAATTAATTAAAAATTAATCCCATTGACAGAACGAGAATTTTTTTTAAAGTAAAAACGTTCAAAAGTTCATAATGTTTTTATATCCAATTTCAATGTGAAATTAATTCCAATGACCTAAATTGGATTAAATGATATAAAATCGTTCTAATTATACTTTAAAACCAATTAAAAATATAATATAATGCTATAAATTATTTATATGAAAAATATTTTTTTTATTTTCAATTAAATTGCATAATGTTTTCACTATTCATCAAAATATGAAACTTATCAGAAAAATAACAAAAATTAAATCAAATTAAATTTTTATATTATGATTTAAAATAATAAGTTTATTTTTTCAAATATAATTAATTAAAGATAAAAAATTTCGTTTTAAAATAAGTGCGCCATTAAAAGGTGATAAAACTGCTTTTTAGAAAAATAATGCTTTTAACAATAAAAATAGATTTATCATATATGATATTGAAAATATTCTATATTTTAATTAATATATAATTAATAAATATGAATAACTATAGAAAAAAATTATTCTATCATTACATAGGGTGATACATTCTTCCCTTTTTTGGGAATTACATCCTCACAATTTTATTCACTCATTAAATAAGTGGGGATATCTTTCCCTCATAGAATTTTTAGATTCCCATGTTTCCTATTCAACAATGTGGTTTTTGCATAAAAACATAACATTATAAATCAACTTATTCCACAACACTTTCTCTCTGTGGTCAATAACCTGAACTGGATATTCCTCATAAGATAGATTCTCTTCCAACTGAACTACTTTAAGGCTTAAAACATGAGATGAATCTGACAAATATACCCTTAAAATTTAAACATAAAATATGATGTGTACCTAGGATAAAATTAGAGGCAAATCCACTTAGTAGGAAACTAATACAAATTTCTCCAGAATTTTGTGGGGTCCAATAAACTGTGGACTCAACTTTCCCTTCTTACCAAAACGCATCACACTTTTACATGGAGAAAATTTGAGAAATATATAATAGCCTACCTCGAAAGAATGATAATACCTCTAATTATCTGCATAAATTTTCTACCTACTCTATGGTATCCTCATGTGTCTCTGAATCAACTAAACTTTATCTTCCATTTCCTCTACCAATTCTGGTCCCATCAACTTCCTTTAACCTACTTCATCCCAAAATGCTAGAGTTCAACACCACTTTCCATATAATGCCTCAAATGGTGCCAAATGTATACTGGAATGAAAACTGTTATTATAAGAAAACTCAAACAAAGAAATACGTTGATCCAAACTTCCCTAAGAATTCATTGAACAAGCATGTAGCATATCCTCCAAGGTTTGAATAGTTTGTTCTGACTGTCTATCAGATAGTGGATGAAAGGCTTTGCTAAAATTTAATTCAATTCCTAATGAATTCTAAAGGCCTTTCAAAAAATTATAGGTGAACTTGGGATCACAATCAGATAAAATATATAGGGAAACTCTATGTAACCTGACTATCTCTTTAATATACAATCGAGAAATTTGATCTAGAGATAGAGTGCCTCGAATACGAAGAAAATGAGTAGATTTAGTCAGTTGATCAACAATAACCTAGATAGAATTGTTACCTCAAGAAATATTTAGTAATCCAACTATTAAATCCATAGATATATTTTTTCCATTTCAACTATGGCACTAGAAAAGGATAAAGCATCAACTTCGACAACTGTTGTTCTACTTAAGCCTATTGATAAGTCAAACACTTCATGGTAAAGTCAAAAATATCTCTTTTAATTCCATCCCACCAATAATAATCTCAAATGTATCTATACATCTTAGTGATGTGAGGATGAACTAAAAATGGAGAACTATGAGCTTCACATAACAAATATTTCTTCAACTATGATTCACAAAGAACACATAATATCTTCCAAAATCTAAAAACACAATTTTTATCAATGTTAAATTCAGGAAACTTAACCTTTTGAACCAATTATACATATTTTCTATAACTCATAGTATTCCTTATGTACTTGCCTAATTCTGTCTAATAGAGACGATTGCACTAACACTTAAAACAAAAAATAGTAATTTCCTACTCCAACAACTTATGATCCAAAATCCATCAAATTATTAATGAAAGGGTCATGTTTCAAATGCATCGTGGTTAATGTAGAATTACTTTTCTGACTCAAAGTATTTGCCACTTAGTTTAATTTTATAAGATAGTAAAGAATCATTCAATCTTAATGATTGATTAGTTCTATCCATATTCTCCATATCATGTTCAAATATTTTTGAGTGAATATATATTTCAATTTTTTTGATCATTATATATTTCACATTTTAATCCACAAAAATGATGCCATAAAATATTTAATGAAAAAAATAGAAACTAATTCCAAATCATGTGTAGGGTAATTTAACTCATGAGGTTTCGGCTAACGTGAAACATAATAAATTACCTGATCATTATGAATTAGGGCACAACCAAGTTCTTTCAACGAAGAATCACTATAAATGAAAAATTCACCAATTATGGAAGGTACGTATAGAACTAGAGAATTCAACAATCTTATTTTCAATTATTAAAAACAATCATCACATTAATTTTTCCAGATGAACTTAACACCTTTTCAAGTTAACTTATTCAATGGGCTAGATAACTGTGAATTTTTTTCAACAAACCTATAGTAATAGCCTTCTAAACCAAGAACACTATGGATCTCAGTTATATTTGTGGGTCTAGGACATTCTTCAACAAGTTTCATTTTACCAGGATCAATAGTTATGCCATATTTAGAAAAAATGTGACCAAGGAAAGAAATTTATTGCAACCAAAGTTCAAACTTGTGTAATTTTCTAGATATTTTCTTTTATTTTAAGGTTTAGAAAATAACATTTAGATGTATTTCATGTTCCTATTTAATTTTATAATATACCAAAATTTCATCAATAAATAAAACCAAAAATTTATCAAAAAATGCATGAAATATTTTATTTATAAGACCCTTGAATAAAATAGGTGCATTAGATAACCCGAATGATATAACTAAAAATTCATAATGCCCATATCTAGTCCAAAACATAGTCTTCAAAATGTATTCTTCCTTTAATTTCAACTGATGGTACCTCGACCTCAAGTAAACCTTTGAAAAATATTATGAACCCTGGAGCTGATCAAACAAATCACCAATATGATGAAAAGGATACCTATTCTTAATATTTATGTTATTCAAGGATCTATAATCAATTCAAAGTCTCATTGAACCATCTTTCTTTTTAAAAAACAAGACATGATCACCCCACAATGAAGTTCTAGGTCAGATGAAACCTTTATCTAATAATTCATGCTATTGCTTTTTCAAATCTAAAAGTTCCACTTGAGACATTCAATAAGAGGGTTTATAAATTGGTTTAACATCAGGAAGTAAATCAATAGTAAATTCAACTTATCAATTAAGTATATTACTAGGAAAATCATCAGGAAAGACATCCAGATACTCATTTAACACTATTACATCATTAATATAAAAAATTCCTTTATTTTCAATATTATGTGAAAGATAACATTCACTCCCATCATTTAATAGTTTCTAGTCTTCTAGATATGTTATCAATTTCATGGGTTTATTCTTGTATAAAAATGGAAAATATTTCTAAAAAGAAACTTCTTTAGCTCTACAATCTATCTTACTATGGTAAACAGAAATCTAATCCATACCCAAAATAATATCAAACTCTACTAGATGAAAACAAAAAGGTTTTTGGGTAAATTATTTCCATAGAAAATTATAAGAAGATTACTACAATTTATTTTTCCTTAATATTTTCCCTAGGTGTTTTTACCATAAGTTCTAGCTTCATTTATTAAGATGGAATTTCCAATTTACTGAAAAATTTCTCATAAATAAAGGAATGCGTAGACCCCGAATCAAAGAACACATTGAAATAATCTAAAAAAATAAGCAACGTACATGATACCAATTCATTTAATGGCCCAACATCTACTAAAGTAGTTTCAAAGGATTTTTCCACACCCTTATGTTTCCAATATTGTTGATTTCCCCCGTGAGTGACTAACTTTGGACATGAATTAGCAAAATAACCCAAATCCTTACAGTTAAAGAATCTCACTATCATCTTCTCATTATTTTTATAATCATTTTGCATGAAATCATGATACATGTGTCCAAACTTTCCATATCCATATCACTTCCTAGAATTTACAAAACATTATACATGATTCTTTTTTACACACTTTTCAGAAGAAGGAAATTTGATTCGATTACCTTCAGATTTCATTGATGAATTCTTCCCCAAAGTACTAATACAAATAAGACTTTTAAAATAACTAGAAACCGCTTTTAATAGTGCTAGAAAATCACTGTTAATCACAACAAAGATAGGGGGGTTCCCATTTAACAGTGCTAAAAAGTGCTGATAAAGGGGGCCCTTTATCCGCGCTAAAAAAAGCATTGATAAAGGTCCCCCCTTTATCAGCGCTTTTTTAGCACAGTTAAAGGGACACCTTTATCAGCGCTATTTTGAGCACTAATAAAGGCCAAATTTATTAGCGCTTAAGTATTTCTGATAAAATGGGCCTTTATCATAGCTCAAAATAGCACTCATAAAGGCCTAGTTGCCTGTGATGTGCTGTTTATTTAACAGCACACCAAACACCTTCACACCTGCACAAAACAACACCGACACACAAACAAAGCATAGAAGAATGAAACAATGCACACAAGAGTTTCACAAATAATGCTATATACATTTACTTGACATCATGAATACAAAAATGTACACCACTATATACATTTCAAACAATGTTTTATATGGTTACAATTAAAATTATCCAACAAATAGTTGAAAACATTAATGTTTCATCTTTTGGCATCTGTGATCCCCTCTAAAAAATTCTCATCCAGGGTATTAGTTTCCTAACAAAGCATCTGAACTCAAGAAAAAAACTCCACATATATAACAAAACAAATATTATGTTAGTAATATAATAATGAAATAAATTAAACATTAATATGAAAAAATACATTAATAAAATGTCAATTTTTAATAAAAAAGAAACATTTGGAGTTATATTGTTCACAACGTGCATCGTATTAAGGTGGATTTGATTCCTACATGTCCCAAATGAGTCATAGATCATTGTTTTAAAATATTAAAACAATCTGAATGGGTTTGCTCAGTTTTGAGTATGTCACTTGTTCTTTTACTGAAATTAATATCAAATTTAAATGACACATTTGGATTTATATCGGTCACATCATTCATCAGATTGAGGTACTATTGATTCATACACATCACAAATGACTGATGGATCATTTCCCTAAAGTATCAAAATAATCCAAATGTGTTTTCTTGGTTTGGAGTATGTCACTTGTGTTATTTTTCTAAAATTAATGTCAATTTTAAATAAAGAGACACTTTGAGTCATACCAGTCACATTTTGCATTGAATTGAAGTGTAGTGGATTCCTACATGTCAAAAATGACTTATGGATCTTTTTCCTAAAGTATCAAAACAATCCTAATGTGTTTGATCAGTTTGTAGTATGTGAGTTGTGTTTTTTTTCTAAAATGTCATTTCAAACTGGAAACAATAATTTTGAGTCATACCGGTTGTATCAAGCATTGGTTTGATATGAGACTATTTCATATATGTCACAAAGAACTTATGAATAATTATCCTAAATTATGAATATAATTGGAGTGGGTTTTCTTGATTTTTAATGAGTGAAACGTTTTGAGCTAAAATGTTAATTTTAAACTGATAACAGACACTTTTAGCCATATCGGTCACACCGTGCATCAGATTGAGGTTTAGTTGATTCCTACACGTCAAAAATGACCGATGGATCATTTTTATAAAGTATCAAAACAATTTGAAGGTTTTTTCCTAGTTTTCAGTTTGTCACTTGTGTTTTTTTTCTAAAATTAATGTCAATTTTAAATAAAAAGAGACACTTTGAGTCATACTAGTCGCATTATGCATTGAATTGAGGTGAGGTTGATACCTACATGTAAAAACTGACTTATGTATCATTTCACTATAGTATAAAAATGATCCAAATGTGTTTTCTCAATTTTATTATGTTAGTTGTTTTTTCTACTAAAATGTCATTTCAAATTGGAAACACACATTTTGAGTCATACCAGTCGCATAGTGCATTGGTTTGATATGATAATTCTTCATATAATGCACAAAGAACTTATGAATCATTATCCAAAATTATGAAGACAATTGGAGAAGGTTTTCTTGGTTTTTAGTGAGTGGCATGTTTTGTGATAAAATGTCAATTTTAAACTGATAACAGACACTTTTAGCCATACCAGCCACAATGTGCATCACATTGAGGTGAATTTGATTCATAAATATCAAAAATGAATCATGAATTGTTGTAATAAAGTATCAAAACAATCTGAATGATTTTTCTCAGTTTTCAGTATGTCACTTGTGTTTTTTTCTAAAATTAATGTCAATTTTAAATAAAAAGAGACACTTTGAGTCATACCAGTCGTATTGTGCATTGAATTGAGGTGTGGTTGATTAATACATGCCAAAAATGACTTATGGATAATTTTCATAAAGTATAAAAACAATCCAAATATTTTTTCTTAGTTTGTAGTATGTCAGTTGTGTTTTTACTAAAATGTCACTTCAAACTGGAAACACACATTTTGCGTCATACTGGTCGCATCGTACATTAGTTTGATATGATAATGCTTTATACATGTTAAAAATAACTCATGAATCATTATACGAAATTATGAATACAATTGGAGTAGTTTTTCTTGGATTTCAGTGAGTGACACGTTTTGAGCTAAAATATCAATTTTAAACTGATAATAGACACTTTTATCCATACCGGTCAAACTGTGCATCAGATTGAGGTGAGGTTGATTCTTACATGTCAAAAAGGACTCATGGATAGTTTTAATAAAGTATCAAAACAATACGATTGCGTTTTATTGGTTTTCAGTATGTCACTTGTGTTTTTTTCTAAAATTAATGTAAATTTTAAATAAAAAGAGACACTTTGAGTCATACTAGTCGCATTGTAAATTTAATTGAGGTGAGGTCAATTCCTACATGTAAAAAATGACTTATAAATCATTTTTATAAAGTATAAAAACAATCCGAACATTTTTGATTAGTTTGTAGTATGTAAATTGTGTTTTTTTACTAAAATGTCATTTCAAACTAGAAACACACATTTTGAGTCATACCGGTCGCATCATGCATTGGTTTGATATGATATTGCTTCATATATTTCACAAAGAACTTATTAATCATTATCCTAAATTATCAAGATAATTAGAGTGAGTTTTCTTGGTTTTCAATGAGTGACATGTTTTGAGCTAAAATGTCAATTTTAAACTGATAATAGACACTTTCTGCCATACTAGTCACACCGTGTGTCGGATTGAGGTGGGGTTGATTCATACAAATCACAAATGAGTCATGGATTGTTGTCCTAAATAATGAAAACAATATGAATGTTTTTTCTTGGTTTTTAGTGTGTCACCTGTGTTTTTTTTCTAAAATTAATGTCAATTTTAAATAAAAAGAGACACTTTGAGTCATACCAGTCACATTGGGAATTTAATTAAAGTGAACTCGATTAATATATGTCAAAAATGACTTATGGATCATTTCCCTAAAGTATAAAACAACAAAAATGAATTTGTTTAGTTTTAAGTATGTCACTTGTTCTTTTTACTAAAAATAATATCAATTTTAGATAAAAAGATACACCCTGAGTCATACCGGTCACATAGTGTGTCTTATTGAGGTGGGATTGATTCCTACACATTTCAAATGACTTATGGATCATCTCCGAAAATTATCAAAACAACTGAATGTATTTTCTTGATTTTTAATTGGCCAGTTACTCTGATTCCAACTATAATGACATAAACATTTCATACATTGATATCACATATGAGTAGATTAATATTCCTTATATAAAAGAAATAAATTAAACATAAATATGAAACAATGAATTAATTCTATGGACAATGATTCTACTATGAAAACATCAAGATTACCTCTATGATTGAGAAAACACCACGTCGTTTCCTGCAAAGGCATGTCATGTGGATAAAAATCTTCTAAAATAAACGAACCCTTCAAGGATTAATGAAAATAAAATCAACTTTTCATTATATAATTTTTTATTAAAATAGATATATTATATCATAACATTACATTTACATCTTTATAAAGGGTTTCTTTGGTCCAGATATAAGCTAATAACAAAACTAATCTTTCTTTGTGCACTTCACTACTGTTGGTTAACTACTGCTTAACATAGCATCTGATTTGAACTTCTGATTTGGCGTCCCCATGATGATCTCATCCCACACCATCTCTATGATATCATCATTCAGCGTTCACTTTTCCTTCTCGTTCTATACCCATTTACTAGGTAAATGGGTGCAGGAGGAGAAGGAAAAGTGAACGCTGAATTATGATATCATAGAGATGGTGTGGGATGATATCATCATGCGGACCCCAGATCGGAAGTTTAGATGAAATGCTATTCAAAGTGGTAGTTAACCAACACTAGTGAATAATCCTTAGTTTTGTTATTAAAATTGTGAGTGATGCACAACCGATATTCTTCCAACACACTACATTAGTAGAAACAGTAGCATAAATGACTGAAATACAGAATATAAATGATCCATTCCATAATAGTTTAGGTCTAATGCTTTTGGAAACATGGAAACATAAATAACTAGTTCATAAGAGTGTCTAATTAAGTTATTATTTACTAGAAAGAAAAATCGTTTCTAAAACTATTCTTCATAACCTAAGGATATGAAACATAATAAATGGTGATCATAGATGCTTAATAAGTGTAAACAAGGGAGATATCAATTATCATATAAGGATAACCTAAGTAGTGTAAATTTACCTTCATCCTATTTGTGTAGAATCTTCTATCAGGTATGTTGTCCATTCGTTTCTAAACACATATATATCATCTTGTGAATATGAGTTTTTGCGACAGTCATGGTAATACTAAAAAAATATAAACACACAAAGGATTAATAAATATTTTAAATGAACTAGTAATTATTTTCGAAAATACCTCTTCAGGGATGCTGGTTTGTTGGTGAAATATGATCTCTTTCATAAATTTACAAACATAATAAGCACATTCCTTTCTGTTTTTTTTGTTTTGGACACTGTAGAAACATCGAGAAAAATAAGTAATTTCTTTTGATATGTGTCTGGGTAGTGAAATATTATTATATATAACATGATACTTATCTAGTTTTAGATCTCACGGTTGTTCTTTTCCTTAGGCCGTAGATTCATTCCATGAAGTAGATGATATTAATGCACCGCCCTATCATAACAGAATCCTCATTAAAATATAATATAAATTATATAACTAGATGTTTAGTTCTAAAATGTTGGATCTAGTGTATTACAAATTGACAAATACCATCATGCATAGTTGTTTTTTTGGATATCCATGCATTGAATCCAGAAAATAAATCTTTGGAGTATCCAAATTGACCACAATGAGCATCCAATGATGCCTGAAAACAAAAAAAGGAATAATTAATGAAAGAAATAAAAATATAGTTGATATGATTAAATTGTAGAGTTTTACCCCTACATCATTGGTATTAAAAAGAGTCTGTCATCCATAATTTTGTTTTCAAATGATTTGAGCAGGTATTACATTATTTCACCCTCTTTATCAGAATTTATTTCTTCTTTTGAAGAGGTGATGTGAGGACTAACTAGTTAAGAAAAACTTTCATGGGAAAATCCCTTCAATTGTTTTTCATATATATTCCTAAGAAAAACATGAAATGTATTTATTCATAATTATCATAGTATATCATATTTTGTAAAATCAAATCATGAAAACATACCTCATGTATACATTTACAACAGATGCACCTATCTATTCATACTTTAGGATTTCATTTACATTGTCAGTACTAATGTAATCTAATTCTTCCCCTCCGTACATATTTTTTTTTTCAAAATCAACTATATGAGTATTTTTTTATATCAACTTTGTATCCACATAAGCCTTAAATGATATTAAATGTGGATATAGAATGGGTGGGGTGAAGGTGCTCTCAATAGGTCGTTTCTAGAGGTTGGTTGATCCTTGAGATAGTTTTGAGCTGATCTTTCATTTCAGCCCCTTCCCTTTGTTGTTCTGTAATAACATTCATTGGTTCAGACCTTTTTTCATTAAATGTTAAAGTTTCATCTTGAAAAATAAATTTGAAATGAATACCACCTTGTTGACATCTTTTTTTACAAGAATTGATGGTCATGTGATGAATGTTACAATAGATTTTTCAACCGTATGAATTTCATCATCACCATTTAGAATAGGTAGCTCGATGATCGGCTCATGAGCTATATTAATCAACACTTTAACATGACATGTTGGAATTGGTATATTGTGTAGCACATTGTTCTGCATATTGAACACCGTAGCCCTCACTACAAGGCGATAGGTGGGAGTTGATAGATATAAATCACATTCATTTTTACCCTGAAGAATATGAGTACAGGAAAGTTATCAGTGTTTATGTGATTCACATTTCACAGAAACAATTATTAGAACATTTATTACCTCATCTAATTTAGGTATTTTAGTGGAATGGATCGCCTCAAAACTGGTGGGGGTGGGTGGGAACTTCACGCACGGTGTTCAATATACAGAACGATGTTGAAACATAGATATTGTTTCTCTCATATTTTTTATTTCTTTAGTGTGAACCTCCACTTGTTTTTATTTCTGAAAATATGTTTGGGGTGTCACCCCAAAACCTGCACCTCTAATGCGCCCATACTGTTCTAGTTGTTTCAAGGATGCTGAAAGTTTGTCTACATCTAGTGCATGTGTTTTTGATTTTTGTGACTATTTCAGATAGAAAATATAGGAAAATAAGTAATCATTTTTATGTAATAGCGATTTAAAGCAAAAAAAATTGTATTATGTTATACTTACACATGTTTCCCACAATTTTTGTGTGTTTTAATCTATCAATATACCCTCTTTATTTACATGAGTCTCCTTCTATAACACATGGAATGGGATAAAATTGGCTTTTGATATTGATTCATCAATCTGCATATAAATAGGGGAACATGGTTATGGTGTTGTTTTATGTCACATAAAAGTATTATGGTATATTTAAAATACATACAAATTTTTTCTCAAGTGAAGCATACCCCATCCTTACTTTACGGTAGGGGTATGCTGATTTTTCTGCCCGTTCCTTATTTTCATCACTCAGTTGCTATTTCATAAATAAAAAACTGTCAATCAAAGTGATGAATACAAGAAACGTCAAAAAACATATTACCAAACACAATGTACCAAAAAAGTCCGCTCCACACGATGACTGCTAAATGCATCCCATGCTCCTTGGGATATCAAGTGTTCATAAAGAGGAGGTGGGTGCAACTTGCTTTTCCCTTCAACATCTTTAAGATGATATTTCATTAATATTTTATAGAAGCCTCTATGAATCCTTACTGCAACTCTTAATATATATTCCTTGTGCGAGACATCTACTATAAATGCACTCTGTAAGGGATGATGAAGAGTAATCCAATGTTTTAGTATTTTACTTTATTTTAATAAATTAAAGAAATTATATCATAATATTACCATAATCTCTTCCCACATTAGTGTCTTAAGCCTTGTGACAACATGGTTCCACGAATATACATCAATCGACAGGTGTTTCCGAGTGACGATTCCAATGTAGCTACTAAACAAGGCTTTGTTGGGGTTAACATGCTGGCCTTGCTTATTCCATCCCACCTGAAATTTGATGCATTTTTCTTTTTCCTTAAGGATTTTAGATAACACTATCAAACTATGATGCTCTTGTTTTTTTGTGCTGATAGGGTCTCATTGCCTACCATTTCCTCAGTTTTAGTATCATCATTATGTTCCTTCAAAGCGTCAATATCGACACTAAGACAAGAAACAATGGGTTGAGAAACTTATTGTACCTTAACACTGGGACCAGCAGCAACAGGTTGAGAAACCTATTGTTCCTCTGCTTTGGGACCAGTAACAGTAGGTTGAGAGACTTATTGTGCCTCGAGATTGGGTGCATCAGTAGGTTCATAAGTCATTATCTACAGAAGTGGTTTAACATTTAATTTAGATTACATAAAATCAGCAGTGAATAGATAATAAAATAAAGTAACACAATGTATATTACAATAAAAAAATAACCTGATTATTGAAATCTCTTTTTTAAAGGATGAATATATTTGACCCCTCTATCGACTATGTAAATACCTTTATTTTGGTCCCCTATGACATAAAAAACAACATCTACATTGGGACCACTACGAAATGATTTTAAAGTCCCAATGAAAGGGTCATCCTCCAATGAATTTTTTATCTTACCCTTCAGTTGTTTTGGTCAATAACATAACAATTGACATGTTTCGATTTGTAGGATCTGGAACATAAAATACTTGTACTACCTATTATTCCATTATAAATGGTTCATCTTTCTCCCCTTACTGAAATCAACTTTCACGAATCCCAATTTATCTATTTTAATAGCACTCCTATTGTCAACCCACTTTCATTGAAAAATAGGCACTTGGAATTTCGTATAATCCAACTCCCATATTTGTTTGATGATGCCAAAGTATAACATATTCACATAAATTGGATTTCTATCCTTATCACCGGAAACATGCATCACTTCAGCCACAAGTGTAACCCCACTATTCTGCATGGTACTATCTTCATCATGTTCATTAGTATAGAATGTATAACCATTAACTACATAATAATTATAAGATAATACATACACACTTGGTCCTTTGAATATACATCAAAGTCATTCTAAAATTGAGTTTGGATTTTCATCTGGATTCTTAAAAATATGGTCCAAAAACCATCCTATACACTATTGATTATGTGTATCTGATATCCATTTTTAGCTATAGATGGATTCAAATGCCTACTAATTTCTTTGTGGGTTTGAACATATGGGTCAATGTCAAAAATATTATGAAAAATGTAATGGTGGGCCTACTCCCGATCAGCAATCTTGATTATGACAACCTCTCTTCTAGAAATTACATCACCCTCAGGCCACCCGATGTGATGAAATTTCAGTAGGCCAATGCTTTCCACACCAGACATGTATTCGGTATAGAATTAAATGGCTTCCTCAAAAATATATCACTCTATAATAAAACTCTCTGGCTGACTTTGATTTTTGACAAACCCTTTCAAAATCTTCATATACCGTTCAATGGGGTACGTCCATCTATAATGTACAGGATGACATAGTTGAATCTCTCTCACAAAGTGAACCATCAAACGAACCATCATATCAAAGAATGTTAGTAGGAAGAACATTTCTGATTCACATAATATGACAACAATTTCTCTTTCCATAGTTGACAATTTCGTAGGGTCTATAACTTTGCTGCATATAGATTTGAAGAAGAAACAGAGATTCATTAATGTATGGTGGACATTCTTGGAAAAAAATGAAATGTAAAGCTATAGGAATTAGATCTTTCGTCAAAACATGGAATTCATGTGATTTAAAACCCTTTAACTTTAAATCTCTCATTGATACGATGTTCTTGATATTTTATGAATACCCCTATAGAACCTTTACATCATTCAAGAAGTTGGAAAACTGATATCTATCCTATCTGGAAATACTGTAAGTAGTAGGAGGAAGAAATGTTCATTTTTCACCCTTCATCGGTGCCAAATATTCTCATATTCCCATCTCAACCATATCCAACATAGCCTTAATTCCATCCTTTTTTTCGGGTTTATTTAGAAACATGCCTTGACACTATCACATACATTTTTTTTCAACATCCATAACATCAAGAAAATGTCTGACATACAGAAAATTCTAGTATAGTAATTCAAAAAAAAACTAATATCCTTTTACAACTGGTTTTCGTAAGGTTTTTCAAAAACAGTTTACCAAAAGTAGTGTCCACATATTTTACTTTCTCAAATAATTGATCACTTGTTAGTGGATATGGTGTTGTATGTTCTTATGAACTTCCATCGAATGATGTCATCCAAGATCAATACTTATTTTATCAAGGTAAAACTCTATTATGTCTTAGAAACATGGTTTTCGATGAATGTTTCAACCCAATTGACTCTGTACCTTGTTTGAAAACGAGACACCCTTGAGTTCCTTTAATTTTATATCCTAAAAAATTTCCATAATCAGTAAAGTCATTTATCATCCTATACAACATGGATCTCAAAGTGAAATCTTCATTTTTGTAAGCATCATATAATGTAATACCTGAATCCCACAATAATTTCAAATCCTTGATCAATGGAGCCAAATAAACATCCATATCATTACCCAGTTGTTTTGGTCCTGATATAGGATTAGATAAAATGATGTATTTTCATTTCATGCACAACCACGGTGGTAATTTATAATTTACCAACATAACCAGCCATGTACTGTGACTACTGCTTTAAAAATCAAAAGGATTCACTCCATCTGTAAATAACACAAGACGAAGGTTTATCATCTTGTTTACAAATTCAGGATACTCATGATCAATTCTATACCACTGAGGAGAGTCTATTGGGTGACATGGTTTCCCATCTTTAATTCTTGTATCTGCATGCCATGTCAATTTCCCTGCAGTCTCATCACTTCTATATAGGCGCATAAACCTTGGAATGATTGGAAAGTACCATACAACTTATGAAGTACTGGATTCATCATTCTTGTATCAAGAAGTGCCACACTTTGGGAATTATTTAAGTGATTTATGGTCCTTGCGAAACAATATACAGTCATTCAGGCATGCATGTACTATTTAGAAGATCATACCAATCAAGCATAGCATTCGTTTGTCATTGTATATTCGGTTCGGGAGATCATTATCTTCTGGGATCATGTCATTAAAGAGAGCAAGTAGTTCTGTGAAAAAAGCATCACTCCACTTGTTTCCTTATTTCAAATTATGCAGCTTCAGTACGGCTGACAATGCTATTTATTTAGTGCGACCAGCATACAATGGAGTCTTTACACAACTCTTTAACTTCTCCAAAAATTTTGGGAAATCACAAAGTTCATATTCAACTGTCTTTGTCATTTCCTCAATATGATCTTCATCATAGTTTGCATATGTAATCACATCCTCCACACGATCGTATTCATTGTTCATGCTTGTAATCATGTCATATGATACTTAAAACACAGTGCTATCCCAGTTACTACCTACATTTGTTTTTCACCATGTTTATTCCAACATATATAACTTTGATCTATTCCATGATAGATCAAGTATTCTTCCAACTCCTCTAGACTAATTTGTCTTGAATAACAACAACTTAAACATATACAAAGGATTTGAGAAGTGTCATATGCACGATATTTTTCAAACTTGATAAACTCTTTCATGCAATATTTATACTACTTTGTCAACTGATTGACATTCATCCATTCTTTATTCATATTCATCCCATTTGATTTAGTAATATTAATATTTAACAAAATAATTACCCAAAAGATGTTCAACTAGGGTCATCATCCAACTATAATCAATGGAACTAGATATGATAAACAATACCCTTACCTCTCCATGCATTAATCAGGACCAAAGTAGATCAAACCCATCTTCCCAACCACCTGATCAATGGAACTAGCTATGAGAATCCCTTTGACTAGAATGTTTTAATATCCCACATGAGATCTATATGCATTGTTGTAAACCATTTTTTTAGTGTTTCTCTAAAAACATAATGTCTCGAGTCAAGAAATATGGTAATAAACTAATATATGGTATGATTTTCTATAGAGTGATTGTAGGTGGAAGGATTCATTACATGTGTTGTTATGGTTATTTGACTAGGGTGTCCATAAAGTGTCCCATGGAGTCCTCTAGTGAAGTGGTTTTATAAGATTCAGTGGGATTGCACTAGTAAAAAAGTGGTGGTGCCATTGAAATAAGTAAGGTTTGGATTGATATTAAATGGTGGACGAACTAAAACATAGAAAAAAATGGCATACCAATCATTCCAACAACCACAACATCATATAAACATACAACCATTCTCACAATCGAAACACCATACAAACCAAAAAAACACAATTTCAGATTTTACAAAGAATCCCTTATTCAATTCCACTTGTTAATTAAAGGGTTATCACAGAAGTTTTATCACCCTAGGGAATTAATTCATTATCCAAGTATATGTAAATTACCAATTTCTATTTTCAAATGTTCAATAGGAACCAACCAACATGCAATTAATTTAGTGCGCAAACAAGGAACACCAACAACCATGATTTTCAACGGGGTGTTTAGCCCATAAATTTCACAACATAACCATAAATATAAAACTATAATAACATGAGAACAAGAGGAATCTAATGATTAAGAGAATAAAACTCACTACAAAGGTGTTGTGCAGTGCATGATGGAGGTGCATTCATGGTGAAGGGGAGGCACGTGACAGAGGAGATTTGCAACTTAAAAGAAAACATAAAATGAGAACTCATATGTTATACTTATCCAAAATAGGTCCAATGAGATTTAGGAATGGGACATGTCCGGTTAAATAGTTTTATTGGTTAACAGTGGGAATGTAAAACAAAAAAAGTATATGAAAGTGCCAAATGGGCCCCTGAGTTTCAAACACACACACACCCAAACATTTCACAATTTCTAAAAGGGCCCTTATCCTTTCCAAACACACACTAAATCATTTCCATAAAAAATAAATCAAAACTCTAAAATGATGACACCTTTATAAAACAAACCAAACAATTTATAAAAAATTGTACAAACAAACAAAAAAATTTATAAACAATTATATAAACAACTCAACGAGTTTATAAACAATTTTATAATAAGCTAACGAGTTTATGAACATTTTTTATTGCAGTTCAAACAAAGTATAAATAATTTAATAAGCAACCCAAGTCAATGTAAAAGTTACTTTGAAGTACAATGACCTTCATGAGAGAATCCATTGAAACATCTAATTCTATTTTGACCACTAAAAATTGCACCATATACCATATATTTTTATCAATACTTCATATAAATAGTATTTCTCATCCTTCATTCCCTCTCACTATAGTTCACTCATGACACACATGCATCAGATTTGTTCTTCTAGTCATATGATCCCTTATATGCCAATAATCCTACTTCCAGAGTTTGAAACTATCCACGCTTCCCATAATCCTGAATACCCCCATGTGAAGAAACCCCCACACCCTTCAACAAAACCCTATACTTCCATCAAATATTCTTCTAAAGAATGTCCCATAGACCTTCTGATCCTTTGTCCATATTGATCCATCACGTATGAAAGATTCTAAAAAACATGACACCAGATCCCTCTCAATGGGATTTCATTGATTTGAACCCATAATCCAAATTATAGACTCAATATTTGGTCTTGTAAAATCACTCGGAAACAAATTCAATCACCTCCTCCAGATGCAGGTTATAGGAACCTATGAAATTTGAACTTCTGTGAAATAGGTCCTTTGATGTTCCATTGATAATACATGTTATTACTATAATAGACTTCAGGATCATTGTTTTCTACTTCAAGATAATGTCCCCATATAATGTAACACCGAGATCCTCCAGGAGTAGCAAACCAATGAACTCAAATATCTGAAGCTTCCACAATCATGTCAATAATCCACTACTATTAGAATTTAAATGATCTTCGAGAAAGCTCCAGAATAAAAATCGATGAACAAAACATGCCACAAGACACCTATATCCAGAAGACTTTTTATATCTAGGAAAACCCATGGCAATACCACCATCTTCTAGTGAAATTATTCTGAAAACCTAATAAACCATTTGATCATTAGAACCCAATATTCTTCCATCCAAACTCCTTTCGATTATTTAAAAAACTACTCTACAAAAAACTCTACATTTGTGCTCTATCATCGATCACTACAACCAATTTTTGAGACTTAAAAAAGGAACATAAGCTTCGATACCACTTATTAGGGACAAGTGGCAATTTTAAGATCATCAATAGTTTTTACTACTAATTCTCCAACATAGTGGAACTTTATCCAAATGTCTCATATTAGGCACTAATACTTGCATCCCTCATGACTTCAAATACCAAAACCTTGATGACCACACACCTTTACCACCACATATACTTTTCCTCCAACTTGGATTCCCCTAGTTTTAGTAATCTCAGTATCCTTATTTCAATGATCATACAAGCGAACAATCATATATAGAATATATAGAAATGTAAGGAAAAGGTACAAAGAACATTTTATATAGGAATTATTTGATTCATAATTTAATCTAATGTGTATGGTAGAACAACAACATCACATTTTTATTCCATTGAAAAAAGAGAACATGAGTTACACGCTAAAGTCAATTTTAGAAAACCTTACTTAGTTCTCTAGAATATGTATCACCAATACTATATTTCGATCATTTCATATCCTCTATACTTCTTCCAGTGCTTTGAAAATATCCTTTTTAATTTTATCCTATGGGAATCTGGATGTGCTTAAGTGTGATCCTCTTACTATAGCCACCTAATTTTGGTACTTAGGCCTCATCAGTGTTGGACAAATCATCTCTTAAATTTATTTCTACAATATCTATACTTAAAAATGTAGTTGATACCACTCTTTGAAATGGTCCTAAACTAATCATCCAATCAAAACTTCCCTCATATAATTTTAGGCATCCTTCTATTGGCATGAGTAATTGTTGATTGCTAGTAGAAACTTTATTTATGAACACCAATACCAGTGAATGGTTCATGCCATATCCACTTCACTCTAATGATTTTGATGAACTATTCCTTTTTAATTTTATAGGAGAGACTCCCATGAATCATCATTAGAGTTCATGGAACTCATGGAATTATACACATCCATCACCTCCTTTATATATTCATTCAAATACTAGTAGCTTCCCCTACTATTCACCTCACTACATTTATTTAGATCTATAACCTATGCCATGGGTACTATCATAGAATGTTCCAACTCAATATTTTCACACTCGGACTCCACTGTACTCCATCAACTGAACTCATTCATCCAACCACTCATTCTGAACTTCCAGTAAAGGCACTCTCACTGAACATTTAGTGAAAGAACCATCTAGTTACCTGCATCCAGTGAGATAAAATTTTAAGGATTCATTGAACTTTAATTAAACTAATATTGATACTATCGGTGAACTGATAGATCATACTTCTAATATTCTAGTTAACTGAATTGATATTCCTAAACTCATAATTCAATGGTGCTAGTGAACTTCTCTTTATCCAAGATCTCCCAAGTGAAATTTCAAAGAATGAACTTCCAGATCTTTGACATTTGACCAAGAAAACAATTATCACACCAAACCCTAACATAGGGCTCATCAAGGGGTGAAAAGTAACTAAATATATACAATTTTTATCATGTTCCAAACAAGCCTTTACTATATATATAGTATTCATACATTTGAAAATACCTATTTAAAACCATTTTAAATAAGTGTAACTCTAAGGGAATACACCAATAACACCAAACAAAAATCACAATAAATCCATGGAATTCATTAAATAATTCCATAAATCAAACACACACCCCTTTAATAATATGGAAAACCCCTAATCTAAGAATCACCCCACTCTATAAATTTTCATTGTTCGAATAAACCATGAACAAATAATTTATCTTCAAAAAATGACCATTTTCATTTTATTAAGCATTTATAATAAATGAAACACAATTTTGAATAAAAGTATCTTTGAATTATTAAAATACAACCATTATGTCAAAGGAAACCTTTCAGAGGATGTTTTGAGTTCAGATTTTGATATTCTAGGTGAGGGAGACGGAGTCAGTGTGACATTTTCCAAAGGGAGTGTGCACGGCCATTCTGTTGATGAGGCTCTAAGCCCAAAGAGTACTAGAGGTTCCAGGAGAAGGAAGGGGAGGAAATACTATTCATCTCTACCTCCTCCTATGAGGACTCGATCAACAAAGAATATGAGTGGTGAGTTGATGGCTATGGATCCTCTGAGACATCGGAGGCTGGGGGAGCAGGATTGTCAGCCCTTGGTTCTGCTTTTAAGCTCCGAAGAAGAAGTGATAGAACAAGTTCTATTACTCAACTCTACTGAGGAAGAGGCGTCTAAAATGATGGGGATGCCTCTATAGGTGTACCTTATTGAGGAGAAATACTCTTGTATTGAAAAACAGGACTCAATTTTGGTAGGGGTTTCAACCATGGAAAGCTCAGTGTTGAGGAGTACATTCAGACTTGGGACCAACTAGTGTCCGCTGTTGAGAAGTGGCTATTGGAAGAACCAGAATTAAAGTTTTCATCCCTAACTTGGAAACTATTTAGGGAGACGGATTCCGGTAGCATTAAATTCCTTGTTAGCGACATATTATAAGTCGATGGCTTTGTTTGGCGGGTGTGGGTGTATCGGTTGTGCGAGCTTTGTTTCTTTGGGTCATCTCTTTTTTCTTTGCCGTTTTGTTTTTGCTTGTTTTCAGCACGCTACTTGGACTTGCTCTGGATGGGGATTAGAGTATTAAGACTTCATCGATGCAGGCCTCTTGAATTTGGATGCTTGAGAGGGTATGACTTCGCCATCTGTTCCGTGCCCGTGCTTCTGCACGAGACTGCTTGCTGAGGGGTTCTGTGTCGGCGCAGACTTTTTGTTGGCTCATTTGCTGGGTTGGGGTAGTCCGATAGTCTGCTTTAGTTGTAAGTGGTTTCTCACTTTCCCCTTAAAAGTATTTTTTCATAAAAAAAGTAATTTTCAGTCAATATTTGTATAAATATTTATAAATATATTTATAAATATATATTTATTTAATTATATATAACATATAATATATGAAATAATAAATATATTTTTTTATAAATTAATATTTATTTAAATAAATATAAATTTATTTGTATTTATTTATAAATATTTGTATATATTTATAAATATATATATTTAATTATATATATTAACTTTATAAGTAGTATAATAAATATTTTTTTTTATAATTTTATAATTATTTACATATATATATATATATATATTTATTTATAGTTATAATTATAACTATAAATAATATATATTTATAAATATTTGTGTATAATTGTTAATATATATATTAATAAAATTATAAAATTATATGCATATTTTATAATTATTTTTATATATATATAGTTATAATTATAATTAAAAATGTATTTGAAAATTATTTATATATATATTAAAAATATAATAAAATATATTTATTATTTAAATATATTTAATGTAATTTTATAAGTACATTTTTTAGAACATATATAGTTCATATGGGTAACATTATGAATTAATCAATATACCATATCAATGAACAACATGATGTAATGTATAAATGAACATTCATGCATGATACATAACATATATGCATGATCAATATATTAAATGACCAAATTCATTGGAAAACACACATATATTCAATAATTTTAATTATAAATATATATATTAAAAAGTATTATATATTTATAAATAAAATAAACAAAATAAATATATTAAATATAACAAATATAACAAATATAATGAATTAATCCAATAAATCTAATAAATCTAATAAATTAATCTAATAAACATAATAAACATAAATCTAATAAATCTCTAATAAATATAACAAATATAACAAATATAATAAATTTAATAACTATTTTTATTATTTAATTTAATTTATTATAATATTATAATTATTTATTTTATATATATATATATTTAATTATAATCTTAGAAATAATTTTTTCAAAAAAAATTATATATATATTTTTGAATTATTAAAAAAAATATATTAATTATAAACATTTGTTTTTTATTTAATGTATACAAATAAACATTATTTTTGAATATAAATATAATAATTATATATAATTTAATAATATTTATTATTAAAAACTTTTATCAGTGCTAATAATAGCGCTAATAAATGTACCCTTTATTAGGGCTAAGAAAAGCGCTGATAAAGGGTTCACCATTATCAGTGCTTTTAGCTATCGCTGATAAAGGCCCACCCCTTTATCAACACTTTCTGCTTAGAACTGATAAAAGGAAGTGCTTCCCTTGCCCTGTTTTGTAGTAGTGAATCTTTATAACTTGACTTCTTCTTATTATTGTCATCAAGAGGTGCATACATGTTGGAAAACTCCATCTCAACTTTTTCAGTACAATGAACAAGTTTCTCATAGCTTTTAAACTCCCATGAATCCAAATATCTTCATAAAAATGGTTTCAAACCAGAGAAAAAATTATTAATTTTACTATAAAAGTCATGAATAAAATCCAGTACATACCTGGACAGACTCATAAAATTGAATTCATATGCAGCCATAGAATCACCATATTTCTACCTTAGTTTCAAGAATTGTTTCTCCATTCCGAGTCAAATAATTTTAGGAAAATATTTTTCTAGAAAAAGACTCTTAAAATCATCCCAATCTAGAGTATCAAGAACATTTTTTCTTTGTAATTCTTATCCAAAGACCACAGTTAATCAGATTCACCTTCAAAATGATAAATGACTAGGGTTACCTTTTAGTGGTCCGAGCATCTCATGACTTCAAATATCTTTTTCAGAGCATTGATCTATCCTTCAGCTACCACTAGATTGAAGTTCATGACGTGACCATCATTTATGTTAGTCAAAGTATAAAATTTATATTCCTAAAAACTACTATATAGTGTAAAAAAGGGTCGAATCCATAGGGAAGGAGATGTGACCACTATTCTTCTAAAATTTTTCAAAAAAGACCCCACTGTTGTCAGCAGTGGGGTAGATTTTCTCTTTTGTTTTTTAACATTTTATAATTTTTTTTATTTTTATAAGGCAGAAAATAATCACCACAATCTTTTTGTGTTTTTTTTCTAAACCTAATGAAACAGGATAAATTTTGAAAACAAAAAGTGATAGGGATTAAGAATGCTGATAATAAACAATCAAGAGAAGTACGCTCAAGGAAAAACTATATTCTACTGGTTTTAAATGGATTACTATTCACTTAAAAGTTGTAACCATAACCACTGTAAAGGAGTAACTTATCTCCCTCACCAAGAGATAAGTCACTCAGCTCGAAAAATCTCAGAGTTCACCATTCCAAGAAGGGTTCAACAATAGTATTTTGAACTAAAAGATACAACAGAACAGAATCGCCATTAGTTTCGAAGTTTTCATTTTGATTTATAAGTTTCAGAAGTTGTATCCTCAATCAATCTTGCTGAATGATTGTGGAATTTAGAAATTAAGTGTAACTAGAATGATGTAGTTGAATGTATTTAGAACTGATCTTTCCAATCAATTCTGAATAAATTGAAATGATAAAGTAAAAAAGAAGAATTGAAGATAACCAACATAACTTAAGTTTCTCCTCGAACTAGAAGATTTATCAAACTATATTGTTCATTATCATTACGGAAAATGAAAACATACAAGAATAGAGTACAATAATTCAAACAAGAGGGAAGGATAACTCCTCAAATGATACTCTTCTCCTCAGCTCCTTCAACTCCAAGGTTTCCCATCGGGTCTCCAGATGCCTCTCCTCAGATTTCCCTCATAAAGATCGTGAAAGTCCAATGATAATGAGAGTCTCCCCCTAAAAATTCTGATGCTTCTCTTCCTTTAAACTCATTATCATCTGTTTCACATCACCCCTTATTTTCCACCGACTTCAAATGTCCTTTACTTGTGCACCGCACACGTGAATTTTTTTCTGCTTCGCACGTCGCACTAGCTTTTCCCTCGTAACTAACTTCCTGCAAGTTAGTTAAATGAACATGGATGTGTTTTAGTCCCTCGAATGAACCTGTACAACAAAGAACAAAACAAGCAGTAAAAAACATGAATAAAATAAATAAATAAATATTTATAATTATAGTTATTAATTTATCAAAAATTCTTCAAATAGATAGAATTATTAGGTTTTCTTAATATTTAAAATTAAATTATTATTAATTAAGATAAATAATAATTGTTATTATTTAATTATAAAAGTTAAGTTATAATAAATAATTAAATATTAAAGTTTTATTAAGATAATTAAGTTAGTTAAAAGAAAATTAATTTGATTAATCATTATTGATAATTAAGTTTAATTTTTTTTAATAATTTATTATTATTAATTTTAATGTTATTATTTTATTAAGTTATTTATTTTTATTTATTAATATTACCTATATTTATTAAGTTTACTATTATTTCAAAAATAAAATTATTTTCTATTTTAAATTAGTTAGATTTATTTTAATTATTATTAAGTATTTTAGTTTTTATATATTTTATTAATTTAGTTTAGTTAATAATTATATTTTATTAATTATTTAATATTTTATATTTATCATTTATTTATAATAATTATCTTATATTTAATTTTATAACTTATTTATTTATTTTTATTATAAATGTTATATATTATATTTATTATATATTTTATATATTTATTTGTTTGTTTTATATTTTTAATTTATTCCCCCCCAAACCCATCTTCTTCGTGACACCAAGGGGTGGTGTTTTTGGTTTCTAGTAACCCTCCATAGAGGCTTCACAACAGCTCTTCAATCCAGCGGCTTGACTCCTCAGCATATTTTACAACATCAACAATGGCGGTAGCTCGGGTTCAGGCGACGACGACTCCCGAGCAGGGCAGCGCAGCAGATTCGCTTCCCCCCCTGGTGTCTCACGCTCCATCCTCAGACTCCCATAGCAATGATGACACAACACAAAAACTCTCCTCAGCCTGGTGCAACAACTGACCACACATAAATCCACAACTGAAAAGGGTTGAAGCGACCTCGGTTCCCCTTCAAACGGAAACAACAGCTTCAGTCCCTGTCTTTTTCTTTGGTGTCGATGGGGGTCAGCTTTTCCTCAGATCAGGAACTTAATAGGGTAATGGAGCAACTAAAAAATGAATATGACTCAGGTTTTCAGTGACTTTGGTTGATATTGTAGGGTGAAGTTCAAATATAAGATTTTTTTTCAGGATCGACCTCAGTTGGATGGAGAGAATACAAGGCTTCATCTGAAATCTGCAAACAGATTTTTTTTTGATGAAATGGATTTGTTGATGACTATTGAATTTAGTTTGTAAAAATGGTTGTTGAAAATATGGTTTGATTCTTATTCTGTGAATGATGGTGGTGAAGTGTAGAGTTACAACGATTGGGCTATGGATTTGAATATTGGATCCATTAGTAGAATATGTTGCTGGCGAGAGTTGGTGTCAGTGAGTGTGTGAAAGGTGATGGCTGTCTGTGAGACCGATACTGGAGGAGCATTGGTAGCAAGAGAAAACATGAGAAACCAACACCGATGAGGAATCAAGAAAGACAACTTCAATGAGTCGGGAGGTACCGAAATTTGGAAAAGGAACAGTGTCAGTAGCAGGGTAGAAGAAGAAAAGAGGATGGACATCGGTATCAGTGGCACTAATTAAGAACCGTGACACGATTTTGTAAAAGTGGAAAGGAAGTGGGAAGTAGTGTTAGTGTGAGGATAAAAGAGACATACAATGTTAGAAAAACTACAAAGGATGCATCTATGACTTGCTAAAAATTTGAAACACAATTATAAACACAATTATAAAAATAATTTAATTAAACATCAGTATCTTAAACTAAGGCTTAAATTACTTAAAGAACATAATTGATTAATTAATTAAAAACTCAAAAAATATAATAAACATAACTAGAACTAAAATCAATTATCTAATAAACAAAAAATAGATTGTTATTTAATGTAAATAAAACATAATAAAAAGAAACTAAATTAAAACTTTAATTAATTTACTAAATTATTACTTAAAATTAAAAAATACATTATTTCGTTAAATTAAATCTCAAACTCTTTACTTAATTAATTAACAGAATAAATAAACATAATAATTAATAATGTTAATTTGTTTTAATGAATCTAAATTTAAAAATAAAGTAATAAATTAAAAACTAAGTTATAAAGATGCAAATAAAATAATTAAATGATAATTTAATTAAAATGTTAATTTATTAAAATACAAGCAGATTTAAAATAGCACTACAAATTGACGAATTAAAAGTCTAGAAAAATTATTAAGAAATAATTAATCATTTTAAAAACTAAAATTACATAATTAATTATAAAAATTGGTTTTATTAAAAAATAAAAAAATAAAAAAATTTAGTAAAAGGTGAAAAAATAAATAATTAAATCATTAAAAAATAAATAAAAAGATGTGAAAAAACTATGAAAAAATAAGGACACATCAAAATTCTCCACACTTAAATATTATTTTTCCTCAAATAATCCCATGTTTTATTATCATTGAAAAAAATATGTAACTTTATTAATCAGCTGAAAAAGTAACATGTATGGCACTTTTAAAAGAGAGGAAAAGAAATGTCAATATGATTTTTTGAGAAATATGTTCAAATCAAGTCATACCCTAAACAAATTCTCACCGGTAGTCTAGAGAGCAATGAATGATCTATCAATGAATGTGTCCTGCCTCATATATGATTCTTCTTAGTGACTCACTATAATTTAACCATAAGTTCTAAGTTCAAGAGTGATAAAAAGCTAAAAATATGTGGAATTAAGAACATAACCAAAGGAAGTTTGTACTTTTAATCATCACCTAGGTTCCAAAAATAAATATTTTTTTTGTGAATCACCTTATTGATACAATTTAAATAATTCACATATAAACAAAATTTCCCCTTCTTCATTTGGATTTCATTATTCCCCTCACCTTAATGAACTCGTTTTTGACCCTAGACACTTTATTTTTTTTCCCAAACCATGTAACATGTTCTAAGCACTGTGCATGTGCACTTATTCAAAGTGTACAAAGGTATTATAGTTAACAGAAACACACCCAACATCTAGGGTCTTAGAGATTCAATGTGGAATCCCAGATGCCCAAACTACTCCAGTTTCATTAGATTTATATAAAAAAACATTTACATTGTCTCACTAAAGTGATTAATTTAATAAATAATAAAAATGTGTGTCCCCTAGGATCAATTAAATCTTTTAGTTCCCAGGGTTATGATCATAACTCCCCTAACAGGTTACCGATATCACTCTCAAAAGTAGCTCCTAAACCAAATTTCCATTAAATCACTAAGTATAATCACTCACCAATCACTCACCCACATTAACTATAGATTCAAATCAATTCTTAACTACCAATAAAGCATCATCCTTAGGAAAGACCCAATTTGGTATAGTGTAAAGCCTAAAATTGTTCTATAAGTTTGAAAAAAATTACCCATTTAACATTTTTTGAAGTTGTAGTGGGAATTGATGGACTTATCATTAAATAGTATTTATATCTATAAAAAATTGACTCCCTCCCCCACACTAAAAACCCAAATTTGTCTCCAAATTTGAAAACTAAATGTGGAGATAAAAAATTAAACATTTAAAGTTTAAAACAAGTTTTCAAATTAGTAGATTTATGACATGTTTTAAGGCTCACATTAAAGTTAAAAAATATTGTTTTCCACAAATATTAATTTACTACAGGTTGAAAAGAAAGTACATGCATTAACATTTAAGACAGTAAAAAATATTTTCAATATAATTAAAAAGTGGCATGTAACTTTTAAGTGAAAAATGGATAGGGTTTAAGTATTTTAACAAATTAATTTCAATTGGATGTTCAATAAAGAAGAAAAAATCATTCCAATACCCCTTAGCTAAGAAAAATAAAAAAAACACAAGAACCAACCTACATGTTCCCCCCACACTTAGTATAATACATTGAAGTGATTTAAGTAACAATGAATTTTAACTTTCAGCAAGGAGGAACATGAAAAATTTAACTAAAACATAGTGACAAACAACATACTTCCATTCCAATCACAAGCATAATTTTTTAAGCAAAACATGCAACATATTTTTTAAAGTAAATAAGAGTAAAAAATGATTGCGATAGTTAAAAGAAAGTACTTCCTTGAATTAAAGCTTATCATTACACCTCCAGCATGGGAATTCAACTCCTAGGATGACACCAGCAGTAGCACCCTAAAAACAAAGAGCATGTAAAACAAGAACAAATATCCAGTAGAGATAGAGTATATAGAAGAAAGGAAAGCAACAATTTATTCAAAGCAAAACAAAAACAGAATTAAAAACAAGCAAAGACCATGGGTTTACTCCCATGAGGCACTAACTTTAAAGTTTTTAGTTAAACTTTATTTATTTAATTTTTTTTATTAACACAATAGAAACAATTGGTTGCCTCCGATGCAACGCTAGATTTATAGTCCCCAACCAGACTCACCTAGAACTAACCATAGCCACTAGGTGGATTTGGTTTCCTTAATAGGAACCACCACATGATTTTTTACCAAATATTTTTAACAAAAAAATGAATTATGTGTCATTAAGACTTAAAAAAATAGAAACTATACTCTCAAATCCAGAAATAACCACTAAGATACACCCCTTGATAGTGGTAATCATAGTCCTATACAATTATAGATTATGTTCAGATTTGACACAATTGACATTATTAAGAATGGGCAACAAAGAATTACGTACTTCAAAGGGTGCAGCATTATCCTCACATCTATCTCTCTCAACTTCAAAACTAAAAAATTTAATCTCAAAGGTGCTTAAGGGTGAATTATCATTAGCAGGTTCATGAAGGGGATCAATAAATTTATGAAAATAATTAGAGAAATTGGAACTCAAGTGGGTATCCCCTATTAAACTACTATCAGACTCTAGATGGAATTTTTTATCCAACTCAGTTGAGGATGAAAGTGAACAATGTGGAAGAGAATTTATTTTATCACTATCAGATTTAGGTTTAACAATGTTATAAATTTATTCCAACAATTCATTATCAGCTAACTCAAACTCAACATCTACTACTTTTGAAAAATAAATTCTTCCAAGATCATGTGTGTGCTAAACCTTTCTTTCATGTTCAAATTCAAAAGGATCACTTTCCAAAAGAAAGTATGTTGCATGTTCTAAAAAGTTCAAAATAGGAGTAATGTTCAATTAAACATCAATAAATTGAGATTCAAGATTGTTCACATTTAAACATTTACGCCCATGTATATCAACACTATTTTCAATTTCACTACACAAAGTTTCAAAAAAGTGATTACTATGAGAATATGGCAGCAAGAGCTCAAGAGTTAACCTTTATTCAATTAACATATTCTCATCCATTTCATATAACATCATTTTAGAAATATTTGGGTGTGTAGTTTCAGAACATGGAAGAGAAGTGTTAAGCTCAAGTTCAAAAATTTCAGATTCCTTATTATCCAGTTTAATGTTCTCTTCCAAATTACTTCCCATTTCTATTTCAGGTTTAATGTTAAAAATTTCATTAAGGTTGGGTGAAGGATTTTTAACATTAAAATTTTCATTCTCAAGTTTCCCTTCAACCCGAGTGATTTCATTTTCAAAGCTTCTAAAATATTGATTTTTCTCCAATGTAGAAATTATGAAGAGAACTGGTCATTCCTTTTCAAAATCTTTCAATTAATCTTCAGAATTGTCTAAATCAACATCATTAAATTTATTTTTGGGGTCTTTAACAATGTGTTCTTGATTCAGTGAGTTGGTTATTTCCAATTTTAGTTCAATAGAATCTAATTATTCAAATTAAAAAGTTTTTTTCCCAGTTTCACTATATTTTTCCTCTTTAACTTTATTTTCAAATCTTTTATAAACATTTTCTTTTTTATTTTCTTAAATTTATTCTTGTTATTTAACCCTATGTTGTAATTCCAAGAGCATGTTTTCCAATTTTTTCATTATTTGATCTTTCTCTTGAGTGTATTTAACTTGAATTTCATGGGTCTTGTTTAATTGATTACTCCAAACATCCCCCCTAACATCTAGTTTTGATAAAATTTGACTATATTTTTCAAGGATGTCAGGACTAGGATCAAAGTTCTGTTCATTAACTTTAAAGTGATGAAACTATTGTGGCTGGTTATAAACACACAGCTAGGCAGTATGTCCATAATCTCCACAATAAACATAGTAAGGTCCAGTGTGATAATTTGAGCCTTCAAAATATTCCATTTATTTAAATGTTCAGATTAAAAAAACACTCAAATCCTAGAATAATTTTCTATGCTCATCTCAAATAGCCGCGAAGTTCAAGTTTATAGATTTTATTTAAAGCATATTTTTTATATTATTTTTTATGTTTTTAAACACTTATATTACTCAGTGCCTGCCTTCCCCAACAAAGACGCCAAATTCTTTACGCGACCGTCATTGAAGTCGGTCAAAGTTTAAAATTTATATTCCTACAAACTATAGTATAATGTAAAATAGGGTCGAACCCATAGGGAAGGAGATGTGACCACTATTTTCTAAAAACTTTCAAAAAAGACCCCACCATTGTCAGTAGTGGGGTATATTTTCTATTTTTTTTTGAATTTTTATATTTTTTTTGTGTTTTTATATGTCTGAAAAGAATCACCACAATATTTTTGTGTTTTTGTTCTAAACCTAATGAAATAGGAAAATGTTTGAAAATAAAAAGTGATAGGGAATAAGAATGCTGATAAATGAACAATCAAGAGAAGTACTCCCAGGGAAAAACACTATTGTACTAGTTTTAAAAGGATTCCTATCCACATAAAAGTTGCAACAATGACCACTGTTAAGGAGTAAATTATCTCCCTCTCCGAGAGATAAGTCACTTAGGTCCAACAATCTCATATTTTTCTACTCCAAGAAGGGTTCAACTGCAATATTTTGAACTAAAAGATACAACAGAACAGACTCACCATTAGTTCTAAAGTTTTCATTTTGATTTATAAGTTTCAGAAGTTGTATCCTCAATCAATCTCTCTGAATGATTATGGTATTTAAAAATTAATTGTAAGTGGAATGATGCTGTTGAATGAATTCAGAATTGATTTCGCCGATCAATTCTGAATACATTAAAATGATAAAGTGAAAAAGAAGAATTGAAGATAACCAACAGAACTTAAGTTTCTCCCTGAACTAGAATATTTATCCAACTATCTTGTACATTATCATTATAGCAAATGAAAACATACTAGAACAAAGTACAATAATTCAAACAAGAGGGAAGGATAACTCCCCGAATGATGTTATGCTCCTCAACTCCTTCAACTCCAGGGATTCCCACCAGGTCTCCAGATGCCTCTCCTCGGATTTCTCTCGTAAAGATCATGAAAGTCCAATGAGAATGAGAGTCTCCCCCTAAAAATTCTACTGATGCTCTGCCTTTAAAATCATTATCATCCGCTGCACGTCTCCCCTTGTCTTCCACCGACTTCAAATGTCCTTTACCTATGCACCGCACACGTGCATTTTTTTGTGCATCGCACGTCGTACCAGCTTTTCCCTCGTAACTAACTTCCCCCAAGTTAGTTAAATAAACAAGGATGAGTTTTAGTCCCCTGAATGAACCTGAATAACAAAGAACAAAACAAGCAATTAAAAACATGAAGAAAATAAATAAATAAATATTTATAATTATAGTTATTAATTTATTAAAAATACTTCAATTAGATAATATTTTTTTATATATTTAAAATTAAATTATTATTAATTAAGATAAATAATAATTTTTATTCTTTAATTATAAAAGTTAAGTTATAATAAATAATTAAATATTAAAGTTTTATTCAATTAATTATGTTAGTTAAAAGAAAATTAATTTGATCAATCATTATTAACATTTATGTTTTAAAAGTTTTAATAATTTATTATAATTAATTTTAATGTTATTATTTTATTAAGTTATCAATTTTTATTTATTAATATTAATTATAATTATTAATTTTACTATTATTTTGAAAATAAAACTATTTTATATTTTAAATTAGTTAGATTTATTTTAATTATTATTAAGTATTTTAGTTTTTATATATTTTATTAATTTAGTTTAATTAATAATTATATTTTATTAATTATTGAATATATTATATTTATCATTTATTTATAATAATTTTCTTATATTTAATTTTATGAATTATTTATTTATTTATATTATAATTGTTATATATTATAATTATTATATATTTTATTTATTTGTTTGCTTTTTCTATATTTTTAATTTGTTTCCCCCCCAAACCCATTTTCTTCAAGACACCAAGGGGTGGTGTTTCTGGATTCTGGTAACCCTCCATGGTAACTTCACAACAACTCTTCAATCCGGTGGCGCAGCTCCTTAGCATGTTTTGCGGTAGAAATATTGGTGCTAGCTTGGGTTCAGGCGGAGACGACTTTAGAGCAGGGTGGCGCAGCGAATTCCCTTCACTCCCCTGGGGTCTCGCAATCCATCCTCAGAGTCCCACACTAGTGATGGAACAACAAAAAAACTCTCCTTATCTTGGCGTGGTGACCGACAATGCGTAAATCCACAGCTGAAAAGGGTTGAAGCGACCTTGGTTCCCCTTCAAATGGAAACAACTGCTTCGATCCCTGTCTCCTTTTTTGGTGTCGATGGGGGTCGACTTCGCCTTAGATCAAGAACTTGATAGGGTAATGGAGCGACTCAACAATGACTATGACTTAGGTTTACAATGAATTTGGTGGCTATTGTAGGGTTAAGTTCAGATCTGGGATTTTTTTTTCAGGATCGACCTCAGTTAGATGCGGTGAATGCAAGGCTTCATCTCAAATATGCAAAAATTTTTTTTTGATGAAATTGATTTGTTTATGACTGTTGAATTCAATTTGCGAAAACAGATGTTGAAAATATGGTTTTATTCTTATTCTATGAATGATGGTGGTGAAGTGTAGAGTTGCAACGATTGGGCTATGGATTTGAATATTGGATCTATTGGTAGAATATGTTGTTGGCGAGATTCGGTGTCAGTGAGTGTGTGAAAGGTGATGGATGTCTGTGAGATCGATACTGGAGGAGCATCAGTTGCAGGAGAAAACAGGAGAAACCGACACCAATGAGGAATCAGGAAAGACAATGTCAGTTAGTGGGGAGGTACCGACATTTGGAAAAGGAACACTGTTAGTAGTAGGGTAGAACAAGAAAAGAGGATGAACATCAGTATCAGTGGCACTAATTAAGAACCGTGACACTGTTGAACAACAATGGAAAGGAAGTGGGAAGCAGTGTCGGTGTGAGGATAGAAGAGACAGACACCGTTAGAAAAATTAAAAAGGATTCATCAGTTACTTGCTACAAAATTTGAAACACAATTATAAACAAAATTATAAACATAATTTAATTACATATCATTATCTTAGACTAATACTTAAATTAATTAAATAACTTAATTGATTAATTAATTAAAATCTCAAAAACTATAATAAACATAAACTAAAAATAAAATCAATTACCCAATAAACAAAAACTAGATTGTTAGTTAATATAAATAAAACATAATAAAAAGTAACTAAATTAACACTTTAATTAATTAACTAAATTATTACTTAATATTATAAAATACATTATCTTGTTAGATTAAATCCCAAACTCTTTACTTAATTAATTAATAGAATAAATAAACATAATAATTAATAATGTTAATTTATTTTATTGAATCTGAATTAAATAATAAACTATTAAATAAAAAACTATGTTAGAAATATGAAAATAAAATAATTAAATGATAATTTAATTAAAATGTCAATTAATTAAAATTCAAGGAGATTTAAAAATCTCTACAAATTGATGAATTAAATGTTTGGAAAAATTAGTAAGAAATAATTAATCATTTTAAGGACTAAAATTACATAATTAATTATAAAAAATTATTTTATTAAAAAAATACAAAAGTAAATATATTCAGTAAAAATTGAAAATAAATAATAATAATTAAATCATTAAAAATTAAATAAAAAGGTGTGTAAAAACTATGTAAAAATAAGGCCACATAAAATTCCCCCACACTTAAATATTTTTTGTCCTCAAACAATGCCATATTTTATTAACATTGAAAAAATAGATGTAACTTTATTAATCAGCTAAAAAAGTAACATGTTTGACACTTTGAAAATAGAGGACAAGAAATATCAATAGGCTTTTTTGAAAAATATGTTCAAATCAAGTCTTACCCTAAACAAATTCTCACTGGTAGTCTAGAGAGCAATGAATCATCTATCATTGAACGTGTCCTGCCTCGTATAGGATTATTCTTAGTGACTCACTATATTCTAAGATTTATTTCTATGTCCAAGAGTGATAAAAAGCTAAAAATATGTGGAATTAAGAACATAACCAAAGGAACTATGTACTTTGACTCATCACCTAGGTTCCAAAAATAAATATTTTTTTTGTGAATCACCTTATTGATATAACCTAAATAATTCACATATAAACAATTTGTCCCCTTATTTGTTTGGAATTCATCATTCCCCTCACCTTAATGAACTCATTTTTGAACCTAGAAACTTTATTTTAATTTCCCAAGCCATGTAACATGTGCTAAGAACTTTTCATGTGCACTTATTCAAAGTGAACAGAGGGCTTATAGTTAACAAAAACACACCCAACATCTAGGGTCTTAGAGATTCAACGTGGAATCCCAGATGCCCAAACTACTCTTGATTCAAAAGATTTATATAAAAAAACATTTACATTGTCTCACTAAAGTGATTACTTAAATAAATAATAAAAATGTGTGTCCCCTAGGAACAATTCAAACTTCGAGTTCCAAGAGTTATGATCATAAATCCCCTAACAGGTTACCTATATCACTCTCAAAAGTTTATCCTAATCCAAATTTCCATTAAATAACTAAGTATAATCACTCAGCAATCATCCACCCAATTAATTACAGATTCAACGAAATTATTAACTACCAATCAAGCATCATCCTTAGGAAAGAACCAATTAGGTATAGTGTAAAGCCTAAAATTGTGGTAGAATTTTGAAAACATTTACCCATTTTTGACAATTTTTTTGAAGTTATAGTGGGAATTGATGGACTTTTCATTAAACACAGTTTAGAACAGTCAAAAATTGACCCCCTCCCTGACACTTAAATCCCAATTTTGTCCCCAAAGTTGAATTCTAAATTTGGCGAAGAACAATTAAAATTTTAAAGTATAAAATAGGTTTTCAAATTAGTTGATTAATGGCATGTTTTAAGGGTCACATTAAAGTTCAAAAACATTGTTTTCCACAAAGATTAATTTACAGCAGGTTCACAAGAAAGTACATGCATTAACATTTAAGATAGTAAAAAATATTTTCAATATAATTAAAAATTGGCATGTAACTTGTAAGTGCATAGTGGATAAGGTTTAAGCATTTTAACAAATTAATTTCAATTGGATGTTAAATAAAGGAGAAAAAATCATTCCAACACCCCTTAGCTAAGAAAACATAACAAAAACACAAGATCCAACCTACATGTACCCCCCACACTTAGTATAATACAGTGAAGTGATTTAAGTAACAATGAAATTCAACTTTCAGCAAGGAGAAACATGAAAAAATTAACTAAAACATAGTGAGAAACAACATACTTCCATTCCAACCACAAACAGAATTTTTTAAGCAAAACATGCAACAATTTTTTTTAAAGTAAATAGGAGCAGAAAATGAATGAAGTAGTTAATAGAAATTATTTCCATAAATAAAACATTATCATTACTCCTCTATAAGGGGAATTACACACCTAGGATGACACCAGTAGAATCATCCTAAAAACAAAGAGCATGTAAAAGAAGAACAAATATCCAGAAGAGACAGAGAACATAGAAGACAAACAAGCAACAATTTATTCAAAGAAAAACAAAAATAGAATTAAAAATAATCATGAACCATAGGTTGACTCCGATGAATCAATAAATTTAAAATCTTTAGTTTGAAGTTATTTATTTACAATTTTTTTATTAACACAACAAAAACCATGGGTTGCTTCCCATGCAACACTAGATTTATAGTCCCCAACCAGAATCACCTAGAACTAACCATATTCACTAAGAGGATGTGGTTTTCTTAATAGGAACCACCACATGTTTTTGGCCCAAATATTTTTAACATAAATATAAATTATGTGGGCATAAAAACTTAACACAATAGAAACTAAACTCTCATAGCCAGAAATAACCACTAAGAGTCACCCCTTGAAAGTGGTAAGAATAGTGTTGTCCACTTATAGATTATGTTCAGATTTGACATAATTGACATTGTTAAGAAGGGGTAACAAAGAATTAGGTGCTTCAAAGGTAGTGGCATTGTCCTCACAACTATCTCTCTCAACTTCAAAATGAAAAATATTAAAACTCATAGGTTCTTAATGATGAATTCTAATTAGAAGGTTCATGAAGGGGATCAATAGAGAAACTAGAAACCAAGTGGGCCTCAAATACTAAACTACTATGAGACTCTAGATGGGATTTTTCACCTAGCTCAGTTGAGGATAGAAGTGAAAAATGTAGAAGAAAATTTATTTTATCACAATCAGATTCAGTTTTAACAATGTTATATTTTTTTCCAACAATTACTTATTAACTAACTCAAAATGAACATCTACCTCTTCTGAAAAATCAATTCTGCCAAGATCAAGTGTGTGATCAACCTCTCTTTCAAGTTCAACTTCAAAAGGCTCACTTTCCAAAATAAAGTCTGCAGTGTGTTATAAAAAGTTAAATCAGGAGGAGTAATGTTCAATTCAGAATCAATAAATTGAGATTAAAGATTGTTTAAATTTAAACATTTACCCCCATGTATATCAACACTGTTTTCAATTTCACTACACAAAGTTTCAGAAAACTGATTGTTATGAGAACATGTTAGAGAGATATCAAGAGTTAACCTTTCTTCAATAAACATGTTCTCATCCATTTAATCTATAATTTTTATAGAAATATTTGGGTTTGTAGTTTCAAAACATGGAAGAGAAGTGATAAGCTCAAGTTCAAAAATTTTAGATTCCTTATTATCTAGTTTAATGTTCTCTTCCAAATTACATCCCATTTATAGTTTAGGTTTAATGTTCAAGATTTCATTAAGGTTGGGTGAAGGGTTTTTAACATTAGAATTTTCATTCGCAAGTTTCCCTTCTACCCGAGTGATTTCATTTTCAAAGATTCTAAAATAGTTATTTTTCTCCAATGTAGAAATTATGAAGATAACTGGGCATTCCTTTTTAATTTGTTTCAATTCATCTTTAGAATTGTCCAAATCAAAATCATTAAAGTTCTTTTTGGGTTCTTCAACATTGTGTTCTTGATTCAGTGAGTTGGTTATTTCTAATTTTAGTTCAACAGAATCAGATTCTTCAAAGTAAAAAGTTTGTTGCCTAGTTTCACTATCACTTTCCTCTTCAACATGATTTTCAAATCTTTTATAAAAATTTATTTTTTATTTTCTTAAAATTCTTCTTGTTCTTTAACCCTATGTTGTAATTCCAAGATCATATTTTCCAATCTTTTCATTCTTTGATATTTCTCATGAGTGTATTTAACTTGAATTTCATGGGTCTTGTTTAACTGAGTACTCCAAACATCCTCCCTAACATCTAGTTTTGATAAAATTTGACTATATTTTTATTGGATGTGAGGACTAGGCTCAAAATTCTTTTCATTAACTTCAACGTGATGAAACAATTGTGGATGGTTATAAACACACCGCAAGGCAGTATGTCCATAATCTCTACAATAAACATAGTAAGGTATAGTGTGATAGTTTGAGCCTTCAAAACATTCCATTATTTTAAATGTTATGATTAAACACACACTCAAATACTAGCATAATTTTCTATCCTTGCCTCAAATATCCATGAAGTTCAAGTTTACAAATTTTTTTTAAATCATATTTTTTATATGATTTTTTATGTTTTTTAAACACTTAGATTACTTAGTGCATGCCTTCCCCAACAATGGATCCAAATTCTTGATGTGACCATCATTAAAGTTAGTAAAATTTTAAAATTTATATTCCTACAAACTACAGTATAGAGGAAAATAGGGTTGAACCCACAAGGAATAATATGTGACCACTATTCTTCTAAAAATTTTCAAAAAAACCCCACTGTTGTAACCAGTGGGGTAGATTTTCTATTTTGTTTTTATAACTTTTTATAATTTTTTTTTGTTTTTATAAGGTTGAAAAGAATCACCACAATATTTTTTTTGTTCTAAACATAATGAAACTATAAAAAGTTTGAAAACAAAAAGTAATAGGGAATAAGAATGGTGATAAATGAACAATCAAGAGAAGTACGCCTGGGGAAAGCACTATTATACCGGTTTTAAATGGATTCTTATTCACTTAAAATTTAAAACCATGACCACTATTAAGGTGTAACTTATCTCCCTCTCTATGAGATAAGTCGCTCAGGTCGAACAATCTTAGAGTTTTTCACTCCAAGAAGGGTTCAACTGAAATATTTTGAACTAAAAGATACAATAGAACAAACTCACCGTTAGTTCCAAAGTTTTCATTTTGATTTATATGTTTCAAAATTTGTAACCTCAATAAATTTTTCTAAATGATTGTGGAATTTAGAAATTAAGTGTATGTGAAATGATGCAGTTGAATGAATTCAGAACTGATCTCACCGATCAATTCTAAATACATTGAAATAATAAAGTGAAAAAGAAGAATTGAAGATAACCAACAGAACTTAAGTTTCACCCTAAACTGGAATATTTAGCCAAATATCTTATTCATTATCATTATAGAAAATGAAAACATACTATAATAGAGTACAAGAATTCAAAGAAGAGGGAAGGAGAACTCCCTGAATGATGCTATTCCCCTCAGCTCCTTCAACTCTAGTGTTTCCACCAGGTCTCTAGATGCCTCTCCTCAGATTGCTCTTGTAAAGACCATGAAAGTCCAATGAGAATGAGAGTATCCCCCTAAAAATTCTGCTACTGCTCTGCATTTAAACTCATTATCATCTACTGAATGTCACCCCTTTTTTTCCACTGACTTCAAATGTCCTTTACCAGTGCACTGCACACATGCATTTTTTTGTGCATCACACATCACACTAGATTTTCCCTCGTAACCAACTTACCGCAAGTTAGTTAAATGAACATGGATGTGTTTGAGTCCCCTGAATGAACTTGCACAATAAAGAACAAAACAAGCAGTTAAAAACATGAAGAAAATAAATAAATAAATATTTATAATTGTAGTTATTAATTTATTAAAAATTATTCAATTAGATAAAATTATTAAGCTTTTTTTATATTTAAAATTAAATTATTATTAATTAAGATAAATAATAATTGTTATTATTTAATTATAAAAGTTAAGTTATAATAAATAATTAAATATTAAAGTTTTATTTACTTAATTAAGTTAGTTAAAATAAAATTAATTTGATCAATCATTATTAACATTTATGTTTAAAAAGTTTTAATAATTTATTATTATTAATTTTATTGTTATTATTTTATTAAGTTATTAATTTTTATTTAGTAATATTAATTATAATTATTAAGTTTACTATTATTTTGAAAATTAAATTATTCTCTATTTTAAATTAGTTGTATTTATTTTAATTATTATTAAGTATTTTAGTTTTTATATATTTTATTAATTTAGTTTAGTTAATACTTCTATTTTATTAATTATTGAATATTTATTATTTATCATTTATTTATAATAATTTTCTTATATTTAATTTTATAACTTATTTATTTATATATATTGTAATTGTTATATATTATAATTATTATATATTTTATTTATTTATTTATTTATTTTAAAATTCTTAATCTGTCCCCCCCAAACCCATCTTCTTCGCGACACCAAGGGGTGTTCTTTTTGGATTTTGATAACCCTCTATGGTGGCTTCACAACAGTTCTTCAATCCGGTGACACGACTCCTCAGTATGTTTTGCAATAGAAATAGTGGCGCCATCTCGGGTTCAGGTGGCGGAAAATCCAGAGCAGGGCAGTGCAGCGGATTCCCTTCACTCCCCTGGCGTCTTGTGATCCATCCTCAGAATCCCACAGTGGTGATGGAATAACACGAAAACTCTCCCCAGCCTCATGAAATGACCTATAACACATAAATCCACAACTAAAAAGGGTTGAAGCGACCTCGATTCCCCTTCAAATGGAAACAATAGATTCAGTCCCTATCTCCTTCTTTGGTGTTGATAGGTTTTGGATTCACCTCAGATTAGGAACTTAATTGGGTAATGTAGCAACTCAACAACGAATATGACTCAAGTTTGTAGTGACTTTGGTGGCTATCGTAGGGTTAAGTTTAGATTTGGGATTTTTTTTTCAGAATCAATCTCGATTGGATGCGGTGAATGAAAGGCTTCATCTCAAATCTGCAAATAGATTTTTTTGGATGAAATTGATTTGTTGATGACTGTTGAATTTAGTTTGTGAAAATAGATGTTGAAAATATGGTTTGATTATTATACTGTGAATGATGGTGGTGAAGTGTAGAGTTTCAACAATTGGGATATGGATTTGAATATTGGAGTCATTGGTAGAATAAGAGTCGGTGTCGGTGAGTGTGTGAAAGGTGATGGTTGTCTGTGAGATCGATGCTGGAGGAGCGTCGATAGCAGGAGAAAACATGAGAGACCAACACCAATGAGGAATCATGAATGACATCGTCAATGAGTGGGGAGGTACAAACATTTGGAAAAGGAACAATGTCAGTAGCAGGGTAGAATAAGAAAATAGGATGCACATTGGTATCAGTGGCACTAATTAAGAATTGTGACACCATTGAGTAACAGTGGAAAAGAAGTGGGAAGAAGTGTTAGTGTGAGGATAGAAGAGAGAGACACCGTTAGAAAAATTACAAAGGATGCATCAGTGACTTGCTACAAAATTTGAAACCCAATTATAAACACAATTATAAACACAATTTAATTAAATATCAGTATCTTAAACTAAGACTTAAATTAATTAAAGAACTTAATTGATTAATTAATTAAAAACTCAAAAACTATAATAAACTTAAACTAAAAATAAAATCAATTAACTAATAAAAAACTGGATTGTTAGTTAATAGAAATAAAACATAAGAAAAAGAAACTAAATTAACCCTTTAATTAATTAACTAAATTATTACTTAAAATTAAAAAACACATTATTTCCTTAAATTAAATCTCAAAATCTTTACAAAATTAATTAACAGAATAACTAAACATAATAATTAATAATGTTAATTTATTTTAATGAATCTAAATTAAAAAATAAACTATTAAATTAAAAACTAAGTTAGAAAGATGCAAATAAAATAATTAAATGATAATTTAATTAAAATTTTAATTTATTAAAATGCAAGCAGATTTAAAACAACACTACAAATTGATGAATTAAAAGTATATTAAAATTAGTAAGAAATAATTAATCATTTTAAGGTATAAAATTACATAATTAATTATAAAAATTTATTTTATTATAAAAATACAAAATTAAATATATTTCATAAAAAAGTGAAAAAATAAATAATTAAATCATTAAAAATTAAATAAAAAAGTGTGGAAAAACTATTCAAAAATAAGGTCACATCAAATTCCCCCACACTTAAATATTGTTTATCCTCAAACAATCCCATGTTTTATTATCATTGAAAAAAAGATGTAACTTTATTAATCATCTAAAAACGTAACATGTCCGACACTTTGAAAACAGAGGACAAGAATTGTCAGTAGGCTTTTTTGAAAAATGTGTTCAAATCAAGTCTTTCCCTAAAAAAATTCTCACTAATAGTCTAGAGAGAAATTAATCATCAATCAATGAACGTGTCCTACCTCATATAGGATTCTTCTTAGTGAATCACTATAATCTAAGGTTAAGTTCTAAGTCCAAGAGTGATAAAAAGCTAAAAATATGTAGAATTAAGAACATAACAAAATGAAATTTGTACTTTAACTCATCACCTAAGTTCCAAAAATAAATATTATTTTTTGTGAATCACTTTATTAATACAACCTAAATAGTTCACATGTAAACAATTTGTCCCCTTCTCCATTTGGCGTTCACCATTCCCCTCCCCTTAATGAGATCCTTTTTGACCCTAGACACTTTATTTTAATTTTCCCAAGACTTGTAACATATGCTAAGCACTGTACATGTGCACTTATACAAAGTGTAAAGATGGATTATAGTTAACAGAAACACACCCAACATCTTGGGTCTCAGAGATTCACCATGGAATCCCAGATGCCCAAACTACTCCAGTTTCAAAAGATTTATATAAAAAAAACATTTACATTGTCTCATTAAAGTGATTACTTTAATAAATAATAAAAATGTGTGTCACCTAGGATCAATTCAAACTTCTAGTTCAAATGGTTATGATCATAACTTCCCTAACAGGTTACCCATATCACTATCAAAAGTAGCTCCTAAACCAAATTTCCATTAAATCACTAAGTATAATCACTCGAAAATTATCCACCCACATTAATTACAAATTCAAACCAATTCTTAACTACTAATCAAGAATCATCCTTAGGCAAGACCCAATTGTGTACAATGTAAAGCCTAAAATTGTGCTAGAATTTTGAAAAAATTTACCCATTTTTGACAATTTTTTTGAAGTTGTAGTGGGTATTGATGGACTTATCATTAAAAAGAGTTTAGATCAGTCAAAAATTGACCCCCTCCCCCACACTTAAAACCCAACTTTGTCCCCAAATTTAAATTCTAAATGTGGAGAAGAACAATTAAACATTTAAAGTTTAAAATAGGTTTTCAAATTAGTAGATTTATGACATGTTTTATGGGTCACTTTGAAGTTAAAAACATTGTCTTCCAAAAAGATTAATTTACAGCAGGTTCACAAGAAAGTTCATGAATGAACATTTAAGACAGTAACAAAGATTTTCAATATAATTAAAAAGTGGCAGGTAACTTGTAAGTGCATAGTGGATAGGGTTTAATAATTTTAAAAAATTAATTTCAATCAGATGTTCAATAAACCAGAAAAAAATAATTCCAACACCCGTTAGCTAAGAAAATTTAACAAAAACACAAGAACCGACCTACATATACCCAGCCACACTTAGTATGATACAATGAAGTGATTTAAGTAACAATGAAATTCAAATTTTATCAAGGAGGAACATAAAAAATTTAACTAAAACATAGTGACAAGAATCATAATTCCATTCCAATCACAAGAAGAATTTTTAAGAAAAACATGCAATATATATTTTTAAAGTAAATATAAGCAGAAAATGAATGCAGTAGTTAATAGAAATTACTTACCTGAATTAAAGTTTATCATTATACCTCCAGCATGGGAATTCCACTCCTAGAATGACACCAGCAACAACATCATAAAAACAAAGAGCATGTAAATCAAGAGAAAATATCCAAAAGGGATAGAGGATACATAAGATAGAAATGTAACACTTTATTCAAAGAAAAACAAAAATAGAAGTAAACGAAAGCATGCACCATGGGTTGAATCCCATGAATCACTGACTTTAAAGTCTTCAGTTAGACTTTATTTATTTATTTTTTTATTAACAAAACAAAAACCATGGGTTTCCTCCCATGCAACTCTATATTTATAGTCCCCAACCGGACTCACCTAGAACTAACCATAGTCACTAGGTGGATGCGGTTTCCTTAATAGGAACCACCACATGGTTTTGGACCAAATATTTTTAACATAAAGATGAATTATGTGAGAATCAAGACTTAACACAATAGAAACTAAACTCTCATAGCCTGAAATAACCACTAAGATATACCCCTTGACAGTGGTAATAATAGTGATGTCCACTTCTAGATTATGTTCAGATTTGACACAACTAAAATTATTAATATGGGGAAACAAAGAATTAAGTGCTTCAAAGGGTGTGGCATTGTCCTCACAACTATCTCTCTCAACTTTAAAACTAAAAAATTCAAACTCAGAGGTGATTAAGGGTGAATTATGATTAGTAGGTTCATGAATGGGATTAATAAAGTACTAAACAGAATCTGAGAAAGTAGAACTCAGGCGGGTCTCAACTACTAAACTACTATTAGACTCTAGATGGACTTTTTCACCCAACTCAGTTGAGGATGGAAGTGAACAATGTGGAAGAAAATTTATTTTATCACTATCAGATTCATGTTTAACAATGTTATAAATTTCTTCTAACAATGCCTTATCAGCTAACTCAAACTCAACATCTACTACTTATGTAAAATCAATTCTGCCAAGATCAAGTGTGTGCTCAAACTCTCTTTCATGTTCAACTTCAAAAGGCTCACTTTCCAAAAGAAAAGTTTGTAGTGTGTTATAAAAATTTCAAACTAGGAGGAGTAATGTTAAGTTAAGCATCAACAAATTGAGATTCAAGATTTTTCAAATTTAAACATTTACCCCCATGTATATCAACACTATTTTAAATTTTACCACACAAAGTTTTAGAAAAGTGATTACTATGAGAATATGGTAGCGAGAGCTCAAGAGTTAACATTTCTTCAATTAACAAGTGCTCATCTATTTCATCCAAAATAATTTCAGAAATATTTGGGTTTGTATTTTCAAAACATGGAAGAGAAGTGTTAAGCTCAAGTTCAAAAATTTTAGATTCATTATTATCAAGTTTAATTTTCTCTTACAAATCACTTCCCATTTCTAGTTGAGTTTCCATTTTCAAGATTTCATTAAGGTTGGGTGAAGGGTTTTTAACATTCAAATTTTCATTCTCAGGTTTCCTTTCAACCGGAGTGATTTCATTTTCAAAGCTTCTAAAATAGTGATTTTATTCAATGTAGGAATTATGAATAGAACTGGGCATTCCTTTTCAATCTATTTCAATTCATCTTCAGAATTGTCCAACTCAACATCATTAATGTTCTTTTTGGGGTCTTAAACAGTGTGTTATTGATTCAGTGAGTTGGTTTTTTCCAATTTTAGTTCAAAATAATTAGATTCTTCAAAGTAAAAAGTTTTTTTCCTAGTTTCAATATCACATTCCTCTTCAACTTGATTTTCAAATATTTTATAAAAATTTTCTTTTTTATTTTATTCAAATTCTTCTTGTTCTTTAATCCTATGTTGTAATTCCTAGATCATTTTTCCAATATTTTCATTCTTTTATCTTTCTCTTGAGTGTATTTAACTTGAATTTCATGGGTCTTGTTTAACTAAGTACTCCAAACATCCTCTCTAACATTTAGTTTTGATAAAATTTGACTTCATTTTTCTAGGCTTTTAGTACTAGGCTCAAGTTTTTGTTCATTAACTTCAAAGTGATGAAACTGTTTTAGTTGGTTATAAACACTTAGCCAGGAAGTATGCCCATAATGTCCACAATAAACATAGAAAGGTCTAGTTTGATATTTTGAACCTTCAAAACAGTCCATTTTTTTAAATGTTCAGATTAAAAACACACTCAAATCCTTGAACAATTTTCTATGCTGAGCTCAAACAACCGTGAAGTTCAAGTTTATATATTTTATTTAAAGCAGTTTTTTATATGGTTTTTTATGTTTTTTAAAAACTTAGATTACTCAGTGCATGCCTTCCCCATAAACAATGCCAAATTCTTGATGTGACCGTCAGTGAATTCGGTCAAAGTTTAAAATTTATATTCCTAAAAACTATAGTATAATGGAAAATAGGGTCGAAACCACAAGGAAGGAGATGTGACCACTATTCTTCTATTTTTTTTCAAAAAAAACCCCACCATTGTCAGCAGTAGAGTAGATTTTCTATTTTGTTTTTTTAATTTTTTATAATTTTTTGTGTGTTTTTATAAGGATGAAAAGAATCACCAAAATATTTTTGTGTTTTTGTTCTAAAACTAATGAAATAGGAAAAAGTTTGAAGACAAAAAGTTACAGGGAATAAGAATGTTTATAAATGAACAATCAAGAGAAGTACTCTTAGGAAAAACACTATTCTAATGGTTTTAAATGGATTCTTATTCACTTAAAATTTTCTATCATGTCTACTGTAAAGGAGTAACTTATCTCCCTCTCTAAAAGATAAGTCACTCAGGTCGAACAATCTCGGAGTTCGCCACTCCAAGAAGGGATCAACTGTAGTATTTTGAACTAAAAGATACAACAGAATAGACTCGCCATTAGTTATGATGTTTTCATTTTGATTTATGAGTTTCATAAGTTGTATCCTCAATCAATATCGCCAAATGATTATAGAATTTAGAAATTAAGTGTAAGTGGAATGATGCAGCTGAATGAATTCAGAAATGATCTCGCCGATCAATTCTGAATACATTGAAACGATAAAGTGAAAAAGAAGAATTAAATATAACTAGCAGAACTTAAGTTTCTCCCCGAACTAGAATATTTATCCAACTATCTTGTTCATTATCATTATAGAAAATTAAAACATACTAGAATAGAGTAAAATAATTCAAACAAGTTGGAAGGAGAACTCCCCAAATGATGATATGCTCCTCAGCTCCTTCAACTCTAGGGTTTCCCACCGGGTCTATAGATGCCTCTCGTAGGATTGCTCTTGTAAAGTTCGTGAAAGTCCAATGAGAATGAGAGTATCTTCCTAAAAATTCAGCAGCTTCTCTACCTTTAATCTCATTATCATCTACTACACACCACCCCTGGTTTTCTACCGACTTCAAATTCCCTTTACTTGTGCAGCACACGGGTGCATTTTTTTGTGCATCACATGTTGCAGTAGATTTTCCCTCGTAACTAACTTCTCGCGAGTTAGTTAAATGAACACAGATGCGTTTTAGTCCCCTAAATGAACCTACACAACAAAGAACAAACCAAGAAGTTAAAAACATGGAGAAAATAAATAAATAAATAATTATAATTATAGTTATTAATTTATTAAAAATTATTCAAATAGATAAAATTATTAAGTTTATTTTAGATTTAAAATTAACTTATTATTAATTAAGATAAATAATAATAATAATTATTTAATTATAAAAGTTAAGTTATAATAAATAATTAAATACTAAAGTTTTATTTAGTTAATTAAGTTAGTTAAAAGAAAATTAATTTGATTAATCATTATTAAAATTTAAGTTTAAAAAGTTGTAATAATTTATTATTATTAATTTTAATGTTATTATTTTATTAAGTTATTAATTTTTATTTATTAATATTAATTATAATTATTAAGTTTACAATTATTTCAAAAATAAATTTTTTTATTTTGAATAAGTTATATTTATTTTAATTATTATTAAGTATTTTAGTTTTTATATATTTTATTAATTTAGTTTAGTTAATAATTATATTTTATTAATTATTGAATATTTTATATTAATCATTTATTTATAATAATAATCTTATATTTAATTTTATAAATTATTTATTTATTTATATTTCAATTGTTATATATTATAATTATTATATATTTTATTTATTTATTTGTTTTATTTTGTTTGTTTGTTTTTATATTTTTAATTTGTTTCCCCCCCAAACCCATATTCTTTGCGACACTAGGGGGGGGGGGTGTTTTTGGATTCCAATAACCCTCCATTTAAGCTTTATAGTAGCTCTTGAATATGGTGGCACGACTCATTAGAATGTTTTGCGACAACAATAGTGGCACAAGCTTGGGTTCAAGCGGCAACGACTCCAGAGAAGGGCGGCACAACGAATTCCCTTCACTCCCCTAGCATCTCGCGCTCCATCCTTAGACTCCCACAATAGTGATGGCACAACACAACAACTATCCTCATCCTAGTGCAATGACCGACAACACGTAAATCCACGATTGAAAAGGGTTGAAGCGACCTCAGTTCCCCTTCAAATGGAAACAAAAACTTCGGTCCCTGTCTCCTTTTTTTGGTGTCTATGGGGTTGGCTTCACCTCATATCAGGAACTTAATAAGGTAATGGAATGACTCAACATCGAAGATGACTCCTGTTTGTAGTTACTTTGGGGGCTATCGTAGTGTAACGTCCTGGATCCGGGTGCAACTCAATGGGTGCCCCGAACCCGGTTGGTCACATGACCTCAAGCGCATTTCCACAAACACCAGAGAGTGCCGACTAACAGTGAGGTCCCAGGTCTGATAGTGGGGGAACTATGCCCTCATTTGTCAAAGTGTAGTGCAGTGGAATAAAATAAATAGAATACAACAACAATGGAAGAAATAGACCATACACATTTAAAATGAAAAATTGTAGTAAAAGATAACCAACAGTCATATAGATAATGATACAACATGTCTCTAGTTCTAAGAAACAGCCAGAACATGTTACACAACAATACAGTACAATACAATACAGCTCAGAGTACAAGGTACATAAAAAAAACAATGCATAGGAGCTCAGTAGCATCGCAAGCCTAGGCTCGGTCCCATGCTCTCCTACTCCTCTGCAACAATCAAGTACCTGTATAGGGACACTTTCCCCTGTCAACACCTACAGAAACGTAATTTGTTTGGGTCGAAAACATGACCCAAAAAGGGTGCGAGAAATAAATCCCAGTAGGCACCCACCAAAGGCCCATGCCAAACTATGTGTAAATATGAAACAACAGTGTGCAAGAGTAAATGCAGTAAAATAGTAAGTACTCAAAAGTAACTATCACTACCAGTTTATTTTCCATTTTCATTTTAACCATTTAATTTAATAAGATTCTGTTCTCATCAGAACCAAGCCCTCAGGCCAATCAGAATCTTGCCCTCAGGCTAATATAGTAAAACCACGTCCTCAGGCTTGCCCTCGGGCTATATAATAACCACGCCCTCAGGATATATAATAACCACGCCCTTAGGCTTTCCCTCTGGCTATATAATAACCACGCCCTCAGGCTATATAATAACCACGCCCTTAGGACTTCCCTCAGGCTATATAATAACCATGCCATCAAGCTATATAATAACCACTCCCTCAGGCTTGCCCTCCGGATTCATAATAACCATGCCCTAAGGCTTTCCCTTAGGCCAAATAATAACCATGCCCTCAGGCTATATAATAACCACGCCCTCAGGCTTTACCTCAGGATATATAATAACCACGCCCTCAGGCTTTCCCTCAGGATATATAATAACCAAACCCTCATGCTTAAGTAACCAGGCTGAGCCCAAAGCACAAACCTGTAATTTTTATACAATTCCTTTCAAGGAAAAAGTAATGCACAATATAAACATGGCATACCCTCGGGTATCCTAGCCAAAAGTCTAAACAGAGGGACGCACCCCCAGGGTGGTCCTAGATCCAAGTAGTGATCCCAAAAAGTAGTTTATTATCACATTTAATTACCTATACAATTCTAGTTATTCAAAACAGCCATGGCCTCAGCCACACGACACCCCAAAATGGGTTCATAGTATAATGGTATACACGAACGCACAACAGTTGGAATTTAAACACCAAGTCACCTACCTCAATCACCCATGATCATTATACGCGAACGACTCTCCTTGAATCGTCTAAGAACGACGTAGATATAAGGTGAAATAAATCTCGTTCAAACGTAAATAACTTCACCGTGGGAAAGAATTTTTAATAACGGCTCAAGGAGAGTGGAGGGCTTACCCGTATGGTTCCAACGAGATCGACGAAGGTGGAATCGGATTCTCGATGCTCGCTCGGGTGATCTCCAAAGCTCTAGCCGTCTCTCCCAAGCCCTCCTCTAGTTCTAAGCCAATTCTGTGAAAAGGGGAGGCTACTGCCCATTTTAAACGAAAAAAACAAACTACATGGCATGTACTATTGAGTACACGGTGTGTACTTTCCATTTTTTTAACTGTTCCTTCAGCGGCTTCTTTCCACCATGGTACTATTCATCTGTCGACATTAGTACATGGCGTGTATTACTGATTACACGGAGTGTACTGCCACTTAGCTGGCAGCTGCTTCCACTGCCTTACTATTCACCTACCGACTGACTACACAGCGTGTAAATAACCACCACATGGCGTGTAGTCAGTTTTTACACCTTTCATCATTAGCATGGATACAAACCCTATGTACTCATCCCACACAGTCAAAGTACACGGCATGTAGAAAAGTACATGGTGTGTAGTCACAAAATTTAGGATTTTTCCCCATTATCCTTATTTTCTCAAAAACACTTAAGGAAAAGAGAAAAGGAGAAACCTGTAACTCAAGAATAAGAACTGGGTTCTTACAAACTTCCCAACTTAAAGCAAGTCATCCCTGAATTTCCCTTCCAAGGGTGGAAAAGATACAACTGTGAAAAACTTAATCCACTGAGCACGTACGTTAGTCTCCCGCTCCCAGGTTTCGTCCTGCACTCATCCATGCTTCCATAGTACCCGTACGAGAGGAACTGACCGGCCTCAGAGAACCTTCGTGCTCCTATCCACGATACAAATTGGATTCTCCTCAAAGGACACATCTACCTGAAGCTTAACCTCCTCTATCTGAAAGAAGTGAGATAGGTCTGAATGATAGCAGCGCAACTGAGATACATGGAAGACGTCGTGCATAGCCTGGTACCTCTGTGGTAAGTACAACCGATAGGCAACCGGCCCGGCTCTCTCCAAAATCTCAAATGGCCCCACATACCTTAGTGAAAGTTTACCCTATCTCCTAATCCACCTGTGTCCCAACCTCAGAGAAACACGCAAGAAAACCTAATCCCCAACCACGAACTCTAAGGGTCGTCTGCGAAGATCAACATAAGATTTCTGTCGAGACTGTATGGTATCTATCCGCTTCTGAATCAACTGGACCTGCTCAGAAGTCTCCTGTATGAGACGTGGTCCCAGTAAAGCTGCCTCACCTATCTCTAACCAGCACAAGGGTGATCGGCATGGCCTACCATATAAAGCCTCGTAAGGTTCCATCTCTATAGTTGCCTGAAAACTGTTATTATAGGCAAACTCGACCAGGGGTATGTGCTTCTACCAAGATCCCCCAAAGTCTAGGATGCATGCACACAGGATTTCCTCAAGAACCTGTATCGTACGCTCTGATTGGCCATCGGTCTAAGGGTGGTAAGCTATGCTCAGAAGCACCTGTGTACCCAGTGCCCTCTAAAAAATCTACAAAAAACGAGACATAAAACGGGTGTCCCTATCCGAAATGATTGAACGTGGAACCCCATGAAGACGTACGACCTCTTGGATATACAACTTTCCGAGCTCGTCGACACCGAAGGTCTCCAAGATCGGCAAAAAGTGAGCTACCTTCATGAGTCTATCCACAACAACCCACACGACATCATTGCCTCGAGGTGAACTAGATAATCCAGTCAAGAAGTCCATCGCGAAATCATCCCATTTCTACTCTAGGATGGGTAACTGCTGTAATAGTCTGACTGGCCTCTGATGCTCCACCTTCACCTGCTAATAGGTGAAACACCTCATAACAAAACTAGCTATCTCCCTCTTCATACCCAGCCACCAATTCTAACGTCTCAAGTCATGGTACATCTTGGTAACTCCGGGATGAACTTCCCAAGCTGAAGCATGAAACTCCCGCATCAACTCCTCGCGTATATCCCCTGTAACCGATACTCGTCCATGGATATGAAGTACCTCATCATTGCCTATCATCCATCCAGGAGGAGGGTCCTCACTGGCCATCGACTCCCATAGAACTAGGCCTTCTAAATCAGATAGTTGTCTCATCCTCACTCTATCCAGGAGGGTAGAAGTCACAGCTAAAGATGAAAGATAGGTCTGCCCCTGACTATCGTGCACCTCCAAATGCATCTCCGAGAACAAAGCCATCAGCTGCCACTCACCACTGGCCTCATGAACTGCCTGTATCTGAGTCTTCCTACTCAGTGCATCAGCAACTGCATTACCCTTACCAGGTGTATAGGCAAGCTCAAAGTTGAAGGACTGAAGATATTCAACCCACCTTCGCTGTCTCAGGTTCAAGTCACGATGATTAAAGATATATTTGAGGCTTTTGTGTTCGGTGAAAACCAAAAAAATCTCTCCCAAGAGATAATGTCTCCAACAGTGCAATGCATGAACAACTGCAGCCAACTCGAGATCATGCTTTGGGTAATTCCTCTCATGTGGCCTCAAATGCCAAGAACCGTATGCAACAACTCGGTCGCCCTGCATCAACACTGCTCCCAGTCCAATACCTGATGCATCACAATAATCTGTATAGCTCTTCCCTTGCTCTAGAAGTATCACGACTGGTGCTGATGTCAACCTTCCTTTCAGGTCCTGAAAGGCTATCTCACAAGCCTCCGTCCAAACGAACTTCACACCCTTCTTAGTCAAACCCTTCAACGACACTGCTAAGCAGGAGAAGTCCTGGATGAAGCATCTTTAGTAACCATCCAGCCCTAAGAAACTCTGTATCTCAAACACGTTCTTAGGATGCTCCCAGGAAACTACTACTCTCACCTTCTCTAGGTCTACTACAATTCCTACCTCTGAGATGATATGACCCAGGAAGTGAATCTAGTCCATCCAAAAGTGGCACTTTGAGAGCTTAACATATAGCTGATGCTCTCTCAGTGTACTCAAAACAATCTCAAGATGGGTGGCATGTTCGTGTCGAGTGTGAGAGTACACCAAGATATCGTCCATGAATACTACAAAGAAAGAATCCAAATAAGGATGGAACACATGATTCATCAAATCCATGAAAACTAATGGAACATTCGTGAGTCCGAATGGAATAACCAAGTACTCATATAGACCATACCTAATCAAAAAGGCTGTAAGTGGTATGTCCGATGGTCTCACGCACAACTGATGATATCCTGATCCCAAATCAATCTTCTAGAACACTCGTGCTCCACGAATTTGATCAAAAAGATCATAAATCCTTGGTAAGGGATATCGGTTCTTGACCTTCAACTGGTTTAGCTTCCGATAATCCACACAGAGTCTGAGGGTACCGTCTGGCTTATTCGCAATAAGGACGGGCGAACCCCAAGGAGAAGTACGGGGTCAGATGAAACCCTTTGCCTGTAACTCCTCTAACTACCTCTTGAGCTCCTGCAAATCAGGTGTGGCCATCCTATAAGGAGGAATGGACACTGGTGCCGCCCCTAGCACAAGATCAATAGAGAAATCCACCTCACGCTCTAGAGGTAGACCCAAAAAGTCATCCGGGAAGACATCCCTGAAACAATCAACCACTGGAGGGAAATCCGGCTGACAAGTTCCCTAATAATCTAGATATAAAATCATAATCTAGGTTGTCACTCCACCTCACCCATGATGCTCAGGTCCATATCGACTCATCGGAACATCCTATTCTCCCTTGTATAGAAACTCTCCACCCTCTGGTGATGTGAAACGCACCCTGCAACGATAGCAGTCCATAAAGGATTGAAAGGGAACCAACCAGTCCATCCCGAGAATGACATCATAATCTGTCATCTCTAACACTTAGAGGTCCCATAGAAAGTTACACCCACCAAAATCTAGGGGGAACTCCCTGTACTGATGCACACCAGCAGTTCTAGTTCCCAACAGAGTGTCTAGCGCCATAACAGTAGAAGAAGAAGAAACACAGAGCCTAAGGATCTCCACAACGGGTACAGATATAAAGATATGTGTAGCACCTGTATCTAAAAGTACTGAAGATAAGACATAATCTACTAAAATAGTACCTCTGATAGTAGATGGTCCGAGAGTCTGCTGCACTGTATATGCCTGCCCAGTGCCGCGACCCTACGACACAACCTGGCTACCCTAAGCTGTCCTGCCCTGCTGCCTCTGAGATCCTGGTGTCTGGATACCACGGCCACGACCACCATCTCTGCATGCATGCCTTGATGTATTCTAGTTCCCCGGCTGGTATGAATTTTCTGGTCCTGCTTCCACACATGGAGTCTACACAGAACCCCTCTCACTAGCCAATTGTACAAACGCCCTACAAAAGCACTACAGATGACCCATTTTGCTGCAAGATCGGCACTCCACTGGGTCTTGAGTACACTGAGGTCTCTTTTTCCCCTCTATACCACACTGGTAGCACATTATCGGACCACCTGAAGAATTACTCTAGCTGGTACTGCCACCGTGAGAGAAATCCATCTGCCTCTTCCAATTACCAGTAGAAATAGTACCAAAAACTGGTGTCGAACCACCCTGGCCCACACCACTAGCTTCTCACAGGTTCTGCTCAGTAATCAGTGCCTGGTTCACAATATCATGTACTGTAGGCAACCTAAAAACATTCACCAGTGCTCGGATTTCATATCAAAGACCATCCTCAAAGCATCTAGCCCTCAATGTCTCATCACCCACCAGAACAAGTGCAAAATGCTGAAGCTCGGTGAAGTGAGAAGAATAATCCATCACCGACATAGCGCCCTGCTATAGGTTCATGAACTCTCGAGCTCGATCTTCCCTCAGTGTCTCTGGGAAGAAGAAGTCATAGAAGGCTGTCTAAAAATATTCCCACGCCATGTCTCTCTGATGCTTTGTCTGAGTGGTAACATCCCACCATATCTTGGCGGAATCACATAGCATATAAGTCGCAAGCTTGACCCTCCACCCTGGAGGCGTCTCAAGATTCTTGAAAATAGTATGCAATGAATCCAGCCAAGACTCCGTAACCTGTGGTCCCCCATCCCCTGAAAACGTAGGCGGATGCTGCTGCTAGAAGATACGAGTCAGCTTAGCCATAGATGTGGAAGCCGGCGGTGCTCCCTGAAAGGACTGCATGAACTACATAAAGCCTTCATAGAACTGTGCATCCGCGCCTATGTCTGGTATAATGACTGGAGCTGCATCTGGCTCTACTGGAGGATCCACTGGTAGCCCATGGCCCACCATCTCTGGAGTATAATAATTGCCGCGCTCTTGACGAACAACGCATGGTTGTCTCGGCGGTATGACTCTACAAGGTCAAATGAACACCTTAGATCAAGAATATAAAAGACCGAAAAACAAGGGGACAAAAAAAGGAACATGAGAAAGAAGGAATTCAGGATTTTTACAACAAGACAACACGCCGTGTGTATTAACTACACGGCGTGTACATGACTTTTCTTCCCCTTCCTGGGTCCCTCTACATGGCTAAGCCACACGAATCTCTTTTAACAAGACTACACGGTGTTTATATCATCTACACGACGTTTATGGTGTAATTTTCAAACTTCTCGTGTCGTTCGTGACACGGCCGACTACTCGGCTGATACTACACGATGTGTTACACCTGCACACGGCGTGTACACCACCCCATTTCCCCAACCACACGGCTAATCCCACACAGTCTCCCACTGGTAAGGACTACACAGCGTGTCCCACAGGTACACGGCGTGTTCAAGAAGAGGTGACACCAACCCGTGTTTGTTAATTACACGGCCGGGTCCCCAGGTCAGACTACACGGCGTGTTCCACAATGGACATGGCGTGTATGTCTTATGGTTTCGTCGCCCGTGTTTGTTAGTTACACGGAGGACTCCAGGTCAACACTACACGACATGTACATCCAGTACACAACGTGTGTTCCCCAAGCCCTTCCCTTCCCTGTGTTCCCGCCCACACGGTTTATGACACGGGAAGAGACTACACGATGTGTACTCAAAAAGTTTTCGTTTATTCCAAAATAGAAGAACACACGACGTGTGTCCGAGGAACTACACGGTGTGTACCCTGGGGTTTCCAGATAGTAAGCCTCTGAAACTACTCCGGAACCCAGAAAATACCGAAAACAACACCTAAGTGCCAAATTACGACCCGTGAGGGCCCATACTCCCCACGAATCAAAGTTTGGCATCTTATATGTGTTATAACAAGATAAACGGTCAATGATCCACAAAATTATAGTCAATGAGGGCCCATACTCCCCAAAAACCAAAGTTTGGAGTTCATTCTATCAACTGACTCATACAAAAAAATACCCTATCACATAGCAGGTATTTATCAAAGAAGCTATCACAACAACATGATTTTTCTAGCACAAAAACTATCACAACAACATACAAGTTCTAATGTGCCTAAATGACATGGAACCATGCAAGACATGTGATTTCTAGCATGTGCCTAAATGATGCATGAGATGGAACACCCTCATCTCATCAGGTTGAAACTAAATAGAACCCGTGGATAAAATATACACAGAACAATCACAAGTGCTTCACCCAATGGTGAAAATCAAATCAACTGTAAAATTTGAAAAATCAGAAGAATTGTAAAAATAAGAGGTAGACTTGATTTTCCATGTACACGGGTTAGCTACTCCTGGGCACAACTTATTACCAACTACCATTTCCGTCCTATCCATGACTAAGGCTCTAAATAGTAAGTCAAAGAAAAGAACTCCTCTAATACCACTTTGTAATGACCTGGATCCGGGTGCCACTCAACGGGTGCCCCGAACCCGGTTGGTCACACGACCTCAAGCGCATTTCCCCAAATGCCAGAGGCTGCTGACTAGCAGCGAGGGCCCATGTCTAATAGTGGGGAAACTATTCCCTCATTTGTCAAAGTGTAGTGCAGTGGAATAAAATAAATAGCATACAACAACAGAAGAAGTAATAAACCATACACATTTAAAATGAACAACTGTAGTAAAAGATAACCAACAGTCATATAGATAATGATACAACATGTCTCTTGTTCTAAGAAACAGCCAGAACATGTTACACAGAAATACAGTACAATACAATACAACTCAGAGTACAAGGTACAACAAAACAAAACAAAACAATGAACACGATCTCAATAGAATCACAAGCCTAGGCTCAGTCCCATGCTCTCATACTCCTCTGAAACAATCAAGTACCTGTATAGGGACACTTTCCCCTGTCAAAACCTACAGAAATGTAATCTGTTTGGGCCAAAAACATGACCCAAACAGGGTGTGAGAAATAAATCCCATTAGGAACCCACCAAAGGACCTTGCCCAACTATGTGTAAATATGCAACAATAGTGTGCAAGAGTAAATGCAGTAAACTAGTAAGTATTCAAAAGTAACTATCACTACCAGTTTCTTTGCCATTTTCATTTCAACCATTTAATTTAATAACATTCTGTGCTCATCAGAACCAAGCCCTCGGGCCAATCAGAATCTTTCCCTCAGGCTAATAAAGTAAAACCAAGCCCTCAGGCTATATAATAACCACACCCTCAGGCTATATAATAACCATTCCCTCAGGCTTTCCCTTAGGCTATATAATAACTACACCCTCAAGCTATATAATAACCACACCCTCAGGCTTTCCCAGAGGCTATATAATAACCACGCCCTCAGGCTTTCCCTCAGGCAATATAATAACCACGCCCTCAGGCTATATAATAACAACGCCCTCAGGCTTTCCCTCATGCTATATAATAACCACACCCTCAGAATATATAATAACCATGACCTCATGCTTTCCCTTAGGCTATATAATAACCATGCCCTCAAGATATATAATAACCACACCCTTAGGCTTTCCCTCAGGCTATATAATAACCACGCCCTCAGGCTATATAATAACCAAGCCCTCAGGCTTAAGTAACCGAGCCGAGCCCAAAGCACAAACCTGCAATTTTTATACAATTCATCTCAAGGGAAAAGCAATGCACAATATAAACATGGCATACCCTCAGGTATCCTAGCCAAATAGATAAGCAGAGGGACGCACCCCCGGGGTGGTCCTGGATCCAAGCAGTGATCCCAAACAGCAGTTTATTATCACATTTAATTACCTATACAATTCTAGGTATTCAAAACAGCCATGGCCTCAGCCACACGACACCCCAACATGGTTTCGTAGCACAATGGTATACACAGACACACAACAATTGGAATTTAAACACCAAGGCACCTACCTCAATCGCCCCTGATCGATATACGCGAATGATGCTCCTCGAATCATCCAAGAATGATGTAGATATGAGGTGAATGAAATACCATTCAAATGTAAATAACTTCCCCATGGGAAATAATTGGTAAGGAAGACTCAAGGAGATTGGATGGATTACCCGTACGGTTCTAACGAGATCAACAGAGGCAGAATCAGATTCCCAGTGATCGCTCAAGTGATCTCAAAAGCTCCGGCCGTCTCTCCCAATCCCTCCTCCGATTCTAAGCCAATTATGTGAACATGGGAGGCTACCATCCATTTTAAGAGAAAAAAACAAACTACACGGCGTGTACTATTGAGTACACGGCTTGTAATTTTCATTTTTTAACTGTTCATTCGGCGGCTTCTTTCCACCACGGTATTGTTCATCTGTCGACATGAGGACACAACGTGTATTCCTGATTACACAACGTGTACTATCGCTCAACTGGAGACTAGTTCCACCTCCTTACTATTCACCTGCTGACTGACTACACGACGTGTAAATAACCACTACACGGCGTGTAGTCGGTTTTTACACCTTTCATCATTAGCATGGATACACACCCTGTGTACTCATCCCACACGGCTAAAGTACATGGCGTGTGGAAAAGTACACAACGTGTAGTCACAAAATTTAGGATTTTCCACCATTATCCTTATTTTCTCAAAAAATCTTAAGGAAAAGAGAAAAGAAGAAACCCGTACCTCAAGAATAAGAACTAGGTTCTTACACGTAGGGTTAAATTCAGATCTGTATTTTTTTTTCAGGATCGAACTTGGTTTGATGTGGTGAATGCAAGGCTTCATCTCAAATCTACGAACAATTTTTTTTTGATGAAATTGATTTGTTGATGACTGTTTAATTCAGTTTGTGAAAATGGATGTTGAAAATATGGTTTGATTCTTTTTATGGGAATGATGGTGGTGAAGTGTAGAGTTACAACGATTGGGCTATGGATTTGAAGATTGGAGTCATCGGTAGAATATGTTGCTGGTGAGAGTCGGTGTCAGTGAGTGTGTGAAAGGTGATGGTTCTCTCTAAGACCGATGCTAGAGGAGCGTCGGTAGCAAGAGAAAACATGAAAGACCGACACCGACGAGGAAACATGAAAGATGACTTCAATGATTGGGTAGGTACTGACATTTAGAAAAGGAACAATGTCGGTAGCAGGGTAGAACAAGAAAATAGGATGGTTGTCGATATCGGTGGCACTAATTAAGAATGGGGACACCATTGGGAAACATTGTAAATGAAGTAGGAAGAAATTTCAATGTGAGGATAAAAGAGACAAACACTGTTAGAAAAATTTCAAAGGATGTATCAGTGACTTACTACAAAATTTGAAACACAATTATAAACATAATTTAATTAAATATCAGTATCTTAAACTAAGACTTAAATTAATTAAATAACTTAATTGATTAATTAATTAAAAACTCAAAAAATATAATAAACATAAATTAAAACTAAAATCAATTAACTAACAAACAAAAATTGGATTTTTAGTTAATATAAATAAAGCATAATAAAAAGAAACTAAATTAACACTTTAATTAATTAACTGAATTAAGACTTAAAATTAAAACAATATATTATTTCATTAAATTAAATCTCAAACTCTTTACTTAATTAATTAACAGAATAACTAAAACTAATTAATAATAATGTTAATTTATTTTAATGAATCTAAATTAAATAGTAAAGTATTAAATTAAAAAATAAGCTAGAAACATGCAAATAAAATAATCAAATGATAAATTAAATAAAATGTCAATTTATTAAAATGAAAGTAGATTTAAAACAACACTACAAATTGATGAATTAAAAGTCCATAAAACTAGTAAAAAATAATTAATCATTTTAAAGACTAAAATTTCATAGTTAATTATAAAAATTGATTTTATTAAAAAAATACAAAAGTAAATATATTTAGTAAAAATTAAAATATAAAGAATTAAATCATTAAAAATTTAATAAAAATATGTGGCAAAAATATGTAAAAATAAGGCCAAATTAGTTCCATTGAAAGATGGGGGATGTTGCCTCATAAAATGCTCCATTACTGACATATTCCTCTGTGGTTGATCTGGTTGATATCGCGCATGAATTCCACCACAATTTATAGCTTGTTTCAACTGATCCATCACAACAAAAAAACTGTTCAGTATTGATTTTGACCATCTCGAGATAATTATTTGGAAGTATATTTTCCTATTGATGCCTTCCCACAATAGCTACCCCGTTTCCTCTGTAGAAAACTATTTCTAAACAGACATATCTTAGATGAATAAAAATGGTAATCTTAAAATTTTATAACATTTTAACCTGTCCATAAGGTAAATACTTTAAATAGAAAGTTATTAATATTACCCTAACCTATAAAGTTATCTAAACCAACCTTTCATATCAACTATATAAACCCAACCTTAAACATTAAATAATCTTGAGTTTAAGTCAATAATTAAATTTTATTCACGTTGAGGATCTTTTTATGTTTAGAGTTTTAGATAATTAGGCCATCACTCATACATAACATCCCATAATCATACAAGTGGATACTACTAAAACAATATATATATTTTTTCCAAAATATAAAACTTTTAAAATAAAACATGGATTATTTTTCATAAAAAATATTCATAACATCTAACTTATCTTCCTTATTTCTATTACCCATTCTTATACCCTATGAAAAAAAATTAAACCTTGGTATGAGCACAAAAATCTCAATAAGAGACATAAATAAAGTGATTTTTAGTCCAATGAAAACATGAAACCATTAAAAGGCCTTTTCTTAAAAATTAATTAGCATGAATAGAAAAAGCATGCAGGAGCCTTGGGACATAATTAAGATATCACTCTTATATTCACCCTTAAAATGGAATTACCATATGGGTAAATTTTATCTCTAGATTACCCAATTCATTAGAGAGCTATAGTGGGGCTCACCCGTCATATCTTGAGTGATAATGGGTCTCAAACCTTCATATATTGAGAAATAATGGGGTTCAACCCATAATATATTGATGTATAATGGGATAAAACAATGAAAAAAATGTCCTAGGAACATATAATGAATAAAACCCTTGAAATCTCTTTTAAATCCATGATAAAAACACCTTCAAATATTAAAATACCATTTTCTTGTAAAAATAACTTTTAAAATATAAAAACCATGCATATAATAATTCAACCATTTTCTTCAAAAAGAAATGTAAAAAATTTATAATGAAAAATTTAAAGTAATAAAGTATCATGAAATTAGGATAAATCACTCACTCCATATAGGTTACAAAAAACATTCCCCTTGACTTTTGTAAAAGAATCTTTAAATGAGGGTTTTTAAAAGAAAATCCCTTACCCTGATTCCGACTCATCACATAAAATATTTATCTTATTGAATAATAAAATTAGGTTAATTATTTTTTTCCTGGAAACATTCCAATGTTTATTATTCATTTTATATAACTTATTACCATTTTATAACAATTACTTAATTATTTAAGTTAATGTCAGATGTTTTAATGATATTTGTTACTTAAGTTTAAAATGAATTTGGTACGATGTCTATAGTCAAAGTGGAATTATTCCATCATATAAATAATTTTATTCATGAAATAATAATAAATTTTATACATCAATTATAATTTTAAATAAAAAAATTTATGTATGGTTTTGAAAAATGAACAATGTTATAATCATGGATATGGTAGGTCGAATGTACACATGGGTAACGTTTCTATTTTTGAATGATCATTTTGGAAAGAAGTTAAGTATTAGTTTATCTTCCAATAATGATCATAATATCATTAATATCATAGTAAACATTAAAATATAATTATATATATCATCTATGTGATGTGGTGATGAAAAATTAATGTGGATGTGATAGGTCACATATACACACAAACAACGTTATTATTTTTATGTGCATGAAAAGGTAAGAAAAAAATGATATATTATTCTTTAATAATTAAAAAAATTTAATTAATACCACATATAAACCTTAATTACATAATTATAATCATTATTTAGAGACGCTTATGGAAAATGAATTATATCGATTCGTGAGGTGGTAGTCTACCGTACGCATGAATGATTAATTATTTTCCCATTTGATGGAAATGGAGATGGATTTAGGTGATTATATTAACATAATAACATATCAGTATATTTATTATATTTTAGTTATTATTTCATATTGGTGGAATAATATTTTAAGGAAGTGGAATAAGAACCAAAACAAAAATACTTAATTAAAAAATGATACCTTTTCTTCAGATGATCTTCTTTGATTAACATCTTAACACCTCTAAGGTGAGTGTTATGCATAAACTATGAGATATATAATATGGATATGGATTCTAGGAAGGTATTTGGATATATATTGGCTGAAAAAATAGGTTTTTAGGTGTGAATAAAAGAGAATAATGAGTGTCCTTTTATAATGAGAAGGGAGGGACACTCTTAGAATTCTTCAAATATTAAATTAATATAAATTAATTTTCTATTCCAAATGGTTAAAAAGTATTTTATTTTGAATATTTTATGATTATGGGTATAAATACATTCATATAATAAAAATTATAATTTTTTTACTATTTTTCAATCCTTATCATTTTGTTTTAACCCGTATTTAACACTTTTAAGTCTTACCGTGATATCATGTAATTTAAAATTTGATGGTTAATATAATTACTATAAAATGAAAAATGACCAATAAACGAGCTATTTGTGATATTTTGATACTTATACCAATAATATTTCCAAAATTAAGTTTTTTAGAAATTTTATATCATTTAATAAAATATTTTTTATTTTAAAATTTTAATAATGTCAATTTTAACACTATCCATTACTTGACTTTTTAAAAATATCATAAAAACCAGATAAATTAAATAAAATACTTTTAAAACATTAATAACTTGTAAAATTCATCTAAAAAATTTGTGTATGACATTTAAAATCTCAAATTATATTTATTTTAGTATTTTTAATATCATTTATTTGATATTTTCTTTAATTAAACAATTACTACATCATCATTGTGCAAGCCTTTCAATTAATTATTTATTCACTAAAAATTAAAAAATAATTATCATGATAAATATAAACATTTTATATTTTAAAATACTATTTATATTCGAACATATCCCCTATATAACCCCATTTTAAAAATATTTTACTTGTTAAAAACAAAAGTGTGACAAAATTGTCTTTTCTTTGAATATAATATTATAAATGTCATAATCTCATCCAAATGGCTTACAAAGGTTATAATCTTGGCCCAAGTATTATTTTGATAAAAAAACTTATTTAATGAAATTAGGACAAGTTTTTGCGCAATTTTATAATATTTATAAGATTATTTTTACCCTTAATTACCCAATTTACCTTTAACCGTGTTAATAAAAAATTACCAAAGTTACTGTTCATAATGTACAAAAATAAAAGGGATATATTTACTAAATTTTAAACTTATGATTCCAAATATGGAATTCATTTTTTAAAATTATAAACATATTAATTAAAGAAATTAACTAAAAATCAATCCCATTGACGAAACGGGAAAATAATTTTTTAAAGTAAAAACGGTCAAAAGTTCACAATGTTTTTATATTCAATGTCAATGTGAAATTTATTACAATGAACAAAATTGAATTAATTTAACCAAAATTAATCTAATTATACTTTAAAATAAATAAAAAATATAATTTATCACTATAAACTATTTAGATGAAAAATCATTTTTTTTCAATTAAAATGCATCAATTTTTTCATTACTCCTAAAAATATGAAAGTTATCAGAAAAATAAAAAAAATTAAACCAAAGTAAATTGTGATAATAAAATTTCAAATAATAATTTTATTTTATAAAATATAATTTATAAAATATACAAAATTTAGTTTTAAAACAAGTGCGCCATTAAAAGACGATAAAACCACTTTTTAGAAAATAATGTTTTTAACCATAAAACTAGACTCATAGTATACACTATTAAACATATTGTATATTTTAATTAATATTTAATTCATAAATATTAATAATTATGAAAAAGACTTATTCTATCATTTCCTGGGTTGTTACATTCTTCCCCCTTTTAGGAATTGCATCCTCACAATTTTATTCGTTTATTTAATAAGTGGGGATATCCTTCCCTTATAGTATTTTCAAATTCCCATAATGCCTCTTCAACAATTTGTTTTTTTCATTAAACATTAACCTGATGAATAAACTTATTCCGAATCACTTTCTATCTATGGTCAAGAACCTAAACTAGATATTCCTCATAAGAAATATTCTCTTCCAACTGAACTACTTCAAGGATTAAAACATGATATAAATCTGGAACATATTTCATTAACATTGAAACATGAAATACATTGTGTACCTTGGATAAGCTCGAAGGCAATGACACTTGGTAGTAAAGTGATCCAACTTTCTCCAAGATTTCATAGGATCCAATTAACCATGGACCCAACTTTCCCTTCTTACCAAGAAACATCACACTTTTCTATGGAGAAACTTTGAGAAAGAAATAACCGCCTACCTCAAAAGAAAGATTCTTCCACCAGTTATCCACATAACTTCTCTACCTACTCTGAGTTTTCCTTATGTGTCACTAAATCAACTAATTTTTTGCATTTCCTCTACCAATTCTAGTCCCATAAAATTCCTTTCTCTAACTTCATCCCAAAGTGTTGGATTTCAACACCACTTTCCATATAATGCCTCAAATGATCCATTATGTATACTGGAATGAAAACTGTTATTATAAGAAAACTCAACCAAAGAAAGATATTGATCCCAAATTTCATGTTAATATATTTAAAAAGCACGTAGCATATCCAACAAGGTCTGAATAGTTTATTCTAACTATCAATTAAACCAAAGATGAAAGGCCGTGCTAAAATTTAATTCAGTTCCCAATGACTTTTTAAGACCTTTACAAAAATTATAATTGAACCTAGGATCACAATCAGATACATTAGAGAGGGTAAATCCATGTAACCTGACTATCTCTTTAATAGAAAGCAGATAAATTTTATATAGATGCAGAGTGTCTTGAATAGGAAGAAAATGAGTAGATTTATTCAGTCGATCAATATTAACCTAGATCGCATTATTACCTCAAGAATTCTTCGGTAATCCCACTATAAAATCCATGTATATATTTTACCATTTCTACTCTAGTAATGGAAAAGAATAAAGAATCCTTTTCAAAAACTATCATTCTATTTTACCTAATGATAAGTCAAACACTTCATGGTAAAGTTAGAAATATCTATTTCCATTCCATCCCACTAGTAATACTCTCAAAGGTCTCTGTACATCTTAGTGCTACAAGGATGAATTGAAAACATAGAACTATGAGCTCTAAATAACAAATATTTTTTCAACTGTGATTCACAAGGAACATATAATCTCTTCCCAAATCTCAAAACACAATCTTTATCAATGTTAAATTTAGGAAACTTACCATTTTGAACTAATTATACATTTTTCTACAACACGTAGTCTTCCTTCTATGCTTGTTTAATTCAGTATGATAGAGAATATTGCACTGACTCCTAAAAAAATACAAATATTTCATGAACCAATAACTTCCAATACAAAATTCATCAAATCATTAACCAAAGGGTCACATTATAAACATATCATGGTTAACGTAGTATTAATTTTATGACTGAAAGCATCGACCAATTTTTTTTATTTTCCAGGATGGTAAATAATTATGCAATCATAATACATGATTAGTTCTATCCATCTTCTCCATCTCATGTTCAATTTTTTTGAGTGAATATATATTTCAAAATTTTGTGATCAATATATATTTCATATTTTACTCTATACAAATTATGAATCTAAAATTTTAATATAAAAACAATAGAATCTAATTACAAATCATGTATTGGGTAATTTAACTCATGAGGTTTCAGCTAACGTGAATCATAAGTAATTACCTGATCATTCTGCATCATGACACAACCAATTAATTTCAATGAAGAATCACTATAGATGAAAAATTCACCACTTCTAGAGGGCAATGATAGAGCTGGAGTATTCCCCAATATTATTTTAAATTCCTAAAAACAATCATCACATTATTTTGTTCATATGAACTTAACAAATTTTGAGTTAACTTAGTTAGTGGGATAGATGACTATGATTTGTTTTAAAAAAAACTCCAATAATATCCTTTAAAAAAAAGAAAAATATCAATCTCAGTTATATTTTTGGGTCTTATACAATCTTAAATAAATTTAGATTTTGCAGGATCAATAGTTATTCTATATTTAGAAACAATGTGACCAAGGAAAGAATTTTTTTGAAACTAAAATTAAAACTTACTGAATTTCCCATACAATTTATTTTTTAAGGTTTTCAAAACAACCCTTAGATGTATTTCATGTTCCTCTTTAGTTCTATAATATACCAAAATTTAATCAATAAACACAACCAATTTTTTTGAAGAACTAATGAGATATTCTATTCATAAGATCCAAGAATATAGTAGGTGAATTATATAACCCAAATAACATAACTACAAATTCATAATTCCCACATCTAGTCCAAAATGTAGTCTTTAGAATGTCTTCTTCCTTTGTTGTCAACTAATGGTACCCCGAACCCAAGTAAAACTTCCAAAAATATTGTTATCTCTAAAGATGATCAAACAAATCATTGATATGAGTAAAATGATACTTATTCTTAATAGTGATGTTATTCAAGGCTCTATAATCAATACAAAATTTCATCGAACCATCTTTATTTTTAACAAACAAGACCAGATTACCCCATGGCGAAGTACTAGGTTAAATGAAACCTTAATCTATTAACTCCTGAAATTGTGTTTTTAACTCTGAAAGTTCCATTTGAGCCATTCGATAAGGGGTTTTAGAAATCTTCTTAGAATCAGGAACTAAAAAAATAGTAAATTCAACTTCTTGATCAAGTATAATACTAGGAAACTGATCAAGAAAAACATCCAGATACTCATTTACCACCATCACTTCATTAATATGAAAAATTCCTCTGTTTTCAACAATATATTAAAGATAACATTCATTTACATATTTTAATAGTTTATCAACTTCTTGATAAATTATCAATTTCATGGGTTCATCCTTATATACAAACTAAAAATCTTTTTGAAAATAAACTTCTTTATCTCTACAATCTATCTTAGCATGATAAACAAATATCCAATCCATACCTAGAATAACATCAAAATATACTAGAGTAATAACAATAATGTTTGTAGGTAAATTATTTTCACATACAATTCTAGGAATATTCTTATAATTTTTTTTCCTTAATATTTCCCCTATGTGTTTTTACTATAAGTTCTAGCTTCATTTAATGATATGGAATTTACAATTTAAGAGAAACTTTATCAAATATGAAGGAATGTGTAGACCCCGAATCAAAAAAAAAATTGTATCAATCTGTAAAACCAATCAATATACCATATACCACTTCATTTTATGTCCTAACATATGTTGAAGTAGTTTCAAAGGATTTTTCCACACCCTTCTATTTCCAATATTGTTGATTTCCACCACGAGTGACTAACTTTAGAAAAAAATAGCAAATTGCCCCAACTCCTTATAGTTAAAGCATCTCAACATTAGCTTTTCATTATTTTTATGATAATTTTCCTTTCAATCATGAGACACATGTCTAAACTCTTCACATCAGTAGCAGTTCTCAAAATTTACAATACATTCTATAGGATTTTTCCACACTTTTCACAAGAAGAGAATTTTATTTTCTTACCTCTATATTTCTTTGATGAATTATTCCCCAAATCCTTCCAACATGACCTCTTCTTTTTATTTCCATCATGAGACACATACATGTTAGAAAACTAAATATCAACTTTTTCAGCATAATGAACAAGTTTCTCAAATCTTTTAAGCCCTTTTGAAGCCAAATTTCTTCGTAAAAATGGTTTCAAACCAGTGTAAAATCTATTAATTTTACTATAAAATTCCTGAATAAAATATCTCATGTACCTAGATAGTCTCAAAAAACTAGATTTATACATAGCCATAGAATCATCATCTTTCTACCTTAGTTCTAACAACTGTTTCTCCATTCCAAGTCAAATAGTTTTATGAAAACTTTTTTCTAGAAAAGACTCTTAAAATCATCCCATTCTAGAGTATCATGATCATCGTTTTCTATGGTATTCATTACTAGAGACCACCTTTAGTAGACTTTAACTTCAAAATTATAAATTTATAGGGTTTCCTTTTAGAGTTTTAAAAATCCCATGAATTTAAATATCTTTTCCAAATTATTGATCCATCCTTCACCTAAGCCTGGACTAGAGGTTCCACTAAAAGATGGAGGATGTTGCCTCAAAAAATGCTCCATTAATGAAATATTCCTCTGTGGTTGATATCATGCATGGATATCACCACCATTTATAGCCTGTATCAACTGAGCCATCATAGTAAATAACTGTTTATTTCTAATTCCGATCGTCTTGGGATGCTGATTTGGAATGATGTTTTCCTCTTGATGCCTTCCCACCATAGTTTCCCTGCTTCCTCTACAGTAAAACATTCATGAATAGACATATCTTAGATGAATAAACATGGTGATATTCAAATTATATAAAATTTTAACTTTCCTATATGTTAAAGTCTTTCAAGGTAAAGTTATTAATATTACCCTAACCTCAAAAGTTATCAAAACTAGCCTTTGATACCAACTATAAGGCTCCACCCTTAAACATTACATAATGTTGAGTTTAAGTAAATAATTTACTTGATTTACTATTAAGGATCTTCTTAGGATTATATTTTTATAGAATTAGGCCATCATTCATACATAACATCCCACAATGATACAAGTAGATACTACAAAAATAATATCCATTTTTTCCAAAATATATAACTTTTAAAATAAAACATGTATTTTTTTCATAATAAATATTTATAACATCTAAATTATCTTCCTTATTTCTCTTACCCATCCTTTACCATGTGAAAAATATTTTAAAACTTGGGATGATAAAAAAAAGCTCAGTGATGGATATAAATAAAAAATAATTATTCCAGTGAAGTCATCAAAACCATGAAAAAATCTTTTCTTAAAAACTCATTAGCATATATAAAAAAAACATACATGTGGATTGGGAAATAATTACCATATCACTATTAAATTCACCCTTACTAATAGAATAACCATATGACCCACTTCCATCTCGAGAGTACCCAATGCATTTGAGAGCTATAATGGTGCTCACTCATCATATCTTGAGTTATAATGGGGTTCAACCCGTCATATCTTAAGCTATAATGGGGATAAAACCATAATATATTGATATATAATGATATAAACCCATAAAAAATGTACAAGGAACATATCAAGAATAAAACCCTTGATAATTATTTTAAATCCATGAGAAAACACTTTCAGATATCAAAATACCCCTTTCTTATAAAAATCACTTAAAATATAAAAACCATGCATGTAATAATGAAAAAATTTTCTTAGAAAATAAATATGAAAATTTATAAATAAAAAATTAGAGTAATAAATCATCATAAAATCGATATAAACCACTCATTATCAATAATTTAAAAAAACATTCCCTTTTACTTTTGTAAAAGAATCTTTAAATGAGGGTTTTTTTTAAAAGTCCCTTACCCTGAGTCCGAATCGTCACATAAAATATTTATCTTTTTAAATAATAAACTTAGGTTAATTATTTACTTTATTGAGAAAATTTCAATGTTTATCATTCCTTTTATATTACTTATTATCATGTTATAATAATTACTTAATTATTTATGTTAATGCCAAATATTTTGAAGATATTTGGTACTTGAGTCCAAAATGAATTTTGTGTGATGTTAATAGTAAAAGTGGAATTAGTCCATCATATAAAGAATAACATTTGTTAAATAATAATAAATTTTATACATAAATTATATTTTAAATCAAACCATTTATGTATGTTTATGAAAAATGAACAACGTTATAATAATGGAGATGGTAGTCCACACACACACATGAGTAATGTTTACATTTTTCAATGATCATTTTGGAAATAAGTTAAGCATTATTTTATATTTAAATAATGATAATAATATTAATAATATGCTATTAAAAATTTAAATATTCTTATATATATCATCCATGTGATGTGGTGATGAAAAACGAATCACATCACTTTGTGGAGATGATAGTTCACACATACGCACAAACGATGTTATCATTTTCATGTGCATGAAAAGGTAAGAATATAAATGAAATATTATTATTTCATAATGATAAATATGTTATGAATATCACATATAAACATTAATTCCATCATTATAATCTGTATTGAGATATGGTTATGGAAAATGAATTATATCTGTTCGCGAGGTGGTAGTCCGCCGTACACATGAATGATTAATTATGTTCCCATTTGGTGGAAATGGAGATGAATTTAAGTGATGATATTAAAATAATAACATATAAGTATATTAAGGATAATTTATTTATTTTTTTCATCATGGTGGAATAATATTTTAAGGAATTAGAAGAAGAAACAAAATAAAAATACTTAATTAAAAACGATAGCTTTTCTTCAGACGATCTCCTTTGATTAACACCTTAACACCTATAAGGTGAGTGTTCTGTCTAAAATAAGAGATCTAGAATTTGGGGAGGTATTCTAGTAATATATTTGGTTATATATCCACTGAAAAATAGGTTTTGAGTTCTGAAAAAAAGACAACAATGAGTGTCCTTTTATAGGAGAGGAGAGGGGAACTCTTGAAATTATTCAAAATATTAAATTAATATAAATTAATTTTATATTCCAAAATGGGTAAAAAGTATTTTATTTTGAATATAGTATGAGGATGAGTCTAAATAAATTCATATAATAATAATTAGACAATTTTTGAATTTTTTTAATCCTTATCATTTTGTTTTAACCCTTATTTACCCCTTTTAACTCTTACCATAATATCATATAATTTACACTTTGTGGGTTAATATAATTTCTATAAAATTAAAAATAACCAATAAATGTGTCATTAATGAAATTTTTATACTTATTCCAATAATTTGGACGAAATTTATATTTTCATAAATTTTATATCATTTAATAAAATATTATTTATTTTAAAATATCAATAATGTCAATTTTGACACTACTCATTACTTAATTTTTTTGAAATATCATAAAAATAATATAAATTAAAAAAAATACTTCAAAAAAATCACTAACATTTCAAAGTCTCATAAAAAATTTGTCTGTTATATTAATCATCTCAAATTATATTTATTTTAGTATTTTTAATATCATTTATTTGATATTACCATTAATTAAATAATTACTGCATCATCATTGTGAAATATTTAATGAATTTATTTATTCTTTAAAAATTGAAAATGAATTATCATGATAAATATAAACATTTTATCTTTAAAAATAATATTTATAGTCAAATATATACCCTATATAACCCAATATTAAAAATATTTCATTTGTTAAAAACAAAAGTGTGACAAAATTGACTTTTCTCTGAATATAATATTATAAATGTCATACTCTTATAAAAGTGGATTAAAAAGGTTATAATATCATAAAAAAGATGACTTTTGTCACCATACACTCATACAATTAAATTAAGTCAATTATTAGGGTAATTTTATAATATTTATAATATTATTTTTACCCTTAATTGCCTAATTTACCTTTAACCATGCTAATTAACAAATTACTAACACTACTAAAAAAATGGCCTATATCAGCGCTAAAAAAGGGCTTTAACAGTGCTAAAAAAGTGCAGTAAATATCAGCGCTAATATAGGTGGGTTTCTTTTATCAGCGCTCTGAAAAGCGCTGATAAATGCCACTTTTATCAGCGCTAAAAAAAGCGCTGATAAAAGAACCCTTTATCAATGCTTTTTTTAGCGCTGATAAAAGGGTCCTTTATCAGCTCTTTTAAAAAGTGCTGATAAAGGTCAAAAAAATTAAAAAAAATAAAAATAATTAAAAATAATGCGGGGAGTGCTTTTATCAGCGCTTCACACCCCCTTTATCAGCGTTAGGAGGTCTCCCACGCGCTGCCCTTCCCGCGCATCCTCATACGCGCGCACCCCCTTCGCTTCCACCCGAACTCGAACCCAGGACCTCCTCCCTTTCATGGATGCACCTTTACCACTATGCCATTTTGTTTTGTTATTTATTTAATGATATATCTATATATATATAGTTATATTTATTCATATATTGATATAGGTTCATATTAATATAAATATATTTATTCATATATTAGTATATATATATATTAATTAGTATATTAATATATTTATATATATATTTTTAGTTATAAAATTTTATACTTATATTTATTTGTATATTAATATATACTTATAAGAATAGTTTTAAATACATTTATGAAAAAATATGTTTTTTATGTGTGTTTATAAATAAATAAATAAATACATACATACATACATACATACATACATACATAGATATATACAACACATAGACACACACAGAGAGAGACACACACACAAACACATATATATTTACGAATAAATACATATATATGTGTATTTGAAAAGCCATAGAATGTACTTATAAATATTAGTTTTAAATAAATTTATGAAAAAATATGTTTTTGATGTGTGTTTATAAGTAAATAAATAAATAAATACATATATACATATATACAACACACAGACACACATAGACACTCACACACACATAGAGACATATATATTTATGAATAAATACATATATATGTGTATTTGAAAAGTCATAAAATGTTAAAAAGACCATAACTTATAATCTAGAATTCCGTTTCAACACCACAACTAGTAAACTCGAAGAAAATGAAACACTCTTCGATATGATATGTGGTACAGGCCTAACGGACATCCGGATCAGAAGTTATACTTGTTTGAATGTTAAAAAATCGGGGTATCCCGACTAAAAACTCGTTTTGTAGGCCTTATGGGCCTTTTTTGGGCTCAAAAGATGTGATAGAGGCTTTTCCTCAATCACTAGCACGTAGAGTTTGTCGCATGCTTCGATTTGATATGCTGTAGAGCTGAAACAGACACCCGGATCAAAAGTTATGGCCGTTTGAAGTTTGAGTTACATTTTCAACATATTTTAGATACTTTATTAATTATTTTGATTTTTTGGGTCCTCAAATTGTTATTAAATTATTTTTAATCGATAATAATTAGAAAATTATTAATTAATAATATTTTTTAAAAATATTTTGAAGCCATTTTCACTAAATTTATTATATATTAAATCTAATAGTCTATTTATACGTATCTATAACATATTTAAAAAATATATATTGTATTTATATCAATATAAATATACTTATATAAAAAAATATTATTTTTCATGAAAAAATATATTTTTTGAAACTTAACATTTATCAGCGCTCGATAAAAGTGCTGATAAATCCGCCCTTTATTAGCACTACTAAAAGAAGCGCTGATAAAGGGGTCCCCTTTATAAGCGCTAAAAAAACACTGATATAGGGGGGGGCCTTTATCAGCGCTAAAAAAAAGAGCTGATAAAGGGGGCCTTTATCAGCGCTTTTTTTAGCGCTGATAAAAGCAACCCTTTATCAGCACTTTTTTTAGCGCTGATAAAGGCCCCCCTATATCAGGGCTTTTTTTTGCACTGATAGAAGTGAAGTGCATGCCTTTTTAGTTTTTGTAGTAGTGTATAGTTTTATAATTTAAAAAAATAAAAGGGTTATATTTAATAAATTTTTACCTTTTTATTCCAAAAATTAAATCTATTTTTCTAAGGCACATGAGCGTCATCCCGGTTGGTGAGGACTCGACAAGTGCATCCAAGAGACCCGAGATCAAATCTAGGTAGAGGCATATTTTTTGGGTACTTTAGCAGTACTATAGTTGGTACTGTAGGAAGTAATATTTGGTACTTTAGCAACTGAAACTATTCATCCATTTGGGCCTTTGGGCCACCAGTTTGGTCCTCGAGTCCTCCAAGGCTTTCTGGCCACCCAAGGCCTTCGAGCCAATTTTTTCCCAAGGACTTTGGGCCACCATAAGGCCTTAGGGCCACCCCAAGGCCTTCAGGATACAAGAATGCAGATGCACCGGTCAGACTATAAGGTACAAGGATTCAGATGAGGATTCAGGGCATGCAGATTCACTAGAGTAGAGCTAACCCGAATTGGAAGAATAAGAGGGTATGGCTTTGCCATCAGTACTGGGCCTATACATATTTACATAGGAAAGTTAGCTGACCAGCCCTACGATGGTAGAGTACTGATATTATGACATATGTTGGGGAATGAGTAGTTCCAAGTGGTCTTGTCTGGGTGATTCCCTCTAAGACCTATGGGTCATGTAATTTTCTCTGAGCCTTTGGGCCTTGTAAGGGTTCCACCTCACCCATTGAAAGGTGGATTATCAAAAATAATAAAAAAATAAAGACCTTCGGGCCATTCCATAGAAATTAATTTTTCTAAATTCTAAACACATAAATTGAAAAAATTAATAAAAAATTAATCCCATTGGCGAAATGAGAAAATAGTTTTTTTAAGTAAAAAAATTTAGATGTTCACAATGTTTTTATATCCAATCTAAATATGAAATTGACTAAAATGAAATAAATTGAATTAAATGATATAAAATTAATCTAATTATACTTTAAAACCAATAAAAAATATAATTTAACAATATAAATTATTTAGACAATTTTTTTAATTAAAATGCATTATTTTTTCACTATTAATCAAATATATGAAAATTATCATAAAAATACCAAAAATTAAATCAAAGTAAATTTTTATATTACACTTTCAAATATAATTTATAAAAGAGAAAAAATTTATTTTTAAAATAAGTGCATCCTTAAAAGGAGATAAAACTTCTTTTTATAAAAATAATGTTTTTAACCATAAAAATAGATTTATCATATATGATATTTAACATATTATATATTTTAATTAATATATAATTCATAAATATTAATAAATATGAAAAATACTTATTCTATCATTACCTGGCTTGTTATAATAGTTATTCTTTTCATCATTCTAAAATAAAAATTAATAACAACTTTACAAATCATTTAAAAAAAAGAATCACACATGTAATTACTTACACTTGGACCTTGGATAAAAACCCATGAAGTTTCTCTTTTATAATCCTCCAATTATTTTTTTAAATCCTAATCCAAAAAACCCTTTCTTTTAACAAAATACTCCCTTTGAAATTTCTATTTAAAACCGTAATTTCATTCAAATAATTTAATGAAAAACAAATTATTTTTTTGAAAAATAAATTAAATAATAATCCACAAAAATCAAAAAAAATTATTTTTTAATTCAATTTTTAAAATATTAATCATTTTATTTTAGAAACCCAAGTGAAAAGCTAAATTACGCCACTAAGAAAACCATAAAATGGCCAAACAATGCTCATTTGGTCAAGGCAGCACCAAAAAATTGTTTAGCAAGCTATATACTCCCCATTGACTATTAAGTTAACATGAAACCATCCTATTTATTAATGCATGTAGAAAAATGTCACACTAATATTATAATATTAATAATAATAATAAGATCACATAAACATAAAGTTAATGAAATAATCAAAAAGACTAAATGTGTAAAGGTTACTTATTACATTCATGTGTCTATATACTGAATCTAATTTCATGTTGAGATTTAATGAATCCAAATAAAACCTATCTCACCAATAATACTTTCAAATTAATAAACCAGCCATCTAAAATTAAAATTCATAATTGGAATAATTTACATAAAACTTATTAGCTGGTGTAACAACATTGTAAACATGAGAATGGAGTAATAAAAAACTCACAATGAATCCTCAATCCTATTACAAGAAAAATACATAATTTATAAACCCAAATTGATGGTAAATTACATATAATTTCTTTAAAACCCTAAATGATTTCCCTAGGTTATATAACTCAATATAAATTACATGTGATAGTAATATTCCATGCTTCCCAAGCCTCCATTATACACTGTATACAAAAGAACCACCAAGTAATGTGATTCCACCATGCTTAATTATGATCGATATAAAAACTACAATGAAGAAAAAAAATCATAATAGATTAAAGGGTAAAAATAAATGAGGGGGAATAGTGAAGCATTACCTAATATTATAAAGATTAAGGACTCCTAAATCACTTGAATTGAGTAGGGTGAATGTTAGGAGAAAGGAGAAAGTTAGGGGAAGATCCTACTTCACATGAATTGTTAAAGAAAGAACCCAAAATTGGGGTTTAAATTTAAAAGGGATAAAATAAATCTCCCTCCCATTTTAAAAAATCAGGGGTAAAGAGCCCTTGGAAGTTTTGTGGCTCTCACTGGATTTCTGGTGAGGCCACTAGGACCCTGGTGACATGGGAAATGGAACACCCTCACTACCTGACCCACCAAAATTTTATAGGGATACCACCATAAGTTAGGTGGGGTCTATAGCCACCCACTGAGCCCTGATTGCATAAAATCATGATAAAATCCTTTTATTGGACTTTTCCCTGACTAAATACACCTAAAAAACATACATTTAAGATCCCAAAACACCTAAAAAAGATCCCCGTCTTAGTCTATTTCAAAAAATTCAAATTCACCATACCACTAAATTAATGAAAAACTGTCCCACCACCTAGTTGATCAACATATTAAGGCACGAGTCATTAAAAACTTCCTATAATATTAGTTTTCATACTTGATAAGACTTTATTATCATACAACCATAATTTAAAACCTATATAGATTTCCAATTCACCATCCACTCATCACATTTTATTCCTAAACAATCATCACACTTATATTTTGAAACTCCAAAACCATTAGTTCACCATACATCTAAAACTATACTAATTGATCATTTCAACTTATACTACCTTATCCATGATCACCATCTCTTCACTAATGTCATTTGATTCTATGTTACCCATCCTAAATCTCATAACCCAAAACTAGTCCTCTAAGAACCCAACTCATTTATCCATCATCAAACATAAATATAACACATGAATGAATCCATTTATCAACACATCTTGGATATAATAGAACCCCTCACTATAAGGCCTGACTAACAAAGTAGAATTATGACTATTGGTACTCTCCACTATTGTAATCACCTAATGAAAATTCACACTAAGTGGTCCAATTCATGAAACCATAAATTCTCATATCTAGATGCTCTATCCTTACTTAATTTTCTTCCTATGATCCAAAATCTGATGGGTTTTTTAGGATTATATTACGGTCATATATAGTATAAATAACCCATATATTTACCCGACATATCTTTTATAATTTATCATGCATATATAAATGAAGAATATAATACCTAAAGTATGATAATAACAACCTTTATCTTTATTATTTTAGTGAGAAAGGTTAATTAATATCAGGAATTATTTGAACTAAGCCTCCTACCATTGAGGTGGGAACACCAGTAAATGGATCCAAGTTTATAACTTAAGGATTCCTACAATTATTGAAGGGGTTCTACTGCCTTCACTGGAATATAATGAATGAGGCTTAGGATAGGTGAGTGTTCTTTATAAATATTTTTATGAAACCGATCATCACTCACTACACACAATATAAGGGATCAAACCACTTTATATAACCAACCTCAATGCTCTATTTTAATGAAATTTATCGACCATATGAAATGTATCTGGTGAGTATGTTAATTTATTTTATAGGAATAAATTTATCCCATTCAATATAAATAAAATATTTAATTAATCCATTCATAATGGATTAGTAACTGAAAGAAACTTTGTTGGAAGAAGGTGGAAGATGCATGCAATTAGCTTGCGAGGTGTTAGATGCACACACTCTGCCTACGAGGTAGTAGATGTATGCAATCAACCTACATTATGTTGGGTGAAAAATATTATGTCATATGTATCTAATGAGAATTATCATGTGCACTCTGATTTTTTTCTGTGTAGAATAGGGTATAACCTACATCATTCTCTTGAGGATCCTTAGTGTCAATAAATCACTATCCCATAATTTTTTTCTCATTTTTTTTATTTTTAATATTCGAAAAAAAGGAATGAAATGGGGTTTGAGAATGATGAAATTCATGAAAATAAAGTAAGGCAGTAAAAACTAAAAAAAGGTTAGCAAGAAAAAACTTGATCCTAGGGTTGAATTATTAGGTTATATTATTATCCATTATTATTATTTTATTTCTATTTGATAGTTTATCTCATAATACATGAACCTCTGTCCCCTACTTTGAGTGTGAAACTTTTCATACTTAAGATATTTCTTCGACACACCAAATCTCACCTCTTACAATAGTCAAGAATGACAAAAACACCTTAATAGAAAGTTTGATTCCTTCTAAGATAGACTCAATCATATTCTATTTCATAACTCAAACAAACCTAACTCCATCATATGAAGAGTTTATCGATATTAGGTAGGAAATTGATGTTTAGTAGGTAATAAAATAAAATAGTGGATAATATATTGGAATTATGGAAAACCACCACATCACCCATGAATACACCAACTAACCTATCAATAATAGAAAATAAACATTGAAAATTGAATAATAATAATTCAATACTATCAAGAAAACCACCCTAAGGCTAATACATGGTTAGTTACTCACCACCGTGAGTATTATAGAGGTACGGTGGAAGAACACAAAAGTGAAATGAAAATAATAGATACGAGAGTAATGAAACTAAATTAATATATACTACAAATATTTAAATATTGACACAAAAAAATTACACCCATAAAAACTTCTAAAATATCCAATTACTTGAGTGTAAGGTCCCATATTTGTGTAGTCTAACCATTTGCATGTTTCCAAAGCTCGTGGTACTTGGAGGAGTCATGGAGTGGGTCTGGAGGTGTTCGACTACTAAAAGCTACAAGTTGGGAGAATACACAACATATAAGTGTTTCACGTCATACATTCAAAGTTCGTGGCTTGTGTGAGAGACGATTCACATTCTGTATTCATAGTTTATGGCTTGTTAAGGATGATTCATGGGGTTCTTCTCATCATGTAAATATTTAGGATAAAACACTTCAAGGTGACTCATTTTTCAGTGAAACTTTAATCCTAAAATTTACATTATGTGAAAGGGTTACATGTTGTTTAAATCCTCTATACAACACATCTATAAAAGGTGAAATGGATTGAAAGTTCTCAAACCCTATTCCAGTTATCTCAATTCCAAGAGATATAGCGGTTCCATATTCTAGATTTTGGGATTCCTTCAATGAGGATTGATTCATGGAATTCTATCTTCAATCTATGGTGATCCAAGATGCATTATTTTTTTTTCTAGTGGGTTATCCATTATCAATCTCATTTCCTCCCGTTTCTTCTCACTGTGCAATTAAAGATCATATTCCATGTTTCTAATGGAGTTTTCTTGGTTTTTTGTTGGTGTGTTTCTACAGTATCATCCTTGGAGGGATGAAACTTATCAAGAGAGAGGTGATTGATACCTATGATGTTTGTTCATTATCATATGAAGAACTTTGATGATTTTGAGGTGGTGATTCATTAATTATCTTTTATTTATATGAAATCATAAATTGAGCATGGTTTATCCCTTCATATGGAAATTTAATTAACCTAATAATTATTGAACCATATTAATAACCAGTTGGTTAGCAATCACATGTTGATGTGCTTTATACCGTTATGATGGGTTCCCTATTGATTTTCGATGTAGCTTGATATTTATGCTATTTTTTAACATGTTCTTATTATTGGAGTATAATGTGGAAATTGTTAAATAATGTAAATCATGAATTAATTGATAATTAATTTGATTAAGAAATTAAAGAAGAGGCATTTTTGTAACCCAGTGTTCATTGTGATTTGATGATGATCAAATTGATGAAATGTGCATGTATATTGAAAATGATCTTCCATGTAATTAATGTAATTGATAAATAATGTAAAGTATGTTTATTCTTGTTTACAATAATAAAAATTCATGTTAATTATGAATGGTACTTCTCAAAGTTTGTTGAAACTGGTTTAATGTTAATATAGTGTTTAGATTTTGATAACTTATGATAGCTTGATGCCTTAGGTTTCCCATAGTTGGAAACTGTGAATAATGAATTGGTTAATTCAAGATGGAATCAGAACAAATTGTTTGATAAAGATAATTTAAAGATCCTGAGTTTCCCATCTTCTATAGAAGTCCGAGTGACTTGAGATTTGAGTTGCGAGAGATCATTTATGTGTGATGGCTGAATGCCTTATTTTTGGGATTAGATTTTTCTTTTGTCTATGATTGTTTTGTTTCTTAATAATTTTGTGATGTTCCCTAGATGTGATATTTTCTATGTGATTTGATATATGGAAGGGAGTCCCAGATATGATATGAAATTGAGATAGCTAAGCCTAGTATGGCTGATGTGATGTGGGAGGGGAGGCCTAGATGACATGGCAGGAGTTGACATCTGTAATGGAGATATTCATCTGGATATGCATATGGGTTATGGGGATGGAATCATAGATGATGGAATGTGTTGAAGCTAGGCTTACCTATCGATGTGATGCTGAGAGCTTGGATGCTCACTTTTGAATCTGTTTAATGGTCGATGACCAGGTTTATTATTTTATATTCGTTCCTTTCACTACTGCTTGAGGTGGCTAGATGTGATTGGTTGCATGTTTCCTCTTGGTGGTATATTAGGATGGTTTTCCGAGTGTACCTACATTATAGAATGATACTAATAATGAATAAATAATTATTAACCTATGGGGTTGGTGTTGATGGAATGAAAATTCTGAAAATATGTTAATCCTGATAAACAGTGGACTCGGTTTGGATTATTCCTGGATGGAATGGACTTTACTACGATGGTTAATGTAATGTAATGTAGAATAATGTTAGCGGTTAATTAATTAATTAACATAAGGAAATAATAAAAATAAAATAATGTATTTAATATAGATATTTAAATTATTGTGTGCTTATATGATATCTGGTCTTAGAAGCAGTATACGGGAGTTCGAGCGACTTTAGCTGTAGTTAGTTCTAAGACTAGGTTATTCCTATAACGTAGTTGTGATCTATATTATATCATTTATATTTTTTGATTTCATAAACTATCCCACCCATGTTTTTTAGGGAAACCAATACTCAGTGGAATCTGGGAGGGTGTTTTCTTAAATATCCTAGTGGGAGAATGGATGGATAAATACCTCCTTTGACCCTACTCTATTATCTTGGTAGTTACTTGTACTGGTTTGTACAATGGTTAATTTTCCCATATATGTGTTTAGAGGGCTATGATGGATTGTTTTTATTCACACACATTTATCCCTAGATATAACATCCAAAGCATTATTATAGGTATGACATGTATAAGCTGTGATGGCTTGTGGTACCTTACTCAGTGTATGAGATGTAATGGCTTGAGGTATAATACTTGATGTATGATACATGACCTATGGGCTATGGTGGATCCTTAAAACTACTTGGTTTCTATATATGGATATGTGTATGGGATGATGGGATGATGTGATGCATACTGTTCATGTTTTGATGCCTTATCCAGGTGTCTTCAGACTGACTTTCTTTTGGAGAGAGATGGATCAAGACATGCGGTGTTGGGGTAGAGTGGAAAACCAATGGGTAAGTGGGGGAAGGGTACCCTTTATGTTTCATTATTATATTATATACTCTCTTGTATATGATACTTGGTGAGAGTTATGCATGGTGAGGCTTGGAAATTAGTGTACCTATTTAGGTGATGAGTTAGTTTCACTATTGTTCACTATGATTTAACATTCTTTATTTTTATTTTGTATGAGAGGATTAGGGGAGGATACTACCAAGTATACTATTATGATCACCCTATGTTTACATAATTTATTTAGTTTAGACAGAGTAGGTTGGAGATCATATTGGATATTACTAGCTCATGGTTTTACAGGCGCTATTTTGGATTCATGGTCATTTCCATCTTTAACTTTTTAGTACTTGATGTTTTTTTAATTGTTATAGTACTATATAACATTGCATGTTTTCACTCATGATTTATTTATATATATTTCTGAGCAGGTTTTGATTAGTGTGTTTGTATTATCTCTCTATTTTTCATGTTCTCTTAGAGGGTAATGTCTCCCATATGTATGTTTATTATATCCTCAGTGCTAGTCCCCAACTCCGGGTTTCTGGGAGGTGGGACTTGTATAGTCTATATATCTCTCCCCTTATTGAGGTATATTTTTGGGGATGAGGTCTTGACATAGTGGTATCATACATTCGTGTTGAGGGATATGATGAAGTTTGGAGTTAGGCATAGGTGAGGTTGCATGGGTTGGTAAGGAAACTATTTCAACTAAATTTAGAGAGCAATGTAAACATAGGAGACTAGCTGAGACAATAGTATTTAGGCCCCCCTGTGATCTGATGCAGAGACCCATAAGTTTACTGAGCCTACTAAACGAAGTGATACTAGTTGCAGGGTAGAGACATAGGAAATGATTATGCATCATTCTTATTTGTTCCTGTGTTTGAAATTTGAAGAACATGGGATAGGTTAAAACATTAACAAAATAATAATGTAATTAATTAGTTAATGTTAAATATAATATATTCTAGGTTTAGGAGGTCTAATAGTTTTTTATTTTTTATGCATGGATCTAGGTTTATGTCCTCATTAGGTTCACACTGAATATGTTCATAAGGATGTTCCAGATGATCTCCACATAGTAAAGGATGATGAAGATGAAACTTAGAGGAGGACACTCAGAGAGTTTCAACACCAATGTTTTTAGAAGTATGAGGGTTATTTTTTAGATTCAGTCATAGAGGTCTAGTTGTAGGAGGCTTATATAGATTTTAGTTTGATCTGTTCTTGGAAGGAACATTGGGTTTTATTAGCTATGATGATACTGTGTGGGGTAGCAAGAAAGTGGTGGTTCTTATTCCTCAAGGATCGTGAGGAGTCGATAGTCTCATGGAAAAATTTCTAATACTAGTTTCAAGCCTAGTTAATTTATTTGAACGTGAAGGAGACTAGTCTCCAAGATATTTTTACCCTTCGATAGGGGAGTTACAGTGTGTTAATGTTTACGATCCATTTCATGACCCTTCTGTGATATGCTTCAGACCTATTTTCGGATGAGGAGGTTAGGTCAAAAAAATTCAAGGAGGCTTTTCGTCCATAGATCTAGCACTAGGTCACCCCACTTATTCTAGAGATGTATCTTGAGGTCCTAGATTGATTAGAGGTTATTGAGAGGAAACTAACTAGAATTAGATCATCATGATAGGGGAGTATTCAGGATTCCTCATGAAGTAGATCTTTGGTTCAGGGTTCCCAATTCCTAGAAAAAAGAGCTTTTAGTCTACCGAGGGTAGGTCCCAACCCTCATCATCCCATTTCACTAGGGGTGGAAGATCTCATACTTATTCCAAGGGATTAGATGCATGTTTTTATTATGGAGTCTGAGTTCATCAAATGCGAGAGTTCCCAACCTTTTTTAATGGTCAACATGCAATAGGTGTTCCGCTTCATATTCCTCCATTGAGGCAGTTTCAACCAACACAACATTAGTATGGTACTCTAGTTTGGGATCAGTAGAGAGGTGATAGGGAAGGAAGAGTATAGCCCCAATATGCTCCTCATCCTCATAGATTAGAGCATGGCTATGGAGGTTATCATCAACAGGGTCATAAAGGCTATAGATTAGGTTGTGGTTAGCTCCATGCTTTATCATTTCCAGTTCTAGGTGGGATAAACACTATTTGATGTACCCTTTAATTGTTTTTTACATGGTTTCATGTTTTTTTGATTCGGGAGTGATGCACTCTTTTATATCACCTACCCTCATCTATGATTTGGAAATTGAGGTATAGAGGCTTCCATTTCCCTTGATGTTTACCACTCTAGTTGGAGGTTGAGATGACTTGTATGAATTATGTAGAGACTCTGAGCTAGTGATATAACCACACTTCTCTTGGGGAGATTTTATATGTTTACAGATACAACCATATGACATCATCCTCATAATTTATTGGTTTTATTTAGTATAGGATATTGTAGATTGTTTCAAGAGGGAGGTTGTGTTCTATGATGTTGATGGAGAATAAGTAGTGTTTATTGGTGAGAGATACCCTTATATGGGTCAGAGGTGTGTCCTTCCCTTATCATCTTTGATGGTTGAGTTGAGACTGTGTTCATCAGATTTTCAGCAATTACTATTTCCTAGGGTTGTAGAAGAGTACCCTGATGTCTTTCCAAAGGAGGTTATAACATTACCCCTCCATGAGAGATTGAATTTGGGATCAGGTTATAGCCATGTGTGTTACCTATCTCGATGTCTCTATACAAGATGAACCCTTTTGATTTATTAGAGTTGAGAGTACATATCGATGATCTATTGTAGTGAGGTTTTGTTTAGTCAAGTTTGTCACCTTGGGTTGCACTAATTCTTTTCATGAAGAAGGATGGAGACAATTTTTGGCTTTGTATCGATTATATTTACTTGAACTAGGTGACAATTAAGAACTATTACCCTCTTGCATGGATTGATTCTTTAGTCGATCAGATGAATGTAGAAAGTTGGTTCTCAAAGATCGATCTGTAGTCATGATATCATCAGATGTGGGAGAAGGATGAGGATATCCCAAAGGAAGCTTTCCATTGTCATCATGGGAATTACAAGTTCATTTGGACACTGTTCGGTATGAAAAATTCTCTAGTTGTGTACATGGGGTTGACGAAAGTAGTGTTCAGAGATTTCCTGGATAAGTTCATAGTGGTTTTCATCAATGAAATCCATGTGCACTCCACGTCATAGGAGGAGCATATAGATCATATGTGTTCTATTTTTGGAGTTCTTCACCATGATTAGCTGTTTTAGAAGTTGTCGAAGTGTGAGTTTTGGGGTCATGAAGTCCTTTTTTGGGGCACGTGGTGTCTCGATAGGGAATAACTATGGATCATTCAAAGATATAGGTGGTTGTTTCTTTGGAATCCTCAAAGATAGTGGTAGAGGTGAGGAGTTTACATGAACTTTAAGGCTATTATAAGAGGATTTTAGCTAATTTATCAATGTTTTGACTTTTCTGATAGCTTTTACTAGAAAGAATCACATGTTCTTTTATATTAAACAGTGTCAGGTAGCTTTTTAGTACCTGTATTATAAGTTATTTAGTGATTCAACACTTGTTTTATAGTGAATAGAGTTTAGTTTGAGAGTTTATATAATGCTTCGTGTCTTGGATTGGGCTGTTTAACTATTACACCCATTATCTTGAGTTAACAGAAGTTGTGTTTTCTTTGAAGTCGCAGCGACATTACCACATCAGTGAGTGTTTTGGGGGTTTTACTAACCATAAAATCTTGAGGTATGTACTCTCATTGCATGACATGAACTTAATTTAGTATTGGTGGGTGGAATTTCTATAGTATTATGAATTTTATATTTCATATATGTTAGGAAGGGTAAATTTTGTAGCCCACGGGTTGAGTATGAAGTCAGTTAGTGATGTTGGGCATGAATATGGAGATTCATAGAGAGTTATGGAAGAACTATTAGTGATTCATCTAGATATGGGAGATAATGGAGGAAGAGTTTTTTATTTTCTAGAGGATATTGTAGTCGTATTTGGTGTAGTATGTGGAGGATTCCCAGTTGGGGGATTCTGAGGTGGAGGTATGGAGATACTAAGTTGTTTTTGGTGATGCCCCTGATGGTTGTTCTAAGGATAGAAAACACTGAGTGTTGTTCCAGGGAATGATTTTGATTCCTTTAGTGATGCATGATATGGTTCTATATGAGTTCCATAGATCACAATTGGTGGTACATCATGGCATGAAAAAGTTATACTGATATATGAGAATTCACTTTTTGTGTCCTGGGTTCAAGTGTGTAGTTTAAGAGTTTGTTTCTTGATGTTTGTTCTACCAGAAGGTGTAGGTAGAGCATCATGTTCCTAATGGGTTTCTCCAACTCTTAGATGTTCCCTAGTGGAAGTGAGAGGACATCTTGATGAACTTATTTACCAGTTTAACTTGTAATCAGGGAGGTTATAATGCCATATGTGTGATAGTGGATCGTCTGATGAAATCATCCTACTTTAAGGCCATCGAGATTCAAGATTAGTGGAGTTTTTATTGAGGAAGTATCTAGAGGAGATTGTGAAAATCCATAGAGTCCTGAGGATGATCATCTCTGATCGGGATCGTTGTTTTACCTTTAGGGTGTGGAGAGGTCTCCAACATGTTTTTGGTTCTCAACTATGCCTTAAAAATCATATATACTCCAACCCCATTAGCCCAGATTTGGTGCCTTACTTCATTTCATTGACATAAGATACAAGAAATCACATCCCAAAGGACCAAATAGTTTATTAGTCTTAGTAAACTAGACACATATATGATTTTCACATACATTTTAAAACTCAAATTACAACATTTGTTTTCGAGAATAACTTTATTCCCTCTAGAATATCCTTGCATAAAAATAATATTACACTTCATTGATTCATAAGGAAAATAAAACATAAGAAAGGGGTAAGATCAAATGCTTAGTAAGGGTTAAGTACAGTGGAAGCTATGATGAGTTAATAAGAATAATTAGTATGGAAATGTAAATAACTGAATTTATGTGCAATTTAATCAATAAACTTAAAAAATGCATCGATATATTTTTTAATAGAGAAAATATGCTAGATGATAATTATTTAATTATGAATGCAGAAAATGCTTAATTAATGAACATAATGTATATGGAACATGAACCACTACCATCAAGACCTTTCACAAGATGGTTTAAAACCAATGGGTACAAACCAATTAGGTTTAGACAACTTCATCTCTACTGTCAAGACCTTTCACAAGACAATCTAAAAAACTATTGGGTAAAAAACAATTAGGCTTGTCCAAATGATTTTTCTCATGATACCTATCAATGCATAAAAGGGATTTCATTAACTGGTCCCAAAACCATTTCTTGCATGTCTAAATAATTCCTCATATACCAAATAATCGATTTAAAAAGATATTTTTAAGTCAAAGTATCTCATGCCAGTTTGAAATATTTGAATCATAAGCCCCATAAAATTAAATAATTATCAAATAAAACATTTAATACCATGAAGATAATTTATTTATTTTATGATATATCAAAGGGGCATTACACCACACAAAATAAATAAGTGGTGAATTAGACATATCTCAAAAAAATAAAAGTGAGATGAGAAAAAACCTTACATTAAGATTCCTATATAATGATTTTAAGAATTTTATTAACTTATATCATAAATTTATTCATATTTATTATATCATATATGATATAATTATATTATTTTATCCCCCATTTTTTGATAATATTTCATTATTACCCTTGTTTTGGGTGTTAACTGCTTCATTTTCATATGCATGTTTTGTCATGAATATCTTAGATATTTTTCATAGGATATAGGTACAAATGATATATAATGATATTGATGTTATAAATATCATATTTAATTATTAAATACATTTTTAGATCCATTCTTGATTTTTTATATGTAAATTGAATTGCATCATGTTCTAGAGACAACAGGCCGTACGTACACACAAGCGACTGTATGATTCCCTTAACGAGTGAAAGTATAAAGAAGTGTATGATATATTAAATTTTCAAGAATAAATATAATTTTATATTTATTATATATATCCATTTATTCTAATAATTATATTCATCCATGTAAAGTGGTGATGAAAAATATATTTTGACATGATGTGGATATGGTAAGCCGTACTTACGCACACGTGGTACTTTCATTTTTTGTAGGTTAGATAAAAGGTGGAATATGGTTGTACCATAATCATAATAACATCCCAGAATATATATTTTAATGGATTTATTAATTTTTAATTTAATAAACAAATGAATATAAATTTTAAGAAGAAATAAACTTGAAAGAGTTGGTAAAGGCGATTACCTCTTCTTCGATGAACTTCTTTTAATATCTTCTTAAGGGATATAGGTTTGATCTTCTGGAAGGAATAGAACCTATAGAAATTAAATAATTATGTTTTGAAGATATATTTTCAGAGTTTTGTTGAGCTATATGGATCAATTTGGTGTAAATAAGTGAGAGAGAAGGTGACCTTTTATAATTGAAGTGAGGGGCACTTTCAGAAATTTTCAAAATATTAAAATATAATAAGGATATTCTAGAGCCAAAGAATTAAAAATGGACTATAAACGAATAGAGGAAGAACTTTTCAACCATATATTATCCCCTTTTTTATTATTTAAGATTTTTTTTGATTTTTGAATAATTTAATAAAATATTAATTCAATAAAATATCATTATTTTCAAATTTGATACTATTCATTTAATTTGACTTCAAATACATCAAGAAAAAGTGGAAATTCGAATAAAATTATTTAATTTTTTTAATATATACAATATATATTTAAAATTATTTATACACATTAAATCATTCCATATATAGCAAAATTAATACTTTTATTATCAATTATTTTATTTTTCTGTTAATTAAATAAATACTGTATTAGCATTATAGAAGAATTTAAGGTAATTATATAATTTATAAAAATTTAATATAAATTTATATAATGAAAAAAATTCATTAATATAAAAATAGGTATTTATTTCCATTCATATATTGAGGTTTTCCCTATGTGGGCACATAAAAGATATTAAATACAAAGAGAGTGATATTTTGTAACTATCTTTGATTTAAAAAGTTATTTTCAAGGAAAAGTGTCCATTAAAAAACTGAAATTTTATATTAAGGTGATAAAGTTATAATAATATTAACCCTATAATTTTTAGATAATTTTAGGTCATGTTATTACCATTATCTTTTGTTTTAACCCTTATTTAATCCATTTAACTCTTACCATGACAACATGGATTTTTACCCTTTGAGGGAAAATATTGTTAATATAAAATGAAAAATGAACAATAAATGAATCATAAATGATATTTTTAACATTATATCATTCATTTGGATGAATTTTATATTTTTATAAACTTTATACCACTTAATAAAATGATCTTTATTTTAATATAACATTAATGTCAAATTTGATACTATTCATTATTTTGACTTTTAAAAAAATCAATAAAACAAGATATCTTCAAACCAAATCTTTTAACAAATCACTAACATTTTAAAAGTGTCGATAAAATTATTTTATAAAATTAATTATGTAAAATTATATTTATTTTAATATTTTTAATATCATTTATTTGAAATTTTTATTAATTAAACAATTACGGCATCATCATTGTATAATTATTTAAGGTAATTATTTCTTCACTAAAAATATAAAATAAATTTAAATGATGAAGATAAATATTTTAAATCAAAAAATACTATTTATAGTAGAATATATCCCCTACATAACCCCATATTATAATATTTAATTTGTTAAAAACAAAAGTATGACATCTTTGACTTTTCTTTAAAATAAAAAACTCTAAATGGATTAAAGTCATAAAAGTGGCTCCAAGAGCTCATAAAATCTTCCAAAAGATTATTTTTCTCGAAAATCACTCATCCAATAAAATTAGGACAAGTTTTAGGGTAATTTTCTAATATTTATAATATTTTTTTTACCCTTAATTACCCCATTTACCCATAACCATGGTAATCAAAATTACTAAGTTTACTATTCATATTATCCAAAAATAAAAGGGATCTATTTAATAAATTTGGGCCTTATTTTTAAAAATATTTAATCCATTTCTAAAAATTCAAAACACATAACTGGCTAAAATTAATTTAAAATTAATCTCATAGATAGGGTGTGAAAGCGAGTTTTTAAAGTGAAAATCATCAAAATTTTGAAATATTTTTATATTAAAATTAAATAAAAAAAATATTAAAAAACATTAATTGAATTAATATATTTATTATTTATCTAATGTTTCATTAAAAACAATTTAGAATATAATTTAAAATTATAATTTTTTTTAGATGAAAATTTAGTTTTCAATTAAAATGTAGTATTTTTTTTACCATTCATCAAAAAATGAAACATATAAAAAAATACCAAAAATTCAACCAAATTAAATTTTGATATTATTATTTTAAAAATTAAGCTTATTTTATTAAATATAATTTATAAATGTGTCAAAAATCTAGTTTAAAAACAAGTGCTCTATCAAAAGGCGGCAAAAATGCCTTTAGAAAAATATAGCCTTTTATGCATAAAAGTGGATTTATTTCTATATAATGTTTATAAAACACATAAAATGAATGTTAAAAATTATATTGAACATAAAATATATGAATTTTATTATTTGTTTAATATTATTCATTCCCACCAATTCAAAATCTATGTTATAATAATATTTCATTGTTCTTTTAAACTGGGTGTTGTATGGAATGTAAGATACTGAAAAGATTAACTTTAAAAATAGGTATACCATACAATATTGGGCCATCAAATTCTCCCATACTTTAATAAATTTCATCCTTACAATTTAAAATTTCACTAAAAAAACAAAGGTTGAAAATTTAAAATCCCTTTTTGGGAAACTCACATCAGAAATAAGGTTAAGAAAATTTCATCTTAAAAAAAGGGAAAGAGAAATGAGAAGGTTACCACAAAAGTAGGATTTCAAATAGGTTAAAATTAATGAGAAGTGAAAAAATTATCTTGGAATAGAAATACAACTTCTATGTTCTAATAGATAGTGATAGAGAACATGGTCATTAGAAAGTTAACCATCACAAAACCTTAAAATTTTGATCGGTTAAAAGACAATTTATTTCTCAGAAAGAAAAGTAAATGAAAAAAGTTTTCATTCAAAAATAATTTTCATAGAGTTATGGTATTATTTTAGCATATAGATAAATCACTCAATAAAACTTACTTTATTTCTTTACATCTCATAATCTCATCCTTTGGTTGTGATTTGATCTATTTCCACTTAATTTATTAAACCAAGAGATGGATATTCAAGATTAATTTTATGCCCAAAGACCTTTATCAAAAGAACCATAAGTTATTACTTAGACATTTAAATATTATCAAACCCAAAATAGTTAGTAGAGGTTATCCAATATGATAAATCATACTTTAACCACAATTAATAATATTAAAAGTTCAACTTAATCCATTCCATAAGTAGTTACCTTAAGAATCAATCAAAATACTTCTGTTCAAATCCAATGTCCAAAAATTTAGAAGGAAGGTCAGTAAATTTCCAAAATCAACTTAACATTAGATTCCATAAACAACATAATGTAGCTCTTATTATCACATACAAAATATTTTACCACTTTAAAAACCTTAATGAAAAATTTCATGCTTCGAAATCCTTAAAGAAGAAGTATTACAATACAATCATTATTTATTACATAATTATTATAACCAATAAATAATTGATAAAATGATTAAATGAAACAATTATTTAATCCAATCATAATCACATTAATCATTCCTCTTTTTCTGTGGAAAGATCATAAGATTAACCATGATCCATTAGCTTCTTTTGAGGAATATTCCTTTGACGGTTGGGAAATTATCTTGCATAGTGCCCCATATTATTATAGTTGAAGGACTGAACATTGGAAAATTCTTTCTTTCCCTTGAAATAATGAACATGGTGTCTTTTTTCTACACACTTTAAGAATTTTTTTCCTATTATGTATATATCACGGTGTTTCCTTCCAAAATTATCACATTTGAAAAAAACGTTCTTTACTTTCTTCTCTTTATCCATACTTTTCCCTACTTTCCTCTTCTTCTCATGCTTCCATATAAAGCCATAATACTTAGATAATTCTTTCTCTATCTCATTAGAACATGATACTATGACCTCATATAATGAGAACGCTTGTGATATTAGTTCCATTTGGAATGTTTGATTCAGACCATAAAATAAATGATCATTATTACTCTTTGGATCGTGCGAATTGGGGAGGTTCACACTTCTTATGCTAGGCCCCATTTCTAAATGATGACATAAACTCGATTATATCTTATCATGTATAATCCCAAAAACTAGTGAAATACATAACATAAATTGAAAATTTTATGTGTAACTAATATCATAATCATAAATATGGTTTCTTTGGGATGTTCTTATATACATATCCTCCAAGTCTTTAATATTATTATATTACCTAATATATGTTTTCCTAAATCTGGTTCCTAAGGTTTATACTAAACTTTATCTGATACCAACTATAAAGACCGCAACCCCAGTAGCTCAGAGTTTGTTCTTTACTTCATTTCATTAGAATAATATTAAAAAAATCACAATCTAAAGGTCAAAATAGTTTATTAGTCTTGGTAAACTAAATACATACACGATTTTAACATACATTTCAAAACAAATATTATAACATTTTTTTTAAATTTTCATGAATAACTTTATTCCATATATCATATTCTTGCATAACAATCATACTATACTTCATGGATTCCTGAGGAAAAGAAAACATATGAAAGGGGTGAGCTCAAATTATCAGTAAGGGTTAAGTACAAAAAAACTATTATAAATCAACAAGAATAATAAATATGGAAATATAAATAACTAAAGTCATATTCAATTTAATCAATGAACTGAAAAAATGAAACCATAAATTTTTTCATAGAGAAAATATCATAAATGATAATTACTGAATTCTAAACGTAGTAAATGATTAATTAATGGATGTCATGTATCCCAAACATGAACTAATATCTTCAATACCTTTCACAAGATTTTCTAAATCTATTGTGTACAAACCAATTATGTTTTTCCAACTTCATTTCTACTATCAAGAACTTTCACAAGATTTTCTAAAAACTACTGTGTACAAACCAATTAGGCTTTTACAACTAATTTTTCTCATAAGACCTACTAATTCATTGATGGTATCTATTTAATCGGTCCCCAAACTGTGTCTTTCAAGCCCAAATCATTCCTCATATATTAAATAATCAAATTTAAAAGATATTTTTAAATCAAAGTGTCCCATACCACTTTGAAATATTTGAATCATAAGCCCCATAAAAGTAAATAATTATCAAATGAAACTTGGAATAACATGATGATAAATAGATTAATGATATGATATATCAAATGGTTATTACACCATATAAAATAAATAAGTGGTGAATAAGTCATATCTTAGAGAAATAAAAGTGTGATGAGAAAAACCCTTACCTTACGCTTCCTCTAGTTGAACGTGCTTTATCCTCCTATTTAATGGTTTTACACATGTTATTAAATTATATCAAAACCTTATTCATATTTATGATATTATATATGATATTATTATATTATTTTATCACCTATTTATTGATAATATTTCTTTATTACCCTTGTTTTGGGTGTTAACTGCTTTATTTTCTTATGCATGTTTTGTCATGAATGTCTCAGTCATTTTGTATATGATATAGATACAACATATACATAACGATATTAATGTTATAAATATAATATTTAATCATTAAATAAATTTTTATATCCATTCATGAATTTTGTACATGGAAAATTAATACCATCATGTCGTGGAGATGGTAGGTCGTATGTACACACGAGCGACGATATCATTCCCTTAACGAGTGAAAGGATAAGGAAGTGTATATTATATTAATTTTTATATAATTTATATAATGTCATATTTATTATATATATCCATTTATTTCCATCATTATACCAATCCAAGTAAATTTATTATGAAAAGTAGATTACACCACGACGTGGAGACGGTAATCCGTACGTACACACACGTGGTGGTTTCATTTTTCATAGGATGGATAAACGATAGAATATGGTTGTCCCATAATCATAATAACATATAATAATATATATGACACTTTATTTATTAATTTTTAATGGAATAAAAACATGAATAGAAAGTTTAATCAAAAATAATGTTGAAAGAGTCGATAAAGACGATTACCACTTTTTTAGCGGACATCTTTTAATCCCTTATTAAGAGATGTTTGAAATGTCAAAAGGGAAAGAAAATCTAGAAAATAAATAAAGATTTTTATAAGATAATTTATCATAGTTTTGTTAAGATATATGGGTCAAAGTAGTGTAAATAAGTTAGGTAGGGGGTGTCCTTTTATAATTGAGGTGAGGGGCACTTTCAAAAACTCTCAAAATATTAAAATATAATAAGGCTGTTCTAGAGACAAAGGCTTCCATATGACCTATAAATTAATATATAAAAACCTGTTAGACCATATATTATCACTTTTGTGATTATTTAACATTTTTGTGTTTTTTAAATAATTTAAAAAAATTCTAATTCAATAAAATATCATTATTTTCAAATTTGATACTATTAATTTAATTTGACTTCAAATAAATCCAAAAAAACTGGGAATTAGAATTTAATTATTTAAAACATATTAATATATCCTATATATCTTGAAAATTTGTTATAAACATTAAATTATCCCAAATATATCAAAATTAGTACTTTTAAAATCAATTTTTTTTATTTTTTTATTTATTAAATAAGTAATGTATTAACATTGTGGGTGAATTTAAGGTAATTATATAATTTATAAAAATTTAATATAAATTTATATAATTAAAATAATTTGATTAATATAATAATATACATTTATGTCCATTAATATCCTGATTTTTACCTATGTGGACACATAAAATATATTAAATACAAAGTGAGTGACATTTTGTAACTATCTTTGATTTAAATAATACATATGTTATTTTCCTAGAAAAGTTTACATTAAATAACAAAAATTCTAAATTAAGGTGATATAGGTCTATTCCTATACATCCTATAATTTTTATACAAGTTTATGTCCGATTCTTACCCTTATCTTTTGGTTTTAACCCTTATTTAATCCCTTTAACTCTTACCGTGACAACATGGATTTTTACTCTTTGATGGTCAATGTTGTTACTATAAAATAACAAAAAACCATAAAATGAATCATGATTGATATTTTAAACCTTATATCAATCAGTTGTTGGAATTTGTTATTTTTATAAATTTTATAACATTTAATAAATTATTATTTATTTTAATATAACATTAATGTCAATTTTGACACTATTCATTATTTTGACTTTTACAAAAATCAATAAAACAAGATATCTTATTAAAATTTTTTTAACAAATCACTAACATGAAAAATGTTTCTATAAAATTCATGTATGATATTAATTATATCAAATTATATTTATTTTAATATTTTTAATATCATTTATTTGATATTTTAATTAATTAAACAATTACTCCATCATCATTGTATAATTATTTAAGTTAATTATTTTTTCACTAAAAATTAAAAATAAATTTCCATGATGAAGATAAATATTTTATATTTTAAATACTATTTATATTCTAATATATCCTCTAGGTAACCCCATATTATAATATTTAACTTGTTAAAAATAAAAAGTATAACATCTTTGACTTTTCTTTAAAATAAAATACTATAAATAGATTAAAGTCATCCAAGTGGATACAAGAGCTCATAAAATAGGAAAGAGTATGATTTTGGTCTAAAATAACTCATCCAATAAAATTAGGATGAGTTTTAGGATAATTTAATAATATTTATAATATTATTTTTACCCTTAATTACACGATTTACCTTTAATTGCGGTAATTAAAATTACTAAGTTTACTATTCATATTGTCCAAAAATAAAAGGGACCTATTTACTAAATTTGTTCCTTCCGATTTCAAATATTGAATATATTTTTTAGTATTCAAAACATATAAGAGGATAAAATTAATTTAAAAATAACCCCGTAGACATGGCGTGAAAGCGGGTTTTTAAAGTGAAAATGTTCAAAAGATTGAAATGTTTTTTATATAAATTCAATATAAAAAAGATTATAAAGAAATTAATTGAATTAAAAGATGTATTATTGATCTATTTTTTTTTATTAAAACCAATTTAAAATATAATTTAACATTATAAATTATTTAGATGAAAAGTCAGTTTTCAATTAAAATGCAGTATTTTTTACTATTCATCAAAAAATGAAACATATCATAAAAATAACAAAAATTCAACCAAATTAATTATTTATATTAAACTTTCAAAAATTATGTTTATTTTATCAAATATAATTTATAAAATTGTCAAAATTTATTTTAAATACAAGCACATCATCAAAATGAGGCAAAATTGGCTTTAAAAAAATATAGCTTTTTATGCATAAAAGTGGATTTATTTTTATATCATGTATAGAAAACATATAAAATTATTTTTGAACATTATATTGAATATATAAAATATAAATTTCATAATTTGGTTAATATTATTCATTCCTGTTAATTTAACAGCTGGGTTATAATAATATTTCATTGTTATTTTAAGCTAGGTGTTGCCTGCAATGTAAGCTATAGAAAAGCTTAAATTTAAAAAGAAAAATACCCTAAAATATTGGGGTGTTACAAAACAAACTTTAATCCACATATAGATTTTCATACAGAGAGGACTATCCAGACTCTTGAAGACATTTTTCACTCTTGTGTCCTTGATTTTGGAGGGTTGTGGATGAGGCACCTGCCCTTGGTCAAGCTTGCTTACAATAATAGTTTCCACTCCACCATTGCTATGGTTCTATTTGAAGATTTGTATATATTAAAATTTAATTATATATTATATTGGTATGGGTTCATAGAGGAAGAAATTCTCAGGATGAAATTGGTAAAAAATACAACTGATATGGTTTAGGTAATTCGTGAGAGGATAAAAGCAGCATAAGATCAGCAGAAATATTATGCCAATCATAGGAGGAAACCTACGGAGTTTGAAATTTTAGATAATGTTTTCTTTAAGTTTACTCTCCTCATAGTGGTCTTTGAAGGTTTTTCCATGGGAGTAATCTTTCTCCCCATTTTTTGGGCCTTTCAAGGTGTTGGCTCATGTTCGATCCGTGGAATATCAGATAGAACTTACCCCATAGATGAGTTAAATACACAATGTTTTTCACATGTTGTAGCTCCTTCAATATATTCCTGATGAAAAACATTTCATTGATTTGGGATAGATCATTGTTGATGATGATGCAATGTTTGAGGAGTGGCCTTTGGAGATCTAGGACTACCAGGAGAAGGTGTTGTATAAGCATGCTATTCCATTGGTTTATGTATTATGGTGAAATGGTGGTGTGGAGGATATTACCTAGGAAAATGAGTCACATATATGTGTTCATTACCCCAACTTGTTTGATATTTATCTCTTATCTTATAACATTGTTCTCCTATGGATGTTGACCTTTCTAGTTTATGAGATAGTTTCCTCTTTTTCTTATTGTGTCTTTACTCTCGTTTGAGAGGTATCTCCACCAAGAGAGTGTTTATAAGACAGTTATTTATTTTTCATGGGTTCACGCTATTCCACTAATGAGGTGTTTAAGATCCTTTGATGGAAACATCCTTGAGAGGTATCTCATGAGGTGGATGTTCGGATGACCCCTTTTGGTTTTCTCTCTAGGTTAGGTTTCAGATTCTTGAGAATGAGAATTTTTTAAGAGGTATTAAATGTAAGGGTCCTGATCAATGTATTACTTTTCATTTCATGTTTTAGAAGATCTGGGTTCCCATAGGAGGCTTGGAGTGGGTATTTAGGTGTTCAACTACTAAAATATGAAACAAGCGAGAATACACGACGTGTAAGTGTTTCACATTGTGTATTCATAGTTCACAGCTTGTGTGAGAGACAATTCATGGCCTGTATTCATATTTCAAATATTGTTAAGGATGGTTCATGGGGTGCTTCAAAGTGTGTGAATATTTGGTATTAGATGATTTAATGTGATGCATTTTTTAGAAAAACTTGAATCTTGACATTTACAATATGTGTAAGGGTTACATGACATGTAAATCCCCTATAAAGCACATACATAAAAGGTGTAGTGGATTGGTAGTTCTCAAACTCTATATCCCTTATCTTTATTCCAGGAAATCCAGCAATGCCCTATTCTAGCTTTTTTGATTCCTTTGATGGGTATTGATTCTTGGCCTTCTGTCTTCAATCTGTGGTTATCCAAGGTGCGTTCTTTCTTAGTTTTCTAGAGTCTTCTCCCTAATTGGTCTCATTTACTCCCATTTCTTCTCACCATGTGATGTATGATCCTCCAAAATGTTTCTAATGGGGTTTTCTTGGTTTCTTTTTGGTGTGGTTGTGACACAGTGTCCTTGGAGGGATACAACTTCTTATAGGAGAGGTGATTAGGACCTATAATGTTGGTCTATTCTCATGCAAATAACATTGATGCTTTTGAGGCAGGGGTTTCACTTGTATTATTTTATTTATGTGAAATCATAAATTGATCAAGGTATATACCTTTTAATAGAAATTTAATTAACATAATAATTATTGAATTAGATTAATAATGAGTTAGTTAGTGATTGCATTTTGATGTGATTTATACTGTTATGATGGGTTACATCTTGATTTTCTATATAGTGTGAAATTTATGATATGATTTGTTAGCATGTTCTTATGTTTGGTGTAGCATGTGAAAATTTGTAGGAAACATAAAAATTAAATTAATTTACAATTAATTGGCTTAAGAAATTAAAGAAGAGGCATGTTTGCAATTTGGTGTTCTTTGTGATTTGATGATGATCAAATTGATGAAATACACATGTATATTGAAAATTATATTCCATGTGATTAATGGAATTGATAAATAACTTGAATCATGTTTATGATTTTTGATAATAATAAAAAGGCATGTTAATTGGGAATGGTACTTCTCACAATTTTTTTGAAACTGGTTTAATGCTAAGGCATGTTTATATTTTGATAGGTTGTAATATATTTATGCCTTAGGTTTTCAATAGTTAGAACTTGGGAATAATGTATCAGTTAATTCAAGATATAATATAAAATTTTTGTTTAAAAAAGATAATTTTTAGGACATTATTTTTCCATTTTATTAATAAGGATGAGTTCCTTGAGTTTGGAACTATGAGAGATCGTTTATGTGTGAAGGTTCGATGCCTTGTTTTAGGGCCTAGATTTCCATGTTGTCTATGATTATTTGTTTCTAGATGCTTTTGTGATGTGTTTTGGATGTGACCTTTGCTATGTGCTATGATATGGTATGGGGAGTCCTGGTTGTGATATGATCTTGAGATGGATGATCCTGGGATGGCTAATATGATGTGGGTGGGGAGGCCTAGATGATGTGGTAGAAGTTGATGACTATAATGGAGAGATGCATCAAGATATGCATGTGGGTGTTAGGTACGGAACCAAAGATGGTAGAAAAGGCTGAATTTAAACTTACTTATTGATGTGATGTTGAGAGATAGGATACTCAATTATGAATCTGTTTAATGGACAATGGTCGGGTTGCTTATTTTATTTTCATTCCTTTCCGCATTGCTTGAGATAAATGGATATTCTTGATTGCATGTTTACTCTTAGTGGTAGCTTGGGATGGTTTTCCTAGAGTAACTAGATTATGGAATGATTATAATAATTAAAAAATTATTCTTAAACCATGGGTTTGGTGTTTATGGAATGAAAATGCTGAAAAGATATTAATCTCAATAATCCATGCACTCGGTTTGGATTATGCATAGTGGGAAAAGCATTTACTATGATAGTTAATGTAATATAATGTAAAATAGTTTTAGTGTTTAATTAATTGTTCATGAATTAATCAAAGGATGGAAATGTTAAAAATAATATATTTAATTTAATATATCTCTTTAAATGCTTGTGTGCTTATAGGATATATGGTCTTAATAGTGGAATCTGGGAGTCTGAGAAATGTTAGTTGAAGTTGGGTCTAAGACTATGTTATGCCCGCAATTTGGTTGTGAGATATATTATATATATTATATTCTATGATTTCATATGCTTCCCCACCCATGATGGATAGGGAGACTGACACCCAATGGACTATAGAAGGGTGTTTTCCCCAACACCCCAGTGAGAGGATGGATAGATGACTACCCCTCTGGAACCACTATACTCTCTTAGTCGTTACTTGTGTTGTTATGCATGATGATTAGTTTTACCACATATTTTTATAGAGGGATATGATGGCTTGTGGTTATTCATACACATGTATCCCTATATATAGTATCCAAAGGATTATTATAGGTATGATGTGTATAGGCTATAATGAATTGTGACACCTTACTCGTTGTATTGGTTGCAATGGATTGAGGTACAATATCTAATGTATGATACATTTCATATGGGATTTGGTGTCTCCTAGAAACTAATGGGTTACTATATATGGATATGTGGATGGGATTATGTGATGATTTGATGCATGAGGTGCAGGTTGTGACGCCTTACCCAGGTGTCTTCAGGATGGCTTGATTATCGAGAGAGATGGATCAGGACATGTGATGTTGGTGTAGAGCAGTAAAACAGTGGGGAAGTGGGAGAGGGTTACCATTCATGATTAATTTTTATATTATATACTCACTTTCATGTGATACTTGGTGATAATTATCCATGGTGAGGCTATGAACTTAGTATACCTATTTAGGTGATGAATTAGTTTCACTATTGTTCACTTTGATTTAGTATGCTTTCTTTATATTTTGAATTTGAGGATATGGGAAGGATCTTATGGAGTATATTGTTATTGTCAATCTATATAAACATAAACTATTTTTTAGGTCATCCAGATAAGGTGCTATTGATAGCTCATGGTTTTGTAGGAGCTGTTTTAGATTCGTTGATGTTGCCGTCTTTACCTTTTTAGTACTTGTAGTTTCATTTCAATTGTTATAGTACTGTATGAAATTGAATATTTTAACATTTAATTTATTTATATATATGTATGGGCTTGTTTTTTTTGGAGTGTTTATCTTATCTCCCTCTTCTTCATGTTATCTTAAAAGTAAATTCCTCCCATATACCCTCAGTGCTAGTATCCAACCTGGGTCCTACTAGAGGTGGTACTTGGAAAGTCACTATATATTTCCCCTCATTGTTGTATCTTTATGGGGAGGGGTCGTGATATTGAGAGGTATTGAAAGTAAAAATTCATAGGGAAGAGGGTGAAATATTTTAGCTCCAAATCCATCTGCCAAATGTTTGTGCATGGTAGACCCATTAAATGGATGAATTTGGGAAACTGTACTTAATTTAATTTGTCTACTTATCTATAAATTATCTACCATAAAAATTTAGTCTTATTTTTACACATGTAAAAAAGGTTATGGAATTTTTATATGGGTAAGTATTTATGGATGGGATACTTTTCATATTATAATGTTCCAGTTTCCCATGCCATTATTACCTTGAAAGAGCTAGAATCTCAATTTTACACAGTTATAGAAAAATGTTTCATGTAATGTTTTCTATCTTACTTTAAATTTTCATCTCATTTAGACATACCATGGGTGATATGTGGGATCATCTTCAAAATCTATCCAATCTAGCCATAGGTTATAGGGCCCAAATTGTGAGCTTCTTTTCGGTCCTAATTTGTTAGATTCGTCTCTTGGTATCATTGAATGAAATGTATACCATCAATTATTTAATCATATAAAAGAGTAATTTTACAATTTTTATCATTTTATAAAAATTTATAGCAGAAATATGAAACTAATTTAAAATAAATAAAATTCCAAAATTAATTCGTTTTCACAATTAAGCTCAAATAATTCAAAAAATTAAAAATATGATAATTACCCTTAAAATCTAAAACTAGTGCGATTTAAAACATTGACATTGAAAGTAAAATTATTAAAAATATTTAATCCATCAATTCATATACAGTTAAACATTTCACTCCTAGACAATCATCTATTCTAAGGCCAAAACAAATTTCCCAAGGTATAAATGAAATACCCTTCTTAACACTCACACCCAAATAAAATATCATGAATCCTACCTTCACTATAGGAAAACATGAATTTAGAATCATTTTTGAAAATGGATGCTAAAAGTTTCATAAAAAAAAATTTAGTAGCGGTTTTTGAAAAATTGTCGCTAAATCATATTTTTCTAAAAAAATTCAATGATAGTTTTCAAAAAAACTCTACTCAATTATAAATGTGTTTTTTAAACATTGAATAACTAATTATTAATAATTATTATTTACTATTTATAATCATTTATAAATTATTATTTACAATTTTTATTAATTATTATGTGTTAACTAGTTATTATTAATTATTTATAATTATTAGCTAATAAATATTTGAAAATTAAATAAATATCAAGTAAAGTTGAAAATCAGAGTTCAGCATCAAATGAGCATAGCTTTTGATTTGAGTATCTATTTAAGATCCATGAATATTCAAATAAGATCTTAATAAATGCATTAGAACAAAATTAAATAATAATTTAGTAATATTTAATAGTAAAAAATTCATCACTTTCCTAGGAGAAGTTGAAAATCAAACATCAACTTCACACAACCATAAATTTTGATCAGGTTGTTCTTTTAGGCTCCAAAACCCATCAAATTTAAGTTTACAATTTGATATAATCCATGTTAACTTAAAAGGATCCCAATCATCATTTTTAGAGGTCAAAAGGCTTATAAGCCCTAGAAAATTGAGTTTTAGTTAAGATAACCTGATTTTTGAACATTTGATGAAATTTTAGTTTTTCTTAAGATGATCATTATATGATTTTTAGTGGTTTATGATTTTATTCCAATAGTTTACATTCATATCGAAATAATGATGCTTAATTTGTACCGATCATCCCTATTTTGATGTTTTTTATTTTTTATTTATATTAAGTATATTTATGAATTTATATATCTGAATTTATAATTTATATATATTTATCTATAATAATTTATAGTTATATATATTCATAGAGATTTATATGTTTTTATGAATATTTGTGTATAAATATAAATATTTATATGTATTTATATTTATACTTACATTTATATATAATAATTCGCTACATATATATAGATATTTATATGTATATATATATATTTATATATATAATATGTGGATATATATATATACACATGTATTTATATGTATTTATATATATTTATTTATATTTATATGTATTTATTTATATTAGTTGGGAATGTATGTGTGTATATGTATATATATATATATATGTATATTTATGTATGTATGTCTGTAAGTATGTTTCTATGTTTGTATATTTATATGTATTGACATATATATATATATATATAATTATTTATGTATGTATGTATTTCTGTATGTATATATATTTATATGTATTGACATATATATATATATACAATCATATTTAATTATAATTATATATATATATATTTATAAATTTATGTATGTATGTATGTATGCATGCATGCATTTTATTTATTACATATTGATATATCATTTATTATTAATTTATTACTTATTTAATATATATTGATTTATTATTTGTTATGTATTGTTTATATAATATATAATATATATTATTTATATATCATTTACTTGTTATCTACTATTTATTTATTATTAAATTCCTAATTACAATTTGTTATTTTTTATTTATTCATTATTATTTATTTATTATTTATTATTTAAATACTATTTATTTATTATTGATTATTCATTTATAATTTATTTAATATTTAATATTTAATCACATGCGCCCGGGGAAGACTTCCCCGTAGGTCACCCATCCTGACACCACTCTAAGCCAAGCATGATCAACTATGGAGTTCTAATCAGGTTGTCTCCCAAAAAGAAAGGCGTACCTCATTGACATAGGTAGTATTATTTAGTCTTTTAAGCCTCATTTTTCTAGTGGTGTTACACTCTCTTCCTATTTAAAGCACAACACCCTCATTATGGAACCCACTCCTCAAACCCAAGAAGTGCCTTTCCACTTTAGGCTGAGTATTGTCTTTGACACAATTTGTCTTGGACTGACCTCCTTGGGCTATAAACCTAGTAATATGATCCCCAGGGTCTCCAATAATACATTGGTTTCCTTACCAGCACACCACATGTTATTACCAACAAGGGTCCCTTACCTGACTAATGACTATCCCCATAGTCCAATGCCTGTTTTTTCAACATGCTTTTTTCCTCACTCATACTCCCCATGGGAGACTTCCCAGGAGGTTATCCATCCTAATATTACTCCATGCCAAGCATGGTTAACTTTGGAATTCTAATCAGGCAGACTCTCAAAAAGAAAGATGAACCTTCTTGACATGAGTTGTAACATTTAGTATTTTAAGCCTCACTTTTCCAGCAGCGACCCAACCTCCCTGAGCTATGACCTAGTCATCTACCCCCATTGGTCTCATGTGATATTATAATGAACCAAACTTTTATAAGTGAAATTCCCTTTTTAACGAATAAATGCATTTTTAAGTAATCTAGTTATAGAAAACACATGCACTACATTAGTTATTTTGGACAATTATAGTCTGTTGAATTTAAAAGATATTTAAGAATCATAACTACTGATAATATATTCATTGTATAGTTAACATTAAGATTAGTATATTAAGGCTTATGATAAAGTCTAATTGACATAGAAGGAAAGAGCGATGAACTCAAACAATAGGATCCTACATTATAAATCCCATTTATCAAAGCTTCCAAGGGTGATAACATCACTAGAATTTTCTCTTGACCAACACCAAGATGAGATTAAATAACTAAAGAATGATTGAAACTATTTACATTAGAAGTTCACACTCATCAAGATCATGACCCAAACCATGTTCGCCATACTACCCCAAGAAAATCTCACAATTACACACCTTACCCTTAGGGAATTTGCTAGTGTAATAAATGGGTATATATATATACCCTGATAATATGATTTTTTTAATATTTTTTATAAATTAATGATCATATTATCTTTTATTATTACTTTATATTGATTAAATAATAAATTTGATATAAATTAGATTTTGATATGATGAAACAAAAACTATATTTTTGGGAAATATATAGCTTCAATCAAGACAATATTTATGATGAATTCCATAAATTTTAAAATAAATGACATTTTAATAAAATATTATTATTAATTAATATTTATTAAATATAAATTATAATATAATTTTACGAAGAAAAATATAATTTTTAAGGGATAAAATACTATTATTGTGAAAAATACATTATTTTTTAATAAATGGGGACTTTTTATTTAGAAGTGTAAATTATCTTATTTAGAGAATTAATTTGATTAACTAAATTTTTTTTTGAAATCTATATGTCAAAATTATCCAAAAATTTATTTTTAATAATTTTTTAAGACAATAGATTTTTTGGGAAAAATTTAATTACGATATAATTATACAACATGTATTATGACATCATAAAATATAAAAAGTTAGGTAATAAATACTATAAAGAGTATCCATGGAAAAAATTATGTTTCCCTTTAAAATAATTTGTTTTTGATGATATTTTATTAATTTTATAAACCTTTAATGAGTATTCCAAAACCTATATAATATCTTAAGGTTTTAAAAACAATTTTTTATAAACATGACTCACTTCCACATCACCAAGGGTATTATTTTAATGAGTTCAATTATTGGAATTATAAAATAATTAAATCCACCCCTCTTTGGAATAAATAATGGGAAAACCGTTAGATGGTTTTTGGTTTGGATTAATTTACGATATAGAGTCCAAAACCTAAGTTTAGAAATTAATAAAGAATTACCCTCCCTTTTTCTATATAAAACCACCCAATAACCCATTACTCTTTAATCAGAACCCTTGTATCACAAATTTAATATTCCCTTACCTCTCTAATTCCTTCCCAAGGTTCCCCCAATCTCTTAAGAAGCTGCTCCCAATATTTTTAAAGCACCCTTTCAAGGTAAGGGATCCTCTCATTCTTAACTTTATTCAAGAACCTTCTTTATATCCTGAATTTTTTATTTCCAATTTTTAATGTTTGGATATGTTATTACACATAAATATCACTTTCCTTATTTATACCAAGTGATAAAATACCCCTTTCACTCTTATTCACCCCTACAATAAACCTTTATGCACCCCGTTATACCACTGAAATTATCTTGCGATTTTTTATGCCAAACATTTGTGTAGTGAATAGAATAAAAATTTACACTCAATGGAATTAAAATAGATTTACCTATAATTAATTTATTTTTTAATTCCATTTATATAACCCACACTCCTTAATCTTGACTTTAAAAGTGATTAAGGAAATCCTTACGTTGTATGATCTATGTGGCACACTTATGAATGTATATTTTATGAATACGACGAGTGGGCCAAAAATTATATAGACTTATAATGCATTGAGTAATGATTTTATCTCATTATATTCCATTAACGGTGCATAATAGGTTATACTAAGCACGCTATTTTATGATTTATTGGTCTTTATCATTGACTTATTCTTATAATGTCATGTTTTATATTGTTGCAATGTTTTTGTTTTGCCTTTATGGCATCATCGTATATCATGATTTGATGTTCATGTTTATGATTATAACATCTTTTATGTCTCATTGATATACCTATTTACTGACATGTATTACTTTTAACATGTTATGATTTTCTTATTACCTCACCGGGATTTATTTCTCTCCCATTTCTTATGTACATCCCCAGGTGATCCCATACAGTTTTAGAAGATCCAAGGAATATAAGGGAATGTTTTAGAGTTTTTAAATAATGATGTTGTAACCATATTTTAAGTTATTATTTAATGTAACTAATTTCCCAAATACAGTAGGCCTCAAAATATCATGGGGTTTTATTAAGTGTATCTTTTTGTAATAAATCCTAAATTAAGGTGTATTAAATATATGGGTTGTCATAGTTGGCATCAAAGTAAAGTCTAGTTATTTTTTGGGATCAGGATTAGAATAATCTAGTGAAAGTCTTAAGAATAATAATAAAACATCCCTTAATTTTGGTAAAGTATAGATTAAATGGTTGCTAATAATATATATCCCCATCTGGATATTACAAGTGGATGTGGCACTAACACGGTTGCACCTCAAGATAATAACCTCAAAAGGGCGTATTGATCTAGACTCGATCATAACCAAGTGAAAAAAGGAATTTCTACACACCTGGTTTGAAACTAATAGGGTATATTATTTTCTAAATTCACATGATTTTTACGAACCATTATTAAGGGAATAAAATCTCTATAAGATTTTTTATTAGTAAATAGATCATGGATAACTTAGATTGAAACCTATAAAGTTCATTAGTTAAGGAATATATTTTATTTATAAGTTATCCCTTTAATGTTTATGGTTTCCCATTTATGTGTTTAATAGTTTAAAAATAATCATCCATAAAGTTTTATTTATTCTAGTCAATGGTCGTAAATAGGAGGAACAGATTCAAAAACCAATGTGATGGGAAATGTGATGATTGTCCAAATGAGATACCCATCCCAATGGAAGAAGGAATCATGAACTTCATGATAATACTTTCAAAATTAAATAAGGTTTTGAATAGAAAAGTAGATCAGTAGGAATTCCCACATCCCCTCAAGAAAGTGAAAGTTGCAATTGAGACCTTTATGTGATAAATGTCTTCGAATTTTAGTGGATCTTTTTATCCTTTAATCATGGGGAAATGGATCAACTCCATTGAAAATATCTTCACCATCCTTCAATTCTTTTATAAAGAGAAGTTCATTTTGGGAGTTTATGGTACAGAATAAGAAGTCGATTAATGGTTGACATTAGTCAAAAATACGAATCTTGAGGAGGATATTTAAGTGATGGAGTGGAAGGAATTCCAAAAAATATTTTTTGAAAAATAATTTTCTCGCACCCTATGACTGTAAATAGAGAGGTACTTCATTAAAATCAAGTAAAAGGATGATGAACCCATCGGGCTATTCAAGAAAAAATTCACATGAATTTCACAATACACCTTCAACTTTGTCATTACCCTCCAAAATAAATTTAACTTCTTCTTTGGTAGTTTAAATCCGAGTCTATGAAAAATACTTATCTATTTGGGAATTTGACAACTATGAACAAATTTTCTAATATTCCTTCAAAGTTGAAATGAAGATCATTAAATCTCAAGGGTCTCATAGTTTTGGAGATAGGAAGCAGTGAATGTAACTTAATTATAGAGATGAAATTGAGAAATATTATTGGGGAAACAAAGTATAACACCTCACTTTTCAAAAGTATGTGAAGAAGAATCCCATAAATTGCCTAAAGGGGATAATGAAATGATTTAGGTGTGTGATGTAAGGGAACCTAGATAGTGAGTTATGATAAGGGAAACCCCCCGATGTGATGGGAGATAAGAATTATCAAGTTAACCTTTAACTTATTTTCTAATGTTTCAACTGTAAGGGATAAGGACATTATGCGAATCAATGCACCAAGCCAAGGGTTATTGATGACAACTGAAAAAAACCCTCTAAGTCCTAGAGATTAAGGGAGAACTTATTCCATCATAACTAATGAGGTAGATTTTGATAATGAAGTGGTGACAAGTATACTTGTTATTCATTCAAATATAGGGAACATATTATTTTATTCTGGTTCTATGGATTGTTTTATATCACGTAAGTTTAGTAGAACCATTTAAACACAAACTCAAAACATAAAAGTTGAGTTATCAGTAAAGATAGTAAATGGGTCAATTATTTCATCCCAAACATATAACTCACCCCCTATCCATATTTTTGGGCTAAACTTCCCAGTGAACCTTGTGATACCCCCTTTAGAAAAATTTGATGCAATTCAAGGTATAGATTAACATTCTTTATATAGAGCCAATATAAATTTCCTAGAAAAGTTAATCACTCTCTATACTATGATATTTCCTCTGATTCTATAAAAGTGCAAGGAGGAGGATGAATCACCTTTGGCATCATCATCTTAAGAATGGATATTATTTCCATATGAGTAAGTGTATCTTAATCAAATTACTAAGACTAAGGAAAATACCATCCTTAAAGACATGCCCATTGTGACATTATAAAAAAACTAGAATTTAGTGATGTTTTTTAAAAACACATCTAACTTAGCCACGTATCCTGAAAATATCACTAAATTAGTCACGTTTCCTAAAACAATTGTTAATTTAGCCATGTTTTTAAGGAAACATCACTAATTTAGCAATGTTTTTTTAGGAAACATTGATATATATATATATAGCTCATTTATCCACATCGATATAAATATATATTTTGATATATATATATATATTAATATATATAATCATAGACACATATATATATAAAAACACACACATATGAATATATAAATAAATAAATAAATAAATATATATACATACATATATTTATATATAAAAAACATATATTTTAAATTTCATCATAATTTTAAGAAGACATATATATTTTAAGGACATTTTTACCAGTGTTTTAAAATATGGCTAATTATATATATATATATATATATATATATATATATATATATTTATACATACACACATATAAACACACACACACACATCTATATAAACACACACACACACACACACAGATATATATATAAACCCACACACACAAATATATAATATAAAAATTAGTATATTAATAAAAATATATGATATATATAAAATATAAACATATAATATATATAAAATATAAACATATATATATATATATATAATATAAAATATAATCATATATAAACTAATATAAACATATATATGTAAAATATAATATTAACTTATATATATAAACATAATATATATATATAGAAACACACACAGATATATAATATAAAATATAAACACACACACAAATATATATTGATAAACACACACACACACACATAATATAAAAATTAGTATATTAATATAAATATATGATATATATAAAATATAAATATATGATATATATAAAATATAAACATATATATATATACAATATACAATATAATCATATATAAACTTATATAAACATATATATATAAAATATAATATAAACTTAAATATATAAACATAATATATATATATAAACACACACACACATATAATATAAAATATAATCACAAACACACAAAAAAAAATATATATATATATATATATCATATTAATATTTTAAATACATATATATATATATATAACATAATACAATTTTATATTCAAAATTACAATAGGTGAGTTGGTTTGGCACTCTAGTTTAACACATGCCGGTTCTGGGTTCTAAATCCTATGGAGGCCAATTTTCTTCTCCCTGGTTTCCAATATACAACATGGAGGGTGGAGTGCCTTATGTGGTGGGCCCGTACATCATAGATGGAGGAGGGTTTTGTGGTGGGACCTTGCAGCATGGATGGTGGAGGGTATTGTGTGGGGCAGACAACATGTGGAGGGTGGGAATGGGGTGTGTTTTTGTGCTGTAAAAAAAATATTTTTATTGTAAAAAAATATAAATTTCAAAAAAAAATTACAGATTTTTTTAGAAATTTTTGTAAATGAGGTTTCATTTGTTGACATTTTTCTGAAACATCATTAAATGAATTAGAGACGTTTATAAACATCACTAATTTAAAAAAAGTCTCTAATTTATGTTTTTTTGTAGTGTGAGAGAATATACTGATATGTTTCCTGAAGAACTGTCTGGTATTCCTCTAAGTTGTGATGTTGAATTCTCAATCGAACTAATACCCATAGCTTTTCCAATATCCAATACTCTATAAAGAATGACCACTGTCAAAATTGAGGAGCTGAATAAGTAGTTATAATATAATCTAGATAAAGGGTTTATATGCCCAAATTCTTCACCATGGGGTGCATCGGTCCTCTTCATCAAGAAGAAGTATGGGTCAATGCACCTCTATATTGATTATCATGAGCTCAACAAGATTATGAAAAAGAAAAAGGATCCACTGTCATGGATTGATGACTTGTTCAATCAGCTATATGGAACACAATACTTCTCCATGGTGGATCTTCTGTTGGGATATTATCAAGTAAAGGTGAAGTTGGATATCCCAAATATATATTTTCAAATAAAGTACACGAATTATGAGTTCATAGGGATTCCATTTGTACTCACCAATGATCCAAAAATCTTCATGGAATTGATGAATAGTTTATTTAGGGACTACCTCAAAAAAATTTGTGGTAGTCTTTATAGATGATATTCTTATCCACTCCACAAGTAAGGAGTACCACAAGGGGTATTTTAATTCTTTACTAAAGTCTTTGTAAAAGGAAAATTTATTTGTGATGTATAGTAAGTATGAGTTCTAAATAGTGAAATTAACTTTCCTAGGAAATTTTATCACCAATTAAGGGATATATGTAGATCCTTCAAAAATAGAGGTAATTTAAGGATTTACAATACCAAAATATGTGATATAAATCCATAGTTTCCTTGGATTAGCTAGGTACTATCATTGTTTTGTGAATAAATTCTCATGATTGTCAAGCCCACTAACCAAGATAACTTGAAAGAGAGTCAAGTTGGTCTGGACTGATAAATATGAGGATAGATTTAAATAGTTGAGGAAGAGTCTAATCTCTACACCTATGCTCACATTACCCACCAGTGAGGAATGATTTTTGATCTACAGTGATTTTACCAAAAATGGATTGGGTTGTATACTAATTCAAGATAAAAAATTGATAGCCGATGCCTCCTAAAAATTAAAAATCCATGAGTATAACTATCCAAAACATGATCTAGAATTGGATGTAGTGATCTTTATGCTGTTGATTTGGTGACATTTTCTATACAGGGAGAAGTGTGACATATATAAAAATCATAAAAATCCTCAGGTATATATTCAAAAAAATGAAGCTCAATATGCACAAATGATAGTTGTTAGATCTCATCAAGAATTATGATTCTTCAATCCATTAGCATCCTGGGAAGGTGAACAAAGTGAAAGATACTATGAGTAAAAAGGATCTTGTAACCCTATCCATGATGAGGATTTCAAGGGATCTAATCTTCTTGGAAATATAAAGGATGGACATGGAAATAATAGAAGGATATGAATCCTACCTTAATCAAATTATTTATCAACCATATATTATTGAGAGGATCAATGAAGATGATAATGATGATGAGGTGCTACAAAAAAAGGTAGGGAATATTTAGTAGTTCAAATTTTATAAAGATGGAGTTATAAGGTTTGGAACCTAAATATGTGTCCCACAAAAACCAAAATTGAAGAGGTAACTTCTGGATGATTCACATACCTCAACATTTTGTATTTATCTAGGAATCACTAAAATTTATATAGATATGAATAAAAACCTATGTTGGGATAACATTAAAAATGATATTGAAACATTTTTATCTTGAGGCTTAGTATGCTAACAAGTCATGGTTGAATGATAGAAGTCTAAGGATATGATGCAATTATTTCCCATACAAGTATGGAAATGGGAAAATATTACCATGGATATCTTTACAGAACTCCCCATGACCCTAAGGGAAATAAATCTATCTTTTTGGTAGTCTATTACCTTAAAAATTTGAAACATTTCATTACTATCAAGGGATATTTCTCTCTTGAACAACTCACCAAGATATACATAAGGGAAGTGGTATGACTTCATGGAGTTCCAATCTCTATTATATCTAATCAAAATCTGAGGTTTACCTTAAGGTTTTGGAGAATCCTTTAGTAAGAATTAGATATATATCTGAGCTTCAACTATATTTATCACCCTCAAATGGATGGTCAGTGTGAAAGAAAAATCCAAAATCTAGAGGATATGATGAGATCATGTTCAATGGATTTCCATGGATGTTGGGATCAACATATTCTCCTAATGGAGTTCTCATATAACAATAGTTTATATTCAATAATTCAAATGACAAATTATGAGGCTCTGTATGGGAAGAGGTGTCAGACTTTAACTTATTGGGATAAATTTGCAGAGAAGAAGTTGATAGGATTTGATCTTATCCAAGATATGAATGATGGTTCAAAAAATTTAACATCATATGAAATCTGTAAAATATTTATAGAAAAGATATAAATAAAATCATCAAAGAATCTAAAATTTGAGGTTAGAGATAAAGTGTTCATTCATATATCATTGTGGAATAAATTCATGAGTTTTGAGAATAAGGGAAATCTTAGTCCTAGATACATCAACCCCTTTGAGATCCTTTAATGCATCAGAGTAGTGGCCTATTGAATAGTACTCCCACCTAACCTATCTCAAGTATATGATGTGTTCCATGTATCCCTCTTAAGAAAGTACATACCAGACACCTCACATGTACTGAATCTTGAGGTGGTACCATTGGTGAATGAGATTTCATATGAGGAGCATCTAGTGAAGATATTAGATCATATAGACAATGTTCTATGAAACAAAACAACTCACCAGGACAAAGTGTTATGGTGGAACAAAATGTTTGAGGAAACAACATGAGAACAAGAAGAGGAAATGAAATAGAAGTACCATCATATGTTTTATTATATCAAATGAAAATTTCAAAGGAAACATTTATGAAGGGGGGGATAATGTGACAAACAAATTTTTATAAATGAAATAACATTTTTGAATGAATAAATGTATTATTAAGTAATCTAGTTATAAAGAACACACACACTACTTTGGTTATTCTAGACAATTATGGCATTTTTAATTTAAAAGACCATTAAATATAATAAATTTTTATAATATATCCATTATACAGTGACCATTAAAATTGGTATTTTAAGTGTTATGATAAAGTCCAATTGACATAAAAGTAAAGAGATATGACCTCAACCAGTGGGATCATACCCTATGAATACCATTAATTGGATCATCCAAGTGAGATAACATCACTCGCCTTTTCCCCTGACTATTACCAAGCTGATATTAAACAAATAAATCATGATAAAAACCATTTATGAGAGAATTTTAAGCTCATTGGATCACAGACCAAACCATGTTTGCCAAACCACCCCAAGAAAATCTCATCATCACACACCTTACCTTTAGGATATTTACTCGTGTAATAAAGGGATATGTATCTAGATCATAAAAGTATAAAATTGTATATTTTTTTTATAAATTAATGATTATATGTATCTTTTATTATTTCTTTATAATGAGGAAATAATATGTTTGATAAAAATTAGACTTTGATATGATGAAACACAAATTATATTCTTGGGAAATATATAGTTTCAATCAAGAAACTCTTTTTGATGAATTCAAGAATTTTTGAAATAAATGATATTTTAATAAAATATTATTATAAAATAATATTTATTAAATATAATTTACAATTTAATTTTATGATGTCAAATGTAATTTTTATAATGTCCAGAAAACTATTATTGTCAAAAAACCAGTATTTTTTAATTAATGGGAAGTTTTAACGTAAAAGTGTAAATTATCATATTTATAGAATTATTTTGATATATATATATATTTAAATCACCATGTTGAAATTATCCAAGGGGGAATTCTTTATAATTTTATGCGATAGTCGAATTTTTGGGTAAAAATTAAATACGATATAATTATATGGTATGTATTATAACATCATAGAAGCCCAAAAGTGATTTAATAAATACTATAATAATTATAAATGGCAAAAAATTATTTCTCCCCTTTAAAATATTGTTTTTGTGTTATTTTTTTTAAATTTTACTAACCCTTAATGAATCTTCCAAAACCTATATTATATTTTAAGGTTTTAAAATCAATTCTTTATAAACATGACTCAATTACACATAACCAAGGGTTTTATTTTAATGAGTTTGGTTATTTTACTCATATGATAATTAAATATACTCATCTATAGTAGAAACAATCATAAAAAACCATGGTATTTTTCATGATTTAGATTAATTTATGATATAGAGTCTAAATTCTAAGTTTTGAAATTAATAAAGAACCCCCTATATTTTTCTATATAAATCCACCTAGGATCCCATTAATATTCCTAAAAAATCCTTGGATAGTGAATTTACTATTCCCTTACCTTTATAAATCCCCCCAAGGTGCCCCAAATCTCTTAAGAAGCTCCTCCAAAGCTTTTAGAAGCACCCTTTCAAGGTAAGGGATCCTATCCTTCTCCTCTTTATCCAAGCACCTTATCTTATCATGTATTTTGATTTTCAATTTTTTAATCTAGGATTTGTTTTTAAAAATGTATCATAATTTCCACATGTTTATCAATTTATGAGAGACCCCTTTCACTCTCAATCACCCGTTTAATAAACCTTTATGTACCCCCGTTATACTGCTGAAATTATCCTATGATTTTCCATGCCAAACATTTGTGTAGTGAATACCCATTTCCACTCAAAGTTATTCAAATTGATGTACCTATACTTAATTGATTGAGTAATTCCATGCATGTAACCCAAAATCCTTAATTACAGTTTTAAAATTGATGAAATGCATCCTTATGTTGTATAATCTATTTGAGATACTTATGCATGAAATGTTTTGAATGTGACAAGTGGGCCTAGAATTATACAACACTCCAATGTATTGGGTAATGTTTTTATTTCATGATATACCACTTTTGGTGAATGATATGTTATCATAATAACACTATGTTATGATTTATTTTCATTTATCCTTGACTTATGCATATTATTTCATGTTTTATATTGTTACCACATTCCTATATTGGCTTCATGTTATCATCGTATATCATGATTCAATGTTCATGTTTCATATTCTCGCCCCTTTTATGTCTTGTTGATATTGCCATTAACTAACATGTATTACTCTCATCATGTTATTATTTTATTATTAACTTACCGAGATTTATAGCTCGCAACTTTCTTATGTACATCCCCAAGTTATCCCATACAGTTTTAAAAGATCCAAGGAATATAAAGGAATGTTTAGAAGTTTTTAAAAAATGATATTGTACCCATGTTTTAAGTTATTACTCTATGTAACTGATTTAACAAATACAGAAGGAATCATGATCTTAAAGGTTTATATTAGGTGTATCTTTATGTAATAAATCATTAATTAAGGTGTATTATCAATATGTGTTTTCATAAATACCTTGGTTTCCTTCCCAAAACACCAAAGGTTATTACCCATTGGGACCACTTGTCAAACTAATTAATTTACCATAAGATAACACATGTTATTTTAGTGTTCTTTTTCCTTACTCATACACACCCTAGGAAACTTCCCATGAGGTCACCCATCCTGACATTACTTCAGGACAAACACACTTAACTATGAAGTTCTAACTAGTTAGGCTCCTAAAAAGAAAGATGCACCTGGTTTACATGGTTAGAAACATTTAGTCTTTTAATTATTAATTTTTATGGAGGTGAATAAGTAAATATGTAAACAAGTAAATAAGTAAATAAAACCAATAAAATATTTTTTTTAAAAATATCTTCTAAACATTTTTCATCAATTTTTAAAACCACCAAAAATTATTTTATGGCATCACTATCCATGATAGTTTTGAAAAACCACTATGAAGAATTTTAGCAGAAGTTTAAACCATCACTAAACCCAAAAACAATCACCACTAAATAATATTTTTTTAGTTATGGATCAAAATCTCCTCACTAATCATAAAAATCCATTCAATCTCATGAAATTTCTCATGTGAATTTCACACCTACCTCCCTAAAAATTTATTTATCTCCCACTTAAGATTTTTGATATAAATTTTTTCACATTTTCAATAACATGTGTAATCTCTAAAGGATATCTATATTCCTAGTATCTCCACTTTATAGAGCCATAAATTTGTTAATAATGAAGGATTTTACATTGGCTGTTCTATGGATGAGGATTGAATGGTTTTAAATTTAAAAATATATAAAAGAAGAACGAGGAGGGTTAGGATCTAAAGTAAAGTAAATTCATGGAAAATATTTTTTTCAATAATAGTGTGCTCCTTAATCATTTTTAAAATCAATCAGCTATAAACACCTATTGACTTTTTTGGGTAGTATACACCTTATAATTTCAATATCAAGGACAAATTTATTCTCTCTTCTATATCATTTGTATAATTGTTTTTTCATGAATTTAAATCTATAATTCCTATTAAAAAACATATTTTTGAGGAAAATATATGTAGTTTTTTTATCTTAAAGTATTTTTTAATTTTCTAACTAAATTCGAATGATATTTGAGCCACTTTACATCTTTATGTCATGAATTTTATTCCAAAAAATAAAAAATAAATATGACAACACTTTCAAATTCATCTCTAAAAAATTATTTAAACCATCAAAACACAACAGAAATTCCCCCCACACTTGAGTTCAAAAATAATACTACAATTAACTTCTATATAAGGATAGGAAGGGATAAATGGTTTGTAATATGGTTTTATAACAAGATATTTCATATATATTATGGTATTAATTAAGTTTAGATGTAAAGGTAGGAAAAAATAAAATTTGAATATAAAATTGATCTTTTAAAATAATTCCTTAATCATACTTGGATCATTCCTTAAACTCTAATATATTTCATAAAGAGAAAAAAAGTTCTAGATATAAAAACATAACTCAAAACTCTCAAGAAAATGAGAAATAAAAAGAATATGCTAAAAAGTTTTGTAAACCTCTCAGGTTAGGAAATATGTTCAATTTGGATAGTACTAATTCACTTGAGTTTCAAAATAAATCAAAATTACTTAAATTAAAAAATTGTAAATCAATAAAGAAAAAATTATTCATAAATAGTTTAAATAATTAAAAATTGAAATCAAGTAGTGTGCCAAAAATTCCAAGATGGTTTGAATTTTATAAAGTATTTTATTTAGCTTAATAATCCTAAAAACAAACCAATAATAAAACAAAAAAAATTCAAAATTCCAAAAAAAAAACATGAAAAAAAGAAATCACACACAAAATTCCTAAAAATTGGCTAAAATTCACTCAAAATTATTCTATTCACTACACCCTTTTTATTTAAAATCAGATCAAGACATATTTTTATGAAAATTTTAAATTTGGAGATAAATAAAATAAATAAAAGGGGAGACACAACATGATTTATTTTTTAGTGGAATATTTGAGTTAATATCCTGGACACTACCACAATGAAACTTATAAAAAAATAATAAAATAAAAAATGATAAAAATAAGACAAAATAAAGAGAAATGGAAAGGAGGATAAAACTTGTTTTAACCCCCTAAGTGGGTGTTAGATTTTTACTACCCCTTGTCGAGCAGTTGTAACTAGTAATCCCCAATCCGAAGGTGGATATTGTTTTTTGCTCAAGAACCACAAAAAATTATTCTTTACAATGCTCTTCTTTCCACACTAGTTATAGAGGAACCCATTTATAGGGTATAAAAAATATATCCAATTGGAAATATAATATAGTTTTTATATTAGGGGAAGGAAAAATAATGGGTCCACCTCTTTTTTTGGCCATAACATCAACCACTTATTCAAATCAACCAGGACCCGTGCATGTGAAGCTGCTACATCAGGAATTTTATAAAGGGTAAAGTCAGTGATAATTTAATTTTTAATTTAATTAAATAAAAAATAATCAATATATAATTTTTACCCTTCACGTAAAGCAACATGAAAGTTGTTTCTTCAAGAAAAACCACTATGAATTCTTTATTTTCTACCACTAGATATGGGCTCAAAATCTCCTTACCTTAAAAACAACCAATAAGGATCTCATCAAAACACATCATAAATCATAGATCTATCCATAAGTAATTAGATAAAACATTTTTTATGATAGGATATGAGGATATGTACAGATAAAGAGAGAAAATGTAGACTAACCATTTATTGTAGATATCCAATGCACTTAGATCCATCAAAACTAGTTTTGGATCCAAGGGAACCACTATGAATTCCTAGGAGATGATTGGAGTTTGAGAAACTAAGAAAAAAGGTAAAAAATGAGGGTTTTAGAGGTTAAAACCGAGGCAAAATCTAATTTTCAGAGAATTAAATTCATGATGCATGGTTATGATACATAGTTTGAGAAACTGTGAGCTAACCATGCGTATGGTACAAACTCTAAGTCACCTATTCAAACTGTTGGTTCATATGGTTTGAAAAAATGTGTACTAACCATAAAATTCCCTATATCTCTACTTTTAAAATTTCTATTAGCACCTGCATGGTTTGGAAAAACCATGCACCAACCATGCTTCTATGCAAAAACTTCTAGAATATCTTGCATAGTTTCCTAGACAAGTTTCATGGTTTCCCTTAACTGTGATCAATTAGATAACCCTAAAAACACTTCTAAAACACACTAAAACTATTTATAAAGGGTAAATTACTTGAAACTGAGGGTTTTATATTCTCCCCACCATTAGGATTTTTATCTCTATAAATATGGACATTTCCAGTGCTTTATAAAATTTCAAGCCATTGTTTTAACATTTATTTCTCACATTCCTAACTTTTGTTATATATTTTCTCTATGTTTCCATAAGAATCGAATCAATGGAATACATTTTCTACATAATAATTTATCTTGTATGTACAAGATATGAATCAATTCATGAATAAATATAGCATCTAGTTTAAGGTCAATATGATCCCATCAAATCAAATGGATATAATCACACTGGAAATTCATTAGTTGAAATATATGGAAAACATTATGAACCATATTTAACTATGGAGGTAAATACAACTGATAGGTAGGATCACAAATTCATTTAAGTATCTCAAAAGGTTTAACATATCTAGTATATATATTCCCTTACTTACCCAATTTATGATTTCTAATCCTTATAGAGACTTTTAAGAACACATGATCTCCCATGAAAAATGATAATAGTAAATTATGATTATCTATATAATATTTATGATATATTTGGGATAAAGTATTCCTTTCATGATCATATAATTTTTTTCATCCATCTCTTGCACAAGGGTAAGTCTTAATATTGAAGTTTCTCCAGTCTATACCCAATAAAGTAGACAATGATAAGGACATCCATACAATTCCTCAAATAGGTCTATCTGTATCATGTACTAATAAATATTTTTATAAGAAAATTCCACCTATGGAGAATGATGCTCTCTTAAGCCAAAAAAACTCATTACTCATGTTTATATAAAGTATTCAAGTGTATGAATTTTTTATTATAATTTCCCATCCATTTAAGGATGATACATCATACTTATGGTCAATTGGGTAAGCAAATATTCTTAATGTGATCACCAAATATGATAGGTGAAATGAGTATCTCTATTGAAGATGATCAAAACTAGTATTCTATGTAATTTTACTACTACCAAATTTTAGATCTTTTCCATTTTATCAATTTTGTTAGATTAAAAATTCAAAATGAATTAGGATGAATCTATGCGTCGATCAATAATCCCCCAAATCTAATCATGCTTCTGAGTAGTCTGTGGTAAACCTGTGATAATGTATAGAACAATCTTCTCGTATTTCTAGACAAGGATAGGTAAGGATTGAAGTATTCCAAATGACCGTTGATGCTCTCCCTTAACCAATTTATAAGTTAATAATTTCAAGACAAAATCAACCACATTCCATTTCATACATTCCCACCAAAATGGGTTCTTAGAGCCTTATACAAATTTTTGATGCTTGGTGAATTTCCCATTTTGAATAGTGATAAGTAAAAGAAGTTTTTCTAGATAATATGGTTGAATGGAAATTTGATCTCAAAAAAAAAAATTCCGATCATGTCTCTATTCATAAATGGTCACCCACCATTAAGTTTTAATTTAATGATAAGACAATCAGAATCTGATCTTTGGGCCTCCATGACTTGTTCAACCAAGTAAAGAATAAGATCCACTAAGTAAAAGATTAACAATTCATTCTTCTTAGGGAAATAAAAATTCATATATTCTACGATACTCATTAATTACTATTAATCATGATCTTCTTTGGATAATTGATTGTGTGACTTTTATCTTAAAGAATCTTCCATGAAATTACATTTTTCATGTGACTAAACCAAGTCAAAGTTGAACATATGGAGATATTCCATCCATCATATTTATGTAAGGTTCAAATATAATTGTGAAAATATGTGTTTCAATATTATATAACCTTTTAACATAGTTGATTTCTTACCAAATATATAATTATGCCTTGTTTTCAAAGTATAAATAACCACATCCAATTCAAAATCATGGGTTGGATAATTATTTTCATGAATTAACAAATTTCATGATTCATAAGTTACCATATGATTTACTTACATGATAAGAAAACCAATTCTAGATCCAGATTCATCACAATAAACCATATAACCCTTACTAGGTTATGGAAAAATAAGAATTAGTGATTAATTGAGCCTTTATTAAAGCTCTAAAAAGGATTGATGACAATCATAACTCTAGTGGAATGGAGTTACCTTTATTTTGATCATTTTAATAGGATATATAATTTGTGATAATTCATAAAACAAGTGATGATAATAACCTAATAAGAATAGAAATATATGCATATAAAGGAATTTTTATGGTTCCTAAGATACAATGAATTCTATATTTTTAGGTTCTACTAATATTCATTTCTCAAAATTGACATTACCAAGGAACTAAAATTCTTATATCTTGAAATCACATTTAGATATTTTCTCATATAATTGCTGCTATTAAAAAATTCTCAAGATAATATCTAAATATTCTTCATATTATTTTTATGTTTGAGAATACAAAATAATGTCATCCACAAATACAAAAAAGAGTCTGGGTACCTCTGAAAGACACAATTCTTCAATGCCATGAAAATCATTGGTGCATTTTTAAGACCAAAGGGAATGGCCACATATTCACAATGACCATAAATAATCCTAAAATATATATTTAGAATATCCTATTTATTAACCTAGAGTTGGTGATACCCTTATCATAGATCAATTTTGGAGAACCATCATGCTCTATTTAATTGATAAAAAAGGTCATCAATCCAAGTAAGAGGATACATATTTTTATCATAACTTGATTCAATTTAAGATAATCCATATAGATTTATAATGAACCATCATCAATAATACTTAATATGGACCTTTAATTTAACTAAAAAATCTGTGCCCATGATCAAGTCAAATAAATCCATATCCAAAACAGAAAAGTCCCAAACAAATAGAACTCTATCTATTATTGTAGAAACACATACACATTTAAAACCTCTTCACTCTAAATGATTGAGAGGTGTCTGGATACTCATCACATGTAGCATCATTTCAATATGAAATATCATTTGATCAATGAAATGTGAAGCAATAAAATAGTGGGATTCTCTGGTATCAAATAGAAATTTCATAAGAGTTGAGTTAATTAGAATGGTACCTTCTATTGTTGAAGGACCCTATTGGTCTTCCATGATCATCTACCCAACACCATACAACTTCTTACTCACTCCTCCTTATTCCTTACTTCATTGTGATGGTTTTATTACCTTAAGAGTCATGGTATTCCCATAATCACCTTGGATTGATTAGTTATATAGACAATAATTGTTCTGATGTGATCGTCTAAATGAAGCATAATATTTTTGAGACACGTGAGATGTATTTATAGTAACTGAATTTGTAGTATTTCAACAATAAAGTTGGAGATTCCCCATATGATTACAATTTTGTCTTGATTTAGGTGGTTTTGCACAATCTCACTTTATATGTTCTATTAAACCATATTGGAAACATACCAACTTGATTTTGAGTCATGGAGGAAATTTAATTGATCTAGTGGTTTGATTACATGATTCTTTACCACCTTAGAATCATTTTTACATATTCTGGTTGTTCACAACATTAGAGTTCCCACATAATCCCATGTATACAAATGTAGTTCCTCTAGTTAGATTCCCAGTGATATCCATTTCTAATGTTGTCACACTATTTACCATCTCTTTATAATCAGTAATACAAAGGACAATTATCTTAGAATGAATTTATGGTCATAGTACCGACTCAAATATACATTCCTTCAAGGATGTGCTTGTAAATAATTCTAGATAAAAAATGAACTATGTTCATAAACTTAGCTGCATATCCTATCACTAATAGATTTTCTTGATTAAGGATGAATAAATCTATAATTTCGGTTATCTTGAAGGTGTGGGCATAGAATTATTTATTTAAAAATTATTATAATCCCTCCCATATAAGGCCTCAGTAGAATTTAGCTTTTAAAACTAAATCCCACCATTTTCATGAAAGATCCTCCAATATATAGACTGTTAACTTGACAATTAGATCAGTTAATGTTTCAGGGGAACAAAAAATTAGGTTCATTATATTAAGCCACACTTCTTACTTTTCAGGTTCTAGATCACTCTAAAATATTGGTGGATTCTATTTCTAAAATTACACAAAATTATATACTTGACATCGTTAATCATTTCAATTTACCTTATTAACATCTTGAAAATATTGAACAATTCTATGAACAAGCTATTGGATCACCTGTGGTTTAGGTGAAACCATGTTTTCTATAGCATCATCTTGTGGGTTTCTACATCATCTAACCAGTTCCATTTCACTACAGACAGGAAAAAAATCATTGATTCATCAATCACTAGAAAAATAAAGGCTTAAAATATTCTAAGTCATCAAAAGAAACAATCATTATGACCTATATTTAAAAAAACATCAACATAATATGGAAAATGAATTTATAGAGGGAAGTCTCATTAGTAATGCATGATATACTACACTCATTGGCTAAACCCTTGCTGATGATATGAAAACACACCTATAAAAGTCTAAAACAACTTTAATACCAGGACCACCCTAATAACATAAAATTTAATATATAGAGGTCAGATATATCTTTTTTTTATATAAATTTTAAGTTCCAATATTTCTTATCTCCTTGATACCATCCCAAGATGATAGAACACACAATACTAATACCATTTGTAACATCCCCACCCAACCCATTGGCTTGGTCTAGGTCAGAGGTGTTACTAGCCTTAGGTGACATCCCCAAGGAACCAAAGGCTGATAATAAATTCAAAGATCTTACTTAGCATTGGGGGATGATTTTCTATTTTAAAGAAAAAACACAACCTATCAAGACAATATACAAAATACCAAACCAACTATATGATACATGAGTATAAAAAATACAACTCAAAAGGAAAACCAATAAAACAAAAATATCAAAGTAGAAAAAAAGTATAATATGGAAACTCAAGTAAACCAAAGGATGTCCCGATAAAATTACAACTATGTGGAATCACTCCAACCACCCCATGATAGAAACTCCAAGAACTAGACACCATCCTAAGGAATTATAACATCATGATTCTCTACTATATAAATATGATACCTTTACTTTACTTATTTCATGAATAACAAATATGTATATATACCAAAGCGTATATATAGGGCATGAGTAACCACACTGAGTAAGATTTCCCCAAGATATTTCTCAAATCATTTCTCCATGAAAAGAACACATTATCTCCTTGATTAAAATATAATTTATAAAAAACAAAGAAACATCAACTTATTTTACCAATTTAAACATTCTAAATAAAAATAAAAACTAGTTATTAATTAGATTTTACTTAGCATACCCACACTACAGCCATAAATTCAGAAAAACATGCAATCCAAGTGACAGTCACATACTTATGAGTATTTACTTTCCAATACACTAAGTCATCACTAGGTGACTAATCTCTAGGTGCCTATAGTCTAACACTATGCTACTTATTCAGGGTCACATTAATGAAAATGAAATCACTCAAACCATATATTCCAATTTATCTTCTTAATTCATTTAAAATAAATTAATTCTTACATTTAAACATTTAACTAAATATATTTCTTTTTTTAAACCAAAACCATAATTTTAAAATCATAAAACCAATGGGTTTTCCAAAAACCATTCAAATTCTCATGTTCCAAAATCATAAACTAAAAGGGTTTTCCTTTAAGAAATCAACCAAAGTTTCCATTTTTAAATCCTATATTTTTTAATAAAGTTAATCCTTTTAAGTTTTAGAATAAGTGGAGAAGAGAGATAACCCACTTACCTCTCAATGGGTGATGAAAATGAAGAATAACACAATGAGACCTCTAGATATGGGATCAAAACTCATTTTCTTCAATATATCCAATCAAGATATCACTAAAACACATCATAGATCATAGATATATCCACAATGGTTTGAATCTAAGATTCCATGTGAGAGGATATGAGGATATGTAAATATAAAGAGATAAAATTGATACTTTCTATTGATTTAAAAGATCCAATGCACTTAGATCTATAAAAATAGGCTTCCAAATGAAAATAAACCACCAAGAAAACCTATGAGATGAGTATAGTTCGTGATCCTGAGAGGAGAGGTAAAAAATCAGGTTTTTTTTGGGGGGGGGGGTTAAAACCAAGTTAAACTTTAATTTTTGGAGTATTAAATGAATGACGCATGGTTATGTTTCACGGTTTGGGAAACTGTGTGTTAACCATGCATATGCTACTACTTAAAACCCACCCCGTTGCATGGTTGGTTCACATGGTTTGATAATCTATGTGCTAACCATAATTTTTCCTCTATCTCTAGTTTCATGATTTCTCATGAAAACTACATGGTTCAGAAAAACACGCACTGATTGTGAATCTACCTAGAAACTCTTAGAATCTATTTTATAGTTTCCTAGGGATGTTACACGGTTTCCCATAACTGTGCTCAAACTGTGCACCAACATAAATTCTTATAAAACACCAAAACCATCCAAAAACTCTATAAAATCAACCAAAGTATTATATTAATAAAAAATACATAATAAAAGGGTAAAACACATGAAATTGGGAATTTTATAACGTGCATGACATTCCAACATTTTAAATGGTCATTTTAAACTTCTATGTGGGGGTTCTCTTTTTTATTTTCATGATTTATGGGTGAAGTATCTCTAAATTATGTATCATTGATTATCTGACATGGGTTGTCAATTTTTGGTGAATAATAAAACACTTTTAGAATCATGATGGACTGGTTTGGGGATAGTGTCAAGGTACCACAAATTGGTTGGTTACAAGAAAGATATATAGTACCTATTGAATATAATTGCAACATGAACCCATACCATTTATGGGCGGATATCAAGAAATGTCACACCAACATGAAAAAGAGATCATATAAACATAATAAAGGTTTTTAGTGTAGTGGAATCCAGTTGGACCCATGATTAACAATGGGTTTTCATTTGATTTAATGAATAATCCATAAAAATATGATAAAGAAATGTCATGTATAATAAATATACCTCTAGAAACTTGATAAAAGGAACCCGAAAATATATAAAGTATATTTTTAAATTAAATGTATAATTAATTTAATACAAGAATTACCTCGGTCTTGAGATCCTTTATTCATTGAAGATTTTGATCATTTGAACCAAGTTTGAGTTGTACCATTATTGTGTTAAGAGGATCCAAAGTATATTCCCTATAGTGATGATGCACACATAGTCCATAATCTTTAGGCATCTTCGATATTACTCTGGGTGCTAGCATGGATGTCCCAATCATCTTGAATCACTTTAATTTTATCGCAATGAGTAATCCTTTAGTCTTGAAGATTACTTATCTTGTTATATTGATCTTGATAGGGAAGAATGAGGAAATATGTTGTGCATAATAAATGATTTCACCACAATCTTCACACCTTCTAAAAGAATATAAATGGGAATATATAGAGCTAAGGTTTAATATTGGTAATTTCATAGAGAATGTTAATAAAATATGAAGCCTAATATATTCCCCATGTCAATAATAATAATAATAATAATAATAATAACAACAAAAACAAAAACAAAAACAATATTATTATATTATGTCACATGTTGGCTTTCATAAATAAATATCACAAAAAATAATTCCTTATCTATCAAAATGGCATTTAAGATTATATCTTTTACATTACCAGGTGCTTAACTATGCCAATCCACCTTCCTATACATTTACCAAAACTGAAATAATAAATTATAAATAATAAATAAACATTATTTATTTTAAAAATAAATAAATGTTACATTGATGATCTTGTGAATAAATATTTATTTTAATATTCACAAAAACAAATTAATATCTATTTATTAAATAAATAAATACTATTTATTACCATAAAAATAAAAAAAGAGATAAATAAATATTCTATTCATCATTCTTACAAATAAATATTTATTTAATGTTTAACTCACATTTATATTATGATTCAAACATAATTGGAGGCTGAATATTTGTGATCAAACAAAAAACTAAATTAAATATTTTCTCCCAGTGTTTATAATAATATTTATTCCAAATATTAAATTCAAATAGAATTTAACTGTGATAGATAGAAACACTAATTTTGTGAACCACTATGATTCTTCCTCAATGGTATTAAGTGGTCTTACCTAAAGTCCAAGACCAGCAGCTAGAAACATGTCAAGACAACCATAGATGAATAAGTTAACGTCATAATGACAATAACCATATATGAATGATCACTATGTTATATAATTACTCTATCAAAATATATCTAATAGAACATGTTTCATACTCATTTCATCAACCTATGTTCTCAATATATATTTCTTTGAATTTTTAAAATAAATACTGAACCACCCAAGGTTTTTAAGATGCATATTCTTTTTATAAACCATATATTTATAATTATAAACATTTTTTCTATTTATTTAAATTAAATGAAATTGATTAGGAAATAAGTCATATGATATAAGAGTTAAACTAATAAATCTTTCTTCATTGACAAGTGGAATGTTATAACAAGATCACATAATTTTTTTTCACACCATGGATTATTGCACATTATAGATAAAATACATCTAATAAAGGTACATAAATAAAATGGGAAAATTATATAGAAAAGAATAAAATATTCAAGACTAAGAAATATCTTCGATCATATTGAAACTTAAGGATCACCAATAGATAAGAAAAACATATAATCATGAAGATAAGAATGAAAGGAGAAAGCATTATTTAAAATCAACAATATGAAATAAGATCCGTTCCTTGTGAAGTGAGAGTGGAATGAATGAATGATTTAGTAATTCTATATATAGGAATTTATTTTGGATGTTATAAATATAGTGATTGTAAATATAGTTGTAGGTCATATATACAATAGGTATATTGAATTCAGGTATTGTTAAGTAATGAATTTAAAATAATATAACTCACAATGAAATAAAAATATGATATCAAAATATTATAAATATAAATATTTTCATGTGTTACATATAAATATTAATATAATAATTATTAAAATTTTATATGATGGATATATACAATTAAAATAAATATTTTAATATAAATTTATTAATAAAATTAAATTTTATAATATAAATAACTAATTTTATTCGTTAAAACTTATTTAGTATAAAAATAATAATCATTTTATTTCAAAGAACTATTTTGTTAGGAATTTTATATTTTATCCTAATTGAATAAATTGAACGCTTTTAAAATATTATTATATATGAACTAACATATTAAAATATTTTAAATTAGAAATTGATATCAAATAATATTAACAAAACTTTAGGTTTAAAAACATCATATTTTGTAATAAAAGAAATTTTTATTTATAGTTTTTATTTTCATTTAAAAATAGATTTATAAATTTTATAATATGAATTATATAAATATAACTTCATTTTTTGATTTATCATGATAATATAAACCTAATATGATTTTGTTGTGATTTTTCTAAAAAGATTAATTTTTAGGCAAATAGTGAAAAATACTGTTTTTACAAATAAAATGCCTTTTATGACATTATTTGTATATAAATATGAATTTTAAATTCATGAAACAATTTTATAAGACTAAATATGTATTTTATAAATTATTTTTTTATTTTATTTTTTTTAATTTATAAACCCATATTTGTCATTTTAGAATTCAAGTTATATTTTTTTTCAAAAAATTATTTTTAATATGTTATAAATTTTGTATTTTAAAATTATTTTTAACAATTTTAAAATTGAATAAAACAAAATTTATTTCAAATTTGGAATTATTATGTACAAATTATATACTGAGGACCATTTTAGTTTTGGTTATAAAGGGTTAATTACCTAGGTAAAAACTAGTTACCAAGGTGAAAACCAAAATGGTAAAAATGAGTAACCTAAGTGGTAAAGGGAAAAAAATGTTTAAAACATGTATTAATTGTTTGTTTTGTGTTTTTATATACCTTATATCTTCTAATATACATTATTTCTCAATTTTGGATCCATTTTACTTGAGATATACTTTCCATTATTGAAATGTTCTGGGTATTTAAAAAATGTCACTTCTTTTCACTTATAAAAGGGGATATTCTCTCCTCACTTCCCATGAAACCAAACCCCAGTAGTTTAGAAAGAAAACTGATCGAAACTCTCATAAACAATCATATACACATTAAATTGGTTCTGGTATTCTCAAAATACCATCCTTCAAAAGTTTAATGTAACATTTTGTGCCTTACCAGTCCATTACTTTGCTAGTTTTGGTTGTTGGAGGTGTTCAGGGATGGTTCTAGGAGTTTTTATTAGATGTTGGAGGTGCAACATAATTTCTACAAGAAATATAGGTCATGTATGTGTATTACATGATTTGAAAGTTGGTTTCATGACTTTTCTAGGGTTAGTTCCCAATATGTATATTTTTGAGGTTAAATCATAATAGGGTGACATGTTTTTTGGTAGAACCTGAAATCCCAAGATTACACAATGTGAAAGGGGATTACACATCATGTAATTTCTAGATGCTATAAATATTTAAAGGTTTTAGTCACTCATTTTTTCCCAAACCCTATAAATAATGACTCTTCTCTCGTTCCTGTCATCTTATGACCTTCTACTTTAGCATTTGGAGATTTCCTTGGACGAGGATTGATCCTTAGGATCCCCTCTTCGATTCATAGCGAGTTCTCCTCTCATTATCACCCATTTCATTCCATTATTCTTTGGGGTTCCACTGTGGTGGGTTTTCTTTGGTTTGGGGGTGATTTTGGGTTTTTTGGTGGATCCTTGGTGCAGTATAGGTTGATCCACAGTTCGCGTGGTGTGGTTGTGGTTCGCGGGCATTATTCTTCGCCCTGCGATGTGCAGTGAGTTGGAATGATTCCTTAAGGTAGGGATTCCCTAATTTCTCTTTATTGTGTATCATGCAGGAGGGGTTTAATTTTTTTACCTTTGAGTTATGGTTGTTTTGGCTTAATCAAAGACAAATAATTGGTTAATTGAATTTAAAGGGGAAATTTAGGTTTTATTTTCATACTTTTATAGCTTTGATATTATTTGTGATATTATGATTGAATGGGATTGATACCCCACAAAAAATTGTGGCATTTGGGAGATTTTTTCACTGAATATATGTATTGTGACTATTTAAAACATTATGATATCACCATAAATGGAAATTTGTTAATTAATAATATTTAGCTAATAAAATGGTTGCCCCAAGTTTTTTAATTGTGTGATAACGCCCCAAAATAATAAAGTAGAATGTGATAAAATCCCCTTGGTAAATATGAAAAATGATCTTGATGTGCTATGATGTGTGTGGCCATGATTGTGTGGAGGTGTGGTGAGATTGTTGGGGATGAAAGGTTGCAATGATATATAGTTTTTTTCTGATAGATGTCTAAGTAGTGATGGAATAAACATATGCTTAATAATGTTTGAAATAGAATGGGTTGGTTTGGTTAATGGGATGAAAATGGTTAATGAATAATTTATTGACAGGTTGTGTGATTAAATGTGGTTGATTCTAAATAATTAAATGAATGTGGTGATTAAATGAAATTGGTTGGAAATGTGAAGTGGGTTTTGTGGCTTGATGTGTGATGTTATGCATTTAGAGGTGGTAGCAAAGGTGATGGTGTTGTGAGTTGGTTGTTTGTTTGAGAACCCACATGTAGGGATTGATTTTTTTATACTATATATATACTTGTATTTTTCTTGTGATTTGTATACGTACACCACCCAAGTTGAGAACTATGTTCTAAAAACCTGCATAGTCATGTAGGGGGTGTCTTTCCCAATATACCAGTGGGAGGATAGATGGATAGCCACCCGCTCTTCCCTGATCCCTCTTCTAGGTGATGAGGGCCCAAGATACTTTAGGAATGTAGTGATGTGGTGTCCTAGGTGTCTTTGTTATGAGTTGTGATTTGGTGTCCCGAGTGTATTTAGGATGAGTTGTGATGTGATTTCCTAGGTGTCTTTAGGATGTGATGTGATGTGTGGACTAGAAGTGTGTAGTCATAATGGGTTGTGAGGCCCAGGTGTGTGTGGGAGGGATGTGATGTGCCATATTCGGAAGAGGTGGGATCTCTAAGACGTTTTCCATTGGGGTGTCAGATTGTCTAATCAGTGGGAAAGTGGTGCGGGTTACCCTATCATCGATATACATTATATTATATTATATTATATTATTTGTCTTATGTTATTTAGTGAGCATGACTTGGTGAGGTTGGGATGGTTAGTATACCTGTACAGGTGCTGTTTGGTTTTTCTATTTTATCACAGGTGAATTAATACACTTCTTTCACATGTCCCTGAGATACTTGGGTTTTCCTACTGTGTATACTTGTACACTCACCCTATGTATATAGAACTATTTTCAAGTTTCCCTGAGGATTTCATGGACTATTCTGGACCTTACTAGCTCAGATCCTTGACAGTTTCTATGTCACTGCTTTAGTTTTACTTTTGGGTATTTACTTTGGTGGAGATTTTATTGTATCTATATACATTATATTTATATATGCATGTGGGATGATTTTTGGCTTCCTTTTTGTAATTTGTCTTGGAGTTATTGTGGATGATTCATTCTATATCCTGATATTGTTTTATAATAAATGGTAATACCTCCCATATTGTGAGATTTGTACACCCTTGGTGCTAGTCACCAGCCCGAGGCCTACTGGAGGTGGGAATCATGGGTCATTATCTCTCTCCCTTTATTATGGAATCTTTGTAGGGAGGGGATCATGAAAGAGTGGTATCAAAGGAATATTTAGAAATAGGATAGAGTTTAGAGTTAGGCATATTGAGGATTTCATGTGTTCGTATGGAAACAATTATAGTTTACCTTGGTACATGATATAGGGAGACTGTCTAGGACACAAGATTTTAGGGCCCCCTCCATGATCTAGTGCACATGCTCTGAGCTTATTGAACAACCAATTGAGATGGGCCTACTTGAAAAGTAGAGACCTAGGAGAGGTTCATACGTTATGATGACTTGTGTTCTTGTTTGAATTGATTTAATTAGGGAAATTGAAAATGGATAAAGTGAATTAAATCGATTAAAGTCAATTAAAATTTATCATAATGAAAATCCATACTAAGGGGCTTATGAAGTTATTTGTTTTCCTTTCATCTATTTATCCTGTTCATCATGCACATGTGGATTATGAATTTTAGGTTCAATAGGCTGATCTAGTTGATCTCTATAGGGTTGATCCTATTGAAGAAGATGATCAGTGGTAGAGGACGTTGCGTTCTTTCTAGTGGTAGGAATTGGGTAAGTATGAGGGTAGTGTTTTAGATGTGGAGACAGAGAGTTGGATGGAGGAGCTCAAGATAACTTTTAGTTTTATCCAAGCCCTGGAGTACTTGGTCCCTTTGGAAGTTAGTCAGATGTGAGGAGCTATGCGTTAGTGGTGGATGTTGTATATGGGAGAGCAGAAGGAGTTAAACATTTTATGGGTCGACTTACATAAGGATTTCTAAGCAGAGTTCCTTTTGTAAATCATGAAGGTAGTGAAGAGGTAGGAGCTTATTTATCTTTCTTAGGGAAGCATGCTAATACAGGAGTTAGGAATCAAGTTTAAGGACATTTTGTGTTTTCCCCAGATCTTCTTCCAGATGAGGAGTCTCATGCGAGGAATATTGAGGAGGCCCTCTATCATTCTATATACTATGCAATTACTCCTTTTATGTTTCCAACATACCTAGAAGTTTAAAAGAAGGAATATATGATTGAGATAATGCACCCATGAAGAGGTTTTCTATGATAAGGGAACTGATATGGTTCTTCAAGGGGTAGAGTTGTTAGTAGAAGGTCTCAGGCACCGAGAACGTTGAGGTTTCAACCTACCGAGATTCAACCTCAACAGATACCCATTTAAACTTATGGTTTCTAAGCCTTTCCTATGGGTTTGGGATAAACGTGTTTCTTATATGGGGTTCACATACATATTTAGGATAAATTCCTAGTGGCTGTTCGAACTCAGTTTGGTAGAGCTGGATAAGTTCAATGCCAACCTCAACAGCAGTTTTTAGTGAGGTGATTTCAGCAGCAGGGGTAGTAGGATTATGCTCTACCAAGGGGATATGGATTAGGTAGAGTCCAACCTTAGGATGTTCCTTGTGTTCAGGGACCACAGTATGAGCATGGACGTGGAGGTGGTCATTAGCAGATAGGTAGAGGAGTTGGGTGTGGTTAGCTGCACGTAGTGGGGGAAGTAGTTCCAGAGGGGCCAGAGATCGTCATAGGTACAATTAGTTTGTTTTGTACCCTTTTTTGTGCCTTTTTTGATTCATGATATTCACACTTCTTTGTTTTAACCACTCTATCCCATGCTCTAAGACTATCTATAGAGAGGATTCCTATACCATTGGTGTTGACTATGCCAGTCAGAGGTCATAACATCTTGTTTGATGTGTGTTGGGGGTGTAGAATGATGATGGAGCCATATCAGTCTCATGGGGATCTTTTCTTACTAGATATACAACCATAAATTTTCATCCTCATAATTGAATGGTTGTATTACATAGGTTCTATTATCGAATGCTTCAAGAGGAGATTCATGTTTTCAGATGTGGGTGGTCAACATGTGGTTTTATTTCATGATAAGAGTTATCAAGTGGGAAGTAGGCGCGTGGATCCCCTTCTTTCCATATTAGATGATTTTTTAGTGGAATCAGTGGACACTAGGATGGTAGAGGTTCCTAGGGTATTTGGGGATTTCCTTGATGATTTTCCCAAGGAGGTTGTGACGCTACCCCCTCGATGTGATGTTGAGTTCGGGGTAAACTTGTGGCCTGTTTCTTCTCCAATTTTGATGGATCCTTATCGAATGGAACTTATAGTGTTGTAGGAGTTTAGGATTTATATAAATGATCTGATGCATAAGGGATTCATCCAACCTAGTGTGTCATCGTGTGGAGCTCCAATGTTTTTCTTCAAGAAGGAGGATGGTGGTTTGAGGTTGTATATAGACTACCAAAGGTTGAATCAGGTGATGATCAAGAACTGTTACCCTCTTCTAAGGATATAATATATTTTCAAACAGCTGGGAGGGGTGAGTTGGTTTTGTAAGATAGATCTACGGTCTAGATGTCACTAGTTGAGGGTGAAAGAAGGTGATATCTCAAAGAATGCCATTAGATGTAGGTATATGCACTTTGAGTTTGTAGTCATTCCATTTGGTGTTACTGACATTCCATACATGTTTTTAGGGATTATGAAATCCATGTTTTGTGAGTTCCTTGATTGTTTTTTTTCTTATTCATCAATGAAATCTTAATCTACTCGAAGTTAGAGGAGGATCATGCCGAGCATCTCAGAACTGTATTTCTTGTTCTTCAATGAAACTAGATCTATGGAAAGTTGTCCAAGTGTAAGTTCTAAACATGATAGGTTCATTTTCTTGAGCATGTGGTGTCTCAACAGGGTGGGGTAGTAGGTTCATCGAAGGTTGAAGCAGTTGTTTCTTGTGAAGCACCCAAGAACGTGGAAGAGGTTCACAGTTTCCTTAGTCTCATAGAATATTATTAGAGGTTTTTACTTGATTTTTATTGAGTTCCACCCCCATTGATAGATTTGAATAGGAAGGAATAAGATTTTCTATGGAGTGATCAATTCTAGTCAATGTTTGGTTACCTAAAGGAGAAATTGGTTAGCACTCCAGTGCTACATTTTCTTGAAGAAGAAGTTATGTTCAAGGTTCTTTGTGACACTTCATTTCTAGGATTAGGGTGAATCTTGATGTAACAAAGGGAAATGATCTCTTATGGGTCTAGGTAGTTATTTCCCCAAAAGCATAACTATTCCACCCATGATCTAGAACTATTGACATTTGTGTTTGTGCTGAAGTTGTGGTGGCATTACCTCATTGAGAAGTGATTTTTGGTCTTAACACATCATAAGAGTTTGAGGTATATCTTTTCTCAGTGTGATCTGAACTTGTGTCAGTAGAGGTGGATGGGGTTTCTTTAGGATAAGGATTTTTAGATCTACTACACCTTAGGAAAAGGGAATTTCACGACCGATGATTTGTGCATAAATTCATAGAAGGATATTGTTCGAGAATCTGCAGATGCTTAGATAGTGATGGAGGAGTTGGAATAATTTCACTTAAATGTAAGGGTGGATGGTGGTAAAGTCTATTTGTTTTAGATGATGGTATAATCTTCTATGATGTAGTAGGTGGAGGAGTCTCATTGGGGGAGAATCTAAGGCAAAGGTGTTGCCTGATCATGTTGACCATGGTGATGCTTTGAAGGGATGGTTAGAGGATAGTCAGAAATAGAAGTTGTTTCAAGGAATGTTGTTTGTCGTAGTAGCAGTGAGTATGGGAGTTCTTCTTGAGTTTCATAGATCACCTTTGGCAGTGCACCTAGGATTTTCTAAAATGTATCATGGCTTCAGGGAACAATTTTGTTGGCCCGAAATGAAATGAGAAGTAGTAGATTTTGTTGAATGGTTCTTGGATTTTCAGTAGGTAAAGGTAGAGTATCATGTTACTAGTGGTTTGTTCTAGATTTTAGATTTTCTTGAGTGGAATTAGGATAAAATATCAATGTATTTTTTCAGAGGGTTACCTAGAACCCAGGAAGGTTGTAATGCTATCTTGGTGATAGTGGATTGGTTGAAAAAAATCGGCCCACTTCTTAGAGATCTTGGAGTTGGGCATAGTGGATTCTTTGTATAAGAGGTATGTGGATGAGGTGGTGTAGTTTCATGGAGTTTTGAGATCCATTGTCTTGGATTGGGATGCACATTTTACCTCATGAGTCAATAGGGGATTGAAACATTATTTTGGAAATCAGTTATGCCTCAACACTACTTTCCACCCTCAGAAATATGGGCAGACGAAATAAACTATCCAGACATTAGAAGATAAGTTGCGAACATGCGTCTTGGACTTTGGTGGGTCTTGAGCAAGAACCCTTCCCCTGTTAGAGTATTCTTATAATAATATCTATCACTCTTCCATTGGTATGGATTCATTTTAGGCTTTGTAGAGATGAATATTTCATTCTACATTGTGCATGATAGAGGCCGGAGAGACAATTGTTCTTGTTTCTGATGTGGTGTAGAGAAAAACAAAGAAACTCAGCTTGTTCATGAGAGGATGAAAGTTGGGTAGGACTGTACGAAGTCTTATTCCAATCTCATAGGGAGGCCTATGGAGTTCAAGGTTGGAGACCATGTGTTCTTTATGGTTTCCCCTTGACATGGGTAGTAGATATTTGGTAGAGGGAGTAAGCTTTATCCAAGGTTTGTTGGGACCTTTGAGGTGTTGGGTTGAGTTGATGAAGTGGAATACCGGTTGAAATTGAAAAAATGATTAGAGAGGATCTATGATGTCTTCCATGTCTCTCATCTTCTTCGGTATCTTCACAATGACTCCCATGTACTTAACTGGGGAGAGTTGGATATTGAGGATGATGTGATGTTTATGGAGAATCTAATGGAGATCCAAAACCATCAAGAGACGGTGTTGTGTGGATAAATCATTCCCTTGGTTTTTTTTGGAGGCATATTGTCCAAGAGGAGAGTACTTGGAAGAAATAAACGTAGATGCATGCCTAGTACCCAGAGTTTTTTTGAGTTTTTATTTACTCTGTTTTTCTTTGTTATGTGATGTTTGAACCTTGTTTTATAAGATGATATATTCTCCTTGGTTTATGATGTGTGTGGTATTATGTGTGATAAAGTAATGTTATATGAAAAGGGGAGGACTTGATTCATAATTGAGATGCATTAACTATGATGCAATTAAACCCATGCGGGTGGGTCAGTTCCACCCCTTGTGGATATTATCTTGATATGGAGGATAAAATTCTTTGATTCCTATATTTGGGATAATGTAGTTTGTTGGATGTGTAGTGGTTGTGTGGAAGTGTGGTTGTGTGAGAGGAGATGGTTTGTAGTTGTGGTTTTGTGGTGATAAGGTTGTGTTGGATGTTTGTGGTCATTTGGTTTGGTGTGTTTGGCTTGTGGTAGCATTTTAAGTATGAAGAGATCCTTGAGAGGTATCTCGTGAAGTAGTTGTTTGAACCCCTTTCTTTATAGTATTGGTTTTGGATTCTTGAGGGAGATAATAATTTGAGAGGAATCTAATTTAAGATTATGTGCCTTCTCAGTCAATTAATTTTTCATTTTTGGTTGTTGGAGTTGTTCGGGGATGGTTTTTGGAGTTTTCAATGGAAGCTGGAGGTGTAGCAAAACTACTGCAAGAAATACACATCGTGTAAGTTTATTACAATATGTGAAAGTTTTTTTTATGGATTCTATAAGTCTGGTTCATGACATAGATTTTCATAGTTAAATAATAAATGGGTGATGCATTTTTCGGCGGAACCTAGAATCCCAGTATTACATGACATGAAAGGGGATTACACATCGTGTAATTCCCCGATGCAGTATAGTTTTAAAGGTTTCAGTCACATGGGTTTTTCCCAAACCCTGCATATAGTGAATCTTCTCCCATTCCAGGTCTTTTAAGCCCTTATCCTTTAGCATTTGGATATTTCCTCCAATGAGGATAAATCATTGGGATCTCATCTTTGATCTATGTTGATTTATCCTCTTGTTCTCACTTATTTCGTTCCATTGTTATTCAGGGTTCTAATATGGTGGTGTTTATTTGGTTTGGGGGTGAATTTGGGTTTACTTTTGAGGGATCCTAGATGTGGTATAGGTTTATCTGTGGTTCTCATGGTGTGGTTGTGTTTCATGGGCATTATTCTTCTCCCTGTGGTGCGCAGCGAGTTGGAAAGATTCCTTTAGGTAGGGATTACCTCATTTCTCTTTATTGTGTATCATGCAGAATGGGTTTGGTTTTGTTTACCTATGAATTATGGTTGTTTTTGATTAATCAAATATAAATAATTGGTTATTTTAATTGAAAGGTGAAAGTGGGGTTTGATTTTAATTCTTTTATAGCTATAATATTATTTTTTTCATTATGATTGTATGGGCTTGATGCCCCACTGAAAATTATGGAAATTGGGGAATTTTTTTACAATGGATATATGTATTGTTACTATTTTGACTGTTGTGATCATTGTGATATCAATCTAAATGGAAATTTGTTAATTAATTATATTTGGATAATAAAATGGTTTCCCCAGGATTTTGAATCATGTGATAATTCCCCAAAGGAATAAAATGTAATGTGATAAAATCCCCTTTGTAAATCTGCAAAATTATCTTGATGTGATTTGATGTGTGTGCCCATGCTTTTGGGGTGGTGAGTTGAGATTTTTTGGGATGACTAGTTACTTGTGATATATGGTTGGTTTCTACTAGGTTCTCAAGTAGTGATGGAATAAAAAATGTTTAATAATGGTTGAAAAGGAATGGTTTTGTTTGGTTAATGGGATGAAAATGGTTAATAAATAATTTAATGATAGGTTTTGTGATTAAATGTGTTTGATGATAAATAATGAAATTAATGGGGTGATTAAATGAAATTGGTTGGAAATGTGAAGTGGGGTTTGTGGCTTGATGTGTGGTGTTATGCATTTAGAGGTGGAAGCAAATGTGACAGTGTTGTGAGTTGTTTGTTTGTTTGAGAACCCATAGGTAGGGATTGAGTGTTTGATACTATATATATACTTTTATTTCCATTGTGATTTCTATATGTACCCTACCCACATTGAGTACTATATTCTAAAAACCCTCATAGTCACGTAGGGGGGTTTCTTTTCCAACATCCCGATGAGAGGGTGGATGGCTAGCCACCCACTCTTCCCCACCCCCTCTTCCAGGCGATGATGGCCCAAGATTCTTTAGGAAAATTGTGATGTGTTTTCCTAGTTTTCTTCAGGATGAGTTGTGATGTGGTGTCCTAGGTGTATTTGGAATGAGTTATGATGTGATTTACTAGGTGTCTTCAGGATGAGATGTGATTTGATGTGTGGCCCTGGTGTGTGCGGGAAGGAAGTGTTGTGAGGCCCATGTGTGTGGGGGAGAGATGTGTTGTGAGGCTTAGGCGTGTGATCTCATGATGTGTTGTGAGGCAAAGATGTGTGTGGGTGGGATATGATATGGTATATTCAGAATAGGTGGGAGTGACATGGCGTCTTCCATTGGGGAGTGAGAGTGGATAATCAGTGCAAAAGTGGTGTGGGGGTACCCTATCTTAGATGTGATTTATATTATGTTATATTACTTGGCTTGCATTATTTTGTGAGTGTGACTTGGTGAGGTTGGGATGGTTAGTATACCTATATAGGTACTATTTGGTTTTTCTATTTTGTCACAGGTGAGTTAGTATGATTCTTTCACAAGTGCATCAGAGACTTGGGTTTTCCTACTGAGTATACTTGTATTCTCACCCTACACGTATAAAACTATTTTCAGGTTTCCAATAGGATTTCATGGATCATGCTAGACCTTACTATCTTGGATTATAAACAGTTGTTGTGTCGTTGATTTAGCTTTACTTTTGGGTATTTAATTTGGATACTTTATTGTAAATGTATCAGTTCTGTTTATACATGAATGTGGGATGGTTTTTTTATTTGTTTATATTCTGTCTTGGATTTTTTGTGAATGATTCATTATATCTCCCGATCTTGTTTTATTATAAAGGGTAATGCCTCTCATATTGTGAGATTTATACACCCTTGGTTCTAGTCTCCAACCGAGGGCCTACTAGAGGTAGTACTCGGGGGTTATTATCTCTCTCTCTCTCTTCATTGTGGTATTTTTTTGAGGGAGAAGGTCATGACATTTAACCCCCTTCACAAAGGAGATGACCTGAGTAGTGAGGTATAGATTTCTAACTGCTTCTTCCTCTTTTCTTTTTTACTTATATGAATTTATTCCTTATAAAATTTATTTTAACCATTTAAAAATGATAAAATAATTATAATTATTATAATATTATGTTATTATAATCATGGTACAAGCTTTAACCACCCTTACCTTTTTCCCTAAGAAAAATGAAAACAACATTTATGTGTGCGCGGACTACTGCCTCTGCAAAACATCATATTTTATTTTCCTTAACCACCTTACAAAGATGGTAATAATGTTGAATTTAACAAATAAATATTATATTTATAAAAAATTTTATGTTATCAAATTATAAAACATATTATTAATTTCTCCCTTTCTATGGAAAATGAAATCATCAACCATGCATAAGTATAAACTACTGCCTCCACAGGACGATTGATTTCAGTTTTTATTTTCATCACCACCTTACATGTATGGTCATGAGAATGAGTTTAGTAGATAATTATTATGGTTAGGATATCATTATGGGGTTTTCATGAAAAATTAGAGAACCTTTTAATGATATGATTAACAAACAATTATAGTTAATTCAATCATTTAAAATAAGATTAATAAGAAGAAAATATTTAATTCAAATTATGTAATATTTTAAAATCCATTTCTTTTTATTATATATTTTTTATATTTCTAATATATAACACTAATAAATGCTAATTTATATCATTATACTACTGGTGTAATGATATTTTAACTAAATCACCTCATAATCATCAATAATTGTAGTATGTTCATGTTTGGGTTAGAATGACCACCTTATTGAACAATGATATGAAATTATATCATGGATGATTATGAAAATTTAATTACCAATATAATATGATATAAATATGTAAATAATTAATTTTTTTATTTTGTAAAATATAAACCCATATTTAACTCATTTATTAAGAAAACACCCTTCATAGGTTAAAGATGACTAAAAAAATTGTTATCAATTACATATTCTAGGATAAATACTAAAGTACTCATGAAAGGAAATTTAAAATTAATAAATAATTATAATTCATCCATTATAGTAACTTTAATGAAGTTGTAATGATGAAATTTGGGAGGGTAATAAATAACAACACTGCTATTACAAAACAAGTTCAAAATGATCAAGATTACCCACATTCGATATAAAAAGTAGGTAATAATTAGCTAATATAAATGTAGAGAATAATTATAAATGATGTTTATAAAAGGTTATGTATATGACTTTTTTGGAAAAAGGGTGATTAAGATATTTATATTTTTTATATAGTAGAATAGATTGTATTTGACTAAGTAGGGAAACAAGGTAAGGGGTTCTTATCTCAAATTTAATTTCTTGAGTCTTTTTTCTTAACGATCACCATGATTATAATGTTACTTTACATTCTAACAGGTACTTATTGAATTTTTTTTTAACATTATTTAGTAAGGTATTTCTTTGGGGTCATTTTGGGAGTTTTTCAGAAATTTTTGAGGCCCATGGGGATCTTCACAGTTGACGTACAGTTAGGGAAAACCGTGCAGTTTGTCCCAAAAAACTATGCGGCCTATGTTGATCCATTGGAAGGGGGGACATGGTTTGTCCAAACTATATGGACACCATTATAAATTATTATAACCTAGGTAGATGGGTTATTCATAGTTGGTTCATGGTTAAAGTAACCATACAACCAAATCATGCACTCCAAACAAAATCTTTTTATATGGAACACATTTAAGGCACACAGTTACTCCTAACTGTGAAACCTCTCCAAAAAACCATGAACACAAGTTTTTAATGATCTAAATTTTTAATTAAAAATTCCCAAGACCCTGTTTTGACATCTAATGACTCTCTAACCTCATATTGTCTCATTTCAATCCTTACCCAATAGTCTAGTGGTCTCTCTCTTGGGATTGTAGGTGGATATTCTTCATTCTTGATGGATCATCTCAAGGTATTCTACATTTTTATCTGATTTTTCCTTTTCTTCTTAGATTCTTATTGTATTTCTTATCCTATCATATTTTGGAACCCAAAGGGAATATTTATTTTGGATATAAGGGGTTTAATAGAGTATTTATGTGTTTCTAGTGGATCTAGGATTATGTTGACCCGATCTAATCTTCTCCAGTCACCATTGTGGAAGGTGAATAATTATACCTCCATTCATGAGGTAGGTGTTTCTATAAAAAAGGTTAATTCTATGAATTTCTTATTATTCTTGAAAAATTCCTTTATTTATTCATTTAATTGAAGTGATTTATATATTCAAAGGATTTTTGTGAAGATACATGTTTTTAAAGGGGTTTTGTTTTAAAAATGGGGTTTTGCAACCAAGTGTTTGATTAAATGGTTGAATGTTAGTTTTGGTTTAAAAAATTAGTTTTCAAAAACCAAATTGTATTTTATTGGATTTTAAAATGTTTTATAAATTGTGATCATGTTTTTGAAATGCATTTTTTTAAACTTGGAACGTTGGGAACCTTGGATGCATCAAGAAAAGGACAAAGGTAGCCCTAGTATGTGTGAAACCACTAGGGGTTATTTTTGTGATATCGATAGACTATGATAGGACTTGATACTATTTGGTACCAACATATGATCGATTTTGGATCTTTTATGCCTATTACATATTCTCACAAGCTAGGGCCCAATATAGAGTTCTTTTTATTTACGATTTATTTATCACATGATGGATTTTTTTGTGATGTATTTTCTCACATGTTTTTACATGAGGTTTCATAACATGGATTTGCATGATAGATTATTTCATGGATATGTGTTTAAATTATTACCTTATGGTGTGTGGATATTCTTTCTTTTTTATCACTTATACTCATCATATTCTGAGATTTGTGGATATGAAAGGATTTTATGAAAACCAAAGGAAATTATTTATAATTGGGGTTGGGTTTATGAAAATAATTGGTCAAGCTATTTTTGTTTTAAAATATAGAACTACTGAATTCTTGATATTAGACCTTGTATAGAATCTATGGTGGTATCCTACTAGGATTTTTACTCACAACATAATTTTTCTTTTGGATAGTTGTCAAGGTTTTTTTTACAGGACCCAGGTAAAGGGAAGGTCATCTTATAGAATGTTAGATATTCCTTTCATCTTTTCCTTCATTGTGGGATATTTTATAGGTGATAGTTGGTCACATGGAGACTTATTGGTCTTGTATTTTCATATTTTTCTAGTTTAGCCTATTTTTATTGGGTTTTATAGATCTTTTTCTATCTATTTATTCTTCATTGTACTCTGGTTGTATGTTTTATTTTGGTTATATTCAAGAATTGTTTCTGTTATCTTTTTTTACCTCATTATGTGATGGCCAGATCAGATAGATGGTTTAGTTTACTAATGTTGGTTTGTTACATAATGGTATAAAAGGGATGCCTAGTTTGAAGTGTGCTAACACTATCCAAGTTTGGTTCTATATCTTATATTGATAAAAGTTAGGACCATCAAAATTTGGGTAGTAAGTGCAGAAAAGTGCCTGGAAAACTCACTTATGTGTCCAAACATGATCCACGGGTGATCCAATTTTTTTTACCAGGTTTGAGACTTGGTGTTTGAGTTCATTTGAATGAACTAAATAGGGATATTATTTAAATGGACCCATTCCTTAACAAAGTGTTGTATTTTAATCATATAATTCATGATTTCATTAAATTATTGATGTTTTAAAGAATGAACATAAAATATTGAAATTTGTTCTAAGATTTTAGAATATTCTCTAAAGATGCATAATCATTTACTTGTACTTAATTGATGATGCCTATGAGAAGATATATTAAAATCTAATAGAGGAATATGTGAGCCAGTATCCATAAAAAAATCCTCCAATGGATCCTTCTCTGGTTGAATCCATAATCTATACAATTCAGACTCTGGGTTAAGTGGGTGTTAGGAACTTAGGATGTGTGGTGGATAATGGATCTGAATTTACTAAGAAGAATTCACCCATATTTTATGCTGACAAGGTACCCTAAGAATCTGAGGAGTGGATTAAGAGGATATTAAACTTTTTAAAGACTCCTGAAGACTTTAAGTTATATTTCTCTATGTATATGCTTGAATAACTGGGAAATATATGTTTTGACTCTATTGTGAAAGCTATGTTGAACAAGGATCTTACATGGGATTCTTTCAATAAAATATTCAATCAACTGTTTTACCCTAAGACATTATGTGTGAAAAATACCCAGGAGTTTGTGGCCTTGTAGTAAGGGGAGCATATTGTTATGGATTATTCAACCTATTTTGATGTGTTGATGCACTTGGTACCTAAGCTAGTCACTAATGAGTACCTAAAGGATAAAAGTTTTGAGTTGGGGTTGAGGCCAGATATTCAATAAATTTTTATTATCATGTGTCACCCAACCTTTATAGAGGTAGTTTAGAAAGAATTTTTGGATGTGAAAGACATAGCTGGAAATATAGGTTTGGGTGGATCTTCGGTAAGTGCTGTTGTTAGTTTGGGTATGTTATATTTAAAAGAAGCAGAAGGGTGGTCAGTTTTATTTAGGACTAGTTTTAGGGGATTCATCAGGGAAGTATATAGTCATATGCTACCATTGTATAAGGCGTGGTCATAATAATACTAATTGTACAAAGACTCCTAAGACATGCCACAATTGAGGATAGTCTTGTCACCCAAATAATTTTTGTGAAAGGATATCCCATAGAAGTAAGGAGGTATCCACTCTCACCAAGGGTTCAAAGGTTCATACCAATGTGTCCAACAGTTTTAGGTTTAATAATTAGGCCAATGGGGATGTTCATGCGGCTATGACTGAATGAATTTATGTAGTAGAGTATGTGCTAGAGTAATCTAAAGCAAGTACAAATACTGTTAGAGGTAGGATGTTTATTTCATATTCTATAGTGCTGGATTTGTTTGATACAGATTCTACTAATTCCTTTATATCTTCAAATTTAGTTAACATGTTGGGTTTACATTCAATACTTATGCCATTATTATTGAATCTTTCCACACATTTTGAAAATAGGTTTAAACAAGGTTTCAAGTTTCCCACGTGTCGGGTGATGAGATCTAACTTCGAGATGGTGTGGCACTTTTTAGTTCTTAATATTGACATATTCTACCTGACACTTGGAATGGATTATATTATTAGAGCTAAGGAACATTTAGACTGTTATCATCATTGGGTTTAATTTATATCTTTTTAAGGGTTTACTCACATTTTTCAGGGTGAGTGGGACTCTAGACCACGAAGGGAGGGGCATATTATTCCTTATGTTAGGGTAATCTCATGCCTATTTTCAAAGATGTTTCTTGTTTCCATGGATCCTTGTTTGGGTAGAATAATTATTGAATTGGTGAGTGTAGACCCTGATGCATTTCTGTATTATTTTTCCAGTTTACCACTATAGAGAGATGTCAAGTATACTATTGACCTACTCCCTGGTACGATGCCAATTTCCATGCCATCTTATAAAATGACACCTGTGGAGTTGGTGTAACTTAAATAATAACTTGAGGATCTAGAGGATAAGGGATTTATTCATCATAGTGTGTCACTATGGGCTTGACCTGTGCTCTTTTATAAGAAATAAGATGAAAGTATTAGACTTTACATATATTATTGAAAGTTAAATCAGGTAACTATTCTGAAAAAATATCCTTTAACTAGGTTTGATGATATTTTTTACAAGATTAGAGAGGCATGTTGGTTTTAAAAGATTGAACTTCGGTCAGGGTACAACCAGTTGAGAGTCTAAGAAGAGGATATACCTAAGAAAACATTTAGGAGTTGTTATGGGAATTTTGCATTTCTAGTTATTCCATTTGGTCTCATTAAAACTTACATGGTATTTATGGCTTTGATGAACTGAATCTTTCATTGGTTCTTGGAATATTTTGTTGTTTTTATGTTTTTTGATGATATTTTAGTGTACTTCAAGTCATAGAAGGTGCATACAAATAATTTTTATACAATTATTTGAAACTTAAAAGAACAATGTCTGTATGGTAATCCTTCCAAATGTGATTTTGAGATATGGGAAATGAAATTTATGAGTAATGTGATATTAGTGAGGGGTGTCTTAATGGATCCTGAAAAAATACAAGTAGCTATTTTCTGGGAGTATCCTATAAATGTGTTTTAGATCTAGATCTTCTTGAGTTTGGCTGGTTACTATAGGCAGTTTGTTCATGATTTCTCCAAGATTGCATCTTTGATGACATATTCTACCAGTAAGGTTGTAGAGTTTTAATAGAATGAAAACATGTTAGAGATACAATATGTAACTAAAGGTGATGTTGAATTTATCACCAATTTTAATTCTTATGTAACTTGGTTCATGTTATAATGTTTTATGCGATGATTCTAGTATGGGTTTGGGATGTGTCTTAATGCAAGGGGAAAAAGTGGTGGCTTATAGATCTTTCTAGTTACACCCTCATGAGAAGAACTACGCTACCCAAAAACATTGAGTTGGAAATAATTATGAATCCACTCAAAATTTGGTGTCACTATCTCTCTGGAGAGGAGTTTACAATGTATTATGACCATAAAAACTTGAAATATATTTTTACTCTGAGGGATCTGAACTTGTGACAGAGATGTTGGGCGGAGTATCTTAAAACTTTTGATTTTGATATTACATACACTCCTATTAAATTTAATGTGGATAATAATGTATTGAGTATGAAATTAATGATACAAGATGTGAATGAATCAGTTGAGGAGTGGTATCTGATGAGTTTGTTTATTGAGTTGGTCTTGGGAGTGGAAGAGGTTGGTGGATAGGTGTTCTTAGATTTGATGAAGGCTAAATCGTATTTTGATATGAAATTTTTAATTTCTCAAGTTACAGACATTGAGTGAAAATTCTTTATTAAAAGACTTTATAGTAGATAAACCTTGGGAGAGTGGTCTTGGTCTCCTAGTGCATCTTTGTGCTTCCGTAACAGGTTTGTTTTTCCATTTTCTCTAAGGTAGGAGTTGATGGACAATAGAAACTGGTCTTGTTGGTCCATAAACCCTAGTTACAGCAAGATGTATCATGACTCGAGATATTGATGTTTGTTATTGGGGATGAGGTGGTCAATTATATACTTTGTATCATGATGTATCACTTGTTATAAAATCAAAGGAAAAACACCAGATACCTGATGGTTCGTTGAAAGATTTTCCCATTCTCGTATGGAAGTGGGGTGAGATTTCCATGTACTTTATCATTCATATCCATATAATTCATAATTATTTCCATGTAATACTAGTGGGAAGGATTCAATTCAGGTGATCATTTACATACTTATAAAATCGGTGCATTTCTTACCTATCAAGAGATAATGAAAGTGAGAAATCTTAAATACTTGTACATCTGATAGATTACAAGAATTCATGGGGTTCCCTCTGTGGTTGTTTCTTATATGGACTTGAATTTCACATCCAATTTATATAAAGGTTTCAATGAGGCTATGGGTTCCTATTTTAAATTGAGAAAAAATTATTATCCGCAGATGGATGGAGAGAAAAATAAAGCTATTAAAGTTATTAAGGATATGCTTCAGGATGGATGCTTGATTTTGTTGGATCTTGGGAAAATAATTTTACTCTAGTAAAATTTTTCTATAAAAATACGTATCAAAATTAAATAAATATGGCTTCATTTAAATCATTGTATGGGAATCCATGTAGATCTCCCTTTATTGGTCAGAGTTGGGAGAGAGTTCCTTGTTCAGAATGAGTCTCATTCAGAAGATGATGGAAAAGTTTCTATTGATCCCGAAGAGGTTAGTCCCAACCCAAATCCTTTAGAAATATTATGTATACCATATTCATTGGATTCTAGAGTTTGAGGTTGTTTATCAGGTTTTTCTCGGAGTTTTTCCTCGCTAGGGACATCATTGATTGGGTCAGTAGGGTATGTTAGCACCCAGGTTTGTTGTCCCCTTTTAGATAATTTAAGGACTTGGAAAGGTGTAATATTGGTTAGAATTACCATATTTATTAACATCAATTAATTATGTGTTTCTTGTTTCTTTCACGAGGAGGTATCACCTAGATCCTTTCTATGTGATTGAATGGGAGGATGTTGATATTGAGACCAATACCACCATTTTTGAGAAACCATTTCATATTATGGATTTCCATGATAAATTTCTATGTGGTAAAATTATTCCATTAGTTTGGGTACTATGAAATTGTAGAAAAAATAGGCACAAGATGTGGGAGTAGGAATCGTTGATGGGGTAGTAGTGAACTTCTCTTTTTTGGAGTCCAAAATCTTGATCAATTTCTATGGAGAGAAAGATTTTATGGTGGGGAGATTTCAATGTTCCATTACATTCTTATAAGTACTTATTGACCCTTTTTTTACCATGATTTGGTTAGATATTTATTTGGGGTCATTTTAGGAATTTTTAAAAAACATTGGTGACCCATGGGGATGTGAATGGTTAGCACATGGTCAGGGAAAACTGTGTGGTTTGGTATAGAAAATTACGCGACCTATGTTGAGATATTAGAAGGGGGAACATGATTTGTCCAAATCCTATAACCACCCCTCCAAACCATGCACCCCTAGGAAGAGGTTTTATGCACAGTTGGAACATGGTTAAAGTAACCATGTAACCAAACCATTCACCCTAAATAGAATATATGTATAGGGTTCAAGGTTAGGTTCACAGTTATTCCTAAACATTCAACCTCTCCATCAAACCGTGCAAGTGGGTTTTTAGTGCCCCAAATTTTTAATTAAAAATCCCTAAAACCATAGTTTAACCTCTAATGACTCCTTAAAATCATATTAGATCGACCTAATCTTTTCCTAGTGGTATAGAGGCTTTTCACTTGGGATTTTAGATATATCTCCTTTGTTATTGATGGATCATCTCAAGCTATGTGTCATTTTTTATCTGACTTTTCATTTTCTTACTAAATTGTCATTAGATATATTTTATTATAATCATATGGAACCTAAAGGGGATGTTTATTCCAGATACCTGGGTTTTTATAATATATTTATGTGTTTCTTGTGTATTAAGGATCACAAGGACTCTATCTACTATTTCCCAATCACCGTTGTCGAAGGTGAATAATTCTACCTATGTTTTTGATGTAGGTGTTTTTATAAATAAGGATTAATTATAGGAGTTGATTATTGTTATTGTAAATTTACTTTGGGTTATTCATTTAATTTAAGTGTTTTTGTTTTCAAAGGATTACTTGGGAAGATACATGTCTTTAAAGTGGTTTTTTTCTTTTAAAACAGGTTTTTGCATACCAAGTGTTTGATTAAATGCATAAATGGTGGTTTTGCTTCAAAAATGAATTTTCAAACAAAAAAGTGGATTGGATCAGATTTGAAAATATTTTATAAATTGTAATAATGTTTTTAAATAGTATTTCTATAAACTTGTCACATTGGTAACCTTGAATGTGTTAGGAAAAGGACAAAGGTCTTCCTAGTGTGTGTGGCCCCACTAGGTGTTATTTTTGTGATATTGACAGACTATGGTAGGACTTGACATCAGTTGGTATCAACATATGACTTGTTTAGAATATTTTATGACTAGTATGTATTACCATAGTCTAGCTCCCACTATGGAGTGCTCTTTAATTTATGGTTTATTTATTGCCTGATGTTTTTTTTCATGGATTATTGCTCACATGTTTTCACATGAGTTTTATCACATGGCTTCTAAAGATGTATTATTTCATGGATATGTGTTTACTTTCTCACCTTACGGTGTGTAGATATGATTTCATATTTTATAACTTCAAATTTTTATATTCATAGAATTTTTAGATATGAAATGATTTTATCAAAACCAAAATAAATGATTTACAAATGGTTTTGGATTTAGGAAAATTCTTTGTAAAACTATTTTTGTTTTAAAAGATAGAACCATTACATTTTTGATATTAGACATTGTGTGGACAATATGGTGGTATCTTACAAGGATTTTTTCTCAAACACTACTTTTGACTTTGGGAAGTTGTAGATGTTATTTTTTAGGACCTAGGTAATGGTAAGGACATCTTTTAGAATTTTAATTTCTCTCTTTTTCTTTTCCTTCATCACGATATGGTTTAGAGGTGATGGTTTGTCGCATGAAATTGTTTTGGTCTTGTCTTGTCATAATTTTTTGGTTTATCATATTTGGATTTGGTTTTATGGATATTGTTATATTTCTTCCTCATTTTACTCTAGTTGTATATCATTTTTTGGTTATATTCAAGAATTTTTTCTGTTATCTTTGTTTTACCTTACTATGTGATGACCAAATTAGGTGGATCGTTTAGTTGACCCAAGTTGGTTCATTATAATGATAATTTAAATATAGTGAGACTAATTCCCAGTGAATGTATTTTACCATATTCATGGGGTTTTAATATCCATATCATGTGATTTATTTAAATTTTCATCAAGTCAAAAGAGAAACAACTTGATAGTGGGTTTGATCAAAATGTTACAGAAACCATAATGGTTTTATTGAAAATATTATTTTCAAATAAAGAATGTTTTTGAAATATAATCCATCTAGAGAATTTTTATTATTTATAAAAAATATCCCTATTTCCATTGTATATTCATGGTGTTTTATATATCCCCATTACCCCTTGACTCATATTTTACCCAAAGTGTTTTATATAAGTGAAACTGACCCTGTCTCTTACTTTCAGTTGAGAACCTACCTATTTCCATATTGATATTCGTTGGATTCTTTTAAAAGTGTCCTTATTAATTCATAAATAATTGATTAATGTCATTTTCAAATATTTTATCATATTTTAATTGTTTTAAATAAATTTTAATGTTTTTATTACGGGTTGTTTTCTTCAAAATGTTAAAATATTCTCTTTTTAATGTCTACAAGTGAACATGTCATTCCACCACCTTTATTGTTTTATTTGAAGCTTTATCACAACATTTTCATAGTTTCGAAAAAAAATTAATTTTTCTTCTAGTATTATAAAATATTTCTTTTAAAATTATTTCAAAAGATCAATGATATTTTTTATTTCTAAAGTGATTTATCTAAAACCATAAAAAGATTTTTCATCTAAGTCATTTTATTTTGATATATATATGCTTGATCGATGATATTCATCAAATTTTATCATCCATGTTCTTTGTTTAGATGGATTATGTAATATTGTTTTCAATCATGGAATTAATACATCACTACATTTCTCTTTCTTTGTCATTAAAGGTTAAAAAACCTCATTTTTATTCCAATGCCTTTTTATCTATGAATACCCTATTTTTTATTTTTTTTATTTAAGGGTGTTCAACTAGGTGTTATACACCAATTTATTTGAGAAATTATTGTCTTAACCATATTCCCCTGATCTATATGGTGTAAATACTACAAACTTTATTATCTAGATTTAAGTGTATATACCTTTAATGTTACGTTATTTCATTGGATACCCATTTATTTTCCACGGGTTTATCATGTTATTATTATTGATGGAATTATTAATGATTTACTTATGTAAATCCATATGAAAACCATTTTTTCCATGGGTATTTATGATACTTTGAATGAAAGCAATTTTATTTCCATGGGTTATTTAGGATATAAAAGTGAATGATAATAATTTATAAAGTTTTATGAAACACATTTTATTTCCATGGGTTATTTATTTTGTGATAAGCGATTGATTTTAATTAGAACTCATAAGTATGGATGATGATGGGTGGGGTCCTATATCACCCTCCAATGAATTGGTTTAATGTTTACATCTCATGAGATAAGTATTCATGAGTGCATTTAATTTCTTATAAGAATAGGCACTAATGGTGTGGCTCATGAAAGTAATTTTCACTATATTAATTCTTATTCCAAATTTGAAATATGTTTCCAAATTTTTTTATTATTATCTTGAATGTGTTAGGATATCATGACCCATTTTTATTGAATCATGTTTACACACTCTTTTGATTAATGTATTATGTTATTCCAATTAATATTCCTTGATTTATGATCCTATCCTTTGTTGGGTATGAATTTTCATATCTATATTGATTATACCAATATTCTCATCTTATGTTCACTTATTATATTTGATTTTTATCACTTATTTTTACCCTTTCTGGGTATGTGTGATTACCCCTTTCTTAATTTTCTATTTCCCTAGGTTATGAAGATGAGTATAATGTATAATAGGTTTAAGAGGGAGTCCAGTGTGGCTCAATTATGGAAAAATATTAACAAGGGTTATAAAATGAGTTACTTAAGTAGCTAGTACTTATATACACTAAACCTTTCATTCTCTAGATTGCGTGGTTAATTGTGATATGAATTGTTTTCCTTATTAAAATGTTGTAAAATAAAGGTATGCCTAGCCTAGGTCTCTATTGTTGATATCAGAGTAGGATTTAGTTATTTTTGAGGATTAATTTTGTTATTATTAGGATTAAGATGTGAGAACCTTAGTGGAATCTCTAGATATGAGTCTAATTATAGGATTGTATACCAAAATATTTGTAACATTTTTAGTAGGTATTTTTCTTAATAAAACATATATGTCTAGATACTGTAAATGTGTAATTAGAGAAGAAATATTAGTATTGAGATGTTTTATTTATGTAATTTTATTCATTTGGATATTATTATAACCATTTCGGTTTTAGTATTTGGTTTAAATAATATCATAAAGATAATGCTGAGAAATGTATGTATCCAAAAACACTATCTATTATACCCAAATAAGTAAGAATACTTAAATAATTCAGAATCTTAGTATATTCCTATTATGATAGAAAACATGAGTTTTCTAATATTACCTAAGACAGTGAGGTTGATACAATAATAAAAATAAGTTATTAATAATCATAGCTATTTCATTAGTGAGTGATATTTGTCATTATTATTCTATTATAGTCTAAAAGTTACGAGAGTTATGCGAAATATCCAAGGATTTTTATTTAGTAGTTCTTATTTAAAGTTTTTGAATCATATATTAAATAGAATCAATAACCTTGAAAAGTGAATTCATGAAAAGGTTATATTTTTGGGGACAACTGTTGAAGAACACATGATTGAGGTATAAATAACTCTTAATATTAATATAATCTTGATACTGAGGTAATAAAGGGTTGATTGATTTTGATAAAATTTAGTTAGATAGTGTTTAAATTTACAATTGATTTATATAAAATGTAATCCATGATATTTTTTGGTGATTTTTATCTAATTTTTGGAATTATGATATATATTGTTCAGTTTTTGATCTTATGAATTAGTGATTAATACATTTGGGTGTTAACCATAGAGAAATTTTTTAGAGGAATATATAATCTCATATAAGTTTAATGTATTTTAGATTCAAATGGTTTTGTGAGATTCTTGTGATAGAGAATATATGATTATGTTATATACATACTGGGGTACATGATTGTATGACTGATCAATGTTGTTTGAGGAAAGATAAGTAACTTGGTATAGCCTAATAATGTAATATTGATGTCATACTAAAATTTATATCCTAAATTATGAATATGTTATGAATACCCGCAGACACTTTCAAAAGTTATGGGTGATTAAAATTGTGGGATGTAATTTATTTTGGGGGTGGGGGGAGAATGTAACACCCTGGGATTTTAGGAATCATATTATTTTTATAAACCATATGTTTATAATTCTATAATTATTTTTCTATTTATTTAAAGGAATTAAAATTATTTAAGAAAAAATTCATATGATATAAGAATTTATTTTTTAAAAAAATTTGGGGTCAAAGTCTCTTTTTATTGAAATAAAGGACCTCTTTTTTGTTTCTGGGTAGAGGAGACCCATTATGTGGCACATAAGCCCAGTGAACATTAAATCCCATTACATGGCCATTAATAATTTGAATTTTGAAACAAAATCACATAAAATTAAGTATTTAACACTATGTATTATTACTCACCATGGATAAAATACATCTATTAAAAGTGCATAAATCAATAAGGGACAATAGATAGAAAATAATAAAATATTCATGACTAGTGTAAGATCTTTACCTTTACAAATTGGTATGTTACTCATTTTTAGGTACTATATTACCCTTTTTTTGAGAATATTTTTTTTGGGTTTTTGTTTGGGGTTGTTTCGAGTGAAATTGGAGAAGTTTGGAAGCCCATTGGATTATTCATGGTTGGCACACAGTTAGAGAAAACCATGCAACTTTCCCCAGGAAACCGTGCACCCTGTTTGGTGAGCCAGGAGGTGGCGTATGGTTGGTTCACAGTTTGGAAAAATAGTGCGTCCTCCCTCCTCAAACCATACACCCACAAATACATAGGGTTTTCAGGGTTATCACATGGTTTGTCAAACCATTCACCACTTAGGAGAAATTGTACCCCCCCTAAGATGAGGTGCACAATTTGACAAACCATGCACCCCTACTCAGGAAACTATGCATGTGGGTTTTATTTTTTTGAAAATTTTATTTTAAATTCCTAAACCACTAGTTATTATCCCTAAACTTCATATTTAGGTATAAAACTTTTTTCTATTATTTTGAAAGCTCTCAGGTGTATTGAAAGCCTCCTTATACCCCATTATTTACAAATAAAAGATCTATTTGAAGGATCATATCTCTGTGGGTAAGTAATTTCTTCCCCAATTTGATATCTCTCTCTCCTATATCTATTTTTGGATGAAGTGGAATGATTTTTACTCTATTAGAGAATATTTTGATCTTTATTTTCTTGGATCTTATTTCATTTGATCATATTTCTAGGATTTGGTCCTATATCTTTTGCACCGTTGTGATCTTGATCATTATGCTTCAATTTGGGGATTTCCAATTTGATGTATGACCATAAATAAACTTGACATAGGTGGTATAAATGTCAATTCACATAGTATTGAATTATAATTATGTTTTTGTAATTTTGAAATTTCAATTTCCACATTTATAAATTGAATATTGAATTGAATTAATTAATTGGTTAGTTAATTAATGGGTTTATGGAATTAGTGGAATAATGTGACAATGGAATTGGTTAATTAATGGTATTATGGGATTGATTTATAATTGTAATTAAAGGGTTAGTTGGATTAACTTTGAATGGTTAAAGGATATAATGAATAAATGTTGATAAATGGATTAAGGGTGAATTGTTCATATTATTCCATATGATTTAAATTAAGAACCATGATTATTGAGATAAATTGAAATAGTGTACCACGATGAGAATGTTTGATAAGAAGGTTATTGATGATTAATCTGGTTGAATGTGATAAATGCTTTTTTGATTGATAGACAAGGGTGGGATAAGGACTAATGATCCAAATACCAACGAGGTTCTAGACATGACATTATAGGACCAAATGCATGCATAAGAATAGTATTTTATTTAATAAGGACTGATTCTCCAAATACCCTAGGAGAGTGGGATGGATAATGATGCTTTAAATAACCATGGGGTTTTATACATGATGTTCTAGGCCCATAATATTAGCATTGGACTGGAATTCCAAGTATCCTTGAAAATAAATTGGATTTAAATGAATCATGAAAGGCCATGGTATATAGAATTATGATTCCCAATGTGATATGTCTCAAAATCTAAAAATTTATAAAGCATGTATTAATGGTACATGTGTCATTGTGAACCCAAAAAAATTATGTGGTTAATTAAAGAATAATTAAATGTGATAACTATTTAATTTTTTTTAATTTATTATATATACAACTGCATACACTATTATAGACTGAATATTCTTTTAGGAATGATTGGTAGAGGACTAATGAGTTGTAATCACACCCTACTCAAGATTTCCAATTAGAAACTGAATAGTCTTCATGTTTATAGAACATGATAAGGGCAAGATCCCTATGATAAAAGGATGAGTTGGGATAAAGAATGGCGAGGGAACCAAACAAGGCATTAATACCCTATTGGTATTTTTGATTGTGTCTTTACTTAGTTTTTCATTTTACACTTGACACATATATGACATGGTATATCTATTGTTTTTTTTGGATATTGATTCCCTGTTTTGGTTTATCATGTGATACTGGTCTATTTTGGTTATGGCATTATAATGGTTATTATTTGTTATAATTTTTATATTGGTTATTTTTCTTCTATTGTGATGATTTTATAACAAGGGTATAGTCTCTCCATGATATATATATATATATATATATATATATTAGACCATCACTACTAGTAGGAAGTCTCTAGTATATGGGGAGGTGCGACTGAGGTCATGTGATCTAGCAGCTCATGAAACTAGTATGTGGAACCCAGGTTGGGACATTACAAAGTGGTATGAAAGGGAAATTTTCTTTTATTTTCTTCTTTATTAATATCTAGGAAAAGGTAGATATGAGACTAGGAAGAGTTAGTCCTTGTGAATGATCTTGTTCATGGGAGTAGTTAACCCATGTATGGTTGAAAACCCAAGTACTGATGGTGAGATTATTATTATTGATGTTTTCTATTATAGTTGGATGTTATTTCACTCTGGGTGATGCACTTGTTGCGTGATGTAGTTATTTATAATATTTTATTCATGGATTGATATTTATTGATAGATGATCATATATACATCATTATAGGAATCTAAAAATTACAGTGACATTCATCATTTTTAGGTACACATGCAAAAGTAGGTTTTAGGTGAGTTGTTTAAATGAAAATGATTTTATTTACTTGTGTAATTTACATGAAAAGGTGCATAATATGAAATTAAAAAATGAAAATGATTCTAAATATGGTAAATTAAATTTATAAATGGGTTTCTAATGATAATCCTTGATAAATGAGAATATTTTACCCTTAGTTAACCATGACCTAGTTTAGGGGTGGTTGAGGGTAGTGATAATGCCTCAGTTTTGACCGTGTGGTGGGGTAAGGGGGATGAATTGTTATGGATTTATGTAAATCTCTCTTATGTAAATGTGATATTGATGTGTTATGTTTCCTAAGATGTGTGTTTTTCATTGTAGAGACATGCCTCCATGATAACGCTTGTTGATAGAACAAAAGGAGGACATGGATGGAAATGTGACTCCAGTATCAAAACTAGTGGCTCCAATAGTTTTGTGTGAGGAAGCTGAAGAGTAGTTTTGTGAGAAATTTACTTGGTTTATGTAGTTTATAGAATGATACCTTGTGCGGATTGTGTGAAACCCGTCTAACTTGACATGGGAGTTCCAGTTGCAGCACCCTCCAACTTTCACTAGAGAGGGTGGACCTGAGGCATATGAGTTTTAGATTGAGTCTATCCAGATGATTCTTGAATAGTTAGATACTCCTAATAAGAGATTCAAAATTGATTAATATATGTTACGTGATTAAGAGAAACATTGGCAGGATATCCAGACATGGATGGAAAGATGGAGAATATGTAGCGGAAGTACATTTAGAAGAAGTTCTTGGAGAACTTTTACCCTGAAATGCTATGGTAGGAGAGGGTAGCTAGGTTTTTCAGTTTGACCTAGGGGAGAATGTCCATGATGGACTATTCTTGAGGCTTCATGTATTTTCAATGTATTGTTCTAGTTTTGGAATAGTATGAGGATACTCCAGTGAAGTGTTTTCAATATGCGATTAAATGTAAAATTAAGTCCTAGGTTAACACATTTAGGCTGAAAAAGTTTTTGGAGGTGGTAGATTAGGATCTCATTTCTGAGGGGAACCTAAAGGACTATTCCAATACAGAAAATATGGTTTCTTCTGAATAACCATATGGTACATCTTATGAGATTAGTATTCATCACTATGAGAATGTTAACCAGTGTAGTGGAAACTAGAGTGGTCAGAAAAAAAGATTAGTTACATAGGAAATTACTTGAGTGATCTGACACTAGTGTAGTAAGTCTGATCAAATTCTTTGATAGTGCCCCCAAACACTAGTAGAGTGCTGGGATTATAGAATAAATAGACATCTGAATCATTTCTGCAGAAACCCATGACAAGTAGGCAATGAAGTAGGAGATAGGAAGAATCAATGTGTTTGAAGGGGGTCATCTACCCCATATCAGTTCTGAAGTTGGAGTTCTATTGGCCATGGAATTAAAGCTAGTGGATGTGGTACTTTTGGTTAAGATAACCCATATCATTAGAGTGGTGTAGCTTACGGGACTCAGACTGCAACACATGGAAGAGGGGCAAGACATTTACATGCAGTTCAACCTGTACTTGTGGATAGTGAGGTTGGAATATCAATAATTAGAGGTACCATTATTATAGATTATATTCTTTATAGTGCCTTATTTGATATTAGTGTCTATCATTACTTTATATATGCAAAACTTATGAACATGTTGAGTCTAATAGTGGAGTTCGTGGGTGGGGTTATGATGATCGATACACCGTTGAGAGTATGGTTGAGAGACATATGTTTATGTAAGGGGTGTTCTCTCGAGGTTAGGGAGTATCATTTCTGCTAGGATCTTTATATACTTGAAATGTCAGGTTTTGACTTGATATTGGGTATGGATTGTCTAGTAGAATAACGAGTCCACATAGATTGTTACCACCAGAGAGTGACCTTTACATCTCCTAAGGGTGATAATTATATACATCGTGGTGAGTGGGATATCAAGGTGGGCCATGCAGGGCTAGTTCATCAGCAACTGGGGGAGCTCACCACATAGGTTGAAAGTATTTTTCTAGATTATGGGGGTGTGAAGCATGATATCTTTCCACCTATAGTAGATCAGTTCCTGGATGTTCTTCATGGGGACTTCTCAGGGATGAAACTTGAGAGGGAGGTGGAGTTTACAATTGATCTCTTTCCAAGAGATGAGCCAATTTCATTTACAGCTTATATAGTGGCGCCAACGAAGCTTTATGAACTTATGACCCAGTCAGAAGAGTTGATGGATAAGGGGTTTATCCATACGAGTATGTCACTATGGGGTTCTCCAATCTTTTTTTCTATGAAGTCTGACATGAAGTTGTGTTTATATGTTGATTGCTGGAAGTTGAACTGAATGATAGTGAAGAACTGGTATCTTCTTCCATGTATCGATGATCTCTATGACTAGTTCAGAGGATCTTGTGTTTCTCCAAGATTGATTTGAGATTGGGGTATCATCAGTTGAGAGTTATAACTTTTGATATACCACATACCGCTTTCAGAAATAGGTATAGCCTATATGAGTTTATTATGATGATGTTCGGGATGACAGATTCTTTGGTAGTATTTATTTCCTTGGTTAATAAAATTTTACACATGTACCTAGATAAGTTAATTGTTGTTTTTGTGGATGAAATCTTAGTGTACTCTAAGACTCATGATGATCATACCTAACATCGTGAAATCATCTTAAGTACACTAATAGAACATCATATATATGACAAGTTATCTAAGTGTCAATTTTGGATTGATCAGGTATATTTATTGGGTCACATCATCTTAGAGGAAGGTGTGTTAGTGGACCCAGAGAAGGTGCATACAGTGGTTTCTTGGGAGCAACCCAAAAATATTTTTGATATCCATAGATTTTTGGGTTTAGTGGGATACTATCATAGGTTCATCCATGAATTTTACAACTTGTAAGCACCACTTTATAGCTTGAACATTAAGGGAGTTATATTTTAATAGTCCGAATCATGTGAGAATTCTTTCCTGGAGTTAAATAATCTTTCAACTAGCACACTGATATTGATACTACTCAAGTTGTTCGAAGAGTATACAATGTTTTGTGATGCATATGGGAGAGGACTTGGAGTAGTGTTGATTCTAGGAGATCGAGTTGTAGTGTATGGATAACAATAGTTGAGGACACATGAATGGAACTACCCTACACATGACCTCGAGTTAGCAACAATGGTTTATGCTTTGATGTTTTGGAAGAATTATCTTTTGGTAAACAATTTTATTTTGTATATTGATCATAAGATATTAAAGTATATCTTATTTTAATCTTCGTAAGTAGAGGTGATTTGATTATTTGTAGTTATTTTATTTTGAGATAGCCAATATGTATGGGAAGGTAAACAGTGGTGTTGATGCTTTGAGTAGGAAAACAGAGACCCATACAGTTTAGGAGTGTAGTTATGAGTGGAAGATTATGAACTTACTGGAAGAGATTCATATTGTGATTTATAAGGTTTAGGAGAAAATGACACTCATATCAGTATCAATTGAGTCCAAACTTTTGAGTCAGATCAATGAGATGCAATATGAGGATCCAGAGTGTTTTTCCTTGAGGGAAATCCTTGAAGCTGGGGAGTCACCTTCAGATTGGACTATAGATGAGGATGAGATCATCTTTGTCAGGAACCACATTTTTGTTCCTACAATTATGAGATAGGAGATGATGTGTGAGTTTTATGCCTCAAAGTGGATGATTCATCTGGGTTTGGACAAAATTTACCTTGACCTACATCGATAGTATTGGTTGTCGGGCATGAAAAAGGAGATTATAGGGTTTGTGATATGATGCTACACCTATCAACAGGTGATGTATGAGCATAAAAAACATGGTGTTTAACTACATACATTTCCCATTATGGAATAGAAATGGGATGAAGTTAGCATGTAATTCATGGTTTTTCTCATGAGGATGCCATAGAATAATGAATATATTTGGGTGATAATATATCGACCGATGAAATTATCATATTTATTTCATATCTAGGAGACTTTCTCAATGGATTAGTTGGGATAAATTTATGTTATGGATATAGTCCCTCTACATGGGGTGCCATGAAGTATAGTTTCAGATCATGAATAATGTTTTACTTCACACTTCTGGAAAGGGTTAAATAAGGAATTGGGTACAAAAGTATTTCTGACTATGGATTTCCACCCATAGATAGATGGGTAGTCAAAGTATACTATACATGTATTTGAGGATATGCTACGGGCATAAATTCTAGACTTTCGTGGGTCTTGAGAGAATCTCCTAGCACCTTTTGAGTTCTCCTATAACAATAGTTATCAAGATACTATTCACATGTCACCATATAAGGCTCTTTATAGTAGGCCATGTAGATCACTTATATGTTGGATGGAGGTAGATGAGTGAGAGTTGCTGGGACCGAGTCTCATGAACGTGTCATCGGAGAAGTTTGAACTAATTCAAAAATGTATGGAAACAACTTAGAGTAGGAATAAGTCATATGCTAATAGACATTTACAACCCCTTGATTTTACACTGGGTGATCGTCTGTCTTCTAGATTGGGTCACCATAGGATTTAGAGGTAGGGAATGTTGGTGCCCAGGTTTGTTGGAACTTTTGAGATTGTGGAGAGAATCGGTCTAGTGGTGTACTGATTGTCTCTTCTATATAGGTAAAATTCTATGTACAATGTTTTTCATGTGTCACAGCTTCAGCAGTATCCCCCTAGACCTTCTCATGTGATCAATGTTGATGATGTTGAGCCTGAGACCAATGTATCCTTTGAGGAGCATTCAATTCATTTTATGGATAATAGTGAAAAAAGTGTTTCAGGGAAAGACTGTGCTGATAGTTCGATTATTGTGGAAACATGGTCATGTTTTGGAGGAAACATGGGAGAGAGAAGTGGATATATGGGCTTAGTAGAATGAACTTTTTACCTTATAATCTTAGAGATGATTGGGAGTATATCTTGAGGATGAGATATTATATGGTGGGGAGATTATAAGATCACAACCTTTTTGAAGAGGTACCTTGCTTGTTTTAGGTACTCTTTTACCCTTGTTTTGAGTATATATTGGTTGGGTTTTTTGTTTGGGTTTTTTGGGTGAAATTGGAGAATTTTGGAAGACCATGGGGATGTGTACAATTATCCCATGGTTAGGGAAAAGTGTGTGGCTTGACCCAAGAAATTGTGTGCCCAATTTGGTGAGAAAGAAGGCCATGAATAGTTGGAACATGGTTTTTCCAAACCATGCAGCCTCCCTTACCAAACCACGAACCCTCAAATAGAGGGAGTTTTCACGGTTGACACACAATTTTTCAAACTATGAAACACTTAAAAGAACTATGCACTCCTACCTAAAAAAACAGTGCATGATGATTTTATTTCTCTAAAAATTTTATTTTAAATTCCCAAAACCTCGACTTGTTATCCCCAAACACCCAATTTAGGCCTAAAACTTTTCCTATAATTTTGGAATCACTTGAGTGGAATCCAAGCCTCCTCAAACCACATTCTTGATGAATCAAAGATGTAACACCCCCAGTTTTTCAAAAAATAAATAGAAATTCATGGAACTTTGTTTTATGCAGATATTTTTAACTAGCCTTTAAAACATAACTTTTCCACTTCTATGTTTTGAATTTCAAGAAACTGTCATCTACAACTATGTTCAGTATGTTATTTGGAGTCTATTGGAACCAACTTGTTTTTTTTGGTGAATAGTAACAAACCCTTATGAATAGTAATATGAATAGTAATATGACCCTAATTAATAGTAAATTTAATTATTATTTTATTTTCTTTAGGCGTTAAGATAATAACATCTTGGTTAATTTTTCATCGTGATATAGAAGTAGTTATAGAATTAGAATTGTTAATTTTTGAATTAAGTATGATTTTATTTAAAAATTAAATTAAAAATATTTAGAAAATTATTTTCAAAAAATGGACTTCATTTATGCAATCTACACATCGATAAATGGTTAGGGTGAATTTTGGGAATTTTTCTGAAGCAGTTGATCTTTCGGTGAATTGTAAAAAATACAGTTTTTAGTTTCAATGTGTTAATGGCATCATTAATGATGTAATAATGATGTAATAAATCTGGTAGACTTTTTTATAGTTAAATAATGTGTGAGGTGTCCCATGTGGCTTATATCATGGGCATATACCATGGGAAAGCCCATGGTTTTGCAAATACCACTCATGAGGTGTCCCTTGGAAATTATTAATATATTCCATTACTTTCCCTATAAATACCAACCCATTCCTTAATTAAATTCATTCAAAATTCATTATCAACTAATATATGGCCTCCTTAACTTCCTAGTAGTCCTCCCAAGGTTTCCTCAAGCCCCCAAGGTCCCAACCTTCAAGTTCTAAGGGTTACTCTACAAGGTAAGAAAATTCTCAATTTTCTTCTTTTTCCATTCAAGTTCTCTTTTATATGGTATAACTTTCAAGTTTCTATACCATGTTCTTATTTACTTATTATTATTTATCTAATATATATTATGATTCATTTATGGATGGGTGAACCTTATCTCCTCTCTTTTTAATATTTTTCTAAAACCATGTTGCGTAGCCGTTAGGCTGCCGAATTTTTATACGGGATTTCTCAATTATTATTTTATTTTGAGTTCCATTATTTTCATATTATTTCTTCATATATTATTACCAAAGAGGCATGAAATATATAGAAATAATGTATATTCTGTATGTTCTCATGTTCATGGAAAATTCATCATCATTGTTCTTCTCCTCTCCCACTTATTCAAAGAATTAAAAACATTGTCCATGATGTGTCGAATTACCGACATCGTGGACGATGTGATTTCATTTTTCCTTAAATAATTCAAGTCTGGTCATGAAACTATTTTTATAGTTGAAACAGGTTATAATATATGTTTTATGTCTCATAAATGGTTCTGAAATTAGTTTTAACACATGGTTTTAATTTATAAAATGAAACGAGTTTGTTATTATCAAAGAACCACTAAAATGATCTAAACGAACATCATTGATGTTTTAACTTATGAATCATCCAAATATTAAACATCAAAATGATAAATGGTATAAATTATGGTATTGTAAATATGTCAATACCTTTCCATTTCAATTCTTTAATTTCACTTCCAATTGACAAGAACATCCACCACGAACCAATCATGGAAATCATGTTAGGAACTGACCCAAAAACAGTGCAAGGAGTAAAATACTAACAATTAAAGGGTGAAATGATGTTATGAAATGATAATATAAGATGTTATAAACATTAAATTTTTTCTTTAAAGTACTAATAACACTCTTCTAACCATTATACAGGAAGTTTAAACAAGTTTGAAGTAATACAGACTCGAGGTAATGGAATTCTTAACCGGATTTCCATTCTTTGGGGTAACCTTCTACTTAATTATTTATGTGCTATTTAAATTTTTTGTGTGATAGGTTCTATTTATATTATGTTTTATTATATTTATTTATAGTATATATACATACTCCATCCACTCTATTGAGTCTCTCTTCAATTGTATGATATTTTTAAGGGGATTTTCTTTAAAAAATCCTCTTTTTAAATTCAGTTTTACGAAATTCCAAAGTAATGTTTTTATGGAATTATTCATGTTGTATAATTATGTTATGGTTCTTGGGAATTATTTCTGATGAATTTTAAGACCTATATCTCCCACAAATTCATTGGGTATGAGTAAGTTGGAGGTCGGTATTATGGTTACTCCAAGTGTAACTACGATGGTTACACAAAGTAAGGTAGCCGCGAGGGTTACGAATTATAAGGCAGCCTAGAATGGTTACAAGATTATGTAACAAATGACCAAAGATACCTTTAATTATTATATTTATGTTCTCATGTTTTGTGTGGATCCTGTGTAAATCTCATTTTACACAAAGTAAGTATATATGGGTGACAAGAATGTCTTTTGAAAATGGTTTCATATGTTACAAGTATTCATGGAATAATGTGATATTTCCTTCTTTTCCATCCCTTACTGAGCATTTGTGCTCATCCCAAGTTTTTAAATGATTTTCATAGGTTAATGGATGTGTAATACAAGGAAGGAATCCATGTTAAATGTTGAATAATTTTCAAGGAGTCTTGTTTTAAGTTTTAATGTTTTATATTTTGAAAAAAATGGAAATTGTTTTTATGGTATCCAATCTGTAATAATGTGTAATGTTATGAATGTATAGTCATAATTCTAAATATATCTAAACTTTAAAATATCCTCAACGTAAAAGGAAGTTTTTGTTTCTTGACTAAATTCTAGATTATGTATGTAATAAGGTCGGGTCCTTATAAAATATCTGTTTGAAGGATCATCTCTCCATGGGTAAGTAATTTCTTCCCCGATTGTATTTATATCTCTCTCATATCTCATTATAAATGAAGAGGAATTATTTTTACCCCATCAATGATTTTTTAGATTTAGGTTTTCATAGATCTTATTCTGTTTGATCATGTTTCTAGTATTTGGTCCAAGATCTTCCGTACCATCATGATCTTGATAGTTCTACTTCAATTTTTAGATTTTTGATTTGACATATGTTTTTCAACGACCTTGAGGTAGGTGGTATAAATGTCAATTCCCATAATCTTGAATTATAATTATTTGTTTGTAATTGTGGAATTTCAATTTCCACGTTTGGAAATTGAATCTTGAATTGAATTAATTAATTAGTTAATTTATTAATAGGTTTATAAAATTAGTGGAATAATGTTATTATGGAATTGGTTAATTAATGGGTATATGGGATTGATTGATAATTTTAATTAAAGTGATATTTGGATTAACCTTGAAGGGTTAAAGGATATAATGATTAAATTTTGATAAATGGTTTAATAGTGATCTGTTCATATTATTCCATGTGATTGAAATGAAGAACCATGATTATTGTGATAAATTGAAATAGTGTACCATGATGAGAATGTTTGATAAGAAGTTTAAGGTTGATTAACCTGGATGAATGTGATATATGTGTGTTTTATTAATAAATAGGGTGTGGGACAATGAATAGCGATCTAAATACTCATGGGGTGCCAGATTTGATGTTCAAGTACCAAATGCATGCATGTGAATATTATTACATGGGAAGAGGACTAATTATCCAAATAACCATGGGGTGTGGGATAATGAATCATTCTCCAAATACCCATGGGGTACTAGACATGACATTTTAGGCCCATAATATTGGAATTAGATTGAAGTTCTAAGTAGATATGAAATGAAATTGGATTTAAATGATTTATTAAATCCCATGTTATATTGAATTATGATTCCCTATGTGATATGGTTTAGACTTAGTCATGGGACGAAGCCGGTATTGATGGTTTGAGTGTTACCGTGAACTTGAAAAATTTATGTTGTTAATTAAAGAATAATGAAATGCGATAACTATTTCCTTTGTTTATTGTAATTTATTTTTTATATAACTGCATACACTACTATAGAATGGATATTGTTTTATGAACTGTTTGTGGTGGCCTATTGAGTTGTACTCACACCCTACTCAGGATGCCTAACCAGTACCTGAATAGACTTCATGTTTTTAGGACAGGATAAGGGAAAGAGCATTATGTTAGATGGATGATTTGGGATGAAGCATGGATAAGGGAACCAGAAATGGTATCGGGACCCTCTTGGGAGTTTTTCGTGTGTCTTTATTTGGTTTTTTCATTTGAAACTTGAAACATATATGGAATGAAATATCTACTATTTTGGTTTGGATATTGATTCCCTGTTTTGGTTTATCATGTGATGCTGGTCTGTTTTGGTTATGAAATTATTCTAGTTATTGTTTGTTATCATTTGTATATTGGTTATTTATTTCTACTATTGTGCTACTTTAATAAAGGGGGTATAGTCTCCCCATGATATGTATTTTAGAACCTCCCTATTATTGGCATCCTCTAGAATATGGGGAGGTGCACCTGAAGTCATGTGACCAACTGTCTTGTGGCACCAGTATGTGGTACTTGGGTCAAGATATTACAAATAGAAAATCTTCTGGATCACCTTTAACCTTTAGGATCCCCAATATCTAAAAAACTATAATGAGGAATCACACTATAAAAATAGAAATAATTATGAAGAATCTACAATACAAAATAATAATTGTGCCTTATGAAGTGAGAGTGGAGTGGAAAAATGATTTAGTAAGTCTATATATATGAATGAAATCTGGCTGTTATAAATAAGGACGTTGAAAATATAGTCTTTGAAAATATGGTCATTGAAAATATAGTCATTGAAAATAAGGACATTGGTTATATATCCAATAGGCATAATGAAATAATGTGTTGTTAAGTATTAAATTTAAAATAATATAAATCATAATAAAATAAAAAATACGATATCAAAATATTATAAATATAAATATATATATAAATTATATATAAATATTAATATCATAATTATTAAAATTTGATATGATGTATATATATAATTAAAATAGATATTTTAATATCAATGGAGTAGTAAAAATAAATTTTAGAATATAGATAATTATTGGCATTTGTGGAATCATATTTAGTATAAAAGTAATATTTCTTTTTTTCAAAGAACTATTTTGTTAGGTATTGTATGTGTTATCCTAATAGATTAAATTGATAACTTTTAATATAGTTTCATATATGAACTAAAAAATTAACATATTTTAAATTAGAAAGTTATATGAAATAATTTTAAAAATACTTAATGTTTAAAAGCATCATTATTTTCAATAAAAGCAGATTTCATTATATTTTGTATTTTCATTTAAAAATTAAATTTGTAAATTCTAGAATCAGAATTATAAAAATATAAATTTATTTTTAGATTTATAATGGAAATTTAAACCTGTGATAAATTTTTGGGTTTTTTTAAAAAATATTTATTTTTAGGTGAATAGTGTAAAACACCATTTTTACAAATAATACAAATTTTATTACATTATTAGAATATAAGTATGTATTATAAATTTATGAAACATTTTTATAATACTAAATATATATTTTATAAGTGAATTTTTAATTTTAAAATCTTGGTTTTAATTCATAACCCCATATTTGAAATTTTAGAATTTATATAATATATTTTTTTTCTAAAAATTATTTTTAATACATTATACATTTTGTATTTTGAAATTATTTTTTTATAAATTTTAAAATTTAATAAAAGGAAATATATTTACAATTTTTAATCATTATTTCCAAATTATTTAGTAAGGAATATATTATTTTTTAGTATAATGGATAAATTACCTAGGTAAAAACTAGTTACCATGGTGAAAACCGAAATGGTAAAAATGTGTAACCTATGAGGTAAGGAGAAAAAAATGTTGAAATCATGATTTAGTTGAGTTTTTAGGTGTTTATAAACCTTATATCTTATTATATATATTATTTCTCAATTTTGGGACCATTTGTTTTGAGGGTGACTTTCCATTATTAAAATGTTCTGGGAATTTATAAAAATGCCACTTCTTTTCACTTATAAAAGGGGTTATACTCTCCTCACTTTTTTTCACCCAAAACCCCATTATTTAAGAAAAAACTCTACCCAAAATTATTTTAAACACTCCTATTCAACTTAATGAGGTTTTTATCTTCTCACAATACCATCATTAAAAGGTTTAATTCTCTTCGCAAAAGAGATAACCCAAGTAGAGAGGTATAGATTTGGAACCACTTTTTCATCTTTTATTTTTTCCTTATGTTCATTTATTCGTTCTCTAATTTATTTTTATCTCCTTAAAATGATAAAATTAGTATCCTTATTATAATAGTATATTATTATAACTATATTACAAGCTTTAACCACCCTTTTCCTTTTCCCCAAGAAAAGAGAAAATGACATTTATGTGTGTGACTACCACAAAAAAAACCCCCATGTTTAATTTTCATTAACCACTTTACAACACTTCTAATAATTTTGAATTTAATAAATAAATATGATATTTATAACATATTTTATATTTTTAAATCATAAACCATATTATTCATTTCTCATGATATATGGAAAATGAAATGGTCAACCATGCATAAGTGTGGACTACCGCCTCCATGGGATGATTGATTTTGATTTTGATTTTCATTGCTGCCTTACATTAATGATAATGAGAATGTGTTTAATGGATAAATATGATTTTTATTATATCATTATTTTTTTTTCATGAAAAATTGTAAAACCTATTAATGATATTATCAACAAAAGATTATCGTTAATTATATTGTTTAAAACAAGCATACTAAGAGGAAAATATTTAATTCAAATTGTGTAATATTTTCATATCCATTTATTATTATTATATATTATTTATAATTTTGATATATCACACTAATATATACTAAATTGTGTTATTATGTTAGTGGTGTAATGATATTGTAAATAAATCACCTCATATTCATCAATAATCATGATATGTTCAAGTCTGGGTCGGTTTGACCACCTACTTGAACAATGATATGAACTTATATCATGGATGCTTATGATAAATTAATTAATGGTATAATATGATGTAAATATTTAAATAATAATTTTGTTTTTATTCTATAAAAATACATCTATATTTAACTAATTAATTAAGAAAATAACCTTTGTAGGTTAAAAATCACCAAAAAATATTCGTTGTTGATTTCATATTATAAAATTAAGAATAAAGTAATCATGAAAGGAAATTTAAACTTTATAAATCATTATAATTCATCAATTATAGTAACTTTTTTTGAGACAAACTAATACATGAATTGGTTACCCAATTCATTCCCCAAAGGAATTTATTAAAATAAAAAAGTCCAATAAAAATTTGATGTGTGACAAGATCACACCATCATGGAATTGAGGGAAATACAATCTTGAGAGACATAAAAAAAATCTAAAAGAACACATTACAACAAACCTATCTAAAACATATTTTCTTAGACGGGAAGAAACTGCATCTAGGTAGCTTCTCCATTCTCACTTAGACCCCTCGAAATAATAGATCTGCTAGCATAAGGAGACATCCCATATCCATTGTCTCACAACCTAGAATCTTGAAAATAAATGTGGTTTAATCCCCTTCTCTATGTCATATCGATTTAAGACAATAAGAACATCTATAAAGTTAGAAACTCCAAGCAATCACTAAATCATCAAAAGAAGGTATATATAGTCTTGAAATGTAAAGACCAGGAAATTTCAAGGAAATTTTTTTTCTTAATTTTCTTTAGAATTTTACAAGAACAAAATTTCTGACGGCACCTGATTCTGAGGCCCGGTGTGCCCGAAATTAATTTCTGAAGTTTGGCTCAGGTACGTTCAGTGAACGAACAAGTGGGTTTTTCTAACTTTTGAACCGGTGCTCGAAATCGAATTCCGAGGGCACCGATGGAATCGTAGTGCCGATATTTGCTTAGAAACGCATCTTCCGGAGTTGCGTTTGCTCAGTTGTGGTTTTTAATTTTTGGGTTTTAAGTTAAGAAATAAAATAAAGTTGTGCGACAATTTTATTTTTATTTCACTTAAAGCCGCTTGAAGACCACTTAAAGCTACTTAACCTGAGTTTTTGCAGATAGGGTGATATCCAAAAATATCCTACCCTCTTGGTAGGATATTTATGGGGTGGGGCCCGCACGAGCCCCACCGTTTCTTTTCCGCTAAGTAACGCACCCGCGAAAACCCATCATTATGAAAGTCAACTGACGCGTTTTCTTAATTTCTTAACGCACCAATTAATTGGGCGGTTTTTTTCGTTGAATTAATTCTAAGAATTAATTTATTCGTTTCTTATCTGTTTGAAATCCGTTGGCGTAATAATAAAATAAGACCAACGCACAACTTCTGGAAAAATGCTCATTGAGAGGTTTTGACAAGTTTTGTGCCTTCATCCTCCTTCACGAAGAACACGAAGAATGCGAAGAACGCCGGCCTCCGACGAAGAGCGCCGAACCCGCGGAAATCGACGACGCGACGTCGTGTGCCGCGACGCCGACGTTTCCTCTCCCGCGATGTTCTTCTGCGGCGTTCCTTCCTCCGTGACGAAATCATCGATCTTCTGTTTGAGGTAAGAGATCTCAGATTTTCTTTTAATTTTCCTTTGTGGTTTTTGACTCAAGAAGGATTTAATTATTATTAATTAAATCTTTTTGTTCTTGAACCTCGGAGTTCATCGACGTGACACCCTTCTGCGACGACGCGACACCGGATACCGCGACGACGCGGCATTCCCCAATTCCGCGAAGAACCCACGAGCGACGACTTGATGAGGTAGGGGTTGTTGTGAATATTTTATATTCCCGTGAACATTTCTTTAAAAATTAAGGAACCAGATTCATATGAACAATTTTAATCTATTAAAATTGTTGTTTCATGTGTTGAATAATTCTCCCGTTGTTTTTAACTAACGCGGAGGGTGTGGGCCAAACGAACACGGCCCGACAACCCTCTGTCGTTCTTCGTGGTTGTGCGGATTTGGCGGGTGACGACAAAACGCGACACAAGGGAAATTTGACGATCCCGCAGTGAAGAACGGAACCCGGGAGGAACAACGGCGCAGACAGGAAGGAAAACGGACCACCAGAGCAACTCTGGTGGCCCGCGGAAGCAGATGGCGGCGCGGGTCGCCGGCGCGGCGGTGCCGGCAGCCGGAGGCGGCAGCGGCCAGCGGACCCGCGGCCGCGCGAGTCCGGCTCACCTTCTCGGGACGCGGCAACATGCCACGTCCGTTTGAACCAACGCGGCCCCACGCGGGGCCGCGACACCTCCAAACCACGGGGGGCGGCGCCCCGCGGCACCCGAGCGCTCGGCCGCTCGGCCGAGCCGAGCCAGGCCAGTCCGACCGGCCGGGCCGTGCCCAGGCCGGACCGGACCGGGACCGGCTGGGTTGGACCGGGTCGAGTCGACCCGGTATGGCCGACCCAGGGGGGGGGGGGGGGGTCGGCCCGGGCCCGGACCCCCCGTCTTCGGACCGTTTTCGTTATTTTGCCCGTAACTTGAGCTACGGGCCTCCGAACGACGCGCCGTCAGCGGCAACACGATTCTTGGATTGAGACGGTCGTTTTGGTATATCACACTGAAGGTTTCAAAATACTTTGGGTTCATCCGGGTTGGTTCGTACACGAAACCAACCGGGCCCTCGGAGCAGAAACACTCATATCTTGAGCTACGGACTTCCGATTGACGTGCCGTCGGCTTTGGTGGATTCCTCTAAGTGAGACGGATCTTTTGGCATACTCCGCCCGAGGTTTGGACGCAGCTGGAGTACGGTCGGGTTGGTTTTGCCTTAAAAACCAACCGGGCCCCTGGGACGAAAAAGCCAATAACTCTCAGACCGGGCGTCCGATTGACGCGCCGTCTGCAACGTTGAGTTCCTGTTGATGATACAGAACTTTTGGATACATAAACTCTGGACTTTAAGTCAGTTGATGTATCAGCCTCTCGGCTCGTGGAGCGGACCCTCCCGAACGAGTTTGCTATGTGCGGGAACCTTAGAGCTGGCTGCTACTGCTGCTGTGACGACGATGACTGTACAGAGATCCTCAGTGGGTTCGACTGCGACGATGATGAAAATCGTACGGGAATCCTCCGTGTTTTCGGCAGTGACCACTACGGTACATCTTGGGATACATCAACTCCGGACTACATGTCAGTTGATGCATCGACCTCTTAGCTCGAGGAGTGGACCCTCCCGAAACGAGCATGCTGTGTGCGGAAACCCTAGAGCCGATTGAGACTTGACGACTGCTGATCAAACGACTCGGTGTGTTATGGATAGCCCGGTGGGGGAGCGCTTGGTTGTAGCGGCATATGGGAGCGCTTGGTTGTAGCGGTAGACCCACGACAGAGGTGCGCTTGGTTGTAGCGGCATATGGGAGCGCTTGGTTGTAGCGGAAGACCCACGACAGAGGTGCGATTAGTTGTAGAGGCATATGGGAGCGCTTGGTTGTAGCGGTAGACCCACGACAGAGGTGCGCTTGGTTGTAGCGGCACAGGGGAGCGCTTGGTTGTAGCGGCAGACCCACGACAGAGGTGCGCTTGGTTGTAGCGGCACAGTGGAGCGCTTGGTTATAGCGGCAGACCCACGACAGAGGTGCGCTTGGTTGTAGCGGCACATGGGAGCGCTTGGTTGTAGCGGCAGACCCACGACAGAGGTGCGCTTGGTTGTAGCGGCACAGGGGAGCGCTTGGTTGTAGCGGCAGACCCACGACGGAGGAGCGCTTGGTTGTAACGGCATGGGGGACCGCTTGGTGGTAGCAGCAGGCCCACAGTACCCGATAGGTGGAGAACTACAGCAGTCCAAGGTAAGAGGGAAGCGCTTGGTTGTAGCGGCATAACCTCTGCACTTGATGGAGAAGGAGTTTTCCAATAGCTTTGGGTTCCACTTCATGATCGAACCTGTGTGAGCTGAATCCTGTGTTACTCTCCTTTGTGGATTGTGTTGAGCTATCCTATGTGGATTTACTATTTTACTCTCCTTTGTGGATTGTGTTGAGCTATCCTATGTGGATTACTTTTACTCTCCTTTGTGGATTTTGTTGTTCTATCCTATGTGGGTATAAGTTTTTCTTTCCTGTGTGGACTGGGTTGTGCTTGAGCTCGGACGTTGGAGCCGAGCGGGAATTGATGACTTAGGTATATGTATGGGAATATACCTAAGCAGTGTCGAACGTTACTTCGTGATTGTATCTTTCCTTTGTGGTTATCCTTTGTGGATTCTGGGAGACCTTCAGGGGTCTCGGGGTTCTTACTGAGTATCTTATACTCACCCCTACATGGGCTATGCCCGCACTTCGTTGTGTTGGTTGCAGACGACGGACAACACTGATCGTGGTGGAGGCTTGCGGGGCAGGACGGTACCTGGAGGTGGACCACTAGGAGGGACGTACTCGGAGCGGCCGACTGGACCGAGGAGCTGTGGAGGCTATCTGTACCCACCCTTCTGGTGGGACCTTCAGAGGATGGCTCGACGCTGCGGCTTTTCTTTTCAGTTACTCTTTTTCCCTTTCAGTTGTACTTTACAGTTGGGCTTGTATTTCCGGCCCCTTTACTTTCAGCACAGCTTGTTATAGTTTTTACTTAGTGTTTACTTTTCCACTTGCTTACTCTGTGGTGCTTGTTTACTTTTCAAAGGCAATGCCTTCCCTTTTGTTGGGATTTACACCTTGGTGCTAGTCGCCATCCCCTGGCCTATGGAAGGCGGGCTTGGGGTAGTCACGACACGGGCCCCGAGGATGGGTCGTGACAAATTGGTATCAGAGGTGGTCGGTTCTACCGCAGACTCTGATCTTTCTTCTATGTGAAGCAATAGTGTTTAGCGTATTGGGTGTGGTTATCAGTCCAGGGAGTCCAGTGTTGGTGCGGCGGCCGACGTATCCGTACACCAGGACCCTGACTTCTGATTTCCGACTTAATGAACGAAAACATTGATTGCATGTGTGTTTCAAGTTTTCTTTGTGATTACTTGTGTCAGCTCACCAGGTATACTGTTCTGACCGTGGCGCACTTGTTTCCTTTTCAGGATGGCCCCACGACGGCAGCCAACTAGGGTTCCGAGGGATGTGTGTGGCGAGAGCCCACCGAGCGACGAGGACTCGGTACAGGGCCCTTTGACAGCTGAGGCACTGGCGGTACCTATACCTGCCGAGCCACCGATGCTACCAGCCCCAGCCGCTGACGATGCACGTCGCCTTAGTGCACTGCATGAGTTCCAGCGCCAGCGACCGCCCAGGTTTCGTGGGGAGACGGACCCCCAGGCAGCCGAGGACTGGCTGGAGGCAGTCGTTCGAGTTTTCAGGCTAGTGAGGACACCAGCAGACCTCATGGTGATCCTCGCAGCGAGCCTCCTGCATGCGGCAGAAGGCAGATGGTGGAGCTTGATGCTCCAGGTGCACGACGAGACATCCCTCCTCTGGACGGACTTTGAGAGAATCTTCCTCTCTGAGTTCGTCCCAGCCACCCTTCGAGCGGTGCTCATCCAGGAGCTACTACAGCTGTGGCAGGGCAGCATGACAGTGTCCCAGTACTCGGCGAGATTTACTGATCTCTCGCGCTACTCCACAGATATGGTACGGGACCCGTTCTTCCGGGCCCGAACCTTCGAGCAGGGACTGAGGCACGAGATCAGGGCTTCAATGATCTCCCTCAACATTTCGACTCAGGCAGGGGTGTTGGAGCGAGCCCTCTTAGTGGAGAGTTTCCTTGCTGAGCAGTCTCTAGCAGCAGGACCCACCACTTGCCGGCATGCGGCGGAGTCTTATGCAGCGGGAAATAGACATATGACGCAGGGGTCCAAGAGGACTAGACCTACAGGTGGTCCACAGCATGACTCTGGATCATTTGTGCGAGGCACTCGGGGTGGACAACGACTTTCCATGAGAGGGCAGTGTTACTCCTGTGGCAGGATTGGTCACATGGATCATGACTGTCCGACCCGCCATACGGATGACCAGCAGATGGACGAAGGACCCCCCAGGCAGAGGCAGAGGTTCAATCAGGGCAGGCCACAAGGAGCAGGCGGCCATGGCAGGGGAGCTGGCCGTGCAGCTGGAGGTGGACGACGCTTCGGGGTGTTGCCACCACCACCACCAGGAGGTCCACCCCGACCGTAGGGGATAAGAGGACATGGGAGAGCTCAACTTCAGGCAGCTGAGGCCTACGATCATTGAGCTCCGGGAGCAGATGGACAGGAGTGGGACTAGCTCCAGACCTAGAGACTTTTGTTCATGTTGCTTCTAGTTTTGTTGATGTATGTTTGTAGATGCTTTGTGTCTTTGTACTTGAGCTGCAGTAATAAAAGACACCTTTTCTTGTGGCATTTACTTTCCTATCCTCTCTTGTGTTGTTACTAAGAGGTTCCAATTTAGACTGTTGACTTGACCCTCACTTGAGAGGTACCTACTGGAGGAGACCCAGTTACCACACACTGATGCCGACAGTGTGACTCAACCCTTGGAGGTGAGAGTAACGGTTGGATCTCTTGGTAGTAGCGTCGAGGCCTTACGACGTCATCCTTGGTATGGGTTAGTATCATCCATGTCGGGATTGACTGTATTAGGAAAACAACGTGGTTCATCCAGGGGATGAGACCAGATTTCTCTTATCGGCAAGGAAGAAATCATAGCAGCTCTTGTGGACCAGAGGTGGTCTAGGCCACGATAGAGATGGTCCAGGTCATTCAGGAGGCAGAGGCCACTGGAGTTTGAGGATGGCGACCACGTCTTCATGCGGGTCTCACTTCGACGTGGATTACGGAGTTTTGGCCGAGGTGGAAAGTTGTCTCCATGCTTCATCGAACCCTTTCAGGTCCTCAGCAGGATTGGCGAGGTGACTTACCGCCTAGCTCTTCCGCCTTTGTATCCCTAGTTTGTGTTGAAGCTTTACAGGGACGTAAATCCCTGTGGTGGGAGTAATGTAAAGACCCGGAAATTTCAAGGAAATTTTTTTCTTAATTTTCTTTGGAATTTTACAAGAACACAGTTTCTGACGGCGCCTGATTCCGAGGCCCGGTGTGCCCGGAATTAATTTCTGAAGTTTGGCTCGGGTACGTTCAGTGAACGAATGAGTGGGTTTTTCTAAATTTTGAACCGGTGCTCGGAATCGAATTCCGAGGGCATCGATGGAATCACAGCGCCGATATTTTCTTAGAAACGCCTCTTCCGGAGTTGCGTTTGCTCGGTTGTGGTTTTTAATTTTTGGGTTTTAAGTTAAGAAATAAAATAAAGCTGTGCGACAATTTTATTTTTATTTCACTTAAAGCCGCTTGAAGACCACTTAAAGCTACTTAAGCTGAGTTGTTGCGGATAGGGTGCTATCCAAAAATATCCTACCCTCTTGGTAGGATATTTGTGGGGTGGGGCCGGCACGAGCCCCACCGTTTCTTTTCCGCTAAGTAACGCACCCGCGAAAACCCTTCATTATGAAAGTCAACTGACGTGTTTTCTTAATTTCTTAACACATCAATTAATTGGGCGGTTTTCTTCGTTGAATTAATTCTACGAATTAATTTAGTCGTTTCTTATCTGTTTGAAATCTGTTGGCGTAATAATAAAATAATACCAACGCACAACTTCTGAAAAAATGCTCGTTGAGAGGTTTTGACAAGTTTTGTGCCTTCATCCTCCTTCGCGAAGAACGCGAAGAACGCGAAGAACGCCGGCCTCCGACGAAGAACGCCGAACCCGCGGAAATTGACGACACGACTCCATGTGCTTCGACGCCGACATTTCCTCTCCCGCGACGTTCTTCTGCGGCGTTCCTTCCTCCGCGACGAAATCTTCGATCTTCTGTTTGAGGTAAGAGATCTCGGATTTTCTTTTAATTTTCCTTTGTGGTTTTTGACTCAAGAAGGATTTAATTATTATTAATTAAATCATTTTGTTCTTGAACCTCAGAGTTCGTCGACGCAACACCCTTCCGCGATGATGTGACGCCGGATACCGCGACGACGCGACGATCCCCAATTCTGTGAAGAACCCGCGGGCGACGACTTGACGAGGTAGGGGTTGTTGTGAATATTTTATATTCCCGTGAACGTTTCCTTAAAAATTAAAGAACCAGATTCATTTGAACAATTTTAATTTATTAAAATTTTTGTTTCATGTGTTGAATAATTCTCCCGTTGTTTTTAATTAACGCGGAGGGTGCGGGCCAAACGAACACGGCCCGACAACCCTCCGCCGTTCTTCGTGGTTGTGCGGATTTGGAGGGCGATGAAAAAATGCGACGCAAGGGCAATTTGACGATCCCGCAGTGAAGAACGGAACCCGGGAGGAACAACGGCGCAGACGGGAAGGAAAACGGACCACCGGAGCAAATCCGGTGGCCCGCGGAAGCGGCCGGCGGCACCCCGGCGCGCCGCCGAACAGAGCCGCTGCGGCTTCAGCCGCAGCGGCGGCGGCCAGCGGACCCGCGGCCGCATGGGTCCGGCTCGCCCGCTCGGGATGCGGTGACATGCCGCGTCCGTTTGAACCAACGCGGCCCCACACGGGGTCGCGGCACCTCCAAACCGTGGGGGCGGTGCCCCGCGGCACCCGAGCGCTCAGCTGCTCGGCCGAGCCGAGCCAGGCCGGTCCTACTGGTCGGGCCGCGCCCAGGCCGGACCGGACCGGGTCCGACCGGGTTGGACCAGTTCGGGTCGACCCGGTTCGGCCGACCCAGGGGGGGGGGGGGGTCGGGCCGGGTCGGCCCGGGCCCGGACCCCCCCGTCTTCGAACCGTTTTCGGTCTTTTGCCCGTAACTTGAGCTACGGGCCTCCGAACGACGCGCCGTCAGCGGCAACGCGATCCTTGGATCGATAAGGTCATTTTGGTATATCACACTCAAGGTTTCAGAATACTTTGGGTTCGGTCGGGTTGGTTCGTACACGAAACCAACCGGGCCCTCGGAGCGGAAACACTCATATCTTGAGCTACAAACGTCCGATTGACGTGCCGTCGGCTTTGGTAGATTCCTCTAAGTGAGACAGATCTTTTGAATACTCCGCCCGAGGTTTGGACGCAGGTGGAGTACGATCGGGTTGATTTTTCCTTAAAAACCAACCGGGCCCCTGGGACGAAAAAGCCAATAACTCTCAGACCGAGCGTCCGATTGACGCGCCGTCTGCGACGTTGAGTTCCTGTTGACGATACAGAACTTTTGGATACATCAACTCTGGACTTTAAGTCAGTTGATGTATCAGCCTCTCAGCTTGTGGAGCGGACGCTCCCGAATGATCTTGCTGTGTGCGGGAACCTTAGAGCTGGCTGCTACTGCTGCTGTGACGACGATGACTGTACAGAGATCGTCAGTGGGTTCGACTACGATGATGATGAAAACCGTACGGGAATCCTCCGTGTTTTCCGCAGTGACCACTATGGTACATCTTGGGATACATCAACTCCGGACTACATGTCAGTTGATGCATCGAACTCTTAGCTCGTGGAGTGGACCCTCCCGAAACGAGCATGCTGTGTGCGGAGACCCTAGAGCCGGTTGAGACTTGACGACTGCTGATCAAATGACTCGGTGTGTTACGGATAGCCCAGCGGGGGAGAGCTTGGTTGTAGCGGCATATGAGAGCACTTGGTTGTAGCGGCAGACCCACGACAGAGGTGCGCTTGGTTGTAGCGGCATATGGGAGCGCTTGGTTGTAGCGGCAGACCCACGACAGAGGTGCGCTTGGTTGTAGCGGCATATGGGAGCTCTTGGTTGTAGCGGCAGACCCACGACAGAGGTGCGCTTGGTTGTAGGGGAACATGGGAGCGCTTGGTTGTAGCGGCAGACCCGCGACAGAGGTGCGCTTGGTTGTAGCGGCACAGAGGAGCGCTTGGTTGTAGCGGCAGACCCACGACAGAGGTGCGCTTGGTTGTAGCGGCACAGGGGAGCGCTTGGTTGTAGCGGCAGACCCACAGCAGAGGTGCGCTTGGTTGTAGTGGCACATGGGAGCGCTTGGTTGTAGCAGCAGACCCACGACGGAGGAGCGCTTGGTTGTAACGACACGGGGGAGCGCTTGGTGGTAGCAGCAGGCCCACAGTACCCGATCGGTGGAGAAATACATCAGTCCAAGGTAAGAGGGAAGCACTTGGTTGTAGCGGCATAACCACTGCACTTGATGGAGAAGGAGTTTCCCAATAGCTTTGGGTTCCACTTCATGATCGAACCTGTGTGAGCTGAATCCTGTGTTACTCTCCTTTGTGGATTTTGTTGAGCTATCCTGTGTGGATTTACTATTTTACTCTCCTTTTTGGACTGTGTTGAGATATCCTATGTGGATTACTTTTACTCTCCTTTGTGGATTGTGTTGTGCTATCCTATGTGGGTATACATTTTGCTTTCCTGTGTGGACTGGGTTGTGCTTGAGCTCGGACGTTGGAGCCGAGCGGCAATTGATGACTTAGGTATATGTATGGGCATATATATAAGCAGTGTTGGACGTTACTTCGTGATTGTATCTTTCCTTTGTGGTTATCCTTTGTGGATTCTGGGAGACCTTCGGGGGTCACGGGGTTCCTACTGAGTAGCTTATACTCACCCCTGCACGGGCTATGCCCGCACTTCGTTGTGTTGGTTGCAGACGACGGACATCACTGATCGTGGTGGAGGCTTGCGGGGCAGGACGGTACCTGGAGGTGGACAACTGGGCGGGACGTACTCGGAGCGGATGGCTGGACCGAGGAGCTGTGGAGGCTATCTGTACCCACCCTTCAGGTGGGACCTTCAGAGGAAGGCTCGACGCTGCGGCTTTTCTTTTCCGTTGTTGTTTTTCCCTTTCAGTTGTACTTTATAGTTGGGATTGTATTTCCGACCCCTTTACTTTCAGCATAACTTGTTACAGTTTTTACTTAGTGTTTACTTTTCCACTTGCTTACTCTGTGGTGCTTGTTTACTTTTCAAAGGCAATGCCTTCCCTTTTGTTGGGATTTACGCCTTGGTGCTAGTCGCCAGCCCCTGGCCTATGGAAGGCGGGCTTGGGGTAGTCACGGCACGGGCCCCGAGGACGGGTCATGACATGAAATCATCCCAACACTGTGAAACTAGAATAAAGAAATAGGATGACCCGACGTTCCTACAAAAACATGAACCACATGAAAGAAAGTGTTATTCCTTATGATTCCATCAACCCAATAAAGAACTGAACAAGTAGTCTGCTATGTGCTAACAGACCATAAACAAGCTATTGAAGAAAACCAGAATAATAGGTGTCAACCTTACCATATCGAGATTCATCAAAGGCAGTAAATAAATCTTTCTATACATTCTGATTTTTGAAGGCTCGTGGGAGAATTACATCAACCTTATTTTGTATAGAAATATTACATAATAGTAAAATACACAAATCAGAGAAAAATTAAACTTCAAAAAATTATAGAAAGACAACAACTACCTAATCCAAGCAAGCTTACCATAGAAGACACTAAGTAGAAGAAACTATCAAAAAAGAGCTAGAAGGAAAAACTTTTGAATGATGGAAGAATCCATTCCCATAGAATATATTTGAAGTTGAAATCAAGATTCTTTTTATACTCATTCAACATTTTTATGAACATATGCTTTCTGATTTAAAGATATTTCTCTCTAGTAATATTATTATTCATATATTTCTGGAATATGATCTCGTCTTGATCCTCCATACAATCTTGGACTTCTTCCCCCACCTCCTCCTCCTTAAAATAAGCATTTTTATAGACATGGTTCTCTTTTACTTCATCAGCTTACTCATCAGCTGAGTGATCCACCATAGTTGGGATTTAGAGGGTTCAATGATTTCATTCATCGAGGCATTTAAGGATCACGAAATAATAGTTCTTTCAAGGTGAGAGAAATCTCAATGTTTTTTTTATTTTTCTAGGATTTGGAGTAATATATCCATAAAAATACATTATTGTTTCCCCTTCATATTCATTTATTTTAAATAGATTTTCTCAATTTGATTAGGTTGGTCATCATCCCCGTGTAAGGACTCACTAGAATCAGAGAGTTGACCCTCATCATTGGTTCGATTGTCATGTGATTCCAAGTGATTTTACTACTCCTCTATCAGAGGAGGGATAATGCTGGAACATGAGGTAGCAAGAAAGGCATCAATAGATCCTAAGATTCCCTTAGTTTTAGAAGGATGATCAATATTTACCACCTTGTTCGCATTATTTTTCTTCCCATTAGTTAGTATCACAGGTTGGTTAGCATTAACCATATGTCTAACATTTATCCTTTCAGATCCAATATGTTGTATTACTTTCTCAACCAAAGTAGCTTTCTTGGCCTCAAATCGTGAAATATTATGTCCAAAATCCTTTGGAGCATGTCCAATATTAAGGCATAAATGATAATAATTGGGTAGTCTTTCATAAAAAACTTCTTTAAAGAATCCATATTCTATATTCTGAATCCATATTTGAGAAGGAAGGTCATGAGAAACATCAATTTTAAAGAAAATCCTAGAAACTGATGGTCTTGAGAGACTCCTCATCACCAAATATAGCTTAAATGGATTACCAATGAGCATGGATATCAGAACTAAGGTAGTTTTTTAAACAAATGTAGCAGAATCCCAGGGAAGATAATACAAACTAGGATGATGGAGGACTAAGTGTAGGGGTCAAAATATGGGGTCCATTTAAGAACTTTTATAGAATAACCCCCAAAAAACTATGATTGTCTCTCCCATAACCTATAGTAGTCATCCTCAGAAGGAATAAGAAATATGAAATTGGAGGTGTTCGAGAGGCCAATTTGAAATCCTGAGAATTAAATGGTTTCAATAAGATTTATTAAGTATTTCAGTGATGACCTATTATAAGAAAACTTCCAAACAAGAACAAAACAAAGGTCAGATGCAAGAGTGTTTAACTATTTTGTTGAGAAATAAATTACCAGTTTTATGTAGTGATAAAAATGTTTAGGTTTATGTTAGATATAAGGATCCACAACATTATTTGAGAAAGGCTCGGTGTTCGTAATCATTTTTCCAATGATCACATTAGTGAAAGATCAAAGAATTGGAGTAGGGTTTTGTTCATCCAGAATTAGGTTTCTTTCTTGTTCACCTAGTATCGGCCTCTCCATCCTCAAATTCCAAGATTATAGTAAATTTAAATAACTTTTAATGATGAAATTTTTGAGAATAATGAATAATAACATAGCTATTATGAAAGAAATTCAAAACGATCAAGATTACCTACACCCGACATCAAAAATAGGTAATAATTAACTTATATAAATGTAGAGAATAATTATAAAAGAAATTTATAAAAGGTTATGCATATGATTTTTTAAAAATGTGATTAAGATATTCATTTTTATTATAAAAGATATTAGAGTTAATTTTACTAAGAAGGGAAACATGATAAGGAGTTTTTTGTCTCAAATTTAATTTGTTGAGACTTATTACTTAATGAGAACCATGATAATTTTAATAAAGTTATATTACCACATAATGAATTTATTTTACTATATTCATGGTTTTTGATGATCCATATCATGAGTTTTATTTAAATAGAATTCAATTCAAAAGATACCCAATATGGAAGTGGTTTGGAAGAAAATGTTACTCAAACCATAAGGGTTTAGTTGCCAATATTATTTTAAAATATAGATTGTTTTTGAAAGATAATACATTTTTGGAATTTCTATTATTTATATAAAAATATCAGAATTTAAATTTTATATTCTTTTGGTTTTATATTTCCCCTTGGCATTTCATTTCAACTTGACTGATGTTATACTCAAAGTGTTTCTTATAAGTGAAATTGACCCCGACTATTCTTTCCAGTCAGGAACCTCCCTTTTTCCATATCGGTATTCATTTTATTCTTTTAAAAGTTTTCTTATCTATGAATTGATAATTTATTAATTTAATTTTTTACTACTTTACCTTATTTTAAAATTTTTAAAGGAATTCTAAGGTTTTCCATATAGCCCATTTTCATCAAAATGTAAAAATATTATCATTTTAATTTTTTACATTTAAATAAGTCATTCTGTCACCTTTTTCATTTTTTATGAATATTTATCTCTATGTTTTAATGGTTCCCAAGGAAATTATTTTTCTTATTGTATTATAAAATATTTCATTTAAAATTATTTCAAAAGATTAAGGGTATTTCTTATTTCCAAAGTGATTTTTCTAAAATATCAAAAAAGTAATTTTTATAAAATTTATTGTCTTTTGACATATCTTATGGTTGATCGAAGAAAATTTTCAAATTATATCGTCAGATTTATTTCTCTAGATGGATTATGTAATTTTATTTTCTGTCAAGGAAATGATACATCACTTCCTTTGCATTTCTTAATCATTAGAGGTTTATAAACCTAATTTTTATTCCAATAAATTCCCTGTATAAATACCCTATTTTTGATTCAATTGATTGAAGGGTGTTCAACTAGGTTCCATACATAAATTGATTGTGGAAATTATTATTTTAACCCTATACCCTATATCTTTATAGTGAAAATAACATATGATTTATTATCATAATTGAATGATATTTACCTTGAATTTTACTTAATTTCATTGGATACCAATTTATTTTCCATTGGTTTATAATGTTATCACTATTAATATAATTATTAATGATTTTCTTATTTTAATCCATATGAAGCCCTTTTTTTCCATGGGTTATTCATGATGTTTTAAATGAAACACTTTTTCTTCCCATGGGTTCTTTATAAAATAAAAGTTCATGATTTTCATTTGGAAAGTTTTATGAAACCCATTTTATTTACATGGGTTTTTATGGTGTGATAAGTGATTGATTTAAATTGGCACTCATAAGTATGGATTATGATATGTGCGGTCCTATATTTCCCTCTAATACATTGGTTTAAATTTTATATCTCATGATATAGGCATTCATGAGTAAATTTTGGTTACTTATAAGCATGAGCACTAATAGTGTGACTCATTAAAGTAATGTTCCCTATACTAATGTTTTTTCCAAAGTCAAAATATGTTTCATAGTTTTATGCTCATTCTCATCATATCAGGGAACTTTTATTTCAATGTGACAGATACTCTAGAACATTATCAAATTAATGTTACATAAAAAGAAAAATAAATATATGACAATAAATTTATTAATATTCATGTATTTGAATATATAGGTCATATAAAGTATATAGTAGTTAGTTCAAGAGAACCAAATCCAATAGACTTACACTTGCATAAGACATAACTGCTAAATAATTGGTTAGTTTGTGGCCTATAGGTTTTAGGGTGAAAAAAATTATAAATCCTAATCCATTCTCTATTGTTACTCCTTGCCTCAAACCCTAGGTCTCTTCCTGGTGATTTTGGATGTCCCCACTTCTTTTGGATCATTCCGTTTGGCAATCGATCACCATGGATGTTAAATCGCTTCTCCTTGGTAAATTTCTTTTCTACATATTCACTTCCTTTGGTCCTGGGAGTGCCATGGTTCTGATTTTTTGGATCAATTGAAGCTACAATAACATTTTCATTGGTCCTTTCTATATTTTTAGCATGATATTCTCCCAAAGGCTAACCCTCATGCTGGTTGTGGTATGACATATGGGTTATTTGAATTAGGTGTTGTTTTATCTTCTATGATGAATTGTTATATTGTTGGATTGAATCTATGAGTGGGAATTGATTCCAGGGTCAACATGGTTTTCTTTTCATTCATTTCAGTGTTGGTGGATCCTAGTACAGGCATGTATGACCTGAGTTTGAGGTAAGTGGTTCCATATCTAGATTGTGTTGGATGAAACTTGAATGATCTCATATTAAAAATTGTTTTATAAATGAATTTGTATTATTTATTTATTTGTGAGTGTGTAAATTGGTTTTTGAGAAAATTTGGGTTTCCCTTATTTTTGATAAATAAAAGTTATTTTCAAATAATTGTGAAATAAATTTATGAAATGGTTTTCAAAGCATGGTTTTGATGAAATTATTTGGAAAATGTATCATATGGGAAACCTTGGGTACTTAGGTGGAAGGTGTAGAAATATGACTCATCTGTTCATACTGTTGAGGGGTTCACTCATGGGGTGTTCTTATTCACTCTAGTTCAACTGTCCTAGGGACATTTTAGACACTTTTGAGAGGTTTACTTTTGGGGGTGTTCATATTCTCTCTAGATTTTATGCATATATCTAGGAACTTAACTTATGCGATTATATATGTTTGGGTACGAGTGTTCTAGATAGTCTTTCCTATAGTGATACTTGGAATGATATACCTATGATTTCAATTGTACTTATTATATTTTAACTACTTTGAAATATGTTATATGATTTGAAACTTTTTTATCTGGATTATTTGGAACTGTGGAAGAAGGGGAATGTTTCAACATGGTTTTGATATAAAAACTATTTAAATGATTATCATGTGTTGTTTTATTTAAATTTTATCTTGTTTGGATTTTTATTAGAGATTTTATATGGAACAATTGGGTGATATCCTACTGAACCTATTTAGATCACACCTTGCGCACCCCTTCGATGGTATGTAGAACTTTTTATGTCTTTTGATGCAAAAAAAATCAAGGTGATGTGGTGATGCAATGTAGTTTTTTTCTCATCTAGGTCTTGGGTAGCTAGTGGTGAGATATTGGGATGTCATCCACTTATAACATGGAGTAACTATTTCTCATTTTGGGGTTTTCCATTATTTTTGGATATGTACCTTGGAGTTTCTTTATCTACTTTTTAGTTGTGTCATTTTTTATGATTTATTTTATCTATGACATCTATTTCATATTTTCTCTTCCACTAATTCTTTCAATTATGTACATTTATACCATGTTTTCAGTTTTAGGTTTGTAGAAACCATTCCCTCTGGTTATTGATGCTCGAGTGATAGTCACTGGGTCACAAGGATCAAGAACCCCCTTTGGGTATGCGGTTGATTAGGTTGGGTACCAGATTGTGGGGGTATCTCAGGTCACTTTGTTACATGGATAATAGGATAGTGAAATATAATCATAAAAATTATAATAGTATTACTTTTTTTTATAAATTAAAATTAAAAAATCATTACTAAACTGATTCTTAAGCTGCATCTGAAGTTTCAACATACTTTGTTATTGTAGATATGGATAAAAATTTTTATAATAAGTTTTTATTTCATATTACCTTTGACTCACTGTGATACTAGATCAAATTTATCTAAAGTAAAACTAGCGTTATATCCTTTTATCACTAGTATTCCCATTTCTATATTTACTTGGATCTCATATAGTTCAACTTTATCAAGTATCATTAAATAGTTCTACCTTCAAGACTGTATAGTTCTCTTGGTTCTATTTGATATTTACATACTATTAACCATGTATAATTAATATCGAAGTTTTAGTATATATAATGATATATGCGATAAATTCCTAACACTTAAGAATACATAATTATCTCTATAATAATAATCTCCTCCTATTACCTCAAACGTTATCCTAGAGTGATTTCATACCATGTGACTTAGGAAACAAGTTAGTCTTTAATTCTTCCATTATGTATTTTTCATTACAAGTTCAACATATATACTATGAATAAATTTATCAACCTATAGATCTAAATCTATAGGTCTTGTTCCCCAGAAATCTGGTTGATATTTTTAAATCATTCTTGTAAAAATTCATCCCTTAGTTCTAACAAATTGGTATGACTGAATATCTATTTTCATATATTATCAACATATAAATCTTAGAAAACAAAATCTCTCCCACTAACCTCTTTTAGAAACATGGAACTCATTTATTCAAAATGAATATTCTATGATCACTATGATTTCTTCTATCCACACATGGATTTATGAAATTTTCATATCTTATTTACATTCGTTAGTGTAAACAACCCTTTTGGTTATGTCATATAAACATGTTCCATAGGGTCTCAATTAAATAAACTAGACTTGATATCCAACCACCCAATATAATTATCATATAATATTGCTATGAAAAGTATGTTTCTAATAAATTTTAGCATGATGATTGATATAAAGGTTTTATCATAGACTATGTCTAGAAATTGACTAAAAATTTCAATAATCAATTGTTCTCTATTGATACTGGATTATACCATCCATGTATAGTTTCAACTGAATACCCACTAGTAGTATCAAGTTAAAAACAACCAAAATATAGATCCCCTAAATTTTAGTACATCGAATTCATTACTAAATTCACACATACTTGTCAATATTAAATTGTTTCCATTTACTTATTCCTTGTAGGAATCATTACTCTTAATGAATAATATATTATCAATATTGGTTAACAAAAAACATCATCCTTGGTTTCAACTTCCCATGTAATATGTGTTTCATGAATAACTCCTCCCACTAATCTCAGTGGAGTCTATGTTTCTATTCCCACTCATGTGTATCTGAAGCTTATAATTCATTGAAGTCTTGATTTCTCTTACTATATCAAAAGATAAAATTTTACCTCTTTATAAAAATATAATAATTCTTGAAAAATATCATTCTATATTTGGTATTTAATGTCCTAGGTAGATATAGGATAAGTAACAGAGATTCACTTAGTGTTTCATTGATGTTTGTATTGATATAAATCCAACTTTTAACAAAATAGTTCTCATCAAACACCATAAGCTTTATCTAATAGATTCCTTATCATATTATGAATAATATGATATCTATTAGATGGAAGATGGTTAGTTATTATACTAATATTTGTGAAACAATTATTGAAATTAATTATGGAATATTTTCAATACTTATAAGACATTTCATCAATACCCTTTTAATAACATTGATGTATAAGGTAATGTGATTTTGGTATTACCTTCACTCCACATATTAATGATCTATGAATACTTGGTTATGATACACTCTAAAAATCCTACTAGGAGGATCCTATATCCTTTAACATGTGTATTCATTTCTTTACTGATAATTCATACAATATCTTGAATTTATCTCATGAAGTATAAGAATCCTTAACTACATATTTAGAATGATTCACATGATCTTTCTAAACTAACTCTATTAGCTTTATAGAGTGCCTTTATTTATAAATGTTTCTATCTCTCAATATTAATAGTGAGCTTCTCTGCATACCAAGTGTATTAGATTAATAGAGACTAAAAATCCCTTTTATATATAAAATTGTTAACTACTATTAGTTTTATTTGATAAAGAATTATCTTTCCACAATTAGGTATTTAGAGTCTTATATTTATATTCATTATTAATTGTTGATTTTAATTATATGTTATTCATGAATTAATAATCTATTAGTTAAGTTTTAAATACCCCAAAAACATTCATTCTAAAACATGAAAAAATGTCTCACTACGTCTACTTACACATTGAGATTTTTTTGGTAATAATAAATACAAAAAATAGTTTAACTTGAACCCATTGGACAATACTGAATTCATGTACTTCTATGTATTGATATAGGAATCACCATTCTTCATATCCTTATATAATAAAACTAACTTATTATAATATTTAAATACTTTATAGGTTCTTATATTTGAATACACATATGTAAACATATTATACTTTATACCCAATAAGTAAGAAAAATGAATTATATTGATGAATATACCTAAAGTAGTGACTTATACTTCAATTTGTTACTTTTATTCTTCCATTGAATTTTATTTGTCACATGAGAAACATATAACATCATGTTCAATTACTTTCTCTCTAATACTTATCTTATTTAAAATATAGTGTCGAGAATATTTAGACATGACATTGGTCTTTGAACTCTTTTCCTATCATTTTCTATAGTCACCATAATTATAGAATGATTTTTTGCTTCATATCCTCATCTACCTAGAGAATTAGAGTGAGGAGATCTGGGAGAGTCTTCTCAATATTTTTCATATTAAAATTCATAACAAAAATAGAGAATCTATGAGGCAATGAAGAAAGTATGAGATATGTGAATAGTTCATCGGTCAACTTAAATCCAAGAATACCTAAAATCTCAATATAGCCAATCATCTTGACTATGTGAGTGTAAAATTCTAGCTTGGGTGACACACATCGATGCCATGATTTGGTCTTCTATGTAACCTCAAGCACACCTCCCTATATTCCATAGGTTGATGACTAGTAGTGAGAGTCAAATATCAATCATGCAGAGACTATAACCTATTTATCAAAGCAATACACCCGAAAAAATAAAAAAACATTACCAAATTATATTGCATAACAAGAATATTACTAGTATCACAAGATGACCAAAACTAGAAATAAAACATCCATAACTAAATTAGGAAAATATGTCATTCCAAAGTACATGCCAAGTGTCAAAATTCAAACCCAAAATTAAAGACACTAACAAAGCCTAAGTGGGTCCTGAACCACATCTTGTTCCCTCATACATGCTCCATCCCAAATCAGGCATCTAACACATGACCTTTTACCTTATCCTATCCTATAAACATGAAGTCTATATAGATACCAATCAGGAAGCTTGAGTAGGGTGTTAGTACAACTCAGTATGTCAACACCAATGATGTCTAATAAAATATCAAGTAAAATAGTGTATTAATTTTCATAAAGAATAAATAAAATAGATAAAGTAAATAGTTTACATTTATTTAATTACTCTTTATTTAACCACATAAACCCTGAGCTCTTGAGGATACCTAAACTCTCAATACCTACTTATGCTCGTGCTGAAGTATGAAATATCCCTAAGTGATATCATATATCTAAATTTCATTATTATCATTCATCATATAAATTCATATATGCATTCAATTGTTACCATTCATCATTTTAATTCACATATAAATCAGATTGTTACCATTCTCCATATTAATTCACATATGAATTCCATTTTTACCATTCATCATTTCAATTCAAACATGAATGCCATTACTACTATTCATCATTTTAATTCACACATGAATTCCATTGTTACCATTTATCATTTTAATTCACACATAAACTCCATTGTTACCATTCATCATTTCAATTCACATATGAATTCCATTGTTAGTATTCATCATTTTAATTGAAATACGAATGCCATTGTTACCGTTCATCATTTTAATTCACAAATTAATGCCATTGTTACAATTCATCATTTAAATTCACACATGAATTCAACTATTACCATTCATCATTTCAATTCACATATGAATTCCATTGTTACAATTGATCATTTAAATTCAAATATGAATTCCATTGTTTCCATTCATCAATTCGATTCACACATGAATTCCATTGTTACCATTCATCATCTCAATTCACAATATCACATATATCAGAAAAACACATTAATTATTCCAATGTAACAAATGAATATTCACATCATTCCAATAATTAATTCAATAATTAATTAATCACATCTACCCATTAATTAATTCAACAATTAATTAATCTTATTAATCCCATTAATTAATTCAATAAATTAATTAATCAAAATTCAATTTCCATTAATTAATTCCACAATTAATTAATCTAATCCAATCAATTACATAATAAAAAAAATTCATTAATTAATCCAACAATTATTTAATCTTATTTAATGATCTCTATATCTCCATAATTAATTCATAATTAATTAATATTAATCAATCAATTTCATAAAAAAAATTATTCCCATTAATTAATTATTTAATTAATTAATCTAATTTAATAATCCAAATATCCCCACAATTAATTAAATAATTAATTATGTTAATTAAATCAATTTAATATCCCCAATTTCAAAATCCCATTATTAATTTATTTACCAAATTAATTAATTCAATTTATGAAACTCAGTTACTAATCATCTAATAAAAATTATATAATTATATACATATAATTGAAATCAGGACTTTGGGATTTGATTAATAGACCACCTATGTCAAGATTGATAATAAATGCTCACCAACAGAAATCCCCAATTTGAGAGGAATAATGACAAATAATGAGATCTTGATTCAATTCCAAGATACAAGATTTAAATGATTTATGATTTAACAAACCTAGGTATATATCTAGATACAATAGTAGATAAACATCCCTAAGGAGCAGGAGGGAGAGAGAGATCTAATCGGGAAGAAACCACATACTCAGGGAGGTGGAAATATTTAATCCACCCTTCGATTCTCTTATAACTGAAGTCAAAAGCCCTAGAAATGCATTTGGGAACCAAAAAAAATTATAGGAGTAGCTTATGTCTATGTTAGGGCTGATTTAGGGTTAAAATGTGGGTTAGGTTATTTTAAAAACTAATTTTAAGGTTAACTTAAATCCCATACACAATTTTATGGGAATGGACACATGATTTTCCAAACCATGCACCTTAACTATGAACTTATTCTAGGGGGGGGGGGTGGTGCATGGTTTCTCCTAATAGGGTGAACAGTTTGACAAACCATGCACCATCAATGAAAGACCCACTATCTCAAGGGTGCATGGTTTGCTTGGATGGGTGCACGGTTTGGGAAAACTATGCACCAACTGTGAACAACCCCTCTTACTTCCAATTTTCTCTAATTTCCACCCAAAAAACCCAAGGGAAAACCCAAAAAAGTAGTCAAAACCAAGGAAAAGAGTGCCTAAAAGCAAGCCTGAGGCTTATACAAAAACGTTTTGGGTTTTAAAATCTCCCCACCTAATAATAGCTCATCCTAAAGCTATAATCCCAAGAAAATATACGATTTTGAGTAAAAAATATTGGGCCACTAATCTTGTACATCCACTTCTCTATCCCATGCTTCCTCCTGAATAATTACATGTTACCAAAATTCATGAACTATCAATATGGTCTTTCCCTATGAAACTTTCTCACTACGATCCAAGAAACATATTAGATTCTCTACATAGGATGATTCTATATCAAGATCAACATCATCCAAATCGATCACATGATAAGGGTCAGGGTGATACCGCCGAAGTTGTGACATATGAAAAATGTCATGCATAACACTGTATCTCTGTGGAAGAGTCAATCGGTATGACATTAGCCTGATTCTATCCACAACCAAAAACCATTCAATAAACCTAGGTACTAACTTTCCCTATCTCCATATCCTGAGGTGACCCAATCTAGGAAACAACCTAAGGAATACACGATCAACCTCTTTAAAAAATAGGGGACATCGATGTATATCATTATATGACTTGTTTCTACTATGAGACATAGCCATACATTTTTGAATCATCTGAACCTACTCTGGTGTCTCCTGCATGAAACTTGGTCCCAACAACTCTGACTCACCTACCTCCATCCAACATAGATGTGATATGCACGACCTACCATAAAGATCCTCATATGGTGACATATGTATAGTTTCTTGATAATTGTTTTTATAAGAGAACTCCACCAAAGCTAGGTGCTTCTCCTAAGAATATGTAAATTCTAGGACACAATATCATATCATATCCACAATAATCTATATAGTACATTATTATTTCCCATCTGTATGTGGGTGGAATCCTTTACTCAAAAGAACCTATGTACCAAGTGCCTTCAGAAGCCCTTCCAGAAGAGTGAGGTAAACTACGAGTCATGGTTTGAAACTATATTCTATGGCACCCCATGCGGAAAGACTCTCTACCAAACATATAAGTATCACAACCGATCCACTGATAAAGTCTTTCATACACGTAAGAAATGCACTAACTTTGTGAAATGGTATGCAATCACCCAAATAATGTCACTCTTATGATGTGTCCTCAGGAGACCCACCAAAAAGTCCATAGTCATGTCATCCAAATTCTATTCTAGAATGGGAAATGACTATAATAAACCACTTTTTATTAATGCTCAACCTCCACCTATTTATAGGTGTAACATCATTTCATGAACATTGCTATCCCCATTTTCGTGACTAGCCACCAAAACTATCACCGTAGGTTATGGTACATTTTAGTCACACTAGGATATACCGCCAAATTAGAGGAATGAAACTCACAAATAAACTACTCCCACATTCTCATAGGTAGATTAACCTGATTCCTAACATAAATGATCTCATTCTCATCTATGGTCTAATTGAAAGGTGACTCCCACCTTCAAGGCTTCTCCTCAAAGTCAAACATTTCAGATCCTCATACTTCCTATCCTTGATCCAACTCAAAAGTGTAGACTCTACTAAAATTGATATGAAAGTAATCTTCTGGGGACTGTCTTGAATCACAACATGCATCCCTACCAGTAAAGTCATCATCTTCCATTCAACACTAGACTCTTGAACTTCCGAAGTCTATGTATTTTTTCTTAAAGCGTCAGCCACACTATTTCCCTTATCAGGTGTATATGCCAGCACAAAATGAAACTACTATATATAATCAACCCATATACACTTAAATATATTCAAATATCTCTGAAAAAAGATATAATTCAGTCTCTTTTTATCCATAAACACAATAATATTTTTCCCCAATAGATAGTGCAACCAAGACTTTAAAGAATAAACAACAACTACTAGCTTGAGGTCATGTGTAGGGTAGTTCCATTCATGTGGCCTCAACTATCGAGACCCATATGCCACAACCCAATCTCCCTGCATCAATAATACTCCAAGGATGATACTATAAGTGTCGCAAGACACCATATTCATCTCACATGGCTTAGTTAGGATCAATATTGGTGCCAACATCAAGCACTTATTCAACTCCTGAAAGGAATTATCATATGATTCAAACCAATAAAACTTTATCCACTTATTGTTCTAGCTCAAAAGTGGTGCTTCCAATTGGGGAAATCCATGGATGAATCTCCTATAATATCCTTACAACCCAAATAAATTATGGATCTCAAAAACATTCTTGGGATGCTCCTAAGAAACCACTTCCTGGAATTTCTCTGGGTCCATTGACACACCTTCCTCTGAGATGATGTGTCCAAAGAAGTGCACCTGATCAATCCAAAATTAAAACTTAGATTGCTTGGTGAATAACCGATGCTCTCTTAGTGTACTCAGGATGATGTTAAGATGTTTGGCATGATCATTATAAGTCTTTAAGTACACCAAGATGTCATCCACAAAAACAATGAAAAAATGATCTAAGTATGTATGTAAGATTCTATTAATCAAAGCCATAAAAACTTCTAATGTGTTCATAAACCCAAATGGCATTATGAAGATATCATAAAGTCCATACCTAATTTTGAAAGCAATCCTTGATATATCAGAAGGTCAAACTCACAACTAATGATACCCTGATCTCAAGTAAATATTTGAGAAGAAGCAATCTCACCTAAAATGGTCAAATAGATCCTCAATACATGGAAGAGGATATCATATCTTCACTATCATTTACTTTAATTTTACGTAATTTACACACAAGAGTAGAGTCCTGTCAACCTTCTTAGAAAAAGACAACATAGAATCCAATACAAAATACTCTAATGGATAAATCCCTTATCCTAGAAATCCTCTAACTGTTTCTTATTCTCCTGAAGCTCTACTGGTGAAATTCTGTATGGTGGAATAGAAACTGGAAAACCCCCGATATGAGATCAATAGTAAATTAGACATCTCTCTCAGGTGATATCCCTGAGAATTATTCAAAAAATACATCCTGAAACCAGTCCACTATGGGTGAAAAGACATCACATTTTACACCTCCATCATCTAGAAAAAAACTTGAAACCTAGGTAGTAATATCTCTCTATTTATGATGAACTGGACCTATATAGCCCACATTGATATCCCATTACACATGATGCATTTTATTCTCACCCTTAGGAGACATAAAATAAACTCTTATGTAGTTATAATCAACGTGGGATCGGTATGATACTAACCAGTCCATTGCAAAAATTAGCTCAAAGTCTTTATCTAGACTGTACTCCCAAGGATGTATATATTTTCAACACCCCGCTCATGAACTCTACCACTAGGCTCAAACCATTCACATGTTTTGAAAAAATAAAGTAATGAGAGGAACCCTCATTAAATAAGGCATTAAAGAGAGTAAAATCTACAAGAATATTACATCTAACTATTAATGATCTAATCTTTCTATCCAAAAGTGTAGGCTGAATAGAATGTAACTATCCTGCCTCTATTAAGTGTGATGTAGGCTGAAATCTAGGAGCTATACTACTATGCTGATACGAACAATCTTTTACAGAAGCACCACATCCACTGCCTTTACCGCTTCATCCAATAAAACTCTAGCTTCTAGACTAATATGGTGAAAAAGATCACCTTCTCTCACCCTAGTATTTTATGGATCCTTTGTCACTACCCTTCTATCATGGGTTCCTACAGAACCTCTATAGATGACCCATATCACCGTAAGATCGACACTCTACTGATGGTTAGGGATAATGTCTTTGATAGTGGAAAATCCCACTACATGAATGACAAAAAATCCAGGTAAGGTCCTGTGTACCATATCCTTCCAATTATCCACTGTTTCTGTTATTCCCCTAGCTAACATTCTCATGGAGATGCTTCCTAATCTTGGAATTCGTAGCTCCTGATCATCTAGTAGAAACCATATATCCTACACTGGAATCCTCCTTCATGTTTCCCTCAGCTATGAGAGCCTGATCCACCACCTTAGAAAACTTATTTAACCAAAAGAGGATAACTTGGGAGTTAATCACACATTTAAGTCTATTGAGAAATTTCATCTCTGTATCCATCTTATCCCCTGCCATTGCTGGAGAAAAGCAATAAAAATTTGTAAAGTGTCCAATATAGTCCATTACATACATAATCCCCCTGATTCAACTTTATAAACTCATCTACTCTCTCATATCTTAGCATCTATGGATAAAGGTTATACAAGAACTTCTCCAAAAAGTCCTTCCAATCCATCATGTCTTCCAGCCCTGCCTGAGCCTGAACATCCCACCAATGCTTCTCTAATCCTTAAAACATGTATGTACCGAACATGACCCTCTTCTCAGTAAGAGTCTCCAAATGGTCAAGTATAGTATGGATGGACTCAATCCAGAACTCTGATGCCTAAGGTCCACCTTATCTGGTAAAAGTCAGAGGGTTATGTAACTAAAACTTTTGTGTAAGGTTAGACACACTCTTCACAACCAGATTTGGGTCTCTTTCCATAAATTGAATGTAGAGAGAAAATTTATCTAAAAAATTCTCTCCTACTTCCTCACCCGAAACTATCAGTGCCTTAGGTTCCACTACTGGTAGAGCATCTCTATCCATATCCTCATATCATCCTCTCAATAAGCATCATCATGGAGGCATATCTCTACAATTCCAAGCACACATCTCAAGACACATAACACCACATTATCACATTTATTAAAGAGGAAGACACAATAAGGCACACAAATTCTTTTTCCCCAACCCCACTACATGGTAAAAACCAAGGTACTATCACTACCCTTAACCATACTACATCTAGGTCATGTTTAAAAAAGGGTAAAATCATTATCATATTCAAGTTTCTCATTAGAAACCCATTTATTCTCACATTGCATAATTTTAAAATTATCAATTTCATATCAGGAACAATTTCATTCCAATTTCACAAGCAAGGAAAGATAGTTCAAGTTCAATAACTTACCCAAAACATGTTATCGTATGCATGACTAAAACAATTCATGTAACAAAATAATCATTAGTGTCTATAATGATTCATCCATAATCAACTCTCATGTTTTGGGTTGTGAGTAAAATATTATCAAATCTTTGAAATAATAATCACATCACACAACAAGTGAATCACCCAAGGTGAAATAATATTCAATTGTAACAAGAAAAAGTAATAAAAACAATCCCACCCCAAGTACTTGGGTTCTCCCCCATACATGGGTTACCTACTCACATTCATGAGATCATAACCAAGACTCAACTCTTTCTAGTATCCTGTATAATATTACCAAATAGTAAGACAAAATAGAAGAAAAGAATACAGGGCTTTGATACCACTTTGTAACATCCTGTCTTGGGTACCACACACCAGTGCCCCGACCTGATCTTCTATGTGACCTCAAGTGTGCCTCCCTATATGCCAGACCCTTCTGACTAGTAGTGAGGGTCAAATATCAATCATGGGGAGACTATACACAATTCATCAGATTAATACACTGGCCAAAATAAGTAAACAATACCAAATGATATATCATTACCATAATAGTACTAGTATCACAAGATAACCGAAATTGGAAATACAATAGCCATAACTAAATTAGAAAAATATGCCATGCCAAAGTACATTCTAAGTGTTAAAATGAAAAAACAAAAGTAAATACATTGAAAACTCCCAAGAGGGTCCCGAATTATGCCTGGTTCCCTCATCCATGATCCATATCAAATCATTTATCTAACATATGGCCCTTTCCCTTATCCTATCCTGAAAACATGAAGTTTATTCGGGCACTGATCAGGCTGACCAAGTAGGGTCTGAGTACAAATCATCTGGCCACCACCAACGATCTCTAAAACAATATATAGTAAAATATTCTATGATTTTGTATAAAGAATAAATAAAATAAATAAAGTAAAAAAATTTACATTTATTCAATTACTCTTTATTTAACCACATAATCCCTGATCTACTGAGGAAACCCGAACTCTCAATACCTACTTCGGCCCATGTCAAAGTCTGAACTATCCCCAATGGATATCATATATCTAAATAGAATTGTTATCATTCATTATCTCAATTTACATATGAATTCCATTGTTACCATTCATCATTTCAATTTACACGTGAATTCCATTATTACCCTTCATCATTTCAATACAAATATGAATGCCATTGTTACTATTCATCATTTCAATTCACACATGAATGCCATTGTTACCATTCATTGTTTTAAATCACAAATTAATTACATTGTTACCATTAATAATTTTAATTATAACATGAATGAAATTGTTATCATTCATCATTTAAATTCACACATGAATTCCATTATTACCATTCATCATTTCAATTCCCATATTTATTCGATTTTTACTATTCATCATTTTAATTCACACATGAATGTCATTGTTACCATTAATCATTTCAATTATCATATGAATTCCATTGTTACCATTCATCATTTCAATTCACATATGAATTCCATTGTTACCATTCAACATTTCAATTCACACACGAATTCTATTGTCACCATTCATCATCTCAATTCAAAATATCACATATATCATAAAAAATCATTAATTAATTCACTAATTAATTAATCCAATGTAACAAATGAAAATTCACATAATTCCATTAATTAATTCAATAATTAATTAATCACATCCCATTAATTAGATAAATAAATAATTAATCCCATAAATCCCATTAATTAAATCAATAAATTAATTAATCCAAATTCAATTTACTTTAATTAATTCAACAATTAATTAATCCAACCCAATCAATCACATAATATCTAACATACTGATTTTTAAGAAATGAAATATTATGTTTGATAACGTACATGATATTCCATATCATGTTTAAATGAATAATTAAATATTATTATTTATATTTTACCATTATTACTGTCAATAGAATGGTGGGAATGAATACTATTAATTGAATTATTAAAATATTTTTTAAAAATGTATTTAAAATTAACTCTTTTATCAATTAATTATAAATTAATGTAAAACCCTTTTTAAAATAAAAGATTTCTTTTTCTGCTAAACCATTAAAATGTGAAAAAGTTTGTTTTTATACCAATAAATAAAAAAATCACCCTTGTTTGATTATATTAATGATATATATATATATAATATTCAATATAATTTTTTACATTTATTTTATATGTTTTATAGACATTAAATGTGAAAAAAATAAAATTTCATATATAAAAGAAGTATTTTTAAAAAAAGGATGTTTTGTCGTATTTTGATGGAACACCTATTTTAAATCTAGTTTTTGACACTTTTATAAGTTATATTTGACAAAATAAACTTCTTATTTTAAATTTTAGCATAAAAATTTACTTTGTATGAATTTTTGGTCTTTTTATGATAAGATTAATTTTTTTGATGAATACTGAAAAAATATTACATTTTAATTGAAAACTACTTTTTCATAAAATTTATTTATAGTGTTAAATTATATATTTTAATGGTCTTAAAGTATAATTAGATCAATTTTGTATAATTTAATCCAATTTAGGTCATTAGAATCAATTTTACATCGAAATTGGTTATAAAAGACATTGTGAACTTTTGAACATTTTTGTGACGCCCCAAACCCAACATTTATTTTGGAATGAATAAATTTTTTTAATGTAAATTATTATTATTTTTAGATTAAAATAATGCAACTCAAATCAAAATAATTAAATGAAAAAGGAATAAAAATAGAAACTTCTATTTATTTATTAAAGCACTGAAACGTTACTTTGTAATTAGGTTTGCAAGTGACCATTGTTTATAATATGACTGTTGGTTTTGGTGATGGTAATAAAATTTTATAACCGTTAGGTATATTAATTATTTTTATTATTTTAAGTATTTTAAGTGTATAATTTTTTTTAAATATTCTAATTATTTAAAGTATCTTAATTATTTTATGTACCTTAAGAACTTTAAAGTATTTGAATGTTTGGAAGTAATATTTTATTTAATAAATGTATGATTTTAAGTAAATGTAAAGTTTTGAAAGAATACCTTTCTATATAATAAAAGTGTATAATTATTTATATTTTAATATAAATGAAATATAATCAACTTTTTTATAAATATATATATATGTTTCAAATATTTTAAAATGTTTTAAATGTATTAAAATGTTATATTTAGTTAAAAGAAAATTCGGTTTCAAATTGATGATGTATTTAATATTTGGATTTAAAAAATACAACAATTTTTCTGTTAGAATGAGTCAAAATGAATTTATGACATGTCTTACTGGAAGTTAAATTTTGTATTTATATTTTGAACGTATGATGCTTTATAACCAAAAAATGTATACAATTTATTGAAGCAATAGTGTTTAGTGTTCTTGTAACCATAAGGAAGTATATATATATATATATATATTCTTTTTTAAAACCTTATTATATATATATTTTTTAAAAAAACACTATCATATACATCTTATTTGTTATTATGTTTAATGAAACAAAAATAAAGTTTTTTTAACAAAAATTTGGGTGAGTACCCACCCAACTGAGGGTAGCCTTGAAGGCAAAGACCTCAAGGACTGGTGGGTGTCTCATATAGAACCTTGAGGTCAAAGAATCCTCAGGCAGTGCATGTATGGTGCATGACGAGTCTCACGGATAGGCTGTGCATGGTGAGGCCTAAGCACATGCTCAAGACCTGTGTATAAGGATTGGCCAGGTGCATGCACGCAAGGGGTGAGGCAGGTCATGCACCGACACACGTGTTGTTGGGCCAAGGCCAGTGGGGTGGGGGTACCATGTGTAAGGACCCTACGGTGTGTACTGTGTAATTGGAGAATGGTAGTGGTGCTGAGATATTTAAGGTGGTCTCAAAACCACCTCAATCTCGATGTGGGATGTAGTTTTTTTTCAAGGGATCTAATCTAGGCAGTTGAATCTAGTCACAGTTGATCTTAGCTGTTCAACATTTTTAAAAAATCACAGCTTTCTCTACGACCATCTGATCAAATCCATGGTTGATTTCGACCATCCTTATATTTTTATAACTTTAGAAACCTTTTTAGCTAACCGATTAATCTCGGTCGATCATGGTTGTCTTTTATTTTCTACATCTTCTTCCTTTCCTTCTTATTCTTCTTCATGACCGCACCGGTAGCCATCACCATCTCCCCACTACTCCACCCTCTCCTGGGAGTCCTCCTATCCCTCTCCATGGACTGATCGTCCACCTTTCCTATTTCCACAAGTCAGAATAGGTTTTTTATTTTAATACTGACCTGAACTGTTCCTCATGCAAGATTTCTACAAAGTATATATACAATAAAAGTAACACATCCATTTGAGATATGGGTTAATCACAGTTTTTGTTTCTTGGATGAATAATTATATTTGGATTTCATTATGTTTTATTGTTAATATGTTTATGATTGAACCGTGGTATATAAAAATTATATATACATATACAGTTTATGTAAACCCATTATATAAACCTTATTTTACACCTTAACCCAATGAGTTTCTCTCTTCTCAAACTCCCCACTAACCTCTGCTTGACTCCACCCAACTATTGAGTTCAAGTAAGGGCTTATCTTGTTTTGTGTTTGTTTTAACTATACATACATACATACACACACACACACACATATATATATATATATATATATAATTATTTATGTATATATGATTCTTTATAAAATAAACCAATTCTGGTTTTTATGATTTTCGAATGATGATCTTTTGTTTTTAAAATGATGTTCTTAAACACTTGTAAATCATGTAAGGATTCTATTTTGTTTTGTTTAATTGGACCATATAAACATATATGTGTATATATAGTTTTATGAATATATACATATAGGTTTTAATTATAATATGAATTAGGTTTTCATAAAACCTATTTTAGTGATTAAACTATGTTTTTGAAGTGTACAATATTTATAAGGATTTATCAAGCCTTGTTTTGGTTGTGGAAATACCATGTATACACTTTGTAAAATATATAGTTTTATATAATTTTCAAACCCAAATGTATATATATAAGAACCAAAATTGCATATATGCATGTACTAGATTATTTAAGAAGTTTTGGATGGTATTAACCTGGTGATGATTTTATACAACACACATGATACAATTTTTATATTGGAAAACAATAGCAAAACCCTATTTTGTTTCTGTGTGCCTAAAAATTATAAAATAAGTCATCACCATGTTAATGAAATTTAATTTACATACATATTGATTTTCAATTTTAGGTTAAGTAGTTGGAAGTATCTGTTGTTTAATACATATGCATATACATGCACATACACCTTAGTAAAGTGTGTTTAATTGTTTATGCATCAATATGAATGTTATATATTAGCAAGTGTTATGTTTTAATACATGAGGAATCTACCAAAATAAATAATTTTAGTTTATGATTAACCTGTTTGACACTTCTATTTATCAGTGTATGGTGAACATGAATATTAAGTATACAAAATGATCATTTCTATGAAACAAGGGTTTTGTATTCAAGTGTTATTATTCCATGCGACAAACCCAAAAAAACTAGTAATTTATGTGCACTAGTTATTATTACTTATACAAATATATGTCTATGTGATCATGCAATCTTTAGTTTAATTTTTAAAGTTAATGCATGATTTATTTATGAATATGGACAAAATTTAAAAATGGAATTTATCTCTTCTAATATCATATGGATTAATAATTTAGTTATTCGAAGTGTAATGGGACACTTCAAATAAAATACATGAATTAATTATTCGAAGTGGTATAAGACACTTAGAATAAAATACATAATTTAATAAATCAAAGTTGTATGAGAAACTTTGATTTAAATACATTTAGACATATGAAGAATTAATTGGACTGATTATGTGGTGGGTGAGGCCCACTATAGCCTCTCGATGCATCGACAGGTCTCATGAGACAAACTTGGTCATGGAACGAGGCCTTGGCAGAATGATTATGTATGGTCTTGGCATGAGGCCTTGATAGATTGTTATGATTTTTTGACATTATGCATCTTCTCAATATGTGATTAATATTTTACCGACAATATGATTATTCTATTAGTAGATTATCATTGTTTAAGAATCTTTTACTTATGATAAAGGTAATAAATACACATAGAATAATGAAGTATGTACTTGTCAAGTCATTTATAAAGAAAGTGTAGCATCTATTTTCAGAACTTTGATATAGAATTTAATATTACATATTTCATTTCATGAATTTCAATTTATGTATTTAGTGAATAATTATTTTGTTACCGGTGCAATTCTAAGAAATTATTATTTCATGTGCTAAATTTTATACTTTCACCCTTGCATGTCACCCTTAAAATAGTTGGATCAACTCCTGACTTATATATAGCATTCCAACCATTTTTGTACATGAATACGTACTCTAATATATGTTATAGCTTTTAGATAAATATATAAATCCTTTTGTATGTGTTTTTCCATAAAATTATTTCAAGTATCCTTTAAAAAATGATAATGACATGCTGCCAGGAATTTTGTTTTCTTTTTAGAAAATGTTTTATAATTATTTCAATAGGATGTTTTTAAAAAGGAGTTTCATTACTTTTTTTTTAAAACCCCTTACTGATAATTATTGTTCTCACCCTACATTTTTAATTAATTTTTACAGGGTTAGTAGATTTTTCAGCTTTGAGTTGTTCTATGTGGTGGCTACTTTATAAAGTTTAACTCATTCAGTCTTGAAGAAATCTATTAGCTGTATCTTGTTTTCTAGAACCTAAACCGAGATGATTCTATATGATGGAATGTGATGTGTAATTTTATCAGCATGTTTTTTATAAAAAAATTACACATTATGATTTAGGCACCGACTCTGGGCTTATGGGATCAGGGTCGTCACAATTTTTACTTTAAAAACCCATTTTCTCGATCCGTTAAATGGATTAATTTTAAATTAATTTTATCCACTTACAAGTTTTAAATTTTGAAAAAATGTAAATAAATAATTTTAATCAGTATAATATTTTTGATCTAATAGTTTCCATTTAATTTTTGAATATTATGAATGGTGAATTTAGTATTTATTTTTACTACCATGGTTAAGGGTAAATCAGGTAATTAAGGGTAAAAATAGTATTATAAATATTATAAAATTAACCTAACATGTATCCTAATTTAATTTGATTAGTGTGTTTCTACCTAAAATCATACATGGGCTAAAATATAACCTTTATAATCCACTTGGATGAGATTATAAAATTTATAGTATTTTCTTCAAAGAAAAGTAAATTTTATCACACTTTTGTTTTTAACAAATCACCATTTTTAATATGGCATTATATAAGAGATATGTTCGAATATAAATAGTTTTTATAAATCTAAAATGTTTATATACATCATGGTAATTTATTTTTTATTTTTATGTAACAAATAATTAAATTAAAGGCTTGCACAATGAAGATGCAGTAATTGATTAATTAATGAAAATATCAAATAAATGATATTAAAAATAATAAGTTAAATATAATTTGATATAATTAGTGCAATCCAATAATTTTATGTAGGAATTTGACTTGTTGGAGATATTTTTATAGTGTTTTTTAAAGATATAAAGTTTTTATGATATTTTTAAAAATTCAAGTAATGAATAGTGTCCAAATTAATTTATTGATATTTTAAAATAAATAATATGTTATTAAATGATGTAAAATTCATAAAAATATAAAATTCATCCAAATAATAAAAATGTGTCTTAAAATTTAATAAATGAATCATTTATTGGTCTTTAATCAATTTATATTAATTATATTAACTATCAAATTGTAAATTTCACCAAATCATAGTAAGAATTAAAAAGGTTAAATAAGGGTTAAAAAAAGATAAGGATTACAAAATTGTCAAAAATTATATAATTTTCATTTTATGAAGTTTATTCTACCCAAAATCATCACATATTAAAAATAAATCACTTTGGAACAATTTTATATAGAAAATTAATTTATATTAAATTAATACTTTGAAGAATTACAAGAGTTCCCCTCCCCTCTCCTATAAAAGGGTGCCCATTCTTCTCATTTCAATACAATTCAGAAATATTTTTATTCTCCCAATATCTGCCCAAATAACTTCCTAGAATCCCTAAACACATTCTATAGGACTTATTTTAGTCATAAAACCCTCATAAGAGGTGATAAGGTGTTAATGAAATGAGGTCATCCAAAGAAGAGACATCATTTTTAATTTAGTGTTTTTATTTTATTTATTCTTCCCCTTAATTAAAATATTATCAATCCAATATGATATAATAAATACATTATAATAAATATACTTATATGTTATAATTTTAATATCATAACCTCAATCCATCTCCACTTCCATCAAATGGAAAGTAAATTAATCATTTGTGTGTACATGTGGATTATCTCCACCATTAACTGATATAATTTTTTTTTCATTACCGTCTCTCAAGACTGGTTATAATGATGAAATTAATGTTTATATATGATATTAATTATATATTTATCATTATTATGTAATATTATATCAATTACGTTCTTACTCTCCACACACATAAAAATGATAACGTCGTTCATGCGTACGTGTGAACTATCACCTCATGCGTACATACGACCTACCATCTCTATGATTATAACATTGTTAATTTTTCATAACCATAGATAAATGGTTTTATTTAAAGGTATAATTTATGTATAAAAGTTATTATTATTTTATGAATATTATTCTAGATATGATTTACTAATGACCACTTTGACTAAAGACATCATACCAAAGTCTTTTTGGACTCATGTACTGAATATCATAAAAAGGTATGATGTGAACTTAAATAATTAATAAACATTATAACTTGATAATAAATGAAAAATAAACTTGAAAAATGTTCTAAATAAATTAAATATTTAACCTGAGTTTATTATTCATGATGATAAAGAACATATGTGACAAATCAGACTCAAGGTAGGGGATTTCATCTTAATCTCCTTTCATTGAGGCATTTTTTGATGATATGAACTTTTATTATTTTATAAGGTGTATATAAAACTATTATGACATTTCATATCCATATTTTATCTATAAAATTTTATTTAATGCTTTTTTAATTGTATTATTTCATGGATATTAAGATTTAAATGTTCAAAGTGGTATGAAACACCTTGAATGCTTAAAGATTTAATTATAACAATTTTTTCTCCATGTAAATATTCTTGATGTTATTTTACATATATATATGGATATAAAATTATTATAAAGGAAATTTTATGTCTATTTTTAATTTCAATAATAATTTTTCCCAAATGAATATTTTTATGTTTTCTTTACAGAACATTTGACTTTCTTTAAAAATGATGAAAAGAATATTATTTTAAACGTATACAGAGACAAAACATTCGTTGCCTCCATGTCCGTTATTTGATATTTGGATTCTTATAAAAGCCTTAATGATTTTAAAATAAAAAAAAATCCCTTATTACATTTTTTAGTTATTTTTTTTATTGAAAATTGTTTTGAAAATGAATTGATTATTCCAATATCATGAAATGATTACAAATGAAATTTTATGAGTGAAATATTGAAAATTATAATATTTTATGTGTTATGATTATATAATGGTAATTGTAAATTTGAAATGTGGTTATGTGATAAACCAAGAATGGGTAGTTCCGTGATAAACCAAGGATGGGTGGTTATGTTATAACCTCTAATGTATTGGGTATGGAAGTAATCTGTATGACTATTCTATTTGTAAGAGTGGCATGTATAGAAGTATCCCACATGGTTATTTAATTTATAAGAGTGAAAAGTATAATTATGTACCAAGGTACCTTTATGTATTTTCTATGCTTTATATGGGTTTTAAATTAGTCTCGGGATTAAAAAAATGTATCCAATGATCTTATTTTTGGAGGAAATTATTTACTACTTATTAAGGGTGAAAGTATTACTTTATGATAATTTTTTCATGGGTTTTAATATTTATAAATGGACTAATGGTTTTATTGTTTCTATATCCCTTACTGAGCTTTTTGTACTCATACCATGTTTTTTAATGTTATTACCAATACTTAAGAATGAGTGAGGATTTGGATATGTCATGTTGAATGTCTTGAATAGTTTTCATTAAAGTGATTATCTTTTATTTTAAAAGTTTTAGATCATGGAAAAAATGAATACTATTCAGAAGTGTCCAATTTTTTTTGTTATGGGTTTTAATCTATGATTTATGGCTTAATTATATAAAAATATAAACTTGAAATGTTCCTTAATATGAATGAAATTATTTTTCTTGACTAAAAGTCAAGATTATGTAATTTTTAAAGCCATTTCCTTATATAATAACAAAAATTCAATAATAAATTCAACAATTTATTAATAATATTCAATGATCTAAATATCTCCATAATTAATTCAAAATATAATTATTTTAACTCAATCAATTTCATAAACACAATAATTCCCATTAATTAATTAAATAATTAATTAAATCAATTCAATAATCCCAATATCGTCATAATTAAATCAATAATTAATCATGTCAATTCAATCAATTCAATATCCCAAATTTCAAAATCCCATAATTAATTAATTTAACAAATTATTTAATTCAATTTAGGAAACTCGATTGACAATAATTCAATAGAAATTCTATAATTACATACACTTAAATGAAATAAAGACTTTTTTATATGAATAATAGACAACCTACCTCAAGATTGATGATAAATGCTCACCAGTAGAAATCCCCAATTTGAGCGAAACAATAATGAACAACGAGATATTGATTCAATTCCAAGATCCAAGATTTAAATGAATCAATATATAAAAAAACTAGATATATATCTAGATCCAATATCAGATAAACATACATCTTTTATCTAGGAAGAGGAGCGAGAGGGAGAGAGAGAGATATATTTAGGTACAAACCACACACATGAGGAGGTGTAAATATTCAATAAACATTTTGATTCACCATGGAAAAAGGTTAGAATGCCTAGGAATGCATCATAGAACCTCCAAAAATGAGTGGAATAGTTTATGTCCTAGTTCGGGTTGATTTTGGGTTAAAAGGGGGGTTATAGGTTTTTAAGAAGTAATTTTACCTTTACCTTAAATCCCACAAACGATTTTCTAGGAAGGGGTGTATGATTTTCCACACCATGAACCTTAATAATGAGCCACTTATATGGGGGAAGGGTGCATGGTTTCTAATAATAGGAAGCATAGTTTAACAATCCATGCGCCATCCTTTCAAACCCCACTATCTCAATGGTGTACAGTTTTTTGGGTTGGGTGCATAGTATGAACAAACCATCCACCAACCATAAACAACCCCTCTTCCTTCCAATTTTCTCTAATTTATACCCAAACACACCCAAGGTAAAACCCAAAATAATTAATCAAAAATAAGAAATAGAGTATTTGAAAACAAGCCTGATACTTCTCTAGGATAAGTTTAGGTTTTACAGTGAGATCCAACTGGCACACCCTCTCCAAGATTTCATATAAACAGTGGCTTGGATATATCATACAACACTTTTATTACTCTCTCTTGATAAAGACCATTGATATTATTGAGTATGGTATATGTATTCATGTTTACATGTGAATTACGTAATTCACTAAACATATATGGTAACATCAAATACTATAAATCTAGTGAATTATCCAATAATTTCAAGTAGAAAAGTGCTTTTCATCACTCATATCCTTAGCATAGAGGATAAAAAACTGAGGAATCTAACACATAAAGTTTCTACTCTTGGTTCATTACAATGCACAAGAACTTGTACCAATCTTGGAAGTTACTTCTAATTAAGAGGTTATATTTATCCATTATAGACCGCAAGGATATCAAAGTTGATGAAATTTCCAGTTATTTAATAAGAATATAAAATTTTATTTTAATACTCTATCTTGAATACTTTGTATGACATAATAAATTTTATTTTGTTAATAACTTACTATTTTATCAAATCCCAATATCCCTCACAATTGGATTCATAATTTCCCATCGTATGGAAATTCTAGGGGAAATGAATTATATCTAACTTATCAAAACCTATAAAAAGATCTCATAAATTAATCAAAGATATTTAGATAGGAATTATTTCCTACTGTATTAACTCAAAAATTCTTGATTCATTGAGTGGACTCCATAATCTTGAAATTATGACTTGGATTTCAAAAACACTTACCTCCAGTTACACTAAGACTAGAAAGGGATACAATAAAAACCCCAAATCTAATAACCTATAATCAGTTTCTAATTTATTACATTGTAATAATATATAAGGTATTATATCATTAATTATTGATTAATTTAGTAGTCTTGAAGAACCAATTACAATAATGCTTCCCATTTTACATTGGAAATAAAATATATAAACATAGTGAAAGTGAATATTTTGTATTCTTGAACCCATTCAATGATTATTTCTTCATATCATAGGTAAAGAAAACAAAATAAGGGTGAGATAAAATAATCAGTCAGGGTTATGTACAGTGGAAGCTATCATGAGTAAATAAGTCATAATCAATATGTCAAGGTAACTAATTAAAAATACAATGCATTTAATCAATAACTTGTGTAAAAAAATGCATCCATGGATAATATCAATGAAATAATATCATGGATAATAATAAATGAATTCTTAGATAAGAAAATTTATAATGTTGGATTCTATGATCTCAGACATCACGATATCATTACCATGAAGTCCTTTTGTAAAGAGAGTTTAAACTATGGGTAGGTACACACCAAAAACCTATTTAATAAGGTTAGATAACTGGTTTGTCTCATGAGAGCTTAGGCCCCACCCATCACTACATGTCCAATGAATTCCTCATATATTTAATAATAAATTTAATTAATTAAAAATATGTCTTATAAAAAAAATATCCATATTAATTAAATGATATTGAATATAAAAATTTCCCCAATTAATCAAATAAATTTTATAGTAAAACAATGTATGTAGAAATGTTATATAGTTTATGAAATAAGGATATCCACGATATAAATTATATGAATATTTTAGATAAATGTAAATTCTAATGAAATATTATCACAAGAAAGTGAATGTTTCAAGAGAAAGTTAATAACCACAAAAGTAATAACAGATAAAATATGACCATAAATTAATCCAAAATATAGGTTTTAAAATAAATTCATTTCATTTTGAGATTAAAAAAATAAAATAAATAAAATAAAAAAATTCTTCATTAAATAATTTTATTTTTAAAACTATTTAAAATGTGTAGAAGAATATAAATATCATAAAATAGTTATAGTGGCCAGAAATTCTAGTAACACTGTATATGTTAAAAAGAAACATTCTTTTTGAATTTCTATAAAGAAAGTCGAAAATGAACCTTTGAGAAAAAATTATAATGATTCCTTTAATATTTTCAAAAAAAATTAAAGGAAAAATTAAAATATACTTAAAAAATAATTTAATTAAATAAAAATGTTATTTGTTAAAAAAATTAGAAAAATATAAATATGGAAAAAAATATAACTTATCAAAAAGTGAAATAAGATAATCTTTTCTTTAAAAAATTTATTTTCTTGATTCAAGTTAAAAAGAGAGGAAAAGATGGAAGAAAACATTTAAACTCCTTAAATATACATTGGATAATAGAATAGATGAATTTTAAGAAGGATAGAATATAAGATTCCTCCAATGAAAATAAGAGAAAAACCCAAAAAATGAGATTGTAAAATAAATTATTACCTCATTGGTAACATTCAAATTATAACCCCTTGAAATAATATAATTGAATTTAAACTTTAATCATCTTAAATAAATAGTTATTCATGTTAAATAAATTAAAAGGGTAGTATATATACCACATAAAAATGAATAGGTGTATAATACCAAATATGTTTGAATGGAGTGGAAATTGAGAAAAAATACCTTATAAAGATCATATCGTTGGAGTTTTAATCAATACATGAAGTGATTATGGGTAACAAATTTAAATAAAAAAAAATAAAAAAAAAATAATACAATCAGAGTTAATTTCACAAATAATCATGGGATAACATAGTCAATGAAGTAGAATTATAACCCAATGAATGGAAATTGAGTTAATAAAATCCTTACCCCATGCTTCCACTCTGTTGAACATGATTTAAACTCCTATATAATGTTATTAAAATTATAATTAATTTATACTATAACCATATTCACATTTATAATATCAAATATGATCCACTTATAACTTTTTATCACCCTTTCGTCAATAATATTTCATTATTATCAATGTTTTAGGTGTTAACTATTTAGTTTTCTCTTGTATATTTCATCATTAAAGTTATAATTATTTGAATAAGATATAGTTTCACCATATAAAAAATTATATTATTGTTATAAATATCATATTTATTAATTATATACATTTTTAGAGTCATTATTGAATGGTTAACATGGAAAATGATTCACATCGCTTCGTGTAGATTGTAAGCCGTACATACGCACGAGCAGTGTTATAATTTTCAAGTGGGAGAAAAGGTAATGAATTAGATGATATATTAAATTTCAAGAATAAATATTATTCCATAATTATCATATATATCAATTAGTTAAATCATTATGACAATCCATGTGAGGTCGTGATGGAATGAAATTACATTGATTTGCAAGGCAGTAGTCCATTTTACACACAAATGATGGTTTTGTTTCCCATTTTATAGAGAAGGGGAAGGGTAAATATTATGAAATAAACATAATAAATCTAAGTAAATGGTATATACTGGTTTTATAATATTTTTAATTTTTATAACTTAATTGAATGTGGTAAATGAAGAAGTAAAAAAGAAAGAGCTTCATTAAGACAATTACCTTCTTTAAGAGAAACCACATTTGGATATCTTATTAAGGACAATATGGTTGATATTTCAGAAAGAATAAAAAAATCTATAACATGTATCATTATGTTGGGGATATATTTTGGTAGGTTTTGGGTTAGATAAATGGTTCTAGAGGTGTGAGTAAGTGAGGGGAGGAAGTTTCCTTTTATAATTGAGGTGAGTGGCACATTTGTAGTTTTGTCGATGTTTTAAAATATTATTAAGTCACTTTCTTATATAAATGGATTAAAAATGACTCATATTATAATATTATTAGGTTATGTTTAAAATAAATCTTACTAATTGGGTTTAATAATGTTTTTAGTTTATTTTAACTTGTATCTTTTTTAAATTAACACTCAGTAAAGTTATTTTGACATTAACCATGGTAACCAATTTTTGTTGTTTTTAATATTAATTAAGTCCAAAAGTTAAGTTGAACTTATTAAATAATATTAATTATTAATATTAAAAATATATTATTCATTTTAAAAATTCAATTTATAGTGTGATGATTTAATTTAAAAATAAACCCACAAAATGTGATGAAAAATAGTTTTTCAAGAAATGCATTTTTTAAGCATAAGGTGATCTTACATTAACTTTATGACTAGTAATAATCATTATATAGAATTATTTTTTGATATATAATCTATACATTTCATTTAAATCATTCATTATCCTAGGTTATTTTAATTAATTAAAAAGAAAAAACATTGTGCTAAAAATAATTTTAGAAAAATATCCCTTTTACATCTAAATGACCTTGTATTTATTTATAAAAAATTAATGATAAATATATGTTTAATTATATATATTATAACACATTATTATAAATAAAATGAGTAGTAGTTAAATAATACATTTTTAATTATTCATAAAAGATTATTTCTAAGGGAAAATTTGAAAAATTCATTCGAGGATTGTTTTGACCAAGTAAGTTCAAAATAGATATCCATCCTATAAAATTAGAAATTTTGTGCCACAAAATATTAAAATTTTTATTTTATTAAATTAAAATTTTCACTTAATATAATTAATTCCTAGGTGTTATATTCTTTTCTCTAAAAAATTAATCCTTAAATTTTTTATGGATGTTACTTTTTAAGTAAACTAGGGTGGTTATTATTCCTAATATACATAGGTTCCCATGTTTCTACCTCCATTTTATGATTTCCCTAGAATACATTTAAAATTTAATTTGTCTAATTCCCCAAAAATTATTCTCTTCTATCAAGAATATAGATATGATATTCATAGTATGATATATCTGGTTCTAATTCTATTTATTCAGAGGTAAGCACATGTGTTGGTTTTGGAATATAATTCCTTAAAACTGAGATATGGAATATATCATATACTTTTGAGAGTATCAATATCATTTTCTAAATTTAAATCCATATATCCAATTCTTTCCAAAATTTGAAAAGTTTTGATATACCTAGGGCTCAATTTTCCTTCCTTATCAAACCTTACAACACCCTTCAATAGAGATATGTTCAAGAAAACATGATCCCTCTCTTGAAATTCCAAATCTTTCATTCGATTATTTTCATAAATATTTACCTACTTTGAGATAATTTAATATGGGTCTCAATATGCTTTACCTTTTTCATTGTTTCCTTAAAAAAATTGTAGTCCTATAAACCTCCTTTTACCAACTTCATCCCAAAAAATTGGAGTATGACATATATTTACATATAATGCTTTGTAGGTTGCAATTTGAATACTTGAATGAAAGATATTGTTATAGGAAAATTATACTAAAGTTAAATAATGATCCCACATACCTTTAAATTCAAGTGAGAATGACCGCAACATGTCTTCAAATGTTTGAATATTCCTTTCAAACTTTACATAGGTTTGCAGATGATAGGTAGTGCTCAAATAAAGATTGGTATACAGAGCCCTCTGAATACTTTTTCTAGAATTATGATGTAATTAGTGGATCATGATTAAATTAAATTAAAAAATGTGAAACATGATGCCTTAGAACTTCATTAATATAGAGATATGTAGGGATATCAAGAGGTTAATTTTCTCTTATATCAAGGAAATGTGCAAATTTGGTAAGGCGATCAACCAAAACCCATATCAATTCATTATTTCTTAGAGTCTTCAGTAATCTAATAGAAAATTCCATAGTAATTTCTTCCCATATATATATATGAATAGGTATAGGTTGTATGGATCCTCAAGGATTCTATCTCTCATCCTTCACCTATTGAAAAACCAAGAATCTTGATACATAATCAGAAATTTCCATCTTCATATTATCCCACCAAAAATGCTCCTTAAAATCCCTATATTTCTTGGTGATTCCATGTTGTATAGAGAAATTAGAGCTATGAGTATTGTCCAATAATTAAATTTTCATCTTATGTATAGATATATCCCATATCCCCTTTCCTAATTTCAAAATTTCATCTTCATATATAAATTCTATCAATTTCCCATCATTCAAAATATTAATTTTATTTTAATAATTATCATCATCATGCTGAGAAATTTTTATCTTTTACAATAAATATGGGTTTTCAATAATTTGAAAAAGGAGTGATGTTTATACTTAATTAATAATTCCCATATCCATATTCACTAAATTCATGAATATAGGATTCCTATCAATCCTCATTTTGGTTAGAACTCTATGATTCTTCCTGCTCAATGCATTCACTACATTATTTTTCTTATTTGGGTGGTACTATACTGAGAAATCATAATCCCTATGTAGCTTGATCCATCATTATTTCCTCATAGTGAAATATTTTTATGAAAATATGTATTTTAGACTCTTATAATATGTTTATATCTCACATCTTTTTCCATATAGATAATGTATCCATATCTTCAAAGAAAATATTACGACTATCAAATCAGGATCATGAGTTGCATAGTTATATTCTTATGTATTTAACTTCCTTGATGTATATCATTCTGTATATGGATACAATCAAGTACCTTCTTCAATGCATCAATATATATTACAAATCTATCATTTCATGATGGTAGAGTCAAAATCAGATTATTGACCAGTATCCTCTTTAATTATTTAAAACATTCAATACATTCTTTATCCATGTGAAATTAACCCATTTATATGTAATCTTGGTTAATGGGTTATCCAATCGGGATTTTTTTGAAAAAATATTTAATAGTAACCAGACAAACAAATGAAACTATATACCTAGGTCATATCCATTGGTGAAGGCCATTATTTGACAACCTTTGTCTTTATAGGATCAACTAAGATTCCATCATTGGAGACAATATTTCCAAGAAAAGTAACTTTCTAAATATATAATTCACACTTACTAAATTTACTATAAAAATATTTTCCTATAAGAGTATCTAAAATGATCCAAAATTGATTATGATGGTCCTAATATATTTTAGAATACACTAAGATATCCTAAATTAATACCCCAAAAAATTTATCAAAATATTCCATGAATAATATGCTTATTAGATCCATAAAAAATAGAGGTTAAATTATTCAATACAAATGGTATTATTTTAAACTCATAATGTCAATACCTCATACAAAATGATTTATTTAGAATATATTCCTTCTTTACTCATAATTGATTATACCCAAAATGGATTCAATATTTTAAAAATATTGAGCTCCATGAAGTTGATCAAATAAGTTATCAATATGAGGTAGATGATACTTTTTATTTATTATAATAATATTGATTTCCAAATAATCAATGTAGATCCAAATTGATTTATCTTTATTATTAACCAAAAGGAAAATGTATCCCCAAGGTGAAACACCATAGAATATAAATCCCTTATCACACAACTCCTATAGTTTTTTTTTTAACTCCACTAATTCGACTATTGTAATTTTATAGGGAGTCATTGATATAGGTCTTGAATCAAGAATTAAATCAATGTAAAACCCACCTTTATACTCTGGTGGATTTATAAGTAATTCCTCAAGAAATACATTAACATATTACAATACAATATTTTAATCCTCAATATGAATATTACCTTTTTCATATATTGATTTTTTCTTCTATCTTTACCCATGAATATCATTGAGAAGAGATATTGGGGGTGGATCTAGACATGACCCAAATGATGAAGTCTCCCCTAAAAAGATAAGGAATTCCATATCTTCATCCTTAATAACAATTTCCTTCTCTTTGAAATAATTTTTTAATTATATTTTTAGAGAAAATACATACCAAAGATTATATCAAAGTAAACCATATGTATAATAATAAAATATGTAAATATGGAACAGTTATGTGTCATAATAGGAACTAATTGAAACATCCTTATTACGGTGAGATTTTCACTAGGAGTTTAGATTGAAAACTCCCTTATTATGGTGCTAAGTAAATATATAATTTTATTGGAAAACATGGATGATATAAAGAGTTATAAGAAACAAAATAAAATAAATAATTAACTGAATATGAGGATATTATTAAATTATACATCACCACATCTTTAGGAACTTCAACCTTAGTTGTAGGAATCATATACACTTGGTCTTCTCCCCTTATCCTCATCTATGGTGGATTACTTTATTCTTGAGGCATTGGTTTGAATAATGCAATATTTATTTATAGTTGAATCACTAGATAATAGTGGTATCTTTCTTTACCTTACATTCATTTTCCAAATTATCCTTATCTTCTCACCTGTAACAAAATCCCTTGTCCTTCATGCATTTTCTTGTTTGTTTCTTTCCAAAAATTTCTTATGATGGAAATTTCTTAATTCCTTTATTATTCTTGGATGTATTGATTTTTTCATGGTGCTCAGATGAAATATTTTTCTCTTTATTTATGTTGATGATATAAGATCTAGAAAATTCATTCTCTATTTTTATTGAACATAATAATTTTTCATCATATGATGAAAAAGTTTTAGAAACCACTTACATTAAAAGGCTTGGCTTAATCCCTTAAAAGAAAAGGTCAATATTATTCCTCCATAATATTCTAGATCAATGACCACCATTGATTAAGAAAACCCTTAAGATAATATACTTCCAGTATAACCTTTTCCCTTTATTCACATCCCACATATGGAAATATATTTACAAGGGACTTAATCCACTGCTCAACTACTACAAGATTTATAGTTACACAAAAATATGGAGGAATCTATCACATGAAATGATCCATTATAGGTGTATCATGTTGTGGAACATTATATTACTCAATATATGCAAGGTTATTAGTCATAACTTGGGTCATCTACCCTAATATATCCATGATATTCTTGGCTCCGACACTAGTTGTATTGGATTGCTCAGTAGGGAAATTTTTACACTCAACATGATTATTGATACCATTGTTTCTACTAGGTTATATTTCTAAAAAATAGAATATACTAGATTATTTTAAAAAATTATGATTTTCAAATCATAATATATAATTCTAAATCTAGTGTAACACTTAACATAAATTAAAAATTTATGCATTGCTAATCGCAGAATCATAAACTTGGTTTTTTGTGGATATCTTTAAATAATAAAAATATATTGAAATATATCATAATTTTTTGTAGAGAAAATTTTGAATTAACCCAAGCATATACCTTGAGTGTGTCAAACGAGGTGCATGGTAAGGGACCGTTCACCATGCACCAGAATAATGGTTGATATATACTCGACCAACTATTTTCGGAGTCATCACCCTTATATGAATCTCTACTAAAAACCACATCCACTTGTAGTATCCATACAGGTGTTTATTGTTGGAGAAACCATGAAATATATACCCTACCAAAAATTTTATTCTATTAAATTCTATCATAAGATTATGTTCTGTAAACATTGTTATACTAAATATAGTTCATAAGGTTTCTACTAAACTTGCTTTGATTCCAACTATAATAACCCCAACTTTAGCAACCCATAGTTAATGTATACTTTATTATATTTTACTAAGATACAAGATATTACATCACCAAGGATAGACCAGTTTATTATTCTTTAATAACAAATTAGAAACATTATTTCCATTTTACATTGAAAATAAAATAAAAAAACATAGTGAAAGTGTATATTTTTCATCCTTGAACTTATTGAAATATTCCTTCTTCATATATTTTGGAAATTAAACAACATAATATTAAGATAAAATTCTCAGTAAAGGTTATATAAAATGGAATATATCATGTTTAAATAAATTATAATCAACATGGAAAGGTAATAAAAGAAAAAACATACCATTTAATTAATAACTTGAGTACGAAATGCATCCATGGATAATATTAATTCTATAAACTCATGGGTAACAATAACTAAATTATCAATGAAGGAAATTAATAAGGTTGTATATCATGATATCATACATCATGATATCTTTACCATCAAATACTTGAACTAAGAAAGCTTAAATTATGGGTAGATATACACTAAAAACCCATTTAATAAGGCCAGTAAACTAGTTTGTCTCATGAGACCTCTCGATACACTAAGAGGATATATAATTTTGGGTCCCACCCATCACTTCACACCAAATGAATTACACATATATTTAATAATGAATTTAATTAATAAACAATATGACTTATCAAATAATATTAGTATTGAGTAAAGGATATCAAATATCATGATTTCCCCAGTCAATCAAATAACTTTCATAGTAAAACACAACATGTAGAAATAGTATACAGTTTAGAAAATAAGAATATTGATGATAAAAATAATATGGATATTTAAGATAAAGGTAATTTCCAATGAAATATGACCACAATAATGTTAATGTTTCAATATAAAGTTAATAACCACAAAATTAATAAGAGATAAAAGATGACCATCAATTCATCATAAATATAGGTTTTTTTAAAAAATCATGTCTTTTGGAGAATAAAATAAAATGGAAGGATAAAATTAAAATAATTATTTATTAAAGAGTTAAATTTATAAAACCATTGAAAACACGTAGAATAGTTTAAATATCATAAAACAGTTATGGTGGTGGGAAAGTCTATTAACGCTGTATATGATAAATAGAAACATTCATTTTGATTTTTTGTAAAGAAAGTAAAAAATGAACCTATAAAAAATTATAAATATTTATTAAAAAACTTTTAAAAAGTAAATGACAGCATAATTTTTTTAAAAAATAATTTAATTAAATAATAAGTACTTTTTGAAACAATTTTGAAAAATATAGACATTGAAGAAAAATATACCTAATCAAAAAGATAAATAAGATCAGATTTTATTTTAAACATTTCAATGCTTGATTTATGTTCCAAAGAGAGGAAGAGTTGTAATAGAACATTTAAAATCATTAAATAACCATATTATAATAAAATATATGGATTTTATGTCATATATATTATAATATTCTTTCCATAAAAATAAGAGAAATCCCAAAAGCAAGAGATTGTAAAATAAATTCTTACTTCTATGGTAACTTTAAAACTAGAACCCCTTGAAAGAATAAAGTTGAATTGGAAATTTAATCATCATTAATAAATATATATTCATATCAAATTCATCAAAGGGGTACTATATACACCAAATAAAAATAAATAGTTGTATAATACCAAATATACCTCAATGGAGTGAAAATTGAGACAAAATACTTTACAAAGATCATATAATTGGAGTAATAATTAATCTATTAAGTGATTATGTGTAACAAATTTAAATAAAAAAAAATTAAGTGTAAATGTAACACAATACAATCATAGTTCATTTCACACATAATCATGGAATACGATGGTCAATTAAGTAGAAGTATAACCGAATAAATAGAAAATGAGTTAAGAAACCCCTTACCTCATGCTTCCACTTCGCTGAACATGATTAAACTGATGTATATATATTTTTAAAAATTATAATTAATTTATAACATGAAAATATTAATATTTATAATATCATATATAAATTTTTAAAATCATTCTTGAATAGTGTACATGGAAAATGAATCGCATCGCTTCATGGAGACGATAAACTGCAAGTACGTATGAGCGAAATTATAATTCTTAAATGGGTAAAGGTTAAGAAAGTAGATGATATATTAAATTTTAAGAATAAATACCATTTAATAATTATCAAATATTTTCATTACTTCTATAATTATTACTATCCTTGTGGGGAGGTGATGGGAAACAAATTACATCGATTCCCCAGACGGTAGTCTGCTGTATGCATGAACGATGGTTTTGTTTTCCATTTGATAGAGAAAAAGATGGATAAATATTATTCCATAAAAATAATAACATATAAGTATATGCTATATATAGTTGTTATTATATTATATTTTTTATAACATAATTTAAGGTGGTAAAAAAAGAAGAAAAAAAGAAAGAGCTTCGTTAAGAGGATATCCTTCTCTTAGAAAAACCTCTTTTGGATATCTTCTTAAGAATACTATAATTGGTTTTTGGAAAGAACAAAAGTTATATAATGTGTATAAGGATTATAATTAGATATTCGGGTAGGGTTTTATTGAGATAAATGGCTCAATATATTTTATTAAGTGAGGAGAATAGGTCCCCTTTTATAATTGATGTGAGTGACACACTAGTAATTTTTTCAATGTTTTAAAATATTTGTAAGTCAATTTATGAAAAAAAGGATCCAAAATGACAAATATTATAATATTATATGGATAATATCACAATACATAGAAATTTTTTGGTTTAATCAAGTATTTAGATCATTTTAAAGATTACATTTTTAGATTAACCCTTGATAAACCCGTTTTGACCTTAATCAAGATAACCAATTTTTACTATTTTTACTATTAATTATGTAAAAAAATATAAATTTAACTTATTAAATAATAATAATTATTATAATTTAAAATATGGAATCTATTTTATCAAATTCAGTTCATATAAGTGACAATAATTTTTTTATATAAGTGACAATAATTAATTTAAAAATAAATCTATGAAACATGATTAATTTTTTTTTCTATAAATGTTTTTTTCAAGTATAAAATGGTCTTTCATTAAATCCATGATTAATATCATAATTATATGAATTTAAATTAATATTTTTAGATATATAATCTAAAAATTTCATTTAAATAATTAATTATTAGGGGTTATTTTAATTAATTAAAATGGAAAAACATTATGCACTTAAATTCAGTTTTATAAAAAATATCCCTTTTTACCTCCAAATTACATTGTATTTATTTATAAAAAATTTTAATCAATACATAGTTAATTAAAGATATTATAAAAATAATTATAAATTAAATTATTAATATGTAAATTCTTCATTTTAAATTATTCATAAAATCTTATTTATATAGGAAAATTTTAAAAAAATAATTTTAGGATTATTTTGACCTAGTATGTTTAAAATCGATATTCATCATATCAAATTAGAATTTTTGTGCCATGGAATATTAAAATTTTCATTTTATTATAGTTTTATTATAATAAAATTTTAAATTTCTAAAATTGAATCTTGGGTGTTATAACTACTCCTCTTGATGTCAAATTGGTTAAGTCAACCCAAAACCATCATTAGAACTCCTCAATAAAAGTAAGTTTCCTAACAAATTCTATACCAATAATTAATTATATGGTTACATTCTAAATAAATAAATGGAATGATTTTATGACTTAATATTTTCTTTAGGTATTTTTTTAATCAATAAATAAATTTATTTATTTTATCTTTATATTCTATGTTAATATTATACAGAATTTTAAAAATTTATTAACTATATATTGACAAAATAATATTCACATTATCAATTTATTTTACTTCATATTGCATGTATTTTTATATTATTTTTTTATATTATCATGTTTAAAATAATATAAACATGCAACACATAAAATATATAACTATGCACTTTAATAAAATAAAATAAATAAAGTTACTTGATCAGTATATTTCTAATGGTTAGTTTGTGAAATAGAAAATAAACTGACTTATGAACATAGAAGAAAACTCTTTGAACTGGGCGTGGATTGAGTTTTATCATTCCAACTTATGCCTATGTATCTTCTTGGTTGGTTTCACCTTAGATCAGGTTATGAACCAGATCCTCTCCTTGAAGCATCATTCTTTACATGGGGTTTAATCACTTGAAGGTGAGGGGAACTGGGGATGTGGGATATATAAAATATACCATGGAAATACAGGTGTACATAATAAATAGAGGAGGGTTGAAAAAATTCTATTATATTTTATTTAATAAAACTTTATATATATAAAAACCCATGCAATATTAATAAATTAAATAAAAACACAAACACAAACATAGTTTGGAGAATCTCATAATCAATCACATACATGCAATGACATCACATTCATACACACTAGAATATATTTCAAATTACTCCTTCAACTAAGATAAATTTATCTTGAATTATTAATTAATGGTCTTATTAATTAGTTAATTTTTTATCTTAGTTATTAATCCATATAATTTTGAATATAAATGATATTTCTATCCTTCATAACTTTAAATTTAACAAATTAGTTTTATTTAAGTTACTCAAGTACACGATATGTATTGGTGGAAACATGTCATGTTTCCCTCTGCTTCACTTACAAAAAGTGTGGTTCTTTTCAATTATTGTGTACTTACATGACATATCATCTTACATAGAGTGTCTTAATTTTACACAATGTGTAGTTCTGTGAGCTAATCCATGTAGTTATCATGGTGTATTTGATCACATGACACACCTTAGTATGTTTGTAATGTAACATTACATATTCCAATGTATAATAAATGATTTTTACTATAAATATACATGACGTGTAACTATAGAGAACCCAAAAAATATTAATTCAATAATTTATTCAACATGGGTACCCAGAAATCACTCGATGTTTGAAAAAAACCTATCAAATGAAATATAAAAACAACTATACACCATATACTTTATTATTTTTAAATTATTTCCTTTTTATGTGAAGTAAATCACATAAAATGACTCTCAAATTATTCATCTTATGAGATATACCATGAATCATACAACATGTACATTGATTATACAATGTGAAATTATTTATAGCCACCTTGAATTACACACCTAAGGACTTGTTGGGTAATCCATGTTGTATAAAACCACATTACATGTAATTTTCAATAGTTACCGAATATCTAAAAACAACTATCCCATGTTTCTAAGCTTTCATTCAACATTAGAAATGTGTATTAAATACACACTGTGTATATTGAACACATAAACACTATATCATGTGGGGTTACAAAGTGTGTAAGATAGTTACACATTGTGTAACCATGAAAACCATGGGCCACCCTGGCAGTCAATACATGGTGTAATTACACATTGTGCAATAACACTCTATATTACCAACCATGATTGGTGACCATGAAATCTTGTGGTTGAACTAGACTACATGAAATATAATTTGGTTTCAAGGTGTGTAAACTAATTGTTCGTATAGAATTTACAACAGCTTCATATGAAATATCCATGAGTTCTTTACCCGTTCATTGTAAGGCCTCAACCTTAAACATTATATAATCTTGATTTTTTGATTAAGAATTTACTTTATTTCACATTGAGGATCATTTCAGGTTTAGATTTTTTGAGAATTAGGCGATAACTATTATATTACATCTCAAATATTACAAAGTAGTCACTTCTACTCTATACATTTTTTTTCAAAATAATAAAACTCCTTAAAAAAAATATTTTCTTGATAAGAATATTATTGAAATCTTATTTTCTCCAACCCATCTTTATACCCTATGAAAAACATTTCAAAAACTTAGGATGAGCATAAAAATCTCATTAAGGGTTATAAAATAAGGAATGAAAACCTTAGTCCATGAATACATACAAATCAATGAAATCATAATTTTCACTCATAAAACATAAGATCTTTAACATACCTCATGAAATCATAAGATTTATGAATAAATCATAGAAATATTAAATCATAAAGGAAACTTGTAGACTCCATAACATACTTATATTGTAACTTTCACAACTACGTAGGGAGTAACCCTGATTATTATATTTGGAATACCCATTACAGTATATTCCCTAAATATCTTAGGATAAACCATAACGACTACCTCCATCACGTTACCCAATGCATTTTAGAGATACCACAGGCTCACCCACCCACTTTTTATCTTGGAACCACCCATATACATAAATAATACCCAAGAAACATAGCATAATCATAGCATATGAACAAGCATAAAGGAAAAATAACATTTCTAAATTGCAATCATAATACATAAATTAAATATATTGATACAATAAATCCATTCTCAAAACCATTTTCAATACCAAAATACCTAAAAAGTAATATGGTATTTACTTTTATTTTTAAAAAACATCGTGGTTTGTAGAGGAAACCAAATATCAAATAATGCTCGTGGAAAAAAAGTTTGTTGTCGCCACGTACATAAAAAAGAAACATTCCTTTTTTATAATTTAGTAAAATGATTCATAAAAAAATATTACTTTTAAATTTTTTTGAATGAAATTAAAATTCAAAGGGTTTGATTATACACCGTATAAAATAAGGTTGTATATAAATCAAAATATGCCTCAATGAAAGGAGATCGAGACAAAGTCCCTTACAAATATCATGTCATAAGATTAATGATAAATAAATGAAATAAATATGTGTGAAAAATATAAATACAATCAATATAAGTGGATATTTAGTGTAAAATAAATTCAGATTTCATTCACACATATTCTTGAAAAAACATAACCAATGACATGGATATTTAACTCAATGAATGAAGATTGAGTAAAGATTTCCCTTACCTCAAATTAGACTTGTATTGTTCATTCTTCATATTATTGAATAATAAATTTTGGTTAATTTCTACTTTATTGAGTATTTTTTTAAATTTTATTATTCCTTTTATATCACTTATTATAATGTTATAAGAATTACAAAATTATTTATGTTCATATTGGTTGTTTTGTCGATATTCGGTACTTGAGTCGAAAATGAACTTGTTTGATGTAAATTGTCCATGTGGTAAAAAGTGATTAATCCAACAAATATTATTCATGATTTAAATATCACATATATCCAGTATATATGTATTTTGAATATTCTATAACATTTGTAGGTAATAAATGAAATGCACCGGTCATGGAGACGGTAGGCCATATGTACACATGAATGCTACTTTCATTTCTTTATCATATTAAAGGAATGAAAAATAAATGATACATAGGTATATTATAATTCCAGTATAATATATATGTTATATATGTTATATAATTTCATTAAATTCATTCTTTATACATTCCATGTATGGCATGAACAAGTCATATCACTTTGAGGGGGTGGTAGTCCACACTTCCTTAAATGAAATTATCTTATTTACACATTATGGAAAGCATAAAAGTAAATTGTAAATAAAAATTAAAGAAGAATAGAGTCAATAGAAATATAATATATATCATATTTATTCATTAAATTCATGTATATAATCATGGTTTAATGAAGATCATGTATAATGAATCGAATCACATTGTGGAGATAGTAGGTTGTTCGTACACCCGAGAGACGATATCATTCACTTAATGGATAAAAGGTATAGAATTAAATAATATATTATTTAAAAATAATATATCATGTAATATTAATTATTTACATCCATTATAGTAATCATTATACCCATCCAAATTAAGTCTTGTTGAATAAAAAGTTACACCTCAGTGTGGAGATGTTAAGCCGTACGTACACACACATGGTGATATTGTTAGTCGTATGATGGATAAAAGGAGGTATAAGGTTTTAAAATAATTATAATAACATATTATCATGTATAATATACTGGATTTATTACTTTATCATGGAAAAGACATTATAAGAGGAATTAGAAGAAGAAATGAATTTTGAAAGAGGTGATAAAACAAATACCTCTTTTTCGAGTATCCCTTTTTTATTTTCACAAAAGGTATCCTTAGGATGAATTTATTCCCCAAGTGTGTACTATAGGAGGAAGGATGGGGGGATGTCGGGAGATTATTTTATCAGAATTATGATGATCCAATGGGCTTGATAAGCGCGAGTAAGTGGGTAGAGGTGGTGGCCTTTTATAAGAGGGAGGAGGGACACTTTAGGAAAGTCTTGAAACATTATTTTATTATAAAATGATTTTCAAATTTTAATAGTTAAAAAGTGATAAATTTAGTGGATAATATGAGGATGTGTTTAAATCCTCTAAACCAATAGTTTTTTAGTCAAGTTTAGGTCTCAAAATTAATCTTATCTTTTAGCTTTAACCCTTAGTTAGGAACTTTAACTCTTACCATGTCTTCTTATATCATCATAATATATGGTTACCATAGTTACTATAACATTCCAATCAAACCAAAAGTGGATCATTAATAAAATTTTTAACATTATATAAGCCATTTGGCCTAATTTTAGATATTTAGTACTATTATATCATTTAATAAAATAGTATTTGTTTTAAAAACACATTTATGTCAATTTTGACAATATTTAGTAATTAATTTTTTTTTAAAGTCATAAAAACTTGTTTCCTTAAAAAAAAGAAATTAAATCATCCCTAATACGTCAATGTCATAAATTTTTTTATTGAACAAAATTTTTCAAATTATATTTAATTTAATATTTATAATGTCATTTATTTGAATGTTTCATTAATAAGGTAATCACTGCATCATTATTTTTTCATAAATAAATAAATTTATTTAATGTCTAAAAATTATAAATAAAATACCACTATGTAAGAAATCTTTTTATATTTCAAATTAACATTTATAGTCCAAGATATCAGTTATATAACCCTATATTAATTTTTTTATTAAACAATAAATGTTTATGTTATATTTCACTTTTTATTAAATTAAATATTTTAAAATGTGATTTTCACACCCAAGTGAATCCCAAATGTCAAATGTTCTTCCTAAGGATACACATGGTCAAAAATATATCATCTAATAGGATTAAGACACATTTAAAGGTTGTTTTATATTATTATAATATTTTGTTTTACCCTTATTTACTTGATTTACCCTTTAACCAAGGTAAATAAAAATAAATACTGAAGTTACTATTCATAATGTAAAAAAATAAAGAGTACGTATTTACATAATTTGGACCTTATGATTCCAAATATAGAATAGAATTTTAAAAATTCAAAACATAGATGTTCATTAATTAATTTAAAATTAATTCCTGTTTTTAAAACCAGAAAGAAAAACTTTCAAAAGATTAACATGTTTTTATGTCCAATTTAAATGTGAAATTACTACCAATGACCAACATTGGATTAAATGATAAAATCATAATATAATTAAACTTTAAAACCAATAAAAAATATAATCTAACTATATAAATAAATTTTATGGAAAGGTAGTTTTGACTTAAAATATGGTATTTTTCACTGTTAATTAAAAAAGAACTTTATCAGAAAATTACCAAAAGAGTATTCAAAGTAAATTTTGATATACCACTTATATATAATAAGATTATTTTGTAAAATATAACATATATAAGTTACAAAAACTATATTTAAAAAGGGTTCTCTATTAAAATGTGGTAAAACTCCCTTTTAAAAATATTAGAGTATTTTATGCTTGAAATTTGATTCATTCTCATTTTAAGCCTCTAAAATTTATTGGATAAATGTAAAAACATTTAAAAAAATGTGTAATAATATTTTAGTTAGTTATTTTCATTACCTCCAACAATACTACTAGAAAATAAGTACCATTTTAAATAATATTATTTTTTTGTATTATTTTTTGGTATAACTCAACGTTGTGTGCAACATAAGATTTCAGAGAAACCTATTGTTGCGTGTAGAGTACGCTATCAGAAAAATAATCCCATTTAATGTAAAAATAATATATTATTAATAAATATTAATAGATATGAAAATTTATTATTTTATAAATACCTGGGATATTACCTCATTCCCCCTTTTGGAAATTGTGTCCTCGTAATTTTAAAATTGGGCTCAGAAACATCATTAAAAAACCCACACCATAAAATGAGTTTATAAAACTATCTCTTTAAAAGAAATAAATATAATTACAAAGGTCACCTTAGATAACAAATACTAGGATTAAATGTAAGAAAACATTGATATGGAAGGGAAACTAACCATCTTGTTTTAATGGAGAGTGATAGAAAACATAATAAGGAGAAAGTTAACAACCAGAAAACCGTAAACTTGTGATGGGTTAAATAATATTTGATTTCCCAGTAGGAAATTAAACGGAAAATGTTTTTGTCTTAATATCCTTTTTATAAAGTTAAGTAATTTATTTATGACATTGACTAATAACATAAAGAAAACATACTTACTTGTCAAGTAGAGTTTCATCCTTTAATAAATTAATACCACAAACTCATCTTTTCACCAAATGATGAGTATTTAACATGACTTTGTAACACCTAAAGAACTAGAATCAACATCTAGAGAATATATTAATCCAAATAAGATTAACTATCTATTCATACTATCATGAAACATTAACGATAACCAAAATGTTCAGCATAAGGAAAGACAATTCACCAAAAAGAATAATATTTATAAGAAAAAAAGAAAAGTTTTAATTTCCAAAATTCAACAGTAATATCCAAAGTCCAACATAGAACATTCAACAAATAACATTCCTTAAAATCCCTTAAATAATAAAAACTAATATTGAAACCCAAAATTTAGAAGGATTTGATCAAATAGACTTCTAGGATAAGTTTTATCATTTATCTCAAAATAACATCAACTACGCTTAAAGTATCATACTTAAAAGTAATTAACCTAATAAAATGTTCTCTATGATAGGTTAATCATTTCCATAGATAACCAAAATTTATATATGACCACAATGAAAACATAGATTATTCCAAAATAAAATCCAACCATTACTCCTCAAATGACATCCCATAGTATTCTATTTTCCTCAGGCATATAGTGTTCCCAAAATTGGAAATGTCTTCCAAAATAACATTTATCACTTAATCACCAAATCAGTTTCCTATACTAAGGATATACATTTGATAAAACATAATTTCTCAAAATCAACTTATTATTAATCCATAAAATCATTTAATTATAGTGAAAAATTCATACTAACTAGGGACTTCACGTAGGCTAGTGGTAGGTGATAAATCCTTATTGCACTTCGATTGTGGGTTCGATTCCCATGACCTTGTCTAACGCGATGTGTTGTCACTCTTCCTGCATGTTTTACTTTTTATAAAACTATATAGTTCTTAAAACATTCCCAAAATGAGATGAAATCTTCAGAAAAGAAACTGTAACATAATTTAACCTCAAGTTTATTTCATGCCTTTCATTTTTCATCTCGAAATGCAATAAACCATAATTACCTTAAAATAAAGGATCATATAAACATAAAGATTCTTTATAATTATATCCACAAAATAAAAGTAAATTCTTCCTCGAATAGAATTTTTACATACCAAAATGCAGGGTTACACATACAAGAGAAAAGTATTCCAAAGTAATACCATCAACCAAAGATCATTAATACTTTTAAACATGTCAACACACATTGATATAACATAACACTCAAATTTATAAAATGTACACATCTTAATCATCAAGTATTCTTTATGATCCCTTAACCTATTTTTTCAAATTATTTTGTAATACTTCTTTCCTAAAAAAAAATCATGAATCATGTCCTAAGAGTTAGTAATGTCAAAACATGATCATAGAAATAATACATAACTTTCATAGGTCATTTACAGTTTCCTTATCCTCAATTGGAATGGAATTAGGTATTAGAAAACACATATTTGTACGGTCCTGTTGATCCTATTACTAAAACTCATTCTTAGGAAATCTATTTGCGTAATGACTATGCACACCACATTTAAAACATTCAATTGATCCTTCAGAAAGAACATATTTACCTTTCCTAGAGTCAACTGAACAATTCTTTTTCCAAGGTTGGTTATTTATTTATGACCTTCATTACCACATCTATAACTTCTTCTCGTCCCTTTGAAACATTTTCCTAGGTGTTTCTTTACACATCCTTGACACATAGGTTGTTTAATATACTTACCTTTTTTGATTATTACCAGAACTTCCATAGGGATTTGTTTCTCGCATATATGATGCCTTAAAAAAATCACCAAGATTCAAGTGGTCAATCATGACTCTAGACAGTTGGTTAAGAATACCCAAAAGAGTTCTTATCACAAATCCCATTTCATTTGGTTAATTATTAAAAAAACCACCAAAGTTTCCTTCACATCCATTGTTACTTTGGTTCCTGCTAGATACAACTATTTACTAAAAGAAAAATGGTCAGTGTGAGTATATCAGAAAAATCATCATATACTATCTTATGAGGAGGGTAAGCACCAATATATACTTATTAATTTTATCTTAAAATCATTAAATTTAGCTAAAATAACTATGAATCTTTCTAATATGTAACCATTGTGGTTATATAAAACTTGTCACTTATGCTTAAATAAAACTGAAACCTAGAAAGTTATCTAAACCAACCTCTGATACCAACTGTAAGGTCCCAACCTTAAACTTTACAAAATCATGATTTTTGATCAAGAATTTACTTTCATTAACATTGAGTATCTTTTTAGGTTTATAGTTTTATAGAATTAGGCCATAAATATTATATTACATCTCAAATATTACAAAGTAGATACTTATACTCTATCCAATTTTTTTTCATAAGAATAAAAATCCTTAAAAAAACAAGAATTATTTTCTTGATAAAAATATTCTTGAAATATTCCTTTCTCTAACACTTCCTTATACCCTGTGAATTTTTTTTCAAAAACTTGGGATGAGTATAAAAATCTCAGTAAGGGTTATAAAATAAGGAAATAAAACATTAGTCCATGAATACATACAAATCAATGAAATCATACTTTTCACTCATAAAACATAAGCTATTTAACATACCTCTTGAAATCATAATATTTATGAATAACTCATAGAAATAATAAACCATGAAGGTAGTTTTTGGCATCCATAACATACTTATATTGTTGCTTTCATAGTTACATAGGGATTAACCTTAATGGTTACATTTGGAATACCCATCACAGTATATTCCCTAAATATCTTAGGAGAAACCTTAAAGTTTACCTCTATCACATTAACTAATGCATTGGAGAGATATCATAGGCTCACCCTCCCTCAGTTTATCATTGAACCAGTCATAAATATAAGGAATTCCCAACAACCATAACATAATCATAGCATATGAACAAGCATAACGGAAAAATAACATTTCCACATTGCAATCATAAGAAATAATATCAAGATATTCATATAACCAATAAATTATAAAAACCATTTTTAGTACCAAAATTCCTAAAAAATAATATGTTATTTACTTTTATTTTTAAAAAACATTATGATTTTTAGTGGAATCCAAATATCAAATAATGCTCACAGTGGCAGAAAAGGTTGTTGTCGCCGCATACATTAAAAAAAATTTCTTTTATGGTTTAGTAAAAAGCTTTATAAAAAATATTCCTTTTTTAAAAAATTGAATTAAATTAATATTAAAAGGGTTTGATTATACACCATATAAAATAAGTTCATATATAAATCAAAATATTCCTTAATGAAAGGAGGTTGAGACAAAGTCCCTTACAAAGATTATGTCATTAGATTAAGGATAAATAAATGACTTAAATATGTATGAAATATATAAATACACCCAATATAAGTGGATATTTATTTTAAAATAATCATAGGTCATTCACACATATTCTTGAAAAAAACCAATGACATGGATATTTAACTCAATGAATGAAGATTGAGTTAAGATTTCCCCTATGTCGAATCCGACTTGTTTTGTTCATTCTTTATATTCCTAAATAATAAACTTAGGTTGATTTATAATTGATCGAGAAACTTTTTCAAGTTTATTATTCCTTTTATATCACTTATTACCATTTTATAAAAATTACATAATTATTTATGTTCATATTGATTGTTTTGTTGATATTCAATACTTGAGTCGAAAATGAACATGTTTGATGTAAATTTTCCATGTGGTCAAAATTCCATCATCTCTAGAATATTAGTCACGATTTAAATATCAAATATATAAATTATATATTTATTTAGAATATTCCATAACATTTGGAGATAATAAAAGAAATGCATCGTTCATGGAGATGGTAGGCCGTATGTATGCATGAATACTAATTTCATTTCTTTGTCATATTAATGGAATTAAAACTAAATGATACGTAGGTATATTATAATTAAATTATAATATATATGTTATATATGTTACATAATTTCATTAAAACCAACCTTTATACATTCAATATATGGTATGAAAGAGTCATATTACTTTGGGGGGGGGGTAGTCCACAATTCTTTAAATGAAATTATTATATTTAGACATTATAGAAAGAATAAAGGTATAATGTAAATAAAAATTACAGAAGCATAGATTAAATATAAATATAACATATATCATATTTAATCATTCTATTCATGTATATAATCATGGTTTAATGAAGATCATATAGAATGAATCACATCACATCGTGGAGATGGTAGGCCGTACGTATGCCCGAGCGACGATATCATTCACTTTATGGTTAAATGGTATAGAATTGGATGGTATATTAATTATATAGAAAAATTATCAAGTTATATTGATTATTTAAATCCATTATAATCATCATTATAACCATCCAAATTAATTATTGTTGAGTAACAAATTACACCACGACGTTGAGATGGTAAGCAGTACGTACACACACATGGTGATATTGTTATTCGTAGGATTGTTAAAAGGATGTATAAGGCTATCCCATAATTATAATAATATCTTAGAATTTATAAGATACTATATTTATTAATTTAATATGGAAACTACATAAGAAGAAGAAGTATAAGAAGAAAATATTTTTAAAAGAGGTGATAAAACAAATACCACATTTTCGAGTATCTCCTTTGGATTTTCACAAAAGGTCTAATTAGGATGAATTTATGCCCAATGTACATCCTATAGGAGGAAGGTAGGGATTTCGGGAGCTTATTTTAGCAGAATTTGGATAATCCAATGGGCCTGAGAGGTGTGAGTAAGTGGGTATAGCTGGTAGCCTTTTATAAGAGGGAGGAGGGGCACTTTAGGAAAGTCTTGAAATATTATTTTATTATAAAATTATTTTAGAATTATAATAGTTAAAAAGTGAAAAATTTAATGTATAATATTATTTTGGGTATAAATATTCTCAACAAATAGGTTTTAGACAAGTGTATGTCATAAAAGTAACCTTATCTTTTAGCTTTAACCCTTATTTAAAAACATTAACTCTTACCATGTCTTCTTGTATCTTCATAATATATGGTTACTATAGTTACTATAACATGATAATCTAACCAAAAATAGATAATTAATGAAATTTTTGACATTATATAATCCAGTTGTCCAAATATTATATTTTTATGACTATTATATCATTTAATTAAATAGTATTTGTTTTAAAAACTCATTTATGTCAATTTGAAACTATTTAGTAATTGATTTTTTAAAGTCATAAAAACTTTATTCCTTCAAACAAAAGGAATTAAATCATCCATAACATGTCAATTTCATCCAAAAAATTCTTTTATAGCATCAAAATATTTAAATTCCATTTAATTTAGTATTTATAATATCATTTATTTGAATCTTTCATTAATAAGATAATCACTGCATCATCATCATGTCACAAATAAATTTATTTATTTAATGTCTAAAAATTAGAAATAAAATACAATTATGTAGGAAATATTTTTATATTTAAAATTAATATTTATAGTAAACTTGATTAGTTATATAAGACTGTATTAATTTTTTTATTAAAAGATACATGTTTATGTGATATTTCTCTTTTCATTAAATTAAATGTTATAAAATTTCATTTTCACACCCAAGTATCTTTTAAATGCCAAAGGTTCACCCTAAAGATTATTATTGTCTGAAATATCTCATGAAATGTGATTAGAAAATGTTTTAGGGTAGTTTTATATTATCATAATATTATTTTTTACACTTATTTACCTGATTTACCCTTTAACTGTGGTAAATAAAAATAATTAGGGAAGTTACTATTCATAGTGTCAAAAAATAAAGGGTAAATATTTAAAGAACATAGACCTTATGATTACAAATATGGAATCCAATTTTCCAAATTCAAAACACATAAGTTTCATTAGTTGATTTAAAATTAATTTATGTTGTCAAAACCAGAAAGAAAAAACTATCCACACATTGATATGTGTTTATGTACAATTTAAATGTGACATTACTACCAATGAAAAACATTAGATTAAATGATAAAAACATAAGACAATTAGACTTTAAAAACAATAAAAATATAATCTTACTATATAAATAAATTAGAAGTTAATTAAAAAAATGAACTTTGTCATAAAATTACCAAAAAATTATCCAAAGTAAATTTTGACATCCTGAATCTATATAAGAAGTTTATTTAGTTTAATATAACATATAGAAGTCAAAAAAACTATATTCAAAAAGGCGTCTCCATCAAAAGGCCGTAAAACTACTTTCTAAAAATATTAGACTATTTTATGCTTAAAAGTAGATTCATTCTCATTTTAATCCTCTAAAATTATTGGATAAATGTAAAAAAATTTAACAAACAAGTTTAATCATATTTTAGTTAGTTTTTTTCATTCCTTACAATACAATGGATAGGAATTACCAACCATTTAAAATACTATTATTATTATTATTTTATTATTTTTTGGTATAACTCAAAGTTGTGTGCAACATAAGATTTTGGAGAAACCTGTTGTTGTGTGTTGAGTATGCTATCAGGAAAAGTGTCCCCTTTAACATAAAATTAATTTATTATTCAGAAATATTAATATATATGGAAATTTATTATTCTATAAATACCTAGGATGTTACATTCATAGCTTTTTCTTGGTCGTGTGAGTATGAATAAACATTTTATCTTGAATTTATGAATTAATAATGAAAAAAATGTAATACTAATAAAAGAATTTGGACATTGATTAATTGATATTAAATAATTATAAATTTAAATGTGACCACTCTGATGACACTTGAAGGTTTCAGGTGCAGCAGAAACCGGAAAAACCCACATCTAATGATATTTTCCATTATATTTAATGTATAATCTATAATAATACAATGAATAATCATCATGTACAATGAATATACCCAAATAAACTGGATATAGGGAATCCTAGACCAGATGATGGATCTTTTCATATTAAATTTATATTTTTAAGTTAGTGCTGAAGCCTCTTTTTTTTATTAAATAAAAGAGCTATTATTCTCTAGGTTTAGGGAGACCCATTACATAGAGCATATGCCCAATTTTACGTGGACCAATAACATGGTATGAAGGCCTAGTGCAGTGTTATATCTTCATCATCCTTTCTTCATCATGTCTGCATAACCACCCACCGACATCATAAAATATTTTCTTTGAAGAATATATTGATTATTCAAACCCCATTTTAGTTATATGTTAGTTTATATAAGAGGATCCAAAGTATAATACTTCTAGAATTGATCCACACGCACTCCATAATCTCAAAGCATCACTGATGCAACCCTGGGTGCTAGTGTGTATGTATCGATCATATTGTTCCACTTGACTATGATCACAATGAGTAATCATTTGTTATCTAAGATTACCTCTCTTATTTTCTCGATCTTGATAAGGAGGATAGGGTGGAGAAATTATCCCATTCTTGACAGAAACCCTAGATATGTTCTTAGTAGGTAGAGTTCTTCAGGAAGGAAATGTGTTTTTTTATAAAAAATTACTTCAACACAACTCTACAACCTCTAAAATGATATAAGTGATAATATATAGATCTAGAGTTTAATATTTACAATTTCACAAAGTCCCTTTATCAAATATGAAACTTAATATATTCCTCATAATAATAATAATAATAATAATAATAATAATATATGGAATGTGATGACTAACAATAATAAATATTATAAAATAAATTATTACTTATTTATTTAAATAATATTTAAGATTATAGAATATCTGTTATTGGCATTGTAACTCAGCCCCCCCACATTCCTTTATATTTACCAAACCTTTAATAATAAATATTAAATAAATATTGTTCTTTTGATAAATAAATAAATAATATATTCATGGTATTATGAATAAATATTTATTTTAATATTTTCATAACTAAATAAATATCTATTTAATAAAAATATTATATATTATGTCATGAATAAAAGAAATAGACAAATAAATATTCTATCTTATAGACTTGTGAATAAATATTTATTTAATATTAAACTCACATTTATATTATAATTTTAACATAATTGGTGGATGAAGATTTGTGATCAAATAAAAAATCCGAATAAATATTATTTCTCAGTCTTTATAATAATATCTATTTAGGATATTAAATTAGAATAGAACTTAACTAATATTGATGGAAACACTAAGTGTGTGACCCTATTTTCATTTTCCTTAGTGGCATTAGGCATGCTTGTCTAAAGTCCAAGATCAGCGTCTCGAAACATGTCAAGATGCCCATAGAGGAAGAAGTTAATGTCATAGTGACAACTACCACATACGAAAACTCACTATGTAATATAATTAATTCATCATGATATCTTTAATTAACCAGGTAACATACTCATGCCATTAACCTATGTGTTCAAGATATATTTTTTTGAATCCTTAAAATGAACACATCAATCATCACAGACATGGATTCTAGTTTGGAAGTTTCTTTTCAATCAAAGGTCTAGAGATATGAACTTACGTAACCAGAAGAAAGAAACACTATATTGAATTATTAATTATTAAAATATCACTCTTTAAATACTGAATGTATACTAATTCTTCATGAGCATAAGTTATCATGGTTTTGGGAAATACATCAAATTATGGGACTTGTGATATGAATTAATAATAATCTCAATTTTAAGGACCATTACACACATTCACATATAGAAATATCAAAAGACACAAAAATATAAGGAATTACTACTTGAAGGTCTATCTATATAATCTTCTATCCTAGAGATTACTAAGTGATAAATTTATGAGATAAAGTCTCAATAACTTACGAGCATCAATCACATGTAAATCAACCATACTATCTGTCCCTTTATAGAATTTTATCCTGACTATATGATATAAGATTAAGGATATCATCATAGCACTTCAAGGTTCCCATCATAGTGGGAAATTTCTGTAACCTTTCAATGTGATAGATAATCTAGGACATTATCACCTTAATGTTACACAAAAGAAAAATTAATATATGAGAGTATATTTATTAATATCAATTTCTTTTAAGATACATGTAGTATAAAATACAATGTTGTTGGTTCTATGGTGACAAATATAGCTTATAAAGTAATCTAATTAATAAAAAAACTCAATGCTTAAAAAACACATTCCTCATTCGCGTGTCAATTTATTAAGTATAAGTTCATACTTAGATCCATAAAATCTAATTAGAATCTCTATTATTAGAAATAATATTAAATTTAAAAATCAACAATTTAAAATTAAAATCCCAAATCAGCATAATTATCCTAAAAATTACTAGGTGGGGTAACGATGAAAAAACTATAATCAATGAGAAATAATCAACTCATAATGAGTCCCTAGTAACATTTTAATAAAACTATCTAATTTATAAACCCAAATTCATAGTAAAATTTATCCAATTTTAATAAAAATCATAAATAATTTCACAAGGTGAAATACCTCAAGATAAATGACATGAAAAAATGATATTCCACACTTAATAAACGTCCTCTAATCTCTACACATTAAATTACCATCAATAAACATTATTCTACCAAGATATAATGGAATTTATCCATAAAAACCTAACAAAGAACAATGAAAAAAGAGGAGTATAATGGAGAGTAAGAAAGGAGGAGGAAGAGGGAAGATTCACCAAATTTGGTCATGACTAAAAACTCCCATATCACCCATATTAAGTGGATATAAAGGGGGATAAGGGAGGGAGAAAGAGGTGGATCCCCCTTCATGAAACCTACCAAATAAGTAACTCTTAATTGGGGATTAAATTTAATAGGATAAAAATAACAAAATTTTCTATTTAAAATAACATAGACATGGGGATCCTTTAGGAGTTTAATTGCTCTCAAAGGACTCCCAGTGAGGTTAATTGGATCCTGGTGGCATCGAAAGGGGAACACCCCATTGACCATCCCAACATAATTTTGATAAACTACCATTAAGAGTCTAGAGGGGGTTTCAACAACACATCAATCCCTGGTCTTTCATTCTTATTACAACCTACACCTACTAGACTTTCTCAAGAGTTATTCCACCTTAAAAACATCAATTTAAGCCCCTGAAAGATCTCTAAAATATACCCTCTCTCAATCCATTTAAAAAAATTTAAATCTACCGTACAACCAGATCAATAAAAAATCAAGCCACCTCCTGATCCATTGATATGATAAAGTGTGATTTTTTTAAAACATGTTCCCTTGTTCTAGCTCTATAAAATCTTAATAATTACTCAAATTTAAGGCATCCGAGTAAAATTATTGGCCAGACATATTTTGATACCCAACCGATGTAAGATTATCATGAAACTTTTCTTCCAAAATTATCCCCCACCACTTACTAGCCACTTCCTCTAGTATATAAGTAGAAAAATATATATTCGATGTCTTATATGTATGAAGGAACTAAAATATTTGGTTTATTCATTCCAACAAGTCTCAAGATTCTCATGATTTACTATCTACTCTAAAAATAGGAGTATTATGCTTCTATAATTAAGAAGCTTAATATACATATTTGAGTAGCTCCTGATCCATTCCTCCCCTAAGTGTATGAATTAATTGAACTAATAAATTAAAGAGTTTTAAATGTTTTCAATATTCCCAACTTCTTGATCATGAATTATCCTTCCAATTCCATGGTTTTTCTATAATTCCACAATGGATAAGATCACTTGATGCACTATGAAAAAAATACCATTTTCACTCATTATAAGATTTCTACTACTCCAAGAATATAATTATATCTACATCTAAGTGGATATTTTCCCATTAAAATGATTCATTTACTTTTATTTTACACAAATAATTCATAAATAATTCCAACTAAACTCATTTACAAGACTAGAAACATTTTTTAAATAATTTGAAACATTTTAGAAAACCACTCTGAGGTAATGAAATTATTTAAAAATATAATACACATGAATTTTATCCTTTCACATACCCACCATAACTCATTAAAACTATAACCGGACATTCCTATTATGGTTGTAGATACCTATAGGTAACAACATACTATAAGAGTTCTTTTGGTCACTTTTCATACCCAGACTCCCTAGAAACTCAAGTTTTTCAATAAATAGGTTACATATGTATTTTTATGGGAACCTAATAAATTCCAACTATCTTACTCCCCATGATAACCATACTTCCCAAGACTCAATTTTAAACCATTATGATAATATTATTTTGTGTTTACCTGACCAGAGGACCCAAATTTGGAGATCTGAACTGAATCACAACTGGACTCATAAACATTCCCATATTTTCAAAGGATAGAATCTTCTGTTTAAGGACACTATATAATTATTGGGGAATGATTTTATCTCTAATAAATTAAATTAAAATGTATAAATTAAAACAATACTTTAATTTAAAAATCAAAACCAATACTTAAAACACTCTTTAAATAAAACAAGTACCAATAATGAAATGGAAAAAATTCAATAACCAAGACATTGAGACCAATGTAAATGAACGATTCTTATCAATATAATATAGGAAACCCCACTAATGTTTCTCATCTAAAAAAAATTTCTCGTTATTTAAATATCACCTAATATCCATCATTTATGAACAAGTTAAACTTTTATTTCCCACATCATGGAAAACAATATCTACATGCACATCGAGATGTATGGGTAGGGGTGAGTAACACAATACTCAGTAGGAGTTCCCAAATCACTCCATTGAATTACTATATGTGATATATTCCAAACCCTATAACTAATTCCATTTTTGAAATAATAAACAATCAATTAGATAATACTTCGTAAAATTCTTTCAATGAAGTATACTAATTTCTAATCTTGGTAGTAAAAGAAATTTGATTTTCATAAATTAAGGTATCATGACCGATAATAAAATAATTACCATGTAACCACCCCCATAAAATAAACCAACTAAAATCATAGTTACCTACAATAAATTATCACCCACCCATATTTTTCATTTAATGTCTTTCAACCTTGATCACATGCATCTATGACAATTCTTCCCCTTATTCCCATGGATTTAAACTTGTTTCTAAAAAAATCAATTTTCATTCTAAAATGAGTTTCGATTTCCAATATATAAAATAAATAAATTTTAAATTAAAAACAAATTTAAGATAAAAATTAAATTTCTCATAAATAAAGTTCTATGATTTTGAAATTCTAATATTTATTTGTTTTTATAAAAAAACCCTTTATCCATTTTAATGTAAATCTAGATAAATTATGATTTTAGAAAATAAATTAAATAATTTTTTTATAAAATTTCATTTTTAAAATAATTTGTTAAAAATCACTTTATTGAAAAACTAGGTAATCATAACTAACTAATGTAGGAATATGAGTCACCAACCTTTTTTTAAAGGTTGGGGCCGAAGCCTCATTTATTATTAAAGTAAAGCAAATACCTCTTTAACTAGGTAGAGGGAGACCCATTATAGAGCCCCAAGGCCCAGTAGGAATTTAGCCCATTACATGGCCCGTAGACCCATTTTTTTTGGCCCAAGGCCCATTCTATGAATATTACTGCTACAGTACCCGCACTGCTACAGTACTCTGCTGCCGCTACAGTGACCTGCCGCCTCTAAAGTGCCTGATGTTGGTACAGTGCCGCTGCTGTTACAGTACTGCTACAGTACCCTGTACCCAATGGGTTTTGAACCCCATTTTTCATGTAGAATTAAGGGGTTATTACCACTAAGACAAACCCCAACTATAATTAGTCACCAACCATATATTTGTTTCCTTATAAATATATACATGTTCTCGATTTGATGACCTTATACCACCTATTCATGTCACCAAAATACCTTATGAACTATATTTATTAAACCTTAAGAACATAACTTGAAATTTTATGAAATATTGGAATGATATGTGCACATTGGGGAAATCCATTTTTGTGTTGACATGACATATGTCTGAATGACATAACTAATGTGTGAATCTCAAGTTTAGAGCATATAACCTTTAGTGATTGGAATAATATTTTATTATTTGACATGTCCTCATGTAAATCACTACCCTATAAGTATAAAATAATAATTATCATATGGTAAATTATATAGTGTGGAATAAACCCATAAAATTATCGTAAATCCCCAACTCTCACTATTTTGAGAGAGAAATGTGAAAATAAGGGTTTTAGGGGCTAACGATAGATTATCCAATCAACTTAACCATGTTATTAACATCTTGACATTATCTAAGAATATATATTAACAATCCATTGATAATTAATCCAACCCACTATCTTCCAATAACCTCATTCTATTATTTACTGCCACTAATGGATATTATAGAGAGAGTTTTAAGTGAATTAAAAGATGTGAATTTACTCTATTTATAGGACACACATATATTATTTTAGATATAAATCCCCCATAAATAGATTACATCAATTAAATATTAAAATTCCCCTTTAATTTCCATCCATCATAACATCAATCACTCTCTCCAACATGATATCAAAGTAAAGACTTAAATATTTCTTTAATTTCCCCTGTAATCATCCCATGATGTAAAATCTTTTCCAAATCATTTAAATCCTCTTTTATCGAATAATATCTATGATGGAAAAATCATGTCAAACCATAACCTATCATTAAATACCTATGTCATTTAAATGGAACTAGATCCAAATTAATTCCACTAATATTACACTTGAAATTATCTACTTATTAATTTCATGTAAAAAATATCCCTTAATTAAGTAATCAGATAATTATAACGATAAATTCTATTTCCCAAGAAAATAACTTAAATAAATGTACTAAAAATTATCTCCACATAAATTTATTTTACTCCAAAAAATAATGGATTTTATGAAGATCATTGTCACAATTATTTTCGAATACAAACAATAATTATAACCATGATACATGATGAATTTTCAATTACAAAACCTACTATGATTTTATTGCAATAACTCATAAATTTGAAGTCATCAGGGACCAAACCTTTTACAGCTTGATAGTAATCTCCCAATACAAGAATATAGTATTATAGTCATCATTATAAGAATCATTACTTAAAGAAAAATCTAAAAATTTATGGTATTTTTAAAGGTGGTTTGAAAAACCATCAGTATAAATCTTCTTTAGTGGTGGTTTTTGAATTTCAGAAAATATTGTAAAAAAATATCCATAATGTCCCCCACCCTCATTTAGATGCATTTATAATCCATCACTTCCTATTATTAGGGGTGGAAATTCACGGTGTGTTATGTTAACCTGCTTAACATTCATATCGAGATACTCAACCCAAACCCAACCCTTTTATTAAATATGTTATTAGGCCATGCAGTTTTGTTAAATATTAATTATATATTAATTAATTATTTAATATATTTTAATGATTTATATTAATTAAAATTATTATTAAAATAAAAATAACTACAAATCAAATAATATATATATATATATATTAATTTTACATAAAATAAATTATTTTATTTAATAATACTTGTATGAAAAGATTAAACATTTAAATAGTAGTTGAAATTATCATGTTTTTATATTATTTACCCTCAAACATATCTTGATCTAGTTAACATCTTGTTGCTTTAGTGTTTACATGAAGTGATTTGATGAGAAAATTTTCTTATATTTAACAATCTAACTCTCCCTCACTCCAATCCCATTGAATTTTCTCCCAAAAACCATGTTATTCAAATAACGTGTCAAAATAACCCCACTATTATGTTATCTCCCCCATATCTCACTCTATTAATGAAGTGGGTTTCATTTCTTCTATTTTTTGATATACCCTCCCTACCAAACCTCATCCACTACCTCACATACACCTTTAAGTATGCTAACTATACTACTAATTAATGGAGAAGAAAACTCATTGGTTAGTGGTGAATTATTATTTTCCAATAATTTATTTCGGTTTTAATAGAAGTTTTTATGTTTTTAATATTTAATTTTCTTATCTTATACTTCATCATGAGACCATAGGATCTAAAATCAATAATTTCTTACATTTGAGCCTCCTTTATTTATAGCAGAAGTCAACTCTAATTAGTGAAATCTCTCACTACCCTCATAGATTAGAAAGTTAATTTTCCATTATTTTTTTACTATTATTTATTTATCTTATTTAATATCCCATTGTTTTAAAATAAAGACTTTATGTTTTATAACATGTGTGACATGCAACCCCAAGATTAAAAAAACCACGAAATATTATTATTTAAATACGAGAGTTTTAGCCTAACCATTAAGTTGATAGGTATGAATATGATTAATTAATTTTTGAAATATATATATTTTTATATATATATAAATTCTACTAAATATAAATTTATTGATTAATTATTAGGAAATAAGCACTCAAGTTTTAGTACAACCATTTTAATCGTCAAAGTTATGTTTTCATCCAAATGAATTTTAATTTTTTTGTGAGTGAATAATATAATTAATTTTATAAATTATATAAATTTTATTTTATAAAATAAATATAATTTTTGAAATCATAATATTAAATCAATCCTATGGTTAAATTTTGATATTTTTTTGAAAAGTTTTATTTTTCAATGGATAGAGAAAAATATTGTTTTTATTGAAAATTGTGTTTTATTTTAAGGTATTTTTAATGTTAATTTCTATTTTGGATTAGTTTTAAATTTTCATTAGTACATTTTTATTTAAAATAATCTAATTATGGGTTTTTAAATGAATTTTATTTATGAATTTATTGTATAAACATTTTATACATAAATGGAGCATTTTTCTGATTTTTTGTGGTTTAATTTTTAATTATATTCTGATACTTATATATTTTGAATTTTGAAAAATATATTTAATATTTTGAATCATGAGGTAAAAATTTGGTAAATATATCCCTTTTATTTTTAATAATTATGAATATTAACCATATTATTTTTTGTTTCGACGATAAAAGAAAAATCGGGAAATTACTGGTTAAAAATAATATGATAAGGACTAGAAAATTACCCTAAAACATGACTAAAATTTATTATATGAGCCAATGTTTCCCATATTCATCCAATATTAATTTATATAACCTTTACACCATTTGGCTGAGATTATTAACTTTATAATATTTTATGTAAAGAAAAGTAAAAAATCTCACTCTTATGTTTAATAAGTATGATAATTTTAAAATGGGGATAACCTTAGGTTATGTTCAGTTATAAAAATTATTATAAAATATAACATATTTATATTCATCATGGTAATTTTTTTAGTGAATAAATAATTACCTTAAACTCTTACATTTGTCTCCTTAATTATTCAATTAATGGAAAAAATAAAACAAATGATATTAAAAATATTAAAAGTAGTAAAATTTGAAAGAATTAAAGTGAAACTTAAATTTTATAAATAAAAATGAAATATTATGTAGGTTTTGATTCATTTTATTAAAATTAATTTTATTTCTTGATGTTATTTAATTAAGAGTAAATTAATAGTTCTAAAATTGACATTAATGATATTTTATAACAAATAATATTTTATTAAATGATTTAAAATTCATCAAAAACTTATATTTATCCAAATTAATCATATATTGTTAATTAAATCAACCACATTCCATTTATGAGTCATTTTTTATTTTATTGTAACATTATTAACCCTTTAAGTGTAGAAAAATTTAATATTAGGAAAATTATTAAAAGGGTTAATGAATGGTTAAAACAAAAATATAAGGGTAAAAATGTGATCTAAATTTGAAAAAATGTGTTCTAAATTTGTCAAAAAATTTTATGAGATAATTTAGACTAATAATAATATTAGATTTAATACTATCTATTTGGATACATTTGGAAATTTAAAGTAATTTATATTAAATTAATATTTTAATAAATTTCAAGAGTTCTCATCCCTTTTTTTATAAATGGGAACCACTTATTATCATTCCTTCACACTTTAAATATTTTTTTTGGAAAATAACTCCCCAAATAACTTCATATAATCCCTTATCATGTTATATAGGCCTTATTTTGGTCATAATACCAGTATTATACGTCTTATGGTATTAAGAAAGGGAGACTTTCCAAAGAAGAGGTTTCATTTTTGACCACATGTTTTTGTTTTATTTCTTCTTTCAATTTCTCAGAATCTTCGTAAACCATGATAAAATAAAAAAAAGTATACTTTAAATACTAAGATGTTATTATGCCAATTCAATAACCTATATACATCTTTAAACTCCATAAAATGGGAAAGAAATTCATTTTTCCTGTGCATGGAGGACTACCACCTCACGAACTGATGTTATTCATTTTCATCACTTTCACTCATGGTTGGTTATAATGATGGATTTAAGTTATATATATATATATGATATTAATGACATATTTATAATTATTTAAAGATAATTTAACACATATTTTCTTTCCTTTCCATAAATAGAAAAATAACAACGTTTTTCATGCGTACATGTGGACTACCACCTTCACAAAGTGATGTGATTCATTTTTAATCAACACATCACATGGATGGTACATATAAGTATAACTAAATAAATAATATAATATTTATGATATGAATATAAAATTATACCAATCTTCTTTCTATAATGGTTGTTCAAAAATAGATATATTACTCATGCTTATGTATGACATACCGTCTCCATGATTGTAATATAGTTCATTTTCCACAACCATATTTTATAATGGGTTATACAAGTATAATTAACTTATAAAAATGATAATTATGTCATGATAATTATTCTAGAGATAATGGGGTAATTTCTTATGTAATAAACCAAACTTTTATCAATGGAATTTCCCTTATTATAATTATGTTATATAGTATAAAACACATACATCCCATACATAACATAATAAAAACATTATTTTTAGAAGAAAATAATTGGTATTTATAGAAATTAAGAAACATATACCAATGTAATAGTAACTTAACCGTTGGAATAGTAATGTGACAATTAAGAATAATAACCCATCCAATATAATAGTAAAATCACCTATAAAATTATGAATAAAATTTAGGTATCTTGTGAATGAACATATAATATATTTATATCATGTAATAATTAAATAATTTATTTAAAAATGACAAATTAATTGTTAGTATTTTTTGTGAAACGTAATTTTTTATTTAAATTTTTTTAATTAATATAATTATTTTAAATAAAATTTATTTTTATAAAATATATTAATAAATTAATATTTTTTTTATAATTATAAGACAATTTTACAAGACTTTAATTAATTTTTCAAAGTGTCATAAAATTAGTTATAATATTAAAATCGATATTTTTCGAATAAATGATAATTTTAATTAAAAATTAAATTTATCATATTTATAAAATTATTTTCATAAAATAGAGTACATTTTTGAATTCTATACCTAAAAAATTGTTAGGTATAATGTTTTGGATTTGTCTAAAATAATTGAATTTTTGGTGAATAGTGGAATACGATAATTTACAATATTAGCTTAATACATGAATTTTTGAGTCATTATTGAGGTATGAATAATGTAAGAACCATAATCTATAACTATAATTTATTATTTAATATATTTAATGATATAACATTATTGATAGTCTTGAGCCAAAATAATAAAATAATGATTATCATAATAAAAAATACCCCTCTTATCCCCCTACAAATGCCACCCTCACCACCTCTTCTCCTCACACCTTCCCAGCATTTAATCTTGTTAAAATTATTCTCAATTATCTTCCCAAGTTTCTCCCCTACTTCTAGGGGCCTTTATTCCCAACAAAACACCAAAACTGATTTCCTTAAGGAGGTTATCAAGGAGAAGAAGTTTAAGAGGTAAAATCCTCTTCTATTTTCTTTTAATTTATTTTTAATTTATTTTTTTCTTATCCTCTTATAATATCCTATTATCTAAGTGACTGGATAAGTATAGTATATTATATATATTGTAATTTTATTTTATTAATGGACGATACTTCATTAAACCTATTATCCTCTTCATTTCATTCTAAAAATGAAAACATTGTCTGTGATGTTTCGATTTACTTTTATCACGGACGATGCATTTTCATTTTCCATTACCGTCTTCAAGAATGGTTATAAAACCATTATAATGGTTAAAAAATATTTTAAAATGTATATTAAAACTTATTTAGTGGTCTATAACCAGTATATATATAACATTAATTAATAAAACAAAACTAGTTCATGATGATAAAAAACACCAAAATAATATAAACGATTAACATTAATGTTTTATCTAATGATTCTTTCTCTTATATAGAAAAAAAAATTATATATAAGACTATTTAAAATTATATAATTTAATTAATTCCATATAATTTTAATTCTATATAACTAGTCCCATTTTACATGATCTTTCAAACATGTATACAAGTGAACCAATCATGAAAACCATCAAACCAAACAGCCCCTGAACGACAAAATTGAATCTTATAACTCATCAAAAACGCCATAAATGAAATTAATAAAATTATAATAAATAAAATACATGTTTAAGTTGTTATGAATTAAATTATTAATGAATATAATTTCATTATCCATTGTATTAAGTACAGGTACAGAACACTTTCAGACTTAAGGTAAGGGATTATCCCTAAATCTCCCAATTATATATGAGTAAAATTTTCTCTCTCTTTACCCCAATGTAATTGTTAACTATTATTATTTAATCCTCATAAATTTTGTGCTTATGTTCAAAGAATATGATCCTAGCTCAATTCTTTTTTCCTTTTTGGGGAAATACATGTTTTTATAAGGTTCCCTTCTTGATTCTTCCCTATAAGCAAGCCCGATTAAAGGTACCTTCCTAATTTCTTACCAAATTTTAAGTACACTCTATATTCTCTTTTATGCCACAAATATTTTTATAAAAAAACTATTTTTTATCATGAAAAACTATCTAGGTTCATTTTTTATTCTATGAAAATAATTATTCCTTTTCCCACTTTAAAGACTCTTTAATATTTCCCCTTAAACCGCATTAAATAGGCTCTTTTATAAAGATTCTTAAGCAATCATTTTACAAGTTTTAATGTCAGTATAACATCATTTATCATGATATATTGAAATTTTACCTTTTTAATGTCCCTGTATTATTTAAATCCATTCTTTTGTGGACACTTTTATGATCCGCAAATTTATTATGCTTAATGTCATTTTTACGATACTCATTTATTTCCATGGGTAACACTTATGTTTATTCCTTATGCATAATTATTTATGTGGAACACATATTCATGAAAATGATAATATGGGTGTGACTAGATAGTTCTATAATAAATTATGTAATGTTTAGTCTCATGAGATTTCATTTTGGGATAGGGCGTGAACTTGATTCCTTTATGAGACTTTGTCTCCCATGTGCAATGGTCTTGGTAGTTATCCTTGACTCATGCTTATGTCATGTTTTATTTAGTTTTCAAATTACTATGATTCCATGATTTCATGATCCCATGTTCTATATGTTATCCTTCCTTATGTTTATTAATGTTCCATTCCTTTTTATTTCATCATGTTATGCCTTCTAACCAATGTACTATGATTTACTTCTATGTTTATTCCCTTACTGTGATTTTTATCTTTTCCCTTTTTTTCATGTATTCCCTAGGTTATTCTATATATATTTAAGAGTTTAAATGAGTTTAAGATTTATTTATGGAGATTAAATAAATTATATTTTTTTATTTTGGTTTCATGTTTTATAATTATGTACCTAATCTTCTAAATACACTAGACTTTACAATCCTTGGTTTGTATTTCATGGTTAATTATGCTTACAATCACATAAAAATATTTGTAAAAGGATAGGGTATTTATAGTTTGTATCAGAGGCATGGTCTAGTTATTTTTGTGGATTAGGATTATAAATCCTTATTAAGAACCCAATGGATGATTATATCACCATGGATAACCTAGATTGAAACTTAGGGAATCACATGTTATGACATATTTTCCATTTACAAGTTTATCTTTCTATGTTAAATGTTTTTTATATGTTTATTAGGTATGAATTGAATCCCCCTAATTATGCTTTCTTTTTCATAGTTAATGGATGCAAATAGAATAACCCACACCAACAATAAATGTAATAGTTAATGTGAATATTTACCTAATGGAATTTCAAATATGATGGTAATGGGTTCTCAAAACTTCATGATATTACTTTCCCAACTGGATCAAGTTATGAATAATACCTTGAATCATGTGGAACACCCTCCTTCTTCTAAGAAAGTTAAAGTTATAGTTTAATACTTTATTTGGAAAAGGAATCCCATTTTTGGTGGATATTCTGATCTCATCATCATAGAATAATGGATTAACTACATTGAGAATACATTCTCCATCATTTAATGTTATAAGAAGAGAAAGTCATGCTATCAGTCTATCCTTTTGATGGGGAAGCTGATAAGTGGTTGAAACTGATAAAAAAATTACAAGGGGGAAATTATTCCATAGACTGAGAGGAATTAAATAAAATATTTTTCTATAAATATCTTACTTGAACTCTCTATCTTTAGATATAAAGGGATTTACTTAGGCTGAAGAAGAAAGAAGATGAGTATATTGGGGCATACAAGGAAAAATTTACTAGGATTTTATGATACACCTCTGTTATAGAAACCCAGGTTTAACATACATGGATATACAAAATTTTATATGAATATTCATTACATTACAAAAATACATTCCCAAGGACCATAATAGTTCAGTGTATTTAGAAACATGTAAACAAAATCTTCTATCCTGGTGAATGATCTTAATTATCTCCCATAAAGATATCCTCCTTTAATACTTCTACCTAAAACCTTTATTTATAACCTGGGTAAGGTAAACATAATAAAGGAGTGAGCTCATATTCTTAGTAAGGGTAAATAAAGGAAACACATAAGCATAACATGAAAAAAAGCGTACCAAACTTGAGAATAACATTTGAAGATCATACACTGTATATTAGATATCATAATAAATATTTCTGGTTTATAAGGCATGAATCATAAGGAAATAAGGAACATAATAAATGAAAGGATAACATAAGAATAAAACATATAATGGTAGAAATTAGATAAGAAAATAAAAAACCTCTGTTAAGGTGGCCTACCAATGCCTTTGTAATATTTTAGGCTTGGTTTAATGACCCATGTAGCTGCTTTGGGATTGGGATTTCGTCCTGTGTATGATCTGGTTTTGCTCTTGAGATGTCCTCCCATGTACCCTCTTGTTTTGGGATTGGGATGTCCTCCCGTTTACACTTTTTTTTGGGCTTCAGATGTCCTCATGTTTACCCTCTTATTTTGGTATTGGGATGTTCTTTTGTTTACCCTCTTGTTTTGGTATTGGTATGTCATTCTGTATACCCTCTTGTTTCTGGATTGGGATGCCCTCCAGTGTACCCTTTGAGACCATAAAACATTTTTCATTACCCAATGCATTAGAGGAATAAATAGGTCACACCCATCACATAACGAAATCATACATGCTTGTACCAAAAAACATTCATCATATCATGACCCATGAAAGGAAATAGGTTTTATAAAAATCAAATCATAAGTGATGAAATGAAATGAGTATCATTAACATTTCATCACATTATAACCTATGGAAAAGAGATAATTTTTATAACCATTTCATCAAAGCATAACTTATGAAGAGAAGCAGGTTTCAAAATCATATAACCTATGGATGTGAAATGGGTGTCATTATAATTATACCATCAATAAATAAACCATTCAATAATGAATATTAATGGACCTTTGGATCATTTAATAAAAGGAATTGATTAACATCAACAGATGTAATCTTAAATGGAAAATATCTTGGAAAGATATTTTGAAATCATTTCTTTATGAAAATATATTTTATTCTTTTAAAAAGTATTTTTAAATCACAAAACATTTTTGAAATCCAATTTCTTTGAAAATACTTTAAAAAATTAGAGATAAGGCTTCGAATCAATTTGAAAACATTTTTCCTTGAAAACTTGTAAAAGAAGCTTGGAAAAAATTTTAAATACTTTTTCATTGAAAAAATATAAAATATTCTTCAAAAAATTTTAAAAACCTTTTTTGTTGAAAGCATTTTGAAAACTTATATATAAATCTTGAAAATGTTTTTAAAAATATTTCATTGAAGATACTTTGAAAACTTATTAAAAAATATTTAAAACATAATGAAAATAATTTATTTGAAAATAAATTTGAAAACTTATAAATAAATATTTTAATACCATAATTTTTTTAAAATTCATTTTCCTTGAAAATTATATTCAAATATCAGTTGAAAAAAATTTTTAAATTTTTTTTTAAAACAAGATTTTGAAGTAAAATATATTTCCGACCGAAGAGAGAGATACAATCAATTTTTTCATAATTTTTTTCTTAATTATTTTAAGTAACAAATAGTGTAAAAATGGTACTAATACATGGATATATCATGAATAAATATATTTTGAGGAATCTCCTGAGTGTTCTTGAGATATTTATAATAATATTTCATCAAAATAAGCAATATCATTAATAATATCAAAATGCGATGAGATTGTCTCAGTAAACTCTTACCACTTAGTTACTTGGGATAATACTATTCATGTAAGAAAAATAGATTAAATTAAGCCAAAATTATCATTAAAATAATGGTATTAATGATATAACATGTCAATTGGAAGAATATACACCTTTTTAAATAACATAGGTCCATAACAAAACATATATCTCAAAGAAAAAAATTTTAGACAAAACTACTTTACTGATTTGGTAAATTTTGAAACATTGACCCGATGAAATAAATATAATAGAATGGATATGTAAATAAAAATAAATTTAAGTATAATAGACATATAATATAGTCATGTGTAGTATATAAACCACATAAAATAAATGAATGGTGAATAAAGCATGCTTCTCACGGAAATAAAAAGTGAGATGAAATCCCCTTACCTTATGTCTTGGATCTCATCGTATTCATTCAAACATCCTTTGTAATAAATATAAATTTATTATACATATATCATAGAACAATATTCTAACTTATAATACCATATATAGTTTGATTATGGATTTATATTACCCATTTTTTAATAATTATATGTTAAGGTTTCACTTCGGGTAATATCTGCTTTGTTTTTTGTATGTGTCTTAATTTGTTATATATTTGGTCCTTATAATTATATAATGATTTATAGAATTGAAAACATGATTTAAATATAATTTATTCTCAATATATTTATATTATAATAATTCATATAATATAGAAGTATGAAATGTAATACACCATTTATGGAGATGGTAAGCTGTAAGTACGCATGAATGCTATTTCTGTTTAATTTTCATGTTGAAAGAAAGAAACTAAAAGACATATATGTATATATATATGTATATATATCATCATAAAAGTATATTTATTAAAACATATATTTCATATATATTAAATAACCCATACTTAATACAATCTATGTAGTGTTTGAATGAATCACATCGCTTTGAGGGGGTGGTAGTCTACACTTCCTCTAACGAAATTATCATACACACACCCAGTTGAAATTAAAAAATATATGTGTTATAAAATGAATAAAGAAGCTTAAATAAATAATAAATATAATATATGAAATATACAAACATATTTTCAATCATAATTTCCAACATGATAGGCGGTAATGGAAAAGTGAACAATCATCATTTAGTGAGGTGGTAGTTCCTTTTTCACATAAACAAAATGTTCGTTACCAATTAGATGGATGTGTGTATAATTTTAGGTATAAAAATTAACATAAAAACTTCCTAGTATATTTAATATATTGGTTTTGTCATAAAATCATGGAATAAATAGAGTGGATGGGGTGGGGAAGGAAAATAAAATAAAGGAGCTTGAGAGAAGACGTTACCTCTTAGTCGGGTAACTCCTTTGGGTTTATGCCAAAAGGATTCCTTGAATTACTTTATGAATAAATAGAGGATTATAGAAAAAAGGTATGTATTTTTAGAAGTATATTGAGAAGAAATTTTATGAATCTTTTTGGTTTGAGAGGTGTAAAGAAGAGGGAGAGGTGGTGACCATTTATAGGGAAGGAAAATGACTCACTTTGAATTTTTGAAAACAAGTTAGGTGTACACATGTTATTACCATAAAAATTCATAAAAACCCTCCACAAATAAATATTGAAATGTTTATGGACTAAATAAGTCCATTAAATGGATGTTTTATAGGTTTCTAGGTCATTTGGGCTCCTAAGATTGAGGTTTAGTCTCTAATTAAGCTTCATTTTACCTTAATTGCTATAATTAATTTTAATCACTTTTACTATTTTTTTGTAAAAAATTAACATGATATAAATAGAATATAAATATTATTCTTATTAAAAATTTTTATTTCCATTTTTATAAATTCAATTAATATAATTGAAAAAATTAAGATTAATTCTAATCCTGTAGACATGACGAAATAATAAGTTTTTAAAGTAGACAAATATTCAAAAGATTGTTAAGTTTTTATATTATATTTCATTGTGAAATTGATAATAATGACATAATTTTTTTTAATAGATTTATAATTGATCTAATTTTACCTTAAAACAAATTGAATTTATAATTTAACATTAATTATTATTTAAACGAAAAGGAAGTTATTAACTAAATAAAGTATTATTCACTATTCATTAAAAAAATAATGTTTCTTAGAAAAATCTCAAAAATTAACCTGTAGATAATTTCAGAATTATAAATTCAAAAATTATTTTTATTTTAAAAAAGTAAATTTCTAGATGGGTTTAAAATTTATTGTGATATTCTTCGTAGAAGGACAAGAAAAATAGTTCATTCAAGAAATAATATTTTTGAACATATAAAGACATTACCAAAAATTATATTTTTCATTATCAATATGTTTTTTATATAAAACCATTATAAATATATTTTAAAAATATTTATTAATAATCATATTATTAATTTTAATGTCTAGGTAATAATTATCCTTTAAATAATTATAATAATAAAAAGACATTTCGTAGAAACTTAGTGTTGCGTGTAATGTACGCTAAGTCGGTGTTGCATATAACACATGGAAAGTCAGTGTTTCATGTAGCATAATACAAGTTAGTGTTTCATTTAGTGTAATACATGTTGGTGTTGTATTAAAGGAATGTTTTAATTAGTTTTTTAATATATATACACACACACACACACATATAACTATTTTCAGTGTCATGTGATATGCAAAATATTTAAAAGATAAATTAATTTGAAAAAAAATATTTCAAAAAATCTAAGGGTGTTACATTCTACAGACCTTAAAATTAATTCCACCCTCAAAATTCATCTTGGTTGTCAAGGTTTAATACTTGAAAGTTCATTTGATAGAAACCCACAATGTAAGAATGAATACTAAAACATCCTTTAAAAAAGGACAGTTGGAAACATAGCAGTTACCGAAAGTAACATATAAGTAGGTTTCCACATAGGAGAACATAGGTGGGAAGTGAAAACATAGACATGAAATAGAAATCTAACAATAAATTTCTAATGGAGATTGATAGAGAACATTGATTAACAGAAGTGTGTGATCATAAAACAATAAATCTACGATGATATAAGGGGCCATATAATTAATCATAAATAAAGGTGATAGGATAAATATTTTTCAATATAATTTTCCTAGAGTGGAGGAATTATTTAACTATCTAAAAACATAAGAAATCATACTTGATTTTGTTCCTTTTCTTATTTACAATCTCACCCTTCGGTTTTTCCTTGATCAATTCCCACTTCAACTCTTATTCATGAGAATGATGGTGAATTTTTTATTTCTGAAGAATAAACATATCATGATATCCATAAATAGAATGGTAAGTCATTCCATATTCCTCCACTTAACATCTTAGAGAAATGGTTAGCAGAGGTTATGCATAAATCGTCATATGGTGAGATATCAATTTATTATCAGAAACATCATTCAAAGTTTAACTTAATCTTTTGAATAAATGTTTAACCTTATAAACCTTACAAAATATGAAATTTTAAAACATTAAGAAGAAGGTTACTAAATTAGTATAATATTTATCCCCCATAAAACAGAAAGTAACTATTGGTTGTCATATTCCCAACATGTGAATGCCCTCATCATATATTCTCTTGAAACATGGTAATAACCTTAATTACCATAAATCCTTTTGGAAAAAATGAATTCTTCCTTATTACAATTATTAAAACATATATTATTTAAATCTAATAAGTTTTAAATTTAATCTTTGATGACATAGAACCATTTTTCCATAATATGTTCTAGGGTAGTTTGTACCGTCCAAATTACTTATTCATATATAACACATCTTTATCCAAATATCATTATCTCAACATGAGAAATTATTTAAGGTTTACCTTCCCCTAATCAAAATATAACCTTTCTAAGAAATACATTTTCTATTTATTCATCACCATTAAAAATGTCATTTTTAATCCTTAATGAAAAGTTATACTAAAAATACTTGTATATTTCATGATTCACATGACATAATCTTTGAATTACAAAGTATAAATACTTCATTAATCCAACCTTATTCTTAAAGCATTACTCAAGATTCATGAACTTATTTCTTAATACCTCATTATTATAATATAAAATATGAATCATGTCTTAAGTTTACTCAACCTCAATCTAATCATGCTTATTATGTTTAATGAAAAAAATAATGTAAGAACATCACATACCTTTCATATGTCATTTGTAGTCTCATTATTATCAAAATTATAACCAATACTATACCACCTTCCTGATTCTCTTCACAAGGTTTCCTATTGGGACATTGAGTTAAATAATGGCCATTTATTCCACACTTAAAACACATAACCTTTAATTATTACTTAGGGAGGCCAATATTACCATCCATTTTGTTAACTAAACTCTTGATTTTTCCCTTATAGTCACTTTCTTTGTGTCCTTATTTTCCATAGTGAAAAAATCTTCTTATTCCTCTAGTACCTTTACTTAGGTGATTCTTTCCACATTTTCGACATAAAAGAAACCGAATATTCTTTCTTCCATGGTCTCCATTACCCAAAATCTCAATGAAATTATTCATTCTCTTCCGTGGTGAGTTAGAGAGTTGGTTAAGGTACACATTGTTAATCATGTTTTGTGAAAATTGATTAGGCATGATCACAACATCTTTCACTGATGTTATTATCCCACTTGACTGATCATTAGAAAATCCACCTTCATATTTAACGTTAATCTAGTTCCTTAGTTTTACCCTATTGAACAAAACTAGAAGCATAGTGTGAGCATTACTTATCATAGAAGAAAACCACATAGTCATGAAAATAATTACTTATAAGATGTATAAATTATGACAACTTCCTTAATCTATGACACCCTAGGTTCATCCTAGGTCATTAATAGCCTACATGTATTTAAATACATAATGATTGTTCATGAAGATTTTTTGAATTCACAAATCATATCCCATGGGAGTATCAAACTAGGTGTGCATCAAGGCCCATTGTCATGTACCAAATTACCCCAATTCAGGTCCGGAACATCTTTTCAGAGTTTTTACCCCTAGGTACATTTTTTTGAGAGCCACATCCACTTGTAGTATCTAGAAAAAGATGTATTTCTTGAAAATTACTCACTCTATTCTTTTCCAAAATTACATGACATTTTCCTAAATGTTAAGTCATCCTTATACTTATCCTTAGAGACATCTCTAGACATATCCTTAGAAATATACCCAAGGATCTCAATAATGTTTTATCATCATAGTTTCCAAAGGTTGACTAAAACTTTACATTGAAACCAAATATCGTGACCTAGGCTTAATATACATGGATATTATATCATTTTAGAACAATATTAAATACATTACAAAAAATAATGCCTGAGGATTATAAGAGTTTTGTGTCTTTAGAAACATGAAAACAAATTTTTCTATCATAGTTAAAGATCTTTAAAATTTCCTATAAATATATCTACCTTTAGTAGTTCTACCCAAAACATTTCTTCCTAAATTGGAGAAAGTAAACATAATAATGGGGTGATATCATATGCTTATTAAGGGTAAATAAAGGAAATACATAAGTATATCATGAAAAAAATGGTATAGAATGTGAGCATAACTTTTAAAGATCATACCCTATATACCATATATCATAATAAATATTGGTATTTTATAAGACATGAATCATAAATAAATAATGAACATAAACCATGAAATAATAACATAGAAATAAAACATGTAATTTTGAAAAACAGATAAGAAAATAAAAAACCTATTTTATGGTGGCCTACCAAGGCATTTATAACATGTTAGGATTAGGTTAATCACCCATGTACTTGCTTTGGGATTGGGATTCACTCCCATGTACCCTCTTGTTCCGGGCTTGGGATGACCTCCCATGTACACTCTTGTTTCAGGCTTAGGATGTCCTCCCATTTACACTCTTGTTTTAGGATTAAGATTTACTCCCATTTACACTCTTATTTTGGTATTGGGATGTAATCCCATTTACCGTCTTGTTTTGAGCATGGGATATCCTCCCATATAACCTCTTGTTTTGGGATTGGGATTTCCTCCTGTATACCCTCTTGTTTTGATCTTGGGATTCCCTCTCATATACCCTTTGAGATTATAAAACATTTATCATTCACCTAATGTATTAGAGGGAGATATAGGATCCACCTGTCACATAATGAAATCATAAATTATTGTGTTAAAAAACTCATCATATCATGACCGAGGAAAAGAGATGGGTTTTATAAACATCAAATCATAAACCATGAAATGTGATGGGTATAATTAACATTTAATCACATCATAAACTATGAAAAAGAGATAATATTCATAATTATTTCATGAAAGAATAACCCGTGAAGAGAAAAATGATTCAAAATTACATAACCCATGGAAGTGAAATGATCATCATAAGAATTATTCCATCAAATTATAAACCATTTAAGAATTAATATGAATGAAACTTTTGGATTATTTCCTAGAAAGGATTGATTGACATCAACAGATGTCATATTAGTTGGAAAATAACTTGGAAAGATGTTTTGAAAATATTTCTTGAGGAAAATATCCTTTCTTCTTTGAAAAAGTATTTTTAAATCATAAAATAATTTTGAATTCAATTTTATTTAAAAATACCATGTAACATTGAAAGAATGCTTGAAATAATTTTGGAAAACGTTTTCCTTGAAAACTTGTAAAAGAAATTTGAAATTTTTTATAAAAAAATATTCCCTGAAAATTTATAAATAAGGTTCAAAAAAATTCTAAAAACCTTTTTCATTAAAAACAATTTGAAAACTTGTGAATAAATCTTGAATTTTTTTTAAAAACTATTTCATTGAAGATAATTCTAAATTTTTTAAATAAATCTTGAAAACGTTTTGAAAACCATTTCTTTGAAAACTTATAAAGAAATATTTTAAAACCATAAAAAAATTTAAAATATTTTTTCCTTGAAAATTATATTCATAGTTAATTTGAAATTTTTTTAAAACATTTTTGAAAACATTGTTTTGAAATAGAACAAATTTTTGATCGAAGAGGGAGATACAATCAAAATTTTCTTAAAAACATTTCCTTAATTATTTTAAGTACTAAATAGTGGGAAAATGGTTCTAATACATGGATATATTAGGAATAAATAGTGAATAAGTATTTTAATGAGTTTTTTTGAGATATGAATAATAATATTTCCTCAAAATAAGCATAATCATTAACTGTCTCGAAAATCGATGAGATTATTTCATTAAACTCTTACTAATTGGTTACATGAGATAATATTCTTCATGAAATAAAATGAAATTAAATGAAGCATAAAATATCATGAAAATAAGTAGATTCAGGATATAAAATATAAATTTTAATCATATATACCTTGTTAAATAACATCAGTGCATAACAAAAGATGTGTCTCACAGAAGGAAATTTGAGACAAAACTACTTTACCGATTTGGTAGCTTTTAAAACATTAAACCTATGAATTAAATACAATATAATGGATATGTAAATATACATAAATTTAATTATAATATATATATATAATACATTCATATATTGTATACACACTACACAAAATAAGCGAGTGTTGAATAAATAATGTATCTCAGAGAAATAAAAAGTGAGATGAAATCCCCTTACCTTTTGTATTTAATCTCATCGTACTCATTAAAATGTCCTGTATAATAAATATAAATTTATTATACATATATAAAATAACTATATTATTAACTCTAATACCATATATGGTTTCATTATGTCTTTATATTACCCTCTTGTTAACAATTCTATGTGAAGGTTTCACTTCAGGTAATATCCACTTTATTTTTCGCATGTGTCTTAATTTGTTATATCTTTGGTACTTATATTTATGTAATGATTATCATAATATAAACCATTATTTAAATATAATTTATATCCACTATATTTATATTATAATAATCCATATAATATATAAGTATGTAATGGAATACACTGTTCATGAAGACGATAAAATGTACGTACGCATGAACACTATTGTTGTTTAATTGTCACGTTGAAAGAAAGAAAGTAAAAGACATATATGTATATGTATCATTATTAAATAATATTTATTAAAACATATATTATATATATATTCACTAAATTAATCCTTAATATATTCCATGTAGTGTACGAATGAATCACATCACTTTGAGAGGGTAGTGGTCCACACTTCCTAGCACAAAATTTTCGTATTCACACAAAATGGAAAGTAATAAGATATGTGTTGTAAAAATAATGAAAAATCTTAAATAAATAATAAATATAATATATTAAATATATAAATATATTTTCCATCATAATTTCAACCATGAGTGGCGGTAATGGAAAAACGAACAATCATCATTTAGTGAGGCGGTAGTTCTCCGTACACATAAATAGTATATTCATTACCCATTAGAAGGATGTGTGTGTATGTTTAGGTCAAAAAATTATCATAAATACATACTAGTATATTTAAGATAATTTTTTTATAAAATCATGGAATAAATATAATTTAGGGGGTGTAGAAGGAAAATAAAAGAAAAGAACATGAGAGAAGACATTACCTCTTAGTCGGGAAACTCTTTTTGGTTTGGGCCAAAAGGATTTCTTATATTGCTTTTTGAAAAATGATAGGATTATAGGAGGAATTTAGGTATGTTTATAAGTGTATTGGAAATATATTGTATTAACATAATTTGTTTTATAGGTGTGAAGAATATGGATATATGGTCTCCTTTTATAGGGAAGGAAAAGGACTCACTTGGAATTTTTGAAAACAAGTTAGGTGTACACATGTTATCACCTAAATAAAGTTATAAAAACCACCTAAAATAAAAAATTTAAGGTTTATGGCCAACATATGTCCATAAAATGAGTTTTTTACATTTTTATAGGTAATTTGGGCCCCAAATATTATGGTTTAGTCCCTAATTAAGTTTAATTTGACCTTAAACGTTGTGATTAATTTTAATCACTTTTACTAAACATTTTGGTCAAAAACTTACATGATATAATTAAAATATAAATATTATACTGATTTGAATAGTGTATTAATATTTTAAATTCAATTCATAGAAGTTAAAAAATTAAGATTAATGCTAATCCTACAGACGAGATGAAATAACGAGTTTTTAAAGTAGACAAATGTTCAAAAGTTTGTTAAGTTTTTATATTCAATTTCATAGTGAAATTTATTATAATGACTTAAATTGTATCAATAGATGTATAATTTATGAAATTTAACCTTAAAATAAATTTAAATTATATTTTAACATTAATAATTATTAAATTAGAAGGAAATTATTAACTAAATGTAACATATTTCACTATTCATCGAAAAATGAAGTTTCTTAGAAAAATACCAAAAATTCACCTGTATCTAATTTTAGAATTGTAAATTCAAAAATTAATTTTTTTTATCAAAATTCATTTTCTATATGTGTCTAAAAATATTTTTTTGTTCTTCACTAAAGGAAATGAAAATCAGTTCATTCAAGAAAAAAATATTTTTAAACATATAAAGACTTTACCAAAAAATATATTTTTCATTTAAAATATGTTATATTTATATAAAACCATTATAAAAATATTTTAAAATATGTATTAATAATAATATTTTTATGTCTAATAACTAGTTTATAATTATCTCCATTAATTAATTATAAAAAAAAGACATTTCATAGAAAATCTAAATTGCGTGTAACGTATGCCAAGTTGGCATTGCGTGTAATGAATGCCTAGTCGGTGTTGCATGTAGTGCAAGGCAAGTCAGTGGTTCATGTAGCACAATCTGTGTTGGTGTCATGTGAAAATAATTTATGAATTAGTTTTAATATATATATATATATATAACTATTTCCAGTGTCATGTGACATTCAAAAAATTAAAAGGATAAATTAATTTTAAAAAAACATTTCAAAAAATCTTGGGGTGTTACATTTATATTTTTCATGAACACTGAAAGAAAAGTGAATCACTTCTTTAGTGGACTAAAGTTGAGTCTAAGAAAATTTTTTGTGATCTAATACCTTGAATTCTTTGAGGAGATTGTCCATTGTTCCCTTAAGGTTGAAATGGAGACCAGAGACTCTCACTAGTCTTAGGGGCCATAAGATAAAAAGAGGAAAATGATGCTTAATATGGGAGGACCAATAGATACATCCTCTGATGGAAAGAAAACCCAACATACCACATATCGAAAGTGTGGGAAGAATCATCCTAGGAACTACCTAAGGGGAACCATAATATGCTTAAAATGTGGAAAATATGGGCATCTAGCTTATAACTACAAAAGGGATATATAGAATCCCACTAATGTGGAAGATGAAAGGATGGTTCATATCCACACTTATCCTATTGTGTAGTTTTTCAAATTTAATTATCATTAGAATTATGTGAGATAATTACGTAATCCAAGAGTTTTCAAAGGCAATCAACAATAACCTCTAAGGTAGCAAGGAAGAGAATATTCTATCACAACATCTAAGGTAGATCTTGACAATGATGTGGTGACAGGTACACTGGTTATTCATTAAAGAATATCAAAAGTACTATTTTATTTTATTTCTATGAATTATTTCATATCTTACAAGTTTAGTAGACCTATTTAACCACCACATAAAAATATGGAGGTTGAGTTATCTATGAGATAAAAAATGGGGTAATTATTTCATCCAAAGTATAAAACTCCTCCTTGGTTAATTTTTATAGACTTAACCTTAAAAAAAATCTTGTCTTACTTCCTTTGGTGGAGTTTTATGCTATCTTGGGCATGGATTTTATATCTTTATACAAGGGAAACATTAATTTTTGAGAAATTTGTATCACTATTTATGTGCTGATGCATCCTATGATTCTGTATAAGTGTAAGTTGGATGATGGATCTCCTTCAGAATCATCATCTCAAGTGTGGATATTATTTCTTTATTAGTAATAATATCTATCTCTAATGATTGAAACAAAGGATATAATCATGCTCAAAGACCTACCTATTATGAGGGACTATACTGATGTGTTACCCAAATAATTTCCTAGTCCTCCTCATAATCACAAGGTTAAGTTATCAATTGAACTTATTTCTAGATATCTTCCTATATCAAATACACCTTATGTAATGAAAACCATTTAGTTTTATGAATTAAAGAATTAGTTACAGGAGAATCAGAACAATGTTTTTATACGCCCGAGTGCTTCACCATGGGATTCACCAGTCCTCTTCATCAAGAAGAAGGATGGATAAATGCACTTATATATTGATTATTGTGATCTAAACAAGATCATGATAAATAAAAAGTATCCCCTACCATGGATAGATAACTTGTTTGGTCAAATATATGGGGAAAATCATTTATCTAAGGTGGAACTTCAATCAGGATATCACTAATTAAAGTTCATGATGGCCCAAAATAACCTTTCAAATAAGGTATGGACACTATGAGTTTATAGTGATACCTTTTAGACTCACTAATTCTCCTGAAATTTCCATAGACTTAATGAATAGAGACTTCGGAGATTACCTCAACAAATTTGCGGTAGTATTTATTGATGATATTATGATATACTCCAAGAGAAAGGATATAACGCCCCAACCCCATAATCCTGGAGCCCGTGCATTATTTTATTTTTCATTAGCATGATTAAAAGGAAATCAAATCAAGAAGGACTGATCAGTTTACCAGTCTTGGAAAATAGATTACATACATTATCTTTACATTAAAATTTCAAAAATAAAATAGAACATAGATAATTCCTTAATAATTCCATTATTCTCTTATATTAACCCTATATATCAATCATAAAACACTTCTTGGTATCCTTGGAAAATAAAACAAAAGAAATTTGTGAGATCAGATGCTTAGTAAGGTTAAACAATATTGCAAAAGAAATCATAAATAAGTAAAAAAATAAAGGAAGGTATAAAACTGAAACAAAAACATTTTAAAAATAATATTTATAATAATACGGGAAACATAAATCAACTAATTCCATTTAAACATTCACATGGTTATTCTAATAGTCAAATAATCACATGTGATTACTAATCTCATAAAGAGGGAATGTATAATATGGGACATCTTAAACACACCGTCAATGATTTGACCATAACACCATACATAATTGGGAAAGACATTAGCCAAAACCCAAACATAATTGTATCATGAGACCTATCGATTCATTGATGGGCTATAGTAGTCCCCACCCAACAATTATAAAGTCTAATTCATTCCTCTTATGAAAGGGATAAAACATAAAATACACATATGTATTAAAACTAGCATACCAAATGTTAATACTTTAACCATAAACCATGAATGGTATTAACATATCACATCCACAGTCAAACACATCATAAACCCTTCAATAAAAAATGGAATATTATATCATAATAAATCAACCATAATAAAATCCAACAAAGGATGTTGACCTAGATTAAAACAATATAATTAAATCATTAAAACTCTTTGAGAGAAATATTTATTTTTTTTACTTTGAAATCATTTAAAAGAAGAAAAACTATAAAAGAAAAAATTTCTATTGAAAATAGCTTTGTAATCTCCTGTAAGGGAAGCCTCAAAATGTTAATACATCATAACGGTGGAAAATAGATTCTAATGTTGTATAAGTTAAACAAACATTCTTTCCATAATTTGTCATAAAGGTCATAAAGTACCTCATTTGGAAAAGGATGGAAATATTACTTTCAAAACATTGTATAAAAATTCAAACATGGGTAAAAATTTCTTTTAAAAAATGTTGATAATATTTGTAAATACATGAACATGGATGATAAATATGTCCCCATAGATATTTACCTATAAACAAACTTAGATAATAATGAGATTTATAAATTAACCCTTACCTTGTAATTTCCTTTAGCCAAGGGTGCTTAAACCTCTTATATAATGGTTACATCATGTTATTAAATTATACCAAGACCATATACATATTTATGATATCATATATGATCCTCTTATATCATTTTGTTAATAGTATTTCAGTATTACCATTATTTCAGGTGTTAACTACTTCTTTTTCCCATTCATGTTTTACTGTGTAAGTCTTGTTTTTTATGAATAATATTTATTTTATTCATATCTATTATGATATTAAGTTTATAATTATTATTTATACTCATGATATGAATTTTATAATCATTTTTTAATGGTAAACTTAGAGAATGTATCTCATTATATCGGGGAGATGGTAGGTCATATATATGCACGAGCGATGATATCATTCCAATTATAGGTAAATAGTATGGATTTAAATGATATATTAATTACAAAGAATCATAATAATATTAATTTATTTATTTATATCCATTATAATCATCATTATACTTATCCAAATAAAGTTGTGTTGAATAAAAAATTACACCACCATGTAGAGATGACAAGTCGTATGTACGAACACGTGGTGATATTGTTATTTATAGGATGGATAAATGGAATAATATGGTTTGTAAGAACCTGGTTCTTCTTCTTGAGGTACAAGTTTCTTCTTTTCCTTTTTCATTAAGTGTTTTTGAGAAAAAAAGGAAAATAGGGAAGAATCTCAAATTTCATGGGTACACACTGTGTGCTTTTCCACACGCAGTGTACTTTGGCCGTGTGGGATGAGTACATAGGGTATGTAGGCCTGTCAGTGCTGAAGGCCGTAAAAACTAACTACAAGCTGTGTACTTTGTATTTACACGATGTGTAATCAGTCGACAAGTGAACAGTAAGGCGGTGGAGACAACCTCCAGCGGAGCGACAGTACACAACATGTAATCAAGAATACACGCCGTGTACTCTTGTCGACGGATGAACAATGCCGCGGTGGAAAGAAGCCTCCAGAGGAACAGTTTAAAAAATGAAAAGTACACACTATGTACTTTAGAGTATAAGCTGTGTAGTTTGTTTGTTTTCACTTAAAATGGGAAGTGGCCTCCTCATTCGGCAGAGGAGGATTTGAGTTCGTTTTGGAGCCGAGAGAGGAGGCTAGAGCTTCGAAGATCTCCCGACCGCACACTGGGAATCCAAATCCTTCTCTGACGGTCTCGATTGAACCGCACAGGTGAGTTATTCCCTCTCCTTGTGTGTTTCTTACCAATTATTTATTGAGGGAATGTTATTTGAGTTTGAATGAGTGAACATTTATCCCAGATCTACATCGTTCTTGGAATATTTGGGAGGCGTTGTTCATGTATACCGATCAGATACGATCGAGGTAGGTGGTCTGATGTTTCTTTCAACTGTTTGTTGAAATTGTCTAGCGTTGTGCTACGCACCCATGGTTGGGGTGTCGTATGGATGAGGCATTTGCTGAAAAGATATCTATAATTTAATAGATAATCTAATGATAATTTTAAACTACTGTTTGGGATCACTGCTTGGATCCAGGACCACCCTGGGGGTGCGTTCCTCTGTTTAGCCATTTGGCCAGGATACCCAAGGGTATTCCATGATTATATTGTGCATTGAATTTTCTTGAGAGAAAGTTTATATAAACTGTTGATTATTATTTGGGCTCAGCCATGTTCCATTATCCTGAGGTTAGTGTTCTATTAGCCTGAGGAAAGTGTTCTATTAGCCCGTGGGAAGTGTTTGGTTAGCCCAAGGGTAAAATTTGTTTATGCCTGTGGGCAGTAGTTTCTGTGCTAGAGGGAAATATCATGTATGCCTGAGGGAAATGATCGTTATGCCTGAGGGAAATCACCTGCGGGTATTTGATTCTGTTACCTAAGGGTAAGGATAGTATGTCTGAGGACACGACTATTTAGAACATTCATTGTGGTGATTTTCTATGTTGTACCTGCTAAGAAGAAGCACAATCTTGTAGGTGATAAGTAATAATTAAAATGGAAATGAAAAAGATAGTGATAGTTACTTTTGTGTACTTACTAGTTTACTGTATTTACATTTGCACACTGCTGTTGCACATTTTGATTGATAGTTGGGATCGAGCCTTTGGTGGGGTGCCTAATGAGATTTATTTCTGACACCCTGTTTGGGTCATGTGTTCATCCCAAACATAATATATTGCTGCAGGTGTCGACAGGGGCAAGGGTCCCTATACAGGTACATGATTGTAGTAGAGGAGTAGGAGAGCATGGGACTGAGCTTAGGCTTGCAATACTGTTGCGTGCTGTTCACTCTGTTTTGTTCTGTTGTTGTACCCTGTACTTTGAGTTGTATTGGATTTTATTACAGTGTATCTTGTTTGGGCTGCTTTCATAGAAATAGTGACATGCTGGATTTTTATATATAACTATTGGTTATCTTTTACTGCAGTTGTTCATTTCAAGTTCATATTGTTTACTACTTCCACTATTGTATGTTATTTTCTTTTACACTATGCTACATTTTGACAAATGAGGGAATAGTTTCCCCACTATCGTACTTGGACCCTCGCTGCTAGTCGGCATCCTCTGGCATTTGGGGAAATGCGCTTGAGGTCATGTGACCAACCAGGTTTGGATCACCCGTTGTGTGGATTTTGGATTTGGGACGTTACATGGTTGTACCATAATCATAATAACATATCATAATTTCTATGATATTGTATTTATTACTTTATTATGGAAGAAACATAGGAAGTGTAAGTAGAAGAAAAATAGAACTTTGAAAGATTTGATAAAACGATTACCTCTTCTTCGAGTATCTTCTTTTAATTTTCAAAAAATGACTCCTTAGTTTTGGCTTTTTTTCCAAATTATGGACTCTAGTATGACTTTATGGAAGTTGGGAGGAAAAATGGGCATGTTTTATCTGAATTAAATCTCTTTGTAGGTGTGAATAAAAGATAAGGAAGGGTTACCCCTTATAAGATAGGGGAGAGTCATTTTGGAAACTCCAATACAATTAATTTATTATAAATTCATTTTCGGTTTCAAATAGCTAAAAAGTGAGTTATTTAGAGGATAATATGAGTATGGGTCAAAATCCTCTCAAAAAATTATTTTTATACAAGTTTAGGTCACAAAATTAACCTTATCATTTGTATTTAACCCTTAGCTAAATAGTTTAACTCTTAACGCGTTTACTGGCCTTTTTATAATATAAGGTTAATATAGTTACTATAAACTGGAAAAATAACCAAAATTTGATAATTTATGATATATTAAACATTATAATTGTTATTTGGCCTGACCTTAGGTTTTTAATAATTTTATAACATTTAAGAAAATATTAATTATTTTAAAGTATCATTTATGTCAATTTTGATACTATTCAATATGTTCATTTTTTAAAATATAAAACCAACATGATAACTTCGAAAAAATACTTCAAATATGTCACTATATTGTATATTTATCTATAATTTTTTTATTCCATTAAATAAGTAAAATTATATTTATTTTAATATTTTTAATATCACTTATTTGATATTTATATTAATAAAATAATTTCTACATCACTATTGTGTCATCATTAATGGTAATTATTTAATCTCTAAAAATAATAAATAAATATCTATGAGGTATTTAATTATTTTATATTTCCATAGAATATTTATAATCATTGTTATCTTTTGGTTATCTCTATATTAAAATTAGTATACTTATAAGAAATGAGAGTGTGATATTTTGTCACATTAATTAATTTTAATAATATTAATGTCATATTAATAGTAATGGTTCCATTAAATGATTTAATTCCGAAACATTGGTGATAAGGGTCTAATTTAGTCATGCAATATAATTTTTAATAGGTGTTAGGGTAATTTTATAATATTATTTTTACCACTAATTAGCCGATTTACCCTTAACCACGGTAATATTTTTTTACTAAAGTTACTATTCATAATACCCAAAAATAAAAGGAAACCATTTACATAATTTAGAACCAATGATTAAAAATATGGAAACCATTTTTAAAAATTCAAAAAATATATGTTTTAGTAATTAATTTATAATTAATACTATTTTCGGAATGAAAAACAAGTTATTAAAAGTTAAAACATTACAAAAAATTGAAATGTTTTTTACATAAAAATTCATCATAAAATTAATGAAAATGACCAATATTATATTAAATTGAAAAATTAATTTCTATTTTTTAATTTAAAACCATTCAATAACATGATTTATCCACATATATTATTTTGATGAAAAAATTTTTTTCAACTAAAATTTTGTATATTTTTACTATTCATAAAATTTTAAAACTTATCAAAAATTCATCTAAAGTAAAATTTTATATATAGATTTAAAAAAATTTATTTTGTTAAATATATTATATAAATGTTTCAAAAACTATATTTAAAATGGGAGTTCCATCAAAAAGCATAAAAACTGCATTTTTTGATAAATACTTCTTTTATCTGAAAAATGGAATCTTTTCTTATGTCATGTATAGAAAATAAATAAGATGAATGTTAAAATTATATGGAATATATAAAATTTAAAATTAGTTTAATAATATTCATAACTTCTAATTTAATTGATAGGTTATATATTATATTAAATAATAATATTTTATTAATATATATTTTTTTGGTAAAAATGGGTCTTATATGTAACACAAGCCAACTCATTGTTGTGTGTTCTGTAAACTTAATATGGTGTTGCATAAAAATAATAAAAGAAAAAAAATTAAATTTATTTATAAATTAAAATATTATAAATTCTTGGGGTGTTACATTCTCCCCTTCTGCAATAAATTCCATCCTCCCAATTTAAACTCAGGATCAAAAACTAGGGGTTTGAAATTTCAAAACATCTTTGCTGAAATCCCACATCAGAATAAGGATTAATGAGAAACCCACTTTAAAAAAAATAACGGGAAGTATGAAGGTCACCAGAGATAACACATAATAGGTTTCCATGTCGAAAAACATGTACATGAAAGAAGAATCTAACCATCATGTTCTAATGGAGAGTGATAGAGAACATGATAAAGAAAAAGTTAACAATTAAAAAGCTCTAAATCTATAATGATATAATGGATCATTTGATTAATCAGAAAAATTAATAGGATATCATTTTTGGTTTCAAGACCCTTTCCCTAGTAAGGATTATTAGGCAAGAATTTAATTGATTTCTTTCCACATCGTAAGCATAATCTAATCCTTTTGTGGTGCTTCAATATATTTTCACTTCATCCCTTACAGCAGGAAATGAATGTTCAAAATGAATTTTTTACACCTAAAGAACTTTGATAAATAATAAATCCCACAATTATTTCTTTCTTCCTATAAATGATTATTGAAACAAAAAAGGTTAGCCCACAGTATTCAAAAAAGCATACTTTATCCTCAAATAATAATATCAAATTCTCAAATTTCTCCACTTTAAACTCAAGACATATCCAAAATACTTCTTTCCAAATAAATAGTGAAAAGATGTCTCTTAATTTCAAAAATCAATCATAACATCAGATTTCACAAATAACATAATGTATCTCTTATTGACACATACCGAATATATAATCACCTTAAAACCGTAATGAAAATGTTCATGCCTCCAAATCCTTAAAGAAAAAGTATTATAATACAATCTTTTTATATTAAATTATTCTTTTAACCAGATTATAATAACATAATTCCTAAATCCAAAAACACAAATACATTAATTATTCCACTTCAACAATAGTAACAATATAAGATTGACCTTGTTCCATTTTCTTCCTCTGAGAAATATTTCCTTGACGCTTTCGAAAATAATTTTCATAATGCCCTATCTCTTTAAAATTAAAACATTGTACATTTACACCTTCTTTCTTTCCCTTACAATCATGAGCCTAGTGACCATTATCTTCATACTTGTAACAAATTCCCATTTCTTTAAATCATGTACCAAGGTGTTTCTTCCCACAATTATCACATATGGGAAAATATTTCTTTCTTTTTTTCCCTTTATCTGTCTCTTACTCCACTATTCTATTCTTCACTTGATTTCCCTTAAAGTTATAAGACTTAGAAAATTCTTTCTCTATCTTGATAGAACATGAGGATATATATTAAAATTATGAGAATATTTGGGAGACCACTGGCATTTATATAAATGGTTTTAACCCATCAAAGAAATGATCAATATTACACCTTGGGGTTACGTATGTATTTTGTAGAATTCCTTGCTAACCTTTTAAATTTGGCCTTGTACTTTGAAACATTCTCATCCTCCTTTTAACTTAGATTCAAGAATTACCTTTCTATATTATCTTTCTATTCTCAAGGAAAGTATTTTTTTTAAGAAAAGTTCTTTAAACTCCTTATATTACATATTTTCTACTTCTTTATCTTCTATAGTGGTTTGAATTCTTGACCACTATTGATCCACATCTCTTGATATATGATAAACTTCCATGAAAACCTTTTCAAATTCATTACTCCAAAAAGAAATAAATATATTATCTAATTAACTTATAAAATGTTAAGTTATAAATGGATTTTTATTCCCGTTGAATGTTGTAGTTTGTTTTCTCATGAAGTAGTTTAACATTGTTTTACCACGTTGTGGATTAGGCCGCTCCACATGGGCAAGGTTATTATTCATAACCTAAGTTAGTTGTCCCGATATGGTTATAAGTTGTTCAAAACCAATTGCATCTCCTGATATTAAATCATTATCTTTCATATGAGGAAAATACCTAAATGAATTACATAATTTGAAATGATTTCCATTTCTTACACTTGGTGTTATTTCTAAACAATGAAATATACTAGATTAGATCATAACATAATGTATAATCCTCAAACTAGTAAATCACATAACCTAAATTGAGAATTTAGGTATAAATAATCTCTAAAACATATACATGGTTTCTTCGGAAGCATATTTACTTTTAAATATTTCATAATGGTTTGTAAATAGAATCTGAATTATCCTAATAATATCACCTAGGACTGTCAAACAAGGTGCACAGTAGGGCCCATTGTCGTGTATTAGGTTACACTGAGTCAAGCTAAGAACACCTTGTAAGAGTTTTTAATCCTAGGAATTTTTTTCCAGAACCATATCCACTTATAGTATCTAGAAAAAGATTTATTTCTTAGAAGACCCACAGAATTTCTATTTAACCAAAATTCTAGGATGTTCTTCTATACTTATTCTGAATTTCTATCTTAGGGTTATAATCCCTAATATAAGCCTTATAAATCTAATTTCCATGGTTTTTACTAAAATTACTATAATACCAGTTGTAACGACCTGACCATAGAAGCCCAAAGTCGGTGAATTATTTAATGTTACATTGGCATGATTACAAGAAAATCAAATCCCGAAGGACCAATTAGTTTAACAGTTTTGTAAAATAGATTACATACATGAACTTTACATTTCAATTTCAAGAATAAAATACAATATAGATAATCCATTGATAATACCATTATTCTCCTATATTGGCCCTACATATCAATTATGAAACACTTATTGGCATCCTAGGAAAATAAAACATAATAAAGGGGTGAGCTTAGATGCTCTGTAAGGTTAAAAAATATAACAGAAGAAATCATAAATAAGCATAAAATTTTAAGGAAAGGTATAAAAATAAAATATAAGCCTTTTAAAAAATAATCTTTTGTATGATATGGAAAGAATAAATAAAATAATTCCATTTAAACATTCACATGGATATTCTACTAGTCGAATAATCACACGTGATAACTAATCTCATAAATAGGGAATGTATAATACAGGACGTCTTAAACATACTGTTAAGGGTTTGACCAAGAAACCATACACAATTGGGAAATAAATTAGCCATAACCAAAATATAATAGTCTCATGATACCTATCGATGGATCGAGGGGATATAGAGGATGCCACCCGACACTTACAAAGTGCAACACAATCCTCTTAGGAAAAAGGTATAACATAACATAAACATTCAGATTAAAACTAGCATAAAAATGTTAATAATTTAACCAAAAACCATGAATGGTATAAAAATAATACATCCATAGTCAAAAATAACATAAACCCTTCAATACAATTTGGAAGATTTTATCATAATAAATAAACCTCAATAAAATCTAACAAAGGATGTTGATATAAATGAAAATAATCTAATAAAATCATTAAAACTCTTTGAGAGAGAAATTCCTTTTTTTACTTTGAAATAATATTAAATTTTCCAAACTATAAAATAAAATAGTTCTTTTGAAAATACCCTTTTAATATTGTAAGGGAATATTCAACATCTTAAGGCATCCTAACAGTAGAAAATTACTGCTCTCACCACATAAGTTAAACAAACATTCTTTCCTTAATTTTTTGAAACGATCATAAAGTACATAATTTGGAAAATGACAGAAATATTTATTTCAAAGAAATTTATAAAAATTTAAACATGGGATTTTTTTTTAAAAATGTCAATATTATTTATAAATACATGGTCATGGATGATAAAAATGTCCCAGTAGATACTTGTGTATAAACAATCTCGGATAATAAAGAGCTTTTGAAATTAACCATTACCTTGTACTTTCCTTTAGTCAAGGGCGAGTTAAAATCTTTTATAATGGTTAAATAATGTTATTAAATTATACCAAGACCGTATAAATATTTATAATATCATATATGATCCTCTTATATTATTTTGTTAATAGTATTTTAGTATTACCATTATTTCAGATGTTAACTTCTTCGTTTTCTCATTCCTATTTCTATGTGTAATTCATTATTGTTATGCATAGGATGTATTTTATTAATATCAAGAATGATATTAATTTAATAATTAATATTTCTACTCATCCTATTAATTTTATAATTATTTTTCAATGGTTAATGTAATGAATGAATCTCACCACGTAATAGAGACCGTAGGCTATAAGTACACACGAGTGACGGTATCATTCCCTTTATGGTTAAATGATATAGAATTGGATGGTATATTAATTATAAATAATAATTATCATGTTATAATAATTTTTTATATCCATTATACCCATAATTATACCCATCCAAATAAATTAGTGTGGAATAAAAAATTACACCACGACGTGGAGATGGTAGGCCATACACACACACACATTGTGATATTATTATTCGTATGATGGATAAAAGGAAGAATATGATTGTCCCATAATCAAAATAAAATATCATCACATATATGATACTGTATTTATTACTTTATAATGGAAGAAAAATAGGATGTTAAAGTATAAGAAGAAAAGAACTTTGAAAGAGTTGATAAAACAATTACCTCTTCTTTGGGTATCTCCTTTTTGATTTTCACAAAAGGACCCCTTAAGTTCACTTTCTGCCCAAAGTATGACATATTTGATGAATTTAGAGAATTTTGGAGAATAAATGGGCAGGATAATTCTGAACTAAATGTATTTATAGGTGTGAATAAAAGATAAGGAAGGATTCCCTCTTATAAGAGAGGGGGTGACACTTTTGGAAACTCTGAAACTATTAATTTACTATAAATTAATTTTCATTTTCAAACAGATAAAAACATGAGTTATTTAGAGTATAAGATGAATATTATTATAAATCCTTTAAACTAATTTTTTTTGGTAAGTTTAGGCCACAAAATTAACCTTATCTTTTGGATTTAACCCTTAGTTAAACAACTTAACTCTTACTGTGTTTACTTGCCTTTTTATAATACAGGGTTAATATAGTTACTATAAAATTTAAAACTATACCAAATTGGATCATTTATGATATATTTAAAATTTTCCTATTTATATTTCTTAACCTTAGGTTTTTATTAATTTAATAACATTTAATAAAATATTATTTATTTTAAAGTATCATTTATGTCACTTTTGATACTTTTCAATATTTACATTTTTAAAAATATAAAACCAACATGATAACTTCGAAAAAATATTTCAAATATGTCACTAACATGTATATGTTATATATAAAAGTTTTTTTATGTAAATAATTATGTCAAATTATATTTATTTTAATATTTTTTAATATCATTTATATGATATTTCTATAAATAAAATAATTTCTTCCTCAATATTGTGTCATCATAAATGGTAATTATTTAATATCTAAAAATTATAAATAAAATTATATGAGGTATTTAATTATTTTATATTTCCAGATAAAATTTATAACATATGTTATCTTTTGGTGATCTCTATATTAAAAATATTATACTAATAAGAAATGAGAGTGTGACATTTGTCACATTCATTAATTTTAATAATATTCAGGTCATATTCATGGAAAATGATCTATTAAATGATTTCATTTAGAAAAATAGGTGATAAGGGTCAAATTTATTCATCCAAAAGAATTTTTAGTAGGTGTTATGGTATTTTTTTAATATTATTTTTTTTCTTTAATTACCCGATTTACCCTTAACCACAATAATAAAAAATTACTAAAGTAACTATTCATAATACCCAAAAGTAAAAAGAACCTATTTACATAATTTGGAGCCACTGATTCCAAATATAGATTCGATTTTTAAAAATTCAAAACATAGGAGTTTCAGTAATTAATTTAAAATTAATCCCGTTGTTGTAATGAAAAATGAGTTTTTTAAAAGTTCAAACATTGCAAAATATTGAAATGTTTTTACATAAAAAATCATGGTAAAATTAATGCCAATGACATAAATTATATTAAATGGTAAAAATGTATTCTATTTTTACTTTAAAACCATTCAATAATATAATTTATCCACATAAATTATTTTGATGATTTTTTTTTCAATTAAAATTTTGTATATTTTTACTATTCATAAAAACTTAAAACATATAAAAAATTAATCCAATGTAAATTTTTATATCTTGGTTTCAAAGAAGTTTTTTATTTTTTTATATAGAATATATATATATTTCAAAAAATATATTTAAAAAGGGTGCTCCATCAAAAGACAAGAAAACATAATTTTTTGAAAAATAATTCTTTTATCTAATAAATGGAATCTTTTCCTATATCATGTCTACAAAATACATATAATGAATGATAAAATTATATGGAATATATAAAATTTTAAATGTGGTTAATTCTACTCATAACTTCTAATTTGATGGTTAGGTTATATATTTTATTAAATAATAGTATTTTATTAATATATAATATTTCAGTAAAACTGTGTAATGTCTCTAAAATTTTGTATATATATTTTAAAATATATGAAATTATTTAGAGACCGTGAAATCTTACAGTGTGCGATTCCGAGGCCTGGAGTGCCCGGAATGATCCGTCGAAGTTTTGTTAATCTTTAATTAGCGCGCGTAAGTATTTTTCCTGAACAAGTGGAATAAATCTTAAATAGTTACTCATATTAGAAATAGGAGGGCACCATTGCACTCAGGATGGCGGGTTTACCCTAGGTGTGACTTAAGTTTAGTCAGTGCAGACCTCTTGTGAGAAAACCAGAAAATGGCATAACAGTAAATAAAAAAATTAAAAAAAATTATTTTATTTTTCAAATTCTTATAACTCTCAAATGGTAACTTGGATTAAAAATCTGAGACCATCACTGAACTTGTGAGGGTATGGTTTCTTTAGGTAGATACTAACATTGGCCGGCACAAGCTACCAGTGAAAGTTAGTTTTTGGCCGTAAATAAAATAATTAAGTGACAATTATTTTATTGTAAAATTCATTACTTTTAAACGGTAACTTGGATTGGAAATATGAGAGTACTGTTGGGTTCGTTGGGTGCGTGTTTCACTTGTTCAGAACCTAACCTTCACCGACGCGTGTTGAGGGTGACTGTTAATAATTTTCCAAACTTTTTTTTAGGTACATTCAGTAAACGCATGAGAGGCGTTTTGTAACTTTTGAACTGGTGCTTAGAATTGAAATATGAGGGAATTGTTGAACTCGCAGTGCTGATATTCTCATAAGGAGACCTTCATCTCGATCGCAGTAGATCTAGGGTAGAAGTTTGTAATTTGTCTTTTTGTGGGAGAACAATAATAAAATAAAATAAAACAACTTTTATTTTATTTTGTTCGAAACCTCCATTTTTGAGTTTAGAGGGAGGGACCACCCAAGTTTGAAACCTCCATTTTGAAATTAGTGGTGGGGACCACCCAACCCTTGAACACCCACTTTAATGTGGGAGGTGACTCTGGGTTTCTCTCTCAAATTAATGTTCCAACATAACCTAATTAAATGTGACAAATTTAATTAAATTGATAAACATATTTTAATATGTTGGTTCCTCATTTCCTTGTTTGAAATCATTGGAAAACAAGAGTTGGGAGATCCTTGGAGAACCGGGTAGAAAATTCTCCAATGAAGAACCCACCAATGAAGAACGTGGAACCGACCTCGAGCCCGAATCGGAAGCATCTTGCGAAATCGATGAACACCGACGTTCTTCAACGACTTATTCTTCTTCCTCGCGTCACCTCCATCAGAAAATCGAGGTAGGGGTTTTTAATATGATTGAATTTATTTATTTATCCTTCATATTTTTAATTCACGAAGACGATGGCCAAACAAACCTGGCCATCATCCCGCACTTAATCCTTGCCTCTTATCTTTTTATTTTCCAGGCATTCTTCATGCGTTCTTCAACCCAAAATATTTATTGACACTGGAAACATAGAGTTTTGCTGAGCACAATATATGGACACGGAACCCTCGACACGAGGATCGTGAATATGCGATCGTTTAATTTTTTAGTCTTGGAACGAAACCAAAATGACTCATGAAAGAAGGCGGCGGCTAACACCCGGACGACCGTATGAAGAATGTACGGCACGCATCCGTGCTACTGGATGAGCAGGAAGCCGTGGCCCGTCGGCTGCGACGAAGCAAGGGGTGGCGGCCGACATGACTACCAACCACATAGTGGAGAGGTGGCGCGCATCCGCGCTGCCAGTGGAGTTGGAGACCAAAACCGCTTGGCTGCGGTAGAGGCCGAAGCAGCGTCCCACAACCGACCAGCCGTGGTGGAGCAGTGGCACACGACCGCGCCACTGGGAAGAAGTCCGGCCGGCCTTCCGACCAGCCCTGCCACACCGGGCAGGACCCCTCCGGTGGGTCCTGTGTTCTAGCTTCCGAATGGTCCATGGACCATTTGGAAAGACCGGAGGGCGCCTCCCCCCGGGTGTCGGTCATGGTGGACCTCGCCTCGGCGAACCACCAACCGAGCAGGCCGCATAGCAGCGGGCCACGCCTAGCGAGCCGCACCGTAGCAGGTCGTGCCCAACAGGCTGGGACGGGCTGTCTCCTACGCGGCCTGGTCCCACCAAAGTGCAGGTCATCCGGGCTAGACGCAGGTCAACCCGAACCGGGTCGGGTTGGCTCAGGCCAGGATGGGCCGGGTCGGTCCGACTGGGTCTGACCGGACCTGGGCCCATCTAGACCCAGTTAGGTCTTTGTGGCCATAACTTGAGAACCAGGCGTCTGTTTGATGAACCATCTATAGATTCATAATCCTTGAATCCAAACAGCCCTTTTGGTATAATCCACTTGAGTTTTGGATAAAATGGGAGTACGTCCAGGTTGGTTCGAACCTCGAATCCAACCGGGCCCTCAGAGCAGAAACCTAATAACTTACAGACCGGGCATCCGATTGACACGCCGTCTATTGCGTTGGGTCTCTTTCGACGTGACAGACCTTTGGGATACTTTTTTATGGGACTTTGGGGCAGTTGATGTATGAACTATGGCTTGGGGAGCGGTTATCCCAAGTGGGCTATATATGGAACCATATGACTGGCTGATACATGATTACTGCTAACCATTACGACTTGGAGTGACTCGACAAGCCCAGTGGGGAGTGCCTCTATGTGACACGGAAGACCCACGGTACTCAAAAGGAGGAGTACCTCAGCAGGTCATGAGGGGGAGCGCCTCTATGTGATGTGACAAACCCATGGTGGGGAGTTCCTCTGTATGACATGACGTACCCACGGTACTCGACATGAGGAGTACCTCAACAATCCAAGGTTAGTGGGTATCACCTTTCTGTGAGGCGGTAGGCCCACTGTACTCGATAGAGGAGGAGTTTTCGAGTATCCAAGACGTTCGATGTTGTGTTTGGGGATGTTACTTGTTACTACCTGTAGAATAAATCCTAGTATGAGCTGTCTTTACTTTGTGCTTGTGATTGAGGTCATGTTATGTGGTACTCTACCCGTGTATTACTTTACCTTTGTGGTGTTACCTTGTATTTTTTCTTTGAGGAATTATAGGATACCTTTAGGGTATTGGGGTCCCTACTGACTATCGTTATACTCACCCCTGCATGGGATACACCAGCACCTTGTTGTGTCTTGTGCAGACGATGAACAACTAGGCTAAGGTTTGAGGGAGCCAGGACCAGGTGGTGCGCAGAGGAGACAAGAAGATGTGGAGTGCTGAGGAGGCGATATGTACCTACCCTTCATGTAGGAACCTCAGAGGATGAATCAATATCTGTTTTCCTTTTCTCATTTTTGATGTTCTTTTTTAGTTGTATATGTACTTTTCAGTTGTACTTGTACTTTTAGTTAGGCTTATATTATGTCCCCTTTTACTTTTAGCACCCATTTACTATAGTAGTTTATTTCACAGTTACTTCTTGTTGTGTTCTCGGGCTATGTGTTTATACAGGTTTAAAAGAAATGCCTTCCCGTTTTAGGGAATATGCCTTTCAGTGCTAGTCCCTAGCCCCTAGCCTATGGAAGGCGGGCTTGGGGTAGTCACGACATGAGCCCTGGGGGATGGGTCGTGACAAACTGGGTCTTGCGTGTAACTCTAGATGACTAATTATTATGTGTAACATAAAATTAAAATGGCGATGTGTAAAAATTAAGAAAGAAACAAAATTAAATTTATTTATAAATTAAAATATTTTAAACTCTCAGGGTGTTACAATGGAGGAACATGAGAATCATTTCAATATTGTGCTAAAGACTTTTCGAAGGGAGAAACTACATGAAAACTATATTAAATGTGAGTTCTTGATAGAGGATTTTTCATTACTCAGGCATGTTATCACCTGAAAATGAATTTCTAGAGACCCTTCTAAGATAAATGTTATTAAAGAGTGGACCATTCCAACATATGTAATGGAAATCCATAGTTTTCTTAGTCTATCTAGGTATTACCGATGATATGTGAAGAACTTAGAATAATTGTCAAACCCACTAACCAAGATGAATCGAAGTGGAGAAAAGTTTTTTTGGACTAGTGAACATGAATACTGCTCCAAAGAGTTGAAAAAGAGGCTTATCACTGTGGTAGTACTCACACTTCCAACAAGTGGGGAACTCTTCATGGTATACAAGAATGCTTAAAAGAAGGGATTAGGTTTTATAATGATGTAAAATGATTAAGTGATAGCTTACGCCTCATGGTAGTTGAAAATTCTTGATAAAAACTATCCCACACATAATATAGAGTTAGACGCTATGATATTTGTGCTTAAAATATGGGGGCATTATCTTTATGGGGAGAAGTGTGAGATATATACTGATAATAAGAACCTAAAATATATATTCATACAGAAGGAGCTTGATATATACCAGTTAAGATAGTTACAGCACATAAAGGATTATGACTGCTCAATCCACTACCATAATTGTAAGGCCAATAAAGTGGCATATGCTCTAAGTAGAAAGGACCCTGAAATAGTATCAATGATGAGAATTGAGAAGGATCCAATATTCTTAGATTTGAAAAGGATGGACATAGATATCATTAATTTAGGAACACCATCCATCCTTTCTTAAATGATTTTTCCACCACCCCTCAGGGAAAAAATAATAGATTTTCAAAGAAAGGATGAAGAAATTTAGAAAATTGTGGAAACTACAAGAAAGATAAAACTACCAGAGTACAAAATTGATGAAGAAGGAGTTGTAAGATTTGGGTCATGATTATGTGTACCATACAATCCATAGATAAAGAAATATGTTCTGAATGACACACATTTCTCAACCATTTATATTCACCTAGGGAGCACAAATATGCATCGAGATCTCCGAGAGCACTATTAGTGGGACAATATGAAGAAGGAGATAACCGAATATATATTAAAGTACCTGGTATGTTTGCAAGTAAAGGATGTAAGAAAAAATTCTAAGGGATGATGAAACCATTACCTATACCAACATGGAAATGGGAAAACATCAACATGGAATTTTTCACTGGACTTCTAATGAAATCTAGAGGAAGTAATATGTAACATCCCAGTTCCGGAAGCCGCCTAGAGGTGCCCCATACCTAGTTGGTCACATGTCCTCAAGCGCATTTCCCCTAACGCTAGAGGCTTCTGACGAGCAGTGAGGGCCTTAGGTGTGACAGTGGGGAAACTATGCCCTCATTGGCAGAGTATCACACTAGAAGAGAAATAGATAACAATAACAGAAGTAGTAATAATGGAATAAAATAGTAAAAAATGGAAGACTAAAAGAAAAAAGAATTCGGAGAACATATATAATGATGCATGATACATATGTCTAGAAAAGAATCCAAACACATCACAATGCTGAAATATAGTACTAAACCAAAGTGTAAAAGAAAATAGTACACAACTCCTCATCATCGCAAGACTCAGCTTGGTCCCATGCTCTCCAACACCAAAGTATTCAAGTACATGAAGTAGAAGGGTGCTTTCCCTTATCTATACCTGAAAAAATATAATCAGTTTGGGTCCAAAATCATGACCCAAATAAGGTGTGAGACTAAATCTCAGTAGGAAACCACCAGGAGATCTGTGCCTAAAATTCAGTGAATATATATGGCAGGAAATAAGCAAAAGAAGCAGTAAACAAGGAAGTACTCAACAGTAAACATTCATACAGTTTTAAAGCATTCAAACACCACATATCATGTAAGAAGGTAATCAAAAATAGGTAACCCTGAAGGATGTACTCACAGCCTAATCACCTCTATTCTTTCCTAGAAAACACAAGAAACCCTCTGGGATGTACACATAGTCTAACCCCTCTGGTTCAGCTTTAGCATAGACTCTATAAGGTAGAAATCTCCGTCAATTCCCCCTATAGTCTCATATCGGTAACTAAAAGGCAATCTGGGGAAGTGATTACGTCTCTTTCCCCCTGTGGCCCACGTCGAGGAACTACAGACACTCTAAGGAAGCACTTATGTTAATTCCCCCTAAGGTCTCGCATTGTAATAGTAAAAAAAGACCCTCCAGAGAAGCCCTCATGTCTATTCTCCCTATGGTCTACTACACCAGGTTCTCACAGACCTATGTAAGTGAAATGAGCCTAGTAATACATGGTATGAAAAGTAAACCTCAAGAAATACTTTTCTAAACAATCAACAACATAAAAAAATGTTAGACAAAACACTCCATACTAACAATACTAGGCATGGAAAACAAAGCAGCAGTCTAACGGGAAAAACTAGACCAAACAGTCAAAACAAGCAAACATGGGGAAAACCTCCATAGCATGGAAAAATAAACCCTATTCAAAACATATAAGCTCTATCCAGTCCATCAAGGCATAAAAGGAAAATATTAGGTCTAAAAACATAAACACACAATACCCCATTCAAGGGTATTGGGAACTTTGGCACATATAACTCAAAGACTAACTACAGAAAGGAACAAACCACCTATCTTGGTGTTGTAGGATCATTATACGTGAACCTCAAGCCTTGAATCACCCTAGAATTCCAAAGATCTACAAAAATGTATAAAAAAATTAACCCATGATATCTCATGAGAAATAAGGAATCAGAAGAAGGTGTTCAAGAAGATGAGAGAACTCACTGATGCAATTCCAACGCAATTGACGGAGTTCGATTCAGAGAACGGACACTTGATCGGGGGTTTGACGAAGATCCACACAGTATGGATGCTCTCGGATGAACTAGGTTGAGAAGAGATGTGTTCTGTCCATCAGATGCGACCCTAGTCTGTTTAATGAAAAAAAATAAAGTACACGATGTGCACTTTAGAATTACACGGCATGTACATGCCCTTACTAGCCCCTATATTAGGCAGTCTCTAGGTCACCACATACTTCAAGCACACATATACCTGCAGTAACCGAGTACATAGCATGTACCCCTAAAGTACATGGCGTGTACTTAAGAAATTTCCAGAAATTCCTCTTTTTCTCAAAAACACCAGAAAAAGGAAACATACTTTAAAAGAATATCTAGGTTCTTACACAATACTATATGGGTTTTTGGGGATCATCTAACAAATACATCTCACTTTATTAGGAATTGAGAGAACATCTCAGTGAATCAACTTACACAGATATAAATTTGAGAATTAGTGAGGATGAATGGAGTACCACTATCAATTATATTTGATCATGATCTAATATTTACCTCCATGTTTTATAAAATTATTTAGCATGATCTAAATATTGAGCTAAACTTTAGTATGGCCTTTCATCCTCAAATTGATGGCCAGTTTGAGTGGACTATTCAGACATTGAATGAATTATTGAGAGCATGTTCTAAAAAAATTAATGGGACATGGGACCAATATCTACAACAATGACTCATATTTTTTCAAGTTTTATTTTTTTAAATTAATTAGGAAAATTATGAGACCAGGCGCGGAGACGACAGGTGATTCTAAGGCTCAGTGTGCCCAAAACAATTCACTGAAATATGTTAAGTTTTTAATAGAGATCATGCATGTGTTTTCAAAAGAATAGGAATATATTTTAAGCAGGTTCCTAGATTAGAAATATGTGGGCAATGTTGTGCTCAGAATAGTGTCTTTACTATAGGTGTGATCTAACTTTGGTCAGCATAGGTCATTTGAAGAAAAATTCACCAAGGGAGAAATCATAAATAAAATAATTAAATAAAATTATTTTATTTTAATATCCTAATAACTGATGAATCATGACTCAGATTAGAAATCTAAGATCACCGATGAGTTTTTAATGAGGAATTTTTCTTAGTCGAGACCTAACACCGATCAGTGCGGGTCAGCTGTGAAAAGTAACTTTTGGTAATTTTAAAGAATAAAATATATTAATATTTATTTTATTTAATGTTATGTAGAGGTGAAATGATGAGTTTTATTTTATTAAAGGTTGTTAGATAATTAAGGGTTAACACCATAACCCTGGAATTCCTCTGAGGTAAGGAGACAAAGCTCTCTCAAATAAATGATAAAGAATTGGTCATTGGATCGTGGATTGTGGAACATCGCACCAAAGGATTTCAAGGATATCTTCAAGGATGAATACACAACCATTCCTCATCAACAACAATTCCAAACTTGGGGTAGGGTGGTTGTTTGTTTTTTATTTACTCGTTCTTGATTTCTATAATGAATGCAGACTAATCCACGAATAGAATATCCCACAAGTCAATTGTATGTTGCTGGAGGTATTTATTGTGGGAGGGATTTATTTTGGGTTAGTGGGATTATATTTAATATATTTTCTAACCCAAATCCATCATATCTTTATCATTGCCAAGAATTCTTGGAGAATGATGTTAAAACTTTTCTATGTCTATCTCTCCCTTCATTCCTCACGTTCTTTTATATTGGAACCCTACGGTTCCTATCTCAACGTTGCTGGGTGGTTATGGGCCTGATCATACCCCCAGATTCAAGGATAATTGATAGAAACGGCCGTAGTAGGGTATATTAGGTCACGAGGAACCCAGATCTATGATTGTGCCAAATTCTAGGCATCATAGGAGCCTTAGTGGTCTATGCAAGGGACCACCAGCGTGGGTCCGACATGGTACAATGATGAAACTAGTGAGGTTAGAGAGATAGTGGCTACAGGAAGTGGCATGAGGTGGTTAGTAGAGGTTAAATGGGATGTGGTAGGTGGGTTGCGTGGGAGCTGTGTGGAGGCCATGGGATGCTAAGGCCAGGGCAGAACCTTGGGTGGCGACTGTGGATCAAGTTGAATATAGGGACAATGGAGGTGGGGAGTATAGCATCCTGCCTTTTTATCACATAAACTTTCATTACATTATACAAAACTGAGGATCTTTAAGGTTTAGTGTCTTGGAAACCAGGAACTTAAAACATGAAAACATAAAACATTCTTCTAAAAGACTTGAAAGGATTCTCCTCATGTTCATCCTAGGTTCATTACGGCATCACATAACCTGGGAGAATACATCAAAAGAAAGGGTGAGCAGAAGGCCCAGTAAGGGAAACAAGGGAAACATTTAACATGTGAACTTGAGATACATCAACTATGTCATGAATAAGAACTTTAAGGCATGATAAAAAAAATCATGTGGCATATCATAATAAAAATAAAATTTTCATAACTTGAAGATGTGGCTACATCATTTAACATAGACAATCATGAACATATCACCAAGGTCCATCCCCAAGGTGTCATTTGAAAATTACCAAGGTTATTTACCAAGGTATCGTGAAAATTGTAGTCTCTAGTGGTTACATCATTACCCAATGCATTGGAGCGCTATTAGGGTGCACCTTTAAATTTGCCTTTATTATCATGTGAGCCACATATATCATCATCAAAAATTTCATAAATAACCCATATAGCATAAAATAAATGGGTTTCATTTCATAATCATAACGTTTTAAAAACTGCTTTAAAGACATGATCTTTACGTCACTTTAAACCCACGGAAAGGGAAAGAGGGTTTCATGTATGTAATTACAAGAATTTAAAATAGAACATTTTGATATATATGTGAATACCCCTATAGAAATAAGAGCTTTGAGTATTCAATTTATAACATAAAATAATTTTTAGAAAAGAGAGAGAGGCATTTTGAGACGAAAATTCTGCAGCATAACGGCTATGTTACAAGGCTTTAGAAAACATTGAGAAGAGAGGGGACATGGGTCAAACATTCATAAATGACCCATAAAACAGTAGAGGGACAAAATATAAGAGATTTAAGAACATGGTAATTAAATTTGAAAATATACCATATGAAATGAAGAACATGAAAGGAAGAAAAAAAAGATTTCTCTTGTGAGAATTCGGCAGCCTAACGGCGTCACTTAAACTTCAACAAAATTGAATTGACAAGGTCAAATAGGGTCTCTCATCATATGAACATAAGATTCCAGTATGATAGATATAGAGATCATACCCCAACATAATAGAAAGGAACTTGAAATAATTGACATGAAAGTAGAACTTCAAAACGAGAATGGTGAAGAACCACTTAAAAATTCGGCAGGCTAACAGCGCCACTTAAACTTCAACAAAATACTGAATTGAAGAGATCAAATGGGGTATCTCATCATATGAACATAAGAGTCCATTATTATAGATATAGAGATCATACCCCAACATAACAAAAAGTAACTTGAAATAATTGACATGAAAGTAGAACTTCCAAACGAGAAGTGTGAAGAACCACTTAAAATTTCGGCAGCCTAACGACGCCACTTAAAACTTCAAAATACTGAATTGAAGCGATCAAATGGGGTCTCTCATCATATGATCATAAAAGATCAGTATGATAAATTTAGAGATCATACCCCAACATAATAAAAAAAAGGAACATGAAATACTTTACATGAAAATAGATCTTGAAAAATGAGAAGGGAGAAAGAATCTGTTACAAAAATTTCGGCAGCCTAACGGCGCCACTTAAAACTTCATAAAACGAAATAATGAGAGTAAGAGGGGATCTATCATTATATTAACATGAAAAGGGCAGTAAGATGAGTATAAAATAACATCCTCCAACATAAGAACATGGAGCATAAAAGGAATGACATAAAAGAGATTACTTGAAATGAAAGAGAGAGGTCAGATCCCTTACCTTAAAATGTAACTCTTAAACCTCAAAGGTTGGGACCTTGAGGGCTTGAGGGAACCTTGGGAGGACTCCTTGGGAGGTAATGAGACCATAAATTCGTTGGGAATGAGTGGGGAGTCGAATGGATGAGAGGAGGGCTTGGTATTTATAAGGAAAGTGAGGGGACAAGGCATTAATGGCCAATGGACACCTCACATGTGCTTTTCTCAAACCCATGTGCTCTCCCTTGGCATTTATCATGGAGTTAGGCCACATGGGGCCCCCAAAACAATAATTCATCACCCTTGGCCGGCCAAACCTTCAAAGATCTAGTGACATCATCATGACACAATTATGATGTCATTAAACATACCGAAACCCTAAAACTGCATTTTTACTATTCACTGAAAAATTCATCTTTCTCAGAAAAATCCCAAACTTTCACCTTAACTAAATATCGATTCCCTAATTACATTTATGAACTCAATTTTATAAAAATAATTTTCTAAATATTTTTAATTCAATTTTTAAATAAATTCACTATTCACCGAAAATTCATTTTTTTTCAGAAAACTCCCCAAAAATTACCTTAACATAATATCGATGCTCTGAGTTCAAAAATAAAATCCATTTTATAAAAATAATTTTCTAAATATTTTTAATTAAATTTTTAATTAAAAAACACTATTCACCCAAAAAAACTAATACTTGAATAATAATTAATGAAACCGTTATTTAACCATTTTATTGAATCACATTACTTAATCAAGGTGCCTAGATTATTTTAAAACTTTCTTTAAGTGAGATTACTAATCCATTTGGTCACATTACTAATCCTAAGCGTAAAATCACTATTCACAATTTACTATTCATCAAAAATCAAGCTGATCTTATTAGACTCTAAATTTCGTACTGGACATAATTGTAGAAGACCATTTTTTGAAAATCATTACACATTTTTAATTATTTAAGGTTTACACAACCATTTTTAAAATATCCTTTTTCTAAAATTCATCAAAAATATGCATACTATATTTATCCGGTCATTTCAAAATTCATAAACTTCATCATAAGAAGAAATCCCAATTTTTATTTAAAACAAGGATTACACAAGGCAGTTACGGTCTCGTTACATAGCCCCTTATAATACCAGCATAGGACCTAAGAGTAAGGTGTGCTAGGGTGATAGAATCTTGGGGCGGCTCAGTCAACATTTCCCGAGTAGTAATTTCTATCAGTTTGAACTTCTCACGAAGGCGATTCCGTTCTAGCTTCACATGATGATGTTCGGCTTGGATTTGATCCAGAGCAAAGCCCAATGGTGCTACCTCCTTCCCAAGCTCTGTTAGATGGGCTTCGATCGGTCTATGACTACTAGGTGAGGCAATCAAATCTTCTTTCTATAATAATTAACCAAGATTACTTGTATTTAGAGACAATAATCAAAACATTTTGTTCACAGTGGTCATATTGACCGATGGTCATATAACAATCAAAACCCAATGGTCTCATTTTAATTATAATCATGTTTATCAAATAAAACATTTTTGATGAGTTTAAAAATAAAATAACACAAGAAATTAGGAAACAAGATTTATTCAAAATTTCGGGCCGTTACAATCTTCCCCCCTTAAGAAATTGCGTCCTCGCAATTTTTAAAATTGGGTTTTGAAATTTCATTGAAAGTCCCACATCGGAAAAAGAGTCAGTAACACTATTACTTTAAAAGAAATAAAAGGGAGTACAAAGGCCACCCGAGTTTACTCATACTAGGATTCCATGTAGGAAACATGGACATGGAGGAGAAAACAATGGGTCACGTTCTGAGGGAGAGTGATAGAGAACATGATTAGGAGAAATTTAACCATAAGAAAATCCCAAACTTGTGATGTGTGTAAGCGGTCTTTGATTAAATAGTAGGAAACGTAAACCAACAACGTTTTTGTTTTACGTTCCTTTTAATAACTTTGAGGAATTCATTTACAACATAGAACAAAAACATAAGGAAATATATCTACCTTCATGTAGAGTTTCATAATTTAATAAATTTCTACCAAAACTAATCTTTTCTCCAAACGATGAGCATTCAAAACTACTTGGTCTCATCAAAACACAAGAATCATCTTCTAGAGAATCACATAATCCACAAAAGATCAACTATCTATTTCTTCTATCTTTAAACATTATCCCAAAAACAGAAAGAGTAAGGTAAAAAACTCTTCAAAAAGAAATAATCCCATAGGAATGGAAACTACTTTTAAATCTTCAAGTTCCATGGTACTACCCAAAGTTCATCATAGTCCATTCCGTAAATAATGGTCCTTAAGATTCCTCAAAATAAACCAAACTAAGATTGAAACCCAAATACAAGAAAGATTTGATAACATAGTCTTCCAAAATAAACTTCATTGTTCATCTCCAAACAACATCAACCACTCCTAACATCTTATAACAAAAGTAGCTAACCTAAACATATTTTACCCAAGATAGGTTAGTCATTTCCATAAGTAACCTAAATTACTATAAGTTCACCTTAAATTCATCGATTCTTCAAAATATAAGTCAACCTTACTCCTCAATGAAAATACCATAGTAATCTATTTACCTCAATCATATAGGGTCCCTAAAATAGTGAACGTATTCCAAAATAATAATCATCTTTTAATCCCCTAATCACCTCTGTCATATTAATACGACAATCGTCGCATTTCCTATCACATTGGTTTTTGGGACATGTTCTTCCATTTCCCGCCATTAACTAAGATAAGAAACTATAATTAGGGGCTTATTTACTTAGCTAATAATCATGAAAAGGAAACTTTAAGCATAAAAGGATAAACATGTAGAATAAAAGTATATCCTAACTTGTGATCCCCTAGGTTCCAATCTAGGTTATCCATGATCATATATTCTTATGTGAATCCTTATTTTGTTTTATCCTTGTTCCTTTAATAATGGTTCATACTAAGCTTATGAATTTACCAAAGCATATCCCCCAGGAGTGTCGTAACCAAGAGTACAGCAAGGCCCGTTTTCGTGTACCAGTTCCCGTTCGAGTCTAGCTCAAAGCGGTGTTTTTGGGTTTTACCCCTATGTACATCTGTGCCAGAGCCACCTCTACCTGCTCGTATCCAGACAGGGATGTATTTGCTTGGAAACCCCTTACTCAATACTCACCAAAATACCAGGAAGATTTCCTATATTTAAACTTTTATATAGGATTCTTCCTAGATTTTTCATATCCTAATTTCCACAAATAACTAAACCATCCTTTAATACCAACTATAGCATCCTGCCTTTTTATCACATAAACTTTCATTACATTATACAAAACTGAGGATCTTTAAGGTTTAGTGTCTTGGAAACCAGGAACTTAAAACATGAAAACATAAAACATTCTTCTAAAAGACTTGAAAGGATTATCCTCATGTTCATCCTAGGTTCATTACGGCATCACATAACCTGGGAGCATACATCAAAAGAAAGGGTGAGCATAAGGCCCAGTAAGGGAAACAAGGGAAACATTTAACATGTGAACTTGAGATACATCAACTATGTAATGAACAAGAACTTTAAGGCATGATAAAAAAAATCATGTGGCATATCATAATAAAAATAAAATTTTCATAACTTGAAGATGTGGCTACATCATTTAACATAGACAATCATGAACATATCACCAAGTTCCATCCCCAAGGTGTCATTTGAAAATTACCAAGGTTATTCACCAAGGTATCGTGAAAATTGTAATCTCTAGTGGTTACATCATTACCCAATGCATTGGAGCGCTATCAGGGCGCACCCTTAAATTTGCCTTTATTATCATGTGAGCCACATATATCATCATCAAAAATTTCATAAATAACCCATATAGCATAAAATAAATGGGTTTCATTTCATAATCATAACGTTTTAAAAACTGCTTTAAAGACATGATCTTTACGTCACTTTAAACCCACGGAAAGGGAAAGAGGGTTTCATGTATGTAATTACCAGAATTTAAAATAGAACATTTTGATATATATGTGAATACCCCTATAGAAATAAGAGCTTTGAGTATTCACTTTATAACATTAAATAATTTTTAGAAAAGAGAGAGAGGCATTTTGAGACGAAAATTCTGCAGCATAACGGCTATGTTACAAGGCTTTAGAAAACATTGAGAAGAGAGGGGACATGGGTCAAAAATTCATAAATGACCCATAAAACAGTAGAGGGACAAAATATAAGATATTTAAGAACATGGTAATTAAATTTGAAAATATACCATATGAAATGAAGAACATGAAAGGAAGAAAAAAAAGATTTCTCTTGTGAGAATTCGGCAGCCTAACGGCGTCACTTAAACTTCAACAAAATTGAATTGACAAGGTCAAATAGGGTCTCTAATCATATGAACATAAGAGTCCAGTATGATAGATATAGAGATCATACCCCAACATAATAGAAAGGAACTTGAAATAATTGACATGAAAGTAGAACATGAAAACGAGAATGGTGAAAAACCACTTAAAAATTCGGCAGCCTAACGGCGCCACTTAATCTTCAACAAAATACTGAATTGAAGAGATCAAATGGGGTATCTCATCATATGAACATAAGAGTCCAGTATGATAGATATAGAGATAATACCCCAACATAACAAAAAGGAACTTGAAAGAATTGACATGAAAGTAGAACTTCAAAACGAGAAGGGTGAAGAACCACTTAAAATTTCGGCAGCCTAACGGCGCCACTTAAAACTTTAAAATACTGAATTGAAGCGATCAAATGGGGTCTCTCATCATATGATCATAAAAGATCAGTATGATAAATTTAGAGATCATACCCCAACATAATAAAAAAAAGGAACATGAAATACTTTACTTGAAAATAGATCTTGAAAAATGAGAAGGGAGAAAGAATCTGTTACAAAAATTTCGGCAGCCTAACGGCGCCACTTAAAACTTCATAAAACGAAATAATGAGAGTAAGAGGGGATATCTCATTATATTAACATGAAAAGGGCAGTAAGATGAGTATAAAAGAACATCCTCCAACATAAGAACATGGATCATAAAAGGAATGACATAAAAGAGATTACTTGAAATGAAAGAGAGAGGTCGGATCCCTTACCTTAAAATGTAACTCTTAAACATCAAAGGTTGGGACCTTGAGGGCTTGAGGGCACCTTGGGAGGACTCCTTGGGAGGTAATGAGACCATAAATTCGTTGGGAATGAGTGGGGAGTCGAATGGATGAGAGGAGGGCTTGGTATTTATAAGGAAAGTGAGGGGACAAGGCATTAATGGCCAAGGGACACCTCACATGTGCTTTTCTCAAACCCATGTGCTCTCCCTTGGCATTTATCATGGAGTTAGGCCACATGGGGCCCCCAAAACAATAATTCTTCACCCTTGGCCGGCCAACCCTTCAAAGATCTCATGACATCATCATGACACAATTATGATGTCATTAAACATACCGAAACCCTAAAACTGCATTTTTACTATTCACTGAAAAATTCATCTTTTTCAGAAAAATCCCAAACTTTCACCTTAACTAAATATCGATTCCCTAATTACATTTATGAACTCAATTTTATAAAAATAATTTTCTAAATATTTTTAATTCAATTTTTAAATAAATTCACTATTCACCGAAAATTCATTTTTTTTCAGAAAAATCCCCAAAAATTACCTTAACATAATATCGATGCTCTGAGTTCAAAAATGAAATCCATTTTATAAAAATAATTTTCTAAATATTTTTAATTAATTTTTTAATTAAAAAACACTAATCACCCAAAAAAACTAATACTAGAATAATAATTAATGAAACCGTTATTTAACCATTTTATTGAATCACATTACTTAATCAAGGTGCCTAGATTATTTTAAAACCTTTTTTAAGTGAGATTACTAATCCATTTGGTCACATTACTAATCCTAAGCGTAAAATCACTATTCACAATTTACTATTCATCAAAAATCAAGTTGATCTTATTAGACTCTAAATTTCGTACTGGACATAATTGTAGAAGACCATTTTTTGAAAATCATTACACATTTTTTATTATTTAAGGTTTACACAACCATTTTTAAAATATCCTTTTTCTAAAATTCATCAAAAATATGCATACTATATTTATCCGGTCATTTCAAAATTCATAAACTTCATCATAAGAAGAAATCCCAATTTTTATTTAAAACAAGGATTACACAAGGCAGTTACGGTCTCATTACATAGCCCCTTATAATACCAGCATAGGACCTAAGAGTAAGGTGTGCTAGGGTGATAGAATCTTGGGGCGGCTCAGTCAACATTGCCCGAGTAGTAATTTCTATCAGTTTGAACTTCTCACGAAGGCGATTCCGTTCTAGCTTCACATGATGAAGTTCGGCTTGGATTTGATCCAGAGCAAAGCCCAATGGTGCTACCTCCTTCCCAAGCTCTGTTAGATGGGCTTCGATCGGTCCAAGACTACTAGGTGAGGCCATCGAATCTTTTTTCTATAATAATTAACCAAGATTACTTGTATTTAGAGACAATAATCAAAACATTTTGTTCACAGTGGTCATATTGACCGATGGTCATATAACAATCAAAACCCAATGGTCTCATTTTAATTATAATCATGTTTATCAAATAAAACATTTTTGTTGAGTTTAAAAATAAAATAACACATGAAATTAGGAAACAAGATTTATTCAAAATTTCGGGCCGTTACAGGGAGCGTGTGGGAGAAACTTGTCAATGGGGTGTGGCATAATGCGGAGGGTCCACAGGACTAGGATGCATGAATTCTTGGTGGATCATGTGAGGCGGACCTGATCGGCCTGCGTGGGTGTGATCGTACCACGATTCACTGTTTAATTCCCCCCTTACACCGCTGTTTTAAACTAGTTTTGTAATGAATATTCCAAATATAATAATAAATTTCACTTTATGTTTGAATAAATTAATTAATGTTAATAAATATTAGAATGGTAAATGTTACTTGTTTTTTTATTTCAATGTAGGTGGAGATGATTTGGAGGGCCCTTGATGAAGTGGAAGAAAAATGGGCCAAAATTGCATGGATCCATGGACATCTGTTCACTATATTGAAGAGTACGAAACATACGTGCATCTAAATGGGCTGGTATTTTTTGGACCGATCCAAAATTTAATATTCTACATTTCATATCAAGGAACACAATCTTGATTAGGCTTCTAAGGGGGCCATACAAACTAATCTGTCCAAGACACCGAATATGCACAAAGTCAAAAATAGCGTTCTGTATTTTATCAATATCTAGATCTGTAGTCATCCAAATGGTACGAAACTTTTGGTGGTGATAGAAAGGACGTGGGGATACAACTTTCCAGTTTGGTTAAAAGGGAGATTCGACTATCTAATATCCAAAAACCTTTCTCCAAGTGGTTTGTTAAAATCTGGGTTCCGAAAACCACTACTCATTTCGGATATAAAAAGACACCTTGGGCACCCCATTTGGACGTTCGGGCAGGAGGCAAGGTGCTGCCATTTTGGAGTCCCCAAGGAGTCTTATAAACATCCCTAGAAGTTATGGAGGCTATAGGAAGTTCTAATTCAACATCTTCTTCTTCTTCCTCTCCCATGGGTTTCTAAACCCCTTGTGATCACCCAGGGAGGAACGTGATGTAAATCCCATGCTTCATGTTTGTAATATTTGAATGATATTTTGAATTATAGGTTGTTGTGTTGTTTTTCTTCATCCTATATTCTTATTTTATTTATTTATGTACTGGTATTTCATTTTCAACTCATATGATCATGTTTGGGGGTATCCATTCATGTGATGTTTCACACACCATTCACCACTTTCTTTTCCCCCTTCCAATTGTGGTGTTTGTGTGGTTCATAGTGGTCAATTGAACTCACATAATCACTTTCAAGGTCATGAACATTTATGTAATGGTATCACTATGAAATAACATACAAACTTGGATAGCGCATTTAGTTCTTCGTGTGTTGCCTTGGTGAGTTTCGGTTATGAAGTTGAACACAAATCACCCACTCATAGGCGGTGTCTGGTGAATCATTGTGTGTTTTCAACTGAACCCTAGGAGGTATCCTAGTATAAAATCTGTAAAATTCTGGTTCCATGTGTTACAAAGCATGTATTAAAATATCATTACTCTATATCACGAAGCGATGAAGGATAAACATCATGAGAGTACCCTGGGTTGATCGCGCTTAATTAATGCTCTTAAGCTCTACATCGTTTTATCGCTTTCATTTTCTATTTTCATCTTTACTCATCAAACCCCCAAGTCTTAAAAAACCTCATTCACCTTCTACTTTCATAATAAAAACCCTTCTTTTAAATTAAGGATCTAAGGCTCCGTCGAGAGACGCCCTAGGGTTGCTGCTATACTGCAGAAATTCTAGTCAAAATTAAACAACTAATTTGACGTGCTCGACAACGCGATCAAATTTTGGCACCATAGCTGGGGATCCAAGATCATTTTTTTCTTTATTTCATTTTATTTATTTATTTTACTTCTTAATTAGTACTCCTTTAAATACCCCACCCCATTTGATTTTTTTTGTTTTGGGTTTTGTCTTTATTTTTGTTTTTTGGTGTGTTCTTTATCTCCCTCTCTCTCTCTCTCTTCTTATCCATCTACCTTTCTAATTATACAGTATAACATTCTATTATTCTTTCACCCTTATTAATTTTTTTATCCATCTCAAATAAAAAAAACACAACAGAAAAATAAACCAATCAAACTGGACATCATTGTTGCATGACAAGATCTGGTAAATAAACACTACTTGAATTTGATCCTGAAATTGAAAAGTCACATCACTCAAAAATCAAGGCATCTAGAGAAGGTCAATAAAGTAACATTGAGTAACCCATTTTGGAACCTCAAGTGGTTCTAAACCAATCCAAAATTGAACCCAGTCAAACCCAAGAAAACACGGCTGCAAATAAACGAACTTTAAAAGAACTAACCACCCCTGATGTAGAGTACCAACCTGTGTACATCCAATATCCCGAGGAAGCAGCCAAATTTGAGCTTAAATCAGGTCTCATCCACCTTCTTCCTAAATTACATGGACTTCCCGGTGAGGACCCTCATAAACATCGTAAAGAGTTTCATATAGTCTGCTCAACCATGAAACCCCAAAATGTGTCTGGGGACCTAATTAAGTTTAGGGCCTTCCCTTTCTCCCTTGATGGTGTAGGAAAAGATTGGTTATACTATTTTCCTTCCACAATTGGGGTATGGAATGATCTAAAAAGACTCTTTCTAGAGAAGTTCTTCCCTGCCTCCCTAACTGCATCAATTAAGAAAGAAATTTGTGGAATTAGGAAATCACAATGAGAGACCCTTCATGAATACTGAGAGAGATTCAAAAGACTTTTCTAAAGCTGCCCCCACCACCAGATTAGTGAAAACTACTAATCCAATACTTTTATGAGGGACTTATTCCCATGGATCGTGGAATGATTGATGCCGCAGCTGGTGGCTCCCTAGTTGATAAATCTCCTTCCTCCGCTCGTGACTTAATAGCCAACATGGCTCAAAATGCACAACAATTTGGTACATGAGCAATTGCACCAACCCGAGGAGTTCATGAGGTAAGTCATTCAACTCTAGAACAAATGGTAGATACTAAACTTGATGATATGCATACCCTTTTAAGGGAATTATCTTAAGAACAAGGTAACTCGCACTCTACTTCTGTTCCATTGCATTGTGGTATTTCTTCTGATAACACTCATTTTTCTGACCAGTTCCCACAACTTCAAGATTCATCTATTTCTTGTGCAGTTATGTTCCCAGGGCATCCATTCCAACAAGCACCTCCCTTCAAGTAAGAACAATCTAGGAAAAATCCAAATCCAGAGTGGCAAGCACAACCCCAATACGATAAGGAGGAAACTCAAGCTACCCCAAGCAGAATTAGTATCAACAAGGCCAAGGTATGCAACCTTATTATCCTTCAACTTCTCAAAACAATAATCCTACTCCTCCCAAATGTAAACTAAGCCTCAAGGATACGGTGAAGAAAATGGAAACCCAGAACCTTCAGTTCCAAAAGACCACACAATCGGAAATTCAAGACCTACGAACTCAAGTGGGACAATTGGCGAAAACCATCGGTGAGCTTAAGATGTAAGGGTCTGGAAAACTACCATCCCAACCCATTTCCAATCCAAAGGAAAAAGGTAATGTATGTGCAGTTACACTTCATAGTGGTAAAGAAGCTTCTACTTCTACTGATTCTAGGAAACAAGTATGTCCCCCTCTTGAAAACACTCCTTCCCAACCCTCAAAAATTTCATGTAATGAAAAAAAATAAAAAGGGAAATAAAATTATCATTGATGATTCAAATGAAAAATCCATTCCTCTTACTTTCCCACAAAGACTCTCTAAATCTAAGAAATTTTTTGATAATGATATTGATAATGAGATAATGGATACATTTAAAAAAGTTCAAGTTCATATTCCTTTATTGGATGCAGTCAAGAAAATTCCCCATTATTCCAAATTTCTTAAAGAACATTGCACCCATAGACGAAGGATGAAGGGGAATGAAAGAGTCAACTTGGGTAGGAATGTCTTGGCCTTGATTAAACCAGTAATGCCAACCAAATTCAATGATCCAGGCACATTCACGATACCGTGTACCATAGGGGAGACCTTCTTTTCTGATGCTATTCTAGATTTAGGTGATTCCATTAATGTAATGCCTCACTCTATGTATACTTCTCTATAGGTTGGAAAGCTTCAACCAACAGGGATTTTCGTGAAACTTTCCAACCGGAGTACAACGCATCCAAAAGGAGTGATTGAGGATGTCCTTGTACGAGTGAAGAATCTCATCTTCCCTGCTGATTTCTACATTCATGAGATGGAAGATACCCAAACCCAAGGACATGCTCCTCTCATACTTGGGAGTCCATTCCTAAAAACAGCAAATACAATCATCAATGTTCACAATGGTACGTTGTCCATGAAATTAGGAGGAGAAAAGGTCAGTTTTAACATCCTTGAGCCTATGAAAAACCCCGTTGAAGAGCACTCCACTCTTCTTATCTATTCAATGGAAGTGCTCTCAAACGATCCACACACACACAATTCTATTCTCAACCCATACTCTGATTCATTTTCTTATTCTTCTCCCTTGGATGATTTTAGTTTTGATTCATGTTTTGAGTGTCGTGCTGGTTCTTAAAAGTGTAAATTTTGTGCTTTAATTGATGAGTGTGTTCATTATGAGGTACCAATGACTGTCGATGATTCTGAAAATCTCATTTCTATAGATTCTATATCTTTAGAAAATAAACATGACCAGATAGACAATTTAATGGACCTCACTCCCCCTAAATCCCCTCCCTCAATCTAGAAACCATAGGTGTTGGAACTTAAACCACTTCCTTCTAATTTAAAATATGTATATGATGAGGGTATTAACCAACTACCCATCATTATTGCCAATAACCTCTCTCCATAACAGGAATCAAAACTGCTCAAACTATTGAGAGAGTGTAAAAAGGCAATAGGATGAAAATTGGATGATATTCTCGGGATTAGCCCACATATTTTTATACACCATATACTTTCGGATGATGAGGATAAGCCCGTAAGACAATGTCAATGCTGGTTGAATCCCACTCTCCTTAAAGTGGTAAAATTGGAAGTCAGTTAATTACTTGCTACGGGGATCATTTATCCTATATCTGATAGTAAATGGGTTAGCCCATTGCAAATTGTGCCTAAAAAAACAGGAATAACAATTGTGTCAAATGAAAGGAATTAATTGGTTCCAACATGTGTGCAAAATAGTTGGAGAGTCTGTAATGACTACCATCGACTGAATCAAGCCTCGCGGAATGACCACTTTCTATTACCTTTCATTGAACAAATGTTAGAAAAATTGGCTGGTAAGTCCCATTATTACTTCCTTGATGGCTATTCGGGTTATTTCCAAATCCATATATCCCCTGAGGATCAAGAAAATACCACATTTACCTGTCTATTTGGCACATTTTCATACAGAAGGATGTCATTCGGTCTATGTAATGCTCCTGGTACTTTTCAGCGATGTATGTTGAGTATTTATATGAGTACCTTGAGAGTTGTATGTAAGTCTTTATGAATTATTTCACAGTATATGGATATTCTTTTGATGATTGTTTGGAACACCTAGGTTCTGTCTGCCGCCGCTGCATTTAAAAAGATCTTGTTTTAAAGTATGAGAAATTCCATTTTATGGTTGAGCGAGGGATAGTTCTTGGGAATTTCACATAAAGTAAGGTAATTAAAGTTGATAAATCTAAAATTGAATTAATTTCAACCCTTACATATCCAAAATGTGTACGTGAGGTGCGATCTTTCTTGGGTCATGCTGGTTTTTACCGCCGATTCATTAAAGACTTTAGTAAGATTGCACTTCCATTGTCCCGGTTATTGAAAAAAGATTCTGAGTTTGTGTTTGATAGAAATTGTGAGGATGCATTCAATTCACTAAAAAAGAGTCTCACATCACCTCCCATAATCCAACCACCAAGGTGGGATATCCCCTTCAAGCTTATGTGTGATGACTCTAACTTTTCAGTTGGGGCAGTTTTATCACAAAGGGTTGAGAAGGATCCTCATGTCATTGTGTATGCCTCACGTACCCTTGACCCTTCCTAGGTAAACTACACAACCATAGAAAAATAACTCCTTTCTATTGTTTTTGCCTTGGAAAAATTCCGTTCATATCTTCTTGGGTCAAAAGTGATTGTGTTTTCTGACCACGTTGCCCTTCGATTTCTCTTAAAGAAACCTGAAGCTAAACCCCGTCTCATATGGTGGATGCTCCTCCTCTAAGAGTTTGAACTTGAGATTAGAGATAATAGGGGGTGGAGAATGTGGTATCTGACCACATTTGTAGGATTTACCCACTATTAGACCATCATGCTGACTCACCCCTACCCATTGGAGAATTCTTCCCTCATGAGAACCTTTGTGATGTTGTGAACCTTACCCCCTAGTATGCAGACATTGTGAATTTTCTAGAAACATCTAGGGTCCCCACTGATTTTAGAATTTTACAATCCCAGATACTTAAGCATGAGTATCCTTAGTACATTTGGGATGACCCATACTTTTGGAGAATTTGTAGTGACCAAGTAGTTCGTCGATGTGTCCCTGACCATGAGTTCACCTCTGTTTTGACCTTCTACCACACTTTGGCATGTGGGGGCCACTTTGGCACTCAACGTACTGCTCGAAAGGTCCTTGACTAAGGACTTTATTGGCCAACATTGTATAGGGATGCCCATAGATTTTGTAAGTCATGCAGTCATTGTCAATTCATAGGGAATATCTCAAAGAGGAATGAAATGGCCCAACAACCCATGTTATTCTATGAAATTTTTGATGCATGGGGAATTGAATTCATGGGGCCTTTTCCAAATTCATTTGGCTTTGTGTACATCTTATTGGATATTGACTATGTATCTAAATGGGTGGAAGCAAAGGCCACCACGACCGATGAATCTCGAGTGCTTGTTGATTTTGTGAGGTCCCCAATTTTCAGTAGGTTTGGTTTACCAAGATTCATCATTAGTGATTAGGGTTCACATTTTTGCAATCGCAACATGAAAAATTTTCTTCGTAAGTATGGGGTTGATCATAAAGTCTCCACTGCATATCACCCCCAAACTAATAGACAAGAAGAAATATCAAATCGGGAAGTTAAACGAATCTTGGAAAAAATGGTACAACCCAATAGGAAAGATTGGAGTTTGCTCTTGGATGATGCACTTTGGGAGTACTGTACTACTTTTAAAACCCCAATCGGAATGTCACCATACATAATTGTGTTTGGAAAGGCTTGTCACCTCCCAGTGGAGGTAGGACACCATGCATATTGGGATGTTAAACAATGTAATATGAACCTTTCAGATGCAGGTGAGAAAAGAAAGCTGCAGATTCAAGAGTTGGAAGAAATTCGACGTGATGCATATGAGAACTCCCAGATCTATAAAGAGAAGAAAAGGCTATTCATGATAGCATGATTCACCAGTGAAAGTTCCATATTGGTGAGAAGGTCCTCATGTTCAATTCCAGGCTTAAGCTCCACCCAGGTAAGCTTCGTTCCTGATGGCTCGGTCCTTATACTGTTACTAATGTTCACCCTTTTGGTGCAATACATATTTTGCATGAGCAGAGTTGACGAAGTCTTACCACCAATGGGTAGCAACTTAAACACTTCTATGAGTATTTTCCGAAGAATCTAGTGGATGAAATCCACCTTCTCGACACATTATACCAATAAAACACCCCAGGTTTTATCCTTCTCACATTCTCAATTATTTGAGTGAGGACACTGCACATTCTAGGTGTAGGGGGGTGGATAAATTCCTGGGTTAGTTAGGAATTTTCATCATTTTCTCCTTTCTTCTCTTTTTATCCTTCTTTATGGTATTTTCATTTTCCCCCATCAACAATTTCAAAGTTCGATGATTTGGTGACCACAAAGGGGGGAAAGTAAAAATACCATAACGAAGGCTAAAAAGAATAGGTGTATGAATTTAACATCAAGGAGTTATTTTTTTAGTGAATTGGTTTTCTGTCAATGATATAAATGGTCATATCTATGTCAAACCTTTGTGATGATTGATTCCCCTTGTGTGATTAGTTTTTGGGAAAACTATTTCACTAATATCTCCACAAATATTTGCACCAAACCACAAAGTGTGATTATTTATTACTTAATATAAGGTAAATATATGTTGGGTTAATATTTTTCAGCTTTAAATGAAGTTTCCATACGTTCGTTCCTTATCCGATCTGTTTCATTACTGTACCAGATTGACCTATGCATGTGTACCTAATGTCTGACTATTGTACGCCCTCAAAAAGAAAGGTTTTGTCTTGGCTAGGTCAAAAACCACTCCTCCTCAACCTTTTATCTTGTTATAACTATTGCAATTAGTGTCGTGAGGAGATCAAAAAAGGGTTGAGAGATGAGTGTGATATTTGTTCCAAATGCAACTTCAAAAAAATATAATAAATGATGGGAGTGATGAAATGTACAACATATGGGGATATCTAGGCCGAGAGATTATGGTTTTACTTTTGGGAGTTATTACGTGAGTGGGTCTTGAAATATGATTGCAAAGGATGTTGGACAGGTTAGGTGAAAAATCATTTAAAGCTGAATAATGTTAAAATAACCTATATGATTTGATAGAAAGTGGAAAGAATAGCATGGAATGGTTTTCACACACACACACATGAATATTTAGTGTAATGGTTGAATTTTGAATTCCTTTCTCATGTTGGTGTCATAAATCTCTTTGAATTTTATTGTGATATGATTTATGAGACATCTTTTTCCATTTTCACTGGGAAGAACTCCTTGGTGCGGTTCGTGCATTGATCACATTACTTTGGTGAATTAAAATTTCATCAAATGATAAATCATCATGATGTTGGAAATATATATATATATATATTCATCATTTTATTTGGATATGTGACTTTTCCTAGGAGTGCAAATGTTAATTGTGGGGGTGTGATCGTACCACGATTCACTGTTTTATTCCACCCTTACACCCCTGTTTTAAACTAGTTTTGTAATGAATATTCCAAATATAATAATAAATTTCACTTTATGTTTGAATAAATTAATTAATATTAATCAATATTATAATGGGAAATGTTACTTGTTTTTATTTTTTCAATGTAGGTGGAGATGATTTGGAGGGCCCTTGATGAAGTGGAAGAAAAATGGGTCAAAATTGCATGGATCCATGGACATATGTCCACTGTTTTGAATATTATGCTCAATAAGTGCATCCAAATTGAATGATATTTTGTGGGCCCATCCAAAATTTAATATTCTACATTTCATATCAAGGAATCAAATCCTGATTCGGCTTCTATGTGGCCCATCAGGACTTATCTGTCCAAGCCACCGAATATGCACAAAGTCAAAAGCAACGTTCTGTATTTTATCAATATCTCGAGCTGTAGTGGTCCAAATGGTTCCAAACGGTCGGTTATGATAGAAAAGACGTGGGGATACAACTTTCCAGTTTGGTGAAAATGTAGATTCTACTGTCTAGTAGCCAAAAACCTTTCTCCAAGTGGTTTATCAAAATATGGGTGCCCAAAACCACTTCTCATTTTGGCTATAAAAAGACACCTTGGGCACCCCATTTGGAAGTTCGTCCAGGAGGCAAGGTGATGCCATTTTGGAGACCCCAAGGAGTCTTCTCAACATCTCTAGAAGTTTTTGAGGCTTTGGGAAGTGATACTTCAACATCGTCTTCTTCTTCCTCTCCCATGGGTTTCTAAACCCCTTGTGATCACCCGAGGAGGAACGTGATGTAAATCCCAAGATTCATGTTTGTAATATTTGAATTATCATTTTAATTCCAGGTTTTTGTGTTGTTTTTCATCATTCTATATTCTTATTTTATTTATTTATGTTCTGGTATGTCATGCTCAACTCATATGATCATGTTTGGGGGTACCCATTCATGTGATGTTTCACACACCGTTAACCATTTTCTTTTCCCCCTTCCAATTGTGGTGTTTGTGTGGTTCATAGTGGTCAACTGAACTCACATAATCACTGTAAAGGTCATGCGCATTTATTTCAGGGTATCACAATGAAATAACATACAAACCTGGACAACACATCAAGTTCTTCATGTGTTGCCTTGGTGAGTTTTGGTTATGAAGTCGAACACAAATCACCCACTCATCGGCGGTGTCCGGTGAATCATTGTGTGTTTTCGACTGAACCCTATGAGGTATCCTAGTATAAAATCAGTAACATTCAGGTTCTAGGTGTTATAAACTAGGGATTAAAATATCATTACCCTATATCAGGAAGTGATGAAGGATAAACATCATGAGAGTACCCCGGGTTGATCACGCTTAATTAATTCTGTTAATATCTACATAGTTTTATCGCTTTCATTTTCTATTTTAATCTTTACTCATCAAACCCCCAAGTCTTACAAAACCTCATTCACCTTCTACTTTCATAATCAAAACCCTCTTTTTAAATTAATGATCTAAGGCTTCGTCGAGAGATGAGCTAGGGTTGCTGCTATACTACAGAAATTCTAGTCAAAATTAAACAACTAATTTGGCGTGCTCGATAATTCGATAAGGGTGAAGGCCGGACTAGAGGATCCGAGCCACTCCAGCGGCCCAGTGCAATGGAAAAAGATGGCCAACATGCTGGACCAATAGGGCCAATGGGCTGGACCAAGAGGCCCAGCGGGCTAGGACTATATGGGACCATTGGGCTGGGCTAGATCAATGCTAGTGGTACCAAGCCAAATGGTTTGTGCTGGGTCAAGACCAGCAGACCGAGTCAGGTTGACCAAACCTGGGTCATGCGTTTTTACAAAAACATCCATAACTTTCAAACCGTGTGTCCGTTTGATGAGTCTTTTATAGTTTTGGGACCCATGAGATGAGATGATAATAGTGAGATAATATAATTGAGTTTTTGTGGAAGTGTTTCTATGGCCTAATGGCATGAGGCATAGGTTCTCCTAGAACGAGAACGCTACGAGCGGAATCCTGTGGCTGGATGTAACTTTGAGACTATTTGAATTTCCAGGACTATGCGTATTATTGGGAATGAGTGTCCCATTGGGACTACATGTCTTTTTATGGATGAGTGTCTCACTAGGACTACATGTATTATTAAGAATGAGTGTCTCATCAGGACTATGTGTCTTATCAGGACTAAGTGTCTCATCAGGACTACATTTATTTTCGATACAGGGTGTTTTGTGGAATAGGTCTGATGATCCTATGTTTTGTACTATAGACTTATAACTATGTGATATGACTATAAAATTTCTTTGTGATATAATTCATGTATTAATTTCTAGAATACCTCATGTATTTCTTAGTGTTATTACATTGTGGTTTTATGGTTTCCTACCGAGTATTGTTTTACTCACCCCTGCCTGGGCTTTTACCACACGTGGTGTGTCTTGTGTAGAAGATTGATGTTTTGACAGTCTTAGGTGGACTAAGACTGGATATTGATTAGAGAAACCATATAATTGAGGTTTTCTTATATGGATTTAGATAGCTATCCAGTACCTTCCTCTTTGGGTAGGGTTTTCTGTGTATGAGTTTCAGAAACTTGTTCATTAACTTCTACAAACTCTTTCTTTTAGTGGGTTGTATTCTGGCCCTATTTACCTTCAAGTTTTCTACTGTCATACTCCATTTTTGATATCTTAGTGTATGAATTCATTTTTTACTTAGTGTTTTTACATTTCAGAATTTTGGTCTTGGAGATGGGTGTGTGTACAAGTACTTAAAAAAATTCCACCCATTTGTGGGATATGCCTACTCGGTGCTAGTCACCATCCTTTGGCCTATTGGAGGTAGGCTTGGGGTAGTAATGTCATGGTCCCCTATTGGATGGGTCGTGATATAGTGGTATCTGAGGGGGTCGTTTCTACTTAAGGACCCAGAGTTTGTGAGGTTGGTTTGGGGCAACAATGTTAAGTGATTCGAGTTCGGCTTTTATGCCACGAATTCTAGTATTTGTGTGGTAGCTAACACATCCATACGGCAGGAATCTTAACACCTTATTTTCAACTTGGTTCCTAGAAAAAACTAGTATTTGGAAAAAAAATGGTACATGAATCATATTGGATTTGGGTTTGTTCTCATGTTCTTCTTGATTTAGCTCACCAGGTATACTCTATTGACAGTGGTACACCTTGTTTTATTACAATATGTCTCCACATAGACAGCCACTCAGGATTCTGTTGTGTGATCAAGAGGGTGATCTTATTAGTGATGAGATATTTGTACAAGGATTTGAACTAAATATATCACCTATAGGTGGTGCACCAGCCATACCACCACTTTTAGAGCATCGCATGGTACCCGTAGTAATAGAAAGTGAGGAGCGTAGGCTGAGAACACTTCATGAGTTTCAGCAGCAGGTACCCCTCAGATTCTGAGGTGATCCTGAAACATAGGTGGATGAGGATGGGAATGAGGCGGTGATCTGAGTTTTCCATATATTCAGGACTCCATCAGGCCCGACTGTGGTCTTATCAGCAAGCCTTCAATATATCTTAGCAGGTTGATGGGGGGTTTAGTTACCCGATCTTATGATGAGGTGACTCTTCTTTGGGAAGATTTTGAGAACCTTCTCATAGATGATTTTTCACCTTATGAGATCAAGTATAGTTGCATCTAGAGGTTCCACAACTCTGGTAGGATGACATTTTAGTATTTGAGTATTTATAATTGCATACCAACATTTTTAGGTACTCGATGGATATGATACACGATCAGTACTTTAGGGCCCTGACCTTCGGGCGAGGGCTACGTAGGGATATCTGTTCCAACATTACACCGTTGTGAATTCCTACCTATTCTAGAGCTATAGAGTGATCCTTGGTGGTTGAGTATCCCTTGGATGGACAAATACAACTAGTGGTAGTCAGAAATTGGTAGACAGGTGCAGAGACCTCGACATTATGTAGCCGACATTAGTCACAAGGATCCAAGAATGTCAGAAAATTCAAGAGGCAATCCAAGGGCATCTTGATATAGCTAGGGGACAGACTGTGTAACTCATTCCACAGTCGAGGACATCTGGCATGGGATTTCAGGACCCATTATATAGTTTATCAAGAAACGGTTGAGGTACCCTAGAATAAAATACAATGACAAGAGCAGAAAAATCCATACGAAAGCAGACATAAAAGAGGAATCCAGAGAGTAGTAGGAGGTGGTACACATTTCAATATATTACCACCACCACTCCTAGGTGATCCACAACAGGCTTAAGGAGATAGTGGACTGGGATGAGGATAACTGTAGGCAATTGAGGCTTATGAACTCGAGGCTCTAGATATGATACAAGGTATGATCTATGCCTTTTCCACCATAGCTATAGTTTTAATAGACAAAAGTAATAGTCATTCTTTTTTTTTCAACAAATATTTTTCAAGACTCGGAGATTCTGGTGGAACGGTTGAGTCGACACTTACGTTTAGAGACTACTATGGGAAGGGATTTTATTATCACACACTAGTACTAATAGCGTGACCATACTCATGGAGGTTAGAGTTTTGGTTGGGATCTCTTGGAAGCGATGTCAAGGCCTTATGATGTCATTCTCAGTATGGACTATTTATCCACAGTCCATGCTAAGATTTACTGTTGTAGGCACAAAGTGCGGAGTTTCCATAATTATGGGACCAACTTTTTCTTTTTTAGTGAAAAAGAAAACCCAAGTAGTGTAGGATGTACTCACATATTTGAGGGTGCAGATGATCACTAATCAGTTGGCTAACCTGACCCTCAGTGAAGCAGATGATATAACTTCTCATTTTCCTACAGTGGTGGAGGAGTATGAGGAAATATTTACTAAGGATGTTCCTAGTTTACTTCCCTATAGATAGGTAGACATTTTCATTGATCTATACCATAGGATGACACCAATATCCACACCTACATATCATGTTTCCCACATAGCTTTTTGAATTGAGGGTATAGTTGGAGGACTTGTAAAGGAAGGGATTTGTGAGACCTAGTGTTTCATCTTGGGTAACACCCGTTTTTCTTTCCAAGAAGGAAAAAATGAGCTTGATATTATGTGTGGACTTCTGAAACATGAACTAGGTGACCTCAAAAAAAAAGTACACACTACCGAGAATTAATGACCTCTTTGATCAGTTGAAATGATCAAGGTGATTCTTGAAGATTGACCTCAAATCTGTCCATAACCAGCTTTGAGTATGGGATGAAGATATACCAAAGACAAATTTCAAATATCGATATGGCCACTAAAATTATTTTGTGATATCGTTTGGAATGATTAATTCCCCAAAACTTTTCATGGGAATCATGAATAGAATCTTCTAGCCTTACTTAGACCGGTTTGTGGTGGTCTTCTTTGATGAAATCCTAGTGTACATGATGTCCGAGGAGGGGAACATGATATAATTTTGGATGGTCTTGAACAGACTATGAGATAATTGGATTTACGAGAATCTCTTGAACTATTATTTTTGGATTCAAGAGGTCCATTTTTTGGGACATGTCATTTCAGAGGACGAGGTTAAAGTAGATCTAGCTAATATTGAGGTAGTTCTTGCTTGGGAACCACCCAAGAGTATTACCAAGGTATAGATTTTCCTTGGTTTGGATGGGTAATATTGATGTTTTGTACCTATATTTTCAATGGTAACAACGTCCAAGACAGTTTTGACAAGAAAGGGACAACCTTTCATGTGGTTGAAAAAGTGATAGGAGAGTTTTCTACAGTTGATGCAGATATTGACGAGTGCTACTATCTTGATATATCCATAGGAGAGTGTCGAACATGGGGTGTTCTGTAATGCATCCGGAACCAGACATGGTTTTGTCATGATGCATGGGAAAGATGTGATTTCCTATAGTTCACAACAATTGAGACCACATGACTAGATTTGTGTGACCCATGATATTGAGTTGGACGTGGTAGTCTTATCATTGAAGAAATGGTGAAAGCACCTTATAGATGAGTGATTTATCATCTTATTTGACCAAAAGAGTCTCAAGTATATCTTATCTTAGAAGGATATGAACTTGAAACTGAGGTGATGGCTAGAGTTCCTCCAGGACTATGACTTTGAGATTATCTATACTCATGAGAAGGGAAATGTGGTGGAAGATGCTCTCAATAAAATATTGAGTTTGTATCTACTGAATGAGGCATCAGAGTAGTTGTCTTCATTGGAGATATAATTTGTGGATAGAGATAGATAAACTTTCCTCCAATCGATGGTTTTCACCCCATCCACACTTATAGCGATTTAGGGAGTCCCAACTCAGAGATACCAACTATTAGAATTTACGTGATCAGATGTCCACAAGGCATTCCCCTTCTGGATATTCGAAAGGTGGGGAGCACGTCATTATTTTCAGAGGATGCATAATAGTACCAGTGGTGTTATAGGATGAGGTTTTGATGATGTTCCATACATCCCCTTTGGCAGTACATCCTGGTGTGGTGAAGATTTAACCGGACCTTTGATGTCAATTATGGGGGCTAGGAATGAATAAGGGAGTTGTAGAGTTTGTCTCCCATTGCCTCACTTTTAAACAAGTAAAAGTTGAGCACCAGGTACCAGCAGGTTTGAATCAACCCCTTGAGGTTCCGTAATGGAAGTGGGATAAGAGAACGATGGACTTTATGACAGGCTTGCCACATATGATCTGGGGACACGATACCATCTGGGTGATCATTGACCAACTCACCAAGTCAGACCACTTCCTAGCTATTCGGGAGCAGAGTTTAGTTGAGAGTTTGGAATGCCTATATGTGAAGGAGATAATTCTACTCCATGGAGTTCCATCGGAAATAGTCTCCGACTGTGATGCTCTCTTTACATCCTAATTGTGGAAGGGAGTATAAGAGGCATTTGGGACTCAACTACACTTGATAACAACATTTCACCCTCAGACGGATAACCAGAATGAGCGATCCATTAAGGTTATAGAGGACATTATATGTGCTTGCATCCTATATTTTTGCTGCAGTTGGGAGGATCACCTACCTATGATTTATTTTTTAGACAATAACAGCTACCATTCCACCATTGATATGGAACTATTTGAGGCCTTGTACAATATACCCTGCAGGTCACCACATTTCTTGATGGACCCAAGAGGGTCAACGCTCATGGGACTAGAGTTAGTGCAGGCAACTATAAAGAATGTGAATGTCATCTAGGAGTGGATGAAGACTGCACAAAGCCATCAAAAGTCTTATGCTGACTGCCAATGGAGGATTTTGGATTCATAGGAGGGAGACCATGTGTTCATTCAGGTCTCTTCATGACACATGATACATAGATTTGGCCAAGGCGTCAAGCTATATTCGAGGTACATCAAAAATTTCCTGATACTATGTAGAGTTTTCAAGGTGGTGTACTTCTTGGCTCTACCTCCTCAGTTAGAGAGGGTGCACAACATTTTCCGCATGTCAAAACTGAGGAGATATGTTCATAATAAATCACACATCATTGAATGGGGTGAGCTAGACATCGAAGATGGGGAAGCTTTTGTTATAGTAGCCCTTGTTTTGGATTTTGAGGATGTAATGCCCTAAGGTGTGGAGAATTTAATGACTCAATTTTTTTTGTTTTATTTTTATAAATTATTTTGGAAGAATCACATAATAGGAATTAAGACAACATGTGATTCCAAGGCCATGTGTGCCCAAAAAAATTCATTAAAAATGTTATGTTTTTAATAGTGTTTGCGCACATATTTCATTAAAAAGTGGAATATCATTTAATTGAGTTCCTAGATCAAAAATATGAGGGCACCATTGAGCTAAGAATGTAATCTTTACCCTAAGTGTGTCCTAACATTGGACGGTGCGGGTCATATGAAGAAAAAGTCACCAAGGATGTAACTATAAATAAAACAATTATTTTATTTTATTTTATTTTAAAATTATAATAAATCCTGAATAATGAATCAGATTGGAAATCTAAGACCATTGTTGAGTTCTTATTATGGTGTTTTCCTTAGCCGAGTACTAACATCGACCGACGCATGTCGGATGTGAAAAGTAAATTTTGGACGTTTTAAAGAATAAAATAAATTAAGAATTATTTTATATAACAATATACAATGACATAGTAATGCATTTTATTTTATTAAACCTTTTCAAATAATTTAGTATTATCACCATAACCTTATAATTCCTCTGATTAAAGGATACAAATCTATATCGAATGAACACCGATGGACTGAAGATCAGATCATGGATTATCACACCAATGAAGTTGGAGGATCTCGTTAATGAAGAGTACACAACCATTACTCATCAACAATAGATCCAAACTCAAAGTAGGGTAGTTATTTCTTTGTGATTTCCCCGTTCTTGAATTCTACGATGAAGGTGGACTAATCCATGAATAGATTATCCCACAGATCGATTGTATATTGTGGGAGGGATTTGTTGCGTGTTAGAAGGATTCGATTTAATCTGATTTCTAACCCAAATCTCTCGGATCTTGATCATTGTCCAAGAACGGTTGGAAAATGATGTTAAACATTTTTTATGTGCACTCATCCCTCTATTATTTATGTTCTTCAACATTGGAACCCTATTGTTCCTAGATCAATTTTTTCGGGTGGTTCCGAGCACGATCAGACCCCCGAATTTGAGGAGAACTGACAACAGAGGCCGTAGTAGGGTAGATCGGATCACGAGAAACCTAGATCTATGATTGTAAAAAATTATGGGCATTAGGGGAGCCCTGATGGTTTTTCTAAGGGACCACCAGTGAAGGTCCATCATAGGGGTCCGACATGGTATGGTGCCGACGTTGGTGAGGCTGGAGTGGAGGTGGTTGGAGGAGGCATTGGTCAGTAGAGGCTGAGTGGGATGTGGAAGGTGAACCACATGAGAGCTATGTGGTGGTAATGGGATGTGGAGGACATAGTGAAGTGGAGACTTGGGTGGTGGCTGGGGAGTGTGTGGTAGCTAAGGACAGTGGAGGTGGCGAGTACATGGGGGTTGCGATCCAACGGGGTGCGACAAAATGTAGAGGGGCTTCCGGACCAGGAGACATGCGGTTATGGAAGACTACGTGCGGCAGTCCAGATTGGTCTGCATGCATGTGGGTTAGACTAGACCCCATAGATTGGGCCGAACCAAGCCCAGTGGACCAGGTCAGGTTGACTGGACTCGAGTCAGACCTTTTTATGAAAACAACCTCAAATTTCAAACTACGTGTCCATTTAAAAATCCATTTTTGGAATTGGGATCTTTGTGATGAGGAGATACTTTAGAGATAATACAAATATGTTTTTATGGAAGTGTAAATATGACCTAATTTCTTGAGATGTAGGTTCTCCTGGAACGAGCGTGCTAGGAGAGGAATCATATGGCTAGATGTAACTTTGAGACTACCTGACTTTCCAGGACTATATGTCTTATCAGGAATTGGTGTCTCATCAAGACTACATGTATTATTGGGAATGAGTTTCTCATCGGGACTATGTGTCTTATCAAGAATGAGTGTCTCAACAAGACTATATCTCTTATTGGGACTGAGTGTCTAATCAGGACTATGTGTCTTATCGATACTGGGTGTTTTTTGGATTACGTATGATGATCCTGTTTGATGTACTATAGACTTATACTTGTGTGAGATGACTGTACTATTTCTTTGTGGTATATATAGTGTATTTATTTTTGGTATACCACATGTATTTCTTAGTGGTATACCATTTTTGTTTTAGGGTGTCCTATTGTGTATTTTTTTACTCAACCATATAAAGTCTTTTCCCACATGTGTCGTGTCTTTGCAGACGATCGACGCTTTGATGGTGACCTAGGTGGACTAGGACTAGGTGGTTCTTAGAGAGACCAGATAGTCTAGGTGTGACCATTTTACTACATCTATCCAGTACCTTTCCCTTTGGTTAGGGTTTCTGTGGATGATTTTAGAAACTCTTGTATTCAATTTTATAGAGTCTATTTTTTTGGGATTATTTTCTATCCCTATTTACCATCTAGTTTTCTGGTATCATACTTTGTGGTTGGTATCTTAGTGTATTCATGTATTTTTTACTTTGTGTTTTTACATTTCATAATTTTGGGCTTGGAGATGGGGTCCTGTGTAAATGTACTAATGAAAATTCCTCCCATTTATGGGATATTCTTACTTGGTCTGAGTCACCAACCCCTGGACTATCGGAGGTGGGAGTGGGGTAATCACGACACGTGCCCCCTTGAGATAGATTGTGACATATGCGTCCAGTCAAGTTCTCATACAATAACAATTTTCACTCCAAATGGCTCTATATGAAGTCCTTTATGAGAAAAGATACAGAACACCAACATAATTGGATGAAGTCAGTGAACGTAGGATGCTAGGACATGAAATGATTGACGAAACGGTAGAAAATGTGAAAACCATTTAGTAAAACTTCAAGAAAACCCAAAATTTGATAGAAGAGATATACAGAAAATCGTCGAGGGGATTTGGAGATTCAGGTTAGAGATATGGTATTCTTCCACATATCCCCATGGAAGAGGGTCATGAGATTTTGGAAGAAAGGAAATCTGAGTCCTACGTACATAGGCCCCTATAAAATTCTTGATCGTGTCGAAGTTATGGCCTATCGAATAGCACTTCCACCTACCATGTCTCAAGTACACGATGTATTCCATATATCCCTTCAAGAAAGTACATACTATATCCCTCACATGCACTGAAACTATATGTGTTAAAATTGGAGATTAACCTCTTGTATGGAGAGATATTGATGAAGATCTTGGACTGTAGAGATAATGTTCTATGTAATAATACTACTTACATGGTCAAAGTAATATAGAATAACTATAAGTAAGAAGAGGAAACTGTTAGGATGGTATGACACTGGGTATGATATACTCTACAATACCAAACTTAGGATTGAATATGTACAATGAGTTACAAATACAAGAGGGGGGGGGGGGGTGAATTCTATACTTTAAAAAATTACCTTCAGAAAATTTTGGATAACCAAAATTCACAACTCCTATAAGTTCTAAAGACTTTCTTGATTCCGGAAAAGTGATTTCGGAAGTGAAACTTAATAAAAGTTTACACCAACTAAGATTCTACTTTAAATCGTATTGAATCTAACTAAATTCGAGTACAATTAAGGAAGTATAAGAAAGTTATACTTTCCTTAACATTTCAAAATGCAGTGGAAAAACAAATTAGTAAAAACTACAAGTAACAAAAAATAACTCTTTTAACCCAAAGAGAAGGGTATCCAACAACCCTGGATAAGAGGTCCCTTGATTTATACTTTCAAGAAAGTCGGTCTTACCCACACCAGGGTAAGCCCTCGATACGAATATCGGAGTCTGTCTTGCTATCCCCGCAATCCCTCAACTATCAGGTAGTCAACACTACTTTCTCCCTCTGCAAGGAAGCTATCAACTTCAAGGTGTTGGAACCTCTGTCTTCCTATCCCCGGAAGCCCTCGATTGTAATCAGCAACAATCAGAGTCACACGAAGCAAGTCTGTACAAGGCAATGTTTGAACAAGATGTTCTATCTTTCTGCACGTAGCTTTGGGAGTTGATAAGAGCCTCTCTCTCTAGAAATCACTTGAGGAAGTTCTGATCACCAAATTTCCAAAAGTTGTGAACACTTTCAAATGAGCTCCTATTTATAGGTGAAGCTCTAACAGTCGGATCCCTCCTCCAATGGTCATATTTCTATTTGAATTTCGGAGGGATCTGTAAATGTGCCACTCAACCAACGGTTAGTCAATAACTGAAAGCATGAAATCGTTTTTTATTGAAACAAGTGTAAGTATAAGTAAAAATGATGTTCGGAATGGAAGTGAATAAAAGTTCATAGTCTAACCAAAATGGAATTCGTAGTCTATAATAAAAAGATATTTGGATTCTGTTTTGTAGGAATTTGGAACCTGAATTCTGTACAAATTCGTAGTCTGAATTTCAAGGAAATTCAGAGTCTGGTTTAATCAGAATTCAGAACCAATACCTATAATGTTTGGAGTCAGAGTTCATGAGAATTCAGAGTTAAAACTCATAGGAGTTAGGAGTCTGAATTTAGAGAACTCAGAGTTATAAATTACATAAGTTTGTAATCAGAATTCGGAGTCAAACTACATGAGAGTTCGTATCCATAATTCGGAGTGGATCTTCATGAGAGTTCGTATCCAGAATTCGGAGTGGAACTTCAATAGATTTCGTATCCTGAATTCAGAGATGAACTTCATTAGAGTTCGTATCATAAATTCAAAGTTGAACTTCATTAGAGTTCATATCCAGAATTCAGATTTGAACTTCATTAGAGTTCGTATCCAGAATTCAGAGTTGAACTTCATTAGATTTCGTATCCAGAATTCGGAGTTGAACCTCATTAGAGTTCGTATCTAGAATTCGGATCCTAAAACAGAATGCATCACGTCTAAGTATTATACGATTCCGAGGTTTTGGATATGAATCCGATTTTTATACTTAAGAAAAATATTGATATGAACAATGAAACATGGTAGGGGTAAATTCCTTTGTAAAGGAAATTTTCATTATAAGTAAAATATAGATTTGCTTAATTATAAGGTGTTTTTAATTTCAAAAAAAATAAGGAATTGAAAAAGTCATAAGGAAAAACTTATTGACTCAACAATCTCCCCCTTTGTTGAAATAACAAACAACATTTCGAAAAGGAATATAAGGATTTGGAAAAATTTCTTTAGACATTGAAATTAAAACTTATCTCCCTTTGTTCATAGATGATGGTGAATACAACTAACCCCCCCTTAGGATTTGGAACTCTAAGGATTGTATTCTAGATTTCTGGAATGGAGTTTTAATTATCATGGAAATGAAAAAATTTTTAATGAGAAAATACTCCTAAGATAATCTCCCCCTTACTTAAGGATATTTCTTCTTTACTTAGAAATTTTTCTTCTCCCTTTTAGATTTTTCCTTCTCCTCCTTTTGAGTGGTTCTTTTTCGTTCTCCCCCTTTGTGATTTTCAAAAATAATTGAGGGAATGGAAAAACAATAAAGTACCTGAAACATTAGTAAATACATACAAAAAACCCAAGCAACCTAACTTTTCATTATGATTGAAAAGATTTTTACAAGGAAAGACATTACAACAGAAAATCGGATTGGTCTATTAGTCTTCCTTTTGCTTGGGGATTAACTTCTTCAACAGGGTTTTCAGCTTCTTCAAGTCTTTATGGTCCTCCTTATCTTGATTTTCTGAGGCTTTAATCCTTTCATCTTGAGCCTTCAGTGCCTCAGACATCTGACTTAAGAAATTAATCGTGCTTCACAAGCTTTTCTTCGATCTCAATCCGAATATCTCTTTCCCCTTTCCAACATTGAGCAACCAAGTTAAGCTTTCCATTCAGATCCTTCAGTTGTTTATTATGAGTATTTTTCTCAAGGGTAATCTTTTCTTGAAGATTATTAATCTTTCCATTCTCGGTATCAAAATAATATTTTACATCATTCTGAAAACGATCAAACTCAGCTAAGTCATCATCAACTTTCTTTGACCATAGAGTGATTTTTCTGCATGATTTTATGTGAGCATCATAATTGATAAAAAAATTTCTATTCTCAGCCTCAATCTTCACACACTTATCCATGACCATGGATAATGATTCTGATTTCTGATTTAGGCTGTGTTGAAGCATCTGGCACCTTGAGTCTATGGTGGGAAAGATCAGAATTGTATCTACCAATTTCTTCAAAGGCTCAACAACAAAGCAATGACCCAGTGCTGAAGACTCCGAATCAGACACCTTTCTCAAGGATTTTTCTTCTTCAATTTACACCAACTTTATTCTTGAATAGCCACCAATAACCTTCTTCCTTATTATATCTTTTTTTGGGGTGTCCATGAGCACTTGCTTACCCTTATCAACTTTCGGAATGGGTTCTTCATCAAGAGACTCTTCCTCACTTTTAGATAGTTGAACAATTTTTTCTTCATCTGGTTTCTCCTTCTCTACTCCTTCTTCAAGAAAATGATTCTCATAGCTTCTTTCCTCAGATAATTCATTTCTTTCTCTTCTTCCTTGTCATCATATTTCTTATCATCTTTCTCAACTCCCTTTACCGGAGTGACAAGCTTTGAGGACTCGACTTTTTGTTGATAATCCTCAACTTTTTTAATAAAGTCATCTAGATCACCACTGACTTCTTCTAATACTTATTATTCTTCTACTTCCTCATCTTCTTCTACTCTTTTAACAACTTTTTTCTATTTATGTTTTTCCAAAGTAATGTAGTTCTTTCCAAGGGTCTCTGGTAATGGTTGAACAAATTTTTTTTCCAAAACCGGAATCTTCTCAGAAGCTACTTCTGTGTCTCTAAAAAGAGATTATACAACTTCATCTTCAGACATATTCTTATTCATCTTCTTCTCGTTTTCTACCTTCCCAAGGTATTCAACAGTCTTCTCCCTTAAGGATTTAGCTTCATCTAGGTCCAATCCGAACTGAGGTTCTCCTTCTTTCCTTTTCTTCTTATCTTCCATTCATTTAGAAACCACCTCATCTAGATATGATTTCTGTTTCTTCAGCTTGGGAGGTGTGGATTGGGTTTCCTTAGCTTTGGGGTTCTTGTCCTCAGCCACCACTTTCTTCAATTTCCTCTTCTTACCGACCTTCTTTACTGGCTCTGCTTTCTCAACATTTTCCGGAACAACTTCTGTCTCCTCCTCTAGCAGATCGTAAAACTCACCTGAATCTTTTGAAAAATCGGCTTTCATCCTCTTTAAGGTGTCATCACTTATCAGCATCACCTTACAATTTCTTGTCTTGGAGGTGAAAAAACCTTGAATGAATCAAGACACTGAATAATAATCTTGGAGAGAAGAGCAGGGTACATAATAATTTGAGCTTTCAAAGTTCCATTCTTGATATTATGAACTGTAATAAGAATGTGCTTCATCAGATTGATCTTTCCTAGATCTACCAAGAAATCCAAGATGTAAATATCAATCTTCTTTAGGTTACCCTTATCACCTCTTCTTGAGATGAAAAACCCTTGAACCCACAACTTCAGAATCCGGTTGTTGGTGGAGAGATGGGAAATCTTAGCTGTTTTATCATCTTTGAGTCTGGGGCATTCCATTTCCTTCACTTTGCTGAAACTACCTTGCACATCTGGTAGCTTATGTAAACAAAATTCAGCTTCACCATCGTATGATAATCCCACCAAGCTTGCATCCTTGGTGTAAGAGATCTTGTAAGTCTTACCATAGCTCTTAAAAGAAAATATTTCTCTTCCATCTTCTTCATAGAAGAAAAAAGGCTCATAAAATTCTACAAGAAAATCTGTATAAATAGCATGTTGATTCCATGGTTTCGATACACAAAAATATTCCCATCCATTGAGTTTGATATTCTTAGAAATTAGAGAATCATACTCACTGAAAATGTCCGGATGAACTAAAATTTCCTTGTATTCTAACCAATTTGAGATTGTCTTTATAGAAGACATATCTTGGGAATTGGCTTCTACAGACATTCGGAATGGAGGAGCACTGAAAGATTCAGAATGGGATTTAAGAACTGAGGAAGAGCTTCAACACGCGAGAGCTTGAAATCAATCTGGGACAACCATCGGGGTTCCCCTTTATATAGGTGATGGTGGTGACCTTTGAACTTCCAAAACCAATCTAATGGTTGAAAAACTCTTTGATCTGATCTGACGGTTGAAAACATACCTGCAAAGAAATCTTGAATCCAATATTTTGAGGTTTTAACAAAAATTGTTGGATTTAAGAAGAATTGAATCTGAGAAATTTTATAAGGAAAAGAAACTAACAGCAACTAAAAACGATTACGAAAACTCAAGTAAAGAAGTTATACCTTTCGGATTAGCTTGGAAGTTTATTCGTAATAGGTGATATTCTTACTGAAGAAAATTTGACTATAAAAAATTCATTACGAAAAACTCACTATAAAAAACTTAAAATCGAAAAGTTTATTGCAAAAGCTTTGTGTATGAAAATTCTAGTACGAAAAGTATGAGTAAGAAAATTCCCATTACGAAAATTCTCATTAAAAAAATTCTAAGAACGAAAACTTCATTAAGAAAATTTCCAGTACGAAAACTTCATTAGGAAAATTTCCAGTACGAAAACTTTATTACGAAAATTTCCGGTATGAAAACTTCATTACGAAAATTTCCAGTACGAAAACTTCATTATGAAAATTTCCAGTAGGAAAATTCCATTACAAAAATTTTTAGTATGAAAACTTCATTACGAAAATTTTCAGTACGAAAACTTCATTACGAAAATTTCTAGTACGAAAACTTCAGTACGAAAATTTCTAGTACGAAAACTTCATTATGAAAATTTCGGATAGAAAAATTTCATTTCGAAAATTCTCAGTACGAAAAATGTTGAAAGACTCGTTACAAAAAGTTTTTTTTGAAAGGCTAACAAAGAAATGTACCCCCCTATGAAAAGGAGTTTATTATTGTAAGGGGAATGGTTTAACAAGAAGTTAATGAAGAAAGATTAACTCACAGTTATCATTCATAACTTCTATTCAATGTATTCAAATCTATCAGAAGGTAAGGATTTTGTGAAAATATCAGCAAGTTGATCTTGCGTTCCGATAAATCAAAGAAATATATATCATTTTAGTGTGTGATCCCTAAGAAAGTGATGCGTAATATCTATGTGATTTTCAAGAGAGTGATGTGAAGGTTTTTTACTAAGGGCAATGGCACTTGTGTTATCACACAAAATTTGAGTCTTAGTAAAACTCAAGCCATAGTATGTGAGTGTGTGTTGCATCCACAACACTTAAGCACAACAACTTCCAGCTGCTACATATTCAGCTTTAGCAATTGAGAGTGTTACTGAGTGTTTCTTCTTGCAAGACCAAGAAACTAATGAATCTCCTAAGAAATGACAAGTTCCGGATGTACTCTTTCTATCCATTCTACATCCACCAAAGTCAGCATCTGAAAAGATTTTTTAAAAAATTAATTTCCAGAAGCGTAAAAGAGTCCTAGATCCATGGTTCCCTTTAAGTAGTGAAAAATTGTTTTCACTAACATTAAATGAGATTCCTTAGGATTGGATTGATATTTAGCACATAATCATACTGAAAACATCAATTTTGGACGACTAGCTATCAAGTATAGTAAGCTTCCTATCATACCTATAAAAGATGTTTGATCCACTAGTTTCCCAGCTTCATCAAGATCAAGTGTATTTGAGGTACCAATGGGAGTACTAATACTTTTAGTATTTTCATATCCATACTTTTTAAGAAGATATTTAATATACTTATGTTGGGATATATAGATTCTTTCTGGTTTTTGAAAAATTTGAAAACCGAGGAAAAATGTTAACTCACCCATCATACTCATTTCAAACTCAGATTTCATTAGATTCACAAAGAAATCAATTAATGATTTCTGATTTGAACTAAATATAATTTCATCAACATAAATTTGAACAATCAAAACAATTTTCTTATCTTTATTTATAAAAAGGGTTGGATCTACATTTCCCTTAACATAGTTATTTTGTAGCAAAAATCCTGGGAGTCTATCATACCAAGATCGAGGGTCTTGTTTAAGGCCATACAAAGCTTTGGTAAGTCTAAAAACATGATTAGGATATTTTGTGTCTTCAAATCTAGGAGGTTTTTCAACAAAAACTTCTTCTTGAACATAACCATTAAGGAAAGTACATTTCACATCCATTTGAAAATGTTTTAAATTGAAGAATGCTACAAAGGAAAGTAAAATAAGAATAGATTCAAGTCTAGATACTGGAGCATAGGTTTCTTCATAGTCTATTCCATCTTGTTGATTATAGACTTTAGCAACTAATATAGATTTATTTTTAATGATGACTCAATTTTCATCACACTTATTTCTGAGGACCCATTTTACTCCAATCACAGAAGATTCTTTAGGTTTTTCAACCAAGGTCCAGAATTTATTCCTTTCAAATTCATTTAGTTCATCTTGCGTGGATTTTATCCAATTATCATATCCTAAAGCTTCATCATTTCTTTTTTGGTTCCAATTGGGAAAGAAATGCTTGATGTTCTACTTAAATTCTTAAGGAACTTCTAGTCCTTACAGGTTGATTCACATCACCAATGACACTATCACTGGGATGATTCTTAAGAAATGACTGATTTGGGTTTTGAAGAACCTGTTCATCAACATGGGGTAGGAAATCTTATGGGGTAAATGTCTCAGAAGTATATTCTTGAATATTTTCTTTATGAGAAGGGTTTTCCATAAAAGGTTGATAATCGGTTTTTGAAAACACATCCAAAGATGTAGGTTGAGGTTGTTTGAAAACAAAAGGATTAGTTTCATCAAATTTGATATGTACTGTTTCTTCAATAGTGCAGGTGTTTTTGTTGAAAACTCTATAAGCCTTAGAAGTTGTGGAGTAGCCTAAGAAAATTCCTTCATCAGATTTTGGTGCGAATTTGTGTAGATTATCATTAGTATTCAGAATGAATACTTTTCAACCAAAAACCTTAAAGTAGGAAATTCTAGGTTTTCTACCATTCCATAACTCATAAGGAGTTTTATTAAGAAAAGGTCTAATGAAAACTCGATTTATAGTATAACAAGAAGTACTTATAGCTTGAACCCCAAAATGTTTGGATATAGAATACTCACCCAACATGGTTCTAGTTATATCTTGAAGAATTCTATTTCTTCTTTCAACAACTCCATTTTGTTGAGGTGTTCTTGGTTCTGAGAAGTTGTGAGTAATACCTTTTCTACTACAAAAAGTTTCAAAATCATAATTTTGAAATTCTCCTCCATGATCACTATGAATCGTTTTCAATGGAAGGTTTTTATCATTTTTGACTTGGGATATAAAACTTTTAAAATAATAAAAAGCTTTAGACTTGTTTGCTATAAAATATACCCATGTAAATCTAGTGTAATCATGAACTAAGACAAATACATAATACTTGCCCCCAATGCTTCCAGTTTGTGTTGGACCAAAAAGATCCATGTGCACTAGCTGTAATGCATCAGTTGTTGAGACCTCACCGAATGATTTAAAACTTGATTTATGTTGCTTTCCATATTTACAAAAATCACAAACTTTTGAAGAATCAAATCTAAGATCTGGAAGATCCTTAACTAAAGAGTCGCTTGATTCCGAAAAAGTGATTCCGAAAGTGAAGCATAATAAAATTTTACACCAACAAAGATTATACCTTAAAGCATAAAGAATCTAACTAAATCAAAGTACAAATAAGGAAGTATAAGAAAGTTATACTTTACTTAACAATACAAAATGCAGCGGAAAAACAAAGTAGTAAAAACTACAAGTAACAAAAAATAACTTTTTTAACCCAAATAGACGGGTATCCAACAACCCTGGATAAGAGGTCCCTTGATTTATACTTTCAAGAAAGTCTGTCTTACCCACACCAGGGTAAACCCTCGATAAGAAGATTAGAGTCTATATTGCTATCCTTGAAATCCATCAACTATCAGGTAGTCGACACCTCTGTCTTCCTCAGCAAGGAAGCCCTAAATTTCAAGGTGTTGGAACCTCTGTCTTCCTATCCCCGGAAGACCTTGATTGTAATCAGCAACAATTAGAGTCACACGAAGCAAGTCTGCACAAGGAAAATTTTGAACAAGATGTTCAAACTTTCTGCATGTAGCTTTGGGAGTTGATAAGAGCCTCTCTTTCTAGAAATCACTTGACGATGTTCTGATCACCAAAATTCCAAAAATTGTGAACACTTTCAAATGAGCTCCTATTTATAGGTGAAGCTCCAACGGTCAACTCCCTCCTCCAACGGTCATATTTCTCCTTGAATTCCGGAGGGATCTGTACACGTGGCACTCAACCAACGGTTAGTCAATAACTGAAAGCATGACATAATTTTGTAATAAAACAAGTGTAAGTATAAGTAAAAATGAAGTTCAGAATGTAAGTGAATAAAAGTTCGAAGTTTAACCAAAATGGAATTCGAAGTCTATAATAAAGAGATATTCAGATTCTCTTTTGTAGGAATTCAGAACCTGAATTCTTGAGAAATCCGTAGTCTGAATTTCATGGAAATCCAGAGTCTGGTTTCCTCAGAATTTGGAACCAGGACTTAAAAAGTTCTAAGTCAGAGTTCATGAGAATTCGGATTCAGAACTCAGAAGAGTTCAGAGTCTGAATTCAGAGAACTCAGAGTCAGAACTTAGATAAGTTCATAATCAGAATTCAGAGTCGAACAACATGAGAGTTCGTATACATAATTCGGAGTGGAACTTTTTGGGAGTTCGTATCCAAAATTCGGAGTTGAACTTCATTAGAGTTTGTATCCTGAATTCGGAGTTTAACTTCATTATACTTCGTATCCATAATTCAGAATTGAACTTCATTAGAATTCGTATCCAGAATTTTGAGTTGAACTTCATTAGAGTTCGTATATAGAATTCGGAGTTGAACTTCATTAGAGTTCGTATCCAGAATTCGGATCCTAAAACATAATTCTTCATGTCTAAGTATTATATTATTCTGAGGTTTTGGATAAGAATCCAATTTTTATACTTAAGAAAAATATTGATATGAACAATGAAAACATGGTAGGGGTAAATTCCTTTGGAAAAGAAATTTTCCTTATAAGTAAAATATAGATTTTCTTAAGTATAAGGTGTTTGTGATTTTCAAAACAATAAGGAATGAAAAAATTCATAAGGAAAACCTTATTGACTCAATAGAAACATGGGAACTGAAGGAAGTAATGAAGGATAAGTAAAATTATCTTTCTTTTTATTTTATTTTATTTTCAATTTATTTTCTTTTCATATCCTCTAATTAGCTCCATTTATCCAAGTAAAATGATAACTATATTATCTTATATATACTATAATTTTGTTGTGTTAATGGAAGATCCGTCATCAAAACTATTATCCTCTTACTTTTATTCTAAATATGAAAACATCGTCCGTGATGTGTCAATTTACCGCCATTGTGGATGATGTGTTTTAATTTTCCATTACATCCTTAAAAGATGGTCATGAAACGATTATAATGGTTAAAAAAGATTTTAAAATGTATATTAAAACTTATTTAGTATTCTAGAACCAATATATATACATAATATTAATTAATAAAATAAAACTAGTGTGCGATGATCGAAAAAAACCAAAATAATCTAAATGGTTATCTTTAACATTTTATCTAATTAATCATACTATTATATAGATAAAATGATATGTAAGACCATTTAATATTCAATAATTTCATTAATAACATATATTTTCAATTCTAGATAATTATTACAATTTTACATGATGTTTCATACATGTATTCAAGTGAAGCAATCATGAAAAATAAGGAAACAAACACTCCCGAACGACGAAATTGAATCTTATAACTCATGAAAATCCATAAATTAACATAATAAAACTATATTAAATAAAATAAATTTTTAAGAAGTTATGAATTAAAAAATTAATGAATCTTATTTCATTATGCAGGATAGTAAGAACAAGTGAAAAATAATTTTGGACATAAGGTAAGTGATTCCCTCTAAATCTCCCAATTATCTATGAGTTATGATTTCTCTCACTCTAACCTAATGTAATTATTAATTATTTCTATATAATAACCCAAATTCTATGTGTATGTTCCAAATATATGACTCTAGCTTAATTATTCTTTCTTTAATGGGTAAATACATGTTTTATAAAGTTCCATTCTCAATTATTCTTGATAAGCAAGCCTGATTAAAGGGAACTTCCTAATTTCTTACCTATTATCAAGTACACTACTTAATATTTTTTAAGAAACTAATATTTTTATCATGAAAAACATCCTAAGTTCATTTCTGGTTTTATGCAAACAATTATGCCTTTTCCCGATTTGAAGACTCTTTAATATATTCCCTTAAACCGCACTAAAGATGATCTTTTCTAAAGATTATTAAACACTATTTTTATATGTTTTCACATAATTTTAACATAATTTATCATGATATATTCCAATTTTACCTTAGTAATTTCCATGTATGATTCAAATTCATTCTTTCATGGGCACTTTTATGATACGCCCATTTGTTATGCTTCATGACATGTATACAATACCCATTAATTTCCTTAGGTAACCCTTATATTTATTCCTTATATATGATTATTCATGTGGAACACATATTAATGAACATGTTATTATGGGTGAACTCAGATAGTTCTCTAATACATTGGGTAATTTTTAGAATCACGAGATGTCATTTGGGGACTGGGAGTGAACCAGATTCCTTTACGAGACTTTGTACGCCATGTGCAATGGTCTTGGTAGTTAGCCTCAAATCATGATTATGTAATTTTTTATATTGTTTCAAAATTACTAGGATTAAATGATTACTTGATCCCATATTATACATATTTTCTACCTAATTTTTATTCATGTTTCATGCCTTTTTATGTCATCATGTTATTCCTTCTAATCTATGTGATATTATTTACTTCTTTGTTTATTCCCTTACTGGGATTTTTAGATCATCCATTTTTTTCATGTATTCCACCAATTATCTTATGTAGATGTAAGGTCTAAAAAAAATTAGGATATCTTTATAGTGATTAAATAAAAAAATTTATTTTAGTTTCATGTTTTATATTTATATACCTAGTCTTACAAAGACACCAAACTTTAAAATACATGGTTTGTATTTCATGGTTAATTATTCTTCAAATCAGGTAAAAATATGTGTAAAAGTCTAGGTTCTTTATATCATCTTTGAATATAGTCAACCTACTAAATATATTTTGAACATATGAGCCGAATATCATCAGAACACCTAACATAAACTTAAATGATTAAGTATTTGTATATGATATTGTAATAAGTAAAATAAAAGGAATAATAAACTTTAAAAGGTTATCAGGTATGTAAATAATTAACATAAATTTATTATTCAGGAATATAAGGAATGAATGTGACAATTGAGACTCATGTTAAGTGACTTTCTTTTTAAAAATCCAATTTTAAAGTTTCCATTAAAAATTTATTTTCCTTTCATATCCATATTTTTAAAATTATTTTATGGATGTAAATATATGGGAAGAATTGAATTATAATAGATAATTTATGTTTCTTTTTTTTTACTTTATTTTAAATTTTCTTCTAATGTAATATTTTTATGGAATGTTTTGAATTTCATTACAAAAAGAACAAAAAAAAATGTTCTTTTTTAAAGTATACAATGAAAAAAAAATTTACGTTGTCATTATTGTTTTTTTATGTCTATATTTATTTATAAGCTTCTATGTTTTCTTAAAATAAATAACAAATTTCACTTTATTTTGGGAATTTTTGTTTTAAAATTTTCATTTAAAGAAAATAGATATATTATTATCCAAAAACGATTTCATATGGGTGAAAAGAATATTTTTAGGAGGAAATATTTGATGTGTTATGATTATGTTATAGTTTTTGGGTTTTCTTTATGATGATGGGTCTTTTAGATATAGACCATGGATAGGTGGTTCTATTATTTACCACAGAAGGGTGGTTCTGTGATGAAGAAAGGTCGGGTGAGCCCATTATATCTCTCCAATGAATTGGGTAAATTAATGAAGTTAGAAAATTAGGTTTCTCTTAAAAGATTATGGGAATATATTGAGATTGTTATTCCAAGTATAACAATGATGATTATTTCAATTGTAATTGTGATGGCTTCTCCAAGTATAACCGTGATGGTTATTCCATGTGTAATCGTGAGGGATGATCCATATGTAAGAGTGATATTAAAACAAATCCCAAGTTACCAATATGATTTAAGTATGCTTGATATGTGGTTTTATTAAAATATTATGATTTCACGAGGTAAAGGAATGTATATGCTACATAGAAAAATATAAGTTTTTGAAAATGTTATTTCTAGTTTTCATAATTTTAAAGAAAAATTTATTAGTTTAATATTTTTCCTCTAAGTTTCATTATAATTTTTTTATGAAAAACTATATAGATATAATTTTATTCTTGGTTAAGAAAATTCTTTCATTGATCCCAAATTCTTTTTTGAAAATGTGAAATTTCTATAAGTATTCATGGACTCACAGTTTCATTATTTATTTTTATGTATTTTATTGAGATTTTTGTGATCATACCATATTTTAAAGTATATTTCATAGTGTTTTTTGATGAATGAGGTAAAAGAAGAAGTCAAGTTGAAATTCATGAAGTTTTTTTATGAAAATAAAATATATTTTATCTAAATGTTATATTTTGTTGGAAAAATCGATACAGCGTAGAAGTGTCCACCTTGTGATATATGAGTTTTTATGTAAGAGTTATGATATAATTCTCTAAAACTCTAAACATAAAAATATTTTCAATATAATAGAGTTAATTCTAGTTCAAAGTCACTAGAATATATAATTTATAAGGCGGGTACTTACAGTTTGTATCAGAGAAGGGTTTAGATTAATTTAGAGGTTAGGATGTTATTTGAACATAATTTAAAATTCTTCTTTAACTATAAAGTATAGTATATTAGGGATAATTATGGTTATTTTGGATAAATTGAAATGAGTTTAAGAAACCATGGTTACAGATATAATTCTATTTATCATCCTCATAAGATGGTTAATTGTAATTTTGTTGATATTCTCACACTAACCTTTTTTATTTATTAAACGGTTGGATCTAGTAATAAGAAAAGTAATAATGTATATGAAGGGAAATGTGGTCACTGTTTGAATAGGAAACTAAAAGTAATGAGAGTTATAGTGAAAAATAATGTGGTAATTCTTAATGAGCTATCATAAGTAATTAATAAAAAATTAACCTATGTGAGTTTCCTAACTCATAAAATAAGAGAGAAGTGAATATCCATGAAAGTTCATGTGATAAAGATCATAAAGGTAAAAAAATTCAAGGATTTATGTGTCATGAATTTGTGAATAAGAACCTAGTAAAATGTCTTAAAAGAACGGGAAGATGTTTTGTATATTGTAAAGTATGGCATAAAGCATTAATATTACAATAAAAAAGGAAGAATCCACTTAATAACATAAAGAGTAATAAAGTTCTTCCCAAGGAATAAATTGAATTTTTTAAATATGAAGAGTATGGGAATTATGAAAATAAATGTTCTAGGGAGAAAACTAAAGAATCGGATCATCAAGATGATAAAAATAAATGGTTAACAATTTCTAATGACATTATTATTGAAGATGAAGGATCTAAAAATAAAATAAGAATGGTATGAATTGTATATTGTCTTATGTTTTTATATTTTTGAATCTTAGGAAATGATTTATATTTTTTTATAGGAAAGTATCATTAAGAAACAAGATGTTAAAACATGGTTAATAAATAATGTTGAGAGACTAAAATTTTAAGAGTTATGATATATTGGTTGATCAAAAGTTCAAAGCCTTAAACACACACTTTGAGGTTTTATGTGATGAGAATAATTTCAAAGACATTTATTTATTTTTGGTAGATGTTTCAGATATATGTAACATGTGAAAAAGTTATTTTAGGAAGAATTATCTTTTCATTTTTTGGACATAAGTTTAAAATAATTGATAGCCTTTAGGGTTCATATGACCTTTAATGATTTATGTTTTTCTTTGAGTATATTCATCATATTTTTCTAACATACATTTTATTTAAACCATATGATTGAATATTGATTTCTTGATTAAGTGATTTCAAAAGAATATCAATGTAAATTTGGTGAACATTATGTGATATTATGGGATTATACTTGATGAGTCAAGATTTAATTATATTTTGGAAGTATAGATGACCTAAATGTGGCTTTATGGTGATTAAAGTTATTTATGGAAATCATTATCATATATTAGAGAATATATTATTTGGTAATATATATCTTTTGTATGAGACATTAAGAGTGACTGATGTTATTTTGAATTTATCTTGTGTAAATATGTTTCCAAAACCTTCTAATCTTTGGGTTTTAATATTAGTGGGGTATTTTGAAAAATTTTAAGGTAAGTTATTTATCAAATAATCCAATTTAATCTCTGAGTGTTATCATTGACGATTTGGTGATTAATGTTTCATTTATTTATAAGAATGTTTATTCATTTTGGGATTTTTCTTACCTTATACAAACCATTTTGGTTTTGGTTAATGTAGACTGACATGTGGAATAACTTCTTATAATTTTATAAAATTATGTGATCCTTTAAGAGTTGATTTTAGTGATCCAGTCATAAAAAATCATCTTAAATATTCATCATTTGGAGTAAGAGATGAGATTGTGGTAGAAATGGATCAAAGGATGAAATTAAACATGTCAAGTAAGTATATTTTCTTATGATTTTAGTATAAATGATAAAGTAATTACTAAACTCTAGGAAAAGTATCATTAAATAAAATGTTTATTTATTTAATTTTCTTATAGAGAAACCAATGATCTTTTATCCTATCTTAGATTAATGGTTTTTTGATGGTTAAATTTCTCATGATCATGTTATTTATCACTCTCTATAAGTACTTTAGTGCTATTTGTTTCTTCTATGCCCATGTTTTCACTTCCCAATATTTTTTTTCATACATGGAAACCTAGTTATGTGTTATTATAGATGACCTTCATAATTACCTTTTCTCTATTTTCAAGTGAATTTTTATTAACCATTTTTATGATGTGGGATTTCATGAAATGTATTTTGAAAATTCAAACCCCTAGTTTCTAATCCAGAGTTCAAATTGCGAGGATGAAATTTATAAAAACGGGGGAGAATTTAATATCTTAATATTTTAAAATAATGAAGTTATGATTGATAATGTGTATGACACCCAACACGAAGCCTAAACAAACAAAGAAATATTATTATTTTAAATATGTTTGTTATAACCCAGCCATTAAATTAGTAGTTATAAATAAGATTAAATAAATTTAGATATATATATATATATAAAGATTATAATATATACAAATTTATCGATTAATACATAGAAAATAAGCACTCTAGTTTTATTAAAACCATTTTATTATTCAAAGTTATGTTTTCATCAAAATGGATTTTGATTTATTTTTGTTATTGAATAATATAGTTAATTTATGTGATTTTTATAAATTTAATTTGATAAAATAATCATAATTTTTTAAGTAAAAATATCAAAATTTTCCTATGGTGAAATTTTGATATTTTCCTGAAAACATTGATGTTTCAATGAATATCGAAAAATAAATATTTTTATTGAAAACCATATTTTACTTTAAAGTATTTTTAAAGTAAAATTTTATTTAGGATTATTTTTTAAATTTAGTTAGTTCCTTTTGATTTAAAAACTAAAATTATTTTTTAAAATTAATTTTATACATGAAATTAGTATAAAAACCTTTAATACTTAAGAAGGTTTTTTTTATGAAAAATCGTTTTCTATCGCATTTTTCTGTTTGATTTTATATCAAATTATATTACTTAAATGATTTTAATTCTAAAAAATTGATTCCATATTTTTGATCATGAGGGAATTTTTTTTTAAATAGGTCACTTTTATTTTTAGTCATTATGAAAAATAATTATAGTAATTTTTGTTACCATGGTAAAAGGTAAATTATGCAATTAATGGATAAAAATAATATGATAAGGACTAAAATTCTCCTAAAACTTGAATAATTTTTATTTTATGATTACCTTTTATCCATAATCATCCAAGATTCAACTATATAACCTTTATTTACATTTGTATGAGATTATGATCTTTATAATATTTTATGTAAAGAAAAGTAAAAAATGTCACACTATTTTTTCAATAACTATAATTTTTTTACATGGTGATAATGAAAGGGTTTTTTAAGTTATAAAAATTATTTTAAAATATTAAATATTTATCTTCATTATGACAATTTATTTTTATTTTTTAATGAACAAATAATTACCTTAAATTAGCACACAACATTGACACAATAATTATTCAATTAATGGAAAAAAATAAATGACATTAAAAATATTAAAAGTAGTATATTTTAAGGAATTAATGTGAAAAATGTTTTATATATATAAACATAACATATTATAGGGGTTTATATTCATTTTATTAAAGTTCCTTTGTTTTCATGATGTAGTTAAAATCAAAGTAAATGAATAGTTCTAAAATTTACATTAATGATACTTTATAAAAAATAATTTTATATTAAATGATTTAAAATTCATAAAAATATTATATTGAGAAAAATTAATTTTATATGGTTAATTAAATTAACCACGTTACATTTATTTATTTATTTTCATTTTAGTGTAACATTATTAACCCTTAAATGGTAGATAAATTTAATATTAAAGTAATTGTCAAAAAAGTTAATGAAGAGTTAAAAACATATAAGGGAACAAATGTGATATAAAATTGTAAAAAAATTATTTTATGATATCATTTTGACTAATAGTAATATAATATTTTAATATTATCAATTTGGATCCATTTTGGAATCAATATTAATTTAGATTAAATTAATATTTTAATAAATTCCAAGAGTTCCCCTACCCTCTCTTATAAAAAGTAACCACTTATTATCCTTCATTATCACATTAAATCCTTTTGTTTTTGAAAATACCTACACAAATACATTCCAAGAAAACCTCCCTAGGTTCTAGAGGACTTATTTTGAGGATAATACCAATATTATAGGTCTTAAGGTATTAAAAAAAATTATACTTTCTAAAGAAGTGGAATACCTTTAAACAACATGTTTTAGTTTTATTTCTTATTCCAATCACATCAAATATTATTAAACCATGATAAAAAGATAAAATAAGTATAATATATATAATTATATATTTTTATTTCAATTTAATAACCTATATCCATCTCAAACCTCTATCAAATAGGAAATAAATTCACTGTTTGTGTGTACAGAGAACTACCACCTCACGAACCGATTTAATTCATTTTTCATCACCATATATTATGGAAATTTAGAATTATGGATTTAAGTTATATATATGATATTAATTACATATTTATCATTATATAAATATAATATATCACACATTTTATTTCTGTTCCATGCACTATAAAATGATAATGTCGTTTTTGTATAAGTGTGGACTACCACCTCCAAGAAGCGATGTGATTCATTTTTCATCACAACATCACATCGATGAAATGTATAATTATAATTTAAAAAATAATATTATATTTATGATAATATTATAATTATTTAAATATCATATTATATTTAAATTATTTCTATAGGGATCATTGAAAAATAAAATTGTTACTCGTGCGTACGTACGACCCACTATATCCATGATTATAACATAGTTCATTTTACATAAAAAAATTTATTATTGGTTATAAATGTATAATTAATGTATAAAAATTATAATTATTTCCTGATTATTTATCTATATAAGATGTTGTGATGACCTTTTTGACCATAGTAAATTTACTGAAGTAATTTTGGACATATGAGTTAAAGATTGTCAAAACATCTAATGTCAACATAAATGATTAAGTGTTTTTATATGAAATTTTTATAAGTGAAATAAAATGAATAATAAAATTGAAAAATGTTCTTAATAAATAAAATAATTAACATAAGTTTGTTATTTAAGAAGGTAAGGAATGCATGTGTTGAGTGAGACTCAAGGTAAGAGACTTGCTTTTAAAAATCCTCTTTTACAGTTACCCTTAAAACTCTCTTTTTTATTCCATATCCATATTTTAGAAATAATTTTATGGATGTATTTATATGTAAATAAATGAATTGTAAAGAAAAATTATTTTTTATTTTGACTTTATTTCAAAAAAAATCAAAGGGAATCTTTTTATAGATTTTTTTAACTTTCTTTACAAAACAAAAAAGAATGTTCTATTTTAAAGTATATAGTGACAACGAATTTTTCCATCACTCTAAAAATTATCTTATGTTTGGATTCCATTATAAAATTTTATGTTTTATTCAAATAAAAACCCCTTTTCAGTTTATTATGGTATTTTTTGGTTTCAAAATTGAGTTTAATGAAATGTGATTTATCTATATCTGAAAATGCTTTATTTTGGGTGCAAAGAATATTTTTATGATGCAGAATTTTATGTGTTATGATTAAAATATGGTTTTTTGGATATTTTTTATGATTAAGGGTTTTTTTCTTTAAACCAAGGATGTGTGGTTCCATTACTAACCAAGGAAAGGTGGTTATGTGATAAACCATGGTTCGGTGAGCCTGTTATAGCTCTCTAATGCTTTGGGTAGTGGGATAGAGTTAACTGATTAGGTTTATCATAAGAGAATATACTAATATACTGTGATGTTTATTTAAAATATGTGATTAATTTAACCAATTAGGTTTATCCTAAGAGATTATGGGAATATACTGCAATAGTTACTTCAAGTATAACCATTATGGTTATTTTAAGTGTAATTGTGATAGTTACTCCAAGTATAACTATGATGGTTGTTCCATGTGTAACAGTGATGGTTACTTCATATTTAAGAGTGATATTAAAATTATTCTCAAGTTTTATACATGATTTATCTATTATTTATATGGGTTTTTATGAAAATATTATGATTTCACATTGTAACAGATTGTATATGCAACTTTGAAAAGTATAAATTTTTGAAAATGTTATTATGATTTTTTCATGATTTCAAAGAAACCTTTATGGAATTTATTTTTCCTTTAAGTGTTTTCTTGAATTTTTTTATGAAAATCTATGGATCGAGAATTTTATTTCTTGAGTAATAATTTTTTTTACTTTGTGCCATTTTTTTTGAAAATGGAAAATTTCTATAAGTATTGAAGGACTAATGGTTCTTTTTCTTTCCTTTTTTATGTTCCTTACTGAGATTTTTTTACTCATCCCACAATTTAAAATATTTTTCAAAAGGTTTAAGGATGGGTAAGGGAAAATAATAAGTGAAGTTGAAATGCATGTAGTTTTTTCATGAAAATCAAACTTGTTTTGTTTTAGAGAAAAAATGGATACTGAGTAGAAGTGTCTATCGTGTGATAAATAGGATTTCATGAATGATTTATAACCTAATTATCTAAAACTATAAACTTGAAAATATATTTGAGATTGTAAGAAAGTTAATTATAGTTTAAATTAATTATAATATGTAATGTATAAGTTGAGGTCCTTACACATGATACAACATTTTTCATGCTTAAATAAATTGTTTTTTTATTGATATTAAAATGAGTTATTGTTATATTGACATTATTTACTATATTTTTCTACCCAAAATATGAACTGAAATTATTTCAACAATTAATAAAATTTACAGTAACATGAGATATTTAGACTAAATGAGAAATTATTAAAGTAATTTTGAAATCATGTTCTTGGATAACTATATAATTTGTTCATGGATTAATTTTTTTCGGTTACAAATACGGATTAATTATTTCTTTTTAATTTAAATCAACCTGGTTTTAAAGTGTTGGTTAAAATTAAGTATTTCATTTTATCTCTATTACTCTAGTAAAACAAGATAAATTTTTACCAGCCTTGTTTTTCTAATCCTCCAATTAAAAAATAAATATAAGAATAAAAAACATAGTGATAATTATATGATTTTCTATAAAAGTAAATTGGTATGAATTGTCTACTTATTTTGGGGTTTGTTTTATTTGTTTAGTAATATTTTTATTTGATTTATGTTAGTGTTATCTATTGAAGTTTCCTAATTATTTAGTTTATTTTGGCTTATTAGGTGCATTCTAATATTTTATAACATAATGAACTATGATTACTTGTATTTAATTTTTTTGGATCATTTTTTAGGATAAGAATAGTGTGGTTAATGGGTTTCTATTAAAATTTTGGATTATTGTCATGTGAATTTTTTTAAATTCCATGCAACTTGTTCCTTTGTGAGTAATTCAATTATATTAATTTTTTTAACAAAAATAAACTATTTTAATATAAGGTATTGATTGAATCGATTTCGATACTGTTATAGGATTTATGTTTAAATACATATCTATTATCTATAATGTTTAGTTTTTATTTATATGTTTGATTTTGGTTAAATTTTAAAATAATATTGATTTATCTTAGTTTTTTTTATGATAATGGTGTAAATATCTATATTGAATTTGAGAATTTAAAAATAATGACTATAATACATAATATTTTACTATAGTAAATAAAAATTTCATTATAGTAGCTATTTCTCAAAACACATCCTTTTATTTCATTATTATAGTACAAAATAAAAATTTGAAAGATAAATTCACTAGAACTTATATAATTCATAATATTGATTATATAAAAATATAGGGTAGTACCATAATATTGAACTTGATAGGATCTTATTCTATAAATAATCGCATGAACAAAAAATACATTACTATTATAAAGAAAAAAATAAAAAATGTGGTGACTAATACTAGCATGTGACATTATTTCTTTGGGGGTTCTATGTTTGACCTCGATAGAACCTTGATTGGGATTTATAAATAGTTAGGCCATGGGGTACGCTTTCAGTTGTCATTAACAATAGCATTGCTTGATGGAGGTGGTGGTGATGACACAATCCTAAATGGATTACAGTAGGGGAATGCAGTGATAAAGGGATGAACTATAATGAAGTTAGTGGTGTGATCCTAAAAAAATAGTAGTGGCATAAAAAAATGAAGGGTTGTTCTAAAATGACCCCTATGGTGAGTGGGGTGCACAAAATATTGGTGGGGTGTCACCAAAGTTGTGGGTGCATAGGGACTAGTTAATTTGTTGAAGATGAAAATCCTGGAATGTTTCAGGAAATAAAAGGGATGAGTTAGGAATAAAATGATGGGATAAAGTATTTTAGGATGGTTTGGACCTATATGTCCTAAATGTCAGGCCATATGTATTGGGATTTAATTCCCACCAGTCCTTTAGGCCATGTAATTGGTTTCTCTATACCCAATAAATAAACAGAAGAGTTTCTTTGATTTAATAATAGGGGTTTACCATATCCTATAAAAAAAGTAATATAAATGTTAGAAAATAAGAGAATGAGTTGAATAATTTTATAGGTAATAATGAAGTGAACATATAAGAATATAAATATGACCATTGGGAATCAAGTAGCTAGAATAGTAAGAGGACTATTCTAATAATAATATAACAATTATGTGTAACTTATAAGTTTTAAATAAAATAAATAACATAATTTGGTAAAAGTATAATCAATAAGTGAAAAATATTTTTTTAGAAAATAAATAATCATTTAATTAAATAAATAATCATTGAATAAAAATAATATTTATTAAAAAAATATTTTTTAAATTTTTGTTGGAAAATGCATGATTTTGAAATAAAATATTAGTTTTTTTGTATTTAAATTTATACTTTATAAAAAATTATTTTCATAAAAATGAATTCAAATTTTAATTAGCATATCAAAATTATTCAATAATGAATTTGTGATAATTTTCCGTAATATTTTTTTTTCATGTGAGTAGTAAAATTTTGTATACATATACAATGTAATATGACTTTATTATGATGAAAAAATAATATAATAATTAATATTAAAAAATACATAACTGAAAACATGTCAATTTATTATAATAATGTATTTTAAAGTATTAAAATCAATTTACATACCTATAATAAAATTTCCAAATTTTATAATAGAAATTAATGTTTCAAAAACAATTATATGTGAAAAAATGACATTCATATAGAAAAAGTAATATTAAAAAAACTATCTCATTTTGAAAATGAATAAATGTAAAAAACTATTCCTTACATGTCAAATACTATTGTTTAAAACATTGTTTAATCCCATGATATTGAATTTTCCACAACCTATATTTCTAAAGATTAAGTCCCAAAAATTAATAAACAATTCCCTCTCATTTTATATAAATACCCATTAACCCTCGCACCCATATTCATTCTAAAATCATTGAGCATAGTTCTCCTCTCAATTTTCCTATCAGGACTCCTTTCAAGTAGTTATTTAGGTTGTAATGATTTCTTTCTCAAGTTACGGGAATCCAATTTGTATGGTTAGAAATAAAAATATCATATTTTCATTTCTATTTTGAAATACATTTATATTCCTTACATTTACCTATCAAATTTCATTATACACAATTATTACACATCCCTTATTTTAAAATAAATGATATTTCTATTCTCTCTCATTATACAACATTCATTATAATGCGAAAATATTCCCATAGCTATAAAATATATAAAAATACCAATGTATTCCATGTATTTTTTTTATTATGGATGTATTATATATACGAGGGAGACTTTTTATAAGGAATGATGAAGGTTACATATCTGGTGGATCCTTTGTCAAGTCTCTACTATATTAAACGTGATTTTGGAACAAGTTTACCTTTTCCATCAAAGAAAACTAACCAATAAGTTTATCCTCAATGAAATTTTATATCCCTAATGAATATCCAATATGTGTGGCATATACTCTTAAATTTTAAAGGGGATTATTCTATCATTACATTAGTATCATATAATTGAAAACTATTTTAATTTTTTTCATCATTATTAATGAACTTAACCAACTCTATTAATTCATTGCCATTACTTTGATGTGTGTTATTTATTTAAATTATGAATATCATATAGTTTCTAATTTTATCTATAAATATTCACTAAGATAACCATATTATTCCATTTATCAGGGAAATATTAACAATAGGTATATCTATTATTTATATACAAATAACTATTTATTACTTATCCTTGTTTATGTATGTGTTTCTTTAAGGAATATTAAATATGGTTTTGATTACCCACTCTATACATATGATGGATAGATTGAATTATTATTTGATGAGTAGGGACTTGAATTATATATCCCCTTGATGCATGAGTAAGTCTCACGAGACAAACCAGCTTCGATATCTGGTGTGTGCCTACCCATTTATGTATGATGTCATGGCCATGTCCTTGATATTATGGTTATTATGTCCAACATTATTAATTACATCACTATAATATTATTTATTGTTATCCATGTGATTATTTATTTACATTTTTATTTTATCCATGGATATAATATGCACATGTTATTAGTTACATGAAACCATTTAATTATATATTTTTTTCTATATTTTGTATGTTGTATTTATGTTATGACAACTTATGCTATACGATACCCCTTACTAAGCATCTAAGATCAACCCTTTATTTTATTTCCCCATTTCCCTAGAGAATCATGAAGATTTATACATGTAAATTAAGTATAATAAAGGATAAATAATAAACTTTGATTAATTGTTGTGATGTACATCAGATTTAGAATGTAATATAATAACCATTATGTATCTAGTATCCTAAGACTATAAAGCTTTTGGATCCTATTTAATGTGATCTATTAAATATCGTATCATTATATTAAATAACTATTTAATTTAGATTAGTGGAGTTATGGTTATTATAGTTAGTTTTAGAGAAAGTTTAGTAGAATCGCTAGGAACTAGATTTTGAAGAACATATCTATACAACAAAATTTTATGATAAATCCTTAGGATATTCAAACTTTTATCTATAATACTTAACTTTTAATTGTAAAGAAGGTATAAAAATTATATTATTATTATTATTATTGTTATTATTATTTTACCTAGTCAGGTTGCAGTTAACATTAGAGACCCAGGGCCTGGTACACCCACATGGGTTTAAGCTATTCTAGGAAGAGCATTAATTGTATAGTTCCGCTTTAGTTTCTATAAAAAAATTATATATTATAATTAATAATTCATATTATTACTCATGAACTAATAAATTATATTATGTTTTTTAGAAATAGTGTTTAATAGAATGAACATAATATATATCCACACCTATAATCAGTGTAGGGGTTGTGTAAAAAACCTGGGCATACGAGTCAATTATTCTCTTTAATTTTGATATTTTAATTATATTTTAAATTTGTTTTTGAGTTCAAGAGGATTTTTTGAAGTATAGTGGATAATTTGGTGTAATATGGTATGAATAGGGGGTTTTTATCCATATGTTGATAGTATGGGGTACCCGATGAGATGGAACCGAGTACCAGATATCACTCTAGTGGATGAAGGTCTACAATGAACACCACCAGGTACCCAATCACGCTACAATATTTTTTTAATGTAGGGGTAGTTTTTTCTTTTAATTTAAAATTAAGCACTAAAAATATTATAAATTTATATTTTCATCTTTTCATAATTGTGAGACCCACTCTCAATATCTCTGTATCCCTCTCCTATACCACAAGAAAATCCTTCATCAAACTTGGTGTATGTGGATACTTATTGGAAATAAAATATTATCATTGACTCTGGTAGGCCAACTCAAGTTGAATAACTCAGTGAGGATAATGTTATATATCCTTGAATTTGTTGTATAGTTTGGTACATATTGGATCTGGATAATGTGTTTTGATGCTTAGTTTGTTAACATCATTCTTACCCCAGCCCTATAGGATAAATTTGATAAGTAGTTATTGATCCCTCTATTTTTTTTAGTTTTGTGGGAGTTTCATATTTTTTATAAGGAAAAAATTGGATGATGGTAAGTTTTGGATTAAAAAGTTAGATGGGACATATTTTGGATTTTGTAAGATCTAAATAGAGAACTGATCACTACATAAGGATTAAGATCTTCAGTTTACTAGTGTCAAAAAAATAGATGAAAAATGAATAATTAGAAAGGATATATATGAATGAACAATGATTGACTCAGATTAATTTTCTTGGAATGTAGGCTATAATATCTATGAAGTGAAAATGAATTCAAAACATAAGAAGAATCTTGATGATATATAGGATAATCCTACTTTAATGAATGAATTTTTTCTATTATAGATGTTATTCAACTTGAGAATATTGAATGGAAATACCGAAATTGATAATTCAATAAATTGAACAAGATTTAAATTTCATTGGAATTAGTGAAGTTATTTTTTTTGGTTTTAGAGTGGGTGTTGATTTTAATTTCATCAATACTAAAATATTAGAATGTGATAATTACCTTAGTGTGAAACTCTAGAAGTAATAGTGACATAGTATTCACGGATTTCCAAAAACTAATTCTAAATGAGGTGGTTTAGAGGAATCAGATCTATTATTCTGATGAAAATATATTTAGTAAAGATGATAGATGATGGTCTGTTGTAAGGAAAGGTCATGGGAATAGTATAGTAAGAAGAAATATAATACATAGTAACTCAACTGGATGTCGTCTAGTATTTTGGAATTGTGGGATAAAAGTCTATATGAATAAATATCACATTGATCAAAGATTCAACTAAATAATATATTCTTCTATAATTGCATCCAAAAATTTTATTTCATAATATGTTATTAGTTTTTTTCTAAGTATTATTATCTTGATTATGTCTTGGGTCATAGATTATAAAGACTGTTTTCACTCTATACCTAAGAATAGAAGTATGAGGAACTATAATTTAGAAAGGTTTGGAAAGGTGTATCTTGTAGAAAAAAACTCTTCAGATAATGGGAATGCTTTATGTCAACATTAAGTCTCGAAATAAATTCTTTTTTTAATTTCAAGTAGTGTGACACATACCAAGGCCAATGAGGAACTTTATTTTAGTAAGAATTACATAAAGTAATATTTTCTATACTACATATTTTGGTGGATCATGGAATATTTTTCATGGCTCCATGGTAGTGGCCAAATGAGATAAATATAGAACATTATAAATTATGGGAGTTTTAAAAGGAGAAATTCATATCTGGCAAGAAATTTATGGATTCATAAAGTTATGGCAAGAACATATAGGTCACTAAAGTGAGATTAGGAAAAAATTACTAGTTACTAAAGGCATACTGAAACTCAAAAATCATGGATTAAGAAACATGTGAAGAATATATTCTTTGGAAGTAGTTGAAAGAATATTTTTGGATATAAGGAAAGGAACCCATGGTTCATAAGTATATATTGTTCATATGGTGCATGGGGGATTGATCTGGTCCATTATCCCAGAAGTTTAGTGTAATATATTGTAATTATATATGATTTGACATGGAATTTGTGAGTGTTATTTCTCAATAACAATTCCAAAGTTATTGGAACCTTCATTTGATAAAGATCCATGGTGAATAATGAGACTAGATGTAAACTAATTTTTTAGGTTTTAAAATATTGGGTAATATATAAGATGATAATTCTAAAAGTTATGCTGGAGGAAAGGCACATTGTGTGACAAGGTCATACTAGGATATAAAGAAATGGTGACACAAAGAGGAAGAATCATACATTATCAGAGAAGGAAAAGAGTATGAGGATGCACATTTGTTTCCCTAGTGATTTTTGGTAACAAAATATAAATTTTGATTCCTACATGGTGAATAGAGTCCATTCTTTACCATTTATATAAGAACTTAAAAAATATTTTTAGACTAAAATTAGGATGAGATTTACCATATCAAAGTTTTCATATCCCTCAGTTACATCCCTATTGATTACTAAAATCGGGAAAATTTAGAGGCTAATTACTAGGAACATTTCTTTATAAGATATGATGATGAAGATGCTAATTTTTTACACTAGGATAAAAATCTATATATGGTTATCATAAAATGAAATTTTCTCTTCAATGAAATGTTATTATGGAAAAATCAGAACAAATTGGAAAATTTTTAGGATGTCAATGAATCATTACAAATTGAGGATCATATGATTGGAAGTATGAGAGTTATAAATAGTTCATGCAGTACATAATTTTTAAAAACACTAGACTAAATAAAATATTTTTTAAATAGAAATAAATATCTGATGATTTTTACAAGGCTATAAGTACTAGATATATTTGGGATCAGGGAATCTTGGGGTAAATATTTAAAGGATAAGTTCTAAAAGTAGTGGTTTAGGACAAATTAGAGTTGTAAAGTCAGTTATAAAGGTATATCAGGATTTAGAACCATGTGTAGGGATTTTAAATTTATTTTCACTGCTTTATTATCATAGACAATGGAGAACCATAAATCCTAGAAGAGGTTGCAATTATAAGGTAATATAGTTAGTTAGATATACAAATGAGAGATAAAATGGATTACTTATATATTTTAAGATGTGATAGATAATGGAATGATCTTCTTGGTGGGGAGTACTTTAGAAAAATTTATTTTATTAGATGATGGTGGAAGAACATTACAGAAAGATGTATAAAGAAAGTCTCTTCATGAATATATTTCAATAAACAGAAGGTGTATATTTTTCCAAAATCTATTCTCTAATTGTTAAATGTATGATGATTGAAATGGTACTCTGAATTTTTACCATAGAAGGGTTATATATTTATAAGTTAGATGTTTAAATGGATTTCCTTCAAGGATATTTAAATGTAGAGATTTACATAGAGTATATAAAGGGTTTTTCGAGAAATATAATGTGCATATGGTGTTTTGGGTCAAATAAATTCGGTATAGGGTGAAATATGAACATGAGAATTTAAACTAGAAGTTCATTTACTTTATGGTAGAATAGATGTTTTTTTGGAGTAATAAAGATCATTATTTTTGTAGTAAGGTTTCTAATGATGATATATTTATTATATTTCTTATTTACATAAAATAAATTCTCTTTGGAGACCCAATAATTTTATAAATAAATACTACATCTTATTATAGGAATATTAATTACATATCAACATGATCCATAGAAAAACCATAATGGTTTAGTTCCTTTAGAAACCTGAATACATAAATATCTACTAAATAAAAGATAAAAATTATTTCCCATTATGTTTTTATAACAAGAATCCCTTTTATAAATATCATACTTAAAAACTTTCTTCAAAACCTAGGGAATGGAAACATAAGAATTGGTGAGATATGATGCTCAATAAGGGTAAATATAAGAGATATCAAGCAATGGCCATAAGTGATTATAAGATAAGCATTATGGAATGAGAGCATGGTCAACACTTATAATAATGGTACCCAATCAGTCAAAGATCTTTACTCATGAATCCTAGAATCAGGTTTTATCAATCAAAATATATAAGAAAAAATAGTGTCAAATCATCAATAATCCACTATGTACCATGTTAATATAACATAAGAATAAGTAATAAGTTTATGAATTTAACACAATACTATAAAATCACTTAATTAATCAAGGTTCACTCATAAGACTATCATCATGGAAAAATTCCCCTAATGGAAATTCCAACCTTGTCATTTCCAACATTCTTCTTGGAGTAACTTCTATATAGTTAACTCTGTCATCTCATAGAAGTTTATTAACTCCATAGACTTTTGAGAGTTTCTCAACTTTGTCATCATTAATCAATGCTTTTAAGTTCTATAATAGACCCAAAAATCATTAGTTGATAAATTAAGCACCCATCCTTGGTATATAATGAAACCACCAATCACATAATCATAATCCATTCATATGTATTCCAAAACATCATAACAAATTTTATCAATAAATTAAGTCTTAACCCATCGAAAGAAAAAATTTTCCATAAAAATTTCATTATCATAAACACAAAATATATAGAGAAAGAATAAACATGGTAAAATTAGATTATATACCTATTAATGAATAAAAAAATCAAATTATTTTGTTATAGATGAAAAAAACTTCAAGATATCACTAAAATATTTATTGAGAAAAATACCCTTTTCATTTCAAAATCACTTATTTAAAATGTATTTTTTAAAAAATATTAAGGAAAATATTTTCTTTGAAAAGAAAAAATAAAACTTAAAAATGAATATTCGCGTTAAATAATAATAATTATGGTTGGAAAAGCCATTCATATAGTGAATGATAAAACAAAAATTCCATTAACATTTTTTTAAAAAGTCTAAAGTGCCTCATTTGAACTAATAACACGAATATCTATTTTAATAATTTTTATAAAAATTAAAAAATTGGTAAAAAATAATTTTATAAATCTGTTGATAATATTAAAAAACTATTAAATTATTTTTAAATAAAATATAGACATGTAAGAAAAGATTCTAGACCGAAGAGAGAAATTAAGTTGGTTTTCCTTAAAAAAATTCTTTGAGAATCTTCTGTACATAAAGAGATTAAAATGAAAGGAAACCATGTAATATATATAAATAACCATTGGATAATAAAAAACATAATATTTAGGATATATATATCATATAATTTTATCATTAAAAATTTTAAGCATAAAAAATCTTGGAAAAAATGATATTGTACGATAAAATCATTACCACTTTGGTAACCTTTAATTCATGACCCCATGAAAGAAATAAATTCAAATTATACATTAAAAATCATGAGAATAAGTATATTCATGTTAAAATATATCAAAGTGTCAGTATAATCTCCTCAAAAAATTAGATAAGTTTATATTATAACATATTTCCCAAAGAAGACAATTTGAGATAATAAACTCTTACCACATTGATAACAATTGAATCAAATAACCTTGGATGAAATAAATATAATTTTAATATTAAATACCATTATATAATAATTATACATGATAAAAAAATCAAAGGACAGGTATATACACTTCTTATACATAAATAGGTGTATATCATCAAGAACGTCTCAATGAAACTAAATTGAGACGAAGAACCCTTGCCTTATATTAGACTTGATTTGTAAGTGATATTACCTCATGAATAATAAATTTAAATTTATTATAATCATATACCAAATTAATATTCAGACATTAAATATCATATATTATCAACTTATATTATTTCAATACCCATTAGTTAATAATTATCTATTTAATTCATCAATTAGGATACTAATTGGTTCATTATATATATATATGTTTTAGTTCAAAAGTTATGGTACATAAGCTTTGATCTTGGTTAATACATACCTATAATGTTAATAATTATATAGATATCATATATATTTATTTGATATATATTTATTCGATATATATTTATAACCATACATATTATTTGGTGATGAAACATTATTTACATTACTTTATGGAGATAGTAATCCGTATGTACACACAAGTGATGTTTCCACTTTTTAATAGACAAAAACAGAAAGGTATATGATAATTAAACATTAAAAATTCATTATTATATCATTAATATCATATATTTTCATTAAATATATCCTTTTTACTCCCTAATAAAAGAGTAAATGGTAAACAAATCAAATCACTTCATAAAGGTGGTAGTCCACACATATGTATGAGTGACATTATCATTCACCAATGGATTAGAATGTAAGTAGGTATATAAGATATTATAATTAAATATTAATTATTAATCTATAAATATAATATATAAACATTAAATCTATCATTACATCCACCTATGAAATATGATTATGGGAAATAAATTGTATCACTATACAGAGGAGGTAGTCCACACATATGCACAAGAAATAATTTTGATGTAGAAGGGGTGGAAAATGGTTAATCTATAATTATAATCAAATATCAGTATATTAATTATACTTCAATAATAATGTTTTTAATGATACAATAGGTTTATATAAGGTTTAATAAGAAATGAAATTGAAAGATATTGGTTAATATTTATACCCATTCTTTGAGAGACCTCCTTTGGATTACACCTTAAGCCTTGAAATATTGATATTATGAGAATAAAAGAAGATATAGGATGAAGAGAAGGATTATATAAAGGTTCTTTAAAAGGAATTATCATATATAGAAGGCTGAAATGGTATGCATAATGGAGGAGAAGAGGTTCCCTTTTATAAGTGAGGTTAGGGACACACATGGAATTTCCTAAAACATTTCAATGAGATAAAGTAACATTAATGGGGAGGTAGAAAAACTATAAAAGTATTATATTTTTTGAAATATAGGATTTAAAAACATTCATCTAATTAAAATTAGGCATTTTTTGGTGTAAATCATACCCTTATCTCTTGGTTTAACCACTGTGGTAAACCTATTTAAAACTTTACTGTTGTAGCAAATTTTTATTATTCTTACTATTAAATATGAAAAAAATTATTTTTAATCTTTTAAACTATGTTAATTACACTAATTAAAAATATGGAATCCATTTTACTAAATCCAATTTCTTTAAGTGTCATAATTTAATTTTAACTAAGTGCACAAATTGTAATGAAAACCCATGTTAGAAAAATGAATTTTTAGGCATGAAACATAGTTTACATTCATTATTTTCCATTTAAAATCCATAAAATTAATGTTAAAATATATTATTGAATATATAATATGTAAATTTCACTAAAAAAATTAATCAATAGAGATTAATTTAAATTATTAAGACAAAAAATACATTTCATTCATAAAAACAACTTTTCAAAAAATACATTTTAAGAAAAAAATGAACTTATATAAAAATAAAGTATAATGATTATGATTACATAATCAATTAGATTATTTATAATTAAAGGAGAATTATTTTATTTTAATATCAAATTTAAAAACATAATGAAACTATTAAATTAAATTAAAAAACATTTTTTACAAAAAACTAAAAATTTCACCATTCACTGAAAAATAACAATTTTTTGAAAAATCAAAACAATTACCTCTAATATAATAATAAAATTACAATTTAAAAAAATATATTCATTTATTTAAATAAAATTTCAAATTTTTTGTGAAATTAACTATAAATTTTGTTCACAAAATGCAATAAAAACCATTTTTTAAAAGAAAAACATATTTTTGAAGCATAAAATGACTTTAATGAAAATTGAGTTACATTTTATTATGCATTAATAAACAATTTTATTTAATTAAAACAATTATAGTTTTTTTTATAATGTGGTTATTACCATTTATATATTTCAATTCAACGACTTTGATTTAAAGGGTTACCATATCATGGTTTATTTGGACTTAGGGTTGCCTGTTAATCAAGATATTGGAGACATGTAATTTATTTAAAGAAAAAAGATATTAAAATTTTAGGGTGTTACATTCTCATCCTTAAATAAATTGCATACTTTAAATTTTTTATCTTAGAAATAAATGGTTTGATATTTGAAAATACCTTTTTTGAAAACCCACACCACAGAAAGGAAAAATAATCTTCCTTTGAAATGGGGAGTAAGAAACATAAAGGCTTTTATAAATTACACATAATTGGGTTGTCAGATAAGGCTAACATTGATGGGAAGTGAAAATATAGACATTAAGGAGAAAATCAATTTTCAAAGAGTAATAGATAGTGATATAGAATATGGTCATGATAATGTTAATGACCAAAAAACCATAAAATAGTTATGGGTGAAAATGAACATCAATTCATTAGAAATAACTGTAAAATGGAAAACATTTCTATTTTCAAGGTCCTTTTCCCTGGAGTTAAGGAATTATTTTATTATGAAATATAAGAAAATATACTTACTCAATTTATTTAAATTCAAAAAATAATTTAATCCTTTGGTTGTGCATTTAAATTAATTTCCACCAGTTTGCATCCCATATCTCAATGATGAATGAAAAATATGAATTTTTCATGCCTAAATCACTCAAAAAAAATTCTAATCAATCATCACATTTAAAAAATAATTAAAAAATTATCCCCCTTTATCAATTCGGTTTGTCGAAACTAAAAATTGATAGTACATTCAAAGATAAATAATACGAATAACCCTTCTTTTGGAAGATTAATCTTAAAGATTACAGTACCCAAAGACATACTTATTTCTATCCATAAAGAGTTAAATTAAAAAACTCCTCAAAACATTCTTAAACAATATTCAAAACCCAAAAATTTAGAAAAAATGTCAAAAAATTTCTGAAGTAAAATTAAATTTAATCTCCAAAAAACATAATGTTTCTCTTAATTTCACATACCAATTTTGTGAATACCTTTACGATACATTATCCCAAAACATGCTAATTACCCAAATCTCCTTAATACCTCAATGAAAACATATATGCTTCCAAAATATCACAATATAATTTTTCTCAAATAAAATCATAGACTATAAAATATATTCCATAAATCCAAAAATCTTATAAAATTCATCAATGATAACATAAATCACTCTTTCATCAAATCACTAATAAATTTTAAGGTTGCTAATAATATCCAATTTACATTATAAATATCAATAAACTATTTATTCCTATCAAACATTATTATATCAACATCATGGTTATTAAGGGTTATCATTCCCTCAATAATGTGTTATATAAAAACATCACCTCACCACTAAATCACTTTTCTAGGTTATCAGTAAAATTAAACATATAATTTAAAATCCTTAAATCTAAACTAATGAAGAATAATACTTAGATGTTTTTTTATTATTATTACTATAATATCATTGATAAAATTATTCTACAATATAATTCTAAAATCCCAATACATAAACACATCAATAATTTCCCTTCAATATTGGGTATAAGATAATAACTTACTTGGTATTTGAGGTAGTCTTTGGACTAGGTCAATGATTCAGAAAATGTACAGTTCTACACACATAATAAATTGGACTATAAGTGGTACCTTAGGATGAACTTTATTTTCACCATCAAACTCTTCATCTTTAATAGATAATTACTTGTTATATGCTCTTATATTCTATACATAAAACACATTCAAATTCCTTTTAGACATATCCTTAGGTGAAAATTCCCACATACATGATGTGAAAGTATCTAAATCTTCTTTCATATATAGTATTTATAAACTAAACTATTGTAAAACCCTATTTATCTCTTATTAGGTGTGTTAGAAAACTTACCTAAGTCAATGTTGTTAATCATATAATGAGATATTTTATTTTTTCGTAAACACTAGGTTTTTTCATTGAATCTCCCATTTTATTTGGTTTCTCATGAGGATAATTATTCAATTGTCCATCACATTTAGTGCTAACATTATCCATCATGGTTATATCCATTGAAAAAAATCATAGTGTGAGAAATAAAAATCATAGAGAGTAATCATGAAATCATGAAAAATTATTCACAGAATGTCTAATCATGAACCATTTTTTTAAAGTTATGACACCTTAGGTTTAACCTAGGTCATTTATGGTTATCATATTTAATAATATCCCTTAATTTTTTATAAAGAAAATTTGAATTAACCAAATCATATCCCCCTAGAGTGTCCAACTAGGTGTGTAGTAAGGCCTCATTCATTGTGCACTGGAATGATTCATGAGATATACTAGATAATTTTTTTTCTGGGTTACTACCCCTTAATTCATCAGTTCCATAACCACATCCACTTTTAATATGTAGACCGAGATGAATTGATAGAAAAAACACACCACTTTATTTACCACAACTTAGAATATTCTTCAACACTTAGGATTATACTAAGGTTTTCTCAATAATGTTTTCTCATCATAGTTTATACAAATGACTAAACCTTGATCTAATAACAACTATGGATACCCAAACATTTCATATATAAGTCCTACATATTATTAGAGGAATATTTATTATATATAAATATGATCCATGCTAGAAATATAATGTCTTAGTACATTAAGAAACTTAGATATATAAACAATTGGTACATAAATGATCTACATTATTTACCATTTTTTTCCTCACAATAAGCACCCTTCATAGACATATCATATATAAAACCTTTCCTTATAACTTGGGGAAAGGAAACATAAGAATGGATGAGCTCAGATTCTTAATAAGGTTAAATATAAGAGATATCAATCAATGATTATAAGTGAGCATAAGATAAGCATTAGGGTATGAGAACCTGACTATCAAATAAAATAATCACACACAATTAGTGAAATATCATTACTCTTGAATCAAGGCATAAGGTTTTCTCAATCAATATACATAAGATATAAGAGTTAGAAATCATCAATAATCCAGCATGAGCCATGGGAACATACCATAAGAATAGATAATAAGTTTGTGGGATAAAGATAAGCCTAAAAAATCACTTACTTAGTGAAGGCTCACTCCTAAGACTATCATGGTGGGAAAATTCCTATATTAGAAATGCCTACCCAGTCATTTCTAACATTCCCTTAGGATTAAACTCCATCTAGTTAACTTATTAATATCTTAAACTACAAAAAAAATTAGATTAGAGGGGGTTTTTCACAACCCCCTATGATTATCAAATTTAGAGGGTGTTATAAACTACCTCTAAATTCATTTTCGGTATAAATTGGGGGGGGGGGTTATGTACAAACCTTGTTAATCATAAAATTTAGAGAGGGTTATGGACCCCTCTAGATCTTTTAATTTTTTTTAATATCTTGTTTTATTTTAGTGGGGGGTTAAAAACCCCCACTAATGTCTTAAATTATACGGTGTTTAAACCCCCTCTAATATCATTAATTAGAGAGGCTTCAAAACACCATATAATGTATTTAAATTAGAGGGGGTTCAAAACCCTCCTAAATTTAAGAGATTACAGGGGATTGTGAACCCCCACTGTTTAAAAAAAGCTAATTTTGTAATATATATATATATATAATTAAAACACAGTATATAAATATATTTAAATACATTATATGAACATATAATATAAAAATATTTATATAATTGAATTTAAATGTATATATATTTGTATAAAAATATAATTGTATAATATTATGTACATTAATATTTTTTTTTATAAATTGTATTTTATATAATATTAATTATATATAATATAAAAGCATAAACATATTATATAAATATGTACACTAATATAATTTATTTAAAAACTATATCATATTAAAACCCAAGCCTATAGTTTTTATAATGTATATTATTATAATATTATATATAATTTTAAATAATATATTTATGATTTTATATTATATATAATTAACATTATACGAAATAAAATTTATACAAATAAATATACATTAATGTACACAATATTATACAATTATATTTATTAAAATCATATATATTAATGAAAAGAATAATAAATATATGTATTGAAATATATTATATAAATATTTGTGTAAATTATATTTCATATAATATTAATTATATATTTTTATAAATTTTATTTCATATAATATTAATTATATATAATATAAATGTTAATTATATATAATATAAAATTTTATTTCATATAACATTATAAGTAGTATTTCATATAAAATATTTGTATAAATTTTATTTCATATAATATTAATTATATATAATATTATACAATTTATTCAAATAAATATATATTAATGTGCATAATAATAAATATATCTATTGAAATACTTTATATAAATATATGTACTGAAATATATTATATATATATACATTATAAAAATATATTACAAAAAATACTAATATATAAATTATATAAATAAACATGTATATAATATATAAATTTTTATTTAAGTATATAAATAATACACATGAATATATTTATATATTTTTAAACATACGTGTATATACATAACATAAATAGTCATGGTTCACCATAACCACTGATAAATCATTTAGAGGGGGTTATAACCCCCTCTAAATGAAAAAAAAACCTTTAAGGACATAATTTTTTAGTGTTAAGAGTTTATTAACTCAATCATCTCATGTGTGTTACCTCATTCATCTTTACCCAATGAATTAGAGGGCTATAATAGACCCAACCATCATTGGTTTATATTGTAACAACTCATTATTGGTTTATAACATAACCACCCATCACATAATCATATTCCATTCATATGTATGCCACAATATCATAAAAACATTTATCATTACGTTAAGGGTTATTCCATTGGAAGAAAATTAAGATTCATAAAAATATCATTATTATAAACGTAAATCATCTATATAAAGAATAAATATAGTAACATTGGATAATATTCCTATTAAATCATAATAATCATCAAATTATGTTGTTATAGATGAAAAATGCATTTAAATTATTACTCGAACATTTCTTGAGGAAAATACCATTTTAATTTTGAAATCACTTATTTAAAATCTATTTTTTAATAAATATTAAGGAAATAATTTTCTTTGAATATAACCAAGGAAAAATATAATCTAATATTAATATAATACAATATTCATGATGGTGGATAAATATGTTCATGTGGATTACGTTGAAATAAAAACACCTTTCATATTTTTTATAAAAAGTCAAAAGTACATCAATTAGAAAATGATAGGAAGTTTCCTTTTAACTTTATCTATAAATACTAACAAATGAGTTAAAATGTCTTAAATAAATATTTTTTATAATGTTAAAATAATTCTTTAAATATTTTTAAAGAAAATATTTACATGAAAGAAAAATCTCTTTACTGAAGATATAAATTAAGTAGGTTTCCTTAAAAATATTATTTCAGTATCTTGATTACTTAATGAGAGGAAAATTAAAGGAAAAAAATTAAATCTATAGATATAAACACTTTAGAAAAAAGATATATAATATTTGGAATATATAGGTCATATAATTTCATCATTAGAAAATTTAGGCATAACCAATTCCCGTAAAAACGATATTGTAATATAAAATCATTTCCATTTTTGTAACCTTTAATTTATGAACTGCATAAAAAAATAAATTCAGATGAAACATTAAAAACACTGAACATAAGGATATTTATGATAAAAAATATAAATGGTTAAATATATATAAATCATAAAAGAATATAGGTTTATAACATAACATATGTCTCAATGAAGACAATTTGAGACGATAAACCCTTACCACTTTGGTAACATTTGAATGAAATCCCCTTGGATGAAATAATTTTAATTGTAACTCTAAATACCATGATTTAATAAGGATGCATGATATAATATTTTAAAGGATTGGTATATACACTTCATAAACATTAATATGTGCATACATCAAAAATGTCTCAACGAAACAAAATTGAGATATAGAACCTTTAACTTATATCCATCTTGATTCAATAAGGGATCTAACATATTGTATAATAAATTTATAATTATTATAATTTTTTAAAATATTCATATTTAAACACATAATATCATATATGATCTAATTATATCATTTTAACCCCTATTTATTACCAATTCTGTATTAAAATCATTATTTTGGGTGTTAATGATGTCATTTTTCATGTATGTTTTAGTTGGGATGTTATGGTCCTTGCACTTTTATCATGTTTAATCCATATATATATGATGTTAATAATGTAAAAATATCATATATATTCATTATTTACACATTTATAGCCATAAATATTATGTGGTGATGAAAAATAAATTACATCACTTCGTGGAGTTGGTGATCTGTATGTACACATGAGTGATGTATTCAGTTTTCAATGGATAGAAAAAAGGAAAGCTAAAAAATAATTAACATTAAAATGTTTAATTTAAAATAAATATAACATATTTTTATTATACCTATCTTTATTACCATCTAAGTAAATCGAAAATGATAAACATTTCACATTGCTTAGTGGAGGTGTTAGTCCACATGTATGCCCAAGTGACATTGTTATTTACCAATATATCAGAAGGTATGAAGGTAGATAAGATATTATAATTATAGAATCATAATTATTTGTTAAATATAATATATAAATATTAAATCCATCATTTTAACTACCCATAAAGGATGGTGATGGGAAATTAATTATATTTCAATGTTGAGGTGGTAGTCCGCACGTTGGCACAAGCAATACTCTTATTTCAAAATTGAAGGATAAGAGGTGAAAAAATGGCTATTAAATCATCATAATAAAAAATAAATATATTTAAGATACCAGATTAATCATATTTTATTTGTATATAATATGTTTATAGAAGGTGTAAGAAGAAATAAAATTTAAAGATATTGTTTAATATTTATACTTCTTATTTGAGAGCCCTCCATTGGCTTAAACCTTAAGCCTTAAAGTATTGTTATTAGTAGAATAAAAGAAGATTTAGGATTAAGGGAATAATTTTAGTAAATTTTTTTTATAATATATTTTCTGATATATAAGGGTCAAATGGTATATATAATATAGGAGAAGAGTAACCTTTTATAAGTGAGGTGAGGGACACACATGGAATTTCCTAAAACAATTCAATGATATAATGTAATATTCATGTGGAATTTGATAAAAATGGATAGATATATGAATTTAGGAAAAGAAAAGGTATAAATATACTCAAAAATAAAAATTAGATAAGTGTGTGCGGTAATCCTACCCTTATTTCTTGGTTTAACCCCTCGGTAAACCCGTTTTAACCAGAAATGTGGTAATTTTTTTATTGTTTTTAATATTCACTAAAAAAAATTAAGTTTAACTGATTAAATATTATAAATTAATATGATTTAAAATATGTAATCTATTTTAATATATTAAATTTATATAATTTATATAATTTAATTTTAAATAAGTGCACAAACCGTATTGAAACCCCATTTTAGAAGAATGCATTTTAAGCATAAAACATAATTTAGTTCCATTCCTTTCATTATAAAAACCATAAAATGAATGACAAAATATATTTTTGAATATATAACCTATAAAGATCATTAAAAAACATTAATCAATAGCAATTAATTTAATTTTTTAAGATAAAAACACAATGCGTGCATAAAAATAGTTTTTTGAAAATGTGTTTTTATGCCCCAAAATGAAATTATATAAAAATAAAGTATAATGTTTATTATTACATAATTAATTATATTATTTATAATTAAATTAGTTATATGTTATTTTAATTTCAAATTCACGACATAATGGATCTTTCTTACTTGAAAATAAATGATAGTTTTTTCAAAAATCGTTATTTTCACTATTCCCTGAGAAATATTTTTTTAGAAAAATCCTAAAAATTTACCCTAAGATAATATTGAAATGATAATTTAAAAAATTATATTCATTTATTTAAAAAATGTTTCTAAAAATGGTATAAATTAATTATAATTTTCATGCATAAAATGCAATAATCGTTTTTTGAAAAAAAACTTATTTTTTGAAGAATAAAATGGCTTAAATTGCGTACCAATTTATTTTAAATTTATCAATACTTTTAATTATTTTAAAACATTATATATATTTTTTAAATTTTTTTATTATTCAAAGATTCCAATTCAATAACTATGTTATAAAGGGTTACTATATCATAGTTCATTTAGACTCAGAGATTCCTGTATAGGAAGCCATCAAACAATTATAATTTATCTAAAGAAAAAATTATCTTAAATATTAGGGTATTACATTATCTTAACAGGATTGGTGAAGGAAATCCTTGGAGTTATCAAGTATTAATTGTACATAATTGTTTGAGATGGATGATCTTGATCTATAAAAACGAATTTTGGGGATATAGATTATAAGGGAGTAAAATTGTATACTTTTTTTCCAAGACGAATATGACTATATTTTAAAGGTGTTGGAATGTTTATAAATTAGTGAAATTGATCTTAATACCACTCCCCTTTCCAAAAAATTCAATTTAAGTAATAATAATACACCTATAATGTAATATTAGGATGAGTACATGGAAAGTGTTTTTTTTTGCATCAACTATCAGAAACATGAAGTATTTCATGGTTTATACGAGTATGAAAATTATTATAGTTTTGGGCGTTTTTAGCAGATTCATGGATAATACTAGAATAGAACACTAATAAGTGGTAAATTGGATACATTGGTATCAAAAACGTTTTAAAAGTATTTTAATCCATTTAAAAATGGATTAAATATTAATGTGGTTTTCTAATTAGGACTTTAATGGATATTTGAGGGCTCATAAGTGTATTAGAATATATGACTTCACTTATAGAGGAAAACGTAAGTTAGAGGTCAAAGATTAAATATATGGTTAAACTTTCAACAATGGAGTAAGAATATATTGAATTTATAGAATATGGGGATGGGTCAATTTGGATGAATGGGTTGTTATAGGATCTCATAACATTATAGGATGTTGGGATATTGTCCTATGATTCACAATGTTCTGTCCATTTAGCCAAAAATTAGATGTTTTTATCTTGGATGAAGCATATTCAGTTAAAATTTTACTTTATCAGGATGTTATTTTGGAGTATATATAGTGAGAGATTTGAAAGGTTGTTGGGGTTAAAAATATAATAGATATATTGACCAAGTACATAGTTTATGGTATTCTGGTGTGGTGATGCTCCTTAGTAGGGATGGGATGATGGGAAGTATATTAGGGAACCATGCCACTATAAAATAATAATGATAATGGAATTGAGTTTTGGATTTAGATATATGACTTGATGGTGAATCCTGAAAAATGATTCTCATGAGACAGATTATTAATCTTGGCTGGGTGTGAGGGCCATTTTTTAGCTAAGTCCCATAATTTAATGAAATAGTGATTTTGGAAGTACAAAATGGAACCATATGGATATAATGATACAATGACACCAAATACCAAAAAATATAGGACTAGGGGAAAATAAAATAGAAAAACAAAACCAAAAATTGAAAGGTGGAAGCTATGTAAGGGTAAACTGAATGTAATATAAAATTAACTGGGAAGATTTAAATGACACATATGAATAATATAATGATTCACATAAGATAAATATGGCATGAAGAATTCATATATTGAAATATTCAAAGGAGTTAAGTCATTGGTTTCCTTTGACTAGATTAAGGTATGCCTCTAAAGATCATATATTGAAGGAATTATCATCATCAAGATTATAAGGTAGTGGAAACGTGATAACTGAATGATTTTTATAGACTTATTCTATAAATACATGGGAATTGTTCATTTATGTGTGTGAATCCTATTAATTTTAGTATTATTGTATATATCTAAATAAATTTTTTTATCATTCCCCCAAATAATTTTTAATAAGTCCAAATAACTGATACATTTTCCATGGGATGGTATAGAATAATATATTATGCACTCCTAGTATAACATAGTGTTTAATTAGAGTCATATTTAGAGGATCACATTTTGGATCACTCACTATTCCAATAACATTTTTATACATTTTTTTTGTTTTTAAGGAAATTAAAAATTGGGGGGTTTGGTTTTCATAAAAAATCTATGAAATATAATGGATGTAAAATAAAATATAAAGAAGTGTTAGTGGGAAAGGTCTTGGTTCTAGGGTAGGCTAGTGAGGTTCCTAATTATCTATTCTTTCATTGTCTTAATTCTATTTTGATATATCATACCATCATTCATGAACTACCATCCCATACATTGAGTGTGAAACATAGTGTACCTAGGAAATCTCTTTGGCACACCAAATATCACCACTTCTAATATTTACAACTGATGAATGGACTTTAATTGAGTATGCAACACCTTCCAAGACCCAACTCTATCATATTATATTTTATATATTATCTAAACTCAACTAAATTATATGAATAAAATTCCAAGATGAGGGATATAATTAATGTTTGGTAGGGAATGTAATAAATCAAGGATTATTCCATGGAGAGGTGGATAATGGCCACACAAACCTAGAACACCACACCTATCTCATTACAAGTAAAAAAATAAATATTTATAAATTAAGATTTCTATTTTTTTTTTAATATCTAGATAACCTCCCTAAGGAAAATAATTATGTTATATAATCACCATCCTGAGCATTAGAGTGGTATAGTGGAAGAAAAAAATTAAAAAGAGAGAGAAGAAACAAACTATTTCTTATTAAAATGAAAAAGAAATTACAGAATAAAGAAGTAGAAAAATACTTAAAGTATCATTGTTTCCTAGTTTAGAGGATAGATATTTGAATGTCTTTTATAATGGAGGTAAGATTATTTAGAGTGTATCCTAGGGAACTTAACATTCAAGGGTATAGATTAGACTATCAAGATTAGTAGGATCCCTCCACACGAACAATGAGATTTGAATTCCTTCATATTTGGTTGAGTGTGTATTCTAATGAAATGATAATATCCCACTATTTTTCCATGATCATTGTACATATGGAAACTTTATTCTTAAATTTAATAGAAGTGTTTTTAAAAATTTAATTCTTAGATGACATGCCACTCTTTGAATTTTTAAAAGGAAAAAAACTTTACACATTCCATTATATACTGACCTTTGCCTTTAAATATCATTTTTATTAGAAGTAAACCTTAATCATTGCATATGTGTCTTATTAACCTTTTTGTATCTCCGTTGCATCCTAGCAACCTTTATGTATCATAGGGATTCATGACACTTCACGTGAACCATAAAGGGAAAATACTCTTATGTATTGGTTGATCATCTTGGCCTAAATCCTCCCCAATGACAAAATAATATGCATTTATGTATCAAATCAGTGTATTCTATAGTTAACTCTTACATATTTACTAGGTAAACTTTACATATCAAGTTTTCTATCCCTATAGAAAAAGTATTTCCTTTACACATCACTCGATTCAGGGGGTAACCATTATATTTCTGAACAGGGGCTCTTATGAATCCTTGACAAGAACTATTACACATTCGCTGAAATACTCTTTCATATATGTGTTTTGAGACTAGATTTACCTAAAAAATTCTAATATGGGGGGTGGGATCAAGGATCTATAAGATTAAAAATTTTCCTTTTCATTGTTCCTTTTATCCTTATAGCCCCCTTTCCCATATAAGTAGAAAAATGTTCAATATATCTTTCTTAATAACACTAATTAAACATAATCTAAAATAGATATAAAAATTAAACCATAAAATACATAATGTTTTTACTTAGTTCAACACTAAGGGATAATTCATGGAGTGTATGCTGATGGTGCATTTATTTACCAAAAAATAACACTACAAATTATATACTCTTTTAATGGGTTTAAAAAGGTGCCCTACTAATCCATAGACATTCCCTTTTATTTTCCTTTATACACTAATTAGTTATAAGTCATGTATAGTTTATATACTTGTGGTACATATTCAAAAAGTTTAAGGACATGTGGGTCAGTCTTTGTTTAGCATGATACTCTAATTGCATAGGGATCCAGATTTAATGCTATATTGATCTCCACTTGGTTGCAATTCCATTTTCAATGCCTGATTTAAACAACACCTCAATGTAATGGTTTATTTTATTCCATACAAAAAATTAAAGTACAAAAATATCATCCAATATGAATATAATTTTATAACTAGAATTATATCATTTCATTCTTCCTCCATTGACTAGATATAATAGAGTTTTCTTTATTTTTTCAATAATAATCATCAAGAATCAAATTAGTTGTGTAAATATTATTTTTCTATGGATTAACTAATTCTAACACTGAAATAGATCTTTCAACATGATCTAGATCTTATCTTATATTCTCACTAATTCATATTTTTAATTTTAATTCTCCTATTTTTTAGAACTACTACAAGTATTTTTATAAGACCACCTACATCCAACCCTTAATTTTAGGGTTGGTATTTATTATATATTCTCTAATCCACTAAGATCTTCATAGTATTCATATATCATTATGTGAATTAAATATCATGAATTCAAACTCATTCATTCTCTAAAATTTCAGGTCATCATTATTTATTTTATTTTCCAATAAAATCTAGAAGATATTCTAGAAACTACTCCTTCACGATGTGATGTGTTCTTTTATTGAGTGGTCTCGCTAAATTAAACCCTTTAGTGGTGCATCATCCTTATTCATGGTGTGGTAATAATTCAATAATAAAATAAAAACAATATTCTAAAATATCTTAATATTTTCCTTTGTAATTATCTGAGTATCATGGAATGATACATCCATTTTTTTAATTCATCCAACCTATCATGGAATGATACTTCTATTTTGCAGTATCATACTCTCAAGATAGCTTGGGTAAAATCATTTAAATCTACTCTAGGTCTAGTCATTGTGAAAACTTCCACTTTACAATACATAATTTAGTTTGAAAATTTTTCTTATCATGCCTCTAAAATCAAAACCCTATATATTTTACATGGTTGGATTTCATGGCATGATTTATTTAATCCTATATTTAGTGTGAGTCTATTTCAGCAAGGAATTGCTTTCATGAAATGAAAATCTGGCCTCTATAACCATATAAGTTCATCATACATACTTTTTATTATGGTATATCATTCATGATAAGAGAATCTTCACTTCAAGAATTACAATAATTCACCTAACTAGCTTCATGGTGTAGAATCTATATCACAATTCATATATAAAAAATAATATTTCACAATGAAAAAAATCACACTTTTTGACCTAAAACATCATGAATTTTTTCTTGATACATCATACACATGAGCCTCTATATAGAACTTATCCAAAATCTTTAATCCTTAGGCTACGACACGACAAAAAGGTTCATGTTGTGTATGTGAAGTACCTTTGTGATAAATTGTTTTTAACAATGTTTCTGAATTTGAGCATAACTAACCATTTTTTTGTAAAAAAATGTTTTTAAAATATTGGAAGAATGAATTTGCTAAGTTAGAAAGGAAGAAGTTTTTCAAGACATATGTTGTTGAATGAAGAAATATTTTTTTTGCTGAAGAGTTTTGAGAGATGATGTTAATGAAGATAGAGGATTTAGAAGTTAGAATGTTTTTCAAACTTTCTAAACAAAATTAGATGATGTGTTGTTTATCAATAAGTTCTCAAAAAACATGAAAAATTTTGTGATAAAAGATTTTGATGAAATTGTGGGAATGTTTGAAGAAATTAGAATCACTAAAAAGAGGGAAAAAAATCAGATCCATTATTTTGATAAAATAGGAACCAGTTTTATAAGAAAATCAGAACCCATTTTCTTTTAAAATCAAAAACATGTTTATAAGATAATCAGAACTAGTTTTCTATGAAAATTAGAACCATGTTTCTGAGAAAATTGGAACCATGTTTCTGAGATAAACAAAACTAATTTTTTGAGTAAAAATAGAACCATGATTCTGAGAAAATTGGAACTAGTTTTATGAGCCAAACTAGAACCAAGATTCTGAGAACATCAGAACATTTTTTTTGTGCAAAAAAATATCAAAGATTCTAAGTAAATCAAAACCAGTTTTATGAACCAAAATAGAACCAAGATTATTCATAAATTAGAACCAATATTTTGTGAAAATCAGAACCCACATTCTACAAAAATAAGACCCAAAATTCTCCAGAAATCGTAACCAACATTCTGTGAAAATTGAACCAAGATCTAGCATTATCGTTCTAAAAATAATATGAAATATTAAATAATTCAAAATTGATTTTCAATTTTTTTTATAAATAATGGATAAATTTAAGGAGGATTGAAGAAGTAAAATATTTAACATTTAATGTGATAGATTTGTGGTTTTTTTTAAGATTTAAGGAAGAATGAGAGATTTCAAGTTTCTCACATTTGTTTTTCAAGTTGCATATAAATACATGCTCATATTATTTGTTCATTTTAAACTTTTATATATGCACAAAATACGGAGTGTTAATAATTTTAAGTGAAAATTTGCCACTAGATTGAAGAATATTTTTATTGAGTTGGTGAGAAAAGAAAAATCCGAACCATCATTAACATACTGAGAAGATTGGACTAAGCCAAATCGGACTAAGGTTTCAAAATGATCATTTTGGGGAGTATATTCAAAAAAGGTTTTATTCTTTTGTTATTATCAATTTTTTTATAAAAAAACATTGTAAACTGATAGGAGTCAGTATAATATTTCATATCAGGTGATAGAAGGTGTTTAACGGGAGTTGGCACAAGATGTATTCACTTCTTTATAATAGTGGATTTATATAGACCTACAGAAGTGGATATGGAAAAGACGTAGGTTCTAAAATTGGAGAAAAAACTTGTAAATCTCGTGGGATTTTCATTCATTCCTACATTTTCATGCATGAGTATTTACTAAAGGAAGTTAAGGATATAAATCTTAACAGGTAGTAGGGGTTAAGTTTCTAGATGTTTTGAAACTTATAAAAAGTGAAAAACTATTGAACCCCCCATTCTCAGCTGTTATTCAATCCTTGTATATTCAATTGGTATTATAGGTAAGGTTCCATTATTGAATACTTATCATGGAAAATATTAATTATGTCAATAGTAGAGGTATTCATATATTTTATGAAAAAACAGGATGATTCCCTATCTACTATCTCTTAACCGGGAAGTTTTTGATACTGCTAATATTGGTTTTACACTTATTAAGAAAGATTATCCTATGATGTTTACTGATAAGAGAAATATAGAAGTTGATGGAAAGGCTAGAAATGAAATATCTATGTCCTTATCAGAAAATGTTTATCAGAAGGTGATGGGTATCAAAACATTAAAATGTTTTTGGGACATGGTGGAATGTATTATCTAAGGGAATACTAATGTTAAGTCATAAAAGCTAAAAATATGGCATAGTAAGTATGAATACATCATAATGAGGGATGAAAAAACAATTGATGAATACTTCACCAGAGTAAATTATTTTTTTGCAACATTATAGGACTCCAAGATGTCTTGGAAGATTATACAATTGTGAATAAACTTATGTGAAACTTTTCGGACATATTTGATTCTAAAATTTCTTCATTAGAAGATAATGACGATTTAACTCTTGTTGAATTGTATAAATTTATTATTGCTTATGAAATAAAGAAATCCCCAATGTTTAAATGGATGAATAAAGATGAAATGGCTTTTTAATCTTTGAGAAAGATGAAAATCCAATATATTGAAGAAGAATATCCTTGTGCGTTTGAAAAAAAAGAGATGAATTAAAAAATCATGTATCTTATATCTTATAAATATTGAAGAAAAAAATGAACATATGGAATTAAAATTCATCTTAAATGTTTTGAGTGTGGTGGAATTAGAATCTTTTCTATGAATTTCCCTATGAATAAAGTTGTAGAATATTGAGATGATTCCATTGAAAAACCTCAATGGAAGAATTAGATAAAAAATTATAAAGAAGAAATATATTCCAAAAGATAAAAGAATTCATTTATTGGAAACAAAATAAGTTTGTTGATTAAGAAAGTTGAATCAGACTCAACAAAAAATAATTCATCTGAAGATTAAAGTTCAGAAAAATTCAGAACCTTTATTGAAAAAGATGAGAAAACCAAAGATTCCTCAGATAGTGAAACAAGTGGTGAAGAATTATATAGAGAGTTTCATCTCCGAACTGAAGTTGTTTCATGTCTTAAAAAAACCAAAACTTCTAATAAAGAAATTAGAGTAATGAATAAAGATCATGAAGAAGTTTCCAATGAAATAAAATATTTCATCAAACAAGAGGATGAATACATTAAGGAGATTCTAGGTTAAAACTCGGAATTTCTGAACAGAGAAAGATGATTGAAGATCATAACAAGAAGCTAAAATCCAATGAAGAAGATTTCAATAAGTTGTAATCAATACTTTATAAGTCCTAAAGTACCTTGATGATAGTGAATGAAAAGTTAAACAATGCTTCAGAAGTAAAATATAAGACTACTAAAGTTGTTGAGAAGGATCAATATGAGAATCAGGTGAAATATTCTCTTACAAAAAATAATATTTCATATAATCCCATTAACATTTTAGTGTCTATAAAAAGTATTAGGAAGTATTGGGTCGATGAAGGAAGTGATAAATCTATCAATTCTACAAAAGTATAAAAATCACTCAAAAGAAAAGATTTTCCACATCCAAATCATGTTAGAGCTGAAAGGCATTACCAACCTCAACAAAGTTTCTATAGAGAAATATCTTTCTTGAATAGAAAATACAAATTTTATGGCTATTTATAGTGTTTTGTAATGTATGGAAACATATATTATGATTTTTTGTAAAACTTATCTCTACTTGGAAGAATTTTTAAGAAAAATGGAATAAATAGTGAAAGAAGAATTAGCAACTTTCCTAACTTAGAGGATGTTGAAAAGAAAAATTCTGAAGTTGTTAGAAACATTACAAAATATAGTTAATTGTAATGTTTTCAATAAGTTTTTGGAATATGTTATCATTTTGGTAATCATGTAGAAAGATATATTACACTCTTTCTAGAATAAGATTCATATGATAGAAAAGAAAAAAAATCTAAAAAGAAGAAGGTTAAAGAAAGAGCTTTTGTTTTTGAGACAGATTTGAAAGAAATTAATAAAAAGAACAATGGATACTTGATAGTGGTTATTATTCACATATGAGAGGTGATATAAAAATATTGAAACATATTTAAAGTCATGATGTAGGAGCTGTTACTTTTGGAAATGATAGTTCCTTAAAAATAAGAGGAATCATAATGGAATATATTGATGTATATAAATTTAAATCTAAGTAAGTTTTACTTATTGATGGGATAAAACATAACTTACGTAGTGTTAGTTAACTTTTTGAAGATGAAAAAGAAGTATTATTCAAAAAGTGTTCTTGTATCATCAAAAGTATGAAGAATAGAAAAGTAATTATAAAAGGAGAAAGAACTAGTGGGAATCTATTTCAAATAGGAGAATTCAATAACTCATGTTACTTGAGTTATGAAGATGAAAAAAAAGTTGCGGCATTAAATCCTTGACTAACATGGGAAGAAAATCAGGAATAAACATTCTAAAGTAGATGTTGTGCATAATTTTATAGAATAAAATAAGAGATGAATATGGTTTTATTACTTTCTAGAAAGAAATGATAACTAACAAAAGACATAAAATAGTTGAGATTCAATCTTCCAAACCCCTTGATCTTATTCAATCTAATTTATGTGGACCGATGAGACATCAATCAATAAAAGGATACTTACACATTATTAATTTTGTTGATGATTTCAATTGGATGAAAAACATTATGCTTCTGAAGCACAAGTCAGAGGCTATTTAAATGTTCAAATTATTCAGAAAAGATGTTGAGAAATAATTACAGGTTTCTATCAAGAAGTTGAGAGCAAATAATTTTAAAAAATTCACAAACAATGATTTTGAAGATTATATAACAAAACATGGTATCAAACATCATTATTTTGCCCCTTATACTCCATAAAAAATGGATTAGTAGAAAGAAAGAATATAAGTTTGGTGGAAATGGGAAGAATTATGTTAGTAGAATACAAAATTTTAAAATTATTTTAGAGAGAAGTTGTTACTAATATTGTAAATGTTCAAAATAGATGATTTTTGAGAACTAAAACCAACATGACTACTTATGAAATGTGGTATAAAAAATCCTTCATTTAAATACTTTTAATTTTTTTGGAAGTCGATGTTTGTTCAAGGTCAAAAATCCAAATTTGGGAAAGTTTTATGAGAAATATGATGAAGGAAATTTCATGGTCTATTCACCCAATGGCAGAAGCTACAAATGTTGGAACAAACATTTACCAAAGATGGTAGAATCATATGATGTAAAGGTAATTGAAGATCAAAGTTCCTTAAAAAAATATTGTTGAAAATGATGAAGAGGATAAATTTAATATTTCTAATAATAGTTAATGTAATTCAAAATATTCTTGTTAGGATTCAGAAGAATCACGTGATGAGAAAATTCCAATTGAGAAAGAAAATTTAAAATTTCCTACCTTATGACAACATATTTAATCTAAAAACATTATTGCGAATCACGAGGCTCCAGTTATGGCCAGAAAGAAGTTGATATTTGAAAATAAGAATTCACTTATCTCAAAATTTGAACCAGAATCAGTTTTAGAGGGTATTAAACATAAAGAGCGGTGCATTCTATGAATCAATGGTTAGATCATATTGTGAAGAATGAAACATGGGGATTTTTTCCAAGGCCATAAAACAAAAATATTATTGGAACTACGTGGGTTTATAGAAACAAATTGAATGATCATGGAGAAGTTTCAAGAAACAAAGTAATACTTTTTTGTAAAGGATATGCACAAGTGGAAGGTGTGGATTTTGATGGAACCTTTTCCCCCTTTGAAAGGATAGAAACTATTCCAATTTTTCTTGAAATGGATGCTCATTGGAATTAAAAAGTTTATCAGATAGATGTAAAGTCATATTTATTAAATTGTGAGATTGAGGAAGAAGTTTACATTAAGAAACCTTGTTGGTTTTTACTTGTTGGGGATGAAAACTAAGTTATTTAATTAAAGAATTATTTTTGTGGAATAAAACAAGCTCCATGATCTTGGTATTTGAAGCTTGAAAATTATTTGAGAATGATGAAATTATCTAATGGAAAAGTTGATAGCAACTTTAATGTGAAGGATGTTGACTCTAGAACATTAATTGTAATTGTTTATGTGGATGAAATAATTTTTAATGGGGATGAAGAAAATGTTTTTGAAGGGTTTTTAAAAGAAATTAAGAGGAATTTTAAAATGTAAATTTAGGGAGAATTAACTTTATTTCTTAGATTTCAAGTTCGAAAAAAGGAAAAAATTATTTTATCTCATCAAGAAAAGTATTAATAGGAATTGTTAATGAAATATAAGATGGGTGGATCCAAAGAGGTTTCAACTCCTATTTACATTAGGACAATGTTTAGTAAATATGAATCTTGAATAAGTGTAAATCAGAAATACTTTCATAATCTAATAGGAATCCTTTTTTACCTTACATCTTCAAGGCTTGATATAGTGTATGTTATGAATTTATGGGAAAGGTATCAAAGTAATCCGAAAGAATCACATATGTTTCCTGCAAAGAGGATTTTGAGATATTTCAAAACAAAAACTTCACATGGGTTATTATAGAGAAGAAACATCGAGATGAAGTCTCTTTGTTATACAGATACTGATTGGACTAGAGATTGTAATGATATAAATTCAAATTTAAGATGAACATTTTTTCTAGGTAATTTTTGTGTGAGTTGGCATAGTAAGAAATGAAATTTAGTTACTTTAAACATTTCTGAATCCAAATATTTCGCAACCACTCAGGATTTTACTCAAATGTTGTGGATAAATTTAACGCCTGGACCACAGAAACTGGGAGCCAGTGCATTATTTTTATACATTGGCATGATTACAAGGAATCAAGTCCCAAAGGACCGATCATTTTAGAATTCTTGGAAACAAGATACATATATAAGTTCAACATTACAACTTTAAAATAAATACAACACTAATTTATTCCATTAGAAACATCCAAAACTCCTAGATATGCCTGTAATTCACTCATAACTAACTTCTTCATATCCTAGGAAAATGAAACATAATAAAGGGGTGAGCTCGAACGCTCAGTAAGAGTAAGCAATACAAGGGAAGATAACATAAACATTAGTCTTGGTGAATAATTTAAAACACATTCCTTTAAAAATAATTAACATGAATACTTTATGGCTGGAATATGAGATGAGTAAATAATTCCATAATAAAACATAGTCATGGGTATTCTTCTAGTCGAATAACCACATGATCCATAAATATTATTTTATTAATGAGGTAATGTATAATGCTATACAATCTGAAACATTTTGTCAAGGCATCAGCCAAGACATCTAAAAATGATTAAGGCATCATCCAAAACCATATATCAAATTGGGAAAGGCCTCAACCAATTCCCCATATAATTATCTCATGATACCTATCGATGCATCGAGGAGCTATACCAAGCTCCACCTGTCACTTAATAAGTCCAATGAATTCATCATATGAAAAGGGTGAAACACAATCTAAACAGTTGTATTAAAACTAGCATATGAAATGTCAATATTTTAACCACAAACCATGAATGGTATAAAAATATCCCATCCACAGTCAAACATAACTCATTAAATAAAATGTGGAAGATTTTATTATAATAAATTAACCTAAATCGATAATAATGAAGGATATTGACATAGATGGAAATAAACATCAAAACTATTTGAGAGAAATATCCCCCTTTCTCTTGAATACATTTAAAAGTCTCACTATTTATCAAGAAGATAATTAAAAAAGATTTTGGAATCAAAGTGTCCAATACCACTTTGAAACATTTAAAATGAATTTTAATTTTAAAACATTATTGTCCATATAAATAAATCCTTGAAACCATTTTTAAAATATAGACATTAATGAGAAATATTTAGAAGAATGATTTTTTAAAACATTTAAAATGATATTTTAGTTAGAGTTCCTAACCAAATGAGAGATGATTGAATACAAATAACTGAGGTAATAAAAACATTATAATATTAGGAGAATAAAGGTATTCATGATATACTAAGTCAAAGTATAGTATATACACCAAATAAAAGTGAATTGGTAGATAACAACAATGAAGTCTCAATGGAATGTAAGTTGAGATGAATTCCTTTATAAAGACTGTATCCTTAGGTCAAGGAAAAATAAATGACATAATTATGTGTGAAAAATATAAATACACTCAATATGATTTAATATTTAGTGTAAATCAATCAGAGGACATGCACACATATTCTTGTAAAAACAACACCAATGACTTGGATGTTTAACTTAATGAATAGAAATTGAGTTAAAATTAATCTTATCAAGTTTATATTGATGACTTGAGAATTTATAAATGGAGTAATTATGTGTATCAAAAGTATATCCACACAAAGGGGAGTGGGAATTACTACATAAGTAAAAAAATAGTGATTTCACACATAATCTTGGAGTAAAGTAATCAAGGAAGTATGCGCAAAGCCCAATGAGTGGAAATTCAAATTTGAAATTCCCTTACCGATTTGGTAACTTATGAAACATACACCCCATGAAAGAAGGATCATCCAATGATAATTAAATACCCATAAATTAAATTATATTACTCAAACAATACAATCATGGGCAGTACATACACCACACAAAAGGTAATAGTGGCAAATATAGCATGAATCTCACGGGAATAAAAGTGAGATGAAACCCCTTACCATGTTGTAATAAATCGAGTCGCAGGACCAAAAGTTAATAACCACTAAATTAATCATATAATACCATTAATATAAAGGTAATAATGATAATATATATCAAATGGTAGTACACAATACACCACATACAATAAATAAGTGCCAAATAATGGAAATCTCACAGGAACAAAAGTGAGATAAGAAACCCCTTACCTTGTACTTTTCCTTGGTCTAGGGTATGTTAAACTCTTGTATAATAGTTAAATCATTGTAATTAAATTATACAAGAACTACATACATAAATATGATATCATATATGATATTCTAATATTTCTTTGTTAATAATATTTTAGTAGTATCATTGTTTCGTGTGTTAATTGATTCATTTTCATTTAAATGTTTTGTTATGTAAGTCATGTTTGTTATGGATAGGATATATTTGATTCAGATCCAGAATGATATTACGTTATTTAATATTATTTTAAATAATCAAATGAAAATTATTCTTGAATGGTTACTATGGAGAATGAATCTGATCGCCTTTGTGGAGACGGTAATCAGTACGTACGCACGAACACTAATTATTTTTTTTTTATTTTTAAAGGAAATAAAACCAAATGATACATAGGTATTTTATTATTCCATTGTAATATAATATTTTATATACGTTCAAAGTATGGTATGAATGAGTCATATCACTTTGATGGGGCGGTAGTCTACACTTCCTCAAATGAAATTATCGTATATAAACAACATGAAAAGAATAAGGGTATGCTATAAAAGAGAATTATAAAAGCTTGTAGATAAAATAAATATCATAAATATCATATATAATTATAGTTCCATCATAATGGATACCATAATAGGTGGTAGTAGAAGATTGAACAATCATTTTTCGTGAGGTAGTAGTTCGCTGTCCACAGAAACATTATGTTCTATACCCATTAGATGGAGGAGTGTGTAAGTGTAGTTCAAATAATTCTCATAACAACAACCTAGTATATTGAGGATACTGGTTTTGTTCTAAAATAAAGTAATAAAGATATTTTAGGGGTTTGGAGAAGTAAAATAAAAGAAAATAACTTAAGAGAAGATGTTACCTTTAAATCGAGTAACTCCCTTTGGTTTGAATCAAAAGGCTTCCTAGAAATGCCTTCTGCCTAAGGTAAGGCTTATAAGTGGAGGAGTGGGATGTAAGTATAATATTTGGGTAGAGGTTTTATGATATAAGGGGCTTGAGAGGTGTGATAGATGGGTTAGATGTGAGGACTTTTTATATGGGGGGCACTTTAGGAAAGTTTAAAAATATTATTTTATTATATAATGATTTTCGGTTTCTAAAGTTCCATAAATCATTAAAGTATGATATAATATGACTCATGTAAGAAATAATATCATCAAACAAGAATTTGACAGGTTTTTGATATTTTTTTATTTTTTGTAATCTTATTTATTTAAATCATTTATTAATGAGGTAAACACTGCATCATTATTGAGTCATAAATAATTTTATTTATTTGATGTTTAAAAATTATAAAAAAATACCATGATGTAGGAAATATTTTAATGTTTGAAATTCATATTTATATTCGAAAATATTAATTATATAACCCCATGTGACAATTGTTTTACTAAAAGATATATGGTTATGTCAATTTTGTCTTTACTTTAAATTAATTAATATAAAGTGTCATTATCACTATCAAGTGGCTCCATGGGGTCCCCAAATCTACCCAAGGATGCCCATGGTCAGATATGTGTCAAAAAATAGAAATAGGACACATGTTATTGTAATACAATAGTATTACATTATTATATTTTTACCCTTATTTACCGGATTTACCCTTTAACCATGGTAAATAAAATATTTACTGAAGTAAATATTCACGATGTATAAAAATAAAAGTTATATATTTACAAAATTTGGACCTCCTGATTCCAAATATGGAATCCATTTTTGCAAATTCAAAACAGAGAAGTGGCAGAAATTAATTAAAAATTAATTCCCATTGTCAAAACGAAGAGCATGTTTTTAAGAAATAATAACTATCAAAAGATTGGCACTCGTTTGTGTCCAATTTCAAAGTGAAATTACTTATAATGAACAAAATTAGATTAAATGGTAAAAATATAATCTAATTATACTTCAAAACAATTCAAATAAATAATTTAACACTATAAATTATTTTATTTAAAAAAGTTGTTTTCAATTAAAAATTATTATTTTTCACTATTCATCAAAATATAAAAGTTATCAGAAAAATACCAAAATTTTATCAAAAGTAAATTTTAATGTACCAATTCTAAAGAAGAAGTTTATTTTGTCAAATTGAATATAAAAAAATAGACAAATATTTTATTTAAAAAGGGTTCACCATTAAAAGGCGGTAAAATGGCATTTTTTTAAAAATACTTCTTTTATCTAAAAAATTTAAGTTGTTCTTATATTATGTCTAAAAAAACACATAATATGGAATATAAAATTATACGGAGTATATAAATTTAAAAATTTAGTTAAAACTATTCATAACCACTTTTCGAACGATTAGTTTGTTAAGTCGTGGTGCACTCAAACTCGGTGTTGCGTGTATCACAAGCTATTGAATTAATTTAAAGAAGATAACTTACTATGAAATTTTTGGGTGTTTCATTCTTCAACAATTTTGGAAATTGTGTCCTCGAAAATATTAAAATTGTGCTTGGGAACTTCATTGAAATTCCCTCATTGGAAAAAGAGTCAATACAACTATCACTTTAAAAGAAAGAAAGAGAAGTACAAAGGTCACCTGAGATAACCCATACTTGGATTCCATGTATAAAAACAGGGATATGGAAGATAAAATAAGTGTCAAGTTATGATGGATAGTGATAGAAAACACGATCATGAGAAAGTTAACAACAAGAAAGCCACATAGTTGTTATGGGTTAAAAGGTCATTAGTTTCCCAGTAGAAAAAGTAAATGGACAACGTTTTTTTGTTTTAAGTTCCATTTCATAAAGTTGAGGAATATATTTATGAGATTGAATAATAACATAAAGAGGTATACTTACTTTTTATGTAGAGTTTCATTCTATAATAAATTTCTACCACTAACTCATCTTTTTTTTCAAATGATGAGTATTCAAGATGACTTGGTCACACATGAAGCGCTAGAATCAACTTCTTGAGAATCACATGATCCACAAAGGATAAAATGCATATTTACCTTATCTTTATAAAATAATGAAAACCAAAATGGTTAGTACAAGATCAGATGATCCCCAAAAAGGATAATCCTTTAGGGAAGGAAATACTTATCTTAATTTCAAAAATTAAACCAACAATACCCAAAGTCCAATAAATACCATTCAATAAACAATTGTCCTTAAAATCCTTCAATATAATCCAAACTAATATTGAAACCCAAAACTTAGTTGAATTTGATTACATAGTCTTCCACGTTAAATTGTATCTCCAAATGACATCAAAAACTCTTAAAGTCACATACATAAAAGTAATATACCTAATCACATATTCTCTATGATAAGTTAATCATTTCCATAAATAACCCAAATCGGTATAAATCCACAATAAAAACATAGATAAAAATACACAATTACTTCTCAAATAAAATCCCATAGTATTCTATTTTAATTAGGCATATAATGTTACCAACAGAGTGAACGTCTTCCAAAATAACATTTATCACTTAATCACAGAATCATTTTACTATACTAAGGATATCCATTTGATAAGAAATAAGATCCCAAGTCAAATTATTATTGATAAATAAAATTGTTTAACTAAAAAGAATTAGTCACACTAATTTGGGACTTCACATAGTCTAGTGGTAGGCAATAAATCTCAATCGCACTTTGGTTGTGGGTTTAATTCTCACTGCTTTGTCCAATGCGATGGGTTGTCACATGGTCTGCGTGTTTTCCTTTTTCAAAAACTATATTTTATAACATTCCCAAAATGAGATAAATTACTCAAAATAACCATAACATAATTTCACCACAAATGTTATCTCATACCTTGCATTTTTATCCCAAAATTTAATAACTTATAATCGCCTAAATTGAAGAATCATATAAACCCAAATGGTTATCTATAAATATATCAACAATAGAAAAGATAATTCTTCATAAAATAGAATTTTAACATAACAAACAGTAGGGTTACAAATACAAGAGAAAAGTATTCCAAAGTAATCCTATCAACAAACACCACTAAGACTTTTAAACATTTCATCATCCATATATTTCCTCATAGGTTTTTCCTTGAACAAGAGGTTATAATATAAAATAGGGAATTCACTTGGGTAATGCCTAGGTCCCCTACATTTATGGAAAATTACTGTAAATGGATTATTTGGATTTTTTTATTTTCTTCCACAGTACTCTTCATTTTTCCTCAGAAATTCTTTACATTATGTCCTTATTTACCACACATAAAGCATTTATTTATTCCATTGAGATACCTTCCTAGGTGTCTCCTTACACATTTCATGAATGATGGAAATTGAGCTTTATTTTCTCCATAGTCTCCACTACTGGAGCTCTTATCACCCACCACCTTTCTCTTCATTGTTGAGTTCGAGAGCTGGTTAATATATATGTTTTTGATCATATTTTTGGAAAACTGATTTGGCATGAACATGATATCTTTTACACCTATCAACATTCCATTTCATTGCTCATTTCCACCACTGTTCCCACCTTGTACATCATGTTCAATGTTACAATGACCTCCTTGGAATCTAGCCATTGACTAACAGAAGAAATAATAATATGAGTCATAAAAACATTTAGAGAATATCGTAACACCTTATTTTCAATCTAAAACACCTTAGGATTAACCAAGGTTATTTATTCTCATCTTATATTAAAATCATTCAAATCAGTTTGTAAATAAAATGTGAATTATCCTAAGAATATCCCCCGAGAGTAATGTAACCAATAGTGTAGCAATGCCTGTTGTCGTGAACCAGGATACCCCAGATCAAGCCTGAAACTCCTTGTCGGGGTTTTCACTCCTAGGTACATCTGTTCCAGAGCCGCCTTTACCTACTCATATTCATAATGGGATGTATTTCTTGGAAAACCCACATAATACTTACATTAGTAAAATTTCTGGATGATCTTCTATAATAATCGTCATTGTCTATCTTAGGGTAGTGTTTCTTAATCAGAGTTTTTTTTTCTAAATATAGCTTCAAAGGTTTGTACTAAACTTCATCTGATACCAACTGTAATGCCCCGACCCCAGAAACCCAGATCTAGTGAATTATTTTAATACATTGGCATGATTACAAGGAATCAAGTCATGAAGGACTGATTAGTTTAGTATTCTTGGAAACAATATACATACATAAGTTCAACATTATGACTTGAAAAGGAATACAACACTAATTTATTCCATTAGAAACATCCAAGCCTCCTAGATATGCCTACAAGTCACTCATAACTAACTTCTTCATATCCCAAGAAAAAGAAACATAAGAAAGGGGTGAGCTCAAAGGCTTAGTAAGAGTAAGAAATATAGAAGAAGATAACATAAACATTAGCCATGGTAAATAATTAAAAATACATTCCCTTACAAATAATGAACATGAATACTTTATGGAAGGAATATGAGTTGAGTAAATAATGATATAATAAAACATAGTCAAGGGTATTCTACTAGTTGAATAACCACGTGATCCTTCAATATTATTTTCATAATGAGGGAATGTATAATGTTGGACATTCTGAAACATTTTGTCAAGGTCTTAGCCAAGACGCCTGAAATTGATTAAGGCCTTGGACAAAACCATATCTCAAATTGGGAAAGGCCTCAGTCAATTCCCTGTCTAATTGTATCATGAGACCTACCGATGCATAGAGGAGCTATAATAGGCTCCACCTATCACTTACTAAGTCCAATTCATTCCTCATATGAAAAGGTTGAAACATAATCTAAACATTCGTATTAAAACTAGCATATGAAATGTCAATATTTTAACCACAAATCAGGAATGTTTTAAAAATTACACATCCACAATAAAACATAACTAATTTAATAAAATATATAATATTGTATTATAAAAAATTAACCTCAATCGAGAATAATGAATGATATTGACATAGATGAAAATAACCATCAAAACTATTTGAGAGAAATATCCCCCTTTCTCTTGAAAACATTTAAAAGACTCACTATTTATCAAGAAGCTGTTTAAAATAGATTATTGAATCAAAGTGTCCCATACCACTTTGAAACTTTTAAAAGGAATTTCAATTTTAAAACATTAATTTCATATAAATAAATCCTTAAAACCATTTTTAAAACATGGACATTAATGAGAATGATCTAGATGAATGATGTTTTTAATACATTTAAAATGATATTTTAGGGGGAGTTCCTAACCAAATGAGAGAAGCTTGAATTCAAATAATTGAGGTAATAAAAACATTATAACATCATGATAATAAAGGTATTCATGATATACTATGTCAAATTACATTATATACACCAAATAAAAGTTAATTGGCGGATAGCAACAAATAAGTCTCAATGGAATGTAAGTTGAGATAAATTCCTTTATAAAGACCGTATCCTTAAGTTAAGGATAAATCAATGAAATAATTATGTGTGAAAAATATAAATAAACTCAATATGATTTTATATTTAGTGTAAATCATTCAGATAACATTCACACTTATTCTTGTAAAAACAACACCAATGACTAGGATGTTTAACTCAATGAATAGAAATTGAGTTAAAATTACTCTTATCAAGTTTATATCGATGACTTGAGAATTTATAAATGGAGTGATTATGAGTATCAAAATTATATACAAAAAAATGGGAGTAGAAATTACTACATAATAAAAAAATAGTAATTTCACACATAATCTTGGAGTAAAGTAATCAATGATGTATACGTAAAGGCCAATGAGTGGAAATTGAAATTTGAAATCTCCTTTACCGATTTGGTAACTTATGAAACATACACCCCATGAAATAAGGATCATAAAATGATGATTTAAATACCCATAAATTAAATTATATTACTCAAACAATACAATCATGCGTAGTACACACACCACACAAAAGGTAATAGTGAAAAATACATCATGAATCTCATAGGAAGAAAAGTGAGATGAAAACCCCTTACCATGTTGTAATCAATCGAGTCACATGACCAAAAGTTAATAATCACCAAATGAATCCCAGAATAACATGAATATAATCGTAATAATGGTAATATATATCAAATTACATTACAAAATACACCACATTCAATAAATAAGTAGAAACAATAGAAATTTCACGAGAATAAAAGTTGGATAAGAAACCCCTTACCTTGTACTTTACCTTGGTTGAGGTTATGTTTACCTCATATATAATAGTTAAATATTTGTTATTAAATTATAAAATAACTACATACATAAATATGATATCATATATTATCTTCTAATACTGCTTTGTTAATAATATTTTAGTAGTATCATTGTTTCAGGTGTTAATTGATTCATTTTCATTTATACGTTTTATTACTCAAGTCATGTTTGTTATGGATAGGATGTATTTGACTCATATCTTGAAATATATTATGTTATTAAATATTGTTTTTAATAATCAAATGAAAATTATTCTTGAATGGTTACGATGGAGAATGAATCTCACCGCGTTCGTGGAGATGGTAATCCGTACGTACGCACAAACACTACTTCCCTTTTTTTATTTCAGAAGGAAAGAAAACCAAATGATACATAGGTATTTTATTATTCCAGTATAATATAATATATTATATATGTTACTTATGTTTATTAAAACCATCCTTTATATGTTCCATGTATGGTATGAACGAGTCATATTACTTTGAGGGGGCGGTAGTCCACACTTCTTAAAATGAAATTATCATATATATACAACATGAAAAGAATAAGGGTATGCTATAAAATAGAATTAAAGAAGATTATAGATAAAATAAATATCATAAATATCAAATATAATTGTAGTTCCATAATAATGGCCACCATAAGAGGTGGTAGTAGTAGATTGAACAATCATCGTTTCGTGAGGCAGTAGTTTGTTGTCCCCAGAAACATTATGTTCTATACCCATTAGATGGAGGTGTGTGTTTTTTTAGTTCAAATACATCTCATAAAAACAAAATAGTATATTTATGATAGAGGTTTTGTTCTAAAAAAAGGAATAAATAGATTTTAGGGGGTTGGAGAAGTAAAATAAAAGAAAAGAACATAAGAAGAGATGTTACCCTTAAATCGGGTAACTCCCTTTGGATTGAATCAAAATGCTTCCTTGAAATGCCTTATACCTAAGGTAAGGCTTCTAAGAGGAAGCGTGGGATGTTATGATCTTAGTTGTGCAGAGATTGGATGATCCAATGGGATTGAGAGGTGTGATATATGGGTTAGAAGTGAGGACATTTTGTAAGGGGGGGGGGCTCTTTAGGAAAGATTGAAAATACTATTTTATTATATAATAATTTTTAGTTTCTAAAGGTCAAAAACTCATTAAAGTAGAATATATTATGACTCATGTTAGAAATAAGACCATTTAATAATAATTTGATAGGTTTTGGATATATTTTTTATTTTTTATGATCTTATTTATTTAAATCATTTATTAATGAGGTAAACACTTCATCATTATTGTGTCATAAATAATTTTATTTATTTTATGTTTAAAAATTATAAAAATAACACCATAATGTAGAAAATAATTTTAAATTTCAAATGGATATTTATAGTTGAAAAGATAACTTCTATAACCCCATCTAATATTTTTATGAAAACATATATGGTTATGTCATTTTTATCTTTGCTTTAAAATAATTAATAAAAAGTGTCATTATCACTATCAAGTGGCGCCATGGGGTCCCAAAATCGACCCAAGGAAGCCCATGGTTAGATATGTATAAACCAATAGTAATTGGACACATGTTAGGGTAATTTAATATTATTATAATATAATTTTTTTACCCTTATTTACCGGATTTACTCCTTTAACCACGGTAAATATAATATTTACTGAAGAAAATATTCATAAGTCAAAAAATAGAATTTATATATTTACAAAATTTAGACCTCTTGATTCCAAATATAGAATCAATTTTTCAAAATTCAAACCGCATAAGTGTCAGAAATTAATTAAAAATTAATTTCCATTTTCAAAACAAAGAGCGTGTTTTTAAGAAATAATAAATATCCAAAGATTGGCACTTGTTTGTGTCCAATTTGAAAATGAAATTACTTCCAATGACCACAATTAGATTAAATGGTAAAAATATAATCTAATTATACTTCAAAACCATTCAAATGTATAATTTAACATTACAAATTATTTAAATTAAAAAATTTGTTTTCAATTAAAATTTAGTATTTTTCACTATTCATCAAAATATGAAAGTTATCATAAAAACACTAAAAATTTATCCAAAGTAATTTCTTATGTCCCAATTCTAAAGAAGATATTTATTTGGTTAAATTAATTACAAAAAAAGTGTCAAATATTGTATTTAAAAAGGGTTCGCTATTAAAAGGTGGTACAATTTCATTTTTTGAAAAATACTTCTTTTATTTGAAAAATTGAATTTATTTTTATATTATGTCTAAAAAACACATAATATAAATTATAAAATTATATGGAGTATATAATATTAAAAATTCAGTTAATAATATTCATAACCACTTTTTGAACGACATGTTTGGTAAGTCGTGGTGTGCTCAAACTTGGTGTTGCGTGTAGCGCAAACTATTGAATTACATTAAATAAGATAACATACTATGAAATATTCGTGTGTTACAACAAAAGTTCAGTTAGATTATTTGAAATTAAAATTTTCTAAACCATTGAAGATAATTTTTGATAATCCGAGTGAAATTGATCTTTCTAATAATCCTATCCATCAATCAAGATCAAAACAAATTGATATAAATTTTCACTTTTAAAATATAATGTTTCTGCCTGAGGTGTTTTTCAATAATAAATTTCAAAAAAATATCAGATTATTGATATCATTACAAAAAGAAATTTTTATGGAATTTTTTTTGAAATAAGGCTGTAACATCTTATTCAGCCTCCTTCCATATCTTACTTAACCTCATAAGGAAGAAATCCCACTATGATTTGGAATATATTGAAGAAGGGGGATAAAAATTAACCACTATATAATTTGTAATAATATTTAATTATCTTCATTTTTTTCGAATATTATGATTTGGTTATCATATAATAGGGGATAGAAAAAGAAAAGTGAGAAAATAAAATATATGATTGATAGAATAATAAATGTGAGGTGGAGATTCATTTACATGGTCACAAAATTTTCTTTCCACAAAGGGATGGAATTCCATCAAAAACATTACTTTATCAAGTAGTGTGGTGTCAAGAAACTATCTTTTTAGAATGTATGTGTTTTGATAAAAGAAAGAAACATTAGTTTCTTGCAAAATATGAGTGGTGAAAAAATAAGAGATTTGAAAAATTTATTAAATAGGGATTTCAAAAAATCTAATGGGGGAGATTTAATTACCTTTTTGATAAATTGTTTTTTAAAAATGTTTTTTATTTCTTGAAAACTAACCTTTTTTTTGTATAAGAATGTTTTTGTTATCCCGGAAAAATGATGTTTCTGAGTTTGAAGGAAAGAAGTGGCTCCAAATAGAAGTTTCTAAATGAATAAGTCTTTTTGTTGGTGAATAGTTTTGATAGAGAATGTTGATGAAGATTGAGAAGTTAGAAGTTAGAAAGTTTCTAAAACATTATAAACAAAATAAGATGATGCATTTCTGATCAAGAAATTCTCAAAAATAATGAAAACATTCATGATAAAATATTTTTAATAAATGGTAGAGATGTTTTAGGAAATGAAGATCACTAAAAAGAAATAAATTCAGATCTAGTATTCTGAGAAAATCAGAACTAGTTTTATAAGGAAATTAGAAAGATTTTTTTTTGGAAATTAGAACCGCATTTCTAATAAAATTGGAACTAGTTTTCTAAGAAAATCAGAAAAAATCTTTATGAAAAAATAGAAACCATGTTTTTGAGAAAATCATAATCAGTTTTCTGATAAAAAATGAAACAAATATTCTCATCAAATTAGAACATGCTTTTTGATAAAAAAGAAACCACGATTCTGAGAAAATTGGAACAATTTTTCTAAGAAAAAACAAAACCATGATTCTAAGAATATTGGAACCAATTTTCGAAGAAAAAATAGAAATAATATTTTTTAAAAATATGTACCAATATTCTCAGAAAATCAGAACCAACATTCTGCTAAAATCATAACAAATATTCTGCAGAAATCAGAACCAACATTCCGTAGAAATCAGAATCAAAATTCTATGAAAATCAGAACCAAGATCCAGTATTATCATTTTAAGAAATATATGAAATGTTAAATAATTCAAATTTTAATTTCAATTGTTTAAAAATTTTGGAAAAATTTAAGGAGGTTTTAAGAAGTAAAAAATTGAACATTAAATAATATAAATTTTCGATGTTTTTGAGATTTAAGAAAGCAGGAATGATTTCAAGTTTTCCACCATTATTTTTTTGAGATGTCTATAAATACTTTCTCATATAATTCATTCATTTATAAATTTTACATACTCACAAAAGGAATATTTTTTAATAATTTGAAGTGAAAAGTTACCTCTAGAATGAAGAATATTTGTATTGAGATTTTGAGCAGAGAAAAATTAGAACAATCATTACCGTACTAAGAAGATTAGACTCAACCAAATAAAATTGAGGATTCAGAATGAGAATTTTGTGGAGTAGATTCAACAAATTTTTTTATTCTATTTTATGGCTCTATTGTTTTATAAGAAAACATTATGAACTTAAAAAATTCTATATAATTTTTTCTACCAAGAGATAAAAGGTGTCTAATGGGAGATGGCCCAAGTTGTATTCACTTCCATATAATGGTGGATTTCCATAGACCCTTATGAGTGGCTATAGTATGGATGTATGTTCTCACACTAAGGATGAACCTTGTAAATATTGTGTTATTTTCTTTATTTCCTACCTTTTTATGCATGAGTATTCACTAAAGGTTGATAAGCATATAAATCTTAATAGGCTTTAGGGGTAACGTTTCTAGAAGTTTTTAATCATATAAAAAGTGAACAACTGATTCAATCCCCTTTCTTAGTTGTTATTAGATCCTTAAACATTAGTATAAACCTTAAAAATTTTACCAAGTTTTCATATAAAGTGCACCCATTAACCTTATTAAGTGGGTTTCTATTTTTAAGACTTCATAAATTTTGTTTGGCACGATGCATGGGCTCATAGAATGACCTACTCCTTTTATCAAAAAAACGAGAAATGATTTTTTTATGAACCCAATACAAAAAAATTACAAAAATAATGAAATTTTCCCTATCATTGAATAGTGATGATGTGATTCCTATATTCATGATATGATCATTCTATTTTTAGAACAAAAATTTTCAACGTATATTTTCCCTCTTCCAAAATTCATTTAACTCCTCTTATGACTCCTCCTCTTGCAGTATCATCCTTTTCATTTTAAACTTAATATTCTTTAAAGAACTCCACATAAATCCCAATCCTATTACCTTGACATATAGAGGTATCAAGGTGTATCTTTTTCTTCTCCAATAGTGAATTAATATGAACCACTTCCATAAATATCCTCACATCACCAACTCTTTAATGAATACTTATTTTATGATGGTTAAAAAATATAGTGATTAAACAATATTGATCAAAAACCAACTAAACAATTTTCTTGATTCCTATGATTGATAAATAATACAACACCAAATACATTCGGTTCGAAAATTCTCCCCATTTTTTCTCAATACTATCATAAATGTATCATCTATTAAATAAATTAAAAACCCTCAAATCTATGGAATTATGATCCATTTATTTCACCCCTTTTAGAAATAAAATTTCAAAGGGCCTTGAAACACAAAATATTCACCCACCCTTTAATAATAAATCTATAAGGGTCTTTAGGTAAAGATTTTTGTTTTCATACCCTCTCATTTTTGGTTTTTTAGATTTTACGTCCTGATATCTACCTATGCTTCTCTATGCTCTATAGGGTTCCCTTAATCAGCTCTACCCCCTTTATTAATAATCCCCTTATAATCCCATTTTAAAACATAATTTGAAATTTGAAACCCTATAATCTCTTTCAACCATTAAAGAATTACCTATAAATAGAATGGATTATTCTTGAAAAAAAACTTTTTTACATCACCATATTCCAGTTCAATGTACCAATTCTCTCATTCCAGATCGAAGACTCATTGATTGACCATTTTTCTGTTCCATAACCTACTAGTACCATTTTTTTTGTAAAAACACACTACCATATTTTTCACTTTTCAAGCTCATATACACTTTATCTAAAATTTCATCTTACTCATAGATTTTCAGTGAGTGAAACTACCAATTGAAATTTGGGTGATAAAAAAAATCCTCCTAGACCATTGAGTTAGAAGTCGGTGAAGGAAAAAGAGTTTATGTTGATAATCTTAAATCTATCCATGGCACTCACATACTTCTAGAAACATCAGCAGATTGAGATTTATTTCATTATTCCACAAATCATGTGATCTCAATCACACTAACACCAAACCATTAAAAAAATAATCAATAAATCACACATGTGTGAGACATGCCACATTTGATAAAACTTATCTGTAAAAAACCTTTGATACCACTTGATATTCATGATATTAAATCATTATTGATATTATTCTTTTCAGATGAGGCTCAACAACCTTTAAGGGGATATCAATAACTCCCCCTGAGTGTCTTAAATTATTAACACCATATTTTGAGATAATGTTTCAGTGTGTGGATCCAATTTTTGAAAATGATTTTTATTATAATAGTTTAATTGGTATTTTTTAAAATAATTATCCTATACCCCACTTATTATCACATAAAAAATAAATTTGAGTTCAAATATCATTGCTATTGTATCCACTAATATGTCTTCTATTTATTATAGATCTTAGGTAACACTTAAAAGTGTCTTAATATAACTTGTATATTTATAATGGTGGATTGACCCCACTGAACAGGTCCGAGAAGAGGATCAGAGCAACAAGAGTAAAAGCCACCAGATGTAGAGCTAACTGGATTAGAAGAATGAGAGGGTATGGCAGCCGCCATCAGGACCAGGCACCATGTAGCTTTTTACGGGAAATGAAATCCTATCAACAATGCAAGGTGGGGATCTATGTGATCAATGATGCAGAAGCTGGGGAGGGGTAGTTCAAGTGGGCTGGGCCTACAGGTCATGTATTGGGCATGGTATGCCTATGGGCCTTTGGGTCATGTATTGCGAGTCATTAGGTCCTTGTGCCTTGGGCCTACGGGTTATGTACAGGTTCCCCTTCAACCCTTAAAAAGGGGATTATCCATAATAAAATAATAAAGAAGGCCTTCGGGCCATTTGGGATAGATCATATAGAATCATGGATCATATATCCCACTTAATTTTTCATAAATATCAATAGATATTAGAATAATTTAACTTATGGGGGGGATGGGTACTTCCAACATCCTTAAGAAGAGTCATGTGGTTGGTCCTGGTGAACTAACCCTTTTATTCTTACTTACTTACAAGCTATTCAAGTGGTTATTTCATCAATACAACTTATACAATATTTCTTCCAAATTCTATCTCTAGGATCCTTAATTTTCTTCAACATTAGTTACATATTATCCATGATAATAATCTCATTCATGTAATTTTTCTGTTTTGATACAACACCAATTCATATTTCTTCATGCTTTATTTACCATATAAAGGATTTTTAAACAAACATTACCTCCTTCTATAAAATGGTTTGATTTATGAATCCAATAATGCATGCCTCATTTATATATTCTTCAATTTACATTAGAGTCACCTTGTATTTAATTTTACTTGATTAATATTTCTTTAAGTACACTCCCTTTATCTTTCTAACTAGAGAAACTGCCCCCTTTTTCTTCAATAGTTTCTTTATTTCTCTCTATGAGGAATGCTTTGAGTACATCATCATTGGTGGTTGGTGCAACATTTTTCAAGATTTATCTTTTCCATAGGAGAATTGAATATATTTTCCAGAATTAGAGATTTTTTTATAGCGTAAATCTTCTCCATAGATGTCATAAGATGTAGGATTTTATCATAACTTCTTTGGTTCTCCTACTATTTCATTACCTTTCCACATGACCCTTGTTTATAAAAATATAATATCTCCCCTAAAATTCATACCAATTGTTTTCAAATACTATTTGAGATGTTTTCTTAGTAATATTTTTCTACCATTGATCCCATGGGCTTCTAGACATGCACTCATGGTGTGGCCCATTCTTCCACAGTATTATCATTTTGTTAATACCTTCTTTTGATATCCTTTATTTCTATATTTTAGATTATATTTACTTTTTTTATTCTATAATTTAACTTATATTCCTCATAATTGATGGTGTGGATAATGGAGGGATATTATTTTATTCATATGATATTTTAAATCTCTCTTAAAGATTCTTCATATTCTTATCTGTTTACTCATTTTGGGCATAATATCTTTCACTATTGAGCTTTCTTCTTGTCCAAATATTCCACTCTCTTCATGTTATGTCTTGAGAGGGATAATTTTTATGGTCATATATTTCAATGTGTACATTTTCTTTCTTATTTCTTGAGAAATATCTTCATAGCATATCACTTTGGTTCTTTATTTTTTCACCCATCTTCACGATGTCAAAAATTCAAGGCCACTTATACTATACTCATTATTTCTTTCTCCATGATAAAAAATTCTATGAATGCTATATCCACTTGAAGAATTATTTCCTATTGACCCATCTTCTCATATAGGAATTGGATCATGTCTCAATAACTATAAGAACATTCATCAAAATAATTACTAGATATAGTTAGTATATCATCCACAAGATCATTATTCTCTCCAACTTCAAAGGGATAATATAAAATTTCAAATTTGAATAAATCCTAAAAAATAGTTTTAGATTAATATTTATCAATGAATTAAAAATTGGTCACCTTGATTTGAGAGTTTTTCTTATCTATATCCTTTTTATAATTTTTTTATTCTTTTATTTTTGCTTAAGGTAGTCATTTATAGTTTTTTCATTTATTTTTTTCACTAAAACCATATTTGTAGTATTTTCATGAAGTGGGTTCTTCAACCTCCTTTACTCATTCTAGTTTCCCATATATCAATTATAGAGTCTTAAACACATAATATACAATATCAAAATGAGTTTTTTTATTATGAACATCATTTTACAATAATCTTTCTAAGATCTACCATATCATAGAATCACCCATTATTTTATTATTATTATTAAGATCAGAATATCAATGAATATATTCAATAACCTCCTTTCAAAAATCCTATAGGAACATGATCGTTTCTTTCCAAAAACAATCATATTTAGTTCCTATAAAAAATAGGATTTATCAGTCATTATATATGTCTAAAAGTCTAAAAAGGATATAGATGTTAAAATTAATTCCAAAATTTTTTGGCTTAAATAATAATTATTGGGACCAGATTAACTTAAATTACCTTACGGGGGGGGGGGGGGGTTAATCAAGGTGATTTAAATTTTATACTTTTTGTTAGTAATTTTAGCATTATGAATCTTATTTTTGTGTTAGAAGGATCATATTTAAACTATCATTATTACACTCACTAGTCACACAAGATATTAAAATAGATATAGAAAGTATAGTACATAAGACATAAAATTTTGAATTTGTTAACCATTGTGGTCTAATATAAGGAATATAGACATATGGTATGTTGATGTACTAGAAAATAATAATACACACTATACAGGTTACAAAATCATTCAAAATGGTGCACTACTGATCTATTGTGAGTCCCTATTATAGTCTTTTATACACTACTTAGAGATAAGGATTGAATTCTTTATAGACTTTTGGGTCTTCTTCCATATTATCAGGATATATGGGCTAATATTTATTTATCATGAAACTTTTATTGCATAATTTCTATTGATTTGAAGATATATTGAATTCAATTTTCCATTTTCCCCTTCTTTAGTGCCTGATGAAAACAAAACCTCAATGGGTGGGTTGATTCTATTCCTTTCACAAAAATATAACAATAACTCCTTCTGGATGAATATAATTCCATAACTGGAATTATCCTTTGTTCCTTCTTCCTTTATTGAATGAATATAGAAATTATTTCTTTTTTTTATTGAGAAACCAATTTAAGAATAAAACCAGTTATAGAAATGGTATTATTATATATCTCACCTTCTTCTATATTTAAACTTGAGTTGTCAGTATACACAGAATATATTCTTCTATTATCACTAAATAATTTTTTTATTTAGTTCTTTTCCCCATTTTAGAACTGCTATAAGCAATTTTAAAATCCCACCTATATCAAATCCATAATTTAAGGGTTGTTATTGATTCTGGATTTTCTACTCCACTGAGATCCTATAAGGTGCACTAAAAAATTCTATGTTTTAAAGACCATGAATTCAAACCAAGTTAATCCCTAAAATTTCATTCCGGCCTTCTTTATTTTAATTTCCAATTAAATTTGATAGAAATTCTGGAAACTAATCCTTCACGAAGTATAATGTTCTTTCAATATGTGGTTTCTTTAACTAATATTATTTCACAGTGTGACATCATTCTTATTAGTGTGATAATAATTCAATAATTAGATAAAAAAAATAATTTAAATCATTTTTATATCTTTCATTATAATTCACTAAGTATCATTCCATGATCCTTCCAAATCTTCTTAATTCATCCAATATATTTTGGCATGGAACTTCTACTTCATGGCGTGATACTATCAAGATGACATGGAATGAATAATTTAAATATTATCAAGGACTATTCAAAACATTGAAATCTACTTTATGGTGTATAATTTAGTTCCAGTGCTGATCATCTCAATACACTAAAATTATTTATGTATAGATTTTATATGGAATTTCACCGTGATGTGAGGTATTCATTTATATTTTTCATATGAAATTTTTGTGTCAATACATTACTTTTTTGGCATGAGAACTTTGCATATAGAACCAATTAAATTCTCCATACATCCTTTAAGACACAATATATTATTCACAGCATAAGCATCTACACTTATAGAATTAATAGAATTCACCTGAATAACTTTTTAGTGCATTATATCTCTCAGGGATCATAAAAAAACCAAATCTCATAAAGTAAAATATCTTATGATTCAATGAAAAACATTGTAAATTTCTTATTAAAACATCATACACACGATTATTTGAAGGAGAATTATTCAAATCCTCTAATCCTTAGTTCATGATTTGAACTAAAGTGTCATAACATATATATAACTTATTAAGTATCCAAAATACATTTATGAAGTGAACCCATTGAACTTATAATGTGATACTTTGTAATTTTTAAAACTTCACCACCTTTTATGGAAATATGCATGATAACATAACACAACCTACTCTTTTTATCAAAAATAAATTTACAAAGGAAAAGAACCTTATGAACTTGAGATAAATAACTCACAAAAATACTTTTTTATTTTTTAAATCTTTAAAAATTCACAAATGGTTCCTATGTTCATGAAATGATCGTGATATTTAAAAAACCATAATTTTCAACATATATCCTACCTTTGTATTTATCCATTATTTTATTCATGTGTTCCTATTCTATAAAAATCCTCACATCACCACATATTTAATGAATTAATTTTTAGTGTTGGGAACTAAATCTAGTTATTGGAAAATCAAGATCTAGTAAAAAACTCCATTTTTTAATTCCAATGATTAAAAACAAATCCATCACTAAATTCCTTTGGGTCCAACACGAGTCATTTTACAATTCTTCCTAATTTCTCCTCAACTAAAAACTCTTACTCATTAATATTGAAACTCTTAAATATGAAGATAGAAACTCTTATTCATTAGATGGAACATATGTAAGGGTTTACACATAACCTAAAAATCATGAAAAACATAGATTAAGAATTTCAAATATTCAATTAATTAATCACGTAATAATAATATCACTAAAAATAACATTTTTGGGAATATTTACAATAAAGTCCAAAAGACACCTATAAACCAAATTTGTGATAATCTCCCTTAAATTATGAAATTAATGGGGATTAACTCATTGAAATATAAAGTAAAAAAATTAATATATGATTTATTTCAATTCCCTTATGATAAAAATTATTCTCTTGGGAAATTATCTTATACCACTATCAAATAAAACATCTCAAGGTAAAGTTGGTAGCACTTTTTAATTCTCACACCATTGGACATATCATGCTTCTTATATAGATCTCAACTCCCCAATTACTCAATGTACATAAAAATCCATTAAATATACTGCTAATAACCATGTGATGTTGTGCATACCTTCCAATAAATGTATCTATATTCACTTAAAGAATTATATATGGGTTTTTATCATTATCAAGTAAGATCATGATTTCTCTAGTCTTGATGTCATCCTAATATATTTAATTTACAAAGTCACAAAGATGTATAAAGGTTGGTAGATTTTTATTTTAAAAATTAGGAGTTAGAATGAGGATGTCTGGATCTAATTAATAAAAAATTAATCATTAATATTCTACACAAAGAATTATGTCCTCAATTACATCCCTTTTTAATTATTATACTCTTAATTCCTTTTAATTTTCATGGAATGTTCACACATACAACACTTCAGCATCAATAAATGTTTATTCTCTTTACCAACTATAAAATAATTCCATCAATTTGTTTTATTCTACATATATTTTTTATTTGAACTTATAGAGGAATCCTTTAACTCTAAATATTTGTGTAAATATCCTAACCTAAATTTAAAGGAATTTCCTTCTATCTTTTTCAGTCTTGATGATTCTCCCCAAATATTCCCACAAAATAATATCCTTCGAACTTGAGTTCAGATATGATAATTAATTTACATATAGTTTTGGTGGTTATGGATTTAAGGCTTGTAATGTTGGTACCAAACAAGGTTTTAATGGATTCTAGGTCATTAAAATAAATTTTAGATGAAAGGGAATCATCAAAAGAGTTTGATATTATAACACCCTAAGATTTTGGTGATTTTATTCAAATAAAATCAATCTTATAGATATATTATGTTACATGAAACACTTATTCTATATTGTGTCACATGGAACACTGAGTTTATCTTTTCCTACATGAAATACTGAGTTTAAATGAAATGTGACATACTGTTAAATTATTATTCTTTAATGTGACATTTATCACATAGCTTTTGGAATGAACAATATGAATAAGATTAACTAAATTATAAAAATATATGGTTTAAAAATATATATAAAATGAATTATTTTGTGACCAATTAACTTGAAATGAAAATAAAATCTATTTGAAAATAAAGAAAATCATTTTTTTAGAAATTATTTTTATGCATAAAAACACATTTTAAATTAATAATTTAAAACAATGAATTTTGGTGAATGATTTTAATGAAATTTATATATTATATATTCAATAAAATATTGAAAATTCATCTTATGTTTTTTCTATGTAAGAGATAAAAATAAATCAAATTTTACATTTAAAAATATTATTTTCCTAAAAACTAGTTTTTCCACATTTTGGGAACTTAATTTAAAATTATTTTTTACACTTTTATAAAATTTATCTGAAAAAATAATGTTAATTTTTAAAATAATAATTTTTAAATTTTCTTCGTTTGAACATTTAATAATTTTCATAAAAGATAAAATTTTCAATTAAAGGTGAAAAATATTTGTTTTTATTAAGAATTATCATTTCATTTAAAGAATTTAAAATAATTAAAATTATTTTAATATGGGTTTAAAAGAAATATTATTTCATATATATATATATATATTTATCCAGCCTAAATCACTGAAATCAATTTCAAAATGAATTTTTATATATATATTTTTTAAATTTTGAAACTTTTCTCTTTGGAAAACCAATAATTCATCACGTCTACAGAATTAATATTAAATTGAAAATTTTCCACATAGGGGAATGGGATTTGGAAAAATATATTACATATTTTGAATCATAATAATTTATATTTTATAATATTTTCAACTTAATTTTTGACCATTATGAATTGTTAAAGTAGTAAAGATTAATTATCACGGTTAAGGTGAAAATGAGTTTATTGAGGGTTAAACTAAAATGATAAGGGGTAAAATGACCTTGAAAAATTTTCAAACGCCATTGTATGTACATATTTAAACCTTATAACTAATATGTTATAATAATTTACAATATTTGATCCTTTTTTTATTTTAAAAACTTGGTTACACCTGTTTCTTTTAAAAATTTACTAGTGTGTCACACACCACATTTATAAAACGATATCCCCTCTCATCTCTCATTCAGAATTAAAAAACCCTTCTTTTAGAAGAGAAATTCCCAAATAACTTTCTTAATTCTATAAGATAATCATATATTCCTTTTATTGGTCATTAAGATAACCTATTAATGATTTTGGTGAAAACCAAAAGAATCTTTCTCAAGAAGAGGTAACGTCCCTAACCGTGAATTTTAGTTTATTTCTTCCTAATATTACATAAATTATTATTAAAACAATATGATATATTAAAATAAATGTATTAAATAAAATTTTATTTTTTATATTAATTTAATTACCTGAAACCATCTTCACTTCCATCAAATGAGATACAAAATCATCATTCATGTGTATGGAGGACTACTGCCTCACAAACCGATGTTATTCATTTTTTTATAAAAACCAATCAAGGATGGATATAATTATGTTTTTTTGTTTATATATTATATTTATGATATTATTGTACCTATGTTATTATAATACCACATATACAATCTTACCTACTAACTCGTTGGAAAAACAATAATATCACCTGTGTATACAGCAAATTACCACCTCACGAACCAATGTGATGTGTTTTTCATTTATGTTTTACTTGGAATATAATAAGTATATTTTAAATATATAAATATTATTATTTAATATAATTATACTTTTTTAATTATGACAACACATATACCTATTTACCTTCCATTTCATAGGGGGTATGATAACATTTTTCATGTCTACGGAGGATTACCGCCACATAAAGCGATGCAATTATGTTTTAAACAATGCTTTGCAAATAAGTTAATTAGAGTAAATTTAATGAAAATATGTGATATATATGAAATAAAAATGATTATTTAATGGTATTATATTATTCAAATTTATTTTTTTCCATCCATCTAGAAAATAGAAACAACATTCATGCATACATACGACCTACCATATCCATGAATGATGTATTTCATTGTTTATCGATAAATTTTATAGATTACTATAAGTAAATATATGGAGAATATATATTATATTTAAATAATGATAAAATTTATTTAAATTATGTAACCATGATCAAAGTAAGAGGATCAAAAATAAAAAATCAAAACATAAATGAAAAATAAAGCAGTTATTACCGGAGTTATGTTTTTATTAAGGAATTATTAATAAAAAGGTAAAAAAGGTCATATGTAAATAATTTATGGTATGATATATATACATATGTTTCTATAAAAAATTTATAAAAAATTTATATTTATTTTATAATATGTTCGAACATGTATATAGGATGTTGAGACTTATGGTATGATATTTCCATCTTACTTTTATTTTATGTGAGAAAAATTCTATATTGACTATGTGTTTAATTAATGTTGTGTAAATACTAACCATGGATGTATTTTATTATTCTTATCCTAAATATATTTTATATTCATATATCCAATTTTTTTATCTCTATCATAGGTTTTACAGTTTCAAATTTACCATAGTGGTATGGTTTTTATGATACAATCTCATCATTTATTGAGATTGTTTTTGTTTTTGATGATGAAATATTATGATCCATCCCCCAAAAAACTCATGAATTTTATTATCATATAGTTATTTTATGAGAATTCATGGTTTCCCTTCATTTAACTATCTATATATAATCAAGAGTTCAAAATAATGTTTCTAAGAAAAATCGTCCTTATTTATATATTCAATAAAAACACTTTCTTTTTTTAAAACCATGATTTATGAAAATGTTTTAAAAAATATTTTGAACCTTTTAAAAATGATTTAATAAATAAATTTTTACCCATGTTTTAATTTTATAAATTTTTTTAAATTAATCTCCATATTATTTTCCCAACAGGCATATATGGGTTTTACAAAAAATGTAAAAGGAATCCTTATTTTAACGTGTACGAAAAGTACATAATTTAATTCCATCACGATCACACAATTTTTTAAATATTACTTCATATTTTTCATATTTATTTTCAATGAAAATAATTTCTAAAATATTTTGTTTAATTTTTAGTTTTAAAATTTTATTTTTAAAGAAAAGTTATTTTCCTCAAGAAATGATGTAAGTGATCTTTTAGAATAATTTTCCATATAATATGACATAATTTGATGTTACTTATTCTTTAATAGGGATATGATATAAGGTTATCAGTCTTATTATTTCTCTATATTTTTTATGTTTTAATAATAATATATTCCTAGAACCTATTTTTATTCCATGGGTTATAGCCTTATAAAAGTTTTATAAAACCCACTTCTTTTTCCATGGATTATGCTTTGATGAAATGATTATGAAACCTGCTTATTTTCTATTGGTTATTTTATAATGAAATGTATATGAAACCCATTTATTTTTGTAACTTCTAATATGATTAATTTTTATGATCTTATGGCATACATATGTATGATTTTCCTTATATTACGGGTGGTACCTATATATCCCTTCGAATCCTTCGGTAAATATTGAAATATCATGGTATAAAAAAGAATGGAATGGTGTTTAATCACAATATATTAAGGTAATCCATCCATTATGATAGTCTTTAGTTTAAACCCTAACTACTATTATGGTTTGGATAGTAAACCCATTCTCTTACGATATTATTGGAAATGATCCTTGAAATACTAAGGAAATGATTTTCTATTCTTATGTTTATGGAAAAAATATTTTCCTTATGACAATGTTATGTTCTTATAGTTCATATTATTTTATTACACTATGATTAATGTATTATGAACTTCCACGATTTATTATATGACTCATATTTATGATCTATGATATGCAGGGTATAATTTTCAAATGTTATTATCATGTTATCATACCCTTATGCTTATGATATGTTGATATATCCATTTTTTACCCTTACTAAGCATCTAATTTCACCCTTTGTTATGTTTTCTTTCCCAAAGTTATGATGAAAGGTATTATGTATTATATGACTAAGAAGGGTGCTGGTTATGAAGACCATAGTAGGGGAGGATAAAGATCAATTATGGACCAGTTATTTATGTGCCCATGTTTCCAAAGGCACTAAAAATAAATGATTCTAGGGTGGATCATTATGTTATATATTTAATTTTAATATATTAAGATTTAATATTTATGTATGAGAATCTTGGGTCATTAAAATTGGTATTAGAGCAAGGCATATTTAACCTCTGGAAACTATGATGAGAAAACTTTAGTGAGATATCTAAGGATAACTCTAAGGAGGAGTCAAAGTATAGTAAAATTTCATGGAACTTTGGTAAAGGATAGAGTAAGTGGTTCCCATGAAATTACATCCACATCTAGACACTACAACTAGATATGTCTCTGATATAGAGGTATATAGGAGTAATAACTCTAAAAAGGGAAAATTGAGCTAGACTCAATCATCACCTGGTGTAGGATAATGGGCCTTACTATACACCAAATCTGACACTCTCAAGGGATATGATTTGGAAATTTACAAACCATTTATGAAAAATCATGAATTATTTGAATAATAACAGTGAATGACCTTTGTTAAGCATAAGGTGTCATAGAATTAAAAGAAGGTGTCCTGATTTAGACATCCTATATGTTTTCTCATGATTATATGGGTTCCCACTATGATTATTATTACTCATAATATGATTTATAGTTTTAGTTAATGATTGGAAATAAGAGAAATCATGTTAAATTTTAATATGATTTAAAATTTAGTGATTATGATAAACTAAATTGGATGAAGACTTGAGATAAATATATTAAAATTATTCCTAATAATCATTCATGATATATGATTGACAACCAGATATTTTATGAGATTCCTAATGCATAAAATAAGAGGAAAATGGACCTTTAAAAAATTTCATGTGGTAATGAACATATAATAAATAAGATTCATCTTTCTACATGTCAAGAAGGTGGGGAGAATGACCTATAGGAATATCTCAGAAGGATGTGAAGATGTTTAATATGTGGAAATAAAGGTTATATATTAATGAGTTTCCATGTAATTCAATGTATTATATGTGGGGAACTTGGGAATTACCCAAGTCAATTAATTAAGCAATGTTTTCCCCTAGAACATGGGAAGACATATGCTATTCTAGTTGTTTAAGTTAAAAGATTGAAGTGTGTATGTATTTGGATCCATGAATTATGATGTGGAAGTGTTTCAATAATGGTATTTCAATAATAATAATCATGAAAAATATAAGGATTGTGTTATATTTTAATGAATATATGTCTTGATGTAACATTATATTAAGAGTTATGAATACCATTATGGGTCTATAAGTTTAAGGTTTATTATAAGTTCAATTTCTTACAAACCCTTTTTAGGTTTTACCTAATGGGAGTTTATCAAGATTAAGGATGTTTTGAGAGACATTTTTGGAAACAATCCTTTTCTTTTTGAGTAGGAATTCATTTTTTTTAATTTTTGATTGAAGGTATTATTAACCTTTAGGATTTATATTATCTTTTATGTTAAGATAATTATATGTGATTACAATTTTATAACGTTTTTATTAATATAGTTTCGAAAAATGGATATTCTGCAAGCTGAGTGGCAACATGTTGCATCTGATAAGGCCACATGGCTTAATCTTACAACTGAAGGGCAATAAGGGTACAATTACTACCACTTTCCTATACGAAAAATTATTTCTGGTGGGAAAACATAAATTAATATATTCCCATGTATTCACCTCAATTCATAGTATGTCATCAATTCAAGGTTGAGATATGAAGGTTTAAAAGGATTTATGACCATTATTTATACTAGAAAAGAAATGGGAAGACATCACCATGGGTTTTTTCATCAGACTACCTAAAACATCTAGACGAAATAATTATACAAGGGTTGTAGTTGATCACCCTAAAAGGAATCACACTTTATCTATATTAGAGAATATTTATATTTGGATAATTTTTCCAATATATACATTAAGGAAGTGTTAATGATTGGATAGAGTAAAACATTATATTGTATCTAATCAGGATACAAGGATTACCTCTAGGTTCTAGATAAGTCTTCAGAAATCCCTCGATATAGAGCTATGTTTTAGCAATATATATCATCCCCATACAAATGGTTACATTTATAGAAAAACTAAAACCCCAGAAGATATTATAATATATTATTCTATGTATTTAAAAGGTGATTGGGATCAAAAACATCATCTAGTTTAATTTTAATATAATTACAGCTTTCACTTAATCATTATAATGTCTTTTTATGAATCCCTCTATTAAAAGAAGTGTATAATTCCAATGTATTAGATTAAATTTTTAGGAACAAATTTATTGGGACCTAAGAAATCTGATTGAATGTCATAGAGGTTTTGATCCATTAAGAAACACATATGGTAAAAAAAAAGATTATAGAAAGGTTATTTTGATAATCATCAATGCAATCTATAATTTTAATTTAGTGAGATGGTTTTCTATGAATTTCTCCATGGAAAAAAGAAGGGAAAACTATTACCTAGGTAGACTGTTCCCTTTGAAATAATTTATCATATCAATATAGTATCTTATCATTTGGTTATTTCAATTAATATATCGTGGTTTCATGATATGTTCCATGTATCTATCCTAAAGATGTACATACCTAATCAATCATATGTACTAAACTCTGATGTCATACCACTAGAGCATGATCTTTTTTATGAGTAAAATCTGGTGGAGATTTTAGATCATAAAGAGAATATTCTGTGAAAAATACCCTTAACCTATTCAATTTTCTTTGGAAAAATAACTAGCTTGAGAAATTTATGTGGGAACTTTAGGATGTAATGAGGCATAAGTAACCTCAGTTATTGGTACCAATGTGACTAATTTTGATGGAGACATTCATTTTATGGGGGGTAGAATATAATGCCCTATGATTTTGGTAAAATATATATTACAAATAATTTAATATTTTAGATATTTTTTACATGCAACACTTATTTTATCTTGTGTTGTATACAACACCGAGTTTAACTTTCATTACATGCAACAATGAGTTTCAATGAAACATAACATACTATTAAAATATTATTATTTAATATAATAGTTTTCACCTAGCCATTATAATGGTGAGTATGAATGAGATTAAATAAATTATTAAAATATAATGTTTATACATGTATACATAATGAAATATATTTTTACCAATTAATTTGAAATGAAAATAAACACCATTTAAAAATAAAGGAAATATTTTTCTAAAAAAATATTTTTATGCACAAAAAATAATTTCACATCAATAAATTTAAAAAACCACTTTTTGAAATTATTTTAATGAAATTTATATATTATATATTAAATAAAAATTTAAACATTCATTTTATGTGTATTCTATACAAGAGATAAGAATAAATTCCATTTTATGCTTAAAAACTGTATTTTGAAAAAAAACCCTTTTATCATATTTTTCTTATACTGATATTTATCTCTTCAAATCATAGAAAATTTATTGAAAAAAAATATTTTTCTAAAAAATACTGTAAAAATTATCTTTTAGTAAATTTTTTAGAATCTTCTTAAAAGATTAATTTTTTGATGAATAGTAAAAAATACTGATTTTTATTAAGAAATGTAATTTCATTTAAAGAATTTAAAACATAAAATATATTTTAATATGGTTTTAAAAGTAAAATTATTTTAATCATATATATATTTATCCAATTTAGGTCATTGTAATCAACATCATAATTAATTTTGATATAAATACTTTTTAAAATTTTGAAACTTTTCTCTTTGGAAAACCATTTTTTCATCGCCTCTATGTGTTTAATTTTAAATTAAATTATAAAAAATATATGAATTGAATGTGAAAAAATGGATTCAATATTTTCAATCAGAATAATTTATATTTTATTAAAATTTGAACTTAATTTTTGATCATTATGAAGAGTAAAATCTATAAAAATTAATTACCATAGTATAGGTGAAAATGAGTTTACTAGAGGGTTAAATGAACAATATAAGTGGTAAAATGGACTAAAAACTTTTACAAAACCAATTTTATGGTCATATATAGACTGTATATCAAATATTGTTCAATAATAGACAATTTTGGATCCTTTTGTCATGTGAAAAATGTTCGTAAAACTTTTTATTTTCAAAAATTATAAGTGTGCCACTCACCTCACTTATAAATGGACACTCCCTCTCCTCTCTTATTAATACTTCCAAAAACATTTGTTGAATTTTTTTTGAAAAAATAACACCTTTAATTCCCTAAAATTAGCCTATAATCCTTATTTCGTTCATAAATCCAACCTAATAATGATTTTGGTGGAAACCAAAAGAAGTTGTCTAAAGAAGTTGTAACGTACCTAATCGAGTATCTTATTTTATTTATTACCCCACTTACTTAAATTCATATTAAACCATTATTATATAATAAAATAAGTATATGTAACATAATAATTTTTTTATTTTAATATCATGACCTAAAACCACATCAACTCTCATCAAATGGTATACAAAATCATTATTCGTGTGTATGGTGAACTACAACCTTATGAATCAATGTTATTCATTTTCCATCCCCACCTCTCACGGATGGATATAATGATAAAGTTAATATTTATATATGATATTTATAATATTATTATTACTGTTTAATTATAATTCCACATCTAGCTTCTTTCGTTCCATCCTATAGAAAACAATAAGATTGCTTTTGTGTGTGGCAGACTACCGCCTCATGAACCCATGTGATGTGTTTTTCATTTATATTTAACCTGGATGGAAATAAAGATAGATTAAATGAATATAAATGATATTTTTAAAATTAAAATAATTTGTAATTATTATATCACATATACCTCCTTAATTTTCATTATGTGGGTGATACTGTCGTTCTTGTGTACAACATACTACCATCTTGAGAATCAATGTTATTTGTTTTTTACTAACTATTTGAATACAAGGTAATTATAGAATATTTAATGAATATATATGATATATAAAAAATAATAATAATTATTTAATATTAATATATTATTTATCTTTCATTTATTTAATCCTTCGAGAAAATGGAAACAACATTCATGTGTACGTTCGACCTACCGTCTCCATGAACAATGTATTTAATTTTTTATCTTGAAATTTTATGGATTACTCTAAATATATATATAATAAATATATATTATATTTATATCAAGTTTAAAATTATATAAATTATGAATCCATGATAAAATATATAGGACCAAAAAATAACAAATCAACATATACATGAAAAGGCACTTATTACCCAAAACATGATTTTACTAAGGAATTGTTAATAAACAGGTAATAAAAGGTCATAAGAAAATAATATATGGTTTGATATATATAATTATAGTTAATTAATATATTTATAATAAACATATATTTATTATACAATAGGTTCAAATGTGTATAAAGGAAGTTGAGATGTATGTCTAGGTATTTCTGACTAACTTTTATTTTAAATGAGACAAATGCCATATTCACCATGTGTTTTTTTATGTTGTGTGTATACTATACATGGATTTATTTTATTATTATAATAAATAAAATTATTTTTATTTACATATACATTTGAGGTTCTCTCTTTCATGGGTTTTACAGTTTCAATGTTAACAAAGTGGCAAGGGTTTTATGATACAATCTCATCATTTATTGAGATTATTTATGTTTCTCATGATGAAATATTATGATACATCTATTAATAATGTCTATAATTTTATTCAAATCTATTTATTTAATTATAATAAATGTTTTCATTTCATTTTACACTATTAATTTATGATTTTTAAAATAATTTTTTCAAGAAAATCATCTTTATTTTTATCTTCAGTCAAAACCTTTTTCTTTTGAAACCATGTTTTTCAAAAATGTTTTCATTTTTTTTATAAAATTCCCCAAATTATTTATTAATGAATTTTTTACCCATGTTTGAATTTTTCCATTTTTTTGAAAGTAATATTTATGTCTTTTTCAAAACAATCTTACTTTTAGTTTTAACCAAAATGTAAAAGGAATCATTATTTTAATGTGTACGACATGTAAAAAATATGATACCGTCATCAAAAAACAATGTTATAAATATTATTTTATGTGTTTTCATGTTTATTTTCAACAAAATGGATTTTAAAAATATTTTATAATTTTTTTAGTTTTTGAAAGTTATTTTCAATGAAAATTTATTTTCTTCAGGAAATTTTCTAAGTGATCTTTAAAAAACATTTTCCATCTTAGATGAAATCTATTGATGTTACTTATAATTAAATTAGGATGTAATCCAAGGAAACCATTATATTATTTCTGTGGATGGTTTTTATAATGATAAGATTTTTATGAAATGTGATTCTCTTACAAGGGTTGTACCATGATAAAATGATTATTAAATCCACTTTTTTTCCACGAGCTATGTTGTAGTGAAATTATGAAATGATTACGAAACCTATTTTTTTACTGAGATTATATTATGATGGAATGTTTAGTAAACCCATTTCTCTTCATGGGTTCTCATATGATTAATTATTTATGATATTGTGGAACACATATGTTTGATGTTCATTATGTGATTAATGGGACCTATATCTCCTTCTAATGGATTGGGTGAAGAAAGAAATATCATGAGATAAATAAGACTATAATGGGGATTTAACCGAGTTAAAAAGTTACTCTATCCACTAGGATAGTCTTGGGAGTGAATCTATACTATTACTCTAGTTTGGGGAGTAAACCCATTCCATTATGATAGTCTTGGAAACGAGCCTTGAACTAGTAATGAAATAATTTTATATGCTTATGTGTATAAAAAAATATATCAATTATGCCAATGTTATGTTCTCAAGGGTTATTTTCTTTGATTCCATTATTATTTATGTATTATAAACTTTTAAGATCTCTTCCACGATTCATGTTTACAATCTTTGATAGGCAGGGTATGGTTTTGAAATGTTATCCTCATGTTTTAATACCCTTATCATCATAATTTCTTGAAATATACCATGTTTAACATCACTGATAATATGTTCTCATCCTTTCTTATGTTTCATTTCACTAGGTTATGATGAAATGTATTATTTTTAATATTTCTAAAAAGGGTTCTATTTATTAATAACATAGTGGGAGATGATGTAGATCACTTATGGACTAGTTGTTTATGTGTCTATTTTTACAAAGCCAGTCAACCTAAATGATAATGGAATGGATTTTTATGTTATGTAATGAATATTCATATACTAAAATGTAATATTTATGTATGATAAGTTTGTGTCTTATAGATATTTCAAAAATATATTTTTAAAATACGCCTCAATCATTTTCAACACCTTATATTAATGTCAACGGTTTTGAGAAAGAGAAAAAATTGAATTTCTAAATTTCATGACATACCTTAAGACTATCAAGAAAAAGGTAAATATAATAAGCCATTAAAAGGTTTAGAAAACTATTGAGTTAAGAAATATTGACATTGGATAACCCTTATTCACATGGGTTTTATAATTGATCAAAATTCTATAAATTTACATATTGGAAATAGGGATTGATATATATTTGGTAAATTATTTAAATATTTTTATATTCAAATATTGAAGTTTTTATAAAAATATTAAGATGGTTTAAATTTCACAAGGAATTTAGGTAATATTTATGTAGAAAGGGAAAAATTTCTAATAACCTTACATTTTGTTTTCATAGAGTTTGGAGGTATCGAGAGGGAGTTTAGAGGTGTTCTAGGAGATAGAAAGGAGTTATGGAAATCTAGAGTGTCACCAAACTGCATCACTGGGCATGGTGATGGAATTTTTGAGCTCAATTAGAGATTTGGTAATGGGTTATGCAATTTTTAGTTGTTTTTTTTTCAAGGCTTTAGTATTTTAGGGCAGGCTGTGTGGTTCTTGGTGTGCTATAGGAAGTGAAATAGCTAGGGGCTATTTAAGTGTGAATTTAAGTAGAGGAGGGTCACTTATGTGAAATGGGGGCCCTAATATGGTTAAGGAAAATTGTTTTTGGTGATTATTTTAGAATATTTGGTGTTTTAATTGGTTGTCTAGTTATAGGGTAGACCACAATGAGTTAAATAGATTAGGAGGCCATTTTAGATGGTGTTTTTCCCGAAGTGTTCTACTTATAAGAAACCAGAAACCACACCATTCCATTCTAGAGGGTGTGGTTCCATTGAAAAATCTTGGGTTATTATTGACGAATTCTTATGTGAAAATAGGGCCTAGAAATTCCAAGGTGTTGGGCATGGTGGCGTGTGATGTCGAGGTTAGTCGGATCATGTGAGGGGAGAATAAATGGAGATTTGATTCTCATTAAAGGAATTCTTTGATATAGTGAGTCAAAATGGATAGATAATTTTTCATAAATCATAGTGGAAGTTGAGGTTTTATGCTGGTCATCTGAAATTCCTTACACCATATTTCAGTGCTTGGTGTAGTGGCGATCAATGATTTTAAATGTAATTTTATAATGCACAAGATCGAGGGGGGGGGGGATTTTCATTTTGAATTCAAGAGAACTAGATCTTCCATTGATTGGACATAACACATGCATAGTGTATTTCCCTACACTATAGAGGAGGGTATTCAAACATCCTTTATAAATTGAGGGGCTTTTTACCATTTATTTGGATTTTTCCTCTTCTCTCAAATCCTATCCAACCCCTAGACCAATAAACACTCTCTAAGAACATATCTTAAGAGTATAAACATTTTGATTAATCTTGATCAATGTTTCACGAATCAAGGTACTCTCTCCTCTCCTATTTTCCGTATCTTTGTTGATTTATTTTTTTATAAAGAATCATGTGATGGAATTACATTATTTCATGTTGAGGTTTGAGTGAAACCTAATGGTGGTTAGCTATGCTTTGGCTCTGGTGGTGACTCCTTTAATTTTGGTGGTGTTTGATGTATTGGTCCATCCATTCGTTAATGGTGATTAATTCTTGAATATTGAAATAAAATAAGGGATTAATTACTTATCATTTTATGTGAATGTAGAGAATTATATTTCTCTATTTTCTTCAGGTAATGATGGTATCAACCTAATTAATATGATAATATAGGAAATAAAGGATGAATAAATTTTGGAATTGGGATATTGTGATCACATGTACTTTTTTTTTCCTTTTGATGTTGTATCTTTATTTTCTAGATAGTGTTTTATCTATTCAGTATAAGGAATGTTGGTGTTTAGAATTTCTAATAATCTTGGAATTTTATAATTAATGAAAATATAGAATTATTAAATGAATAATGAAATATGAATTAAAATTGATTTTTTAATTCCTAAAATATGATGAAATATGGATGTAAATATAAATTAATGTTTATAGTTGATTAATAGGTATTTATTGTCCATTTATTATATGTTGTTTTCTATTGAACTTATAAATTAAAAATCAGTTAATTAAATATAGTAATAAAATGGTTTTTTGATAAAAATAAATATTTTTAGATGACATCGCCTGTTGTTGTTTATAAAAGGATTGTATGCCTTGGTGATATGGATTTAATTTTCCTATGAGATGGTCATGCCGATTTCTTTTGGTATTTGTATGCTTTATCAAGGATGGTATATCCTTGATATTTTTTCTTGGTAAACTAGATTAGTTTTTAGAATTGGTGAGCAATGAGATGTTTTTCCTGAGGTTTTACCAATGGATTTATTATGTTGATAACTCGATGGAATGTGATGTGAAAAATGTTGTTAGGGATGACACTAGGGAAGTTAGAATGAGTTAAGAGTTATAATTTCTTGTTAGTTCTTTCATGATGATTTCTTTTGATGGCTAGTTTCTAGATAGTTATTTTCTATGGTTTCCAACTACTTAAAGTAGTTTTATTTTGAATACGATATGTGCATCTTTAGTCATGATAGCTTGAGATGAGTCTTAGAGTACCCAAAATTTATAGAATAATAATAAGTTTTATAATAAACTCATGGTATTGAGTGTCATTGATGATATATGATAAATAATTTATGTTAAATAATTGAAACCATGATATGGTTAAAATAAATTCTTTAAGAGCATGGGTATTGAATATATAAGTGTAATATTATTTTTGAAAGTATGTTGGCTTATGGAGAATTGAAATAGCTAAAAAAATAATGATGGTTAATTACTGGACTATTAAATGAATTGATAATAATTTCTAATTACTAATTAGAAATGGTTAGTGACGTTGAACCATGATGTTGGTGTTCATTTTTGAGATCTATACCTTAGTAGTGGGAACTAGGTGTCACATAGGAAAATAATAACAGTTTTAGATGAAGGTTATATATATTCCATTAGCATGGTTTTTCATGATAATGTCGTTATATTTTATTATTTTATACACCTTACCACAAAATAGAGTCATGAAACTAACACTCAAATATCTATTTTGGGGGTTGGGGTGTTTTTACAAATATCTTGGTTGGTGAGGGAATGAATGAATGACTAGTCCATCTCCCATGCCCTCCCTTTAGTTGTAGTATATATTGTGGATATACCTAGGTTGTGAAAGATTAATGCATAAGGTATAGACTTGTGTGGGTGGTGATAGAACTTAGTTTACTATACATTTATAGTTTGTATATAATGAATTAAGATTATAGCACATAATATAATTTGGCTATAGTGAATATGGTTTCCCCTGGGTTTACTTGGGTTAGGGAAGTAATACATATAGAATAGATTCTTATAGGACATGATTTGTTATGTTGTGAAAGTGACACACCAGTAGGAAAGTATAAGCATGACACATTTCACCTATATATATATTGTTATGAATATGCATACTTTTATGATTTACATGGTAATTGATCCATTGTAAGGATGGGATGTACATTTACCTACTTAGGTAATGAGTTGGATTCATTGATTATTCACTGAAATTTAGTATACTTATTTTAATTTTTTCATGAGATATTATAGAGAGGATCCTATTTAGTATACGCATATTCTCACCCTATGTATATATGAACTATTTTTATGTTCGTGGAAGCATGTTGGTGATCAAGATGGGAGTCACTAGATCACAACAATTGTTCAAGAGCTGATAGTGATCACAACTACTTCCTAGGACTGTATTGGTATTATTTTTAATTGTTAAACTTATATATGAAATTAAATTCATGTATCTATATTAATTCATTATTTATGCCTAGATTTTATTGGTTGTATTCCATAATGCATCTTATTAATGAAATTTACATAAAGAGGGAAATCCCTCTGATTTGTGACTGTGTACCCTTGGTGATAGTAAAAAACCAGTGACCTATTGGAGGTAGGATTTGGGAGTCATCATCTCTCTCTCCACTTACATATAGGGAGGGGTATTAGTGGAAGGTGTAGGGGTTATGACATTGTGTAATCAAAGTTGATGTTTGAGAGATAAGATGGATTTTGGAGATAAGAATTGGTGAGGATGTATGATTTGGTAGGGAAACAATATTAGTTGAACTTAATAGGTGATGTAAATAAGGGATATTGACTAGGGCATTGGAATTCAAGTCCCTCTGCGATCTAATTCCAGGGCCTTAATTTTTATTGAACATATTAATATAAGTGATACCACTTGTGGGGTAGATTTAAAGGTAAGGATTTTTCATCTTGATTGTAAGTGAAAATAATTGAATTGAGAAAATAATTGGAATTTGGTTAATTTGAATAAATTAACTAATTAACCTTAAATACTCTATATTCCATGTTTGAGAGTCCCTTATATTTTTTTATCTTACATGAATGGATATAGTTCCATATCCTCATTAAGTTTATACTAAATATGTTCAGCAAGATGTTCAAGAAGATTACTGAAAAGTATAGGTTGATGAAGATGAAACTTAGAAGAGGAAATTATGAGATTTTAGTGCTAGGGTTTTCATGTTTATAAGGGATATTTTTTAGATTAGAATACTTTGGATTTGTTGGAGGAGGTAGAGATTACATTTAGTTTAATTCATGCTCCGAAGGAGCACTAGGTTTTATTGATTATGATGATGCTATATGGGGAAGATCGGTAATGGGGTTCTTGATCCTTATGGATTGTGAGGAGTCAGCTATCGTGTGAGATAACTTTTGTGATTAGTTTTATGTCAATTTTTCTTCTTTGTCCACAATGGAAACTTTTTAGTAGGTGATTCTTACCCTTCACCAAAGGAGTTCCAGCATGTGGGAGTTTAGTATCCAATATAATAACCACTTGTATTATACTTTATAACTTCTTCCAGATGATGAGGCCAGGGTGGGGAATTTCTATAATTATATTTATCTAGATATATGTTACAAGGACCCATAATTTATATTTAATAAATACCATAATGTTCTGGTAAGTGTAGATTTTATTAAGAGGATGCTAGCTAGTAATAGATCTTCTTAGGAGAGGAGCCATCATGACTCTTCATAGAGTAGAGATATAGCTATAAGTTCTCAGTTTCGTAGATATATTGATAGAGAAAATATTTTAAGTTATTTCAAATTTATATTTAATGTTTCTAATCCCACCAATGAGTTATTTTAAGGTAAATTGTCACATTTTATGGTTTTTAAAGTATTTTTAGCTCAATTTCAGAAATGATATTTTTTAGATTTTAGCTATTTTATTTTTATTATGTATTTCAAACATAATTTTTTATAAACTAATCCAAATAGAAAAATTATAACCTTTTATGTTTCTATATTAGTTGGGATTCATTTCATTTTTATAGACCTAATGCTCAATCCACTATTTAGAGGCCTAAATAAAGCTCACTAGTAAAACCTCAAAATCTATGTACAAATATGAATAATTTTTTTGGGACTATATTTCATAAATTCCTAGCCCAAAAAAGCTTAAATTAGACAAGGACTAGAGAAAATATAGGAGAAAAACTTATTTTACTGTGTCCCCACCTAATTCATCCTTCTTCAATGTTATTAATGCATGGGAAATAGGGGCATTGGAATATGAATATTCACATGTTATAAATTAAATTATTACAGTAATATAGAAATAAATCCTATATTCGGTGGAAAATAAAGATTAATTATTTAGGTTGAATGCATATAAATCATAGAATCACCTTTCAAGAAGAAATATATTTCAAAATCATCCATTTAATAGGTAAACCACATTGAAACTTTCATTGTATATAATTGGATCTAAAACTTTACTCTCTTTTCCTATAATAAAGTGTTTCATTTTCATTCCAAAGTGTTGGAAACTTGGGGGTAGGCTTCATTAGACATTTTATACAGTTTTTTAGTTTATTTTCTTTTATAACATTATTTTGAATTTTTAGTATATTTTATTCTTTTTCTTCATCTCATTCTCAAACTGTCATCTTTTATTTTTCCATCCCATTTTCTTCTCCACTGTGAACTCTTATATTCATGATCACGAGTAGCTAACTCGAGGATGTTCCGAGGGTAGTAATCCAGCGATGAACCCATGGAATTGAAAATTAATTCTTAATGCTTCAAATTTTCTTAGAGTTAGTCCAAGGGTAATTTTAGTGGGAAAAGTGAATTTGTGTCTCTACATGCCACATGAGTATTAGATTTCTATTCTGTAATGTTTTCCCTCGACTGAGGAGGATGATGTGAATTTTATTGGTGATCGTTGAGTGCATAGTATATTCACAACCATATTTAGAGGAGTATTTTCACACATATGATGTAGTGTGTTCATTATGTAAATTATAAACTAATAATAAGATAGTGAAGGTTCACTTAGGTGATTCTATTGAGAATATCTCCTTTCATCCTAATATAATTGTTCTTTCATTAATTTTGTTTTCATTACATATATATGTTTATTTTTAGTATTTCATTCTCAATTATCAAACCTCATTTTATTTTAGTTTTATTTCATAATAAAAAATATAAAAAAATAATATGTGAATTATAAATAGTGAGTGAATGACTACAACAGCTCCTCAAGAGAATTACCTAGGTCATCCCCTATGCTACACTTAGTTATAAATATATTTGAGAGTCTGTAGGATAATGGTTCATCATATATAAGTTTTATACAATGGAGATTTAGTTCCAGCTTTCTTCATCTCATTTCACTTGAGATGGTGGTTCTTAGACCCCTACTAGTAGATCAAGCATGGTTTTTTATGAATGTAGAGGTATTTATCACCAAAAGTATAAGTTTATAACCTTCCTCAGTATCTTGAAAGGAGATAAAGCTATTATATTTGATGGAATTATGAGAAAATTATTTGTTTGGATAGAGTAATGACCAAGAGGTGATAAATATGATTAAGTATATCTGAAAAATATTTGAGATGGATCTGAGTTTCCATAATTTTTATGTTGGTTATCATTATCATACATTATAGTTTGTTGTTGGTGATCACGCGTTTCTAGAGTTTCTCCGTAGCTAGGACATCATCGATTGGAAAAGTAGGGTAATTTGACACTCTAGTGTATCATTTCATTTGAGATCATAGAGCATCCTAGGAAACTAGTTTACCAACTAGCCTTACCATCTCAGATGAAATCTATTTATGATGTATTCCATGTATCCTAGATAAAGAAGTACCTTCCAGATCCATATAAAATGGTTTAGTTGGAGAATTTTGATTTAGAGACCTACAACACAATGGTTAAGTATCTATTTTTTATCGTAGATCATAAGGACATAGTGATTATTGGTAAATATATACCTCATGTCTATTGGTATGGTAGTGTGTAAGAGATAAACATGAGACTTGGGAGTTTTAATCCTAGATAAACGAGTAATAGGATATTTTTTTCTTCGATGAAGAGATTTAATAACTTTCATGGGGAATAACGTGTCATGGGGATGAGGGATAATTATGACACCCACACTGGTATTTATAGGTAATCAAGTTATTATTCTTAGATTTATGATTCCATTTACTGTTTATTTATTCTTCTAGTATTTCTAGGTTTTTTTGAGGTTGTACTTTTTGAAATATACCAAGACATTCCATTTTAATAGGCTTCACAATGTAGAATGTTAGTTTTTCCAAAAAAAGAAACTTTTCATTGGTTTTTTTATTTTTGGGTCTGGGGTGGGGCTATGCCGTGGTATGTTCCTTGAACTGTGGTTTGGGTTATTGAGGAAAAGACTATTCCATGGTTGGTCATACTGCACTATAGAGGAATGTGATCTTAAAAAACCTTAAATTTTCCTTATAGATGTTCACCATGCCCCAACCTAGAGGGATACACCATAAATATTCATGGAGTGGGGAACCACTCCATGGTTAGTTGGTCTATTCCATGGAAGTGTTCGACCCAATTTTTTTAAATTGTGAAATTTCTATTTTTATCTGACATAATTTGACCCTCTTCTTCCACCTATTACACTAATTTATATGACTTAAGTGCTCTAACTGTGGGTCCTTCTTCTTCTTCCAGGTCTCCATTAATTTCTCCATCAAAATTCAAGTGAAATATTCAAGTTAATCTCATGGTTTATCATGGATTTATCATTCTATCCTTTCTAGATTTTTTTTATTTCTCTTATTTCACGTATGTTTTCCGTATCTCTCCAAGGAAGTCGAGTATATGGCTAGGGTTGGTTTCTAAAGTTTATTTCTGGGAAATTTAGTCTTTTGAGGGACCCTTTAAACATATTCTTATAGAATATAGTAAAGGCGATGATTTTTGTTTTTGAATTTGAGGGTGGTGTCTCTACATGATAAATATATCCTTTATTTTAACTTTATTACTTTGATTTCTTTTGATTTATTAGTTATATTATGTTTAAAAATTGATGGTTTCAACTTAATTTATTTTTATCCCATGATGGTCTTGACGTTGGGTTGAAAAAGTAGTGTTTTTTCAGGTTTCCCTTTATAAAAATTTATATGACCACAGAGTGTTTGATAATATGTCTCCAAGAATATTTTGATTCCAAATTGGTTTTCAAAGGATGATTTGAAATAGAATGCATTTAGAAATTATATTTCCTCAATTTTTAAGCCTTATACTTATATAAATAATTATTAATTATGTGGTTTACTGCATTGAAAATTTTGTGAGACTTGATTATTAGTGGGTTACACATGGGAGACCTTGGGTTTGTTTTGGTAAAATGGATGGGTTCTTCTTTAGTATAGTTAGTGTATTAGTTGTGGGTTATTTCTAGTGATACTATGATATCTCTTAGGATTGGTTTATTTTTTTCTGATCATATAACATGGTGGGTGTTTCTCAAGAAATTATATGTCACCCTTAAACATAGAGTTTAAATCCCCATGTCATGTATGTTTGTATTTATTCATGTTTTCATTTTCCTTATAATTTTATCTATAGATCTTGTCTTATTTTATAAAAAAACTATAGGATTTATGAAATTATTTTTCACTTATTTTCGTATATAAATAAAATAGTATTTATAAAATGATGTTTTCAAAATAAAACTAATGATTTTCATTTAGAAATATGTCATGTAGATTCATAATGGCATCCTAATAGGCTCTTCTTCACACCCTATATATGCCTTTGGGAGTATAAATAATTGTTTTTACATGACAAGTTTAAAGTGAAAGGGAAAAATTTATTTGGTTGGATTCTTTTAATTATTATCATCCTTCCTTGGTATTGTGATGGTAGATTCCATGGGTTAAAAGGATTTTTTCACATGTGGAGTATTTTGGGACCCTTCAGTGTTTCTTATTGAAAATTTATATATTAGAATCACTAAACTTGCCTTTATTATTAGGAATAATGTATCATGTAATGTCGGTTTATTATTTTAAATTTTGGATTACAAAGTGATACTTTATTATTGTTTATGATATGGTATACTCTACGTGGTTGTTTGGATTATTTTAACTTTCTTATTAATGTGTATATATTTTTGAGGTATAGATGGATCATTCCAAATTTATAGGATGAATCCTTGTTGTTGTTTATTATATTCAAATGTTGAAATATTTCCTAGTTGGTTGGTTTTTATACCATGACATTAGATACTATTTTGTGGTGATCAAGAGTGATCCATGGGTTTCTTGGTGAGCTATCTTAGATAATAGTTCAGGTTAACCCATTGTATTCATTAAAAAAATGTAAGAAAGCTTCAAGAGATGTGAGGGGGTGAATTGAATTAAAATATGGGCATAAATTTTTTACCCCACTAGAGAATAAAAATAGTCCAAATTTTTAATTTTTAATAAAATCATAATTTAACAAAATAAACACGTAAAAGAATAATAAAATAATAAGAAATTAAATAAATTAACTGGAAAAGAAATAAAATCATATATTAATACATTAATGTAGAAAAAATGCATTTAGGATTGGATAACAATACAAATAACCCTAAAAGGATATTTATTATCATACAGTTTCTATAAAGGGAAATATTTTCTTTTATCCCAAAGTGGAAGTAGGTTGATTAAATATACTACAGTATCCATGTTTTTAATTAGAACTTCATAAATCTATCATTTTTCACAGGTATAAGTTACACACCAGGAACTTATTCAAAAAATAATTGGTAGTAGTAAAATCTATCTCAGAGATCCTCTTAGATCAACACTATGGGTAGAAAATCCAAGTACCCAAGACATAATTGAATATTCATATTCAAAAATTAATGATTACACACTCAGAACCTTATTAATCTCAACAATTGAAAGAACTGATTACAATATAATTTTTATATTTATAATGAAAAACCTCACAATGGTATATCTATGCACACATTAAAAAATACAATTGGATGTACACAAGGCAGTGAGATTACATAGGCCTCAATACAATTCATTACTTTGCTCAGTGTCTTGGTTTCCTGATCCCTTCCTTAATGTAGTAGTGTAACACCCCGAGATTTTATGAAAAATATTCTTTTTAATTTCATTAATGTATTGTGTTGTACGCTACACTAAAAGGAGCTTTCACAACATGCATCTGTGACTTTCCTTGCATTACACGCAATCACGACCTTCATCGATAGCGTGTGTATTACGCAATACCGAGTTTCACTAAACAACAAAATGCTATTAAAATATTTTTAAAACTAGCTGTTATAAATTGTAATAACAACCTTTTAAAATGTTGGAAATTTTATCTCTCAAAATGGACTTCATTTTTTTATTCGGAGTATCAAATTTAGCCTAAGGTGAAATTTTGGTACTTTTCGGATAACTTTCATATTCCGATGAATAGTGAAAATTACTAAATTTTAATTAAAAACAACTTTTTTTAATTGAAATAATTAATAGTGGTAAATTATTAATTTTAGTGGTTTTAAAGTATATTTTGAATATATTTTTACAATTTAATACAATTTTTTTCATTGGATGTAATTTCACATTTAAACCAGACATAAACAAGTGTCAATCTTTTTATAGTTATTATCTTTTAAAAACATGCTATTTGTTTTGACGACGGGAATTAATTTTTAAATTAATTAATGCAATTGATATTTTTTGAATTTGGTAAAATAGGCATTATTTTTGAGTTCATAATATCAAATATAGCTTAGGCCTAATTTTTGGTATTTTTCTGGAAACTTTCATTTTTTGATGCATAGTGAAACCACTAAGTGGTAGTTTAAAAAAAATGAATTTTTCATAAAACTTAATTTTACCGCTTCTATGAGTGGAATTTCAAAAATTCTAGAGACACGGTTGATGTCAGTAAGTAAAATTTGGTTCAATGAGATGAAAATAATTTTTGGTGAATAGTAACTTTTTACCTTTTTTACCACGGTTAAAAGTAAATAGGGTAATTAAGGGTAAAAATGATATGATTATTACCCTAAAACATGTCCTAATTCTATTGGATAAGTGTAATTTTACCAAAAACAACCTTAGGAATAAAATATGACCATTTAGACCCACTTGGATTAGATTAGGACATTTATTATTATTTAATTCAAAGAAGAGTTAAAAGAGTTAAAATCAAAGTTTATTTTCTAAAACATTTTTAATATAGGGTTATACATAATATAAATTCTATTTTAAATATTAATTAGAAAGATAATAAGATTTCATACGTAATGATATTTTATTTATAATTTTTAGACATTAAATAAATTAATTTATTTATGACACAATGATGATGCAGTAATTACCATAATAGTGAAAAATTATAATAATTGATATTATAAATACCCAAATAAATATAATTTGGGACTTTTTATGAATTAAACTAATTTTATAGGTTATTATGACATGTTAGTATTTATTTAATTAACTTTTTTCGAACTAATCCTTCTGTAATGATTTTACAAAAATCAATCACTAAATAGTGTCAAAATTGACATAAAATAGTTTTTAAAACAAATATTATATTATTAATTGTTATTTTATTCCTAAAAATCTAAGTATCGGACAAATGAATTAGATAAGGTTATATATATTAATAATAAAAAACTTGGGGTTCGTTTGGCTTGTTATTGTAAGTTTATTAACCTTATAGTGTAAGAACACAAGAAGACACGGTAAAAGTAAAATTATTTAACTTAATGTTAAATCTAAATGATAAGGTTAAATAGGAACATAAACTTGTCTAAATTATATTTGATTAGAGGATTTCGATCCATCCCCACCTTATCTTCTAAATAAATCAATTTTGAGATATTAAAACCAAATATGACTTTATAATAAAATAATATTTTTAGTTTTCCAAAGGAGCCCCTCTCCTCCCTTATAAAAGGGCACCTCCTCCCCCTCTTCCTCACACCACTTTGAGCCTTCAATCTCGGACAACCCCTGCCAAATTATCTTCTCCACTTCCTTAGCAACATCCTAGAGGTTCTGGTCTTCTTCAAAGACCAATTTTAGTGTCCTAAAAGGAGATCTCAAAGAGGCGCTTCAAATAAGAGGTAATGTCCGTTACCGATTCTTTCAACTTTATTTCTTCTTTCAGTTCTTCTTATTAGGTTGTTTCATTATGAACTAATAACATCAGTATCACTAATATACTTATATTCTATTATAAGTATGAAAAAACCCTATTTCACCATCTATCCATCCTACAGAAAAAGAAATCACCACGCGTGCATACGTACTGAATACCGTCTCCACACCGTGGTGAAATCTATTTTCCACCACCAACTTACTCGGATGGGTATAATGGTGTAAATAATAACTATATATGATTATTTTAAAGTGATATTGATTCTGAAATAGTATACATACACTCCAATACATTCCCACTATCATGAGAACGATATCATCGCTCGTGCGTACGTACGGACTACCGTCTTCACGACGCGATGGGATTCATTATCCACTTTAACCATTCATGAATGATTATAAAGTATATATAATAAGTAATCATGAAATATATGACATAATAATGATACTGTATTTATGTGTATATATATTTATGTCATCTACTTAATTCCATTCAACTCAATAAGGAAACGAAAACATCGTTCATGCGTACGTACGACCTACCGTCTCCATGAATGGTGTATTTATTTCCATTTACTGATTTATTATATATATGTATATTATGAATATATGTTATAAATAAATCATGTTTTATATTCTGGAATTAAGTAATCATGGTCTAAGTAATCATATGAATAATTACAAGTCAAAACAAGGACGACAAATGAAACAATTTTACCCAAAACGCTCTTTTACATGGAATTTACAAAAGAATGGGTAATATAAAATCATAAGTGAACCATATATGATATCATAACAGTGGGTATGGTTATTGAATAAGTCAATGACATTATTTAAATCATTATACAGGAGGTTCGGACACTTATGAAGCAAATCAGACCTAAGGTAAGGGAAAATATCACAATCTCATTTTATCTATGATTGTTTATACTTTGGTATTTACTAGGGTGTATTTTATCATCCACATCCATGATTCCTCAATTTGTAATATTTTTTCCATCCACCTACCATTTTTTAAATCCAATTTTACCCTTCGGCGAGTTTTTAGTAAAAGATATAAAAGGAATCTTTTGTCATTTTTCGTACTAGGTACTTTTTGACTTTTCCGACAAAAGTACGGGAATAATGTTTTTTTAACTTATACGGCACGAATGGATTTTTTAAAAAATTATTTCCAAGAAGCTTAATTTACAAGTTTTCAAGTTTATTTTTAATCTACTTCTTTTAGTTTAAAATTGTATGACATGTTAAGAAAGGAAAAGTGTTTTTGAAGTAGAAAGGATATTTTCCTCAAGAATGGAGTTCAAGTGTTTTATCAAAATTATTTTCCATCTATGATAATAAAGGGTTCTATTTATATCCCTATTTTTTACATTGATTTTATTATGTTATGATGGAATTATTTTTATGATGTCCTTTTATCTTATATGGATTATGTTATGATGGCACGATGTTTAAGATTCCCATTTTTATTAGATGGGTTATGCAATGATGTATGATTTTTTTGATTTTGTGGCACACATAATAATGATATCATTATGAGATGGGTGAGACCTATATCTCCCTCCAATGAATTGGGTAAATATTTTATATCTCATGAGATAGATATGGCTGGAACGGTAGGTTAAACCGGTTCAGTGAAATAGGACTGAAACGAGGAGTGAACTCAGTTCAGAAATGGACTTTGTCCATTAAGATAGTCTTGTCAATGAGTCTTGACTAATAAGAAATGATTCTCTATGATTATGTGTGTATTACACAATGTTTCATGTTTTATGTTATGATTTTTGGGATTACATTTCACTAATATGATTTATCCCATGTTATGATATTATGATCTCTTTTGCAGGTTATGATTTCCAAAATGTTATGGTCTTATGAAAATGATGTCATTGGTTTTTCTTTTTTTTTACCCTTACTGAGCTTTTGAGCTCACCCTTTTATGTTTTCTTTTCCCCAGGATATAAATAAAGGTTTTAGGTAAGAAAAAAAAGGATATCTTTATGGGATATGTTGAAGATCTTTCACCATGATTAGAAGATTACATTCCGAGTTTCCAAAGACACTAAACTATTACGGTCCTTGTGTGTTTTTTTATGTAATAAGTATATCGAAAAAGTAATGTAATGTCCATGTATGTCAAGCTTTGGGTCTCTACAGTTGGTATCAGAGGAAAATTTTAGTCAACCATTGGAAACAAGGATGCGAAAACGTTAGTGAGATCCCTAGAGATATTTCTAAGGTATGTCTAGGGATGTCCCTAAGGTTAAGTATAAGTATAGGTTATAGTCCTAGAATTGCGCTAACGATCTTAGAATTAAACCTAAGATGTTAGATATTGAAGGTACTCCCCCTTTATTATGTTGTTTTCCCTAGCATGATTTTTGCCTCTCACACTATTCTTTTTGGGTTTTAGACGATGGCTGGAACCCGAAGGAACCGTGTTGATCAATGCAATGGACAATGCGATGATTGTACTCATGAACAAACAAATGTTATGGGAGATGGAGTGAAAAATCTTTTTTCTATACTTACACAAGCTATGAATCATTCTGGACTTCCAAATGAGCAGAGAAGGGAACAATATTCTATTGAGTCCTTCACGAGGCAACGTCCACCTTCTTTCAGTGGGTCTTTTGATCCACTTGTTGCTGAACAATGGATCAATACCATTGAAAAGATATTTTCAGTTCTTCAATGTTCTGAAAATGATAAAGTCATCTTAGCAGTATATCGTTTGGAAGGTGAAGCTGATCAATGGTGGAATCTTATCAAGAATACGAGGAAAAGAGATGAAATTGAGTCCATGGAATGGGTCGAGTTCAAGAACTTATTTTTCAATAATTACTTCCCTCATATTCTTTGAACAAAGATGGAGAAGGAGTTTCTTGAACTAAAGAAAAAGGATGATGAATCTGTTGGTATATACGAAGCGAATTTTACAATGCTTGTAAGGTATGCATCTGGATTTATCATCCAACTTGAAAGTAAAGTTGATCGATTCTTCAGTGGCTTAAAACCAAATATTCGAAGGGCATTAGCTATAAGAGACTTCAGTAGCTATGAAGAAATTGTGCGTTGTGCTATCAAGGTAGAAATGGAAGTTGGTGTTACTTATCCATATCATAGTTTTGACAAGAAACGAAAGATGGAGTTCAAGGATAAATCTCAGAATAATGGTGAAAAGAAGATGAATGTTTCCTTATGCTCAAAGTGTGGAAAGAAGCATGGTGGAGATTGTCTTAAAGGGACAAGTAAATGTTTCAAATGTGGAAAGGAAGGTCATCAGGAATTTGAATGCTGCAATGATGGGAAGAAGTTGTCTAATGATGCAAAAAAAGGAAGGGATACACAGAATGAACCTACTACACTTTAATGCTTCAAGTGCAAGGAAATGGGGCATTATTCTAATAAATTCCCTAATCCAAGGGTTATTGATGATCTACATGAGCAACCACTTAAGGAAAAGGACAAAGGGAAGTCACATGTGATCACCATTGGCGATGTTGAATATGACAACGATGTGGTGGAATGATTAAGTGTTTTTTTAATGGGATTCCAAAATAGTGTTGTATATAGTATCGTGGAATATTGGAATATTTATGTATTGGTCTATTGTGGTTTTCAATAATTTTATGGTACCGGTAACCATGGAAAGTGATTGAGATATTTTTGGAAAAAAGATGATATGCGCATAATGAAGGGATAAGGAAAAAATGAAATGTTTGATAGTATTCATGATCTCATGATTGATAAAAGGACTAAGTGATATCATGGTTTGAGTATATAGAATTTTGAGGATTTTGGTATTTGGAAAGTGTTAACTTTTAATTGCATACATGTTTTCACTAAGGTTCAATGGGTATTCATTTTTCAAGAGAATATATGATTAAGGCCTTTGAATGTTTGGAATGTGACCAACAAGACATATCTTATGATATATGGGGATCAACGATGGTATTAAATCTCTGGTAATCGTTTTCACTATATTATGAGAGTGGACTGCAGTATTATGGATAAGCCTAAAGATTGGAATGGATTATGTTGGAAATAAATTAGTATTTTTTAAGGATAGAAGTTTTTTCGATATTATTGATGGGATGTTATAGTAATATAGTTTTAGAAAAAGGACAACCTGCAGGACGGGCGACATCCCATCGCGTCGGACAAGGCTGTAAGAATCGAACCCACAACCGAAGTGTGACTGGCCTTTATCACCTACCACTGGCCTACAAGAAGTCCCTGTTTAGTAGAAACTAGTTTTATTATATTAAGCAGTATGATATATGAAGTATAAGTCCATTTTAGGAACCATATATGATTAATCTCACTATAGATAGACTTATGTATTTTTGATGATTTTTATAACCTTTTTTTTAGACAGATGGAATGACCCATCATTCTATCACATGATCTTCTAACACTTCACGAATGAAAAATTCAACTTCATTTTTTTAAAAGATGAAGTGGAAATTGTCCAAAGAACGACCAACGGTGAGACTGTAACAAAATCACGAAAGTATTTCTTCTAATTCTAATTTCATCAACTTTAGGGAAATGATCTTGAAAACCAAAAATGTTGTCCTAGTTCCCTTATATCCGATAAATCAGATGGTACCTTAGATCATCACAAATCTATGGCTTTGTGATCGATGGATTTTTCATAGCCATGTTGTCTACCACTCTCCATCGTAACTTGATGGTTAGATTTTTCTTCCATATCCATATTTTCACCTATATTCTCTTACGTGGAAACCCAGTGATGATTTACATTGGGTAATCGTTATGTTTCATACTTCAGTTTTTAAAATTAAGTTTCAGAATTCCTTTTTACGATGTGGGTTTCTATGAATAGTAAATGATTTATAACCCCGACGAATTTCGAGGACGAAATTCATTTTAAGGGGGGTAGAATGTAACACCCTGAGATTTTATGAAAAAATATTCTTTTTAATTTCATTAATGTCTTGTGTTGTACGCTAAACCAAAAGGATTTTGCACAACAAGCATCCATGACTTGCCTTCCATTACACGCAATCACGACCTTCCTCGATAGCATGTGTAGTACGCAATACTAAGTTTCACTAAAAAACAAAATGCTATTAAAATATTATTAAAACTAGCCGTTATGAATAGTAATAACAACCTTTTAAAATTTTATAAATTTTATCTCTCAAAATGGACTTCATTTTTTGATTCGAGGAATCAAATTTAGCCTAAGGTAAAATTTTGGTACTTTTTGGATAACTTTCATATTCTGATGAATAGTGAAAATTACTAAATTTTAATTAAAAACAACTTTTTTTAATCGAAATAATTAATAGTGGTAAATTATTAATTTGAGTGGTTTTAAAGTATATTTAGAATATATTTTTACAATTTAATACAATGTTTTTCATTGGATGTAATTTCACATTTAAACCAGACATAAACAAGTGTCAATCTTTTGATAGTTATTATCTTTTAAAAACACGCTATTTTTGTTGACAACGGGAATTAATTTTTAAATTAATTAATGAAACTGATATGTTTTGAATTTGGTAAAATAGACATCATTTTTTAGTTCATAATATCAAATATAGCTTAGGTCTAATTTTTGGTATTTTTCTGGAAACTTTCATTTTTTGATGAATAGTGAAACCACTAAGTGGTAGTTTAAAAAAATGAATTTTTCATAAAACTTAATTTTACCGCTTCTGTGAGTGGAATTTCAAAAATCCGAGAGACACGGTTGATGTCAGTAAGTAAAATGTGGTTCAATGAGATGAAAATAATTTTTGGTGAATAGTAACTTTTTACCTTTTTTTTACCACAGTTAAAAGTAAATAGGGTAATTAAGGGTAAAAATGATATTATTATTACCCTAACACATGTCCTAATTCTATTGGATAAGTGTAATTCGACCAAAAACCACCTTAGGAATAAAATATGACCATTTAGGCCCACTTGGATTAGATTAGGACATTTATTATTATTTAATTCAAAGAAGAGTTAAAAGAGTTAAAATCAAAGTTTATTTACTAAAACATTTTTAATATAGGGATCCACATAAGATAAATTCGATTGTAAATATTCATTAGAAAGATAATATGATTTCGTACGTAATGATATTTTATTTATAATTTTTAGACATTAAATAAATTAATTTATTTATGACACAATGATGATGCAGTAATTACCATAATAGTGAAAAATTATAATAATTGATATTATAAATACCCAAATAAATATAATTTGAGACTTTTTATGAATTACACTAATTTTTTAGGTTATTATGACATGTTAGTATTGATTTAATTAACTTTTTTTGAACTAATCATTCTGTTATGATTTTCACAAAAATCAATTACTAAATAGTGTCAAAATTGACATAAAATAGTTTTTAAAACAAATATTATATTATTAATTGTTATTTTATTCCTAAAAATCTAAGGATCGTCCAAATGACTTAGATAAGGTTATATATATTAATAATAAACAACTTGGGGTTCGTTTGGCTTATTATAGTAAGTTTATTAACCTTATAGTGTAAGAACACAAGAAGGCACTGTAAAAGTAAAATTATTTAACTTAATGTTAAATCTAAATGATAAGGTTAAAATAGGAAACTAAACATTTATAAATTATATTGGATGAGAGGATTTCGATCCATCCCCACCTTAGCTTAGAAATAAATCAATTTGGAGCTATTTAAAACCGAATATGACTTTATAATAAAATAATATTTGTAGTTTTCCAAAGGAGCCCCTCTCCTCCCTTATAAAATGGCACATCCTCCCCATCTTCCTCACACCACTTTGAGCCTTCAAGATAGGCCAAACCCTGCCAAATTCTCTTCTCCAATTCCTTAGAAACATCTTAGAGGTTCTGGTCTTTTCAAAGACCAATTTTAGTGTCCTAAAAGGAGATCTCAAAGAGGCGCTTCAAAGAAGAGGTAATGTCCGTTACCGATTCTTTCAACTTTATTTCTTCTTCAACTTGTTCTTCTTAGGTTGTTTCATTATGAACTAATAACATCAGTATCACTCATATACTGATATGTTATTAAAAGTATGAAACAAACCTATTTCACCATCTATCCATCATACGGAAAACGAAATCACCGCGCGTGCGTATGTACGGAATACCGTCTCCACGCTGTGGTGAAATCTATTTTCCACCACCACCTTACTTGGATGGGTATAATGGTGTAAATAATAACTATATATTATTATATTAAATTGATATTGATTCTGAAATTGTATACATACACTCCAATACAGTCCCACGATCATGAGAACGATATCATCGCTCGTGCGTACGTACGGACTACCGTCTCCACGTCGCGAAGAGATTCATCCTCCACTTTAACCATTCATGAATGATTATAAAGTATATATAATAAGTAATCATGAAATATATGACATAATAATGATACTGGATTTATTTTTATATATATGTATGTCATCTACTTAATTCCATTCAACTCAATAAGGAAACGAAAACAGCGTTCATGCGTACGTACGGCCTACCGTCTCCATGAACGGTGTATTTCTTTCCATTTACTGATTTATTATATATATGTATATTCAGAATATATATTCTATATAAATAATGTTTTATATTCTGGAATTAAGTAATCATGATCTAAGTAATCATATGAATAATTACAAGTCAAAACACGGACGACAAATGAAACAATTTTACCCAAAACGCTCTTTAAAATGGAATTTACAAAAGAACAGGTAATATAAAATCATAAGTGAACCATATATGATATCATAACAATGGGTATGATTCTGGAATAAGTCAATGACATTATGTAAATCATTATACAGGAGGTTCGGACACTTACGAAGCAAATCATACCTAAGGTAAGGGAAAATATCACAATCTCATTTTATCCAAGATTGTTTATACTTTGGTATTTACTGGGGTGTATTTTATCATCCACATCCATGATTCCACAATATGTAATATTGTTTCCATCCACATACCATTGTTTAAATCCAATTTTACCCTTCGGTGAGTTTTTAGTAAAATATATAAAAGGAATCTTTTGTCGTTTTTCGTATGAGGTACTTTTTGACTTTTCCGACAAAAGTACGGGAAGAATGTTTTTTTAACTTATACGGAATGAATGGATTTTTAAAAAAAATATTTACAAGAAGCTTACTTTACAAGTTTTCAAGATTATTTTTAATCAACTTCTTTTAGTTTAAAATTGGATGACATGTTAAGAAAGGAACAGTGTTTTTGATGTAGAAAGGATATTTTCCTCAAGAATGGAGTTCAAGTGTTTTATCAAAATTATTGTCCATCTATGATAATAAAGGGTTCAATTTCTATCCCTATTTTTACATTGATTTGATTATGTTATGATGGAATTATTTTTATTATGTCCTTTTATCTTATATGGATTATGTTATGATGGCATGATGTTTAAGATTCCCATTTTTATTACATGGGTTATGCAATGATGTATGATTTTTTTGATTTTGTGGCACACATAAGAATGGTATCATTATGAGATGGGTGGGACATATATCTCCCTCCAATTCATTGGGTAATGATTTTATATCTTATGAGATAGACATGGCTGGAACGGCAGGTTAAACCGGTTCAGTGAAAGAGGACTGAAACGAGGAGTGAACTCGGTTTAGAAATGGACTTTGTCCACTAAGATAGTCTTGGAAATGAGTCTTGAATAATAAGAAATGATTCTCTATGATTATGTGTGTATTATACAAAGTTTCATGTTTTATGTTATGATTTTTGGGATTACATTTCACCACTATGATTTATCCCATGTTATGATATTATGATCTCTTTTGCAGGTTAAGATTTCCAAAATGTTATGTTCTTATGAAAATGATGTGATTTATTTTTCTTTTGTTTTTTCTTACTGAGCATTTGAGCTCACACTTTTATGTTTTCTTTTCCCCAAGATATAAAGAAAGGGTTTAGGTAAGAAAAAAAAGGAGATCTTTATGGGAGATGTTGAAGATCTTTCACCATAATTAGAATATTACATTCCGAGTTTCCAAAGACACTAAACTATTACGGTCCTTGTGTGTGTGTTATTGTTATGTACTAAGTATTCCACAAAAGTAATGTAATTTCCATGTACGTCAAGATTTGAGTCTCTACATGTATTATCAATTTATATACATCATTGCAATAATAATATCAATAAACTAGAATTTTAGTTACATAAATATCAGAAGTAGAAACATATTTTGATGAATTTAATTCATTATATCAATTTTAAGATTTAGTGCATATTTATGATTCTCTGAAAATTAGATAGACCAGTTAGTTTACCAAAAGATAAAATTGGTTGTTATAAATTTCATAAATAGAAAATAAAAAACTTAACCAAAAATTTAATATATGGTTTATTTTTATTTTAAAAATTAGAATAAATAAGATTCATTTGACTCCAAAATCTCACCCTTCTAACAATCACAAATCATGTAAGAAAAGTAACTTTGAAAATAATTTTATAATAAAAACTTCCTATGAATTTTGATGAAAACAATTTGGAGTTTAAAATATAGAATAGTTATATTATTCAATCACTCCAATCATTCCCCCTTACCTTTTTTACAAATAAACGCAAAAAACTTCATTATAGAAGATTAATCCCCTTAATTAAGGGAAAACAAAACCAAAGTAAAAATATTACTCTTCTCAAATATAATAAAACTTACATTTCTCAAATATACCCCCTTTATAATAAAGCGACTGAAACATCACTCTTATTGAATTTATCCTCCTTTTTTATTTTCAGAAATAGGAACAAAAAAGATAAAAAATATCTATATGAAGAGTTATATAATACATAAAACTTATTAATTAAAAATAAGTAATTTTATAAATCTCAATATAATTTCTATATATTTTACCCACCTTTTTATATATGTAATGAATATATAAGAGTAAACTATCCATATTTAAATTTTAGTTTCCCCCCCCTTAGATTCACTTCTCCCCCTTACTAAAACACCAAAAATAGGGGAAAAACAATCTCTTACAATTTTTGGATTAATCAAAATATAAAAAAAGATTTAGGATAATAATTAATATACAATAAGAAAAAAAGAAATGAAACTCCCTTAACTTATCTTCTAATGAACTAAAATGATCTTATTCTGTTGAATATCATTCTATAATATGTTTTTATTTTAATTTTTAGAATAAATTTTGAAAAATAAATACTCATATGTTAGTATAATAAAAAAATCTCCCTTTCTCAAGGGTTGATTAGAATAGGGAGTATAATCACATAGAGTAAGAAAAGTTTTTATAGAAATAGAAAATATCCAACATGTTTGTTCAATCATAAGAGTAAACTTAAAGATATTAAAAATTAAGCTCAATGATAAATAAAAGTGAATTCAAGGATCAGAGAAAAATTGTAAACTAAAAAAAACTTAGAGGGAGAAACCTTACATAAGAGTATAAGATTTAAGTAAAATTTATCTTACATGAGTTAACTAAAAATAAATACAAGAGAAACATAACATCTACTTGGTGTAGTTACTTATATTGTTCTATGTAACAATTAAGAATCTATTTTTAATGAACTACTATATTATATGAAGTATATGTATAAAAATTTAGCATATTTGTAAACAAAGAATGTCCCCCATTCTTGAATATTTTGTCAATGTTAGGATATAATAAAATAATAATTTGAAAATATGATAACTTAATATGGATCATACCCACCTTCTATATAATATAAAAAAATATATCAAAATTTTACTGTTTAGTAAAAATGTTAGTAATATATTCTTTAATTATTATAAACTTGAGAATAATATCTCCTTTAATTGTGTGCTTATGAATTTAAAATTGAATAGAATATGAAGATAAACATCATAAAAAGATTTTACAAGTATCTCATAATTCCATAGAAGAGTTCATTCAAGACTACATAGATAAAAATATTTTAACTTCGCATATCTAAAATATTTTGTAAAACATGTATGATACAATATAATTTGGGATAACTTTCAACAGATAACTATCAAAAAATAAAAAGAACAAGAACTACCATTAGTTATTTTCATTTTTTATTGAAATGAAATCAAAGAATAATACCTAAACTCACTTTGGTATGAACATGTTTGCAAAAAAATAACTTTTATACCATTCATAGGATAAGGAAAAATAAATAAATAATCCTATGAAATAAATGAAAAATTTCTATAAAAAAGATATCCAAAAAGAAACTCCTCCATTTTATAGGATCAAAATAAAGTATGAAGAATTTTTTTTTGCATAAAACGTTATGTAAAAGTAACAAATATATTATATAAAAGAAAAAACATAAAATAAAATTTTTAAGAAGTATGAATTATTTCATCTTCCATTAAAAAAATCCTTCCTTTGAATATAAATTAGATTCTTGGAATCTATACATACTTTGATCCTAGAGGTATTTGTAAACAAGACTTTCGGTACTCAAATTAATACACCTCTTATATGCTCAAAAGCTGCAACCTCCTTGGAAATAAATGTCTTTTAATTTACGAATTACTAAATAATATTCAACGGAAACTTATTTTTACAATGAAAACATATATGGAATTTATTATAAAATGTTTCAATCATTGGAACAACATAATTTGACTAATAATGATATATTTTGGTGGATTTAATTCTAAGTTTAGTAGTAGTCCTATTTGGTTTCAACTGATTGTAGAAACTATCAAACTACTTCCTTACAAAATTGAAAATTTATATCAGATTCTTCAATAATTTTAATTATTATTTCAACTTCATGCTTTAATTCATATCATCTAAAGATGAAACAATGTTAATACTAGATTTAAGTTACTTTGAAATTTCCTTCATAGACTTAATTACCTTAGCTTTAGCTTCAACTTTAACTTATATACAATTCTTAAAAAGTACCTTATATGTGTTATTGTCAAGAAACAAGTCGGGTCTCCATCAAACTAACACCTGAACCGGTCCACAGAAAGGCCCAAAGGGAGTTCCCGATCCTATGGGCTGGCACAAGTTCCTGGTTATCAAAAATAAAACTTGAGAACGATTTACCAGAGTAAATAAATAAAAACAAAAAGAAAAATGACAAAAATAAAACTAAAATCAGACAACCAAATAGACCCTTAAACTGTGTTCAGATTTAATTTTTACAACTTGATCTAAAAACCCAAAAAAGACTACAAAAAAGGAAAATAAAAACTCCAAATCAAACTTCCGCGTGACATGAGGAGTCACATTCCCCAGCCACCGTCACCAAACCAACATGAGGATGACACTAACAACCCGAAACACCAATTCTATATAGGATTCCTCAGCCTGTGATATAAACGAAACATGATCTACATACAACCAAAGGTTTATGCATGGTTTGATACAAGAGACCAATAGGATGCCATCGAGAATAAAACTCCACATATAATTATTAATTGAAAAATAAATTTTAAAGTTTAATAAAAATTATAATTAAATGATTGAAAAGTTTTAAGGAAAAAAGGATTAAAGAAAATAGTTTCAAATGGAACAACATGAATTAAAACAAACACACACATTTAGTTTTTTAAAATAACCAAAGTGTCACACCGATGAGCATAATGTAACAAAGGAACACAAAATATGGGAGATGCATCATGGGTGTTAGCTAGCTTGGGTCCCTAGATCTTCCTGTCTTAGTGAAACATGTCTTAGAAACCACGACCCTTAGAAAACGTGGCATAGAAACCACGACCTTCAGTAAAAATGGCATAGAAACTACAACCCTCAGCCATTCATATGTTTAATTAGTGTTTCAGTCCTCAATCATGCTAAGTGAAACATGGCTAAATCGAACCCCATATCACTAACCCACTAGTCTAGTACAGCTTCCTATCTACATGGGCTTCCGGATTTGTGCTCCAACAAGTTTCAAGTTCATATCACACGTGAAAATTATACACAAAATCCAAACAGGGAACTTACACACAGAGAATCAATATTTTCACACTCACACCCTCTTTGAAAACCATATGCACACCAAAAATCATTTTAAAACATAACTCACATAAGTACAAACACTAAATTAAACTATATGCACAGTTTAAAGAGACTAATAATTAAAAAAACACTACATAAGCCCAAAAATTCCATTTTTAAATAAGCCGCACACTAAGATATTCTCCAAACATGACCGTTGATATACTTTAATAAACTATTTAAAAAATATAGAAAATAATGTCCAAAGGGTAACACAAGACCTTGCACACAAAACCCACTCAAAAATATCTTTTATAATCAAATGCACACCAAAAAATTTCTAAAACACAATTAACAACCCTTTTACATTTTAATAAATCAACTAGGTGATTTAATAAAACACTATGTGATGACATAATGTGAATTTTCATCAGAAATGCACCATATCTCATATGAACATACCACTTCAAAAATCAAACACATAATAAACACTCTTAAAACTATTTTTGCACCACATAAACCATTTAATAAATCAATTACACACTTAATAGGACATTTACAAGGTGAAAAACAATGTTTTACCTTAAAACTAAACTCAAATTATTCTTTTTAAAATTCAACACACACTAAAATATTCTCTACACACCATTTGCATCACATAAAAAATTTGAAAAATCACCTATGAAGTTCAATAAATCATTTGTACTATTTAATAAAATAATAACTCAATTTCTAAAACAACTAAAAATAAATGATTTAACATAATATTTCACAAAAATTGGACTCCATAACATATAAACATGCCACAAAATTAAATAAGCGAAGAAATTCATCAATTGCTAGAAACTAACATAACACCAAACAAATAATTAAAATAATATGATAATTTAATTAAACCTAGAAATTAATTCATCAATTAATAATCAAACATGGAAACACCTACCTCGATGTAGAGAATCATAAGATTTCAGTTTGAAACTGCCACTATATTCCAAACACCCCACAGATGATACAATTAGAACCTCAAAATAAAACATCAGACCATTTACACCATAATCGAACCAAACACCATACCAAAACCCTAACCACAACTTAATAAAATTGAAAGAAGTAACAAATGATATATATCACACCAACAGAAAGGGGTCTGAGAAGCTATCTGAGAAAGATGGAGGGTACTGGAAGGTTTTACACTGGTTAAAGCCTCAGCAGAAGAAGGCACGACCAAGGGAGTCACGGCCGGGGGAGCCACGCTTGGGGGTTTCAGTGGGAGGTGGGTAGAAGAGGTCTGTTTCGTCACTGGAAAGAATCACTAGAGGAGGAAGGGGGTGTGGACAAGGGTGATGTGACCATGGGAGGGTTCACCGGGTGGTCCATCCGAGAAGTAGGTGGCGCGAGGGAGGTTTTTTGCACGTCTTGGGTTTTCCGGGTGGTTTGGACGAGAGGGATATGATAGACGAGAGTAGTAGGGCATAGGTGGTCTGGTGAGGAGGTGGAGGGTAGGGGATGTAGAGGTGCTAGGGTTCAGAGAAGTGGGAGGGGGTGAACCAGGGGTGAAGAAGGGGTGCAACATGACAAAAATCGGGGAGAGGAAGAGAGAGGGAAGAAAAAAAGAGATAACAAAAGAAGAGAAAAATAAATGGAAAAATAAATAAAATAATTAAATGAAACATTAAAAAAACATAAACTAACATATACATAATCCCAAAAATAAAAATAATCTGAATTGTAATTTAATTATTTTATAATTGTAACATTAATTTAATATTAATGAACCAATCCAAATATTAACTGAAAAATAATAATTATAATCATAACCTAATTAAAATATCAACTTAAGTAAAAATAATATTTATAATAAAACTAAAATAATAAAACCAAACAAAATAATAATATAATTATTAACTGAGGTTGGACATTGCACATGGTCGCGTGCATGGTCACACGCCCAGTCGTGTGCCCGTGTAATAATAAATTTAATAATAAAATGTTCTCTTATTAAAGTTGACCACTACACATAGTCGCGTGTACAGCCTCACACCTGTATAAGATCCCAATTTCTTTCAAAACAAAACTGGTTCAAACCGCAACTCAAAAGTGAGACCCAAAATAATTAAATTAAAATAAAGCGTCAGTCAGGGTGTTAAAATTCTCCCCACCATGACACTTTTGGCCCCTAGAATGTTCCAAAAGACTTGGTCAACCCAAGCTTCGAAGAAAGACGATGAAGATACCCAAGACAAAACATCAATCACCCGAATTTTGGGCATTCAAAACACCCAAGACCTAAAAATTCAATGATCTGAAAACCAGAATCACCAAGTAGAATAGACAACAACAAGGAATTCACCAAAAAAAACTACAACGTGGAACACCTTGAACCCTAACTTAAGGATAACCAGGACTGCTTGAGATCTCCAAGAACACTTTTCAAGGGACCCACTACCCGAGCTAACCAATTACCATGGTCATGGTCGGCCAGAGCAGAAGGGGTGGACCCACTAAGTTCACTTTGAAAACAGATTTTTCCATAAGTTCGTCCTATGGTGGTCTCCCCACTATATTAGGTTTCTCATCAAACATTGGTTCTTCAAACCAAAACAACTCACAAACCTAGAAAACCTCCAACACAGGCTTGAACATCCAAGTTCAATAAGTTTAACCAAACCAACACAAGAGGAGATGCCATCAAGACCTACACTGGGTCTCCCCACTATTATAAAATTTTCCTAGCACCACAACACTCACGTGGGTATTCCTAGTTTATTTTGAGCAATATGGACTGAACTCTTTATTATGAACCCACCAACACAATCTGACTTGCATGTAAAATTCCCATGGTGGACAACACTCTACCACATGATATGGTTTTTAAAGCAAAAACCCCTAACCAGTAGGCGAACTAAACAGGTGCATGTCCATTCGAAAATACATGAGAATCTCTAAAGCGAGTACAATTTCGATCCACAACTGACTACAATAAGGTTCAGAAAGCACACTTGATGGCTTTACAAGAATACAGATTCTACAAACCTCTTTAAGGCTCAAGAGGAAATTCCATAAATTAAGACCACAACAAAGATAAAAATCTTTAATAACCCTCACAACAAAAAAAGAATCTTTTAGAGGTGACACCTCAGTAGGGAAATTTAATCCATCCCCATTCCATCACTAAAGACTTAAGTTAGACCAAGCCCATCACACGTCCGACAAGTTTTGATTGTGTGCAAGCTTTACCCCGAGACCTATGGCTGGGGCCCTGATGTCTAAAGCATATACCGCCTCATAGTCATAAACTATCCACCATTGACTGGAAATTACTATGATGGATATGAAATCTACATACTTCTCCCCATGTCCCAAGCAGCACTCCTTCAACATACCAACTGAGAATGGAATCGCATGACTTAAGGTGACCGACTGACCACACAAGAGATAACCAATTGGGTGGTCAGTCAAACACACAACACAATATAATAGAAGGAAACTCCAATAACAAGTACCTTTGGTTCACACTCCTCATAAGATGAGGAACTTACACTTACCACAATATGAACAAGACCAACAAATTTTATGAGATTTAAACTAATTGTTCCACAAACCTCTAGGGGACATGAAACTAACTCATTAGAATGGTCAACACACTTCCTTCACCATCTATTGACTAGTCGAGAACCTAAAATCTCCACCACATTCCCTCACCTTAACTTCCTTAGGTATGGCCACATGATGTAGCTAGTCTTGAGGATCGCTCACGATTTCCCCATTCACAAAAAAATGGAACTATCACCATTTGTTTCTGTAATCTCACTCTCCCAAACATACTCGAGACAACTTACTACTACACAACACTTGGAGTTCCTAAAAAACTGGAGACACTCTTATCTTTCCCAATGTATTCAATGATATCCAACTGACCTCAACATCTATAAACAGTCTACAAAACCGAGAAGAACCCAACTCCACCACTCCCATGGGAGTCTGGGCTGATCCAAGAACTGAGAGACCTAATGAAAATCCATGGGAAAATTCTTGGGGGAATATCCCAAAAAAGAAACATAAAACAACCTTCCACAAAACCAAGCATTTATACAAACAAACATCCACATTCTAGACACAAATCCAATAATTCCAATTTAAAACATCAATACTTTTTCAAAGGAAACCACCTGGTTGAAAAACAAAGCACAATACAGAAATCCAAATAACTTTTTTGAACCCATCGATTTCACTCTAAACTCAATACCATTTTCCAATTTATAAAACAATTTAAGAACAAAAACCCATTTTTAGAGAAAAACCGACCATTTAGGAAACAGTAAGCATCCTTAGAAATCAATCACTCACCACAGATATTCCATGATGCCTCACAAATATTCATTTTTGTGCCACTAAGGCACCCATCCATGCGATCCACCAACTATCCATTAATCACTTCCACATGAACATGCGAGCACCCACATGAATACCACTAGACAAAACACGACTCTTCTGCTTCAAAAACATTCCCAATATTCCGAAAATACATATTTCTAAAACCATTTCAAAAATTCAAGACACATTTTCAAAATTATTACCATTTCCAAAATAAGCCACTTCGATTTAAAATAACTCAAGAAGTTCTTTTAGAAATTCGACTTTGAGAGATCAAATAACAGATTCCCAAAACAAGGTCCAGAAGAAACACACCCCAAAAAACATGCCAAACTCACATCAAGAGAAATACAAGAGAAACCCAAAGGTCCTCTTTCCTTTTAAAAACCCCTTCACACCAACCGAAAATCGAACCCTGACATCACGAACCCTAAAGCACCTGGATAGAGAATTAGTGGTCGTGTTAGACCAGGACACATGGTTTAGATTTAATGTTTACAACTTGAACTAAAAACCCAAAAGAGACTAAAAAAAGGAAAACCAAAACTCAAACTCAAAACTCCATGTGACATGAGAAGTCACATCCCCAAGCCACCGCCACCAGACCAACACAAGGATGCCACATCCAACCCGAATCACTAATTCCATGCATGATGACTCAACCTGTAATACAAAATAAACAAGATCTATATATACCCAAAGGTTATTGCAGGGTGTAAGCCAAGATCTTAGTAGAATAACACCGAGAAAAAGGTTCCATGCATAATTATTAAGTGAAAAAAACATTTGAAATTTTAATTAAAAAATAAAAATTAAATTTTTGAATAGTCATATATAAAACAAGATCATGGAAAATAGTTTCAAATGGAACACTTTAAATTAAAACACGCACACACAAACATTTTTAATTAACCAAAGTGTCACAAAGATGAGCGTAAATGAACCAAGGAGAACCAAATATGAGAGGGGCCTCATGGGTGTTAGTTAGCTTGGGTCCCTAGATCTTTATGTCTCAGTGAAACGTCTCTTAAAAACCATGAACCTCAAAAAACATGGATTAGAAACCACACCCCTCAATAAAACGTTTCATAGAAACCACGAACCATAGTCATTCATATATTTAATTAATGTTGTATTTATCAATCCTGTTAAGTGAAACAGGACTAAAGCCACCCCCTGATCACTAGCCCACTAGTCTATTCCACCCTCCATGTTACTTGGGCTTCCTACTTTGTCCTCAAACAAGTTTCAAGTTCACTTCACATGTCAAACTTATGCACCAAATTTAAACATGGTACTCACACATGCCAAATCAACGTTTTCACACTGAAACCCTCTTTTAAAACCATACACACAAAAAAAATCATTTTAAAACTTAACTTGCATAGGTACACAGACTCAATTAAAATATATGCACAATTTAAAGAGACTAATAATTATACAAACCAGAAATTACGCCCAAAAATACCATTTTGAAATAAGATGAACACTAAAACATTATCCAAACACGTTTCACACTATTGACATAATTTAATAAACTGTATAATTTTTGTAGAAAACAATGTCCAAAGGGTAACACAAAGATTTGCACAAAAAACCCGCAAAAAATATCTTTTATGATCAAATGCACACCAACCAATTTCTAATACAAAATTTTTAACCCTTGTACTTTTTAATAAACCAAATATGCGATTTAATAAAACACTATGTGATGACACAATGTGAATTTTTACCAAAAAATGAACAATATCTCATGTGAACATACCACTTAAAAATAAAACCCATAATTAACACTCTTAAATATATTATCACACCACATAAACCATTTAATTAATCAATTACACACTTAATAGGATATTTAAATGGTGTACAATAATTTTTTAAAACAAAAATACACTCAAATGATTCTCTTTAAAATTCAACACATAGTAAACTATTCTCCACACACCATTCACATCACTTAAACAATTTGAAAAATCACCAATGGAGTTCAATAAATCATTTTCACTATTTAATAAATTATTTACTCAATTTATAAAAAAATCAAAATAAATGATTTAACATAATCTTTCACAAAAACTGGACTCTCTAACATATAAAAATCCCACAAAATTAAATAAGAGAAGCAATTAATCAATTTCTAATAACTAAATTTGCACCAAACAAATAATTAAAATAATATGATAATTTAATTAAACTTTAAAATTAATTCATAAATTAATAATCAAACATGGAACCACCAACCTCCGTATAGAGAATCACAAGATTTCAGGGTGAAAATGACACTACATTCCAAACCCACCATGAACAACAAAAGTAGAACCTAAAAACAAAACATCAGACCATTTACACCATAATCGAACCAAACGCCAAACCAAAACCCCAACTAAAAATTTATCAAATTTAAAGAAAAAACAATTGAGGTATATTAAACCAATTATTATGGGTTTGATAAGCTTTTTGAGCGAGATGGAGGGTGATGGAAGGTGTCTCATGAGCTGGAGCCTCACTGCAAGAAGGCGTGACCAAGGGAGTCACAATCAGGGGAGTCGTGCTGGGGGGGGGGGGTTCATGTGAGGCAGGTTGCAGGGGTCAGTTTCGTTGCTAGAAAGAAGAACTGGAGGAGGAAGGGGTGTGGCCAATGGCAGTGCGGCCAAGGGAGGGTTAGCTAGGTGGTTTGACCGAGAGGGAGGCGACATAAGGGAGGTTGTGTGTGCCGCTTGGGTTCACTGGGTGGTTTGGCCGAGAGGGAGGCAGTGGATGGGAGTATGAGGGCGGAGGCGGCCTGGTGAGGAGATGGAGGGAAGGGGGTGATGATGTGCTAGGTTTCAATGAAGGGGGGCAGTGAAAACTTGGGGAAAGAAGGGGGTGTAGCGCAACAGAAATAGGGGAGAGCAAGAGAGAGGGAAGAAAAAGGAGAGAGAGAAAAAGAAGGGAAAAATAATTTTAAAAAATAAAATAAAAATGAAATGAAACTTAAAAAAACATAAACTAACTTATACATAATCAAAAAAATAATAGTAATCTAAACAGTAGGTTATTTATTCTACAACTGTAACATTAATTTAATGTTAATGACCCAATAAAAATACTAACTGAATAATAATAATTATAATCATAACCTAATTAAAATATTAACTTACGTAATAATAATATGAATAATAAAACTAAAATAACAACACCAACAAAAATAATAATATCATTATTAACAAAGGTTGGAAACCACTCACGGTCGCGTGTACGTTAACACAGTCATCCATGCACTTGAGTAATAATAAATTTAATGATAAAAGGTTCTCTTATTAAAGTTGGGAACTACACATGGAGGCGCATACGGTCGCCCACCCGTATAACATCCCAATTTTTTTAAACAAACCGGTTCAAACTACTGCTCAAAAGTGATACTCAAAATAATTAAATTAAAATAAGGCATAGGTCAGGGTGTGTTAGTCATAATCATCCAATACAGACTTATTAATTTCCACATTATTATTTTAAATATAATTTGATCTATAATTTAACCAAAAGCGAGTTTAGAAATTCTATCCCAATCTTTAGAAAAATACTCTTTAGTTGTATCATAGTCTATTTTCAAATATTTATTATTATTCTCTAAGAAAGTAACATATATAGAAATTTATTTTAAATGATTAAGGATATTAATAATCATCATAAAAAGAAAAAGGGTATCCCAAAGAGAACAGTAAATCAGTAAGGGACTCATCCATTACCTTTGCATTAAAGAAAATTTAATATCACAGATTTTTAAAAAACAATATGTTAATCTTATAGAAGTTTCCTCTTTATGATCAAATACCATAATAGATGGTGGATATTCATTATAGATATACACATATTCCATTTCCCTGAATTATTTACTTAATTTTCTCCTTGATGATCTTTTAGATTCATTTTCCATATATTTCAACATTTGATATTATGACCTAATATAGGAAACCTTCTTACACTCATGACATATAACATACAAGGACTAATTATCTTACATAACTTTTATGTCCTTATGATGATATTTTAAAAATTAATTATTTCAATAAATTCTATTTATTCACCTTAAAATATGATAAGTTCCACCATTACTAACTTCTGAAACACTACTGTCTAAATAATGTTTAGACTTTCTCTTTATAATAAGGGAATTAAAAGTGTCAAATCTAGTAGCTAAAGAAATAGAGGTAAAAGTAAACACAAATTAGTCCTTTATCATATATATATATATATATATTCAAAATATTCTTATCACACACTGAAATTTTACAAAATATTTATTTTTTCAAATAAATCTAATCTCTTTGAAAATTTATGATACACGCAACCCCAAGTCTAAATGTACTGTAATATAATATACCATTATCACCTAAACATTAAATTTAAATGTATGAATATGAATAATTAAATTATAAAAACTATATAGTTTACACATGTATAAAAAAATTTCATTGGTTATCAATTGATTAGAAATGAAAATAAAAATCACTTGAATGTAAAAGAAATGTTTTTCTAAAAAACTATTTTTATGCACGCAATTCCAACTTATATTAGTAAAATAAATGAATCACTCATGGTGATTTTTAATGATTTTTATTATATAATAAATCAATTGTGTTATCATCCATTTAATATTTTTATTGGTTTGGGATAAGAATCAATCCAGTTTTATGCTTACGATATGCATTTTTGTAAAAAGTGATTTTGATCACGTTTTGCACAATTATATTAAAATTAGTATATTACACTTTTAGAAAATTTAATTGAAATAATTAAATTTAGTTTTCAAATATAATTTTAAAATTTATGTTAGAGTTAAATTTTGATAATTTTACAAAAATATTAATTTTTTACTAAATATTGAAAAATAATTATTTTTATTAAGAATTATATTTTCATTTAAAAAGTATTTTAAAAGATAAATTTTATTTGGAATGGTTTTAAAAGTAAAATTATTTCAATTATATTATAATTAATCAAATTTAGGTCATTTTAATGAATTATATATTGAATTTTGATATGAAATTTGTTTATACTTATAAAAACATTTTTTTGGAAAACAGATTTTTCGTCATGTTTATGGGTGTAATTTTAAATTAAATAATACAACTTAAATGAATTTAATTTGTTAAAAAATATTTGACATATTTAATTTGAATATTTAATATTATATAATAACTAAAACATAATTTTTTTTATAATAAATATTAAAAATAGAAAAAAAAAATTAATTTATGCACTTAAGGTTTAAATGGGTTTACCAGGATGTTAAATCAAAAGATAATGGTATGTTTTCAAATTGAAATTTTATAAATATTATTATTTATAAATATTTAAACCTTATCATATCCCTCATTTGAATATATTTAAATTTGGAATCAATTTTTTTTGGGAATAACTTTATCAGTTTGAATTATTTTAGGAAATTTCCATGTGGGTTCCCTCCCCCACTTATAAAGGGACACCTCGTATCCTCTCCTATATAATATTGAAGAACATTTTGTTTGATAAAAAAAATACCAAATTAAATTTCTTAAATCCTTACCACATTACTTATAGTCCCTGCTTTGAACATAAAACCTTCCTAAGAAGTATTTGGTATAATCCTGAAGAGGCTTCTTGAAGAAGAGGTATAGTTCTTAACCATGAAATTTTATTTTATTTATTCATCTAAATCCTTAAAATATTATTCAATAATAATGATATAATTAGATAATAATATTACATATACTTTTATTTTATTATGTAAATGTAATAACCTACATCAATCTCTACTTCCATAAAATGGGAAAAAACCACCATTAGTGTGTGTGGAGGACTACCACCTCACAAACTGATGTAATTCATTTCCCATAACCACCCATCAGGGATGGATATAATGATGGATTTAATATTTTCATATTATATTTATTAAATAATTATACTATTGTAATTACAATTTCATACATACGTTTTTACTTTAAAATCTATTGGAAAATGATAATGTTGCTCCTGAATACATGTAGATTACCACCTGCCTAAAGGGATATGATTTGTTTTTTTATTTTATTTTTAAATGGATGGTAATAAAGATATATTTAATGAAAATATATAAGAAAAATTATATAAAAAATATTATTTAAAGGAGAAATATTATTTCCCTTATTCATTCCATCTGTAGAAAAAATGGAATCAACGTTTATGCATATTTAAGACCTTCCATCTACATGAATGATATAACTAATTTTTCTATCCTTCACTTTATGGATGACTCTAAATATGTATATAATGAATATATATTATATTTATATAATTATTAAAAATATTTTTATGACGTAACCACGATCTATGTATAAGAAAAAAAACTACCAAACCAAAACATACTTGAAAAATTAAGCAGTTATCACCCAAAATATTAATTTTAATATATAATTGTTAAATAATAGGTGATAAAAGGTTATAAGTAAATCATTTATGGTGTGATATGTATTATTATAGTTTTTAATATACTTATAATAAACTTATATTTAATTATATTGGTGGTCTGAACATTTATAATGAAAAATGAAACTCAATGTAAGAGATTTTCATCCCACCTTCATTTTTATGAGATACATGCCACATCCATTACATGTTTCTTTTATGTGGTATATAAAAATTCCATTAATTTATTTTATAAATATTATTATAAAAATAATGGGGATTTAAAAATCCATTTATGTTTGTTTATTTTATTGGGATTATGATTCAAAAATTACCAAAGTGGGAAGGGTTTTATGTTATAATATCATTGTTTATCAGGATTGTTTATGAGTATGCTTCTAATGATGAAATTTATTGATATAAATCTCAAGAAACTCAGTAATTTTATCCCCCTATGGATATTCATTGAGAATAATTTTTTTCACTCTCATTTTTATCTCTCTAAGAACTCATGAGACCAAAATTGTTTTTGAAGAAAATTAACTTTATTTCTTTCTTCAATAGAAATATTTTTTCTTATATATCAATGTTTTTTAAAAATGTTTTCATGAATGTTTATAATATTAAAATATAATTTTTAAAATTTATTTTTACCCTTTTTTTTACTTTTTATTAATTTTTTAAAAGGAATCTTCTTATATCATTCCATAATGAGGTACTTTTTGAATTTTCACTAAAAATTTGAATGGAATATTTTTTTTAATTTATAAAACATGAGTGAAATTTACCTCTGTCTTGATCAATCAATGATTTAAATATTCTATTATATGCTTCCAAAGTTATTTTTAATGAAAATAGTTTCCTCTTATATTTGGTAAATTTTTTATATTTTACTTAAATGAATTCAAAATGAAAATTTTATTTTTATCAATAAATGTTCCAAGTGATATTTTAAAGGAATTTTTCATCTAAGATTAAATAATTTGATGTTACCTAATATTTACTGAGGATAAGATCCAATGATAGCATCCTTGTTAATTCTATGGATGGTTTATGATTATTATGAAGATATGTTTATAAAACCCATTCCTTTTCAAGGGGTTATGCTATGATGAATTGATAAAATGATTATGAAACCTGTTTATTTTCAATAGGTTATCATATTATGAAATTTTTATGAAATATATTTCATCCTCATGGGTTATGATATGTGGAATGTTTTAATATATTATGACACACATCTGTATGATTTTAATTTTGTAATGGGTGGGATAAGAATTATATAACTATAAAATGCTTTGGATAAAGATGGATATCTCTTGAGATAAGTATGACTAGAATGGGTAGTGAACATAGTTCTATAAGGGGCCTATCCACTATGATAATTTTGTGAGTGAACCTTGACTGATATGATGGTTTTGGGTTTGAACCCATTAAACTATGATAGTCCTAGGATTGAACCTTGATTACTATGATGGATTGGGGATTGAACCCAATCCATTATGATTTTCATGGAAGCGATCCTTGAATAATAAGGAAATGATATTATATTTTTATATATATGCCAAAAAATCATGTATTATTATTATGTTATGCTCTCATGGACTATGTTCTTTGATTCATTTAGGATTCATGACTAATAAACTACCAATCTTTATTCCATGAATCAGGATTATGATATATTATTTATAGGGCATAATTTTCAAATGTTATGATCATGTTCTCACATCCTTATGTCCATCTTATATTTAAGCGATCATTTATATCTATATTCTCCTCAATTAATGAGAATATGATATAATCCTTTCTTATACTTATTTTCCCTACGTTATGAAGAAATTTATTATGTTTGATATGTATAATAAGGGTTCTATTTGTGAAGAACATTGTGTGTGATGATTCGGTTCACTCATAAACTAGTTTTTTATGTATCACTTTTTCAAATACAGTAAACCATTATAGTCCTCAGACAAGATTTTGTAAAATGAAATGAATATTTATATATTAAGATGTAATATATATTTTTAAAAATTATGGGTCTCTATAAATAGTATTAGAGTCAAGGTTTAGTTAACCTTAAAAAATAAGATTTCAAAACATCAGTAAGAACCCTTAGGATAATCCTAAGTATATGAGAGATTCCCAATTCATGGTAAACAAAGGACAGTGACTTCCCTAGAAAAACATCCCCAGCTGAATACTACAAGTGGATGTGGTTTTGGACAGATGAATCTTGGGGTAATAACCCATAAAGAGTTGGTCAATTATATCTCATCCATCATTCCACTACATGGAAAATGTTACCTTACTTAGCACTTGGATTAAACCTCTTGGGGGATATCTTGGATAACTCAAATTTTCTTTTTGAACCATTATAACGGATTTGAATAGATAATTACCATGATTGACTAGGGTTAAACCTAATGTGTCATGGATTGAAAAGAAGGTTTCATGACTTAGACATCCTATGAATGATATTTTAGGATTGGTCACTCTGATTAAAGATTCTTGACAAACATACAAATCATTTTTGTTTTACTATGGGATTTCAGATAGAATGATAAAGTTGAGTTGGTAATAGGTAAGATCAAATATTGAATTACTATATTCGATCTTATTGATATTAAATCTTATATATCAGGAAAAGTCTCAATGAATGTAAATTCATATAAATGATTGGATGTTGAATTAGTAGTGAAAACCCATAATGGTATGATGATAACATCTCAAGTATGTAAATCTTCTCCAGTTGAAGTTTATGGGAATACACTCCCTAAAAAATCGTTTTATTTTCCCTCTAGAAATATATGATTTTATCTTTGAAATGTATTTAATTTATCTACATAAATCCCAAAATAATACTAAGTAAGGGAATTCATTCTTATATTCTGAACCAACCTATGATATTCTCTTAGTTTGATAATAAATATGAAGTTTTAATGGATATTTTATACATCATATGCGTTTTTGTTTTTATTCAATATGTGTGTTTATCTCATATGTTTGTGAAGAACTAAAGATAATATTCCTTTTATGTGGGTGTTTGTTGATATCTTTTTGGAATATTTTCGTAGTGTTCTAGTGAATCATGAAGTTAATCTCTCAATAGAACTCATAAGTAATGATACACCTATTTCAATGATTCCCCATTGAATGTCTCAGATTGAGTTATAGTAATTAAAGAATAAACTCTAGGGGAGTATTTTCATTGGATTAATTTAGACAAGGGTGTCACCTTGGGGGTGTACTTGTTATTTTATAGAAGAAATATGGATCGATGTGGTTCTGTATTCATTATCAGAAACTAAACAAGATCACAATCCTGAACGAGTATCCTCTACTTCGTATTAATGATTTTCTTAACCAACAACATGGATATCAAAATATTAAAAATATTTACCTAGATTATGTATATCAACAATTGAGGGTTAATAAGGATGATATACAAAAGACAACATTCCATACATTTATTGGACACTATGAATACATAGTGATGTCGTTTGGTCTTACTAATACTCTGATTATCTTCATGGATTTAAGGAATATAGTCATTAAATATTACTTTGTCAATTTATGGTAGTATTTATAGATGATATTCTAATATATTCAAAGAGAACGGAAAATCATGAATATCACTTGAGGATTGTACCGAAGAACCAAATGAATGAAAAAATATATGTAAAATTTACAAAGTGTGAAATTTGGTAGAAAGAATTTTCATTTTTGGGTTATATAAGCTCAAGAGAGAGTATATCGGTGGATCTATCAAAGATGGATGCTATGGAATATTGGACCAAACCAACCACAATGATTAAGATCTATAGTTTTCTTGGTTTGGATGGATACTATCAGAAATTTGGAAAAAATTTATCACTACTATCCAATCCCCTCACTAAGTTAACCCCTAATAGAGCCAAGTTCCTTTAGACAAATGAATGTGAGGAAGTTTTCAAGGAACAAAATATAAGGTTAGTTAGTGCACCTATGCTTGCATTACCTGGTAGTGGATAAGGGGTTTTAATATATATTGTTGCATCAAATATGGTATTGCGATGTAGATACCCAAAGCTTGACATACATGGACATTAAATTACTTTTGCAGAATACATTATACATAACAAACATAGACACACATGGACCGTAATAGTTTAGTGTCTTTGGAAACTCAGAATTTAATCTTCTAATCATGGTGAAAGATCTTCAACTTATCCCATAAAGATATTCCCTCTTTTGTTTTCTTACCTAAAAACATTCTTTATATCCTGGGGAAAAGAAAACATAAAAAGGGTGAGCTCAAATGCTCAGTAAGGGTAAGCATAGAGAACATAAAACAATCCATAAACATTTGAATGCAGAAGCTTGAACACAAAATCTAAACATCAAAATATTGAACAAGGACTTAAATCTTGGAAGTACGTAAGGCATATATCATAAAGGAACATCAATATTGATAAAATAGCATGGGAATAAATCATGTAATTGTGGAAACCATTCAGCAGTTGTTATGATTTCCATAGTATCCAAGGTATTTTTTCCAAGACCATCTTAGTGGACAAAGTCCCTTTCTGAATCGAGTTCACTCCTCGTTCCAGTCCGGTATCACTAAACTGTATTAAGTTACCATTCTATCCATGTCTATCTCATGAGATATAAATCTTTACCCAATGAATTTTAGGGATATATAGGTCCCACCCATCCCATAATGAAATCATTCTTTCGTGTGACACAAAATCATAAATCATACATCATAGCATACCCATGTAATAGAATGGTATTATTAAACATCATCCCATCATAACACAATCCATATATATAAAAATGGATATCATTTAATCATTATAAGAATCAAACCATGTAAATAATAGAGACATTATACTTGAAACATAAACATATTAAATAATGTCATTTGAGATGGAAAATAGTTTTGATAAAACACTTGAAATGAATTCTTGAGGAAAATATACTTTCTTCTTAAAAATCATTTTCTGTTCACAAAATTCCATGAAATTTTAAAATAAAATTATTTTATTGAATATAGTCATAAAATCATTTAGAGTAAGATTCATAAAAATGAGGCGCTATGAAACCGTAAAAATCTATTCACGCCGTATAAGTTAAAAATAACATTCTTCTCGTACTTTTGTCGGAAAAGTCAAAAAGTACCCGTATGGTAAACAAAAAAAATGATTCCGTACATACCATGTAGTAAAAGTAAAAAATGGATAAAAATGTCTTTAAACATACATGAAAACATTTTTATAAAACTTGGACATGGATGATAAATATAACCCCAGTAAATACTTACCTATAAGCAATCTCGGATAGAAAACAATTAAGATTGCAACATTATCCCTTACCTTAGGTCTGATATGCTTCGTACGTATCCGAACCTCCTGTATAATGATTTAAATAGTTTCACTGACTTATTACAGAATCATATTCATTGTTATGATATCATATATGGTTCACTTATGACTTTATATTTCCCGTTCTTTTGTAAATTCCATGTTAAAGCAGCATTTTGGATAAAATCGTTTTATTTATCGTACGTGTTTGGACTTGTTGTTCTTGATATTATTATTACTTATATCTTTATTTACTTACTTCCATAATGTAAATAATTATTTATATATCATATATATATTCAGTACATATATATATATAATAGATAGATAAATGAAATGAAATACACCGTTCATGGAGACGGTAGGCCGTACGTATGCATGAATGTTGTTTTTTTGTTTCCTTATTGAATTAAGTAGATGACATACATATATATATATAAATAAATCCAGTATCATTATTATGTAATATATTTCATGATTACTTATTATATATAATCTATAATCATTCTTGAATTGTTAACATGGAAAATGAATCTCATCGCGTCGTGGAGACGGTAATCCGTACGTACACATGAGTGATGATATCGTTCCCATATTTATTGAATGGAATTAGAGGGGATGATATAATATCTTAGAATCAGTATGATTTTATAATAATAATATATAGTCATTCTTTACACCATTATACCCATCCAAGTAAGGTGGTGGTGGAAAAACAGATTACAGCACGGCGTGGAGACGATATTTCGTACGTACGCACGCGTGGTGATTTCATTTTGCGTAGGATGGATAGAAGGTGAAATAGGTTTGTTTCATATTTATAATAACATATCAGTATATTAGATATACTGATGTTATTACTTTACAATGAAACAACTAAATAAGAATAATTTTAAGAATAAAGAATCTTGAATGAATCGTGAGAAGAGATTACCTCTTCTTCGACGGACCTCCATTAAGATTCCTCTTATGGAAGTAGAGTTGGTCTTTTGAGAAGACCAGAACCTCCAGAATGTTTCTAGGGAAGTGGAGAAGCAAAATGGGCAGGTGTTGGCCGAGATTCAAGGCTCAAAAGGGTGTGAAGAGAAGATGTAAGGGGTGCCCTTTTTATAAGGGATGAGAGGGGCACCTTTGGAAAAACTTAAAATATTATTTTATAATAAAGTCATATTCGGTTTTTAATAGCTCAAAATTAATTTATTTCGAAGATAAGGTGGGGAGGGGTCTAAATACTCTCAACCAATAGATTTTAGACAGGTTTGGGTCATTATATTGGCCTTATCGTTTAGTTTTAACTCTTAGTTAATTAGATTGACATTTACAATGTCACTTTGTATATTTATATTATATAGTTAATAAACTTACCATATACATCCAAGAGACCCCAAAGTGGTCCATTAATGATACACCTGTCATGATATAAGTATCTTGGCCGAACCTTAGTTTTTTAGGAATATAATAACAATTAATAATATAATATTTGTTTTAAAAACTATTTTATGTCAATTTAGACACTATTTGGTAATTTATTTTTGTGAAAATCATAACAACATTATTAGTTCGAAAAAAGTTATTTAAATAAATACTAACATGTAATATTAACCTAGAAAATTAGTCTAATTTATAAAAAGTCTCAAATTACATTTATTTGGGTATTTATAACATCAATTATGTTAATATTTCATAATAAGATAATTACTACCTTATCATGGTGTCATAAATAAATTAAATTATTTAATGTATAAAAATTATAAATAAAATACCATTATATAGGAAATATTATTATATTTCTAATTAATATTTATAGTCTAATTTATCTTATGTATAACCCTATATTAAAAAGGATTTAGTTATTAAACTTTGATTTTAACTATTTTAACCATTCTTTAAATAAATTAATAATAAATGTCCTAATCTAATCCAAGTGGACCTAAATGGTCATATTTTATTCCTAAGGTTTTTTTGGTCGAATTACACTTATACAATAGAATTAGGACATGTGTTAGGGTAATAATAATCATTTTTACCCTTAATTACCCTATTTACTTTTAACCGTGGTAAATAAAAGTAAAAAGTTAATATTCACCAAAAATTATTTTCATATCATTGCACCACATTTTAGTAGTTGATATTAACCATGTCCCTCATATTTTTGAAATTCCACTCATAGAAGCGGTAAAATTATGTTTTATGTGAAATTTCAAATTCTCCTAGGAGGTGGGTAAAAGACGGTGAAAAGTTCAATAAAATTTTTATATATCTAAAATTATTATAAAATGATTCCAATTAATTACATTGATATTATATAGGTATTATGTATCAATTTTTACCTAAATAAATTTAAATAAAATAAATAATTATTTAAATAAAAAGTCAGTTTTTTTAATAGTAACCTAGTGTTTTCACTATTCATCAAAAATTGAAAGTTTTCATAAAAATACCAAAAATTCACCCTAGGCTAATTTCGATATTCCGAATCAAAAAATGAAGTCCATTTAGAAAGATAAAATTCATAAAATTTCAAAAAGTGGGTATTACTATTCATAACGAAGAGTTTATATAAAATATCGTTGTTTAGCGAAACTCAGTATTGCGTACAACACACGCTATTGTGGAAGGTCACAATTGCGTGTAATGTAAGCCAAGTCAGGGATGCGTGTCGTGTAAGATCCTTTTAGTGTAGCGTACAACACAAGACATTAATGAAATTAAAAAGAATATTTTTCATAAAATCTCGGGGTGTTACATTCTACCGCCCTTAAAATGAATTTCGCCCTCGAAATTCTTCAGGGTTATAAATGGTTTACTACATGAAATATTCTTTAATAGAAACCCACATTGTAAAAAGGAATACCAAAACATGACTTTAAAAACTAAAGTATGAAATGTAACGGTTACCCAAATTAACTAATCACTGGGTTTCCACATAGGAGAACATAGGTGAATATATGGATATAGAAGAGAAATCTAACCGTCATGTTCTAATAGAGAGTGGTAGAGAACATGGCTATGAAAAATACAACAATCACAAAGCCATAAATTTGTGATGATCTAGGGTACCATCTGATTCATCGGATATAAGGGAACTAGGACAACATTTTTGGTTTTCATGATCATTTCCCTAAAGTTGAAGAATTTGAATTTGAAGAAATAATTACTTTAGTTTGGTATAATCTCACTATTGTTCATTCCTTGACAAATTTACACTTCATCTCTTTAAGAAATGAAGTTGAATTTGTCTTTCTCAATGTTTTAGCAGATCATGCGATAAAATGATAGGTCATTCCATCTATCTCAAACATAAGTTAGCAAACGTTATATACATAATTCCATCTATGGTGAGATTAATCATATATGGTTCCAAAATGGACTTATACTTCATATATAATCATGAATAATAAAATAAAATGATTTTATACTAACTAGGGACTTCCTGTAGGCCAGTGGTAGGAAATAAAGGCCTGTCGCACTTCGGTTGGGGGTTCGATTCACACAGCATTGTCCGACGTGACGGGTTGTCGCCCGTTCTACAGGTTGTCCATTTTTTTCTAAAAATACAATATTATAACATTCCATCAATAATATTGAAAAAGTTATAGCCTTAAACAATACTAACTTATGTCCAACATAATCTATTCCAATATTTAGGATTTTCCAAAATACTGCTGTCCATTCTCATATAATAGTGAAAAAAATTACCAGAGAGTTCATATAACAAGAATGTTAATACCATAATTGATCCCCATATATCATAAGATATGTCTTGTTGGTCACATTCCAAACATTTGAAGGCCTTAATCATGTATTCTCTTGAAAAATGAATACCCATTGAACCTTAGTGAAAACATGAGTGCTGTCAAAAGTTAACTCTTTCCACATACCCAGACCCCCAAAATTCTTTATACCCAAACCATGATATAACTATTTTCTTATATAAGTCATGAGCTCATGAATACTATCAGAAATTTCATTTTATCTTTATCCCTTCCTTATGCACATAGCATCTTCTTTCCAAAATATCTCAATCACTTTCCATGGTGACCAGTACCATAAAATTATAGAATACCACAATAGACCAATATATAAATATTCCAATATTCCACGATATTATATACAACATTATTTTGGAATCCCATTACATAAACACTTAATAATTCCACCACATAATTTTCATATTCAACATCGCCAATAGTGATCGCATGTGACATCCCTTTGTCCTTTGACTTAAGTGGTTTCTCATGTCGGTCATCATTAACCCTTGGATTAGGGCATTGATTAGCATAATGCCCCATTTCATTGCACTTGAAGAATTGAAGTGTTGGTGGTGCATTATCTACAGTCTTTTTTATTGACATCATTAGCAACCCTTTTTCCATTACATCGACACTCACCTGCTCGATGACCTTCTTTTCCACACTTAAAACATTTTCTAGTCCCTTTAAGACAATATCCACTAGGCTTCTTTCCACACATTGAGCATAAAGAAACATTAATCTTTTTTTTCACCATTATTCTGAGATTTCTCCTTGAACTCCATCTTTCGTTTCCTGTCAAAACCATGAGATGGATATGTAACACCGAATTCCATTTCTACCTTGATAGCACAACTCACAATTTCTTCATAGCTACTGACGTCTCTTATAACTAATGCCCTTCAAAGACTTGTTTTTAAGCCACTGAAGAATCAATAAAGTTTACTTTCAGGTTGGATGATAAATCCAGATGCATACCTTGCAAGCCTTGTAAAATTCACTTCGTATATACCAACAGATTCATCATCCTTTTTTTAGTTCAAGAAAATCCTTCTCCATCTTTATTTGAAGAATACAAGGGAAGTACTTATTGAAAAATAAGTTCTTGAAATCATCCCATTCCATGGACTCAATTTCACCTCTTGGAATCATATTCTTGATAAGATTACACCGTTGATCAGCTTCACCTTCCAAACGATATACTGCTAAGATAAATTTATCATGTTCAGAACTTTGAAGAACTGAAAATATCTTTTCAGTGGTACTGATCTGTTATTCAGCAACAAGTGGATCAGAAGACCCACTGAAAGAATGTGGACGTTGCCTCATGAAGGACTAAATAAAATATTGTTCCCTTATCTGCTCATTTGGAAGTCCAAAATGATTCATAGCTTGTGTAAGTATAGCAATAATATTTTTCACTCCATCTCCCATAACATTAGTTTGTTCAGGAGGACAATCATTGTATTGTCCATTAAATTGATCAACACGGTTCCTTCAGGTTCCAGCCATCGTCTAAAACCCAAAAAGAATAGCGTGAGAGGCAAAAATCATGCTAGGGAAAACAACATAATAAAGGGGGAGTACCTTCAATATCTAGCATCTTAGGTTTAATTCTAAGATCATTATCATAATTCTAGGATTATAACCTATACTTATACTTAACCTTAGGGACATCACTAAACATAACTTAGAAATATCTCTAGGGATCTCACTACAGTTTTCGCATCCTAGTTTCCAAAGGATAACTAAACATTTCCTCTGATACCAACTGTAGAGACCCAAAGCTTGACATAGATGGAAATTACATTACTATTATGGAATACTTTATACATAACAAACACAGACACACAAGGACCGTAATATTTTAGTGTCTTTGGAAACTCAGAATTTAATCTTCTAATCATGGTGAAAGATCTTCAACTTCTCCCATAAAGATCTCCCCCTTTTGTTTTCTTACCTAAAACCTTTCTTTATATCCTGGGGAAAAGAAAACATAAAAAGGGTGAACTCAAATGCTCAGTAAGGGTAAGCATGGAGAACATAAAACAATCTATAAACATTTGAATGAAAAAGCGTGAACATAAAATCTAAACATCAAAATCTTGAGCAAGGAAATAAATTTTGGAAGTACGTAAGGAATATATCATAAAGGAACATCAATATTGATAAAATAGCATGTGAATAAATCATATAATTGTGGAAACCATTCAGAACTTTTTATGATTTCCGTAGTAGCCAAGGCATTGCTGCCAAGACCATCTCAGTGGAAAAAGTCCCTTTCTGAATCGAGTTCACTCCTCGTTCCAGTCCTGTATCAACGAACCATATTAACTTACCGTTCCAGCCATATCTATCTCATGAGATATAAATCTTTACCCAATGAATTGGTGGGAGATATAGGTCTCACCCATCTCATAATGAAATCATTCTTTCGTGTGCCACAAAATCATAAATCATACATCATAGCATAACCCATGTAATAGAATGGGATTCTTAAACATCATGCCATCATAAAAAAATCCATATATAAAAAAATGGATATCATTTCTTATAAGAATAATCAAAACATTTAAATAATGGAGACATTATACTTAAAATATAAACATATTAAATAATGTCATTTTAGATGGAAAATTGTTTTGATAAAACGCTTGAAATGAATTCTTGAGTAAAATATACTTTCTTCTTCAAAATCATTTTCTTTTCACAAAATGCCATGAAATTTTAAAAGAAAAGTATTTTGTTGAAAATATTCATAAAATATTTTAGAGTAAACTTCATGAAAATGAGGCGTTATGAAACCGTAAAAATCCGTTCACGCCGTATAAGTTAAAAATAACATTCTTCTCATACTTTTGTCGGAAAAGTCAAAAATTACCTCGTATGGTAAACATAAAAAAGATTCCTTACACACCTTGTAGTAAACGTCAAAAATGGGAAAAAGGACTTTAAACATACATGAAAACATTTTTATAAAACCTGGACATGGATGATAAATATAACCCCAGTAAATACTTACGTATAAGCAATCTCGGATAGAAAACAATTGAGATTGCAACATTATCCCTTACCTTAGGTCCGATATGCTTCGTACGTATTCGAACCTCCTGTATAATTATTTAAATAATGTCATTGACTTATTACAGAATCATATTCATTGTTATGATATCACATATGGTTCACTTATGACTTTATATTACCCGTTCTTTTGTAAATTCCATGTTAAAGCAGCGTTTTGGGTAAAATCGTTTTTTTATCGTACTTGTTTGGACTTGTTGTTATTGATATTATTATTAATTATATCTTGATTTACTTAATTAAAAAATGTAAATCATGATTTATATATCAAATATATATTCATTACATATATATATATATATAATAGATAGATAAATGAAATGAAATACACCGTTCATGGAGACGGTAGGCCGTACGTACGCATGAATGCTGTTTTTTTGTTTACTTATTGAATTAAGTAGAGACATACATATATATATATATACATAAATACAGTAGCATTATTATGTCATATATTTCATTATTACTTATTATATATACTATATATTCATTCTTTTATTGTTAACATGGAAAATGAATCTCATCGCGTTGTGGAGACGGTAATCCGTATGTACGCACGAGCGATGATATCGTTCCCATATTTATTGAATGTAATTAGAGGGGATGATATAATATCTTAGAATTGGTATGATGTTATAATAATCATATATAGTTATTTTTTACACCATTATACCCATCCAGGTAAGGTGGTGGTGGAAAAACAGATTACACCACAGCGTGGAGACGGTATTCCGTACGTACGCACGCGCGCTGATTTCATTTTTCGTAGGATGGATAGAAGGTGAAATAGGGTTGTTTAATATTTATAATAACATATTATTATATTATATATACTTATGTTATTACTTTATAGTTAAACAACTAAATAAGAAGAAGTTGAAGAATAAGGAAACATGAAAGAATCGTTAGATGAGATTACCTCTTCTTCGACGCACCTTTTTTAAGCTTCCTCTTAAGGAAGAATAGTTAGTATTTTGAGAAGACCAGAACCTCCAGAATGTTTCTAGGTAAGTGGAGAAGATAAATGGGCAGGGGTTGGCCTAGCTTCAAGGCTCAAAAGGGTGTGAAGAGAAGAGGGAAGGGGTGCCCTTTTTATAAGGGAGGAGAGGGGCACCTTTGGAAAAATTTAAAATATTATTTTATAATAAAGTAATATTCGGTTTTTAATAGCTCAAAATTGATTTATTTATAGGATAAGGTGGGTATGGGTCTAAATCCTCCCAAACAATATATTTGAGAAAGGTTTGGGTCATTATATTAACCTTATATTTTAGTTTTAACTCTTAGTTAATTAGATTGACATTTACCATGTCACTTTGTATTTTTATATTATATAGTTAATAAACTTACCATATACATCCACGAGACCACCCATGTGGTCCATTAATGATACAACTATCATGATATAATTATATTGGCCGAACCATAGTTTTTTAGGAATATAATAACAATTAATAATATAATATTTGTTTTAAAAACTATTTTATGTCAATTTAGACACTATTTGATAATTGATTTTTGTGAAAATCATAACAGCATTATTAGTTCAAAAAAAGTTAATTAAATCAATAATAACATGTCATATTAACCTATAAAATTAGTGTAATTCATAAAAAGTCTCAAATTACATTTATTTGGGTATTTATAACATCAATTATGTTAATATTTCATTAATAAGATAATTACAACATCATCATTCTGTCATAAATAAATTAAATTATTTAATGTATAAAAATTATAAATAAAATACCATTATGTAGTAAATATTTTTATACTTCTAATGAATATTTATAGTCTAATTTATCTTTTTTATAACCCTATATTAGAAATTATTTAGTTATTAAACTTTGATTTTAACTATTTTAACCCTTCTTAAAATAAATTAATAATAAATGTCCTAATCTAATCCAAGTGGACCTAAATGGTCATAATTTATTCCTAAGGTTGTTTTTGGTCGAATTACACTTATCCAATATAATTAGGACATGTTTTAGGGTAATAATATTATTATTTTTACCCTTAATTACCCTATTTACTTTTAACCGTGGTAAATAAAAGTAAAATGTTACTATTCACCAAAAATTATTTTCATCTCATTGAAACAAATTCTAGACCTTTATATTAACCGTGTCTCTTGGATTTTCTAAATTCCACTCATAGAAGAGGTAAAATTATGTTTCATGTGAATTTCCAAATTCTCCTAGGAAGTGGGTAAAAGACGGTGAAAAGTTCAATAAAATGTTTATATATCTAAAATTATTATAAAATGATTCCAATGAATTAAATTGAACTTATATAAGTATTATGTATAAATTTTGACCTAAAATAAATTTAAATAAAATAAATAATTATTTAAATAAAAATTCGGCTTTTTGAATAGTAACCAAGTGTTTTCACTATTCATCAAAAATTTAAAGTTTGCAGAAAAATACCAAAAATTCACCCTAGGCTAATTTCGATATTCTGAATCCAAAAATGAAGTCCATTTTGAAAGAAAAAATTTATCAAATTTCAAAAAGTGTGTATTACTATTCATAACTGGTAGTTTATATAACATATAATTGTTTAGAGAATCTCGGTATTGCGTACAACACACGCTATCGTGGAAGGTCGCGATTGCATGTAATGCAAGCCAAGTCAGGGATGCGTGTCGTGCAAGCTCCTTTTGGTCTAGCGTACAACAAAAGACATTAATGAAATTAAAACGAATATTTTTCAAAAAATCTCAGGGTGTTACATGCGATGTGTTATCATGTTTAATGATATGGTGATTGATTATGCCTCAAAAAAGCTGAAGGTTCATAAGAAGAATTACCCAACTCATTATTTGGAATTAACTATGGAAATTTTTGAATTAATGATATGAAGGAATTATATTTATGTAGAATGGTGTTATCTATATACTAATTATAAAATTTTAAAGAATATATTCACATATAAAGATTTGAATATGAACCAGATAAGATGGTTGGAACTAATTAATGATTATGAATACTCAGTACATTACAACCCTAGGAAAGTGAATAAGGTGGATGATGCTTTGAGTCGAAAGGATCATGCAATCTTATCTATGATGAGGATAAAAAAATATCCAATATTTCTATATTTTTAAAGGATGGATATGGAAATATTGATGGAAGGGGATAAATATTATATTTATCAAATGAGGGTCTAACCATCTATATATGTGCAGATTAATGAGGTGATGAAGGATGATGTAGAGATATAGAGGAAGGAAACAAATATTCATTATTTTAACCTTGATTATGATGAAATTATAAGTTTTTGGAACTTTGTATGTGTTCCATGCATATAATATTTTAATAAGGAGACGTTATAGGAGTATCATAGTTCTCCATTCTCTATTCATACTAGGAGTATTATGATTTATAGACCTGAAATAGTTTTTCTTGTGGGATGGAATAAAGAGAGATATTTTAGATTTTGAATCTTCGTTCTTATAATGTCAACAAGTTAATCTAGAGAGAGAAAATTCTAAGAGGATTTCACAACAATCACCCATAATAGAATTAAAATGGTAAAACATCACTATGTATTTTATTGATAGACTCCCTCAAACATCTAAATGACATAATGATACTTGGGTTGCAGTAAATCTCATTAAAGAGTTAGAACACTTTATTACTATCAAATGATATTTACCTCTGGATCCATTTTATAGGATATACATTAAAGAATAGGTAAGGATGAACATAATATAAAATTATGTTGTATTTGATCAGGATCCAAGTTTACATCAATGTTCTAGAAAGTTCTTCTAGAGGCTCTAGATATAGTGTTAATCTTCAACACTACGTATCATCATCTGTGTAACATCCCTACCCAAACTAAAAGGTCTAAGTCAGAGGGTCGCATGAAATATTATAAACCTCCCCATATATAAGAGGCTTCTGACTATAAGTGAGGGTTTGAGTTCAACATTAGGGATACAATACCCCATTTATCACGTCATATGATCTATAATATCAATAAATAAACATCATAGTAAACATGAAAAAAAATTAAAAGGGTTACAAACATGTCATATAAATGAAATAGCCCCTAATGTGGAATATAGAGACCCAGGATTTCCATACATAGATATGAAATCATTTTTTATGAATATTCATTATATTTCAAAAACACACGCCTGAGGAATATAATAGTTTAGTGTCCTTGGAAACCTAGGAATATAAACAATAAGTCCCTGAGAAGAATACATAATATCCCTCTATGATCTTCATAACCAGAACCCTTCTTAGAAATATCATATGTAATAAATTTCATTATAACATGTTCAAGGGAAACATAAGAAATGGTGATCTCAAATGCTCAGTAAGGGTAAACAAGGGTGATACATAATCATGACATAAACATCAAGGTATGAGAACGTGATAATAACATTTGATAACCATACCCTGTATAAAAAATATCATAATCATAATTCATGGAATAAATATTATCACTTTATAAGACATGAATCATTAGATAATCAAAGAACAAGAGCCATGAGAGCATTACATTGGCATGATACATAGATTTGTGGCATACTCATAATCATAGAAAATCATTTCCATAGAATTCATGGACCACAACCAAAGATATTATAGTTTAATGAGTTCCCTACCAAAAACATCATAGTATTCAAGGTTCACTCCCAATACCATCATAGTATACAATGTCCTTTACTAACTCAGGTTCACTCCCCATTTTAGTCTTGACTATATTATGATATATATATCTTTACCTAATTCATTTGTGGGAAATATTGGTCCCATCCATCTCATTATGAAAACTACATTTATGTGTTCCATAAGATCATAAAACATTCATCATATCACGACTCATGAAATGAAATGGGTTTCATAAACATTTCATTATATCACAACCTATATAAAATAGATAGGTTTTATAATCATTTCATCATTTCATCATAGCATAACCTATAGAAAAATAAGCACGATTCATAATAATTTAATCATGGTATAAAATATGGAAGAGAAATAAGTTTTCTAAATATATTTTCATCATAAAAATAAACCATTAAGATAAAGAATAAGAGTGGTATCCCAAGATCATAACCCCAAAAAAGTATAAGTAACATCAAAGGATGTATTATTATATGAATAATGATTTTGGAAGATCATGTGGAATAATTATTTGAAGGAAAATAAATTTTATTTAAAAAATCTTTTTAAAACAAAAAACAATTTTTTAATCATTTTCATTGAAAAATAACCTTGAAAACGTATAAATGAAGCTTTAATAAAAATTTTAAACATTTCTTGAGGATAATTTTCTTTCCATTTAAAAAAAACATTTTAAAACATAATCAATTTTGAAAATCATTTTACTTCCAAATAATCTTTAATAACTATAAAGGAATATTCAAAGAAAATGAAGTTCATAATGGTGGGAAATTCCATCCATGTCATACACATTAAAAAAAATTCCTTTTACATTTTTAGTAAAACACAATCATGAATTATATTTGAAAAAGATACATAGAAAACTTTTAAAAAGTTTTTTTAAAAAGTCTATCATGGGTAAAAATTTTATTAATAAATCATTTTAATAATGTTATTTTTTTTGGAAAATGTTTTTAAAAACATGGTTCTGGAAGAAAAAGTGTATTCAACTAAAAAGACATTTTTCTTAAAAAACATTATTTACTGAACTCCTGGGTACATAAAGAGAGGAAAATTAATGGTAAAATGTATTATAATTAAAAAAAATATTATAATAAATTTTAATAGTTTATTGAGATATGTGTCATAATATTCTATCAATGAAAATATTAATATAAACAATCACAAAAAATGATTATATTGTAACATAAAATCTTTACCACTTTGGTAACATTGAAATGTAAGACCCATGAATAAATATCATTAAATGAAAATTAAAATATCACATTGATAAATAAATTCATGATATTACATTTCAAAGGGTCTTTATGTTCACCTTGTATAAGAATATATATGTATAACATAATCATATGTCTCAAAAGAAGGAAAAATGAGACAAAAATCCATTATCAGTTTTGTAACTTTTGAATCACAAACACCATGTAAACGAGATCCTAAAATTGATATAGAAATACAAATAATTATAATTTTAATCATCATAAAATACATTCATGGGAATTATGTACAATATAGAAAAGAAAATTGTAGTGAATATGACATTTGTGTCAAAGAAAATAATAGTGAGATAGAAATCCCTTAACACATTAGTAATATTTTGAATCATAAGATAAAATAATGAATAACCTAAAATGAAACTATAAATATCATTAAATGAAATATATTTATTATATATAATGTAAAATTGGCAGCACATACACTATATAAAATAAACTAGTGGTGAATTTGCATATATCCCACAGAAATAAAAGAGAGACTAGAAATCCATTACCTTAAGTCAGGACTTCCATTTTACACGTTCAAAACACCTATATAATAAATATAATATTTTTAAAAATATATTATAGAATAATATATATATATATATAATACCGTATATGATTTTCTTATGACCTTTTATTACCAGTTTATTGACAATTCAATTTTAATGTTATGTTTTAGGTAATAAACACTTTGTTTTTATATATATGTTATTTATTTTATATTGTGGTTCTATTAATTTTATCATGGTTCAATCATATATTACATTTTATGAATTATATAAATATCATATACATTAATTATATAAGTATTTATATTAATCTCTAAATGATCGATATAGAAAATTAAATACACTATTCATGGAGACGGTAGGCCATAAATACACATGAAAGCTATTTGCATTTTCTTGTCGTATTGAAAGAAAGAAATTTAAATGATATCTAATCATTAAATAATCACAATTATTTCATATATATCACATATTTTTATTATACCCATCCTTATTACTGTCGATGTAAAGCATTAACGAATCACATTGCTTCGTGAGGTGGTAGTCCTCCGTACATTTGATCGAAATTTTTGTATTCCAAAAAAATATAAATCATGAATATATGTGGGATATAATATCTATATAATCATAATAATATAATAAATATCATATATAAATAGTAATTCCATCATTATTTACAACTGTGAGAGTTGGGAATGAAAAAATAAATAACATCGATTCTCGATGTGGTAGTCCACCGTAGACACAAATGGTGATTTTTTAACCCATTTGATGGAAGTGGAGATAGTTTTCGATAATGAAATTTACATAAAATAATCCCATTATATTTAATATACTGTTCTTATATAATAATTGAATAATAATAATTAAATATTGTGGAGGAAAAAATAATACAAAAACTCTTGTTAATGAATGTTACCTCTTCTTCAAATATCCTATCTAGGTATTCACCAAAAGCCTTCCGAGGTAATATTTCTATATAAACTATGGGTTTAAGGATGATATGGGGGAATTTAAAAATTTATTTTGTTATTTCTTGGTAAAAAAGGGGTTTAAGGTTTTTTATAAGATATGATAAGGGGTGACCTCTCACAAATGAGGTGAGTGGTACAATTGTAATTTTCTGAAACAAAGAATTCCGCCCACATATTTTTCATGTCACAAGGATCCAATAATAGAAAATTATTTATAATATAATATATTATTTCTAAAAATTTCAGACCAACTGTGTTGGAAATGTTTTGGGTTATTTTTAACCCTTATCTTTTTAGTTTAACCCCCTAATAAACCCATTCATACCTTAACCATGATAAATATTTTCTATAGTTTTTGCTATAAATTTTGGTCAAATTTTATGTTTAACATATTACATAATATAAATTAATATGATTAAAAATATGGAATCCATTTTTTCAAATTAATTTCATATAAGCGGAAAATTTTAATTTAAAATTAATCCCACAGGTGTGACGAGAAAACAGATTTTAAAAAAGAAAAGTTTTAAAATATTAAAAGATTTTTATATAACAATTTAATATTAAATTGATAAAAATAATCTAATGGGATTATTGGATTTATAATTTCACTAATTTTTATTTAAACACACTTTAAAATATAATTTAAAAATTTAGATAAATTAAACAAAAAAGCACATTTCCATTAAAATTTAGTGTTTTTACCATTCATTAAAAAATTTATCTTTTTAAAAAACATTCAAAAATTAAACCAAATATAATTTTAAAATTATGATTTAAAAATTTAATTATATTTTTTAAAATAAATTTTTTAAATGTTTCAAAAATTAATTTCAAAACAAAACCCGTAGATACGATGAAAAATAGGGTTTTCGTGAAGTGTATTGTTGTCAAGCACAAGATGATTTATATTAACTATAGGTCTAATAATAATCATTATATGAATCTAAATTAAAAATTATTGATACATAATATATAAATTTTATTTTAAATATTCCACATTATGTTTTATTTTAATTAATTAAAATGGATAAACATTATGAACATTAAAATAGTTTGCCGAAAAAACCCTTTTGAAACCCAAAATTTGATTTATACTAAAATCCAACAAAAAGTTTATTAAAAAGTAATTAATTGGATTAAATATTAATAAATAATAATTATATTACTTTAAAAAATATCAGATCTTTTAAATTACTTAATTTATTGAATGTAAATGAATATTTTACAAAAATCAATATTTTTCACTATTCACTGGAAAATCAATACTTTCAGAAAAATATCAAAATTTATCCATAATTTAATTTTGATACAATTATTTTAAAATTTAAGCTAATTTTATCAAATAAATTTTATAAATCTATATAAATTAATTATAATATTTTCTTATAAAAATATATAAAATTCATTTTTGAAGAAGACATATTTTTATGAATATAATTATATTACTAAAAATCGATTGATTATTTACAAAGAATTTATAAGTAAATTTATATTTATTATGAAACTAATATGTATATTTCATAATTTAGTTAATACTTTTCAAATCCACCTATTTGATGGATAGGTTAGGATAGTCATATTTAAAATAATATTATTTCACTATTCACTGAAGCTCGGTGGTGTTTGTCATGCACAGTATTGAAGAAACTCATGGTTGCATATAACATAAGATTAACACAGTGTTGTGTATAATTAAATATACCTAAAAAATTATTTTAATATTAAAAAAATCATAAAATATTAGGATAATACATTATACCCCCCATAATATGAATTTCACCCTCGAAATTCATCTCAGTCATCAAAGGTTTAACATTTGAAAATTCCTTCATAGAAACCGACATTGTAAAAAGGGATAATAAAAAATCGACATAAAAAAGAGAAAGGGATATGTGCATGTCATAAGGAATAAAACATACTAGGTTTCTAAACAAGATAAAATTTGTGGGATGTTAAAACATGAACATAGTAGGGAAAAATAACACCCAAATATTGATGGAGAGTTATAGGGAACATTGATCACAAGAAAGTGGGTTATTTAGAAAAGGTTATAAACCAAAGAACTATAAACCAAAGAGCATGAAAAATGTCATTTATATCATAAAAAATTATGATAGTTGGAAAATACATTATTTCAAGATCCTTTTTCCTAAAGTTGAATTATTTTTATGAGAAGATATACTCACTATTTTAATTCCATTTCATAAGCACGATCCCACCCTTCGGTTGTGCCACGATCAATTTCCAATTTATCTCTTACTATAAGAGATTAATGTTTTTCATTTTTAAATCACTATATGTTAACTGTAACATCCCAAGTAAGTAATGAATAATAGATATTTTTATCTATGCCTATTAATGAATTAGATAGTGTTTTAGAGGCTTAAAATGAAAATAAATCCAATCTTAAGCATGGAATACACTAATATTTTTAAAAGATTGTTTTACTGCCTTTTAATGGAAAACCATTTTTAAATCTATCTTTTGACAATTTTATAAGAAATTTTGGTCAAAATAAACTTATTCTTTATTATTGGGACATCAAAATTTACTTTGTTTGATTTTTTGGTATTTTTCCGATAAAGTTCCTTTTTTAATGAATAGTGAAAAATGTTGTATTTTAATTCAAAACCACTTTTTAATCTAATTTATTTATATGATTAGATTATCTTTTGAATTGGTTTTAAAGTTAAATTAGAATATATTTTTACCATTTAATCCAATGGTGGTCATTTGAATCAATTTCACATTGAAATTGGGCTTAAAGTAGTGTCAATCTTTTGATACTTATTGTTTCATAAAAACACGCTATTTGTCATGACAGCGGGAATGAATTATTAAATTAATTAATGAATCTTATATGTTTTTAATTTTTTAAAATAGAAATCATTTTTGAATTCATAATATCAAATATAGCTTAGGGTGATGTTTTGGAATTTTTCTGAAAAACTTCAATTTTTTATGAATAGTGAAACCACTAAGTGGTAGTTAAAGAAACTGATTTTTCGTTTAAATGACACTTTTCCACTTCTGTGATTTGATTTTCAAAAATACGACATACATGGTTTTCATTAAGAAGTAAAATGTGGTTCAATGAGATTAAAATAATTTTTTGGTGAATAGTAACTTTTAAGTTCTTAATCGCGATTAGAGGTAATTAGTGTAGTTTAAGGTAAAAATAATATTTTAATAATATGAGATGAGGTTGACACATGTCCTATCATCATTGGATGTGTCATTTCAGACCAAGAAAATCCATGGGTCAACTTGGGGACCCCATGGATCCACTTTGGTTGGGAAATGACATAAATAACTTGTTATTTAATGTTAAAGTAAAAATGACACAAACATGAGTTATTTTACTAAAACAATTTTTACATGGGGTTATACAAGTAATATTTTTGATTATAAATAGTAATTGGAAAGATAAAAAGATTTCCTACATCATAGTATTTTTTTATAATTTGTATACTTTAAATAAATTAAATTATTTATGACATCATGATGATGTTGCGATTACCTCATTAATAAAGGATTTAAATAAAATGAAATGGTAATGTAAATTCTATGACCTAAACATGTCCAAAACCTATTGGATGGGTGTATTTCGAACCCTTATCACCTTAACCTTGAATTATATCAATGTGGGACCTTTTTAATCCGAAACGCATTTTAAAATAAAGTAACATTTCTTTACTTTCCAAGAGTGCCCCTCCCCTCCTCTTATAAAAGGCCCCCACCTCTACCTCCTTGCCCACACTTCCAAAGCCTTTGGCTCGGCCAAACCCTGCCCATTTTGTCTCTCCAAATCCATATAGTACTCCTTGGAGCCTTATATTGGGTAAAAGTCTTCCCAAGGAAGCCTTTGAGCTCAAACCAAAGGGAGTTACCCAATTTTAAGGTAATGTCTTCACTTGAGTCCTTTTGTTTTATTTTGATTCTCCAACCCCCTAAACTCTTTTTATTCATTTATTTTGTAAAAACTCCAGTATCTTAAATAAACTAGGATGTTTGTATAATAAGTATTCTAGCTACACTTACACACACCTACATATAATGGTTAAATAACATACTGTTTCCGTGGATGGCAAATTTCGGCCTCCCGAAACGATGATTGTTCAACATTCTTTTAACACCTTAAAAGGTGTCCATTAAGATGACACTATATTTATATATGATATATAATATGTTTATGTTTTCCTTAAGATTATTTATTTTTCATTTTGGGCATACCTTTATGGTTTCCATTATGGGTAAACACGATATCTTCATTTAAGGAAGTGCGGACTACCGCCTTCTCAAAGTGATTTGATTCGTTAATAACATATGTGGGATGTATAAAGGATGAAGTTATGATATTATATATGATATTACACTGGAATTATAATATACCTTTATATCATTATGATTCCATTCTATAAAATACGAAATAGAAATGAAAGTAGCGTTCATGCGTACGTACGTCTTACCGTCTCCATGAACGGTGCATTTCATTTCTTACCTCTAAATGATTATGAAATATTATAAATGCATGTATATACTGGATATATATGATATATATGATATATACATCATGATTATAATTCTGGATATAATGGATACATGGACAAATTGTAATTATAAAGGGTTTATTTTTGACTCAAGTACCAATGATCGTTAAAACAACCGTTATTAACTTAAATAATTACATAGTGTTCATGACATGGAAATAAGTGATATAAAAGGAATAATTAACTTTAAAAAGGTTCTTAAACAAGTAGGAATTAATCCAAGTTTATTATTCAGGAGATTAAAGAACGACCAAGTCAAGTCGGACCCGAGGTATGGGACTTCATCTCAATCTCCTTTCATTGAGGTATATTTTGTTTTATACACAACCTTCTTTTATACGGTGTATAAACCCCTTTGAATTTTAAGTTTATTCAAAAGGAATCTTTTTTATACGAAGAATTTACTAAACGACAAAAGGGAATGTTTTTGTCGTACGTATGCGGCGACAACGACTTCTCCGCCACCGTTACCATTATTTGAGTTTCAGCTTCCTCTACAAGCCATACCGTTTTTTTAAAAGAAAAATAAATACCCTGTTTTACTTTTCTTTTATTTTGGTATTGAAAATGGTTTCTATAATGTTTTTATTATATCAATGTGTTTTATTGATATCTTGTGATTGAAATGTGGAAATTTAATGTTTCCTTTATGTATGTTTTATGTGATACGATTATGTTATGGTTCTTGGGAATTATTATGAAGACAGGTTGTTCCGTGATAAACTAAGGGTGGGTGAGCCCGATATAGCTCTCCAATGCATTGGGTAATGCAAAGGAGTGAAACGTTAAGGTTTCTCCGAAGAGATTTAGGGAATATACTATGATGGGTATTCCAAACGTAACCGAGAGGGTTACTCCCTATGTAAGAATGATATGAATTCCTAAAGTTACCTTTATGTCTTATGATTTCTATGATTTATTCATGATTTGATGAGGTATGTTAAAGTGCTTATGTTTTATGGGTAAAGTTTGATTTCATTCTTATGTATATATGAACTTATGTTTCCTTTCTATATTTTTATAACCCATACTGAGCTTTTTATGCTCATCACAAGTTTCTTTTGAAATGTTTTTCACAGGTCAAGGGAAAGGTACATGATATGATGATAGTGTCAAGGAAGTGTCAAGAATGAATCCATGTTTTATTTTAAATATTTTTCCTTTGATGGGAAAAATGAATACTATCTTTATGTAACCACTTTGGTTATATGTGGAATGTAATGCAAGTTTTATGTTTTAATTTTCTAAAAATCTAAACCTGAAAAGATCCTCAATGTGTAATCTTGTAATAACTCAAGATTAAGTAATGTTTAAGGCTGGGGCCTTATAGTTGGTATCAAAGGTTGGTTTAGATAACTTTAGGAGTTAGAATTCTATTAAATGATTATCCAAAAATATTTTTTTTGAAATGATATAGCATTTGAAGATTACCATGTTGCTTCATCTAAGACATGTTTGTTCAGAATGGTTTTCCGCAGAGGAAACAGGGAAGCAATGCTAGGAAGGAATACAGAAGGAAATGACCTTCCGAATCAGCATCCTGAGATGGTCAGAATTGGAACTGAACAGTTTGTTGCAGTAATGGGGCAGTTGAATCAAGCGATAAATGGTGGTGGTATCCATGCACGGCATCCGCCAAATCAACCGCAGATGAATATGTCAGTGGTGGAACATTTCATGAGGCAACATCTCCCATCATTCAGAGGATCATATGACCCTGTGCTAGCTGAAGGGTGGATTAAAGCACTAGATAAGATTTTCGATGTCATGGGGTGTTCAGAAAATCAAAAGGTTAGTCTTACTATTTACCATTTGGAGGGTGAAGTAGATCAGTGGTGGTCGATGGTTAAAAATATTAGGGACGCTAATGAGATTGATGCTCTCGACTGGGATGAATTCAAAGGTATGTTTCTTGAAAAGTATTTTCCTAAGGCTGTTCGACTTAGGATAGAAAAGAAATGCTTGGAATTGAGGCAAGAGTAAGACTCAGTGGATACCTATGAAGAAAGGTTCACTCTATTGGCAAGGTATGCTCCAAATTTTATCCGAGACCTTGATAGTAAAATCAATAATTTTTACTCAGGATTAAAGCCAAAATATCAAAGGGAATTAGCTTCTTGTGAGTTTAAGAGTTATGAAAAGCTTGTTCGATGTGCTGAGAAGGTGGAAATGGAGTTTCCCGATGACCAAGTGTTCTATAACAACCAGCAGAAGAAGAGACCGAGGTGGAAGGAGAAAGAGAAGAATTATTCAAAAAAGTCTGATGGTAAGAGAACTAAGTTTCCAGTTTGTGATAAATGTGGAAAAAGGCATGTTGGGGAATGTCTTCTGAATTCTGGAAAGTGCTACCGATGCGGTAAGATGGGACATAAGGCTCGTGATTGCACTGAAAAAGAGCAGGGTGATGGTAAGACCAAATTTGATTTACAGTTAGTGAAATGTTTTAAGTGCAATGAGATGGGTCACTATACAAACGAGTGTCCGACAAAGAGCTCGAGTGATGGGAAGCAGTTAGAATACAAGCATAAAGGGGTGGTGAAATCCTTTGCAACTACTTCAGCACATATCGGGCCATCAAATGAAGTTGTATCAGGTACTTTGTTTGTTTTTTCAGATTATGCCAGTGTGTTGTTTGATTCGGGGTCTACACATTCTTTCATCTCTGAAACCTTTTCTAGTAAAATGGGAATACCATCTCAAGAAATGACTCCTGAACTTGTGGTAAAAACACCTGGGGGAAATGTTGCACTACTGGAAATAAACTATTTCCCAACGGTTCAGAACCGTTGGGAAAGCCCCTGAAACCGTTGGGAAAGGTTTTCCCAACGGTTCTCATAACCGTTGGGAAGTAAGCCGTTGGGAAAGGTTTTCCCAACGGTTTACTTGCAACCGTTGCAATAGGCCCATAGAAGTTACCCTATCCCAACGGTTTGGGTGAACCGTTGGGATAGTTTTTCCCAACGGTTCTCCCAAAACCGTTGGGAAAACCAAATGCCACACATTTTTTCCCAACGGTTTTAAACCGTTGGGAATTGGTGAAGTCTTTCCCAACGGTTTAGAACCGTTGGGAAAAGACATGCTAAAACTTATATGCCAACGGTTTAAAACCGTTGGCATACCCTATGCTGCAAATTGCAGCACCCTGCAATTTGCACAGCCCCTGTCCCCTGTCTATCACCACCAGTCATCAGGCCTCATTTTCACCTCATTTTCACCTCATTTTCACCTCATTTTCGATCCAACTATTGTACCAGTAATAAAATAAAACATACATATTCAATTACGAACAAATTCATACACATTTAACATATAATGGATCCTGAAACTATACAAATCCATAATTAAATTACAATTCATAAACATACATAATTCATATAGAATTCAATTTAAAATTTAGATGACAATTATACGTGGAATCTGAAATTCAATTCATAATATGATCGGTTTTTTCTATACCATATATTTTTACCTCAAATGATGTCCATTTTAAACAAAATACATACACCTGAAGTGATACCGGCCACACCGCACCTCATATTGAGGCGGGGTTAACTCGTACACGTCACATTTGACTCATGGATCGTTGTGCTAAAGTATCGACAGAATCCTAATGCGTTTGGTCGGTTTTCCGTATGCCAGTTGATGTTTTTCACTTAAAATGGCGTCCTTTTGAAACAAAAGACGGACACTATGAGTGGTGCCGACCACACCGCGTCTCCAATTGAGGCGGGGTTGATTCGTACACGGCACATATGACTCATGGATCGTTCTCCTAAAGTTTAAATGGAAACCGAATGCGTTTGGTCGGTTTTCCGTATGTACCTAAAATGTTGTCCATTTTAAACAAAAGAGTGACACTTAGACTCATCCCGACCACACCGCGACTCAGATTCATCCCGGGTTGGCTCGTACATGTCACATATGACCCATGGATCATTGTGATAAATTATAAAAAGATTCCGAATGCGTTTGGTCGGTTTTGCGTATGCCAGTTGTTCTTTTCATTTATAATCATGTCCATTTTAAACAAAAGAGACATAGTTAGAGCGGTGTCGGCCACACCACATCTCAGATTAAGACGGGGTTGACTTGTACACGTCACATATGACCCATGGATCGTTGTGCTAAAGTATCGATAGAATCCGAATGCGTTTGGTCGGTCTTCCGTATGTCAGTTGATGTTTTTCACTTAAAATGACGTCCTTTTGAAACAAAAGACGGACACTTTGAGTGGTGTCAGCCGCACCGCATGTCGGATTGAGGCGGGATGATTCGTACACGTCACATAGGACCCATGGATCGTTCTCCTAAAGTTACAATGGAAACCGAATGCGTTTGGTCGGTTTTCCGTATGTACTTAAAATGGTGTACATTTTAAACAAAAGAGAGCCATTTAGACTGATCCCGGTCACACCGCGACTCGGATTGACCCGGGTTGGCTCGTACACGTCACATATGACCCATGGATCGTTGTGATAAATTATCAAAAGATTCTGAATGCGTTTGGTCGGTTTTGCGTATGCCAGTTGTTCTTTTCACTTATAATCCTGTCCATTTTAAACAAAACAGACACAGTTAGAGAGGTGTCGGCCACACCGCGGCTCGGATTGAGGCGGGGATGATTCGTACACGTCACATATGACTCATGGATCGTTCTCCTAAAGTTTCAATGGAAACCAAATGCGTTTGGTCGGTTTTCCGTATGTACTTAAAATGGTGTCCATTTTAAACAAAAGAGAGCCACTTAGACTGATCTCGGCCACACCGCGACTCGGATTGAACCCGGGTTGCCTCGTACAGCTCACATATGACCCATGGATTGTTGTGATAAATGATCAAAAGATTCGGAATGCGTTTGGCCGGTGCACCAGACAGAAGCAAGGGATTTCTCTGGCTCCACCGGCTGACCGGTGCTGAGCCACCGGCTGGCCGGTGGTCTGGACAGAAGCATGCTATTCTGTCTGGGTTCCACCGGCTGGCCGGTGGCCAGGCACCGGCTGGCCGGTGGTCTGGACAGAAGGTATTCCATTCTGTCTGGGCCCACCGGTTGGCCGGTGGCCAGACACCGGCTGACCGGTGGCACCTGGCAGAGGGCAAGGCCTTCTGCCTTGTCCACCGGCTGGCCGATGGGCTGGATCCGGCTGGCCGGTGACCTTACCGGCTGGCCGGTGGTCTCACACTGGCTGGCCGGTGGACTTAAAATGACGTCTTTTTGAAACAAAAGACCGACACTTTTTGAGTGGTGTCGGCCACACCGCGTCTCCGATTGTGGCGGGGTTGATTCGTACACGTCACATATGACCCATGGATCGTTCTCCTAAAGTTTCAACGGAAACCGAATCCGTTTGGTCGTTTTTCCGTATGTACTTAAAATGGTGTTCATTTTAAACAAAAGAGAGCCACTTAAACTTATCCCGGCAACACCGCGACTCGGATTCATCCCGGGTTGGCTCGTACACGTCACATATGACCCATGGATTGTTGGGATAAATTATCAACAGATTCGGAATGCGTTTGGTCGGTTTTCCGTAAGCCAGTTGATTCTTTTCACTTAAAATGACGTCCTTTTGAAACAAAAGATGGACACTTTGAGTGGTGTCGGCCACACCGCGTCTCCGGATTGAGCTGAAACCACCGTGAAACATTCTAATTATTATTCGTGACGTGTACGCGCAGACGGCACGTCAATCGGACGTGCGGTTTGCGCGGTACGGCTCAATATTAGTGTTTTAAGTGATGCGCGCGCTTCGTAAACGCGCGTGAGGGGGGTCCAAACGGGCCGAACGATGTCGGAATGGCCTGAAATCAGACGACAAATACGGGCGACTGATTAAAATAATTCAACTCCAATACTATACTACGAGTCTAGATAAAACCAACAACTAGAATAGATTAAACATCACATGTCAAGTCAAAAATGTAACGGATCAATATGTCCCACATCAGCATCACCATCTCCATCATCATCATCATCATCGCCCTCGTCATCGTCCTCCTCATCGTCATCACCCTCCTCAACGCCTTCCTCCTCGCCTTCGCCCTCCTCCTCGCCCTCCTCATCTCCATCCTCTTCCGAATCAGACTGCTCGCCATCATCATCTTCAAGCTCGACATCGGCCTGACCACCACTGGAACTGCCACCTGGTGCACCATATATAGAATGTATCGACGACATGTATTCATCAATCGCTGGGCTGGCCTCTGCTGGAAGTGTTGGACGTAGAACTTCAATAAATTTCATAAATGCACTGTTTGCCCTTGCAGACTGTTCTGCCGTCTCTGTGGCCCTTTTCTCAGCCTGTTCTGCCTGTGCCCTAACTTGCTGCAGCTCGGTGGCACTACAACTCGTACCTGAGGCAGGCCAATACCTCGTCGGGGCTATCCTAGGTCGGCAGCGTACTCTGCCAGAATGATCATCTCCCAACACCTGATGTAAGTGATCAGATGGCCCAAAATTGTCTGCTTCTTGGGCATCGAGGGCCTCTAAAGCATCCTGTTACAAATATAAATATATTGTTAAGTTACGAAATAGATATTAAAATATAAAATCAACAGATTAAAACTTACAATCTGCTGCTGAGTCGCTTCGTTGACAGCACGTCCATCCTTTTTTCGTCTACTCGAGCAAAACAGTTTTGCTCGAGGCACACGTCCTTCAATATTTTGTACTTTCCTCTACAATGACATTGAAAACAAAATTTATATAAAGACTTCAGCAAATAATTAAATAATTGAGGAAAAAAAAGAAAATGTAAGTCGTAAAGAAAACTTATAAACAATTGTCATACCTGCTGCCTCTCATGATCCGGCATCGTCGTGCGTCCTAGTGTATGGAGGTATTTTTTTGCATCAATGTTTTTTTTATTTTTACCAGATGATTCCTAAATAAAATTCGATAATGCAAAGGATAATATTAATGCAAAACTTGAAAGTTATTATTTAAATACCTCAAATGTAATTCATACCTTAAACTGGGTACTCGTCCAATGAGTAATCATCTGACGATACTGCTCTATAGGACAATCATCCACGACTGGTACCGCCTCTAACTCAGTGCCAACTCTAGCACGCCAGCCAATATACAGCTCATGCTTGTAGGCTCTCCAAAGCTCGCCTAAATCCTTTAGACGTTCCATTCGTGCACCCTCACCATCAGGAAAATTAAATCGAAGCTGAAATGAAAATATTAATTTATATAAATACAAAAAAAATTCATGGCATTAAATACAACAGATTTTTTTACCCATATCTCTGCCCAAGCTCTATCTTTGACCTCATGTGGCAAATGTCTCCACGACAGCGGGCTGACGGGAATGATGTCGGAGTATTTGGCAAGCGTCGCCATAAAACTCCGACATTGCTGCCCTGTTTTCTCAACCATCTGATTGTCTTCATTATATTCCACCATAACCTGTGTGCGACGGTTCCACACCGAACGCATGCGTGTACGGCCCCGCCCCCGCCTCCTTTCAGTAGATGTATCTGTCATGAAAGAAAAACAAATATTTTATCAAAACATGTTATAATGAAAATAAATATTACTATAAAAATTTGATAGGGTTTTATAAATATACCTGTGCTAGTCTGATCAATGAGTGGCGCCGGATCCACAGAACCTGATGGAACACCCTCTGGTGGAACGGGAGTCGAAGACGATGGAATATAAAAGCTCGGAGAGACAGAAGTAGAAGGAAAAGAAGATGGAACAACTGTATGACCTGATGCTGACTGGGGAGTGGGAATCATCATGGGATGTGAAAATGATGGGGCAGAAGATGCAGAAGGTAGCGAAAACATGGGAGGTCTAAATATCCCGTGTGTCCCTAACGACACACCGGGATCAGAATGTGGGAAGGCTGAAATGTCAGTGGGAGGGGCAGGGTCTAGTCGGGCACGCGCAGCTCTATGTCCACCTCTGGTACGAACCCTCCTCATACCACCGGCCTGAGTACTCGGACCAGTACTAGGCTCCTCGTCAAATAACTGTCGACGTAATGGTGGAATGCCCAGCTCCTCCATCCGACGATTGTTCTCCGCCATTTTTTTTCTTCGTCTCTCTTCAATTGGCTTCATTTCCTGCATTGGAAAACAAATATGTAATTAATTAGAAAAAGAAAATTAATGTGTAAACCAAAAAACTAAATATATGAGGGAATGAGGGGATTCATTGGTAATTTAGCTATCAATTGTTTTAGAAGAGCTTGAATGAATTTAATAAAACATACAAGTTGTAATGTTCACCAAGTTTGAAATATTGTTTGATTTGGTTTGAATACAGTTCAATTCCAAATTAGAAAATGCAATTCAAATAAAACAGCAACCAATAAACATTGAAAATTCACATAACGGTCAAGTCAGCTAAAACATATTTGTGATCAATACTAAATAAATATGAATATTACCAACCTTAACAACCCAACTCGAGGTAAACCAAAAGAATTGAGAACATGGATGAATGATTCTATATATTTCCAACCACAACTTCAGGTTCACAATCAACTCTGACAATTGAGCTATTGGAGTCATCAAAAGAAATAAATGGATTGGTTCCAATGGCAATAGGGACAGTGTCAATTCCATCATCAGCATCATCAAAAATATGTCTTGGAATTACTTCAACTACGACACCAAATTCAGGTTGAAGTTGATCTTTGACATAAAAAACTTGTTTAGCCATTGATGCCAACACATATGGTTCTTCGGTTGCAAGAGTACGGGTCATATTAATTACTCGAAATCCACAATCATCAATAAATGTGCCATGTCTCGTCATCGAATCAAACCAATGGCATTTCATCATTGTGACTCGTCCATGAGAGTAATAATCCAATATTATTATTTTCTCAACGACTCCATAATAACCCACATTTTCAAGTCGCGGTCTACTATCTGATGCGCTGGCATAACAATCTTTTGTGGCAGTAACCATAATACCATCATGTTGTGTTCTCATGTTTTTGGCTCGTTCAGTGACAATAAATCTGTACCCATTGATAACAATTGATTTACAGTCACGAACCACGGTATTAGGACCAAAAGCCAAAGCTCTTATTTCCTCAGAGACAGAGTCAGCAGACAAACTCAATACCTGCAATATAAATGACAGCTAAACTTAAGTAAATATTGAAATAATTAATTTAAACAGTAATATTTTTACCTTCAATTTTAACCAAGCAGAAAAATCTTTGCTATGCAAAGTCTCTCTCCTTCTCAAAGATAAAGAACGATGCTTCCTATTTATCATTGTTTTATGTTCCCTGTAGATAAAAAAATATGAATAGTTTAACAGATATATATGTAAGATATACATATTCAATTTTGTTACCTGATATAGTCATCGAACAAATCACAGTTGAACAAAACTGTGCGATGTGCCATCTCCCGCTCTTCATTGCTTAATGTCTTCAATGTATATGATCCAGGAATTCCTCCTGTTTGAGGAAGTGATGGAAAACTGGGTTCAATTTGCTCATATTGTTCTTCTTCATTTCTCATTGGTCTGCTCATTCTTGTAGTAAGATCAGACAAATACATTGAACAGAAATCCATACATTCTTGAGCTAAGTAACCGTTCACGATAGAACCTTCGGGATGATTCTTGTTTCGAACATAAGACTTTAATGTGAACATATTTCTTTCAGTTGGATACATCCAACGAAAAGAAACAGGTCCTCCGAGAAGTATTTCAGTTGGAATATGGACAGTCAGATGCAGCATGCATGTGAAAAATGATGGGGGAAATATTTTCTCCAACTCACACAAAATTAATGGGGCATCTGTCAACATTTTTTGCAAGAAAGACTTCGACAACTTCTTAGCACAAAGATCTCTAAACAAATGGCACAACCGAATAACACCCACCCTTACATTATTGGACAAAAGATGACGGATTGCTATTGGAAGCAACTCATGCAGTAGAACGTGATAATCATGAGTCTTCAAAGATTTTAGCTTCAACTCTCTTCTGTTGACCCGTTTAGATATGTTGCTTGAATAGCCATCAGGAACTCTAATAGTCTCTAATACTTCCAAAAATTGTTTTTTTTCAGTAGGTGTCATCACATAAGAAGCACATGGAAGTTGCCATTTATTTTCACTGATACGCACAGGATGCAATTCTGGTCTGATGCCCCAATCCACCAAGTCACGTCGAGATCGTAAATCATCTTTTGTCTTCCCCTTGACATTTAGAAGAACTGAAAGCAACATTTCACATATATTCTTTTCAATATGCATTACGTCTAAGCAATGACGTAGCAAATTGATTGACCAATAAGGCAAATCAAAAAAGATACTCCTCTTCCTCCAATTGTAACAGGTTTCTGTGGAAACATTCTTTCTCTTTCCAGATTTCATTTGACCCTTCCCGAACGAAAAACTGAAATCTTTCAATTCATTAAGCACATCAGTTCCAGACATACGCTGAGGTGGATCATCGGTCTCTATAGTATTATCAAATCTTCGACGATTCATTCTATATGGATGATCCTTTGGCAAAAATCGTCGATGTCCCATAAAACTGAAACTACAACGATGTTTCAGTCTTCTGGATCGTGTATTCTTCATACAAACTGGACATGACAGTTTCCCCTTCGTGCTCCATCCAGACATCATTGCATAAGCCGGAAAATCATTGATTGTCCACATAAGCGCAGCGCGCATCTGAAATATGTCTTTCGAACATGCATCGTATGTGCGCACACCCACATCCCAAAGAAGCTTCAACTCTTTTATTAAAGGTTGCATGTATACATCAATATCAATGCCAGGATCAGAAGGACCAGATATGAGTATACTCATGAAAGTGAAAGGTTTTTTCATACACAACCATGGGGGAAGATTATAAATGTGTATAAAAACTGGCCATGTGCTGTGCGAAGTAAGCATCTGCCCAAACGGATTAAAACCGTCGCATGAAAGACCCAGCCTCACATTACGCACGTCAGCTGCAAAATCAGGATGTCGAGCATCAAATCTCTTCCATGCAAATCCATATGCAGGATGAACCAACTCATCATCAGTCTTCTTTCTCTCGGTATCATGCCATCTCATTTTTATTGATATGTCATCAGACATAAAAAGATTCTGGAGTCTGGGAATCAATGGAAAGTGCCACATTACTTTCTGTGGAACGCGGGATGGTGTTCCATCAGATTTTGACTTCCAGCGGGATGTGCCACATTTTATACAATCATTTCGTTCAGCGGTTTCCTCCCAGAATAAACTGCAATCTTTCGGGCAAGCATGAATTTTGTTTCTTGAAAATCCAAGTTCCTCAACTAACTTCCATGCCATATAGTGGTTTGAGGGAATATCTGCATCATCTGGAAGTAAATCCTTCAAGAGGGTAAGAATGTAATCGATTGCTGTATTAGAAATCCCATACATAGTTTTCCCATGAAATAATCGGATTAAAAATTCCAGCTTTTTCATTTTATCGCATTGCCGATATACTGGAGTCGTGGCAGCATCATTCAATTTTTTCACCCTATCAATATCATCATTTTCACTAGATGCATCAGCTGTCCTCATATCGAAGTCTTCTTGAGTCGAAATCCTTTCTTTTTCATGATGACGAATAAACGGAAACCGATCATCTAACAAATTCTCCATTCCAGTCTTTTCATTTCGATCATCACCAATTTGAGATTTCGTTTTCTCCCCATTGTGATACCACAGAAAGTAGTTTGCTTGAAACCCATTTTTGGTTATGTGGTAGCTGACTTCTTCACGGCTCAACCAAGGTCTACCAACACAATTGGAACATGGGCAGTGTATGCGACCACTATCTGAAGCATTGTCAAATGCAAAATCTATAAAGCTCTCCAAATTGTTTTGAAAATCATCTGAGATCCGATCGGTTTCATACATCCAACTTCTGTCCATTCTGTAAAAAGAATTTATATAAGTCATTTTGTCATAAACAATTCAATAGGCATTAACTATAATAGAATATACATTTAAGTAAACGATAAAGGAAGAAAATAATCAAGGTATCAACTACACATGTCAAAAAAACATACAAATGTGTTATTGAAAAAATGTAAAACCAACAAGAACTTAATGTGTTATATCACATAACAGCATGACTCATCCCATAACCATATTAGTAGGGTATCATGAACATGAATAACATCAACCTTGTGCCATCCTCCTACCCTACATGACCCCAACCACATGCCACATCTTATTATAGCCTTATCACATCACACCTCATCGAAAAACACTAGGGAAATCATAGTACATCTCACCTGAAGACACATGGACAATCACATCGCATCTTTCCTAAAAACACATGGTCAATCACTTTTGAAGGAAGAGTAGGGAATGTTTTACCCCACTCTCTTGGATTTTAATGATCACAATCACTCTCATAGTGATCTAATGTTGTTTCAAGTGTTCTTGTTAATAGGCATGATTTCAGGAGCAAGAAGTGGCAAAAAAAAGGAAAAGTGGACTTTTTTCAAGTCCACCGGCCAGCCGGTGTAGGACCACCGGCCAGCCGGTAAGGGCACCGGCCAGCCGGATCCAGCCCATCGGCCAGCCGGTGGACAAGGCAGAAGGGCTTGCCCTCTGCCAGGTGCCACCGGTCAGCCGGTGTCTGGCCACCGGCCAACCGGTGGGCCCAGACAGAATGGGATGTCTTCTGTCCAGACCACCGGCCAGCCGGTGGCCTCCTCACCGGCCAGCCGGTGGAACTCTTTGGAATAGTGAGACCTACTGTCTCACCACCGGCCAGCCGGTGGCCTTCCCACCGGCCAGCCGGTGGCTCCTGGGCAGAAGCTCTCTCCACCTTCCAAGGCACCGGCCAGCCGGTGGGCAAGCACCGGTCAGCCGGTAAGCAAAGTCAAACTAGCCGTTAGAGCTTGACCAGACTTGCCCACTTGATCCCCAACGGCTCCAAGAACCGTTGGCAAAACCTCTCAAATACCAACGGTTATACCAAACCGTTGGTATGTAAGTGTTGGGAAAACTCCAGTTTCCAGTAGTGAGGATCTTACATACACATCATGGATCACTATCAAAACCATAAAAACATTGACAGATCTCAAAAAATGAGTGCATGCCATCATTACCTCATAGAATTGAAAAAAGGTAAGTAACAAGCAATATATCTCACTACTCCATACTCACCCCACAACATAAGGGTCTCACATTACTAGGGAATAATTCTATCCAATACTAAATGATCTTGATCCATTTTTCATATACATATATGATTCACCTCACCAATTACTAAATATTAATAACATACAAAATTATGATTCCATTTAACTAGAGTTAAACCATCAGGTTTTACAAGGAAATTCTATATAAGTATTTGTTTACACTTTAAATAAAGAACATGAATGTCATGTTAACACTCAACATTGATTCATTAATAAATTGTATTCGAATTTTATGGAAATACCAAAATAAATTAGTGAATCAATGTACCTATAGTGGTGCACATGACCACCATGAAACAATCATAAATTTTTACAAAAACCCTAATAATTGGGAATAACGAAATCAAGAATAGAAGTATATGATTTATAAGAGCTGGAACTATATCGTTGATAAAATATAGGAGTCTAACCTGGTAGGTGCTGATCTGATGGAAGATGTGGGGATTGGGAGGTCCTTCTGCAAGGAATCGCTCCAGGAGGACATGAACTGAATGCTTCTGGAATGTGGGGAGGCCGCTGGCTCGATTTGGTATTTGGGGCTTTTTTTTCCCAACGGTTATTAAAAACCGTTGGGAATGACCAACATTTCCCAACGGTTCCATAGAACCGTTGGGAAAACAAGATTTTTCACCACTTTTCCCAACGGTTCTTAGGAACCGTTGGGAAAAACCTATCTTTCCCAACGGTTGTATGAAACCGTTGGGAAAACTATGCATTGAGGGGTTTTTCCCAACGGTTTCTATAAACCGTTGGGAAAAACAAGATATGCCAACGGTTCATTGAACCGTTGGTACACAACTGTTGGGAAAGGTCCCTTTTCCAGTAGTGTTGAGGCAAAAAGAATTTATAACAATCTTCCTATCCTTATCCGTGGAAAGAACCTACTTGCGAACCTTATTTTTTTTACCTCTAGTAGAGTTTGATGTTATTTTGGGTATGGATTGGCTCTCTATTTACCATGCTAAGATTGATTGTAGAGATAAAGAAGTTTATTCTTAGAAAGACATTCAGTTTTTGTACAAGAATGAACCCTTACTGTTGATAACTTAAAAGAGGCCGAAAAACTTGTAAAATATGGAAATGAATGTTACCTTGCAGATATTGTTGAAAACAAGGGAACTATTCAGATTAATGATGTGCCAGTGGTAAATGAGTATCCTGATGTTTTTCCTGATGAGTTTCCTAGAATAATACTATATCGGGATGTTGAATTTACTGTTGACTTAGTTCCTGATGCTAAGCCAATTTCAAAACCCCCTTATCGAATGGATCAAATTGAACTTTTAGAGATCAAGGATCAATTGCAAGAGTTATTAGATAAAGGTTTCATTCGACCTAGCAAATCACCATGGGGTGCTCCTGTTTTATTTGTTAAAAAGAAAGATGGTTCTATGAGAATTTGAATTGATTATAGAGCCTTGAATAACATCACAGTTAATAAAAAATATCCTTTGCCTCATATCAATGATTTGTTTGATCACCTCTAGGGAGCTCAGTATTTTTCAAAGATTGACCTGAGATCGGGGTACCATCAGCTGAAGGTAATGGAAGCAGATGTTCCGAAGACTGCGTTTCTTACAAGATATGGCCATTATGAATTTGTAGTAATGCCTTTTGGGCTAACCAATGCACCTGCTGTATTCATGGACTTAATGAATAGAATTTTCCATGAGTTCTTGGATAAGTTTGTGGTGGTTTTCATTGATGATATTTTGGTGTTTTCTAAAAGTTAAGAGGATCATGAAAGAAATTTAAGGGTTATTTTGAAAACCTTAAAAGAAAAGAAATTGTATGGGAAATTCACCAAGTGTGAGTTTTGGTTACAACAAACTTCTTTCCTTGGTCACATTGTTTCTAAAGATGAGATAACTGTTGATCCTGCAAAAACAAAGGTTGTTGAAGAATGGCCAAGACCCACAAATATAACAGAGATTCGTAGTTTCCATGGTTTGGCAGGCTATTACCGAAGGTTTGTTAGAAATTTTTCATGGTTATCTAGTCCAATGACTAAGCTAACTCGGAAGGGTGTTATGTTTATCTGGACAAAAGAATGTGATGATTGTTTTCAGGAGTTGAAAAGAAGATTGGTGAATGCTCCAGTTTTGGCACTACCTTCCAGGAATGGTGAGTTTGTTATCTACAATGATGATTCATTGAAAGGACTTGGTTGCATCCTAATGCAGAATGATCAGGTAATTGCTTATGCTTCACGACAGTTGAAAACCTATGAGGTAAATTACCCTACACATGATTTGGAATTAGCTGTTCTTGTTTTCGCTTTAAAAATTTGGAGGCATCATTTGTATGGAGTAAAGTGTGAAATATATACTGATCAAAAAAGTTTAAAGTATATATTCACTCAGAAAGAGTTGAACATTAGAAAAAGGAGATGGCTAGAATTAATCAAGGATTATGATTGTACAATTCATTACCATCCGGGAAAAGCAAAAAAAGTGGATGATGATTTGAGTCGAAAAAGTAATGCTTCATTAGCAATGTTACATTTGGAACACGATCCTTTGGTTAAGGATTTGATGAACTTTGGAATATATGTTTTTGGTGCAGGATGTTCTTCTGTTTTGTTTCAGGTATCAGTGAAATCTTCTCTATCAGACAGAATCAAGCAAGAACAGAAGCAAGACAGTGAGTTGAAGAAAAAGGTAGAGCTGGTTCAGAAGGGTATGTTCCCTGAATTCAACACTGATAATGATTGTGTTTTGAGATTTGGAATGAGATTGTGTGTGCCTTGTGATTCACAGTTGAAGAGAGAGTTGTTATGTGAAGCTCATAGTTCTCCATTTTCAGTTCATCCTGGCAGTACTAAGATGTACATAGATCTGCGAGAGTATTACTGGTGGGATGGAATGAAAAGAGATATTGCTAATTTTACTGTGAAGTGTTTGACTTTTAAAGAGGTTAAATCAGAGCGACAGTTACCGAAAGGGATGCTTCAACCTTTACCAGTGCCAGATTGGAAATGGGAGAATATATCCATGGACTTCATTGTGGGATTTCCAAAGACCCCTCGAGGTAATAATGTAATCTGGGTTATTGTTGATCGCTTGACTAAATCTGCTCATTTCCTTGCTATACGAGATACTTTTTTCCTAGATCAACATTCTCGTTTGTATCTTAAAGAGATAGTCAGGTTACATGGAGTTCCTCTTTCCATTGTATCTGACCATGATCCCAGGTTCACTTATAACTTTTGGAAAGGCCTTCAGAAGTCGTTGGGTACTGAATTAAATTTTAGTACAGCTTTTCATCCTCAATCAGATGGGAAGTCAGAACGAACAATTCAGACCTTGGAGGATATGCTATGAGCTTATTCGATGGATTATCAGGGAAGTTGGGACCAACACCTTTCTTTGGTTGAATTTTTATATAATAACAGTTTTCATTCCAGTATACAGATGGCACCATTTCAGGCATTATATGGGAAGCAGTGTTGAACTCCAGCTTTCAGGGATGAAGTGGGTGAAAGGATGTTGATGGGACCAGAATTGGTAGAAGAGTTGGCAGAAAAAGTTTAGCTGATACAGAAACACACGAGAACAGCTCAGAGTAGGAAGAAGAGTTATGCAGATGACTGGAGGAAGGATCCATCTTTCGAGGTAGGTGATCATGTTTTTCTCAAAGTCTCACCATGGAAAAGTGTGATGCGATTTGGTAAGAAAGGAAAGCTGAGTCCAAGGTTCATTGTACCATATGCAATTATGGAGAGAGTTGGATCAGTTTCATACTGGGTGGCTTTACCTCCGAGTTTATCTCAGGTACACAATGTTTTTCATGTTTTGATGCTGAGAAAGTACATGCCAGATCCATCTCATGTTTTGAGTCCAGAGGTAGTTTAGATAGAAGAGAACCTATCTTATGAGGAACAACCAGTCCGGACTCTTGACCACAGGGAGCAAGTGTTACGGAATAAGGTGACTAATCAGGTAAAGGTTTTGTGAAAAAACCACATGATGGAAGAGGCAACATGGGAATCTGAAAATGCAATGAGGGATAAGTACCCCCATTTATTTGATAAGTAAATAAATTGCGGGGACACACTTTTCTAAAGGGGGGAAGGATGTAACATCCCAAGTAATTAATGAATAATTGATATTTTTATCTATGCCTATTCATGAATTAGATAGTGTTTTAGAGGCTTAAAATGAAAATAAATCCAATCTTAAGCATGGAATACACTAATATTTTTAAGAGATTGTCTTACTGCCTTTTAATGGAAAACCATTTTTAAATATATCTTTTGACAATTTTATAAGCTATGTTTGTCAAAATAATCTTATTCTTAATGATTGTGACATCAAAATTTACTTTGTGTGAATTTTTGGTATTTTTCCGATAAAGTTCTTTTTTTAATGAATAGTGAAAAATGTTGTATTTTAATTCAAAACCACTTTTTAATCAAATTTATTTATATGATTAGATTATCTTTTTAATTGGTTTAAAGTAAAATTAGAATATATTTTTACCATATAATCCAATAGTGGTCATTGGAATCAATTTCACTTTGAAATTGGGCTTAAACTAGTGCCAATCTTTTGATACTTATTGTTTCATAAAAACACGCTATTTGTCATGAAAGCGGGAATTAATTATTAAATTAATTAATGCATCTTATATGTTTTGAATTTTGTAAAATAGACATCATTTTTGAATTCATAATATCAAATATATCTTAGGGTGATGTTTTGGAACTTTTCTGAAAAACTTCAATTTTTGATGAATAGTGAAACCACTAAGTGGTAGTTAAAGAAACTGATTTTTCATTTAAATGAAACTTTTCCACTTCATTGATTTGATTTTCAAAAATCCGAATACATGGTTGTCATTAAGAAGTAAAATGTGGTTCAATGAGATTAAAATAATTTTTTGGTGAATAGTAACTTTTAAGTTCTTAATCGCGATTAGAGGTAATTAGTGTAGTTTAGGGTAAAAATAATGTTTTAATAATATGAGATGAGGTTGAAACATGTCCTACCATCATTGGATGTGTCAGGGACGACCAAGAAAATCCATTGGTCAACTTGGGGACCCCATGGAGCCACTTTGGTTGGGAAATGACATAAATAACTTTTTATTTAATGTTAAACTAAAAATGACAAAAACATGAGTTATTTTACTAAAACAATTTTTACATAGGGTTATACAAGTCCGATTTTTGATTATAAACAGTCATTGGAAAGCTAACAATATTTCATACATCATAGTATTTTTTTTAAAGTTTTTAGACTTTAAATAAATTAAATTATTTATGACATCATGATGATTCAACGATTACCTCATTAATAAAGGATTTAAATAAAATGAAATGATAATGTAAATTCGATGACCTACGCATGTCCAAAACCTATTTCATGGGTGGATTTAGAACCCTTATCACCTTACCCTCGAATTATATCAATGTGGGACCTTTTCAATCTGAAACGCATTTTAAAATAAAGTAACATTTCTTTACTTTCCAAGAGTGCCCCTCCCCTCCTCTTATAAACACCCCCACCTCTACCTCCTTACCCACACTTCCAAAGCCTTTGGCTCGGCCAAACCCTGACAATTTTGTCTCTCAACATCCCTCTATTACTCCTTTAAGCCTAACTTTGGGCAGAAGTCTTCCCAAGGAAGCCTTTGAGCTCAAACCAAAGGGAGTTACCAGATTTTAAGGTAATGTCTTCACTTGAGTCCTTTTGTTTTATTTTGCTTCTCCAACCCGCTAAACTCTTTTTATTCATTTATTTTGTAACAACTCCAGTATCTTCAATATACTAGGATGGTTTTATAAGAAGGATTCGAGCTACACTTACACACACCTACATCTAATGGTTAAAGAACATACTGTTTCCGTGGATGGTGAATCTCTACCTCCCGAAATGATGATTGTTCAACATTCTTTTAACACCTTAAAAGGTGTCCATTAAGATGAAACTATATTATATATGATATATAATATGTTTATGTTTTCCTTAAGCTTCTTTATTTTTCATTTTGGGCATACCTCTATGGTTTCCATTATGGGTAAACACGATATCTTCATTTAAGGAAGTGCGGACTACCGCCCCGTCAAAGTGATTTGATTTGTTAATACCATATGTGGGACGTATAAAGGATGAATTTATCATATTATATATTATATTACACCGGAATTATAATATACCTTTATATCGTTATGATTCCATTCTATAAAATACGAAATAGAAATGAAAGTAGCGTTCATGCGTACGTACGGCTTACCGTCTCCATGAACGGTGCATTTCATTTCTTACCTCTAAATGATTATGTAATATTATAAATGCATGTATATACTGGATATATATGATATATACATAATGATTATAATTCTGGATATAATGGATACATGGACAACTTGTAATTATAAAGGGTTTATTTTTGACTCAAGTACCAATGATCGTTAAAACGACTGTTATTAACTTAAATAATTACATAGTGTTCATGACATGGAAATAAGTGATATAAAAGGAATAATGAACTTTAAAAAGGTTCTTAAACAAGTAGAAATTAAATGAAGTTTATTATTCAGGAGATTAAAGAACGACCGAGTCAAGTCGGACCTGAGGTATGGGACTTCGTCTCAATCTCCTTTCATTGAGGCATATTTTGTTTTATACACAACCTTCTTTTATACGGTGTATAAACCCCTTTGAATTTTACATTTATTCAAAAGGAATATTTTTTATAAGAAGCGTTTACTAAATGAAAAAAAGGAATGTTTTTGTCGTACGTATGCGGTGACAATGACTTCTCCACCGCCGTGACCATTATTTGAGTTTCGGCTTCCTTTACAAGCCATACCGTTTTTCTTAAAAGAAAAATAAATACCCTGTTTTACTTTTCTTTTATTTTGGTATTGAAAATGGTTTTTATAATGTTTTTATTATATCAATGTGTTTTATTGATATCTTGTGATTGAAATCTAGAAATGTAATGTTTCCTTTATGTATGTTTTATGTGATACGATTATGTTATGGTTCTTGGGCATTATTATGAAGACGGGTGGTTCCGTGATAAACTAAGGGCGGGTGAGCCCGATATAGCCCTCCAATGCATTGGGTAAAGCGAAGGAGTGAAACGTTAAGGTTTCTCCGAAGATATTTAGGGAATATATTGGGATGGGTATTCCAAACGTAACCAAGAGGGTTACTCCCTATGTAAGAATGTTATGAATGCCTCAAGTTACCTTTATGTCTTATGATTTCTATGATTTATTCATGATTTGATGAGGTATGTTAAAGTGCTTATGTTTTATGGGTAAAGTATGATTTCATTCTTATGTATATATGAACTTATTTTTCCTTTCCATATTTTTATAACCCATATTGAGCTTTTTATGCTCATCTGAAGTTTTGTTTGAAATGTTTTTTATAGTTCAAGGGAAAAGTACATGATATGATGATAGTGTCAAGGAAGTGTCAAGAATGAATCCATGTTTTATTTTAAATATGTTTCCGTTGATGGGAAAAATGAATACTATCTTTATGTAACCACTTTGTTTATATGTGGAATTTAATGAAAGTTTTATGTTCTAATTCTCTAAAACTGTAAACCTGAAAAGATCCTCAATGTGTAGTCTTGTAATAACTCAAGATTAAGTAATGTTTAAGGATGGGGCCTTATATTAACCATAAAATAATTCTATGCCCTTACCTCTATTTCTAGTTATTATCAAAAAAAGGTTAGTACAAGTTATCTTATATACATCAATCTTGATATAGTGAAGTAATACATTAATCTCTAAAAAATCATCAAAAAATTCAACCTAAACCATTCTATAAGTGTTTTACCTTATAATCCTTCCAAAATTCCAAATTTATAAGCAACGTATATAAATTTCTCAAAATAAACGTAAAATTAATCCCCTAAATATCATGATGTAGCTCTCAATTGACACATATCAAACATGTCAATACTTTCACCATGTATCTCTTAAAAATAGCAATAACCTAAATTACCAAAGAACCATAATAAAACATACATACATACTTATTAATTGAAAAAAAACATATATTATTGAATATATTCTATAAATCCCATAATTCTGTTAACCCCATCGATGATAAACAAACCACATTATCAACAAATAATTTTAAAGGTCCATGGTCATCTATACTATATAATTTAATTTATCCAAATAAATCATATATTCACCCAAAATCATCATATCAACATCAGGATGATATGAAATTTCATTTTTACCTTACTCTTGTGTTTCCCATAAATTTCACCTTTCCATTAAATCACTTTTCTAGATGATAACCATATTTCAACATATTATTTAAAATCATTAACATGAAACTTAAATAAAAAAATCCTTATATATTTCAAAATTCATATGAAATAATTCTTGAATTTAATACATAAATACTTCCACTTAAATTATTTACATATAACACATCCTTTATTGGTTTAGAAGTTAATTCTTGGGCCATGGAATTGAGTTGGGTAGTTCCCATGCTCCACACACATAAAAATTTTAACTCCTTGACAATTTTTCACTATATGACCATCTTTTCCAGAAATATAACTTGTTACCCCCCATTTGAGATATTCCTCTAGGCTCTTCTTCCCATATTATTGACATATAGAAATCCAATCCCTCTTTCTTGTATATTGATTACCACATTAACTTTCATAAAATTCCATCTTCCTTTTATTCTATGTGTTAATAATTTCACCGAAGTTCATATTGTTAATAATATATCATGATAGTTTATTAGGAATTATCACAATATCATTATCTTCAGTCATCATCCAATTTTTATTCTCATAGCCACCAAGTTTTTTTATCTAATTCAATGTTAACATGATTCCTTCTAGTTAAATCTATTGACTAAAACAAAAAATCATAGTGTGAGGAACAACGATAATTTTAGAAAACCACATAATCATGAAAACCAGTTAATGTATTTCTAAATCATAACACATTATTTTTATTATATTAATCATTAAGTTTATCCAAGTTCATTCATAGTTATCATCTAGTTAAATAATTTATAAGGGTTCATAGATATTTTTTTAATTTCTAAATCATATCCCTTATGAGTGTAAAATTAGGAGTGCAGTAAGGTCCATTGTCATATTCCATGTGATGATCATGTAGAAATGAATTCTCCCTATTTAGAGTTATTACCCCTAGGTACCTTTGTTCCATATACACATCAAATTTTAATATCTATAAAAGGATTCAATTAATTGGAAACCACTCGCTCTACCCTTTACCCAAATTCCAGGGCATTTTCTTAGACTCTGACTCATCCTTAGTCTTATCATTAGTCGTATCCCTAGATATATCCTTAGATATATCCCTTGGGATTTCACTAAATTTTTCTCATCCAAGTTTCCTACGGTTAACTAAACCATTATTCTAATACTAACAGTAGTGGTCTAGTATTTTCAAACATAGACATGACATTGTTTTAATGAAGATTCATTACATTACAAAAACACAAACCTAGAGACTATAATAGTTTAGTGTTATTGGAGAATTGGAAATACAAACAACAAGTCCATAGATATAATATATCATCTTTTATTATGATCTTTATAAATAGAACCCTTCTTAGACATATCATATGTGATACATTTCTTCATAACCCGGGGAAAATAAATGTAAGAAAGGGTGATCTCAGATGTTCAGTAAGGGTAAAAATGGATATACATAAGAATAACATAAACATAAGGATATGAGAACATGAGCATAAAATTTGAAAACCATACCATGCATATAAAATATCTTAATCTTGATCCATGGAATAAATATTCGATGTTCATAAAACATGAATCAGAAGGGAATCATAAAACATGATCCATGAGAGCATAACATTGGCATAAGACATAAATTTTTTCATACAAATAAGAATATAAAATTATTTCCATAGTAGTATTGCCAAAATTCCAAGGATATAATAGGAAAATGGGTTCTCTCCCCAAACCATCATAGTAGTCAAGGTTCGCTCTGAATACCACCATAAAAGGCAAATTCTCTTACTAAACTAGGTTTAATCCCCATTCTAGTCCTATCTATCTCATGAGATATAAATATTTATCCAATTCATTAGATAAATATATAGTTCTGAACCATATCAATATGAAAACAAAATTTATGTGTGTTAAAAGACTATAAAACATTCCTCATATCATAAACCATGAAATGAAATGGGTTTCATAAACATTTCATCATATCATAACCTCTAAAAAAGCAGAGTATTTAATAATCACATCATCATAACATAACCCATGGAAAAAGAAGTAGGTTTCATTATAATTTTATCATGTTATAACCCACAGAATATAAATGAGTTTCGTAAATCTCTTTTCATTATATACATAAACTATTAAATGAAAGAATATGAATGTATCTTTACATAATAACCCCGGTAACATGTAAGTAAAATCAAAGTATGTCATCTTAAATAAAAAATGTTTTTGAAAGATCACATGGATCATTTATTTGAGGGAAAATAAATTATCATTAAAAAATAATTTATAGAATATAAAACTATTTAGAATACATTTTTATTTAAAAATAATTGAAAACATATAAAGGATGTTTTAAAAATAATTTAAAACATTTCTTAAGGAAAATATCCTTTATGTTTCGAAAAAAAATTTTAAAACATAAATTTTTTGAAAATAGTTTTCTTTTTAAAATTAATATTGAATAATTTTAAAATAATATTCAATTAAAATAATGTTCAATATGGTGGGAAATTCTATCCATGACATACACAATAAAACAAATTTTCCTTTCACATTTTTGATAAATTATAATAGAACATTTTTTTGAAAATAAAAAAAAAATATTTTTTTTTGTAAAATTTCAATAATTGGTGAAAATTTCATTAATAAATCATTTAAATTTTTTTTAATTTTTTTAGAACCATAATTTTGGAAGAAAATATGTTTTTGAATGTAAAGAAAATTTTCATAAAAAAATATTTTAAAACTATTGAGTACATAAAGAGAGGAAAATAAAGGTAAATAATGTATTCTCATGAAATAGCCATAGGAGAATAAAATTAATGAGTTTATATAGTCATGGATTATAAAAATCTATCATTGAAAATATTATCATAATCAATCTTGATAAATGATGAGATTATAAAAAAAAATTACGACTTTGGTAACTTTAAAATTTAATACGCATGAAAGAATATCATTAAATAAAACTAAAAATATCATTATTTTAAAACAATTAATGATATTACATGTCCAAGGGTATCTATATACACCTTTTACAAGAAGATAAGTGTATAATATAATCATATTTCTTGAAAGAAGGAAAATTGAGTCAATAATCCCTCGCTGATTTGGTAACATTTGAATTGTAAAACCCATGATATATATTTCCTAAAATGGATATTTAAATACCAATAATGATAATTATAAAAATAACAAAAATAAATTCATGGGTAGAATATACACCAAATAAAATAAACATGTGGTGAATATGAAATTTTTATCACAAAAAATAAAAACCAGATAGATGTCCATTACCGATTTAGTAAATTTTTGGATAATAAGATCCAATAAAGAATAAAATCAAATGAAACATTATATATCCTAAAAATAATTATATTAATGATATAACATGACAAATGGAAAGTATATACACAAAAAAACATGTGGTGAATTGGCATATGTCTCTGAAAAATAAAAGAGGGACTATAAATCCCTTACCTTATGACTTTACTTCAGTGGTATATGTTCAAAAATCATATATAATAAATATAATTTTATTATAAATAAATAAGATAAAAATATTTATATAATTAATACCATATATTATTTTAATATGGAATTTTATTACCTATTTATTAATAATTCCAATTTAATGTTTCGTTTCGGGTAATAAAAACATTATTTGTTGTATATATTTTGTTTTTTTATTTTTGGTCCACTAAAGGTGATAATGGTTCTATAATAAACTTAAATTTAGTAATTATGTAAATTTAATATATATTAAATATAAATTTATTTATATTAATCTATAAAAGTTAGTGATAGGAAATGAAATACACTGTTCATGGAGATGCTATGACGTACTTATGCATGAACCCTATTTCCATTTTCTTGATGTATTAGAATAAATAAAGGAAAATTGTATATAATCATTAAATAATAATTTTTATGTTATGTATATCATATATTTTCATTTAACCTATCCTTATTACCTTATATGTAAATCATGAACAAATCACATCCCTTTGTGAGGTAGTAGTCTATTATACAGACGAGAAACGTTATCATATTCCAAATAAAATCAGGATGGTATGTGTGGTATAATAATAAAATAAGCATAATAGTACCATAAATATCATATATAAATACTAAATCCATCATTATTTCCAACCATGATAGGTGGTAATGGAAAAATGATTGACATTGGTTCGCGAGACGATAATATGTCGTACACATAAACGATGATTTCGTAACCCATTTGATGATAGTGGAGAAGTTTAAAGGTAAATAAATTAAAATAAAAACATACCAATATATTAAATATTCAAGTTATATTATATCATTATGGTATAATAATAATTTTAGGTGATGGAGGAAGAAATAAAAAAAATTCTGATTGATGAACGTTATCTCTTCTTTGCGTATCATCCATAGGTTTTCACCAAAACCCTTACTTGGATGGATTTATATATAAAAAATAGATTCAAGGATGATTTTAGAGAATTTTTAATGTTATTTGGATAGATATTAGATAAACCAAAACAGTTTAATGATTTTAAGAGGAGAGGATAAGTGGCGACCTTTTATAAGTGAGGTGAGTGGCACATTTGTAATTATTTGAGTAAAAGAATTACACCCAAGTTTATTTCATGTAAAAAGGATCCAATAATTTACCATTATCAATAATAGAAGATATATGGTCTATATATTTCCATAAAATTTATTTTTAATATGTTTTGGGTTATTTTAACTCTTATCTTTTTAGTTTAACCCCCCTCGTTAAACCCATTTTTACCTTAACCTCACTAAATAAATATTACGATTTTACTATTAATTTTGGTCAAAATTTTAAGTTAAAATTATTAGATAATATAAATTATGATTATTATAAATATTTAATCCATTTTTAAAATTTTTATTCACATAAGTGGAAAATTTTAATTTAAAATTAATCCCACAAACGTGATGATAAAGTAGGGTTTGAAAGAGAAAATGTTCAAAAGTTTACAAGGATTGTTTTATAAAAATTCAATATGAAATGGATCCAAATGAGATAAATTGGATTATTTTGTGTATAATTAAAAAAAATTACTTTAAAACTAATTTAAAATATAATATACCTTTATAAATAAATTAATCAAATAAAACATTTTCAATTAAAATTTGGTATTTTTTAATATTCATCAAAAAAATTAATATTTTCTGAATATTATCATAAATTATTCCTAATATAATTTTGAAAATAATATTTGAAAAATTAATTTTATTGTTTCTAATAAATTTTGTTATAATGGAGAAAATAAAATTTAAAACAAAACCCACATATATGACGAAAAAGTAGGTTTTTGATAAGAGTATTTTTTTCAAGCATAAGATGATTATATTAACTCTATGTATAATATAAATAATCATTATATGAATAAAAATAAAAATTTATTAATTCATAATATATAAATATAATTTAAAAAAATTCATCATTAGTTATTATTTTAATTAATTAATGTGGAGAAACATTATGCACTTTAACACGGTTTTTAAAAAACACCCCTTTTTAATCCCAAAAATATACTTATGACAATATTGAGTATAAAGTTGATTAAAAAGTAATTAAGTGGATTAAATATTAATAAATAATACTTATGTTACTTTGAAACATAATGGTTCTTTTAAATTTCTTAATTTATTGAAAATAAATGATAGTTTTACAAATATTGGTATTTTTCACTATTTAGGGAAAAATAAATATTTTCCAGAAAATCAAAAATATTTCAATGAAAGTTATTTTCTATGTGAAGATATCTAAAATTAGCTTTATTTTATCAAATAAAATTTCTAAAAAATATATAAATTAATTATAATATTTTCTCATAAAAATCAATAAAAAAACATCTTTGAAGAAGACATATTTTTTATTAATATAATTACATTACTAAAAATTGATTTATTATTTACGAAAAATTTATAAGTATATTTATATTGACTAAGATATTTATATGTATATTTAATAAATTATACAATACTATTCATACCCTCTTATTTAATGACTAGGTTATAATCTTTATATTTAAAATGATATTATTTCACAGTACGCTGAAGCTCGATGTCACGTGTCATGTAATCTATCAAAGAAACTCATTTTTGTGTGTAATGAAAACTAAAATTAGTGTTTTGTATAAAAAAATATATCTAAAAAATTAATTTAATTTGAAAAAAATTCATTAAATATTGAGATTTTATATGGAAATCCTGACCGGATAAATAAAATTAGACAAATAAAACAAAAGAAGTGAGAGGTCTACCAGACTCTATCCTAGTCTGATGTCGGATCCATCTGCTCAGCCATCCACTATAGGGAAATTACCCTTTAATAGATCCCCCATGAAATCTACAAGCACATTGAAATTCTTGAGTATGGTGTGAGTAAAAGACTCACAAGGACACCACCAACGCATCCTTAACCTACCATCCTCAAGTATAAAAAGTGCATAACACAATAATAATAATTTCATAAAAAGGTATAAACATACAATACAAAATCATCAAGTTGTTCTCTAGCTAAGCTGTACAAACACTCATCGATACCTTATTTGAATCCACGTCAAAAGATAAAGAAATAAATCTGTAGTAACCAGAACAACACCTATATAGAATCCTCCTGGTGTCATGTGTACATGAAACCCATCGTCATCTATACATCAAGAGGTTCATTCCACCCAAAATCCTCTAAATATCTAATATTTAGCACTCCATCGACTAGGATACATTATAATGAGTGGAACTCAACAAATTAAGGATACCTTGAGTGCATGGTCAATACAGTATCCTGGATACCTCCTACCTACACCATGTGATCAAGTGTCTCATCACCATAAGAATAACTCAGTGCACTTACCAACTAATTAATAATATATCTAAATGGTATACCTACCTCAAGTACCAGTCACAACCACTAAGGAATTGTAACATATATACATGGTGAGCACATAAGAAAGCCTAACATTTCATTTTGAATATATGGCAGCACACATAAAATCCTTCAATCATAACCAAACATGGTAATAAGCTACACTAATATCACTCATGGAAGGGATATGTCAAAGTAGATAGCATAGTCTACACACAAACCCACATGTGATTACAATCAAGAATGATGTCAAAAATGCCATCATATAAAAAACCACCAATGAAATATGTGTAAACATGATCCCAATAAAGAAATGAACTTCTTACCATAATTCATTGACATCCACATCAAATTCCATCAAAGGTGTTGATAAGAAACCACATTTTACACCAACGAGAATATGATCACCAAACATGATGTCTAATAACAAGTTCAACTGATCATTTTAAGGGTTTTAGTGTAAGTCCAGGATATCAAGACCAAAGGGTAGAACCATCCTAAATGAGATCATCCATTTGGAACTTTTTTTACGAAGAAGGGTGAAGTGGATTATAGAAAAATGAGGTCTCTATAGTGTAAGGTCAAAGGCTGTATAATGGAGGTGTGATAGAGACAATCACCATGGTGTTAAAGAAACCCACTACGGTGTAGTGGTGTCTAGGACGAAGGCCACCATGGTGAAATGGAGATACCATGGTGTGTGGGTGTGTTGGAAGAATGCTAGAATGACATAGGGGACACAATTGCGACATAGGGTTATGTCAGCGGTCACCCTCTATGGTGAAGTGGAATTTTGTATGGAATAAGAATAAGAATAAGATGGATCAGGAAACTCTATGGTGTAAATAGAATTACCATATTTGTGGTGTCATATATTCATCCCTTTAGGTCCTTGTAATGAAAACCAGTTAAATGTGGGGGGATCTGTATAAGAATACATCTAGAGGTTCCATCCACATGGAAAACACCTCATATACACCTCTTAAATTATCTTAGTTTAAACTCAAAATGTGTCTCAGATTTAATTTTATAAAAATAATTTATGTTCCATAAATCCCTAAAGAATGAGAGAAAGAAAACCTTTTTAACTAATCTGAAATCATCATTAGAGTGATTTCTAAGTCATTATGGCACTTCATTCCATGATCAAGACCTCATAACATGGGCTATGATGAAACCTCACATGACATCCCCCCACTATGGTGCAATACTCCTATCTATAGTATGGTCTCACTTTCATAGAAACCTTATTGTGACTCTATTTCCACTATGGCATTTGAATTCTCTCTATACCGTGGTCTTGTGCATTACTGTACAATGACCTCTTTTTTGGCAGTTAAACTTCGAAAGCACCCTTTTATCCACATTTTAGTAAATAATGCTAAAATCCTTTATCTAAAAAAAATACAAACTCAACATAATGGGTATGAGAATGACGCAATAACTTTAATTAAGGAACAAAATTTTTAGGGTTTTACAATTACCCATTTAAAGACTTATCATCCTCAAGAAGCATCTCTAGGATTCATTTTAAAATTACTCAGGTCTTTGAGATCAAACATAAAATTATTACTTGGAAGTATCCCCCTAGATCCACCAATAATTCCATAGAATCTGGATAAGTTCTACCATCTTCTTTCAAAGAAATTTCTCACTACAGTCTACTATATACACCATATGCCCCTCATATTATGCATCAGTCTCCATATTAATTTCCTCATAATAGATAAAATGTGTAGGGTCATGTATGCACCTATGAGGTTGTAACACATAGAACACATCATGCATACCTGAATAGCAAGATGTATGGTCCTGATGATAAGCCACTTCCCCTATATTCTTGGTGATATGAAAGGGTCAAACAAACAGAGGTGCTGACTTACCACGCTTCCTCAGATGTTTGTACCTCAACCAAATAGTCTCCATCAAGAATACATGATCTCCCATGGTAAACTCTAAGGGTATCCTCCTTCAGTTGACATAAGATCTCTATTTTTACTAAGTGGTGATCAATCTCTTCCAAATCGGCTACACTCTCTCTAAGGTATTCTGATCCATGCTAGGGCCCACAAATGCAACCTCACCTACCTCATGAAAAAAGAGAGGTGAACAACATGACCTCCCATAGATAGAATTATAAGCTTCCATTTAATTGAAGCATATTAAATATTTCTTTATGAAAACGAAACCATGGATATGTGATCATACCATGCTCCTCCAAAGTTTAGGATGCAAGCTCATATCATATCCTATAATATTCTTATGGCCTACTTAAACTATATGTCTGTCTATGGATATTGTGTCATACTAAATCTCCGTTGAATATCTAGGATCATTAATAAACACAAACAAAAACACAACATAAAATGTTCATCTCTATATGATAAAATTATCAAGATAACTCTATAAAGGTCAATAATATCCGAAACATATAACTTCCCAAGCTCATCCACTAAATGAGTCTCTCTACCTAGTAAGAAGTGAACAATATTTGTTAACCAATCAATAATCACACACACTACATCATATCTACTAGGGGTCCTATGTAACCCCATTACGAAGTTCATCATGAAATATTTCCATTTAAACATGGGAAAAAGAAGGCGATGGGGAAAACTGCAAGGTCACTGGTGCTTGGCCTTCACCCTCTAACAGGTAAGGAATCAAGAGATGTAATCAGCAATGTTTATCATTATTCTTGGACACCAGAATCGGTGTCTAAAGTCATGATACATATTGTTTATAAAATGATTTACTTCTCATATAGAGTTATGGTTTTATCTTCTCATATGATCTTTGATTAAGTAGGAACCACTACTCTCCCATGTAAAAATATCATGTCAGGGTAGTCCATTGACCATTCAAGAATTGAGTCATCCCCGGCTAGCTGTTCTGTCATCAAAAAACACTCTGGGTATAACTTTTGTCTCATCTTCACCTAATACACAAGTTAATATATAATCCCTAAAGGGGGAAACGTCATAAGTCCCAAATCCTTAGAATAATCCATCCTTTAATCTACCTACAAGGTCATCAAGATCCAGTGATACTTAGATGGATTCTCATGAATCTTCGGAGAAGATTGAGTCTTATGGCTATCAGCATACATAATGATATTACCTTTTCTAGGTGTATATTTTATCTCAAAGCAGAAAGTCTATAGATACTCAACCAAACACCTCTATCTCAAGTTTAGATCACTCTATGTGAATATATAACAAAGGATCATATAGTCTATCTATACAATAAATCTATCACCAATGAGATAATGTATCCATCAATTCATAGCATGGACCAAAACTACTAGCTATAGGTAATGTGTAGTGTAGTTCCACTCATGGGGTTATAACAGTCATGATCCATAGGACAATACCTTATCTCTCTGCATTATTACCACTCATAGACTAATTTAAGATGCATCACAGTACACTACATAACTAATCCATGGGTAAGGGAGTGTTATTATTGGAGTTTTTAAAACCTTCTCTTTAGCTTATGGAATGCCTATTAACACTAATCCTTCCATACTAACTTCATTCCATTCTTTATCATTACTACCATGGGTGTTTACAATTGGTAAAAGTCCTAGATAAACCAATTTTAATATCCTTCTAAACCCAGAAAGCTCATGATCTCTAATACATTTAAGGGATGTGTACAAGACATGACTGCCTTAACCTTCTATGGGTACATGGATATACACATCTAAAACACCACATATCTTAGGAACTTCACCTATAAATCCATTAGTCAAACTTTGACAACTTATCATAAACTTAGTGTGCTATAAGTGTACTACAGACTATCTCTAGGGGCATAGTATGCTACTCTGGTGTCAGTGTGTATATGAAGATGTCATCGATGAATACTATGTTGAATGAGTCCACGTATATATATAATATATTATTTATTTGGGCTATTAAAAGTTCCAACATGTTCATCATCCTAAATGGAATCACCAAGTACTCATACAATCCATGCCTACTCCGAAACACCATCTTCAAAATATCCTTCTCTCCAAATAAGAACTTATAATAACCTGATCAAAGATCAATCTTGGAGAAACACTGAGTTTCCCATAGTTGATCCAAGAGTTCATCGATCCTTATCATGGGATATTAGTTTTTCACTCTCACCTGATTCAGTTTTCGATAATCGATGAAAAGTCAAAGACCAATGTTCACCATATTAGAAAACAACATAGGCACACCCCATGATGATGTACTTGTCATGATAAATCCCTTCCACTTGAAGCATTCAAACTTTACCTTGTGTTTCATCATCTCTATCGATTATATATCATATAGAGGAATCAATATAGGATGGACACCTAATACAAGATCTATCTCAAACTCAATACCTCTATGAAGAGGAAGTCCTAAAAATTAATATTAAAAGGTATCAAGATAGAGATATACGATTAGAGGAAAAGGTTAGGGTTTTCCACTGATCATGATGAAATATCCAAGTATTCCATCTGTGCTTTGATCATCCCAAGATGACTCAAGTCTAGTCCACCTCTGCCTACTCATAGTTCCCACTCTCCAATCATTAAGAACTTTTCTATCTTTGGCGAAGTGAATGATACATAACTTTGATAATAGTCTATGCAAGCTTAGAATATAGTTATTTATTCTATGGTAAGCATAAAATCAAAGGTCATCATATCCAATATCATGAACTCCCAAAGATTTCCATGGCTAGAAAAAACTAAAGGGGAGTATGGGAATTGTTGAAGATAGTCCACTTTCTTTCCAAAAGGTATATCAGGAGAAACTGACTCAGAATATAACATGACCTGAACATTAAGTTTATAAAATACCTATGTAGCTATAAGGGAATGAAAACCATAGTATCAAATAAATAGTAGATAGAGTGGATGCGATCAAGACAATACCACATACTATAGATGTACCCTCTCCACCATCTACTAGATTTTGTTCTATAGTATATATGTGGGCCATATTTACTCCATGAATATACCCCTGAGGCACATGGAAAGTCTAAGATAACTGCTGAGAACCCCAACTGAACCTCTAGTTCCATTATCATAGCTATATTCACATCCTAGATGAAATTATGGTGCAAAACTGTTGGAGGTGTTATTTCCTTCTGTACTACTAGCACCAACTCTAGGGTTTTGGACATACTTTATTATAGTGTTCAAACATCGCATAGTTGAAACAATATGGGTATCCTTTTGATAGAACTGAATAAATATAACTCTACTACATGTTCACTCCACTAGTCTACTACATGTCCTTGGACTTAATATTCCTACCACTGGAAGATTCAATCACAAAATTCGTAGCGGGTACAACCGTCTATGTAGTGAATGGTAGGAAGAGACTAGCTATTCACCTATCCAACAGAATAATCTCAATGGATAGGGTATTCCTCAGACCATTTAGGTATGAGGATATATAATAACTATATACTTGATGTATAAGGTTAGGTTGAATACTAATTTTAAAATTTATGGAATTCTGATCCACTTTATTATCTAGAAGCAGTTCAAAAAGGAGGATCTCAGTAAAGTGAGCAGAATATGATGATACCATCATAGAACCATACTATAGTTACATGAACTCCTATGCTCAGTCAATATTTAGAATATCAGGGTTGAATTATCCAAAATAATAATTCCTTGAAATCCTCCCAAGTGATATATTCTCATCATTCATCGTGACCCATAACTCTCCACCAATTCTTAACATATCTTTACAACGTGAATGTTGTCAGCTTCACCTTCATATACAAAAGTTTTTTGACACAGTTAATATTATCTACATGGATTTCATCTAATCCATATAACCCCATGGTTTATCCATTCCTTGAATGGCTAAGGATATGAGATATGGAAACCCTTAGCAAAATCCACCATGGATTTTGGTAGTGGTAGGTAAGGAACCACTACCTGCACTATTGGGGTAGGTGCATGAATGGGCTCTAGAGTATCCTAATCAACTAGAGTTCCTACCAAACATCTATTATGTGAAATATTTTATAACATATGTAACATAGTTATATTTAGATTTCTTAACAAGTTTGAGGTATCACACAAGGTTCTCATTGGACCCAACCCTCAACCCATAATACAACACTCCTAGTTCTAATCCTAGTTTCCATCCATGAACATTTTTCATGGTCATCGTATATATATATATATATATATAAATATATATATATACATATTAATATTTCAACATGTAGAGTTATACTAATCAATTCAAATATAGATATATAATAATATAATAATAACTCAAATATATTAAATAATCATGGAAACTATCCTAAATAGATATCTCAAATAGAGGAATTTAATTAAAGAACCACCATGCAGTATAACAAAAGGTATACATATATATGTAATTTCATCATCAATTTATAATAATGATGTATAAATATAGATTAAATCTCATAAATTTTATATTAACATTTTGTGGATCAACCAAGGTGATTTTAATCAATGGTAACAACAAAACATTATGTCCCAATTTTTATGGTAGCTTAGAGGTCCTCCATACAATGTTGGCCAGAGACTGTGATAGTTCCCCAACCTAAGTCCCAATCATCCTAAATCTCATCTTTCCTAGCCAAAATTAAGGTAAGATAAAATTAAAGTTAGTAAAAATATTGATTCTATGATACCATTTTGTAACATCCTAACCCAAACTATCAGGTCTGAGTTAGAGGGTCACATGACCTCATGCACGCCTCCTCACACACAAGAGGTTGCCGACTAGAAGTGAGGGTCTAAGTCTATAATTAAGGAGACTATACCTTTTATATCTTGTCAAAGGATCGATAATATCAATAAAAACATAAAATTAAACATGCAGAACAAAATAAAAACGATGGAATACATGTCATATAAATGAAATAGGCCCCAATGTGGAAAGAATATCTAGAATAATTAAAGAATATAAAAAATAGTTGTGGGGTATACCAATGTCCTCCCCAGTATGAATCTAGATTCATCTACTCATCAGACAACCACATGGACATTTCCCTTCACCAAATCCTTCATGAAATCTAGAAGCGAATTGAAATTCCAAAGTAGGATGTGAGTACAAGACTCAGTAGTACACCACCAACACATTCTTAATCTACTATGCTCAATTATAACAATTTAATGCCAAAATATTAATAAATTTGTAAAATGTATAAAAATGCAGTCCAAAATCAAGTGGTTGTGTGCTATCCAAGACACCAAAAACCCTTAGTCGTACTTGATTCATCTCCATGTATGTAGATAATGGAATTGATTGATAATGACCAAACCAACCCCTATATTATTTCCTCATTGTTTTGTGTGTAAATGAAACCTTATGTCATCAGTACATTAAGAAGAAAATGTCACCCTACATCCTCTAATTCAAAAAAATTACTCACTTGACTATACTATTTCATAGTTATTAGAAATCTGAAACACAAGGAAAACTTGAGTGCATGCACAACACAAGAAGCATAGGTACCTCATACCTCAACCATATTTTCACATATCTCATCACTATAAGAACATATCAGTATAATTCCCTAGAATAGGATGATATGTCACAATGCTCTACCTATCTCATGTACCACTCAAAACCACCACAGAATGGTAACATATATTTAGGGTGAGCACACAAGTAGGAATAACATATCATCATGAGTATATAATAGGACACATAACATAATGCGATCAAAATCAATCATTGAAAAAAGTTACACTAATATCACTCATGGAAGGTGCATATCATAGAAAATAACAAAGGATACATACACACCCACAAAAAATAATAATAAATCATGGTTTCAAAATTATATATTATAAATAATCATAATGGAAACAGGTGTAAACATGAGACCAAGAAGTTAAGGAACCTCCTACCACAATTTGTTGATTTCCATGTCAACATCTATCAACGGTGTCGATAGGAAACCACATTTCAACACCAATTAAAATAGAAAAACCAAACAAGATATACTATAAATGGTTCAATCATACATATACAGGATTTCAATGTATGTCAAGGATGTAAGGACCAATGGGTAGAACCAACTTACCCGAGGTCGGCTACTGGGAACCTTTCTGAAGAAGGATAATGAAGGGAATTCTAGAAAATTGGGGGTCTCCAGGGAACAAGGTTGAGGGATTCATCATGGAGGTATGTTGGAACCAATCACAACAACATAGTATTAACCCACTATGGTGTATTTGTGTTCAGAATGATGCCCACTGTGGTGAAATAGGGAAACCACAATGCATGAGTGCACTGGCAGAATGCCACCATGACACATGGGGTAGTGCCTTAGCATATGGATTCACTATATATCGACCTCTATGATGAATACAAATATGTTTCAATGTAGGAACTTATTGGAAATTTCCCAACTATGGAATAAATAGAAGTAATAAGATTATGGTGTCACATATGTATCCCTTCAGGTTCCTATAATGTGATCCTATTGAATGAGGAGGGAGCTGTATAAAGAGGTATTTAAAGGTTCCATCCACGTGGAAAATATCTTATAAAGAACTACTAAATTCAATTCATTTAAAACCAATTTTTTCTTATTATTTTTATGTTCATAACTAAATATTTTAGGCCATAATTACCCTAAAGACTGAGAACCACGCAACCTTTTGTAATCGATACAAAAGCAACCCTATGGTGTAGTCGAAGTCACTATAGTGTAGCCTCCCATGATCCATCCCTCTATATCCTAGGATATGGTGAAACCTCGCCCAAAATCCCCCCACTATAGTGAAATCCTTCCAGCCATGGTCTGGCCTCACATCCATAACACCCTTGTGGTGAGGCCATTTCCACCACGACACATGAACCCCCTTTGCGGCATAGTCTTGTGCATTATGGGGAAATAACCCTTGTTTTGGATGTATACTTTCTAAAACACACCTATAGACTTATTTTCTACTCAAATCCACAAGTATTTATTGAAACGAATCCAAAACCAACTTAAGGGGTAGAAGAATGAAGCAATTATTTTCATTAAGGAAAAAATGATTCAGATAGTTATACTCAAAAAAACAGTAATTTTGAGTGAACCATTTAAACCCTAGAGAATATTCTATGATCTTATTATATGGTTTTAAAAGGTGACTAGGATCAACACCATACTATAGTCAAGTATTCTTACAATAATAGTTATGAATTAAGCATTTAGATGACTCCTTATGAATCCCTCTATGGAACAAAGTGTGGAAATCCAATGTACTATAATAAATTTATTGAAAGATTAATACTGGGACCTTATATTTATAAATAAATGATAAATAAGGTTAGATACATTTATAAACACACAAAGGAAATCGGAAAGTGGATAGAAAAGTTTTGCCGGAAATCATCCTTGGGATCAATAGTACAATGTCGGTGATAAGGTGTTTTTCTGAATTTTTACATGGAAGTGGGTTACAATATTTGGGAAGAAAAGAAACTTGAGTCATATGTATTTTATCCCCTTTTATATTATTGATTGAGTATGAATTTTTTTATCACATGGCGCTTGCACTGAACCTCTCTCGGGTTAAAAATATGTTCAATGTATATCTCATGAGGAAGTATATACCTGATGACTAACATGCACTGAACTTAGTTGTCATACCACTAGATCATTATCTATATTATGAGGAATAATTGTTGGAGATTCTATATCCTATATATATATATCTACAAAATAAGACCACTCACCTGGTCAATTTTTTTTGGAGAAACCACTAATATGAGGAACCTGTATGGGAACCTGAGGATATGATGATGCAGAAGTATCCTCAGTTGTTTGTTTCAAAGTATGATAATTTAGATAGTGAAATTAATTTTAAGGGGGGTATAATATAACACCTAGTTATTTTATGAAATTTATGTTTTTCAAATAAATTTAATCTCTTTGATATCTTATGATTCACAAAACCTAGAGCCTAAATGAACCACAATATAGTATACCATTATCTCCCAGTAATTAAATTTTCATGTATGAATAATACTAATTAAATTATGAAAATTATATTGTTTTTTCATATATAAAATAAATTAATTGGTTATGAATTTATTATAAATGAAAATAAAAGTCATTTGAATGTAAAAGAAAAGTTTTTATTAAAAACAATTTTTATGTGCACAATATATCTTTATCTTAATAAATAAATTAACCACTATTGGTGAATGATTTTAATGAAATTTATATATTATATATTATATCATCCTTGTTTTTAGGTAGGTTATAATTATTTTAGTTTTAATAAAATCCCCATTAAGTTTTCTTTTCAAAAAAAAATCCTGAAAAAACAATGCCTCAGGGTGGGTAACTTTCATTCTAGACAAAAGGTTGCTGGAAGGCTGGAACCTATATGTAGACCAAAGACAATGTGTGTATTTAAATACCTTATGTGAGCATAGATGGCTAGACCCCATTCAAAATTTGTAAAGGATTTTCCTTGGGAGGAAATAACCCAAACATTACATGACATGTAATGCATTTACACACCATGTAAATGTCGGGGTCGACTTTTAAAGGTGAAGACCCCCTATATTTGGTAGGGGTCACTTTTTTTTATCTCTCTCATAGAGCCCCCACCATCCGAATATTCTATTTATTCCTAACCTAGTATTTAGGGTATAATCATTGCCTAAGATATACTCTATTCACCATCGATCACGTTGGATCTACAATGTTAAGCATTATACTACTATTTATTCCTTATATCATTTATCTCACCATCTTTTGGGCTATTTTTGTGAGATCTTATATCCCATGTCTTTAGTTCTTTATCCATTCTTATGATTTATCTCATTCTAGATCGATTCAGGGGCCGATAATGGATGAGGAGTGTACTAAAAGCTTAAGGTAGATGGTTTAGTTATTTTCCTTCAAATTCTAGTTGTATTTATCATGCACCATTGTTCTGTAAGACTAACTTTACAACATCAACTCTATAATGTTTAATTAATTAAATTAATTTTTTTCTTTTTTGTAATGGGACTCTAAAAACCTGCATATCAATGCCATAAGGAATTTTCCTCTACATGAGACACCCCTATGGTTGAGCCTCTTTTTAAAGTATTATGATCCTTTTGCTTGGAAATAAGATTAAGATAAAGTATTGATGTGTATGAAATGACTTGAAATAAATTTATTGTAATGTGAAATGATCCGTGGATAATTATTGGCAACGATTTAGGAACCTTTGATATATGTCATAGCTTGAATTACTTGAATTAAATGAATTTTCAAACTTGAATAAAGTGTTATGATTTTCATGCTTTTCAAATGATATGAGATACCTATAACTAAACTATAATTTATATCAAGATAAGGGAGATAAAAGGGCCTCGACTTAAGGATTCCTTGGATGAGATCATTGTGCTTTACAATTACAGTTTGTTATGGATTATAAAAATGCTAGGATTGATACTTGGATTCATATGGAATACATTGGATGAGCTCATGAGGAAGATTACTTACTTACCCATGAGTGATACTGTTACCCTAGGGGTGTCCCTAGGGACGAACATGGTGGCAAAATTGGTTATTCCATGCCATGTATGGCATCCCGACATTTTATTACATAACTTTTCATTACATTTTACAAACAGAGGATCTTTAAAGACTAGTGTCTTGGAAATCAGGAACATAATACATGAAAACAATATAAAAATTCTTCTAAACCACTCGTAACGCTTCATAATAGGTTTATTATATGTACAATTACTGCATCTCATATCCTAGAGACATACATCAAAGTAAAGGGTGAGTAGAAGGCCCAGTAAGGGTAAACAAGGGAATCAGTTTACTTGTGTTAACAATAAGAACATGAATAAAAACATAAAACATGAGAAATGGGAGAATAGGAATACCATGATAAAAATAACTTGAAACATAAATTGAATATATAGATTCAACATTTCATTTAGACATTCATGAACAGATCACTAAGTTCCATCCACAATGTGTCATAAAAATTACCAAGTTTATTCACCAAGCTATCATAAAACTTGTCATCTCTGGAGATTAATTCATTACCCAATGCATTAGAGGGATATTAGGGAAAACCCTTAATATATATTTAATTTCATGTGGACCACATATATCATAATCAAAAATTTCATAAATAAACCAAATAGAATCAAAGAAATGGGTTTAATGTCAAAATCGTGACGTTTAAAAAGTACTTAAAAACTTGATCGTTATGTCATTTATAAACCATGGATAGGGAGTGAGGGTCATATGTATGTCAATTCCAGAATAAAATAGATAAATTATATGTATTGATGAATTATATTGTAAATGAAAATAGATTTGGGTATTCTCATAAATAATACAACATAACTTCTTGATAAAAAGAGAGAGATTTTGAAACGAAAATTCTCCAGCACAACAGATATATAAAATAGTTTTATAAAATAATAAAAAGAGAGGGTAAAAGGGTAAAAAACTCATAAATAACTCATATTACAATATAAATAAATAATAACATGGATATAAGAACATGGGATGGAAATTTTAATGACATACCACCTGAAAAGGAAACTTGAAAGGAAAGGGAAGATGCGATTTCTTGTACAAGAAATTCGGCACCCTAACAGCGTCACTTAAAAATTCATAAAATCAATTAATGAGAGAGGAAAGGGTTTATCATAATTTTGAAATGAAGATGACAGTAGTAAAGATATATAAGAATAATATCCCACATAATAAAATGGTACTATAAGACGTAACATAAAGGAAGTCATGACTTAAAGGATGCGGGTGAAAGGATCCCTTACCTTGAAGAGTAACTTTGAAGGATTGAAGGTCGGGACCTTGGGAGGACTTATTGGGAGGTAAAGAGCCCAAAAATTCGTTGAGGAGGATTTTGGAATGAAATGGATGAGGGAATGTCTTGGTAAATATAGGGGAAGTGAGGGAACAAATCATTAATTGCCAAGGGACACCTCATCGGTGGTATTGGAAAAACCATGGGCTTTACCATGGTATTTTCCCATGGTATTGGAAACGTGGGACACATAATAGCATATATTACTATTAATAAGTCTACTAGAAATATTACACCATTATTACATCCTTAATGATTTCATTAAACACCCGAAACTCAAAACTGTAAGTTCACTATTCACCCAAAATTGAACTTTCTCAGAAAAATCCCAAAAATTCACCTTATCCTAATATCGATGCTTTGAATTCAAAAAATAACTACATTTTATGAAAATAATTTTCTAATTATGATATATATTTTTTTTTTGTAAAAACACTATTCACTGAAAATTCAACTCTTTCAGAAAAATCCCCAAAATTCACCTTAACCTAATATCGATGCTCTGAATTCAAAAATGAACTCTATTTTATGAAAATAATTTTCTAAATATTTTTAATTTAATTTTTAAATAAAAAAACTATTCACTTGAAAAAAACTAATACCTAGCTAATAATTTCTGAAACAGTTATTTACTGATTTTACTGAATCACATTACCTAATCAAGGTGCCTAAATTATATTAATAATTTATTAAGTGATTTTAATATTCCATTTGGTCACATTACTATTCATAATCATAAATTTACTATTCATGATTTCTATTCACTAAAAATTAATTTGATCACATTAGACTCTAAATTTCTTACTGAACACAACTGTAGAAGTCCTTTTTTGAAAAACATTACTCATTATTAATTATTTAAGGTTTAAAAAAATATTTTAAAAAATATTTTTTAAAAAAAATCATAAATAATATACATCCTATATTTATCCATACATTTGAAAATTCACAAACTTCACCATAAGAAGAAATCACAATTTTTTTATATCAAAGGATTATATAAAGAAACTAAGGTCTCATTACATAGCCCCTTATAACACCAGAATTGGATCTAAGTGTAAGGTGTGCTAAGGTGATAGAATCTTTGGGCGGCTCAGCCAACATTGCCCGAGTGGTAATTTCTATCAGCTTGAACTTTTCCCGAAATCGATTCTGTTCCATCTTCACACGATGAAGTTCAGCTTGGGGTTGGTCCAGGGAAAAGCCCAGTGGTGCTACCTCCTTCCAATGTTCTGTCAGATGGGCTTCAAACGGCCCAAGTCTACTAGATGAGGCAATCAAATCTTCTTTCTGTATTAATTAACCAATATCACTTGTATTTATAAACAATAATTGTAATGTTAAGAGTTTAGTTTCCAATGGTCATATTGACCAACGATCATATAAAAGTTGAAACACAATATTCTTATTGAATTATACTAACTCTGTTAATTAAAGAACATAGTTTTGTTGAGTTTAAATTAAAATAACACACAAAATTAGGAAACAAAAATTATTCAAAATTTCGGGTCGTTACATTCTTCCCCAATTAAAAAATTTCATCCTCGAAACTTTAACTTGTACCCTCAGAAAATAAAAGGTGTGGGTATTTCTTCCTCATATACTCCTCTGGTTCCCACATGGCTTCTTCCAATTTGTGGTTTCACCACAACACCTTAACAAGGTGGGTATCCTTGTTACGTAAAACCTTGTACCTACGATCTATGATCTGCACCGGATGCTCCTCATAAGAGAGGTCATGTTCCAGTTTTACCACCTCTGGGTTTATTACATGTGAAGGGTCAGGTATGTACTTCCCCAAGAGGGATACGTAGAATACATCATGAACCTGTGCTATATTTAGAATAAGTGCAAGCCAATAGGCCACTGCTCCTTTGGGAACATGGATTTCATAGGGGCCAATGTACCTAGAGCTGAGATTTCCTTTTTTCCCAAACCTCATGACTCTCTTCCAAGGTGATATTCGAATAAAGTCCATGTCACCCACATCAAACTCGATGTCCCTTTGACAGTTGTCGGCAAAACTCTTTTGTCGAATCTGAGCAGCCATAATGTGTTGTTGGATGGAATGGAATTTTTCTGTCATATCTTGCACAAGATCAGGCCCAAGAAGTTTTCTCTCACCAGCGTTATCCCATCAAGTAGAAGTTCTACATCACTTCAAATATAGAGCTTCATAGGGTGCCATTTGAATTCTTGAGTGGAATCTGTTATTGTAAGATAACTCAACTAAAGGGAGATGTTGATCCCATCCAACTTTAAATTCAATTGAGCATGTTCATAGCATGTCCTCGAGTGTTTGAATAGTCCTTTTAGATTGGCCATCAATTTGGGGGTGAAAGGCTGCACTAAAATTCAATTCAGTTCTCAAAGCATGTTGAATACTTATCCAGAATTTTGATGTGAAGCATGGATCATGATCAAATACAATAGAAAGTGGAACTCTGTGCAGACTTACCACTTCCATTATGTAAATCCTTGCAATTTGATCAAGAGATAAATATTCCTGGATAGAGATAAAATGGGAAGTCTTGGTGAGACGTTCCAAAATAACCCATATCGCATTGTTTCCTTTGTAAGTTCTCTGGAGACCAATGACAAAGTCCATAGTGATATTATCCCACTTTTAAGCTGGTATGGTTAGTGGTTGCAATACCCTTTTAGAAAGTTGTCATTATGTCTTCACTTGATAACATACCAGGCACCTTGAAGTGTAGTCAACAATCTCCCTTTTCATATTATCCCACAAAAAATGATCAATAAGGTCCCTATACATTTTTGCACTTCCATGATGTATAGAGAAAGTAGATCTATGAGCATAATCCATCAACACCATCTTTATTTCTGGAATATATGGAACACATAGTCTTGTAAGGAATTTCATTACACCTTCTTGATCAATATTGAACTCAAGAAACCTTCCATCCTTTATAGCCTCAAACTTATTCTGTAACAAAGGATCTTATTTTTTATCTATCTTGATCTTCACTAGTAATAATGTTTGAGAAATCATTTGGGTTAGGGTTGATGATGTCCCTTCACTTATAATTCCCTTTTCAAGCTTTACTAGGTCATTAATCAAAGGATCCCTTTGAATTCTCATCATGGAAAGGACAACTATTTCATTCCTTTTTAATGCATCAACAACTTTGTTTTCTCTTCTAGGATGATAATGAATTGAACAATCATAGTCTTTAAGAAGATCCAACCATCTCCTTTGTCTCATGTTCAATTCATTTTGTGTGAAAATATACTTCAAAATTTGATGGTCTGTGTATATATCACATTTCTCCCCATTAAGATAGTGCCTCCATATCTTCAGATAAAAAACGACCATAGCTAGCTCCAGATCATGCATAGGATAATTCTGCACATGAGTCCTCAACTGTCGAGATGCATAAGCAATGACCTTGTCATTTTTCATGAGGATGCAACCAATCCCTTTCAGATATGCATCGCTAAAAATTACAAATCCTTCTACACTTGAAGGTAGAGTTTACACGGGTGCAGTAACCAATCTCTTCTTCAGCTCTTGAATACTTTCCTTACACTCTTTTGTCCAGATGAACTTGATCCCTTTTCGAGTTAGCTTTGTTAATGAATTCTAAAGTCGTGAAATGTTTTTCACAAACCTCCTATAGTATCCTAATAGTCTATGAAAACTAAAAATCTCAGTTATTATTTTAGGTTGAGGCCACTCCTCTACAGCTTTTGTATTTGTAGGTTCCACTTTGATTTCATCATTGGTTACAATGTTCCCTATGAAGGAAACTTGTTGTAACCAAAATTCACATTTAATGAACTTTCAAAAAATACTCTCCTTCCATAGAGTTTGAAAAATAACCCTTAGATTATTTTCATGCTCCTCGCACATTTTGGAATATATTCGAATATCATCAATAAAAACTACCAAAAAGATATAAAGGTAGTACTTAAATACTATATTCATCAAATCCATAAAAATATCAGGTGCATTAGTCAGCCTGAAGGGAATAACAACAAACTCATAATTCCCATATCTTGATCAGAAGGCCATTTTTGGAATATCTTCTTTCTTCCCCCTCAATTGATGATAACCAGATCGAAGATCAATCTTAGGGAAGAATTGAGCCCCACAAAGTTAGTCTAATAAGTAAAAAATTCTTGGAAGAGGTTGTTTGTTTTTCACTGTGATCACATTTAGTTCTCTATAATCAATGCATATCCGTATTGATCCATGTTTCTTCTTCATAAAGAGAATTGGTGCTCCCCAAGGAGACACACTTGGTCAGATAAACCCCTTCTCCAAAAGGTATTGGAGTTGTTTCTTTATTTCCTCTAGCTCCACATTTTCCATCCTATAGGGGGTCTTTGTTATTGGATGAGATCCAGGTATGAGTTCGATAGAGAACTATACCTCTCTTTCTGAGGGAGGTCCAGACAACTCCTCAGGAAATACATCAACATATTCCTGGGCGATGGGGACACTTTCTATCCTTAAAATCTCATCTATTTCTTCTTCTTCACTGATCAACTCCATAAAGAATGATATAGGGGGTTCTTCAAGACAAATATCAGGTTGATATATCTATCCTTGGAAGATAACTGTAGGTTTTCCATTAAAGAATACTGAGATTTCATTAATTCTATGTTTTTATCTTAACATTATACTTTGAGAGCCAGTCCATCCCTAGTATAACGTCGAATTCCATCATGGGAATGACTACTACATTTTTGATAAGATTGTTCTCAACAAAGTAAATACTAGAGTTTCTAAACACTGACGATGCTTGGATAATCCCACAATGAGTTTTGACTGATAATCCTACTTTTAGAAAAATGGGGGTTGATTCTAAATTGTTTGAAAACTTGGAGGAAATAAAGGAATTTTTAGAAGAAAAATCAAAAAAAATAATTGCTAGATTCGAGATAACAACATGATTACCTACCACCTTCTCATTTGGCACTTCAACTTTATCTATCATGATAGAGAAATCACGAACTTGATGCGTTGGCCTTTGCTGAGGTTGATGGCGGTTTTCCTCCACTGCCCTCGGATTTGGATAGTGATTAGAAAAGTTTCCACATTATCCAAAATTAAAGCACTGGATATCAGGTAGGGCCTACACCATCTTTCCCTTTCCATTTTTGTTTGGAAGTTGAGGTTTCATCTAATTATAAAAATTCCTCACAATATGTCCATCTCTTCCACACTTGTAACATTTTCCACTCTCGAGCAGGATGTTTCCTGAATTCTTCTTCTCACATTTATTACACGTGGGTTGTTGAACTTTCTTTCCTCCTATACCCTGATCAAAATTCCTCCATAAGATAGGGTTCATAGATCTTTTCTTGTCAATGGATTTATGAGACCACTGCGTCTCACCAAACTCTGGATCGAATTTGATTGAACTCCGAACGATCTCCTTGTAGCTATCATCATCTCGGTTGGCTAGATTCTTCCACAGATGAGGTGTCAGTCCACTAAAGAATCTATCAACCTTACCATTTAGATACATGAAAAATCTATAGGTATATCGTGAATGTCGGGTGAAGTTCATCTCATATCTTCCAACAGATTCGTTCTCCATCTTCTTTAGCTCGAGAAACTCCATCTCCATTATTGTTCTCATGGAACAAGGGGAAAATTTACCGAAAAAGGTCCTTCTGAACTCTTCACACACCATATATTCAAATTAAACTATTTTCCTTGTGTTTTTAATTAATTCCCACCACTGATCATCTTCTACTTCTAAGCGTTAGACAGCAAGGGTGACCTTCACTTTCCCTCAATAGTGGAGCACATAAAGGATCTTCTCAATGGATCTGATCCACTGCTCAGAAATCAATGGGTCAGTCTATCCACTAAAGGTTGGTGGTTGTTAACACATAAAGGACTCAACAGAATGTTGTTCCCTTCATGATGAGATCAGTCTCTTATCTTGATTCATGTTATTTCCCATAACTTGAGTCAGTTGGTTTATTATTCGCATGAATGTTTCCATTCCAGCTTCCATTAGAGGGCCATCAGCACATGGTCCATTGTGGTCACCATATGAACGGTTCCTCCAATTAACCTCCATTTTATAAAATAATAAAACCTTTTTTAGAAACTTATTTGATTTAAGAATCTTTTAACTGTAAATGATTTTATGTCTTAAAACTTCATGCTTTAAACAATTACATTTCTCTATAAATCCTACATAATGATTTATAAAAAGCTTCTGATTAACCAACAATATCTCATAGGAGTGTCGTAACCAAGAGTGAAGCATGGCCAATTGTCGTGCACCAGTTCCCATTCAATTCTAGTTCAAAGCGGTGTTTTCGGGTCTTACCCCTATGTACATCTGTGCCAGAGCCACCTATATCTGCTCGTATCCAGACATGGATGTATTTGTTTGATAAACCACTTACTCAACACTCACCAAAATACTAGTAAGTTTTCCTATATTTAGAATTTTTTATAGGATTATTCCTAAAGATTTCATATCCTAATTTCCATAAATAACTAAACTATCCTTTGATACCAACTATGGCATCCCTCCTTTTTATTACATAACTTTTCATTACATTTTACAAACAGATGATCTTTAAAATCTAGTGTCTTAGAAATCAGTAACATAATACATGAGAAAAACATAAAAAATTATTCTAAACAACTCGTATGTCTTTATAATAGGTTCATCCTATTACAATTACAGTATCTCATATCCTAGATACATACATCAAAGAAAGGGTGAGCAGAAGGCCCAGTAAGTGTAAATAAGGGAATTTGTTTAATTGTGTTAACAATAAGAAATTGAATAAAAACATAAATACATGAGAAATGGGAGAATAATAATACCATGATAAAAAAAAATTGAAACATAACTTTAATATGTGTATTCAAAATTTCATTTATACATTCATGAACATATCACCAAGGTCCATCCCCAAGGTGTCATAAAAATTACCAAGGTTATTCACCGAGGTATCGTGAAACTTGTCATCTCTAGAGATTAATTCTTTACCCAATGCATTGGAGCGCTATTAGGGAAAACCCTTAATATATCTTTACTATAATGTGATCTATATAGATCATAATCAAACATTTCATAAATTACCCAAATATAATCAATGAAATGGGTTTCATGTCAAAATCGTGACGTTTAAAAAGTACATAAAAATGATAGTTATGTCATTTATAACCCATGGAATGGGAGTGAGGGTTATATGTATGTAAATTAAAGAATAAAGTAGATAAATTATATTTATTGATGAATACCACAAGAAATGAAAATATATTTGGGTATTCTCATAAATAATATAAGAGAAATTCTTGAGAAAAATAGAGAGTGTTTGAGACGAAAATCTGGCAGCATAATGACTATGTAACATAGATTAAGAAGATAATAAAAAGACACGGTACAAGGGTAACACGCTCAAAAATAACTCATATTAAAATATAAACACATAATAAAAAGGATATAATAACATGGTAGGATATTTTAATTACATACCACAAGAAAAGGAAACTTGGAAGGAAAGGGAAGATGATATTTCTTTTACAAGAAATTCGGCAGCCTAACTGCGTCACTTAAAAATTCAGAAAATCAATTTATGAGAGTGGAAAGGGTATCTCATAATTTGTACATGAAATGGACACTAGTAATGATATAGAAGGAAAATCCCCCACATGATAAAATGGATCTATAAGACATAACATAATGGAAGCATGACTTAAAGGAGGAGGGTGACAGGATCCCTTACCTTGAAGAGTAACTTCAAAAGCCTGATGGTTGGGACATTGGGAGGCTTGATAGCACCTTGGGAAGACTCCTTGGGAGGTAAGGATACCAGAACATAGTTGAGAAGGATTTTGGAATGAAATGGATGAGGGAATGGCTAGGTATTTATAGGGGGAGTGAGTGAACAATTCATTAATTGCCAAGGGACACCTCATCGGTGGTATTCGAAAAACCATGGGTTTGCCCATGGTATTTTCCCATGGTATTGGCCACTTGGGAAACCTCATAGAATATATTACTATTAATAAGTCAACTAGGAATATTACACCATTATTACATCCTTAATGATGTCATTAAACACCCGAAACTCAAAACTGTAATTTCACTATTCACCAAAATTTCGACTTTCTCAGAAAAATACCAAAAATTCACCTTAACCTAATATCAATGCTATGAATTCAAAAATGAACTCCATTTTATGATTTTTTTTAATTATGAGATATTTAATTTTTAAGTAAAAACACTATTCCGTGAAAATTCAACTGTTTCAGAAAAATCCCGAAAATCCACCTTAACCTAATATCGATGCTCTGAATTTAAAAATGAACTCATTTTTATGAAAATAATTTTCTAAATATTTTCAATTTAATTTTTGAATAAAAATACAATTCACTTGAAAAAAACTAATACTTAACTAATAATTTCTGAAATAGTTATTTACTTATTTTATTGAATCACATTACCTAATCAAGGTGCCTAAATTATATTAATAGTTTATTATGTGAGTTTACTAATCTATTTGGTCACATTACTATTCATAAGAAGAAAATTAGTATTCATAATTTACTATTAACCAAAAATTAATTTGATCTTATTAGAATATAAATTTCTTAGTGAACACAATTTTAGAACACCATTTTTTGAAAATCATTAAACATTATTAATTATTAAAGGTTTACATAAATATTTTAAAATATCATTTTTAAAAAAAATCATTAATAATATACATCATTTATTTATCTGTAAATTTGAAAATTCACAAACTTCACCAAAAGTAGAAATCTAATTTTTTATTTATATCAAAGGATTACATAAAGCATCTAAGGTCTCATTACATATCCCCTTAAAATGCCAGCATATGACCTAAGTGTAAGGTGTGATAAGGTGATATAATCTTGGGGCAGCTCAGCCAACATTGCCCGAGTGGTAATTTCTATGAGCTTGAACTTCTCCCAAAGGCGATACCGTTCCATCTTTACATGATGAAGTTCAGCTTGGGTTTGGTCCATAGCAAAGCCCAGTGGTGCTACCTCCTTCTCAAGTTCTATTAGATGGGATTCAAACGGCCCGAGTCTACTAGATGAGGCCATCAAATCTTCTTTCTGTATTAATTAGACAAGATCACTTGTATTTATAAACAATAATTGTAATTTTAAGAGTTTAGTTTCCAACGGCCATATTGACTAAAGATCATATAATAGTCAAAACCCAATAGTATCATTTAATTATACTCACTTAGTTAAATAATGAATATAGTTTTGTTGAATATAAATTAAAATAACACACAAAATTAGGAAACAAAAATTATTCAAAATTTCTGGTCGTTTCACCATGAGTGATACTTGGTCCCCTATTGTGAGATACTAGGGATGGGATTAGAGGCATATGCTTTACACTATGCAGAGAGTGATATTTGGGATGCCTTTATGGATAACCCAGAATATACTATTAAAATGTTGCGTATTTGTAGTGCTCTTGGTGTGATAATCAGGTTCCTTTATACAATTTACTTGGATGGGCCCTAGACGCTACATTATTAAATTATAGAGATTCCTTTTATAAAATTCAATAAATTACAATTGATTAAACCAAAGGATGCATCTGCAAAACCAAATAACATGTTCATGTTTGGTCCATACTTGATATTTTTTTTGTTGATAAGCACAGTTACTCATCCTTGTATGTATGATAGAGAACATTTACATACCTATATTATATCTATACAAGTTTCCTTCCATCCAAAGATATTTGGATTAGGCCGAAGTAGGTAGTGTAAGTTGGGTATCCTTGAGGAACCAGGTTCGAACTGATTTAATTATTTACTCATTTCTTATCTTTTATTATTATTGGAAAATTTTACATTTTATATGCATAGAATATAATGTTCTATAAACTATTGGTGGTGGAATACTAAGTATATATCACACCTTACTTGGGCCACCCTTTGTACCCGAGTGAAATTCCTGAATAAATGTGTAGATAAAGGGGAGAATCCATCATTTGATGTTTGATTATGAGAATTGGGACCAAATACAAGAGAAGAGGACTAAGCCCATGCTTGTGATGCTAGAAGTAGTAGCTTTTGGTATCCTATAGATTTTCTTTGAATGTGTATATGTGTGTTCCCCTGTAACCAGTGTACTTAATTTTTATATAGCTATATGACATGAGAATAAATTTTTTCTAGTATTGATTTAGCTTCCACCTGTTTATTTTTCTATTTGATTTATTATTACACTGTTGATTATTTATTACCACATCCAGTATTTCGATTTATTATTTACCAATGTGTCTTACTCGGATCATGAAGGTATAGTATCCTCACCATATCATCAAAAAATATCAATGCTAGCTAGCATCCACTAGAATATAGGGAGGAACACTTAAGGTCATATGGCCAAATGGATCAAGATAATGCTTAGTGGCATCTAGGTCGGGATACTAGAAAGTGGTATCATAGTTTTTTTCCTTTTTTCTTATTGTTTGGGTATTATACAAGAGAATAGAAACATATCATAATTTGGTAATGAGCCTATGTTTGGGAGTAGCTAACCCACATACAGAGGAAACCCAAATTACCTTGATTGGTTTATTACTATTCTGATTATTTTTCAATTACAATTGAACTAATTTTTTCATTCAGTGATGAAAATTTTTTAGGGAATTATTATTATTGGTATTGATATTATTTTCGACTCTTTCCCTTGGTCTGTTAGGCAAGGAAGTATCGTCTTATACATCATTATAGGCACTTTAGGACTTATATGCCAAGTATTTTTTCATACCATGTTTAATTTCTTCTTGAATTTCTTGCTAAATATAGTTAGTGCCTTTATTATTATATATGGAAATGTGTTAAAATTTCTTACAATTATAAAATAATTAAAATAATTAAATATTCTTCTCAAATATAAATGGGGTTTTCCTGTATATATAGATAATAGAACCTTAATGAAACAACTATTCCATTTTTTATCCATGAACCAATAGTTCTATGGATCACATAGACCAATATTTAGGAGAAGGAAGAGAGGTATGATTCATTATGGAAGGATTTACACCCATCCTTTCTTGTTATCTTGTTTCATATTTGTTTAAATCTTATTTGAGGCATGAATTTAGGAATTGTAATGCATTGACACAATGAAATCCTCGAGTCATACACTAGGAGGGTGGAAATGAACATGCTCTAGAGGTGGTGGGATCTGATCCAACAATATTATGCCCTAATGTGGCACTTGAGGAGCATTCTTTTCTTCCTATACTAAGTGATGATGCTCAATTTGGAGATAGAATTTTCTGATTCATGCTATCCTTAGAGGGAGCTCTGTGACCTACCCATACTATAGCATAGCTGATAATAGAATTATAACAATATCATCCTACCACATTCTTGGGGGATGGAACTCTTTAGGATGTTTAGTCAGGGATAGAGGCTATGTTATCCATCCTGGATCATTTGGAGAGGCCTCAGAAGTGGAGGGTCAAGATCATCACCTATATGCTTCGTGATTCTTATAAACGATGGTGGGATGTTATTATCCAAGATAATTGTAATCAGGGTATGGTCTATGATAACTTTAACATATCCTTCCATGATTACTTCTTACCCCAAACATTGAGATTAAAACATTATAGAGAGATTATAAACATAAAAGATGGTTCTATTTCTGTTATGGGGTATTCAGATCATTTCAGTGAGCTTCAGAGTTTTCACTGACACTGAACAGTGACGAGATGATGAATGTGAGATGGATTGAGGATGGTCTTACATATACCATCTGATCATAGGAAAATTTATTTTGGTTATCCACTATTTCAGGGATAGTGAACCAATCCATCATCACTATGATGAACCTGGGGGAAGATGGAAGTATTATCTATGGAAGTTAAACATCCAGGTAGGTAGGTGGTTTGACTAGTAGAAGGAATTATATCTTTCAGTCACCTCATGAGGGAAACACATGTTAGATGACACACATAGATAGTTATATAGTGTTCCAATAGTATGGTATAACTGTCCATAAGAAGCCCCTGTGTACGAGGGATCTAATTAAGTGCTGATCTTACAGTAGGATGTACCACCATCTGTGTTTCACCCAAATATTCCTTCCAAAGACTAGTGAGAATTGATCTATAGCAACACCAAATTCTAATATATGATTCATTGTTCCACATTAGGCTAGGATCTGGTCTACTGCTAGCCAATTAGGTGGATGAGGTGGTCATGGATGAGGTAGTTAGATTTTAAAGGTTTAGTTCCATCAGAGAAGACCTTCCCATTGGTAGTTAAGTTGCATCCCATGGAAATAGATTCAACCACATTTATGCAGTGTGTCTTACTCCTAAAGAGTAGATTCTAGGGACTTCTATACTATAGGGTACTATTCTATTATCCTATAATTTAGTATCCACTTATTTTGATACAAGAACTTCAAACTCTTTTATATATATTGAAATAATAGAATGTATCGGCCTAGAAATGAATATTTTTTATATCATGATGAATCTTGAAATATAATTAGGGATTTGATCATATATTATATTCCAGTTCAAAGAGTTCCCCCTTGAGATAGGTGGATACTGATTCTTGTGGAATTTTTTTGTAATCAAGATGATCGGCTTCAACGTCATTATTGAGATGGATTGGTTGGTTTCATACAAAACTCGTGATGATTAATATCACTAAAGGGTGTATTTTATATCAATAAAGGGAAGTGGTTATGTTTATTAGGGTGAATGATATTTCTAGGAATGTCAAGATGTCCTGTAGAATCATGGGATGGCCAGAGTGAAAACCTAGATGGCTAGTCTCTTTATGAGCGATCATGGAATGAGGATTATCTAATTTCCTCATGTAGTGGATGGTTTCAATGAAATATTTTTGAAAACTTATCTGGATTACCTATAGGGAGAGATGTGGAGTTTAGCAGTAACCTAGCTACTAGAGTGGTGCCTATGTCCATTCCTCCTTACAATATGTTACCTATAGAGCTCCAAGGACTCAAGAAGTAATTAGAGGATGTGGAAGATAAGGGTTTTATATGACCTAAAACTTATCCATTTGGTTCACTTATTCATTTATCAAAGAAGGTGGACCGTACCCTTATATTTTACATGGATTGATTTTAGTTGAAAAGAGATATGGATATGAACATATATCCATTGCCTCCTATAAATGACCACTATGATCATCTCTAAGGAGTGATGAATTTCTCTAAGATATATTTGAGGTTGGGATATCATTAGGTGTGTTTTATACCACCAAACATACAACATATACTGTTCTAGAGTAGATACAACTTTTATAAGTATTTGGTTATATCGTTCAACTTTACGAACACATGAATGATCATTATGGCATTGATGAATCAAGTTTTACACACGAATCTAGATTTATTTGTGGTAGCCTTTATTGTTGATGTCATGGGGTATTCTCATACTCAATGAGACCGTGATAAATATCTTGAGATCATTATAAATACACTGATATGGAATGATATGTATTCTATGCTAATGAAATTTCACTTTTTGATTGATAAAGTACACTTATTGGGTCATATCATTTTAGAGGCATAAGTATCTATTGATCTAGATAACGTGAGAACCATAGTTTCTTGGGAGGATGCTAATATTTTCTATGATATATGTAGTTTATTAGGGATATATGGTTACTAATAGCATTTTATTCAAGAATTCTCATGCATAAAAGTGCCACTTATAGGATTAACTAAAATTGGGGTGAAGTTATATTGGGATGAAGCCTGCGAATATACCTTTCATGAGCTAAAAGAAAGATATAATATAGTGATAATATTTATTTTTAAAAAGTTGAGAAAAAGTTAATATAGTTTATTTTGATTCATCTAGAATCGGTTTGGGAGACTTTTTGATATAGGGAGACTGGGTTGTAGCATATAATCCCTGTTAGTTGATACCTCATGAGTAAAATTACCCCACACTTTACTTTTATGCAAGAAATATGGTTCATGCTTTACATTGTTGGAGACATTATTTATTGAGAGAGTGGTTCATCATTTAAAATTACCATAAAATTATAAAATATATTTCTATGCAGTGTGTTTTGAACAATATGTAGTAGAAGTTGGTAGATTACCTACAAATGTTTTATTTTGATCTTGTTTATACAACCGGAAAGGGTAATGTTGTGGAATATGCACTAAGCCATAAGACTCAAGAAATTGGATATCCAAGAGGCCAGTAAGGAGTGGAAGTTTGTGGATCTATTTTATGAGATTCCCTTTGGGGTTCTGGAGTGTCATGGGAAACATGTTCTGGTAGCTTTAGTGGTGACATCCTCCCTACGATAATGGGAGTAGATGAGTCAACATTCAAATCCCAAGTTCCCAATCCTGATGGTGAGTGTATCAAAAGATAACCCACTTTCTAGTTGGGTTATTAATGATAATGATATCCTACACTTCTAGGGGTGTGGGTGGGAGCCTACTGACATATGGGAGCAAATTATGTGGGAATCTGATGCCTCTATCTGGGTAGTACACCCTGGGCTTACCATGATTTACCAAGACATATGTCATTCGTATTGGTGTCTGGGTATGAGGAGGAAGATTGTATGTTCTATCACAAGGTTTTCCACTTTTTAGAAGTCTAGGAAACAATAATTAGTCCTCATCTCATTTAAGAGACATTAGATCAAGTACAAACATTTTATAAGTGTATGGCTATTACTCAATTCCCACAGAATTCTTATACTGATTGTCATCATTGACCACTAGTGTTTGAGGTGGGACATTAGGATATTCAAAAAGTTTAATTTATATTGGATAATATATGGATTCAGAGATAGGGAAATATATCACCTCATTATGTAGGGCCTTTTGGGATCATAGATAAAGTTAGACCAATATCCTATCAATTGTCATTACCTCAGAGGTACCGGGCTATACACGACATCTTCCATGTATAACAGCTTTACCATTATCATTTTTTCACATATCATTAATTTTATCCTATGGATATTGAGATAAAATTAGATGTTTTCTTTGAGAATAAACCTATAAGTATTGTTTATCAGAGAATAAAGTCTCTTTGAGGTAGGTGATTCCCTCTGGTACGGGTGCTAGGGAAGAACAGTTGTGTACAAGACAAGACCTTGAAGAGAAAGGTTGATGTACATGCTTAGTGGATAGAAAATTTAATATATGAAAATTTTCCACCCCTGGAAGGGAATCCCAGGGAAATGTTAATTTATGCAGGGGAGGTTGTAATGTCTAGGATATTTTGAGAGGTACAAATTCTATTAATTTTGATTATATCCTTATCTAGTTTTCCATTTTGGATAAATCATGGAAAAACCTCACCTTAGGTTTGGTCATTTTTGTTCTAGAGAAAATGTTGTAGGAAGGATAGAACCTAGCTATAGACCAAATACATGACATGTATTTAAATACATAACGTGTATTTGAATACATTATTTGAACTTGGTTGGGAAACCCCGTTAATGACATATAATGGTTTTTTCCGAGGAGGAAAAAACCTGATCATTACAAGACGTGTAATGTATTTACACATATTGAAAATGTGGGGGATAAATTTTAATGGGGAAGAACCCATCTTTTGGATAATGGGTTCACTTTTTTTCACTCCCACATAGAACCCCCTCTATTTGAAGCTCCGATTCAATTCTAAACTGGCCTTTGGAGTATCATATTCATCTGAGTTCCATTCTCTTAGTCATCGGTCATGATGAATCTAATATGGTAGGCTCTCCCCTCATCATACTTCATTCCTTCAGTTATCTCTCCATTTTTATGATATTTTGTTATGATATCACATTCCCTATTTTCAGGGTTTTTTTTCATTCGTTTGATTTCTACTATTCTATCTCGATTCATGGGAAAATACTAAATGAGGACAGTATTATAGGCTTAAGGTAGATGGTCTAGTTATATTTATTCAACGTCTAGTTGAATTTGATAATGATCTGTTGTGTCGAATGATAGAATTTTCGATGCTTCCTCTATAATGTTTAATTAATTTAATTGAAGGTTATTATTTTATGTAATGGGACCCTAGCTACATGTGAATCAAATTTTGTGGGGGAATTTTCCTTAACAATATCACCTTGATGGGTGAGCCTCTTTTTATAAGATTTCCAGCCTTTTCCTTGTAAGTACATTTAAGAGATATTATTGAGGTATATGTACTACCTAGTAATAATTGTATTAGAATGTAAAATAATCTGAGGACAATGATTGTCCCTGAGATATGTTCTTGCGATTTATTCCATAACATTAATTACTTGAATTAAATGAATTGGACAACTTGAATAAAGTGTTATAATTTTCATTATTTTTAAATTATATGATCTCTTGATAGATAAACAATTCTTTATATCAACTAAAGGGTGATACAAGGGTCCTGAATTAAGTATTCCATGGATGAGCTCATCGTGGTTTACAACTATAGTTTTTTAGGGATTATAAATATTATTGGATCGATACTTGGATTCTTATAGAATTCCATGGATGGGATCGCTCGGAATATTACTTACATACCCATGAGGGATACCAGTACACTAAGGGAGTCTCCAGGTATGAGATTAGTATAAAAGATGGTTATAACATGACACAATTGATACTTTGTACCCAATGTTAGATACAAAGGATGCGCTCAGAGGGACATGATTTACACCACATCAAGATTGATTCTTAGGATGAAATTATGGATCACCTTGGATAGAACCTTGTGATATTCGGTATCTGTAGTGCTCATAGTGAAATACTCAAGTTCCTTTATATAGTTCTCTTTGTATGGTACCAGAATTATAATTTATTAAATTCTATAGATTCCTTATATAGAATTTTTGATATGACAATCAATTAAACCAAAGGATACATTTACCAAGCCAAATAAATTTCTTGGGTTCAATCCATACTTGATACTTTCTTTCATGATAGAATCAATTATTTATGCTTGAATATATTCTAAAGAACCTTTATATGCCTATATTATATCTCTACGTGTTTCCCTTCATTCATAGATACCCTTCTTAGGCTGAAGCAAGTAGTTTCAGTCAGGTATCCCTAAGGAACCTGATAGGAAGTGATTTATTTATTTACATATTACTTCAGTTATTCTATTATCAGCACACTACTCATTTTATATGTATAGAATGGATTGTTCTAGACACCATTAGTGGTGACCTAATTAATATATTTTCACCTTACTCGGGCCGCACATGGTACCAGAGTAGGTTTCATGATTACAGGTGTAGATAAATGTAATCATACAGTTTTCCATGATTCATTCTGAGTATAAAGATGGAGTACAAGAGCAGAGGAGAAATACTATGATCAAGATGATCATAGTGGTAGATTTTCTTCCTCTTTTAGTTTTTTTATAATGTGAGTATGTATGTTTCCCTATATCTGGTGTACTTTATTTTTGTATAGCTATATGGAATGAGAAACATTTCTTCCATTAGTATTGATTTATCATCCATTTGTGTATTTTTCTGGATGATTTATTATCCCAATACTAGTTATTTATTGTTTATTCCAATTTTTAAATTTATTATTTACAATAGTGTCTTACTCTGACCATGAGGGTATAATCTCCCCACTATACCATTATAGATCCTCACTACTAGTTAGTTGCCTCTAACGTATTGGGAGGTGTGCTTAATGTCATGTGGCCAACCGAATCAGGGAATATATTAGGGGAATCTAGTTTATGAAGGTATATATATTTAATCAAATGTGTTATAAACCATTTTTTTCTAGGCATGAGATATGAATAAATCCAGCTGTAAACTTAAAAACTTTATTTTTTTAAAAAAGCGGTATCATCATGTATTACACACTTATTTTATTTTTTAAAACTTTTAGAAAATTTATTTTACAAAATAAATTCATTTTTTTAAATCAACATGTAAAAATTATCTTATATTTATTTTTTCAAAATTTTCTAAAAGGATTAATTTTTTGATTAATAAGAAAAAATACTGCTTTTTATTTAGATTTTTCTATTCGTTTAAAATAATTTAAAACGTTTTAATTTTATTTAAATGGGTTTATAAGTAAAATTCGTTTAATTATATTATTATTAATTAAATTTTGGTCATTTGAACGATTTTTATGTTGAATTATGGTATACAAACTTTTTATACTTTTGAGAACATTTTCTCTAGAAAACCATGTTTTTGTTGCATCTAGTGGTTTGATTTTAAATTAAATTATTCCATTTATATATATTGAATTTGGTAAAATTATTTGTTATTTGGAATAATAATAATAATTAATTTTATATAATAATTAAAACTTCAGTTTTGGATATAATGAATTTTAAAAATAGTAAAAATTAATTACTGTTGTTAAGCTTAAAGTGTGTGTACTAGGGGTCAAACCAAAATATAAGGTCAATTTTCCAATTAAACTTGTATAAATCATTTTATATATACATATTTTGACCATATATTATAAAACCATAAATTTATGGCTATTTTAAAGATATTTTCTTGTGAATAATTTTATCATTTTATATTCTTTTAGGAAATTTCCATGTAGGTACCCTCCCCCACTTATAAAAGGACACCCCCTCTCATCTCCTCTCAAAACTTCAAGATAGTTTTGGTTTAGAAAATAATATAATAAAAAAGTTCCTTAAAACCCTTCACATGACTTATATTTCCTGGTTTGATCATAAAACCATCATATTAAGGTTTTAGTTATAATCCTACAGAGGAAGTCTGAAGAAGAGATATATTTATTAAACATGGGTTTTATTTTTAATTATTTTTATATATTCATTAAATAATATTAAAACATACTAAGATAATAAAATAAGTATACTTATATTTTATTATTTTAATTTTATAACATACATCCATCTCATCTTCCATAAAATGGGAAACAAAATCGTCTATTGTTTGTACGACGAACTACCGCCTCACAAACTGATGTAATACATTTTCCATAACCACATATCGTGAATGAATTTAATTATGGATTTAATATTTATATATTATTTTTATTAATTTATTATACTCATAAAATTATAATTTCACATCTATAATCTTACATTCCAATCCATTGGAAAACGATAACGTCCGTCATGCATACGTGTGGACTACCTCCTCCACGAAGCAATGTGATTAGGTTTTTCATTATATTTTGACATGAATGGTATTAATTATATATTTAATTAATATATATGATATATATTCTAAAAAATAATTCTTTAATGTTTAAATATTATTTAATTTTTTTTTCTATCCTTCAAAAAAATGGAAACATGGTTCATACATACGTACGACCTACCATCCCCATGAATGGTGTAATTCATGAATATATATGATATTTATGTCATAATTAAAATACTAGAAATTTTTTAATCATGATTAATGTACAAGTACCAAAACTAATAAACAAAAATATACATGAAAAACATTTCACTTATCACCCAGGACAGTGATTTTAAAAACAAATTAGTAATAAACAGATGATAAAAAGTTATAAGTAAATCATATATGGTATGATATATATTGGTATGGTTATTTAATAGATTTATAATAAACCTATATTTATTAGACTGTATTTTTAAGCCATATCAGTTTATTTCTTTCATGGGGGTTATTATAAAACACTAATAAAGTGGTAAAAGTTTTTTGAAAATCTCATTATTTAGCAGGATTGTTTTTTATTATGCTTCCGATGATGAAATTTATTGATCTAACTATCAATAAACCCATGAATTTTATTATACTATATTTATTTCATTAGAATACATGTTTTATTTTTATTTTACTCTATTTAATGACTTAATAAACGAAAATAATGTTTTGAGGAAAATCAACTTTATTTCTCTCTTCTTTGTAAATATTTTTTCTTACAAAACCAAGTTTTCTAAAAAAAATTCAATATCTTTTAGTATTCCTATATAATATTTTAAATTCATTTTAACCATTTTTGAATTTTTAAATATGGTTTAAAATTAATATTATTTTCACTTTCTAATATTTGGTAATTTTACTTTTTACTGAAAATTTGAAAGGAATATTTGTTTTATCATATATAACATGAAAAAATTTCACACCATAATGACCACTCAATTACTAAAATATTCCTTTACAAGTTTACATGATTAATTTTAAATAAAATGGTTTCCTTCATATTTTGGAAAGTTTTTGATTTTAAATAATTAATTTCAAATGGAAAAGGTTCTTTTACTGATGAAATGTTCCACGTGATCATTTAAAGGTATTTTTCATCTAATATAACATCATTTGATGTTACCTAACATTTATTTTGGATATGATCTGTTGAAAACACACTCATTATTTATATATATGATTTAATATTATGATAAAAATATGTTTATTAAACTCATTCCTTTTTCATGAGTTATGCCATGATGAATTGATGAAATGATTATGGAACCTATTTATTACCATGTGTTATGATATGAAGAAATATTTATAAAATTCATTTGTTTTCATGGTTTATGATATGATGAATGTTTTATGATCTTGTGTCACAAATTTGTATGATTTTAATTATGTTATTGGTGATATTGAAATTATATATCTGTCCATTGATTGGGTAAACATGGATATCTCATGTGATAATAAATTCTAGAATAGGATGTGAAACAACTTCTTTAAGGGAATATATCCACTATGATATTATTGGGAGTCAACCTTGAATACTATGATGGATTGGGGAGTAAGCTTACTTCACTATGATAGCCTTATGAGTGAACGTTTACTACTATGATGGTTTTGAGAGTGAAACCAATGCACTATGATAGTATTGGAAATGATCATTGACTATTAAAGAAATGATTTTCTATGATTATATGTATTACAAAAACACATGTATTATGCCTATGTTTTTTACCATAAATTATATTCTTTTATTCTTTTATGAATCATATCTTATAAACTACTAATATTTATTCCATGAGTCATGATTACAATCTATGATATTCAAGGTATAGTTTTCAGACATCATGCTCATTTTCTCACACCCTTATACTGATGTTATGTTTATGTGATGATTGATATCTCCCTTCTTTACCCTTACTAAGAATCTAACCTCACCCTTTATTATGTTTCCTTTCCTTGTGGTATGATAAATGGTATTTTTTATGATATTTTTATGAAGGGTGATAGTTATAAAGAATATAGTGGGAGATGATGTAGTTCACTTTTGAACTAGTTATTTATGTATCTAGGTATACAAAGGCAGTTAGAATTTATAGTCCTAAAGTGTGTTTTTATAAAATGAAATGAATATTCATCTATTAATTTGTAATTTCTATGTATGAAAAATATGGGTTGTTGTAGTTCCGATTTTCGATGATAGTTCCAATGAGTTCATCGAAGCTAAACTTTGTATGAAGTTTAGTGTAACTGATAAATATGAATTTATATTAAAATTCATATTTATTAATGTCAATTATCTTTTCAATAAGTTGATCGTATGATAATTATTTATCTCTAAGAGAGTTTACCCCATTTAAAACCATAATAAAACATAGTTGTATCTATATAGCTGAATCTATTAGTAGAGATTAAAATACATGATAACTAGATTTGAACAAAACACTTTTAGTTTACAAGACCTTAGATGTACCAAAATATGTGTTTTCCAATTATCTATAAATACCATTTTTAGTTTCATATAAATATATTTGGTTGGGGGTGTTCCTCTCCATATAATATTGAAAAGTGTTCTAGACCTCGTAATTCAGTTGATATTAAATATTTTCAATACAAAAAACTGAAAAATTTCATTCTCTAGGGTCTTATGATTTTCAGTCATTGTTTGGTAGTGATCCAATTTACTATTAATAAAAAAATTATTCATCTAATCAGGCTATTACTCAATGTCAGATCCATAAAAAATAGGAGGATTACTTAAATTAAAATTATTAGTTGTTTTTATTAGATCTGTTTTAGGAAAAACAATATATTTACTCTATAAGAATATTAGTAAAATTAAAATATAGAAACATGTTCTGAAATAATAAAATTTTAATGATATTAAAATTATAGAGACTCTCAAATTGACAGACTAACTTTGATACCGAGTGTTTTACCAGATAAGGAAATTATGAAAGCATTAAAGGGGGGGGGGGTGAATTGATGTCAAACCCAAAATTAAATTTTCTATCCCACATGAAAATGAAAATATATTAGAAGTTAAAATTTCAAACTCAATCAGAGTTTAACCAAGTAAAAATAGTGTGGAATAAAAAATAATCGGAGGTTAGAAAACTTAACTAATTAATTAATAAAATTTTAAATTATTAAATAAATGTATAAATAATTCATGGGGTATTAGATAATAATATTTATATCCATAAAAGTATATTTATTAAAAAATTGTTCATATCAAGGGTAATATTTTATTTTATCCCAAAATGATAGGAGATTTTTTAACCCATTCCAAGGTATCAAATTGCCTCACTACAACTCACTTGATCTATCCCTAATTATAAGGTACAATTTATACACTAGTAATTTATTTGAAAATAAGTTAGCAGTAGGCAAAATTATCCTTGATATCCTATGTGACCAACATGATCAATATAAAGTACAAGTAAACTAGAATTCATTAAACATCAAAATTTATAATTTTTATATTCCACACTTGGAATATCATTGATCCTAATGATTAGAAGCAGTTATTACAATGATACTTATTTCTTAAACAAAAAAACCTCATAGTCTAAGCTCTCTGTTAACACTAAAATAAAAATACATAATAATGAGATTTCCAGGAAACAAGATATTTTAGGCTTAAACATAATTTACTTATTTTATTAGAGTTTAGGTTTCGTCTTTCATTACTCAATGAAGTAGTATCCATTTATAAAGATAAGAATAATAAAGATCTTCAAACACATTATATTTGGTTATAAAAACACTAGAAGTAGTAACATATTTTAATTAATTCAATTAAACATAACTTTTTAAGGTTTAGTTCATCTTCATGATTATTGAAAAATGATATGGACAAGTCAATTCAATGGAATATTGAATTAAAATTCATAAAATGCATAAAAAACATAAAAAAAAATTCTTCAATTCATATCATATCTAATGTAAAGTGTATTTTAATTTTTAAAATGAGGATATAGAAGAGTATTTTGAATGAACATAACCAAGATGATATTTTCCCTATCATTGGAAGAGTATGAAATTTGTGTCCTTGATTGAGATAGACTAAGGTGATATATAGACATACTTAGACAGTGCATATGATGTGCTTAGATACCAAGGTAAGGGGAATGAGATATCCTTATTTACTAAGATAAATGGAATGTGTTTTTTTCATCGACTTGGTCAGTCTATACTTTGAGTGTTGAGAGAATATTTCAATGCTATATGATATTTCCATACTCTATGTCCCATTTTCACTCAATGTCTTGGAAAAAATATATTATATGATCATGTATACTTTTATATTATGCATTCAGTAGACACATGTATGGAGTTACATGTGTTTAATGAGGATCATAAAATATCCCTTTATATCTTGAGTATCATTGATGCTTTTCTTAAGACCTATATTTGCATAAATTTACGAATTCAGGAATTTGTTGTTGTTTTCAAAATTATAATGACCCATGGGTTCATACTTTTTTTATTGAAAAAATTGGGATAGAGTTTTACAAAACTCTAAGAGATACTATAAAAGTTTTTTGGTGTTTACTGAAAAGGAGTTTTGTATGGTTATTCACTAGGTATAGAATATGATGTGATACATAATGAAATTGAGGATAGTTTTTTCAAAAATGTATTATAATATATCCAAAAATAGATATCATATGTTATATGATATACAGTGGAAGAGAATAAAAGTCTATTTGGATTATGTGAAAGTGGTATATTGATGGTAATATGGACAAAATCTATATGATATCATATAGTATGATATAGTTTGTCTTAGAGTATGACATATATATGAAAGAAGTATTGTTTTACACTTATGGGTATATTATATTATATGATATGTGTATATCATATGTAGATAACTTGGTAAAGTAGTAATGTTTGATATAGTATAACTATATATCCATGAATCTTATAGTATGTTTCATTTGGAACAACAATTATTCACCCAAGGTAGTGGAACATTGTGATGTTAATGTTAAAATCTCACTTATTTATTGGTTATTGTAAACTAAACATAACTCATGGGAGAACACATTCATTGGATAAATTCATCAATTGAGGAATCTTTACTTATGTATTTCATAATGCATGAGTAAATGTTGTGATTACATGAGAATATCATAAGGTATATATAAAAGAGTTTTTATCATTATTCTTAGGTGTAAACATTCTTGAAAAAGATGTTGACTTTCTACCTCTCCCTAACGAGTCTCACTTCTTCCTTTTTCCTTTTCATTTCAGATACTAGAAATTTGTGAAGTATTGGGAGGTCCTTCCCAAACCATTTGGGTGATTTGTTGCAACCCATGGATATAAAAAGAATGGAATACTCTAGAGGTTGTTCGTTGTGAACCTCATCAAGAACCAACTGAAGGAAACAACATCATTTAACTCTAGTATATGTTATATGTTATTCATTTCTAGTTTATTTGGTTTTACTATCAAATTCATGATGATCACGAGATTTATGGTTTCTAAATGTTTACTCTACCTTTATTAATTGTTAATATACCCTTATAACCCTAATAATAAGCACCTATCTAACATATCACAAATTATAGACTTCCAAATCAACCTTATGTTTTTTACACTTTTAGGGGGTGTTTTTAAACTCATTACATCTCTATATAATTATCTCCACATCTCTATGTGACCATCTAATAAAACCCACCCAATATGAACTTTAGTGAATAAAATATATGAAGAAATATAGTTTGAATAATGGTGATAATTAGGAATCATATTTCTAATGTTCAACTCCGTTACAATAATATTCAAACATCTTAACTTCACAACTTCAAATGTTACAATGCCTATTTATAAATCCTTCTAAAATAATCATTACCATTCTTGGGACATATTCTATAAGAAAAGAATTAAAATATCTTAATAAAGAATTTAAATTATTACATTTATCTTTTACAAACATACACTAATCCCCTTTAGGACATAAAGTGATATTCACTTTGACTAGTATAATATTTCATTTATTAACATTGAAATTCTCAAAGTGAAAACATAGTTCCATTATTCACTTGGAAACTATACTATTTTTAGAATACAATGCTAAGATACACACAGTTATTTATGTTAGGAAAAAACTATTATTTATTTTATTAGGAATATTTAATAAAAAAATTATTATATCCATATAATATATGGTATTCTATGCGTTAAGAGAATTATTCTAAAAAGAATACTATATTATTTAAAATATTTCAATCATAGTGTTGATACCATATCTCTCATACGTTAGGAAATACATAGAGAAACTATTTTATCATCATTATCTTCTTCTCAAGTATGTTATCAAATAGAATGGATCATAAACCATTTGTATTAATCACATATTATTCATAACACCTAATTGTTAGTAAAAAACCACTCTAATAATATAAGATAAATAAGATGTAAATACACATACATTAAAACAATCCAAATGAGTTTGGTAAATTTTCATTCAAAAAAAAAATAGTAAATCTTTTCTTCATATGTTGAATGTTAAATAATTACTCTATCACACTTTACATTATACTAAACTTTGGTATACTTACATCATTTGTAATGTATATATTTGGTATTTCAAACCCTTTAAAAATAAATAATTGATTTTTTACAATATTTGAACATGAAATGGAAATTATATGAAGTGTCTAAAAAACCCTTCAGGTATTTCAGAAAACTCCATCCTATGAAGACAATACTCCACCTTCCTGATGACACGATTTTGTTTTAATGACCTAGGATGATTACTCAAAGAAAAAGTATTTGACTTTATAAATAAATTGTCATCATTCAATTTGATTTTTTACCTAATTATACTATCAATACATCACCAAATCCTAGTCATAGCATTCCCAGTCCATGTTTCCCAAACAATTTGATAAAATTGTTTCATTATTTATAAAACTCATTCCAATAGTCAGACAATTTCCAACAGTGTAAACAGAATTGATTTCATACATAGAACAAGAAATAAGGGAACCCTGAGTGAATTATTATATACTTCTCATAAAAATTTAGATTTATTTATTGAAATAATTTAATAATTGGTTATTTTTTAAGGGGTTTCTATAACATAAAGAATTTTCATTTCTTAAGAACAATTCTAAAGTATTTTACCAGTCTATGAATTTAATTAGAATAAAATTATCTTTTCTCTAGAGTTGACCTGAATGTTACGTTTTATGATAATGATTTAATTTATCTAAAATATCATATTTTTATCAAATGTGTATCATGTTTTACATTAATTTTACAAGAAATTATATTAAATGTTATCCAAATAAAATGATAAACCCTTTTGAACTCATATTATCCATAACCGATCCATGATCCATATTTTATAATTAATTAAATTAGATAAGCATGTAAATATTCCATGAATATATCTGTTACAAAAACATATATGCCATATAATATATGACCCTAGGATAATTTATTGGAAAAATATATTTATTTCTATTGTATCTTAATAGTTAGGGTTTCCTATCTATGTGTAACCAAAAACAAATGAAAAAATAATGTTCATAATGGTTAAGGCCACCATATTAATTTCTTACCATACACAAGATAATACATGGGAACCTAGTGTTTAGAGTCTCTCATATTGAATGGTTGTGGTGTTGATGAGTTATCTTTGCAATAAATCTGGCACATAATATTTTTAAAAAGGATTTTTTAATCTCTCTATCTTATCTCATGTATTTATTTTACATATATTAATGATTTAAAGAATTATCTTAGAATCCTTTTCCTTATACACAATCAATATGGCCAAACCAAATTGATGTGTAACTCTTTACACAACTCATAATTTATGTTACTACCTCAAATTAAAATCCTATTATATTTATACATATAAAAATTCATCCCATGCATAGGTACATGAAAATTTTTTATGTAAAGACTTAGAAACATATGAAATCAACAATACATATAAGTGTAAACATAGGGCGATAGGTATCCAACCCCCACTTTTTGTGATAAGGCATAGGCCTATAGGCTAATGACTAATCTAACCCCAAGTCCCTATACTCAGAGAAAATTTACTCAAAAAGATCTCAATTTCATCATATTTCTAACACCTAGTATGTATAAATTATAATAAAATTTTAAATTCATGATCAAAACCTAGTACAAGAAAAACATTAGGGATAATGGAAACTAAATCATTTATCACACCTAAAATTTTATTCCGTAGGTGCATGTATGAACATTTATAAAAGTTGTTTATCTATTTATCCTAAAACATACACCAGAATTCATATTATAACCTTTGTTTTTATGAACTAAAGATGGAATAAATAAATAAATGAGGAATTCAAACATCCATGCATGAGGTAAACTATTTTTGAATAATTTATAAAAAAAATGTATCTTTTTTTTATAATTTTACCCATGCATTATGGACAATATATACCTTAAATAAATATAAACACACTATATTTAATTCTGATATGAACACTTCATATTATAATTTCATATAGAATTTAATTTTAATATGTGATATTAAATGAAATTTAAACAATTTATATTTAAATTATATTATTTAAAAAAGTTATTTAATCTAAATATTATATATTTTGATATTATTTAAAACATGGATTAATCAATTATGAAAAATATTTTGACATAATTTTAAAATATTTCTCTAATAAGGCCATTAATTTAGAAAATTAAAATTAAATAATTATAAGAATGAAATATTTATATTTTAGAGTATTTTGTAATTTATCAATTTTTATAATTTACCCTTATAATTTACAAACAAACGATTTATATCTGAATTATAATTAATTTGATATAGATTTAAAAAATTAATTTACTTATAACTTTTAGTATTTTGAAAAAATTGTTAAATAAATGTCTTCTAAATGTTTAACTAATTTATTTATTAACACATTTATCAATTAAATAAATATCTAAAATTATATTTTATTCAGATTTATAATCAATTTATAAACCATTTAATTTAATTATCAATTGAAATTTATAAAAATATATTTTTTTCCCGACATATCATTTTTTAACGATATAGTCATATATATTGGTAGGATTATATGATTAAACAATTTAAGCGCTATCAATCATAGTTTATGATTGATATTTGTGACGTGTAAAATGTCACTATGGTTAGGTTTGAATACACCATTGTAATAGGAATCAAAACATATGATAAATTCTTTATGTAACAATAACTTTATGTGCCTATTTCTTGTGTAAGGTTTCTTAATGAAATAATTCGGATGGAATGGGTATAAAATTATAATTCAAGAATTTCCCATTGAGATAAATAGACTCTAATTTATAAAGAAATCATAAAATAACTTGTTTTTAGAGGATAATCACCATTACCATATGTTGGGCCAAGATGAGTCACCAATATGATCTGGAGGGGGGATGGAGCTTTTAAAAATTTAAATATATCAATAAACCAACGACCAGTACTATAGTAGAATTATAAAAAAATAAATATTGGTACAATAAAAATAAAACATTTAAAAAATGTCGCAGAAAAAATAAAAACAAGAACACTATATTTTTATAGTAGTTTAGATCGATGTGATGATACATTTACTCTTCACTAGATTCTCCCACTTGAGATAAATAAAACCCACTAGGTGAATATTCACTTTTGAAAGTTTGTGATATCCTTTTATAGACCCTTCCTTTTTTTCACTTGGAAGAACAAACTAAAAAAATAGGGCCTTTATATGAACCAAGTCACAACCTAGAAAAAAAATAAATTTTGATGACAGTCACAGCTAGGAAATCCTACCTTTTTGGAGGTTTAAAAAAACCAAGGAACATTATTTGGAAAGGGAAACTCATAAAAAAACTTATAGATAAAGTGAAAATAAATGATAGAGTAATTCACTTTAAAGAACATAACAACAAGTGTATAAGATGAATGTTGAAAGTTGATGTAGATTTATCACTTCAGTAGGGATTATGCACATTTTAGTTATTTTATAGGGATCACACTAATATAATATTATTTATAGTAGTATAATTTTTTTAATTTTATAATTATTTATCAGTTCTAGTATTACTTCTGTAATTTATTGAGTTCCTTTAAAAATAATTTTAAGAAAATTCTCCACTACTTAGTTCATAATCTCCATGATCACCCCCAAAAGGATGTTTCCATATTTTGAGAAGTTCTTTAGTAATTTATATGATTTTATAAAACTAACTACAACCTGTGTTATAAAACAAAAAAGATAAAAAATAATAAAAAAACCAAAACAACAAAAATAATAATACAGAATATTTATTTTGCAATGTAATTTTCATAGAGTTAATTTCATAGAATTCATTTCATAGGGTTCAAAGAACTTTTTAATGTATATTCTCATTATAAGGTTCATTTGCATTGTAGGATACTAAATTCTCTTAAGATAGATATATTTTTGTAATAAAAGTAGATATTATAAGAATAAAAAATATTTTATATAATAGGAAAATGGAGAAGATATTGAAAAAACACATATGGGTGAAATCATGTCCAAGAGTTTTACAAATCCATTCATGAGTCATTTTATAAGAACAAAAGAGAAACATAGATTTACTTTTTCAGAATTTAGAAGAGTAAACATAGAAAATTTAAAAGAGTAATATAATAATTTTGAAATGTTAATGCCTTGTAAAAAATATAGAATATAGAATTTATAAGATTAAACATGTAGTTCAAAACATTAACTCTAGAATGGTAAAATAAGAAGTTCATAAGAGAAATTTAAACACTTTTTAAGATTAAAATACTTTTACGAAAAACACATTAGGAAAAACAAATTATAAAAAAGAAATAACATAAAAAAATGAAACAATAAATATTATAAACATTAAATAAATAAAATAATAATAATATATTAATAATTAATGTAATGAGAAATTATATTTTTTTATTTATTAAATGTGAGGTATTATAATATTCAAAATATTATAATAAAAATCAATCAAACAACATAATTAAAAATATTCCCATCACCCAAACATTATAGTAACAATATCCCACTTTTTAATAATTATGAAATTGAAAAATATTTTGTATAAACTCTCTCTATATTTAAATTGATAAAAAAGTTAAGAATATATTTTAAAAAAATCTATCTTATTTAAATTAACTATCGAATTAAAATTAACAAATCATTTTAAAAAATCAAAAGGCTGAAATAATTACTTTGCAAAAAAATGTTTATAGGAATACTAAACTATTCTAACATAATAATAAAATTTAATCACCTCATTAATTAATAAAAAAATTCATAAATTATACAATTATAAATTTCCGAATAATTAAATTTGTATTTATAGTAATTAAAATAATAGTAATCACCAAAATTTTCAATTTATTCAATATTTAGTAAAATGTAAAAGAAGAAATAGTAAATTATCTAAATATTAAAAAGCATAAGCATAAGTAAAAAAATGATATCAGTTTACACATTTAGAAGAAAACAAAATAGTAAACTATATTCTTACAAATGTTTTCTTGCAAATTGATTTAATACAAAAGAATATATAAAAACTTTAAAAGTAATAAAAATTTCAAACTTCTACATTTAAAACTAAATCTCCATAATACCATGTTCAATTTTTTTCTTATAATTTACTCCATCTAACAAATTTGTAAAAATATCTTCAAATTGATCATCGGTTGAACCAAATTCTAAAATAATATCTTTTTTTCTAACATGATCTATAATGAAATGAAATCTAATGTCTATATATTTCATTATATAATGTTGTAAAGGATGGTTTTAAATTGAAATTTTTGATATATTATCATAATAAATAGGAATTTTATCAAAAATAAACATTAAAATCAGATAAAGTTATCTTAATCCATAAACATTGAGCACAACAATTAGAAGTAGCTATATACTCAACCCCAAATGTTGCTAAAGAAAATGAAAATTACATCAACGAACTCCATGAGATAAATATTTTACCATGTAAATGACATACACCTATAGTATTCTACAAATCTATACAACTACCTTTAAAATAATAATAATAATAATAAATAAAATAAAAAACAATTTTGGCTGGAATACAATAAACTCAAATTTATAGCTCCTTTAATAGATCTATTAATATTTCAAGAACCTTACAATAAATTTATTTAGGATCAGATTTAAACTGAGCACACATACATACACTAAATATAATAACAAGTCTAGAATCAGTTTAATAAGGTAAACTTCTTATCATTCAAATAAAGAGTTTAATTTTTTAGGTTTTCTAGATTCATCTAAATCAAATTCAGAATTAGTACTCATAAGGGTTATAAATTTTTTACTAGAATAAATAAAAAAATTTAACTAAATCATTAGATTACATATATTAACTCAAAAACATTCCGTCACTTCTTTAAAAATTTAAATACCCAAAAATAAGTTTAATCCACCCATTAAACTGACATCAATTTTAGAATTCATAAAATTATACAATTAATTATATAATAATTCACTATTGGAACAAAAAAATACCACGGACATAAATATTTATAATAAAATCATCATGATAAAATTAGAAAGGGGATAATTTTTTAGAAACAATACCATGAAATGTAGTGGTTACTATAGCAGTTACTGTTGAATTGGAACTGTTTAACTGATTTGGGCATACAAGCCATATATTTGGGATTTTAGACCACAAAGAATTGAAGACATAATAGGGGTTCGGGCCATGGGATTTCAAGTAATAGATTTTTTGTGCCATGAAATCCTCAAGCTAGACAACATAGAAGAAATTCCTAAAAGAGGAATCAGTGTAAGTAACAACCAATTAGATAGTGATAACCAAATTGGGAATCAAAATTGGGTATGGAGACTTCCCCATTGGTACTCATAACTAAGGAAGCATGAACGAAAAAATTCTATCTGATCATACCTGAAAGGTGGGGAGTTAGGAACCATTAATGAAGTAGATGATTGGGAAGGGTTGTTTCAGTATAGTTGGGTTTTTGAGCCTTCAAGTTATGCACTAGGCCTTATGCCTCTAGGCCTTCATGTCATTTAATGGTCCCGTAGGCCTATGGGCTATGTAAGGGATCCCTATCATCCTAGTTTAAAAAGGTATTATCCAAAATAAATAAACATATATGGATTTCAGGCCAATCCAATCATAAAAATTAGTAATAATTAATATTGGATCAAATTTTCCTTTATTAAAACTATTATTCAATAAAACAATCATAGTATATCATAACAAGATCTAGGAGCTTTATTAATACCATATAAATATTTTTATAATTTAAAAGACACAATTTCAAAAGTTATCATCTATAAAACTTAGTGATTAATTAATATAATCATATTTAAAAATTAAACCATTTTAAAAATAACTTTGAACAACCATTTGAAATAATTTGAAACCCTAATAATAAGATAAAACTAATAAAATCAAAATATTTTAAATACTAGAAACAAGAAACAAAGATTCATCCAACTATATAAAAGTTTCTATAAAAAATCAAGGAGTAATAAGTCAAGCCTAATTCTTTTCAATTTGGATATATTCATCCATTTTATTTCTAAATATCCATTTAGTTACCATAATTCATGTATATTTTGAGTGTCCAACCAAAGTAAACAAATTATTTCCCAAGATTTGATTAATTTCATCTTGCGAAACAAAAATACAATTTTTATATTTTCAAGAATTAATCATATCATTATGAAAAAATTCATAAACAAAAGAAGAATTAGTATATGAATTCAAAAAATATTCTCTAGTTCGAATTATAGATTCAAAATTTCTAATTCATTTTTATAAGGTGATTTTTATGGGTCCTCTAACTAATAGTAACATATTTATATGGGATTTTATCCCATAAATAGATACATAACTATATTGAGGTAGTTATTTATTAAATCTAATCTCTCTAAATATCTCATAAATTTTATCTAAGTATAAATTATAATTCACATTATTTTTATAAAATTTAGCATGAATAGATTATAAAATTATCACAGTTCTCTTATTATACACTCTATAAGATCTATAATAATTAGAATAATATAGAAAAATTACTTTATAACTGCTAACATCTAATTTATTTAAATTATCTTTACTATTAAAAATTAAAACATTACACAAAAAAACTCTAAAATAAACAACTTTAGGATTCATTACTTTATACAATTAATAACACAGTTTCTTTTAAAAATGTATAATGAAAATTAAATTAAAACTATAACATTTTGTATCTATAGATTTAGAAAAATAGAATATTATTATATTTTATTTTTGTGATTTAGTTATTTTTATTTTTAAAACAGTTTTATTTTTTATTTTTATAATACCATTTTGTTGTAGAGTTATAGGGGAGGAAATACTATAAAAAAATAAATTAATTCCCAAAATATTTAAAATTAAATATTAAAAAATTCACATATTCTATTATTTATAATAAATATAATTAAGTAAACATTTTGATTTTGAACTAATTTAGAAAAACTGATTAAACTTAATTTATGTTTCACTTTTACGAGTCATAAAATAAGTCCATGTAAACCTAAAAAAATAATCCCCAATTAAAACACAAATTTCATTCAACATAAACTAGATGTTTTTATAGGACTAAATAAATAAAAATTAATATGTTTAATATTCTTTATAGTTTTTAATTCATTAAAGGATATGAATGTTTCCTTATGATTTTTCTATTTAAAAGAAATTCATGAACAAAATACTTACCATCATTCAATATAGGTAGTTATGAAACCTATCCATGCTTCAATATCTTATATAGTAGATGGAATTTTTAATGTCTAATAATCCCATCCCATAAGAAATAATTTATTTATATAGCATTAATATACTTAAAATTCTTATTTTTAAGTTCAAAAAAATCAGTAGAATAAATATTTCCCTTATTGTTTTCATAAAATAAAATAGATTCATTCATAAAAGTTAAAAATTCATTTTCTTCAAGCTTAACATTCATTCTATCATCAAAAAGCTATGAAATACATATATAATTGTGTTTTAAAACATTAACATGTAATATTTTAGAAATTATAATAGTATTATAAATACCCACTCTACTAAAGCCTCAAACCTTAAATTTTGAGTTGTCTCAAAATTTCATAGATCCTCCAACACATTAATTAAAAGATATAATTTTTGATGGATCACTAGTTATATGGATTGAGAAACCATTTTACATGTACCATGTACCCCTATCAATACTAAGGTGGATTTCTGAAAAAATCATGTAAATATTTTTAGTAACCATTCTATATTATGTTTAATATAATTAATATAAGAGTTATTAGGAACAAAAACTATTTTAAAACATGTATTTGTAAGTAATATTGAAGTTATATTCTTAGAAATAAATGTTTTAATATGACCTTGATATAGATAAAAATCAAAATAACATTCATTTTCATAATTACATAGCATAATACACCTAAAACATGTAGCTGCATATTTGTTTCCTTTAGTACTTTAATAAAACTAATCTGATACAGTTTATGTATATGATTATTATAGTAAAAATCAGTTTTATTTTTATTTGGTTTATTTATAACCATTATCTTATCGTAATTATACTTTGAATAAAAGTAGATAAAGTATATTTTGAGAAAAATAATTTAGTTTTAATATTTTAATTTTGTTTTTGTGAAATTTCTAAATCACTACAAACATTTTCATTAGAATACAAACTTTTATTTCTAATAATATCATTTAATTGAATAAATTTATTATTTTATATAATATGTTTTTTATTCCTTCCTTTAATATCTTTAGATAATTTTTTAAAAATGCTTAAAATTTATTTATGGATATTTTTATTTTTATTATATAATTCATAGAGACTGTATTCATCAAAATCTGGATCATAACTTGAGTTATAACTAGAATCCCCACATTCATAGAATTTTTCAACATTATACAAAATTTAACAAATTCCTTTTAAATTCTTGATGAATCACTAGTATATATAGATTCTATATAGATCTATCCAATTATTAATTCTCACTTCTCCTTCTTACTATATTTCGTGTCTTTTTCTAAATGCTTTTGTTTTCGAAATTTTTAATTAATGGGTCCCTTTTATTACACTCATATCATGTTAGTTTTGAAATATCATTCTATTTAATAGTGTTTCATTTATTGTTTTTTCTATCATCATTCTAATAATATGTTATGGGTAACTTCCTAAATATTTCTTATTTTCAATTAAATTTCAAATTCCTTCAATCAAGTGATATATTTAACCTTTCTCACTTTTCTGTGATTCTGAATCATGAATAATTATATTTCATATATATGTGATATCTTTATTCTTTTTCATCTCCTTATATACAAATTTCATTAGCTTGAGTTCATACTATAATAATAAAACATTGATTTCATCCATAGTACACTCCTTAAAAATTCTTACTCTCATCGACTGCCTTCTTATTTTCATGTCACTTCTTTGGTAGAGAACAAAACACCATTCTAACTAGAACTATGTTATCAAACACCACACCATGTGAACTCATACCATTTATACTACTCAAAATTCTATGAAACATTTGGTTTGTGGATTCTTCTTTTCCCTTCCTAAAGCCTTTGTATTCCACTTGAATCATTCAATGTTTTTTAATGATCTTTTTTATATCATAGTGTGTGACTTGAAATATTGTCCATGTGTTTTGAGTAGTATTATATGCTGATATATGGATAAAACCATTCTAAATAATAAAAAAATATAATATGTCCATAAATTTGTAATTTAAGACATATTTTATAGTATTGTTACACATAAGTTTATCTGGATCAACATGAGGTAGTCTGTATTGTTTTATCACTATCATCTAATGATCTATACTTATTTTTTAAGATATGATTCCATCATGGGGTTTTTATGGCCATAATAATTCATATTGATTTTTGTTATTTTTTAGTGATCCAAAAATCATTATAATTAATTCTCAACATCTCACAAAAATATTTTCCTTATATGATTTCGAATAATACTCATTATAATAATAAAAATATAATCAGTAGAATCTTACTCCAAAATGAATATGCTCAGTTACTATTTTTTAGAGAAAAATGAGATACTAATATGATCTATATGGGTATATAATTTTTAATATTTTAAATAGATTAAAATTAATTAAATATTAGAGTATTAGTATATAAAAATTTAAATATTGGTGTAATAGAAATAAAAATTAGAAAACATGCACAAGAATAAGCAATGTAGATGTTTAATGGAAAAATAAATAACATAAAACTATAATTTTATTTTTATTTAGATTTATGTGATCCTATATATACTCTTAACTCATATCTTCACAATGAGTGAAATAAAACCTACAAGGAACACCTAGCTTTTGAAAGGATATGATAACATTTTATAGACCCTACCTTTTTCACAAATAGATTCATAACCCAAAAAAAATCATATCTTTTTATGGACCAATAATTAACCTAAAACAAACCTGTCTTCTGAGGAGAGTCACAACATAAAATTTATAACATTTCTGGAGGTATAATAAAAAGAAAACAAACCTACTTTTAAAATGGGAAAATATAATCCAAATTATAAATAATGAAAAAAAAATCAAAGATACAATAATTCTATTAAAATACTAGAAACACCAAATTATAAAAATAATTTTGAAAGATGATAATTCATTTTCCCATAAATAAAGGATATACACATTATAGTTCCTTTTTAGTGATAAAAAAATAGAAAAGAAGTCATAGTCATAGAAATTTTATCACTTCCATATCTTGTTATCGTTTTTTATTATTTTTTTAATTTATCAATTTCCATTGATCATAATTTAGAAGAAAATTCTATAATAGTAATTTTTTAATCTGTACGATCATCTTTGTGTAGATGTTTCCAGATATTTAGATGTTTATTGATATTTTAAATGATTTTCCAAAACTCACTATAATATATGACTGTTAAATAAAATCCATATATGGAATGCATGAATGATAATAATATATAGAATAAAAATATTATAAAGCAATTTGTATATATTTCATTTCATAGATTTAATTTCAAAAGGATCACATAATTTCATAAGGTAACTTTTCATCATAAGATTCATTTTCACCATAGGATATAAAATTCTACTAATATAGATAAATGTGTGTAAGATATAAAAATATCATTAGATAGAAAATATTTCATATGATAAGAAAATTCATAAGATAATAAAAACATACATATGACTATTTTTAAAATACATGTATGAATCATTTTATAATATTGGAAGAGTAATTTTATTTTAATTTTTTTTACTTTTAATAGAAAACATACAAATTTTGGAAGATTAATACACTACTTTGGAAATTGGATACATTGCGAAAAAACACAGAACACAAACTTAATAATAGTTGACATATAGTTCAGTAAAAAATCTTTACAAAAGTAAAAAAATTATTTTAAACGATTCATATAGAAACTTCTTAAGAGAACTATACTTTTCCAAAAAATATATTTCCAAAGAAAAAATATTCTATCAGATGAAATTAATATATTAGAAATAAAAAAACAATATTATAAACATTTTATATTTTAAAAATAGTAATATATTATGTAATAATGTTTTTAGAAATTAAAATTATCAAAAAAATTTGAATTTGATGTATTTTGATATTCAAGACGTGAAAAAAACAATCAATAGAACTCCAATACTAATACTCTCTCCATCACTCAGACTTATCCCAAACACCAATGTATTTTTAGAACCACCTATAGTGACTATTATTAATGAAATTATTATAAGATATAATGATCAAATAAAATCATTTAATGATAAGGATAACTTAATAATATAGGATCTATATGTTTTTCATAATTATATTACTCTATTTATTAATAAATTACCTTGATATCCACCCGATCATGAAGTAGAATTATTTATTGACTTATAAATGATACAAAACCCATATATAAGCCTTCATATATAATGGATTTGGTGGAATTAGTGGGATATAATAAAAAAATACATGGATTTCATGATAATGGTTTTATATCATCTAGTGTCTCACTATAGCGAGAATGTGTTCTATTTATAAATAAGAAGGATGGATCTATGAGTCTTTTCATCGATTATTAGTAAATAAATACCATTAAAATTAAGAATAAGTATCCTTTACAATAAAATGATGATATATTAAGAAATATGATATACTAAATATGGATTTTAATATAAGGGGTGGGTATTATGAGAACACAATAATGCCTTTTTGATAAAAAATGTACGCGTTGTGTTTATGGATCTAACGAATAATGTATTAAATTATTATCTTGATAAATTTATAATGGTATTTATTGATGATATCTTGATATAATCTAAGGGATATCAAGAGCATGATAACTATTTAAAAATTATTCTTTATACCCTTAGATAAAATTAGTTATATGTTAAATTCAGTAAGTGTAAATTTTTTCTTTAATAAGTTTATTTTCTTGGTCATATTTTCTCTAAGGAAGAGATATCTGTTGACCCTTCACTGAACAAGGTAGAAAAATAATGGACCACACCATTTAATATAACATACATACATAGTTTCCTTGGATTAAATTGTTATTATTGGGGTTTTTTGAAAATACCTAGTTATAAAATAATTCAACTAAGTTAACACGTAAATGGGTCAACTTTAATTGGTCAAAGTAATGTAAATAACTTTTTGTGGAAATAATGAAGATAATAATCTACGTAACCGTATTAACCTTACCATTGGGAAAGTAAATATTTTTTACATATAGTTTCAAATCAAATAAGGGCTTGGGATGTGTCCTTATATAAAATTTTAGAGTCATTACATATGGTTCGTGATAATTAATGTACTATAATCATAATTATCCAACACAAGATCCTGATATGGTGGATGTAGTATTTTACTAAAATATATAGGGGAACTATATTTTTAGTGAAATATAAGATATATATAAAGATCACAAGAATCTAAAGTATATATTAATTTAGAATGAAATCAACATGATACAAATATTATTGCTAGAACTACTCAAGTAATATGGATGTGTGATACAGTTTCACTATGTGATGGTAAATAAGGTGTTGAATGCATTGAGTAGGAAGGATCATGGATTTCTATCTATGATGAGAATAGTCATGGATCCAATGTTCATTTTGTTAGTAACTATAGACATTAATATTATTTGGGGAAAAAAGTATTCAATTATTATTTTATTTCCAAAAAATATCTACCAGATAGATAAATAAGTCTCAACAAGATAAAAAGGGTCTCAAAAATATTAAATCCATAAAAAAGAGAATATTGACATAATTCATCTATGAAGATTATGTATTGATTTTTTCTAAAGATTCTATGTATACAAATGATACCTAATCTAAACAGGGAATTAGTAGATGAAGTTAATAACCCAAATTTTTCAATACACCCTTGTACCAACAAGATGTATAGGGATTTAAGGGAATAATTATAGTGGGATAAAATAAAATGGGAAATTACTAACTGTACATCAGGAAAATTGGCATGCCAATAAGTAAAGGATGGGAGACAACTTCCAATGGGTTTTATGATACCTCTCCCTATACTAATGTCGAAGAGATATAATACTATAAGGGAATTTGTTAATGGAATATATAATTAATCTAATAAGAATGAAGAAATATGGGTTATTATGGATTTATTCAAAAAGAATAAACCTTTCTTAGTAATAATGGAGTTTCTTTATAGGTTTCTTCAGTTCAAAAATCACTTGTTTAAAATAGTGGAATAAAGTTTAAAAGAGTAATCGAAGATCCAATATGCATTAAACTAAAACCATATATATGTGAAATGAAGAACCTTTGGGTACCTTACACTATAGATCCCATTATTATGTTATTTGATTAGTTCTTGATGAGATCCCACAATGTTAGATGATGAAATCTTTCATCCATGGTGTATTAGTGGGTTATGTTGAATCAAAAATCATATGGATAAAACCCTTATACTTATTATGATTTGATAATATATCATGATGTAAAGAGAAGATATGGAGATAATTTTGAGGTAGTATTGATAAAAGAATATGAAATATAAATCAAACACCATATTGAAGGAGTTTTCTTACTTATAAATCCCCTATAAGTCATAATACAAATAATCCTTAGGTTACATTACATATGAATAAATTCTTCAACTGATAACGAATTTATCACATGATTTCATTCAAATAATTCTCACTAATGTTGATTCCTATGAAATATATCTTATTAATGATATCCAATATAGAAATATACGAATGTTATCCTTTAACATTCCTCTTATATTCTAATGTAGTTCAATTTCCTCACATAATAATTCTTATGATATCCCTTAATATATGAATTAAAACATGTCTAGGTTTTCTTACATTTGATACCAACTTATATGAATATATCATAAAATATGATATTTCCAAATATACATATTTTTTTTGTATTTTTGAATTATATCTTTCTTATTTATTATTTTTGAGTCATTCCTGACCTTATATTAATGATGTTGTGAGGATTCATGGTTGACCTATATCAATTGTATATGATCGTGACCCTTTTTCACATCCAAATTTGGGAAGAGTATTCAAAAGCCTTTGAACACTGAGATAAATTTGAGAAACAATTATCATTCAAAAACATAGGGGTAGCCGAAACAGACTATCAAAACATTATATGAAATTATGAAGTCATGCTCACTGGACATACAAGATACATGAGATGGGTCAAGTGGAATCCTCATCAAACAAGATTAAAATTAAATCTGGATGGATCATGTGTGCAAGGTGTTATGAGAGGAGGTGAGATGTTTAAAGAAGGAAGAGGGTATATGATCCAATGATTAAACTCATACTATGGTCCAGGAAACTCAATTGGGGTAGAAATTAGAGCCTTACTCAGAAGACTTTCACTATTTCTCCATCCCAACATCAATATAACCATTTTTGAATTGGACTCCTAACATCTAGTTGGCTTCTGGTATAACAATTTTAGTGTTTTGTGGAATTTAATCTATCTTATTGAGTGGTGTAATCTACTAATTTACCATGACATGGATGTATTAAACACCTGGAGGGAGGGTAACTTTACTACTATTAGTATTTCAAGAAAGGGGAGTCCAGAAGATAGTCTTATCATTTATCATAGTATGAGATCATTAACTTGTGATTGTAACCTTATTTTCAGTGCTAATACTCTTGTTTTAAATATTTTATACCCCCTTGATATCAAGGGCTCATTAATAAAAATTCATTTTCTAGTACGCACATATGGTGGAATTTTTAAATAATAATAGATTTTATTCTAGAATAAAAAATACAACATATATAACATCCCGGTTTGAAGGACACTTGACTAGGGCCTTGACCTAGTTCTCAACAAGACCTTAGGCATGCCTTCTAGTATTCTAGAGGCTACTGACTAGTATTATAGGTATAGGTTAGTACCACAGGAAGACTATACCCCTGATCAGAGTGCATAGTAATTGATAAAATACCCAACTATCATATATCTGGAATAAACACTATAGTGAATGTCCTAAATAAAACAACCCAAATAATAATAATATAAAATACGGAAATATTACAGTCATACAAGGATGATCACCCACTGGGATGATCACATATACAATACTGATAGAATAAAATAAAAAATAAAAGTACCATAGGATCAACTACATCCCTGAGTCTCTCCTCAAACCCAATATACAATCTCACCTGAGATTATTATCTTGATCATAAAAATCATATAGGGATGATTCCCACCCTATTTCTACGATAAGTGAAAGATTTATTAGGTACCGAAGTTCCATGGACACTTAAGTAGGATGTGATTACATAACGTAGTAGGGAACTACAAATGCGGTCCCATACATAACCAGTATATGCGGTGTATGTGCATGTGACATGCACAACTGAAATAAATAAATAAATGGTAGAAAATAAAAAAACAATATACTACCATATTTATCTAGTGATATAGTGTATTTGATAATTCCAAAATAACTATGTCAACTGTAACTGCTCTGGGGACTAATTCCTACTCTGGTACTAGTAGTAAATGTTGATCCTTAGGCTCATAACCCCAACCAACCATACATTACTCATACAATTATATGATGTCTTTGATCATGTCATGATATCATTTCAACCATAAAAAACTATATCCTATGGTGTAATGCAGTTATCCCGGGATCTTATGCTCAAACAAACAAACATATCATCATAAATGGCTAAACATCCAGATCCCCAATATCCAAAAAATCTCTTCAAACTCTAATATCAATTATGATTGAAGACTAATTATAAGGCATCCCAGGAAATCAATGAATTTTAAAATATATCAATGTCACAATGTGAAATGGTTTAATCCCATTCATGCGGGGAATCCCAATCAGAAACAAATGGAATCAATAGTATCAACTACCCAGATCATATGGATAACATAAAGATCACATCATAATAAAAATGATCGTAATAAAATCCCTTAGCCTAAATGGTTGATCCTAAGATACTAGGAATCATAGAGACCCAAGGTATCCCAATCATCCCATATAGACCCGCTTTTTGATTCCTAAAATCCATGGAATTAATGTGTGTATAATATCCATATCCAAGGAATCACATTTGAGAATCCCAATAAAATTGTCATGTTCAAGTCACATCACATCAAAATCTCATAAGGCTCAGAATGCATATACTAGAAAGTACCTCTGGCCATCCCAAAAATACTATAACATCTTATTAGTCCCATAAGATAGGTCCCATGTAATACTTCTAGGAATCCACATCTGTATGAAGAGTAAATAAGTGAAAGAATAAATATAATATAGGGGTTGGTCAAACACACAAAAATCCATCACCTCTATCCACAATCCCTAGAATTACATAATTAGAATAGGTTCTAAGGTGACAAAAATTACAATATGTACCTGTACCTGTGTCCACCCTCTCACTAAGGTCACATGTCACAGTGTAACCAACTAGGATCCCCTAAGTCTCATCATGTCCTCCTTGTCCTCCTAGGAAAGTGATACTAGGTAAATGGTACTAAGGAAATCCCCATTCTTAGGCATCCTAAGTCAACCTAAATTCCCAACCACACAACTAGTCTTTGAAAGGTCTAGCTAACCATGTAATAATGTCTTAGTAGGGGAGGAACACTCTCCCCAAGGCTATATCATTGATCCCAATGGATCTATGGTATCTTTCATGGAAAAACCTTTTAATGTATCCCAAGTCCGCATCCCTTACTACCTAAGGGTCACTAAGTCACTTATTATTAGAGAAACCATGATCTATCCACATCAATTTATTTAATTCAAACCCCTAAGGGGGTAATTATATACTAATGATTATAGTTGAATCTATATCATTGACCACAAGTGGTTGATATGTCCAGCCAGTACATGAGGATCATTTGGGGCCCTCAGAAAATTGGGCAATTCAATCAGGATATTAATTTTTTTTGTTAAAAAATTGTAAAATTTAAAATAAGGAAATCAAATAATGTGGTGGTGTAAAAAATTACACATGAATATAATAAAATGAATTATACCAATGGAAAATTTATAAGGAATAAATACCTTTTTCCGAAGTGATTCCCCATTTTTGAGCATCACATTAATTGCTGTTGAGGTTTGGAAATCCCAAAAGTCCACCATCCAAAAGACGAAATGTCCTATCTCATAAGAAAACCATCAAATTAATTAATTATAATAAATATATATTTTATTTATTAACTAAATTTTTTTTTAATTCAAATATGTATAAATTCCTAAAATCTCACTGATCGAACTAGTCTCACTGGATCTATAACCAACCACACGCCAACGACCTGCAACATACTCCCAATTCTGAATTGGAAAATCCCTTATTCTGCTATCATAATTACATTATTAAATAAATTAATATTGATTAAAAAACATTATAAAATTTCAAATTATGATATAACTAATCAGAATAACGTGTGACCACTACTAGACACCATCTCAGGAGTACCCTATAAAGGTATAAAAAAATCCCCAATGACTGAAAATAAATCTATTATAAATTTAATTGAATTTGAATAAAGAAATTAATAAAAAAATGATATATTACCTATATAAAAATAACATGAAATGGAAGTAAGATGTCTCCATAGAATCCCCTCTATGAAGGCTAACCAAAAGCCCCATGAACAATGGTTAATTTCACCATGATCCAGTGGAATCAAAATCAAAACCTAATCTATGAGAAATAAAAATTATGAAATATTGGAGGATAATATCGGAGAACATTATCATAGATATAAAAGTACCTTAAACGACCAAATAATTGGGTAAAAACACACTTTGATCTTGGGATAAGAGAAGGATAAGAGGTTATTGTTCAATTAAGGCGTGCATGCTTGAGTGGGATGAAATAAGGGTGGATATGACATAAAATCATAATGTGGAAAAGAGTAATTTTCCAAATTTTATTCAACTACATGATTTAGATGCATTGTTTTCATAATTGTGCACCAACCATGAATATTTCACAACCTCAAAACCTCCACCTCACATGGTTTGCCCACATGGTTTACCAAATCAGATGCTAACATTGTGGGTGGCTTTGAAAACCCTCTACAACTCACACAAGATTTCCTATGAAACCTCAAAGATTTTTCCCTTATCAATTCATTAACCATGCATATAATTTGTGATAAATATATACTGAACTAAAAAAACCATGATCATTAGGGTGTCACACTATTTTCTTTAAATAATGCACCCCAAATCATGCTACCTAGTGTTAGTCCTACAAAACTTTCCAAAACAAACCCAAATCTCCCATGATAACCCAAACACATGAGGAAACATCTGATCCCCATTTGATATCTAAAAATATCACTTTAATAGGTTTCAATTCTCAAGATTTCCTTTTGAATCTCTGATCAAAATTCAATGTCACGACCCGTCCTCAGGGCCCGTGCCGTGACTACCCCAAGCCCACCTTCCATAGGCCAGGGGCGGGCGACTAGCACCAAGGCGTAAATCCCGGTAAAAAGGAAGGCATTTACTTTGTAAAGTAAACCACAAACACCATAGAGGAAGCAGGCGGAAGTAAACACTATGTAAAAAATGGTACAACAGTAAGTGCGGAAAAGGAAGTGGGCCAGTATACAAACCCACACTGAAAGTAAAGTACAACTGGAAAGGGAAAACAACAACTGAAAAGTAAAGCTGCAATGTCGAGCTTTCCACTGGAAATCCCACCTGAAGGGTGGGTACAGATAGCCTCCACTACTCCTCGGGTCCGGCCGTCCGCTTCGAGTATGTCCCGTCCAGTGGTCCACCACCAGGTACCGTCCTGCTCCGCAATCCTCAAACACGATCAGCGTTGTCCGTCGTCTGCAACCAACACAACGTAGTGCGGGCATAGCCCGTGCAGGGGTGAGTATAAGCTACTCAGTAGGGACCCTGAGACCCCCGAAGGTCTCCAGAATCCACAAAAGATAATCCACAAAGGAAAGATACAATCACGAAGTAACATCCGACACTGCTTGGGTATATGCCCATACATATACCTAAGTCATCAATTCTCGTTCGGCTCCAACATCCGAATCCAAGTACAACTCAGTCCAAAAAGGAAAGAAAAACGTAAATCCACACATGATAGCACAACACAATCCACATAGGAAAGTAAAACAGGATTCAGCTCACACATGTATACTTCTTTGTATGATGATAAAGATGACCAGATATTGCCACTGATTCATCTAAGCCGTCGGAGCCACAAAGGATCGATAGGTACTAACCCCTGCAATGACCCACAAAGGATCTGACCCACAAAGGATCAATAGGTAACTAACCCCCGCAATGACCCACAAAGGATTTGACCCACACAGGATCGATAGGTAACTAACCTCCGCAATGACCCACACAGGATCGGACCCACAAAGGATCTGTAGGCGCTGGCCCACACAGGACTGCTGAGCGCTGACCCACACAGGCTCGGACCCACACAGGATCAGTAGCACTGACCCACAAAGGATCGCTGAGTGTTGTAGTCATCGCCGTTGAATCCATTGAAGATCTCTGCACAGTCGTCGTCGTCACAGTAGCAGTCGCAGCCAAATCTAGGGTTCCCGCACACATCCAACTCGTTCGGGAGGGTCCGCTCCACGAGCCGAGAGGCTGATAAATCAACTGACACATAGTCCAGAGTTGATGTATCCAAAAGTTCCATATCGACAACAGGAACTCAACGTTGCAGATGGCGCGTCAATCAGACGCCCGGTCTGAGAGTTATTGGGTTTTTCGTTCTAGGGGCCCTATTGGTTTTTAAGGCAAAACCAACCCGACTGTACTCCACCTGCGTCCAAACCTCGGGCGAAGTAAGCCCAAATATCCGTCTCACTTTGAGTAATCCATCAAAGTAGACGGTACGTCAATCGGACGTCCGGAGCTCAAGATATGAGTGTTTCCGCTCCGAGGGCCCGGTTGGTTTCGTGTAAGAACCAACCCGGACGAACCCAAAATATTCCGAAACCTTGAGTGTGATATACCGAAACGACCATCTCGATCTAAGGATCGTATCGCCGCTGACGGCGCATCGTTCGGAGGCCCGTAGCTTATGTTATGTGAAAAGTCCCAAAAAGGTCCAGAAACGGGGGGTCTGGGCCCGGACCGACCCGGCCCATCCCCCTTGGGTCGGCCTGAACCGGGTCGACCCATCCAGGTCCGGGTCCGACCCGGCTGGCGCGGCCCGGCCCAACCGCGATGGCCGAGCGGGTGCAAGGGGGCGCCGCCCCCTTGAAGATTCCGCAGCCCCGCATGGGGGGCCACCTCTCGCCAACGGACGCGGCAATGCCGCGTCCTGCCTTCGGTTCCGCGCGGCCGCGGAACCACACCCTGCCACCGCGGCTTCAGCCGCGGCGGCTCCATCCGGCAGCGCGCCAGGGCGTCGCCGCCTCCGGCCACCGGCGCCGCCGGTGGAGTCCGCGGGCCTTCGGAGTTGCTCCGGTGGTCCGATTTCATTTTCGTCTGCGCCGTAGCTCATCCCGGGTCCCGTTATTCACTGCGGAATCAAAAAATCGCCTATGCGGTCCGTTTTGTCATCGTCCGCCATTCCGCACACCAAGAACAAATGGGCGGTGGGTTCAGACATGTTCGTTGGTCCGCACCCACCACGTTAGCGGTTTGAAACAACACCATAATTCCCAGCAATTAATAAACCTCGACCTGCAATAACAATCTGTGGACCAACTTGTTAATTGGCTGGTCCACGTTCTTGCCTTGGAGGAAAACAAACATGGGTATTATCATTTTCAAAATGAACCCTACCTCAACGTCGTCGTCGGACGCAAGTTCGTCGCGAAATTGACCATTGCGGAAGAAAAGGATCGTCGCGTCGCGGAAGGGCATCGCTGTCGCGCAGTACTCGGCATCGCGTAGACAAACTTCGAGGATCAAGAACACATAGATTTAATTATAACAATTAAATCCATGTTGATGTTATAATACGCAAAGAATTAAAAGGACCGCAATCCCCTACCTCAAGATGCTGATCGAAGATTGTCGCGGGGATGGATCGTCACGGAAGAAGCGTCGGCGTCGCGTCGCATCGATCTCCGGGGGTCTGGCGTTCTTCGTCGCCCTTCGTCGGAGGCCGGCGTTCTTCGTGTTCTTCGCGTTCTTCGCGTTATTTTCAAAGGAGGATGAAGGACTTAGAGTTTCTGTCAAATCCTCTCAACGAACAATCCTCAAGAAGACATGTGTTGGTCTTATTTCAATACATGCCAACAAACAAAAATTAAAGATAAGTAACGAACAAATTAATTCATAGAATTAATTTCAATGAATTAACCGCCCAATTAATAGGGGCGTTAAGAATTTAGAAAACATGTCAGTTGACTTTCATTTAATAGGGGTTTTCGCGGGTGCGTTACTTAGCGGAAAAGAAACAGTGGGGCTCGTGCGGGACCCACCTCACAAATATTCTACCAAGAGGGTAGGATATTTTGGGTTCCACCCTATCCGCTCCAACTCAGCTTAAGTAGCTTTAAGTGGCTTTAAGCGGCTTTAAGTGAAATAAGAATAAAGTTGTCGCACCACTTTATTTTATTTCTTAACTTAACCCCAAAAAATTTGAAAACCACACCCAAGAAAACGCAACTCCGGAAGAGTCATTTCTAAGAAAATACCGGCACTGCGATTCCATCGGTGCCCTCAGAATTCAATTCCGAGCACCGGTTCACAAGTTAGAAAACCCTGCTCATTCTTTCACTGAACGTACTGAGCCAAACTTCCAAAAATGATTCCGGGCACATCGGGCCTCGGAATCAGGTGCCGTCAGAAACTGCGTTCTTGTAAAATTCGAAAGAAAATTAGGAAAAAAATTTCCTTGAAATTTAAGGGTATTTACATCACTCCAACCTCAGGTATTTACGTCCCTGTAAAGATATATCATAAACTAGAGAAACACATGTGGGTACTGAGCACGCATCTGAGCCTCCCTCTCCCAAGTGCCCTCCTGGAGGTTCCCATGCTGCCATCTGATGCGCACTAGAGGAATCGACCATCCACGTAGGACCCGCTTCTGTTGATCCTCGATCTCCACTGGGACCTCCGCAAAAGTCGCCCCATCATCAACGTCTAGATCCCCATGGTCAATTTTGTGCGTCGGGTCGTGCACGTATCTCCTCAGCTGGGATACGTGGAAGACGTCGTGCACCTGGTGCAACTGAGGTGGTAGAGACAGGTGATAATCCACCTTGACAATCCTACTAAGGAGATGGAATGGTCCGATGAAGCGTGGAGACAACTTGCCACCTCGGCCAAATCTCTATAATCCACGTCGAGGTGAGACACGCAAGAAGACGTGGTCGCCATCCTCGAACTCTAGTGGCCTCTGCCTCCTGTCAGCATAAGACTTCTGCCGGCTCTAAGCTGTCCTCATCCGCTCCTAGATGACCTGGACCTTCTTTGTCGTGGCTCGGACCATCTCTGGTCCCACAAGTGCTGACTTCCCAGGGTCTGTCCAGGACAAAGGAGATCTGCAAGGTCTGTTGTACAACGCCTCGTATGGTGCCATCCCGATGGTGGAGTGGTTGCTGTTTTTGTATGCAAACTCCACCAAGGGTAGGTGGTCCTACCAACTGTGACCAAAGTCGAGGACACATGCGCGGAGCATGTTCTCGAGAGTCTGAATGGTCCTCTCCGTCTGACCATTCGTCTGAGGGTGAAAGGCGGTGCTCAGACGTAGCTGCATCCCGAACGCCTCCTGCAACCCCTTCCAAAGCCGGGAAGTAAAGAGAGAATCTTGATCGGAGACGATAGATGATGTCACACCGTGAAGCCGTACAATCTCCTGAACGTAGAGACGCCCCAAGCTCTCCACTGAGCCCTTCTCTCTGATGGGTAAGAAGTGAGCCGACTTGGTGAGTGGGTCGACAATCACCCAGATGGAGTCGTGACCTCTGGAAGTGCGTGGAAGTCCAGTCACGAAGTCCATAGATATCCCATCCCACTTCCACTCCGGGACCTCCAAGGGCTGTACCAAGCCTGCTGGAACCTGATGCTCTGCCTTCACCTGCTGGAAGGTGAGGCATCGAGAAACGAACTCCGCCACATCCTTCTTCATGCCCAGCCACCAGTGCTGTCGTTTGAGATCCTGGTACATCTTCGCCACTCCAGGATGTACCGCCGAAGGAGAAGTGTGGAAATCTCTCAGCACCTCCTCCCGTAAAGCAACTGGTACCAAGGTACGTCCTTTGAAAAGGATGTCGTGCTCTGCTCCAATGGAGAAACCATCAGGTGCCTGTCCTGAGGATATCTGCGCACGCCGCGTCTCACAGTCAGCGTCCCCACACTGTGCCTATCTGACCCGCTGTAGTAGTGGAGGGGTGACTGTGAGAGACTGAAGGAAGGCTGCTCTATCTCTATCCAGAAAGGATATCCGCAAAGCGGCTAGCTGCTCTGTCGCCTCTTCGAGTAGCTGAATTCCCGTCCTCCGGCTGAGAGAATCAGCTACCACGTTCCCCTTCCTAGGAGTATAGACTATCTCAAAGTCATAGTCATGGAGGAACTCGAGCCATCGCCGCTATCTCAGGTTTAGGTCCTTCTGAGAGAAGATGTACCTGAGACTCTGATGGTCAGAAAAGACTGTAAAGTGCTCTCTCATCAGATAGTGTCGCCATGTCTTCAGAGCGAAGACCACTGCCGCTAACTCCAGGTTATGGGTGGTGTAGTTCTGCTCATGCGGCCTCAACTGACGTGATCCATAGGCAATCACCACCCGCTCCTACATCAGGACACATCCGAGTCCGGCCCCTGATGAATCGCATTAGATTACGTACCCTACTCCCTTCTTCAGGAACCCCAAGATAGGGGCGCTGGTCAATATCTGTCTCAGCTCCTGGAAGCTCTGCTGACATTTTTCTGACCACACAAAGGGTTTCCCCTTCTTCGTCAAAGATGAAAGTGGTGCCACAACTCTGGAGAAGTCTGGCACAAATCTCCGATAGTATCCAGCTAGTCCCAAGAAACTCTGCACCTCCGCCACGCTATTGGGTGGCTCCCAAGCTAGCACTGCCTCGATCTTCGCAGGATCCACTGCAACTCCCGCCTCAGAGATGATGTGTCCCAAGAAGTGGACCTCACGTATCCAGAACTGACACTTTGAGAGATTTCCATAAAACTGGTGCTCTCGGAGTGTGTCTAGTACAACACACAAGTGGTAGGCGTGCTCCTCCTCAGTCGTCGAGTATATCAAAATGTCGTCGATGAAGACCACGACAAATCGATCAAGGTATGGATGAAAGATCATGTTCATGAGGCCCATGAACACTGCTGGAGTATTGGTTACACCGAATGGCATAACCAAGAACTCATAGTGGCCATACCAATATCTGAAGGCCGTCTTCTGCACGTCCTCGTCCCGAACTATGAGCTGATGATAGCCTGACCTGAGGTCTATCTTCGGGAACCACCGTGCTCCCTTGAGCTGATCGAAGAGGTCATCAATCCTCGGTAGCGGATACTTGTTCCTCACCGTCACCTGGTTTAGGCGACGATAGTCGACACAAAGTCGCAGGCTCCCGTCCACCTTCTTGGCGAACAATATCGGGGAAGCCCCGGGTGAAACACTGGTTCGGATGAATCCCTTGCCCTGAAAGTCCTCCAACTGTACCCGTAGCTCTCGAAGCTCAGCGGGGGCCATCTGATACGCTGGAGTCGATATCGGGGCTATCCCGGGATACAGGTCAATATAAAAGTCTACCTCTCTGCGAGGAGGTAGCCCTGGAATGTCGTCGGGAAAGACGTCCGCATACTAATCCACCACTGCAGGAAAACTAGGACTTCACACGTCAACTTCTCCTAGGATGAGGCTAGCCAACTGATGAGTGATGGGTTGTCCTCTCCTCTGTGGAAGTCCATCCTGTGCTACGAAGGCTCCCTTCTCGCTGGTGAAGGTGAACCTACTCCCGTCGGTGCGTACACATCGCACCTTGCGCCTAATATAGTCAATCGGTGCATGGACTGTAGATAACCAATCCATGCCCAAGATGACGTTGTAAGGCCTCGACGCTGCTACAAGAAGATCCCAGCCGATGCTATCACCTCATAGAGTAATCTCACACTGCCGGCACCAGTGCGTAATCATCGAGTCTGCTCCCGTAGGAGTCTCTAGCCGTCAGGATCGAGCCAACGGCTCTGTCGGAATCTCCGAGCTTCGAACAAGGGCAGCAGCTATGAAAGAGTGACTCACTCTTGTGTCTATAAGAACTGAAGCAAGGGTGGAATAGACACAGATAGTACCTCGAATCATCTTAGGCGTGTTGTGGTCGTAGGCCTCCGCTCCCTGGAGCTATGCTTGTCTCTGCCCGCTAGCTCTCTGTGGTCGGGGTGGACCTCCTGGAGGTGGTGGTGGTAGAGCCTCAAAGCGTCGCCCCCACCTGCTGCTCGGCCAGCTCCTCTACCTCATCCGCCTCCTCCCTGAGGACTGCCACGGTCGACCCTCTGCCTCTGCCTGGGTGGCCCCTCAACCATCTGCTACTCCTCGGCTCGGTGGGTCGGGCAGTCACGAGCCATGTGGCCCTGCCCGCCGCATGTGTAGCACTGCCTGCCTCTCAAAAGACAGGCTCCACGCTGTGTGCCCCGCACTACTGAGCCAGTGTTCTGAGGTCATCTGCATGAGGGTCTGGTCTGCCTGGACCGCTGAGTCATCCGCCGACTGCCTACTGCATAAGACTCTACAACATGCCGCCCCACGGTAGGTCTCGCTGCTGATGAAGGCTCGACAAAGAAGCTCTCGATCAAAAGGGCTCGCTCCAGTACTCATGCCTGAGTCGGAATGCTGAGGGAGATCAGCAATGCCTAGATCTCATGTCTCAATCCCTGCTCAAAGGTCCGGGCCTGGAAGAATGGGTCCCGTACCATGTTGGCCGAGTAGCGCGAGAGATCGATAAATCTCACCGAGTACTGGGCGACCGTCAAGCTGCCCTGCCGCAGCTGAAGAAGCTCCTGGATGTGCACCGCACAGAGGGTGGCCGGAACGAACTCTGAGCAGAAGAGTCCCTCAAAGTCTGTCTAAAGGAGATATGCATCATCGTGCACCTGGAGTATCAAGCTCCACCATCGGCCCGCTGCTGCGTGCAGTAGGCTCGCTGCGAGGATCACCATGAGGTCTGCTGGTGTCCTCACTAGCCTGAAAACTCGTACCACTACCTCCAGCCCGTCCTCGGCTGCCTGGGGGTCCGTCTCCCCGCGGAACCTGGGCGGTCTCTGGCGCTGGAACTCATGAAGTGCACTGAGACGACGTGCATCGTCAGCGGTTGGGGCTGGAAGAATCGGTGGCTCAGTGGGTAGAGGTACCACCGGTGCCTCAGCTGTCAAAGGGCCCTGAACCGAGGCCTCGTCGCTCGGCGGGCTATCGTCATGCTCAACTCTCGGAACCCTAGCTAGCTTCCATCGTGGGGCCATCCAGAAAAGGAAACAGGTGCGCCACGGTCAGAACAGTATACCTGGGGAGCTGATACAAGTAATCACAAAGAAAACTTGAAACACACATGCAATCAATGTTTTCTTGCATTAAGTCGGAAATAAGAAGGCAGGCTCCTGGTGTACGGATACGTCGGCCGCCGCACCAACACTGGGCTCCCTGGACTGATAACCACACTCAATACGCTTAACACTATTGCTTCACATAGAAGAAAGATCAGAGTCTGCAGTAGAACCGAACTCCTCTGATACCAATTTGTCACGACCCGTCCTCGGGGCCCGTGTCGTGACTACCCCAAGCCCGCCTTCCATAGCCCAGGGGCTGGTGACTAGCACCAAGGGGTAAATCCCAGTAAAAGGGAAGGCATTGCCTTTGTAAAGTAAACCACAAACACCACAGAGCAATCAGGAAGAAGTAAACACTAAGTAAAAACGGGTACAACAATAAGTGCGGAAAAGTAAGTGGTCCTGTATATAAACCCAAACTAAAAGTAAAGTACAACTGGAAAGGGAAAACAGCAACTGAAAAGTAAAGCTGCAACGTCAAGCTATCCACTGGAAATCCCACCTGAAGCGTGGGTACAGATAGCCTCCACTGCTCCTCGGGTCTGGTCGTCCACTCCGAGTACGTCCCGTCCAGTGGTCCACCTCCAGGTACTGTCCTGCTCCGCAAGCCTCAACCACGATCAGCGTTGTCCGTCATCTGCAACCAAAACAATGTAGTGCGGGCATAGCCCGTGTAGGGGTGAGTATAAGCTACTCAGTAGGGACCCCGATAACCCCAAAGGTCTCAATAATCCACAAAGGATAATCCACAAAGGAAAGATACAATCACGAAGTAACATCCGACACTGCTTGGGTATATGCCCATACATATACCTAAGTCATCAATTCTCATTTGGCTCCAACATAAGAACCCAAGTACAACCCATTCCACACAGGAAAGAAAAATGTAAATCGACACAGGATAGCACAACACAATCCACATAGGAAAGTAAAACATGACTCAGCTCACACATGTATACTTCTTTGTATGACGATAAAGATGACCAGATATTGCCACTGATTAATCTAAGCCGTCGGAACCACAAAGGATCGATAGGTACTAACCCCCGCAATGACCCACAAAGGATCTGACCCACAAAGGATCAATAGGTAACTAACCCATGAAATGACCCACAAAGGATCTGACCCACACAGGATCGATAGGTAACTAACCCCCGCAATGACCCACACAGGATCAGACCCACACAGGATCTGTAGGCGTTGGCCCACACAGGACCGCTGAGTGCTGACCCACACAGGATCAGACCCACACAAGATCGATAGCACTGACCCACAAAGTATCACTGAGTGCTGTAGTCATCACTGTCGAATCCACTGAGGATCTCTGCATAGTCGTCTTCGTCGTCATAGTAGCAGTCGCTGCCAGCTCTAGGGTTCCCGCACACAGCAAATTCTTTCGGGAGGGTCCGCTCCACGAGCCGAGAGGCTGATACATCAACTGACACATAGTCCAGAGTTGATGTATCCAAAAGTTCCGTATCGACAATAGTAACTCAACGTCACAGACGGCGCGTCAATCGGACACTTGGTCTGAGAGTTAGTGGCTTTTTCGTTCGAGGGGCCTGGTTGGTTTTTAATGAAAAACCAACCCGACCGTACTCCACCTACATCCAAACCTCGGGAGGAGTAAGCCAAAAGATCCGTCTCACTTAGAGGAATCCATCAAAGTCGACGGTACGTCAATCGGACGTCTGGAGCTCAAGATATGAGCGTTTCCGCTCCGAGGGCCCGGTTGGTTTCGTGTACGAACCAACCCGGACGAACCCAAAGTATTCTGAAAACTTGAGTGTGATACACCGAAACGACTGTCTCGATCCAAGGATCGCATCTCCGCTGAAGGCGCGTCGTTCGGAGGCCCGTAGCTCAGGTTATGAGAAAAAGACCGAAAACGTCCAGAAATGGGGGGTCTGGGCCCGGACCGACCCGGCCCAACCCCCCCTGGGTCGGCCCGAACCGGGTCGACCCGTCCGGGTCCGGGTCCGACCCGGCCGCGATGGCCGAGCGAGTGCAAGGGGGCGCCGCCCCCCTTGAAGATTCTGCGGCCCCGCGTGGGGGGCCGCCTCTCACCAACGGACGCGGCAATGCCGCGTCCTGCCTTCAGTTCCGCGCGGCCGTGGAACCACACCCTGCCGCCGCCGCTTCAGCCGCGGCGGCTCCGTCCGGCGGCGCGCTGGGGCACCGCCGCCTACGGCCGCCGGCACCGCCGGTGGATTCCGCGGGCCACCGGATTTTCTCCGGTGGTCGGATTTCATTTCCGTCTGCGCCGTAGATCATCCCGGGTCCCGTTCTTCACTACGGAATCAACAAATCATCTCTGCGGCCCGTTTTGTCATCGTCCACCGTTCTGCACACCAAGAACAAAAGGGCGGTGGGTTCAGACTTGTTCGTTGGTCCGCACCCACCGCGTTAGCAGTTTGAAACAATACCATAATTCCCAGCAATAAATAAACCTCGAACCACAATAATAATCCGAGGACCAACTTGTTAATTGGTTGGTCCACGTTATTGCCTTGGAGGAAAAGAAACATGGGTATTATCATTTTCAAAATGACCCCTACCTCAACATCGTCGTCGGACGCGAGTTCGTCGCGGAACTGACCATTGCGGAAGAAAAGTATCGTCTCGTCGCGGAAGGGCGTCACTGCCACGCAGTACTTGGCGTCACGTAGACAAACTCCGAGGATCAAGAACACACGGATTTAATTATAACAATTAAATCCATGTTGATGTTATAATCCACAAAAAATTAAAAGGACCGAAATCCCCTACCTCAAGATGCAGATCGAAGATTGTCTTGGGGATGGATCGTCACGGAAGAAGCATCGACGTCGCGTCGCGTCGATCTCCAGGGGTCTGGCGTTCTTTTCCTCCCTTCATCAGAGGCCGGCGTTCTTTGCATTCTTCGCGTTCTTCATGTTCTTCACGAAGGAGGTTGAATGACTTAGAGTTTCTGTCAAATCCTCTCAACGAACAATCCTCAAGAAGACATGTGTTGGTCTTATTTCATTACATGCCAACAAACAAAAATTAAATATAAGTAACGAACAAATTAATTCATAGAATTAATTTCAACGAATTTACCGCCCAATTAATAGGGGCATTAAGAATTTAGAAAACGCGTCAGTTGACTTTCATTTAATTAGGGTTTTCGCGGGTGCGTTACATAGCGGAAAAGAAATGATGGGGCTCGTGTGGGACCCACCTCACAGATATCCTACGAAGAGGGTAGGATATTTTGGCTTCCACCCTATCTGATTCAACTCAGCTTAAGCAGCTTTAAGTGGCTTTAAGCGGATTTATGTGAAATAAGAATAAAGTTGTCGCGCCACTTTATTTTATTTCTTAACATAACCCCAAAAAATTTATAAACCACACCTGAGCAAACACAACTCCAGAAGAGGCGTTTCTAAGAAAATACCAGTGCTGAAATTCCATCAGTGCCCTCAGAATTCAATTCCATGCACCGGTTCAAAAGTTAGAAAACCCCGCTCGTTCGTTCACTGAACGTACCGAGCCAAACATCCGAAAATGATTCTGGGCACACCGGGCCTCAGAATCCGGTGCCTTCAGAAACTACAATCTTGTAAAATTCCAAAGAAAATTAAGAAAAAAATTTCCTTGAAATTTACGGGTCTTTATACTCAACCCATCTAGTAACCAAAAATTCAAATTCCCTTATGAATTTTCAGACCTGTATTAACATGGGATCTTGAAATCTCCCCACCATAATGATTCTTATCCTTAATAAGTATCAATGGACATTCAAACATAAAACATGACCTACTTTAGATACCATATCTCATTCAAACATCCATATTCCCACTTAAAATGATCAATGCACTCGCTTGGCACAACTTTAAACATTATGCATTGAGTTCTTAAAATTATGATCCAATACTCACACTATCCCAAATAATCACAATGTATCTCAATGATTCATATTAAATTTTAGATACCAATGTGTCCTTTTCCATCAGGTTTATAGCACTACCTACCCTAAAACTAAACTTATAATGGAGATTTTGATCCATGGGACACTACACATTTAAAATTACCTATTGTGACTTCACAACTGAATCCCTAGATTCTCCTAATGTATTTTTTAAATCTCAATATACAAACTAACACTACGAAATTAGTCAGATCTCATTTATTTGACCAGTCTCGAAGACACATGACTTCACCCATGGGTGTAATATCAAGACACCCTATCATAATGCATTTAACAGGAGAGGCATTACATGATTATATGAAAATACTCACCATAGTTTGAACTGACTCCCAAGGAAATTTTAAGGTCATGGCCCCAACCACCTAAAATCATTATCACATATTATTACCAACACCAAAACATTTCAAATCCAATGCATCTGGATTTTCATAAACTATACTAAGCCTAAAAACGATGTTCAGACTCAATATTAGGTCTCATAAAAGTTTAAAATTTGGTATTTACATATGACCAGATAAATCAGACTTGTAGATCACTGATATCTAGAAACCACCTTATCTGTCCAATGACCCTTATGTCATGAGGGTTGTACCCTAAATTCCAATGGTGAAATTTACACCAAATTTCTTAAATCACACCATTCCTTGATTGTAAACCTAATGTGTTCCATCATCACACACATGTCTATCCTTCTAAGTGATTTTCACTATACTATCAATACCTAATGAGGGTTTCACCAAGATTGATCATGCCACTACACACAATCCAAAACTAATGACTCATCTACAACAAAGGGATGCCTTTGATTTCATTAAAACCACATGCCTCCATTTATATAAAAATTTTATAAACATTATCTATCCACATCATTCACTCGACCACTTAAAAATTTTCCATTTAAATGTTTGGCACAACAAAATAAACATCTACCATTTGATCTAATTCCATTTAAAGGTTGAATGATCTTCTCCATACTGAAATAATGTTTCTTATGGTTAGGGATATCCACTTGCGGAGGATGTATTAGAATGGTTACTTATATTATATCTGACATTTTGATGAAGAGGGTTAGTTTCTCTTGGCCCAGTCCTAAAGCTGGTAGAGCAGGACCCTAATGACCCAATATGTGTTTGGTACTTGTGTGATATTTTTTTATTTGTATCCTATTTATATTAATATAATACACATTTATATTTTATTAACTGATTTTAAAGGCCATTTTTTGTCTTACTAAGTCTTATACTCACACCCTAGTTAAGAATTTTGGTGCTCATGTTTATAGAATAAATAAGGATGTGGTTAATGGAAAGAAATATGTGGTAGATGGTTGAGCAGTTAGAGCTGTATGATGTGTAAATTTTTTGATGGAGTTTAAGTTGATTTTCACCTACAATATTTATTTTACTAGATTATACCATGGATCTATGTTTAGTTTGGTTATTGTATCAATCCTAATAAAATTTACATTCCTAATGTAATACTCTCATTAATTTTTATTATATTTTTTAGTTATATCTTATATGATCTTTGATGAAGGCTATAAACTCTTTATGGTTCCACTCAGTACCCTCACTACTAGTCAAAAACCTATTGTATATGGGGAGGCATGCATAAGATCATGAAGTATTCATCTTGGACCTAGTAGATTTGGTTGGGATGTTATAATGGGTAAGATCAAACACTCAGTAAGGGTAAACATAATCATTAAAAATTTAATGGCATTAGTGAGAACAACATGAGCATAATAGTATGAATAAATAACCAAATTATAAGAGAATATATTAAGTTAATTAGTACCCATCATTTTCTAGATCATTGATCATAAAAAAATTCATAAAACATTAAAAAACACAAGAGTCATAAGATTCAGTAATCTTGAGCCATCTGATGTCAATTTTGATAACATGAGACATTAAAAAACCATACTGTTCATAAATAAAATATTTAGGTATCTATGAGAATCATTTTCAAAACCAATTTCATAAATAACTAGTGCTTATTTAAATTAACAGGAGAAACCATTTTGGTTAAATCCTTCCTTATTTCTTTTGATGATAATGAATGAAGCCCAATTATTTGGAGATCTATAACGGGGATCACTCATTCTATAAGTTATATCAAGATCGCCTAATCATATACTATTTATCAGTACCATACATCAAATAATTTTTATCTTGTTGAACCATCATCAACATTGACATCTAAGTACCATATATGAATATAACACATTAAATCATTAATTTTCAACGTCAATCATTTTGATAGCATCTCTATTCATTTATAACTTGATTTACCTATGAATATGAAACAAGTTTCATTATAATCTCTTAAAAATAGTCATAATCCTTATAGATAACGAAAAAGGACATCATTCAAACATATCCCTAATTTATCAAAAGTAAAATAAATATTATTTGGGGTTAAATAATTAAATTACTATAAAAGTTCATTAAAATAATTATTGGGAAAAATAACCTCTTCAATTTGATAATAAGTTTTGAAAATGGGAAATTATAAAAATACATTGAATTTTTTATTTTAAAATAAAATCTTCAATGAAAATAATGTTCATGATGGTATAAAATCAATTAAAATGTTAAAAATAAACATTCATTTCAAACATTTGTAAAGAGATTAAAAAGTAACCCATGTGGAAATAATTAAGAAATTCTCTTTTAAAGATCATGTAAAATGGATTTTTTAAATAATTTATACCTATAAAATAAAATTCACAAAATAAGATAAAGAACACGGTGGAAGTGTTTGGTGATATTTATTTAAAAATAGTAATATAAACTATTAAAGGAAAAACTCTTTTCCATACATTTAAAAAATAAAACCATTTTAAAAAATGAATTAAATAAGAAACATAAAATACCATGAGTATAATATGATACATGATATTATATGTAATTATCTAGTGTATATAGTAAATAAATAAATATTGGTGCATTAATCAGAACATGTCTCAAGGAATATAGTTTGAAATGAGAATCCCTTACAACATGGATACTGCATTGGTCAAAATAAATTTTTTAGAGGAAAATAAAATGATTCATTAAAACGAATAATTTTCATCAAATAATACATGAAAACTCTATCATGGTTCTGTAAGTACACCATTTGAAATAAAAAATGGGGCATATAGTGAATTATGTCTCAAATAATTTAAATTTAGAACATGAAAATCCCTAAAACTTTTATAAAATTTTAATTAATAACTCATGAAATTGAGTACATCAAAAGAATTTTTAATATCATATTTAAAGATTCATTTATGATATATAATATCAATAGGTATATTATACTCCTTATTAAATAAGTTATGTACATAACAGAAATATATTTCCTAAGGAAATAAATATTGAGATTAATAAACCTTACAAAGATCATATAATCGAATTGAGAATTAATAAATGGAAAGACTCTATGTAAAAATATAAATCCAAAAAAATAAAATGTATATATAGAATAAAATAATTTAGACATAAATTAACACATAATCATGGAATAAAAAAATTCATCGAATAGGAGTTATAACCCAATGAAAGGAAATTGAGTTATGAAGCCCTTTACCACTTAGTAACTCTCATATAAATCCCCCTTGGATAAAATAATATGAACAAAAAAAACACAGCTAATTATGAATTATTTATTTTTAATTTTTAATAGGGGTAGTATATTCACCATAAAAAAGAGGATAACTTTAAAATGTGCCTCAATGTTGGGAAATTGATATGAAATATTTTACCTCATTTCCAAAATTTTTATGTGTGTCCTTTAAATCCTCTATAATAAAATTATATAAATTATTTAATTGATAAATACATATTTAATTTTTTATTAATTTATCATTAAATAGTATGTTTCTTTTATTTTTATGACATATTTAATTACTTAAACAGTTAAGTCTACACAAGGTATTTTGAGGAAGTTTGGTTCATATTTAAAAAAACACTTTAGCATGTTGTCCATGGTCAAAGTGATAATTTTTCCATCATATATAGAATAATAATAATTACATAAATATAATTTTTATGCATTAATTATAATTTTAAATAAAACTATTAATGATGGATATTAAAAATGAATCACATTACAATCATGGAGACAACAAGTCATACACACACATGTGTATTGTTTTCATTTTTAAAATTAAATAATGGAAAGAAGTTAATATTATTTTATCTTCCTAGTATATTTATTCTATTATCAATATAATATTATTCCTTTATATATAATTATTTATACGATCCATGGGACGAGGTGACGAAAATGAATCACATTGCTTTGTGGAGGTGGTAAGCCACACATATGCACAGATGAATTTATCATTTTAAATGGGTGGTAATTTAAGAAAATAAATTATATATTTTATGTAATAAATGATAATTTCTTCATTAATATCATACATATATTTAAAATACTTCATCGTACTAATTCATGAAGGATTTGATGGAAAACAAATTACATCAGTTCGTGAGGCAGTAGTCCACCGTACACATAAACGCGAGTTCATTTCCAATTTGATGAAAGATGAGATGGATATATGTTATTACATTAACATATCAATGTATATGTATATTTAATATAATTTTTTAATAATTTGGTAATTTTTAATAATATTTTACAGATGAAAAATAATAAATAAAATGAAATATATATATCAAGCATTATACCTCTTCTTCAAAAAACATCCTTAGATTTATATATAAAAAATTTCCTGGTTATTTATATGATCATAAAAAGCCTCTAATATATTGTGATGGATTTTAATAATTTATTTGAGTCTTTATTAGATAAAATAAAATTCTTACTATGTGTGTATAGGAATGGAGACTGGGAGTCCTTTTATAAGTGTAAGAGGGGATACACATGTAATTTTTAATAAAAATTAAATATATTAAGGTATTTATCATAAAAAATGAATAACAAATTGAAATTTAATAATATTAGATGATATATAGTAAAAATATTACTAGAAAATAGAACATAGACATTTTTAGGTCTTTTTAACCCTTATCTCTTTAGTTTATTCCCCAATAAACTTGTTTTAACCTTAACCATGGTAAATGATTTTATAATTTTTTTATATTTATTATTGAAAAAATTTAGATCAAATTATTAATTATTATTAGTAATATGTTTTAAAAATACCAAATCCATTTTATCAAATTTATCTTACATAATAGGTTTAATTATATTTCAATTTAAACTCATAAAACACAATAAAAATGGTTTTTCAGATAAAAGTATTTTTATTATGGAAAATGTTTTATACCAAATTAAATTATAAAATTCATTAAAAATTCCATAATTTTAATAACTATTTTAAAATTTCATAAAAATTTCTTTGAAACCATAATAAAAAACATAACATTGTAAATTATTATAATGAAAGCAAGCTTTTTAACAAAAATCTGTATTTTTCACCATTCATTGAAAAATAATCCATTTAAAAAACATCAAAAATATTATTTCTAATATAATTTTGACATGATGAATTGAAAAAAATATCCTATTTATAAAATAATATTAATAAAATTTCTAAAATTTAATTATAATATTCCCTCATAAAAACAAATAAAAACAATTTTTGAAGAAAACATATTTTTGAAACAAAAATTGACTTTATTGAAATATTTGGTTTCCATTTCCTAAGAATTAATCAATGATTTTTTTGTTGATTAGTACCTTGATATATATATATATATATATTTCATAATTTGTTTAACCATATTCATACACCCAAATTCAACAGTTAGGTTATAATTGTCATATTTAAATAATAATATTTTGTTTGTTTGTTTGAGCTTAGTGTTGCGAGTTGTATATGTTATATTGTTTTTTAAATATCAATATATTATAGAATCATTTCCATATCTAATTTCAAAAAAGAGAATATTATTCATTACTTTGTCTATATAGAATGTTATAGGAGGTATAATGTGTTTTTAATAGGTATAAGTAGGTTCTTGAATAACCACTGAACTAGATATAGGATGAAGATGCTGCATAGCTTGTATGTGAAAAATAAAAAAGGGTTGGTAGAAGAAGTTTTATAATGATGACCTAAATAAATTAGTCCTAAAGGAGGTTAAAATATGGTATTATTTTTCATGTAATGGTATGGTTTGATCAATCTATTGAAATATTTTATATCACTTGAACCATGGTCTATAGCCTGAAAATAACCATCCTTGTTATCCAAATAGGATTATATAATTGGATTAATGACCCTTTATTTATCTTCTTCAAATTAAAAGGAACGAGTCAAAAGAGAAATTATCCTATCACGATTGAAGAATCTAAAAGTGTTCTTTAGATCAATTTTTGGGATGACCCTACTAGGATACCAATCAATGTCCATTATGATTGTGTAATTATCTCTTCCAACCTACTTTCTATCTTCTCTAGCTAGTTTTGAGGTATTTGTTGTATATGTTTAAAAACTATCAAAAACCATATATATGGTTCTATGATACCTATCCAATATTAATTTCCACTAATCATGAATATTCTATAATATGTAATCTTCACCAATAGACTTTTCAATGAACCAGTAGGAGGAATTGAAGAATATATAGGAGTAGTAGGTGACGTTAGAGAATGAAAAACTGCATTCAAAAATCACCCATCAATTTTAAAAATTATATAATTAATATATTATTTAATTTCACCATATTGAGATCTAAAATTTTCAATCTAATTATTCATAAAATCTAACTTGAGTTGATTTTTATGCTGAAAATTAGAAATAACTAAAGTGACTATCCTGAATAAGTCATCCTCTTTGATAGGTTTTGATGTGTTCCAAAAACAAATAAACAAATCCACTAAAATACCCATAAAATATTTTTTTAACACATTAATATATTATATAGTAATAATTTTTTTAGTACTAGTAGAATAAGTTGGAGGAGTAGATTAGTGAAAAGAAGACACCCACTATCTAGCTCACCTTCAATCTCTACTGGCTCTAGTCTCATGGAGTGAACTTCTAGTTCATCATTAGATCCTTCATCAAATAAAAAATATCTATATAAAGATATATAATAGGAGAAATATAATTTCTATTCATGGATTATGTCACATTTTTAGTAGGATTTGGAATAAAAATTTCTGAATGTAAATGGTCAAATGACGGATTAGAAAGAGATAAATATACTATTTCTTGGTGATCAATTTTAGGAATCATAGGTCTATTAATTAATATCTAAAAAGAAGTTATGGTAGGTCCACCATGATAAGGTGGAATATCCCCATGACCATAATCATAATTTTCCTTCCCCTAATGAGGTAATTTTCACACTCCTCGCCTTTGAGTACATATAATTATAGTGTTTATGGCAAAGGATCTTTGATAATAGGCTTAACTTTATTCATAATCACATAAGTAATTATCCTCCCATATAATTTCGTCCAAAAAACGAATTAGAAAAACCTTAGTATCATCAAGGTCTTAATCTTTTAATTCATATTCTCTATAGGGAAGAGGTATGGGATAATTAAGAGAGCTAAAATACACAACATCATAGGGACTCCTGACAGATTTAAATGCTATCCTAACTTCTTTACTTAAGCTAGCTACATTAGTTTTCTATTAATTAACCTCCAAAAAAACTTCATTCTCATCAAATGAATATTATACTATTCCATTAGGATCTATACGAGGGTCTAATTGGTCTTTGGGTAAGAAAGGGTTCTAAAAAGGGTTAAACATTTCATAATGATTTTGATTATCATCTGACAATTATTTTCATTATGGATTCTATTTCACATTCATATGTCTAAAAGTTTTATGATTTAAGAATAAACCAAAATCAAAAATCAATTTATACTCCCCATTATGAAGTAATCCATTAAACTCCAATAGAGTTTAGATAAATTTTGGGAAAGTAAGGGAATTAAACATTGAGGGGTAATTTCATAATTTACCCATATGCCTAATATCATACCGAGATAAGATTATCTTAATCCTAAACATTATCAAATAAATAGAGAACATGTCTTGGTTCTATATTATTATAATAACCCCTTTCTTGTGAATGGTTATATATTGAATAAAACTTATTAACAAACTAAATCTCTACTTACACCAATGATAGTCTTTCTATTAGGATTCCCATTCCTAGTAAATTCCTCTATAACATTCAAAAATTCAAAATGATCATGATTCACATGATATGAACAATGATAATATTTATTTTATTTATTATGTTGCACAATTAATCATTTATTCTAAAGATTTAGAGAAGAGAAATGATTTTTTACATTTGCAACAGTTCTAATTGTGTCCCTTGAATAACAAAAAAATGTTCCTTATGGGTATAAAAAGCCTTAAACAACTGAGGATAAAATGGCATACCATTATCTTTAAAAGTTTCAATCAATCCTTTCTTTTTAACTGAATTACAAACTAAATATTTTCTATAATAATGATGTTTTCATACACTTCCTTTTCCCCACAAAAATGATGATATTGAATATGAGGATTGTGCGGATTTTTTATAGCACTTGAGCTACCTTGGTCTTCTTTAGATTACATTAGAGGAGGTGAACTAACTGGTGATTCTACATCACAAGAACTTCTTACTCTAACCATATTTACACTTATGATTCAAATTTGGTGAGGTTTGGGTCATATTTCGAGAGAAAAAAGACTAGATAAAGAGGAATTCAGTAGAGTGAGAGATAATAGTTATTTGAAAAAGAGAAATAATTTTTTGGGAAGGTGAATTCAATGATTGAAATTATAATAAGAATTTTTTAACAATTAATTTTTAAAATATTTATAAATAAAGTAAATAAAATACCAGAAATAACACTAAAATAAAAATTCAAAATCATATAGTAAATTTTTTTTAACTAACTATATACTTGCAGTAACTTATGAAAATTATGGTATTTATACATACTATAGACATGTGGTAATATAACAGGGCTAAAGGTAGGTATACTGACTGTATAACCAACTTATCATTGTCACTTAAATAACCTTATGAATAAAATATCATGGTAGATTAACTGAATGTGTGAGATAAAATTCATGGTTACATAACAATAGGAGAAGATAATACATTGAATTAAAATTTGAAAATCCTAGTAAACACATATGTTAAGAATTATAACAATTATAAGAAATATTTAAGGGTCTTAAAGTAAATTGAAATATTTATTAATAATTAATAATTCCTAACTCATTCCCAATATAATTATTTGTCACTATATTTAGAAGATTTATAATAATATTAAAAAGTTGATATTTATTGTTAATGAACTCATAAGTAAGATCTCATTTTAGAAAATGGTGTCTCAAAAAGAGGTTTCTTAAATAAATAATTATCTTCCTACAGTATGTCTCTAAATTTTTTGAACTAATAATAGAACTTTTATTGTCACATTTTATAGGTACAGATAGAAATTAAGAACAATAGTATAGTATAGTGTGTTTTATTCATAAAATTTGGGAACAACAACTATATGTAGTTATATACACATCTTTGGTAGTTGATAATGAAACCAAGATATGTTTCTAACAACATCATAAAACTAGATGCTTACCCAAATGGTGACATGTTATAGAGTTTTATTTCTTATATAACTTACGACCACAAAAATTGGAACTAGAATAACTAAATAATTCAAATATAAGACCATGAGAGTATAATAGTACAAAAGTGGGTATATATTTTTGGTATTTAAATAATATTTTAATATAATTAAAATATGATTTTCTTTGGATTTTGTTTGAAAATAACACATAAAAAATATATAATATCATGTTAGTTGGTTTTTAAGTATAGTAATCATCAAATCATTTTTATTTATGTAATTTTTCTAACTAATTTTATAATTTTATCTATATCTAACTTAGAACATGTACTCAAGGGGTACCACTAAATTTATTACTATCCACATTAAAACTGTATAAAATAAACTTTGTGTATTTTCATCGATTTAAATAATATCCTCTTTATTTTAAAAAAATTTATAATACAAGAAATAAATTTAGTTCGCCTACTAAAATCATTCCAAAATAATTTTGAAATCAATTTTTAACATTCAGTACACAAGTTATGTTTGGATGATCCAATTATAATATCATCAAATTATATTTTAACTTCTAAAAAATCCGTTAAATTATTATTATAAATAAGGTATGGTAAGGAACACCTTTATTAAAATCATATTAAACAAGAAAAGTGTTGAGCCTATAATACCATGCTTAGGTTATTATTTTATTCAATAAAAATCATTATTTAATAAAAACATTAGTTGGAAAATAATGATTTTGAAATATAGGAGGGGTTTTTAAAAAATAAACATCAATAATATAACCACTCAGATGTTCACTATTAACATTCACTTGATATAATTTGACAACCATTTGACTTTCATATAAAATAAATATTCTGATGGGTTTATATATATCTAATGGTAGAAATGCTTCTTCACAGAAAATATATTATTGTAGACTATTTCCTTATGAAACCAATATATATATATATATTTCTAATTATATTACCAGACTCATAAACAATTTTTCATAACACCCACTTAGTTCTAAAAGGTAGGTTGTATTTAAGTTTATTTAGTAATTTAAATAATTGTTATTTCAAATTGATTCACTTACATTTTCATAGATATTACCCAATTTTCATCGTTAATTACATAATTAATGTAAATTTATTCAATAAATAATAATAAGGCGCGAGGTTTAACATTATTTCCAAGGGAGACTTGGGTTTCATTTACATTGTCTAGGTATCCGACAACAACATCTAGGGGATGGTTTTTAAAGATTCTAATTTTTCTAGGAACTAATGATCATGGTTCTTCCAAGTCTTATTATAGGTTAGGAGGAAATTAATAATATATATATAGATATTTATCTAGAAAATAATAATAAATATCATATTTCATAGAGGTATTATTTATATTCTAATTTTAAAAATCATCCTCAAGATTTTTAAATGCAGTTTTGAGGTCATGTGGATATATCTCATCAGAAGTGACACAAAGAATTTTATAACCAACACTATATTTCTTATCAAAGACTATATGAGCTTTAATATTTGGTGTTAAACAAAAAATAATACTACAGATATTTTTTGTGAATTTTTTTTCATATTCTACTTTGTGTTTAGAATAGGGTGTTTGCATCTAAAAACTCTAAAGTAATTTTTGTTAGGTTTTATACAATCAAATAATTCATATGGAATATTTTTTAAGATATTTATAATAATAAATAGATTAATTAAATAATTTTTTTTAATATCTTCAACCAAAAATTATACTCGTAAGTCATATTCACTGAGCATAGTCTATGTAATTTCTTGAAGGGTCCTATTTCTCCTTTTAACAAAACCATTTTTTAGAGTTGTTCCATGTAATTACCCTAAACCTATTATCCTAGAGATGAAATTTATTTTACTATATTAATAGTAGATACAAAAACTCACATCCAAAAGTCCAAATAGTTTAGTATTCTTGTAAAAATTGATACACAGTTGAATTTCATATGACATTTGAGTACATAAAATAATGAATAATATTTTCTTTGATGATATAATTATTTCCTCTAACATAAACCTATATATCAGTCATAATAAAAATAATTGTATCCTATGGAAAAACATAATAAATGGATGATCTTAGATGCTCGGTAAGGGTATAGATATAGTGGTACCTAAATAAGGCATTAATAATATTGTAAAAAATAAATGATAATCAAATAATGACATATAAATAAACAAATATACTAAAAAATATTCCTATATATAAAAAATATTACAAAAATCACATGGACAATAATAACTAATTTCATTTTTATGAAATGCATAATACTGTAAATATAAAACATACCATCAAAGACCATTTCTAGGACATCCATACCATTAAGGATTCATGTCGAGACATATATACCTTCAAGGCCATGTTCCAAGATATCATACATACATGGGTAAGGCATCATCCAAATACCAAAGGTAGTTTTTATCATGACACTTACTAAATAATCAAGGGTTTTTATAATTTTGGGGGACAAAATTCACTTAATAATTCAATTGAACTATTCGTATGAATAAATAATAAAACCTAACCAACATGCCATAAAATAAATAATTGATCTTATTGAATGAAATATAACATGGAAAATCAATAGTTTCCCCTTTCAAAGTGATCATAAAACATCCATAAAAACAAGTTGGATGGTATAAAAATCGAATAAACTCATTAAATTACAAGATTCATTAAAGGATGTTGATATATATGAAAATAGTTTAAAAATATCATTGAAATTATCTTAATAAAAATACCATTTTCATGTTGAAAAAAGTAAATTAAAAACAACACAAATAATAAATAAATACTTTTCTTTGAAAATAAAATAATAAACATGAAAAATAAAATCAAAATGTTAAGCAGTAATGATGGTGGGAAATTCAGTTCATTCTGTACAATAAAAATAACACTCATTTCACACTATTTTTAAAAGTTTTAAATATACTTCATTCAGAAAACTATAATAATATTCCTTTTAATATATTTTTTATAAATTTGAACAAGGGTAGAAAGTATAATATAAATAATTTGATGGTAAGAAAAATATTATTTAAAATTTATTAAGGAAAATATCAATATGAAAGAAATATATTCTCATAGTAAGGAATTATAAATAATAATCCCAAATATGATGAGATTGTGAAATAAACACTTACCATAGGTTCTAGATCCTTCATATGAGAAAAAACCTCTTGTATAATAAATATATTTTAATTATAAATCTATTATATAAAAATAATTATATTTACCACTCCACATTTGAGTTACTTATTATATTTTATCACTTGTTCAATAACAATTCCTTTAAAAAAATCATAGTTCTGGGAAATAACTTTGTCACATTCATGTATGTTATGGTTTTGTTGTTTGATTCCTTGTAAATTAATTATGGGTCTATAATATAAAATATTTTATTAATGATATTAATGTAATTTATATTCATTACATAAATAAATAAATAAATATTTATCCATATAATTTATAGATAGAAAAATTAATTACATTATTCATAGAGGAGGTGGACCAAACATATGCATTAACAATATTTTCAATTTTCAGCGGTTGAAATGAAAGAAAGGTATATAATTATTAAAATTTAAAAAATAATTATCTTATCATTTAAATCATTTATATTCATAAAATTCACCCTCATTACTATGCATGAAAAATAGAAATGAAAAACGATTCCTATCTCTTCGTGGATATAGTAGTCCACACATACGCGCGAGTGACGTTATCATTTCCCAGTGGTGTGTATGGTAAGTAAGTAGATATATAATTATCATTAAAAAAGTATAATTATTTTATAAATATCATATATAAAAATTAAACCCATTATAGTTATCATCCATAAAATAAGATAATGAAAATTTAACGGTATAATTATATGCAGATGGTAAACCGTACATACACACAAGAGATACTTTCAATTACCATTTGATAAGAAATTGAGTGGATAATGGTGGTTTCATAATAATAAAATATCAATATATTAAAGAAATTTAAGGTTCCATTTTATTACAAATACTATATATGTAACAACCGGGGATTTTATGAGATAGATTCTTTTTAATTTCTCTGATGTGTTGTATTGTATGATAAACCAAGATTATCTTGCACTATAGGCAACACCATATTAAATTGAAGTGTATGAAACACTAACTTGGCTTACGATAAATGCAATAGTAACCTTCTATAATAGATTTCATTGTACGCAATACCAAGTATTACTAAACAAATGATATATTATTAAGATATTATTATTTAATGGGATATAAAATAGCCGTTAAGAATAGTATTAACCAAATTTTTAATTTTATATAACATTAAATTTAAAATTATGTATTTTATATAACATTATATAATAAAAAATGCATTTTTTTGGATAAAATATGTATTTTTCAAAAAATGCAGTTTTCCCTCCTTTTGATATTGCACCAATTTAAAATATATTTTTTTTAGAAAATTAATAAATTATATTTGAAAAATTAGACATATTATTTGGAACTAAGATATCAAAATTTAATTTGTTTTACTTTTTGGTATTTTTCTGAAACAATTTATATTTTAATGAATAGTGATAAATACTGCATTTTAATTTAAAACTGTCCTTTCATCTAATTTATTTATGTAGTCAGATTATCTTTTTAATTGGTTTTAAATTTTAAATTAAATATGTTATTATATTTTTATTCAAGTTTTTTCATTTTATGTAATTTCACATTTAAACCGATCATAAACACATGTAAATATTGTGATAGTTTTTACTTCTTAAAAACTCACTTTCTGGTTTTGACAATAGGAATTTATTTTAAATCAATTAATGAAGCTTATATGTTTTGAATTTTGAAAAATGGATTCCATATTTGAAATCATTGTGTCCAAAATAACTTAATAGATTACATTTTTTGGGATATTATAAATAGTAACTTAGGTAAATTTTATTTACCACAGTTCAAGGTAAATTGGGTAAAATAGGGTAACAAACAATATGATTAAGATAATAAAATTACCTTAAAAATGAAAAATACTATTGGATGAATTAAAGTCGACCAATATCACCTATGGGTCAGAATTGATTAATGTAATGGACTTATTTCCATGAAAGTGATGTAATTATAATTAAAACAAAAGGAAGTGACACCATGTCACTCTCATATATCTAATAAGTATAATAATTTCAATATAGTGATAAACTTGATAAAACATAGAAAATAAATAGTATCAAGAAATATAATGAAATTACCCAAATCATTTTAATTTATTCAAAAAATTTAAAGATTAAATAATTACTATTAATGATGACATAATAGTGATGTATAAATTATTTTATTGATAGAAATATCAAATAAATGTTTTAAAAAAATTCAAATAAATATTATATGAACTCATTAATGTGATCCATGAATTTTTTAGGTGACTAGGACATGTTATTAAGGTTTTTAATTTTTTTTTTGAATTTATATTCCTTGTGGATTTTATTTAAAGTCAAATAAATGAATAGTGTCTATATAAACAATATTGATCTTCTATAAAAGTAACTTATGACTAAATTATTTAAATATCACAAAAACATTTATGTAATTATTTATAACCATTTAATTTTGAGAATAGTATTACCAAAAAAAAATTAAATAGATTAAATAAGGATAAATCAAAATGATAATGTTTAATATAAAATCAAAACATATCTAAATTTTATTGGTTTATAGGATTTCTACCCATAGTCATATTTCCCTAGAAATAAAGGAGTTTGGTAGATTTATAAACCCAAAATAAATTGAAAATATGTTAATATATCAAGAAATTCCTAACAGGCCCCTTCACTCTATTATAAAACTCCACCAAATTAACCCACTTACTCACACCATTAAATCCCTTTGGCTCATTCAAACTCTAATCAAATAAGCACCCAACTTCCCTCCGTTCATTTTAGAGGATACGCTTTGCGAATAAATCCATCCTAGAGCGATATTTTGTGCAAATAAAAAGAAGATACTCAAAAAAGAGGAGTTTCAGACACATTTGGAAGAAATTAGACCTAAGGTAAGGGGTAAATTTGAAAATCTTATTTTTATCTAAGATTGTTTATTCATAAGTATTTATTGAGGTATATTTATCATCTAGGTCCATGTTTCCTAAATATATATTTCAAAATATTTTTTATATCTTCTTATAATTTTTTAATTTTAATTTTACCCATCGGTGAATTTTTACTAAATGGTATGAATGAAATGTTTTTTCGTTTTCGTTATGAGGTACTTTTTCACTTTTCTGAAAAAACTAATGGAAGAAAGTTATTTTTAACTTGTATGTAATGAAATGATCTTTACTCTTTTATAACACATTTTTCTTTGAAGCCTCCCCTAAAGATTACATGGTTATTTTCACATAACATGATTTCCTCTAAAATTATGTTTCATTTTGAGGAAGGAAAACATTTTTGAAAAATAATTCATATCTTCCTCAAGAATTAATTTCAAGCGTTTTCCCAAAATTATTTTCAATATAAGATGACATTCTTTAAATAGGGTTAAACATGTTATTAGTAGGATTTAATTGTGTTTATAATGGATTTTTATTTTGGAAATCCATTTGTTTTATATGATGAAATGATGAAATGATTTTTAAGAAACACATTTTATTTCATGGGTTATGCTATGGTGAATGTTTTTATGTTTTTGTGGAACACATAAGAATTGTTACCTTATGGGTTGGGTGGGACCTATATCTCCCACTAATGCATTGGGTAAATATTTATATCTCATGAGACAGACATGACTCAAATGGATAACAAATATGGTTTAGTAATATAGGGATACAATAATAAGTAATTCTGATTCAATAATACATGACTGAAAAAACATTTAAACTGGATTCAGTAATGGACTTTTTCCACTATTATGGTCTTGGAAACAATTCCTTTTCTACTATGGAAATCATGTTATGTGCTTATTTTTTTCCACAATTACATGTTATATGAAAATTCCATTTTATCATGGTTAATATTTCTTTCTAATCTGTGCCTAATATAGTACCATGATTTATTTCATGACTCGTGATTTTGGTATGTTTTTTTTCAAAAGTTATGTTCATGTTTTTACCATATTATGTTTATGTTTTGTAAGATATTTTTCTTTCTTATCCTTACTGAGCATATGAACTCACCCCTTTTCAAGTTTTATTTTCCCTAGGATTTGAATAAGGGTATTAAGTAAGATATGTCAAAAAGGGGTTCTATTTATGAAGGATAAAGAAGGAGAAAATATAGATGTTTTATTAAACCATTGTTTTTGGTTTTCAGTTTCCAAAGGTACTGAACTAATATGGTCTTTGGTCATTTATTTGTGTCATATATTAAGTAATCCATAAAAGTAATGAAATGTCTATGTATGTCAAGCATGGGTCGTTAGAATATATTTAGAAGAGGTAAAATAATAATTAAAAATAAATTGATCGGTTAATGAGATTACCAATTCTTTAGAAGGACTTTTTTGTATGTCCTCTTAAGAGTCTGGCGATTGATCATTTGGGGAGACCAAAACATCTTTAATTATTTTAGGGAAGTATTGAATATATTTCTTATAGTATTTTTGAGTTATAAGATTCAATGTTCTATAAATAAGAGAAAGGAGAGGTGCCCTTTTTTAATTAAGGGGTGGTACATTCATGGACTTTCTTCGATATTAAATAAATAGAAATTAATTTTTTTTGTATAAATGGATCATAATTGATAATAGTTTAACTTAATATGATTAGGAGTCGAAATAATATCATCAAATTAAATTTTTACATGTTTTTTGTATTTTTTCACCCTTATATTTATGTTTTAACCACGGTTTACCCTTTTGACCATTACCATAATATTAATGTTTCCTACCCATTAAGGGTATGTAATGTTAATATAAATTGGAAAAAGTCCCACAAATTGACCATGATAGATGTTTAAAACCATTTCCAATTCATATTAACTAATTTAATATTTCTATGAATTTTAAATAATTTAATAATATATTATTTTTATAAGTTATCATAACTATAATTATTACACTATTCATTTAATTTGATGGTAAATACATCTATGAAATATTATAATTATAATATAATTATTTCAAACCTCACTAATATGTCACATATTTCAGTAATTTTTTTCAACATTACCTAATTCAAATTATTACACATTTAGTACTTTTTGAATTATTTATTCTATTTTTATATTAATTAAATAAATAATGTATTAGCATTTCATAAGAATTTAAGGTAACTATATAATTTCTAAAAACTATAAATAAATTTATATGATAAAAATAATTTTATTAATATGAATATAGGCATTTATATTCATTTATAACTCTCTTTAGTCCCTATGTGGACATATAAAAGATATATAAAACTAAAAGTGTGGCATTTTATAACTTTTTTTCCATAAATATTAAATATGGATTTTTTTTGGAACAATTTACCTTAAAAAAATATATTTCATTACTATTATTATAATTCTCTAATTACTATCATGCAATGATAATATAGATGAAAAATTATGTTCTTATTGTACGAACCCTGTTCATCCTAGAGGTACGATATCTTTCAACTTCCATCAATTTTCCATTTAAATTCTTAAATATGGTGATATGTGATTACCCTTTAGGGTAATAGGTGTATGAAGTGTTTCTATGGATTTTTCAGATCCATGATCCTAGATTATTGAAAGAAAATGACAAGACCCACAGTTAGTAGAAACCATGCGGGGTATGTCACACAGATACAATAGAATGTGCAAAGTTATAAACTAGGGTGCTACATGTAACATGGTAAGAGGAAACTATATGGATAGAGGTGCATGCCCATATGAGATCCTCAATAGTTTTTTATAATGTAATCAAGCACATTTTTTCCATGGTTAGTCAAATTGTGCCCACTAACCGTGTGTTGTTCCCATCCTTACAGAAGTGAGTGCATAGTTAGCGCATAGTTTGGCCAACTGTGCAACGAAACTGTGCGATCCAGTATTTTGAGATAAAAGGACTACTCTACCTTAATTATTCTTATAACCTAACCACTTTTTAATTTATTAATTCATTAGATATCATCCCCATTGAAGCACTCATTTGAACTATAATCTATGAATTTGGAGATCTTCTCCATCCGAGATCGGAATCAAGAGTTTTTTATCTTGTGAGTTCCAACCTAGTGAGTACTAGATTCCTTTTTTAGAATTATTCATTCTTATTGGTATTAAATTATCTATTCATGTAAAATATATTTTCCCTAGTTTTAGGGTTTTAATCTGTTATTCATTTTCACCTGATCTATGGTGATTTGAGAGTATATACTAGACATGAACTCTACTATGGACCTACGATAGGTGGTCTCATGATTTTACCTTAATATTGGTGTGTTTATATATGTTAAATTATTTCAGGATATAATTTTTATAAATTACCCTTATGAAATAGAATTTAATCATTTTTTTAAAATGAATAGGTGTGACCTATGTAATTAATGATTCCCAATGATAATGATTAATGTTTATGAACCTTGAATTAGAACCACACCTTAGGTGGGTTGTATAAAAAATTAGACCATTGTGGGAGTAGTATTTTTTAGAATACACATTAGGAGTTCCATTTAGACATATATATATGGGATATTAAATGATTAATTTTAAATTGTAAATTGTATTGATTAATATGATGGAATTGAACACCATGTACCTAGGTGATGTCCATGTAATCGATTTCCTAAGAATGATTTGATTCTTATAATCAAATTCTCACTTGAGAAAAATTATAGGATAATATTTATAGCACTAGCCCTTTCTTTGATCCACCTTTTAAGGTGAGGTATAAATGAAACTATCACAGTGATGACCTCTATATAATTAAATGAATTTGATATAATGATTATTATATGTGTTGAATGGTATATTCATTCTCATATGAAATCCATGGATATACTCATTTTTATATTTCTCTATATATTCCTAATTAACAATTAGACTCATTAGTGAATTTCTAAGGATGGAATCAGAGGATTTACTACTATATTGTTTAGTTAAATTTGGACACCTTAGTGGACCACTAATGATAGACTTATAGGATTTAATATTATATGACTGAGTGACACCTGGAATCCTTATATAAATAGCCAAGGAAAGACTTAGAGGGTTTCTTCCTTATATATATGTCAGGAGTGACACATGGGCTCCCTTATCTTACCTCCAAGGACAGACTCAACGATGGTGATGTTACACCACACCTAGAGCAATACCTGGGTTCTTATGAGGATCACCATGGATGAGCTTGTAGAGTGTTTGGTTCATGATATTCCAGGAGCAATACCTTGATTCCAAATAAGGAATTTCAAGGTGAGGCTCAGGTTCTTATTTGAATAATTAATATAATTATTTATTTAACACTTCCTCCATGAAAAAATAAAATCATATATTCGGTCAGGGAGTTATATTATATTGATGGCCTTGTTAGGAACCTCTTTATCACATTCTTATGGGGGTCACTAGGCTATGTTCTATGTCTCAAGACTTAATAATTAGATGATACATGATTAAATGTTTATACAAATACATTATAGCTAATATGTAAGTATGTAGTATTGGATGGGTGTCCGTAGGAATCCTGAACCATTATGGGGATTTTACCTTAAGTACTTCCATTACAAATTATATTAATTCATATACACTGTTATTATTATATATTCATAGACTAGATAGAATTATTACTTTTGGTGAAAGCCTACTGGGATTTTATCTCACACCATATTTGGATCACCATTGGGTACCTGAAGGAACTATATATATTCAGATAGGGACCAAGGAAAGTGCCTATAATTTGATGCATGACCTTGTTCTAGGCATAAGAGAATGGGAGCATTGGATCGAGATGAGGCTCATGATACTATCTAGAGATAATTATTTTTTGTTTTTTTGGTATTTTGATTCTTTTATTTTATTGTATTGTTATAATCCTATTTTCAATTCTTTATAGACCCATGACATGATCATCATTTTATATGAGATTACTTTTGGAATTTTTGTATATATATTTCTCTCATATTCTTATCTCTTATTCAATTATATATTTTTAACTGTTTTAATACTTACTAAATTTATTAAATGATTTATAATATTATGTTATGCTTTGATAAGAGGTAACAGTCTCCCCATAGACACATCTTAGTCCCTCGATACTATTCGGTATCCTCTAGCATTTATGGAGATTCACTTGAGGGTATGTGGCGAATTAGGCTCAAGGAACCTTTCAGTGTCATCCAGGTCCATGATATTAAAATGTGGTATTAGAGGATATTTCTTTTCTAATTTACTATTTTGATACAATTGAAAGGGATATGAAGGAATTGTAATTTTTCAATGATCTATTCCTAGGCGTAGCTAACACACGTTCAAGAAAAAGAAAAATTGCCTTGATTTGTTTTTCACATTTTCTTGATTTTATCTATTATATTTGATTTGATTACACCTTGGGTGATGAACATGAAATTTGGATGTTATTATTGATATGATTGTTAGTTTTATTTTGTTTCAACCTGATGAGATGAGGGTATTCTATCTAATGAATAATTTTAGGCACATTACAATAATCACACGCCATTCCATATATGATGCATTTCTTAACTACATAATGTTGTGATATTATAAATGATTGATATACCTACTATGTGATAGATATATTTTTCAGGGGTTGTGAAAACATGGTTGGTACTCAGTGATCCTACCATGACTTAAGTAGTTTTTTCATGATTAGGCTACAACAGACACCCTAAACACCCAATTGTGGCACATTGGGTGATGGAATGTGATCTTCCTGGATAGGAATGAGTTATGGTATAGATTAGGTGGACATAATATTTTAGTTCATGAGGAGTATGTGACCCTATAGATCAAAATTTGGTGAACCATTTGTTTCAACCATTTAAAATGAAATGTGATATGAATATGTACTCATGTGAATGAAATGGAAAATGAAATTCTTTACACTATAGAACTTGACCCAGACCTGACCTTAGTAGTGGGTAGTAGGGAGTATCTATCACCTTCTTATTATCTATTCAAAACCTAGAACTAACTAAAATACAAGGAAGACGGTTTTCTTATTATATGGTAAGTCTTATACCTATACTATTTTAATATCATCACTTTTAGGGGTTTTTGAATATTGATATGACATGTACACTTTGAAATTTTAGGTATTTCACCACAAAACCCTCCAGTCATACATGATGAGGGTTTTCAAAAACCCTTCTATAGATGAGGCGGGATAGGGGGAATGAGTAGATCCTCCTATAGTTATAGATGAGGGACCATTTATTTTACTATACACAAGCGTTGAGGCACAACTCCATGAATGATTTCTGGGTTTCATGCACAATATTCATGTAGAACCATGACCTACCTTGACTATGGAAGAGTTTACACATGAGTTCTAGAATCAACATCCACCAATATTATCGAGAGATGGTGGAAAACATGATACTATGTCATGTCTATATTTCATTTTTACTCTCTTCGATCTTCTCAAGACACCTCCCAAGAGGATGGTAAATCTCGCTACTTATATGCTGTGTGATTCCACCAAGAGATGGTGGGATGTCATTTCTCAGATAGATCATCATTGGGAGATGGATTGGATTGTTTTTTGTACATAATTCTATGATTAATTCTATCCTAATATGTTGAGGTCTAATAGACCGAAGAGTTCATGCACATGGAGTAGGGTTCATTATTAGTTATGGATTATTGGTCCAATTTTATAGATCTATAGTGTTTCACACCTATTATGATGGGTGATGAGTTATCTAAAGCTAATGGAAATGTGGATGGTATCAGGTATGATATCCGATCATAGGTGAATTTATTTTTGGTGAAGACCATTTATATAATAGTGAATTAGGAACTTATCACAGAGTGTAACCTGAGAGAGGTTGGGGGTATGATCCACGGTGGTTCAACACCTATACCTGGTGCTACATCGACTGGTAGTTGGAAGCGTTGTTATGATATTCCAAAAGGAAACCTTTTTAGCTATATTATATACTAATGTGACTAGGCGAGGTTCCACTAGTGTGGTAGATCGGGAAATACAAGACTTAATTGCACGAGATAATCAGTCGTGTGCCAATCCGACAACAAGATGGTCTAGCTACAATGATTTTTCAGAACATTTCTTCTAAAAGACAGTGAGAGAGGGTCTACACTGACTCCACATATAAAATAGGTGTTAGAAGCTTCATTAATGTAGGTAACTAGGGTGCACCCATCCAATCAGGCATAGGTGGTGGTCATGGTTATGGTAGTTAGACCCCTGATTTGTAGTGAGAGCATAGTGGATCTACTTAGGGTAGATAGGCGGAATCAAATGGATGAAAATCAGGCTAGATAGACACTATGCAACTGAAACCTATGTAATAGAATCATGTACCTTATACTATAATAGGTACTATTCTAGTAGCCCCAACTTTACCATATACTATTTTAAATATAGGGGCTTGTCATATATTTATATTAGATCTCATTGTGAAGAGACTTGGGGTTGTGGTTCAATTTTATGAGGGTTTTATGATTCTTAACACGCCATTGGGGATCAGGATAGAGGATGTACATCATTGTAGGGAGTTCCACCTTGAGATTGGTGGGAGTCACATTGTATGGGGCCTCTTTGTCTTCAAGATGACTTGTTTTGAAATCATTCTCATGATTGACTAGTTGGTTCACTTTCATGATTTAGTTTATTACTATCTTTTTAGGGTGACCTTCACAAAACCATAGAGTGGAGGGTTTAATTAACATGGTGGATTGGATGTCTAGGTTAGCTAATTTGGACAAAAAAATCATGGTCTAGGTGGGATGACAACCTAGATTGTGAGTATTTACCAAAATGATCATGGAACACATCAGGTGGATTTTCCTCCAGTGGTTGATCATTTCGGGGTCATTTTTTAGATGACCTTTCACGATTACCTCTAGTGAGATAGGTAGAGGTCTCTATCAAGCTAGTTCTTGGAGCTACACTAGTATCCATTACTACTTATAGTATTGTTATTGCAGAGATGTGGAAGCTCAAGAGGCTACTTGAGGATTTACAGGAAAATAGGTTTATTTAAACCAATACTTCTCTATGGGGATCACCAGCCCTTTTTGAAAAAAATATGGATTGTAACCAAAGAATGTGTGTGGATTACCATAAATTGAACCATATAATTGTTAAAAAACTTGTATGTTCTTACATAAATAAATGATCTCGTTGACCAGCTCTGAGGAGATCATGTATTCTTGAAGATTGGGTTATCATCTGGTGTGTGTTAGAACATTAGAAATACCTTATACTTCCTTTTGAAGAATGTATGGTGTATATGAGTATTTGGTTATGTATTTTGGTCTCAGAAATTTGTATAAAGTCTGAATGGAACTGATAAAATGAGTTTTCTATTATTATCTGGATTTGTTTTTCATGGTATTCAGGGTTGATATCTTAGTGTATTCTCACAGTCAACATGACCATGACAAAAATCTTAAGATTATATTTTATACACTGAGAGAGAATCAGTTATATTCAACACTCAAAGAGGGACACAAATATATGGATCATATTCACTTCATAGTTTAAATTATTTTAGAGATAAGAGTATTAGTTGATCGGGAGAAGGTGAGAGATTTAGTTTCTTGGGAGCATCCTAAGAACGTCTTTGAGATAAGGTGTTTCATGGGAATGGATAGATATTATAGGAACTTACTTTAGGGATTATCATTCCTATAATAACTGCACATATTCATGACTAAGAAGGGTTTGAAATTTCTATGGTCAGATTCATACCATCTTTCTATTCAAGAGTTGAAAGGGAGATTTACTTATACAACAATACTAATTTTTATAATTCTAGGAAGAAGCTAAACTATATATTATGATGAATCAGGTTTCATGGTAGGATAAATTCTTATTAAGGGGGATAGAGTAATAGTATATGGTCTCAGTAGTTGGGGATACATGAGAATAATTACTTGATTCATGATATCGAGTTAGGTGCAATTGTTCATGCATTGCATTTTTAGAGAAATTACTTACTTGAGGAGTGTTTTGTGGTCAAAAAGGGCCACAAAATCATCTAGTATATTTTGACATTTCGTGATATGAACCTAAGATAGTGAAGGTGGGTTGGGTATGTATAGTATTTTGTCAATGTGCTTTCATATATGCTTGCTAAAGGAAATGCAGTAGTCGACACATTGAGTGGGAGTACTTAGATACATGTTGTTCATCTAGCCAGTAGAGAGTGGAAGCTTATGGATTTGTTCTCTAACATGCAATTAGAGGGGAATTATTGTCAGGGATATACCTTTATGTTATCCTTATCTATGACCTCTACCCTTCTAGATAAAGTGAGGATTTGGTAGCTATCAGATTCTGAGGGTCTAGCGTAATGGGAGAGTGTGGAATGTGATGGCCTTCCTCTTGGTTTGAATATAAGAACGGATGAAATTATGTGTATAAATGGTTATATATAAGTTTTAGTAGATATACAGGAGGAGATGAAATGAGACATTCATTCTTCAACTTGGATAGTTTACCCCAGTTTCACCAAGTTGTATCAGAATTTATATCTCCAATATTGGTGGTCGGGTATGATAAGAGATGTAGCTGGTTTTTCATGAGATGTTCCACCCTTTAGAATGTTAAGGTGGAACACTAGTGATCAAATTTTTTTTACAATAGCTGCCCATTATCATGAAGAAATTTGAAAAAATCACAATAGAATTTGTGATAGGTTTATTGAGGTCACCTTTAGGCAATGATGTCATATGTATTGTTGTTGACAGTCTCACAAATGTTTATCATTTTTTACCTATCAAGGTGAAAGTTTTGTATAAGAACATTGGAGTTTGTATATCTGTGATATAGTATGAATTCATGGGGTTCCCCTTTCTTTCATTTTAGATAGGGACATCCAATTAAATTCATGTTTCTGGAAAGGGTTACACACGACACTGGTTACACAGGTTATTCTAAGCATAGCATACCACCGTCAGAATGATGGCCAATCAGTGCATATGATACAGGTTCTTGAGGACATATTGCAAGCATTCATAATGGATTTTGGGGGCTCTTGGGAGAGGAACATACCACAGGTTTAATTAACCTACAACAATATCTTTTAGGATATTATACATACGGTCCCTTGTGAGGATTTTTACAGGAGGCCATTTTGATCACCCTAGTGTTGGTTAGAGGTAGGAGAGACCACTATTCTTGGACCTCGCCTTGTACAGGAGCCTACAAAGTAGGTTTAGTTGACTTATAAGCATATGGATACTGCATAATCTTGATAAAAATCTAATTCCAATCATGGTTGACAACCATTAGAGTTTATCGTTGTAGATTAGGTCTTTTTATAGGTCCCACTGAGGCTTGGACAATGAGGATCTAGAGACATGGTAAACTTTCACAGTGATATGTCGGGCCATTTGAGATTTTAGAGAGAGTCAAGCTGGTAGCCTATCAGTTGCAGTTATATTAGAAGTACTGTTCCATGAAAAAAGTCTTCAATGTATCTATGTTTCTATATTATCATTTCTAATTGTCTCATTATTTTCATCCCTAGGAAGTTGAGTTACATGTAGATGTATCTTTTGAGAAGTATGTAATTCATATCGTTGATAGGAGCATGGAGGTTCATAAAGGTCAGTTAGTTCCTCTAGTGTTGGTGATAAGAAAGCAAGGTTATTTAAAATACAAGACCTAGGAGAGGGAAGATGACATACATTGTTTTCGGTTGGAGTTTTTCTCTATCATGTCTTAACCATGCTTGAGTGCGAAATTCAAGGATGAATTGTTTTAAGGGGGGAATTCTGTATAAATCTGGTTTTTCCTAGAGGTATATGATCTTTCAGATTCTATTATTTTTTAGTTTAAATGCTTACATATGGATTCATTTGATTACCCATTGAGTTCATAGGTGCTTCAGGGATTTCTAGAGCTTGTTCAGATCCCATATAACAACTTTCGGTAAGAAAAGAAAAAGCCACGTGATTAGTAGAAACCATGCAAGGTAGGTCGTACGGTTATCAATGAAGTTGCAAAGCAAGAAAATTGGGTTATACAAGTCATAGGATTAGAGGAAACTATGTATATTGGGATTCAAACCCATGCAAGTTCCTATATAGTTTTTTTACACTGGCTTCAGGAATGGTTTGTCAAATTGTGCGCACTAACCATGCGAGGTGCCCCTCGTTATAGTAGGGAGGCACAATTGGTGCACGATTTAGACAACCATGTGGAAAAACTGTGAGACACATTATTTTGATGAAATATGATAGTTTTTACCTTAATTAATATTATAATTTAATTCCGCTATCATTTCAACATTCATGGGATAGTATAGCCATTGAAGATCTCATTTGAAGCCTAATATAGGAATTGGGAGATCTTTGATGTCCAAGCTCAAAATAAAGATCCTTTCATGTTCTTAGATCTATGTTGGTGAGTAGTTGAATCCTTTTTTCCATTGTTATTTATTATCAGTATTTATTTTACTATTTAGGTAAAAGAAAATATTCACTATTTTTGTAGATTTTATCCATTCCTTATTTTTCTGTTGAATTTAGTTGAATAAAGAGCTATTAATAGTTGATAACTCCACTAAAACCCTATAGTAAATGTCCTCATTCTTTTACCTTAATGTTAGGGTATTTATATATATGGGATTATGAAACACAATTATTTTTCTAAGAGTGGACCATGAAAAGGAATTTAATAAATATTTAAAAGTAATATGAATAACCTATGTTATTAATGATACATGTTGATAATGATTGAAGGTTATGAACCTTTAATTTGAACTACTGCCTTGCTATGTAATATAAAAAATTGGACCACCATGGGAGGAATACATTTTTGAATACCATTTTGGTGAACTATTTACTAGTTTACATGGGTGTTAAATGGATAATTGTAAATTTTAAATTAAATTGATTAAAGTAAGGAATGAAAGACGATGTACCTAGGCTATGGCCATGTAGTTGACTGCCCAAGAATGAGTTTCTTCTTATAGTGAAATGTCGATATGAGATAACTAAGAGATGGTGAATTTTAATCTTAGCAGTTAATTTGATCCACCTTATGAGGGGATGTTTAAAAGAAATTATAATAATGATGGCACTGACATAATTAAATATTTTTGATTTAATATTTATTATATGTGTTAGGAGATACATCAGTTCTCATAAGAACTTCAGGGAAGAACTCATTTTGTTGCTACCATACATATTTATGGGTAAAACTTCGACTCCTTAGTGGACTACCAAACACAAACTCAAAGTATTTACTATTATACACCCACATTACACATGGAATCCTAAAAGGTATATCAGGGAAAACCTCAAAGGATTTACTGTTATATTACTGCGTGACACTTTGGATCCTTATATGGACTACCAAATAAAAAATCAGAGGAATTAATGTTATGTACCCAAGTTACACTTTGAATCCTCATACGGACCTCCAAGGGTAGACATAGAGGGATGATTATTTATATATATGCCAAGAGTGACACTTAGTCCCCCTCAGTGGACCTCTACTAACAGACTCATCGTTGATGTTGTTATACAACACCTAGAGTGATACCTGAGTTCTTATGAGGATCACCATGGACGAGCTTGTAGGGTTTCTGGATCATGATATATATAGAGTGATACCAGGATTCCAAATATGGAATTCTAAGGGCATGAATAAGTTTTTAATTTAATACTTAAAAGTAATTATTTGTTTGATGCGTATGCCAAGCCAAAGAACAAGATTAGATTCAGTTATGGACTTATAATATATTGATGTCCATGTTAGGGACATCCAAATCATATAGTTATAGGGGATTATGGGATATGGACTAGGTCATGAGACTTAAAAATTAAATGATATAATACTGATGGTTTATTATGATAAATTCTAGCTAAGGTCGAAGTAGGTAGGAGAGGATGAGTATCTATGGGAACCCAGACCTTTATATATTATTTACATTAAGTAATTTCTTTACATATTCTATTGCTATCTACACATGGTTATTATTATATATTCAAATATGGGATGCAATTATACCTTTGAGTGATGGCCTACTTAGATTGTATCTCACACCCAATTCTAGCCGCCCTTGGGTACCCAGACAGACTACATGGATATAGGTAGGGACCAGGGCAAGCACTGATTATTTGATTCCGGATGTTTTCCATGATTAAGAGTAGGGGATCTTGAGACTAAGCTAAGGATCAAGATTCTAAATAGAGATAGTACTTTGTGGTCATTTTGGTATTTTTAGATAGGTATTTTATTTTACTATTGTACACCTATTTAGGATGCTTTATAGAAACATGACATGACCATAAATATATATGAGATTACTTCTAGAATTTTTTTAAACATAATTGTGTATGATTTTTATCTTCTATTCAGTTATCTGTTGTCTTACTATTTTTCTGATTCAGATATTTATTATATGATTATAGCCATTTTGTTACACTCTAATAAGAAGGTATTATCTCCCCAATAAAAAACCCAATGCCCTCCCTGATAGACGGTTCTATTTAGTTATCCATTTTCTAACTATTTTTCTAATTCAGTTATTGATTTTATGATTACTACCATTGTGTTACACTCTAATAAGAAGGCATTTAATTCCCACAGACCAACCCTAGGCCCTCCTTACAAGACGGTAGCCTCTGGAATCTATGGAGATGCGCTTGAGGGCATATGTCATACCTAGCTCATGGAACCTTTTAGTTTCATCTTGGCCAGAAAACTTACTCTTTTCACATTTTTAACACATATTAACACGTTTTACCATGTACCGAGGTCAGAAATTTTACTGTAGTTTCTATTCATAATTATACAAAATATAAATAATCTGTTTAACAAATTTTAGCTTCACAATTATAAATATGGAATCTAGTTTATTGAAATAAATATTTATATGTGGTTTAAAATCATTTTATAACAACTGCTTAAAGAACGATGAAAATCACTTTTAGAAAATATTATTTTTAAGCATAAAACTATATTTTATGCTTATCTCATTCCTAGAAAATATTATATTAATATTAAAAAAAAATTATTGACCATATGTATTAAATAAATTTCATTAAAATAATTCAACATTTTCAATCAATTTAATTTATTAATATAAATAAATATTGTACACTTAATGTTTTTATAAAAACGTCTCTTTTACATTTATAGAAATTTTATTTTAAATTCTAGTCAATTGATAACTAACTAATTTTTTTATACATTTTTAAATAAAATAATTTTCAAAATTAAGTTTACCATATTCATACACACTGACCTAATGACTCTGATATAACTACTACATTAAATGATATTTTAATAGAAGCCCAAATTTTGTTAAAACCCAGGGATTCACGTAACATAAGCTATCGAAGAAATAAGATTATTTAAAGAGAAATATGTTATAAAGTCTTATTGTGTTAAATTATAACCCCCTTAAAATGAATTTAATCCTAAAATTATTTTTACTATAATACAAATCAATGAGGATAACTCTTACTCATTATGTTCTTAGGTTCCAAAGTAGATTCTTCAAATTTTTGGTTTCACAAAAAATCATTGACATGATGAGTAGTCTTATATGTCAGAACATTATATCTATGATTTAGAATCTCCAATAGTTATTTCTCATAAATGTTATCATTAACTAGTGTTATGAACATTTATTTTAGTAAATGTGAAGGGTCATATTTTTACTTCCTCGAGAGAGACACATAGAACACATCATAGACATGGTAGAGTATCGTTGAATGAAAAAATTGATCATATACTATCTTGATATGATTAATAATTTCAAAGAGACTAATATACCTAAGTATTATCTTGAGATTATTCTCAAATCTCATCACCCACTTCCAAGGATATATTCAAAGGAACACCTTATCACTAATTTTCAACTTTTAGATCTCATCAAAGACTGTCATCATAACTTTTCTATTGACTCTAAGAGTCTATTATGTGTTTCATAATATATTTCTTATTTTCATCAATTTATTTTCCTATTTTGGGTCCTAATTTATTTCTTTCTTCAAATTCATTCCATAAAAATAGAAATTTTAACTTCGTTCCATTGATGTATTCATAAAGAGCCATCTGAATGCTTGAGTGAAATAAATTTTTATAAGAAAATTCCACAAATGGAAGTTGTTGAAATCTACCACCTTTAAAATCCATAGATAAAGCTATAAACCTGTATTATAGGTTTTCAGTGGTCCTCTATGTCTTATAATCTATATTAGGATGACATGTGGTGCAGAAACTCAATTTTTTTATTGAGATCAGTGAAGAATTTTCCAAAACATCAATGTAAAAATAAAATCCTAATTATATATAATAGAATACGGTACTACAGAAATCCTTAACACTTACTTAATATATATTCTAGAATGTTGATCTAGATAGAAATATTATCTTATGAAAATGAAGTGCTCTGAGTTTATAATGTGATATATTACAACACATATATAATTATTCCCTTTAAATGTGTTAGAGAGTATAGAAACAATATATGGTGATGTTTTATAATTTACATTATTTTATTGGAAATGGTTTTGAAATCCCGTTATACTTTTGTCTCACATTGTTATCTTATTATCATAAAAATAAATGAGATATAAAATTTTCATTATCTCTATTTATTATGTCCATCCAAATATAGTATTTAAAATCTCTATAAATAATTATAATACTAAGATTAATAGATATTTGAGATCTATAAGCCCAAAAAAGATCATTCTTTAGGTATGGTATTAATGTAATATAATATTTGTTCTTAAACCTTACAGTTCTATAAAAATCAGGATTTAATATAGGAATATTTCTAACGATCTTTTTTAGTTCCATATATTATTTTTTATTTCTTTAGTTTATTATTGGATAGATGGTTGAAAAAAATTTATAAATATAATATTTCACCCCTTAATTCAATATTTATAGAATTATCCTTTAAAAAAACAAAAAATAATAGATCTTTTTTATCTGTATCATAGATAAGATGGAATGAACTTTTAGTGTTTGAGCATCTTCCACCATGTTTTTCTTCCTTGGGTGGTAGGGTATTGAGTAGTGGTAATTTTTAATAAGCTCCAAACATATTCTTTAAGGAATATTCAAATCTTTATTTGTAAATATATACTTTAAACCTTTTTGATTAGTTTATATATTATACATTTCTCTATAATCATAAGCCTCTATTTTTTTAAAGTATAAATAACCTCATCATACTCAAAATCATGAGTTGGATAATTTCTCTCATTAACCGTCATTTTTAATGTGTCATAATATATATAAATATCATTCTCCATGATGATGCATCACAATACATTCATTTATAAATCCCTATATTTTAAAAAACATACTCCACTTTGGGGTACTTTAAGAACCAGTACTTTGATTGAACTCCTCAAAAATTATATGAACTTTTCCACAAATTATTCAATCTAAAGGAACATGGCTACCTTCATAGTTATCTTGTTTAGTGGTTTGGGAAATATTGTGACGTTATGCACAAATAATCCATAATAACTAGACAAACCAAGAAATCTAAGGATCTTAGTCACCATGGATGGTTCAGGATAATGTTCAATAACTTTCTTCTTTGATGGACCCATATATATAACTTTGCTATATATTATCTGACCAAAAAATGAAACTGTTTTATATACGAAAATAACATTGTAATTTTTTCATAAAACTTATCCTTTCATAGTTTCTTTTGTATAATCATGAAATAATTTTGATGATCTTCATGGCTCATTTAATATAAAATAATTTCTTCTATAAAGGCTACCAAAAAACGATTAAGGTAATCTCTAAAACTCTATGCATTAAATCTATTAAGATAGTGGGTGAATTGTTAATACCAAATAGAATTATTAGAAAATTATAGTTTTTATACGTTTTTTTAAAAAAATTCCTTGTTATATCCAACTTTATGACACTTAGTTGATGATATCCAAAATAGAAGTCAATCATGGAAATTTATTGAACTCCGTGTAGTTCATCAAAAAATAAATAAATAAGGGGTAGATGATACATGTTCTTGATATTGGTCCAGTTATGTTCAAGAGAATTTATAAAGATTCACATTGATCTATAATTGTTAATAACAAAAAGAATATTTTCACCCCATAGTGACACACTATTCAGAATTAATCCCCTATCAATATTAAATTGGAATTAGTTCTTTAATTCATGAAACTCAATCAAGGATATTCTATATGAAATATTTAAAATAGGTGCCACACTATGTACGATTTATATTTAAAACTCAACTTCATGATTTGATGGAATACTTGGAAACTCTAACGAAGATAGATCGAAAAATTCCCAATCAACATTCATATGATCGATATTGATTTTTTCTTAAATTATTTGTTATAATCACACCTTTTGAATTGGAACGAAGACCCATATAATAGATTCAATTTCCATTGAAAGTTCATATTTACCATTACACAAGTATATGATCATAGGTTGTTTTGGAATATCAAATATGACTTATCTTTCCTGAAAATTGATATCATATTTATGTAGGGAAAACCAAACCATTAATCGAATCATATTAATGTTAAATGAAGGGATAATCTCAGGATTTTCATGAAGAAACTTCCAAAATACATCAATTAGAGGGGAACTATATACCTTTTATGCAACTATCATCCCATTAATATTTTTGTAGTGAAATAAATATCTAATAACTATGATTATGATGTAATAACTTTAGAAAATTCTTAATATATAAAATAGTGGTTAAATAAAATAAAATAAAATTTTTTTAATCCTAGAGTGGATAAAAAGATTACCTTTCACCATATCTCTATGAACATCTATGTTTTCTATAGTAATTAAATAATATTTTCCTTCACCCTTATGATTTATATGTGGTGTGTTCCCTTTATATTTGGGGAATTGGTTGGAATAATGCCTAATTAACTATAATTTATCCTAGAATTCATGATCATAATAGAACTTTGTTCAACACTTCATGAAAACTATTTTTTATTTTATACAATTAATGAAGGTTTTTCTTTCCATAAGTATCACATGTGTTAAAATTCAATATTTTTATTCCCTTTTTCTATATTTTCCTTTATCATCCAATTCTTATCTTTCTTTACTTCAAATATATATGTATTTTATAATTATTTCACTATATTGTTAAAAAATGGTACAATGTTCTCATATGATGAGAATATTGGGGAAATTATTTCCATTTGAAGGATTAGATCAATCCCATCAACGAAATGTCCAATCATGTTGTTTGGACTATGTAAATAGTCTACATAATTCCTAGAAAACCTTATAAAGAATGATTAATACATAGAAACATTTTTATCTTAGATACTGTAATTTTCACTCCATATCTACTCATTTCTCATGAGGAAAATATTTTTATTATCAAAAGTTCTATAATTTACATTAATTATGTGATCTATATTTCCACCTAATCTTTTTTTTGGAATCAATTTCCACCATTGATCCTCATCCTCAGAAAGATGATAAAATTCCAATAAAACCTTCTCACTTTCATTACATCACAAAGAATGAAATATATTATCTATTTAACATATCTATTTCTCAGATAGAAATTGATTTTTTGTTCTTTTTAATTAAAAAGGAATATGATTCATGAAGCAGTTTAACATTGTTATATTGCAATTCAGAATTTCAGGTTTCTCCATACAAAAAATACTATTTTGCATAACCTGAGTAATTTATTCTAATATAGTTATAATTTTCTCAGATCCATCTATAGATTCATAAATTTATGTGAAGGCAAATCCCAACATGGGTTATTTTCATTTATACAGTTTCCATTATTTATTCTAGGAACCATTTTTGAGAATGGAATATAATAGATTAGATCATAAAATTATTAATCATAATGTATAATTTTTATAATAGTGAAAATATTAATAAAAAATAAAAAATTTATGCATAACTAATATTATAACCATAATATTGGTTTCATTGGGAATATTTTCAAGGTTCATCATAGAGTTAAGTTTCTTAATCCATGTTTTCTTAAATCAAATTCCCTCGGTTTCTACTAAGCATTCTCTGATACCGACTATAAATACCCCGACCCTTGTTGCTTAGAGTTTATATTTAGTTTATTAAACTGAAATTGATCACAAGTAATCACATACTAAATGAATTTATAGTTTATTAGTGTTGAAAAAATATATACATAATTGAATTTCACATTATATTATAAAGTATAAAATAAAACATATTATTTTTTTAAAGGTAATCATTATTTCCTCTAGAATAACCCTCTATATAAATCATAATAGGCATACCAGGATCATGTGGAAAGAAATATAATTAATTAATGAGATAATATGATCAATAAGGGTTTGAATATAGAGGAGTCTAAATAACACATGAATAATACATAAGAAAATTAATTATAATCAAATAATACTATATAAATAATGAAAAGAGATAAAAACAACTTCATAGATATAAAAACATTCAAAATAGTCTCATGGAAATCAATAACTGATTTCATAATGATGATTTTCATAATTTCATAAATTTAAAACATATCATCGAGAAATCGTTCCAGGACCTCTATACTATCAAGGCCTTATTTAAAGGCATATATATCGTCCATTACTTAATGAAATTCATATTACATTAATGGTTATGACAATAAAAAAATAACTAAGAAAGTTTGTATCATTAGACATATTGATGCATCAATGTGCTATGTAATTTTAGGCCCCGCCCATCATATAATATGTCTAATGATTACCTCATATGAATAAATAACACATCTTAATCAAAATGCCTTAGAAATAAATAACTTCTGTATCAGAAGAACTAACATACAAATTTTCAATACTTTACATAGTAAAAAATATCATAAACTATTGATAAAAATATGGTTGGTGGTATCATAAGATAATAACATCATTAAATGAATATATTCTACATATTATGTTGACAAAAATTAAAATTCATTAAAAATATCATCGTAAAATTCTGAAGGAAAATAACTTTTTCACTTTGAAATCACTTACTCAAAAATATTATAATATTAGTGAATTAATTTTCCCTAAAAACAAAGTTATAAATATGAAAATAAGTATAACATCACTAATAATCCATGATATTTTTAAATTCAGTTAATTTCATATATGTTAGAAAATATTTCATTCACATTTTATAAAAATTTAAAAAATTACATCGCTTGGAAAATGATAAGAAAAATCTATTTAAAACATTTTTTAAAATTTAAAATAAGGGTAAATATTTATTTCATAAATAATTGGATAGTCATAAATATATTATTTAATATATTAAATTGAAAATATCTATATGGAAGAAGATTATTCCCCCTGTGGTGACTTAAACATAACAATCCAATATAATGATAAGATTATAAAATAAACCCTTACCTTAGGTTTAAAATCTTATATATGTGTTAGAAATTCATTTTTTATATATATAGATTTTTTTACGTATATAATACAACTATTCTTATTGTTATCATACAATATATTATTTACTTGTAATATTTTATTACATGTTTATCAAGAATTATTTTTAAAAAATCACAATTCTGGTTAATAATCCTCTAATTTTAAAAGTCGGTTTTGGTCTGGTAGATTTAGTAATTATACATTGATTATGGTTCCATTATATATTGAATTTATAAATGATAAAAATTCAGGTATATTTATTATATAAATATTAAGTCATATCCAACAAATTTATATGTAGAAAAATGTATTTCCCCATTCATGGACACGGTAGGTCGTGCGTAATCATGGATAATGTTTTCACTTTTAAATGGATAAAACAAAATGAAGAAATAAATTATTCACATTTAAAGAATAATTATTAAAATATGTGAATCCTATATATTCATCAAATCCTTATTCATTACCAACAAAGTTAAATAGAAATAAAAAATTAATTACATCACTTCATAGAGGTGGTAGTATAAATATACACATGAGAATAGTTATCATTTCCAAAAGGTTTAGAGGATAAACGATAGATAAGATATTATTGTTTCATATATATAATTTTGTTATAAATATCATATATAACCATTAAATCCATTATAATTCCCATATATAGAATATGGTAATGAAAAAATAATTTTATTACTAGATGGAGATGGTAGGTCATATGCACACATGAGCGATACATCATTTTCCATTTTATAAGAATAATGGTAGATAATTTTGGTTTACTAATAATAAAATTTCCTTATATTATGGTTAATTAGTTCTAAATTTTATTTCAAATACCCTATATTTATAGGAGGTAAAATATAAGTTAAAATAAAGGGATCAGTTAAGGTGATTGCCTCTTCTGTGGAAGGACTCCTTTTTTTCTTAAGGATACTAGGGATTATCTTTTGGGGAGACTTGAACCTCTATAATATGTCTATAGAAGTTTATAATGGATTTTTAGGGTATATTCAAGCTAGGATAGTCAAAGTGGTGTAATTAAGAGATAAAAGAGGTGTCTTTTTATAATTGAGGGGTGGGACATTCTTAGAATTTCAAAAAATATTAAATTAATAAAAATTAATTTTGATTTCCAAATTGATGAAAATTTATAATATTATAATTTAATATTTTTCCAATTTTAAATAATCCTATAAAATATATTTTATACATATTTTTGGTTTTTTTCAAACTTATCTTTTAGTTTTAACCCCTATTTTCCCTTTTCACAATTATCATCATATGATTATTTCCTACATTTTAAGGGTTAATAATATTTCTATGAAATGAAAAAACACTCATAGAAGAACAATGGTTGATGTTAAAACTATATCCCATTAATCATTCCAATTTTTTTTTAATTTAAAATCATTTAAAACAATTATTTATTAAGAGATATCATTGAGGTCATTTTTAACAATGTTCAATTAATTTAACTTCAAATACATCATTAAATGGGAAAATTATGATATAATAATTTAAAACCTATATAATATGTAACATAGATCTTGAAATATTTTTAGAGACATATAATCAATCAAATAATCTCAATTTTTATTTTTTGTAAAATCGTTTTTAGTGTTTTTTAATAAAATAAATATTGTATTATTGTTCCACAAGAATTTAAGGTAATTATATAATTAATAAAATTAGAAATAATTTTTTCTATGGAAATAATTTTATTAATAACAAAATAAACATTTATATTCATTAATAACTGTCTTTTTTCCCTACGTGTACATATAAGAGATATTTAAAATTAAGAGTGTGGCATTTTGTAACTTCATAGTTTTAAATAATAAATATGTTATTTTCCTAGAAAAATATATATTAAAAACATATATATATATATATATATATTGAGATTAATATGATAAGAGTCATATTTAAATCATGAAATAATAATTATAGTGAAAAAATATTACCTTATCACTTAGTTTTAACCTAGATTAACATGATTTACCCTTTTAAGAGGGGATAAATTGTATGACAGTTGTAATTAAAAATGAATAAAAATAAATGGTAAATATTGACCAAATTTGAAAGTAAAAATAGGAAATATTGAAATCGTTTTTATCAAATTCAACATCAATAATTTTTTTGGAATTAAATTTAAAATAAGTGTGCAAGAAGTGACACAAATCACTTTTATAAAAACCCATTTTTAAGCATAAAATTAGATTTTTTTTCTCATAACTAGAAAATATTAGATAAATGTGAAAACACAAATTTTTCTTAAAGGCACTATAAAAACATATAAATGAATATATATTAAATAAATTTCAGTTAAATCATTCAAATATAGTGATAAATTTAATTTATTAACATAATAACACATTTTAGATATAAATTTTTTTTAAGAAGAATATCTCTATTACATTGAAATGTTTTTTATTTTCATTTATACACAATTGATAACTGATGGATTTATTTAATAATTATGTGAACCATAAAACATTATTAATTTATTTAGTTATATTAATCCCCTATAACCCAATTTGTAAGGGATTAATATCAAATTAAATAATATTTTAATATAATATTACAATTCTTTTGAACTAGATGTTGTGTTTAACACATGCTATCAAGAAAATAAAAAATTTAAAGAGAATTATATAAAAAAATCGTAGGGTGATACATTAAAGGTGTAGAGATTTTTTGAGTATATACATACTCTGAGTAAATAGATTGAAACTCTTAATTTACCAATTCTCATCCATGAACACTTCTCATGGTTTTCATGGTTAATTTACTAAGGTTATGAATAAACATCGCATATTTTGAAAAATATGAAGTAGCTTCACTTTTGTGATAAATTAAAAATAACCATGTATATATAGTTCAATAATCATAAATCAAAAAGGCATAGTATTTTCCAATTTAACTATAAAATATAGACATTCCAAATAAATCCTTATGAACCAATTCTAGTAGTTGATAGGTAGAAACTTATTTATTTAGATTGAATGAAATTATGCATTAATTTCACTTATAATAGGTATTGCACACCTTATATTTATAAGATTATAAATAAATTGGATACATAACTAAAACTGTATTAATTATAAATATATTTGTGTACATATTGAAGTAGACAAGTATTTCTTTACACAACCAAGATTCAATATGAAAACTGTCAAACATGATACATTTCTGAGAAAACAAGGATTCTAAATTAATATCATAAACATTATAATTTATTAAAGTACATACTAATTAATGATTGGAATCATAACTCATACAATCATTATTTTAAATTTTGACAGAAAAAACATAATAAAATAACTATGAAATACTAATAAAATTATATTCTAAATCCTGAAGAAATAAAACATTGTAAATATAAACAACTTCAGAGATAACAATTTGTAAATGTCCAATAATATTTACCTTTTAATTTTCACTAAAAGTGACATGTCCACCATTAAATTTTATATGGTTTTTGAAGCATGAATTGTATCTGATAATTTTTAAATAAAATCTATTGGCCAGATACAATATTTTCTTATTGAATCGTTTGAAGTATCATTCCTGTAATCAATTAAACAAAAACTTCTTTTGGTACCTAGATCTATTTGGGTCCACATATGATAGTCATTAAAGAATTTGGAATACACATTTCTTGATAGTAATTTTTATAAAATAGTTAACATATTTAAAAAAAATATCATTTTAGGTACATATATTTTTGAATTATTTCTAGAAACAAAAGTTTTTATAAAAATATTATTATGCTTTTTAGAACTGGGAATGAAATTATTTTTTAAAACTTCAATTGTTTTCCAGATACATTAACAATTATAAATTTTGAAAGTAATTTTTTTTACCAAATATGATATTAATATATTTTATAGTATCAATAATTTTTTCCCAAATTCCATACAGTTTCTCATTAACCAACATCAATTCAGTATTTTTATTTAGCATTATTTTTTTTCTATACAAAGATATGATTTATGTGCTGCACATAAAACAAGATTTTTTTTAAATTTTTTATATTTATGTTTAATATTATTCATGGTATCCTCTAGTATAGAATAAATAACATTTAACTATTTATAAGTCATTTTATAATTATTAAAAATATATGTAGAAAATTATGGTACCTCATATATAGTAGGCATAAAGTATAGATTTTATTTTTCATTTGTATCTTCCCAATAATAGTTATTTCCACCAGAAGTATCATCAGATACACTCCAAGTCACCTTTATTACACTTTTGGGACTTTTCTACTTAAACTAACATCTCTTCCTGTATTTGAGCTTTAGAAATTTTGGTTTTATGTGTTCTTTACACTTATATTCGTAACAGGGGACATAATTCGATGAATTACCATTTTTTACAATATTTCCTCTAATTTCCTCATTTTACATAGTTTTTTTTTAATTTTAATTATAAAATAATCTATTTATTTTGAAAAAAATTTTAAACCAGCTGGCTAGTTGATCCATTTCTTTATCACTATCAACATAATCTTAACTTAAACTTGATTTGGAATGTTTTAAAAAATTATATGGATATTTATAATGATGATTTAAAATAAATATATTTTATCTTTAAGTTTGTCATCTTCATTATTTTTCTTCCACCCTTATTCATTCATCATATTCTTTCCAATTAATTCTTCTTCTGTTGGTTTGGTGATATCATTTGTTTATTAGATATAGATAACAGTACCTATCCATTGATATTGTATACATCTCAATATTATTGTCACTTATTCATTTTAAATAATAATTTTCCAATGTTTAATCATAGTGCTTATGATCTCATTGGACATAAGATACATATCATAGATTATTTCATCAGGTTTTATATCAAATTTATAATATTTTGTAGTATAATTTTTTAGCCTCATTTCTTTATAAATAAAATTTCTTTGATGATATATATAAATATTATACCATATGTTATAGTATGTTTCACATAAATATATCCTTTGAAATTCATATTATCTTAAGGAAAAAATAAATAAATCATTTTTTTAATTATAATAACAAGAGGATTTAGTAGGAGCATCAGATTCTTTTTTAGTAGTTTTTGAATTTTTATATATATATTCAATAGATCCTTAAATATCAAAACCAATTCATTAAATATAGTTTTTCTTTACAATTTTCTATTGATAATAGTTTTGATAATTAATCAAGGTATTGTTATTGGAAGAATATCCTTCATTATTACTATCAATAATGAAAAACTTTATAGTAAATAGAAAGTAAAATGATTTTCATAATAATAACATGATAAAGGATAAATGTAAGATGGGAGAAAAAAAATTCTACTAATAGAAAATGTTAGTATGAGTAGGATATCCATGTTGGTGGTGACTTGAGATTCCAAATTAATAATTTTTGTTTACAATAATTAAATTAAAATCCACCATTTAATAAAAAAGAATTAACTAACTATAATAATAGAAATATATATTTTTTAATGATTTCTCATAGGTTTGATCACAACATAGATAAATCAATTTCGAAATTACATTAAATTTTTAAATAAATATAATCACTTATAATATAGTACAAAATAAGGAAATGCATATTGGAATAAATTAAGTGGTTCATTATAATATTTAGGCATAGTACTCTTCACATGGATATCACCAGATGCATAGAATTTTACTATACAATAAACTTGATAAATAAACCAAATCGGGTTTTTACATTAAACCACACTCAATTATTTCCAGGCTATGTACATATTCTTATAAAATTATACATAGGATTACAGGTATAAAATAATAAAGGAAGTATTGTATAGTAATTATAAATATAGTGAATATGTATGTGTTAATGAATAAAAATATTAAATAAAACACATTTCAAAAGTAAGTTAAAAGTAGAGAGAGAAGAAGATAAAAAGGGAGAATATCTGAATCATCTCCAACTAATTATCATTAGCTGATCAATTATATTTAACATTTCCATTTAATGATCTATACCTAAGTGTTTCCATGGGATGCCAAAACAGTAGTGTCTTAGAATCACAAAGTTCAGTAGTATGTCAATGTGAGTTCTCAATATCTTTATGTCATTATATTTGTCTCACACTATTTAGACAATTTGGGGATCTTCTTCTTAAAGATATAAACTTCCGAAATTATCCATTGGAGGATATTCATAAATTAATCATAATACTAAATAGTATATTCTAGAGACCGTAAATTCTATAACTCTATAAAAAGTTATTTAAAATACAACTGTTAGATATTTAAATATTCCTGACTACTTATGTTTTGTTAGTTTCGGGCACAACAGAGGCATTCAACGGTTGGATATAAATTATAATTTCTTTTAATATTTATATTCCATAAACCAAGTGTGAGGATCTTGTATATCATATTTATAATTAATTTATTTAATATTAGAATAAATGATTACCTTGGATTAGGATCCCTTATTTATTGATGATGTTGATCATTTAAAAAGTACCCTTTCAGAATGAATTCACTGTGTTCTATGAATCCAAAGATAAAATCCCTATATCAGTGATCCAAATATGCTCCTTTGATAGATAAGAAATCGAAATTTATCATTCAATTCTAGCCCAATGAAACAATCATCATTCATTATTTGTGTTGGTCTCTCATCCTTCAGTCAAGAAAAAATCACTCTTTTGTTTCTATTTCATTATAGGGAGGTATAAAGGGTAGAGGAGTCGTAAGAGAATTCATTGTGTGATGTAATTCTCTAATCTCAATTACACTCATAATTACACACCCTAAATATTTAAAAAAAATCTATTTATAGAGCTAGGATTTTGTTTAAAATTATAATTTATTTGAATGAAGTCCCTAAAATAATTTCAGGAACCTTAATAAACTCCATGTCTCATAATAATAATAATAATATTTTTATTTTATTCAATGCGTTAACTTGCACATTAATAAATATTATTTAACTAAATTATTAATTAATATTTGTCCTCGAACACAATTCTAGTTAATTCAAACTACTCTTTCATTTATTGCACACCAAAAAAATACTCAATTTAAATATTTAATTCTTTATTAAATATTTACGATTGATAAAACATGAATAAAATTATCCCTCAACCTTGAGAAAAACATTCATTCAATTAATTATATTCAATGAAAATTTAGTCGAGATCATTGGAAAAAATTAGTCTATGACCTTTTATGGTTATTTATTATTGTAATTAGATAGTCTTACTTAAATTCCTAGATTATATTCTTGAAATAGTCTGAGGAACAATATATAAAGAAAATAATTTTGCAATGATAACAACCACATAACATTTATTATTATGTAATATAATACGTTTATCATAATATCTCATCATGCAGGTGGGCACCTATGTCACCATCCTATTTTATCAATAAATATTTCCTTTACTATTTAAATAAACACTTCATCACACCATGACCATGAAATTTATGCAATAGTTCTATTCCAATTAAAGTTTTGAGGTACCATCTTTAATAAAAATTGAAGGAAAAAAATACACCCTCAACTTATCCATTTATAACATGTCACTCATGACACACCCAATATATCGAACTTATCCATGAACTATTATCTTCATGGTATATAAAATACATCTACTTATGTGATTCATATCATGCATTTATAATAATATTAATGTCTAAGTACCATTACACATGCTCGTAGATATGAATATGCGATGACATAAAAACATGCATAATTTCTACTGGCCTGTGTATAATCATAATATACCATATTGGATATTACAAAGTGACAAATTCAAGATAATAATCTACATCCACTTAAAAGTACTCACACCCAGATGTCAATGTACCATGTTTTTCATCATAGTATGCTATCAAACTATAGAAAATTATTTAATAATATCATCATCACACTTAAATGTTCTCATCTTGGTGGGGGAACTGTTATAACCTAATCAATGCGACATATAATCTAAGAAATTATTAGAATAGATTTTTTTATCAAAAATTTACAATATATAATAATATATTTTATTAATATTGAATAAATTTAATATATATTTAATCCAAGTACAAATAGTTGGTCATAGGAAACCTTCTCCAAAAAATCCCCACTTGGACTAAGACAACTGCCTATAACCTTTAGTCTTCTAGACCTCAAAAGATTATAATGTTTCTTATAAGTCGTGGATTTAGTCAAGGTTTCTAACACATTATATTTTATGAAAATACAACTCACTGAAACCTCAAATCTTTGCAAAAAATCCATCAAGATATGATACATCCAATGTATATTATTTTTATGCTGATACAACATTTGAACTTTTTTGAGAGCCACTGAACCTGTAATATCACAACTGATTATTAGAGGATATTTTATACAAGTTACCATGTCAAGAGATTGTATGAATTTTTGAATCCATACTATTTCTATATCTTCCCCAGAATCCCCAATATACTCATATTCTACTGTAGAATCTAGGAACACAACCTATTTTGAGCTATTCCTTCTCATAGTACCTCCATTAAATGTGATGATATATACCATTTGTGACATCATGTCATCTAGATCAGTTTGGAATCTATCATATGCATATCCTATAATATGTTGGTCCTTATCTCCTCAATAAACTAGGACCATATAATTATTACACCTCAGATACTTATGGATAGTCTTAAATTTCAACCAATGACACTCACCTGGATTGGATTAACATCTTCTAACCACACATAATTCATAGTAGACATACATCCTATGAAAAATCAGAGTATACATGGCTGGTCCAATCACTGATGTGTATGGAATCCATGCCATTTTATTTCATTCCTCATTTACTTGAGGAAATTTTTTCCTTGAATTCTAAATTACATGTGATGTTGGGAAAAACATTCCCTCTAGAATTTTTCTATACTGAATATCATCAATATCTTGTAAAGGTATGTACATTGAATTAGCCGAATAAATATACTAGAACTATCACAATCAATCTTGAACATGAGAATATATGATTCCTTACCCATGTTCTTCAAAGATAATTATTTATTCACCCACACATTAATATATTTTAAGACAGGAATTTTTTTTCAAATGAGTAATTTTTAATAAACAGATTTTGTTATGGAAATAAATTCACTTTCACTAAAACATTTATAGAAACAAGGATCATGGTCATTATTTACGAAAAAAATCTGTAATGGATTAATCAAAATGAAATATCCATAATCTGGATGATTTCAGTAATCCAGAAAATCATTTTTTCGAAATTTTTATATATTGTAGGCATTTTTTGAGTAAAAAACCCTTTAGGATGTTTCATATAATAATCTTCATTAACATCCACAATAAGTAAGGTTGTTTTTAAATTCATTTTGTAAATCTCATTGTCATCATATAACAATATTGAATTCAGAATTCAGATGGACTTCAACATTGAAACAATTGAAAAGGTTTCAATAAAGTCAATTCATTGATGTTGTTTATATCCATTTTCAACCAGTCATGAATTGTAAGAACTTATTTATCCTTCCACGTCTAGTTTCATCTTGAATACCCATTTTTTATGAAAAGTTTCTACATCCTTTAGAGGACATAAAAAAATACAGACTTTGTTTTGGTATATGGAATCCATTTAAAAATTCATGTTTTATTTTCACTTGAAATAATATGAACCACATATTTCATCCTTTCAGGTTATAAGACCATTATTATCAACTAATATTGAGTCACCATCCTCAGAGACTAGAAAAAAATACCTTTAAGGTAATCTAAACTCTCAATTACTTTTAATTATTACTTTATTCATTGGGAAAATGTCTTCTTTTTAGGGGATTTGGGGAATTTGTTCTATGGTAACTCTTATGTTTCATGAGCCCGGACTTCCTCAAAGTCTATCTCACCCCCACAATCACTTATAGAAATAAGATCCTCCTTCAAAAATTTATAACATCTATCCACCACAACCTTTTTTGTAAAGTATTTTTAGATCATTTCCCTTTGTCACATTGGGATATCCTATAATACTACAATTTTGGGCATTGAGGATGAATATTGTTACCAAAAAAGTCCATAAAAATGATTCAAAACCCCAAAAATATATGTAATACTACATAAGTTTCTTTCCATTCGATTATTGGAATGGTAAACCATCCTTAGAAACATTTGGAACTCATTTTAGTATGTATACTTCTATTTTTAATGCGAATCTTGAAGAGGATAATGAGAGGATTGCATGAATCATCATTGATCAAACCATGCCCAACATTGTACGATTCCTCCTTCCTCATACAACCTTCATCCGAGGTGTGTAAGGAGAAGAAAGTTGAGATACTATCCCAATATCACATAAATAATCATTTTAGTCTTGATTAAAATATTATCTACCACCGTTTAAGATTAGTTTCTTAAATTTACTACCATATTTTTTCTAAAATTGATTCTTGTATTCCTTGAATTTGAAAAAAATGTCAATTATGCCTCATTATGTACACATATAATCATCTACTAAAATCATCTATAAAATTGAAAATGTTAGAGTATCAACCCCATGCTTGAATAGGAAATGGTCCACACAAATTGGTGTGAATTAATTTAGTAAACTATTTTTTCATTTCAAATTTTCCACAAAATTGAGCATTGTTCATTTGTCCATGTAAACATGCATGATATAAACCTATTTTTTTAGTTCAAAATTATATAATATCCATCTTGATGTAATATTGTCAATTTTTTTCATTTATAAGACCTAACCTATGACTCTAAAGTTGGGTGTGGTATGATTAATGTGAAGTAACATCGTTATCGATTTCCATTACTTGTTTCATGTAATCCAAAACATAAAGGATTTTATTTAAATGTAAATTAACATAAAAATGTTATTTTATAAAATAAGAATCATTTATTTACAAATTTGAAAATAAATCCATCGGTATCAATTCAGGATATTGAAATAATGTTTTTGGTAACTGATGGAATGTTATAAAAACCATTCAAAACCATGATCATTCTTGTGGGAAATGTAAGGTGTGTAGTTCCAAATAGTTACAACTGAACATTTATCTCTATTGGATACCCAAAGATCTACCTCCCCTAAGTCCATATTTTTTAATCTTCATGGTTAATGTATTTGAATATATATGTGATCACCACCAGATAAATCTAATACCCCATATATAGAAATTGATAAATTACACTTGATGAAAAACACATCGGAATATTCCCCTTACTTATTTGGATGGGATTAATTTTTCTTCCAGTGGAACTTTATACCACATTAAAAACAAAAAATATTCTCTAAAATTTATTTCCCCTTGATCATCCATATCATCAAAGGGTGTAACAAAGCTATGGACTTAAATTTCTTCACTTTACTCTTCTATTTGTTCAACATAAGGATGAAAGTACTATCAAACTTTTCTAATCTAAATGGAGAATAATATTAAGAAGATATAGTAGGGTCTTCTCAATTTTTATCTTCCTAGAATTTATAAACAACATAGAGAATATATAATTGATTGGTGGTAGAATGAGATCAATTCCGAGTTATTCAGGGTGCTTAAACCTTAGAAATTCTTGGAGGTCAATGTAGCTAATGATCTTGAAAATGTGAGGACTTTCTAGAAAACACACTCCATGATTTCAATGAAAGATAAAATTATAAATCTCAAACTATTCCTATATCTATTTATCTCATATTAAATAAAATAGAGGTTCTGAAGAATACAATATGGATACGGGTTTTTATGAGACTTCTTGAGTTTACAAGACATAGATGAAAGCCTTAAACATTTAACTTCAACCATACCACTCACATGTTTTTCATAAACTATGAATTATTCACCCCTCACCTATTAGGTAGGTGGATCAGTTATTGAGGACTCTAGCATATAAGATTCCTATTCATGGTGTAGAACAACAAAAAGGTGTCTATAACACTCCCATAAGTTAGTTATAGTCAGGAGGTAGTATTTCTCTAATATTAATCATAGGGATACTATAGATGATGATATTTCAATTTTATTTCATGATTAAAAGAAAATATTATTATTAATTTTCTTGATTTTAAATTATATGAGAAATAATTAATTAATTGATTTTATTAAATCTCCCACTATTTTATAAATTACAAAGAGCCCCCACCATTAAACATAGTATTTCTAGTTTCTCTAACATTATAGTTGGAAGTACACTCATTACATTTAATTATGATCTTAACATTGGACATGAAATTCATAATAAAGTAATTAGGTTGGTATTATTTCTACCTGTGACCCTATAGTTCATTGATCTATTGAGTTGATTCACCTATCCTAAAATCAAAACATGGATTTCCTCAAAATTTACTGCCAAATTTATGTTAAATAGACATTTTACATTTAACTCAATAAATGTTTAGTTAATTAAACAAAAAACAATCATGATAAATCCCAGATAAAATTATTTGTCCATTCATTGACCGTGTACTACACTTAGTTCTACAGTTTCATTTTTAATCAACCAATGGAATGATTAACCAATATTAATATTAGATCGACGTGCTTTAATTTAATATGAATATCTTTTGCTTTTTTATCGCATTACATATATCATTAATATTAAGTGTATGTTACAAAATTAATTAACCATGTTGGGTAAAAAATTTATGCATAATTTATTTATTTAATTTTTGTCATTGAACATTAATTCATTTATTTTTTGATACTAGTCTTGCATCCATAAAATAAGTAGTTTCATATACAAAATAATTAATTAATTAAATGAACCATTCATGATATTTATTTAACGATTGATTTAATGAGAGGAAATTAAATCAACCCCTAATGTAGTGGAAATAACTTTTATTGTTAGTCATGGAGTGGATCGCAGAATTTTACCAATCCACCTGTGTAACAACTAGGTTGAAATTACTATTGTTCTATATTGAACTTCCTCCACACAACTCAGGAAACTCATTTAATTGAAAATATTTATTACCGACACACAGGTGAGGGGAACTAGAGGATTGGGTTAAGGTGGATTACATAAAAATACATGGACAATTAGGTCCTATATAATATTGGAAGTAGGGATGAATCTTGGACCATCAAATTTTATTTAATAATAAATAATTGCAATCCCATATAATATATTAAATTAAATAAATGACAATAGATACCCTGGTCTTGGTCTACCACATGAAGATTCATACATGTAATGTATATACTATGTAAATGGATAATATTCTTTTATTTGTATATTATTTATTATTATGATAAACATACTATCATTAATTTATAAATTTATAATTTTTTTTAATTTTTTAATTCACTCTCATCTTAATAACCTTTTAAATCCTCTTAGAGATAACCATCATTAAGAAATTTAATGAAAATTAAATGGAATAATGAATAGTTTTATATTTATTACAATAAATTAATTGAAAATTTAAAATTATTTAAATCCCTTTTTTAAATAGTCAAACAAAGAATGTTCCAATCAATAAAATTTGGGTTTAATGCTGAAAATTTTCAATTAAATACTATTTAATTATTCTAGTAATTGGTAAATGACAAGATGCATATTATTCATCTTTACACTATGTATCTATGTCACCATGTATTCGGGTCACACAACTGGAGATTTAGTGTGTTGACTCGGTCATGATACATGGAGTGTAAATGTTAGCTACAAACAATGTATCCACTTTTCAGGTTCTCAAGATACTCTCCTAGGAAATTGGTGTGTATCTTGGTAGAATACATGGCATTTAAATGCCAACTAGAGTCTTTGTTATCTGAATTTCGCATTCCCTTGAAACATGCTAAAAGACTCTAAGAATTCTTAGGTGAGAGACTACTTGACTTGTGCACTCCAGCTACACAATGTGTATCTATAATGTCATTTGTCTAGATAACTCAATGTGTATCTCATACATAGGAATTTCTGAACAACACACTTTTTACTCCATATAGACACTGTCAATATCATAAACACAAAGGATTGTTAACCTCACATGGGTTTACTATTTATATTAACAATATGTATTTCACAATTTATTCTGCTAAACTATGTAGTCTATAGAACACGTACACCGACACACACTAAGTAATTAGAAAATGGTGTTCTCGGTTGTCTGGTCTGCATGTAGAGTACACCATATGTAATAACTGTATGGAATAAAGTATATCATATGACATGGCTAGGTGTAGCGTACTTGGGTACATATCATGGGTATCCCAGTACATGCCAAGTAACACTTCCTTAAAAGGAAAAAATTGGATGTTCCCAATGTTTTCTCAGGGCGTTCTTCATATATTCCAAGACCATTATCAAAATGGAACACTAAATAAACATGATTCATTTATCAATAACATGTAAATTCAAATATTATTAATGAATATATAATATGAAATGAAAATAAATCCATGATTTCCTATCGATCAAAAATCAAAAAAATAATTATAAATTTAAATTTGAATGCTCTGATACCACTTGATGGTTCTTGGGGAAGAACAATCATGCATTTTTGGGGGATATATTAAAATTTATATTAAAATTTATATTCCTGAAAACAAGAGCATGGATCTTATAAGTCAAATTTATAATTATTTTATTTAATATTGGAATAAATTATTTCCATATCTTAGGAACCTTTATTCCATGATTTTTTTAATCATCAAAGAAATATCCTTTCAGATTTCTTTTATTGCACTGTGAGGATCCAATTCTAGAATTCCTCTAGTGGTGATCCACACATACTCCATTGATCTCTATGTTGTGTCAATCGATCGTTTGGGTGAAAACACCGTAAATTGATTGTCTTGAGTTGTTTGTATTGATAACTCATCCTTCAGCCATGTGGGAATCTCTCTTGAGTTTCTCTTTCATGAGAGTGATATAGGAGGAGTATTGTTTATAGATGATTCATTGTGTGAAACAAATATCTATTCTCAGTTGCACTCACAGTTTCACACCCTACAATATAAAAAATGTATCTATTTATAGAGTCGGTTATTACGTTAATTTTTTTTTAATTTTGTGTCAGCCCTTAAATAATTTTATAACACTCAATAAACCCCATGAATAATAATAATAATAATAATAATAATGTTATTATTATTATTATTATTATTATTATTATTATTATCTCATGGTGTGAGCTGACTTGGGTATTAAAAAATATTATTTAACTGACTTGTTAATAAATATTTGTCACCAAACATGATCTGAGTCCATTAAACACTTCTTTCATTTATTTATCACCTGAATAAACATTAAATTTTAATATTTTGCTCATAATATATATTTTATATCAATAAAAAGTGATTAAAATTATCCCTTGGCCTTGATTATAAGATTTAATCAATTAATTAAATTCAAATAGAATTTAACCAATATCATCAAAATCACTTATTGTGAGACCCTATAGGATTATTTCTCATTATAATTTTTTGGTATTTCCTAAAGTCCAATATTATGGTCTACTATTGAGTCAAGGTACCCAACTGAAAGAACACGGTTTTTTAATGATGAAAACCACATATAAAATCTCACCGTATAATATTATCCCTTTATTATAATATCATATCAAGTAGGTTTCACACATATATCACCAAATTATATTCTTGATACACCATTCTTTGACTATTAGAAATAAAAACATCATTACATAATGGGAATGGAATTTAATATGATATTTCTATTCTAATGAATGTAATAATATATCATCTTTAATAAATATGGAAGAGACAAATCCTTTCTTGACTTATCCATTAATGACATGTCTCTCTTAACACACCCAATGTATCCAACTTCACCATGAACTTTTATCCCCATTGTTTACAAAATACACCAATGTATGTGAGTCGTAACATGCATTGATAATAATCATAAAGTCTAAGGACCATTAAACATTCTCTTAGATAAAGAATATATGATGAAACCACAACCTGATGTATTTCTACTAGCGGGTCTATTATTATATTCTATAATATTGGTTGTTTCCTGGTGAGAACTTCATGAAAAGAAGACTCATCCTATTATCAGTACTCACAACTGATAGTCTATGGACTATGTGTCCCATAATAGTGTGTTAGCCAACCCCAAACACTATTTATGATTATTATCATAACAATTCATGGTTCTCAATATAGCGGGGGACAACTATGAACTAATTAATACTCTAGGACATTATTACTTTAAATTCGCGAAGAAAAAAAAAATATGTAATAAGAAGTTTTGTTAATATTAAATACAGAGAATATACATGTAATCAATGTAAAAAAACTTTTTGATAATACACCAATTCCAAAAATATACAAATGATCATAATGTATTTATGTAAGAACTACCACTTTGGCTTGAAATCAATTATAATAGGTACTTACCATAATTATTTTATGTAGTAACAATGTATGATCACATGGAAGACACATTTGGAAAAATTTAATAGCATGATCACCGTTAATGGTCACTTGGCACTATCACATATTTTAGTCACTTTTCATGGTTAGTTGGCGTTTGTCAGTGGTCACTTAAATTCTTCATGTGGTTTGTTGAATCCTTAGGGTGGTCACTTGAACTCATCTTGAATTTAGTTCATGACTTTAGAAAATTTTCCCACATGATTCATGAGTAATTTTTTTCCTATATAGTTACATGGATATGAATATGTCATTAGTTACATATGGTCATTTCCCATTCATGGTCAGTTGATTTTTTTCATATGGTAGGTTGAAACAGTCACAAAAAGATGTAACCATTTTTATAGTTTTGTCTAGAAAAACATTGTTCAATAATAAATAAGAAAATTCATTAATAACAATGGAAAAATTATTTGTGGGCATTAAAATATGGAGTAGATAGACTGAACCAACATAAGTAATATATATGAATGAGGAAGAAGAAAAAAAATGTAGATAAAGAAGGGTGACCACTGACTATAATTTTTTAATCACTACCATTTTCCTAGTATGAAATAAAGAGAATCATTAAGTCAAAAAGAAGTCAATGTAACATTTCTTCATCCCTCACACAATATATAAGGTTATTTATCCATTTTCAAAGATATGAGAAGGTTTGAATGGGAGGAAAAGAAATAGAAAATCAATTAAAAGAGATATAAATAGAAAATTATTCTTATTAAAATTTTATATAATTAATATAAAAAAGAACCCTAATATACATTTTGGGGAACCCCTATGTTTCTTTAGAAAATTGTTAACATCTGAAATGAATTGGGAAGTATAAATTTATGACAAAGGTTTTTGGATGATTTCCCTTTAAATTCAATCCATATATAATACATGAACGTTTTCCCTCTTAGAATGTGGAATCTTGAAATGTTATAATCAAAAATTCTATTTGGACATAACTTATATATTTTCCCATAATCCTTTATCTCCATCAGATGTGTATGCAATCTTTTTGGCCAAATTACTAAAGTGAAATGTTCTAATATGGAAGACACGTTAAGGTCCTATTCTATATTATCCCATGTATTTATCGCCTTGTAAAAAACTAAATATTTAGAATCCATAGTGATTAAAATTGCTCCTATGACTCTAATATATATTCAAATGCTATTTTTTTCAAAACTATGCATATTTTTCATGAAAAAACGTGAATTATTCATCTAAGAATCCAATTTTCAAATTCAAATATTGGTACAGTTAATATAAATGAATCCAAAAAACCAAGTAATTCTAAATAAACAATTTTTGTTAAATTTGGATCATTGTAGTGGATCTTTTGATTGAAATACCAAAATGATGTTTTTCCAGGGAAATAACAAAAATAATGAAATTTTTATATTTTAAATCATTTTTATTGAACAAATTAAAAATGGGGGTTTAAGGAATAATGATGAAATAATGAGATGGTAGACACCAAAAAAAATTGTAAAAATCTGGTTTAAAGGGTGAAAATATAGGATAATTGATTGTGATATCACACCTCCCAACCTAAAATATTCACTCTAAGAAAAATAATCAAATATCCAAATCAAAATCCACATATAAATCAAAAGTGCTAAAATTATCAATATTTTTCCGAAATATATATTTTTTCAATTCTCATCTATGAAAAAAATTCCTATTAATTTTAATTTATCACATTTAATCTTTTTCTATCTAAAAAATCCATGTATGACCCAATCATAAAATACATCACATATATGTTCTTGATACTCTTTAATAAAGATAAATTTAAAATATAATTATTTACTTACATGGAAAATTTATACGTCACCATAGGCTTTTGAAAATTCTTATCTCTCCACACTGTGAGATATAAAAATGTTTTTGATCATAAGGTCATCTCATGGTGATTTGGTGGCTATGTTTTGGTGGGAAATAATATTTTTAAATCATAAAGACTAAATATATGAGGTAATAATTTTATAAGTTGTTTCATGAATATACATGTGAAAAAAGGGAATATAACTCACTCAATTCCCATTATAAATGTAAAACAACACATCAACTTTTATAATAGTAGGACCCATGAGTCAAATAATGAATAAAATAAAGGATTTCATCCTATTTCTAACATTTTATTTTATTTCATGGATGATGAGATGAAAAATAAATATAGTGAGTGAATGAAAAATCTTACAAGTAATAAGAATAAATAATTCATTATATTCTCTTTTTTTCTTTCTTATTATATTTTTTAGGATAAAAGGTTGATATTATTATTATACAATGAATAATGAAACATGACCATTTCTCTCTATAAACATCTCTGAAATAGCTAAACCAACCTCACACCACCATGGAAGGAGTTGATTCACAAAAAATACAAATACAATTCACTTAATCCACATATAATCCTGAAATACCCATGAAAAAAATATTCATAGTGATATTAGGTACTAAAAAATCATCTTATATTGTGGCATAAACATATAAGAAAAATTCATGGATTCTAAGGGATAAAAAAGTGAATATATAAAGGTTAAGTCTTATATTGAAAATATATCTATCCAATGATGTAGCTTATTCATATAAATTTTTTATGAAAACTATTTATTTGAAAGGTGAATGATCAAAAGTTCTAGTTCTCATACTAAATACCTTTTTCTCGCATTAATACTAAAGTACTTGGATGAATTTTTCAAGATGATTTAAAATACCTTAAAAGATTGGAAAATAAATTGAGTTAGTGTTTCATGAAATTTTTTAATATTTTTAGAACTCATAATAATGGTTAAAAATAAAATTATTGGAAAAACATACACAATAACAATCATTTAAACATCATTTTTTAAATATATTAAACTCAATTAAGATAAATTCTGGTGTAAAATTTGATAAAAAAATATTCAATGGTTATCAAAGTTTCAATAAATATTAGAAAAAAACATAAAAAATCATAAGTCTGTTGACACTCCCAAAATATTAAATTTAATTATACTTCATTTCAACTAACAAAATCAAAAGATAAGGGATTAAAACCAAAGATATATAATGCCAGAAACATAGTTTATTTTGGTTTGTTGAAACCTTTATCTATGCTTTTATCTTCCACCACTTAGTTCATTCATATATAAAAGATAAATCTATTAAAAGAAAAAACATTAGAAAAGTAAATAGAAGGTAAAATTGGAGAGAACATTATTAAAACTTCCCATAGAGGTTATTGGTTTTTTACTTACCATTATTTGGAATTTATAGATTGTTATCCACAATGCAATGTGTATAAGGTTTTAGGGAATAAAATACCACATTCGATTTCATTCTATATTATAAATTTATTCTATGGTTGAGATTCAAAAAGGAAAAGAAGAAGAAAGTTTATCACTCCCATGAAATAAGAGCAAGATAAAAAAAGTGAAGAGGTAGAGGGAAGTAATGATAAAGGGGCTCCCTATTGACAATAATGATATCCTCCACCATATGATAAGAAATTTTTTATAGAGGAAAATGTCTTATAAATATGGTCTTAGGGATCTGTTATTCTACTTATAATTCCACCATTATATTCTGATTTTTTATATTCACTTTATTCTCATCGTCAATTTATAAGAACAAAACCATTGTAGATGAATCTGCAATTTTAGTATAAGTGAGATAGGTTTTCAATTCATCTTTAATTAAATTTGAATAAAATTATTGAAAATGTTTTTATCTCGTAGATAGTTTTCAACTTCAATATATTTTTCCTCATAAAAATCCACTAGGAATTCATCTATTTGAGTAAAAAAAATGACATTTTATGAAGTCATTATTATAAATATATAATTATTCAAATAGAAATTTGGTTGGGAAAATTTTTAATTAATTTCCAGATTTCTTTGGTTTGTTGTTATAAGCTTATATAGTTTACTTCCATTAATATATTTTCCAAAGATTCTATTTGTATTTAGATACCCTCAATAATTTTTTTTCATAATTTCAAAAAATCTGTAATTTTTTTTATTTTTCTATTTAATATTTCATGTAGTTATAAAATCATTTGAAGTCTCAAACATAACATTATGGGATTTTAAAAATATGTAACCTAGATATAAATCTTAACAATTCAAAATTTTTATATTTTATTTAGAGATATACAATGGATTTATTTAATTATCTATATTTTTTGGGATTTTGAAAGAAATATTGTGTATTAGTGATCCTCCTCCTTGTAAACAATACCAAATTTATAAATGGATTTTTTTTGAAACCCTATAAATTATTTTCTTATTTTGAAAAGAATGTTGTATAGCGTTTACCCTTTTGTCGATCTCTCGATGAGGTCACTCATACACCACTATTTTTCTATTTTTTTAATTGTTACTAGAATATAAAATATATTATAAATAACAATATATTAGTGGGTTTACAAATAGAAATAATATATATTTATAATATAAAAAAATAAAAAAATTAAATTGATACACAATGAGGATGGTAAGAAATATATTGGTTGTTGTTATTAGGATTTCATAGTGATGGAATGGTTATTATTTAAAAATATAATTCCCATTATTTAATTCAATATAGAGATCAAGACATACCACACAAAATATCCCTATTTGAATGGTAATTACCCTACACAGGGACCCCTATTAGTGCTAGGGGAGTTAATGATTGATTTTGTAGTAATAGTAGCACATTAAGAAACGATAGCTCTGTTTTTTAGCAGTAGTGGATTTATTTTTCAATGTTAGTTTTTGTAAGAACATAATTTTATCATATAATTTATTTATGTGGCCTAATTTACCAAACTAAACTTCCCATGTAGAAAAATAAAGTAGTAAAATAGATACATAGGCATTTTGGGTTGAACAATGTAACAGTTTTTGTGACATCACCAAACTACAATGTGAGCCATGTGATCGATTATTCATTATAGCCAAAATAAATTATAGCCTAAGTAAATATTACATCCAATTTCATGATGACAAAGAAATATTTTATAACATTGAAAACCTAATACAATTTTGTGTTAATTTCTTATATTTTTTTATTTATTTGAAAAATTATCATATATACTAATGATCATATCTAGTATGTTTAACGTAGCAAACTGTAAAACAAAAAAATTGTTCATTGAATACTCACTTAATTTAAATAGATAATGACATGTTTCTATATTTTTAACTATTTTAACCATTTAATGGTAGTGATGTGTTTAGGAAACACTTACTCAACATGAATCTAATGAGGGAGCCATAAAACTATTGGTGATTTTTTTATAAATAATAATGAAGATATGGAGTATACATTTTGAAAATTATTAAATAATTTTTGTGATACTCGAATGAGATATTTTGTGACTATAGTTTCATTGGTGAGATCCCAAATTAATTTAAAATGTTTCATTTTATAATGTTTTGTGATCAATGGTTTGTATGTTAAATCAACTTTCACATCTTTATATTTTTAAAAATCAATATTGTTTTCTAGGATATATATTTGTAAAATTTTCTTTAATATATTTTTAAGGGTAATAGTCATTTTACTTTTTATTAACCAAAATAATGAATAATATTGGTTATTATATTCACTAGAAGGTAGGTTCATGGGTTTTGACTCTCAAACAAAATTCATGTTATATTAGGTCATGACTATAGTAAAAATTAATATATTTTATTTGCATCTAGGTATTATAAATTAAAGGGGCTATAAATATTTTATCACTTATGTAAAAGTGAGTTTTCATAGTGGGAACCAATATTATCACCCATTATAGAATATTGAAGAGTTTAGTATGATTTTGGTGATCCAAACTACTACAAAAATATTATTGTCCATATTTAATTTCCACTCTATTATATTCTGAACATTTAACTACACTATTAATTAATTCAATATTAATATAATAATGAATTTCTATTTAAAAAGTTTTAATATACTATTAAATGACATATAGTCTATTATTTCCATGTATTCTAGTCCAAAAATTGGTATCAAAGGTAAATTCTTTTGGATATATGTTTTATTATTTATAGATTGTTTTAAAACACATTTTCCAAGACCGAAAAATCCATTGAAAAGGATTATTTCTTATATATAGAAGTTATTAATATAAAATATGTCTAGATATCAATAAATCATAAAAATTTCAATATAAAGTGATTATAGGTATTGGAAATAATGAGTGGAATCATACATGAAGTAGTTATGTGTGGATTTTGAAAAACTATGGAGATACCATACGATATTCCCAAAGGTGATCTAGAGATACATATATGAAATGATATGGAAATGTATGTTTTTAATTATAATGTAAAGAATATATTTTCTTGTTGAATAAGTAAAATAATTTATATCTATGTTTTATAATAAAAGATATCCCCAAAAATTTAGAGAATTCAAAAAGTGACACACTACATGATAGACATGTTAGAGTTGGTGGCCTAAAACCAACTACTTTTTACTTTTTGATAAACTTATATTCATGGATTTGAATATTAATAAATAAATTATCACATATTGATCGTTCTGCTATAGGAAAATGCATGTGATAATGTCCTAAGGATATATGTTTCACTAAAAGTTCATAACGGATCCCTGCTATGATGAGAACCCTGAAGTTCCATAACACTATTGTAGAATATATGTTCTATAGTCGGATGATATTATTTGAGGGACATAAATAATATAGGCCTTTAAGGGTGAGAACTCATAAAACTTTGAGGCACCTCTGGATGATGTGTATCCTCGGTAATATCCAGGAGGATATTATAAGAATGAGACCCGCCAGTAGGAAATCCACATTTGATAGTGTCCTTAGATGTTCCTTACTGCAGACGTAGTTATTGGTCCTTAGACTTGATGATTATTATTATTGGGTATTAAAACTCACAAAAGTATACGTATTGATGAAAAATATGAAAACACACTGTTTTCAGTGAGGTAGGATATGTTGGTTGCATCACAAGTTATACTGCATTAATAGATAATGCGAGAAAGGATTTGTCCCTTCTATTCCATAACGAAATTTGATATCTCATTCACTTTGATGAAATTGATGTAGCCTAAATATTTCCATGACCATGGCGAGGAATTGGTGAGTAAAATTTTTAGATGTCAAAGAAAGAATAATTGATCCCATGGGTTGATGGAACTAGCATGAACCCCGCTTGATTGGAGATTTGAAGACAAAGGGATTACATTACACGGTAAGCGTTTGTATGAGGTGAAACATCATTGCAGAGTTAACATATTTATCTATTGTTACCGTGGAATGTTTCAAGATGCTATCCTTGGACATTAGGCAGGGTCCGCCTAATTCCACTAAAAAAGAGTCCAAGAGGGTCACACACTAAGTGTATTGAAGTTTCTCCGTTAAATATTCATTTAAAAAGTTGAATAAAGATTAATCCTGATTATGGATTAATAATTATTTGAGGATTCCTAATCACATTTATATCAACACTAGTTATTCTATAGAATATATTGTGGGTTAAATAATATATTTTTTAGCAAGTAATGTAGTGATATTTATTTAAGAAAAAAATAGTCATTCTTTACGGGCTAATAAACATGGAGAATGAAATAAAGAAAATGGGAGAACAAAAGTACACACCATGTATATTAATATATAAAAACCATGCCATTTTTGTGGGTATTTGTGAGAAATAATACTATTTATTTAATTAAATAATAATAGGTGTAATTATATAGGTGCATGTCCAGTGATAATAATAGTAAAATGTTATTATTAGACATGGGGTCTTACTTAGAATTAAATGAAATAAATAAATGAATTTGGGTAATTATTTCATTTTATTATTATATATTATATAAATCCCTGTTATATTATTCTCATTAGACCTAGCCATTATTTGTGGCTGTGCACAACAGATCTGGAAAAAGCTCTCAAGCCAAGAGATAATTCCTTTCCTCCAAGGACTCTCTCAAGTTACGAGAGATATCCTCCTCCACCAGATCAAGGAGAGTGCTTGGGAAGCAGCTCTGAAAGTGATTTAAGGTAGACATCACATGTTAAGGCTTATCCACACTAGAACATGGAGATCCCTTTAGTGACATACAGAGATACATAAAGCACATGCTGATCACTGATAGAGGAAGCCTACACATGGATTCTTCCATGCAATGACTTATCACATTAGATCATTATAAGAAACATTAATGGATAGATAATTCCATCAAATTAATTATTTAATTTTAATTAAATTAATTATAACCAATATACGATCATCCTCTCAATGGTTCCAGGATGTCCCTCTTTCCTTTTTATTCTTCGTTCTATTCTGAAGATCCGGTGTTTTATCATCGTTATGGATCTTTGATTGATCATTGTTAATAGTAAAATTAATGTTGGGTACACCCATCAATTCGCTTCCACTGCACCCAGAATCTACAAGTGGACTCAAAGGGGTCATACCATTGATTATAATTAATTAGTTTTTTCATTGATGATATACATATTGAATAGTCTAGTTGTTTCAATTCAAGTTAATCGTTCTGTAAATCTGAATCTCTAGATATGTTATTCCTCTTTAATTTGTCGTTCATCTTATAGAAATGATCCTTTCATTTAATTTTGATTAAAATAAACATAGATAATATCATATGGAGGTTCCAAAGGTTCCTGGTTGTACAACACCAGAACACACGACATGTATTCATACTTATACACCGTGTAGTCAAGGTTCAACACATTGGGACTACTCCGCCAATGCAAGACATGTTTTGGAGTTTATATGAGTCTATATGACTATGTGTGTTGACCAGGAATAGGTGGCACATGGTTTCCAGATCACATGACCTGTGGCCCACTGGACACGACATGTGGTCCCTTTGGGTTAGGGATGGACCGTGTACCCCATACACGGCTTGGCTGACTGGATTCCGAGTAACACAGATACTACACGACGTGTGGAAAACTGGACATGTCGTGTATTCCAAAGATTTACAAAGTACATCTACATATTGTATCCTTTGACATGTACTTTAGATGGATATTGGATGACAATACACACTGTGTAGTGGGAACGACATGCCATTTACTCATCCAAATTATTCATATTTATTAAAATTTATTATTATATTATACAATCCCTAGAGACATGTACCATGGTGTGGACGTAAAGCTAGGGAACAACATGTGATAGGTGTTTTATACATTTTTATTTAATTTAACATATGTGTATTGTTCATTTCTTCTCATTTAGTAGTTATCATCATGAATTAACTGTGATTCCAAAAAGGTAAAATTTACTTTAAAAGATAATTTTAAATGAATTTATTTGTTTAAAATTATGATGGATGAGAATCTCAAGTAAATTCAAAAAATGGGTTTAAGAAAAAATGATTGGTTAATTAAAGATAATAATTAATTTATTTCGAGCATGATTTATCTTAAACAAGAATGATTAAATAATTGAATGCTAATTTTATTTATGTGTAAATATCGTTTCTTGTATTGATGATTGTGAGATAGACTATGAACTTTTATATGTGGATTGTATCTTTTAATTTATTTATTTAAATTAAAATTGTTGGCTTGTGAGCCTTCTCCTTAGTAATTTGTAGGGCCTACCTGTACAAGGATTCATTTATATTAAACCCAATTTTACCCTCACCTACATGTGAGATAAAATCATATGTAATGGATGGAGCTCTCAAGCTAGTGGAAGTTACTCAAGTTTGGAGCCAAGGGGAGACCAAACTACGGTTATACAAAGGTGGACATGTGGAAAGCTGTAAACACAAACTAAAAAGGTTCAAGGTGTTTCCTCTCCTAGGTATTGGGTTAGTTTATCAAAATCTAGATAAACCAACCAATAGAATAAACTCATGATCATTCCATTTATATTATTTCTATCTGTCGCATGTTTTATTTATTATGGCCATGTTGTTGTGATCACACAATTAAGGAATTAAACAAGCATGAAACAAGCAACTAAAATAAGATCGACTTATATGTGAATATTATCTTAAAAACAGTTAATCACTTTATTATATCCCAATTAATATTAAAAATCATCTAATAAAGATAATAAAATGGCCATATATTTATAAGGATAAAATTCCTCAAAGAAATATTAAGTCATTATAGCCTTCTATAATCTTGGTCAGAATCAAACCGTAGTTCAAGGTTCTTGAAAAAACCTATTTGGGGAGCTTTCAATTATAGGAAATTAAAATTCAAGGTTTTGGGTTGACTTAACTTAGTTCACATCAATCGTTGACTTTCATAGTAGGACATGGTGTGACCAAGAGAAAAGATTGATGAAATCCAAAATAAAAGGATTTTAGGATTGAGGAGTCCACTTAGAGCATTAGGGTATTGCGAGTTAATGAAGTTGTTAATTTGAATGCCAACCTAAAACTTTTCAAGTTTCTTGAGAAACCCTATTTGGGTTAATGTGAATGAAAATAGGGATACTTTTGACTAGAATATTCAAGATACAAAATATTCTGAAGTCAATGATGAGGGCTATTGGATTTTGATAAAATAGTGACAGACTAATAAGTATTAATTATTTTTTTTCTCAATTTTATCAGGATAAATTACTAAATCATTGATCATATTAATTTTTAGAATATCAAGAAAAATAAAATCAAATATATCACAGTGAACAATACATTAGAAGGAAATCATTTTCACCAGCAACAATTTCTAGGAGTGGAAGAGGTGTTTACCCATCTTCTTTCACAATGAAAGGAAATTGTATGTACTAGAGGACATTGTTCCAATTGTTCCTAGAAATCAGGCCAGTGATGAGGAAATATCTCTATATATAATTCATTTGGATGATGTCACATATGTCTAATGTTTCGGTATATAGACCATTTCTAATGATCTCTTGAAGCAACATGAAAACATGGACACGTATAGCATGATATCTCACCTTAAGGATCTATATCAAGAGAAGGAGAGACAAGAGAGATATGAGATATCCAACAATTTTTTCACAACTAAGCATGGAGTGTCTATGCAAACTGGGCCTCATGAAGTCAAGCTTATTTGGTAAATTGAACACCAGGACATCTTAGGGATTAAATGCCTGAATTAGTTGCATACAGATCTCATCCTATGATCACATCCCAAGATCTTCTGTATCTGTTTTTGTCAACTACAACATGAGAAATAATGTGAAGAGTATATTAGAAGATTTGAACATGTTTTACAAGGTAGATAAGCACATGGAATGTGACAACCCAACAGTCCTTATGGTTAATTAGAAGAGGTAGGACATGGAAAAGAGGACAAGGGTTTATAAACGGTCTGAATCCCCTGAGCATTATCCCTCTAAGAAGGGGAAAATCAAGATGCAAGGAAAGGAATGGGAGGTGGTATGCTTTTCATGTGGCAAGGTATGCCACTAGAAGAGGGAATGCACCCAGAAGGGTGGGGACACTAAAGCTTCATTCGTTATTGAATGTAATCTTTCCATTTATACACATTGGATATTGGAAAAAACTTGTGGGCCTCACATATGTATTCAAATAAAAGAACCAAGTAGGTTTAGAAATATTTCTAGGGGAGAGGTGGATCTTTGAGATTCCAATGAAAAAATGTTAGCTACGTTGGCCATTGGTGATTACCATCTATCATTTCCAACATAGATGCTTTTGGTTTTACATAACAATTTTTATATACCTATTATTACCAAAAAAAATCTGTATCATGTTAGGATATGAAGGGATTTATTTTCAAGTTTGGAAATAGGATATTTTTCATTTATAAGAAAAACATATGTCACAGTATGATGAATTTATATAATAGTTTGTATTTATTAAATAACTAAAACCATGTATTGGAAATCGATGACTAAACAAACTCACATGACTCATACAATACACAGTTGTGGCATTACCGTCTCAGTCATGTAAACAAGAAGCGATTGACAAAGCTCTGCCATGATGGTGATTTAGACACTACTAAGATAAAACCACTTAATAGATTCCACACTTGTTTACAAGGGAAAATTTCCATGATTCCTTTCGGTGGACAAGGTGAAAGGGCCACATAGCTTCTAGGATTGGAACACATGGATTTTTGTGGGCCATTTCTAGCAGACTCAAGAGGTGGATAGTCTTAATTCATAAGTTTTCCTGATGATTTGAGTTGATAGGTCTATATCTACTTTATGAGGTATAAGTAATAGTCCTTGGAGAAATTTATGGAATTTAAGAATGAATTATAGAATCAGATTGGTAAAAATATAAAGAAGATTCAATAAGATTAAGGTAGAGAATATATGAACCAAGAGTTCATCAAACTATTACTGGAGTTTGGGATTCTATCTCAACTCACTCCTCCTTATACACCATAGTAGAATGGTGTTAGTGAAAGGGGTAACCAAACATTGTTTCACATGGTGAGTTCAATGATGAGTCATGCAAATCTTAAATTATCCTTTTGAGGATATTCATTACAAACTATAGTATACACATTAAACTGAGTAACAACTATGGTGGAAAATGGTGTTACCTTTGAGTTATGGAATGGAAAGAAACCCATTTTGTTGGTTATACGTGTATGTGGATGTGAGGAATTTGTTAAGGACTTCTCAAGAAACAAACTGGCACAATGGGGCACGATGTGTATATTTATAGGATATTCCAAGGAAACGAAAGGGTATTACCTCTATAACCCTTTAGATAAGAAATTTATTATTTCTAGACAAGAAATATTTCTTGAAAGGGAGCACATCCTCAAAAAGGATAGTTGGAGAAAGATTGACATTGATGAGGTTGATTCTCATGATACACAAGAGTTGGTATTGGAAAAAGTTCCATAGGTCCCCATGGAAGAGTATTCAGAAAAACAAGTACTATGTAGGAGCTCAAGAGAGGTAAGGGAGCCTGAGAGATTTTGTTTTCTAGTCACCGAGGATGGTGAATCATTATTATTAGATAATGGTGAACCTCTCTCCAACAAAGAGGTAGTAAAGAGCTCAGAATATGCTAGATGGCTAGAAACTATGAATTCTGAGATGAATTCCATGTATCAGAACCAAGTCTGGGTTCTGGTTGATGAGATAGATGATGTAAAGACTATTGGATGCAAATGGGAATTCTTGAGAAATATGTACAAAGAAGGTCGAGTTAGAACCTATAAAGAAAGGCTAGTAGATAAAGGATTCAGAAAGTGTCAAGGAACTGACTATGATGAACCCTTCTCACCAGTTTCCATGTTTAAATCCATAAGAATCAAACATACCATAACAACTTACTATGACTATGAGATTTAGAAAATAGATTTCAAAACAACATTCCTTAATGGGAACCTTTAGGAAGATGTCTATATGATACAAATAGAAGTTTTTGTGACATGAGTTGAATCCAAATGGGTTTTCAAGTTGTTGAAATCCTTTTATGGATTAAAGAAAGCATCCAGGCCATGGAACATTCAATTTTATGAATCCATAAAGAAATTTGGTTTCATTAAGAACAAATGTGAGTCGTGTGTTTATAAGTGATTTAACTAAAATGCGGTTGTCATACTAGTTGTATATGTTGATGACGTATTACTTATAGAAAATGATCTGCCATTCTTACAGTCTGTTAAGAACTGGTTGAACAAGTGTTTCTCTATGATGGACTTAGGTAAAGAAGACTATATTCTAGGGATCAATATCATTCATGAAAGATCCAAGAGGCTACATGAACTAATTAAGGGTAGATACATTAACTAGATACAAAATCTATTTAGTATGGAACAATCCAATAGGGTATTGGTTCCAGTGTTATGTGGTCTACACCTTTCTAAGAGAATGTGTCATCATAAACAACAAGAGAATGATAGTATGAGTAAGATCCCATAAGATTTAGTTATAGGATCCATCATGTATGCGATGTTATGTACCATGATTGATGTAGTCTATTCACTAAGTATGGTAGGCAGATATCAAGAAGATCCCGGAGAACAACATTGGACTAATATTAAGACTACCCTTAAGTATTTGAGAAGAACTAAGGATATGTTCCTAATGTATAGATTAGATGATGACCTTATCATTAAAGGGTATGTTGATGCTAGATTTTAGACATATCAGAATGATCTAAAGTCATAATCTGGAGATGTTTTCTGTCACAACGGAGGAGCTGTGAGATAGAAGAGTGCAAAGAAACTAGATTTCACTGATTCTATAGTGGATTCCAAATATATAGTGGCTTCTGATATAGACAAGGAATCCATATGGATTCAGAACTTTGTCTTGGAGCTAGATGTGGAACAGAGTAGTAAAGATCCTATCAAATTGTATTATGATAATACTACAGTGGTGGATCTTGAAAAAGAACCCAGGTCACATCAATAGAAAAATAAAATTCATTGGAAGTATAACCTATTGAGGTATTTCTATCAAAGGGGTAAGGTTATAGTGAGCCGAGTGTTCACAAAATAGAATGTGGTAGACCCTATTAATAAAGCCCTATCTCAGCAGATTCATAACTATTATTCAAGAGTTAGAGGGTTAAAGGTTTTTTGAAATTGTATGTACTCCAAGTGGGATTTTGTTGGAGTTTTGGCCCTAAAACAAACTACTTTTTACTTTATGATAAAGTTATATTCATGGATTTTAAAATTAATAAACACATGATCACATATTTATTATTCTTCAATGTGATAATGAATGTGATATTTTCCTAAGTATAGATGTTTCACTAAAGGGTCATAGCAGATCCCTACGCCAATTAGAACCTAGAAGTTCCATAACAATATTCTAGAATATATGTTCTATGACCAAATGATGTAATTTGAGGGACAGAAATAATACATGCCATTAAGGGTGAGGAATCATAAAAAATTGATGCACCTTTTCATGGTTTATGCCCTTGGAAATATCCAGGAGGATATTATGAGAAGGATACCCACCAGTAGGAAATCCACATTTCACAGGGTCATTAGATGTTCCTATCTGCAAGCATGTCTATTTGTCCTTAGGATTTAATATTATTATTAATTGGTATTACAACTTCTGCACTTAGATTTATTGTTGAAAACTGTGAAGACATACTATTCACTGCAAGGTAGGATATGTTGGTTGCTTTACGAGTAATATTGCATTAATAGATAATGTGAGAAAGGATTTATCCTTTATTTTCCATAGTATAAGTTGATATCTCTGGCCCTTTGATGGAATTGATATAGCCTAAATAAATCCATGGCCATAGTGAGGAATGAGAGAGTTCAATTATAGGATTTCAATGAAAAAATAATTGAGCACATGGGGTGATGGAACTAACTTGCCACCCACTTTATTGGAGATATTGAGACAAAGGGTTTACATTAAACAGTAAGCTTTCATATGAGGTGACACTTCATTCTGGTGTTAACTTGTTTATCTATTGGTACCTTGGCTTGTTGATAGATGATAACCTTGGGCATTAGGCAGGATCAGGCTAATTCCCCTGAGAAAGAATCCTATAGTATCACACACTTAGTGTATCCAAGTATATCATCTAAATATTAATTTAACAAGTTGAATAATGATTTATCCCGATTGTGGTTTAATAATTATTCAAGGATTCCTAATCAAATTTACTATGATACTAGTTATTCAAGACAATACATTAAGAGTGAAATAATATATTTATTATGGAGTAATGTAATGATATATAATTAGGAAATAAATATCATTATTGAAGGTCTAATATATGTGGTGGAGGAAATAATGAAAATGGAAAAACAAAAGTACACACCATATATATTAATATATACATGCAATGTAGTTTTTCTAAGGATCTGTGAGAAATAATATTATTTATTTGATTATATAATAACAAGTGTAATTCACTGTGTGCATGTCATGTGATAATATTATTCAAATGTTAATATTAGACATGGGGTTTTACTAAGAATTAAATGAAATGAATAAATTCATTTTGGTAATTAATTCATTTTATGATTCTAAGTAATATAAATCACAATTACATTATTCTAATTAAACCATCCATTATTTGTGGTTGTGCACAATAGATCTGGATAAATCTCTCAATCCAAGAGATAAATCCTTTACTCAAATAATGCTCTCAAGTTATGAGTCCTCCTCCAATGGATCAAGGAGAGGGATTTGGAAGCAGATCTCAAGGCGATCGAAGGTGGACATTGAAAGAAAAATCTCTTCCATTCTACCACCTAGACATCCCTTCGGTGATATCCAGAGATACATGGATCATTTTTGGATCACTACTAGTGGAATCCTACACTTGGATTCTACGATTTAATGAAAAATCAAATTGGATCATGACTAGAAACATCAAACTAGAGATAATTCAATCAAGGTAATTCTTTTGTTTTAATAAAATTAATTATAACCAACATATGATGATCCTATATATGGTTCCAATACATCCCCCTTTCATTTTTATTCATTGTTCTATTTTGATGCTCTGGCATTTTATCATCTTGAAGGATCTTAGATTGATCATTGTTAACGGTAAGAATAAAATTGGGTACACCTATCTACATGATTCTACTGTTCCCAAAACCTACAAGACATGCTTAAAAGAACCATGTTGGGATTAAATTAAATATAATACTATGATTTATATATGGGTGAATATTAGTTAGTTAACTAGATTTTCAACTATATTATAATAATTACTAATGGTATGACTGCACTTGGTGAAACACTAGCCAATAATTCTCTTCTCAAAATGGAATTGGGAGTATTATGAAAAAGATATCATGTAATGAAAGTGTAAAATGATGAATGTAATAATTTTAAGTTGTATAATTTAGATGATTTATTTGGATCTTTGTTATAGTATATAATTGAATTTAAAAATAATATAAAAGGGGAGTCTTCAAAGAATAAAGGTATTTATTTAGTTTCTAATGTTAATGAATCTTGTAACTCTTTTGAATCATAATTCCTGGAATGTGATATGGAGATGTCACATTTTAAACAAAATCTATACATGTTTATGAAAAATATTTGAGGCAATTGGAAGTTCAAAATAATGTTCAAAATGGAATAAAATAAAGGGCGTAATAGAAATTATAATTTGATTCATAAAAAACTTTTTATGAGATCATGAACAATTAACACCATAAGATATATCATACCAAATTCAAAATTCAATGAACAGAAAATAAAAAAGAAAAAAAAATTCCATCATTGTTTGGTATATGATGTTTTTTCTTTATTTTTTTATATATACAAAATGTAACATGTTGTGATAAACAGTTATAGAATCCTGATTTGATGGATATTCATTGTGAGATATCTCATTCATTTCTTTTTCTAAATTAACAATTATGATAATTTTTATCACAATAAAATAAACAATGTTAAAAAAATATAAACTTGATTCTAGTTCTAATTTTGAATCTATAAACTTTAAAGTCAACAAACTGTATCATGATAATAGGGAATTAATGATTGATAATCTTAGGATTGTATAAATATACACTAACATAAAATTAAAAATAATAATTTTGTTAAAGAATATGAGAAACTGAAAAAGGAATATGAAAATATAAATAACGGTGTTATCCATGATGAGTAAAATAAAAATAGTTTCTGTTATGAGATATTTAAAATATGGGGTTAAAATGAAAGAAAAAAATATTTAGTGATACAAATAATAAATATCATGATATTAGGTTTAATTTATACTTAGGTGACTTGAAAAAATTTATAAGGAGTGTAAGATGATCAAGAATGAAAACAAAAAATTTAGATATATAGCTTCTAGCCCTATTGAAAAAGTCTATTCTAATTTAGAAACTAATAAAAAAAATCATTTGTATCTGAAAAATGTATTTTATAATCTTAAATATACAAAATCTAAATTAGTTTAATGAAAATCCAAATATGAAATAATGATGTCTATGATGAAAAAAACTATAAGAAGAATTGTTTTTGTTATAAAAAATATCTACCAAGGATAAATAAGACAACATTTGTTAAAATCTCCAAAGGATTTTTTTTCAAGTGTAACATGATTTAAATATAGAATGAAAGGTCATTCTAAAAATAAATCAAATTCTATATTTATTCAAACATTTAAGAATACTAAATCATTTATTGATAAATATTTGTTTTATCAACTACCCATAAATATATCTTTTTAATCTATTTGGATTCCAACTTTTTTTACCAATCCAATTTTACCAAATATTTATTGGGTAACAAAACACTATACTTTAATGATTTATTTCATGATATCTACCTTATAAGTCTCACTAATTGATGGTATTTAGATAGTTTGTGTTCTAAACACATGAAAAGTGATATTTTAACGTTTTCATCTTAAAATTCATGTGATGGAGGCCTAATTATACTAGGATAAAATCCTTATGGTCAGATTAAATGTATCAGAGTGGTTGGATTTTGAAAAAATTTTATTATTTATAGATTTTTTAAAAAATAATTAAATATGTTTACCACAGTTATCTAATAATGGATTAAATGTAATATTTTAAAATGATAAAATTTCTATTTTTTAAAATAAATCTATTCTATTTTATGCAAATAGAAAAGATAATTCTTAGAGTATTGATTTTTCTGATCTAACAAAATTAAATGTAAAATGTATAATTTTTTTTGAATCACAATATATTTTATATAATTGGATAATTGTTCACGTAAACATCAGATTGTTCTATAGTTTTATAAAGAATAATTAAATTTTATTATTTACATGTTTAAATAAAAGTATTTATTTTGTGTGTGATTCATTTTTAATGGCTATGAAACATTAAGAAAGGATTAAATTTGTGCATGATATTATTACTATTACACATATTGAATTTATATATATTTAAATATTTTTACCTAAACCATCTATTTTAATTGGAACTATGTATGTATTTACAATATTAAATCAATATTTTTGATTCATATGGACTTATTTTTGTTCCATTAATGTGAAACTCTATCCATGTTTTCTGCATTCTTCAAAATTATTAAAAATTTCAAAATAATTCAATTATATCAATTTGAATTGATAGAGGAGGTGAATTTTTTAGTTTAGAATTTGAATTTATTTTATGAAATGGATATAATTTTTTTTCTATCCATAGGACACCACAAAAAGAATTTATTTGAATGAAATAATTTGTCAATTAAAGAAGTTCCTAGATTAACGATTATTCAGTTTAATTTTTCGAAATATTTTTAGGCTAAATACAACAATAAATCTTTACATATTTTAAATAGATTTTATATTAGATCATTTTTGAATAAAACCCCTTATGTATTGTTTAAAGGGTTTGAAACTAAAGTAGGATATTTTTTGGTGTTTGGTTGTAATGCCTTTTAATTTTAATACAAAAGATAGTTTAAACAATTTTTATTCTGATATTGATGAATCAATAATTTTTGGGATATAATAATTCTATTTAATCATATGGAGTTTTTAATAATGTAAAGTTATTTTTTGAAGATACCATGCGTTCCAAATTTAATGAAAATAATAATTTCAATTAGCAATCAAATTTAAATAATTATGATCAAGAATTTAGGGAATTCAATTTTTGTGAAGATAATAATCATGAAAAGAATATTGAATCACTATATATGGATAAAATTTCATCTCAAATAGGTCCAAAAGAGTGGATAACTCTTAAATATCATCCTCTTGAAAAATAGTTTGAAATTTAAAATCTGGAGTACAAATCCTAAAATATATTTTAAATTATTATACCAATTCATCATTTTTTGTTTACTATGTTCAAGATAATGTTGAAAATTCAATAAAGTGTGTAATTTGGATGAATTATATTTTAAAATTAATTCTATGCATGAAGAATGAAATTTAAATGAATTAAATAAAGTGTGTAATTTGGCTGAATTACCAAAATATATAAAACTTATAGGAACGTAGTGTATTTTCGTTAGTAAATTTAATGAATATGGAAACACTGTAAAAATTAAAATAAGTGTAGTTGTTCATGGTTTTTATTAGGAATAGGGAATTTATATGTAATATTATTTTACCCTATTTCTAGGATATAGACTATTACAATTTTATTATAATTTTTTTTGTAATTTTAAATTATTTCAAATGAATGTTAAGAGTTAATTTTAAAATATACTAATTTTGGAAAAAAAATTTGATAAAAAATATCCTAGGTTAAAATATTAAAAAAATTAAAAACCATGTTTTTTATATTAATAATGAATTATTTGGTGATAAAATTTTTTCTAGAGATCAGTAAGAGTGGCTAACTCTATTTTATTGAAAAATTATTTTCTAAAGGAGAAGTTCATCCAATATTTTATATAAAGTATGTTTGAAATGATATTTTGACTGTACAAATATATGTTGATTATATAATATTTGGTTGTAAAAATTATTTACTTTGTATTTATTTTTCTAATTAATTACTTCAGAGTTTGATATAATGTTTATGGGATAATTGGAATTTGTTTTTTCTTTAAAATTTTAATAAATAAAAGGAGGAATTTTCTTAAATAAATTTAAGCACACTAAATAACTTTTTATGCTTCCCTTAAATCATGAATGTATATTGAAACATTGATTAGTAAAAATAAATAATTGGATCTGGATTAATCTGGAAAGGGTGTTGATATTAGATTATATAGAGTTGTGATAGGAAATATAATTTATTTGACTACATATAGATCAGATATAATGTAACGAATTCCATTTTGTTCTATATTTATATTGAATTGTATAGAATTCCATATTAATTTTCATACGAGTGTTATAATATATATTAAATAAACTATTAATACTGGTTTATTTTATGGAAACTAGATTTTTCTCTGATTATTTTTATATTTTGAATATGATTTTCGAGGTTGTGGGATTGATTGAAAACTAAAATATCGTATGTGTGATTTTCTATATTAGATGTTAATTTAATGGTGTTTTAAGAAAAAAATATCAGTTTCTCATTCTAGAGGTTAGGTTGAGTATTTTTCTTATTTTATTATATGTTCTAAAATTATTTATATTAAACACACTTTGTTTGAATTTAATATTAATTTTGTTAAAAATCAAATATGTTGTTACACTTATTGTGAAATTTCAAATTTTGATAATCTTTTTCAAAATAATATAACAAAATACATAGATATTATAATTCAGTTTTTTACAGGATTATATGAAAAGGGAAAAAATAGTGTATATTTTGTTCCAAATGTAAAAAACATGATGACATATTTACTAAACCATTGGAATTTTCTAGACTTTATAAAATATAATATAAAATTAGAAGAATCAAAATTTAGTTAGAAAATATTATTTTATTTTTATATAATTATTGGGGAGATTTAATTTTCTAATTTAAGTCATTCCTATCATTCATTTTGATACATTTTAAAAGGGGGGATAATTTTTGAAAAATATTGTTTCAAATTATCCAAATAGAGCATATTATTATTGTTGGGGAGTGTGGTTTTTAGATTTTGGAGTATATATCTATTATTTATTTGTTTTTGAATATTAAATTTGCTTCTAAATATTATTTTTATTATTCAAATAATTATTATTTAATTATATTTTACCACTCTTAACATTTTTATTTAATTATATTATATTTTAGTAATTTTATCCGTCATTTATTATTATTATTATTAATATTTTTGGATGAACCTTTTGAAAAATTAATTTTCTATAAATTTTTATTACCCTTAGGTAACATATTTTTATTTTATATTACCCTTAACTATGGTTTATAAATTTTCTCTAACCTTATGAAAGGCTTACATAATGTGTTTTACCCTTACATGAAATTTATCATAACGTTACATAAGCTTAAAGGTACCCTAACACAACTTGTTGAAAATAAATCTTACCCTTATACATCCTATGAAATAATCTATTTACCTTTTTGATCCCCCTACTTACCCTTATATAGTGTTTATAATATCTTCTATACCACTACAAATCACATGTACACCATTACATAGATTTCTAGTTAGCCATACATAGTGCATGAAATGATATTTTTACTTTTATAATTCATATTTCATTCCAATGTTACCCTTATTTAAATCATAAGATCTATAGAATACCCTTAAGTGAGCTATAGAAACATATCTATACCTTTATGTAGATATAAGGTTACCCTTATATGGGTATATCACATGGTTATTATTCTCAAAAACATCATCATAACATGATTAATATTCCAACTCCTTTCCTAATACCACAAAAAATAATATAATCATCCATTAATGTATCTGTATCCACATGTTTTTTTCAACCATTTATAATAGTGATAACCTAATAGTAGAATTCTTTCATTCTCCTCCAAGAGTTGGAACATCCTCAGCAGTACTGTAGCAAATTGGTAGCTCTATTTTAACCTAATGGTAACAATACCTACATCATCCTCCATTATAGTAGAAAATTAATTCAGTAGTATTATATTCTTCTAGTGGTACCACTCCCTTACATCACGTGACCAGTAGTGGTAGTATCATTGAAACAATAATGAAATCACGTTAATAATGGTTTCTCTATTTTTTCACCAGTAGTAGAAGTATTTTCAGTGGTAGTATTTATATGACTTAGATGTTAGCATAAATTTCCTTCACATGAACAAATCTTCATAACCTTACTTCCCATTTAGACAAATCACATCTGTGCAGATTCTAAAAAGGAATTTTTGGTTGAACCACCTAGTCATTGTAGTATGGAAGCTAAAGTAAAATGTTAGGCCCACAACTGATTGGTAGTCATTCTGAAATTTTAATGTAGACAATGTAATTCACATAAATGATTTAATATTAACATTGAAATATCAGATAAAATTGATGATTTAATAAAAGTATTTGAGAATAATTCCTATATATGATTTATTTGAAGATTTCCTTATGTAATAACAAGCATATTTGAATGTTTTAAATAATTGTAATGAATGAATTAGTAAGAACTGAAATTATTCATCAAATACGCATGTTTTAAGAAAAGATAACAATATTTTTCTATATTTTTAAATATTTATAACTATTTAATAGAGTGGATGAGTATAGAGAAATCCTACACAAAAAAAAATCAATGGAGGGAGTTAGATCACCATTGGTAATTTTCCTTTAAATAATGATCAATACATGTGATATAAATTTGAAAACAAATTGAATAATTTTCTTGATAATTTATTGAGATATTTTGTGACAACTATTTTATTCGTGCTGTCAAAAAAGAACATAAAATGTTTCATTCATTATCTCTAAGGTGAAAATAGTTCCTTGAGTTACACTGACATCAACTTTTTCTCTTATCTATAGATCAATATTGTTTTATAGGTTTTCATGATGTTATATTTTATTTCATTTTTTTAATTATAAGAGCCATTTTATGCTTTTCTGAATCAACAAAATGTCCAGTATTGGTTATTCGAGGAACCAAAAGGATCGTTCTAGGGGTATGAATCTAGAACAAAAGTTTGACAAGATTAGGTTGTGACTCATGTATAATGGTTAGTATTGGTTGTGAATTTTTGTATTGTAAAATACATTGTCTTTAAATAGGATATGACTTATTTTAAAAGTGATGTTTCATAGTGGGTACTGATCTTCTCAGCATGACGAGAAAATTGAAGTGTATAATTGGGTATTGGTGATCTTAAATACTATAAAAATAATGTTTTCATATTTTATTTCAATTTCATTACATTCTAAACACTACACTATGTTTATTATTAATTAAACATCAAAATTTGATTAGTTATCTATTTTATAAGTTTGAAATGTCTATTCACCCCACTCTAGTATAATATTTCTATATATTCTAGCCCAAAAAACTTATGCATGTAGGATAATACTCTTCTTAAAATTATCTATGATACCACTTCACTTATCAACACTAACTTATCCAAATTCTCCCACAAGAATGACTTATATATCAAAGGTAGAGAATATATTTGATGTATGAAGAAGAAAAAAATATTAGAGAAGGCAGGGAGACTAGTTACTAAAATTTATTTTATCACTAACAAATTATGAAAACCAAATAAAGATAAATATTGAAGTATAAAAGACTAAAATAAACCATACTCTCTCCCTATAAAAATATATCTGTTTAGTTCTCTATTTGAGCAGAGATTATAAGGTTATTGTCAAGGAAGACATAATAAAAAAAATAAATATAAAAAGAAAAAAAATTATTATTAAATTTTTTTAAAAAAGTTTACATTATAAAAAACAAATATACATATACTATAATCCCCATATTTTATTCTAAAAATTGATAGAAACTTGAATAGATGTCGAAGTATAAAATTTTAATCAAGTAGGGGGGTTTATTTCTCCTATAATTATTTCCTTTTAATTTAGATATATTTGTTGAATATCAAATATTTTCAAATAACAAAATTTTTTCTCCAACATCTTTTATGTTCACATAAAAAATTTGAGATCCATTCGACATGTGTAGAAATTTTTTGGATTGAAAACTGAATTTTTCATTTATTATCTAATAGAATCATTAAATTCCAATTCTATGATTTTCCATGCATTTATGAAAATGAAATTTATACTGGTCCTAGACATTTACACATATTATTACATGTTTATATGTATAATTAGACATCAAATATAACCAAGGATCATAAAGTCTAGTGTCATTGGAAGATTTGGTACATAATATAATAACATGAAAACCGAACTAAAAACATTTTTTATATAACCTCTATAATTATATTCTAACTTCTTTTGAGATCTAAAATATTCATAAGAAAAATTAGGGAATACATGAACAAAAGGGATGAGCTAAAAAGGTTAGTAAATGAATAATCATAGAAATAATACATAACACTTGGGTTAAAAGGTATGAAAAGATTAAATAAAGGCATGTTAACTGAATAAAAATAATTAATAATAATATTTATAACATGGTAACATATAACTGTGAGTTCATAGGAATGTGACAACATCATATAACTTGATATAAACATGAGTTAAGCCTAACAACCCAGACTATATCACATAGTGGAAAAAGTCCCATAAAGCAATTAGGTTCACACATTATCCCAACATGAAGTCTCATGAAACTAAAGATTACCCAATGAATTAGAGAACTGTCTGGGTGAACCCATAATAACATGATAGTGAATATTTATTCCACATTATGAATCAAACATAAACATAAGTGATAACAATGGAATGAAATTGGTAACATAATCATATCATTAGGTATAACCCAAGAGTGTTTCATGATAGTGTCCATGAAAGAATATATTTAAAACATAAATGGTCATTAATAATTGGATAATAGTCATAATTCATGATAAGTGATTTCAAACTAGTGTAAAAAAATATAAAAAGAGTGTTTAAGATACATTTGAAATGAAACATTTTATTATGGTTTAAAGAAAACATTAATGATTATTTAAAATAGAAAAGGAATAATTTTTTTATAAAAAAAATGAACAATGATACTTATGCATGATAAAATGAGTGATTTATAAAAAAAAATTTATATTAAAACAAATTTTGAATGATACATGAAAATGGGTATTAAATTGGGAAGTTCTCTTTAATCGAGCTTGTTATTGGGATGGATTGAGAAGGGAACCATAAAAAAACTTGTATAGTGCTGAAAAAGAAGGAGGATATGATCTGGATACATGATTTTAGAAAATATACATATAATTTAAATTATTTATATAAAAAAATCATATTTAAATTAGTTTAAAGATAGAGAAACCATAACCCAAATGGAAAATGATGGTTAAGGAAGAAACCCTTACCTTATGTTCGAAAGTGTTATGCACTTGATCTTAATGTACAAGATAGTCAAAATAAATACAATAATTAATCAATTTAGAACATTATATACATAAATTTTATTTATTATAATTTTATAAGGTTTATTTATCACCGTTTTTATGGGTTATGATATTCAATTTCATCGTTTGGGAGCGTTGGTTTCTTGGGTTTTCATAATCGCTTTACTTTTATACATGTATAGAAAAATAGGTAAAATAAAAATGGTTGTACTGAATTGAAGTTATATTTTATTAATGAAAGTATATAATATTAAATGTTAATATAAATCATTTAGTAATTTTGGGTAGGAATGAATAATTAGATAATACGTTAGTGATAATCATTTGGATTATTTTGGGCTGTTTTCTGTCACAAAAAACATGTTTCATTTATTATTCAATATTATGTGTATATATTAGTTAAATAACATAAAAAATGTTATAAAAGTATTTTTAAAATATATTTTAACCATTATAAAGGTTTTAATATTATCCTTGAAGGAAGTAAAGGAAAATAAGAACTTTTCATTTTTGATGGCAATAAATTAACACCTCACAGACAATGTTTTCATTTTAGTATAAACGAAGATGATAAGGGATTTTATAAAGGATATTCCATTAACATTATATATTTACACTATATGAAATATATTGGATTTATAATTCTACTTGGATAAGGGTAGGTGAGGAGATAATAAGAAAATAAATGAAATAGAAAAGAAATTAAAAGAAAAAGAAAGGGGTTTTTATCACTAGAATTATCTTCTTTGATAACCTCCTTAGTTGAATTGGTTTTGGTATTTTTTTGGGACCAAAGAATACTAGACGTGAGAGAGGGGAATGGGAAGATATTTTTTCATAAATTTTACAAGCATAAAATCTTAAGAAGCGTGAGTAGAAGAGATGGTGAGGAGTGGTATTTATAGGGGTAGAGGGGGTGTTTCTTAATTATTTTATTCATTAGTTTATTATTTTTGATCAATACTATGGATTTTTTGAGAATTATCACCAAATATATTAAAATAATGAAGTATAGTTCTATATTTTCTACTTACATCATCCATACATCACCTATGACTTTATAACTCATGTATTTAGCTTTTATCGTATCATATTTTAATATTCACCAGAAATTAATGAATTTTAAACAAATCCCAAAAATTAACACAATTTTTTATGTGTAGAATTAAAAAATGACCTCCATTTTATAAAAATAATATTCTAAATAAGAGATATTTAATTTTTAATTTAAATCAATATTTATTTGAAAAATAAAAAATTTAAAATTATAACTAATTTTATGACACATTCAAAAATTAAATAAGGTCTCATAAAATTATCTTATAGTTATAAGAAAAAATTAATTTATGAGTTTATTTTCTGAAAATAAATGTTCTTTTTAAATCATTATATTTATTAATAAATTTTAAATAAATATTCATGACTTATAAAATTACCAATACTTAATTTATGATTTTAAAAATATTTACTTACATATTTCATGATATAAGTTTATTAAAGTTGAATTCATGAGATAACAAAATTTTATTTATAATTTAAAAGGAGAAGTTAATATTCTATTGGATGAATTACAATTCCTGACGGTCATGTTACTATTCCAAAGGTCATGTTACTATTCTATTGGTATCGGTTCCATGATTTCCAAAAAGGCCTACTATTTTATTCGTTAGTCATATATTAAGTTTTTATTGTGGTATCTATGTGATTTTTATGTTTTTTATACTATAAGATAGAATAATAAGAAGGTAATTTTCATTGATAAAATATTGGATCATTTAAAAATTACTAAATATAAAGAATCTATAGATAATTAAATTGTTCCCATACATATTATATATCTTAAGAAAAAATTTGTGATTATTTACACTATTTTTTGGGATATATTTTCTAGTCATTAAAAGTCGTAAAAACTATTAAATTATTTCAAATACCAACATGAATTATTTTTTAGGACTTATTTGGTTAAATTCATTACAAGGTATAACTATATGAAATGAATCCAAATAACAATGTAATACTATAAAAATAATAATTTTTAAATTTGTATTAGTGTGGTGACTATTATGACATAAATCCCGTTCTAAAGTTATTCCGTGGAAATAAAAATAAAGATAAAATTAAATTTTTTTTATATATTCTATATATAAATTATGAAAAATTATGAGTTTAATAAAATATGATCAATATAAGAGATTCTTGTTACCAAAAACACTGTAAAAAGTTTTACAAGTGAAAATATATGATAATTGTTTACTAAATCAACAACCACCACTTAAGGTTGTTCATTAATAGATGCAACCCAACAGTACGATTTATTGGTGAACTAATTAAATCATTATAATGATATCCACTAACTCACCCCACTTATTAGTATAAATGGAAAGATGAATGGATATATATTATCTATATTATGGTTTAGAAATAGTTTGGATGTGGATGTAACATGATTATGATGGTAGGGGGGATGAAATTTTAGATATATGGATTCTAGTTAGTGGGAGTTAGCTTCTGATAACCTTTCTTTATATTGATAGTGTGTGCTACATTCTGTATACATTATTTTAGTGAGTGATGTTTTGTGGGAATGGGTCTAAAATGTATAAATGAACTAGATTTATTAAGAACAAGATTTTAAACACTTAAAAGGAAATATTCTAACATATATTATTTTATGAGACATGGTAATTGGATAATTAACGTGTGGATGTTTGGGCTAGTTTTACCCTTGGGTGATTATGGAAGTTGAATATGTAACTAAATATTATGATTTTACCTCTGTGAAGATTATGCATATATGATATTTATAATATTGTTCATCCTTAAGAGATGGACTATAATGTATGTGGATATACTCAGTATTAATTTAAATAAAGGTTTTTAGTGTCGTTTTGGTGGTGTTTTCAAGTAATTTTAGTTTAGAAACTTAATAAATATTGGTGTTTGGAGATAGTCTATTGTACCATTATTGTATATATGTGGTTTGATTATTATTCTATTACATATATTTATTAGTTGTTTACCCACAATTATAGTTGTATTTTTTTTATGTTTTATAACATTCATATATTATAAATTATTTAGGATATTCTTTGACCAGGAATTACATAATGATCATGGTCTAATGGATTTTCTTTGACTATACAGTGTTAGATATTTTCCAGTAGATCGTTGTGTCTTGTATTTATTTGATTTCTACTCACACTAATATTCATCGATCTATTTTGTATTACATGTTATATTTTGGGTCCACACATTGTTTTTTCAATGTCTTAGGTGGGGTCTTGATGAAGTCATGTAATGAAAAATTAATTCATAATATTTTCCATATTATTTTTAGTAGAATATATTGGTTTTATTAACAAGGAGGATGAAAATAGGTTTTAGCATAAATGAATGGGACACTTGTGAAAAATTTTCTTATCTTATTTTTTTCATCACGAAGATGAAATATATATATGAAGTATTAAAAATATTTAACTCACACATGTGATGATTTCCACAAGGAAAATATAATTTTTATTTTGTTCAAGTTGATGGAAAATAAGATAATGAGGATGCTGTAATTGATCTATATATGTGTCTATTGGTCATTAACACAAATTTATATTTATGGGAAGAGGTAAAATATTTTATTAATTTATTATTACAATGGTATTTAATGATAAATGGTTAATAATCCCAAATTTGAGGTTTTAATTTCATTACAAGATAATAAAGGATAGTGAAAAATAATCTAACAAATAAGAACCTAAAATTTTTAATTTGAAATTATATTAAGCATATAACTATCTAAGTGGAGGTTTTTCTAAAACAATCATGGTATAAATATAATACTTTATTAGTGATAACATCCTAAAAAAATTATTTCATTGAGATATGAAACAAGATAATTAATAACATGGATTGACAAGTTTTTATTTAGAATGTAATATATAAAATTATTTTGAATGTAATGGTGTTTCTATGACCTTATAATAATAATAGGTTTATATTATGTCTAGATGAATATAATACCCCAATTATGGATTCGTAATGGCAAGAATAATACATTTAATTACATCTAAATAATTAAAAGTAAATATATTTTATAATAATGAAAATATCCACCAGATATAAGAAACTCTAGATCGTGAATAAATTTTTATTGTTCACTCATCGAATAACAAGTCATGAAAATTATTTAATAAATGTCTTGGATTTTTTTAAGATAATATATAACTATTGTGTCTAAAGTGTATAATTTTCAATATATCTATAATGAAATTCTTGAGATTATTGTTATTTTTTGATGTGACAATTCAAATGGTATTATAAGTTTTTGATGTTGATTATAACGAAAGAGATTTTGATCAGTACACTGGATTAGGACAATCAAAAATAAGGGAATTAATGAAGACTAAAATATTATTGGTGACAATACAACCCTTTTCATAAATAAGGATAAAGATTTTAAAAATAAAATGATCTTATGTCAAGTAAAACAGAAGAATTTTCATAAGGCTAAATGGATGAGAGTTGGGTAAAGGATATAAATAATGAATAGAATTAAATTGATAAAAACAAAACATGGGGGATTTTTTTAGTTTATAAGATATAAATTTTATCAATACCAAATGAAAATTCTAAAAAAAATTGAATATATAAATCATATTTATTTTAAAAAATCCCAAATTGTGTACAACGAATACTCAAAAATTAAAGTAGTTAACACAGATGGACATTTAACTTGGTGAAATAATATAAATTATATGATTATTCATGGTTATTGTGGTGAAAAATATCATAATTTTATTTAAAAATGGATGTTAAATTTAATTTTATCTTTGTAGATATTGAAGAGGGAGATAAAAATTAAATGACCACATGGTTTTCTAATGCATAAATATTTGAATAATGTGTGACTATTGAAGAAATAAATCTAAGGGATATCAAAAGTACCAAGTTATTAATATTATATTATTTTTCAATATATCAAAAATATTGGATTCCAATATATAGAAGTTGATAAAAAAATTTATTTCAAGATGGAATATGATCAAAGGATGAGGGTTCCAATATATATAGACTATATTATATTTTGAGGCTCAAACACATCTTAATGAAATGATTTCAAAAAATTCAATAGAAGAAAATTGGAAATGTCCATGATTGTAAATTTATTTTTTAATTAGTATAGTTGTTAGATAAAGAATTAATTAGACATTCATATTTAAATGAATATGTTTTAAATAAGTGATAAAAATATTTTTCATTAATAAGTGAATTGATTGGACAACACAAATATATCTATGGAAGAAGTTTTCAGAGGATGATGAAGGTATTTTTTTTAATTTATGCTGTATATGAAAATAATTAGAGGAATATTATAGAGAGTAGAATAAAGACACATAATTTATATTTCTATTTTTTAATTATAATGATATCAATTTAATATTAAATAATGTAATATTATTTCTGTGAAAAGTATTTTTGGATATTTTAAAGGCATAATGGATTTATGGTTATTTTACGAATAAATAAATTAAAAGATGATGGGTTTATTAATATTGACTTGGATGGTTTGACTAATGACAAAAATTTAAATTTGGATGTTTTATTCTATTGAAGTGATTTATGTATTTATAAACTAAGAATGAAACATAGTTTCATATCATTGATAAAATAAAAATTTAACTTTATATCTCATTCAATTTTTTTAAAAAACATTTATGCTCAACATAATAACTTAAGGATATTTAAATTATGGTAAATTCTCATAATGAAATTAAATGTGATAACTTGAGTTATATAAATCTAAATAAAATATCTTAAAACATTCTAGGAAGAATAATGTGGTGATAAAGTATCACTTTATCAATGATAAAGCTGAGTAATGGATGGGGAAGTGGGAGTACTTACCTATTTAAGAGAATTTTGATGATATAATGATCAGGGAACTATGAAAATTATGTTTTTAGAGCAGCCTATTGATATTGGAGTATAGTAATATCCATCTACATGATCTCTTGGAGAATGTAAACCCACCCAACTAAAGTATTATTTCATTAGACAAGTCTTTCAAAAAATACATTATCATTAACTAAATAATTTTGACGTGAGGTATTACCATCTACTATTGGTTTATATAAATGTTTATTTTCCCTCATACATTAATTGAATATTTTAATGAATCCTTCAAAAAACTGTAAATAATTGATCTTTTCGTTTTCTGTGAAATGGGGAGGTATTACCATCTACTATTGGTTTGTGCCTCAGAAGGTTATTAATGGACAGGCATTGGCATACTTTCTAGCTTCCCACCCATCCTCTGCGGATCAGCCACTGGATATAGGTTTTCCTGATGAGGCAATCCTCTCAGTCGATCATGTTGTCCCATGTTGGAAAATGTACTTTGACGGTTCCCCCCGAAGCCCCACTGGTAGGAGACTCAATGATCCTAAGCTCAACAGAGTGGGCCTCGGTATCGTCTTCATCACCCCGGAGCAAGCTGTTCTGCTGTAAACAGACCTGTTATCAGAGGGCTGCACCAACAACAAGACATAGTATCATGCCTTCATTACTGGCCTCGAGATGGCCCTTGAGATCGACGTGCCCCATCTGCATGTGAAAGGGGATTTCGAGCTGGTCATCAAGTATGTCGATGGTGGCTATGCTGTCAGGAAGCTAGAACTCGTGCCATTGTAGGAGTTCACCCTCCATATAATGGCCCAGTTCCCTTATCATCCAGAGGTCATTCACATCCCTCAGTCTCAGAATGGTCGAGCAGATGCTTTAGCTAGCCTCGCCACGTCTCTTGTAGAGCCTAAGTAGGATGACCTGATTATCCATGTGGCGCACTAGAGAGTCATTGATCCCATTACCCTGAAGGATTATCATGGTCCCCGGGTAAACCATCTTACCGTTGGCGCCCCTACGTCAGGAGGCCCGTGTACTTCGGATGAGGTGATCGAAATAGTTCCTGATTGGAGGACACCCTTGGTTGAATACCTCCAACACGGTAATCTTCCGTCAGACCGGGCCGAGTGCGAGCGAATCCGACGCCGCACACTATAGTTTACCCTCTAGAGTGGTCCCAACCTTGAGCAGATCCTATATAAATGTGGATTTGATGGTGTTCTACTTTGTTTCCTTTAAGGAGTCGAGATTCCAAAGGTCATGCAAGAGGTTCATACTAGTTCCTATGACACCCATTAGGCCGGGTCAAAGTTGTCTCACCATATTTGGAGACTGGGATACTTCTGGCCCTCCATGATCCATGACTACATCGAGTTCACCAATAAGTTCCATGTATTCCAAGTTCATGCTAACTTCGTGCATCGGCCACCAGAGCCTCTCCACACTACCAAGTATTCTTGGCCCTTTTCAGTATGGGGGTTGGATGTCGTAGGACCTTACCCACCGGCAACGTCCTACTAATGTCGGTTCATTATAACTACTACAGATTTCATTTCCATGTGGGCAGAGGCAATTCTGCTTAAGGAAGTCAAAGTCTGTTCTATCCCTGACATCATGGGTTCCATTATCATCTATCGGTTTGGAGTACCTCACGCTATCCTAACTGATAACAACACCAACATCCGAGCAGCTGATCTGAAGAAATTGTATGCCAGTTACAACTTTTGGTCTAACCATACCTCCCGCTATCATGCACATACAAATGGAAATATCGAGGGGTTTACCAAAACCCTCTCTAACATTCTACAAAAGATAGTTGGTCACTATAAGAATAGTTGTACGGATAAGCTCCAAAACACCCCCTGGGCTTATCAGATGACGATTTTTAATTACACCCTGGTGACCCCGTATTCCCTAGTGTACGGAACCGAGGCCGTCCGGCCCGTCGAGGTTTAGTTGCCCTCATTGTGCACTGCAGTCTACAACCAGCAAGCGCTAGATAGAGTTGTCGAAATCCGTCTATCTAAATTAGAAGCGCTGGAGGAGAATAGGCTTCGTGCTTTGCACAACCTGGAAAGGCATCAGAGTAGGATGGCTCGAGATTTCAACAAGAAGTTTCACCTCCGCTCCTTCCTACAAGGTGACCTGGTACTAGCCCTCAGGGTGCCAATGATCCCCGGAAGGAAATCACCCATGTTGGAGCCCAAATGGGAGGGAACTTTCATTTTCCTTAATGTCTATCCCAATGGTGCGTACTCCCTGGTGACCATGGATGGTGAGCATTTAACTCCTCCCACCAATGCCATGTTCTTGAAGAAATACTTTTCCTGAGAATATGGTCCAGCACGACCTTAAACTGCATTTGGCCCTACTTTTGGGCCCCTATGGTCCCCCATGACCTTAAACTGGCCCACGGTCCCACATGACCTTAAAATGCATCAGGTCTTTCACGACCTTAAATTGCATTTGGTCCAATACCTGGCCCCCCTGGTCCGATTTCTTAGACTTTAAACTAAGATCCTTTCCTGGTCCGACGTGACCCTAAATTGTTGGGTCCAAGCCATATGACCTTAAACTGCACGCTCATCCTCAATTCAAGACATTAAACTGCATGCTGGTCAGGCCTTCCTGACTGAGGCCCAGCCTCAGGCCCCTTGGCCTTCTCGGGCCCCTTAGCACAAGTCCTTACTCTGAGTGTGCGGTGTGGTGTGGGATTATGTCCTCATTCACGTCGGGTTACTCGTCGTGCTGTACACATTCCCAGATGAAATTCCTCTAATCATCATAGATGAAATTAAATTGTTCTTTTAGAACTACATGTGGCGTGATTCCCATCCTTATGGGATACATAGGACCTCCTGAACACCTAGATTTCAGGTCCATGCCCGTCTCTCAAGAGATCCCACGATCTCCCGTTCACCTCAGCCTCTTGGCCTGCCCCTCTCCACAAGGGGGATATATAGGTGTGTTACAGGGTTTTTGGCACCATACCCCCTTCTCCCGAGAATCTACCATCTTTTTTCCACTCTCAAACTGAGCCCTTCGACCCTTTTCAGTGGTCCACTAATGTGTTCAGAGTACTCTGGTCTAGGACATGGAGTTTTAGATTCAACTTAGGAAAGTTTCATCCACTTGTCAAGCTTCATGCTTCCATTCATTTGGGCCACCATTATCCTTCACACCCAGAGGGACCCCCATGAACGGCCTGGATACAATGCATAAGGGCTCTCCTACCGTCACGAGCCAATGACCGTAAGGGTTTCAGACAACAAATTGATACAAATCCCGAGTTGTGAACATGGTCTGCGGTTGATGCTCATTTGTTTGTCCCTGTTTCAGGCTAACATGACAGGATGCTGTGTTGTAGACATTGTCAGCAGTAATCCTCCATCGTCATGCCGACTCCTTCAGGCCCTGAGTTTTGGTGGCATGATTCACATTATGTTCCACCCCATCGTGTCAAGGTGGAATCTCGTAAATCCTTGCACTAACCCTCAGTGCACTTCCACATGTCAAGCAGACAAAGCTGTGTTAAAACGTCTCTCGGGGCTTCCACGATCTGAGTGCTAATATTATAGGCTTGGGTTTTCTCTAAGAACCATTTATAGCTTGACCCTCATCCCCACGGGAAATGAGGGGTCACCCAGACATTGCGTTTCGGGCCCATCTCAGCTGGAGGCTAGTGTCTCCTACCCATTGATCTTTAAACCCTTGTTGGACCCTTGGCCCAAGGATCCTCTCACGGAATCAAGCGCGGTGATGGTATTGGATTATGTCCCCATACGCATCGGGTATTTTTTTTTGCATCATGCGCATTCCCTCGGGTCCAAGCCATATGACCTTAAACTGTGCTGGCTGGTCCTACCACATGACTATAAAATGTGATGATACCGTCCCAGCCGCACGATGTAAAACAACGTTGCATTGTGATGTCCTCTCCATAAAGGGCATCACATTGGGTATTGGTCATTTACCATACAATTTGTCAATGCCTGCATATGTCTTGACTATTGTGGATATGCTTGGAATTTCTACCTTAGGAAGGTCTCTCCAAAAAAGAAAAACAATTCACCTTCAAGGAAAAACCAGATACATCAAATGTTGCTTCTTTTTGTGTGAGGGATAGACCTTCATGCCCATTTCATCCTCTTCATAGGTACCTTCCCGTGCCATTCCACTCTCCAAGAACTACGTATGGCTTGATTTCCATCCTCATGGGATATGTAGGAACGCCCAGACCTCTTGTATTTGGGTCCAGCTTGAGGGATGCTAATTCATCGTGTCTTTCCCGCCTTTGGGACCTTGACTACGGGACCGCGTCGTGTGGTGTGGGATTAATTCCTCATTCACGTCGAGTTTTCAATAGCCACCCCACGTGAACCCTGTTATAAGAATTATCCCTCATGTTTCCTATCCTGCACGACGTTAAAAGGCACTCCCCATAACTATGTATGGCTTGATTCCCATCCTTTTGGGTTACGTAGGAGTGCCTAGGAACTTCCCCACGAGCCCAGCCTGACTTTCTTGTTCGGTCCCTATACTAGGACACTTTTCCAAGGAACAAATGGTGAGCAGGACCTCTTCCTCGTTCACATAGGGTTTCGTAATCACTTTACCATGTGTATCCCTCCATCCTTACCAATCCTTGGTCCACGTTTTAAGACCTTAAACTTAGAACCATTTATAGAACTACGTGTGGCATGATTCTCATCCTTATGAGATATGTAGGAATTCCTGAACATTTTTCCTTGGGTCCAGCCCCAGGGATAACCAAATCCCATCCCTCCTCACTGCTGGCCCCTTGGCCTGACTTCTCGGGGAGTTGTGTAATTACATCATTAGCCTCAAATATGTTCGGGATGCCCCATGGTGATGTTGGGAAGCGGCAGTTCCCTCACCATAGAGGTCTTGTCTAAAAGTAGGGATGATCCGTGACCAGATTAATACGTCTGCCTAATGTGCCTTCACCATAGTGGTGTAACATCAGAAGTGTTGGATTCTGTTTGAACAAACCACCACTTCACTTTCCACGCTTTGCGTTCCCCTTTATTCGGATCTTCATCCTCTTTCATGTTTGATGGGACCCCCTAATAGTATGGAGGGTCGACCTATGGTCCTCCTTCTATCATGGGCCAATGCTTTGGAAGACTAGTCATGTTTGATGGGACCCCTAACAACATGGATGCTCAACCTATGGTCCACCTATTGTCTTGGGCCAACGTTCTGGAAGACTGGTCATGTTTAATGGGACCCCCTAATAGTATGTATGCTCGACTTATGGTCTGCCTATTGTCCTGGGCCAACGTTTCGGAAGACTGATCGACGATATTTAAGTTAGGCCCCATGTTGCAAACATGGTTAGTGGTCATCCCTCATTTGTTGTCCCCATTTCAGGCCAATGCGATATGGATGCAATGTTTCTGCTACGGTTAACATCTATCCTCCCTCGTTACACCCCTCCCATAGTGTTCCGAATTCGGGTAACATGATTTAACTTTTTCATCTCCCTATGTTTGAATTGATTTCCATGCCCCCAGCATTGTCCCATTTGTTCGTTAGAGAACATTGAGGAGACAATACATTGATCGGTCTGAGGTCCCCTCCCTTTGGCTGGGCCTCCCTCTTCTCCTCGAAAATCCGGACTCGATTTCGGATGCCTGAAGCTTGGTTGACACCCCATGGTCGAACGAAATGATAATACAAGCATCCTTTGTTTCACACATTGGGTACGGCCCACATGAGCTCAGGGGTGAATTGTTATTTATTTCAGGATTATGGTTGAGCTTATTAAACCAAAGGTACAGATAAATGGATTTTTCCATACGATGAGAGAAAAAAGTTTATGAGCTAGCCAAAACAGGGCCCTTAAGGATCATCTTTTTGGATTGTTCTTTCCAACGCCGCTACCCTTTGGTTGGTGGCCTCCAGGGCTGCTTCTCGCTCCCTGATGACTCTCTCCTCATCATCAGCTGTAGAGCGCAGTTTTCCAATCCTAGCTTGTTCTTGCGCCTGTTTAGTTTGAAGCACGGTCATCTGGTGACTCGCCTCCATCAGTTGTTCTTGGGCGTCAGCCAACTGGGCCATTAGTTGCTCCACGAGTTTAGAGATTGTTGTGATAAAGGCCTCCTTCTCTATCACCTGATTTTTGAGGCGTTCGACTTCCTGCTCCACCATCAGGAACGCTCGGGTGCTCACCGATTCTTTCGAACACTGGGAAACGTCGGTGCGCCGGCTGCTCTCACGTATCCTCTCGGCCATGAATTAATGGATCGTCAGGTGAAGGCGTTGAGCGTCAGCCCCTTCGGTGCACAGGAAACGCAACCAGGCCTGGAACGATCCCGTCCACCTCAGCCAATCCATCTAAGGCTGCCTGAGAAAACACTAGATGCACTTCCACCCTTTGCGCCGTTTCATTTGGCTCTCCTCGGCCATTTCTGAATCTGAATCATCTATTTCATCGGGATCAGCGGGCTGATATACAGGGAAGACAACCAGCAGGTCAGTAGCAGGATCAGCCTCAGGGATGCCTTCACGAGGAATAAGATACTCAACCTCTGGGCAGCCTTCCTATCTCACCCCGTTAGTGGCGGTGCTTTTTTCAGATTTCGGCCTTGCCCCAATGATAGCACCACTGATGTCTACTGCCCCCTGCTCACCAATTGACGGGTCTGACTCAGTTTGGGAGGTATGTTCTGGGGGATGTGGTACGTCCGCTGATAATTTACTTATCGACGGCCCGAGATCATTAGGCCGACGAGCCTCCAACGCCGAGATCACTATACAGGGAGCATCTTGATTAGTATAGTTCTTCGACAGTAAGCACCAATAGTGAAACAAGGGATTTACAGGAACCCAGAGCATCAGCCTCTAGTGTTCTGGCCGCTATAGTAGCTCTCATGGATGGAGACTCCTCAGCGCTTGTCAGTACAATGATGGTCGTCGGAGCCCCACCCTGTCCCACCAGTGCCTCTTCTCCTTCCTCTATTGGGGATGCCTGATCAGTGCCTATATGCTCCTGAGTGAGAGATAGAAATGGATTAGAAATTGCAGAAGAGAATGGATAAAGAAGGGTGTTAAATAAGGATAGAGACAGACCTCGAGTAGCTTCGTTATGTCTATGCCAGAGCCGAAGATCTCGCCACTCTCATGTAGGATCCCTTGGTGGGACCCTCCCTGAGATCCCTCGTCTTCTCTTGTTTCCTCCTCTCCCTCCGACTCCTCATCACTATCGCCTTCTCCCAGCGACATAATTTCCGGATCATGCTCTTGTCCGATCATCACTTTCACAAGGAATGGTGGCTCCACATGCTGACCTCATTGGAGTGCATATGTTTCCATGGCCATTAGATATGCGTGATTTGGATGGAAGTTTCCTCTGTCAGTAAGCCGAATGAGCCCGACTTCCGGCAGCTGGATCCCGTCCTTCATTATCTTCTGCCGGAGGGCTTTGATGCTTATCGACTGTCGCATGGTTAACCAGGATGACCATAGAGATGGGAATATTGCATCCTGGGAAGGTTTAAGGAGATACCTTATCTGCTTCCCAAGAAGTTCATTGGTCCCACCGCGTGATGTCCCCACTACTGAGGTCCCCGCCTGCGCATGCCTCGCTGCCTGGCGTGCCCCTGGTCTCCCCTTCTAGCGGCACCTTTCCTGCTCTATCTTCGTCCAGTTTATACGTGGGTAGTCTCGAGTTACAGAACTCGCTTGCGCAAAATCCCTTCAGGGTATGCTATAGCCCAATGTTCGGCATACTCGGTTGATAGGCCAACATCGGCCCTGGTGGGAGGAAGGGTAATGACGTCGCCCGAGCCATATGTTGTGAACATTAACCACATCGGGCGAAAGACACAGGGATTACTCTCCTCCCAGATATTCGTGAATACCCTCTTTGGCATTCACTGGAGGAACCCGAACTACCTGGTGAATCGGGACGGCACGTAAGGCTCACAGAAGATCTTTCCGCAATCCGATTCACAAGCACCCCACCTCGGATGCTTTGGAAGTATTCCTACTGCTCCAGCGAGCCCTTCCCATTGTCTGCAATTTGGCCGACCGGGGTGGGGAATGGGATGAAGTTGAAGTTGGAATGGTTTCCAATTCTAATCCTTACTCCCTCCTCATAAAGCATCATTGGTGCGACCCCGAAAATTTCTAGCAGAGATAGTCATAGGTCGTTGCCCGACGGAAGAACAACGTTTGGGAAAGTGTACCTGCCCAGATGAGCCGCCACCCAGCCGTGGAAGATCTGGAAAGGGCCACACACCCTCTGAGGCGACCCCCATCTTGAGATGTGTCCCAGAATGGCGTATAGCCTAGCCAGCACGAGGACCCCCAGATTGAACCTTTTATTGGCAGCCATGGTGCCCGCCCTCACCAGGGTCGCTGGACGGACGCCCATCCTTGAGTCCCACACCGGTAGGAGCCACCCGCTCAGGAAAGTGGCGAGGAACCCGAAATATCATACATTCGGGTCTCGGGCCTTAATAACATAGTATCCCTATGATTAGTATTTCACTATCTCTAGGATCCTCCAGTACGATTCATTCTTTCTCCTCTGAACCGTGATTGGGCACTATTTTCCCCGTCCAGGCATCCTGACCGCCGGGTCCTTCTCCAGGAACAGGCTGAACCAGTCCTTGTATGCGATGTCCTTCATGAAGTCCTTGACCTCCAGCCTCTCTTTGGCCAGCTCTAGTAGGTGCCATGTCAGCATGGGGGTCTGTGATCTGTCCTCTCAGGAGTTCATTGGGGGAAGGAACTCATCGTATTGATAGCCCTCCAGTGGGATACCTCCGATGCAGTGGACATCCTAGAGACTGATACCGACTTCCCCATGGTGAATATGGAATGTATTGGTGTCAGGGGACCACCGAGTGAACATCTCCGACCCGAGTTCAGGTTGGCGGTAGAAGTGGAACTACGACGTCCAGACCACCTCGAATAGACCAATGTGTCGTAGCTCGGCCCCGAATTGGTCGCATGTATGGCGAACCCAGTACACCCAGGCCCACTCACTGGTGAAGATGCCTCCGGACCGCAGATCCCCATCTTGCAGCCAGTCCTTAGTGTCTTCCATGATGCTCTAAAGGAACATGCTCGCATAGAGGGCTGGAGAACTCTCTGCAACATGATCACCCCCAACAATGGTCCTGGTCTTTAGGTTCATGACATATACATCCATGTGCCTGGTCTCTCTAGCAGGACGACCATTGTTGGTGATATTGTATCGGGGAAGGTCATCCTCCTGAGTCACCCATGACCACGGTGTATCAACCTCCAAGCCCGGCAGTGGAACCTCCTCCAGAATTCTGAAGTTACAAAGAGGAAGGTTGATGGATAGAGGATACTCTTTCTGGGTAGGGGTTAACAGGTTGAACAAGGTGTGGTTGTTGGAAACAACCAACCTGGCCCCATAAACCTCCTCATTCACCACCATTTCATCTCTACGAGCAGCAGCTTCCCCCGCATCGACTTGGTTTGCAGGAATCTTTTTCCGGACAAGTTCTTCGAGAATGTTGCACGGAATCTGGATGAGTTGCATGGAATCTGGATGTGTTGTGTGGAATTCGGATGTTGGGCTTGAAATTGGAGTAGTCGGCACGGAATATCCCAGGTTGGCAGGTAAATACGACCAAAACTCAGAGCAATTGCGTGCTTCTGAATCATGTTTTACGCGCAGGCGCCGAGAAAATTTTGCGCACGAGAGCTCAGAGCTTATCATGCGAGAAGGTTGCATACAGATCAGGGGACCCATGGCCCCTTTTATAGGAAAATCCGGGGTTCCACTCCACGAGGAAAGCAGATCCCACGCCGAACCAATGTTTTGCGTGCATCGACATTTTTTGGGTGCAAAAGTCCCACAAAGTCCCACACTTCGGCATTTTGGTGTTTCCCTCGGAATCCATTCGTTGCGACCTATCGCAGATCCAATTCTGAGGGGGAGAATTTGTAGACGCCAAAAAGTCCATAATTACTAAAGGAAGTTTCTAAATTATGAAGCGATGTAATATTTAGACCCGGAGGCCCGGTCCGGAGGGCCCAAAAGTGATGCACGAAATAAAGGAGAATGCGTGCGAAAAAAATGTGGGCCGCATGAAAGGTGTCCGAGATTCGTGAATGGTCCCCGGCGTAGGCATGAAATAATTGCGCACCCACGCCCTCCAGCTAACATTTTGCGCCGCTGTCTCTGGCATGCAAAATTTTGCACGTCACCTAGATTCCATGACATCGGAGGCCTATAAATAGAAGGTGACCCCTTCTATTTCTGGGTTGCAGAATTTGAACTAGCTCTCGTGCGTGAAATAGGACTTCCACGTGCGAAAGATGACCTTCAGGTACTGATCCTTTTCACGCCATGTCGCCCAGGGATCTTCCTTTGCGCGCAATCCCACTAGCTTAAAACAGAATTCCAAACCCTTCAGGGTTCCCCCCTTGCGCGCAATTCCTTCTGTTGCATGCAAAAAGGTCCAATTGCACGCAACCCCTTCACTGGGTGTGGCCTTGCCTTTGGGTGTGATCTTTTCCACTTGCGCACAATTCACTCCCTTGCACGCAATGCCTTCAAGCCGGGCACAATCCCTCTTCCCCAATTATGCGCCATCCCAGTTTTTTGCGCGCAAACCCTTTCTTTTCAGGAAAACCCTAGGAACCTTCACCTCGACGTCCCATGGGTGCCTCCCTGCGTAGTCGCCCGATGTCCTCCTTTTGTATGCCCCGGACATACACACCGGGCATACACACCATGCACTATTTTTTTCATGTGCGGCCTTCCAGGGTCGAACGAAGTAACCTCAAGGTCCCTAGGGCAGTGTATCACGTTGTGTTGCTTTTCCTCATGCTTTTTCACATAGGCAGGCTAATGGCTATTTATTCTTCGCAAAGCCATGCTAACGTGAACCCCTCGATGGTTCGCTCTGCGACCCCCCTTCACCACGGCCTTGCCGATGCCTTCCCTCACCCAAGGGGCAGAGGGTACCAGTCATGTAAGTCCTAGGGGTGTGGAGTGAACCCCCCTCGCCCGAGCTACAGTATGTTAAACTTCCAAGCACCTCGTCCTCAACACATGACTTTGAACTGTGATCGGGCCCCGTGCCTCGCACGTAGGGTCCCCCCCAGATCAGACATTATTTACGCCACTCGTCTCCATGGGGATGGGATCACCCCTCACATGGGATGATATCCTCCCTCGCGGAGTGGAGTTTGTCTACAGGGGAAGGGCATCCACCTTACTGTAAGCCCCTAGCCTCTCTTGCGGAAGGTAGAACCCATGCACCTCCGTACCTCCCCACCGCCAAGGCCAGTAGAGGGCGTGATAGGGAACGAGGCATCTCCTTTGTTCGGTCCCAAATTCCACTCCCTCTGTGCTTTGTCGCACTTCGGGCCTCCATCATGGAGTAAGTCCCGACACCATGGTATGCTCAACGCGTAAGCCCCTCTTCGCTTCTCACGGATTCACCCTTTGCGACGTGATTGTCAGGTCCCAACAACTACTTGTTTCTCACACCAAGCATGACTCACGTGAGCTTAGAGTAAGCACTGACCCTGACCCCCACCTTCAGCGAACTATGAGTACTTTGATCCGTGCTAACGCATGGTACGTAAGAAGCCTCCATGAGGTTTAACCCCACCACCCAGTCCTTCCGACCCCTTCACGTCGGTTCGCCAACACCTCTGGCCGCCTCAGAGCAGAAGCCCCCGATGCCCCCGTCCAGCACGATGTTAAATTGTATGCCTCCGTCTCACATGACGTTAAACTGCACCACCAGAACTACGTGGACTTTGATTCCCTATCATGGGGATACGTAGGAAGACTCCACGAGGTTCAAGCCCATCACACGGTCATTCCAACCCCTTCGCGTTGGTTCACAAACCATCATTGTGGGCCACCTCAGAGTGTAATCCCCATATCCACCATTGCAGGCTGCCTCAGAGCATAAGACCCATACCCACCATTCTGGGCCACCTCAGCGCATAAGCCCCGTATCCACCTTGGGCCGCCTGAGAGCTTAAACCCCATCCATCCTGAACTACGTGGACTTTGATTCCCTGTCACGGGGATACATAGGATGCCTCCACAAGGTTCAATCCCATCACCCGGTCATTCTGACCCCATTGCATCGGTTCAACAACTATCATTGTTGGACTCCTCAGAGCATAAGCGCTATATCCACCATTGTGGGCCACCTCAGAGCGTAAGCCCCATATCCACCATTGTGGGTCACCTCAGAGCGTAAGCCCCGTATCCACCTTGGGCCGCCTCAGAGCGTAATCCCCATCTATCCTGAACTATGGATTTAAAGTCCTGTAAATATCAAGGAAAAGTTTTTATTAAATTCTTTGGGATTTTACGAGCACGTAGTTTCTGACAGCACCTGATTCCGAGGCCCGGTGTGCCTGGAATCAGTTTTCGAAGTTTAGCTCGGGTACGTTCAGTGAACGAATGAGCAGGTTTTTCTATCTTTTGAACCGGTGCTCTGAATTGAAATTTGAGGGCATTGATGGAACTGCAGCATTGGTAATCGCTTAAGAAGAGCTTTACCGAAGATGCGTTTTCTCAGGAAGAGTTGTTAAAAATTTTGGATTAATAAATAATTGAATAAAAATTGTGGAATAAATTTTATTCTTATCCAAGTGGTTATATCCTACATGGGGTTGTTGGGGTGGGACCCACAAGCCCCTAACTACCCATGTGAGGATATTTGGGAGGTGGGGCCCACATGAGCCCCACCCCTCCACATTCCTTAAAACTCCTCTAACCCCTCTTAAATTTTGTCACTCATCTTAACTTGTGAAACATATCCTCTTCCGATTATCTCTCTCCCTCATTAATCATGCCAACATATCACTTAATTAATTAGACAACTCATGGTTTAATTAATTAAGTGAATTGGATTTTTGAATTTTTGTAATTTGAAATGCAAGGCATGGATTAATAAAATAAGGAGAAGCCTTATTTTATTTTGTTTGGTGGGCTTGTTGTGTTGAGAGAAAGGAGAGAGATCTCTTGAGACTTGAAGAACTTCATCTCCTTTGTTGAAGAACACCAAGAATCCGACGAAGAACATCAACTCGGTGACCCCGGATTCTTCTTCCTTTTCCTCCCCCATGGAAAGGAAGGAAACAACAACGTGGTAATTCGACAACAACGTCACGCTTTGTTCTCACCGCGATAAAAAGAGGAGACACTGCTTCCTCTTTGGATGCTCTCCGTCGATGTCTACGTAACCTCACCACGTGACGCTGTCAACCGCGACGCCGAAATTCATCATCATTTGTTGAGGTAGGGTTTAAGTTCAATTTTAATGAATTAAAATTGTGCTTGTTTTTATCATTGAACATCTTTTTTTGGCTGCTTGTTATCATTATAATGGGAGGAGATTGGACTACACAAACACGGCTGATCCTCCTCCCCTTTTATTGTTGATCTTCGTTTATGTTGCAGCGAAGGCGGCGCGGTGCCATTGCACCACGCTGGGACAATGAGGACTGCGGCCGGAGCAAGCCACGATGGTGGTGCGCGGCTCCATCGCACCGTGTCGGTGAGGTCGAAGGGACCGCGGCGGGAGCGGGCCACGGGGGAGGTGTGCGGTGTCGTCGCGCCACGCCGGCGAAGATGAGGGAGGCCGTGGCTGGAGAGGGTCGCGGAGGAGGGGCTCAGCGCCTTCGAGCAGCATCGGTCGAACAGAATCCGCGGTCTAAGGCCGCAGCGGTCTCCTGTAACGGTGGCCGGGCTCGGCCGACCGCCGGTGCTCCAGGAGGCGGGACCCCCGCGGGTCCCGTGGCAGCTCACAACCGGCCGACCATTAAGGACAGTCGTTACATGAAGTAGGGGGGTTGTGTAACCCTCCCCATTTGACCTGCCTAGGGCGGACCCCACCAGGGGACCTTCATTTCCAAAACAAAGGGGGACGCACCCCCTTCGCACCCCGCTCGGCCGACAGCCGAGCAGGGCCGCAGGCCGCGCTGGGCCGGGCCACCCGCGCCGTGCTGGGCAACCCGTGTCGGGCCGGGCCGGGCCGCCAGCGCCGGGTTGGGCTACGCCCAATGGGTCCGGACCTAGACTCGGGTCGGGTCGACCCGGTTCGGGCAGACCCAGGGGGTATTGGGCGGGGTCGGACCGGGCTCAGACCCCCTATTTTCGAACCATGTTCGTTCAAACACCCATATTTTGGGATACGGACCTCCGATCGACGCATCGTAAGTTGAGTTCGGATACTTGGATGGATACGATCATTTCAGTATATTACAATTGAGCTTTCAGCAAAGTTTGGGTATGGCCGGGTTGGTTCGAACCTGAAACCAACCGGGCCCTTGGAGCGGAAACACTTATAACTTAACGACCGGACGTCCGAATGACGTAAAGTCAATCAAGTTGAATTCCTCTTAGTGAGACGGTTCTTTTGGATTACTCCACTTGAGGTTTGGACGTAGTTGGAGTACGGTCGGGTTGGTTTTAGCTTAGAAACCAACCGGGCCCCTGGTACGGAAAAGCCAATATCTCTCAGACCGAGCGTCCGGTTGACGCGCCGTCTGTCGCCTTGAGTTCCTATAGATGAGAAAGAACATTGTGATACATCAACTCTGGACTTCGTGAAAGTTGATGTATCGACCCCCTTGGATCGTGGAGCGGACCCTCCCGGAATCGGGCATGTTGTGTGCGGGAACCCTAGAGCTGGCTGCGATTGCGACGACAATGGTGACTGTACTTGGATCCTACGTGGGTTCGGCAGTGAGGATGACTGTACTTGGATCCTCCCTGGGTTCGGCAGCGATGACGACTGTACTTGGATCCTACGTGGGTTCGGCAGTGATGGTTACTGTACTTGGATCCTATGTGGGTTTGGCAGCGACGACTTCTGTACTTGGATCCTACGTGGGTTCGGCAGAGGAGATGATTCAGAGGCTACATCTGATCATCTCCACCCCTCTTTGTGAGTAGTATACCTGTGTGAGTTGAGTCTTGAATTTCAATAATTATCTTCGATATGATTGTCTTGCTTTCCTGTGTGGACTGAGTTTTACTTTCCTATGTGGACTGAGTTGTACTTGCCTGTGTTGACTGGGTTGAACATGGGCTCGGTAGTTGGAGCTGAACTGGAATTAATGACTTAGGTATATGTATGGGCATATACCTAAGTAGTGTTGGTTGATACTTCGTGTTTCTTTATTTCCTCTGGTTTATCCTTTGTGGATTTCAGGAGACCTTCGGGGGTCTCGGGGTCCCTACTAAGTATCGTGTACTCACCCCTGCATGGGCTATGTCCGCAATACGTTGTGTTGGATGCAGACGACGGGAAGTGCTGATCGTGGTTGAAGCTTGTGGAGCGGGATGGTATTCAGAGGTGGACTATCAGGCGGAATGTACACGGAGTGAACGAACAGATTTGAGGCGCTGAGGAGACCATCTGTACCCACCCTTCAGGGGGGGTATCCGGAGGACCTCTCGGTGGTTGCTGCTTTACTTTTCAGTTGTTGTACTTTACTTTTCTCAGTTGTACTTTACTTTCAGTTGGGTTTGTATACTGGCCCATTTACTTTCCATCACTTACTTTTGCACTCAGTTTACATAGTGTTTACTTCATCTTGCATACTCTATTGTGATTGTTTTCTTAAATAAAGGCAATGTCTTCCCTTTTTTCAGGATTTACACCTTTGGTGCTAGTCGCCAGCCCCTGGCCTATGGAAGTCAGGCTTGGGGTAGTCATAACACGGGCCCCGAGGACGGGTCGTGACAAATTGGTATCAGAGGATCCATTTCTACCGCAAAACTTGGGACTCTGATAATTTCTTCTTTGTGAAGAAATAATGTTTAGAGTATTAAGTGTGGTTATCAGTCCAGGGAGTCCAGTGTTTGTGCGGCGACCGACGTATCCATACACCAGGACCATGACTACTTATTTCCGACTCAGTGCACGAAAACATTTATTTCATTTGTGTTTCAGAAGTTTTCTTAGTTATTATTTTGTGTCAGCTCACCAGGTATACTGTATTAACCGTGGAACACCAATTTATTTTCAGGATAGCCCCACGACGGCAACCAGCTAGAGTTCTGAGATTTGTGAGAGATGGCAGCCCACCGAGCGATGAGGCCTCGGTGCAGGGCCCCATTACAGCGGAGGCACTGACGGTACCTTTACCGGTCGAGCCACTGATGCCACCAGCCCCAGCAGCTGAGAGTGCACATCGCCTGAGTGAACTTCACGAGTTTTAGCGTTAGAGGCCACCCCGGTTCCGCAGAGAGACGGACACCCATGCAGCTGAGGATTGGATGGAGGCTGTTGTCTGAGTCTTCAGATTAGTAGGAACACCAGCTAAACTCATGGTGATATTTGTGGTGAGTCTCCTACACGCAGAAGCAGGTAGATGGTGAACCCGGATGCTCTAGGTGCACGATGAGGCATCATTAGTTTGGACGGACTTAGAGATCCTCTTCCTCTCGGAGTTAATTCCAGCCACCCTTCGTGCGGTGCGCATCTAGGAGTTACTACAGCTGCGGCATGGTAGCATGACAGTAGCCCAGTACCCGGTGAGATTTACTGATCTCTCACGCTACTCCACAGACATGGTACAAGACCCATTCTTCCAGGCCTAGACCTTCGAGTAGGGACTGATGCATGAGATCAGAGCTTCGATGATCTCCCTCAGTATTCCTACGTAGGAATGAGTTCTGGAGAGAGCCCTTCTTATAGAGAGCTTTCTTGATGAGCCTACACCAGCAGCGAGACCTACCGCAGGGTGACATGTAGCGGAGTATTCTGCTGCCAATGGAAGAATGATGTTGCAGAGGTCCAAGCAGACCACACCATCAGGTGAGCGACCTCAGGATACTGGTTCGGAGGCGTAGGGAATATGAAGCAGCCCCAGTCATATGAGAGGTAGGTAGTGCTATGCATGTGGCGGGCAAGCCCACAAGGCTCGTGATTGGCCAACCCTCCATGCAGAGGAGAAGCAGACAGTTGAGGTACCACCCAGGCAGAGGCAGAGGTTCGACCGTGGCGGTCCGCAGGGAGCAGGCAGACGAGGCAGAGGATCTAGCCAAGTAGTAGCTGGTGGACGACACTTCGGGGCTCTACCACCACCACCACCATGTGGTCCACCCCGACCACAGGGAGCTGGCGGACAGAGGTAGGCTCAACTTCAGGCAGTAGAGGCCTATGACCACGGTGCACCTGATATGATTTGAGGTACTATCTGTGCCTCCTCCACCCTTGCTGCAGTTCCTATAGACACAGGAGTGAGTCATTATTTCATTGCCTCTGCACTTTTTCGGAGCTCATAGATTCCAACGGAGCTGTTGGCTCGATCCTTACGGCTAGAGACTCCTACGAGAGAAGAATCGATGATTACACATGGGTGTCGGTAGTGTAAGATTACTCTAGGAGGTGAGATCGTTGGCTGGGATCTTCTTGTTGCAGCATCGAGGCCTTAAAACATCTTCTTGGTAATGGATTGGTTATCTACCGTCCATGCTCATATCAACTGTATTAGGTGCAAGGTGAGGTGTGTCCACACCGATGGGAGCAGGTTCACTATCAACGGCGAGAAGGGAGCCTTTGTAGCATAGGATGGACTCACACCGAGGAGAGGATAATAAATCACCCATCAGTTGGCTAGTATCATCCCAGGAGCAGTTTATGTGGGGAGTCTAAGTTTTCCTGTTGTGGTGGATCAGTATGCAGACGTTTTTCTAGACGACGTTCTAGGACTACCTCCTCGCAGAAAGGTAGACTTCAATATTGACCTGTACCCCAGGATAACCCTGATATCTACTCCAGTATATCGGATGTCTCCCTATGAGATTCAAGAGATATGGGTATAGATGGAGGACTTGCAAGGCAATGGATTCATCCGACCAAGTGTTTCACCCTGGGCTTCCCCGATGTTGTTATCCAAGAAGGTGGACGGGAGCTTGTGATTGTGTGTCGACTATGGTGGCCTGAATCAGGTGGCTGTGAAGAACAAGTATCCACTTCCAAGGATTTATGACCTCTTTGATCAGCTCAAGGGAGCACGATGGTTCTAAATGATAGACCTCAGGTCAGGCTATCATCAGCTCAGAGTTCGAGACGAGGATGTGCTGAAGATGGCCTTTAGGTGTCGGTATGGCCACTATGAGTTCTTGGTTATGCCTTTCAGCGTAACCAATGATCCAAAAGTGTTCATGAGTCTCATGAATTGGATCTTACAGCCTTACCTTGATCAATTTTTCATAGTCTTCATCGACGACATATTGATTTACTCGACTACTGTGGAGGAGCACACCTACCACTTGCGGGTTGTAATGGATACACTCCGAGAGAACCCTCTTTATGGTATGCTCTCTAAGGGTCAGTTATGGATTCGAGTGGTCCACTTCTTGGGGAACGTCATCTCTGAGGTGGGAGTTGCGGTGGATCCTGCGATGATCGAGGCAGTGCTAGCATGGGAGCCACCCAGGAGCCTGACGGAGGTGCGGAGTTTCCTAGGTCTGGCTGGGTACTATTGGAGATTTGTGCCAGACTTCTCCAGAGTCTCAGCACCGCTTCCAGCTTTGACGAAGAAAGGAAACCCTTCATGTGGTCAGATAGATGTCAGTAGAGCTTCCACGAGCTGAGACAGAGATTGGCCAGTGCACCCATCTTGAGGCTACCGAAGGAGGGCGTAGGGTACATAGTTTACTGCGATGCATCAGGGACCGAACTCGGGTGTGTCCTGATGAAGGAGTAGGTAGTGATCAACTATGGTTCATGAAAGTTGATGAATCATGAGTAGAACTACGCTACCCATGAACTGGAGTTAGAAGCAGTGGTCTTCGCCTTGAAGATGTGGCAGCACTATTTGATTGGCAAGAGCTTTACAGTCTAATCTGACCCCCAGAGTCTCAGGTACATCTTCTCGCAGAATGACCTGAACCTGGGACAATGGAAATGGCTCAAGTTCTTCTAGGACTATTACTTTGAGATATTTTATACTACTGGGAAGGGGAATGTAGTAGCTGATACTCTCAACAGGAGGACAAGCGTTGAACTACTTAGAGAGGCGACAAAGAAGCTAGCCGCGTTGCAGATTTCCTTCGTGGATAGAGATGAGGCAGCCTTCCTATAGTCCCTCACAGGCACTCCTACACTACATCAGCTGGTTAGAGAGGCACAGCATGGGGACATTGACTGTGAGGCGCGAAGTGCTCATATATCCTCAGGGCTGGCACCTGATGGGTTTTTTGAAGGCAAGGAGCACTTCATCCTCTTTAGGGGACCTACGATGGTACCAGTTGCATTGTAGAAGGATGTGCTGAGGGAGTTTCACACCTTCCCATTGGCAGTACATCCAGGAGTAGCGAAGATGTACTAGGATCTCAGACGACAACACTAGTGGTCGGGTATGAAGAAGGTTGTGGCAGGGATCGTTTCATGATGCATCACCTTCCAGCAGGTGAAGGCGGATCACCAGGTGACAACAGGCTTGGTACATCCCTTAGGGGTCTTGGAGTGGAAGTGGGATGGGATATCCATGGATTTCATGATGGGACTTCCATGTACATCCAGAGGACATGACTCCATCTGGGTGATTGTCGACCAACTCACCAAGTCGGCCCACTTCCTACCTATCAGAGAGTAGGGCTCAATGGAGATCCTGAGACGCCTCTACATTTAGGAGATCGTACGACTTCATGGTGTGCCATAGACTATCATCTCTGATCGAGATGCTCACTTTACATCTTGGCTTTGGAAGGGGTTGCAGGACGAGTTTGGGATGCAGCTACACTTGAGCACCGCCTTTCATCCTCAGATGGATGACCAGACGAAGAGGACCATTCAGACACTTGAGGACATGCTCCGTGCATGTGTCCCTGATTTTGGTCGCAGCTGGGAGGATCACCTACCCTTGGTAGAGTTTTCATACAACAACATCTACCACTCTACCATCAGGATGGCACCATACGAGGCACTGTACGACGAACCTTGCAGATCACCTCTGTGCTAGACTGACCCTGGGGAGTCATCACTCATAGGACCAGAGATGGTTCAGGCTACGATAGAGAAGGTGCAGATCATCCAAGAGTGGATGAGGACTGCACAGAGCCGAAAAAAGTCCTATGCTGATAGGAGGCGGAGACCATTAGAGTTCGAGGATGGCGACCATGTTTTCTTACGGGTCTCACATCATAGTGGATTGCAGAGATTTGGCCAGGGCGGAAAGTTATCTCCGCAATTCATTGGATTATTTGAGGTTCTCAGTAGGATAGGCGAGGTGGCTTATCGCCTGGCTCTTCCAACTCAGTTGCAACGGGTGCACGACGTCTTCCACCTATCTTAGCTGAGGAGATACGTGCATGACCTGACGCATATCATCGATCACGGGGAGCTGGACATCGATGATGGGGAAACATTTGCGGAGGTTCCGGTGGAGATCGAGGATCAAAAGGAGTGGGTCCTACGTGGATGGTTGATTCCTCTAGTGTGCATCAGGTGGAAGCACGAGAACCTCCAGGAGAGCACATGGGAGGGGGAGGCTCAGATGTGTGCACAGTAATCTCATTTGTTTCCCTAGTTAATGATATATCTTTATGGGAACGTAAATCCTTGAGATGGGAGTAATGTAAAGACCCGTAAATTTCAAGGAAATTTCTTTCTTAAATTCTTTGGGATTTTACGAGTATGCAGTTTCTGACGGTACCTGATTCCGAGGCCCGGTGTGCCTGGAATCAGTTTCCGAAGTTAAGCTCAGGTACGTTCAGTGAACGAATGAGCGAGTTTTTCTATCTTTTGAACCAGTGCTCAGAATTGAAATCTGAGGGCACCGATGAAACCAAAGCGTCAGTAATTGCTTAAGAGGACCTTTACCGAAGATTCCTTTTCTTGGGAAGAGTTGTTAAAAATTGTGGATTAATAAAGAATTGAATAAAAATTGTGGAACAATTTTTATTCTTATCCAAGTGGTTATATCCTACATGGGGTAGTTGAGGTGGGACCCACAATCCCCTAACTACCCATGTGAGGATATTTTTGAGGTGGGGCCCACACGATCCCCACCCCTTCACATTCTTTAAAACTCCTATATCCCCTCTTAAATTTTGTAACTCATCTTAACTTGTGAAACCTATCCCCTTCTTCTTCTCTCTCTCCCTCATTAATCATGCCAATATATCACTTAATTAATTAGACAACTCATGGTTTAATTAATTAAGTGAATTGGATTATTGAATTTTTATATTTTGAAATGCATGGAATGTATTTATAAAATAAGGAGAAGCCTTATTTTATTTTGTTTGGTGGGCATGTTGTGTTGAGAGAAAGGGGACAAAGCTCTTGAGACTTGAAGAAATTCATCTCCTTTGTTGAAGAACGCCAAGACTCCGATGAAGAATATCGACTCAACGACCCTGGATTCTTCTTTCTTTTCCTCCTCCGTGGCAAGGAAGGAAACAACGATGCTGGAATTCACCAACAACGTCATGTTTTTTCCTCACCGTGATAAAAAGAGGAGACACCGCTTCTTCCTCGGTTGCTCTCCGTCAAAGTCTACGAAACCTCACCATGTGACGTCGTCAACCTCAACGCCGAAATTCATCATCGTTTGTTGAGTGAGGGGTTAAGTTCAATTTAAAGGAATTAAAATTGTTCTTGTTTTATAATTGAGAATATTGTTTTCTTTGTCCGCTTCTTATCGTTATAACGGGAGGAGATCGGACCGCACAAACATGGCCGATCCTCCTCCCCTTTTTATTGTTGATCTTCGGTGATGTTGAAGCAAAGGCGGCGCGACACCGTTGCACCACGCGGGGACGATGAGGACCGCGGCCGGAGCGAGCCGCGGCGGTGGTGCAAGGCGCCATCGCGCCGTGCCGGTGAGGCCAAAAGAACCACGACCGGAGCGGGCTGTGGTGGAGATGCGCGGGGCGGTCGCGCCTCACCGATGAAGCCGAGGGAGGCCGTAGCCGGAGCGGGCCGCGGCGGAGGGGCGCGGCGCCACCGTGCCACGCCGGTCGAATAGGAGTCACGACCTAAGGCCGAAGCGGTCTCTAGAAAGGGCGGCCGTGCTCGGCCGGCTGCCGGCGCTCTAGGAAGCGGGACCCCTGTGGGTCCCGCGATAGCTCACAACCAGCCGAACATTAAGTTCGACCGTTACCCGAAGCAGGGGGGTGTGTAACCCCACCCCCGTTTGACCTTCCTAGGGTGGATCCCACTAGGGGGCCACCATTTCCAAAAAAAGGGGGTCGCACCCCGTTCGCACCCCGCTCGGCCGACAGCCGAGCCACGACCGGCTTCCGAGCCGGGCCGGGTGGGGCCGCCCGCACTGGGCCGGGCTAGCAGCGCCGGGCTAGGATGAGCCTCCCACTCTAGGCTGGGCCAATAGTGCCGGTTTGGGCCACCAGCGTCGGGTCGGGCCGTGCCAGTCGTGTCGGGCCAACTTAGGGGGTATTGGGCCGGGTCGGACCGGGCCCAGACCCCATATTTTCTGAATAGGTTTGTTCAAACGGCAATATTGTTTGTCTACAGATCTCCGATCGACATAGAATCAGTTTAGTTGGGATTCTTGGATCGATACGGTCGTTTCAATAAATTACACTCATTGTTTCAGCGAAGTTTGGGTAAGTCCGGGTTGGTTCGAACCCAAAACCTACTGGGACCTTGGAGCGGAAATGGTTATAACATAACAACCTATCGTCCGAATGACATGCCGTCAATCACGTTGAATTCCTCTTAGTAAGACAATTCATTTTGCATAATACACTTTAGGTTTGGACGCAGTTGGAGTATGGTTGGGAAGGTTTTAGCTTAGAAACCGACCGGGCCCCTAAGACGGAAAAACCAATATCTCTCAGACCGGGCGTCCGATTGACGCGCTGTCTCTCGCATTGAGTTCCTATTTACAAGACAGATCTTTGTAATACATAAAATATGGACTTCATGATAGTTGATGTATCAACCCCCTTGGCTCATGGAGTGGACCCTCCCAGAATCGAGCATGCTGTGTGCGGGAACCCTAGAGCTGGCTGCGCCTGCGACGACAATGGCGACTGTACTTGAATCCTACATGGGTTCGACAGCGAGGATGACTGTACTTGGATCCTCCGTGGATTCGGCAGTGATGATGATTGTACATGGATCCTACGTGGGTTCAGAAGCGATGGTTACTGTACTTAGAACATATGTGGGTTCAGCAGCGACGACTTTTGTACTTGGATCCTACGTGGGTTCGGAAGAGGAGATGATTTAGAGGCTACATCTAATCATCTCCACCCCTCTTCGTGAGTAGTATACCTGTGTGATCTGAGTCTTGAATTTAAATCATTATCTTCAATATGATTGTCTTTCTTTCCTGTGTGGACTTAGTAGTACTTTCATGTGTGGACTGAGTTGTACTTTCCTGTGTGGACTGGGTTGAACATGGGCTCAGAAGTTGGAGTTGAACTGGAATTGATGACTTAGGTATATGTATGGGAATATACCTACGTAGTGTTGGTTGATACTTCGTGTTTGTATCTTTCCTCTGGTTTATCCTTTGTGGATTTTGGGAGACCTTTAGGGGTCTCGGGGTCCCTACTGAGTATCGTATACTCACCCCTGCACAGGCTATGCCCGCAGTACGATGTGTTGGAAGCAGATGATGGACAGTGCTAATCGTGGTTGAGGATTGTGGAGCAGACCGTATCTGGAGGTGGACTATCAGGCAGAATGTACACGGAGTGGACAGACAGATTCAAGGAGATGAGGAGACCATCTGTACCCACCCTTCAGGTGGGGTATCCGGAGGACGTCTCGGTGGTTGGTGCTTCACTTTTCAGTTGTTGTACTTTACATTTCTCAGTTGTACTATACTTTCAGTTGGGTTTGTATACAGTCCCATTTACTTTCTAGCTCTTACTTTTGTGATCATTTTACTTAGTGTTTAATTCATCTTACGTACTCTGTTGTGATTTTTTCTTATATAAAGGTAATCCCTTCCCTTTTATCGAGATTTACGCCTTTGGTGCTAGTCGCCAGCCCCTGGCCTATGGAAGGCGGGCTTGGGGTAGTCATGGCATGGGCCCTGAGGACGGGTCGTGACAACGGAGACTTTGATTCGTGCTAAGTCATGGTACGTAGGAATCCTCCACGAGGTTCAATCCCAACACCCACGTCTCATCCTGACCTCTCCCTCGAGCCCACGCACCTCAGGAAGCTCATGCCCTAGCCTAGAGTCCTTTATCCTTCTGGGCCCCATCCATGCGTTCATTCTCACGAGTTGCCTTTTTAGGTGTTCCACCGTATCATCGAACTACGCAGACTTTGATTCCCTTCCATGGGGATATGTAGGAATCCTCCATGAGGTTCAAGCCCCTTCACTTCATCACCCATCCTGATTCTTACCCGGGCTTCCACATCCCAGTGGGATCATGGCACCTCATTCCATGCCACAGTATCCAGGAAACCTCCCACATGCTGGCTCCAACATCGGTGTTCCCTCCAGGGGGTCCTTCAATCTGATCCACTTTCAGTGTTCCGATCAGTTAGATCTGTCTCCGTTGGACGTTAAACTTGCGGCATACCTCGTGTCAAACATGGGAAGCTGAGGATAACCTTAGATACATGCCTATGGCATATAATTCCCCATGTTCGATGTGAGATGCCTCGGGCTACCGTGACCTTGAGAATTCCTATAATAAGGGAAAGAAGACCGACATTCCAATCCTCCAGCGTCAAGACACGCCAACGACGCCTCAGCGTGACCACTCTCCTTACCGAAGGTTTCTACCCCGACCAGACCCCTTGGAGCGTCTCGACGGAAGCAGCTTAATTAACTGGTGTCCATCAATATAAGGCACCAGGAACGAGATTCATGAATACGTCTTAAATATATAAGGGATAACTGGACTAGGTGACGAGCTCTGAGGAAGAATCCACAGAAGGATGAAACGACATCCCATCATCCTAGTTTTTATTAAGGAGAAGACATCCCTAAATAAGGAACAAATGCCGCCCACCTTTGGAAAGCAGGAATGTGGGGCCACAAGCCATACGTCCTCCCCTGCGTGACGGTGGCGCGTGAGCGCCCCGACGAAAGCGTCGGAAACAAGATCACTATGATTACGTGGTGATGCCTTTCGGCATTATGAATGCCTCTATAGTGTTTATTGGACTTATGAAGAAGATCTTACATCCTTATTTACACTGGTTCATAGTTGTCTTAATCGATGATATCCTTGTGTACTCAGCGTTAGATGAGGAGCAGGCGAGACACCTACGGATTGTTCTAGACGTACTTCGAGAGAACTTTCTTTATGGGAAGCTATCAAAGTGCTAGTTTTGGATATAAAAGGTCTACTTTCTGGGACATGTTATCTCAGAAGATGGAGTATCAGTGGACCTAGCCAATGTCGAGGTGGTGTTAGCATGAGAGCCACCTTGGTGTGTGATAGAGGTGTAGAGCTTCTTTGGGATGTTAGGATATAAGCTGATATTTATCCCCCATTTCTATTAGGTATCAGCACTAATGAAATCCTTGACCTATATGTGGAATCCTTTTTTATGGACATAGAAGTGCCATCAGGATTTTTAGAAGTCGAGGAAGTGTTTGATGAGCACACTGATCATGATATTTCTAGAAGAAGGTGTCGAGTACGTAGTTCTCTATGATGCATCATGGGTCGAGCTTGGTTGTTTCCTAATGCAGATACATGATGTGACTTCTTATGGTTCACACCAGCAGAGGTCACATGAGAAAAACTACATGAATCATGATCTTGAGTTGGTAGGGATAGTCTTTGCATTGAAGATGTGGAAACATTACTTGATGGGGGAATGATTTATAATCTACTTAGACCATAAGATCCTCAAGTACATCTTCTCATAGAAGGATCTGATTTTGAGGCTCTGTCGATGGTTAAATTTCCTCCAGGACTATGACTTCCAGATCGTCTATACTCTTGGGTAGGGGGAAAAGGTGTTAGATGGTATTATCAGGAGATCAAGATCCCAACTATTTCATGAGGTGATAGAGGAGTTGGCCTCATTATAGATATCCTTATTAAACATAGAGTATGAAGATTACCTTTAGTTGATGGTTTTCACCCCTCCACTGTTACAGTGAGTTAGAAAGGCACAACTTAGGGATGTTGACTGTGAGGCTTTACATGTTTACTTATTCACAAGAAAGGCTCTTGAAGGATATTATTAAGGTAAAGAGAATGTTGTGTATTTTTAGAGGATGCACTATTGTAGTAGTGATGATGTGGGAAGAGGTATTGAGGGAGTTTCATACATCCCTCTTGGCAGTACACCCTGGTATGGAGAAGATGTACCAGGATATCCAACGGTGGTTCTGTTGGTCAGGTATGAAGAAGGCAGTAGAAGAGTTCATTTCTCGATGCCTTACGTGCCAATAGGAGATGTCTGAGCATAAGGTTCCAGTAAGGTTAGCTCACCCCTAGAAGTGAGATATTGGAAGTGGGATGGAATATCGATTGACTTTATGGCGGGCTTACCACGAACGTCCAAGGGAAAAGATTCCATATGGGTGAACGTTGAATGACTAACCAAGTCCACACACTTCCTAGCTATTAGGGGGAAGGGTTATACAGAAAGCTTGGGATACCTCTATGTGCAGGAGATATTTTGGCTCCATGGTGTCCCTACGGCGATATTCTCATATTGAGATGCCTTCATCACATCATGGTTGTGGAAGGGATTGCTAGATGCTTTTTGGAATTAGCTACGCTTGACACAGTATTCTTTCCTGTTATAGATGGTCATACCGTGATGAACATTTAGGTTCTAGAAGATATATTGACAGCCTGTATCATGGAATTTTGTCGCAGTTAGGAAGACCACCTACCACTGGTGGAGTATGTATATAATAATAGCTACCACTCCACCATTGGCATGGAACCATTTGAGGCCTTATATGGGTGACCCTGTTGGTCACCTATTTCTTGGATCAACCCCAATGATTCATCACTCAAGGTTCCAGAGTTGGTGTGAGCTACCACCGAGAAGGTACATATCATCTAAGAGCAGATGAAGACTGCAAAGATCTGTTATAAGTCTTATGCCGACAGATGACATAGACCATTGGAGTTCGAGGAGGGAGACCACATCTATCTTTGAGTATCTCTTCTACATGGGTTAAGAAGATTTGGCCGGGGTGGAAATCTATCTCTGAGGTCTATTGGACCCTTTTAGATACAACAAAGAGTTGGAGAGTTGGCATACCACCAAGCTCTACTGCCGTTGTTGCACTAGGTAAATGATGTCTTCCACGTGTCGCAGTTGAGGAGGTACGTGCATGACCCATCACACATCAGCGATTGGGGTGAGCTGGACATCAAGGATGGAATGACCATTGCTGAGTACCTAGGGGAGATCAATGATTGGTAGAAGAGGATCAATAGTGGGTGATCTATTCCCTTGGTGCGTATCTGGTGGTAGCATGGGAATCTACAGGAGAGCACGTGGGAGTGGGCGACTCAGATCAATGCCCAATACCCATATCATTTTGAGTAGCCATTGCTTTTTCTTTTCAGGGATGAAAAGAACCAATGTGGGGAGAATGTAATGTCTCATATTTTCCATGTATTATTTTTAAATTTTATATGGAATTATTTCAAGACCAATCATGGAGAAGACATGTCATTCTGAGGCCTGGTGAGCCTGAAATGGTTGTTTGAAAATTTTTTGTTAAGTGATTTGGTGTGTGTGTGCGGTTGTGGCAGTTTCCGAAAGGATTCCCAGATTAAAAATCTGAGGGCATCGTTGCGTCCAGGAAAACAACTTTACTGGAGAATTGTCCAAAATTCGATCGGTGTGGGTCGAGGGAAAAAGTTAATTTTCAGAAATTTTATGTAAAATAAAATAAAAAATATTAATTAGATAAGTTTATTTTATTTTATTTTGAAATGTTCACTACAGTACAATAATGAGGTAGCTGTTTTGATAATTAATGACATAGCATAATCACTCTGAAATAGAAACACTGAGTCGTTAATGTCACATCATAACAATAGAGACTAAGTGTAATGAAATGATAAAACATGTTCCCTACTTTTAATAGGATAATTGAATGTTTTTCATTAGAGAAAATTGAAAGAAACTCTGGAGAATTATTGGAGCTTTGGAGAGAACTCTCGACAATGATCGACGACGAATAAAAAGTGTGAATTTTTGCGCCAACAAAGTTGAAGGATCTCAGGGATGATGGCAGCGTGATCCCTTCATCAACGATTAATCCCTCATCGAGGTAGGGGTTATGTTTTAAATTTTTTTCCCCGTTCATTGAATTTAATGATGAATTTGGATCAACCCATGAACTGGATGACCCATGAATCATCGTTCTTGAGGGAGGGCTTTATCGGGTTAGTTCCTGAGAATTTTTTTATCACGTTATGATGTTTTAATATATCCTGTTTAAACCTTCGAGCGGGAGCGGATTAACACCATAATGAATGAAGTTAGACATTTGTTCCTCTTTTTTTGACTTGTTTGTTCTTCCCTCTTCCCCGTGTGCTTTACGTTCTTTATGGGGATACAAACAAGGAATCATTGCATGCCTGTTTTAGTGCAGAATGATCCCAAAATAGAGATCCAGCATCATGATTACCCAAAAAAGGTGCGCCAATGATAATAGAGGATGAATAGACATGGTTGAGGAGTTCTCATTCTTCGAGCGTTCTTTGTGTGGGTGAATCGGTATAGGTTTTCAGGGCCAATCGGAGACCTAAAACCATTATAATTTTTTTTGATGTCGGGGAAACATAAATGCTTGAGTTTCATGGCGACCGGACGTCCAGATTGAAGAACAAAGCATCACCGAAGGTGGAATGACATAAAACAAAGATTCGGTAACTTTTTGAAGAACACGACCTGTATCTTGAAGAACATGCCACGTGGGACCGGCTCGGTGGAGGATACATTTTCGGGAGTCATATAGGTGTCACATGACATTTGACCCCCATCATAAAGCTTGTGGGACCTTCCCTGAAGCTCAAAATGTATTTTGGGAAATACACAGTCATGGGATAGACTACAGGGCTTCACGACACAGTGTGTACTCCCTACGTGGCATGGAAGAGGTGGATTAATGAGACTTAGATTGTATCTCAGGTGATACATAAAGATGGTGTGGAGTGCATGGAATTTACTCCACCACACAGCTAGACTAGGCTAGTTATAGGGATCACCCTGTATACCAGTTACATGGGTCACCTCGTGTATTGGTTACAAAGGATGACACACATTGGTTTAAGCCATGTATGGGTACATGGACCGTATACACGAAGTAGACCCCAATTACTCGGAAAAGGCATGTGGTCCATCCTACATATCATGTACTTACCCCCTTCAACACAACATGTTCTTCTTAGTCAGGTTGTTTTACACGGGTAGTACTTAGAGACGAAAGACACAATGTGGGCCCCTTCTATACAACATGTATTTCCTAGAACATGGCTTGATCTTCTTGTCCACTTTTCCATGGACAAGTTTTACTTGGGTCAGTTCCAATTTTTCTCGTTCCCCTAGAGGTCCGGTATTGTTTCTATCCACCAGATTATGATCCCTTCAGCATGAATTTCTATGATAGAGTAAGGAATCTCTCCGAGAGTCCCAAAGTGTGATCTTATATCCATTCTTAACCATAGGTAGAGTCATGTATCAATGTGAATAATCCAACAAGACGCCGATACTCTACATAGCAGGTGAAACTGGATGGGTCGCGGTATCCGCCAAGTCCATGGTAGTGAGCCTCATATGTGTATTGTGATCTTTTCTGACTCAGGAGTGTGTTCTACCAGAATGAGTGTACCTATCTCTCATGGACTTTCTCAATGGACAGTACTTCTCGGATGGATGTCATCAGAACTATTAGACTTATGGAGTGATTTATCTTGGATAGGTGCTTCATGTAATCTTCTAACTGAACCCTTGGTGTGGGTATGTGTCCATGTGACTTGTCTCTAGATTATGGGTTTGGGTTTTGAGTATATCTAGATTGTGTTCCTTTTACTATATGTTCAATGGACATATACTATGTATATATGATTTTACCTTTAGCTTGTGTATTAATTTAATGTTTTTGGGTTCCTCTGCTGAGTATTTTTATACTCACCACTATACGGGTTTTCCCACACATGTGTTGTCTTGTGCAGACAAGAGGCCTTTTAATAGAGTCCAGGGTAGTCCAGGATCGGACCGCGCCTTCAAAGTTCCTTACAGGCCGAGCTGTTTCGAAGCCTACGAGCTAAAATTCCACTACCTTCTTCTTGGTTATAGGTTGGAATTTTTAGTTGTAGACTCCTATTTTTTGCAGGCTTGTATTTTGGCCCAATTTACCTTCTTTACTTTACTTTTCGTCGTACTCTGTTGGTTGGGTTTAGTTGTATGTATGAATTTTATTCCTTAGTGTTTTTTACATTTCAGCATTTGTGTACTTGGAGATGTGTGTGTGTGTTTGTAAAAGTACTATGTAAATTTCTCCCATTTTAGTGATATGTCTACTCAGCACTAGTAACTAGCCCCTGGCCTATTTGAGGCAGTTTTGGGGAATCGCGGCGCGGGCCCCACTGGGACGGGTCGGGACATCGGGGTTGACTTCATTATTATGTGTCTGAACCTCTAGTATAATAAATATAGATTTATTATACATATATTAAATATACCATAGTCATATATATAATACCATACATTATTATAATTATAATATTTTACCACTAGATTATTAAAAATTCATTGATAAAATCATTTTTGCGGTGAATAACTGATTTATTTTTATTGAATGTTTTGGTTCCAATGTTTTTCTTCTGTTGTTTGGACCTTATAATTTTATCATGGTTCCATCATCTCAAAAATTTTAATCATGATATATAAATCAAAGTTACTAAATATATATATATATATAGAAATGAATAGAATTTATATAATGAAAAATTAATTAGACCATTTATGGTTACGGTTGGTCTTGCATACAAAACAAATCAATTATCATTTTTAATGGATGGAAAAAAATAAAAGTAAATAGTAATTCACATTTATAAATTAATTATTATATTTTGATTATAATATATATTGATTAAATATAGCCTTATTACAATTCATATTAAAAATAAAATTTAAAATGGATCACATCACCTCGTGGAGGTGTTTGTCGACATGTACGCATGCGCAACATTATCGTTTTTGAACATATTAAAAGAAAATAAGGTATTTGTAATACTATATTTCCATAAGTATAATTTTTTTTAAAATATAATATATATGAATTAAATCCATAATTATATCCGTTAATGAAAGGATGTGATTGAAAATGAGTTACATCGATTCGTACGGTGGTAGTCTGTTGTACACATGATCGAAAGTGTAATTTCAATCTTGATGGAAGAGGATATTGATATAATTTATGAAAATAATATAATATAGTATCATTACAAGTAATATATTGGTGTTAATTTTTTAATATAGTATTGGAATGTTTTAAGGATGTGGAAGAAGGAAGAAAACAAAAAAATCTCGTTTAAGAACGACGCCAAGTATTTGGAAAAATGCATTATCATTTACCCAAAATGCATTCTAGGAATATATTATAATGAAACTAAGGACTCTAAATCATGGTAAGAGGATTATGGGATAAGTTTTATTATGGACTAGATGGACTAAAATTATTTTTATGTCAGAATAAAAGCAGTTATGATGATCCCTTTATAATTGGGGAGTGAAATTTTTATAAATACCAAAAACTATTCAATAATGTGAAGTCACTCGGTAACCAAATTTCAATAAAATTGGTAAATAATAGAGTGGAGGGATGGAAATATCTATAATAAACTCCTCTACTTTTAAATAAAAATTCTGAAAATTTTACTCCCATTACCTCTATGGTTACTCACCTTTACCATTTTAGGTTTGACCACAGTAATAAGTTCTTCTACCAATTTAATTTATCATTTAAGTCTAAAACAAAAATGAGAATTATTGGATAATTAAATAACAATTATTATAAATATTAAATAAAATTCATCAAATAATAAAACTATGTTTTTAGAAAATTTACTTTTACATTAGTGCATGTAACATGAAAAACTTTATTATAACATTAATCTCAGTGAATAATTTTTACTATTTATAATATTTATTATAAAAAAATTAATTTGACCACATTAAATTATAATAATCTCAATGATTCAAAGCATGGAATAAATTATTCCAATTTCAATTCACACATGTGGTATAAATTAATTTAAAATTAAATAGTATATTTGAAGGGAAAAAGTTTTCAAAAGAAAATGTTTTCTCTGTTATAAAAATCCTTTATAAAAAAATTCAACATATTCTTTTTAAAATGAACTAAATTAAAGTGATAAAAATATTATTGAATTAAATTTAATTTTAAAATCTTTTAAAAAAATTAATCTTTTTTAAATGATTTTGAAAAATTATAACAAAATTTGGTATTTTATACTATTTTTTAAAAAATGAATCTCTTAAGACAATTTAAAAAAAAATTAAAGTAATTTTGAAATTTTTATTTCAAAAATTAATATAATTTTGGAAAATAAAGTTTATTTGTGTGGAAAAATCAATTCTAAAATATGTACTGAAAATATGATGAAATAATTTTTTAGATAAAAATATTTTGTTGAGCTTAAAACTATATTTATTCTTATATAATGCATAGAAACAATATTAGATATATGATAAACAATTTCATTATATACATAATACATAAATTTAAATAAAATCATTCACTAATATTGATTAATATAATTTATTAAAAAATCCCATTGTGGGTATAATTGTTTTAGAAATACATTTCTTCCACTTGAAAAGTACTTTTTTTTTCATTTCCCATCAATTTATAATCTATGAATTTATAATTTCTATGTGTGAACCATATAAATTTCATAATTTAGTATGTCATATTCATAAAAACTAATTTAATGGTTAGGTTATTAGTATATACTATATTATGGTTCATTTAGACTTGGGGTTTTGTGTATCACAATCTTTATGAGATATTAAATTTATTTTAAAAGAAAAATATCATAAAATTTCAGTGTGTTACACTTAATGTTTAAAAGGGAATTTTTCTGTAAAAGAAGTTATGCAGATATTTTGTTATAATTTAAACGTTAAATTTAAAAATTTAAGAATTTTAGTTTTGTAGAATGAATTTCATTTTAGAATTCCCAATTTCAAAATTAGCTTAGGGTGATTTTTTGATATTTTACTAAATTAATTTTTTTATCTAAATAGTGAAAACAATGATTTTTCTAATATATATCACTATTATGAAATTAACAGGGTTGAAAAATGATGTAAATGGTTATGTATTTTTTATATAGTACACTTATAAATATAATATTGAAAATTATTTATTTAAAAATATATTTTTGAATTTTAAAACACATATTTAACATTTGGGAAACTTATACACTATTTCACAATAAAAAAAGTTTTTATGTGCTTACATTATATATTAGATTCAGAAACATTTAGAAATTATATATATATATACATTCAAATAATATTTTATATCAACATGTAAATATTATATTATAAATTTGGTTTTATTTTTGAGCATAAACATGAGATTACTATGATTAATTTTAATGACCATCATAACGGTGAATGGATTATTTTCAAAGAATTATTTTAACGATGTTTTATAATTATTATATAATAAATTAAATACAATATTTTAAATAATTAATATAATATTATTTTCAAACTCATATATAATTATATTAACATGAATATATTTGTTTAATCAATTCTAAATAAGATTAAGATTATTTAATGGTCAAAACGTCATTTTTCAACAAAAAATGTCTTTCTATTTTTTTAAATTTCATAGATTATTTTATACTATATAGAATTTTATTTATATTAAATAGAGATTAAATTTAGTATTATAGAACGAATATTTGGTATAATGGGTTATTTTATATGTTTAGTAAATCATAATTTTCTTGCACAAAACTATTTTCTCTCATAAAAACAAATAAACTTTAAAATTAAAAATTATGAGTAAATGACTTAAAACTAGTTTTTAACATGTGTTGAAGTAATTTATTGAGGAATTGTATACCAAATATCATTCCAAACTCAATTATTTCTGTTTTTTGGGGCTTTTAACCCATGAATAGTGTAATAAAATCATTGAAATGTGTAGGATATTCAAAAAAGTAAAGTGCCCTTCACTTATAAAAGGGGATCACTTAAACCATTTAAATGATCAAATTTCTCCTAGAAACATTATTAAACCCATATTTTTTTTACTCTTTTAGATTATAATTACATTTCCACACTACTATAGTAAGTACAATTTATCCTATATCCAACAATTCTTAGGAGTTCGTCATTAGAATGTTCAAGGTCTGAAATAAGTATTATTTACTCCTAAAAATTTATTCTTAATATTTATATTCCAAAAAATACAATAAACATAGTAATATAAGATAAAATTAACCTTATTATTCTTAATTTTTATTATATAAATAGATATACCCTAATTTATTCCACCCCATAAAACTAGAAAAATAAAAGAATGTCGATCGTGGGTTGTGCAGACTACCACCTCCATGAAGTGACGTCATCTATTTTACCCATCAGCTCTATTTCATTATTTTAATAATGAAATTGGGAAATAAAATTTTCATATATAAAATTATTCTAATTAATAATATATAAATTAAAATCCACCTTAGGGGATTGTAGTTTTAAATTTTCACCTCTTAAGATACATTTCTTATTATACCCCATGTTTTCTTTTGAATGGGGTATCTAATAACTTTTTAATATTTTATTTCATGATTATCATATATTTCAGGATATTGAATGATCTAATATATTTTCTTTATCTTTTGGGGGGTTTATTCAATATTTAAAAAGTTCCAATGTGTTTTTACTAACTCAATTTCCTCACATTAATATAATAGATTTCTTATTGAACACTATTATTCCACATTTTATTTATTCTACCTAATGAATAAACTATAATTTATTTCATCCTTAATTTCTAGGGTTTTACAATTACTTATTTTAACCACATGATCAAAACAAATTCTACAAATATTATGCTACTTAAAAGTGTTTCTTGGTCCAAAACCCCACTTCATAAGACATATATCTTATTATGCCCAATTCTGTTTTATGTAGTGTATATAGAACATTTTCTAATATTATATCATTTATTATTTTCATTCATTTTATTTTATGTTAAATTTTAAGCCCTTTCTCACTCATGTGTTTTCTATTTAAATATTAATCAATTTATAAAAGATTTTTAGACTCAAATTATTTCTCCTTAAGTTATAAATTCTCTACATTTTTATGATATTATATGCCCTATTTTCCCTTACATTTATATTTTCAAATTGTAATTTATCATTTTATAGGTATGTTACTTATTTTCATTTGTTTAATGTTATTTTGGGAAATAAATTCAAAAATAAATTTTTGGGTTGGTTTAGAATTACTCATGTTCATCCCAATAGATCTTTCTCTTTAATATTCATATTTTCCTTCATGTATATGTTTTACTCTATTATTAAGAACTAAAATATGGATTAATTAATGCCATTATCTTACACATCATCCCCAATATTTAAATTAAAAGTTTATTTCCCTATTTACAATGTTGTTTTTCAATAATGTTTTTTCAAAACAAGAAATGGTTTTATATCTTGTGGTCATATTTATTATCTTCTACTTCATGTTTAAATAATATAACCCTTATGACTTTTTCAACAATATATTATTAGAAATTTCTATATAATTGATGTTTTAATATATCTGAAAATATTTATTTCCATTATTTTTTAAAAATTAATTTTCAAATGAAATAGATGACCTTATCACATAGACTTTATTTATAAAAAATATGAAATGAAACTTATTTTTAAAATGTTTTGACATGAAATAATTCAAATAATTTTGAATATTATTTCTTATGTTTCATGTTTTTAGAATGTTAGTTATTTTATTATTATTATTATTATATGAAATCTCTTTATAAATGTTTTCATGTAAAAAGGGTTATTTTGCTCATGATTTTAATATAAATTTTACTATTATTCTAAAAGTAACCTTTATATAATATTTGATTATTTACATATGTTTTCATAAAAGAGAAATTTAAAATCTATATAAGATAAATGATACATAATTTCATTGATCATTTCTAATCATCTTCAGTGTATAACCATAATTTTTCTTCTTATCCCGTCCCTCAATGAATACCCAATTTTTAATTCCATTGATTGAAGTGTACTCACCTTAACTCCAAATATTGATTAGTTTTATGAATTATTTACTGAACCATTTTCCATTAATACATATAGTTTAATTACCATGTGATTTATTATACTAATATAAGGGTATTTACATATATATTTACCAAATATCATTGGTTACCCATTTATTTTCCATGGATTTAACATGTTATGATTATTGATTATATTATAAATTATTTCCTTATGTGAATCCATTTGAAAAGGATATGAAACAAATTTTATTTACATGGTTTCTTTGTAATTTAATTAATGAGTCCCATTTTTTCCAATGATTTATATACGATTTTATGAATGATTAATTTCAATTGAAACACATATGTATGGATTATTATAGGTGGGTTTAAAAATCTCCCTCTAATAGATTTATTATTGATTTATATACCACAAGGCACTTATTTATTGACTTACTTTCATTTGATATCAAAAATGGACAAAATTTTTATATTTCATTACAATATAAAGGGTGGAAATTGATGTATTTGTTTGAATTGTGTTCCTATGCTTAAGTGTGAGCCAAATTTTTATGCTTATTCTTTTTGTATATGTCATGTTATCAGGGATCATGTTCATATTTATTGAAACATGTTTGAAAATAGTAAATATTCATTGATTATATTTTTCTATGTCATATTCCATGAATCATGTTTTATGATCAAATATTTTATGGGTATGATTTTATTATGTATATTTATGATACCCATATACTCATATTCTTCCCAGTGGCGATATTTTATTTTTCTCACTTATGTTTACCCATAGTAAGAGTTTAACCTCACCCCATTATTATTTTAACATCTCCCAGGTTCTTGAAACCAAATATAACCAATGAGAAGTATTGAAGGGAATTTTGTATTATTTTATTATAGAGAAATGTTCATAGGTTTTTTAAAATTAGTTACATATGTAATTTCTCTCCAAAGAATTTCAAAAATTGGTTTACAAGTTGTGTGAGATTTTTATTATATGTAATTATAATGTGAAAATAATACAGTTTTAACTTTTATCTTGTCACTTAGTATCAAATCCTATTTTTAAATGGATTTTATTTAGAACTGAACATTGGAGTGTCGGTATTGGTGGCTTTATTTTATTGTGTTTCTATTTTGGTTGAGGTAACATAACATAAAACAATGAAGAACATAGTGTTTTCGAATTCATTATGAAGAATATTTTATTAAATATTTAGAGTGAATAAAACAAGACTACATACCTCAAACTGGGGGTGTTATAGGTATGATCACTATGAGTTTGGGAGTACACTGAGATGTCATCCACAAATCAAATCAAAAATATCCCATATACAGGTGACCGATTTTTCTTATGTAATAAAAAACATTTTTGGAGAATTTTTTAACCTGAACAACATTGGAATGTACTCATACAAGATATGACTAATTTCGAAAGTAGTCTATGGTAGGGCGGAAGGTCTCACTATTAGTGGATGATACCCTGACCTCAACATAATTTTGGAGAACAGAGATGAATTCTTAAACTGATAAAAAAGATCATCATTACATAGAATATGACATCAATTCTTGATCTACATCTAGTTAAACTTCTAGAAATCAATAAAAAATTGCAATGTTCCGTTATCCTTCATAACAAAAAAGACTAGTGATCCGAAATCTAATGTGATCATATGGATAAAAAAATTATTATCTCACTCATCAAACTGATTCTGGAGAACTTGATTCTATAAGGATTCTATTCTATAGTGTATCATAAATAAATCTTCACTCTAGAAAGTAGTTTAAACGTGATATCAACCGCTATCCTTATTGGAAACGATGAGAATTCATCAGAAAACACATCCTAGAAATGATCCACAAGTAGTGGAAATTAATCATTCTCTACTATATCATCATCAAGAATAATACTTTCCACCTAGTCTATGATCTCACACAACTCGAAATGAATTGGTCCTACATTATCTACATATATTTCCATTTCCCATAGTGGACATAGGTCTCATTATTAGGATATGTGAAACTCACACTCCTATGGAAATAATCAATATGATCATAATATATAAAAAAGTATTCCTTCCCAAGTATTAGGTCAAAACATATCATATCAATAATTTATAAGTCTCGTAAGAGATTTTACCAAAAAAACATTAGGGAGTACTCCTTACATTATAGAATAGCATATGAAATCACCTAAAAAGTAGTGTTGGTCAACTTTACCCCAAACATATACTCCATTAATAGACCCAAACCAATCACAACCCCAAAATATAAATAATATTGTGAGACTCTTATATCCAATAATGAACTAGAAGTAATGAAACCTATAGGAATTTTACATCATTAAATTTATGGTCTAGCCTTACTAGCATCGGGTTTAGATTGATTATAATGTAGTTATACTATCCCCTAGCCTGTTATCTTCTCTGAGTCCCCTAGGTTTCACTACTGTAATGATTCTTCCCCTCGTTTTCTAAAGTACCACATCGGCCACCTCGACCAGTATGTCTGGTGGAACTCTAAATACCTATCCAATAAGGGTTAGATAATCCCCTTTCAATGATTTTTATCATTATAGATCCCCCATCATTTACCAAATGTCATGGGTTCTTTCAAAGTCTATGTAAGTGAACCATCCCACCAAATCCCAACATTCCACTATTGGTTGATGATATTGACTATGCACATGAAAAGTTTTCCACAGTGATAGTAGTGCAATCGATCACTACCTTGAGAGACTAATCCTTTTCCTTGGATAATATTTTTAGAAACACCTTTGTGTAATATCTCATAATAATGATTCCTACTCTCTAAGGATGTACAACAAGATCACCCAACTAAATACTCCTCCACAGCACAAGAAACCTCATTTCGGTTCCCCTTAGAAATGAGATCATAAACCATATTTTCAGAAAATTATTCGAATAAAAGATATTTATTTAGGCCATGATATTACATATATTACCATTATTGAATTATCTATCAATATAAACTTCATCTCCTATTAATTGTGGAGAAAAAAATGTCGTTCAGGGAAGTGGAAATCATAATCCATTACCATAATACTTCCATGTATCAGACCCAAAAACTCTTCAACTCTTTTTCTCCTCCGGGTCTCAGGGTAATATTTATCCATGATTTTCTCCAAGTAGTCCTTCTCTATCATGCCCTTAAACATATCATCTAGATCCTAAATATCCCACCATCACTTCACTTTCACTCATAATATATATTTTTTCAGCTTCACCAACTTCCTTGTAGCAGTCTCTAAGTGGTCCCAAATATTATGAAAATAATCCATCCAGATCCCTACTAACTCAGGTCCACTCTCCAGAGGAGTTGTTCAACAGTTGAAACTCTCTCATTAGGTAAAACATAATCAGGGTATCCCACCATGGGATGTTTTCTATAATATTTATAAAACAATCAATGTTCTCAAAGAACTACTCTCCCCATATTTCCTAAAACCAAGAGGGGTTCTAATTCCACTACTGGAGGAGTATTATAAGTAATTTGTCCTATCACCCAAATGGTAAGCATCATCAGGGTTTCATCCCTATAAATACCGAAAACACATCTCAAAACATATAACATATATATTCCACAGTTTATCGAAAAGATGGATTACTACTAGCCATAAGCTACCCACTCTGCATTCACTATCCTAGTGGATATGATCAAATCTCTATCAATACCCTTACCGTCCCTATCATGGGACCTGGAATAAATTTGATAAACCAAAAATACATAACACAATGATTTTCATTAGACACCATTTTAAACCATTTCACTTTCAATGAAAATAAATATTCCTTAATTAGGCCCCATTATAACCATTTCAATTTATCACTTCACAGTTAAAACTAGTTACAACTCTGTATCCAGAAATATTTTCTGAAAACAACAATGAAAATTGGAAGTAATTTTAATTTCTCACCACCCACCATAATCCTATTTCCTTTTAATTCATAGCACGATTTATGTCACATAAATCTGGAGATACTAAAAGAAATAATGCGTATAAAAACCTCTTTCAATGTTTGGCCATGAATAAAAACAAAAAAAAATAATTACATCTCACAACTTCTGTATCACTCAATATGAAATAACATACTACATTAAAAATAGATAACTTAAAAATAATACAACTTTGAGGTCTTTGGTTTTCCCCTACACATGCTCATTGTTGATGCCCAACACATCCTATTCTCCTTTCAACCTTATGCAAATAGCATAACAATTTAAATGAAAACTTCTCTTATAACAATTTCTAACAACTCAACTAGGGTGACACTAAATTGGTGCCACGAGCTGTTGTGCCACATGTGATACAAGGAGAGACTATAACATCTTTACCTGATTTAGAAATTTTTTGAAAACACAATAAACAATAATTTAGTAATAATGATCAACATTAGTTCATAAAATATTTGATTCACCAAAATGGGTAAATTAAAAAACACATACACCTACATATGCCATGTCCTAGTAGTGTCATGAAATGAATGAAATATTGAATTAGACAATGCCAAAATCCCAAAAATGGGTCCCGATGTTGCATCAAGATCCCATATCCATATCCCCTCCCCAAATCTCATATAAACTTTATAACATATGCCCCTTTCCCTTATCCTAACCCACAACCATATAATCTACTTAGGTACATAATGATGGCCTGAGTAGGCTATGATTACAATTTAGTAATCCACTAATAATTGTGTCTATAATAGTATCTAGTGAGAAATAGTTTACGCAGAAGTACAATAAACAATAAAGAATATGTTATAAACCATGTTCCATTAAATAACAACATTTAAATTAAACACTTTTGTTCTCTCTTCTTAGTGATTCCATTATCCATGAAAACTAGTTTGGACCATACTATTCATCTAGACAAATGCCATAGTGGTATCTAGTCATCATATAGGGATCTTCAGTAAAAGTATCCATCAATTATTCAAAACTCTATGAACGAATATCTCAACCAATGACCATACCTTTGGACACGAGATCAATACTCAATCCTTTGAAATGTATTATGTAGAGTGGCATCAGGATAATAATTTTGGACCACCCAAGGGAGAGAATTTTCATTCTAACATCCCAATAACCATTATTCACATTTCCAAATATCATCATCAATAACCTCTTATCACATAGTAACAAATAGGGTCTACCATGTCAACTTATCACATTTCCATGGATAATTAATTTCAACATGTTATCAATTTAATATCATGTTAAATTAAAATTTTAAGAAAATTAAAACCATTTTACCCCTCTTAGAATCCATTTAACCATAATTCCAAACATCTTTAACCATTTCTCACAATTACCCATTTTTATTCCATAACTCATTTAACTCATTCTTGATAATCCAAAAAACCCATTATTCCCTATTAACATGAAAAAAATTATCATTGGTTTTATTTCATAAACCCCATAAATTCCTTATTTAGAAACTCTATTTCCATGTTCAAGGGACTATCACAATAATGGGTGGATTTAGGATTGGTTTACTCATCCAAAACGGATCCCATGGTGATCATGGGGGGTCTGACGCATCATTTAATCACCCAAATTATCATTTATTTTAATTGAAATCAAATTCACCACACAATGGACCCATAATCACAACCACATACTCATGAATAATCATCAATAATATGGTATATAACTTTGAGAACACCTACCTCCCATACATATAAAATGAGTTTATTAAATGAATCCAATGATTCGATCCTAGAAAACACTCAATTACCAAACTAATAATCTATTTTAGAAAAGGTTTGTGGCTTACTAAGGATAGAAAACATCCCATAATGATTCTCCTAGATTATAGAATAAATATGAGTGATAGATCTCCTGAAGATTTTATTTGCAACCAATAATTCTTCAAACAACCCAAGATTAAAGGAGAATCAACCTTGAAGAAGGAGGGATCCATTGATTAATTTATATTACTATTAGGGATGGAATGCTAATGAAAATTGAATATTATTTCATAAATCCAAATGTTAAAATAGGAACTTACCTAATATTTAATATCCATATGGTTAGGTTGCATAGTTGTCTAAACTGTGCACCAACCATGCATCACCGTCTGTATAAGAAGGGGATTTGGTTGCATTGGTTTTCAAGGTATCCCATAGAGTTTGAAAAACCAAGTGGATTCCATGAATATAGCTCTATCTGAGGCCACATGGTTTCCATATCCCCATTTCATGGTTATTGATCAATTAACTACCCCCTATAATTTGTACGGTTAAGGTGAATTGTTTGTACTTACCATGTACCAATTGTCTACCACACATAGTATAGGCACCCCATTTTCATGTCACAAACTCCATGAACACCATTGTGCCATCTAATACTCTTATACATCATTTCATTAACCATTTTGAAGGTAGATAGCTAAAAATATACAGAATAATTTGCCTCCATAAATTGTTGGTATCTTAGATCATAAATGTCTTCCTTATTTTTTTTTCAAACTTGTATACATGGAATTCTTTGTATATTCTCCATGGATTCAACCACATGCCTGTAGTTTTGAAAATAACTAAGGCAGTCCCATTTGATTTTGTAGTGTTTCTATTGACCTATAATTCCTTGGACATGGTCCATGATTTTGGGAGTGAGCCTAATCTCTTTGAAATCCTTGGATATGATTCATGTATTTATCCATAAGCTAATTATCCAATAATTTATTATAAATACACCTTAGATTAATATTTGGGAATATTCATATAACATATTGTAATTAGATACATAAAACACTAGATTATGTATGTATAGTCAATCCCATGCCTCATTATAAAACTCAAGGATATATGAGGGTTTATATATATATATATATATATATTCACTTATTTTATTATTCACATCAGTGTAAAATTACACCTAGACTTCATTTGTTTATAGTCTCCATTGGTGGTGGGCTAATGAGTTGTTCTATTACCATGATTTCTCTATTAATGGTATTTTTTAGGAACTCATGAGTTTATATAAGGGAAAAGGTAAAGGCCTTATGATTTATGATAATCCATTTTAACTCATCTAGAGATTAGGATAATAGACCAATGTAGTACTGAAGACTGTTTTTGGGGATCTCCACAATTTAGGATAATTTTATTTTATTTGTTGGTTTTCATATTTACAATTCACCTAGGAGGGTCTCATTTTTTATGTATGAATGGAATTCCAAAAATGTGCGTCTCATTTTTTATATATAATTTGATATTTATGTTATTATTGTCACTTCTTAGGATGTGTGTCTCCTTTATCAATACATATGTATGATGTTTTTTTATTCCCATTATTATTGCTACACTAATGAGAGGATATTAAGGTGATCCATATATAACACACATAAATATTACATCATTTTAGATGAATATTCAATCCACTATAAAATTATACGTTCCCCATTATCATTAATGTGTAGTACCTTTAGAGACATAATTCCTAATAATATTTTTTCAGAATGGATATTTATCATCTTCCAGAATGATCATCTAACATTGTACTCCTATTATACACACCCTATGTAAAACCATTCCTAACGACCCAAGGAAAATGGAAACAAAATAATTGGCGAGATTAGATGATTATTAAGGGTTATTCCATGAACCAAATCATATTGTAAAAATATCCATAAACTAAACCACTCCTGACATCACCCAAAGGGAATTCCCAATCCCTACATGATGATGATAATAACAAGGGAATCTAAAACTACCTTGGGGGGGGGGGATTTCCACTAAGAACCTATAAAAAGGTTATTTAATGACATTGATAATTTGAGTATTGAAAATAAAATAAAATAGTTAATGATAAAAACATTAGGAAAAAGAAGTTACAAGATACCTAAAACATCCAAATAAATCATTTTTTATACAAAAATACTCCAAATACCATTTGAAAGTATTTCACCTCCATAATCCCCAAACTAATAAATTAACAAACCCTCCATAACCCTAAGACATATTTCCCTTACCCGTATCATTTAAAACAATATCGATATACACCCAAAATGGAATAAATGGTGTTTGAAAGATCCTAGTAAGATCTAACCATGTATTTCATAAGAAGTATTTATAAAATAAAACTATTATTCTAAAAAAATTAGAAATATGTCATGAGATATAATTGTACACATTTCTAAAAACAAATTAAATCACACCTTTTTACAAATCATTCAAAGAATACCAACAACCCTATTTTGAATCATTTCTAGAACAATTTCGAATAATGTTTCCAAGAATTATAAATATATAAAACTATACCTTGAATCATATTTTTTCTAGGTTAGTGAGGATACTTATTCTAATATCGTGATCTATAGGCCACCTGGATTAATCTCATATTATCAAAGAAGAAAAAGATTTGAGGGTTAGAGTTCACTCCCATGACGGGATCCTTAACACAACATACACAACATATTACATAGATTATCATAAATTAATTGGTCTAAGGGAATCTATTTATTCCTATGAATTTATCCCTCTCTCATTATCGATAAAATGTTGGTTTACCATGTCAAATCATTCAAAGTTAATTTGATCTTTTATAAAATGAAAATCTTGATTTAAAAATATCACAGTTAAAATACTAGGGGAGAAATGTAATTTAAAAAAATTCCAATGCAATTAAAATTTATAAAAAACTATCTCATGTCATTAAAAAGTATTTAAGAAACAATTTCAATGATAAATCCCTAAATCATTCTTTCCAATCATGTTATAAGGAAGGTTGAAAGAGAAAAAGTAATGGTTTGATTGAATAATGAATAATCATGAATCAAACAACCACAATATACTTTGAATAATAAAAAAACATCTGTATACCAGAAGTTAATATGATGAAATGGTCTTATTAATCTAGAATAGATGCTAAGACAATAATTAACAATCAAAGATATCTAAATTATTAACTTCCAGAGTGAATAAAACCAAATTTAATATATAACATCAAAAATATGAAACAATTCACCAATAGGATTGTAGATCGAGAAAATACCACACAATTACAATATGGATATTAAAGAAACTATGGAATAAATTGAATATATGATCAAGAAGTGTTGATCCCCCAATTTTTTCCATGAATCCAAAGGGATGAGGACTAGAAGATCTCATAAAAAAAGTTTCACTCAATGTTTGAGTGGATGGTCAGATAAGAGGACGGGTTTGAGGGTCTCTAGAATTTATTAGGGAAAATAGGAAACATAATACCATGATTAAATCCCTAGAATGTGAAAAAATGGGGACTAATATGTAATAATATTATGGAACATGGTATGAAACAAATCCTCAACATGGACATATCCAGTTCATTTATTAAAAATATACAATAGTCAACAACAAGGTCCTATAATTCAGGATGATGGTACCACTCCACATGGTAACCATAATGATTTAAAATTTTTAATACATGGAAAAGGATACACTTCAACCTATCTCCAGGATATAGAGAACATAAAATTAGATTAACCACCCAAGTTACACATCTAGACACCACACCACATCACAGACCATGCTCTATGCTGTAATTATTACAAAATTAACTAAACCACCAAAACATTGAACTAAATTGTATCAACCAAACTATACTACATCAAAACATTATATGAAACAAAACCACCACCACATAGTATAATTTTATTCCACTTTACCAACACCTCAATGCACACCCTATGACCCATCCTAGAAGTCTAAAAACAGTTGAAACAATAAGAGATCATGAAAATCAATGAGGGGGAAAATAAAAATGTGAGAATTCCTGAAATAAAATTATATATGCTAATATTCCCCACATCATATAGTTAAGTTGAAGAAGGTTGGTCTCTTGGGTGATGAATCAATTTTTCACTCTTCATAGATTCCTACTCCCAAGTATCATGTGAGTCTCTCCCATGCTTATACTGAACTCAAACCAATGATTAGAATTCCCACATAGAACCTTCTCCTGAGAATCAATAATATGAAATGGTTTCTCAATCATTGATATATTAGTTTCATTATCAATGAAATCAAAATCCATAACATGAGATGAGTTTTAATGGTTCTTTTTGGGTTGAGAAAAAATGATGACATCTTGGATTGAAGAAAAATTTTATGTTAAATCCATGAAATATTCCACCTTTACAACTATTAAATGACCCCAAAATTTTCCCACATATTAAGAGTGATATTCACTTACATTCTGATTCATTGGTGATGCATCCGAGGTGAGACAGTGAAGAAGACCTAGACACAAACAAAAACTCAACAAGATGATGGGATCGATCCACACAAGACTTATATCAGATTTGATCCCTCAAAAAACTTCAATGAATAAATTGGATATTCATTGTTTTGTAATGAACCAAAATCATTCAAACCTTAGATGATTATACAAAATTGGACCAACATATATGTGAGTTGGAGTGACGACCATAGAAAACCTTGAAATGTTCAATTATGATAGATGTCTGGTAACAATTATTATAAGAAAACTCACAAAAATAAAATATCTATTCCAAACACCTATGAAGTCTATTATATAGGCTCGAAGTGTATCTTTGAAAATTTTATTAGTTCTTTTTGTCTTAAAATTATTTTGGGAATGATACATCATGTCCAACTTAACAAAAGTTCCCATTATCTTCTTGATAACTATACAAAATCATAAGATATAGTGAGGTTCCCTATCTATGATAATATCCATTTGAGTCTGATGAATCTTTATGATCTTCTTCCCGTACTACTTCTCGAGGTGTTCAACTTTAGTTATGTCATAGATTAGTATGAAATGAACTAACTTGATCCACAGATTTATCACCACCCTAATGGAATTCATACCATAGGGTGTTGAAGGTAAACCAATGATGAAATACATATAAGATTAATTTTACTTCCATGTTGGTATGGAAATAGGATCGAGAAAACATGAATAATTTTACTATTTACCCTTTATCCATAAGAATTAATAAAATTGAGACACAAAATTGGATAATACCCATTTCATATTAAGATAATAGAACTTGTGCTTTATGTGAAAAAAATATATTTTTGGTATTTGGGTGGATATCCCAGAAATAATTAAGACAGTCCCCCAATATGATATTCCTTATAGTATATGAAACAAAATACCAATTTCTAAAACAAATGATTCCTTACAATGAGAGATACTATAAAAAATGGTCCTCCACCATATAATTAATCTGTGATACTCAGTAACTTTTAATCTTACTGTTTCAACTAAAGAAACATCTCAAAGATAGAGACTATCACAAGAAAACATTCTAGAACATTAACAGAATCATATTACCAAAATCCCATGTATATTTGAGAAAATATTCCCATTAATTTCCATTCATTATTTCATTCGTTCAAATACTATGATGGTAACATCTTGTTATGGGAATCATCAAACATATTACCCTTTCTCAGAGTATCAGAAATGTTGATGTGGAATGACAGTAGGTATTTTTCAGAATTTTTCTATCATAGGTTAACATGTTTTAAATAAGTTATATAACCCAATAATTTATGGTAAAAATAAACCCGAATTGTTTCACAAAAATATATGGATGAAAAATTTTTAGGGAGTTCATGGGAGATATAATTTCCAAATTATTTGGGGTAAAATTCCTCTCTTGAGGTAAAATATGATGTGATCTATAATCCACCACCTAAACCCCTTTTTTAATAACATATACCAAACCTTAAATGATGCATCCCAATATTCCTTTTATACATGATGAACCTTAGGTAATTTTAAATTTAGGGTCATGGTCAAACACAACTTTAACCCATTAAGTGATTCATAACACTTTGAATCCCACATGAAATTCACCCACATCTAGGTGAGAACTATAAAAGGTGAAGAAATATTTAATAAATATTGAAAAAAAAATCATTAATAATATGAAAAAACCAACTAGTTTTGAATCCCAAATTTATTTATCCATTATCCCCATAACATGTCATCATTCACTTTTCCAAGATCTAATGATAAATTTGTTTATGAGAAAATATGTGCCAATAACATAACCTCTTGAAACCAGAATTCTAATTATGATTTTCTTTAAAATGTTTTGATCCATTAGGATTCCTAGTGAATTTATTATGTGAAATAAGTGATCATCATTGTTCAATGAGTATGCGAAGATTTTATCCACAATCACTGCGAACAACTCGATATAATATTGGTTTGAAATCATGTTAATTAATTTTATAAATAAATTATGAGTTTTACTAAGACTAAAAACATCACAAGGTATTCAAAATGTCCATACATGATCCTAAAAAAGATATTAGAAATATATTATTCCATGATTATGAGATGGTGATAACCTGGATGAAGTTCGTTTTTTGAAATCCATATCACCCATTTCCTCTATTCTAACAAATCATTAATATAAGGGATAGATAATTTATTATTAAACATTTATCGGTTGACATTATAATGATACAAACATACATTAGGAGTTCCATCAAAATTCTTGGAAAAGGCATAAGGTATACCCATGGTGGAACACTCATTCATATAAATACCTAGGATTTTAGATCATCCAACTGAATATTCATCTATTTCAATTAAACTTATAGAATATGGTAACTAAACATTAATATTGGTTGAGTTCAAATCATTATGTTTGTAGATAAATTTGTCTCCCACTATAGATGAAAATATAATAAGTCACTTAGAAACACATCGAAAACTAATTTACTACTGGAGGAAGACTAAAACTAGAATATTTCCATATTATAACAACTATAAAAAAACATCATCTTACCATATTCGTTAAATTTTTCTCCCACCATATTAAACATGATATCCCACACTACTTAAAACATATAGGATTTCCCATCGAGGGTATGAAACAAAAACCATCATAGATAACAATCAATTTAAGATTTTTCAAAAATAAACCAATCTAACTTGATAATAAAATTGAAGTGGTCCAAGTTGAGAAATTAGAAAACCCAAACTATCTCTATATAACATAAAAATAATGAGTGTAATGATAATAAAAAACATTATCCTTTTTTATTTCTTAGAGTAATCGCTAATTCCCTAATGAATGGCATGAGTTTAGTTAGATATTTTAGAATATCCACCATACATGTAGTCATCAAGGATTTTGGGTCACTTATACCAAATAAATAAATCTATAAAGTAGAAAATTTTAAATTATACCTATCATAGTCATGGGAAACTCATAAACTTTTATAATAGACTCTTAATGTATCCGTAACTACATCATTTTAGAGGCCTATGGAGGAACCATGAGATCCATGAAGTATTCAGGTTCACTGTAGATCATATTGGTTCCAATTAGTCTATTCCAAAGTGAGGAAACGATAAATCAAAATAGAAATTAATCATGTTTCCTTAAAGAAAAATGAAGCCAAATTTTTGTAAGGAACATGGTAAAATTGATTTATATATCTTGTCTGGCCACTGTGGTTTTAATTCAAACAACTAATCACTAATTCTTGTGGATAAAGTGACCTTTTGGAGTCTCAACTACTATTGCCCCTATTAATCTCACATTTATTCCTTTTCCCTATAGATAAAAAATATAACTACCATCTAATTAGAAAATGAAGTCTAGTTATCCCTTTATTTCCCACCAGGTCAATCGTTTTTATCAATTCCCTATCCAAATCATTATCATAGTTTTTCAACTTTATCATAAATTCCTGATACTTGATATCATATAAAATACACCTATCAAACCTTTTAGCCTTCATCATATCATTGGATACAACAAAATATGTTAACATGGAGATCTTGGTGAAGTGATTAGCTTACCCCATAAATGATCAATTTCCATTTTCATATTTTTGAAACTCTATGGATTTCTTAATGTAAATTGATTCCTTTTCGTAGTAATCAGTAAATATGGTTTTCAAATCATTAAATGAAATTCATAATGTTTCTTAGACATAAAAATAATGTCCCACTCCCTTATACTCTGACCTTCATGATTGAAGACAACATAGACCACTTTGACTTGAATAGGAGTCTCAAGGAGTTCAAGAATAATTTCGATCTTTCCAACCAATCCATTCCCCCCTAATGATCATTTTTTCCATTGTAATGCTGGTGGGTTATTGAGAATAAATTTTAAGGTTAAATTCCTTTCCCAATCCCTTTGAGGTTCTTCTTATCTATATGAACAAGGTAAGTTTCCACACCTTGGTTTATAGATCGTACTGTGTGCATAATTGTTTTGATCATATTTTGATCAAATTGAAAATTTCTTTACCAGGGTTCAACATTAATACCCTCTTAATGAAAATCAAATAAGTCTTCAGGAGAATGGTACAAAACATCATCAGATAAGGAGAATTAGAAACATGATATCCAAAAACGAATTCAAATTTAAAATTAATGAATTCAAACACAATTACATATATACAAGGGAAAATAATGGTCAAGATCATGGAAATAGAAATCCCAAAAGTCACAATTCCAAACCACTCTGGTTACCTATGGCCCATCGTGATGAGAGAAGATGAAGCACTCACTCACAAAATACCCCATAAGTTCCAAAATTTCATTATCTTATCTACCATGGATTCCCAAAATTTAAACTAACAATAAAAACATGAAAATATCCATTTGATACCATTTTTACATGAACCATAAAAGAATACCTAACTATCCCAAAATTAAACCAGTCCTCAAATGACCCAAAGGTAGTTCTCGATCCCAATAGGATGAAGACAAGTTCATGGCCATACAAAATATATTTGGGAACATGTATTTAAAAAATAACTTCTAACAAGGTGATATAATGGTATTTATAATGAAATTATAGAAAAAATATAGAGTAAAAGGAAAAAATAATTAGGAAAAACAAGATCCAAGATACATAAAATAACTAAAGAATTAATGTTCCATAAAATTAACTATATCTTATATCTATTTGAGGAGTTTCCACATTCCTATTAGAACACCTTAATAATGAACACCCCCATCACCACATTGTGGTACCATAAAATTACGTCAATTATATCAATCAAGATCTACTGACACTTAATGTGTATATAGGGTTTGAGAAAAATAGCCTAATAGGATACAAAAAAATAGTTTCATAAATAAAAATTATAAAATGAACCAATTATTATGTTTTAACCGAATATAAGGCATGATTTACAATTATACACACATTGATAAAAAAACATAGATAAATTACACTTTTTTACATATTATGTAAATCATAAAAACATATATATTTTAAATCATTTTACTAATCGTTCCAAAAATAATTATCAACAATTATCAATGGGAAAAAATTACATTGAAATACTTTAGTTCCATATTATTTAGGATCCTTGTTAAATTATAATTATTTGTAATATACCTTATTTAATCTCACAATATAATAGAAGAATAGGTTTAGGTAGTAATTGATCTCTGTCATTAGAGGATCCATGCCCATGCATAGGAAATCTGGTGGACACATTAACATAACAGAATATGTCTAGGGAGAAGCTTTCATCCCTATATATTCCCCCTAGCTTCATAATTTATCACATTTTCTTTTACTATAACAAAATCATTCAAAGGAAATTTCATTTTTGAAACCATGAAAATAATACATTAAGAACATTTCATTTGACACCACCAAAGGAGAAATTCATTTTCACCAATGTTTCCAAAAACCAAAAAATATTATCAATTCATTAATAATTTCCTTAAAAATTGAAAAACCATTTCCATGATAAATCTATAAATCATTATTTCTATCCATTTTATATACCATGTTCAAATATAAATAATCCATGTTTTGGTAAAATAAAGGATAATCATGAAATCACCTATAATGACACACTCAAAAAAGAACCACCACATGGAATACACAAGACAAGACAATCCAAGGATCCTATTAATTTATAAATTATCATAAACCATGAATTTAGAATAATAAATCTCTAAATCTTTATGATATGTAATGAAGAATCCAATGATAACAATTACCACCATAATTCTCAAAAAGTGAACTAAGATGATTGGAGACAATGAAAAAACCCTACAATTCTGTAACATATATAGAATATATTACAACATTATTTAGAACATAGATTTCCATTATTAAATCCCAAAATATATGGGATAAATCTAATGTCTGGAGGGGTGGATGATCTTTTGATGTGGAACTACTGTTGCTTAATATTTTATAGGATTGTATATATACCCAGTCCTAAATATTACATAATCTAGCTATTTCAAATCTTTACATTCCCAAACATATTATTGGTTAAGATTTTTATAATTTTAGTAAATAACTCATACATATCAACCTATAACATACAATGTTGGTGTAACTAAAACAATGTCATTTTTTCTAGAACATAAAACTTTTAAAACCAAACAACAACATGATTTCTTCAAAAAAACATCATAACACTTAACATGACTTCCTTCTTTCTCTTACACATCCTTATAACTTGTGAAAAACATTTGAAAACTTTATATGAGTAAAAAAACTCAATAAGGGATTTAAAAAGAATGAAAGAAACCATTAGTCCATCAATACATAGACATATTTGACATCATTTCCCAAATGCATACTTTTCCCCCATATATACTTACATTGTGTAACATGAGATTTAAATTAAACATTAAGGAACCCATATATAAATCCATAAAGAAATATTGGGGAATTACCTACTTATATTGTAACTTTTGTGACTACATTTTGATTTTAACTTTCAAGACTACCTTATAATGAAACCCTCAAAGATAACTTATGGTGTTACTATCACAGTGAAACTTGGAGTAACCATACAGGAGACCTCAAACATACATATACACAATCAATTGGATGGAGATATAGGTCCAAAAATTCATTATAAATGACTCATAAGAGCCGAACCATAATCATAAAATGTGAATATTTTCATAAAAACATTACTTTTGTATTTTGAAAAATAGAAAATTAAAATAGGATTATTAATGGATTTTTCTTTACAAAAATTGTATAATTGGTGTGAGAATTATTTGAATGAAAGGAATATGAGTATACACTGTAAATACACATAATAAAACATAATATAAACAAAAATTCATCTGATAAATAATCCTAATACCATGTAATGAATAATGTTGATGGTTAACCAAATGAATTAAAATTGGTTTAAGAATCCCATTACCTCCGTTTTTTACTTAAAACATGTTTAAACCACTTATATAATGGTTAAAAGAGTGTTATTAATATCATACACAAACATATTTGGGTTTATAGAACCTTATATGATCATTTTATAACCTCATTACACTTATTTATTAATAATATTGTGTCATTTCCATTATTTTGGGTGGGTACTTTACTTGGTTTTCAGGGTTGGATCATATTTGAGTTTTTTGTCATATGGAAATGACATTCCAGATATGGAATGAAATGGTTATAATTTTATTTCTGAATATTAATTGATTCTATAAATCATTTGGATTATATAGTATGAGGTTGAATCCTTAGATAAATCATTAGTGATATTAATTTATATTATTTTGGCAGTTCTTGGAACTTGTTACATTATATACATTTAATATTATTCATATAAATTAATTCTAGAACATAAGAGAGGTCATATAATGCAATATTATTTTAATCATTAAAATGGGTTTACATCCAGATTTAAAGGAAATAAAGGAAATTGAAGACACTTCATCCACATTACTAGTAAATTAACATATCACAGATAGTGTTTTTATTTTTATAATAAGTGGAAGGGGATAATAAGTATGTAGATTAATTTTTCCCTAAACATGATAATATATGGTAATATCTCTTTTCATTAAATCCCACTGGTAATACTCTTGAAGATATCTACACATATTTATGCTACAAGGATGAACTGAAAGTGGAGAACTATGATCTTTTAACAATAATTATTTCTTAAATTGATAATCATAGGGCACACATAATCTATTTCCAAATATAAGATAAAAAATCTTTAACAATGTTAAATTCTGGAAAAAGTACCCATTTCATCCAATTCAACATTTTTCTGTAACTCCATATCTTCCTTCTATGCTCGCATAATTCTATCTGAAAATGTTGACTACATTGAAACAAGAAACTAAACAGAGGAATTTATTACACCATGAAATTACAAGATGAAATTCATCAAATCATTTATCAAAGGGTCTAGTTTTAGTCATAACATAGTTAATGATTCATGTTGTTTTCGACTAAAGGCAACTTCCACTTTGTTTTCTTTTCCTGGATTGTAATTTATCTTGAAACCATAATCCTTTATTAAATCAAGCTATATTCACTACCTCATAATTAATTCATTCTTATTGAATATATACTTCCATTTTATTGGTCAGTAAATATTGCACATTTGGCCCCGTATAAATGACACATCCAATTTTTTAAAAGAAAAACCACAACTACAAATTTTGAATCATGTGTGGGATAATTTACCTCATGATGTTTTAGTTGACATGAAGCCTAACCAATTACCTTATCATTCAGCATCAGAACATAACCATGTCCCTTCAATTAAGCATAATTGTAGATGAAAAAATAAAAATTTCAAGAAGGCATATCCATAACTAGTGATTCACCATTCACTTCATCAGTTTTGAAAAAAAAACATCACATTCCTCAATCCAAATAAATTTAAACCCTTTTCATTTTAACGTATTATAGTGATAAATAAACATGAAATGTTTTTAACAAACTATCGGAAATAACCTGCTAATCATTGAAAAATACGAATTTATGTAACATTTTTAGGTCTTGGAAATTCATCAATCACTTTTTTTTAAAGAAGGATATATTGTTATTTCATCATTATTTACAATGATCCAAATAAAATAATTTTTTTTCAATCAAAATTCACAATATCTGAATTTTTCATATAGTTTATTTTAATTTAAGCTTCTCAAAACAACCCTTAGATGTTTTCCCTGATCCTCTATTCGTTTAAAAAATACCAAAATGACATCAATAAAAAAATAAAAAATCTAATCCATGAACCCATGAAGTATTATATTCATATGATCTATGAATACAACAATTGAATTAGATAACCAAAATGGTATAAAAACAAAATCATAATGCCCTTATGTTATATGAAAATTTATTTTCATGATATCTGCTTCCTTTAATTTTAACTGATGGTACCCTGACCTCTGGTCAACCTTCAAAAAATATTGTTCTCCCTAGAGCTGATGAAATAAGACATCGATATGGGTTGAAGGTTACTTTTTTTAAAATTGATGTTATTCAAGGCTCTGTAATCAATTTAATGTCTCATGGAACCATATTTCTTTTTAATGAATAAAATTGGAGCACCCCATGGTGAAGTGCTAGGATGAATGAAGCCTTTATCGAGAAACTCTTGGAACTGATTTTTCAATTCAATATGTTGTATTTGATCCTTTTGATAAGGCGATTTGAAATTGGATTACCATCAAGAACTAAGTCAATTGTGAATTCAACTTCCAGATTAGGTATAAATTGGGTAAATCATCATAAAAAACATCAAGATAATCATTTAAAACTAGAACAATATTAATTCGAACAATTCATTTGTTTTCAAAAATATGAGAAAGATAACTTTCATTTCCATCATTAAACAATTTCATATCTTTCTAACATGTTATAAATTGTATGGTTTCATCCTTGTATACCAAATAAAACACTTTTCTAAAAACAACAACTTTATCTCTATAATCAATCTTTTCATGATAAACAGATATCCAATCCATACCCAAAATGACATCAAACTATATGAAGGTGAAAACAAAAAAGTTTGCAGGTAATGTCATTCCACAGATAAAAGTTGGAAGATTCTTAAAATTCCATTTTCCTATAACATTCCCCCTGGTGTTTTAACAATAATTTCTAGACTCATTTTTTGAGTTGATATATCCAATTTACCAAAAAATAACTCAAAAAATAAAGGAATGTGTAGAACTTGTTTCAAACAAGATATTTGAAAAATCTATGTAAACAAACAATGTACTTGATATCACTTCATTGGATGACCTGAAATCTACTGAACTAGTTGAAAAGGATCTGTCTACACCATTTTGCTTGTAGTATAACTTCATTTCATCAATAAGGTCATTCTATGGGAATACATTTTTATAATGACACATCTCACCACATTTAAAATACGTTATAGTTTCTTTATCAGGATTAGACTTCAGATCATTTTTATTAAAATCTCAGGCTGTATTCAAAAAATTACCACATAGAAAACACATCCTAGTTTTAATTAGGAATTCCCCAGTGTGCTTCTTACCATAATTTTCAGAAACTGGAAACTGAACATTCTTACCATCAGATTTATTTGATAGAATATTTCCCATCGCTAGCCATCTAGACCTCTTCTTCTTGTTGATTTCAAAGTACATGTGATCTTTAGAAAAATACATTTCTACCTTATCAGCACATCATAGAAGTTTCTCATAACTCTTTAACTCATTGGAATCAAAATCCCTTATATATCATGGATTCAATCTTGAGTAAAAAACTGTTGATTTCTCTATCAAGATCCAGAATAATATTTGGAGCATACCTCGCTAGTTGGGTGAAGTTTACTTCATAAAAATCTACTGAATCTTACTCTTTTTTCTTCAATTCAAGTAATTTTTTCTCCATCCTAAGTCAAACCACTTTTGGAAAATATTTTTCAAGGAAATAATTTTAGATTTATCCCACTATATGGATTCAATATCATTTCTATCCCTAATATTCTTAAATAGTAACCATGACTGATCATCATCACCTTCAAAAATAATAAATGGAAAGAAATAAATTTTGATTGTATGAACATCACATAACATAGAATATCTCTTTAATGTCTTTAATCTATCCTTTATCCGCTACACTGTCAGAAGATCCACTAAAAGCAGGATGGTGTGGCCTCATAAAATGTTCCACTATTTTGATGTTCCTTTGTAGTAGATCAGATTATTCTCTTTCATGGATTCCACTGCCATTTATTTACTGTGTCAGGTGAGCCATTACCATCACAAACTTTTCAGTTCCAATTATCACAATTCCAAGTTGTGGATTCAAAAAGACATCAACATCTCAGTTACTTCTAACTTAAGCTTCCCTATTTGTTATATGGAAAACCATTTGGAATAGACATATCATTGGTGAAGCAACATGGTAATATATAAATTCTATACAAAATCAAAATAAAAATAATATAAAAAATCATTTATTGTATTTTGGTCTCATTATACTAAATCCAAAAGTTATCTAAACCATGCTCTGATACCAACTAGAAGGACACAACCTTAAACATTACATAATCTGGATATTTATCATCCTTGAATTCCGAAATATATATTCATTGTGGATTTTTATAAATTTAGTAAATAACTCATACATATCAACCCACTACATATATCATAGGTACAACTAAAAAAATGTCAGTTTTTTCGAAACATAAGTCTTTTAAAAAACAACATGATTTCTTTGATAAAATTTCATTACATTTAACATAAATTCATTCATTACCTTACACATCCATATTACCAATGAAAAAGGATTTAAAAAGTTGGTAGGATCATAATATACTTAGTAAGGGATATAAAATTATTGTAATAAATCATTAGTCCATGAATACGTATAAACATATGAAATCATTTCACAAAGGCATACTTCTCACCCAAATATACTAACTTTGTGAAACATGGGATTTACATAATTCATTAAGGAACATATAAATAAATCAATAAAGGTATCTTGGGGAATTAGATAATTATATTTTAACCCTCATGGCTACCATATTATTTGTAACCTTAATGGATACCCTATAATGTAACCATTACGGCTACCTTATGGTGTAACTATCGTAGTTACACATGGAGTAACCATATGACCAACCTATAACTTACACATACCCAATGAATTGGAGGGATTTATATATACCACCATTCAACATAAATAGTGACCAATAACCATAAAATATTTACAAAACATGAATAGTTTCATAAAAACATTACTTTTGAATTTTGGAAAATAGAAAATTAAAAAAGGATTTTCAAAGTCCTTTACAAAAATCATATAATTGATTCAATAATTAATAGAATGAAAGGAATATGTGTATACACTATAAATAAACACAAGAAAAAATTATATAAACAAAATTTTATCTCATAAATAAGCTTAATACCATGTAATTAATAATGTAGAAGTCAAACCCAAATAAATTGAAATTGGGTTAAGAATCCCCTTACATCAGTTTCATATTACATAAAACATGAGTAAAACTGATGTATAATGGTTAATTTTTTTTATTAATATCTTAAATAAACATATTCATATTTATAACACCATATATGATCGTTTTTTAACATCATTACTCTTATTTATTAATTATATTTTGTTGTATCCATTGTTTTGGGTGCATACATGACATGGTTTTCATGGTCCGTTTGTGTTTGATTTTATTATCATATGGAAATGAAATTAAATAAGTGCAATAAAATGGTGGTAAAATTCTTTTGGAATATATAAGGATGCCATAAATAATTTTGATTATATTCCATGAGGATGAATCATTTGGTAAGTCATTAGTGATATTCATTTAGATCATTTTCGCAGTTCTTCAAACATGTTTCATAATATAACTTTAATATTATGAATATAAGTTAATTATATAAAATATGAGAGGTCATATCATACACATTAAATTATGTTTCAACCATTAAAATGGGGTTACAACCATATTTGAAGGATGTAATGTAAAATGAAGACACATCATCCACGATGTTTGTAAATCAACACATTACAGATGGTGTTTTTATTTTTAAAATAAGATAAAGATGAAAAGATGTAAGTTGAATTTTTCCATAAAGATGAAAGAATATATAATATATAATATTTTTGATATTTATTTCCTCTTGTATAATGGGAGGTGAAGAGAGTATAATAAAATAAAATAATTCAATTGAAAACACAAGAAAATGAATGAGGAGTTTTACCTCTTGATCTATTCTCCTTGAGATCCATCTTAAAGCCTTTGATTTTGTCCATTTTATGAAACCAGTAGCTCTCGAATGTGGTGAAGAACCTCTTGAAGGGGATTGGAAAGAACATGGATAATTCTCTAATATTCTGTGGTGTGATAGGAAGAGGGGGTGAAGGTGGGATTTATTGTGGAGGAGAGGAGGGGTTTACCATTATTTTAATCCATAATTTAATATTTTTCCTAAAGACTGTGAATAGAATTGATTAATATGACCAAAAATAGTAATAAGAGGATGTGAGTTCGAACCAATGTCCATTCACATCATCCATTACTCAATCATGATGCATATATTCATTTATTTAGCAATTTTTTTTACAAATTATCAAATTTAAATACTCAATGAAAATTATGTTTGTCCTATCAGAATCTAAAAAACTTATTGATTGCAATAGTGTTATATTTTTTTAAAATTAAAAACACAAAAGTGAAAAAAGTTATGTTTAACGGCTAGTTTACAACCATATTCTTAAAATAATGTTTTTTAATGCATTTTAATTTATTTTTAAAACCTTGGGATGTTAAAGATGGTCTAAGAGAAGGCTCGATGTGAGGGTATCCAGAATTTAGAGTGAAAACTAGGTAACATAACTCAATAGTGTATTCAATATTCCATTGAACAGTTGAGATTGACACATAACAACACTATATAGAATGTTAAGGGACTACACCACAACACTTTCTGGTCATATGAGTTTTCAAAATCCATGCAATGGTCAATGTTGAGATCGTGTAAATCCAGAAAAATAGAGTACACTGTAGGGTATCCACCATACTATTGAATTTTAGTGCTAATAATTTTTTCCCATATCCTAGATATATAGTGTTGTGTCATTGAAATTATTATAACCATCAAAGATACTAGCTACGTCATAGTACCCCAACCATGCTGTAATGATATCCTCCACAGTGTAAAATCAAAACCACAAAATGGATTTTATTTCCACATTTCGAACATAATGATACACACCCCTAATCCATCATAGTAAACTAAAAATAGTAGATACTAGTAGGTTTCATCAATATAATGAAGTAAATTAAACATGAAAAATATCTTACGGGACAAATAATCTGAGATGATACAGGTAGACATAAGAGAGGTCTGCCAATGATCAAAAGAGAACATAAGGGTAAGAAAACATGATCATTACATATGTAATACTTACTGATTCTATTAATATATCATAAATCAGAATTTATAGAATATTTATCCCTATTAACAGAAGTAAAAATATTTAACAGTGTTGAATCATCAATAAGAAACCATGATCCATTAGACCATATCATAAAAATATGAATGTGTCACAAGAAATAGATTATAACATTGTAAACATTTATTGATAGTATTGTTATAACCCACTAAATTGAGGACATGAAATCTTGTCCTTGAATAAATGTACTGACTGAAACTAGGTCCATATATAAACATATAGACTAAAATCTAATTCTGCACATAATGTTGTAAATATGAAATATGGTTCCTGCATAACATAGTTATCTCATGAGTTATCCATATTTAATGAACACATAAGAGGTATATTTTATATCCAACCATTGCATAAACATAAAAACTAAATCCATCATAATATTACACAATCATTCATCATTTCAATACAGTATGACACATGAAAAAGAAATGTGTTTTATAAGGATTTCTTATTTATTTAGTTAACCTATAGAAAAGTAATGAGATTTAAAGAATAATAATTAAAACATTATTAAAATTAATGAAAAAATAAGTGTATGGTATCATCATATCATATAACTAGTGAGGGATATGTAACATCAAATTATGTTATCCAATATGAATAATTACTTAAAAATATCACTAGAACTTTTCATGTGGGAAATTCCCATTTATTTTTGAAATAACTTATTTTAAGTACATAAACATCAAAAATATCTAGGAAAACATTTTCTTGAACATTAACCTGTAATCTTGTAAATAATTTCTTAAATTAAATGAGTATTCATGACTTTTGGATGAGTTTTCATACATTTTATGTTTACAGAATGATTATTTTCACACTTTGGTTAAAAATATTCATCATTTTGAAAATGATAAGATAATTCTATTTAAAAACATTATATAAAATGAAACTTATGGGTAAATATTAATTTAATAAATCAAGGTTTAATATTTAAAACAATTTTGAATACATTTTAATGAAATATGGATATAGAATAAAAAGATTCCTAACAAAAGAGGAAATCAGTTTGGTTGTTCCTAAAATAAATATCATGGTAAATTTAATAACCAATGAGAGGAAAAAAGTTCAATTATGTTAAATTTAAATGAATAAATAGAGGATAAGAAATATTGTGGTATTTAAAGGATAATAACAATATAATTTACCTGAATAGTTATTTATCAAATACAATTAGTAAAATGAATGATATTTTAATATAATCTCTTACCTTAAGTTTCATTTTTATTTATATGGGTTCTAAAATCATGTATAATAAATATAGATTTATTATATAAAAAATTAATTACCAAATTCATTCATATAATACCAAATTTTGTTTACATATAACATCTTATGAACCATTTATTAATAATTCTTTACAAAAATCATTATTTTGGGTTATAACTATTACGTTTTTCATCCATGTTTTAGTTCGAAAGTTCCTGTCCTTGAACCTTGTGTATGTTTTCATAACATATTGAATATAAATAATTATATAATGTTCATATATATTCATTATAAAATCCTTTATAACCATTCATAAAATATTTTGGTGAAAATGGATTAGATTATGTCATAGAGATGGTAGTTTGTACGTACACACAAGGGACATCTTCACTTTTCAATTGAGGGAATGAAAGAAAGGAAAATAATAATTCACCATTATATAATAATTATTATATATTAATTATCATACAAATTAATTGAAAATATCATCATTTCCATCTATGTAAATCATAAATGAAAAAAAATCGCATTAGTTCATTGTAGTGGTAATCCAAACTTACGGATGAGTGATGTTTTCATTTATGAATGGAAGGGAAGGTAAGAATGAGAGTAAGATACTATAATTCACAAAGAATATATATTTCAATAATATTATATATAAAAATTAAATGTTTCATAATTACCAACCAGGAATGATGGTGGTTAAAAATGAATCATATCTCTATGTGGAGGTGGTAGTCCCCACATACGTGCGAGAGATACTTTGATTTTAAATTCGAAAAAAAGGAGGATAAAAATGGTGGTCCTAAAATCCGAATAACATGTAATTATATTTATTAAATTTTAATAATTATTTTACGATGGATAAAATATATTTTTATGACATATAACAAGAAATATACCATGAATGTGTCGGTTAAGATGATTACATATTTTTTGAGAGACCATCTTTGGCTTTCAACTTAAGTGTTCATAGGATGGTCTCAGGGTAAAAATATGTGCTATATAATGAACTGAATAAGTATAGGATAATATTTTTGGTAGGTATTCACAGATATAGAATCATAAAATTGTATTAATAAAGGATAATAAAGGGTACCCTTATATAATTGATGGGAGTGAAACACATGGAATTACATAAAATATTTAAATAATATTAGCTCACCTTCATATGAAAGTGGAAATGATTGTATAGGGCTTACAATTAAGGATCAAATATGTTCTAAATATCTTAAAACAATAATAATTATAATTTTTAATTTCTAATTTTTACCCTTAAATCTTATTTTAACCCCCACCGGTAAACCTAGATATACCCTAAACGTGGTAATTTGTTTTTACTATTCTCACTATTCATTATGAAAAAAAATTAATTTAAACCTAGTAAAATATATTAAATATGAATAATAAATATATGTATTACATTTTACAATATTCAATTCATAAAAAATATAGAAATATATCATAAAATAAGTGTTGAATTAATTATAAAACAAATCTCATAATGTTGCAATTGTAAACATCAAATAGAATTTATTCTTATTCCATGTATATTAAAAACCATTTTATGAATCATAAAATATTTGAATTAAAATAATATCTAAGATATTAATTATAACAATTCAAAAATATTTATTAATTTAATTTCTTAACATAAAAACACATTTTTCACATAAAAACTGTTGTCATAAAAACATATATATATTTACTTTCAAATTATTTTATTTTAATTTATATATAGTTGATAACTAATTTATTAATTTTACTAATGTTTAAATAATATTTTTTAAACAATATAGTTGATTTTATTCATGGATATAAATCCATCATCATGGTGATAAATTTCACATTAAAAATTAACAATTCACTAGTATATCATGGTTCGTTAAAACATGTTGTTTTGTGTAAAGTAAGATATCAATGAAAATAAATTTTTTTAAATATAAATAAATCATAAAATATCTGGGTGTTACATTATATCCCAAATTTAATATTTTTCCACTTGAATTTTCCCAATATGACACATACAAAAAAAGGATACATCTACCTCATCACATCCTTAGGTTCCCACATATGATACTCAAATTTAGGGTTTCACAAAAAAAATATCCAAGTGAGTGTTCATGTTTCATAGATCATTATCTATTAAATCAAGAATATTTAATGATTTTCCCCATAATAGAGAATATCAACTGTTAGTATGAAATTTGAGTTAAATACATGATAAGGATCATGTTTGTAGTACCTCAGAAGAGATACATGGAAGAAATAATAAACATGATTGAGATTTAGTGGATGTTCCAAGTGATAAACAAATCACATGATATCATCCAAATTTTTTTATGAAATCAATATATATTTGTCTCAGATTTACCTTATTTACAAATATTAATACTTTCACTAAAGGAGATATTCATAGGAACTCCTTGTTACTAACATAAAAATCTATATTTCTCTAATGATTGGCATCATAACTTTTCTATCAACTATATGCTGCAATGATATACTACTTAATCGTTATAACATTTAACGACATTTTCACAACTCTCTCAAATGCCCAAATATTTTGTTTTCTAACTTCATTCTATGACATTTTATTTTTACACTTCCTTCCATACATGACTTTATAAGGATCTATCTAAATTCTTGATTGAAACCAATTGTTCTATGAAAACTAGGCTATATAATGGTGTTGAAACCAAACTCTATTAAAAACATAGAAATATATCTCAACATTTATTCTATTATTTTTATTGTCTACTCAGCCTAAATATCATTGCGTGGATGATATGCAGTGTCAAGTTCAACTACATATATAATTTTTGTGGAATACTTCTCCATAATTTTGAGGTAAAACACAAATCATTATTATATAAAAGAGAGTGTTGTACTCTATGAAACCTTATTACAACCGTAATGTATATCATAAAAATATAATCATGTTAGAAATATTATCTTATTGAAATGAATTTTTTGACTTTTTAAGGTGATTAACTACAACCCAAAATATATTTTTTCCATTTGTATGTTTTTTGGAGTTATATAAAGATATCTATATTAATGTCTTCCCATTTCCATTAAGGTATAGGTATTTTTTATAATATCACCATACACTTTTGTCTCATTGATGTAACATTATCTCATACCATGCGTCATGATATATACACTACAATATCACTTTTCATGTTATCCCACCACAAATACCTTTTCATATCATTATAAAACATCATCCCTCTAGGATGAATTGATAATGATGAACTATGAGATTCATCAAATGTCTCCATATTTATGTGTATTATTTAAGAGATAGATACACAGTTCACGATCCTTATCATTAAATCATTATCTTAGTTAAAATGGGAATATTTCTCACATTCTTCTACAGTTCCACATAATCGTTATGTTCTTCATTAATCCTCACATGGTTGTATTTTTGAAACATTCATTCAAGAGAGATATTTTTTGACCCTTTTCTCATTATTTCAAGGTCAATCCTATAAAAATCTATAAATATTACATATTTTTCAATCCTCATTATGGAAAACATGCATGGTCCTATAAACTCAGATCATTATTCACCTTGTTCACTTTCCCTGGGTGGTAATGTATTGAGTAGTCATAATCAACTTTCAATTCAAAAATCCGTTCTAAAAAATATTCAACTCTTTCTATGTGAATATATTATTTAATAATTTATGATCAAAATATATATTACCCCATTCAAAATATAGTTAATGCATCCATATCTTAAATGAAAAAATTACTACTAGCAGCTATAAATAAAGTGTTGGGTAATTTGCACATGAATTTTCAGTTGCATAATGTAAAATAATATCACCATATCATTCTATATAAGAACAAAACCTATTTCATTCTTTGATGCATCAATATAAATCACAAGTGTTTCCAGTATCTTATAGAGCTAAGAAAATAAAAAATATGAATCTATATGGTTGGTTTGGGATTTTTTTTTAATTTTTATATCTTTGATGGATCCCCAAATATACCCTTGTATGAAATTATATAACCCTTGAATGCGAATTTGATTATTCCAAATTCACAATTGGTAAATTAGGAATATATCTTATCCATCTTCATGGTCATTAGCAGAATCCTCAAATGTTCTTCAAGCTCTTACTTGTTCATTAAATATCAAATAATTTTATCTATATAGAAAACTAAACATTTATCATGGTAATCACAAATGAATCAAATCCTAGAATTTATAATGATTGAAGGAGAATTGGTAAGTCCAAATTTCATTAATATAAATTCATAATGAACATACCATATATGGAATATTGTCTTGGATATATCCTCCTTATTTACCCTTTATGGATAATTACTAAATGATACCCTCTTAATTAATCAAATAGATGATTAATTTTTGGTAGATGATACTTATTCATAATAATGATATTGTCATGGTCATGATAATAAAATCAAAGATTAATTTACCAATTTAACTTATTAATGAAAAGAAGAGGTGCACCACATGTTGAATTAATTTTCCAAATCAATCTCCTATAAATATTTTTTCGAATTGTTTCTTCAATTCAAATAACTCAATTAAGGAAATTATATATGGAGTTTTAAAAGAAATCATAACACTAGGTATGAGTTCTTTTAAAAAAATAAACATCATGATTCAGGGAGATAATAGGAATGTGATTATGAAAAACATCATCATATTCTTAAATAATATGCATATATCCATTATCGATTCAATACACAACCATAAATTCCCAAATAAAATGTTTTTAAGACCCATATGATAGAATTAATTTCCATTGGGAGATTAGTTTTATCAGCACTCTAATAAATGATTGTTGGTTTATTTATAATATAAAATATAACTTCCCAGCATCTGAAATTGATATAGTATCTATATTCAGAGTCCCAATCCATGGACAAAATCCTATTGAATTAAAATATGGGAAGAATATTGATATATTCAGACAAAAAACTCCCATAAAACCATATTAGAGAGGAGTCTATACTTGATACGCAATCATTGAAATAATTGGGGTTCTAATAGATAGTTAAAAAACTAATAATTATGATGGTATGTGATACCAATATAGAATTTTTCAGAAACAAATAAATTTCAGGAGTTGAATCATGTCAAACATTTAAAAATCCTTATAGGATGATATGCGTAGATTTTATATTATCATTCTCTTAATCATATCAATAGTTATTACTGAAATATCACCCCTTTCTCCTATGAATTTAGAGGTTCATAAGGATTATTGTCCTTATTATCCCCTTTATCTAGGAATTTATTGTCCTAATTCCAAAATTCCTTTCATATATAGAACTAATGTTGGGGTGGTGAATTTTGTTGAGAATTATATATATACATTTCATTTAATTCACTCTTTGAATCATTTAAATATTATTTTTCTTGATGTTTAGGACTCCAACAATTGAAAAATATTCTTATTTATTTCAATAAATTACTTGAGTTCTACGACCCATATATTTGGCAGGCATGAGGATGAATGTTTTTTTCTTCATAGGATCTAAAACATGATCTTCAATGAAACTTCATCTTCCTTTTATTATCACCTGAACATTTTAAATAAGGGTTTCTAGATTCAATTTCCACATTGAGTAAAAATAAAAAAAAAATCTCTTCATACTATCAAAATTCCATTATGATTAATACCTTTTGAATAATTGGTTTCCAAACCCAAATGAAATAATCAATCATTCACACTTGGTTTTTTATAAAAACCAAAGTGTACCTCATAGATATTTTTAATATTTACTTTATATCAATTGATGTGTTTATTAGACTTATTATTTAACTACAGAAACCACCTATCCATTTTATTATGAAGAGTTTAAGGGAAATAATTTTAATGAGATACCACTTAAACTCTTTCCATTACATGGAGTTTGTTTCTTCTACAATCTGTGCATTTTGGAAAAAATTCCATCATTAATCTACATCACCTTCCATGTGATAGAATTCTCTGATATATTTTTTAATGTTTGAGAACTGTTGAATGGAAAATATATTTCATATTACATTAATCTATATTTCAATAAATATAGTATTGGATGTCCAAAGGATATATGGTTGATTATGTCACATAAATGATTCAATTCAATGTTCCTCAATACTTAGTGCATTAATAATACCAACATTATCCATGTTAACACTCATATATTGAGGGAGTTGAGTAAGTTTAGTTTTAAAATATTTTTTCACATCTACCCTTCCATTTATCTTCTCATGTGGATAGTAATTTAATTATTCATCGTATTCTTTTTTCTTCTGGTTATTTGTAGTTCAATCCATTAACTAAAAAAATAGTGTAAGCATCAAGCTAAAATTATTAAAGCGAGTAATCATATATTCATGGAATGATAATTCCTAAATTATGTCAACTTTTTATAAACTATGGAACTATAGTTTTAACATAGGACATAAATCATCATTTTCCATTCAAATAAGTATTATTAGATCATATAGTGAATACAAATAAAAAAATTTGTCATATGAGATTGTCTAGAATGGTGTCAAATATTAGGCATCATGCATCATTAATGATCGAGTGATTACCCAATATTTCCCTACCATATATGTTACCCCTAACTAATAATGGGGAAAAGATAAATCCTCTTTTCAGTATCTAGAAATTAGTGATGACGCTCGGTAGGGGGAATCTCTTGTCCCACTCAAATAGAGATTAGGGTTTTGAAACCTCCTTCACCAGTATTTTTAAGCAATAGATGACTGATTTTATTCTTTAGGGAAACTTCTATTCTCATAGGTGCATGATAGATTTAGTCCTCATGAATAAACAATCCTCATTTTTTAACCGAAATGTGGTTAGTTCCAAAAATATCACTTTTCCCAGTTTTAAATGTTAAAATGTTGGTATATGTAGAAAATGATCAGTTTCTCATTTAAAATTTGATATGGAGGAGATTTTGAAAATGTGTGAAATTAGAACACACTCCATCATTTCATGAATCATCTTGACTAGAGGCTTTGTTCCATGGAAGCTCGAACATCATTTATAACATATGACAGATATTTGGGGATTCTCTTCTTGTAAGTGTGTCTCATTGGGGAAGGGTTTTTTCCATATCCTCTTCCCCTATGAATGACTCAAGTTATGTGCATGTATATATGGATTAATATCATTCAAACCTAGTGTGCTACAAATCAGGGAATGAGACCAAAGGTTCAACCCATTTGACGTAGGTAACTTTTTTTTCAATCCTGGGTGAATGTTTATGGGTAAAAATGGATACTCTGGCACCCTAAGATATTGTATGACATTACTTTGGAATAAAGAGTACTGATAATAATGGAAAAAAGAAACTAATATTCCTAGATATGGGAACTATGCTAGATTTCTAGTATAAGTGGATATTTGTGCCCCATTAATAGATAAGGTTAACCTCTATACTAATTTAGAGGAGATTGAATTGAAAATTTCATATGATGACTTCCCTAAATTCTATACTAATTGAAATACTATAGATCATAAAGCCTCAAACTATATGAGATCTATTGCATGTGATTTCTAGTTTTTGTGTGTGCATCACAAAAACTCTTTCTACAAAAAGATTGAATATCGGGGTGCTAGAACCTCAAGAGTGATTCCCCAACATTCTACTGGGTTTGGTAGAAATGTTTTACATTATACTAAACATTATACACATAACACAACATTGTATGGGGTATTGAATACCAAAAATAATATGAATGAAAAATAGAGTATGGTAAAATATTTTTATCTCTTAGCTAGGCGTAGTGTTGTTAGAGCAATTGACAATACCTCTACCGAGTATTGCAAGAAACCCATTGATGTGTTTATGAAAACTCATAATACTCAATCATGGGATTAAATAGTCGAGAAAGGAAATTTTGGTGAAACTCAGGCTGATGTTGTTCCCAATCTAGACCTAGAAGATGTTGGGCACATTGGGACAACATAGGGGCCCACTTCTAGAATTGAACAGAGTGTTCCCAATGCTTATAAAAATATTATTTTCAGGCACTCTCCTTCCTCAAAATCACTGTCCCTTGATGTTGATAAATGTATCGGGAAAAGGCCAATGCTCCCAACACTTGAGAATATATTGGTACTTGTTACTCACACTGGTATCACCACTATTATTATTTCAATAGGGCTTCAACCTCTTAAAGGTGGTGTTGAAACCTTTGTTCCCATCTCCCAACCTTCAGTGTCAGATGCTCATGCCATGCTTGAGTAAGCATGCATTATACATCCATCTATCAAATCCATTAAAGTGAAAGTGACTAAAAATAATACAATTGATTTTATTTATAGTGATGTAGGGAAAATATAGGTAGGGGTTGTTTTTTCTCTACAAGAAATCAATAGGGGACGTGCTACCTTGGTACATCCCCCATTGGAGCAGTCTGGTCCTCTATAGTAGACAAAGGAGAGGCCAATGGAGTACCCAGATCCTACGGTAAGTAAAGAAGACATTGATAGATCTTGGAAATAGACAAAATCATAAATAGTGGAAGCCATCCTAAAAGTTGTGGATAGGGATGTGCCCAAGCAGATATGATTGCAAGAAAGAGTGAATCACATGCTGCAGACTCGAGCTTGAATGTCATAGATATTGAAGGCCTTTTTAATAGGCAAGGTATCTTGAAGCGCATCCGTATAGGGGATTCGGAATAGGGAAAGGATGTATAAAATATGGGGGGGCCTTATGGGATGAAGAATGTAAAATCACAGATAAGATTAAGAAAAAAAATTAAGATCTCATGACGTGGGCATTTCTCTCCGGACTGAAACTTGTTGCTTCTATCTCATTATTTTTTTTCTCTTTATTTCAATAAAATGATACTTGTACATTAAAAAAATATATATAATGTGGTATATTTTATAATGATATCCAAAATGTATACTTTACCTAAAAAATTTGGAAGTTATCCCATATATAGGGTTATTTACAATGGTTTCAAAAAAAAATTTCATCATAATGTTCGAAAGTAACTGAAATCTTTTTTGATACCCACTATAGATACCAAATAAAAACATTCATAAATATTACATCATTTTAGAATAATATTAAAAAAATAATTATTCAAAAATGAATAGTGAAGCATTATTTTATTCAGAGGCTAGATATATAAAAATATTCTTTCATAAATGATCTTAAAAATTATTTGGAAATTTATTCTATAATAACTCCTTTCTTAAATAAAACATTCATAAAATTTTTCTTCATAACTAGGGAAAATTGAAATAGAATAATTGGTGATCTAAAACAACCAGTGAGGATAAATATATGAGATATCAATAAATGGTCATAAGGTAGTATTAGGGTAGGAAAATAAGATCATAACATAAGAAAGTGATTCAAAATAAATTCATATGTCAGAAACGATGATTCATGGAATACGAGTATTTCATAACAAATGAAAAAAATCATATGAGTGTGAAATCATCAACAATCAAACATAATATATGAGGACATATCATAAACATATTAATGTGGTAAAATCATAATTATATAACATTTTTAACATGTATATATATTAATAGGTTAAATCAACATGATAGGGGCATGAAATCATGTCTCTATATAAGCATAATGGAATGAAACCTGTTCCACCCTTAATCATGTGGATATGAAACTAGGTCAATTAATTATTTTGTGAACACAAATATAGGTTCACACATAATATACCCACCTGTCATATTACATTAAATCATATATTTTCTAGGAGTTATTAAAACCATTGATAACTTCATCATAGTATAACATATACAAAAGAATATGTGTCAAAATTATTTCATCATAATATAGATAATATATAGAAAGGTAAAGGGTTTCGTTAAATTATACTTAAAAATTAATCATCCAAAACCTAAAATAAATTCATTACATCACTGGATCATGTCCCAAGTGAATCATATATAACATCAATGTATTTTTTTCCTAGATGAAATAATTATTATGAATATAAGTGTAATATTTCTTGAGGAAAAAATTTTAAATTTTTAATAACATATTTAAATTATTTAAAATTTCATAATATTTGGTAAAATTTTTTATTGAATTTAATAATTGAATCTTATACAATAATCTCCAAATAATTTTAAATATTTGATAGTGGAAATTCCATTCACGTGGAATTCATTAAAAGAATGATTTTGTTCACTCATTTTTTTAACGTATGTCATTAAGAAAATGAAAAGATGATTCATTTTATAATTATTTATAGAAATTAAAATATGGGAAAAATTTAATTAATCTGACACCATATAATTTCAAAATCAATCATGAAAATATTTTAAAAAAATTATGGACATGAAAAAATGATTCCTGAATAAAGACAAAATAAGATTTATTTTTCATAAAAAATTTCTCAGTAATTTCATTCACCAATGTGAGGAAATGTTACTATTAATTGAAAATTAAATTAATTACTAGGGGATAATAAAAAATTATGGGTTTAAAGGATAATAAAAATATAATTTTATTTAGTGATAATTTGGCATTGATAATCGGGAAATAAATGAGATTGTGATATAAACCATTACCTCAAGTCTCATCTTTAATCACATGGGTTCAAAAATTTTGTATTATAAAAATAAATATACAATTAATATAGTATATAACAACATTTGGACATTTGAAACATTATATTATTTTCTTATAACATTATATCACCCATTTTTTAAATATTCTTTCTTAAAATAACTGTATTGGGTGACGACTGTTTCAGTTTTCATGCATGTTTATGTTAAAATGTTATGGTCATTTGTAATTGTTCATGGTTTAATTATCTAATAAAAATTAATCATGATATAATTCTAAAATATATTTCTTATATACAATTTTATTACCATTCATATAAGTTTTTTTGTGAAAAATTAATTACATATCCTCATGGAGACCATAGTCCATTTGTATGCATGAGCTATGTTGTCACATTTCGACAGATGGAAGGAAAGAAAGGTGATTAATAATTCATGTTTCAAGAATCTTTGTAATATCCTAAATATAAAATATTTTCATTAAATATATCTTTATTACTACCCCTGTATACATTAAATGAAAAACTAATCCCATCCCTTCATGTATGTGGTAGTCTACAAGAATGAATAAAAAACATTATCGTTTCCCAAAAGATAAAAAGGTAAAATTATATATAAGATATTATAATTATGGTGTCTTAATTATGTGATAAATATCATAAATATAAATTTAATACATCACAATAACAATCCATTAATGTTGGTGATGAAAAATGAATTGTATCACTACACGATGATGTTAGTCCACACAAATAGTGAGGTGATATATTCATTTCACATTTTATGGTATGTGTGTGTAAAATTGTTTCCCCCTAATAATAATAACATCTCAATATATTGGATATATTTGAGTAATTATTTTCCTTTTCATGAAATTTAATATAATGTATAAAAATATATAGACATTGAAGGTGCCAGGTACGACAATTACCTATTATTTAAGAGAACTTCATAAGATTGCACCCTATACCTTCCTAGGACATTCCCAGGGTATGAAAAGAAGATTAATAATATAGAGATAAAATATAGATAGGATTTTATATCATCATTTTTCAATATATAATTCTTAAATTGTGTTAATAATTGAGGAGACGTGGTTCCCAATTATAATTGAGTGGAGGGACACACATAGAATTATTTAAAATATTTAAATAATTAAATATAAATTTCATATGAAATTAGAAAAAATGTCCATGAATTATAATTCAATGTAATATAAAGTCCAAATATTTTCAAACAATATGATTTATCCATGTTTATGTGTCATTTTTACCCGAATCTCTTTTTGGTGAACCTCCATTGTTACCTTGTTTTAACCCTAACTATGCTAAGTAAGTTTTATTTCTTTTACAATCCATTATGATTAAAAATTATGTTTTACATATTAAAATATATTTATTATACTAATTAAATCTATTCAATCCTTTTTACAAGATTAAATTTCGATCAACAGAATAAATTCATTTTGAAAATTATTTAGGAAATCATTTTTTCAACTATAAAATGAAATTTATTTATATACATTCCATAGAAAATAAATGATATTAGATTTAAAATATTTTATTTAATATATTATCTAAAAACTTCATTAAAACCATTAATAAATACTAATTAAATAAAATTGTTTTTAAAAAAATACATTTCAAAAATAAAATTTTATTTTTCATAAAAAAATATTTTTTTTACTTTTAAAATATTTTATTTTAATTTCTAAAAATATGAAAATAATTAGTATGTAAAAATATGTGATAACTATCAGATTAAATAATAATAATTATCATTAGAAAATAATAGTAATTATTATTATTATTATCATGTTAAAATAATAATGTTTATCGATTTATTTGATTTTATTCATACCTAAAAAACTGGTGGCTAGCTGATAAATATCACATTAAATAATAAAAATTCACTACTATATCAGGATTTCTTAAAATTAGTGTTTTATTTAATGAAATCTAGTAATGAAATTAAATTTATTTATAGATAAATATATCAAAAAATATTATAAAGATATAGGTATATATTCCCCATACAATTTCTCTAGAAATGAACCACTAGTGACCATCTTCTAGCATATTGGGATTCACTCTTGAAGTCATGTAGTCAACTGGTGTAGTTACTATTGAGTGAGTTGGGTCAAGAATGTTACAATGTCATTTCAGAGGCCTATATTTTTTATCAATGTTTGGAAAAGGTATACATGATATAGAAAATAATAAAGACATTGTATAAACTCATTTATGGGAGTAGTTGTCACATGTATGAGGGAATGTCATTGTATCCTAGGATATGATTCTAGTATATTTTTTCTACTTTTAAAAACGATCTATTTCAACTCGTATAGAGAATAGGATTTTTGATTTATTATTTATTTGTTTTTTACTGGTGGTATGGAATCTAAAGGGGGAATATATTCATGTATAATACCATAAATGTAGGATTCACATATAATTACACTCTTTATTGTGATTCTGTACATGAATATGGGATAATGATAAAATATTTAAAGTGTATACAACAATTTATATGGAGTTTTTCCATATTAATTTATGGTGTAATCATACATAAGTAATTCTTAAATTGATAAAATATTGATTCATGATAAATTATCTAGATTAGACATTTACTCCATCCAATAAAATTTATGTTACAACTTACAATGCATTTTTCTCTATAACGTGTGATTAAAATTTTATTGAATTGAACCTTAGTAAGGAAATTCATGTCAAAACCAAAATGAAGAAAATTTATATTTATTCTATATGAATGTGATATTTACTTTAAATGTGGGTTTAAGTGACTAGATAGACAATGCAGTTATGATGTTCTTATTGCAAGTAATGAATAGTAAAATGTTATGTATTTTGTTGCTTTTAATAAATTTTCATACTGAGAATTATTATAGTGATGGATTTTGAAGTATATATTTATAATTTTTGATAAATTCCACAATAATGGACTTTGGTTGAGATCCCATATATTGGTGATGAGAATTACCCATAGGATGTTTAGATAAGGCCTCCAACAATGCCTAGTTTGGAAATGCAAGTCCAACTGAGGGAGAGCCTATTATATGTTATGTAGTTGATAGAGAGAGATGATATATGAGTTGTGAGTATGATGTTCGATATTAAAAGAGAGTTTGAATTTAATAATACTCCATAATTAATATATGTGGGTGGTCCCTTAGTTGATGAGATTATGTTATAGTCTATGAAAATATATTTACAATTAGGAGTCATCTTTGATATTGAGAATAAATATCAACTTGTAAATTCTTTCTTGACTCGAAACAAATTGGTAGGACTTATTCATCCATAGATACCATCATACAGGGATAACATTTATGGAATTTTATACTAGGTTACTTATTTATTTCATTACCATACCCTTAAGGGTCGAAATGGCATGGGAGTTTAAGAATCTTAAGCTGGGAGGTATGTTAATGAAGAACTATGCTTTTGATTTTATAGTTTTTCATATATTTTCATTGATGATTATAGGGGATGGGGTGACTATGGGTATGATTTTTAGGATGAACCAAAGTATGATATATGAGTATAGGTGAATGAATCATTCATTCATACACTTTTAGAAACGGTGAAAATATATTTCATTACAAAATTGATCCAAATAGATAATTATGGTACTTAGTAGGCAACATCAACCGCAAGAAATAATAGTGAGCCATCTAGTAGTCACATGATATATTTTGGTGAATCCATCCTAGAAATTTGTGGGTTGATATTACCCAGTTTTATTGGTACATAGGTGAATCTTAGTAGTATCTATTATCCCTATAGAAAGGATCAGTATGAATATACTATCTATACTTTAGAGGATATATTGAGACCATGCATATTATCTTTGTGTGGATCTTAGGAGACCCACTTAGAACGCATGGAGTACACCCACAATAATAGTTACTAGGATTTGATCCGGATTAAACCCTTTAAATCCTTATAGGTATGTTTTTTCCATTAACCACTATGTTTTCTAGAAGTTGAAGAGTCTATAATTGTTTGGATGAGTTTCATACATGATACCTCAAAGCATATTCTGTTGGTTTAAAATAGATTGAAAAAACCCAATGTTTGAGGATTTCCTAGGACAAAAATATGTGTTCTCTCAAATTTGAGGTAAGTGACTGTGTGTTATTTTGAGACACACCTTAATAAGGAATCCACCATATTCATAGATAGGTAATGTTCATTCCCGGGTATGTTGGGATGTTCGATATTGTGGAGATGATCAGTTTAGGGAAATATTTATTGTCAATGTTGTAGTATTTTAGCTACATGAAAAATGTTTTTCGTATATCATATATTTGGTGGTATTATCTTGATAAATTTCTTTTTGTCAATACAAATGATATCAATATTGATTATGACATATTTTTTAAGGAGTAACTAGTTTGTATTGTTGATTAATGTGACAAAAATTTATGTCAAAAGATTGTTCCACTATTATTGTATGCAATGAAATCATAGACAAATCATGGAGGAAATACGTGTTTTGGAGTTTGATATATAAGCTCAGTGGATTGATTTACTTTCCGATGAGTCCCAATTATTTTAAAGAGTTTTTATTAGGGAAATAATATTATATAGTGGTGATATTATAAATCCTTAGAACTTATTGATATTGTTTTCCATTTAAATTTCACTCTAATAAAGTATAATTACTCATTTAATGTGTGATATATGTATTTATATCAAATTTGATAGGATCTAAAAAAATTTCTAGTTTTAGAGGCCTACCAATATTATAAATGGATGTTACATGACATGAAAAATAGTTAGAATACATTAACTGAAAACATTCTAGAGTAACTATGTATGAAGGATAGGATAGTTCATAGATTTACTAATCATGTAGAAAGATATATTGAATAATTGAAGAACTATAACAAATTTTTAGTATGGATCACATAGTTGGACCATGGTTTACAAAATAATGAAGTAAATCAATGAATTGTATAATTTTAAAATAGTATTATTCAAAAGGTTGGGGAAAGACTCACCTAATCATTTTTTCCATAATATGAAATATAGAGATTATAAAACCATGAGAACCAAAACGTGAGCCCAAAATTTAGACAATCATTTTTCAAAACAATGTGGTCCTTAAAAATTAGAATAAAACCTAGTCAAAACTAATATTTTCAATATATTAACAAATATTTTCTCGTATTTTTTGACCTGTATCAGCTCTATGCAATCCTCTCCTTACTCTATTATTTCTTTGGTGATTTATCCTATGTACATTGATGAAATTATGTATGTTTGGTATGTTAACACTATTCTTGTAAGGATAACTATAATTAATTTCAATTTTTATATTTGTTTTTATTTTCTAAATTATAATTTTGTTTATACCTATTTATTCCCTCTTTTAAAAATTTCAATATAATTTTTCATATATGAACATTTGAACCTGAATTGGTAGTAGATATTGGATGACTAGACATTTATAAATATATCTATCTTGGTTTGGAATATATTCCTTAAAAATAGAATATTTTCATTGTGTCTGAGATGTGTAGTGACAATATAATAATTTTTAATTAGGATAAAAATATAAATTCCTATTATGTATCACTAATCATTTAATTTTCAACATTCCACAGTTCTCAAGTAATCCATTACTCAGAGTAAAAGGAATATTTTACCACCACATACGGTGTATGCAACATTGAAATTAAAATGGAAAATTTAAACGAAACCCTAGGGGTGACATGGAAATGATTAATAAAAATGAGTTAATAATTTAATTTTCTTCAATTTAGAATTCCTTGGATATTTTTTTTTGATTTGGAATTCATTTTTATGTACATAAAATCATGGGGAATCATTGTATTTTTTTACGTGCCTATGGTTTGGATAATTTCGTAGTAAATACCCTTTAATTCTTCCATAGTAATATTAATCTATAATTCCTTTGACATGTTAACTTGATTAGAAAATGAAACTAAATATTTTTCCATTAATATATTCAATGGATTTATAATTGATCATATTAACTAGAAGTTCCTAGGATATACAATTTTGATTCATATTTGGGACCCTTCACATGATATTTTTTGATCCGTGATGCTCAAAATTGGATGAAGAACCCAAGAATAAATTATTTTTATCTATTTTTTTAGTAATTTTATTATTTACATCAGCATCCACTTATACATAAAATTAATATGTTTATCGAAAATTTTAGTGGTGGCCTTTTTGTTCATATGGACAACCATCTCAATCTGCTGATGGTGCATATGAAGACCTCATGGTTCTTGGCATGGACAAGAGAAAATTCTAAATGGTCTATAGGTAATCCATTTTTACTAATATGGAGCTTGGTATATTAGACTAGGATCAGAATAAATAATTTTTTTGGATGTTCTCATGTTAGATTGAGTTTTTTACATATTAATTTTTTGATATCTATGATATTCCAAAATGATATCCCTTTTATATGTATAAATTTCAAAAAATATATATAGATATCTAATTTGATATAACATGTTATTTGAACATTATTCCATTTTTTGGGGAATCCTATTTCACATTTCCTTTTTAATGTTTGATGTTTTTATTATTTCCTCTATTACTTCCAGTCACGTAAGATGAGAAATTCTCCCTACATCTTATTCATTGTGTATCACCACTAGTTAAAAGCCTCTAACATAAGATGTGTAAACCTTGATGTCACATATACAACCAGTCTAGTAACTATCAGGTGAGTTGAGTTAGGGAAATTTCGTGGTCACCCTATAATCTATTTATATATTGCCGAATTGTGAATATGATTTAAATAATAGGGGTGTTGTATATTTTTTATCAATATTATTGAAAATAATTGCAAATACTTATTTTAACAATTAATGTACTCCATAAAAAGTTCTTAATCCTTATTTGAATAGTTTAAATCATGCAAATTTGATCTTTATTATCCCCATACTACAAACTTTTTACTATTTATTTGAAAATTATTTTGTTTAAACTCGTATGATTATTTCCTCCCCCATGTTGTTCAATAGTGTCAATAATATTACGTTTTATGAATTTGGGACAAGTATTTTATGTTCTTAAATATATTTAAAATAGTAAAACTAAAAATTACATGATTTGTTTTTTAAAATTTAAAATTATTTATAAATACTTTCCATACTTAGGAGGTGTAAATTTTACAAACATTTGGAGTTTTTGATGCTCTCTTGAGATGTTTGATCATATGTATTTCAACATTGATTCAATTTTGGTAAGAAATTTCTAATAAATCTCTTGAATCTAAATTCCTTTTGTATTATTTTTGGGTATATTCTATAATTTTAATGGAATTTATACTTTTTAGATTAAAGGTTGAAAATATTGTATTAAAATATTGATAGAAATGAAATCAAAATCCTGGAAAAGTTGTGTGAGTTAGTTAATAACGTATGGGTTTTAATTATGCCATTCTAATTTTTTCTACTCATAGAACCATACGGTTTTTTAAATTATTCTAATAATCTGAGTTATGAGTTAAATTTTTGGTTTTTTTCTCAATATTGAGAAAAAGTGATATTTTCAGGGGCATTTGAGTGTTAAATTAAACTAGTTATATTTTTAATTTTATATTTAAATTTGATCATCCTTTTAAAATTTGAGAAAACAAGTTAACCAAAAAAATTATTTGAAAGAGAAATAATATATTTTTACATGATATATTTTAAATGGGATTCACTTTATAATGAAAAGTCATTTCATAATTTACTTTTTATTTTGGAGATTAATTGAATTTCTTTGATTATATTTAGATAATTTGTTGAATAAAAGAGATGTCTTGAGTAAGAGGGAATTTTATTTGGATTTATTATATTACATTTTTTCCATGTCTATTTCATTAAATTCAGTTGATTTTGGAATAAACTATTTATTTTATTTTAAATTAACTGAATCATAATCATTTATTGCTAAAATTTTTAATCATTGAAATATTTTTTCAAAAAATATTTTTTGGGGCCTAGTTAGTCAATTTTCTATGCACGAACATTCATAAAATTTAATAACTAATATTTTTGTTATTTTTTTGGAATAATGAATTTAATTTATATTTATAGAAGTTTTCATTGTTTCCAATTTATAGATGACTGTTTTCATGTTCATTAGATTATTTTCTCAATTATTTTTCTATTTGAACTATTTTTTATTTGATCTATTGATGTTTAAAAATATAATGATGAATTTATGTAAGTCATTGATATCTATTTTATGATTTTTGATACATGGTATTTTCTTTATAATGCATATCTATAATGTAAAAAACCTGTGTTCCATGCCTTGATTCCATGAGTTGGTCCGCTACATGACTTCAAGCATGCCTCCCTATACACTAGAGGCTTCCAAATAGCTGTGAGGGTCTATTATTGATCATAGAGAGACTATAACCACTTTTTCATCAGAGTAATACACTAAAAAAATAAATAAATAATAACAACAAAATAAGGAAATGATATCATTATAATAACAATACTAGTATAACAAGGGAACCAAAACTGGAAATAAAATATCAAAACTACATAGTAGATATTCCATTCCAAAAAACTTGTCCAATATCAAAATGAAATCCCAAAAGTAAAGACACTAACAAATCACATGTGTAACGACCCAAAGTTTTATCAATTGAATTCTATTATTACAATTATGCCTTATAGTGTAATCACTTTGGGAATCATAATGACATATTATGTTACTGAATACTATGTGACCATTAAACATTATTTTCTTCACTTTTCTATATTGAATTTCAAAAATCTAAAATACACAGTTGCATTCAAGACGATTTTTGGAGTCTAATAGAACAAACATAATTTTTTCTGAATGGTTACATACCCTTATGAATGGGAATTCTACCCTTAAGAATAGTGATATACCTTAATGAATAGTAACCAGACCTATTTTAGTATATATATGAGATTTTATTGAAAGTATGTTGTACTTACATGTTGGAATAAGATAATATATGTTATAAAATTTTTATTTTTCGAATAAAATATTATTTCATTAAATTACTAATATTTAGAAAATTATTAATGAAAAATATACTTCATTTTTGGATTCTACACGTCGAAAAATGGTTGGTGTGATGTTTTTGTAATTTTTTTGAAATAATTGAATTTTTTATGAATAGAGAAATACCGTAAATTAAAAATTATGTTAAATTGATTAATCATGGAGTCATAGGTGATGTTCTAATGATTTAAGCACATATAGATCTGATTCACTGGAAAATATTATTGTATTTAGCCATGGAATACTCACTATTCATTATCTTTTGGAGAAATATTAAATTAATGAACATAATATTGAGAAAACCCCTCTCCCTTCCACTGTAAATACCACCCTTTACCCCCTCATTTCCTTATAACTCTCAAGCTTCAAGACTTCTCTAAAATATTCCAAAAATATTCCCTATCCCCTCCTTCATGAAGAAGAGAATTTGGTATCATCGAAATACATATCCAAGGTGCCTTGAGGTGGATCTCAAGAGGATAACTCAAGAGGCAATTCCCCACTCTCTTTTCCTTTAATTTCCTTTCAATTTCATGCTCTTTTCATATTCTATCCCAACTTATCATCATCCACATGGTATGGTAACTCTATTATCATACATATAATGTAATTTTATAATAATAATGACATATTATATTATCCAACGCCCTTCTCCTCTTGTTTTTTTTTGAAATGGAAACATTGTTTGTGAGGTCTTAATTTATCTCCTTCAAGAACAACATGTTATCAATTTCTTTTACTGCCTTCAAATCTGGTCATGAAACCATTTTTATGGTTAAAATATATTATGTTTTGGGTATTATATCCTATTTAATGTTATGGAACTATATTCTGTACATATTACTAAATTATAAATCAAAACATGTTCGACATGATCCAAAAAGCTCCCAAATTAACCTAAAACGATCATAATTAAATATTAACAAATGTGTCATCCACATGATATATAAAATAATTCATCAAAAGATCATTTTAACTTCTTTAATATCATTAATAACATGTAATATCAGTTCTTTATGTTTATCCATGATCTACCCAAACATCCATTCATAAATACAAGTGAACCATTCAAGAAAACCATAAAAACAAACCATGACGAACAATGGATCTATCAATATAACTCATCATAAAGCCCATAAATGAACTTAATAAAACCATAATTAATATTATTAAATTATAAAAGGTTCTTGAATTGTTAATTAATGAATCAAATGTGGTTATACAGAACTTTAAAGGGAAGAAAGCGTTCAGATACAAGGTAACGGGAAATTCTGGAACCCAACATTCTTTCTTCGTGTTCTCCATCTTTCACTCCAAGTTCTATATGGGGTATCCTTTAAAATAATTTATCAACAATATATTAAATTTTCTGGAAAATAAATGTTCTCTAATTTATTTTATGGAAAACCCAATGTTTTCCAAAAGAACTATTCTTTCAAGTTTACAAACCATTTTTACTTCTTGACTGTTGTTTCCCTCTTCACTCATGGTTAGTGGTTCTGTATCAAGAATGATGTTACCTCTTTATTTTGGGGGTAAATTTTTTACCAATGTATTATTTATTATGTGACACACATTTCTTTTAATGGGGTATGTTATGTTCAGATTTTACAAATTTTTAATGCAGAATGCATGATAATGTAAATATTATGATGTGACGGGTGAACCCTAAATTATATAGCACAATATAAATGTTTGAATGTGATTGGTACACCTAGAATTATACAGAGCTCCAATAAATAAGGTAAAGTGATAAATCTCATGAGTAAAAGTGAAATTATGTGTGAACATGATGCTATAATTGTTCACAACTATTTGTGGTAGATGAAAACTAAGACATCATGTTTCATTTTTATGCATTGATACATTTCAAGTCTTTTAGTAAAGCTCCCTCTAATGATTTTGATGATGATTTTATGATTTATCTCAACTCATGCTATATTGTTCTTAAATATATTCTTATTGGGCTTTTATCTCATCTATTTTTGATGTATATCTTGAGGTGACTACATGTACTAAAGAGTGGACATGTTCCAATAATAAGCTAGAGAAGAAGGAATTAAATAAATGTTTATGCTTGATGTTGTAAATGTTTTTTTTGGTCATAGTTTTTCCAAGACAATAAACCTCTTGATCCTCATGGTGTAATACTATTATGTTTTTTATCTTTATAATTATGAAATAGTAATGTATGAAAAGGTAGGGCCGTTATAGTTGGTATCAAAGACAAGGTTTACTTAATTTGGGAATTAGGTTTAGTGAACCCTAGAGAAATACTCTAATACAAGACTAAGTAAAAATATGCACACAATAAGGTTTATATTGGGATCCCATATGTTATGATTTTAGTGTAAATTATAAAAATGAATAAGTTATTCATGACTTGTTTACTTATGATTTTTTCTAACCTTCTCTATTTTAGTAAATGGTGGGAACCAGGAGAAACCCGACCTACAACTCATGTGAGGGCCAATGCAACGATTTCCCGAATGACATCCCCAATTCTTTAGAAGGTGGAGTTAAACAAATCACGGTGATTAATACACAATAATCTCAAGTTATGAACCATAACCATAAAAATTGTGAATTACATCTTTCAACAAAGTGGGATCCACTGGATATCGATTGTTTTATGCAGCAACGACCACCGACGCTTAGTGGATCTTCTGATCCACTAGTTATGGAATAGTGGGTCAACTCTATGGAAACAATCTTTTTTTATCCAATGTTTTGATATGGAGAAGTTAGCTTTAGTCGGTTATCGACAATATGGCGAGGTCTATCAATTGGGATATTTGATTAAGAACACCAATCCAAGTGTCGAAATTGAAGAGATGGAATGGGAATACATTAAGAACATGATTCTTAATAAGTATTTCCCCCAAAATCCTTGTAAAAATATAAAGAGAGAATTCATTGAGCTAAAAAACAAGGATTATCATTAAAAATATATGAAGTGAATTTCACTAGGCTTTAAAGGTACGCTTTGGGCTTTGTTATCAACAATGATAGAAAAATTTATAGATTCATTAGTGGATTAAAACCAAACCTTCAAAAGGATATTGGAATTCAAAACATTGGGCATTATGAAGATGTTGTTTGATGTGATCTCAAAGTAGAGATAGAGTTTAGAGAATAGTCCCATGGATATGGTGATAAGAAATTAAATATGGAGTTTCAAGCCAAAGGATCTAATGATAAGGGTTGGAAGAAAACTCAATGACCCACATGCAAAAACTGTGGGAAGTTGAATCATGGGAACAGCTTCAACGGGATGGGGAAATTCTTCAAGTGGGGGAAAGAAGGAAACCATGATCAATAGTGTGAAAAATACATGAAAATGAAGAATAATGTAGTGAACGAAAGGAGAGAACCACCCATGGTTCAATGCAACAATTGTATGGAGGAAGGGAAATATGAAATCTAGTGCACTAAACCTCAAGTTCTTGAGGGTAATCAGTGTTAGCAGTCACCGATGCCAAAGAAAAAAAGGGAAGTCTTATGCCATAATTACTTTGGAAGTAGAGAAAGATAATGAAGTCGTACAAGGTACACTTCCTATTCACTCAAGACTGGAAAAATTCTTATTTGATTATAGTTTTACACATTCATTTATATAATAAATGTTTTCTAGAACTATAGAATCAAATCCCTGAAACCATGTAGATGAGATATATTTAAAAAAATTGGTGGTCCAATCATTTCAACCCAAGTGTTTGACTCTTTTCATGTTGGCATATGTGGGAAGATTCTTCCATCGAAACTCATAATAAATCCATTGGTAGAATTCGATGCTATAATGGGAATGGATTGGATCCTGTTATATAGAGAACATATAAAATTTTGGGAAAAAGAAATTTCTTTTCATATTCAAAACCATCCCATGATCCTCTACAAATGCAAGGAATATCATGAATATACTTTGAAAAATCCTTCAAAAGAGTGTGTATTGATATCCTATGAAGAAGTATTCCTCTACCAAATGGTTGAGTCATGGTAAAGTGTCAACCATTCAGAAATTCCCATCGTGGGGAAATTTAGTGAGGTATTTCCCAAAGATTTACCCAGAATTCCCCCTGATTATGAGGTAGAGTTCTCAATAGAACTCATACTAGGAGCTACTACTATCTCAAAGTGTCCCTATAGGATGGCTTCTATTGAAATGGAAGAGTTAAAGAAGAAACATCAATATAATTTGGACAGAGGGTTCATTCACCCTAGTGCATCACCATAGGGTGCGCGAGTGATATTTGTGAAGAAGATGGATGGAACAATGAAATTGTCTATCGACTTTAAATACCTCAATAATATCAATATAAAGAACAAGTATCCTATTCGCAGGATTGATGACTTGTTCGATCAGTTAAGGGGAGACCTATACTTCTCAAAGTGGGATCTTTATTCTGGATATCATCATCTTGAGGAAAAGAGGGAAGATATTTAGAAGACTACCTTCCAAACAAGGTGTGGGGACTATGAGTTTCTGATGATACCCTTCAGTCTTACTAATTCCCGTGTAATCATCATAGATTTGATGAATAGTGTATTTAAAAAATACCTTGATTATTTTTTGGAAGTGTTTATTGTTGATATTCTTATATAATACAAGGTAAATGAGGAACATTAAGAACATCAAAGGCTTGTGTTAGTGAAATTGAGAAGGGAAAAGTTGTATGCCAAGTTTATAAAGTGTGTCTTTTGGATGAACTAATCCACATTCTTAGAAAATTTGATCACAAGTGAGGGAATTTTTGTGAACCCTTCAAAAACAAAGACGATTGAGGAATGGCTTACGCCCTCTTGTGTCACAAAAATCTTCTGTTTTCTTGTATTATATGGTAACTACTAATGTTTTTTGAGAAATTTATCACTATTTTCAATCCCACCAACTATGTTAACAAGGAAAGGGGTAAAGTATGTCTCGACAGAATAATGTGAGGGAATATTTTAGGAGAAAATGATAATTCGGATCATTTCACCTATATTAACATTACCGAAATGTGGATAAGGTTTTGTGATATATAGTGATGCTTTGAAGAAAATCTTGGGTTGTGAACTCATGAAAAATGATTATGTGATATCCTACAACTCACAACAGTTAAAGATTCATGAGCAGAACAACCCAACACATGATGTTGAGCTGGAAGCCATTTTTTCCCTAAATATATTGGGGTACTACCTTTTTGGTGAGAAGTGTGACATATACACCGACCACAAGATCTTAATGTATTTATTCACTCAAAAGGAAATCTAAATGCATCAAAGAAGATTGTTAGAGCTAATTAAGGACTATGAATTCTCTATTCACTATCATCCTAGAAAGGAAAACAAAGTAGTGGATACTCTCTGTAGAAAAAAAACATGATACTCTATCCATGTTATGGATTGATAAAGTCCCTATCATCTTGGATATGAAAAGGATGGATTTAGAAATCATAGGGTAAGGTTATACAACCTACCTTGACCAAATGATTGCGTAACCATATATCTATGTGAAGATCAAGGAGGCACAGTGGGATAATCTGGAGTTACAAAAGAAGGTGAATGTTGTAAATGAAGGGAAGATGAATGAGTTCCATATCGATGATGATGGTGTGATTCAGATTGGAACGTGACTTTGTGTTCCTTCATCACCTGGGATAAAGAAGGATCTATTGGAAAATGCACATAGATCAACATTCTCTATCCCTCCTGGGGGTACCAATCTGTACCATGATCTCCGAGAACACTTATGGTGGGATTACATGAAGAACGAGATTACAGAATATATATCAAGGTGCTTATTATGTCATCAAGTTAAAGTGTAGTGACCAATATCCAAATGGATGATGCAACCATAGCCTATACCCATGTGGAAATGGGATAATGTTACTATTGACTTTGTCACGGGTCTTTTGAGTATGTCGACGGGAATTAATGTGATATGGGTTGTGGTTGACTGACTTACCAACACTGTCCATTTTATTTCTATTCGGGAAGACCTATTGCTTGAACAACTTGACAAAATATATGTGAAGGATATAATGATACTACATGGTGTTACACTCTCAATTTTCTATGATCGTGATCCAAGGTACACATAAAAATTCCGGAAGATTCGTTAATATTCTTTGAGTGCTGAATTAAATTTCAGCATGACCTATCACCCCCAAACAGATGGCCAATTTGAAAGGACTTTTTATACACTTGAAGACATGCTAAGATAATTCACTATAGAATTCAAAGGTATATGGGATCAACATCTCCCATGGGTTTATTTATCAAACAACAATACCTTCTACTCGAGTATTCATATCGCTCCATATGAATCTTTATATGAAAAGTTATTTTGAACACCATCCTATTGGGATAACGTAGGATAATGAAAAATACATGGACATGATCTTGTACATGAGATGACAGATAAGGTTCAAGTCATCCAGAAACACATTAAATCTCCTCAGATTCAGAAAAAGATCTACGCTAACAACCATCAAAAGTATGTGGAGTTCAACATTAGAGATAACGTCTTCCTTCGAATATCACCATAGAAGAGTGTTATGTAGTTTGGAATGAAAGGGAAGCTAAGCCAAAGGTATATTGGCCCCTTTGAGATCCTTGAATGCATAGAATCCTTGGACTATTGGCTTTCACATCCACCAAATATGGCTCATGTTCATGATGTGTTCCATGTATCACTCCTGAGGAAGTACATACTAGATCCTTCACATGTACTGAACTCAGAGGTGGTAAAAATGGAAGACGATATCTCTTATAAGAAGAAACCAGTAAAAATTATTGACCAGAGCGATAAGGTTCTATGCAACAAGACAACCCACCTTGTCAAATTTTTTTGGAGGAACCATATGTTTTATGAAGCTACTTGTGAGCCGGAAGAGGCAATGAAGGAGAAGTACCCTCACTTGTTTATGTAAAACAATATTACGAGGGAGAAATTTCATAAGGGGAGAAGAATGTAACGACCCAACATTTTATCAACAGAACTACCTTCTTATAATTATGCATTTTAGTATAATAACTTTGGGAATCACAATGACATAACATGATAATAAATACTATGTGACCATTAAACATAAATTTCCCCACATCTGTGTTTTGAATTTCAAAAATCTGACATACATGGTTGGGGTCAAGGTATTTTTTGGAGTCTAATAGATCAAACATTATTTTGTGTGAATAGTAGAATACACTTATGAATAGTAATCTGACCCTTATGAATAGTTACATATCATAATGAATAGTAACATTACCTTTTATAGTATATATTAATATTTTAGTGAATGTATGATGTACTTATATATAGGAATAAGAAAATAAATGCTTTACAATTGTTATTTTTTGAATAAAATATTATATTATTAAATTCATCATATTTAAAAAATTATTTTTGTAAAATAGGATTCTTTTATTGATTATACACATTGAAAAATGGTTGGGATGAATTTTTAGGATTTTTCTGAAATACATGAATATTTTATGAATAGTGAAATACGATAAATTCCAAAATAAGTTAAATTCATGAATTATAGAGTCATAGGTGATGTTATGCTGATGTAGGAACATATGGTTCGGAGTCACATGATAAAATTACTTTATTTTGTCATGGAATACTCACTATTCCTTATCTTGTGGAGAAATAATAAATTAATGAATATAATTTTGAGAAAACCCCACTCCCATCCACTATAAATATAACTCTTCACACCCTCATTTCCTCACACCTCTCAAGCTTCATGCCTTGACTAAAATATTCCAAGAAATTTTCCATATCCTCTCTCCATGTCCAAGAGCGTCTGGTCTCTTCAAAAGACCAATCCCAGGTTCCTTGAGGAGGATCACAGTAGAATAAATAAAGAGGAAATCCCCCCTCTTTTTCCTTTAATTTCCTTTCAATTTTAAGTTCTTTTCTTAATCTCTCCCCACCTATCTTCATCTCCATGGTATGGTAACTCCATCATAATAAATATATTGTAATGTTATGATAATAATGGGATATTATATTATCCAACCCCCTTATCCTCTACTTTTTATTTTATAATGAAAAACATTATTCGTGAGGTGTTAATTTATCACCTTCCAGAACGATATGTTTTCAATTTCCTTTACTGCCATTATATCTAGTCATGAAACCATTTTAATGGTTGAAACAAATTATTTTATATGTATTATATCTTATATAATGTTATGGAACTAACTTATGTACATTATACTAAATGTTAAATCAAAACATGTTTGATGTGATCCAAAACCCCCCCAAATTTACCTAAAATGATCATCATTAAATCTTAAATAATTATTCATCCACAAGATATATATAAAATAATTCATTATAAGATCATTTAAACTCCTTTAATATTATTAATAACATGTAATATCAGTTCTTAAAGTTTATCCATGTTCTACATGAACTTCCATTCATAAATACAAGTGAACCGTTCAAGAAAACCATTAAAAATGAACATTCCTAAATAATAGATTTAAACTAAATAAGTCATCAAAGATCCCGTAAATGAACTTAGTAAATCCAAAGTTAATATCATTAATTTATAAAATGTTTTTTAATTGTTAATTAATGAATCTATTGTGGTTAGAAAGGAATTTAATGTGATGAAAGTGTTCAGATACAAGGTAAGGGGAAATTCTTGAACCCATATTTTTTTTGGGTTCTCTATATTTCACTCCATGTTTGGTATGGGTTATCCATAAAAATAATTTATACATCATTATCTTATATTTTATAGTATATACATTTTCCCTAATTGATTTTATGTAAAACCCCAATGTTTTCCAAATGAACTCTTATTTGAAAGAAACACACCCTTTTTTACTTTTTAACTATTGTTTCACTCTTAAGTCATGGTTAATAGTTCTATGTCATGAATGATATTCCCTCTTTATTTTGGGGACCGAATGTTTATGAATGTATAATTTATTATGTGAAACACATTTCTTTCCATGGGTTATGTTATGTTCATGTTTTACAAACTTTTAATGTGATATGCATGATAATGTATATATTATGATGTGACAGGTGCACTCAGAATTAAATAGTGCAATATGAATGTTTGAATGTAATGGGTACACCTAGAATTATAAAGTGCTCTAATAAATAGGGTAATGTGACACATATCATTAGTAAAAGTGAAATTATTCTTGAACATGATTCTATAACTGTTCACAACTATGTATAGTAGATGACCACAAAGACATGATGATTCATTTTTATGCATTACCAAATTTCAAATATTTTATTATGGTTTCTTCTCTTGACTCTGATGATGATGTTATGATTATGCTCAACCAATGCTATATTTTTCATATCTATCCTCTTACTGGGATTTTAGCTCACCCATTTTTGATGTATATACTTAGGTGACTACATGTACTAAGGAGTGGTCAAGTTCCAATAAGAATCTAGAGAAGAAGGAATTAAATAAAGGTTTATGCTTGATGTTATAAATGTTATGTTTAGTCATAGTTTTTATAAGACACTAAACCTATGAATCCTTGTGGTGTAATACTACTATTTTGATTAACTTTATAATTATGTAATAGTAATGTAAGAAAAGGAAGGGTCACAATACCTTGCTAGGCATGAACCACCTCTGGTTCTCTCATCCATGCTCCATCCAAAAATCAGTATTCTAACATAGGGCCATTTCCCTTAATCTATCCTAAAACCATGAAATCCATTCAGATATTGATCAAGAATCCTAAGTAGGGTGTGAGTACAACTCAGTAGGGCCCCACCAATAGTTTAAAAAGAAATATTCAGTCAATAACAGTGTATGAAATTTTATAAACAAATAATCACAATTCATAAACAAATAGTTATCACATCATCAAATTATTCTTTGTTTCACCACATAATCTTCATTGGTTTCAAGTACTCTCAAACCTCAAAACATTATTTATCTCACACCGGAGTCTAAACTATCCCCAAAGGATATCATTTCCTAGAATTCAACTTTTACCATTCTATATCTCATCCCATATGTCATAATTCCATTGTTACCATTCTGGATCTCAATTATCATATGAATACCATTTTTACCATCCAAAATTTTATTAATTAATTCAACAATTAATTAAGATTCTAAATATCATTAATTTAATCAATAAGTAATTAATCTTCTAAATCTTATTAATTGACTCTAAAATTAATGTATCTTATCAATGTCAATAAATAACGCAATAATTAATTAAACGTATAAATCTTATTAAATAATTGAATAGTTAATTAATCATCTCAATCTTATTAATTAAATTAATTATACAAATACTATTAATTATCTTAATAATTAATTAATTATCTCATAATCCCATTATCACATAATTAATTCCAATATTATTTACTCAATTCAACAATCTAAATGTCCAATAATTAAATTCAACAATTTATTAGACAATTGAACGTTATCAATATAAACAAATTAAATAAAAAATTAATTACTTAATCCAACTACCATGGTATAACCTAGTGAATTACACAATAAATTACTTAAATCAGCCATATCAATATCCCATAAATAATACCACAATTAATTATTCACAATCTATAATTCCAATATCCCCAATTTCACATTTTTTCCTCAATTAATCAATTCAAAAAATTAATTAATAGAGTCAAAAATGAATTGAAAAAATATATTAGAAACTATATAATTACCTACACATAAATGAAATCAATGATTTTTAATTTTATTTATAGACCACCTACATCAATTTGTTAATGAACGACTCCCCAATAGAAAATACAAAACATTTGAGCGACATAAGGACATGGAAAGAGATATGAATATAAAACCCTAAACCATGATATAAAATTTATTATAATTAAATCCTTGATCTATATCAATAATTAAATATCTATTTATAACAAAATAGGATGAAAATCCCTTTTTAGGATGGTATAAGAATTGAAGAGGAATATAAAATCAAGCGGGATAGGATTCTCTTACTTAGAGGGGTGTGGAACTTCAATATAGGATTTGAATAATGATGAATAATGGGAGTAATATATTGTAATCCCTCCAGGATTCTATCAAATCATGAGGATATGGGTTGGTCTAAGTTAGGGTTGAATAGTGTAGGTTTTGGGGGTTCAGGTGATAAAAAATCAAAATTTTGGGTGAATTAAAGAGTCTTAAATGGTTTATTGGGAAGTGGAACACAATTTTCAATAACTATGTGCCCTTTAATAGGGGTTCATAGTTACTTCTAATAGGTTTCATGGTTTGAGAAAATTTCCACCAACTATTTAATTCACCTCCTTCTAGGGTTTCACAGTTTTCTGGGCTGGGGTTCATGGTTTTCCCTTACTATGATCCAATCGTGAACGACACTCCTTCTTCCATTTTTCTAAAATATTCTACCAAAAACACCCCAATATAAATCCCAATCAAAGATTATTAAACAAAAGTCAAAATTGTACCTATAATCAAGCTCGATTCATCTCCAAAAATGTCAGGATCTAACAAACACCCCACCTTATAACAGATCATCTTCAATCTATACTCCCAAGAATCTCTAGGTTTCCTAGAAAAAAATATAATAAAACTAAGGCATCATATTTTTTTATCTTTACCAATTTACCTATTAAAAATGACAATTTTTCGATAATACACAAACTATTATCACATACATTATGCATAACACCTTATCACTGCAATCCAACTCATGTATCAGATGCTCCTCAAAGGATGCATCTATCCCAATCACATCATCATTAACATCGATCACCTATGAATGGTCAATATGATATTTACGAATTTGTGATGCATGAATACCATAATTTATAACATTTTATTTCTATGAAAGATCCAATTTATACCCCCATCTTGATTCGTTGCACTATCTCAAATGCTCCAAGGAACCAAGGTGCCATCTATCCTTATCTCTGTATTCGGTGGTGACCCAATATATGTGACTCCTATAAAAAACCTGATCACCCTATGTAAAATCTATGTGTCACCAAACTCTATAATTATATTAATTCTTTTTTACTCTGATATGTGTCCATATGATCTCGAATCAACTAATCCTACTCCAACGTCTCCTACACAAGACCCAGTTATAACAACTCTGATTCATCAATCTCTATCCAGCACAACAGTGATCTAAATGGACTCCCATAAAGATCCTCATATAGTACCATCTAAATAGTATCATGATAAATATTTTTATAATTTAACTCCACTAAATATAGTTTATTTCCCCATGTCCCACTGAATTCATGAAGAAACATTTGTAGAATATCCTCAAGCACAGGTATAGTACACTCCGACTACCTATCTTAATGTGGGTGAAAATTCATAATCAAAAATACCTTCATACAAAGAAAATTCTTGTATTCTCTACCAGAATCATGAAGTAAAATTTGTTTCACAGTATAAAATTCTCTCATAATGGGAAAAAATGCACTACCTTCATCATTCTGTCGACAATTACCCAAATAGTGTTATTATTCAAAGGAATCCTTAAGAGACCCACCATAAAGTCCATGGCAACATAGTCCCACATCCACTATAGAATTGGATATGGATTAAGAAAACCTCTAGGTCATTTAATCTATGATTTCATCTACTGATATGTGTAGTATCATCTCACAAACCATGTAATATCCTTTTTCATGCATGGCCACCAAAACTGTCATCATATATCATGGTATATTTTGGTCACAACTAGATGTACCACCCACTTTGAGGCATGAAAGTTGTGCACTAGCTCATCCCACATGATCTTAGTCATAACAACGCAATTCAAGACATAGATGATCTCATCCTCATATATGATATAATCAAAATGTGACTCCCAACCTTTAAGGCATCCCCTCAAGGTCAAACATTCTAGAACCCCATATGATCTATCTCTGATCCATATCAGAAGTGTAGACTCCATTGCAGCTTATACCAAATTCCTCTTCTATGGGTTCTCTTGAACCACCACATGCATCTCAGTTAGAGGAGTCATCATCTTCCACTAATCATTGGACTTCGGAATAGCCTAAGTTTGAGTTTTTTCTTCATAAATAATCAAAAACCCTATTACATTTTCCAGGTGGATATTCAAGTTAAAAATCAAACGACAACATATACTCAACCCACCTCCATGGTCGGAGGTTCAGACATCGCTATGAAAATATATAATTCAATATATTTTTATATATAAAAACTATAAACTTCTCACCCACCAGATAATGATGCTAATAAATTAAGGAATAAACAATGTCATCCAACTCATGGTCATGTGTAGTGTAATTTTGTTCATGTGGCCTCAATAATTGAGACCCATACACTAAACATTTATCTCCTAACATCAATACTACTCCAATACCTATTCAATAATTACCACCAAACTCCATGTACTGGTCACCTAGATCGAGTAGGATCAAGAATGATATTGAAGTCAACCACTTCTTTTACTTTTTGAAAGCATCCTCACATGCTTCCAACCATTCAAATTTATCCCATTCTCTATCAATCCTGAAATATGTGCTTATTATATAGAAAAGTATTGGATAAAAGTTAGACAATATCTAGATAATCCGATAAATCTATGGATATCAAAAAATTTCTTGGACTACTCCCATAAAACAATTCTTGTACCTTCTTTGGGTCCATTAATACACCTTATTATGAGATCATGTGACTACAAATTTGTATCTGATAAATCCAAAATTGACAATTGGATATCTTGGTGTATAGTTGATTCTCCCTCTATGTACTTAAGATGATGACAAGATATTGGTAATGACCATCATGAGTGTCGGAGTACACCAAGATTTCATCAACTTACACTACCACAAAATAATCTAGATATAGATATAATATATTGTCCATCAAGGACATAAACACTACTAGTGCATTTGTTTCCTACAATGGCATTAAGACTAAATTATATAGGTCATACCTACTTCTAAAATAAGAATTTGGTATATCAAATTCTCAAAATATCAAGTGATAATACCCAATTATCAAGCAAGTCATGAAAAAAGATGATCCCCTCAAATGGTACAAAAGATCATCGATACATAGAGGAGGATATTGTTTCTTGACCATCATCTAATTAATCATCCATTAGTCATCAATGAAATGAAAAATATCATCATCCTTCCTAGAAGACAACACTAGAGAACTCCAAGGATAATTACTCAGTTGGATAAAACCCTCATCCTTCAACTCTTCCAGCTAATTCCTAAGATCTTGAAGCTCTATCAATTCCATTTAATGTGGTGGAATATAATCTGGAAAATCCCCTGACATGAGATCACTAGTAAATTTCACATCACAATTTGGTTGTAGTCCTGATAAATCTTAAGAAAACACTTCATGAAACTGACCCAAATAGGTGGAATGACATCACGTTTCACACCCCTATAATCTAGATACAAACTAATAACCTGGGATATGAGGTCTACCTTATTTTTTGAGTAATTGGCCTTTTAATCTTGTGTGGATATCCAACACTTCATGGTGAATATACTTTCAATCCTTAAGAGACGTATAATTCACTCTCCTCTATTAAAAACCTATGTGGTATCGGTATGATAATAACCAATCCATACCCATTATTAGGTCAAAGAATGGTGTGTCTGGAATATAGAGGTCTAGTATAAAAACATAAACTCCAACCTTGAGAGAAAATCCCATGCAAGAAGCATATGTCTCTAGAGAGTACCCCGGGATGTGTACCTATTATCAACACCCCCTCACAAACTCCACCTCCAGACTCAAAACATTTACATGTTCTGAAAAAATAACCTAATGAGAGGCACCAGTATAAAATAAGGAATTATCTAATGTAGAAGATACAAGAATAGTACCTCTCACTATCAATGATCCATCCTCTCTATCCACAAGTGTAGGAATAACTTCATGCAGCTATCCAACCCCTCTTCCCTATGATGCAATATTATTCCCCTGAGGTGAACCACCCTACTGATATAGGTGATCTTTCCAAAAATTATTGCATCAACTACCAATCCGACATCTACCATTAGAACTCCATCTACCATCTAGATAAGGATTAGAAGATCCAATTTATACACTATGATTCTGTCTAGCTACCCCATAATTACCTGTCTATCAAGGGTTCCTCCAAAACTTTTGAAGATGTCACATATTTCCGAAAGATTGGCACTCCCCTATTGGTAAGGGATAAGGTCTACAATAGTGTCCTGGCCAACCGCACTAGTGAAAATTCACTAGATAAATGTCTTATGTAACTTAATTTTCTTCCTAGCCACATAGTTTTCGAATATTCTGGATAAAGGTCTCATAATATTGCTTCCATTTTTTGGGATACATACCTATTGATAATTCTAAAGCAACCATCTGTCCTATATCAAAATCCTCTTTTAGGTTACCCTCTACTATGATATCCCGATTCATCACCTCTGAAAACGTCTTCAACATGAATATGTTCACCTGGAACATAATTTCATTCTTAATTAATTTTAAAAATCTTTTTTCTAATTTAGATTCATTTAATTGCAATTCTATAAAAAAGTGTTGCAAATATATAAATCATATAGTATAGTTCATTATAGAGTACTCCCTTATATCAATGTCATGAACTCAGCTACTATCTCCTTCCTCAACATCTCTATATATATGATCTCTAGGAACCTCTCCCATATGTCCTTACATAACATACCATCATATTGTCTAGTAAGATCCTAAAAATCCCAAGATAATTTCTCTAATCCTAATGGCATATAAGCAACCATCTTGAATCACTTTTCAGCAGGAGTCACCAATTGGTAATGTAGTCTTCATAGACTCAATCCAGAACTCATCTCCCTTAGGTCCAACCTCTCAATAAAAATTTGGAGGGCAACCCAGTAGAAAATCCATCATCCTGTCAGACATTCCCTTAACAACCCACTATGGGTCTCTTTCTATTAATTTCATGTTCTATTTAATGTTCTCCTTGAACTGTTATCCAACTTCTTCACCTGGTACTATTGGTGGTAGAAATTTTAAAACTAGAGGATCATATCTATCATTTTCCTCTTGTCTTACTCTCAATAGTAATAACCATGGAGGCATAAATCTAGAATCCAAACATGAAAATTATGATACTTTTTCTCAACATTAAAACATTTTTCGGAACATATAATAAGGCACAATAAGTTTTTTCCCCAAACCCTACCACATTTTCAAAAATGAATTGATAACAATACTCTCAACCAACCCACATCTAGTTAAAGGTTAAATAAAAGGGTAACTCATTTTAATCAATCATGTTTCTCATTTAAATAGCCAATTATTCTCGTATTTCTTCATTTAAATAGTTATAATCTCATATTAAGAACCCTTTTTAGTTCAATTTCATAAACACGGAAAAACATTTCAGGTTCAACAACTTACCCACGACTCATTTTTTCCATGCATTCCTAAAATGATGCATGTCATAAAATATTCACAAGTGCAAAGAATAATTCATACATGTCAACTATCAATACTTATAGGGAAAGGAGTCAAATCTAAACAATCTATGAAATAGTAATCACATAATACAATAAGTGAATCAACCAAGGTGAAATAATAATCAACTGTAACAATAAACTACAATAACAAAAATTCCACCATGGGTACATGGGATCTCTACTATACATGGGTCGGCTACTCCCAAGGACGAGCTCATTACCAAGGTGAAACTCATACTAGTCTCCTATATACATTTCTTAAATAGTACTAAAAAACAAAATTAAAAGAAAAATGGGCTTTGGTAATACTTTATAACATCTCTTCTTAGTTTCCACACACCATTTCCCCAAGTTGTTCCACTATGTGGCCTCGAATCCCCGTACCCTAGAGGCTACCAACTAGAAGTGATGGTCTATTATCTATCATGAATAGACTATAACCTCTTTTTCCTCAGAGTAATAAAGTAGTGGAAACAAGTAATTAATAACAACTCAATAACCAAATGATATTATGACATGAACAATACTAGTATAACAAGATAAAACAAAGTATAAATACAATATCAAAACTAAATAGTAGATATTCCATGACAAAATATTTGTCAAACATCAAAATGGAAACCATTGAGTAAGGACACTGAAAACTCCCTAGTGGGTCTCGAACCACCTCCAGTTACCTCATCCGTACTCAATCCCAAAATTAGTCATCTAACACAAGTCCTTTTCATTTAACCTATCATGAAACCATGAAATATATTTGGGTAATGATTAAGAATCCCAAGTAGGGTGTGAGTACAAATCAAAAGAGCACCATCAATGGTTTGTAAATAAATATTCAGTCAATAATAGTGTATGTGGTTATATAAATAAATAAGAACAATTCATAAATGAATAGTTATCACATTATCACATTATTCTTTATTTAACCACATAAAAATCTTGAGCTTTAAGGACACCCAAACCTCAACAATTAATTAACTCAACAATTAATTAATGAAACAATTAATTAATTCAGCATTTAACTAATCATCATAATCTTTTTAATTTACTCAACTATTAATAAATCCTTTAAATCATATTAATTAACTCAATAATTAATTAATCATATCAATCCTCTTTATTAACTCAAAAATTAATTAATCACCTCACAATACCATTATCCTACAATTAATTCACAATTAATTATTTAATTCAAACATCTTAATATCCCACAATTAATTATTGAATTAATTACTCAATTCAACATTATCTATATCCCCAAATTAATGCAACAATTAGTTAATCAATTCAACAATCCTAATATCCAATAATTAGCTCCACAAGTAATTACCTAATTCAAAAATATCAATATCCCTTAATTAATTCCATAACTAAATAATCATAGTCTATAATTCCAATAACCTCAATTTTACATTTTTACTCAATTAATTAAGACATCATATTAATTTAATCAATCAAATAACCATTGCTAAACATATATTAGAAATTATACATTTAAATACACATTAATGACATAATATTTTTTGGATTTGGATTATATACCACCTACCACAATTTTTTGATGAATGATCTCCCAATAGAAAATTTCAAAAATTTCAGCAGCACAACAACATTGAACAATATCAAGACCTAAAACCCTAAATCAAGATAAAAAATCATTATCCTTCAATTATAGGTCTAGATATATAATACAAGATCTATATATAATCAAAATATGAAGAACATCACTTTCTAGGATGGGATAAGAAGGGAAGAGGAATTGGAAACCAAACGAGATACAATTCTCTTATTTGGAGGGGTTCATATCTTGGATATTGGCTTCAAAAAGTGACAAAAGGAGGTAAGGAAGGATTAGAATCCATTATATATTATCTCAAATCATGAGGATATGATTTTTTCTTTCTTAGGGTCGAATGGGGGGAGTTTTGGGGGTTTACTTTATTTAAAATATAATTTTTAGGTGAATTAAAAGGTCACACAATGTTTATTGGAAAGGGTGTAGGGTTTTCCCTAACCGGGTGTATAAAGTGTGTGAATATTTTATAAATATTTATGGTTAAGCCTCATAGGTTGCATGTTTTAACAAAGTTTTTAGGAACCGAGGAGTTACCCTCATTCCATGGTTCCGTGGTTCGTTGGGATGAGGTGCACAGTTTTCCATAATTGTTTTCCAACCTTTCACTTCCCCCTTTGTTCCATTTTCTCAAATTTTCTATTAAACACACCCGAATTTAATTCCCAAAAAATGATTACTCAACACAAGGACAAAGAGTACCTAAAATATAGCCTAATGTTTCTCTAAAAATGGTCAGGATCTTACAATAGCCATCATATTAGCATATATAATAATTATTACATAGAGGATTTGGAGTTGTGTATAATCGTATATATTTTTTGTTTATAAGGGAATACTTTACAATCTATAAAAAAGAAAATAATGATTTTTATTCTGAAAAAAATTCACAAGATAATTTTCTAGGGTATATGAATCATAATATCCTATAATTTTCATAATTTAACAAATCCATCACCAACATAATTTTTTATAATGAGTTTATTTGATACGTAACATTCTTGACATTGTGGATATTTGGAGAAGCAAATGCATAAGTTAATTTATACCTGTGTTGGTGATATGTAACATTTATCCCTTTATGAAAAACATAGTCAACACATACATAATGTTTTGGATGGAGTTTCGTAATGTTTTTAAATGATCCTTGGGAAAATTAATAAACTATTTACGATACATATGGTTTTTAGGATGTACAACATTTTTTTGATTTAAAAATGTGATGAAATTTTGGGATGCCTACTAGATTAAATTAGATAAAAAAATTTCATTTACCAAGTCCGGTAATTGAAAACCAAGGTACTGAGAACTCATTTTGATGATGTTACTTGGATTCTTTTAATGTTTTTAAAGTAAATATTATAATGAATGAATTTAGATATAGTTACTCTCTATCATCATTTTCATGAAGGTAATTTTGATGCAATTTTTGGATTAGATTTTGTTAGATGATTTCAGTAAATTCACATAGAGAAGATAATGAACAATGAAGGCTACCACATTAAGGTCTTGGATGTGAGGTTATTAGTTATTCAAATAAGGAATGATTTGGTGTGATCCTTCTAATTTTAGCATCAACATAACAGAGATGGAATTGTTTAATGATTGAATCAAACACCATCCATTTATTTGGGGGTTGGAGTGAAGCGATTAAAGAAGGAGCCTTGGTTATGTATGAGTGTAATAAAAAGGATGATTGACTGAATAGAGAATATTTTATCTTTTTTAAATCCTATATTTCCCTTCTGTTATCCAGTTTAGTAATTTTGATTTATTATATAGGAATGATGATGATCATGGGATGTATATATTCTTGGCGAATAAGAGTTTTCAAATAGATTCATCCTTAATTCATCCCTTATTTGTTTGTTTGAATTGGGTTTCTTATTTATTCATTATTCTGTAATTGTAATTAATTTATATATTTTGAACGATCAATTATATTTGGTCTTGAACAAAACAATAAAAAATTTTAAAGGATGTATCCTCTTAAAAATCAGCTAACAATAATGTTTTGAGAGTTGATAGTATCACACTAAGATTAATCGCTATTTTTAATTTCATGAATTTAATTTCATTTTTTATGAGTTATTTTAATTTAGAAATCGAATTCATTACCCTCAGGGTACATGTTAGTGGTTGTAATGCCCCGACCCAAGTTTCCCAAAGTCGGTGCATTATTTTAAAACATTTTCATGATTACAATGAATCACGTCCTGAAAGATCGATTAGTTTAGCTATCTTTGAAAATAAATTAAATACAAGAACATAACATTAAAATTTATAACATAAAATACAACATAGAAAATTCTTTGAGAACTCCATTATTCCCCTATCTTAACCCCGCATATCAATTATAATACACTTCCTGGCATCCAAGGAAAATAAAACATAAAAAAGGGGTGAGCTCAAATACTCAATATGGGTAAATAATTTACCGGAAGCTATAAAATTTCAATATAAAATGTAAAATAAAAACCTCAGCCTCTTAAACATAAACATGAACATAATATGGAAAAAATAAATAAAACATTACCTTATAAAAATGCACATGTATATTATATTAGTCTAATAATCACATGTAATAACTAATTTCATAATGAGGGAATGCATAATTTTGGACATAATAACTACTACATCAAGGTCTTGTGCCAAGAAAATTCACAAATATTATGTCAAGGCCTTGTTCCAAGATACTATTTTGTCTCATGAGACATACCTATGCATTGAGGGGCTATATAGGGCTCCACCCATCACTTACTAAGTCCAATTCATTCCTCATATGAAAAGGGTAAAACAGAAAATAAAAATTCTTAATAAAACTAGAATATGAAATGTAAATACTTTAACCATAAACCATGAATGGTATAAATATAGCACATCCACAGTCAAACATATCATAACTCATTCCATACAATATGGAAGATTGTATTATAATAAGTCAAACTCAACCAAGAACAATATCCAATAATTTATGTTGACATAGTCGAAAATAATGAGCAAAACTCTTTGAGAGAAATATAAATTATTCATGAAATCATTTAAAAGTAACACAATTAATAAAGTATGTCATTTGAAAGAGATTTTTGAATCAAAGTTCCCCATAACCCTCTGATACTTTTGAATGGAATTAATATTTTCAAACAATCGTGTCCACATAAATAAATCCATAAAACTCAATTTGAAAACATGGACATTAAATAAATCCTTAAAACACTTAAAATGATGATCTTAATAAAGTTTCCCTTAAAAAAACCATAAAATATTCCTTTTTAAAACATTTTTATGAAACATGAACATGGATGAGAAATATATCTTAGTAAATACTTACACATAAATAATCTCAGATAAAAATGAGTTTGGGGATTTAACCCTTACCTTAGGTCCGATACTCTTCGTACATGTCTGAAAGACCTGTATAATTTTTTAAGCATATTATTTAATTATATAAAAATAAAAATAATATTTATTATAAAATATATGATTCTTTAATGACATTATTTTACCCATTTATAAATAATTCCTAGTTAATGCAACATTCCGGGTAATATCGCTTGGTTTATCATACATGTTTTTACCTATTAATCTTGATCATTTTACATAGATCATGATTTAATTACTTCCAGAATGTGTAATATTATTTATATGTCATATATATTCATAATATAAATATATATAATAGATAGATATATAAAATGGAATACACTATTCAAGGATTCGGTAGGCCATACAAACTCATGAATGTTGTTTCTATTTTCATATCTTATTGAATGGAAGTAAGCGAATGAGATATATGTAAATACACCCATATATATATATATATTATTAATGTATATTTATTAATTCATATATTACATAATTATTAATAATATATATTTTTATAATCATCCTTGAATCGTGAACGTGGAAATGAATCTCATCGCATCTTGTAGACGGTAACCTGCATGTACGCACGAGCTACGCTATCATTTCCTTAATGATTAGAAGTTGTAGAATTGGATGTTATATTAAATATAAATAAACATTAACATGATATATTTATTATTTAAATCAATTATAATTATTATTATAACGATCAAAAAAATTAAGTGTTGAATAACAAACTAAACTCCGCCGTGGAGACGGTAAGCCGTACGTACGCAGGAATGGTGACTTTGTCATTCATAGAATTGATAGAATAATGAATTTCATTGTACCATATTTTTAATAAAATATCAGTATGTATAAGGTACTAGAGTTATTATTTTATTATGGAAATATCAAATAAAGAAGATGTAGATGAGCAAAAGTACTTTGAAATAGGAGATGAAATAATTACATCTTCTTTAGGTGGTTCCTTTTGATTTGAACAAAAGGGCCCCTTAGGTTGGATTTTTGATAAAAGTAAGGCTTCTTGAAATATTTGACGGTAGTTGGGAGGATTTATGAGATTTTTTTGGTAGATAAAAATGGCTTTGGATGTGTGAATTTAGAAGAAGGGAAGTACCCTTTTATTAGAGAGGTGAGGGGAACTTTAGGAAAAGATTGAAATAATAATTATTATAAAATTATTTTCGGTTCATAATATCTCCAAATGGACTTATTTAGAGACTAAGGTGGGGATGTGTCTAAATAATCTCATATAATATGTTTTATACATGTTTAGATCTCCGTATTAACCTAATCTTTTAGATTTAACTATTAGTTAAATAGTTTAACTTTTACCATTTCTTCTTGTGTTTTAATATTACATTGTTAATATAGTTAATATAAAATGACAATAGAACCTAAAGTGGATCATTTATGAAATTTATATCACCATATAATTTATTTGGTGGAACTATAGTGTTTTATTAACTTTTTTATCATTTAATAAAATAATATTTGTTTTAAAAATTCTTTTATGTCAATTTTGACACTATTTAGTAATTGATTTTTTTAAATTCATAAAAACATTATTCCATCAAAGAAAATGCATTAAAAAATAAAAAATATGTCAATTGTATCTATAAACTTCTTGTATGACATCAAAATACTCAAATTAAAAATATTTTAATATTTTTAAATTCATTTATTTGAATGTTTCATTAATGATGTAATCACTACATCATAATTGTGTCATATATAATATTTTTATACAATGTCTAAAAATTATAAATAAAAAACCATGGATTAGGAAAAAAATTTAGATTTATAATGAATATTTATATACATATATATCACTTATATAACCCTATATTGAAATATATTTACTGAAAGATATATGTTTATGTTATAATTATCTTTAGTTTAAATTAATTTTTAAAACATATCAGTATCACAACAAATTGGTCCCAAAATGCCAAAAATTCAGCCTAAGGATTCTCATGGTATAATATTTATCCTCCTATAGGATTATTACACATGATAGGGTAGATTTATATTAATATAATATTATTTTTTACTCTTATTTACCTGATTTACCCTTTAACCATGGTAGATAAAAATAATAACTAAAGTTGCAATTTATAATATCAAAAAATAAAAGGTAACTATTTAAAATATTTGGACCTTATGATTCAAAATATGGAATGACATTTTCCAAATTCAAAACAAATAATTTTCAACAAAAAATTTAAAATTTATTTCAGTTGTCAAAACCAAAAAGCTTTTTTTAAGAAGTAAAAACTATCAAAATATTGACATGTGTTTATGTCCAATTTAAATATGAAATTAATTAAAATGACCTAAATTATATTAAATGATAAAAATATAATTTAATTATACATTAAAAACACTAAAATTTATATTTTAACACTATAAATTATTTTGAATAAAAATGTGGTGTTCAATTAAAATTTGGTATTTTCACTATTCATCAAAAATTGATTGTTTTATGAAAAATACCATAAATTCACCCTATGATAATTTTGATATTCTGAATTCAAAAATGAAGTCTATTTTACCGAATTCAATTTTTAGGAGTGTCTAAATTTATTTTTATTATTGTTCCCAAAAGGACATAAAATGTAGTTATTTTAAGAAAATTGTTTAAATATATAACTATTTTAACAAAACATATAAATTTCATTATAAATATGATTTATTTCTAAAAAACATTATAAATAATTTATTTATTTACTATTAATCATAAAATATTAAGTTTAAAAATAACTATATCATTTAAATAATTATAATACTAATGTGTGGTTTCGTAGAAACACAATCTTGCGTATAACGCAAGACAACTTACTGTTGTGTGCAATATAAGCTATTAAATTAATTTAAATAGATAACATATTATGACATATTTGGGTGTTAAATTATATCCTCATTCAATAAATTGCTTCCACAATATTTGAAATTGTTCTTCAAAAATAAAAGGTTGAAAATATAAAATACCATTGTGGAAAACCCATATCGAAAATAAGGTTAATAAAATTTAGTTATAATAAGAGGGAATGAGAAATAAATAGTCACCACAAAATTATTTTTTCAAATATAAGAACATGGGTTGAAATCAGAGACACATAATTTGAGATAAAACATAAATATTTATAGGGAGTTATTAAGGTAATCAATCACAAACAAATGAACAATAAATGGAAAATTTAGGGCCTCAATGCCATAAATCTACGATGATTTAAAATATCATCAGTTGAAAAATACATAAGGTATTAGGATAATTTTTTTGGTTTTAATATCCTTTCCCTAAAGTTTAATAATTAATAAGAAAAAAATAATACTTAACAAGTAGAGTTCTATCCGTTAAATAATTTCTAACACAAACTCATCATTGACTCCAAAATATAATAGATCTCAAAAATATTTTATTTAACCTAATGGTATAGGGTTACAAAAAAATAATTTATAATTCATCGGTAAGAATATTTCAAAAAAACTAAATTATACAAACCATTACATCACTTTGGCCAGTGGTAGGTGATGCACCCTTGTCATTCTTCGGTCATGAGTTCTTGTCTCGAGGCCTTTCCAGAAATGACTGGTTGTCACCTAACCTCCAGGTTGTACTTTTTATAACAATCCCAAAACAATAATAAGAAATTTTTTAATCTTAAACAATAGTATCGAATTTCAAACAAAATCTATTCCAACCTTTAGAGTTATCCTAAATACTTCTGTCCAAACTCTCTCAAAAAGGTCTCTAAATTTCGAAAATCCATTGTAACATCATATTCCCAAAACATCATAAAGTTTCTCTTATATACTAAAAATATGATTACCTTCATCATATAAAAACATTAATGAAAACCAAAAAGTATTGAAGTACCATCTTTATATATACATATATAACTTTCTCCTTATAACCAAAATATAATTCATGAATCCGAAAACACAAATACACTAATTATTACCCTTTGACTGTAGTAATAGTATTAACATAACCTTGATCCATTTTCTTTTTATAATATATATTTTCTTTGTGCTATAGAAAATAATTTGCATAATGTCCTGTTTTTTTCAAATGTTGCATTGATCATTGATAGCCTTTTCCATCCCCTTGCAATCACGAGATTGGTGATATTATTATCCACATTGTAATAGAATCTCATTCCTTATAGGCAAATATGAGGGTGTTTTTCCCTCAATTATTAAATAAGGGAAAATAATTATTTTCCTTTTTCCCTTTATATATCTCTTGATCCACCATTCTATTCTTCTATTACTTTCATTTAATGTCATAAGACATAGATAATTCCTTTGTGTCTTAATAGAACATGAGACTGTATCTTCATACGATGAGAAAGATTGTGAGACCAAAGCCTATCAGAGGAATGGTTTTAACCCATAAAAAAATCGATCAATCTTACATCTTGGGTTACGTATATAGTCTGATGTGTTCCTTGATAAGATTGTAAAGTTAGCCTCATAATTTTCAACAATCCCATCATCTTTTTTCCGCAGGTTCAGAAATTGTATTTCTATATCATCTCATTGTTCATGAGGAAAGTATTTCTCCAGAAAACGTTTATTAAACTCCCTCTATTCCATAATTCCCAATTCTTTATCATTATTTATGGCTTTAATTAATGAAAACTATTGATCCACATCTCGTGAGAGATGATAAACAAATATGAAAAACATTTCCCTTTTGTTACTTCTAAAAGAATGAAATATTTTTTTATGGAGTTTATCCACTGTTTAACATCAAAATGATTTGTAGTCCAATTGAATGTTGGAGGTTGTTGTATCATGAAGCTGTTTAACATTGATCCTCCACATTGCGGATAAGGATTCTCTATATGAGTAAGGTTGTTATTCATAACCTGTGTCAGCTGTCCCAATATAGATATAAGTTGTTCAGTACCAGTTCGGTAACTAGCTCCACTATCATTATCTTGCATAGGAGGGAAATCCCTACATGGATTACGTTAATTTATACAATTTTCATTTCTTCCCCTAGGCACCATTTATAAACAATGAAATACACTAGATTAGGTTATGAAACATAATTCATAATTCCAAACCAGTTAATTAACATATTTTAAAAAATTTATGCATCTCTAATCCATAATCATAAATATGTTTCATTTGAGGAAATATTTACTCAGAAATTCTTTATAATGGTTTTAAAGAAAATATGAACTATCAAAAGAATACCCCCTGGGTGTGTCGAACCGGGTGTGCAATAAGGCCCGCTGTCCTGTACCAGGTTACCCCGAGTCAAGACCGTAACACCTTGTTAGCATTTTCACCCCATGGTACATCTATTCCAAAACAGTGACCACATGTATTATCTATACAAGGATGTACTACTTAGAATTTCCATGTAATCCATTCTTTACCAAAATTATATGGGTTTGTTCTATACTTATCCTCAAAGCCTATCTTAGGGTTATGATCCCTAATCAATGTTTTTAAAATCTATTTCCATGGTTGTTACTAAAATTACTATGATACCAACTATAACACCCTGAACCCAGTTTCCTTGAACCGGTGCATTATATTAATACATTGTAATTATTACAAGGAATCACGTCCCAAATGACCGATCAATTTAGTAGTTTTGGAAAATATATTACATACAACAACATAAAATTAAAATTTCTGACATAAAATACAGCATATATAATCCTTTTAGAACTCCATTATTCTCCAACATTAACATTTCATATCAATAATAATACACTTTTTGGCATCCTCGGAAAATAAAACATAAGAAAGGGGTGAGCTCAAATGCTCTGTAAGGGTAAACAATTCAGCAGAAGATATAAACTTTTAAGGAAAGATCTATAATATAAACATCAACCTTTTAAACATAAATATGAACATAATATGGAAACAATATATCAAACCTTACCTTATAAACATGCGCATGGATATACTACTAGTCGAATAATCAAATTTAATAACTAATTTCATAATGCGGGAATGCATAATGCCGAACATAATAACTACCACGTTAAGGCCTTGTTCCAAGAAAATTCAAAAATATTCTGTCAAGGCCCTATGTCAAGACACTAGTTTGTCTAATGAGACCTACTGATGCATCGAGGGTCTATAAAGGGCCCCACCAGTCACTTACTAAGTCCAATGAATTCCTCATATGAAAAAGGATATAACATAACATAAACATTTGTATTAAAACAAGCATACAAAATGTCAAAACATTAATAATAACCATGAATGGTATAAAAATATATCATCCATAGTCAAACAAATCATAACTCATTCAATACAATATTAAAGATTTTATTATAATATGTCAACCTAAATCAAGAATAATATACAATAAAGGATTTTGACATTGTTGAAAATAATCAGTAAAAATCTTTGAGAGAAATATACATTTTTCATAAAATCATTCAAAAGTCACACAATATAAATTGGAATTCATTTAACAAGATTTTCTAAAGAATTTTTCCCATATCACTCTGAATATTTTGAAAGAAATTAACATTTTAAAACAATCATGTCCATATAAATAAATCCTTAAAATCATTTTGAAAAAATAGATATTGAATAAATCATTAAGAAATTTAAAATGATGGTTTCTCAAAAGAGTCCCTTCTAGAAAACCATAAAGTATTCCTTTTGAAAACATTTTTAGAAAACATGAACATGGATTATAAATATGTCCCAGCAAATAATTACACATAATCAATCTCGGATAATAATGAGATTGAAGAATAATCCATTAACTTTTGCTTGATACTCATCATACATGTCCAAAAATCCAGTATAAAAATATTATTAACTTATATGAGATTTATAATAATATTTATGATACCATATATGATTATTTTATGACTTTATATTAACAATTTATAAACAATTCAATGTTAATGCATCATTTCGAGTAATATCACTTTGGTTGTTATACTTGTTTGACTTGTAATTTTGATCATATTACTTAGATCATGATTTAATTACTTCTAGGATGAATAATATTATTTATATATCATATATATTAATAATATAAATATATAATAGATGGATATATAACATGGAATACCCCTTTATGGAGACAGTAGGTCATACGTACGGATAGACATTATTTCATTTTTCATATCGTATTGAAATGAAGTAAGGGAATGGAATATATGTATATACATATATATATATTCTAGTACGATTATTATTTCATATATTACATACATATCAATAATATATATTTTTATAATCATCCTTGAACGGTGAATGTAGAAATTAATCTCATCGCTTCATGGAGATGGTAAGCCATATATACGAACGAGCGACGATATCATTTTATTAATGATTAAATTTTGTTTAATTGGATGGTATATTAATTTTAAAAAAACATTAAAATTTTATGTTTATTATTTAAATAATTTATATACATTTTTATAACCATTGAAATAATGATGTGTTGAATAACAAACTACTCTACGACGTGGATATGGTAAGTCGTACGTACGCACGTATTGTGACTTTATCATTCATAGGATATATATAATAATGAATTTGGTTTTATGATATTTATAATAACATATTAGTATGTATAAGTTTCTAGATTAATTATTTCATATGGAAACAATAAATAAATAGGAAGTATAAGAAGAAAATAACTTTGAAATAGTGATGAAATAATTATCTCTTCTTCAGGTGCATCATTTTGATTGAAAAAAAGGTATCCTTAGGTGGGTTTTATGATCAGGGTAAGGAATACCAGTTTAATTTAGTGTAGTTCAGAAGATATTTGAGTAGGGTTTGACCAAGTCAAACAGTTTTGGAGGTGTGAATTTAAGAGAAGGTTATATACCCTTTTATAAGAGAGGTGAGGGGGAACTTTACGAAAAGTTGGAAATATTAATTTATTTTATTTTTTTTTCCATTTATAACAGCTCCAAATGGATTTATTTAGAGGATAAGGTCTGTATGGGTAGAAATCCTCTCAACCAATATGTTTTATTCAAGATTAGGTCCCCATATTAACCTTATCATTTAGATTTATCTCTTAATTAAAAAGATTAACTTTTATCATGTCTTCTTGTATTTTTATACTACATGGTTAATATAGTTACAATAAAGTGAAAAGAGAACATAAATTGGATCCTTTATGAATTTTTTTTCACTATACACGTTAATTGGATGAACTGTATATTTTTATGATTTATATAGAATTTAATATAATAGTATTTGTTTTAAAAATTCATTTTTGTAAATTTTGACACTATTTTGTGATTGATTTTTGTTAATGTCATAACAACTTGATTACTTAAAAAAAGGTATTAAAGCATACCTCATATGTTAATTAAATTTATAAAATTATTTTATTGCATCAAAATGGCCAAATTATATTTATTTTAATATTTATAAATTCATTAATTTGAATCTCTCATTAATGAGGTAGTCACAACATCATAATTGTGTAACAAATAAATATATTAATATAATGTCTATAAATTATAAATAAAATACCATGATATAGGAAATATTTTTAGACTTCTAATGAAAATTTATTGACATAAATATCAGTTATATAACCCTATATTAAAATCTATTTATTAAAATATATATTTTTATGTTATAATTATCTTTATTATGATTCAATTCTTATAACATGTCAATATCACTCCCAATTGGTCCCAAAATTCCAAATTTTGGCCTAAGGATGCTAAGGGTCTAATATATATAATCCAATTGGATTAGGACGCATGATAGGGTAGTTTTATATTATTATAATAGTATTTTTTACTCTTATTTACCAGATTTACCCTTTAACCATGGTAAATAAAAATAATTAATGTAGTTACTATTCATAATATCAAAAAAATAAAAGGTACCTATTGAATAATTTAGGATATCATGATTCCAAATATGGAATCATTTTTTCTAAATTCAAAACTCAGAAGTTTTAGTAATTAATTTTAATATAATTCCCATTGTCAAAACTAAAAAGACGATTTTTATGAAGTAAAAACTATCAAAAGATTGACAAGTTATTATGACCAATTTAAATGTGAAATTAATTCCAATGATCTAAATTATATTAAATTATTAAAATATAATCTAATTATACTTTAAAACAACTCAAATTTAATATTTAAAATTATAAATCAGTTTGATTAAAAAAGTTGTTTTTAATTAAAATTTTGTATTTTCACTATTAATAAAAAATTGAATGTTTTCAAAAAGATACCAAATTGTCACCATAAGATAATTTTAATATTCCAAATTCAAAAATGAAGTCTATTTTACCAAATTAATTTCTTAGGAGTGTCTAAAGTTAATTTTATTATTGTTCAAAAAAGAACATAAAAAGTAGTTATTTTAAGAAAATTGTTTTTCAAAATATATAAATATTTTACCAAAACATATACATTTCAGTATAGATATGTTTTGTTTATATGAAAACATTATAAATTATTTATTTCATTTCTATTCATATAAAAATATTAAATTGATAAATAAATAAATCATTTAAATAATTATAATACTAATGTGTCGTTTCGTAGAAACTCAATCATGCGTATAACACAATCTAAGTTAGTGTTGCTTGAAATACGAGCTATTAAATTATTTTAAAGAGGTAACACACAATACAATATTGGGGTGTAACATTGGTAGATACCCCTTTGGGTCATGTAGAGGTATGAGGATCATGTCTCACTGAGTACTTACCAATAATTTTGTGTTGCGTGATTTTATTTAAACGATGCCCCTTCCCAAATAGACATAAATTGATGAATTATATAACTTGAAAATGGAAGTGTTTGAATAGAAATAATTAAAACAATAAATATAGTTGTTTGGATTCAATTTTAGTGATTTTCCCCCATTTAAACTCATTTTAAGAGTGTATAAAAGAATATCTCTTCACTCTCATGCAATTGAAAATTCCTTTACCATATCAATTCCTTATTCTAGAAAACTTCTTGGGATTTTGAACACTAAATATAGATTCTTATTTTTATTTACACCATTTTTCCACATGTTCAAATAATTATTTCACAAAACAATTGTTCCATAATTTTCTATTTTTGAACTCTTTTTTTTTACTTTATTTTAGTTTTTTATTATTTTGGGCTAGAATAGTATTATTCACTATGGGTTTGACCATTTCCTCAACATTAATAGAAAGTGTAGGTTTACAAATACATCTTTGATAGTTAATGAATTCTTAAAATAATATAGAATTTTATGTTCAGTATACATTGTGAACAACTCCATGAAGATACAATGACTCCAGGTTTTCAATGCATGTATAACCGCCAATATTTATAGGTCATGAGTGTAGTGACCCGCAACCCACACTTATAGATCCAATAAAGAATAATGATATATTTTTTTTGTATAATAGAAACACTAAATATAGAGTCTATTATAAATATCAGTATATTTTTTGGTCAACAATTTGGTGGAAAAAGACTACCCATTTCAAAATATCATTTTATAAACAATAAATAAATATAAATACCTTGGACTACATTTTTAATATCATATAATCGAATATAAACTCCTTTAAAACTTATAAATGACCCAAAAACATTTTTTAAAAAACACAAGGTGAGGATAAAATTTCCTATTAACATGTTTTTAAAAAATAATTGATTTTTTATATAAATACTATATAAAAATTCATTTTAAAACATTTTAAAAAATATAATTACATTTGAAAATAATTATTACATTGAAAAAATATTCAGAAAACACTTTCAAAATATAATTTATTGTAAAATAATTTCTTCTTTGAAAAAACTATTTTGAAAACACTTTTTCAAAATATAATATCATTTAAACTACTTATAACTTTGAAAAAAGTATTTAAAAAAAACATTTTTAACAGTATAATACCCTTAAAAATACATATTCCCTTGAAAATTTATTTTTAAAACGCATTTTCAAAATATAATATCCTTTGAAAGACTCTTTCTTTTAAAATATTATTTTCAAAACACCTTTATTGAATATAATATCTTATAAAATACTTAATAAAATAATCTAGTGATTTTACAAAAAATAATATGCATGCTCGGAAAATAAAACCGTGGGGTCACTTGAGACATTGAATTCTATTGGGGGTCTACCTATCATGGAGGTTTGTGTTCACTCTATATATCCCTTTCAAGTTTACAATTTCCATGTGATGAATTTTAATATATAAATTTGACCATTCCTTATAAAAATATATATTTTTCACAGGATTTTCTCTCATTAAAAATCATGATAATACTATATTAAATATAAGTATATATCTACTTGGATTTATATAAATATATATATGCACTTCAATAGATAATTATTTTCTAAATTTGGTGAAACTGAATTTCACCAAAAATTTACTACACATACATTCATGGATTGTTAATGAATGAATAATTAAAAACATTATATTTGTAATTACATTCATAAATATGTAAAATCAGTTTTTATTAACATAGAAAATAAAATGATAAACATTTTCATTTAAAATCCATCCTTCAATAAACAAAAAAGATACCCATTTTGGAAGAACATCATAATTTAAAATTTGGTATCTAGAAACTCTATTTCTATAGATAAAATAATATTATGAAGGTATAGTTCTTCTATATATAAAAACATTAATTTTAAATCTCTATTCCTTACATTAAGTAATAATTTTAATATATATATTTATATTATAAGAAATATATATAATGTTTTTATAGAAAATTATAATCCCATTTCATCTAAAATAAATAATTATCTTTACATATAGTTATGAATAATTATATTAAAGACATAAAATTATAATAAGTAATATTTCAAATAATTTTTTTTATTATTGCATAAATTTAATTCGAAAATATAGATTTTTCATTTGCTTTGACAAAATCGATGAACACGACAATAATTTGAACTTAGGATAAATTTCCCAAAAGAAATACTACAGTTTGGATTCGAGAAAATTTAAATTATATAAAAAAAAGTTGGATATACCTATATATACATATATATATATATATATCGTAAAAAATTATTAGTTTTCCAAAGAGATAATTTTTGAAAATAATAAAAACGCATTACATGAAATAATATTGAAAAATATTTCCATACATAAATAAAATTAATAAGCATGAAAATTTGAAAATAATATATATATATATATATATATTTTCTTATTGATTTTGAAGATAGGAGAAAGTTGTTTTCTTGAGGGTGCCCGAACTAGGTGGGAGAATAGAGGGAAAATGGAAGAGATGGGGCCATGTTTTCTCCCAAAGACTAAAGAGGGGGTTTCCTCTTCACGTATATATATATAGACATATTTTTATATAAGGGTTCAGGATTAATGTTGTATAGGAAATTAATGGTTCATTTGAGAAAAAAAGCTTATATCGAGGCTTTTATTCTTATAGGGATCAACTCTGTGGCTTGTAGGGAAAGATGAGATAGTGATTATATATATATGTGTCAAATGGTAAATTTAATTGTTTATATAAATATGAATTTATTTTTATATAGAATTTTCTAATCTTCCTTTGGAATCCATAAAATGTGGATGGGTGATAATGGTGTTTTCTATTCACCAAGATCGTAACTTATGATGGGTAGATCTAGGGTCATTATTTTTTTGCCATGAAAAAAATATATTTTGGTAATAGGGACTTATGTGTAGGCCCATTTAGATAGCATTTCCTTACACCAAAAGAATATGAAGATACTAGTGATCGAAGGAGGACTGTGATTATGGTGCTGATATGTCATGCCAGAGATGCTAAGAGATTAGTGGGGTAGTGATGTTGATGATGGAATAAGGTAGACTAGATAGATGTCGTTCTCTAGATAAAAACACATTAAAGATCCATTTTTTAAATGTGTGGATAGTACAAACTTCATGGACCCCATATCTAAAAATTCAACAAGTCCTTACACATATATAAGATAAATGTTCACTGATTATACCCATTCATGATTAAAAAGGTATTCTCCCAGACACACACACACACACAAAAGAAAGTTGCATCCAACCAAACCCATAAACATATGCTAATGAGTCTAAACATATCATTAGGAGATCTTAGACCAACCGATGCTACCCTGACTCATACGAGTTGACTGATATTCTCATCTTCTACTCACGGTATCCAGTATTGACCTTTCCACATGATTTATCCACATTGGTCTTACATGTGTGTTGTAGGGTCCTCATGGTTTTCGTAGAGTGCTTGGAATTTTTTTCCCTTTTATAAAACTAAATTCACCCTTTTAAAAGGTTATTAAACATATAAAAAATACTAGTTATGTGAACTTATATATATTGTTACTTGATTTTAATGTATAAATTATAATTAATACATTATCCAATGTAAAAAAATTTAGTAATGTTTTTCAGGTAATCTTGTTTTTTAAATTTTAACATAAAATATAATATTTCGAAAAGAATAATTAATTGTTTTAATATATAATTTCTAATACTAATTATTAGATATTATTTCTCAATTAATAGTATCATATTTTTTATTAGTCACCAAAAAGAAAAATTAACTAAATATTAAAATTATCATGTAATTTTCCAATTGCAATTTATTCAATATTAACATAATATTTTGAAAACTATAAGGTTAGATTCTTTTAATTTATTTTATAATTAAATTTAAATATTCTATTATTCAAAACATAATGTAATTTATAACTTATTTCAAAAAGAGTTTAAAATATTAAATTAAAATTATATTTGTATTTTTTAACTTATAATAGTTGATGAATATAAATTTATATTAATTTAGAATGTATTCTACTAAAGAAAATGTTTCATTGAAAATAAATTTAATACTTTATAACTTATATATTTTATCAAAATATATGTTGATTAAGGAAAACAATTCACTTTATTTTGTTATAATTATACAAAAAATTATATAATTGAAATTTATTATATATAAAAAAAGTGCCCATAATTTCTGAGATGTTACATTATACCCCCCTTAAATTGAATTTCAGCCTCAAAATTCATTTCTTGTACTTTAGAAAAATATGAATATCCATTTTCAAAATATTGAAAAATAAAACAAGTAAAATTTATATTCTTTGGAGTCACATAATATTTAATTACCATGAACCTCAAAAGAAGTTTTAAATATTTTATATTATTGTTAAGAAAATACAAAATATCCAAATTTTGATAAACTGTTCCTCTGATACCTCATGTTGCAACCCGAGAACCATGCCTCTGGATCTGGTACAATATAATGCAGTATATTTTTATTATAAAAGAAACAGAGAATATATAGTTCATTATATATCATAGAACATTTTCCCGTATAGGATTTTATGGAAAATGAATAACCATTACAAAATATCCGAGTTAAAACATCAAATAAATAGACAACTATTTGAGTTTTCTCATGCTAGATCCTTATATTAGCTAAACTCCACTGAATCCTCTAAATGACCATGAAAATATTTTTCAAAAAACCTGGGGTTACGATAATAATTTCATATAAGGAGTTTTTAAAAACTAGTGAAAACCCTTTTTGTATATTGTATTTAATTCCTATTTTGATGAAAATTTCAAAAATATAAAACACCATTAAAAATAATTATTTATTTGAAAAAATTATTTTGGAATCGCATTAAAAAAATAATTTCTGTGAAAATTGTTACCGCCTTAATAAAATTATTTTGAGGAAAAGTTTTTCACAATATAATATCCTTGAAAATACTTGTCACTTTGAGTATATTATTTTTAAAAAACTTTTTTAAAATATTTTAGATATACAAATTATTAGTAGTTTGAAAATATTATTTTGAAGAAAATTTCTCAAAATATAATAATATACAAAATACATATAACAAGGAAAAATTATTTTGATTTTTCTTCAAAATATAAGATATTTAAACATACATAATAATATAGTCTATTTTTTTTTGTAAAAATATTATCCAAGCTTAACAAAATAAATTTTGGTTCTAATTGAAACATTCAAGGATATCAAGGGCTAACCCATCTTGAAGGGTTGGGTTCACTCCCCAAATCATAATCATGTTTACAATATCCAGTTGCTGAATATTTATAAAACATTTTTATCTTGCCTTATATATATATATTACTATAATATTTGGTATTAAAAAATATGAAAATGAATTATTGTATATATATATATATATTTATTCACATTCATTTATATAAATATATATAATTCGAAAAATAAAATTTTTCTAAATTTGGAGAAACAAAATATCATGACATGTTGCCTTTTCATATATGTATTGAATTTCAATGAAGGAATAATTAACATCCACATATTTAGAATTTTATTCATAAAACTATAAAAATCCTTTTTATTGAAATTGAATATAAATTGATAAAGATTACCATTTAAAATTTATCCTTTAATAAAAAATAATATACCCATTTTGGAAGAATATATTTTAAAAAAATTTGCATGGAAACATCATTTTCATACATAATATAATAGTATGAAGGTATAAATCATCTACATAGAATAATTGAAATTTTAATTTACTATTAATTACAAATAATAATAATTTTTTAAAAATATAAATATTTGACATAATAAAATTAATAATCACATTTCTTCTAAAATAAATTATTCTCTGTATATATTATTTTTAAATAATATATTAGAGACATAGAAATATAATAAGTGATATTTTTGATAAAACAATTAATAATCGTGTAAACATAATTTTAAAATATATCACCTTTTTTGGTGTTGACATAAACCATAAATAAGATCATAATTTGAACCTATGAAAAATTCCTCACATGAAATACTATGATTTGTTTCATGAAAATTAAAATTATATGATAATAATTTGATATATATACATATATCTCACCAAATGATCATTTTTTAAAAGAGAAATATTTTAAAAATAAATAAATATACCTCAAATAAAATTATTTTATAAAACTATTTCTTACATAATTTGAATAAATAAACTTGAAATAAGAAAATTATATATATATATATATATTACATTATATAATATTAGGATAAGAGAATGTTGCTTTCTTGGGGTGTCCGGGCCATGTGACAGAAGATATTGAAAATGGAGGATATGGGGTAGGGTTTTCTCCTAGTGACTGAAGTGGGGGTTCCCTATATAAGTTGATATATATAATTATATTTTTATATAAGATTTATTGTTTCAAGTTGGAATGAAATTATACTGTTCATTAGTGAACTAAATCCATCTTGGATGAATCAAATCCATTGGGGGTAGAATCCATGGATTTTGGGGCGAGATAAGACAATTTTTTTGATATATATATATATATCATCGTGTGTTAAATTCAATTGTTTACAGAAATATTAATTTCTGATTAGATTGGCTATTACTACCTTCCTTGTGAAGATCTCAAAGCTGGATAGATGATAATGGAGTTTTTTGTTCACCTAGAATGTTACCTATGAAGGGTATATCATGGGTCATTTTTTTAAACAAAAACAATTGATTGATAGTTGTAAGAAACTATTTATAGATCATTAATGATGTTGTTTCCTAACATCTAAAGGAGATGGAGATGCTAGTGATTGAAGAATGCATTGGACGGTGGCGCTAATCTAGAATGTGAGGGATGTCGAGTAAAAAATGAGGGTTGCAAAGTTTATGACGAATGAAAGGAGATCAGATGGTTGTGGTTCGATTGATTAGACAGAGATGTTATAAGTGGTGTTTTTTTAATAGTGTGAAGAGTAACACGATCATTGATCCCATAATGAAAAATTCTATGAGTCCCCACTCGTATATAATCTAAAAATTCCATCATTATTTATAGAAATGATTAATATGGTAAGATCATTACCACACACATACAAAGAAGAAGGCTAAGACCCACCGAACCCATATTCATGGACTCATAGGCCAATACGTGGTCTAACAGACACTAAGCCCAACTGATGCAACCCAACGTCATGCAAGGCGACCAATCATCTGATCCACTACTCGGTTTATCCAAGGATGAACCATCCATATGGTTGACACACCTAGGTCCCTTATTTGTGTTGAGAGGTCCCCATGGTTTTCATATAGTGGATTGAATTTATTTCCGTTAATAAAGCTAACTTCTCATTATTAAAAGGTTACTAAAAAATTGGGAAACAAATTATTATTGGTAAACACACAGATATATATATATATATTGTTTCATTATTTTATGTTCTAAATTATAATTACTCTATTTTAAAATTTTAAATATTTTGGAAATTTTGTTGTCTAAAATTTATCTTTAATATAAAAAAAATAATTAATTCCAAAAGAATAATTCATTTTTAAGTGTTCTAATATAAATTATTAGACATTATTAGTCCAACAATAGTATCTCCTTTGGTATTTTTCACAACAAAAAAAACCATTAACTAATGTAAAAAAATATCATAAGTTTTGAAAATGGTAAGTTATTCAAATATAACATAATATTTTTAAAACAATAAATAGATACACATTCAGTATAATTAATAATTTACATTAAATATATTGTTATTAGTAAAATATTTTAGTCTACAATTTATTACAAAATGTGTTTTATAATATGAAGTTAAATTTTTTTAAATTATTTAATATATAACATTTAATGTATATAAAATAAAAGAAAATTTAATTTATTCTAGAAATGATATTATTTATTATAAAATAAAAGAATTATTTTATAAATTTTGTATATTTTATCAATATATAAATTGATTATATAAAACAATTAACATTATTTTTTTAATTATAAAAAAATATCTAATTAAAATTTATGAAAAATAAAATAAACATATAATATTTGGGATGTTACAATTAGTGGGTAGTTATTAAAATGATTGAATAAAAGCTACGAGTCATCTTCCACAACATGGTTACACTATATAAAAACAAACTATAGCTTCATACTTAAGGAAGCATAAAACATTTGACATCCATAATTATACATATAATGAGATGCTATGTTAGCATTCATTTTAATTATTCAAAATATATTGGGAATTATCATACCATTCAAATATAAATCTTTACCATGAATGTTTTATTAAGGGAGATGATAACTTAGAGATGTCCTAAACAGATTACCTAAAAAATTCTACAAAACCCAGGTAGCTTGTAATATGGATTATATTCCATGGTTTTTACCTTGACACAACAACTTGGATACTTTAAGGATATACAAAAATTTCAATTAATGATATCATGTAACCCAAAAAATATATTTCTAGATAGTTAATTGGTTCTTACATAACAAATTTTGTAGATAATTCTCATATAAATTTTCCAAAATAATATCTATATGGTTCTCAGGATCCTTCTTCATCATGGTGTAAACTATGATATCATCATTGAAAACCACTACATTTTATTGATATTAGTGGGAAATTTTGTTCATCAGTTCCATGAATATCATAAGAGCATCATTAAGTATAAAAAGTTAAACCAGATTCTTGTAATGTAGTTCCAACTATAGAAAGATATTTTATTTATGTCTACTATACTTACTCTCATCTAGTGATGTCCTAATAAATGGTACAGTTTGGGAAACCATCTTGCTTCCAAAAATTATTTAAAGAGAAAATTAATCTAAGATAGTGGGTACTTATTATTAATGGTCACCATACTAAGATTTTAGTAACAAATGACCAAAAGAATTTTTCTATCATCATTTTAAAAGGAACCAATGATTCTTGTGGTTAGATTCCATGGTATATAAATCACTTACAACCAACACTATCAAGTTGGACCTTATATTCCATTATCTTGGTGGGTTCCATTTGATAAGATGACTAGAATATGGGATTTCCCTCAAAGAACATCAATAGAGAATCCCACCTCCCACTATGGGGGAGCCTGATTAAATCATGATGAGAAATCTGGGGATACCCATCCACCATAAAAATAAGATGATAATAAGCTATCTTTTATAATTATCTAAGATAATATCAAATACATGACACAATACCATCCTTATATCAGGAATGATATGTTTCACCTTTCCTTATTGTGTTTTCCACACAACATAAAAGATTTTACTGTTTCCATCCAGTGAAAGGAATAAAACCTTATGGTGATATTAATTGACCTAATCTTTAGAGATGATCATACTTTCCATACTTAATATAAGATTGAATATATATATATATATTATGAATAGTAAAATCTCTTATAATCTCAATTTTTACAACTATCACATTCAATAAGGAACTCTTGAAACCCTTATTCATATTTTACCCCAGAGTAGTGAAATTCATTTCATATGGAATCATATGAGATTATAGTATCCGAATATTAAACAATTTAGATGTTTCAAAGGAATAAAATGAATTTTGGTCTAAAAAAAGATAAGGAAATATAAGAATAAATAATAATTTTACCTATAATGACCACTATCTGGACTTATATTTTCATAAGTACAATCTCAATTTCAAAAAATTTCATATATTTTGGTCAAATATAGAATTATTGAATTCATGAGGAATTCCATTTTTCAGAATATATTCTTATCATCATTGAAGATGTGACTATGCTCCCTTAGATTAATGTGACCTCATATGAGAACCTCTGATTTATGAATAGTCATACATTCTTATTTTATGATTTTTGTTTCAAAAGTGTTGTATTTGAACTATAAAATTCCCTTTAATTTTTTATAGTAACCTTACTTCCCAAATTGGAAACACAATAATGAATTATTCCAAAATGGTATGAGGGGAAGGGTGTTTAAGGGAATTATACACACGCCTCATAACCTCATCAAAATTCATGATGATTTCTATTTTAATTTGATGATTAACTATGACCACGTCCTATTTAAGGGGGGGAACAACCAATCCAGGTCTTCCATTTAATATCAATCATGTCTCTCTCAACCATTTATTCTACCTCGATACAGGATTATATCCAAAAAAATAACAACTATCAAGCTAACCATTATCTTCAATCCCATTTCAAATCATCAATCCTAGAGGTAATCATTCAAGAGGTTATTAGGAGAAAATGGACCAATATGGTATATTGATCTGTATGTCCCATTAGATATTTATTCCCATTCCCTAAAGTCAAAAACTCCCTAACAACTACTAAATTCAATTAATATGGTTAAAACTATTGGATTAAAATCATATTGAACTGATCATATGTGAGTTTATAATATTGATTGGGTTTCAAAATAGATAACCAATATTTAGGGATTGGGCCCTTAACTTTATTAGTTAAAAAATATTAATTTTGTGTCATGGAAATTTTTTTTATACAAATTATGTGTTTGATTTTTTTCAAACATTCTATAGGTTACTAATACCATCATACATCATAAAATAAAGTTATATTAAATATATTATAATCTTGGGTATGGACGATTACACTATATTGATCACTCTCTCCTTGTAGACCCATAAATTTAATAGTTAGAATGAACGACATGGCCAGAGTAGGTTTCATAGAAGGGTTGGTCTACATAAATTTTTCCACTGATCCCTATCGATATTTCACTTATGTTTTTATGGGAGGAGCCATGTTAATAAATGAAAAAAAGTCAATCAATAAATAACATAGCATCAGGTATCATTGATGGAAAAACAATTTTTCTTAATTTATCATTGAGAAGTAACAATAACATGAATAGTAATATAAAATACTAAAGGGGGGGAAAATCAAATTTTTGAACATTTAATCTATAATAATCGGTTGGATTCAGGGTCTGATAGTCCATGTTAAAAAAATTAGAGTCATTAGAAGGTGTCTACAAGAGGATTTATTGTTTCTGTATGGTTTTCCATGCCATGCTTTATAATATTTCATAATATTTGCACCATGAAACATGAAATTATCCAAGATTACACACTATATTCCCATAAAATTCATAGTGGAAATAGAATACATAAAATAGTAAAAAATACATATTAAAAAATCTAAAAATTAAGACATGAAATCTGAAAACCCCTAGTAACTTGAGACAGAATAAAGAGAAGAGTTTTCCACACACTCCCACACACCTAGCATTGAAATTGAGATGGTTCTATATTTTTTATACTAAACATTCCAAAATATCAAGAGGGATATGATCTCATTTTATAACAAACCACCTAGGTTCAGCCTTCCAAATTATGCAAATAAAAATACCAAATGGTGAAAATTTTATTTTCATTTTTCATAGGTCAAAGACAAGAACTAAGGGAATCAAAAAAAGTTTGGGGGAAAACCTAAGACATTTACCACAAAAACAATTCTTGAATATAGTGAAACCGATTGTAAAAAAACCATGACATACTCGCTCAGTCCCAACATTTCATAGTTACATTATCATAGCATGAAATTCACTAGGGGAACAATTTAGTGTGTAATCTGGGATAGTGTAACACTAATCCAAATCCACTACCCATGAAATTACATGAATATTTAATCTTAAAACCACCATTATAGCTTATCTCCCATCACAGGTCTAAATTTTATGAACCTACCCTGATACCCTAATACACTAATACCTGTGCTGGCCCTCACAGAACCTAAAGTTAATTCTTGATCCCCTTGGGTCGGTGACTATCACATGACATCATACAAAACATTAAAGAGAATCATTATTAAACAAAAAACCGTATCAGATAAAATAAAGAAAGAAACCATAAATAGTTTTTATGGAATACACTCATCAATGAGAAAAGTACCATAATAACATTGATAAACATACCAAGGTAAAACATTAAAAAATTACTACAGAAAATTAAAATACAAAGTTTCATGCCCCTATAAAGTAATTCAAATATAGCTTAACTGATCACCACCATTAGTCCAGAGCCCTATGGCTCAATCAGACCCACTATATCCAATTTGAAATTCCATTTCATTTACCAAGAAAAATAAAAATATACAAATGTGTGATGTAAAAGATAGGGTCTGAGTTAAAAAGTCCAACATAGTCTCACTACATGTTCCATAATTAAGTCTATAATAATTTCTATAATAATAAACCACGAAAATAGTTGTTTTTAAATTAAAAATCCATGGAACATCATTTATAAATTTTAAATAAAATCATACTTTTAATTAAAATTATTGGATATATATAATAATATAATTAAATGAAGATTTAATGTACAAAAATTATATAAAAAAATTGGGAGAAATAAAATAGATCTATAGACAATGGAATGTATAATCAAGGAAATACTAAGCACCATTTTAATATTCACTAAGTTAAGTTAGTTACAAGATCTAAAATCATTGCACTAATCATTCATCAATCATAGATCAAGTATGTGTAAAATCATACCTAGGTTCATTCCAATAGAAAAAATAAATCAACATCCAATTATGGATAATAATGTCAAACATTGTTTAGCTACTGTTTTCATCATCAATGAATTTATAGGGTGTAAGATTCCTTGTGCTCATGTGATAATAATCAACTAACTATTAATTTAACACCCCATGCTTCCATGGTACGATTATTTTTGAATAATACAGTAGCATTTGTTGTACGCAACTTTGAGATTCTAACTCACTACGACCAATCAAAGCAGCAGTTATGAATAGTAATACCCACTTTTTAAATTTTTATAAATTTTATCTCTCAAAATGGAATTCATTTTTGAATTCCGAATATACAAATTATCTTAGGGTAAAATTTTGGTACTTTTCGGATAACTTTTATATTTTGATGAATAGGGAAAATTACTAAATTTTAATTAAAAACAAATTTTTTAATAAAAATAATTAATAGTGATAAATTGTGAATTTGAGTGGTTTTAAAGTATATTTAGAATATATTTTTACCATTGAATACAATGTTGGTCATTGGAAATAATTTTACATTTAAATCGGACATAAACAAGTGCCTATCTTTTGATAGTTATTATCTCTTAAAAACACGCTTTTTGTTTTAACAACGGGAGTTAATTTTAAATTAAATTCTGCCACTTCTATGTTTTGAATTTAGAAATATCGATTCCATATTTATAATTACGAGTTCCAAATTTTATAAATAGGTAACTTTTATTTTTAGACATTTTGAATAATTACTTCGGTAAATATTTTATTTACCATGGTTAAAGTGTAAATCCGATAAATAAGGGTAAAAAAATAATATTATAATAATAATAAATTAACATTAAACGTGTCCTAACCCTATTGGTTGATACATGTCCGACCATGGGCATATTCGGGTCTATTTTGGGACCCCATTGATCCACTTGTAAGTGATAATGACACTTTATATTAATTAAGTTAATGTAAATACAAGATTGACATAATCATATATCTTTTAGGAAAACATTTTTTACACAGTATTATATATGTTATATTTTTGAATATAAATATTCATTAGAAAGCTAAATATATTTCATACATAATGGTATTTTATTTATAATTTTTAGATATTGAATAATTAAATTTATTTATGACACAATAATGATGCAGTATGTTCCTTAAAAATAAAAGAATCAAATAATTGGTATTATAAAAGTTAAAATAAATATAATATGAAAGTCTTGATGACATAGACAAATTCTATTGGTTAATATTACATGTTAGTATTTCTTAAAATAATTTTATTTTAATTAATAAATTTATTAAGACTTTAACAAAAATCAATTATTGAATAGTGTCAAAATTAACATAAATGAGTTTTTAAAGGAAATATTATATTATTAATTGATATTCTATTCATAAAATTCTAATGTTCGGCCAAAAGACTTATATAATGGTAGGTTTATTATTAATGGACCACTTGGTGGTCTCTTGGATGTATATAGTATGTTTATTAACTATATAATATAAAAATACAAAGTGACATGGTAAGTGTCAAACTAATTAACTAAGAGTTAAAACTAAAAGATAAGGGTAATATAATGACCCAAACCTATCTAAAATCTATTGGTTGAAATGATTTAGACCCATCCCAACCTTATACATTGAATAATTCACTTTTTATCCATTATAAAATGAATATGAATTTATTATAAAATAATACTTTATGTTTTTCCTAAAGATCTACTCCTCCCCCATATAAAAGGACACCACTTCTAACCAATTCTTCACACCTTCAAAGCCTTTTGGTTCGGCCAACCCCTGACCAAATACTCTCTCAACATACCTAAATTTAACCTATAGGCCTTATTTTGATCATAAAGTCAACCTATGGAGCCCTTTTGATCAAATCAAAAGGAAGAACCCAAATAAGAGGTAATGTTTTCACCACCCTTTTTCAAGTTCTTTTCTTCTTAATCTTATCATTTATTTGTTATTTCCTTTATAAAATAATAAATCCAATATCTGATATATACTGTGATGTTATTATAAATATGGTACAACCATATTCAGTATTATATCCATGATTTTAATGACATGTCACCATACGTGCGTACGTACGGCTTACCGTCTCCACGTCGTGGTGTAATTGTTATTCAAAAACAGTATTATTTGGATGAGTATGATAATGATATGTAATTTAAGTAAATAATAAATATAACATGATGATGATTATGTATATATGATATACCATCTAATTATATATTATTTTAATATCAAAAGAATGATATTGTCGCTCGTGCGTATGTACGGACTACCATCTCCATGAATGTGATGAGATTCATTCCCCATCGTATCCATGTAATTATAATTCTCATTTTATAATTAAAAATAATGTTTAAGGACTTGATATCATTCTAGATATGAATAAGATACAACCTATCCATAACAAACACGTCTTATGTAACAAAATATGTAAAATAAAACGAGTGAGTTAACACCCGAAACGATAGTAATACTAAGATATTATTAACAAATCAATGTTAAAAGATAATATATGATATCATATTAATGTATATGATTCTTTTTATAATTTAATTAAATTTATTTCACCATTATATAGGATTTTAACCTACCTTCAACCCAGTAAAAGTACCTAGTAAGGGTTTATTTCACAATCTATTCATTATCTGAGGTTGTTTATATGTAATTATCTACTCAGACCTCTATATCATCCACATACATGTTTCATAAAAATGTATTTCAAATTATTCTTACTATTTTACAGAATATGGGTTAAAGTAATTTATGCACTTGTTTGACTTTTTATAGGAATATTATAAAGTAATCTTTCTGTCGTTTTCTAAACAAGGTCCTTTTTAACCTTTTCAACAGAATTAAGGTTAGAATGTCTTTTTTAACTTATACGGTGGGTGCGGTTATTTTCCGACATTATAAAATCATCGAAACTTCCCTTACAATCTTATAAGAATATTTTTAATGTAAATGTTTTCATTTATAATAATGTGACTTTTAAATGATTTAAAAAAAGAGATATTTCTCTCAAATAGTTTTGATTTCATCTATGTCAACATCCTATGATGGATTTTTAGTTTATTTGAAGTTGATTTATTATGATACAAATCTTCCATATTATATTGAAAGTTTTGTGATATGTTTTACTGTGGATGAGTCATTTTTATACCATTCGTGGTTTATGGATAAAGTATTGACATTTTGTATACTAGTTTTAATACGAATGTTTATGTTATGTTTAAACCTGTTCATATGAGGAATGCATTGGACATAGTAAGTGACGGGTGGAGCCCGCTATAGCTCCTCGATGCATCAATAGGTCTCATGAGACAAACTAGTTTCTTGGCATGAGGCCTTCAAAAAATCTTATTTGTAGTCTTGGCACGGGACCTTGGCTATGTGGTTATGATAGTCTGGAATTATGTATTCCCTCATTATGAAATTGGTTATTGATATTGAATGTGATTATTCAACTAGTAGAATATCCATGTGAATAAGTAAATGAAATTATTTCATTTTATTTCTACCATATTATACAGAAGATCAAGTTTGAAAGGATTTTGTTTTAGTTATACATTGCCTTAAATGTTTATGCTTATTTATGAAAGTTTTCGCTATATTGTTATCTTTACTGGGCATCTGAGCTCACCCCTTTCTATGTTTTATTTTTCCCAGAATGTGAAGAAGTATTTTATGAAAGACCTACAGGGATAGTATGAGGGGTTATGAGTGTGAACTATGGAGACAATGTTTTTGTAGTTTTCATTTTATGATGTAAGTTAAACATTATGAATGTATCTAGAGATTCAAAGGCTACTAAACTAATCGGTCTTTCAATATTTGATCTTTTGTGATCATGCCAATGTTAAGTAATAATGCACCGACTCGGGGTAACTGGGGTCGGGGTGTTACAACTCATGATCACAAGTAATTTCAATTAATCAATCAACCAATAATAGGAAAATAAATAATTTCAAATAAATTCATCATTAAAAATTCTATTTCCCAATTTCCAATTCAACATGCCAATCCAATTTTGAAACCAAATCATTTGTTTTAAAAAATTTATGCCTTTAAAAATAAACATTCAATTAGAGAATTTTTTCTCAGTAATATACATAAAATCATTTCATCAAATAATTCTCATTTCGAGACATCATATTTATAAAAATATACAGAAAAATATCAATACCATTAAAATTGGGGTTTTTCAAAAATTATATTACCTTTTCAAATAAAACCCCATATCATCACAAATTTATTTTTTTAAGAAATAAAAATTAATTTCAATTATATTAAGATGTTTTTGGTTTCTATTGTAGGGTGATGACATTGGGAACTAGATAACTTTAATCAATTGATCAATTAAATCGCGAGTCATAACAAAAAATTCCAATTGAAAGATGAAGACGAAGAGGATCATAAGGGAATCGATAGAATTATGATCTCCTAAAAAATGTTTATATCAATCACCCACATGATGATACGTCGCTCTCAAAGGATAGAAGTGTAGAACATAGGATTCCAAATCAATAGGGAATCACATACTAGAGAGGGATCATATCATCCACTATAACATAGATTCACAAGATAGGTAGTCTGAGGAGCCATGGAATCCTCTAAATACCCCCCCACAATCCAATAAAATTGATTATGAATCGATGGGCGGGGGATTTTAGGAACATAAATAGGGGTCCCATGATAAATAATTAATTTTTTTTGTGAATGAAATGTTTCGTGTATAGTTTTTGGGTTGGTACCCATGCTTAGAAAGTACCCATGTTCCCTAACTGTGCACCCTCTATGGGATTCAAGGAATGGTTCATGGTTTAGAGGTATGCTTAGTTTAACAATGTGAGAACTAATAAAACTCCCATTGTCCAAGGGTTCATTGTTTGGGGGTAAAATCTCCTTGAACTGATTATCCACCCGAATAGTGCTTTGTTTCTATGTGATATTGGCCTTAGGTTCACCTCCATATATTCCAAATATTTCCCACATGTAGAAAGGGTTTATAAAAGTTATAGTGGAGAGACTATAACCTCTAGTGATAATGTAGTAATGGTCAAAGTCAATATATAATATATAGAAGAAAAGAAATAAATACAGACATATGAAAAGTAACCCGCTATGATGGAAGAAAAATATAAAATTGACAATAGAGGATTCATATCAAAATAAAAACAGTGGGAATAAATAAACATAATAGGAATACTATTGGTTAAAACTAAAACAGAGAATTAATGCATATCAGGTCATACATGTTAATAATCAGGAGGGTCTCCAACAGATGACCATAGTATATACATACATATAAGCATGATAATATAGGAATGTAAAATAAAACAAACTCTAACTAAGGAAGTAACCTCAAGGTCCCGTTCCTTCTATCCATGCAGACTCAACCAACAAGATCCAGCTTTGAATCCTGAACCCCTACATGATTGAAAAAGCATGAAGTCTACAACCACATCAAGGGGCCTATGTAGGGTGTGAGAATGAGTCTTTGTAGGTCACCACCAATTTATGACTACTTTAAAATTGTAATTAATCAGCCGTATGCTAAAAATAAAAAAAGAAACTCATGCATAAAATAAATGAAACTTCAATTGTTATCAGAAGTCACCATGAAGATATACCCTTCCTTGGCCAATGCCTGAATTTCATAGAAAAGTGGATCCTTGGATAATAATTTAAATAATCCACAAATGTCACATAGAACATGGTGAACCCTTAGGTTCTCCTAGAAAAAGTCACATGACACCACGTGCATCTCATGTTTATGTCAAGTCATCAACATACTGATGGAATCCCCAATAAAATAATCAAGTCCCTTAGAAAAAAGATCGAACACCTGTTATCTTAAAGCACGATATTTGGAGTCATAAAAATATTTTTTCTGGAAATAATATCTCCATCAGCTCAATAGATGACATCCTGAGAAGAAAATATTTTCATCCTCACAACGGACTCATGGCCCAATGATCTCTAGCATGGAGAGCCTCGGCCTCCAACTGATATCCTCATCACTATTATCTTACAGCTCTTCACCATACATGTGGTTTTCTTTGACAATAACCACTAACCATTAACCAAATCCACAAATTAAGGGTGTAAGGATTAGTTTAAAATTTATGTTTTCTTAGTAGGTCTCATGGTTTGGATGCACTATTTAAGAAATTGGGTGCTAACCTTTTGGTAAGGACTGGGATGGAACTCACCTGACATAATATTAAAACTCATTGTTAGTCATAACCAATCAATAAACAAGTGACCTTTTGTTTTACCACATGAATGATATTATAGTTTGGAAAACAATGTTATAAATATGCATATTCCACTATAAATCTCCCCCTTTAAATGACATGGGTGCATGGTTAGTACTAATCAAGAATCAAATATTCAACCACTTATGATTCCTCATTTGGGATATTTTGAAATCTCAAAATCTAAAAACTAATAGCACAAAAATAAATAAATTAAATAATCAAAATAAATGTATACCAACCACTCTATGGTATCACATATATAGTTATTGGATATATGACTATTGGTAATATAGTTGTTGGATATGTTGTTATTGGATTTGTGGTTGTTAGTTATTCATTTACATACTATGTATGTTGATTATTTTAGAGTTAGTGGAAAATAATATTTCATAGATAAGTAATTTGAAATATATTTAACATAAAATAATTAATTTTTTAAGAAGATAAAAATATATTAATTCATTTTTTTCTATTATTATAATGAATTATTTTTGTACATAATGTTTTTTTGATTAATTATATTTCAATAATAATTTAAATAAAATATATCTAAAATATTCTTGTATTGGCTTGTAAAATATTTAAATAGAATCCAATAAAAAATTTAAGAGTTATAAGGAAAAAGGATATAATGATTCTTTTGAAAATATTTTTTTGTTTAAAAGAAATAATTTTAATATATATTATATGTTTTTTATTTAGAAGTAATATTTCACATATTTGGAATATAAAATTAAATGAAATATATGTTTTATACATAAAAAACACGTATAATTATTAAATTATGGTTACTTATTAATGATATTGAATGAATTACCTTTTTTACTAAAAATATAATTTAAAAAAAAAATATTTTTATATGTTTTTATTATTTAATTTATAATGAATATTAATCACAATTTCCAATTTATTTTTTTAAAAATGGTTTTATTTTTTGAATGATTTCATTGAAATTTGGAAATAAATTCATATTCAGTTTTAGGAAAAAAGATATCAAGGTAAAGATTAAGTTACCTTGGTAATGATTTAATGTGGTAAAGGGGCTTAAATTAAGGGGGAAATTCCTTAAATATCTCTAAAAAATATTTTATTTCTTATTAATCTATTCAATATCCATACCCATTATTTTTCACCATTGGATTAAATTTACTTGTTAAAAATACATTCATTAATCATTAAGAGATGAGTATTTTTGGGAATTACACAAAAACTCACCTACAAAAGGATCTCTTTCCCAAGCATAACAAAAAAAACTTTTCCATATAGATTCTATATAATCTTGGTCAGAATCCCCCCTATATAAGTTATATTACTTATTTTTAATCTTTTTTCCTTGTTAGTATGGATAAATTATTCATTCATAAGGAACCCATTTTTAGATGTAGCAAATTCATCAAGGTAAGTATCTTTTTATTCACTATATTTTTCAACAACCTACACATATATAATCATTAAAAATCTCATTAACCACTCTAATTAGTTTATATATAGATTATTTTTCTTCTATAGAATTTATACTATTAAAATAAAACTATATACTCTTACTTATTCATTAATCTAACATGTTCCTATTTGAGTCAGTCCAAATATCTATATAAATGATTTATACGTTCTTCTCCATTTAAAATATTTATCTATATCAAGTCATTAATACTAGTAATATAATATATTAAATATTAATTTATGTTATGGAAATTATTTTTAGATCGCTGAAACAAACATTAATGGATATTATGAACTGACACATTATAATATTCAAATTACATGTAACATTCTCATTGTGAATTCCATTATCACGAACCATACTAATACCTTCCATTAAATTATTATAGGAATGATTAAATCATTTCAACATAATTATTACACTATAATTAATAATTATAAATTGGTGAAATTTTTATCAAATAATGAGTATTGATATTTCCATTATGAAATATGTAAAAAAATTAAAATTATTGACATCCGATGATGAAAATAAAAAATAACTAACTAGTATATTTGATACAAATTGTTACATATTAATGATATAAATGATAATAGATATTAATAATGGTATTAAATAAGTTATTTATATGTTTATTCTTATTATATAATTGGATAAATTTCTTTTGATGCCGTCAAGAGTAAAGAAAATTTTTTCCGATATCTATTTAAAATTAAGATTCTCTCATTATAATTTTCTATTGGGGGAAATTATATTTTTATTATTCTGAAAATAAAAACAATATCCTATAGTTTTCTTGGGTTTTAAAAGGATTCATTTATTTTCCCCTCATTTTGGTTTATAATTCACTAGAAATGTTTCTTATAAGTGTATCCGACCTTATATCATCTTTTTTTCAGAAATATTTTCCTTCCAATTCTATGTTTTAAAAAAAATGTAAATTTCTTAAAATATATGATTTCATATGATTATTTCCCATTAAAGTTTCCTTTTATTAAAAAATAGTAAAAATAATAATTTCATCATTATATTTTAATACTTTCTACAAGGTTATTTTCTCTAATGGTTTTCATAGATTTTCATTATAAATGATCCTTTCAAAGTTTTCATGGTTCTTCAATTTAATTTTTTTACTTTCACATTATTTTTATAAAAATCTACTTATTTATAAATTATTTGATTTTAATGTAAATGTTATGAAAAATGTAATGTATATTTATTCTTGTTTTCCATAAAATTTTCTGTTAATATTATAAATGGTTTTTCATTTATATCATTAAACATTTATTTTTCCTATGATCACTAGGGATGATTTTTATTAATTTTTTCCATATTCTTTATTTGGAAAATATTTTGTTTATATTTAGAAATTTTCATGAATCCTTATCATTCTCAATAAGTGATTATTATATTCATGATTAATTGATGTGATAATGAACATATGTCACATATATATGTGATATATCATTATATTATGGGTGGGTCAAATATATCACTTCAATGTATTATCCAAAGATGTGTATCTCATGAGATGTGTTGTTATAGGATATGGGTGGTTAGACAAGTATATCATGTAATGGGACATATATGGTTTAATTTATCAACTATGTATAAATGTATTGGTGGTTAACCTCGGAATAAGTAATGATTTTCTAGGATTATTTTTTGTGCCATGCAGTACGTCAAGAACCCCATTTACCTGATGTTTATTTAGCCTCTAATCAAATTCATGATAAGTCTTCCAAACCACCACAAATATAAAATAGTGAAATATTTCACAACTATTTTAAAACCATGGAATATCATTTATTGGAATTTTTTATTTTTTCCTATAATTTATTTATTTGATTTATATTTATTTAGTTACTATTTATATATTTAGGTATTTATGTATTTATTATTATTTATTATCTTGTATTTATTATTTATGTATTCATTAATTAATTATATGTTATTACTTATTATTAATTATTATTTTATATTAATTTATTTATTATTATTTATTTACATATTTATATAAATATCATTTGTAACATTCTTACCTAAGGGATACTAAAAGGGTGATATTTTCTAGTTTGGTACGTGGCCTCAAGCGTTCCTCCCCTTACTCCAGAGGATGATAACAAAAAGAAAGGGTCTAAAGGTGGTATGGGGGGGGGGGGAATATACCCTATGGACCCGTAATAGATACCCTTGATAAAATCATAAATGAGGGTAATAGAATATAATAAAATCTTTTGATCAATAAAAAATGAATAAATACTCATCCCTTAACTAAATGCAATGTAAGTAAATTCACATACATAAGGAAAGACATAAACATGAATAAAAAAATAAGAAAACTCCAAGGGAAATTTCCATGAGAATATTAAGAACCATCTTATTATTGTGCGCCAAATATCTCATATACATATCCAACAAAATATAACATGATCCATGAAAAAACCTGTAGCATAACCAACTATTCTAGTACCAATCATTGGGATGAATATGTAATTAGTAAAAATCAGTAGGGAACCACCTATGGTTTATAATTCATATCCTATTAATGAATATAAAATATTCTACGTTCTATTTTAATAATAATGTATTGTACATAAATTAATAAATGTAAAAAATGTCAGGCACCTGTCCCTCAAGGATGCTCAACCGACTATACCTACTTCAGCCTATGCCTGATATCTATCTACATGAGAATATTATATTATAAATATAACACCCATGGGATATAAACCCATGTGTCCATGTTCAAAACTAGTCATTCATGATCTAAGGAGAGCACCAGGTATCCCAATATAATGGTGATAAAAATAGTTAATACATAAATTATAACATTAAATGTTTAGTAGTCAAGTGTAAAATAATTATCAGTCAAGAATAATGAAATTTTATATTATATGTGATCCCCTACAAGGACTTCCACATATAAATCCATATTTCACCCAACTTATAATATAATATCATTTAACCTATGAACCCATCCATGGATGTTCGTATCTGGATTCCATGTCTTGATCAAGGTGTATATCACATCATGAAACCTATGACTACATCTAGGGAATTCTATATCAGGGTCCCAGTATTACTCAATCTATGTCATAATTTATTTAACCAATGATCCCATCAAAGGTAATTCATTTCAGGAATACATTTATCCCTCATTGTGTATACATATATACAAAGAACTTCCTTGTAGGAATATAGGTATCACTCGAGGAATATTCAATATCATTAAAACTATGAGCCTATACATGTAATTATGTATCGTGAATGAAGGTATCAACAAATTATTAATATAATTTATGCTAATTACTGATATCATCCTTGGTGATCCCTATAAAGAACCCACATATTTCCCATGGTGTATGAAACATAAACAGATTCACTTTATTCAATAGGTATACGTAGGCCATGGGAATATCAATGAAAAATCAAAATTCATCACTAAAAAATAATTTAATTAAAACACTTCGAATTTATGGATAGGTTCCATGAAAGTATACATTCCATATATTCATAAATTACGATTCATTTAATTTAAATATTCACATGAAGAAGTATAAAAGGCCATGTGAATAATTGTCCATTTAAAAATTAGTTTTAATTTATTTTAATTCCATCCATTACTATAATAATAATTAACAAGGGGTTATTTTTTAATCTCAATAAAACTTTTGATTTTCCACGTTCATATAGTCATTTTTTCTAAATGAATAAGGAATCATACCTTAGAGGGGTATTTGGTCACATGAACATCATGTTCATGATAAACACTTAATCAAGTGAGTTTAATATCTCTATCAAACCCCTATTTATTCCAAAGGAATACATATTAATTTAACATGGTATAAGTAAGGATATATGACTCAAAGAAAATCAATCAATTCATTGATCATCATTTGGGGAGTTCTGTTTTAGGTTAGGCCAGACAAACATAGAGGTTCTCTTGGTAATTACTCACATTCATCATCATGGGAATATATATGAAACACCCATGGGGTGTTTAGAATTTAGGTATCAACCTAAAAAAATTTAATGGGACTCATAAGGGATATATATAGTAGCCTAGGAAATTAAATTTAAGATTTTCATAATTTAGGACTGATTCTTAGAGAATACAAAATGTGGAACATAATTTTTTTTATGAAATGATGATGATTTAGTGGATAATACACCAAACACATAACACTATATTATGATGCTTCACTCATCCAATTTCGACCTCCATTTTGAGGACCTCTTATTAAAAATGAAGAAAGAAAAAATACCACTAAATTGGGTAAAATAGTATACATGAAATTAACATTCCGTATGGTGAGGAAAACTAATAAAAGATGTATGCGGAGTCATATCCCTTCCTCTACACACCCAACATGACGAATGATGGCCAATTCCAAGGCAACTAATGGAAATACTCTAGGGGAGTATAGGGATAAGATGGTGTACATAGGGGAGCCTCCTGAAAATATGATGGTGTAAAAGATGGGAACCCCCATTAAGGGTTAAAAAGGGAAATAGTTAATTTCCCCCTTTTAATGAGATGAATGGGTTGGATGCATGTTTTGGATAACTATGCCCCAACCATATTGTTTACAATTCAAAGAAACTGAACCCTCACATAGTTGGAACATGGTTAGACAAACCATTTTCTCCCCATGTGATCACCACTAAAATTTTCTACAGACATTCTACATGGAAATGATCTACACAATTCATGGTTTATGAAACTGTTGTTTTTAATTCTAGGATATCATGGTTGAGCCACATGGATACTACTATCCATGATCTAACTGCGTCCCTCAGTCCGCTCCTTCCTTGAAAATAATATTCAATGCATGATGCTTCATAAACTCATATGAACTCACAAAAACACATCTTAGACATTAAAACCCATTTAAATAAACATTTTTAATTATTGAAAATATTAGATTCACATTACGAATCTTAGTTAAAATTTTATTCCACCCACTATTCAATAAACTCAAATTTTCTTGTAATTTTTATCTAGTTTGAAACACAGGATGATACAGCCTCACCACATTAGAGATTCAAAACCCCAATAATCCTTATAGAATAATGAAATATCAAACAAACAACTTTAGTCATGAATTTATACTAAAATGATATATTTTCATTTCAAGACTCCCTACACACCTCTAATTACTATTTAAAACAACTCTTAATTAAGACTCTAATATCTAATCCAATCCTAAAATTCAAAAAACAATCATCAAGAAGAATCTTATGTTGGACTTCCTAACTTGATATATGATTCCATAACTGTATAGTTTAAAACATATCCAATAGTTCTCCCAACCATAGGTTCAATATTTCTCATGACCAATTCTGATTCTTGTTGTTCCCACCACCAGAATAACCTACTTAAGAATACCATTAGAGTACTAGAGACACTCCCATCACATTTAACAATTAAAATGAGGGGGTTATTTCTAATTGACCTAACATATCCTTTTCGTACTGACATTTACTTGAAAATACATAGATGAACCTTTATGTTTCACCCATATCATCCTGACAGTGTTCCTGTTGAGATTCATCACCAACCGCATGTAACTATCTAAAAGAACTCAAGTTGAATCATATTTGGATGACTATTGAACAAATTATCATCTTATAAAGTTTAATCATCAACATGACTAGATTTTGAAGCCTTTTTCCAAGGTTTATCGATATTATTATAAGCATAATCACTGAAGCTTATACCAACTTTCGATGTTGTCTCCTTGTCAAACCATATCTAAATCAAAATATTCTTCATGCTATAGCATCAACACTGACATAATCCTAACCCAACACACATGGTTCATCATAAACTACTTCATGAATAACGACCACATTTTCATTTCACCCTAATCCAAAATCGAACCCATGATTGGATTTTAACATGGATTCTATACATGCATTGTTTTATTTATTAATTGGAATACAAGAGACAAAATTATTATCCAATGACCGAACTCAAGATCCCATGAAGCTTTTTTACATGAAGTTTTTCATAATAAAAATATTTATGGATTAACATACTCCATGCACGGATATTTGTATTAGAAGGTCTAAGAATCCACTCATCGTACTCACTAACATAAATTTCATTCATTGTTCGTTCAATAAACCCTAGAATAGTTCCTATGATGTTCACCAATTTAATTTTATAATAAGGGTCGTCAACATTAATGGTCCACTAGTTCCACAAAAAATATGGTTTATATTAAAATTCTCTTCCAGCATAACTCCCAATTGGTTCTTCCCTTAAATCCATTATTATATCAAATAGGGATTTATTACCTATTACCAATTATGAACACCACATCTCCTAATGCAGTGTGTCACATAACTCCAATGGTCAATCATCTCAGGTCATCTAGTTATTTCATAATTATATATTCTCATAGGGTTCATTATTTAATCTACATCAATACTTCAAGAAACCATGCCTACGGGAGTCACTTCATTGCAACAATATTCCTTGCCTCACACCTTACCATTACCCAATTTTTATTTTTAAACAACTACCATGCGTAACTAGAAAAAACTAACTTATCATTCACAGTAGGTGTACTATCCCATATAATCGAGTTCGATACATGAGACATGCTCCCATTGTTCATCTAAAAATCAAGGTTTAGATGATCACGCTAGATGAATATTCTATTTCTAAAATGTCATGGACACATTTTTAACTCCTCCTAAATACAAAGAACCTACCTATACCATGACTTATTGACTAACCTAACTCCTTAGGGAATCATTTTCATAAACTAAAGTGCCTACACCGAAAACGCTATTCAACATTCCAAGGAAGAATAATTTTCCTACCCTATTGAATGTAGCTTTGATATTAAATCTCCCGAGGTTCATTCATAAAATCAAGTAATAATCATGCCTATAATGGAAAAACAGATAACCTTACATGCATCAGTCTCAAGATGAACATAAAACCCAGAACATTGAAATTAAGGAAAACATAACCCCTAGAACAACCTCTATCACATGAATCCCTAGAACAAACCAAATGATGAGCCACTAGGGTTAGATTCAAATGGGATGAATTCATAGTCCTTCCCCCAATCCATATATTTTCTAGCTTGAGAACCAAATCCCAGAAGAGGGATTTTTTCATAAAAAATATAACATTATATAAACTATAATTAAAAGAAGTAAAACTAAAGTTAAGTAAAAGTAATATGAATTTTCATGGGTAATACCCTATCAACATAGTCATAATGAGATCACCTATCAAGCATCGAACAACCAAGACCAAATAATTAATTAGTATTCTTATAAGGGTGCACATATAAAAGTGTCAAAATATAAATGTAAATGGAAATTCCGCTAACAATCACATGGTATTCAAATAATGTAAAACTACCTCAATGTTTAACATACAGAAAAACAATCTTCTCTCCAGGGGCATCATTTTATTGTCTAAGAGTCTAACCTTACTCAAATTTTCAAACAAAATTCACTTACCATGCCTTGGAAATAATCTCCAAACTCTACTAGGTTTCCCATTTCCAAGGTTTCTACATCAGCATGATAACCCATAGATTTTAATGTAAGGAATCAACATTATAAACTAGATTCAGGATAAAGGACACAAGGATCTAACAACAATCCATTAGATTAATGTAAGTGAATAAAATAAACTAACTGATATCTATGTACAGTGTTCAGGTTGCAGTTTAAGGTATCTCCGAAGAAAAAAAATCTAACTCTTACATGAGGGTTCAAACTATAATCAACTCTAAAATATTTTTTACAAGGAATTTAACTGATGATCATTTATTATAACATTTTTAGTTCATCACATTATAAGAATGTCATGTTCCAATAATAAAGACTAAATTTAATATGGACTATATTTTCCGAACATCACATATCATAATAGATAAATTATTTTATAGTTTCCCATTAAACATCTAATAAATATTTCTGTAACTAAGAAATTATCACAACTCGATTTTCTATAAAAAATGAAATTTATAGCTATAGAGGAAAACACCCGTTATTATGTAATGGGAATCTTAGCTTACAAAAGACTTAATTTCAGAAGGATCTAAATAAGATAAATTTCTTATATCATGTAAGGGAATCTATTTAGTAAGATGCCTCAACACATTTATATATAAACTATATTTGTTTTTTTACACCTTATAAATAACCATCCCTTTTAACATGAATATATTCCCAAGGGGTTAAGTACCAAAAGAATTTAAAGATAAAGGTGACCCATGATGGTCTCTTCACTCCATCTAGGGTCCATTTAAGTGTAACCCAATATCAGATGATTTTATAAAGTTTAATTAAACCCTTCATGGTTTTATCATATAGGAATATCATGTCCGGAATGAAATACTTTGATAGAGTCTAGTATATATCATAATCATAAAACACCATTAGTAATATACATGGGTGGAGTCAGGTCTATGAGTCACAAGAAATCGTATCATTCTCTGAATCATATTTTGGATTAAGTAAAATTCATTTATGGATCACGTTTTTTTTAAATAATTCAAAAATATTTATTTTTTAATAATTCATAATTTCAATATAAAAATTTATATTTTAGACTTATTCCACAATTTATATCCTTTTATTTGTTATTTCTTATGAGTTTTAAATAAACACATTAATTTCTATATCGTTATAAATTTAATATAATTGTTTTAAAGGTATTTCAAATATTACCATTTATTATTTAGGGAAGAGTGTTTAATAAATTTCTACTTATTTATAAAACTTTTATAATTATTTTATATATAAACAATATATAAATTAAAATACCCCAAAATAAATTTTAAAATGATTTAATTGACTAGTTAGATGAATTTCATTACCATTTTATAAAGGTACGGTACTTTTAAAGTCACAATCAACCTTCACATAACTGGAACCACTGTTTTTACCTTCGATCTCCAAATGTAATCAATACATATGAGTCAGTTCAATTATATGGATCACTACTTCAAATTTTCTTGATTTCCCACACATATTATGGATTGATACTGATACGCATTAAATCACAATAAATAGTGCTTCAACTAATGACACTAATGGAACTTAAATCAAATATATTTTAATTTGTTAATTATTGTTCCACCATTAAGATAAATTATAAAATACCATTTATGTGGATCCAAACACTTTAATGGAAGATTATTTTATCCTAAATCTAACATTAAATGATATCATAGAGAAATATTTCCACTAAACATGGAAATAATCATGGAAAAGTTATACGTAAGAAAGAGACATTGTAAACATGGTAAAATATATGAAGAATGGTATACTGATAAACATGTTAAATAATCACACAAACATGATGTAGAAATCATCACGAAATAGGAAAATATACAATTTAATCCACACTATATGGAATATACATGACATGTGAATCTTTACGTGCCTGTGATCATGAATGAACACACCTCATATCATGATATAATAGGAAATGACTGAAATCCCATAAATCCATAAATTAATAACCATTATAAGTATGAAAAATATTGAATTTGAAATAATAATCATCTATAATTGGAAAAAAAATAAATATTATCATCCCTATAAACTGGAACATTCCATCTTCCGAGGGTTGGATAGATCCAGACATGAGTTATTTGTCATGTTCCAACAAATTCATAGTCTCCTTTACCATCCCATAATAGAAATCCAAAATGAAAAATAAATCCCTAATATCTCTTGTAATATCCCGACTCGAAAGCTAGTAAAAGAGTGCCCCAAACCTGTTCTCTATACGGCCTTAGTCATGCTTCCCCATACGCTAGAGGCTCACGACTTGAAGCAAGGGTCTAAGGGTGGTATAATAGGAATTATCTAATAAATAGATCACTATAAGATACAATGGAAGAAATTATAAACATGTGTATTAGAATCTAATAAAATCTTACAATCCGAAATAAATGAATAAATAATCTTTTGTGGACATCTTACTATATAAATCAATAAAAACACAACAGGTAATAAATAAAAATTCATAAAAAATGAACAAAATCCCCAAGGAATATCTCAAAGAGAATCATGGGAACTGACTTAGTACTATGCTATTAAGATCTGATGTACATTAATAACAACACAAAACAGGATCCATGGCCTAACTTCCATTAAGGAGAACTATTTAAGAAACAAATAGTGGACTTAATAGGGTGTGAGTAAAACAATGTTTTCTACATCCAATGAAATCTAATTAATATTTATTACATTAATATGATATAATTATTTTTTATGTATAATTATAAAGTAGTGTACTAAAATAAATAAATCAAGACATTTTCTGGCTCAGGTCCCCCATGGATGCCTACTGGAGTATACCAGTTTTGTCCTATGTCAGAAATCTATGTACTATAGAATTTTGAAGTAAAATGGTAGGACCCTTTTCCAATAAACCTAGGTATCCATATACAATACAACTAATGTTGGACCGAAGGAAAAACAAGGGTATCAATGTATAATGGTGATCAAAACAGTATCTACATGTTTTACAACAATAATGGTTTAGTTGTCAAGGGTAAACTAATTAGAAATCAAGAATAATAAAATTTCACATAACTTGAGTGACTTTCCGAGGCACACTACATCAGAATACAAGTTTCAGCCAAGGTATAACATAATCTAATTCGACCTATGATCCCATCCATGGAAGTTGGTATCAGGAGCCCAAGTATAGATCAATGCATAAATAATTTAATGTAACCTATTATTACATATAGGGAATTATGTATCACTAACCCACTATCATTTATGGTGCATCATAATTCATTTAACCATAGAGCCCATAAATGTAATTTTGTATTAGGAATCCATATATATGTCATTGTGTATACATAATCTTAGTAAGCCTATGAGTCTGTCTGAGGAATTTTTTAATAGGTTTTTTGGTATCACTCAAGTCATGTGCATTATCATTTAACTTATGAGGACATACTAGGCATTCCATATCATGAATCCATATATCACCCAAGGATTCATCTAATTTAATCTATCCTGTGTTTCTATCCAAGGAGTTCCGTATTAGGAACCCATTTATCACTCATGGCATAAGATAAATAAATAGACACACTGTATTCAATAGATAAACATATGTGATGAGAATGCCCATTAAAAATAAATGTTCCTCACTAACTAATCACCTTTTAAGATCATGTTACAGTGATCTAGGGGTGATATGCATATATTCAATAAGAATAATTTTTAATTATGATTTATTTAATTTGAAAATTCACTTCATGATGTAAGAATAACCATGTAAATAATATACCATAAACAATTAATTTTAACATATTAGGCATCCTCCTATTTTTTAATTAATCATTGTTAATATGGTTCTATTTGTGAATGTACATAACACATTCAATTGATAAAATTCATATATCCCTTAATCCTATATAAATAATCTTACATACCTTAGAGGGTTATTCGGTTACGTGGGAGACATGTACATGATAATCACTTAATTAGTTGACCATAATATCTTTCCCAAACGCCTATTTATTCAAAATTCCTATATCATAATTTAACATGGGAAATTGAGGAGAAATTCCATAAAAAAATTCAATCAATTCATTTAGCATCCTCTAATGGGTCTGTTTTAGGTTAGGAAAAACACACATAGATGATATTTTTCTAATTACTCATTTTTATTGTCAGTGGAACACATGTGACCCACCCATGGGGTGGATATCATTTTGGTATCCTCTTATAACAATGTCAGTGGTCCTCATATGGGGTCTATATAGTATCATAAGAAATTATATTTAAGATGTACACAATTTAAGAGATATTATTTGATAATTTGAATCATGGCGTGGTGAAAACATTTTATAAAAATATTTTACATTAAATGGTAATCTATAGACCACTTAACTAAAGATTATAATGGTTTAATTTCGCATTATCAACCTTCAATTCATGTATGTTTGTGAAAAAATGAATATGAAGATAAATTCTCTAAAAATAGGGGTAATATCCATAATGAAAATAATATTCTATATCAAGAGATAAATCCATAAAATAGGCAATAAACTAATAACCTTACCTTTACACTCCCAACATGATTAAGGATATTTGATTCCAAGCCTAAATGAGGGGGGAAATAGCATAGACGTAGAGAGGGAGAAGAGGGTGTGTGTGTGGGATCATCCTATCCAAATGAGGGTGGAAAGGGGGTGAAACCCCTTTAATGGTTGGAGGGAAAAATACTAATTTTCCTCCTTTTAACAAGCTATAGAGTTTGGATTAAGGGTTTGGATAACTATGTTCTAGAAGTGGGTACTACTATTTAAAGATCCCCAAACCACACATGTTTGGCGCAAGATTATCAAGATTATAGAATATTTTTTCTATCACCAGTATAATTTTATAAAAACATTATTCACTATCAGGTTTCCCACCTTCCATGGTTCATCAAACTATTAAACTCCATTTAGGGGCCACAAAATTGACCTGTATGATTAATACTAACCATATTCCATCCCCGATCCGTAGCCTGATCCTTCCTAGAAAATATATTTCAAAACTCAATGCTTCTGAAACTATTCTAAACTCCCAAGAAACATCTCGAGCTATAAGCCTCATCCACCAAAAAATATCTTTAAGTCTTATAAATCTCAAGTTCCCATTATGATTCTCAGTTTAATGTTTTTTTTCACAAAAAATGAAATTCTTTTGTAATATTCAGGTGGTTTGAAATACGAGACACTACAACCTCCCCATGTTTTAAATTCTCATCAACCAGACTAATTGAGTGAAAAATTAAACATTACCCAACACTAGTGGTTCATTAATTCTATTAACATTTACATGTTGTGTTTTAAATGTCTGACATACATCCAAGAACTAATTTAAACATTCATTACATAATCCACTAAAACATAATCCATCACTAATATTTTAACTGAAACATCATTAGGTAACTTTTGTTGGACCTTCTAACCTGAGATATGCAATCCTCATCACCTCATTTATAACCTCCCTATAGTTCTACCCGCCATAGGTACAATATTTCTCCCATAAAATTATTATTCATAGTGATCCCACAATTTAAATTTTATATTTAAGAATTCCATTAGTGTTTTAAAAACACTCTCGACATGTTTATCAATTTAACAATGAAATCAATTTCCAACCAGACAAACCTAGATTGGTCCTATCAGTATTTCCTTGAAAATAACAAACCAACCCTTTAATCTACACCATTGTCATCCTAATGGAATGAACAATGTGATTCCTCACTAACTATATCCATATATTTGAGTGAACTCATGTAGAATTACCTTCAGTCGACTACATTGGAAAAACAGGGCTTCTAAGACCAATGCATCACCCAAAAAAGATTCTGAATCCTTATCTTAAGGTGTACCAAGATTCTCTCAAGAACACTCACTAAATACCATACTAAAATTATTGTGGCTACATGGTTAAACCATATCCCAATCTAAATAACCATCATGATATAGCATGACCATAGACACTATCCTGACCAAGTTTCATTGGATCATCATAAGCTACTATGAGATTAACTACCACATCTAGATTTTCACCTGAATCCACAATTGGTCATATACCATGATTAAACTAAGGATTTTATTCATAAAATTTTTCCTTTAATAAATATAATTTGAGAGACAAAACAATCATCCAATAACCGACCTAAAAACCCAGGATCCTTTATAGATGAGCATAACCATAAGGAATATATTTCCTAATTAATATAGTTCATAACCAGATATAAATGATGGCCTGTATAAGAACCCACTCATCATGAGTAATAAAATATATTACACTCATCACTCATTCAAACACCCTTACAATAGTTTTTATGATAATCAATTTCATGTTAAAATTAGAGTCGTCGCCCTTAAATGGCCACTGGTTGATTACACTTGATATGGATCATTTTAAAACACTACATGAGATGAACTCTCAATGAGTTATTCTCCTAACCCATAAATATATTTTATTATATATATAATATATCTGGTGATATATCATTATATATAGTGATACTATCCTTTTACACATATTATTACAAAATTTTAATCATAAATTACCATTAATTACTAGCCAAGGATAATAAATTTGAGTGTCTTTGAAAGATTAGGTACATAATTAAACATCATGGAAACAAAATAAAAAAATCATTTATTTAATTTCTATAATGGGATCCTAAAATATATTGTGTTTTTATATCTTTATAGGAAAACCTATAGAATACATGAACAAAAGGGATGAGCTAAAAAACACAGTAGGGAATTAATCTTAGGAATAAAACACAGCACATCAGTTAGAAGGCATAACATGGTGGCATAAAAGGAATGGAACATGAATAAACTTATGGATTAAAAAAATTATTACATGGGAACATATAATAATGGAATCATAGGAATGTGAATAAAACATATAATAAGACATAAACATGAGTCAAGGATAACAGCAAAGATCGTATAACATGGTAGGCCAAGTCCCACAAAGGAATCTGTTTCAATCCCTATCCCAACATGGAATGTAATAAGACTAAACATTACACAATTAACTAGAGAATTATATGGGTAAACCCATAATAACATTTTTATGAATTAGTGTACCACATGAACAATCATACATAATTAATCAAACATAAACATAAGGGTTACCCATGGGAAGAATTGGGTATCATAATCATGTCAAAAGTCATAACATAAGGGAATATCATAATAGTGTCCATGGAAGAAAGGATTTATATCATACATGGACATTCATAAGGGAAAAAAAGAATATAAAATTATATGTTATGACAAATTTAAGTGAACACATATAAAAATAGAGTTTAAGAAACATTGAAAATAAATCATTTTAGTGTGTTTTAAGGAAAGTTTTTAAGATTATTTACAAAAGATAATAAATAATTTTTTGTATAAAACTACAAATAAAACAATATATTTTTTCATAATAAAATCAATGATTATCAAAAAAAATACCGGTATCATAAAACAGATTATGTATGGTACTTGAAAATGAATATTAAATTGGGAATCTACCTTTAATCCATATTTCTTTTCAGGAATAATTGAGAAGTAAGACTTATTAAAAATTGTAAATCCCTAAAAAATAATGACACAATGATATGGTTAAATGATTTTTGGATCATATTAAATTAATTTAGAAGAGTTATATAAAATTAAAGTAGATTTAAATTAGGCTAATAAGTGATAAAGCATAACACGAAAAAAAATTGGGGTTCATAAAGAATCCATTACATTTTGTCTGAAATGGTTATGAAGATGATATCAACATCATGGATAATAAGATTATATACAATAATTAATTATCTTATAAAACGTAATAGCTAAATATTATTTATTATAATTTAATTCATTTCATTTGTGGACCATTTGATGGGTTATGAGATTTAATTTTATCTTTTGGGAGCGTTGTTTTCCTTTGTTTTCAAGATTAGATTAGTAATATATATGTATAGAAAATCATCTAATATTAGAATGTTTGTCCTGAATTGAAGTTATATGTTATAAAATAAAGTACCTATGGTTTAATTAAATTATAAATCATTTGGTTATATGGTATGAGGATGGATCATTTGATAAATTGTTAATGATAATTGTTAGGAATATTTTGTGCGGTTTTTGCTTATAATGAATTTCTTCGGTTTTATTATTTAATATCAAGTGTATTAAATGATTTCAAAAAATAAAATATGTAGTAATAAATATATCAAAATATATATTAGCCATAAAAATGTTATTATGACCAGCCATTAATGTGTTAATGGAAAATAATAAATTTCCATCCTTGAAGGTAATAAATTAACAACTTATAGACAACATTTTCATTTTTAGAATAAACGTGTAGGAGAGAGTTTTAATGATGGATTATTGTTGTATCATAAAAAAATTATAGTATATTTTATGTATTGGAGTTATCATACCATATGGATGAGGGTATGTTAGGAGAGAATAAGTAAAGATCTTGAAAAAATTAAATGAAAAGGAAAGAGGAATTTAACTCTTGAATTTCTCCTCATTGAAAATATCCTTAGGAAAAATATTCTCTTATTTTGATGAGGCCAAGATCTCATGTAAATTGGGTAGTATATTGGGAAGAGTATTCGGTATAATTTTTACATTTATAAAAGACCATAATGTGTGAAGTGAAGAGGTGGTAATGGGTGGTCCTTATACTGGAGGGGAGAGCTGTTTTCTAATTATTTTATTTATTATTTTATTTTCATGGCTCAAGACTATGGATGGTGTGAGGATTATAACCAAATATAATAAAATAATTAATTAAATTTTGATATTTTCATTCTTACATCTAAGATTACTGAAGGAATATTGAATTTAAATTATAATGTATATATATCGTAATTTACAAAATTTTACTATTCACAAAAAAAATCAACTGTTTTAGAGAAATACCAAACATTCAACCTAACAATTTTTATATGTGTATAATTCCAAAAAGGACTCCATTTTATTAAAATAATATTCTAAATATTATAAACTTAATTTCTAATTTAAATCCTCGTTTACTTGGAAAATACTAATTTTTCACATTACAACTGATTTCATAACACATTGAAAAATAAATTAAGGTCTCATTAAATTATCTTATAATAATAAGAGAACAAAATATTAATTTATGATATATTCTTTGGAAATAAATTTTCTTTTAATATATTATATTAAATAAAAAATAAAAAATAAAAAATATGTTTAATAAAAATATCAAAAGTTAATCTAAAACAAATATTTACTTATACAAGATATAGTTATATCATATTTTAATTTTTGAGATGGAAATTTTTTTATAATTTCTTGGCTGAGGTTAGGATTATATTGGATAATTTACATTTCATAAGGGTCACATTACTATCCCAATGGTGAAGTTACTATTTCATTGGTACATGTTCAATAACTTCTATAAATACCCCTTATTTCATTTAGTTTTCATTTATAATGTTTGTATTATGTTCTTAAAGTGATGTTATCTTATTATACTTTATAATATAATTATAAGAATTGAATTTTCATTGATAATATTTTGGTTCATTACATTATTAGGACTTATGAAATTTCTCCCTCAAAATTTTGTTTTACATACTGTGTGTAAAAAGATGAGGGTACTTTCCTTCATCACATCCTCTGCTTCCCATGTTTTCTATTCATAATTATGGTTCTTATATAGTACTTTGATTAGGCGATTAGTCTTGTTGTGTATATATTTATCACTATAGTCCAAGATCTTCACTAGATTCTCATAATAAGGGATACTATTCTACAATTGTACCACCTATGGATTCTGTACATGTGAAGGATCTGATATGTACTTTCTCAAGAGGGATACATGGAATAAATTATGTTTTTGAGACATGGTAGGTGGATGTGTAGTCGATAAGACACAACTCTAACATGATCCAGAATCTTGAATGGGATAATGTACCTAGGATTCAAATTTCTTTTATTTATAAATCTCATGAGCATCTTCCATGGAGATATGTGGAAAGAAACCCATATATCCATCCTTAAACTAAATTTCATATTGATGATTTTATGCATATCTATTTTGTTGAATTTGGGCTTCCTTGATGTGAGGTGGAATGGTTTTTGACATTTTCCAAAATTCCATTTCCCATTTATTTGACCATTTCTAGTCCTAATTTCTTATATTCACAGAATTCATCACTACATACCATCATTCTTCATCTTTTTCCATAGGGGTATTTATATGGATTCATATGGTTTCTCAAGTAGAAACAATTATTATATGATAATTTAACCAGTGCTAGATCTTGGTCTTATCCTCTCTTGAAGTATATAGAACATTCTCATAACATGTCTTCTAATGTCAGAACAGTCCATTGCGATTAGCCACGAGTTTGAGGATTATTGGCCATACAAATGTTCATCTAGATGATTTCAGCATATTGGAGACTGATCTAGAACATTGAGGGGAATACCAGATCTCAATCATATATAATCAATAATTTTACACCAGGAATCCTTTCCACATAACTAATATATATCCTTTCATGATGATATAATGATAAGTCCTCTCTAATTGAGATAATGTGATTTATCTTTGTATGATAATCCATAAAACCCATATGTAATTTTTTCCTTTGGATGTCTTCAAAATTTTGGTGAAAAAGGTTATGGTGATGTTTTCACAATTCCATGTTGGTATGTGAAGTGGTTGCATTATCCCTTTAGAATTTTTCCTTTAAACCATAACTTATTGACACACAAGACACTTTGATTTATAGTCAATGATCCCCTTCTACAAATTTTCCCAACAATAGTGACCTTAGAAATCTTGATACAACTTGGTGCTCCCTGGGTGAATAGAGAAGGTTGAGCTTTGTGCGCCATTCTAAATATCTTTCTTTAACATTGGTTTATTTGGTACACATAGTCATGAACCAAATCTTATGACTCCATCCTCATCTATTTTGAACTCAAAGGATTTCCCATTTCTGAGAGATTCAACCCTATTCTAACATTCTACATATTTCTTTTTAACACCCTATATTTCCTCTATAAGAGTTCGTTGATAAATAATTTGAGAGTGGATTGTTGATATTCCTTCCTGAATTATTCCTATATCTATCCATTTTAGGTATAATAATACTTGAACCTTTGCAATTCGTATCATTGAAAAAGATACATGATCCTTTCTTTATAGTGCATCTGCTACCATATTTTCATTTCTTGGATGGTAGTGAATTGAAATGTTATAATCATTGATGAGATGTAACCATCTTCACTGGCGCATATTAAGCTCCTTCTATCTGAATATACATTTGAGGCTCTTCTGATTATTTTATATTTCACATTCCTCCACATAGAGATAATGTCTCTATATTTTCAATGAAAATAGCATAGCCGGCAACTCCAAATCATGGGTAGGATACTTATACTCTTTAATTTTCTACTGCCTTGAGGCATAGGCTATCACATTATTTTTCATTAGTGCACAACATAAGCTTTTACTTAAGGAATCACTATAAACCAAAAACATTTCCCCACTTTTTGGTACTGTGAGCAGTAGTTCTATGACAAACCACTTTTTCATCTACTTAAATAAGTCTTTATAATCACTGGTCCAAAAAAATTACCCCTTTCTGAGTCAAAATTGTTTAGTGGGTTTGAAAATAATTTTAATTTCCCCACATATTATTGGTAGCACCTGGATAGACCAAGAATGTTGTGGATCTCCATTACATATATTGGTCTGTTCCTCTCTTTGATTGCATTTTTATTGGAAAGGTCCATAAATATTCCTTTTCAAGTGACAAAATACCCCAAAAAAGATATGTTCTTTATAAATAAATCACATTAACTATACATTACATAAATTTTCTCCCTTCTCCAGGTATTTACTATAGTATTAAAATGACTCTCATGTTCCTCATTACTATTAGATTATTTCATAATATGATCAATAGATACAACCATTTTTTGATGGAATCTCAAAATACAATATTCATTAAATCCATGGAAGTTAATGGGGCATTAGTGAGTCTTAAGGAAATCTCTATGAACTTATAGTGTCCATAACTAATTTTAAAGATAGTTTCGAGAATATGTTCTTCCCCACCTTTAATTGGTGATATCCTAACTGAAGGGTTGCCTTAGAGGAATTACTGACACCATGTATATGATATAACAAGTCATATATATGTGAAAGGGGATACTTGTTCTTTATCAAGATTTTATTGTGCTCGTGAGAATCAATACATAGGTGCATTTATCCATTCTTCTTCTTGATAAAGAGAATCTGTGCACCCCATGGCGAATCACTCTGGCATATAAAATCCTTGTCAAAATTATCCTAGAACTCTTTCTTCAACTTTTTCAAGCTCAATGATGGTCATTATAAAAGGTTTCATTGATATAAGTAATGTTCCAAGAATAAGTTAAATTGATAACTAAACCTCTCGATCAGACAGAAGACTAAGAAACTATTTGGGGAAAAAGTAGTGTAGTCCCTCAGAATGGTAAAGTCTTCTAGAATGATTCTTCCCTTTCTATCAATAATTTGATCTATATATTCTTTCTCATAATGGAATAATATGAACACATTATATTATGATTTTCAAGGAGAATCATCATTCTCCATACACTTGTATAGAATTTTCGAATGCTTTAAGATGTGAAGAGTGTTCTCCCTTTCTTGGATATCGATATTGGAATTTTATAAAAATGGAAAATCCATGCCCAAAATAGATTCGAACTCTACCAAAGATAGTATGAAAATATTTTATGGGTGGTACAGTCCACAAAAATTAACTGATGTGGAGTTATATACATTGGATGCAATAATTCCCCATTTTTTGTTCTCGCAGATAACTCAACCTCAAAAATTGTAGGTTGTGATTGAATAGTTCAACTAAAATTACATGTTATGAAAGAATTCTTTGAACCAGAATCAAATATTACATTTACAATTAACAAATAATTGACTAGTGTACCTTTTACCACATTAATTTCAGGATCCACCTCAATAGTAGTGAAACCATATGCCTTTCCTTGCATCCTTATAGGATGTTGTTGATTGCCTTCAAAAACCCTTGGCATCGGGAAATGGCTTGTGTAATTTCCATTCTCCTTGAAGTTGAAACACTACACTATAGGCTAAGTTTTGATCTAAACCATCCTTTAATATTCAGAATTAGTGGTATTCTTCGTATCATTTCATCATTTATTATCCATATTACCCCTCTTCCACATTTGAACCATCTCTTGGTTCCCATTAATTAGTTTCCAGTATCCATCTTCCCACACGTCTGACAGATGGGATATAGGGTCTTCTTTCCATCATATGACTTATCACCCAAATTAAACTCCATTATATGTTTCTTCTCCAGGACTACGATACCATTGAGATTTCCCTATTACCATTTAAACCTTAAGGGAACAACGAAAAATGTCTTTGTAGATGTCAAAGTCTCTAATTGTGAACACATTCTGTATAATCAGATTTAGTCCACTAGATAGTGATCCACCCTGATTTCAATGTTCATGAAAAAGAAGAAGGAATATTATTCGATCCTTGGGATATTTTCTTTAGATTCCCTAATAGACTCTGGTTTATTATTATTTAGTCTACGAAACTCACTTTCCTTCTCAACATAGGTATTTTGAGGAAAATATTTATTAATAAATATCTTCATGATATATTCCCATTCCATGGAAAATATTTACACATTGGACATTCTATTCTTGATCCGTGTCCATGATTGGTTATCTTCCCCATCAAAAATGATAAAAATTCATCTAAACTTTTTGTTCGTCTGAGCTCTAGGGGACATAGAATATCATTTCAATGGAGTTAATTTGCTATTCTATGAGGAGTGTATTAGAACATACATTAAACATTGGTGGTCTATTACTCATAAAGGATTTGACAAAAAACATTATATCTCTTTCGATTAGGGTCTTCCACATGATTCATGTTATTAATCTTATCCTGAGTGAGTTGAGAAAAAATTGTCATGATGTTTTGAGCACCCATTCTCAATATATGGGGAATATCATTAGGGAAATCATCACATTTATTATCAAACTGATTGTTGGCATGAGTTCTTCTATTTATATCCATTAACTAAGAAACTGAAGTACAATTATCTACTTGGATAGTTAGATAATAAGAATAAATAATACTTTAAATAGAAATGGATAAACTTGTAATGAAAAATTATATTTGAACTTGCGATTCCCAAGGTTCCAAAATTGGTTATCCATGATCTATATCTTAACAAATATTCTTATGAGAAATTTTTGTTCCCTTAATGATTGTTCATATTGAGCTTATGAATTTACAAAAATCATATCCCCTAGGAGTGTCAAACCTGGTGCGTAGTAAGGTTTGTTGTCGTGTACCTAGTTACCTTGAGTAAGGCCCCAAACACTTTAGAGTATTTGATTCTAGGTACATCTGTTCTAGAACCACATCCACTGGTATTATCTTGAATGGGATTTATTTTCATGATAAACCAATTACTCTTTACTAACAAAAATTTACGAATGTTTTAAAATACTTAGTCTTATCCCTATTGATTTTTCTACAATTTTCTCTTTCTAATACCAAAAATGACTAATGGTTATATCTAATAAAAACAATAGATACCCCATCCTTTCAAAAATATTATTAATTGATTTTAATCATAATTAATCATCTAATTACAATACAAGAATCATAAATTCTAGTGTCTTTTGAAGATTATGTTTATAAATAAAGATAATGAAACCAAAATAAGAACATATTTTTTAACCTCCATTATGTGATCCAAAATTATATAAAGACCATACATCTATATAGGATAACCTTTGGAATACATGAACAAATGGTATGAGCTAAAAATCCAACTTAGGAAATATGTATAGGAATAAAACCTAGCACATGGGTTAAGAGGCATAACATGATGGCATAAAAGGCATGGAACATGAATAAACAGAAATAAGAATAACATTTATATCATGGGAACATATAATCATAGAATAATAATAATTTGGAAACAAGATATAACATTCCCTAAACATGATTCAAGGATAACATCCATGACTATATAACATAGTGGACAATGTCCCATAAAAGAATTAACTTCGCCCATATTTCAACATAAAGTCTCATGAGACTAAACATTACACAATGTGTTAGAGAACTATCTAGGTGAACCCATAATAACATGTTCATATATGTTTTTTATACAATAAGAATCATACTTAAGTAATCAAACATAAACATAAGGGTAACCCATGGGACGAATTTTGTATCATAATCATGTCAAAAGTCATAATGTAAGAGAATATTATAATTGTGTCCATATAAAAAAGGATTTAAATCATGCATGGATATTAATAAGGTAAAATAGGAATATATCCTGATTAGTGATGTCAAACTGAAGTCAATACATGTAAAAATAGTGCATAAAAAACATTTTAAATAAATAATTTTTGTGTGGTTTAAGAAATTTATTAAATATTATTTAAAACAGATACTCCGTAATTATTTGTATAAAACGAGAAATGAACCAAGAAAGATTTTTTCATGATACATTTTTTTAATTTTTAAAGTATTTGTGGTTTAAAATATATTTTGTAGGGTACTTGATAATGGGAAATAAATTTGGAATCTACCTTTAATCAGATTTTCTTTTTGGGATGAATTTGGATCTAAAACTTATTAAAACTTGTTAATCCCAGAAAAAATGAAAAAATGATATGTATACATGTGTTTGGGACCTATAAATGAATTTAAAATAATTATATTCAAATAAAGGGGAGTTAAATTAGCTTAAATAGGGATAATGTGTAACCCAAAAGAAAAAATAGATGTTCAGAAACAATCCCTTACTATGTGTTTGAAACAGTTCTGCAATTGATCTTAACATCATGGATAATAAAATTAAATCCATTAATTAATAAATTAAAAAACTTTCATACATTTATTTTTTTTAATTTCATTATATCCATTTATGTCCTTTTTATGGGTTATGAGATAAAATTTCCTTATTCGGGAGTGTTATTTTCCTGGGTTTTGGTAATCAGTTTATTTAAATACATGTACAAAAAATCATTAAAATGAGAATGGTTGGACAAAATTATGGTTATATATTATTATTGAACATACATAAGATTATTGATCTTATAAATCATTTTTTTATATTGTATGAGGACGAATAATTAGATAAATAGTGAATGATAATTGTTTGAATTATTTTTTTGCAGTTTTCACTCACAACGAACTTGTTTTGTTTTATTATTTAACATCATGTGTATATAATGTTTCTATAACATTATATAAGATGTAATAAAAAATTAAATAAAATTAACCTTTAAAATGATTTTATGAGAAACCATGAAGGATTCAATGAAAAAAGAAAAATTTTCATCATTGAAGGAGATAAATTAACACCTTAAGAACAAAGTTTTCATTTTTAGAATAAAATAGAGAAGATATGGATATAATGATTGATTATTAAATTAACATGATAATATTCCATTATAAGTTAGGTAATGGAATTATCATACCATTTTTATAAGGGTATGTGAAGAAATAATAATAAAAGAACTTCAAAATAAATTTAATGAAAATGAAAGAGAAACTTACCTCTTGAATTTCTCCTCCTTTAAAATCCTCCTTTGAGAAAATATTTTTGTCTTTCAATGAGACCATGTGCTCCTAAAAATGTGTTAGGGGTTGGGCAGAGTATGGGTATAATTTTGATGCAGCTCAAATCTTGTAATGTATATGGATAAGAGGTGGTGAGGGGTTGTATTTATGCTGGGGGAGAGGGGTGTTTTCTCAGTATCTTATTCATTTGATTGTTATTTTAGTGAAATAATATGAATAGTTTGAAAATTATTACCAAATATAATAAAATAATGAAGGTAATTTGTATAATATTTCCCTTATAATAGCGACGAATCATAGAATAGTGTATTTTTCTATTAACTTATATATAACATAATTAAACATTTTTTATTATTCACAAATAATTCAACTATTTTAGATTAATCAAAAAAAACCACTCTATCAATTTTTTGATATGTATAAATAAAAAATGGAATCAATTTTATGAAAACAATTTGTAAATATTATACATTTAATTTTTTTTATTCAAATAATCATTTACTTGGAAAATACCAATTTTAATATTATAACATATTTTATAACACATTAAAACTTTAACTAAGGAATCATAAAATTATCTTCTAATAATAAGAAAAAAAATATTAATTTATTAATACATTTTATGGAAATAAATTCTCTTTTAAAACATTATATTAATTATAAAATATAAAACAAACACATATGTTTTATAAAAATATCAACACTTAATTAATAATTTGTAAAACATTAATTTACTTATATTATGATAAATTATATCATATTTTCATTTTTCATATGGATAAATTTTATTTATACATTCTTGGGTGGGGTTACTATTCTATTTTCTGGTTTACTATTCGTAAGGTCCACATTACTAATTCGGAGGTCACGTTACAATTCCATTGGTACAAGTTCCTCAACATCTAGAAATACCTATTATTTCATTCAATCATCATTTATAATGTTTTTTATTATGTTCTTAGTGTGATTTTATGTGATTATACTATATGACAGAATTATAAGAAGGGAACTCCCATTGGTAAAATGTTGTGTAATTACAGTATAATCTAGTCGATCTATATGGGATGTGATAAACTATAGACTAAGAGTAAACTAAGATTTTATTCATAGGTATATATAGCTCCCTCTTATCAATTCTAGCATCAAAGAGGGATATATTTTCCTTTACTAACACATGACACCACATCTTTCGATGATACATGTCATGATCCTACCATAAGTCAATCATCTCACACCACCCACTTCTTTTCGATTTAACACTTCTCATAGGGAGGTTCATTTAATTTACCATAGATATCCGAGATATCATTCCCGATGTCATCACTTATTTGGAACCATCTATCCATGGATCATGCCCAACCATTCACCGATGTTCAATTTGAAATTATTATGCGTACAATCGATGTTAACTAAGTTATCATTTTAAAAAGTTGAACTATCCCTTACCACCTAGTTCGAGACTCAACTTATGATCCCATAGGTCATCCATAAATAATGTAAAGATGATAATGTTATAGAAAAAATTAGTTTCAAACACGCAAGGAGCTCACTTGGAAGTCTTGTTCAAAATTGTTCATGTACTTGTTCCTTTATTTATTGCATGATCACCCTGCCCATGGAATGTATTTCTAAACCTAAAAAATCTACAGTGAAAACATAGGTAAAATGGCCTAGGCACCTGGATGGCCCCTTTTTATTATAACCAGTTCTAATACTTAATAACCATAGTTTCATTCATGAAAGATCAATCATCACCATTGAAATATAGAAAAACTTAAGAACCTTTAGTGAATTGGTCTCAATATGAGTATAAAACAAAGATCATTTCCTTTAAGGAAAAGATAAACCCAAACTCAACCACTACCATAGTTTTCCATAGAAAACCTGAATGATGAACTAATAATGTTTGAATAAATTGTGATGAAATCTAGGTATTCTAACAATCCATAAGATATTTGGCACAAAAACCACATTCTGTAATAGGGGTTTCTCGAAGATCATATAACACACATGAAAATCACTAAAAATATGTAAAACTAAAGGACATTAAATATTCTAGTGACATGTGCGGGGCATAACATATCCACTAAGGAATAACGACATCACCTTCTAATAACATTCCTACCGAGCCCTAACCCCTTCTACCATCCTCATAAAGGGGTTCTCCTTGAAGGGTCACGATGTAAATTTAAATGGTAATGTAGATAACACTCACTAGGTATCCAAATATTGTAATACACCCTCAAGGTTCAACTTACTAGAAATCCACTCATCTCTCAGTGGCTTCATTTAAATAAATAAGAGTCCTACCTAAATAAAAATATCTAACAGAGAACACATACTATCACTAGGAACTCAAGTCCAATGTCTATCGATTGTCGAATTCCATGGGTGCTTACTCAACATGTTGTCCAATAAATTTTAATGTAAGGCACCGAGCATATAAATTGGATTCATAAAAAATACCACTAGGCACTATCACATATCCATTAGATTAATGTAATTATATAAATGAAACCATTTGAGATCTACAAGAAATGATATCTATCTTATTAAATGAATTACCCAAGGAAAACTAAATCTAACCATTATAGAAGGTTTTACGCTATAAAAAGCTCTAAAATATTTTTATTGAATTCTACCAATTGTAATTTATTAAAAAAAATGTAGTTCACATATAAGTAATATCATGTACCATTCATGAAAAAAGACTAAGCACTTTATTTAGAATACATCATAGAACATCATAATAAAATCATGTTATAATTACAATAACATGATTTGTTAAATAAAATGTTAATTATATGATACAGAGGAAAGAATATTTTAGGTTGAAATTGGAATTTTAATTTACAATAGTCACAATTCCATAACTCTCAAAATCAATTTAAATGTATTTTATCATGTAAGGTTATCAATTTAGTATGATTCCAGAAAAAAATTATACATAACACATATAAGTGGATGCAAACACATTAAATGTCCATCCCATTTAAGATGAAAATATTCTGAAGGGGTTAAGTAGAAAACCATATAAATATAATGGCAACCTATGAGGGTCCTGCCATTCCATCCTAGGTCCATTTATGTAAAACCCAATAGCTTTTTAGTATCTAAATACAAATTATAACATTATATGGTTTATCATACAATAGTATGATCTCAAGTCCAACCTACTCAGTTCAAATCTAGTGTATTTGATAATCATAAAACGACCTAACCAACCTTCTTGAGCCAAGTCAAGTATATGAACCATATATAATCGAATCATTCTATGTGTCAAATTTTAACAACTTTTATATTCATAAAATGGTCTTGTTATATAAACTATCATTCCCATGTTATAAAAAAGAATTATTTAAGCATTATAAATGGGATTTATGTAACTATATCCATGTTTTTACCTTCGTCCTCAAAAAGGAAATCGACACATATGTGGTGGTCTAATTAAATAGATCACCATTTCAAATTTTCTAGATTTCCAATGCTCATTATAGATTAAAACCATCACCCATTTAATAAAAAATACAAATTATTTATCACACACAACTAATTTTCCATGACCCAAACATTTCATAATTGGTTAATTAGGCTACTACCCTAATTCTGATTTGGAAAACCCCATTTATATTGATGCATAACATTTAATAACATGTTATTTTATCATAATTATAATAGGGAATGTTTTCACAGATAGGTAATTTTAGTAATCATGGAAATAATAATGTTGAACTGTAATATAATTATGAAACATTATAGATAATTTTAAAATAAATGAAGAATCATATAAAGATAATTATTATATATAATCACAGAAGCATGGTATAAAAATAATCATACATATGGAAAAAAGAAAATTTAATCTATGTGGAATGGAATATAAATAACATATGAATCACTATGTTACTATGATGATACATGAGAAATCATTGTCTCTTAAAATACCAGGAAAAGTGGTAAATCTCATAAATCCAATAATCAATAACCTTTGAATGTATGAAAATTATCCAAGATGAAATAATAATAAAATTTAATAGAAACAACATTAAAAATACCATCCCTAGAAAATTGATCTATCCCTCACATGATAGTTTTCAGACCTAGACATGAGTTTTTTATAAAGTTATAACACTTTCAAAGTCTCATGTATAACATAGCAAAATAGTAAGAAAAAATGAAAAGAAAATCTGACACCACTTGTAATGTCTTGACCCATGATCCCCTAAAACAGTTCCCTGATATAGTTTTTTTAAGCCATTATGTTAACCCCCCCTCCCTTAACCTCAGGATATTTAATAGTAGTGTGGTTAAAAATGTGTTAATGTTGAGATACTATATCCTCTTGATCAGTAATATATACGGTATAATAAATAAAAAAATAAGGGTAGTGGAATATAATTAGAACTTATAACTAATAATAAATGAATAAATTATCCTACCTGGACATAATACAATGTATAGAAATAGAAAAATAGTATATAATACATAAAAATGAATATTTAAATGAAAACAAAACCCCCACGGGATGTTTCCTTGAGAATCATGAGCACAAAATCAGTTTTATTCTCCTATGCTCCTATATAATCGATTAATAGTACATAACATGATTAATGAGATAATATGTAACCAACAGAGTTGTTTGGGTACTAATTAGTAGCCCACGCAGGGTGTGAGTAAATTTCATTAGGCCACTACCAATGGTGTCTAATTAATATCTAGTCTGTGAAGACAAAATAAATAGTTCACATGTATAATTATAAATTATTGAACAAAAAATAATGAAATTTAAACCATGAAGGTCTTGGGTCCTCCATGGATTCCTGACAAACTATACCAACTTCATCCTAGGTCCGATATCTATGTATTAGAGAACAATAAAGTAGATAGATATGAACCATCAAAAATAAACCATTGTTACTATGTAAAATAATATTCATGTGGAAAAAATATAACCCAAGGCATCTATATATATTGGGGATCCAAAAAGTCTCTATATGTTTAATAATATTGAAGGTTTGGAAGTTTAGTTTAATCAAATTATAACTTTAGATTATTGTTATTTTATATGAACTTCGGTTCTATCCATTGAATTCCACATCAGAATCCATTTTTCACACAAGTCATAACATAATATAATTTAAAATATGAGACCATCCTTGGTAGTTTTTTCATGAGTCAAAAACAATCAATGTGTCTATCACATCATATAGACTATGAGTCCCTCTATGAAATTCTATATCAGGAACCCAATATCACTTAAGGAGTATCGAAATTCATTTAACCACTAAGCCCATCCAAGGAATTATTTATCAGGAGTCCATCTATCACTCATGGTTTATAAATAATTTCATTCATCCTATGAGTCCTTACATAGTGTTCCATAACATGAATCGTTTTACTACATATGGAAGATTCATTTTTATTCATCCTATGAGCCTAACCATGGAATGTCCTATTTTAGATCAAGGAATTTCCCACAGATTAATATAATTTCATTTTTCCTGTGATCCAATTCAAGGAGGTATATATATATAAATTTTGTATATATAAATCTGTAAGAAAAATACACAAGGAAACTAAATTAAATAGTTAAACATAGTCTATGGGAATGTCCATGAAAAATCCCAATTTATCACTTACCACTCATTTAATGAAATCACTTACAAGTGATTGAGAGGGTCCATTAAAGTGTTTAGTTCGTCTAATAATTCATTATAATCCATTTAATTTAAAAATTTTCTTCAATTATTATGAAAGGTCATACAAATAATATTCCATTTAATAATTCATTTTATCTCTTTTTACATCATCCCATTACCACATTAATCTAAATTATAAATGGGACATGTGATCATTTCCATAACAATTTACATTTTCTTTTTCATGTAATTATTATTTATATATAAATTAACCATTATACATAAGAGGTGTATTTGGTTACATTGGAATCTTTTACATGATAAACACTTAATTGATTGAGTTTTATATCTCTCTCAATCCCTCGTTATTCCAAATTCATACATCCCAATTTAATACATAATAAGTAATGATACAATCCCACAAGTTATTCAATTAATTCATTTACATTCATTTAATGAGTTCTATAATATATTCTTCCCCAAATAATTTGTGGTGCTTTAGATAATTACCAAAATTATTCCTAAAGTGAATATATTTAACACTATCATGGGTGGTTTTCAGTTGGGTCTCTTACTTTAACAATGATAATGGAAATTATAATATAACTATATAGTATCCTAGGAAATTAAATTTAAGATTTCAACAATTTAGGAGTGATGCATGGAGAATCAAACATGCAGCATGGTTAAAATATTTTATAAAATGTATAGGCAATTTGAGATAAGATATATAACACATACCTCATTCTTACGATGCTTAACTCATCTAATATCGACCTCAAATTTTTATCCAGTTACAGAGAATATGAATAAAAATGGAAATCCCGACAAATAGGGTATAATGAAATTCATCAAAAAGTCATTACATATGGATAGGGATACCAAAAAAAGTGGTAATAAGAGTCATATAATTATTTATACATGTAAAATGTGATGAACATAAGTCGAATCTCAGTCAAAATGATGTAGAAACACCTTTGAAGAGGAAATGGAGTAGAGGGTGTGGGGGGGGAGCCTCCTGAACAATTGAGGGTGAAAATGGGTGAATACCCTTTAAGCATTGGAGGGGAAAATGATAATGTTTCCACTTTTAATGAGCCACATGGTTTATCTGCACAATTTGGACAACCAGGAGTAAACTATTTGTTACTAATTTCAGAAGAAACACACACCTTTCCTTGCTAGTTCACAATTATAAAATCCAAAAATAACCAATGCATTCACCTTTGTAATTTTCTAATGTTATTTTACATGATTGTGCACTCCACAATGCACAGTTTCTCAAATAATGGACTTCCATTTATGGTCTGAATAGTTTAGCTACATGGTTACTACAAAACACACACCAACCATTTGGATCATCCTTCACCTTCACGTAGAAGATATTTTGATTCCTGACTCATTTAAAATTCATCTAAACTCTCATGTCATATATCAGGTATTAGACTTCATCAAAAAATAATAATTTTAAGAATTATAACTCTAAGATTTATATTTTGTCCAATATTTTATAGTTTGGTCCTCAAATAAATGAAAAAAATGAAAATATCTCAGAATTTTTAAATAGTTTAAAACATGGGATGATTTAACATCCCCACCATAGAACATCTCATCGCCAAAAGTCTTGGGGAATAATGAATCACCACCCGACCTACTTGCGTTATGAATTATTTCACAAATGGTTTTGTTTCATTTCTAAACACCCAAAACACCTCCAAATACTAATTTAAAAATGTGGTAGTTAAGCTATTAAAACTATAAAAATTGATCATATTCAAAATTAAGACATCTAGACGGTGCATACATGATCCCATATAACTTGAGGGGTGATTTTATAATTATCTATTCTATATGTCATCCCCTAGTTCTCCACACCAAATGTTCTATATTTCAGTTGTCTAATCCAGAGTCACAGTGCTCCTACAAAAAATTTGCCTATTTATGAATTCCATTACTGTCTTAGAAACACCCATATCACATTATCAATTTAAAAGAGTAGTCAAATTTCAATTGACCAATCCTACTCTGTTCATAATGGATTTTCCTTAGAAAGTCTCGGCCGACCATTTTAGCAACAACTATCTCATCCTAATGGAGGTAATGAGGAGAATCATCTCCGACCACATCCCAATTTTTTAGAAAAATCTAGTCGAACCACAATTGGTAAAGTATTTAAAAATATCTGAACTCCTAAAAAACAAAATTATTAATCCTTATTCAAATAATACCAAGATTTTTTTAATCATTCTCACTGAAGCTCGTCTTGACTTTTGAGGATGTCTGCAAGATAAACCATCTCCATATAATAATCCACATTATTATATAGTACTAGAACTGACATTATCCCAGTATAACATCTATGGATCATTATAATATACTATTATATTGATGCCCATATATAGATTTTGTTGAAACTGGGTGCCCTACACCCAACTTGTATTGTACATTGATTACCACTACATGTATACATTTTTGTTATAATATATGTGTTTATCCTTCCATAATAGTGTAGATACTTCTGCATCCAATTTGTTTATGGAAATTTTCATAGATTACATGTCGTATCAAGGGGGTATAGCAGGTCCTAGGCTATAATGAGAACCCCAATATACCATGACAGTAATCATAACGTAATGTCCTATTTTCCAGTTACATCATTATGAAAGGACATAGATGATGTGTGACCATCAGGGGTTGGTGGCTCATAAGCATTGAGACTTCATCTCTTGAAGTTCGTACTTGATGATCTCTAGTATTTGAGATCATGAGGATAGACCCGGATAATAAGAACACCCCATGTTTCCGGTTTCATTGGTCATTCCTATCTATGGACATATGTTTTTGTCTCCAAACATGTGGTTGTTATCAATGAATGTCATTTAATTACAAAAATTTGATTCATGGTGAAAACTATGGCGACAATGTTGTGGTGAGGTAGTTTTTATTGGGTACGTCATTAATGGCATGACATTGATTGAACGATCAAGATATTATTTTTCGCTTCCGAGTTCAGGAAGAGATATCTCATGCCTTGTAGATTAGGATGGTTTAACCTTCATTGATTCCATGGGCATAGTAGTGGAAGGTAAGACCGTCTGGACAAGTCAACAATTAAAATAAAGAAAGATAATGGTTGATGACACTAGTGCGCATTCTACTTTATTGAGATATCGACGATAAAGAGATAACATTACACAGCCCATGTTTGTAAGAAGGTAGTCGTTTCTCTGACATTACCTTGTCTCTACAGGGCTTCGATGGGTTGCTAGACCACACTATAGGTTTGTGGATATTATTCACAGCTATTGAGATAAATACTTAGAGGGTAACACACAATAGCACTTTGAAAATCTGTCCTATTCTGTGAATAAGAATATAGAACTTGGTGGGTCCCGCCAAAGTGTTCAAGTAATATCCATGTTTTATGGATCACCAAGTAATAAATAAATTCTTATATTATTCAAGCTTAGAATAATATATTGAATTTATTTATAACATGTATTTACAAGTGATGTGTAAATACAATTATTAATATTACTCAAATGGATGTTAATATCCTAGGTTCGTTTAATATTAATAGGAGGTGTGAGTAGAGTTAAAGACTTAGGTTTATCAGGTAATATATTTAATATATATATTATGTGTATGTGATAAATTATAAATTTTATTTAGGACATAATTTTATTTTTCATAAATAATTATTTATAACACTCATATATCATATGTTAATTACACGGGGGTCGGGAGTGCACACCACATGTTTGAAACATTCCCTATATAAGTAAGAGAGAGGCTCTTCCCATGTAACTATTCTTGTGTTGGGACTAAGAGCATCTCTCTCCTCCTGGAAGCTAGAGAAAGAGTCTCTAAATAGAAAGAAGATGTTCAAGTTCACCCATCTCGGATAGAATATTCTTGCCTTGTGGTGATCATCGTAGTGATAAAGTGAATGTTGAAGATCTGCGCTATCTCCTGGATCATGATGAATAGCGCGCGAGAAAATTCGAGAGGTGTGTGTGGATGATCTCCAGGGCTTCCACATTGGAGTCTTCGAGAAACAGTTTCCGGTGTCATGTGGTGGACATGCACAAGTCAGATCCGAACTAGGTACATGTTCAATTTATTTGAGCTTTGTTTAATCCTTGCGTGATCCTCAGAATGAACTAGGACAAGATCACTGGAGTTAACAGAGTTATGTCACTCCGGTGATGCAGAAATTTTTAAATGACCAGCTCACTAGCTTATTCTGCGCCGTCCCTATACATAAAAGTGGTATCAAAGAGATCACAATGTTTTTTCTGAGTCAAAAAAATTAATATGAATTAAATTTATCTGTGGGGTGTTAAAACGGTTCATTCAGATCCAATCACGCGTCATTTTGTTTTCAAATGATCAAGATACGATCATTTGGAAAAATTTAATCTGATCGACATTGAAGTTTTTTTGTCCATCTGATGTTAATCTCAATTATTATTGAGATAAAATATAATATAATAATGTTTATAAATTTTTCCCTTTTTGAACATTTTAAAGGGTTGTGGAAAAATATTTTCCACAAAGTAAAGAGGTGTGGAAAAAATATATTCCAGAATGTTTGTTTAAAAATAAATTGAAAAAGTGAAACACCAAGACCCAAATGAGTATTTGTTTTTATTATTTTGAGGTATTTTTGTAAAAAAGGAAAAAATTCCTTCATTGTTTTTAAAAAAGGAATAGAAGACCCAAAATGGGTCTTCTCCTTCTTCACACGGTGCACCACCACTAGGGTGAAACCCTAGCGGCGCCTTTCCTTAGCCTGCCCGGCCTTCTCCCCTACCGCCGGACCGCCGCCCTGTGCTGCTCCCGCCCCAGCCGCCCCTATTTCTCATGCAGGACAAGCCCCGCACAGACCACCACCCTACCTCAGATTGCTGCCTCACTTGGAACCTGCCCTGCACCACTCCCTGCCGCACCCCGACCAGACCACCTACGACTCGCCAGCAGGCAAACCTGCCCGCGCCGGACCAGGCCACCACCAGTCTAGTCCGCACTGGAATGGGCCACTGCCCCTACTATTGGCCGGAGTTGCAGGCTGCCACATTTGTGGGTGGATGGAGATTTCAACTACCTCCTCTATCTCCCTTTGCTACTAGCCTAAAAATTCTACTGTTGTGAGTTCTACTAGACTAGGAAGACACGCCGCGATCATGCCACAATCACGCTGCGGTCAGGCCGCGATCACGCCGCAGTCGCGCCGCAATTTGGAACTACTCCAGTAAGATAATTGAAGTGGTTCGTGGTCCTACCATACATTTCCATGGCTAGAGGTAACCCCATCTTAAATCAATTTTAATTAATTAGTATTTTTAAAATAAATAAATTAGAATTAGTTTTGCGGTTTAAATTTATTTTAATTCGAAACATTAATTTAATTAGAATTAAAATTAAATTAATAGTTTAATTTAATTTTATAGTTAAATTAAATTTATGGTTTCATTTAATATTATAATTGAAATTAAATTAAACAGTTGGAATTGATAAACATAAATTAATTGAATTTATTCAAATTTATTTAATTTAAAAGGACCCCCGTACAATTTAATCTTATTACAATTTAATTTTATCGTGCATAATTTACATCGACTGGTCTTGAGCTAGGGACTGACCCATGAATGTATGGATTTATCTATTTAATTATTTATTCAATGCGTGTGGTGGTTGTATTATTTAATTAGATAATTGAAAATCTGTGAATTGTCTTTTATTTCAAATATATATAATGGCATGAATGTCCACTTAACTAGTTGTATTTTGTACCACAGACCCCCTCACCAGCATGTCAGTATATTTTTAATTGCATGATGGTGATCTGAGATACAGACCCATCCATGTCGAGGCGATAGTCCAGACATGAGTTCGGTGATTTTCACTGGGGCCAGCAGCGACGTGAGTCATGTTTCGACTCAGGTATGGATGCCCCTAGTTGATGATTGATCCATTATGGATCGATCATTATATGAATGCTCAAGAACAATCGGATTTCCTGACTTACCTTTATGCATTGTTTATTGTTTTTATGCGAGTGCATGATTATTGCGTAATCACAAAGAATAGTAAATAAGATAAAATGCATAAAGATGTGATGAATAATATTCTATTGCATGTTCAGTTGTGAGCACGACAACCAAGTTTGAACATAATAAATAGAAAAGGATTGTATTATTCAATAAATATATAAATCCTTCAAAGACATATTAAGTCCAAAAGCCTTCCATTTCGCACATTTAAACAAAACCGGCTCTTTGGGGGGATCTTCAGCCATAGTTGAGAGTGCCTCTTACTACTAGGGAGTTTTTATGTTAGAATTGGGTCGACATAACTAAAGTGAGTTGTCATGGTTTAGCCATATCTAACATTATATCACTTTAGAGGTAAGTGGTTGAGGGAATCTAGTTTTGATTCTAAAAGCTGGGACTTTACTCAATAACACAATGAACCACAACCTAAGTGGTTGCCCAGCTAGTGCCTACCTTGAAACCCTCCAAGTATTTGCGTAGCCATTACTTATAGAATACGAGGGAGGTTTCAAGGATCATTTCCACTAGAATACTCACGAAATAGAGTATTCTGAATCAAATAGTGAAGGCTATTAAAGTTTGCTAAAATAGTGGGAGACATTAAAATGATATAATAATATATTGAACATAAATGTCAAAATGTAGTCAAGATAAAGTACCAACTATTAAATGTTTATCTGATGTAGATTAAAAATGTAAATCACCAACAACACATGTACTTTATCACTATGATCAATTTTTTATAAGGAAAATATCCTAACTGGTAATAACTTCTATGAGTGGTACAGGCGCTTGCGCATAGTACTATGCCAAGAAAAGAAGTTATATGTGCTGGAATCCCCAATTCATGTTGAGCCTCCTCAGGGAGAAAGCAAGGAGGAAAAAGATAAATTGAGAAAGCATGTAGACGATTCACTTTATGTACAATGAATCATGTGTTCATCTATGTCAATCCAATTGAAAAAAATGCATGAGGAAGAGGATGCCTACAAGATGCTTTCCCATCTCCAAGAATTATATCAGGAGAGGGCCAGACAAGAGAGGTATGAGATCTCAAGTGATATTTATAAGGGAAATCTTGCAGAAGGGAATCAAGACGGTCCTCACATACTCAATATGATTGGGTATATTGAAAGGCTTAAAGCCCTTGGGTTCAAACTAAACCAAGAACTAGTATTGGATCTCATTCTAGACTATTTACCATCAAGCTTCTCGACTATTATTGTCAATTATAATATGAATGATATGACAAAGTAACATCCGAACCTTCTGGATTTATTTCACCATGCTGACATGGATATGAAAGATACCAATTCATCTGTCCTTATGGTGAACAAGAAAAATAAGGGCGAGGAAGAGGGGTTTAAGGCCAAGTCAATTACGAACACACTAATGCATCATCCTGGAAAGAAACCATAGATTTAGAGGTAAAGTAAAGGGCATGATGCTTTCTACAATGGATGTGGCATGAAAGGCCACTAGAAGAAGAATTCTAGAGTTGAGAAGAAGAAGTAAACTAATGCTTCTACTTCAGCTATTTTTTTTCATTGAATGCATTCTATCATTATCTACAAGTTGGGTATTGGATACGACATGTGGATCAAAAATTTGTATTCATATATAGAAATTGAGTAGTTTCAAGAAGATTTCAAAAGGTCAAGTGGATCATCGAGCTGCAAATAGTGCAAGTATGGCAGCCTTGGAAGTAGGAGACTATCATTTAACCTTTCCAACTAGTTTTTTTCTAGTTTTAAATAATTTTTATTATGTACCTTCTGTTACTAGAAACCTTATCTCTTTGACAAGTATAGAGACTATGGGTTTTTATTTCAATTATGGAAGTAAATTTTGTATCTTTTATAGGGATAACATATGTTATGGTATGACACATTTTAACAATGCTTTATATATGCTAGAAATAGAGAACTCAGTAACAGAAATCAATGACAAAAACAGCCAACATGAATCAAATATCACCTACCTATGGCACTTCAGGCTTGGTCATGTTAACGAGAAGCGATTACAAAGATTACATCAAGAAGGGTATCTAGACACGGTATAATTAGAACCCTTAGATGTATGTCATGCTAGTTTACAAGGAAAGTTGACCAAACCACCTTTCTCAGGAAAGAGAGAAAGAGCCAATGCAATACTGGAATTAATGCATACAGATGTATGTGTTCCCATTTTAGTAGAGGCAAGGGGTGGTTTTTTATACTTCATCACTTTTACCTATGACTATAGTAGGTATTTCAATATATACTTAATGTGGTATAAGTCATATTCTTTTCTTTTTTAAGGAATACCAAAATGATGTAGAAAAACAACATGGTAAGAAGATAAAAGCACGTCACTCAGACTGAGATGGAGAATATCTTAACCAAGCTTTCGTTGATCACTTGAAGGTGTGTGGGATATTATCCCAACTCACTCCTCCTTATACACCACAATGGAATGTTGTTAGTGAAAGGAAGAACATGACCTTGCTTGACATGGTCAGATCAATGAAGAGGCATACAACCCTTCCATTATCCTTTTGGGGATATGCCTTGCAGACAACAAAATATACCCTTAATCGAGTACCCACTAAAGCTGCAGATGGGATTCTATATCAGTTATGGTATGAAAAGAAACCCAGTCTGACACACATATGTTTGTGGGGGTGAAAGGCATTTATCAAGACTTTACCAATTGATAAATTTTCATCCAAAAGCACTAAGTGCATCATTATAGGTTTTCCTAAGGAAACGAGAGGATATTATCAATATAAACCATTATATAAAAAGGTCATTGTGGCAAGATACAACACATTTCTAGAAATGGAACACATTTCTATTCGAAATAGTGGGAGCATGATTGACTTCGATGAAGTTAATTCTCCAGACGCCCAAGAGTTGGTAGAGGAACAATATCCACAAGAACAAGTGGAAGAAGAAGTTGTTCTTGAGACACAGACACGGTGTATGGAATCCTGACTTTTTATAACATAAATTTTTATTACATTTTACAAAACCGAGGATCATTAAGGTTTAGTGTCTTGGAAACCAGGAACTTAAAACATGAAAACATAAAACATACATCATAAACACTTGAAAGGATTCTCCTTATGTTCATCCTAGGTTCATTACTGCATCTCATAACCTGGGGACATACATCAAAAGGAAGGGTGAGCAGAAGGCCCAGTAAGGGAAACAAGGGAAACATTTAACATATGAACTTGAGATACATCCACAATGTCATGAAAAAGAACTTTAAGGCCTGAGAAAAAAATCATGAGGCATATCATAATAAAAATAATGTATTTAATAACTTGAAGATGTGGATACAACATTTAACATTGACAATAATTTCCATTTCACCAAGGTCCATCCCCAAGGTGTCATTAAAAATTACCAAGGTTATTCACCAAGGCGTCGTTAAAAATGGTCATCTGTAGAAATTAAGTCTTTACCCAATGCATTGGATCCCTATCAGGGTGCACCATTAAATTTGTCTTTATTATCATGTGAGACACATATATCATCATCAAAAATTTCATAAACAACCCATATAACATAAAAGAAATGGGTTTCCTTTCATAATCATAACATTTTAAAAACTGCTTTAACGACATGATCTTTATGTCACATTAAACCCACGAAAAGGAAAAGTGGGTTTCGTGTATGTAAATCCCAGAATTAAATTATAATATTTTGATATATATGTGAATACCCTTGTAGAAAAACGGACTTTAGTATTCACCTAATAAATTAAAAGAGTTTGAGAAAAAGAGAGAGACATTTTGAGACAAAAATTCTGCAGCATAACAGCTATGTTACAGGGTTTTAGAAAACATTGAAAAGAGAGGGGATATGAGTCACCCACTCATAAATGATTCATAACACAATAGAGGGAAAGAATATAATGTATATATGAACATGGTAATGAAATTTTAAGTACATACCATATGAATTGAAAAACATGGAAGGAAGACAAAAATAAGATTTCTCTTATGAAAATTCAGCAGCCTAACAACATCACATAAAACATCAAAAAAATGAATTGATGAGGTCAAATAGAATCTCTCATCATATGAACATAAAATATCAGTATGATATATATAGATATAATACCCCATCATAAATAAAAGGAACATGAAAGACCTGACATGAAAATAGATCTTGAAAACGAGAAGGGTGAAAGAATCCCTTAAAAATTCGGCAGCCTAACGACACCACTTAAAACTTCAAAATACTGAATTGAAGAGATAAAATAGGGTCTCTCATCATATGAACATAAAATATCAGTATTATATATATAGATACCATTACCCAACATAATAAAAATAAACTTGAAACACTTGACATGAAAGTAGAACTTTAAAAAATGAGAAAGGTGAAATAATCCCTTAATAATTCGGCAGCCTAACGTCGTCACTTAAACATTCTTAAAACGAATTGATGAGAGAAATATGGGGTCTCTAATCATATAAACACGAAAAGGTCATTAAGAGGAATTTAAAAGATCATACTACAACATAACATAATGGATCATAAAAGAAATGACATAAAAGAGATTACTTGAAAAGAAAGAGAGAGGTCGGATCCCTTACCTTAAACGTAACTCTTAAAACTAAAAGTTTGGGACCTTGAGGGCTTGGGGGCACCTTGGGAGGACTCCTTGGGAGGTAATGAGACCAGAGCTTTTTTGGGGGAGAGTTGGGAGTGAAAACAAAAGGAGGAAAGGGTGGGTATTTATAATAAATGTGTGGGGACAAGGCATTAATGGCCAAGGGACACCTCATTGGTGGTATTGGAAAAACCATGGGCTTGTCCATGGTATTTGCCCATGGTATTGGCCAATTGGGACACCGCATACCTTATATTACTATTCATACGTCTACCATATTGATTACATACTTAATACATTATTTAATGATGTCATTAAACACCCGTAACTTAAAAACTGTATTTTTACTATTCATCGAAAATTTATCTTTCTCAGAAAAATCCCAAAATTTCACCTTAACCAAATATCAATGCTCTGATTTCAAAAATGAACTCCATTTTATAAAAATAATTTTCTAAATATTTTTAATTTAATTTTTAAATAAATACACTAGTCACCGAAAATTCATTTTTTTCAGAAAAATCCCCAAAAATTACCTTAACATAATATCGATACTCTGAGTTCAAAAATTAAGTCCATTTAAAAAAACAATTTTATAAATATTTTTAATTAAATTTTTAATTAAAAAACACTATTCACTCGAAAAAAATAATACTTGACTAATAATTTCTGAAACAGTTATTTACCTATTTTATTGAATCACATTACTTAATCAAGGTTCCTAGATTATATTAATACTTTCATTAAGTGAGATTACTAATCCATTTGGTCACATTACTAATCCTAAGCACAAAATCACTACTCGTAATTTACTATTCATCAAAAATTAAGTTGATCTTATTAGATTCTAAATTTTGTACTGAACATAATTGTAGAAGACCATTGTTTGAAAATAATTACACATCATTAATTATTTAAGGTTTACATAAATATTTTAAAATATCATTTTTTCAAAATTCATCAAAAATATGCATACTATATTTATCCGGACTCTTGAAAATTCATAAACTTCATCATAAGAAGAAATCACAATTTTTATTTAAATCAAGGGATTACAAAAGGCAGTTACAGTCTCCATACATAGCCCCTTATAACCCCAGCATAGGACCTAAGTGTAAGGTGTGCTAAGGTGAGAGAATATGAGGGCGGCTCAACCAACAATGCTCGGGTAGTAATTTCTATTAGTTTTGACATCTCGTGAAGGCGACTCCGTTCTAGCTTCACACGATGAAGTTCGGCTTGGGTTTGGTCCAGAGCAAAGCCCATTGGTGCTACCTCCTTCCCAAGTTCCATTAGATGAGCTTCGATTGGCTCAAGACTACTGGATGAGGCCATCAAATATTCTTTCTATATTAATTAACCAAGATCACTTGTATTTAGATACAAAAATCGAAACGTTTAGTTTCCAGCGGTCATATTGACCAATGGTCATATAACAGTCGAAACCAAACGACGTCTTTTTTATTATACTCATGTTATCAAATGAAACAGTTTTATTGAGTATAATATAAAATAACACAAAAAATTAGGAAACAAGATTTATTCAAAATTTTGGGTCGTTACAATCTTCCCCACTTAAGAAATTGCGTCCTCTCAATTTTTAAAATTGAGTTTGGAAATTTCATTGAAAGTCCCACATCGGAAAAAAAGTCAGCTACATTATTACTTTAAAAGAAAGAAAAGGAAGTACAAAGGTCACCTGAGTTAACCCATACTAGGATTCCATGTAAGAAAACATGGACATGGAGGAGAAAACAAAGGGTCACGTTCTGAGGGAGAGTGATAGAAAACATGATTAGGAGAAAGTTAACAACAAGAAAATCACAAACTTATTATGGGTTAAACAGTATTTGATTTCCAAGTAGGAAATGTTAACATACAACGTTTTTGTCTTACGTTCCTTTTCATAGTTTTGAGGAATTCATTTACTACATATAATAAAACACAGGGAAATATACCTACCTTCAAGTAGAGTTTCATCCTTTAATAAGTTTCTACCAAAACTAATCTTTTCTCCAAACGATGAGCATACAAAACTACTTGGTCTCATCAAATCACAAGAATCATCTTCTAGAGAATCACATAATCAACCAAAGATTAGATATCTATTTCTTCTATATTTAAACATTATCCCAAAAATAGAAAGGGTAAGATAAAACAACTCTTCCAAAAGAAAGAACCCCAGACGAAGGGAAACTACTTTAAATCTTCAAAGTTTCACGGTACTACCCAAAGTTCATCATATACCTTTCCATAAATAAATGTCCTTAAAATTCCTCAAAATAAACCAAACAATGATTGAAACCCAAATACATGAAGGATTTGATAACATAGTCTTCAAAAATAAACTTCAACATTCATCTCCATGTTGAGTCAAAAGTCCTCTTTTGACTTCTATGTTTTGTTTTGGAAATCACAAATGTCTTGTTAATCAGACTAACCTTGTCTATTGTATTGTACTAACCATAATGATCGTACTGATCATGATGATCGTACTGATCATGCTGATCGTACTGACCTTGCTAATCGTACTGACCACGCTGATCTTACTGAACATGCTGATCGTACTGATCATGCTGATCGTACTGAGCATGCTGATCGTACTGACCATGCAGATCGTGTTGACCTTGCTGATCGTAATAACCATGCTGATCATACTAAACATGCGGATTGTACTGAATATAGAATTGTATTGACTCTTCTTCTAATATCTTTCATTACATACTAGGTGTGGTACTTTGTCAAAAACACATGCTTCGTTTAAATCGTACTCTTGATTGTCTTATTCATACATCTTGTTCTAACCAATACGATGTCGTTGGGTTAGTTACAAACTAATCAAAATGATGTCGGGATTTCTGTTTCAATATGACCGTTATGATGCCAGGTGTCTAAGTCCCTCTGAGTTTTTCGGAGAAATATGACCGTTGGAGGATATGTGACCATTGGAACCTGAGGCCTATAAATAGGAGGTCATTTGATGCTGAGAGAAAATAGAATAATAGAAAAACTAAGAACAAGCGTGATACAACTGTGATACTTTGCTCCTATCAAGTTCTAGAGAGAGATATTGTGACTTCTCTCATGCTTTGTGCTTGGTGCATCCGATCATCGTATCAAGGGCTTTCAAGTGATTGAAAGACAGAGGTGCTGATTACCTACACAATCGAGGGCTGCCAGGGATAGGCAGACAGACGAACCGATCATCATATCGAGGGCTTCCGAGGATAGACAGATAGACGAACCGATCATCGTATCGAGGGCTGCCGGGGATAGGCAGACAGACGAACCGATCATCGTATCGAGGGCTACTGGGGATAGGCAGACAGACATACCGATCTTTGTATCGAGGGCTTACCAAGGTGTTGGTGAGACCGGCCTTTTATCCTAGGTGAAAGGATAACCCTTCTCTTTGGGTCAAAAAGTTGTAATACATTTACATGTCCACTGTTACTTGTATTAGAGAGGAATTTGTATTGTTTCCTTTTTTCCCTTACATATTTAATTGTAATTGTTTCAATTACAATAATTCTATTACATATTGTATTGATTGATTCTATACGCTTTAAGGTAGAATCATTCATCTTTATATTACTCTGATTATTGTGTTCATCTTGTATACAATTGTTTTACATTTCATTAGTATTATGATACATCATACCGTTTTATATTCAATACATTTGTGGGTGTTTGTATTTGTATTAGTTTAAGATCATTTAAACTACTCTCTTAGTTGCTAAAACTAAAAGGTTTTTAAACCTAAAATTCACCCCCCCCCTCTTGTATTGTTCCATCTATTAGACATACATACATACTTATTTGATCCAACAATTGGTATCACAGGAGGTTTTTCACTGATTTGTATTACTAGATTTATTTCTTTCGTATTACTATCTTAACTGCTTACTACACTAACGTGTGGAGTGGAAAAGTTTTTGTTGTATTAGATGGAAGGAATGAATATTGGGTCAATAGACAATCTGAATCCTTCTAGACCACCTATCTTTCATGGAAATGATTATGAGTATTGGAGAGATCGTATGAAGACTTTTTTAATCAACACTGGCGTAGACAATTTTATTATGCTTACTGGAGGTTACAAAATTCCTGACAAAGAAGTTAGTACTTTCACTAACCATGAGAAGCAAGAATATCAACTGAATTATAAGGTATGCAATACATTATTATGCTCTATGACCAGGAATATATACAGTCAGATATCTTCATGTGAAGCAGCCAACTGCATTTGGAAGAAATTAGAAGTCACTCATTTTGGTACATCCAAGTTTATAGAAACAAGAAGAGAAATGCTTCGAGCAGAATATCATGGATTTGTTTTTCCTTTTTGAGAGCCAGTATGTAATGTGCAACAAAGATTTAAGGCAATTGTCAACAGCTTACAATCTATGGGAGAAAAAAGACTTGATGATGAAGCTCTTACTGATAAGATTATAGATATAATGCCAAATGAATGGGAGTCTAAAAGGACAGCTATTGATGAAAATAGAAAAGTTTCCCAGATTTCTCTAGATGAACTCTTTGGAACTCTTCCACAGCACGAGACAAGAATGAAGAGAGATGCTAATTTCAACAAGAAGAAGAATGGGAATGGAAGTGTATCCTTTGCATCTAAAGCTAAAACACCTGAAAGTCTTACAAGATCAAAAGCCAAGAAAGTTATATCTGATTCAAGTGATTGTGATCTTTCGGATAATGAATTAGAAAATATTTCTCAAAGGATGAACAAGATTGTGGGAAATAAATACTTCCAATATAGATTCAAAAATAAAGATAGGAAGGATAAGAAAGACTCAGAGGTAACATGTTATGAATGTAAGAAAGCAGGACATATAAGGCTTGATTGTCCTTTACTGAAAAGGAAAGACAGAAAGGAGAAACGTTCTCAAAGAAACAAGAAAATGTTTTTTAAGACAAAGAAAGTATTAAACGCAAATGATACGTGGAGTGCAAGTGGTAGTGATTCTTCAGATTATTGTTCAGAATATGAGTCCTCAGGACAGAGGAATATTGGACTAATAGCCAGATTACCAATTGAAGATCATTGTCTCATGACTAAGGTACACAATGCTGAAGCTATTACAAATGTCTCTTTGAATGCAAATTATACTGATAATAGATATTATGAATCTTCAAATGATGAATCTTCATCATCAGAAGATGATACATTACCTTCTTTTGAAGAAGTATCTATATTTGCTAAATTACTTGAGAATGAAAATTCTAAACTCAAGAAGAAGCTTGAGAGAGCAGATTCTAGAATTTCAGTTTTAACTAAATAAGTATCAGATCTTTCTAAGGATCTTGATGTGAAAACTTCTGATTTTGAAAGTATTTTAAAAACCCTTGAGAAAGTCAAATCTGATAAGGATAAACTTTCTAAGGATCTTGAAAATGTAATTTTAAAGAAAAATATTTTAGAGCCTAACTCTAGATCAAATTCAAATGTTTTGGAAAATAAGAATTTAGTTTTAAAACTAAAATCAGAAATTTCTTCCTTGAAAAAATGTTTGTCAAACTTTACTCATGGGAAGGAAAACTTTGACAGGATGTATTCTCAAATTAGACCTTTGAGATATCATTCTGGTCTTGGTTATACTTATTCCAAACCTGTTTTTAATAATAACTATTTTGTTCCTCAAAAAATATCTTTTTGTTCAAAGTGCCAATGTGGTGGACACTAGAGAAGAGATTGTTCTCTTAACAGAACTCAATCTTTAGGATTTCATAAAGCTCATTTTTTAAAACAAATGTAGATTCCTAAAATTCTGTTATCTAACCCTTCTGGATCCAAACAAGTTTCAATTCCGAAAAACTAATTGTTTCTTTTTCAGGAAAATGAGAAGTGTACCAATAAGAACATTTGGTACATGGATAGTGGTTATTCTCGACACATGAAATGGAAACAAAGATCTCTTTGAAAAGGTTATCAAAACAAAAGGTGGAAAAGTTACCTTTGGAGATAATGCTCAAGGAAATATTGTTGGTATAGGTAATATCGTTTTTCTTGGAAGAGTTATTATTTCAAATGTTTTGTTTGTTAAAGGTCTTAGGCACAATCTCATCAGCATAAGTCAATTATGTGATGAAGGTTACCTTGTGAATTTTAGAAATGATAAGTGTCTAGTTCACAATTCCAAGGATGAGTTCATTCTATCTGCCCATAGGCAAGAGAATGTTTACACTATTAACTTAAAAGTCCTTAGGAGCCAAAACTTACCCTGCTTAAGTGAAATAGAAGACCAATCATGGCTATGGCATAGAAGACTAGGACACTGTAATCTGAGAAATCTTAGTAAACTCTCAATGAAAAGACTTCTGAAAGGACTACCGTATCCTAGATATGATTCTTCAAAATTCTGTTATCCTTGTCAATTTGGAAAGCAACATAAAACTAGCTCTAAATCAATTAATGAAGTTTCAACTTCTAATGCATTACAGTTAGTGCATATGGATATTTTGGTCCTACACAAACTGAAAGCATTGGAGGCAAATACTATATATTTGTTTTAGTTGATGACTTTACTAGATTTACATGGGTCTACTTTCTCACAAAAAATCTGATGCCTTTTCCTATTTCAAAACCTTTATAGCCCAAGTTAAAAATGTGAAAAACCTACCATTAATAACTATTCATAGTGATCATGGTGGTGAATTTCAAAATTCAGATTTTGAAACTTTTTGTAGTAAGAATGGTATTACTCACAATTTCTCAGCTCCAAGAACTCCTCAGAAAAATGGTGTTGTTGAAAGAAGAAATCGTATTCTTCAGTTAATGACTCGAACCATGTTGAGTGAATACTCAATTGCAAAGCACTTTTGGGCTGAAGCTATTAGTACGGCCTGTTATACTATAAATTGTGTTATAACTAGACCATTTCTTAATAAAACTCCTTATGAGTTATGGACTGGCCGAAAACCTGAAGTTTCATACTTCAAAGTTTTTGGATGCAAAGTATTCATTCTGAATACAAAAGATAATCTACACAAATTTTCACCAAAATCTGATGAAGGAATCTTTCTAGGTTACTCCACAACTTCTAAGTCTTATAGAGTTTTCAATAAAAACACTTGTAATGTTGAGGAAACAGTGCATGTGAAATTTGATGAAACTGATCCTTTTGTTTTCAACCAACCCAATCCTACATCCTCGGATGTGTTTTCTAAAAATGTTTATCAAACGTTATTAGAAGATCACTCTGGTGTGGAAAATGTTCAAGAAAGGATTCCTGAAACTTTTACCACGGAAGATCTTCTACCATATGTTGATGAACAGGTTTTACATAACCCAAATCAATTGTTTCTTAGGAATCATCCTAGTGATAACATCATTGGTGATGTAAATCAACCTGTAAGGACCAGAAATTCCTTATGAAATGAAATAGAACATCTTTCTTTTCTTTTCCCAATTTAAACCCAAAAGTCCAAGTGAGGCCTTAGATGATGATGATTGGATCGAATCAATGCAAGATGAACTAAATGAATTTGAAAGGAATCAAGTCTGGACTTTAGTTGATAGACCTAAAGAAACAACTATAATTGGTGTAAAATGGGTTTTCAGAAACAAATGTGATGAAAATGGAATCATTGTATGAAATAAAGCAAGACTTTTTGCTAAAGGCTATAATCAACAAGAGGGAATAGACTATGAAGAAACATATTCTCCTATAGCTAGACTTGAATATATTCGTATTCTATTAGCCTTTGCAGCATTCTTTAATTTCAAACTATTTCAAATGGATGTAAAATGTGCTTTTCTAAATGGTTTTGTTCAAGAAGATGTTTTTGTCGAACAATCTCCTAGTTTTCAAGACCCAAAACATCCTGATCATGTTTTTAAACTTACTAAGGATCTATATGGTCTTAAACAAGCCCCTAGAGCATGGTATGATAGACTTACAATATTTCTTTTAAAACACAATTATACAAAAGGTACAGCAGATCCAACCCTTTTTATAAAAATGGAAAATAAAAATGTTTTGATTGTTCAAATCTATGTTGATGACTTCATATTTGGATCAACTCAGAAATCTTTAATTGATTCTTTTGCAAATTTAATGAAATCTGAGTTTGAAATGAGTATGATGGGTGAGTTAACATTTTTTTTAGGTTTTCAAATTTCTAAAAAACTAGAAGGAACATATATATCTCATCATAAGTATATTAAATACTTACTCAAAAAGTATGGATATGACAAAACTAAAATTATTAGCACTCCAATAGTTACCTCAAATACACTTGATCTTGATGAAACTAGGAAACCAGTAGATCATACAATTTTCAGAGGTATGTTAGGAAGTTTTCTATACTTGACAGCTAGTTGACCCGACTTAATTTTTTCCATATGCTTATGTGAGAGATACCAGTCTAATCATAAGAGTCTCATTTAAAAGTTGTAAAGAGAATCTTTCGGTATTTAAAAGGCACTATGGATTTAGGTCTTTTTTACTCTTCTGGGAATGATTTTGTCTTAAAAGGTTTTTCAGATGATGACTTTGGTGGTTGTATAATGGATAGAAAAAGTACATCTAGAACATGTCATTTCTTAGGAGATTCTATGGCTTCTTGGTCATGCAAGAAACAACACACTGTAGCACTATCCACTGCTGAAGCTGAATATGTAGCAGCTGAAAGTTGTTGTGCTCAAGTATTGTGGATGCAACACACACTCACTGACTATGGTTTGAGTTTCTCCAAAACCCAAATTCTTTGTGATAATACTAGTGCCATAGCTCTTAGTAAGAACCCAGCACAGCACTCTCGTGCAAAACACATAGATGTTAGGCATCAATTTCTTAGGGATCACACACAAAAAGGAGATATTATTCTACAATTTATCAGAACACAAGAAAAACCTGCTGACATTTTTACAAATCCTTTACCATCCGATAGATTTGAATTTATAAAACAGAAGCTAGGAATGATTTCATTAAAATAATCACTCATATCAACTTCATGTTTTACAATTCTCCTAACATAAAATAACTCCTCTTGAAAGGGGGAGGACATCTCTTACTATGTTTTGTTTGTTTCTTTTTATCTTATGATCTTTTAATCTCCTAGTATGTGTTTTTTTTTGTTTTTCTGTTTATCGTATTGATAGTTTTATCACAATATATACCTATTTGATTATCTTATTGACCGATGATGGTAATGAATTTCTTTTCCATCGTATCGACTGATGATGGAAATGAATTTCTTTTCCATTGTATCAACTGATGATGGTAATGAATTTATTTTCCATCGTATCGACCGATGATGGTAATTAATTTATTTTCCATAGTATCGACTGATGATGGTAATGAATTTCTTTTCCATCGTACTGACCTATGATGGTAACGAGATTGTTTTCCATCAGCTTGACAGTTCATGGTAACAAGATTGTTTTCCATCGGCTTGTCAGTTCATAGTAACAAGATTGTTTTCCATCGGCTTGTCAGTTCATGGTAACGAGATTGTTTTCCATCAGCTTGACAGTTCATGGTAACGAGATTGTTTTCCATCGGCTTGACAGTTCATTGTAACGAGTTTGTTTTCCACCGGCTTTCAGTTCATGGTAACTATATTGTTTTCCATCGGCCTGTCAGTTCATTGTAACGACGTTGTTTTCCATCGGTATGACGATTGATAGTTTTATTTTATTTCGTACGGTTGTGTATTCTTTTTAGCTCTACTAATACCCACAACTACATTACGTTCTCCTGTAGGTATTTTCCATTTTTTTTCTTTTCATTTTTAATCCTAACCATTGATCTGTTTTCCTCTAATGTTGACCGTAGAAGATCAACGGTCACCCCTTTATCGCCTATAAATAGCCCCCCCTCCCCAAACCCACATTGGTTTTTCAGGTTTTCAGGCAAAGCTCTGCTCCACTATTTTTAGATCATCGTAAGATCTTTATTCGACAATATCCTTATGTCTCAGTCTTCTGCCAACACTCCTGCCGATATTTCCTCAAAGGCTTTCTCAGAAAAAGACCTTTTAAGGGAGAGGTTAGTTTCCCGCGACTTCTATGATTCGTATGATTCTACAATCATAAGAATTATCTTTTTTCAAGGATGGGAGCATTTGTGTGTTGAAAGAGCCGTTTCTCAAGATCCGGTTCTCTTTGATGAAGTCTGTCAGTTTTATAAAACCGTATCTTTCGACAAAGACATGACTATCAATTTTTCTGTGTACGATAGAAATCTATCTATGTCTGTGAAACAAGCGGCACATTTTCTATATGTCCCAATAGAAGGGGATTATTTCTGTCCATCTCATAAACTACCAGAGGAAGTCGGTACGTTTAATAGAGAAAGCGTTGAGAAGTCCCTGTTTTTTGTGAATGAAGAAAAAAGGAAAGTGGCTCATCTTTCACTGGACAATAGGTTTGTGGCTTTATGGATGCAAGGTTTTCTTATCCCAAGGAAAGGGGATAGAGAAACTTTGAATGTTTTTGATATTTTTATTCTTGACTATCTAGTAAATATGAGAAAAGTAAATATCATGGGATATGTTTTCGAAACAATTAAGAATGTAAAGTCAGGGGCAATCAAATATCATTTGATTATGTATCCAGCCATTCTTACAAAGTTTATTCTCAAGAGTATGAAGTTTTGAAACATTCCTTTTAAAGGGAAGTTGATATATTTGAAGCCCTCCTGGATCAGCAAAAGTACTATGAAGAAGTTGAATGTTTGTTTTGATCATAATTCAAAACTTTTTGTCAGAGATATAGAAGCTGAATCGGATCAGAATCAATCGGAACCTATGCCAGCCAAAGACATTCAATCTACTGGTATTACTCAAAAGTATGATCCTAAAACCAGTTCAAAGCCTATTAAGAATCCAAAGTATAGTAAGGAGGTTGTAGCCAAATAGAGAAAGGATAAGGAACAGAGAAAGGAAGGTGATCCAATGTTCGGTCTTGACCCGGCTGAGGCTTTTGAAGAAAGAATAAGGGTAGAAGAAACCCTTAAGGCTGAAAAGAAAAAGATAACTTTTTTGAAAAGAAAGGCTCAAGACCTTGATATATCTAAAGTCTTGAAAATGGTTGAGGATTCTAGTGCTCAACTGACGGAAGAATTGCATCAAGATCCCATCGTACAGAATCTTCCTGAGAAAGCAAAAGGAAAAAAAATTATGGAAGTCATAGAAGAAGTGGAAGAGGAGGAAGGAGATTTTCTTTTAGAATTCCTTCAAAGTTCGAAGAAAAGTAGGGAGTAATAGGTTCAAAAGCTGAGTGAAGGTGTTCAATAAGTCCCTCATGCCGATCAAGAATGAACTCCGGAGAGAATTTCATACCAAGAAAAGAAAGGTGTCGAATCCTCTCACAATGATAAAGTTGTTGTCATTAGTGACAAAGTGGAAGAAGAAAGAAAGAATAAAGAAAAAGAAAAAGGAAAACAACCCATTTTTGACTCTTGCCGATCGAATGAACTGGCTTCGTACGATGAAGATACTGATTCAGAACATACAATCTCTCTCAAGAAGAGTGATTACATTGTCCATGTTTTGAGAAGGGTTGAGAAGACCATTCCATATTTCCCTAGGCTGGAAGGGAAGACTGATTTTATTACTCACAATCAAAAGAAGAAATTTGGCTCTGTAAAAGAATTAAGAAAGAAAGTTTTGTCAGTTGAAGTCGATCTGAAAGTTCTTTCTGAGAGTTCAGTTGCTCATAAGAAGGCATGCAACAAGATGACCAAGTGGTCGTACAAAATAGAGAGCTCAATCAATGATCATGAGATAGCAATTGAAGATATAAAAGGTTTTCAAATGATCTTGCAATTTCATTCAATAAGCTTGACAGAGAAACGGTTGAAAGATTAAATCTTTTGTCTTCCCAATGAGCCGATGTACCTTCAGTAAAAGACTTGCAGGAGAGAATGAATTCCTTTCAGGCTGAGTTTTCGAAAGTCTCATCTTTCAAAGATGAAATGGTTCTCTTGAAGAAAAAGAGCTCTGGGTTATCCAAAGATAACATGATTTTGCAAGATATAATTGATTCTCTTGAATAAGTAATTAGAGTTCAGGAAGAGACAATCAGAAATCAGGATCAACTCTTTGCTGATCAACAAGACCTTCTTAGGTATCAGGGTGATGCTATTTCTGAAGACAAGAAGGAGATAAAAAAGATGAAGGCGGTTCTTCATGAGTTGATCAAAACGGAAAAGGAAAGAGAAAACAAGTGACTTGTATTTGTTCTCAAGTTTAGTGTTGTTTGTTATAATAATGAAATTTCTTTTATCCATTGTCTTGTGTTTATTTTCTAACTCTTTCGGACAATTCATGTTTACCCCTTTCTTTTTGTAAATCACAAAGGGGGAGAATGTTTATAAAAGGGGAGAAAGTTTTATAAAGGGAGAGAATGCTTTATAACACTCTTAAGGAGAATCTATGAATACAATCCTTAGGATAGTCCATACCTAAGGGGGAGTTAGTTGTATTCAATTTCTTATTCAGAAGAGTTTCCAGTAACTCAGGGGGAGATAAGTATTTCTTGTTATATTTACTTTGTGTGTTGTGATTTCCAAAAAGGGGGAGATTGTTGAGTCAAAAGTCCTCTTTTGAATTCTATGTTTTGTTTTGGAAATCACAAATGTCTTGTTAATCGGACTAACCTTGTATATCATATCGTACTGACCATAATGATCGTACTGATCATGCTGATCGTACTGATCATGCTGATCGTACTGATCATACTGATCATACTGATCATGCTGATTGTACTGACCTTGATGATCGTACTGACCATGCTGATCATACTGAACATGCTGATCGTACTGATCATGCTGATCATACTGAGCATGCTGATCGTACTGACTATACTGATCGTACTGACCTTGCTGATCTTACTGACCATGCTGATCGTACTAAACATGCTTATTTTACTGAATATGGAACTGTATTGACTCTGCTTCTCATCTCTTTCATTACATACTTGTTGTGGTACTTTGTAAAAAACACATGCTTCGTTTAAATTGTACTCTTGATTATCTTATTCATATATCCTTTTCTAACCAATACGATGTCGTTGAGTTAGTTACAAACTAATCAAAACGATGTCGTGATTTCTGTTTCAATATGACCGTTATGATGCCAGGTGTCCAAGTCCCTCCGATTTTTTCGGAGAAATATGACCGTTGGAGGAGATGTGACCGTTGGAACCCGAGGCCAATAAATATGAGGACATTTGAAGCTGAGATAAAATAAAATAAAATAAAAACTAAGAACAAGCGTGATACAAATGTGATACTTTGCTCCTATCAAGTTATAGAGAGAGATGTTGTCACTTCTCTCATGATTTGTGCTTTGTGCGTCCAATCATCATATCAAGGGATTTCAAGTGATTGAAAGACAGAGGTGGCGATTACCTACAAAATCGAGGGGTACCGGGGATAAGCAGACAGACGAACTGATCATCGTATCGAGGGCTACCGGGGATAGGCAGACAGACGTACCGATCTTTGTATCGAGGGCTTACCAAGGTGTTGGTGAGACAGACCTTTTATCCTAGGTGAAAGGATAACCCTTCTCTTTGGGTCAAAATAATTGTAATACTTTTACATTTCCACTGTTACTTGTATTAGAGAGGAATTTGTACTGTTTCCTTTTTCCTTTATATATTCAATTGTAATTGTTTCAATTACAATCATTCTATTAAATATTGTATTGATTGATTCTATACGCTTTAAGTTATAATCATTCATCTTTATATTACTCTGATTATTGTGTTCATCTTGAATACAATTGTTTTATATTTCATTAGTATTACGATACATCATACCGTTTTATATTCAATACATTTGTGGCTGTTTGTATTTTTATTAGTTTAATATCATTTAAACTAATCTCTTAGTTTCTAAAACTCAAAGGTTTTTAAACCTACAATTCACCCCCCCCCCCTCTTGTATTGTTCCATCTAATAGACATACATACATACTTATTTGATCCAACACTCCAAACAACATCAACCACTCCTAACATCTTATAACCAAAGTAGCTGACCTAAACATATTTTCCCCAAGATAGGTTAATCATTTTCACAAGTAACCTAAATTACTATAAGTCCAAATTAAATTCATCGATTCTTCAAAATATAAGTCAAACTTTACTCCTCAAAGAAAATATCTTAGTAATCTATTTACCTCAATCAAATAGGGTTCCCAAAATAGTGAATGTCTTCCAAAATAATAATAATATTTTAATCCCCTAATCACCATTTTTTTTAAGAAGAACCGCTTCACTACATAAAAATGTGGTACATAACAATAGATGTTTTCCTTAATGATATAAAATCATCTTAGGTAGTGACTCGATGATCTTAAAAAACATAAAAGATATGCTCTTAGAGTACAAACTAAAATACAACATGACATAGACAATTATTGCGAAGAAGTTACATGTACTTCAGTCATCATGATCCATCTAAGCATAGGACTTGCCTTGTTCCCTAGTCCTAGAAGATTGTTGATTCTCATCATGCTTCCCATCCATTCCAAGAGATCATTGCCTTGGATAATGTCTAACTTCTCCACATTTACGACATCGAAATGTATAAGGTACATTAGATCGAACCTTATCTCCATTCATCACATTATCCATTTTTTATAGAAATTTTCTACCTTATGCCCTATCTTCCCACACTTAAAACATCTCCTGGTTCCTTTGTGACATTCTCCATGGTTCCTCTTCGCACACTTTTTGCAAAAAAGAAATTGGGTCTTCTTTCCCTTATCAACTTTATCAGATGAACATCCTTTAGACTTTGTCTTCTTCTTCCTTGATGAATTTGGGCATTCAACTAGGTACCAATTATTAATTGTGATTTTAGATAGCTGGTTTGGAATAATCACAATATGTTTAACTTGATCTTTTTCCATCTCTGTCACATTAATAGGGAAATCATCACATTTCTTATCACATTGGTTGTTGGGACATGCTCTTCCATTTCCCGCCATTAACTAAGAAAAGAACGTATAATTTTGGGGCTTAAATACTTAGCCAATAATCATTAAAAGGAAACTTTAAGAATAGAAGGATAAACTTTTAGAAGGAAAGTATACCCTAACTTGTGATCCCCTAGGTTCCAATCTAGGTTATCCATGATCATATATTCTTATGTGAATTTTTATTTTATCTTATCTTTTTTCCTTTAATAATGGTTCATACTAAGATTATAAATTTACCAAAGAATATCCCCGAGGAGTGTCATAACAAAGAGTGCAGCAAGTCCCGTTGTCATGTACCAGTTCCCGTTCGAGTCTCGCTCAAAGCGTTGTTTTCAGGTTTTACCCCTATATACATCTGTGCCAGAGCCACCTTTACCTGCTCGTATCCAAGCATGGATGTATTTGCTTGGCGATCCCTTACTCAATACTCACCAAAATAATAGGAAGATTTCCAATATTTAAAATTTTCTATAGGGTTATTCCTAGAGTTTTCATATCCCAATTTCCACAAATAACTAAACCATACTTTGATACCAACTATGGCATCCTGCCTTTTTATAACATAACTTTTCATTACATTTTACAAAACCGAGGATCTTTAAGGTTTAGTGTCTTGGAAACCAGGAACTTAAAACCTGAAAACATAAAACATAATTCTTAAACACTTGAAAGGCTTATCCTTATGTTCATCATATGTTCATTTCTGCATCTCCTAACCTGGGGACATACATCAAAAGAAAGGGTGAGAAGAAGGCCCAGTAAGGGAAACAATGGAAACATTTAACATATGAACTTGAGATACATCAATAATGTCATGAAAAAGAACTTTAAGGCATGAGAAAGAAATCATGAGGCATATCATATTACAAATAATGAATTTCATAACAAGAAGATATGACTACAAAATTTAACATTTACAATCATTTCCGTTTCACCAAGGTCCATCCCCAAGGTGTCATTAAAAATTACCAAGGTTATTCACCAAGGCGTCGTTAAAAATGGTCATCTCTAGAGATTAAGTATTTACCAACTACATTGGAGCGCTATCATGGTGCACCCTTAAATTTGTCTTTTTAATCATGTGAGCCACATATATCATCATCAAAAGTTTCATAAACAACCCATATAGGATAAAAGAAATGGATTTCCTTTCATAATCATAACGTTTTAAAAACTGCTTTAAAGACATGATCTTTATGTCACTTTAAACCCACGAAAAGGAAAAGTGGGTTTCATGTATGTAAATCCCCGAATTAAAATATAACATTTTGATATACATGTAAATACCCTTGTATAAAAAGGTCTTTTAGTATTCACCTAATAAATTAAAAGAATTTGAGAAAAAGAGAGAGACATTTTGAGACAAAAAAATTTCAGCATAACGGCTATGTTACAGGGTTTTAGAAAATATTGAAAAAAGAGGGGACATGAGTCACCCACTCATAAATGATTAATAACACAGTAGAGGGACATAATATAATGGATATAAGAACATGGTAATGAAATTTGAAAGACATACTACATGAATTGAAAACCATGTAAGGAAGACAAAAATAAGATTTCTCTTATGAAAATTCGGCAGCCTAACGACGTCACGTAAAACTTCAAAAAAATGAATTGATGAGGTCAAATAGAGTCTCTCATAATATGACCATAAAATATCAGTATGATATATATAGATATAATACCCCAACATAAATTAAAGGAACATGAAAGACTTGACATGAAAATAGATCTTGAAAACGAGAAGGGTGAAAAAATCCCTTAAAAATTCTGCAGCCTAACGACGCCACTTAAAACATCAAAATACTGAATTGAAGATATAAAATAGAGTCTCTCATAATATTAACATAAAAGATACGTATGATAGATATAGAAATCATACCCCAAAATAATAAAAAGAAACTTGAAAGACTTGACATGAAAGTAGAACTTTAAAAAATGAGAAAGGTGAAAGAATCCCTTAAAAATTCTGCAGCCTAACACCGTCACTTAAAAATTCATAGAAAAAATGGATGAGAGAAAGAGGGGGTATCAAATTACATGAACATGAAAAGGGTTGTAAGAGTAATATAAAAGATCATACTCCAACATAAGAGCATGGAGCATAAATGAAATGACATAAAAGGGATTACTTGAAAAGAAAGAGAGTGGTAAGATCCCTTACCTTAAACATAACTCTTAATACTCAAAGGATGGGACCTTGAGGGCTTGGGGCACCTTGGGAGGACTCCTTGGGAGATAGTGAGACCATAGATTAGTTGGGGGAGAGTTGGGAGTGAAAACCAATGGAGTAAAGGGTGTGTATTTATAGGGAATGTGAGGGGACAAGGCATTAATGGACAAGGGACACCTCATTGGTGGTATTGGAAAAAACATGGGCTCTCCCATTGTATTTTCCCATGGTATTGGACACTTGGGACACCTCATACCTTATCTTACTAGTCATAAGTCTACCATATTTATTACATACTTAAAACTTCATTTAATGATGTCATTAAACACCCGTAACTTAAAAACTGTATTTTCTCTATTCATTGAAAATTCAACTTTCTCAGAAAAATCCCAAAATTTCACCTTAACCAAATATCAATGCTCTGATTTCAAAAACGAACACCATTTTATAAAAATATTTATCTAAATATTTTTAATTTAATTTTTATATAAATACACTATTCACTGAAAATTCATTTTTTTTAGAAAAATCCCCAAAAATTACCTTAACATAATATCGATGTTCAGAGTTAAAAAATGAAATACATTTTATAAAAACAATTTTCTAACTATTTTTAATTTAATTTTTAATTAAAAACACTATTCACCTGAAAAAACTAATACTTGACTAATAATTTCTGAAACAGTTATTTACCTATTTTATTGAATCACATTACTTAATCAAGGTGCCTAGATTATATTAATACTTTCTTTAATTGAGATTACTATTCCATTTGGTCACATCACTAATCCTAAGCATAAAATCACTATTCATAATTTACTATTCATCAAAAATTATGTTGATCTTATTAGATTCAAAATTTTGTACTGAACATAATTGTAGAAGACCATTTTTTGAAAATCATTACACATCATTAAATATTTAAGGTTTTCCTAAATATTTTAAAATATCCTTTTTTCAAAATTCATCAAAAATATGCATACTATATTTATACGAACATTTTAAAATTCACAAACTTCATTATAAGAAGAAATCACAATTTTTATTTAAATCAATGGATTAAAAGAGGCAGTTACGGTCTCCTTACATAGCCCCTCATAACCCCAGCATAGGACCTAAGTGTAAAGTGTGGTACGGTGAGAGAACTTGAGGGCGGCTCAGCCAACATTGCTCGAGTAGTAATTTCTATCAGTTTGAACTTCTCACGAAGGAGATTCCGTTCTAGCTTCACACGATAATGTTTGGCATGGGTTTGGTTCAGAGTAAAGCCTAGTGGGGCTACCTCCTTCACAAGTTATGTTAGATGGGCTTCGATTGGCCCGAGACTACTGGATGAGGTCATCAAATCTTCTTTCTATATTAATTAACCAAGATCACTTGTATTTAGAGACAAAAAATCGAAACGTTTAGTTTCCAGCTGTCATATTGACCAAAAATCATATAACAGTCAAAACCCAATAGTCACATCTTAATTATACTCATGTTATCAAAAGAAACAATTTTGTTGAGTATAAAATAAAATAACACACAAAATTAGGAAATAAGATTTATTCAAAATTTTGGGTCGTTACACGGTGTAGGTATATGCGAGAGGTTAGAGAACTAGGGCATTATGGTTTTATTTTCACCGAGTCAGGTGACACATTATTCCTTGAAGATGATGAAACTCTATCCTACAAGAATGTAGTTGAAGGAAAATGAGCTGCTAAATGGAAAGATGCCATGAATTCTGAAATGGATTCCATGAACCAAAATCATGTTTTGATTTTGGTTGTCATGACCCCCTCCCCACAAAGTGTACCCCTCCTAGTCCGGTAATGTGAGAAGGGAGATAATGACCCCCCAAGTCCCGCCTCCAGTAGGCCTCGGGTTGGCGACTAGCACCGAGGGTATAATAAACACACAAATGGGAGGCATTACCCTATAAGATAACACATGCAGAAGAGATAGATAATATAGACACCAATCAACTCCAACTCAGACTGTAATATAACAAAAACCCAAGTACACATATTAAATTTCATGAAAAAGTACAACAACTGAAAGGGAAAACTAAAAGTACCCAAAAAAAGTAAAACAGGAGCGACCACAAGCCCGAACAGCTCCTCCAACCACAAGATAGTAGTAACCAGCTTGATCTCCAACCTACTCCAAGTGACCTACAAAACAGTTTATATATACATAGGGTGAGTATAATAGTATACTCAGTAGGATCCTCCTCGAAGCCTCTCGTGAAAATGTAAAGAAAGCATGATAAAGCCTAGTGAACAACAAGTGAAACTAACTCGTCACCTAAACATGTATACTATGTTCCCAACCTCACCATGGCTACTCTCACCAAGTAACGCATACATGAATATAGCATATAGTAAAGAATATCAAGGGTACCCCGCTACTACATCCCCAATGGTTTTCCACTTTGCCCGAACGACATATGTCATGTGCATCTCTCTCCAAAGGCTTGCTCGTAGAAACCTGGGCAAAGCTCCACAATCGGCACCACGTGCACCACAAAGGCTTGTACGCAGACACCTGGGTGAAGCACCACACCATCCTCACAACCAAAAGTAACCAGGTAGTTTCCGTGAGCCACCACAGCTCACATAACGTGTATCATACGTCGGGTATTATAACTCAAGCCATCACAAATCATACGCCGAGTAAGGATCCTCAAGCCATCACAGCCTATACACGTTACACCTATAGTAGTCCATAGGATACTATATCCATAATATATGTGTGTGAATAACCACAAGCCATTACATCCCTCTACACACATATATGGGGAAAACTAACCGTTTTTCCTACCAGCACAAGTATCTTCCAAGACAAGAGATCGGGTTCAAAGGGGGTATTCAACCATTCATCCTCCCACCAGAATGTTGGGGAAAACACCCCCCAGGGGTTAGAATCCCCAGAGTGTCATTTTCCCTTACCGAAAGGGTGGAGTAGCGTATAGAAACACAAAAAGTAAAGAATATATTATACTCACAACCACACTATGGGCATAACCTAGTCTTAGTCTCAACTACAGCTAACGTATCTCGGTCTCCAACTTCTATTTCTAAGACTAAGTATCCTATAAGCACACAACCAATTAAAGAACTTTATTATATTCTTTCATTCCCTTTTTATCAATTCCACTTTACGTAAATTAATTCTTTACACATTAATTAACCATGAAAAATTCCTCATTAAATTTCATTAGCATCACCCCCAAAGTCAATTGTTCCTTCAATATTTTACTACCTCATCATTATGTTTCAGCAAACACAAACCCCATGGGTTAACACCATTTATCCAGATATTCATTTCATAATTACATCCCATATTCCCAGGCATTCTAGAAAATCATTCTATGCTACTAATTACAAGGAGGCTCAACACGGTGAGTAGATGTAGTAAACCTCGAGACTTTTCCGTCTATAGAAAGAACATATACCCATTCTACTTTGAGAAGCTAGACACGGAAAGCACGTGGGATACCCCACACATCTTCTCCTCCTTCAGAAGAAGGGTAAGCATGACCAACTGCCTTGATAAGTGGGGAAAAGTAATGCAGATTAACATTCAATCAAATCCACCAAGCATCCAACAAAAATATCCATCCCATTCCATCATCGCTTGTGTCCTCCCCGACACCCATATGCATAAATTGATGCATCTCACCACTCTAGGCGTCATCCACTACCACAACCACAAGGCCTCCCTGCCTCCACATATCACAACACCCCTCTACGGTCAAATCACAACACAAGCAGCCAGAAATCAAACATCACATAAAATGGGTTCTTGGACCTTTAACAAGGCATCCATCCTTCTTACATTATGAGAACTCATGGCTCTGAAGCACAAGGCACTCGGCCTTACGAACAAAAGGGTAATGAAGAACCCTTACCATCGTTATCTTTTATCAACCATCTAGTTCTTAATCCCTATCAAATTAACAGATTCAATTCGTAGGTTCCAATTCAGGGAAACCTAATCAGTAAGCTATCATTAAAGATTTAACATTCTTACTATGCCAATTTTATTAACATCAAATTAGTACAAATACAACAATGAAAAAAATCAGATTCATTTACATGCCTCTTTATCTTTAGCCAATTAATTATCAATTAATTCCGGATTTAGGTTCTTTATCAATTTCCCTCAATAACGAACAACTAATCAAAAAAATCATAGATATCACTCTATCCATCCAAACATGAGGCAAACCGTTATCAGGGTATAAAACAATAACATGCGATCAGACCAATTATTTTAATCTGGTTCATGTATTTAAGTAGGTCAACTTCATTGTGATCCAAAGAGCTAAATCATGTTTATCTACGATTTCACATAAAAAATTAGAGAATCCACAAATCCCCTGCCTTGAAGAGTTCTTGACATTCTTTTTCCACACAATGGGTCACGATCCTCATCTCGCGATAACTGCATCTAGCCAAGGATCCCACGGTATGTTGGCACCAACCAAACCCCAAGAAACCCCAATTATAAGCATGGAGATTGCATGGTAATATGGAAAGGAGAACAAGAGAAGATGATCCCCGAAGGAACGATGATAAAACAAACCCTATATCGACGAATGATCGACACATCTTGGTTGCATCAAAATAGAGCGGAACAAATCGGAGGTGTAGGGTTTGAATGTGAAACTCTTATGGGAAGGATTGAAAGGTTCTAGCATCTCATATCCAAGAATAAAGAGGAAGAACAAGGGAGGATGATATCTTGTCCCTTTTGAAGATTTAATGGGGCGACGGTTTAAGATTCGATTAATTATCCATTAAAAAAGGATCGTATTAACCCACACGGTTTGACAAATTAAAAACATCATGACTATTGGAATAATTAATATAGGATTTATGGCCTTTGAATCATCCTCAGAGTCCTTAAAATAAGGCTTTAACTGTATTTTACGTCAAAGGAAACGTCAAAAGGGGAAAAACTGAAGGAAGGTGGAAACAATATTCACCTACCATTACTGTACACCTACCGATCCGTGAAACCGATATGCAAAACCGATCCGTGAAACTGATCTTTGAAACTGATCTGTGAAACTGATCTGTGAAACCGATCTCTGAAACCGATCCGTGAAACAAATCTGTGAAACTGATCCGTGAAACTGATCTGTGAAACTGATCTGTGAAACCGATCTGTGAATTCGATATGCAAAACCGATCTGTGAAACATTGTACACCTACCGATATTGTTCATAAAACTAGAAAAACTATTCACAGAACTTGAATGTTGGAAAAGTGTTGGGGATAAGTCACCTTGACCTCCGGGAACACCTATAACACCACATTTTCACAATGTAATGGATCAGAGGGGTCCGAGCCATTACATCAGATACTTATCAAAACATTCTCGTCCTCGAGAATTCAAAACCCACCTAAAGAGAAAAAAACGAAATGGGGTCCGAACAACCACCCATCGAGATACCTCTCAAAAGAGAGAAGGCCACAAAAGGAACAAAAGATGTTTATAAATAAAACATGAAAGGTCTAACCACGAAGGGAACATCATTACATGAAAAGAGATAAACATTAAAAAAAACTTTGGGTACTGAGCACGTATCTGTGACGCACGCTCCCAGGTACTCTCCTCCATGCCACTGTGTCATCACAAGACACGAACTAAGGGGATAGAACGCCCACACAACACCTTCTCCTTGTGTTCTTGGATCTCCATAGTTCGCTCCTCGAAGGTTGCATCATCATCAATATTGATCTCTTCCCAATCGATAACATGAGAGTCATCATGAATATAACAATGGAGGTGTGATACATGGAAAACATCATGTACCCAACTCATCTGTGGGGGAAGTGCTACTCGATATGCCATAGCTCCAACACGAGCTAACACCTTGAAAGGCCCAACAAACTAGGGATAAAGCTTACATCCATAACGAAACCTTCCCTACCCACGACGAGGAGTCACCTTCAGAAACACATGATCCCCAACATTAAACTCCAAGGGTATCCTCATTTGATCATCATATTATTTCTGATGATCTTGAATTGTCTTCATCCTCTCGTGAATCACCTGAACCATCTCTGTTGTATTCTTCACTCGTTCCGGTCCGAGAATTACTGACTCTCTGACCCCAGTCGAGCACAACAGAGAACGGAAAGGCCGACCATACAAGGCATCAAATGGAACCATACCGATGGTGGAGTGAAAACTATTATTTTAAGAAAACTCCACCAAGGGTAAGTGCCTCATCCATGTACCTCCAAAGTCAAGAACACAAGAGCGCAACATGTCTTCAAGAGTCTGGATGGTTCGTTATGTCTTACCATCTGTTTGAGGATAAAAAGCAGTGATAAGGCATAGTTGAGAATCGAAAGCATGTTGGAGACCCCTCCACACCCTGTAGGTAAAATGAGGATCTCGATCAGAAATGATCGTCCTAGGGACTCCATGAAGTCTCACCATCTCCTCCAGATACTTCCTCGCCAAAACATCCACTAAGCTCGACTCCATCATCACTATGAAGTGGGCCGATTTTGTTAAACGATCCACTACCACCCATATAGCATCATGTCCTCCCGGAGATTAAGTTAAACCTATAACAAAGTCCATTGAGATGTCCTCCCACTTCCACTGAGGAATATCTAATGGCTGGAGAAGACCACCAGGAACACGGTGTTCAGCCTTCACCCTCCGACAGACTAAACATTGAGACACAAACTCCAAAACCGCACGCTTCAGCCCAGGCCACCAAAACTGACTCCTCAAGGATCGGTACATATTTTTCACACCAGGATGTACTGCTAATGGCGAACTGTGGAACTCTCTGAGAACCGTATTGTGCATCTTCAAGGGAACGAAAATCCTTCCTTGGTACAACACTCGGTGTTGTTCATCCTTAGACCAACCATCAGGACCCTCACCACAAACTACTTGGTCTCTCCAAACCTCCACCTCTAGATCTCCCAACTGGGACTCTTCCAACTTCTGCACCAGGGATTACTATATCGTCATCTGAAAAAGACAACCTCCACCCCCATATTCTCCCATTCCAGGATGTAATGCTAGCAGTTCTTCCATTACTCTCTATGAATCTCCAGATTCACCCACAGCATCACTACGTGACTTTTGACTCAGCGCATCAGCTACAAAAATCCCTTTTCTATGTGTATATGATATTTCAATGTCATATTCCTCTAATAACACCATCCACCAACGTAGTCGTAAGTTCAAGTCACGCTCGGAGAAAACATACCTCAAACTCTTATGATCGGTGAAAACCACAAAGTGCTCACCAATGAGGTAATGTCTCCACAACATCAGTGCAAACACCACAGCTGCCAACTCAAGATCATGGGTGGAATAGTTATGTTTATGGGGACGTAACTGCTGAGACCCATAAGAAACAATTGACCTATGCTGCATGAGGACACAACCTAACCCCAGATGCAAAGCGTCATAGAAAACATCAAACCGAACTCCCTCGGCTAGAAGAAAAAGAACTGGAGAACATACTAACTCCTCCTTTAGATAATTGAATGTTTCCTGACACTGATCAGTCCATATGAATGCTTGATCCTTCCTGGTCAAAGCAGTCAGAGGAGTCGCAACTCGGGAGAAATTGGCTACGAACCTCCTGTAGTAGCCTGCAAGACCAAGGAAACTCCACACCTCTGAAACAGTCTTGGGGGATTCCCAATACACAACTAATTCAATATTAGATGGATCCACATCTACTCCATGTTGGTACACAAAAATCCCCAAGAAATGGATTTATAGATCCCAGAACTCACACTTTGACAACTTCCCAAACAACTAATGTTTACGAAGAACTCCCAAAACAGCATATAGATGCTCTGCATGCTCCTCTTCAGATATGGAGTACACAAGGATGTCGTTGATGAAATCCACCACATACATTTCCAAGAATTCACGGAACACAGCATTCATCAATCCCATGAACACAACTAGTGCATTCATCACGCCGAACAACATTACAATGAACTCATAATTCCCATGACGACAACGGAAAGCAATCTTCAGGATATCCTCAGCCTTTACACACATTTGATGATATCCTGACCGCAAGTCGATATTTTTGAACCAACTTGAACACTTCAGTTGATCGAATAAATCATAAATTCACGGAAGAGGATAGTGATTCTTCCTTGTCAGTTTTTTTAAGCAACGATAAAAGACACCCAAACAAAAACTATCGTCAGCCTTCTTCACGAAAAAAACTGGTGCACCCAACGGTGACACACTTGGACGAACAAAACCACACTTCAACAGACCATAAATATATATACGTAGCTCTCGTAACTCAGAAGGGGGTATCCTATATGGATACATAGAGAGTGGAGATGCTCCTGGCTGTAGCTCTATCCCAAACTCGATCTCCTGTCGATGGGGTAATGTTACAACCTCTTCTAGAATGACATCAGGGTACTCCTCCACAACCCTAGGAAACGCAAACTACTCAACCTTTGATGAACATAACATCATCTCATCCATCATGGATGATAAGGATGAAATGCGCCTATGACCCAGCCGAGGGTCTCGCTCACCACCAAACACCACTGGCTCTCTATCTGCACCAATGAAGACGTCCTTCTTCATGAAGCAATCCACTATATCCTGCACCGAATACAACCAATCCATGCCAAGGATGAAATCATATGGTTCTATTTGTAAACATAGGAAATCTCCCCAAGAGCGATGTTCCCCCAAAACTAGCTCACATTCTATACATACTTCAAACAAGTCAGCTCGACCTCCAACTGGCGCAGTCAATGCCAAGGGCACTGGAAGCCTCTCTACCTCAAGTCCCAAAGTATGGACAAGGGTAGGAGATATGAAGGAGTGTGTCGCTCTTGAATTAAACAAGGCATACACCAAGGTATAAAACAAGAAAAGGGTACCTCGAATGATGCTTGGCTCTCCTGGAGCTGGTAACGCTAGAGCATGCAGCTTACCACGACTGCCTCTACGGCCTCTCTGACCCTGATGATGACCACCACCAAGGCCACGCTCTGCTATATGAGGACGGGGAGCATCATGGGGCTGTCCTTTTCCTACCTCATCTACCCTCAGCTGATCTAAATATTTTGCAACTAAATGCTAATGCCTCAGTGTAAACTACCTCAGTGGAGCAACCTGGAGCGTAACACCTGGGGCACGATGGACGCTCTGAATGTTCGGGCACTCCCACTGTTGATGAGAACGACCACCACAACAAAAACAAGAACCTGATCCCTTGGTATAGGCCTGAAAGTTTCTGCCCCTAGAGAAACGAGATGTGAAGGGCTGGGACCTACCCCCAGGTGAACGAAAACTCTTCTACCCTGAAAACTGGGAGCCTCAGACCATAGCCTTACTTCATGAGGGGCCATGAAGATCCCCTCTCATAATGATCATGTCCTATCCAAAGTCCTCTCGACAACCTCTGCCCTTTCCATCACCTCAAGATATGTCTTCAGCATAAATGTGGTGACCTGGAACTGGATCTCTGGATGCAAAGTCTCCCCAAAATTCCTTGCTCTGGCCTCCTCATCTGGTAGAAGGTCCTAAGAAGATCATAAAATGTTCCGGAAATGGATTCCAAACTCCCAAACACTGGAGCTCCCCTGTCGAAGGGTAAGAAACTCCTGGAAACTAGATGCCTTCACAGTAGAAAAAAGAAACTCGACTATAAACCTGTCTCGAAACTCCTCCCATGAGATCGTTGACTCCTCATGAACCCCGAGGAACAAGAACCACCACTGCCTTGTAGCTCTACGCAACATTTTCACAACCAAGAATGCCCAGTGCTCCTTATGGGCACGAATCAAACTGAAGACGATCTCGACCTCCTCTAACCAGTCTTCCGTGACTGCATCTCAAACAGTGGCGTTATACTTCTACAGGCTCTGGCACTGAAACTCTCAGAGTGTCTTCCTCCAAGTTTCGTCATCATCAACCTCTACCCTATGGCGATCTGCTGGAATAGCCTACTGGCCATTTTATATGAAATCCCGATGAGGACGTCAACCTAGATCCATTCCCGTAAAATAAGAAACTGTTAGAGCTCCTAAGCCTAGAATATGGAAGACTCAAGATTAATTAATTTATTTTTTTCTTTCATTCGTTTTAGGTTAACCTATCCCAAGGTCTACCGATTCAAAAACAGGCACAAATAAGAATGATGCATGATCCTTTCCTAGGTCTCTACCCTACAACTAGTATCACCTTGTTTAGTATCCATTATAAACTTAAAGGCCCATACATCAGATCATAGGGGGCCCTAAACGCCTATGTCTCAGCCAGTTTCTAGTGTTTACCGCACTTGATAAACATGAATGTCATTTTTGCCCTACCAACCCATGCAAACTCACATGTTCCTAACTCCAAAATCCATCCTATCCCTCAACCAGACCTCTAATACCACTCTATCACGACCCCCTCCCCACAAAGTGTACCCCTCTTGGGATGGCAATGTGAGAAGGGAGATAATGACCCCCGAGTCCCGCCTCTAGTAGTCCCCAGGTTGGGGAATAGTACTGAGGGTATAATAAACACACAAATGGGAGGCATTACACTCTAAGAGAACACATGAGAAAGGGAGAGATAAGATAAAAACCATTCAACTCCAACTCATACTGAAATATAATGAAAACCCAAGTACACATATGAAATACCATGAAAAAGTACTACAACTGAAAGGGAAAAGTAAAAGTACCCAAAAGAATGTAAAACGGCAGCGACCAGAAGCCTGAACAGCTCCTCCAACCACAAGCTAGACATAACCGGCGTGATCTCTAACCTACTCCAAGTGACCTAAAATACAGTTTATATATACATAGTGTGAGTATAACAGTTTAATCAGTAGGATCCTCCCCGATACCTCTCATGAAAAAGTAACGAAAGCATGCTAAAGCATAGTGAACAACAAGTGAAACTAACTTGTCACATAAATAGGTATACTAAGTTCCCAACCTCATCATGGCTACTATCACCAAGTAACGCATACAAGAATATAGCATATAGTAAAAATTATCAAGGGTACCCCACAACTACTTCCCCACTGGTTTTCTGCTTTTCCCCAACGACATACGTCATGTGCATCTCTCTCCAAAGGCTTGTCCGCAGACACTTGGGATAAGCTCCATAATCGGCACCACGTGCACTAGAAAGGATTTCCCGTAGACACCTGTGTGATGCACCACACCATCCTCACAACCAAAAGTAACCAGGTAGTTCCCGGGAGCCACCACAGCTCGCATAATGTGTATCACTCGTCGTGTATTATACCTCAAGCCATCACAACCCATACGCTGAGTAAGGATCCACAAGACATCACAGCCTATACACGTTACACCTATAGAAGTCCATAGGATACTATATCCAAAATATATGTGTGTGAATAACGACAAGCCATTACAACCCTCTACACCCATATATGGGGAAAACTAACCATTTTTCCTACTTACACAAGTATCTACCAAGAGAAGAGAGTGGGGTCAAAGGGGCTAGTCACCCATTCATCCTCCCACCGAAATGTTGGGGAACCTACCCCATAGGGCTCAGAATCCCTGGGGTGTCAGTTTTCCTTACCAACAGGGTGGATTAGAATATAGAAACACAAAAAGTACATAATATATTATACTCACAACCACACTATGGGAATAACCTAGTCTTAGTTTCAAATGCAGTTAACATCTCTCGGACTCCGACTGCTATTTCTAAGACTAGGTATCCTATAAGCACACAACCAATTAAAGAACATTATTAGAATCCTTCATTCAAGTTTTATAAATTCCACTTTATGTTAATTAATTCTTTATACATTAATTAAACATGAAAAATTCCTCATTAAATTTCATTAGCGTCACCCCTAATGTCAATTGTTCCTTCAAAAGATTACTACCTCATCATTATGTTTCAGCAAACACCAACCCCATGGGTTACCACCATTTATTTAGATATTAATTTCAAAATTACTTCCCATATTCCCAGGCATTCTAGAAAAGCATTCTATGCTACTAAAGACAAGGGTTCTCAACACGGTGAGTAGATGTACTACTCGTCAAGCCTTTTCCTCATATAGCAAGAGCGTAGACCCATTCTCATTTGAGAATCTATTCACGGAAAGCACGTGGCATACCCCGTGTGTCTTTGCCTCCTTCGGAAGAAGGGTAAGCAAGACCAGCTGCCTTGAGCAGTGGGGAAAACTAAAGAAGATTAACATTCAATCGAAGTCACCAAGAATCCAACAAACACATCCATCCCGTTCTATCATCACTTGTGTCCACCCCGACAGACATATGCATAAACCGATGCATCTCGCCACTCTAGTCCTCATCCGCTACCACTACCACAAGGCCTCCCTGCGACCACATATTACAACGCCCCTCCAGGGTCACATCATAGCACAAGCAGAAAGAAATCAAACATCACATCAAATGGGCTCTTGGACCTTTAACAAGGCATCCATCCTTCATACATAATGACAACTCATGGCTCTAAAGCACAAGGCACTCAGCCTTATAAACAAGAGGGTAACTAAGAACCCTAACTGAAGATATCATTCATCAACCAACCAGTTCTTTAATCCCTCTTGAATTAACACATTCAATTCATAGGTTCCAATTCTGGGAAACCTAATCAGAAATCTATAACAAAATATTTAACATGATTACTAGGCCAATTTCATTAACATCTAATTAGAACAACTACAGCAATTACAACAACCAGATTCATTTACATGCCTCTTTATTTTTAGCCAATTAATTATCAATTAATTTTGGCTTTACATTATTTATCAATTTCCATCAATAACGAACAACTAATCAAATAAAGCATAGATATCACTCTATCTAGCCAAACATGAGGCAAACTGTTATCACAGTACAAAGCAATAACATGCGATGAAACAAATTCTTTTAATCCGGTTCAAGTATTTAATTAGGTCAATTTCATTGTGATCCAAAGGGCTAAATCATTTTAAATCTACGATTGCACATAAAAAATTAGAGAAGCCACGAATCCCCTACCATGAAGAGTTCTTGACTTTCTTTATCCACACAACGGGTCATGATCCTACTCTCGCGACAACTGCATCCACCTGAGGATGCCACGGTACGTCAGAACCAAGAAAAACCCAAGAAAACACCATTAGAAGCATGTAGATTACATGATAATATGGAAAGGAGAACAAGAGTAGATGATCCCTGAAGGAATGATGATAAAACATACCTTATATTGAAGAATGACCGACACAGCTTGGTTTCTTAAAAAAAGTGAGGAACCAATCAGTGGAGTGGGGTTTGATTGTGAAAATCCTACGATAAGGATTTAAAGGTTCTAGCATCTCATAGTCGAGAACAAAGAGGAAGAACAAGGGTGGATGATATCTTGTCCCTTTTGAAGATTTAATGGGGCGACGGTTTTAGATCCGCTTAATTCTCCATTAAAAACGGATCGCATTAACCCATGTGGTTTGGACAAGTAAAAACATCTCATCCTTAGGAATAATTAATATAGGATTTATGGCCTTTGAATCAGCCTTAGTGTCCTTAAAATAAGGCTTTAAATGTATTTTACGTCAACGGAAACGTCAAAAGGGGGAAAACTGTAGGAAGCTGGAAACACTGTTCACCTACCGTTACTGTACACCTACTGATCCGTGAAACTGATCTGTGAAACCGATCTGTGAAACCGATCTATGAAACGGATCTGTGAAACAGATCCGTGAAACAGATCTCTGAAACCAATCTGTGAAACCCATCTGTGAAACCGATCCGTGAAACCGATCTGTGAAACCGATCCATGAAAGTGATCTGTGAAACCGATCTGTGAAACCGATCGGTGAAACCGATCTGTGAAACCAATCCGTGTAACCTATATGTGAAACCGATCCATGAAACTGATCTGTGAAACTGATCTGTGAAATCGATCTATGAAACCGATCTGTGAAACTGATATGTGAAACATTGTACACCTACTGATACTGTTCATAAAACTAGAAACACTGTTAATAGAACTGGAAATTTGGAAAAGTGTTGGGGACAAGTCACCTTGACCTCCCGAAACACCTCCAACACCATATTTTCACAAAGTAATGGATTGGATGGGTCTAGGCCATTACATTGGTAGACCCTCCAGCTAATGTAAAGCCCATTAGATGCAAATGGCTATTCAAGAAGAAGCTGGACATGGATGGTGAGGTTAATACCTTTAAAGCAAGACTCCTTGCAATGGGTTTTAGGAAATGTCAAGGCATTGACTATGATGAAACCTTCTCACTAGTAGCAATGCATAGATCTATTAGAATATTTTTTGAAATTGCAGCCTTTCATGATTATGAAATTTGGAAAACGAATGTCAAAAATACTTTTCTAAATGGGAATTTGGTTGAATATGTCTATATGACTCAACTAGAAGGGTTTGTCAATTCAAAGAATGATAATAATGTATGAAAGATGCAGAGATACATTTATCGATTGAATCATGAATCAAGAGCATGGAATATTTGTTTTGATGAGGCTATAAGAGATTTTGGGTTTGTCAAAAATGAAAGTGATCCCTATGTCTATAAAAAGGTTGAAGGGAATTCCATCGTTTTCTTAGTATTATATGTTGATGACATATTAATTATGGGAAATGAGGTACAAGTCATACAGTCTGTTAAGACATTGTTAAATGAATGCATCTCCATCAATGACTTAGGTGAGGCAGCCTACATTATAGGGATCAAGAACTATCGAGATAGATCGCAAAGGCTACTTGGGCTAAGTCAAAGTACATATATTAATGAGGTACATAAAATTTACAATATGGAATAATCCAAGAGAGGATTATTTCCTATGTCGCATGGTTTAAATCTCTCCAAGAAAATGTATCCACAAACACAGGAGGAAACTGAGAGAATGAGTAGATTCCCTTATGCATCGGTAGTGGTTTCTATCATGTATTTCATGCTATGTACTAGGATTGATGTCGCCTTTACTTTAAGAATGGTGGGTAGATATCAAGCCAATCCAGTAGAGGTTCACTGTACTGCTGTTAAAACTATCCTAAAGTACATGAGGCATACCAAGGATATGTTCTTGGTGTACGGAGGAGATGAGGAACAGGTTTTGAGGGGATACACTGATGTTAGATTCTAGATAGATTATGATGATATGAAATCATTGTTAGGCTACATTTTTTGTCTGAATGGTGGTGCAGTGAGATGGAAATTCTCAAAGTAAGATGTGGTTGATGATTCTACAGCAGAATCTGAATATATTGCAGCTTCCGATGTAGGAAAGGAAGAAATATGAATACACAGATTTATCCCTAACATTGGTGTTGTTCCTAGTGGTGCAAACCATGTTCTAGTATATTTTGATAATACTACTGCAGTGGTTCTTGCCCAGGAGCCCAGGTATCACTAGAGGAAAAAGAATATTCTTCGAAAGTCTCATCTCTTGTGGGATTTTACTCAAGGAGGTGAAGTCACAGTTTTCAGAGTAGCCACAGAGGACAATGTGGCATACCCCCCCCAACCAAATAAATTTCTCAGAAGAACCATGATTCTCATATGAGAGTTAACGGATTGAAACCTGTTAGAAGTTGGCTCTAGTGCATGTGGGAGTGTTGAAAGTGGGTGCCCTAGACCCAACTTGTATTGTACTTTTATTACCACTACATGTATGAATTTTTTTGACATATATGTTTTTATCTTGACATAACAATGTAGATTCTTCTGCATCCACTTTTTTATGGAAATTTTCTTAGATTAAATGTCGTATCAAGGGGGTATAACAGATCCTAGGCTAAAATGAGAACCCTAAGATACCATGAATGTAGTCTTAGTGTAATGTCCTATGGTCCAGTTACATCATTATAAAAGGACACAGATGATGTGTGACCATCAAGTGCAAGGGGCTTATAAGCTTTGACACTTCATCTCATGAAGTTCGCACTTGATGATCTATATTTGTTGAGATCATGAGGACAGACCCGCATAATAAGAACACCACATGTTTCAGGTGTCATTGGTCATTCATATCTACAGACATGTGTATTGGTCTCCAGGATTGAGATCGTTATCAATGAATGTAATTTAATCATATACATTTGATGTAAGGATAAAACCATGGATACAATGTTGTGGAGAGGTAGTTTGTATCGGGTACGTCATTAATGGCTTGGCATTGATCAAATGATCGAGAAAGGATTTTTAGCTTCCATGTTCATGAAGAGATAACTTGGGCCCAGTTGATTCGGATGGTTGCACCTTCATTAAATTCATTGCCATGGTAGTGGAAGGTAATACCATCCAGACAAATCAAAAAATAAAAAAAAAGAAAGACCAAGGATTAGGACACTAGTGTGCATTCTTCTTTTTTGAGATATCGATGATGAAGATATATTACATAGGCGGTGTTTCAAGGAAGGTAGTCATTTCAAGGACATTACCTTGTCTCTATAGGGCCTCGATTGGTTTCTAGAACATGCTTTTGGTCAGTGGTTATTATTCAATACTATTGAGATAAGGATCTAGAGGGTCACACACAACATCACTTTGAGAATCTTCCCTATTCTGTGAATAAGAATGTAGAACTTGGTGAGCCACACAAAAGGGTCCGAGTACTATCCAAGTTCTATGGATCACCAAGTAATAAATAAATCCTTTAATTATTCAATCTTGGAATAATATGTTGAATTTATTTATAACATGTATATACAAGTGATTATTAAATACAAGTATTAATATTATTCGAATGAATGTTAATATCCTTGGTTCGTTTAATATTAACAGTAGGTGTGAGTCAAGTTAAAGACTCAAGTTTATCACATAATATATTTAATATATATATTACAAGTAACTGAGAAATTATAAATATTGTTTATGGAATAATTGTATTTGCCATAAATAATTATTTATAACACTTATATTGAAGATGTTTATTACACAGGGGTCGGGAGTGAACACTGCATGTTTGAAACATTCCCTATATAAGTATGAGAGAGGCTCTTCCCATGTAACTATTCATGTGTTGGGATTGATAGAATCTCTCTCCTTCTCGAATCTGGAGGGAGAGAGTCTCTCAAACGAAGGAAGATCTTCAAGTTCATCCATCTTGGATTGAAGTTTCTTGCCTTGCGGTGATCGTCGCTGATAGAATAATGTTATTTCCATAAAAAATTATGTTCTTATTTTGGTATTCAAATGTTACATATGTTCCCAGTTTACCAAAACTACTAAATCAACCTATAGGGATTGAGAGCATCTCTCTCCTTCTGGAATCTTGAGTTTTGACAATAACTTTTATCACATGGTAATTTTCTAAAAAAATCACCCTAAATGAAATAATTTAAATTAAAACATAAAACACCAAGAATAATGACGTATTTATGATATAATATATCAAAGGGGAAGTATATACAACACATTGAAGTTAATTGGTGCATAATAACAAATAAGACTCAATAGAATTAAAATTGAGGTCAAATCCCATACCTTACACTTCATTTTGGTATTACACCCACTATCCACCTGTATAATGATTCTATTAATTTTATTAAATTCTAAAATAGCCATATTAATACATATAATATCTTCTATTATCCCTTTAGAAAATATAATCTACCATTTTTTAATAATTTTTCATTACTTTCATTGTTTTTATTGTTAATTTTCTTGTTTTTGATGAGTGTTTTTAGGTGTTATTTTTTTATTACTATAACTTAGATCATGATTTCATCATCATGAGAATATAAAACAAGATTTAAATATCATATATAATCGGTGTGTATTTTTTTAGAAAGAGTCCCTTGACTAATTTTCCACATTATTAATCTATGAAGGGAAAAAACAAAAGTAAAAAATACATGTGTTTATTACAAACATTTTTATAAAGAAAAACCAAATCATCTAGGAGTGAGTTAGAAAAAGTGAGTGTCATACAAATTTTCATTATATAAATCCCATCTGAAAACAAGTTGGTCTTCAAAAATACATGCATGTGTGACAATGAAGTTGAAACTCATTAGTGTGTTCGTGCATTCCATGCATTTAGTTTTAAGTCTCCATGTAATATGTAATTCACCATTTCTGATATCCTGCACTTTCCTGACCCGTCCCCCAGGGCCCATGCTATGACTTCCCCAAGTCTGCCTTTCATAGGCCAGGGGTTGGTGACTAGCACAAGAAAAGAATATCTCTAAAAGGGAAGGTATTTCCTTTAAACATGTACGCACACACTCCCAAAAACATCCCAACACACTAAAAGGGGGAAAATTATACCACTAAAACAAAACTGAGTGCAAAGACAAATGAATGTAAGTAGGACATAATAAAAACACAACATGATATTGAAAACAAAAATGTACAAAAAGAAACTATGATAGTCATCTACATAAAACCCCACCTGCTTGTGAGAGTGGTAAAACTACTAGAATCCAAATTAGTATGTCCTTCTCACCCAGTCCTACAAGGCCCCACTTGGTCCTAGGCCACCATGCACACCATCATAGAGTCTGTCAGTACCGTCCCCCAGTGCACCTCTGTCAAAATGATGATCGTTTTCACCAGAAAAAACACGTGCAGGTGAAGCCCATACAGGGGTGAATATAATAATACTCATTAGGGACCTAGAGACCTATGTTGGTCTCTTGGTAATCCATGAAGGAAAACATCACAATGAAAATACCCTATAGTTAATGCCTCCAATCCAGACCAGAAACACATAGCCTAAAGTAAAAGATGCAGATCAAACCAGGTATACTTAACTATAGGAGTAAAGATGATTAGTTATAATGCTAGATCATATTATTCTGTTGAGAGGCCCTGCTGCTGACCTACATATGGTCTCTTGGTGTTGACCCTCAGAGGATCACTAGGTGCTGACCCACAGAGGATCGCTAGGTGATAACCCAGATAGGATTGCAAGGTGATGACCCACTCAGGATCACTATTATTTCTTCACATCGCATCCAACCATAAGATTACAATACATAACAGGCATTACTTCTAGAGGATCTTTTCCCCAAGTCATAGTTCATACATCAACCACCATGAAGTCCAAAATAGATTAATCCCAATGGACCATATCATCGTAAGGGTCCTAACGCAATAGACAATGCGTCGATCAGACGCTTGGTCTATAAGTTATGGGATTTTTAGTAAAAAGGGTCTGGTTGGATTCTAGTATGATCCAAACCATACATACACCAAATTACTCCATAACTCAAATTGATTGTCTAAAAAGGACCACCCAATCACAAGGGTCCCAATGCCACTGACATCATTTGAATCAGACCCCCGGTCTAAGAGATATGGGTGTTTTAGTAAATTGGGATCAGTTACGTATGGGCACGGTCCAACCCAGTCAGACTGACCCACCCAAATCCACTCGGGGGTCCCACATACCCCGATTTAATTAGATTTACTCAGCCTGATTCAGTTTGGTTTGGGGTCGGTCTGGTCCGGCATGGCCAGTGGGCCACGCCCAATGGGCCTTGATGGACATGGCCTGGGATGGTCGATGGTTCAGCCTACCGAGTCACCCACCGACCCGGTCTCATCCTTTCCAGCCCAAAGTGCACGGGTCTTACCTGCCAACATGAGTTCGGTCCGGCCTACAGGTTGAGGCATGACCCTATAGCCAAGGACTGGCCATGCGGTGCGGCCGGTGGGGCATCATCCAGCTGGGATGCGTTAGTCGCGCTGCGTCCGGCCCCCACTAACCTCGCGGAAGCAGGGCCTCTTACAGTCATGGTCGACAGACTGCAAATCTCTTGCCACCAGATAGCCCGGACGTGGGTCATCCCTTTGCACGATGCTCGACACCACATCTCCCATTATCGTTGCGGCCTCCTACTACCTCGGCATGCCGATGAGCGCACAACTCCACCCAGCTGATGACCCTCTGTCCCTCCTCCTATAGGTGGTCAGTACCACCACATTTTTCCATGTGACGCCACCACTAGAATGGTGGAAAAATATTCAGTGGACAACTAGATGCGCTCTGGTGGTCCGTTCCTCACATAGGTTACATTTATGGCCCCCATAGATCATCCACTTCACCACAACGGTCTCAAATCTGTCTTACCATCAATTCTAGAATTTGTCCATGAAGAACACCCATATAAGTGGGGCTCATGCTTTGTTCATGTGGGCTGACACCCCTCCATGTTAGATGTTTATAATCGAGGGACATTCGGGGATTTCACATCAATCAATAAATATAATTTAACCCTAGAAAATAAAATCCCAAAAGAAAATTCACCCTCCTACATAAACTCACGAATCGCGGATCAACAGGTTCTTGTATTGATATGTGTTCATCATTTCAAAGAAATAAACGTGCAGGAAAATTTAAAAATTAAACAACCCCTACCTCAATGATTTTCAATGCCGAATTGTTCGTGCTTGAGGTTTCGAGATGTTGACGTCGCTTCCAGCTCCATTCTTTGAGGCAAGTTGAAGACAATAAAGTCTCACTAGTGTTAAATGTTCTTTGTTAGAGAGGAAAACTACCGGAGGTTCATTAGAGAATCCCCAATGTTTAATTCCTCATTATCCCACATGTTTTTTAATAAAAATAATCACGTCGTAGTGTTTCTGTAACACTGCGACGTTTCATTGAAAGATCATTACACGTACATTATTTCATCGTTACACTGTGTGATATTGGATATTAAAGAGCCTAATTAGTGCATCATGTCACCACCTGGTTACTACACTGCATCTTCACAGTCCTCCATCCAATGGTGATTAAAGAAATAAAATAATTCCTTTAAATTATATTATTATTTTTTATTTGAAAATTTCAATAAATAACTTTTCCAATCGACCCTTTCCGACTGAAATTAATTCATTTTAATGTGAATCCCCGAGTTCTAATTTCGACGGTGCCCTTAGGTTTTTGATCCGAGAACCAGTTCAAAACATAGAAAACCCTCTCACATGTTTACTAAGAATAACAGTAAAAAAGTTCAAATAAAATTAACATTCACCCTCAACCCAAGATGGTCGAGGTTACGATCTACGTAAGGGGAAAACACCCCTACGAGCTCAACGGTACTATTATATTTTCTATCTGAGTTACCATTTAGTAGTTATAAGGATTTTACTAAAAATATAATTATTGCTTAATTATTTTATTCACAGCCAAAAACTAGGTTCCACTGTTGGCCCACACAAACCAATGTCAGGATCTACCTAAGGGAATAATTACCTCATAAGTTCAGTGGTGGTCTTAGATTTTTAATCTGAGTCACCATTTGAAAGTTATAACCATTTAAAAAATAAGATAATTTTATTTAATAAATTTATTTACACTTATGCCATTTTTGGGATTTCACACTCGAGGCATGTTCCGACAAAACGTAAGTTGCGCCTAGGGTAAACGTGCCATCTTGAATGCAATGGTGCCATCCGATTTCTGATCCAAGAAACTTTTTAATTGTTATACCACTTTTTCATAAAACTACTCACACATGCTATTTGTTGAATAATAATTTTAGACGGATCATTCTGGGCACTCCAGGACTCAAAATTCCACACCATCTCAGTTCCTGTTATAGAAAATATTCCATGTAAAAAAAATTACATGAAAATTACATGACATTACATTCTCCCATCCTTAGGGCTTTATATCCATGAAATAAAAAACAATGAGAAAACAAAAAAATGGGGGTAATGAGCATGAATCTGAGCATCCCGCTCCCATGTTCTCTCACGAATATTCTCACGCTACCACTAAACGTACACTAGAGAAATCATCCATCCATAAAGCACTCACTCTTTTTGATCCTCTATCTCCACCCAGAACTCCACAAACATAACCCCATCATCAATGTCCTGTTCACCCCAGTCGATAACGTGCGATGGATAATGCACGCACTTCCTCATCTATGATAAATGAAAAAAACCATGCAACATATGCATCCATAGGGTACAAGATAGGCTATACACCAACTCACTCACTCTAATAATAATTTGGAAAGGTCTGATGAACCTTAGAGATATATTTTTGTCCCATCCAAATCTCTACAATACCTGTTGGGGTGAGAATCTAAGGAAAACATGGTCTCCCTCCTCGAAAAACAAGGGTATCCATCTTCTATCATCATAAGACATCTATTTTCTCTGTGTATTCCACATCAGCTCCTCAAAGATCTACAGATTCTCAATGGTATCCCATACCAACTCTAGACCCATGAGTACTGACTCCCCTGGGTCTGTCTAGCATAGAGGTGATCTGAATGCCAGCACGTACAAGGCCTTAAATGGTTCCATGATAATGGTGGAGTGATAGATTTTTATGTATGATAAATCCACCAGTGGTAGGTGAAAATGACAACTAAATCCAAAATCAAGGATACAAGAATGAAACATTTCCACCAAGGTATGTATGGTCTGCTCTGTTTGACAATCTGTTAGTGGGTGAAAAGCATTGCTCAAGTGCAGTTGATTCCTGAACGCCTCCTAAAATCCCTTCCAAAACCATGATGTAAAGTGTGCATCATGGTCTGAGAGGGTCATTAAGGGAACCCTGTGAATCCGAACTATCTCATGGATGTAGAGGTGTCACAAGCCCTCTATCGGCCTCTACTCATAGATGGGTAGAAAGTTACCCTACATGGTGATTCTGTAAAGACCCGTAAATTTCAAGGAAATTTTTTTCTTAATTTTTTTTGGAATTTTACAAGAGCGCAGTTTCTGACGGAACCAGATTCCGAGGCCCAGTGTGCCCGGAATCATTTTCCGATGTTTGGATTGGGTACGTTCAGTGAACGGACGAGCGAGTTTTTCTAACTTTTGAACCGGTGCTCGGAATCGAATTCTGAGGGCACCGATGAAATCGCAGCGCCGATATTATCTTAGAAACGCCTCTTCTGGAGTTGCGTTTGCTCGGTGGTGGTTTTTAATTTTTGGGCTTAAAGTTAAGAAATAAAATAAATTGTTCGACAGAATTTATTTTATTTCTCTTAAGCCACTTGAAAGACACTTAAACTGAGTTGAAACGGATAGGATGATATCCAGAAATATCATACCCTCTTGGTAGGATATTTGTGAGGTGGGGCCCACACGAGCCCCACCGTTTCTTTTCTGCTAAGTAACGCACCCGCGAAAACCCGTCATTATGAGAGTCAACTGACGCGTTTTTTTAAATTCTTAACGCACCATTTAATTGGGAGGTTTTATTCGTGAATTAAATGGGCAGTTTCTTTCGTTGAATTAATTCTGTTAATTGATGGGTCGTTACTTACCTCTTTTTCATTTGTTGGCGTAATAATAAAATAAGACCAACACGACATTTGGAGGATTACACGTTGAGAGGTTTTTGACAGAAGTTCTTGTGCCTTCACCCTTCTTCACGAGGAAAGCGAAGAAAGCGAAGAACGCTGGCCTCCGACGAAGAATGCCGAACCCGCGGAAATCAACGACGCGACGCCGAGTGCCGCGACGCCGACGTTTCCTCTCCCGCGACGTTCTTCGGCGACGTTCCTTAATCCGCAACAAAAACCTTCGATCATCCGTTGAGGTGGGAGTTTCAGATTTCTTTTAAATTTCCTTTGTGGTTTTAAACTCAAGAAGGATTTAATTATTATTAATTAAATCTTTTTGTTCTTGAATCTCAGAGTTCGTCGATGCAGCGCCGAATACCGCGACAACGCGACGATCACCTCCTTCTGCAGTGACCAATTCCGCGAAGAACCCGCGGGCGACGACTTGACGAGGTAGAGATTTTTATTTTGGAAATACCCCTTTTTATATTCCCATGAACGTTCTTTAAAATTAAAGAACCAGATTCCTATGAACAATTTTATTTTATTAAAATTGTTGTTTCATGTGTTGAATAATTCTCCCGTTGTTTTTATCTAATGTAGAGGGTGCGTGCCAAACGAACACGGCCTGACAACCCTCCTCCATTCTTCATGGTTTTGCGGTTTTGGCGGGCGACGAAAAAACGTGACGCAAGGCCGATTTGATGATCCCGTAGTGAAGAACGGAACCCGGGAGGAACAACGACGCAGACGGGAAGGAAAACGGGCCACCGGAGCAACTCCGGACAGGGCCGCCGCGGCTGAAGCCGTGGTGGCAGCGGCCAGCAGACCCGCGGCCGCGCGGGTCCAGCTCGCCCGCACGGGGCGCGGCAGAAGCCGCGTCCGCTCGATCCAGCGCGGTCCCACGCGGGGCTACGACACCTCCAAACTGCGGGGGCAGCGCCCCGCGGCGTCCAGCTGCTCGTCCGCTCGGCCGAGCCGAGCCAGGCCGGTCTGACCGGCCGGGCCGGGTCTAGCCGGGTCGGACCGGGTCGGGTCGACCCGGTTCGGCCGACCCAGGGGGGGTCGGGCCGGGTCGGCCCGGGCCCGGACCCCCCGCCTTCGGACCGTTTTCGGTCTTTTGCCCGTAACTTGAGCTATGGGCCTCCGAATGACGCGCTGTCAGCGGAAACACGATCCTTGGATCGAGACGGTCGTTTCGGTATATCGCACTCAAGGTTTCAGAATACTTTGGGTTCGGCCGGGTTGGTTTGCACACGAAAACAAACCGGGCCCTCGGAGCGGAAACACTCATATCTTGAGCTACGGACGTCCGATTGACATGCCGTCACCTTTGTTGAATTCCTCTAAGTGAGATGAATCTTTTGGCTCACTCCGCCTGAGGTTTGGACGCAGGTGGAGTACGGTCAGGTTGGTTTTTCCTTAAAAACCAATCGGGCCCCTGGGACGAAAATGCCAATAACTCTCAGATCGGACGTCCGATTGACGCGCCGTCTGCGACGTTGAGTTCCTGTTGACGATACGGAACTTTTGGATGTATCAACTTCGGACTTTGTGTCAGTTGATGTATCAGCCTCTCGGCTCGTGGAGTGGACCCTCCCGAACGAGCATGCTGTGTGCGGGAACCCTAGTGCTGGCTGCGACTGCTACTTCGACAGCGACGACTATGCAGAGATCCTCAGTGGACTGCAGCGATGACTATGCAGAGATCCTCAGTGGACTACGACGACTATAGCACTCAACGATCCCTTGCGGGTCAGTGCTACAGGTCCTGTGTGGGCCCGATCCTGTGTGGGTCCGAACCTGTGTGGGTCAGCGCTCAGCGGTTCTGTGTGAGCCAGCGCCTACAGGTCCTGTGTCGGCCCGATCCTGTGTGGGACTTTGCGGGGGTTAGTACCTATCAATCCTTTGTGGGTCCGACGACTTAGATGGATCAGTGATCATCTTTATCGTCATCCGAAGAAGTATACCTGTGTGAGCTGAATCCTGTGTTACTCTCCTTTGTGGATTTTGTTGAGCTATCCTGTGTGGATTTACTGTTTACTCTCTTTTGTGGATTGTGTTGAGCTATCCTATGTGGATCACTGTTTACTCTCCTTTGTGGATTGTGTTGTGCTATCCTGTGTGGGTATACATTTATGCTTTCTTGTTTGGACTGGGTTGTGCTTGGGCTCAGATGTTGGAGCCGAACGGGAATTGATGACTTAGGTATATGTATGGGCATATACCTAAGCAGTGTCGGTTGTTACTTCATGATTGTATCTTTCCTTTGTGGATTATCCTTTGTGGATTTTGGGAGACCTTATGGGGTCTCAGGGTCCCTACTGAGTAGCTTATACTCACCCCTGCATAGGCTATGCCCGCAATTCGTTGTGTTGGTTGCAGACGACGGGCAACGCTGATCGTGGTGGAGGCGTGTGGAGCAGGACGATACCTGGAGGTGGACCACTGGGCGGGACGTACTCGGAGCGGATGGCTGCACCGAGGAGCTATGGAGGCTATCTGTACCCACCCTTCAGGTGGGACCTTCAGAGGACGGCTCGACGCTGCGGCTTTTCCTTTCAGTTGTTGTTTTCCCCTTTCAGTTGTACTTTACAGTTGGGCATATATTTCCGGCCCCTTTTACTTTCAGCACAGCTTGTTACAGTTTTTACTTAGTGTTTACTTTTCCGTTTGCTTGCTTTGTGGTGCTTGTTTACTTTTCAAAGGCAATGTCTTCGCTTTTTACTGGGATTTACGCCTTGGTGCTAGTCGCCAGCCCCTGGCCTATGGAAGGCGGGCTTGTGGTAGTCACGGCACGGGCCCCGAGGAAGGGTCGTGACAAATTGGTATCAAAGGTGGTTGGTTCTACCGCAGACTCTGATATTTCTTCTATGTGAATCAATAGTGTTTAGCGTATTGAGTGTGGTTATCAGTCCAGGGAGTCCAGTGTTGGTGCGGCGGCCGACGTATCCGTACACCAGGACCCTGACTTCTGATTTCCGACTTAATGCACGAAAACATTGATTGTGTGTGTGATTCAAGTTTTCTTTGTGATTACTTGTGTCAGCTCACCAGGTATACTGTTCTGACCGTGGCACACTTGTTTCCTTTTCAGGATGGCCCCACGACGGCAGCCAGCTAGGGTTCCGAGAGTAGAGCGCGACGACAGCCCACCGAGTGACGAGGCCTCGGTACAGGGCCTGTTGACAGCAGAGGCACCGACGATACCTTTACCCGCCGAGCCCCCGATGCTTCCCGCACCGACCGCTGATGATGAACGTCACCTCGGAGCTCTGCACGAGTTCCAGCGCCAGCGACCACCCAGGTTTCATGGGGAGACGGACCCCCAGGTAGCCGAGGACTGGCCGGAGGTGGTCGTTCGAGTTTTCAGGCTAGTGAGGACACCAGCAGACCTCATGGTGATCCTCGCAGCGAGCCTACTTCACGCAGCAGCAGGACGATGGTGGAGCTTGATGCTCCAGGTGCACGATGAGGCCTCTATCATCTGGACGGACTTCGAGAGCCTCTTCCGCTCAGATTTCGTCCCGGCCACCCTCCATGCATTGCGCATTCAAGAGCTTCTTTAGCTGCGGCAGGGCAGCTTGACGGTCGCCCAGTACACGGCGAGGTTTACCGACCTTTCTCGCTACTCGACAGACATGGTACGAGACCCCTTCTTCCGGGCCCGGACCTTTGAGCAGGGTTTGAGACACGAGATCAGGGCATCGCTGATCTCCCTCAGCATCCCGACCGAGGCAGGAGTACTAGAGCGAGCCCTTCTGATCGAGAGCTTTCTTACTGAGTCTACTTCAGCAGCGAGACCTACCGCCGGGCTGCAGGTAGCAGAGTCTTCGGAAGCAGGTATCCGACGGATGACTCAGGGTTCCAGGTAGACTAGACCTTCCGAAAGATGACCTCGGGACACTGGCTCAGCAGTGCGGGGCACACAGCGCGGAGCCAGTCTTCCGAGAGGCAGGCAGTGCTACGCCTACGGCGGGCAGGGCCACATGGCTCGTGACTGCCCGAACCGTCGTTCCTAGGAGCAGCAGACGGTGGAGGGGCCACCCAGGAAGAGGCAGAGGGTCGACCGTGGCGGTCCGTAGGGAGGAGGAGGACGAGGAAGGGGAGTTGGCCGAGCAGTAGCTGGTGGGCGATGCTTTGAGGCTCTGCCACCACCACCACTAGGAGGCCCGCCCCGACCACAGGGAGCTGGCGGGCAGAGACAAGCACAGCTCCAGGCAGTGGAGGCCTACGACCATGGTGCACAAGAGATGATTCGAGGTACGATATGTGTCTATTCCACCCTTGCTGCAGTTCTTATAGACATAGGAGCGAGTCACTCTTTCACAGCCGCTGCCCTTGTTCGGAGCTCGGAGATTCTGACAGAGCCGTTGGATCGATCCTTACGGCTAGAGACCCCTACGAGAGCAGACTCGACGATTACGCACTGGTTCCAGCAGTGTGAGCTTACTATAGGAGGCGAGAGCTTCGGCTGGGATCTTCTTGTAGCGGCATCGAGGCCTTACGACGTCATCTTGGGCATGGATTGGTTATCAACAGTCCATGCTCAGATTGACTTTTTTAGGCACAAGGTGTGATCTGTGCGCACTGATGGGAGCAGGTTCACCTTCACCGGCGAGAAGGGAGCCTTTGCAGCACAGGATGTCCTCACGCATAGGAGAGGACAACCCATCACTCATCATTTGGCTAGCCTCATCCTTGGAGCAGTTGACGTGCAAAGTCCTAGTTTTCCTGCAGTGGTGGATCAGTATGCGGACGTCTTCCCCGACGACGTTCCAGGACTGCCTCCTCGAAGAGAGGTATACTTTTATATTGATCTGTACCCCGGGACAACCCCGATATCCACTCCAGCGTATCGGATGGCCCCCGCTGAGCTACGAGAGCTACGTGTATAGTTGGAGGACTTGCAGGGCAAGGGGTTCATCCAACCCAGTGTTTCACCTTAGGCTTCCCCGATTTTGTTTGCCAAGAAGGCAGACGGGAGCTTGTGACTGTGTGTCGACTATCGTCACCTGAACCAGGTGACAGTGAGGAACAAGTATCCGCTACCGAGGATTGATGACCTCTTTGATCAGCTCAAGGGAGCATGGTGGTTCTCGAAGATAGACCTCAGGTTAGGCTATCATCAGCTCAGAGTTTGAGACGAGGACGTGCGGAAGATGGCCTTCAGGTGTCGGTATGGCCACTATGAGTTTTGGTTATGCCTTTCGGCATAACCAATGATCCAGCAGTGTTCATGAGCCTCGTGAACAGGATCTTCTAGCCATACCTCGATCGATTTGTCGTAGTCTTCATCGACGACATTTTGGTGTACTCGACCACGGAGGAGGAGCATGCTTACCACTTGAGGGTTGTACTAGACACACTCCGAGAGCACCATCTTTACAGCAAGCTCTCGAAGTGCCAGTTCTGGTTACGTGAGGTCCACTTCTTGGGGAACGTCATTTCTGAGGCGAGAGTTGCAGTGGATCCCGTGAAGATCGAGGCAGTGCTAGCTTGGGAGCCACCCAGGAGCGTGACGGAGGTGCGGAGTTTCTTGGGTCTGGCCGAATACTATCGGAGATTTTTGCCGGACTTCTCTAGAGTTGCGGAACCACTCTCAGCTTTGACGAAGAAGAGGAAACCCTTTGTGTGGTCAGAAAGATGTCAGCAGAGCTTTCAGGAGCTGAGACAGAGATTGATCAGCGCACCTATCTTGAGGTTGCCTGAGGAGGGAGTTGGATACGTAGTCTTCTGCGATGCATCAGGGACCAGACTCGGATGTGTCCTAATGCAGGAGTGGGCCGTGATTGCCTATGGATCACGTTAGTTGAGGCCGCATGAGCAGAACTACACTACCCATGACCATGAGTTAGCAGCAGTGGTCTTCGCTCTGAAGACATGGCAGCACTATCTGATGGGTGAGCGCTTTACAGTCTTTTCTGACCACCAGAGTCTCAGGTACATCTTCTCTTAGAAGGACCAGAACCTGAGACAGCGTCGATGGCTCGAGTTCTTACAAGACTATGACTTTGAGATAGTCTATACTCCTGGTAAGGGGAACGTGGTAGCCGATGCCCTCAGCAGGAGGACGGGCATCCAGCTACTTGAGGAGGCGACAGAGCAGCTAGCCATTTTGTAGATATCCTTCGTGGATAGAGACGGAGCAGCCTTCCTTCAGTCTCTCACCATCTCTCCTCCACTTTTACAGTGGGTCAAAGAGGCACAACGTGGGGATGCTAACTGTGAGACATGACATGCACAGATATCCTCGGGACAGGCACCTGATGGTTTCTCCCTTGGAGTAGAGCACGACGTCCTTTTCAGAGGACGTACCTTGGTACCAGTCGCTTTACGAGAGGAGGTGCTGAGAGAGTTTCACACTTCTCCTTTAGCGGTAAATACTGGAGTGGCGAAGATGTACCAGGATCTCAGACGACAAAACTGGTGGCCGGGCATGAAGAAGGTTGTGGCAGAGTTCGTTTCACGATGCCTCACATGCCAGCAGGTGAAGGCAGAGCATCAGGTACCAGCAGGCTTGGTACAGACCTTGGAGGTCCCGGAGTGGAAGTGGGACGGGATATCTATGGACTTCGTGACTGGACTTCCACGCACTTCCAGAGGTCACGACTCCATTTGGGTGATTGTTGACCGAATCACCAAGTCGGCACACTTCTTACCCATCAGAGAGCGGGGCTCAGTGGAGATATTGGGGCGTCTCTACGTTCAAGAGATTGTACAGCTTCACGGTGTGCCATCGTCTATCATCTCCAATTGGGACGCTCGTTTTACTTCCCAGCTTTGGAAGGGGTTGCAAGAGGCGTTCGGGAGGCGGCTACGTCTGAGCACCGCCTTTCACCCACAGACGGATGGTCAGACGGAGAGGACCATTCAGACTCTCAAGGACATGCTCCACACATGTGTCCTCGACTTTGGTCGCAGCTGGGAGGACCACCTACCCTTGGTGGAGTTCGCGTACAACAACAGCTACCACTCCACCATCGGGATGGCACCATACGAGGTGTTGTACGGCAGACCTTGCAGATCTCCTTTGTGCTGGACAGACCCTGGGGAGTCAGCACTCGTGGGACCAGAGATGGTCCGGACCACGACAGAGAAGGTCCAGGTCATCCAGGAGTGGATGAGGACAGCTCAGAGCCGGCATAAGTCTTATGCTGACACGAGACAAAGGCCACTAGTGTTCGAGGATGGCGACCACGTCTTCTTGTGTGTCTCACCTCGACGTGGTTTGCAGAGATTTGGCCGAGGCGGCAAGTTGTCTCCACGCTTCATCGGGCCTTTCCAGGTCCTCAGCAGGATTGGCGAGGTGGCTTATCGCCTGGCTCTACCACCTTAGTTGCACCGGGTGCACGACGTCTTCCACGTATCTCAGATGAGGAAATACGTGCACGACCCGATGCACATCATTGACTATGGGGAGCTGGACGTGGATGATGGGGCGACTTTTGCAGAGGTCCCAGTGGAGATAGAGGATCGAGAGGATAGGGTCCTACGTGGACGATCGATTCCTATTTTGCGCATCAGATGGCAGCATGGGAACCTCCAGGAGAGCACTTGGGAGCGGGAGGCTCAGATGCGTTCTCAGTACCCACATTTGTTTCCCTAGTTTATGATTTATCTTTACGGGGACATAAAGCCCTAAGGTGGGAGTAATGTAAAGACCCGTAAATTTCAAGGAAATTTTTTTCTTAATTTTCTTTGGAATTTTACAAGAGTGCTGTTTCTGACGACACATGATTCTGAGGCCCGGTGTGCCCGGAATCATTTTCCGAAGTTTGGCTCGGGTACGTTCAGTGAACGGACGAGCGGGTTTTTTCTAACTTTTGAACCGGTGCCCGAAATTGAATTCCGAGGGCACCGATGAAATCGCAGTGCCGGTATTTGCTTAGAAACTCCTCTTCCGGAGTTGTGTTTGCTCGGTGGTGGTTTTTAATTTTTGGGCTTAAAGTTAAGAAATAAAATAAATTGTTCGAGAAACTTTATTTTATTTCTCTTAAGCCACTTGAAATCCACTTAAACTGAGTTGAAACGGATAGGATGCTATCCAGAAATATCCTAACCTCTTGGTAGGATATTTGTGAGGTGGGGCCCGCACGAGCCCCACTGTTTTTTTTTCGCTAAGTAATGCACCCACGAAAACCCGTCATTATGAAAGTCAACTAACGCGTTTTCTTAAATTCTTAACACACCATTTAATTGGGTGGTTTTATTCGTGAATTAAATGGGTAGTTTCTTTCGTTGAATTAATTCTGCGAATTGATGGGTCGTTACGTACCTCTTTTTCGTTTGTTGTCGTAATAATAAAATAAGACCAACACGACATTTGGAGGATTACACGTTGAGAGGTTTTTGATATAAGTTCTTGTTCCTTCACCCTTCTTCGCGAATAATGTGAAGAACGCGAAGAACGCCGGCCTCCAATGAAGAACGCCGAACCCGCGGAAATCGACGACGCGGCACCGAGTGCCGCGACGCTGACGTTTCCTCTCCCGCGACGTTCTTCGGTGACGTTCCTTAATCGGAAAAAAAACCATCGATCATCCGTTGAGGTGAGAGTTTCAGATTTCTTTTAAATTTCCTTTGTGGTTTTAAAATCAAGAAGGATTTAATTATTATTAATTCATTCGTTTTGTTCTTGAATCTCGGAGTTCGTCGACGCAGCGCCGAATACCGCGACAACGCGACGATTGCCTCCTTCCGCAGCGACCAATTCCACGAAGAACCCGCGGGCGACGACTTGACGAGGTAGGGATTTTTATTTTGGAAATACCCCTTTTTATATTCCCGTGAATTTTCTTTAAAATTAAAGAACTGGATTCCTATGAACAATTTTAATTTATTAAAATTGTTGTTTCATGTGTTGAATAATTCTCCCGTTGTTTTTATCTAACGCGGAGGGTGCGGGCCAAACGAACACGGCCCGACAACCCTCCTTCGTTCTTCATGGTTGTGCGGTTTTGGCGGGCCACGACAAAACGTGATGCAACGGAGATTTGATGATCCCGCAGTGAAGAATGGAACCCGGGAGGAACAACGACGCAGACGGGAAGGAAAACGGACCACCGGAGCAACTCCGGTGGCCCGTGGAAGCTGCCGGGGGCGCGGCGGCGCCGGCGGCCGGAGGCTGCGGCGCCCCGGCGCGCCACCGGACAGGGCCGCCGTGGCTGAAGCCACCGCGGCGGCGGTTAGCAAACCCACGGCCGCGCGGGTCCAGCTCACCCACACGGGACGCGGCAGAAGCCGCTTCCGCTCGTTCCAGCGCGGCCCCACGCGGGGTCGCGGCACCTCCAAACTGCGGGGGCAGCGCCTCGCGCCGTCCAGCTGCTCGGCCGCTCGGCCGGGCCGAGCCCGGCCGGTCTGACCGGCCGGGCCGCGCCCTGGCCGGACCGGACCAGGTCCAGCTGGGTCGGACTGGGTCGGGTCGACCCGGTTCGGCCGACCCAGGGGGGGTCAGGCCGGGTCGGCCTGGGCCCGGACCCCCCGTCTTCAGACCGTTTTCGGTATTTGTCCCGTAACATGAGCTACGGGCCTCCGAACAACGCGCCGTCAGCGTCAACGCGATCCTTGGATTGAGAAGGTCGTTTCAGTCTATCGCACTCAAGATTTCTGAATACTTTGGGTCCGGCCGGGTTGGTTCGTACACGAAACCAACCGGGCCCTCGGAGCGGAAACGCTCCTATCTTGAGCTACGGACGTCCGATTGACGTGCCGTTAGCTTTTTTGATTTCCTCTAAGTGAGATGGATCTTTTGGCTCACTCCGCCCGAGGTTTGGACGCAGGTGGAGTATGGTCGGGTTGGTTTTTCCTTAAAAACCAACCGACCCCCTGGGACGAAAAAGCCAATAACCCTCAGACCGCGCGTCCGATTGACGTATCGTCTGCGACGTTGAGTTCCTGTTGACGATACGAAACTTTTGGATATATCAACTTCGGAATTTGTGTTATTTGATGTATCAGCCTCTCAGCTCATGGAGCGGACCCTCCCGAACGAGCTTGCTGTGTGCGGGAACCCTAGTACTGGCTGCGACTGCTACTTCGACAGCGACGACTGTGCAGAGATCCTCAGTGGAATGCAGCGAAGACTGTGCAGAGATCCTCAGTGGACTGTGATGACGACTGTGCAGAGATCCTCAGTGGACTGCGACGACTACATCACTCAGTGATCCCTTGTGGGTCAGTGCTACAGGTCCTGTGTGGGCCCGATCCTATGCGGGTCCGATCCTGTGTGGGTCATCGCTCAGCGGTTCTGTGTGAGCCAGTACCTATAGGTCCTATGTGGGACCGATCCTGTGTGGGTCTTTGCGGGGGTTAGTACCTATCGATCCTTTGTGGGTCCGACGACTTAGATGGATCAGTGATCATCTTTATCGTCATCCGAAGAAGTATACCTGTGTGAGCTGAATCCTGTGTTACTCTCCTTTGTGGATTGTGTTGAGCTATCCTGTGTGGATTTACTGTTTAATCTCCTTTGTGGATTGTGTTGAGCTATCCAATGTGGATCACTGTTTACTCTCCTTTGTGGATTGTGTTGTGCTATCCAATGTGGGTATACGTTTTTGCTTTCCTGTGTGGACTGGGTTGTGCTTGGGCTCGGACGTTGGAGCTGAACGAGAATTGATGACTTAGGTATATGTATGGGCATATACCTAAGCAGTGTCGGTTGTTACTTAGTGATTGTATCTTTCCTTTGTGGATTATCCTTTGTTGATTTCGGGAGACCTTCGGGGGTCTCGGGGTCCCTACTGAGTAGCTTATACTCACCCCTGCACGGGCTATGCACGCACATCGTTGTGTTGGTTGCAGACGACGAGCAACGCTGATCGTGGTGGAGGCGTGTGGAGCAGGACGGTACCTGGAGGTGGACCACTGGGCGGGACGTACTCGGAGCGGACGACTGAACCGAGGAACTGTGGAGGCTATCTGTACCCACCCTTCAAGTGGGACCTTCAGAGGACGGCTCGACGCTACGACTTTTCCTTTCAGTTGTTGTTTTCCCCTTTCAGTTGTACTTTACAGTTGGGCTTGTATTTCCGGCCCCTTTTACTTTCAGCACAGGTTGTTACAGTTTTTACTTAGTGTTTAATTTTCCGCTTGCTTGCTCTATGGTGCTTGTTTACTTTTCAAAGGCAATGCCTTCCCTTTTTACTGGGATTTACGCCTTGGTGCTAGTCGCCAACCCCTGGCCTATGGAAGGCGGGCTTGGGGTAGTCACGACACGGGACCCGAGGACGGGTCATGACAGATTCAGTCAACAATCAACCAGATAGAGTCGTGGCCCCTAGATGTGCATGGTAACACAATCACAATGTCCATCGGGACACCTTCCCATCTATAGTCTAGTACCATGAGTGGCTGGGGTATACCAGCTGGAACCTATTTCTCAGCCTTCACTTGCTGACAAGTGAGGCATCATGAAACTTACTCAGCCATTAATTTAATCATCCCCGACCACTAGTACTAACATCATAGGTCTAGGTACATCTTCGCCACTTTTGGTTGTACCTCTAAGGGGGATTAATGGAACTACCTCAACACCTCCTCCTGTAATATCACTGGTACTACGATGTGCCCTCTGAAAAGGATTATGTGCTCCCAACCTATTGAAAATACATCAGGAGATTGTATTGGGGATAACAAAGCATGTTGGGACTCACAGTAAACATCCAAAAACTATTTCTCCTCGACTCACTGTTAGAGTGGGGGAGTGACTATCATCAAATGTAGGTAATACACTCTATCATCATCCATGAAGGATATCTGTATCACATATAGCTTCTCTATCACATCACACATTAGATGTAAACCACACCTCCTACTGAGTGTGTCTTCCCCCACACCCCCTTCCTAGGATTATAGACTATATCAAAGTCATAGTCATGGAGTAACTCCACCCACAACTAGTGTCTCAACTGCTAAAAAGCCTATGACAACCTTTCTATCCAGGGGAAAGGCTACACTTTTTTACTAATTGATGTTCCCATCAACCCTTTGGTAGTGTGTAATCGTTCCCCATAGTCACTTGGTTAAAGTGCCAATAATCCACAGATATCCTAGAGAATTGGGAATTTCTAAGTCCTTCCTCTGAAGGTCCCCCACACACACTCCCTGCTTGTGAAGCTCTAAAAAATCCCTCTGATATGTTGATGTTGATATCGATTCCATCCTGGGGTATAGAATGATACATAAGTCCCCCCCCCTTTGGGGAGGTGATCCTAGAAACATATTTTGAAAGGACATTCTCACACTCTGCCTATACACTAGGGAACTAAAAACTCAAAAGATCTACTGCCATGAGGGTGAGGCTGGCCGACTCAAGAGTGATCAGCTACACCCTCCTATGAATGAGTTTATTCCATGCTAACCAGGTTTCCTTTTTCACCGACCAAGGGAAACCCCATTCCGACACTACAGATATACCACATCATTTGTTTCGAAACAGTAAATCTGAGCATGAATTTTGGATGACCAGTCCATACCCAAACAAACATCTTAAGGCCTCGAAACTGCCCAAAAGATGTTCCAACCAAAAATCCCACCTCAAGGGTTAGATCACACTGTCGGCATAATTGTGATTATCAATTATCCTCCCATAGGTATTTACAGACGTATGATAAAGTCAATAGTTTTACCGAAAACTCTAGTTCTCGAACAAGATTCATGACAAGAATGAATGATTAATACTTATAACTATTAATATGTTAGCTAGTAGTAGACACATACTGTATCACAAATCATTCTGAGAGCCCACGGGCCATACCCCTTGACCGCATACAGCTACTCCCTTCTTCTGTCCTCTAGCTCCTAGAGCATGGTGGGGACCACATTGGGGAGGTTGTTGTAATATTTCAAAATGTATACCACATCATAATACTCTCATAGATCCTATTCCACATATTATTCCCTACATATTCATCTATCCCTATCACTTCCTCTTCCCAAAATATTTTACACGTCCAAGTCTTTGAGACTGACATAGGTATCATGCTTTCCCACTGCAGACATTCACTAGCTGTATCTGCTGAGCCAAAGAACATTCAAAGAAAAGGGTTCTCTCAAGAACCCAAATATATGTTAGAAATAATAGAGGAATATTCCCATATTAGTAGTCCCTATACACATATTTAATGGAGTTCCAATCCTGGAAGCACTGGTCATACCATATTCATCGAGTACCAGGAAAAGTTTTTACGCCTCAATGAATACTCATCTACTGACATGTCATCTAGCCAAAGCTGTAGAAGCTATTGGGAACACATACCCCGTAGCTTTTTTTACAAGAGAACCCTTCTATGAGAAAGGTTCTCAATCCATGTCCAAAGAAAAGTAACCTCATCGTACGATTGGGGTAATCTAAACTCTCACATTGCCCTGCTGAGCAGTGTAGATGTCTCACTGCCAAGACCACCATCTGATCTAAAAGTGCCATGGCTTGATGGAAACTCAATCACCACCTCAATCCAGTAATTTTTCACCTATGATTTAGGATCACCTCAATAAACTAAGGGGTATTTGTCACCAAAAATCCTATAGGGAATTGATCCTACATGTGTCCTCTACAGGTAGCGCCAGTTGTAACTATTGACCAATGGGTAGTGGTATTGCTAGTAAACCACTCAAAGGTACCATATCAGGCAGTGATCCCTATACCAAAGACTTATCACTACATGGAACATCCTCATGGAGACACATTGGAGTCCTAGCTAGCTGTCTGTGTGAAGGAATCTTGAAAGAGAATCAATAGGAACCACATTTAAAACATTACAAAATTGTGAGTTGACTCTAATTTATAAGAACATATGGTGACACTTAAACAACCAATGTTTTCATGTATTGATCCGAAATATTGAGTTTATGGTCCTGGTGTATGGATATGTCAGTTGCCTCAAAAACACTGGAATCCCTAAATTTGAAAGTCGAACTTGCAACACTTAATATTGTTTCCCCAAAACAAGTCATTGACATTCGGTATTTTTTGTTCGACCGACCACCATTTGATACCACATTTTCATGACCCATCCCCCAGGGTTTGTGCCATGACTACCCCAGGCCCAATTTCAATAGGCCAGGGGATGGTGACTAGCACTAAAAAAGAAATTTTCCAAAAAGGGAAGACATTGCCTTTAAACCTGTACATACGCATGCCCAACCACATCCCAACAAACTGAAAATAGGAAATAAGTATACCCCTAAAACAGATATTAGTGTAAGTAAAAGTGAAAGTTAGTGTGCTAGAATACAAACCCCACAAGGAACTAAAAACAGCAGTGTAAAAAAGGAAACTCTGATGGCCATTGGTGGAATACCCTACCTACTCATGAGAGTAGTGAAGCTACTGGAAGTTGATGTTATATGTCCTGCCTGACCGGTCCTGTTGGGCCCCACTGGGTCCTAGGCCACCCAGTCCACTGTCGTAGCATCCATCACACTCGTCCACCTGAGAACCTCAATTGAAATGTCAATCTTCTACACCAAACCCAACATATTCGAGAGAATACCATGCAAGGGTGAGTATAAAAATACTCAGTAGGGACCCCAAGACCCCTGAAGGTCTCTCAGTAATCCATGAAATAAAATGACAGAAAGTAAATACCCAAGAGGTAATCCCCAAAATAAAAACCCCAAATAAATAGCATAAATTAAATGACACAACTAACACTATGTATACTTGAAGTATAGAAGTAACGATTATTAGTCGTAAATCTTGATCATCATATTCTATCGAGAGGCTCTGATCCTGACCCGCACAGGGTCACTAGGTGCCAACGCACAGACGGTCTCTAGGTGATGACCCATAGAGGATCGCTAGGTGCTGACCCACAGAGGATTGCAAGGTGCTTACCCATAGAATATCGTTAGGTGTTGACCCATAGAATATTTCTAGGTTCAAACCCACTCATGATCGTTATTCATTATTCAGGTCGCAGCCCGCCAGTGGATTCCCGCACATAGCACACTTGTTTTCTAAATGATATGTGGCTCAATCCATTGATCAAACCCCAACTACCAAAAAGTCCTACATAGAGTAAAACCAAATGATCTCCTCATCATAAGGGTTCCAGCGCAATAGACAACACATTGATAGGATGCCTCATTTGTAAGTTATGGGATTTTTTGTAAAAACGGCCCAGTTGAATTCGAGTCCAATCCCACCTGGCCTTACAATAACATCCACCAAAACTAAAATATAATATCTGAGAGGACCGACTCATCACATAGTTCCCATCACCATTGAAAAAGTGTCAATTAGACACCCGGTCTGAGCGATACAATCATTTTTGTAAAAAGGGGCTGGTTGCGTCTGGGCCCGGTCTCACCCAATCGGACTGACCTGACCAAATTGACATGGGGGTCCCACATACCACAGTTTAATTAGATGGACTCAAACTGACTCAGTTAATGTTGGGGTCAGTCTAGTCTGGCCTAGCCAGTGGGCATGACGCAATGGGCCTTGCTGGACCTAGCCCGAGGTGGCTGAGGGTCACGCATGCGGGGTCGCTCAGTTACCCGGTCTTGTCCTGCCTGGCCCGAAGGGTGCGGGTCTTACCTGTCAGTGCGGGCCTGGCCCGATGGTTATGGATGAGGCATGCCAGTATGGGTGTGGCCTATTGGGTGCTGGTGCGGACCGCCGGTGCGGGTCCGGACCGTCGGAGCAGGTCTGGCCCGACCCGATGGCTAGGGTGCAGTCTGTTTGCTGAAGACCGGTAGCGCTGTGCATCCATTGGGGAATCATCTAGCCTGAAAATAGCAGCCATGCCGCATTTGGCTCCCACTATCCCTACGTACATGGGGCCTACTCTAGTCATGGTCAAAAGACCATGGCTCTCCAGCCACTGGATGGCCCAGACACGGGACGTCTCTCCACATGACACCCGGTGCTACGTCTCCTGCAGTCGCCAGGACCTCCTTCCATCTCAACATAGCAATGGGCACACCACTCCACTCAACTGGTGGGACTCGGTCCCTCCATCAGACATGTGGCAGGTGTTGTCGTGTGCCGGCGGTGGCGATGCGATGGCAGAACCTTTGGTGGACCGCCGGACGCTCTCTGGTGGTCCGTTGTTCGTGTTTCCTACATCTATGGACCCCAGAGATCACCCTCTTTACTGCGAAGGTCTCAAATCAGTCTTGAAATGGATTCAAGAGTTTTCCCACAATGAACACCCATGAAATATGGTCTCGGGCCTTGTTCATGTTGGCCCGCACCATCTTCATTATATGTTTATAATCAAGGGATGTGCAGGGACTTCACATTGATCAACAAGGATAATTTATCCTCAAATAATGAAATCCCAAAAGAAAAGTTACCCTCATGCATAAATGTATGAATCACGGATCAACCTATTTGTGGGTTGACCCATGTTCTTTGTTTCTAAGAAAAATAATGAGGAATAACTTTTAAAAAATAAACAACCCCTACCTCGTTGGCATTCGATGCCGAAGCATCTATGCTACAGGTTTCAAGCTTCGTTCATGAAAGCACATCGAAGATGATGAAGTCTCGGTGGAGTTCAAAATTCTTCATTAGTGAAGAAAACTACAAGAAATTTGTCAGATAATCCCCATAGTTTAATTCACATTCTACTATGTGGTTGTTTTATCAAAAAGAATCATGTCACAAAATTTCTGTTATGCTGCAACGTTGTGTCGTTAGACTATTTCATTATTATACAGTTTTACTATTACACTTACTTTATTTCATCGTTACACAGTGTGATAATAAATTTTAATGAGCTTCATTAGTGTACCTTGTCACTGCTTGGTTGCTATACTACAGGGTCGTCATCTTCCACCCAACGGTGAGTAAAGAAATAAAATATTACCTTTAAATTAGGGTATTATTCTTTTTGAAAAGTCCAAAAAATAAATTTTGTGCTCAACCCTTGCCAGCAGAAGTTAAGACTTTTCTAGGAAAATCCCGGTGTACTGATTTCAACAATGCCCTCATATTTTTTGATCCATGTGGTGATTAAAATGATAGATTAATCCACTAGTACGTTTACTGAATGTACCTTAAAAAGTTCAAAAAATTAACTTTCATTCTCTTCTTGCACTAGTCAAGGATAGGTTTCGCCTAAGGGGAAAATTCCCCTACTAGCTCAACTGTACTCTCAGATTTTCAATCCCAGTTTCTGTTTAGGATTTATTAGTATTTGACAATAAACTAATTGTTAGATAATTTTATGATTCACCACTAAAAAATAACTTCTACTGTTGTTTTGTGCATCCAATGTTGGGATCTGAATTAGGAAACGATACCCTCACGAGTTTATCAGTGGTCTCAAATTTTTAATACGTTTCACCATTTTTGAGTTGTAATAATTTGAAAAATAAAATAATTTTATGTAATTATTCTATTTACAGTTATTCCATTTTTTGGTTTTATTACTAGAGGCATGCACTAACTAAACAAAAGTTATGGCCAGGGTAAACCCACCATTATGAACACAACGATGCCCTCAGATTTCATATTCGAGCTACCGTTTAATTTCTATTCCACTTTTTTAAGAAAACTACTCACATGCACTATTTAAAGATTAATTTTTTTTGACAGATCATTTAGGGATCTCTGGGCCTCAGAATCGCACGTCGTCTCAGTGCCTGGTCTTGAAATAATTCCTTGTAATAAAAATTACATGGAAATTTTGGGACATTACAAGCACAAGAACGAAAGAGTCACTTTCCGACCAATGGTTATTCGAAGATTTAATTTTTTAAAATAAGATAGCATGAATGATTATAATCATCTCAAATTCAAAAGAATAAGTACAACCACGTGATCTATAAAAAACCTTGATAGTTTCCACATGGTCTTCAAAGATAGAACCAGACCTTAAGGGTCCTAGGTTTCCTTTTGTAGAACCATTTGTGTTAATTTTGATCCAATTAGATAGATGGAGAATCCAGATGACTTAAATTGAACACCTAACAGGTTTTAAGATCCCATAGTCTCTGAAATTTTACAAAATATTGAAATCATGCACACTATTTTCATAGAATCCCATCCATCCCACACTTGCATCCTTTCTTGCAGTAATGATTTTCTAAAATGTCATCTTCATGAAGAAGGCCATCCTAGCATGAAACACAACATTATGACTCAACCATATTATTATTTCATGAATATCACATATATTTATTAAAACTATCATTTATATATTTCATGTAATATGTGAATGAAGGACATCTCTATGCGAGACGGTAGCCCTCAATACACTTGAACGACATTATCGTATTTATAAAAAAATGGAAAGTATGAAGGCATGTGTTATATAAAAATTACCCAAGCATAAAAAAATAATATGTATCATATATATCATATAAAAATATCATGCCCATAATTTTTCCAAACCTGGAAATATGGTAATGAAAAAATGAACGACATCAGTTTGCGAGGCGATAGTCCGTCGTGCAAATGAACAATGATTTCCTATCCCATTTAATAGAAGCATGTGATATTGTGGGTTGAACCCTTAACATATCATAATTTATGTTTCTATAATATATTTAAATATTATAATATCATGATAAAATATTAATTGATGGATGAGGGGGATGAAATAAAATAAAAATACTCAAAGATGAAAATTACATCTTCTTCAGGTATCATTCTTAAGATTGAACTGATTCCTTCTTAAGATAGATTTATTCCCAATATAAGAATAACTTGAAGAGTGGAGGAAATTTTTATATTTATATGGGTAGGTATGGTATGAAAAAAAAAATTCATGGTGTGAAGAAGAGTTGAGAGGGGAAGTCCTTTTATAATCGGGGTGAGTGACTCCCTTATAATTATTTTGAATATTGAATTCCACCCACATTTTTTCATTTAATGTAGCTCCAATAATAGAATACTCCAGCACCAATAAGGGATAACATCTATATATGTAATCAAAATGGTTTATCTAAAAGTATAAAGGAATTTTTACACATTATATTCTATGTTTAATCACAAATAATCTTGTTTTTACAGGAATTATTTCAATTAAATTTAATTGTATTCACTAACCACAATGGTCCAAAATTAAGTTAGCCTTACTAGAAATTATACATTTTAATTATTCCAAATATGTAATATATTTTTTCAAAATAAAATATCATAATTTAATGAAATAAATTTAAAATTAATCATTCTAATTTGTTATGAGAATCAATTTTTAAAGAAAAAAACATAAAAATTTTACAAAGATTTTATATTAAATTTCTATATAAAATTGATTCAAATGAACCTGAAAGGATTAATATATGTATAATTTAACTATTTTTAATTTAAACCCAATTCAAAATATAGTTTATAATTATATATTGTTTTTACTAAAAGGAAAATTTAAATTTAAATTATGTATTTTTCAATCTTCATCAAAAAAGAAACTTCTCATAAAAATATAAAAAATTCACCCAATGAATTTTTTTTATTTTGATATAAAAAAATATTTTTATTTTATAAATTAATTTTATAAAACTACAAAAATTTAGTTTTGAAATAAGTGCAATAGAAAAAGTTGAAAAAAAATCTTTTTAGAAAAATATAGTTTTTAATGTCTAATTGGAACAATTCTTATCTATAGTCTAGAAAACAAATTAAATTAATGTCTAAATTTTATTGAATATATAGTATATAAACTCATTATAATCATTATCCAAAATTGTATTGGATATTTTATCTATATGAAACACACTTAGACGCATAAGATCATTTAAAAAAAGATTTATTGTTATTTTAAATAGGGTTTTCTTTTCATTTATAATTAATTGGACACCAAGGAATTACATAGACATATGTAAACAATATTTCCTAGATTTAGTAAATAATTTTCTTACTTTACATTAAAACAAAATGTCGATAAATATAATATTATATAATAATATTAATAGTATACTATAGTTTAGTAAAACTCAGCCTTGCATGTAATACAACTAATCAATGAAATTAATTTTTTCATTTAACAAAAGAAAAAATCATTGTTTCATGCAACACAATCTAATATCAGCATTGTGTGTACTACCCTTTATACAATATATTGATTTTATTAAAAATATATATATATCTTAATGTCTCATGATGTCATATTCTTTTCTACTCATGGTGCTTCATGTCATACATGATATTGAATATGAGGTTCATATTTTAAGCTTTAGGGTGTTACATTATCCCCATTTTCAAAAATTTACCCCACTCAACTGGAACCTGATTTTGGTAATCAAAAATTCATATTTCATATTTCCATCATTGAAATGCCACATCACGAGTAGGGTGAAAAACATCCTCTTGAACAGATGGAATTGGAAGTACTAATGTAATTTGGAATGGTGCATAACTTGGTTTCCAACTAGAAGAAACTCAATCGAATGTACATATATTGAAATGGATTAATGGAAGAAATATTTATAAAAAGTTATTGAGGTCTTTGATCATAGAAAATGTGAATGATCAATGGAATTGTCAGGGGATCAAAACCATAAATATCATATGTCTGAAAGGATCATTGATATCATTATAAATGATGGTAATATGATAGTATTTTTTTTAAATATCCTTTTCTAATCCTGAAGAATTATTGTACAACATTGATATATTTATATTTCATAAGAATAATTTCATCCTTTGGTTGTGATTTGATCAATTTAAAATTCAATAATTATTCTAAGAAATGAATATACCAAAAATAATTTTCTTCGCAATGCACTAAAATCAAAATTTAATAGATCTTAAGATACATAAAAGATTGAAAATATTTTTTGTTCATCTATAAATATTTTAAAAAACTAATATTGTTAATATGTTAATTTATAAATCTCATAATAAATACTGATGCTACTTGATTAATATTTATTTACCAATTTTTCATCTAAAAACAATTACATATTTACCAGGACATCACATAGGCCAGTGGTAGGTGTGAAAACATTATCTGTCTTCAGTAAGGGGTTTTAGCCAAACCACCTTGCTAGATGTGATGGGTTTTCACCCTCTATTTAGTTTTTCCTTTTTTATAAGCTATATAGTTCTTATAAAGTTCCAACAAATATTATAGACATCCTTTAAATAAGGATAATCTTTAAATATCCTTTTTACTATAGATTCCAATATAACTTACTTGTTTTACAAAGTATAAAAATATTATTTGATAATTATTAAAATTCCCTTAATGATCATTTCTACCCCAATGGTTATCAATACCTTGAAAATATTTTCTATAAAATGTAAATGTATTATTCCTACAATACATTTCCCACTAAAAAATATTAATTTCATTAATTTCTCCCGGAATATCCTTGACATTGTGACATTCCTACTACATTAAACCTAAAAAGGGGTGACAAAGAATTATAATATATGATAAATATAATACTTATTAATACATGATGGTTTCCATGACTCTTATGTTAATAAATAAAAAATGATTCAAAAATTTAATGAAATCTTTAGATGTTCCACAATTATTGTAACCAAAATACTTTTTGTAAAATAGTCAAACAATTTATTTCTTTAATAAAAATAGAGAAGTAATTCATTCTTTTTATTTAATCCTAATTAATTTCTTGGTCTATATGTTAACCCTTAGAATAGTTCATTCACTCAGGAAATACTCAAGTTCCCCACATTTAGGGAAATACACTATAAATGGATCATACAGATGACATTTATTTCCACCAATATTACTCTTAAATTTTCCACTTAAATTATTTTCATGGTTCTCTTATTTTACACACATAAATAAATTACTTGTTATATTGATATATTTTCATGATTTTCTCTTTCCAAATATCTTATAATATAGAAATCAATCCTTTTTTCTCCATTATCCCCACCACTCGAGATCTTTGAGAACTCCATCCTTATCTTCTTTGGTGATTCCAGTAGTCAGTTATGTTATTTGTGGATAGTAATAATTTCTAAAAAAAGGCATACAAATGATATCTTCCCCTCCTATGAACATCCCACATGGTTCTTCATTATTTCCACTTCTTCTTTTATAATGAATGTTCACATGATTCCAATAGGTTTATGCCATTGACTAAAACTATGAAGAACAGTGTGTGTAACAATAATCATAATTGAAAAAACATATAATCATTTTAGGGTATCTAAATCATGAAAAATCATTTTCAATTTCAGAAACATTAGTCTTCACCATGTTTGTTAATTGTATCCATCTATTCAAATCCATCATAATTGTTTATAAAAAATGAGAATTATCCTAAGCAAATCCCCTAGGAGTATCAAACCAGGTGCCCAGTAAGGCCCATTTTCATGTACTATATTACCCTCTAATCAATCCCAAAATACCCTATTTGGAGTAATTACCATTAGGTACATCTATTCTAGAACCACATTCACTTGTAGTATCTATATATTTATGTATTGTTAGGATGATCTACATAATATGTATCTTACCAAAATGTTAGTATATTCTACTATACATATCCTCAAATTATATCTTATGGTCAGTTCTCTAATATATTTTTTCCTCAATTAGGTCCCCAAGGGTTGTACTAAACCTCGTTTTGATTCCAACTATAATGACCCAAACTACGGAAGCCAGAACCTTGTGCCTTACAATATTATAATGGTATAAGATAAAAGGAATCACACCATGTAAGACTAAATAATTTATTAGCAATTGAAAACTAGACACATAAATAAGTTTTATGTTACATTATAATACATAAATAACAACATAATACATTTTCAATAATAACATTACTCCATATAGAAAACCCATTCATATACATCATTGTAAACTTCATGGATTCATGATAAAAGAAACAAAATAAGGGTGAACTCAAATGCTTAATAGTAGATAAGTACAAGAGAGACTATCATGAATCAGTAAGGATAATTAATTTTTAATGGTAAATAAATGAACACAAATTGTTTTTAAATAACATGACTATCATGGTAAGATTCAATAGAATCAATATATCATGGTAAATAACTAAAAACAAATTCCATTAATGTCAATAATATGAGAATGAAATGCACCTATTAGTTAAACCATATTGAAAATATAATCTATAATAATGATAAATAAAATTAAGACAATTTTTAATTATTGGAATGAATTTTTGAGGCACATTAAATCCTCTATTTTAAGGATATATCATCTATATAGGTTAAAACTATAGGTACAAAACCATTTAAAATGGCCAAAAACATTTCTTCCCGAGACATGTCGATGCATCAAGGGGATATATAATGTCTAAGAGACACCCATAACTAAATTTCTAATGAATTCACCATATATCAAATAATTTATTTAATTCATGAAAATATTCCTTATCATCAAATATCTATATTGATTAATGGATACAAATTTATAATCATATCCCCTATTAATAAAATAACTTTCAAAGTAAAAACCATATATAAAAATGGTTTAAGGTTTAATAAATAATTATTTCCATCAAACAAGAATATATATTGTTAATTGAAATTTAATATCCAATAAAAAATGATTAAAATAAAGTTCTTTTTTCAATATAAATTTAATAGTCACAAAAGAAAGTGAGAATTCACAATAATTTGTTTCACTTGGTAATTTTCTAATCAAATCCCCTTGATTGAAATAATTTAAAATAAAACTTAGAATACCATGATTAATGATTTATTAATTATATTAAAAGTTAAAGGGGTAGTTTTTAGAATATATAGAAGTGAATTGGTCCATTATAACAAATTATTCTTAATGGAATGCTTATTTAGATGAAATCCATTACCTTTTTCTACTTTTTAGTGTAATACTCTTAAATATCATGTATAATTGTTTTAATCATGTTATTAAAACTCAATAGAGAAATATAAATATTTTTAATATCATATATGATTATTTATAACATATTATCACCCATTTTTTAAAAGTCATTCATTTTTTTCATTAGTTTGGGTATTAATTTTCCAGTTTTCAAGTATATTTTGACTAGTTATTTTATCCCATTTACATAGATGATGATTTAATCATAAAAATAATATAGAAAAATTATTTAAATATCATATATATTTAGTATATAAGTGTTAATATTAATCCAAAAAATTTTGTGATATGAAATGAATAACATCATTCATAGATACAATATGATGTACATATATAAGAACACTGTTTCAATTTTCATGTCGTATTGAAAGTAAAAAATTAAATATATATATATATATATATTTAATTACATAATTATTATAATATAATATATATTAATTCTTTTCTGAAAACATCCTCAATACATTCCAAGTAAAGCGTCAAAAAATCACATCCATTCACGAGGTGGTAGTCCGCCGTACACACGAATGACATTACCATATTACCATAAATTGAAAACATGAAGGTATGTGTACTATAATACATAAATGAGTATAAATAAATCATTAATAAATTATATATATAATATAAAATTTATTTTTTTTCTCATTTTTACCAACCTTGAAAAGTAGAAATGGGAAAACAAAGGATATCTATATGCGAGATGCTAGTGTGACGTATACACGAATGAAGATTTTGTAACCAATTTGATGGAAGTATATGAAATTATAGGACATAAACTTAAAATAAAGAATCTAAATATATATAATATATTTAGGTTATTATAAAATTATTTTATAATAATAATTAAAGCAGATGTAGGAGGAAATAAAATAAAAACCCTTTTACAATAACATTACATTTTTCGGGTATTGAAATTAGGTTATAAATAATTCATTCATAAGATGGATTTATTCCCACTATAAGGAATATATGATTAGGGATGAGGATTTGTAGTTAGTTTTGTATGCTCTGAAATACCAAATTGGGTTTATGATTTGAATAAGTAGGGATAGGTGAATGCCTTTTATAAGTGTGGTGAGTGGCACACCTATAATTTATTGAATGATTGAATTACACCAACATTTTTTTGATTTAATATCTATAAAATAACCGAATGATATTGAGACTAGAAGTGATAAGGTTGAAATATTTCTAGAAAATGTTTAGAATGTGAAGTTTCATTTTTACACCTTATATTCTATGTTTAATCACTACGAAATCTAATTTTTAACTTAATCACTTTACATAATTTTAATTGATTTAACTAATCACTTTGATCAAAAATTAAGATCGAATTATTTTAAATTATAGATGATTATTAATAATAATATCGAATCCATTTTTCCAAATTCAAATATTATATGTATAAACATTAATATAATATGAATCCCCAAGATGTGTCGAGAAAACGAGTTTTTAAACAAAAAAATATAAAAATTTTACAACATTTTTAAATTATATTTAAATATGAAACTGATTTCAATCAAAAAAATTGGATTATTATTTGTGTAATTTAATTATTTTATCTTTAATAATAATCAAAATTGTTTAACGTAATAAATTATTTGACTGACCTGTTAGTTATCAATTAAAATTCTATTTTTCACTATTCAACAAAAAAATGGAACTTCACAAAAGAATTCCCAAAAATTATCCTAAGATATTTTGGATATTAAAATTTAAAAAATGATGTTTATTTAATCAACTAATTTTTCTAAATGTGAACAAATTTAGATTCAAAATAACTGTGCTATAAAAAGGTAAAAACAATTTTTTATAAAAAAACTATTGTTTTTAAGTGTGAAATTGGATTTATTATTATATTCTGTATAGAATAAATCAAAGATTAATGTCAATTGTTTTTAATATATAATATATAATTTTTATAAAAATTATAATCCAAAATATTTTAGGTCATTTTATTGATATAAAACACACTTCTGTGCATAAAATAGTTATTTTCAAAAAACGATTTTCCCTTTTTAATATAATTTTATTGTAATTTCTAATTAATTGGTCACAATAAAATTATATAAACATGTATAAAAAATATTTTCTAAATTTAATTAATTTATTTTATACCAACCATTACAATGACTAATTGAAACCTATCACATTAAATAATAATAATAGTATGTTGTAGTTCAGTAAAACACAGTCTTACATATAATGCAAGTCATAAAAAATAATTTTTTTGTATAACATAGGATTAATCAACGTTCCTTGTAATACAAGTTACAATTAATATTTCATGAAAAGAAATATATAGAATAGATTTAATTTATTTAAAATAGTAAATATGTCATAAATTCAATGTATTTTATATTCTTCTATGAGCTTCGTGTTGGTAAAATACATGCTATCAAATATAATGTTAATATTTTAATATTTTGAGGTGTTATAATTATTTTTAACCGCTCCTTGGCTGAAAATTCCAATGATTTCACTCTTCAACCCATAAAATATATTTTCTTAGATAGATTGGTGTATAGCCAAAATTCTCTTAGTGAACTCAGGAATCTGTCAAGATATATGGAATGATCAGATATGGAGTATGTGTAGATTGAGATTTTATCAATAGTCATGTATTGTTTTTTCCGATCCACACACACCTCAAATAGGGATATATTTTCTTTTACCAAAACCTAACAACAAATCTCTGGATGATGCATATCATAACCCTCCCAAGGGCCAATCTTATTTGGTCACCCTTTTATTATCAAATTAACCCCTTCCATAGGTTTCTTTATTTAATTTTACACAATGATCCAAGTCACCATGCACATAAGAATCCATTATTTACATTCATCAGTCAATGGATCACACTCATAAATTCACTAATATTCAATTTTGAATAATTACCATGAAGAATTAGTTTAATCTATCTTATCATTCATAGTAGTTGTACTATTGTTTACCACACGGTTCGAGACCCAACTCATGATCTTATGGTTCTTCCATAAATAAGGTTAAGATGACCATGAAATAAGGAACATTGGTTTTTTACACATTATAAGACCCTTTGGAAGTCCTCTTCAAAATAGGGTACCTATTTATGCACTGGTTTATTGATAAACAATATTCCTGAAGGTGTTATTTTGAAAAAAAGTGTCTACATTGAAATATTTGGCCAACTAGGCCAATAAACTAAATGGTCATTCCCTATTAAAGAAAGATTCAATATACAAGAACCATAGGTGTTTCAATGAAAACCCAAGTATCAATATGCTAATAAAAAACAACTAAGAACCTTCCATGTATTGGTCTCAAGAAGTGTATAAAACCAACATAATATCCTTTAAGTAAAATGTAAACCCCATGCCAAACACTCTTTCAGGTTTCACTTGCACAAAAATAACGATGACCAAATGGGGTCTAATTAAAATGCGATTATATCAAGGTCATTCTACTAATCCTATGGTCTTTGGAATGAGAACCACATCCCACTTGAGGGATTTTTTCACATGGCATCAATTTCACAAAAACATATTTTGAAGAGGTAAAAATGAAGGTAGGTGGAAGGAATATTGAGATACTAGGTTCATATCCTATTAACATAATCATAATGTTATCACCTACCAAGAAGTATTCTACTAGGCCCTGATACTTTCTGATAATCCTCTTAAGATTGTTCTACAAGAGGGGTCACCCTTTGAATTTTTAATGTAAACGGGGTAATACTCATCGAGTATCTACATATGGTAGTACAAATATGAAATTCAATGTACTCAAAAAGTCCCATCTCCCAGGGGTGTTGTTTCATTAACTAAGAGTCCTACCTAACTCAAATGAATAGACAGACCACACAAACTAGGCCTTGGAACATGGATCCAATTATACCTTCTTACATTTCCAAGGGCTATACCTAAAAGGGATAACCCCTCAATTTTCATGTATTTCATCAAATTTGTAAAATAGATTCATTATAAAAGCCACTAGGATATATCGTCTATCCATTAAATTAAAGTTAATGTAGAAAAGAAACAATATGACATCTATATTAAATGTATACTATCTCATTCAAGGTATCCATCCATGGAAAGCAAAATATCACTCATACATGAGGGTTCATGTTATAAATACCTCTGAAAGGTTTTATTTTAATGAATTTAACCGAATCTTATTTATTAGAACATTTTATTTGGATCACATATAAGGAATATCTTTTATGATTTATAGAAAAATACCTTAAAATCACCTAATTTAGCTAACATTATATAAAAAAATGCGAAAATTATTTTATAACTACCTTTTAAAAAGTTAAAAACTCTTTATTTTTCCTTGAAATTATCAAAAATGGGATAGTTAATGAAAACATAAATTATTTCATTTAAAATGAAACACACATTAGGATGTATTTGTAATTTTAATAGACTAATGGCTCAATGACATAATGATTAAATTAAGAAAAATTTTCTTCTATCATTTAACGGTATCAGTTTAGTATGATGTCACCATGAAATTATACATAACCTATATAAGTGGATTTTGGCCCTTCAAATAACCTTCCCATTTATGATGAATATATTCACACGAGGTTAATTACCAAAGAATCCAAAGATAATTGTGACATATGAGGGTTCCATCACTCAAAAATGGGTCAGTTTATGTCAATACATTTTGCATTTGATTTTATAATGAAAAATTACACCCTTAGTGTGGTAATCACATAATAATATCATATTAATAAAAACCTACATGGGTTGAGCATAGCATTTCTCATCATAATAAAGCAGCATGACATGCCAACTACGGTAGCATAAAGTCTATGATACATGAAGAAGTAAATCATTATAAAAGTAAAATTTTAAATAATGTTATATTTATAAAATAGTCTAGTTAGATTAATTTCCTTCCAAAATTTATAAATTTAAAAACCACTATATGTTGAGATTTTAGTTTATAAAAGTACAACAAGATTTTTACCTTAGTTGTAGAAAGGATGCCAGTACATATGTAGTGACTAGATTATATGGATTTCCATTTCTAGCTTTATAGATTTTCCATGCACTTTATAGATTGAAATTAAACTTCATCTAAAAAAACCAATATTTCGTCATCCCAAAAAACCAGCATTTCGTGGCTCAAACATGTCGAACATGGTTAGTTATGCTATCCTCATAATGTTACAAAAGGAAACCCCATTTAGGCTGATGCAAACCCTTTAATGTCCAGTTATTTTACCATAATTACAAGAGGTCAAGGTATTGAAGAGAAATAAAACAAATAAACATGGAAATACACTTGGAAAACTACTACACAAGAATGAAACACACAAAATAAGGTAAAAATCCGTGAAGTACATTATATAGAAAAATATGATAAATAATATAACATTTATGATATACAAATCATAAAACACAAATCTAATCTTCAATGTAGTCTATATGTCATGGAATATGCCTGACTTGTGAATCTCTATGTTCCTATGATTATGAAATAATGCACCTCATCTCATTCTATAACAAAAAAGTGACAAATATCATAAATCCATAAATTAATAATTTGTACTTGTATGAAAATCCCAAAAGGAGAAATAATTATCATCTGTAATATCAACAGTGTAAATAATCCGTAGTAGTACATGTGTTATGAATGATATGAGATTTATGGGAAATAAAAATAGGTTTAAATTTATAATACTAGTAACGCATGGAAAATGGAGAACCCAAAGAATCCTTATAAAAAGGTGACAATAAATGTATCAACATGTTTTACAACATTAATGGCTTATCTTTATAGGGTAAACTAATTATCACTCAATAATAATGTAATTTCATATGACATATTAGCTAGTCCAAGGCACAACAAATCAGATTGCATGTGTCTCCCAGGAAAAAACATAATATCATTTACACTATGAGCCTAACCATGGAAGTATGTATCTATATTCCATGTACCACTCAACATGTATATCCCATCATGCCACCTATGATTCCATCGTGGCTATTTCATATCAGGAACCTAGTATCCCTATAGGCACATTATTATGAATTTATCTATTGAACTCATCTATGTAATCCCATATTCATAATCCATGTATCTCTCATGGTGTCTAGATAATATTATTATGTATATGCTCTCATCCATGGAATTATGTAATTGGATTTGTTTCATCACTCAAGGAATATTCATTATCATTCAAATTATGAGAATTTCCAAGGAATTAGGTATACAAAATTTATATATCATCTATGGAATTATATAAAGTTATTTAACCTATAATATTATCCATATATGATTGTATATGGAATAAAAGTATTGTTCAAGGAATATAAAAGATAAACATGGTCAATATATTCAATATTTAAAAATAAACCAAAAGAATTTTCTTGCCAAATCAAAATTCATCACTAAAAAATCATTTTATAAAATCACATCGAAGTGATCGAGAGGGTCCATGAAAGTATACATTCCACATAATCATTAAATATGATTTATTTAGTTTAACAATTTACTTCATGTAATAACAAATTTTATGTGAATAACATTTCATTTACCAATTCATTTTAACAAATTGGAATTCCTCCCATTAAAACCATAATAATAATTAACAAGGTTTTAAGTGTGAATTTCAAAAAAAGTTGTACATTTATCAAGATCATCTAGTCATTATTTCTAAATAAATAATCCATCATTTCTAATAGGTCTATTAGGGTATATTGGAAACATGTCCTTAATAACCACCTAATTAGGCGAGTCTTATATCCCAATCACATACCTCCTTATTCTAAATGTATACATCACAAAAATTAATATTGTAATGAATGGATACATTCCTAATATAAATGTAATCACACCATTTAGCATAATTTATTCAGTTCTATTTTATGGTTGGCCAAACACACTTAGTGGTGATTTGGATAATTACTCACATTAATCATCATGGGTATACGTGTGAAAACCCAATGGGGTTGTTATCACATATGTATCATTCTATAATAATATCAAAATTCCCCATAAGGGATCTATATAGTTGTATAGGTAATATATTTTAGTAGGTACATCATTTAGGAGTGACCCTAATAGAATCTAGAACGTTCCACAATGAACACATTTTTTAAGATTTTGAGTCTTCTTGGGATAAGAAATAGAACACCAACCACATTTATAGGATGCTTAACTAATATATTATCAACTTCTAATTCGAGTCGGTTTGTGAGAAAATGAAGAAACAAACAAATTCCCTAAAAATATACTATATTATTGAATATGAAAATACAATTACGTATAGAAATGGAAATCTAGAAATGAGGTAAAATGATTTTTAGCCATACTTAAGTGCTTCCAATGAAATGAACATTAAATGATTAATAACCTAAAATAGGGAGAAACCCCATGGAGGATGAGATTGAAAAGAGAAGGGGAATCGCTAGTCAAAATGAGGGTGGAAAAGCTATGAAAACATTTTCTAGTTCAGAGGGGAAAGTGGTGATTTTCCCTTTTAAAGTGAGCAGCATGTTTTGGCTACATGGTTTGATTAAATATGTACCAAATATTTGGTGTTACTATCAAAAGACACCAACACCTCGCACGGTTAGAACATGATTATCCAAACCATTTGTTTCTCGTTCTCTCACCTCTGTAATTTTCTATTAACATTTCGCAGGGTTTTGCACTCCATCATGAACTGTTTTTCAAACCATGATTCTCTATTTAGGGGCCAAACAGTTAAGATGCATAGTTATAACTAATCATGCTCTAACTATGTGCCTCTTCCTGTTTCTTACATGAAAAGATATTTTGAATCATGCCAATTTCGAAACACATCCAAACTCTTAGGGAACATCCAGGGCCTAAACCATCATAAAAAACACACTTTTATGTGTTCTAACTACCAGACTCACCTTATGATGCTCTATTAGATGTTTTCCATACACACTAACACTAGTATAAAAATGGTCTTTAACGTTGGTTTTTTTATTTTTGACGTCAGTTTTTAACGGATGTCGAAGTCGCCGATGTAAAAAATATGATTTTTTACGTCGGTTTTTATAAACCGGCACGAAAAATGAATTACATTTATTTTTTGGAATCGGTTTAGTAAAAAACCGATGCCAAAACAACTAAGTCATATCATTTTGGCATCAATTTTCATAAAAACCGACGCCAATAATTAAAAAAATAGTTTTGATGTCGGTTATTTAAAAAAATCGACGCCATAAATGAAAAAAATATTTTGGCCTCAGTTTTTAAAAAAACTGACGCCAAAAAGTAAAAAAAACTCTATATTTTGGATAATTTCCTAAGCTTTGATTTGACAGGTTGTGGACCTGAAATGGAGTTATAGATCAAAAGTTATCGCCGTCAGAAGTTGAACCAATCATAGTTTCGATTCATACAAATCGTTTCAAAGAAATCATGATAAACATAAATTAAAATCATATTCACCAAATGAAATATAATAAGCATAATACTTCAAAAATATTTCAATGGTTTTAGGGGATTCCATAGAAATGATTTTTTTTTATCATCATATAACTTATATTTAAAAATGGTAATGAATCATCATTATAAGAAAGCCAATTGAGTTGTTTATAAATGAAGGATAATAATAATAATGAAAATAAATGAATAGAATATGTACTGTGTTCAAATTAACGATTGAAGTCGCATTGAAAACATGATTGAATCAAAGATGTTGAAAATGTTGAACGAAGAAAAAACTGGATATATATATAGTAAAAGAAAATATTTTCAATTACGTTGTATGAAAATGTAGGCGGGATTTTAAAAAGATAAACGCGCATTGTGAAAAAATTGAAATTATGATCCCGCATTACTCTTTGGCGTCAGTTTTGTTTTAAACCAATGCAAAATAGGATTTACCTTGGTCTTTTGGCATCGGTTTTTTAGAAAACCAATGAAAAAAATTCCAATCGATATCCTTTTTGGGTCAGTTTTTAATGAAACCGACGCTAAAAAGTTAAAAAATATATATTTTCTTTAATACTTCTCTTAGAGAAGGTCAACTTCCGACATCCATAAAATTTAATCCGTAACTCCGTTTTTACTCCACAATAAGTCAAATAGAAGATTAGTGAATTATCTAATACATTGTATTTTTTTGAAAATTTTATGGCATCAATTTTTATAAAAACCGATGTGAAAATATATTTATTTTAATTTTTTGCGTCAGTTTTTTAAGAACCGACGCCAAAACAATTTTTCCCCCTTTTTGGCGTCGGTTTATAAAAAAACTGATGCCAAAAATTAACCGAAAAAATTATTTCCATCCATTTATAAGAAACCTACATCAAACTAGTGACGTTAAAAATCATTTTTCTACTAGTGTAGTAGAATAAATCATGTTCTCTTGGAATTTTCTACCATTTGAAACAAGTTATGCTACATTATTTATTTACATATTTCAACACATAAAATTTATTTACCTATTTATATATCCATCCATGATGAAATTGATTATATATATAAGTGTATGGTGTGATTTGAACCATATACCCAATGATTATTCAATAAATATTTTACCACTATCATAAGGTTTTTATATGGTGATTTAACAGAATTTAATATATTTATATAAATAGATAAAAAATGTAAACACATAAACACATAAACATTAAAATATTAATTCTTTATTAATAAATAATAAAAAATAAGTAATAAGTAATAAATAATAAATATAAAACAATAAATATACAATAAATAACATTTTAAAAATAAAATAAATAAATAGATGATAAATAAATAATAATAAATAAATAGTTAATAATAAAAAAATGAATGCATAATATCTATATATATAATAATTAATAAATAATAATATATAATATATACTTAGAAATAAATAAAGTGTAATATTAAATAATAAATAAGAAATTAATTGATAATTAAAAAATATAAAACAAAATAATAAGAAATAAATAAATAAAAAATGAAGAATAAAGAAAAATAAATAATATATAATTGAAAGTGACTAAATAAAAAATATATAATGTATAAATAAAAAATACATAATAAATAAAAAATTCCCAATATGTAAATAATAAATAATTAAAAAATAAATAGAAAATAATAGTTTAATAAAAAACAATAAATAACAAAAAATAATTATTATAATAATTAATGAAGATTGAATAATAAATAATAGTAAATAAGAAATAAATAATAAATAATAAATAATAAATAATAAATAAATAATAAATAATAATTAATAATTAATTAATAAATATTTAAAAGTAAATATAGAAGGAATAATTATTACCACATATAAAATAATTTTTAAATAAGTTTTAAATAAATAAAAATGTTCAATAAATAATAAATTAAAAAATAATTAAATGTCAAGAAATATTAATATCTTAAAAATAAATATATTATAAATATAAAATAAAAAAATAGAAAATTTACTAATAAAAATATTTAGTTACAGATAAATTTATTTAGAATCATTACTAAATATCACTATTTAATAATAGTTTAAAAATATAAATAATTTTCCATAATAGAATATAAAGAAACACACACACACACATCTACAACATAATATTTATAAGTGTATATAAATATATTAAAATAGATGTCAATATTTATTAATATAAACAAATTTATATAAATATGTATAAATAGACACATATATTTCATAAATATCTATAAACAGCCACATATATGTAATTAAATATAATTATATTTATATACAGGTAAATATAAATAAGAAAACTATATATATATATATATATATCTATGTATATACATATGCATATCTATATCTATAACATCATTATAAATGAAAATATATATAATCGTAAATACATATATATATTTATTAGTATATATTAATATAGACAATTATACATAAATATATAAATATATATACAATTAAATATAATTTCTATTAAATATTGATAAATTAATTAATAAATAATACATGTTTATAAATAAATACAATAAAACACTCACACACATATAAAATAAATAAAGAATCATAAAATATTGAAGACCACAACAATTATAACAGTATAATATAAATAATAATGTAATCTCGTGGAATAAAATCAAATGTATCAGAAGGATAATATGGTGACTCTCTTAGAAGATGAAAAAATTCAATTGAATTTTCAATAAATGGATTATCTCGATGAAAATATGAATTTAGAAGCCTAATGGAACATTTTGATCGAGAAAGAAAACCACACCTCGGTACTCCAAATATAAGTTTCAAAGATACATTCAAAAGCTTCTATTTGAAATCATGTAAATAAAAAATTTACACTTGGAACAAATGTTGTGGCTACATGAAGTTGTAGTTTGATTTTCATATTCTCTTTGAATAATAATATTTTTTTTTGATATAATTATTAATAATTATTAAATAATTTATTTTATGGAAATTTTATGTTGAAGTCCAAAATCAAATTTCTCTTAGAACATTAACAAGAAATAAATAAATAATAATAATGACTAATTATTAATTATTTTTTTAAAATTATTTATAATATATATATATGATGAAGTAAATTATTATTCAATTTTTTTTAAAAAAAATATATACATTCAATGAATATTTTTTATGAAAACCACGTTAAATAAAAAAACCATTCTTTATATATAGTATCACAGCTATTTACCAAAAAGTACCATTATATAATATTATATAACAATATTTAATTATAAAAGGATCAACAAGAATCTTTGTGATCACTAAATGATGAAGGGTTTGAATTGATGATAATTTATTTTATTATTTCCATCCGTACGAATCGACCTCCACCACATGTTTAAGGGTAATGACTTCCCAAATAAAAAACATAGATATACAATTCAGAGGAATATAATAATTTTTAAGTATCAATACTAAATAATAGTAGATATTAATTAGAATGGTTTATAAATAATAAAAAACTAAAAAAACCATTAGATTAAAATCCCTTTATATGGTTACAACAACTACGTAATATCCATACATTAGTGTTAAAATACGATCAAAACAAAAGGTCTTGTACTCTCTAAACAAGTTAATGATGTAATAAATATTGTATAACAATTGTTACAATCCTTAAATATGAGGGTCAATATGTTTTCACAATACTACATGTATATTTTAAAACATTATCTTCTTTTAAGAACTTCTTCATGTCATTCATGCCCAACAATAGGGGAAATTTTTTTCCTTGGACTTATGTATGAAATGTATGAAAGTTCCTTCTATACTCCAGTTCACCCTTTTTCTCTATCTAGGAAACCATTCAAAATACTCTATCTAGTGCCTCATTAATTACATCTTTCTTATTCAAGTTCCAACTATTTTTATATTCATCCAGTTTTTCTATTAAATCATTAATATATAAAAATAGATCTACAGCCTTCAAAAAACCTATACTAATTTCTTACACTCTATTTGTATATTCACCTCTACACACATTATATCTGATCTCAGCTGATATAAATCTTTCCCCAATGTTTTATTTATTGTGCATCTATTCAAAAAAAATATATCTTATTTCAAAATCTTCTTCAAATAGGAGATTCCATGGTTGGAAAGATTCCTTACTCAATTAGTGGAATTTATATTTTCATCTAGTATCCATGTCTTAATCTATTTCATCAAAACTTAATATTTAATAAACATGAAAATATTTAGCATATATAATACATTCATCATCAAATTATATATTTATAGGTAGAAATATTGGTCTAAAAACAAATTTTCATCCCCAATAATTAAAAACAAAATTATCAATACTCTCGCTCTTCAAACTTTTATGCACATTTCTCAACTCTTGTAGAGTATTATTGAGGTTTCACAAAAACTATATCATCCACTTACTTAAAAAAAATATTTATAATTTGGCATGTAAAAAATATCCTCCTTCTGGGATATCTAGATCATTGAAAGATCATTGTAGAATCATTGTATTTTATATCTTCTTGAAAACATCATAAAGCAGTTCAAACTTGTCAAAAATTATACCACTTATCCATCTCAAAAAACACTGTATCCATTATTCCACCCATTAAAACACCATATGATTGTTCATTTACAATATAAATGTAAAATTAAATATGTACTCACCTAGATAATTAGTTTATTTGATTACATTCATCATAACTCTCAGTTTATTGACTTCATTTTCCATCCTGTATTATAAGATAATTATATAAAAACATCCATATGATGTTTGAAACCTAAAAAATATATCTAATAACATTGATACCTCCATCAAATCATTATGAAGATACATTATATTAACTTCATCATAAAAATATATCTTATAGAAATTGTAAAAAAATATTATTTGATAGACATGGAAGGATGATATTGGAATATATCATTTGATTATCATTGAATGTTAATACTTCTAATGGTTAGACTTTTTCTTTTTCGAATTTTTCAAGTTAGACTTCTTCTAATTGGGTTTTTTTAATGTAATTCATTAACAGATTTCATTGAACTACAAAAAAATATTTCGACCTATAATCCTTTATATAATATTTGACCTAATTAATCTTTATACTTCCATTGATTCCAAATTTCATAGACATAAAAAACATTTCTATAGAAAAATACTTGTTTTTTAATATGTTTATTCTTATATTAAATAAAATCATATCATGAACTTTATGCATACAGATGAATTTCTCCCCCTTCTAATATACAATTGGATCCTGAGTTTTTTACATCCCATTATGTTTTTTATGACCAATAAATCATCAAAATATTTATACTTCACTAAAAACTATCTCCGAGGAACATTGTAAGTATCATGGGATAAAAAATTATAAACTGAACTCTATATAAAATTTAAATATAGAAAACAATATATCATATAATTTTTATGGATAACTTATTTCGGTCATTTCCCTACTCTCTCAATCCCAAATTCTTTGTTTTGTTGTTTATGTAGGAATACTTTCAGAAGTAATGGGGTTTTACATTTCAAAACAAAAAAAAATTCTAATCAATTTCATAAACAATATCTCGAATTGTCGAAAACACATTAAAACTTCCTTGCCCAGTAAGCCTTCACTTTGGATTTTCTTGTAAACCAATGAACACAAATAACTAATCATTGTAAATCATGAAATAAATTACATATATAGAAATTACAATCCTTCATTAGTGAACTTATTTAAGGAAACCAGAATATTTGAACAATAATGGATTTCTCACAAAATTACTGGAATACCATTTTTTTTATAAACCTATTAAAAGAAAACATCTTCTACTTGAAATATTCATGAAAAACAACATCAACACGTAAGAACACATTTTCATACATCCACTATAATAAAAATTTAAAAAAGTTTAGACAATCTAATATCATATCTTACACCTTGTATGTACATCCCATTAATACATTATTTCCCTCAAAATGTAAAACAAATACCAATGGATAGATTTATGTTATTACGTTATTCTCCCTCTTTATATCACTATCCAAAGACAATATTGAGGGAGGATAGATACCACATACCATTACCATTGTTAGAGGGAGGTTGAACACCCATAATTCTCATAATATTATTAAATTTATCTTTATATAGTGCTTCTTTGAAGATATCAACAACATGAACATTCGTAGGAAAACACTCTGGCTTTTGCTCAATCTTCTCCCAAATATCTTTTTATGAAGTAACATTTTAGGACATTGTTATTTGAATGAGAATGGTGTACTTTATTTTTAGTGGGATTTATAGTACTTTTATTATCAAAACCCATGAAAAGAGAAATATATATCAATTAAAAAGTCTCCCAACAGTGTGTTCATACAAATAAGTTGTGTTATAGTTTTTGGAAAAAACATACTCAGATTCCAATAAAATTAGAGTTACCTGACATCCTTCAGAAATATTTTATATCTTCATTTTGAAATAATATAATGAAATATTATAATAGTTTTTTATATTTTTACTAGAGTAAATGATTCATCAAATCAATTCCATTAATTTTTTAGTAACCATTTCAAAGAAGTCATGCCTTATTTCTTATAATATCACCTTTTCTATTCACTTTTTTTGGAACACCATGTTTGTACCAATTACATTATTGATATTTGTTTCACGATCCATTTCTAATGAATCATTCTTTTAAATATGATTTATCTATTAATTAATATAATAATTCCACTTTAGAAGAACCGATACTTTATCTATATCCTTTTACAAAAATTTTGAATATAAGAATGTATGTCAATCAAACATTGATATTCCTCTGTTTTGATCCTGTGATTGGGGATATCCAACGATGTTATTAATATACACATTCTTCCAAATCCTATGATGATATGAATAATATTTCTCATAATAACATGATATATTTGAATAATAATCTTCATCTCGATTTTCTTTAACATTGTTAATATCATTAAGAACTTATTCAGGTTGTTTAACTAAAACCAACTCAACTTTCCTTTCATCCATATCTATAACTATTTGACAAACATTATTATCTTAATTTTTAATAACATTAACATCTTCAGAGTCATTGTTCTTTTATAATTGAACATTTATCTTCTAAAATTATTTGGTTATCCACCAAATATTCCATTAATAGAAATCTAATAAAACATCCCAAGACTATCACCATTTAATTTTATAATACATTGAGTTTCAAACACCATTGGTTTCTTAATTTTTTTTATTCATTATAATACATCTCATATGGAGTAAAATTAGCATTTTTACAATATAAATGGCGATTAAGATCATAAAATTCTACTTGAATAGATTTCTTACATAATTAATGAGAATTATCATGTTCCATCAATAATATTCATTCCTTCTCAACCAAAATTTTATTTATTCTATCAGTAACACTATTCTTATATGCTCTGTTTGATTTAATAATATCATGAGGAATTAGGTTATTTTTTAGATATTCAATGAACTTAACAATTTAATATTCAACATAATTATCAATCTAATTATTATAAATGGAATATTCATATTCTCTTTTAGGACATATCATGAAACTCTTAATATTTTTACAGCCTTTGATTAATGATTCAAAATCATTAGAAACGAAATGAAAGTCATGTCATAAATAAAATTAACAATATTATTACATTAAATTACTAATTATCAATTCATGGTTCTAAAAATATCAAAATTTATCAGGCTCCAAGTGATATGTTGAATGTATTTCATATTTCTTATGTACTGAGTTTGAAATCATCACTTTTTAGAAGATGGAACTACACCAATATATTCTTTTTGTTATGTTTGGAGTATCATGAATTTATTGTCCTTGATTTTTTTTTATAATAATCCTATGATATATATTCCCCAACCTTTTATGCCAAATATTATTTTCTTCTATCATTATGATATATCTTGATCCTTGTGAATCCATAACATGAAACAAGTTTCTCTTTAATAATTGGAATCTTGTTTCAATATACCCATCTTTTATAAAATTAAAAAAACATTTACTTCTAATTTTTTTTAACATCATGACATAGTTGTAAAAAAGTTAACATATCATGTTTCATTGATTCAATAAATAAGGTTCCTTTGAATATCAACTTTTCATCCCTAATGAAATAATATAAAACACCTGTGATTCTAAGTGACTCATTGTTTCCAAAATTGAAAAAACCTTATTTAAAATCATTCATATTCTCCAATAACATAAATTAACATGTCATTTGTGAATATCACCCACAATAAAAGACCCAAGTTCTGAATCCTCTTATAGATTGTAGAATAGTTTCATCCATTATAACCATTTTCTTTTACTTTTTTATTCTTATTACATGTATTTTTAGATTTGTTGTTTAATTTTTTTGTAACCTTATCATGAAAAGACATATTTTATAACATTTATAACCCAATCAACTATTTCAAAAATATTTTCTAAGGGTTCAAATCCATATTTCATAAAAAAAATAGTTTTCTTAGGTTGTCTCATTTTAGTTCATTGAATCCCCATCATACTTTTCTTCCAGCATATCTTAGATTCATTATAACATTATTGATCAAAACAATTAATACATGTTGTATACCACAATCTACCAATATTCCAACACTAATCATAAAAATCATATCTCCCTTGGTAAATACAATTCTTTTTAGAGTTTTGTGAAAACCTTTCATGAACATTATTACTTTTTTCTAATGTTTGTTACATATCAAAGTCGGGTTTACCATCTATTATTTTTTTATTTATTATAAATTTACCATAATCCAAAATATAATCTTCAATAATAAAAGCATTTTTTTCAGACTTTTTAAACCTACAAAATTCATGTTTTTTAAATTTTATTATTTTTTATTTATACATGTTATTATTAACCAAAATTTTATTTAGAACATAATCAGTCTTATGATTAACAATTGAGGACAACTTTTTTTCCTTATTCGGTTTAAACATATCTGGAAAATCAAAAAATTATATAATAGATACTTAGAAAATTTTAATTCCATTTTTATATTTATTATTTTTTGTTGTAAATGTTATTCCTCCTTTTCCATTATATTAATCTTTTATTCAAGATTGATATTGATATTTATATTTAAATCAATAAATGTATTTATATTATTAATTTCATTTAGAATCATGGATTTAAATTCATGGTAATATGCTCGAATTTTTCTTATATATTTTATTTAATCAACTTATTTTTCTCCCTCAAAATCCATATTATATTTATATGACATTATTGTACCTATGAATTTGGAATCACATCCATATTAGTATCATCATCTTCAAAGCTATGACATTCATCACTGGTGAATTTTTCATCATTCACTATTTTAAATAAGTAGTATTTCAGCCACATCAATGAAAAAAATATCATATTCTTCTTCACTAATATCATATTACACAATATAGAAAAGGGTTTCTCCCTTATTACTTAGATAACTTATTCTTCTTTCCTATTTACTTGGATATGAATTTCTCTACATTATTTTTTAGGGATCTTCAGGAATATCTATCATTGTAATCACATTCTTCAACTTTCATTCATAATGAAAAATTTATAGCCAAATTTCCAGTTGTCTCATTGCCAAAATATTTTAGAAGTAACATTAATTTATAAATTCATTTTATTGTTGTCACTTTTTAATAAAAAATATATATAGTCTTCAAAAAAATTTACTAAAATAATATTTCGTTTTAGAGACACAAGAATAATCTTCTATAAAATTCTTAAACTTCCATTTATTTTTAAAATTTCTTGAAATTTTCCAATCATCATTCTCTTTGTTTTTATTACATTCTCTACTCTCATTTTTTTGTTATGGGAGATCAATATTAACTATATAGAGGTAGAGATATCTATGGTACAATGATTAATGTTCTTAATTATTTTCTATGGAATAATTCATAAGATATTTTCAACCATGGTTGAATCATTAATATTAAAAGTAATATATTTTATGGAGAAAAAAATTTCTTTCACCATTTTAATGAAGTCAGCAACAAATTAATTATCACTCATCGTAAGATCTTTAAATTTCAGTCTCAATATTTTAAAAATAACTTTCTTAAATTTTTCGTTTCCTCCTTATATTTTTTTGAAATTATACGATATTACTTGATCCCTTCAAACTCCCTTAATTATATGCAACTAAATTTTGGAGAGTGAGGAAAGTGAAACATTTCTATTTGACTAGTAATGGTTGAAATTTTTCTTATTAGTAGCTGTTAGGGGAACTCTTTATTCACTTTGTTGGAAAACATCTACATAAAACTTGAGAACATCATTAATAATGGGAATAATATAAGGCATCATTCTATATTTCTACATATTATAGTTATTTACAAAAAAAAACAGATTCCCCATAATGCTCACATAATTGTGAATATTCATAGAATATTCTCCATTATTCAAACATAAAAAAATTCAATGAAGGAAACCATTAATAAAATAACACATGAAAGGACTAATAAGGATATGTGTGATTTCTAATTGGTTAAGGGATTCAATCAGTGAGCTTTCCCTTTTACATTTTTTTATATGAAACAAACATTGACTTCTATTTTATTGTAAATAACTTTTTGATAACAATAACTGAATAATACTCAATAAAAACAAAATAATATTCAAGTTTTATTACACTATAAGTGTTTCATTTCCTTCAGAATGTTTGGAAATAATCCAAACCCACAAAATCCTATATAAATAAAATCCATTTATGTGTTTATGATAATATAAAATTATCCATACACTTGGGTTTCACTATGATCATAAAAATAATGCATGAAACCTCGATAGAGATAAAAGACATGAATTTTTTTTGTAATAATTGTTAGTAACCTTTTTGAAAATGATCAATAAATTTTCACTATATTTCCTGTAAAATTCCAAATTTTCTTTTCTTGATGAACATATTCTTCACATTTAAAACCATTAGTAGGGAATAATTTCCTACTAAGGATTCTGTATGAATCATCCTTCAATTCTCATACTCATTTATCATATTTATTTAGACATCCATATAGTAAAATCAGTTTTGTGCCTTATAGAATATGATAACTCATTAATAAGAACTTTCAATCCATTTACTTATTCATCCATTTTCTCTATCAAATTATGATTTTAGAAAACCCTATCTACTTCCTTTAGAAAATGAATAATACTTTTTTATGATCAGCCCGTCAATTCACCCGTACACAAAATCAGTCTGATCACACCTGATTTGAATCATTATTTGATGTCCTTTGACTATCACCTTCAATCAAAACTCTTATATCCAATAAAAAATAATTTATCATCCAAAATATTTGTTAGTTATAAATGTTTTTTTCTCAACGATTGGATTTATTATTATTATTTTATATCTATATTGGAAATAATTTATAGAGAACATCAGCTTTTATATGCATGATTATTACTCAATGTCGTAATATACTTGAATCTAGATTTCATATGTGTTAAATATTAGTAGGGAAATGAAACAAAATTTACTTTCCCACTCATTGAAAACTCACATATGAAATATTTAGTTATTTACTATTTACTAGACGCTTCTCATAACATCTATTGTATTATTGATGTTTCTTAAATAATTAATTTATTTGAATCCATTAAAAGACTTCTATTTGATATTCCATGTAAAATATACCTTTATTATGATATATTTGGAATAATGGAAAATAATTTTACCATCCTCAAATTTTAAATATTTATGAAACTTTTTTAATGAGATTCACACTAGTATGCATTATACAATGTATTCATCTTGTTAAACATTTTAAAAATTCGTCCACACAATGAGACTCTATCCTAATGTTCCTATATAACCTTTTAGTATCATTTTAGAAGCCTTCCCTAAAATACCTCATCTATATGATGGTATTTATCAAATAACTATGTAAGTTTCCTTCATTTTTTATCCTTTGTATGATGATAATTATAACAAAACATATGTTTTATATTTTCAAAAAAACAATTCATTTGATTATGTAGAGGTTTCCCTTAAATATTCATGATATAACATAAACTTCATATTTTAGTACATGTCTATCAGATAAGCATCGAAATTTTTTCCTATATTTCTCAAACAAGTGATATTGAATATAATCATAGGATTTTATTATTTCAACAATGGATTTCCAATTTTACATCATCAGTTTGGACTTTTTCTTGTGAAATTACTCAGTATTTTCCATTGAACATCAAAATGTTTCTTTCATTCTTCCAAATATCTAAAATATGTGACCTAAAAAACATAATAAAAATTCCATAATTTTAAAGTACAAACTAATTTAATAAAAAACATTTATATGATAGTATCACTTTGGTAATCTCATAAGCACTTTATAGTATGAAAATCTTATATAAAAATGAATTTATCCTCCTTTCAACATACACTTTGATCCTGTTAAACAATTACTTTGGAAAATTTAGGACAAGAAAAAATTCACCACATTAATACTTCAGAAAAAACTATATCCATTGACCGTTCTATGTATCATATTACAAAACATTATACAAAAAAATGAGTCAAAATATCTCATTTTAGAAAAGTATATCTAATGTAATTGCTCTCAAAAACTCAGTTCTATATTCTCCCAAATAACTTCATCTAATATTCTTCAACCATTTTTTCAGGGTAGAAATCACTACAACATAATGTGGTTTTCTTTTAAAAAAAAGATATTATTATTATTATAATTTATAATAAAATTCTGTAATATTTGAAATAACATTCATCATTCTTGGTCCCATGAAGTGGTGGTTTTCAACATCTCCACAAAAACTATAGATCTAAATATCATTTTTCTTATAGTGGCATTCTTTAAATTTGAATACATCACCCTTGATTATTTTTTTCTAATCCCACACTACAATATTTTTCTAAAATACTTATGATTTTTTCTATGTTTAAATTATTTTATCGATGAATTTATGGTTTTGTTTTCATGTTTACATGTTCTTTTTTATGTTTATTTTTTTATTATCATATTTATGATTATGTATGATAACTATATTAATACCTGATATGTTGCATCCCTTAATAAGTCTATATGCCTGCCCTTTTCTTATGTATTATTTCTGTATGTAATTAATAGGAGTGTTATGAATAATATATCAATACGGATATAATGGGTAAAGTGTTTTTTGGAGATGTTGAATACATATTATAAAATTTAAAATTTATATATATGTGATCCAAAGAAACTAAACCTGTAGGTTATGATATTGTGATTTGTTCTATAAATGTAAGGATTAATTATAAAAAGGATGTAATATATATTTTTATTGATGTTATATATTAGGAGAGGGAAATAATTATTGGAATACTTCTACAATGAGATAAGTGTTTTTAGCTCTATTTTATAGATCATGTTAAATAAGAAGAAAGATAATTATATTGTTTATAGAGATAGAGAATATTTCTACACCAATAAATGTATAAATATCATTTTCAATGAATTATGGGATGGAACATATAAACAGAAGGGGATGTAAGTTATTAGTGTATAAGATGGTAACTATTTTTGTACTTTATAAGTGGTTTTGACTAAGTGGGACATTAAGTTCACTCTAAAAATTTTAAATGTAGTGACATTTAGTCACTTTTCATACATCATCTCATCACTAGTTTGTGCCCATTGATATATCTTAATTCACCCACTCTCATGGAATTGTCACTTACTAGGAAAAATATTGTGATACCAATATATGAAATGTTTATATCCATTCATTAGGAATGGTGATACTTGTGCATCACTTAATTCATCATAGTTAAATTTATGATCAAAATATTAAACTAAATTAAATTGAGAAACTTCATAATATTTTGTTTTCAGATAGTGAAGTTTGCAAGGTTGAAACATGGTTTTTAAAACATTATGAAAAAACCATTTTCCACATTAATGAGTGAAAAATAACAATTTTAACTTGGGAACTCCTATGATTTTAACCACTTTTTTCTTTTATCTTAGCTATAAACTCCTATACGTTTCCCCTATGCCATCTCCTTCTTCTTCAAGGATATCAATCAATTCAATGGAATCTATCTTACCATCAGTTGTGTTAGAATTATTTTGGATAGTCTAAGAGTCTTCTTAATTATATTATTTTTATATTTTTTCTAACAAATTTCATTACACAATTAATTATTGTTATGAATTATTTTCATGGACTTTTTATATTCCATCAATTTCCCTCATTTTGTTTGCAATCGAAGGCTAATATTGTATTTTTGTATCTTTATAAGGTTAAGGTAGGTGATTTAATTGATTTTTTTCATAATTTATCACCATAGTAATTTATATTGGAATGTTTTCTCCCACATCTGTATTGATAATTTTAGCTAATAATTAAATTGTATCTCAAGTTTCTTTATTGATGTATTGAGAATATCATTATACTTAGTGACCCATATTTGGTTAGATTAGACCTTCATTAGAGATACTAAAATAGTAAATTTATATTGTGAATTAGAATAGAATAATTAAATTTGGTGCTTTAGGGATACCCATTTAAATGAATGATATAATTTGAAATAATAGTTTTTGAGGAGGACCCTTATGAATAGGTAGTTATTCTGGCCTTAAGAATCATAAATTAAACTATTAATTTGGATTAAATTATTATTTTTTGTTAATGTATTTAAAATTATAATATGTTAAATGAACCAATGTGGTAATCATTGATTGAAATGATGAAATTTTTTATGTTAGAATTTATGAAAAACATATGGGATTATAATATATTAATTGATGGAGACAACTGGAATGCCTTGAGATGTCCCTTTGATTCTTTATGAAATGGTTAGTGTGGAGTGCTTTGGATATATTCCTTTGTTTACAAATGAATTTTGTCAGTGATTAATTCCATGTATGATAATTGGATTTAACTAGGTGAATCATGTGAATCTTGGGAGTGAAGAAATCCCTAGATTCAATGAGGACCAATGATATGGAATTCCACACGAAAACTAGTGTATTCTAAATTGATGACTTTTGTGAATGTTATGGGGATGTTCCACATTAGATTCATGTAATTTATAAATTAATTAAATTCCATGGATTTGTGTCATTGATATTTGAGGTATTATTTTTTTAATGGTTAGGTTCGAAGCCTCATTTATTATTAATGCAGAGAAAATACCGCTTTTAACTAGGTAGAGGGAGACACATTACATATCCATAAGGCCTAGTATGAATTTATCTCATTACATGGCCCGTAGGCCCAATTTTGTTTGGCCCAAATCCCATTCTGTGAATAGTAATGCTATAGTACCTTCCTGTTACAGTACCCACACAGTACCCAGATTAGTGCTTGAAATTAATTGTATGGTTTTCCTTATTTGTGACACTTGGATTCCAATCAAGTTCTTGTTTGAAATATTTTGGGAAGTTCCTATAGGCCAGACCCACAAAATATTCTTCATGGGAATTTTAAAGAGGGGATTCACATATAAGCCTTTTGGATTCCTCTCAGTCAACTATTTTACAAATTTCATAGTGGTGTTCCATCAAATCGAATTAAGTCACAATGCTTCCACCATGATTAAAGACTAGCATTGGCTAAGCATGTCATATCAGGATGGGTTTTAATTTTAATAAAAAAGTTACGGCATGGTTCTGTTTATTTTTCTAGCTTATTATTACTATTAATTTATTTAATTATTAAAAATCATTATGTTTTAGGATCCTTGATTGTATTTTCATTACACACATTTGGTGGTTTCCTACAAATTTTTAATCACACACTTCTTCGGCCACCACGGCACTTAGGTACATAGAGTGGATGCTCCTTGGTATCATATTAGAGTTTTAGGAGAGGCTGATTCTTATGATAAATATTATTGATATTTTGTAGTTTGGTACATGGGTTACATGATAGAGCTCAAATTTTTTTGGGTAATGGTATATTTTCATCTAAAAAATTTTATATACTTTTGGGGTCTTCAAACATTATGACTAATATTTATGCCTCACTATATATATGTACTATCATTATGATATTCCATGGGATATGACGTAGTATTTGGTACATATAGATTTTTTATGCATGATATTTTCACTAATAAAATTATTTAATTTATGTTTAAATCTATTTTAATGAGGGAATAATCTCCCCCTAAAAAAAGTTCAAACTGTTAGTTGATATGATCTGGATTAAGTGGTGAAATAATTTATTCCAAGTGGATCATCGGTATTGGACATCAGTTTAATGGAATCTAGGCTAAGGAGTTATAAAATTATATTAGAGGACACTTTTCATTTCTCATACTATTCGATCTTATTATATTGAAGAGACAGATGTCTTTAGTACTTACTAATGAGTGGATTATTATATTGATGGTTTCTATTAATTTAGATGTTAGTAATCAAATTATAATTTTTTCCTATATAACATATGAATTTCATCATATCTATATAATCTAGTTGATGTGATAACAAGTTAAATGGTGAATAGGTAACCTGGGGTATCCTGTTAAATAATTAAAATGCTTTAAAATTTGAATATATAGGAATAATGATATATGGATTTTGATAGTTAATGTATATTGGTAGGGTCAACCCATTATAAAACGTTTGGATAGATATTACATGAAATTGAACATAAATTTTGGCACCTAAAATTTTAATCTAATTAGGTTTTAGTTTAATAAGGTTCCAATAATAATAGAAATGATATTTTCATCTATAAATTTGGATTGAAACTTAATTTATCAACACTATGGTGATGGAAATTGAATAATTAATGGAATTGGAAAATGATAATGACATAAATTTATATGATATGTAAGACCGGTATTAAATTATATAATGATTTTTGATAAATAAAATTCCAGTAATAAACATATCATGTATTTTCATTCATAACATGGGAATGTAATCTTATTTAATTAAGCCTAGGAATGATACAATGGATATGTAGGTCAATGCGAAAACCCTATGCCTGATGATAAAAAAATAATCTTGGAAAAAATGGTTTGTTCCCCTAAGTGATGGGTGGGGATTAGGTATGTTTTCAATTTGTGACCATGTTTGAATGTTGTTAAACCTTTTGAATGCGTGTTCTTTTCCAGAGAGAAGGATCATATTATGATAAATTTATGTTATGCATGTTGTTACTCATATGTGCTAAATCCTTTAGGTTGGTGGTAATTTGTTTCATTTTATGTGTCCTGTGGTCTTTAGACACATAAGGTTTTGTTTCCAGAGAGATCTTTCCTGATTTTATTTGTCATTGATCTAGGTTGAAGGACCTATTAAACCTTTGAGATGAACCAAAATATTTGTGAGTCATTTATTTTTGGAATGATAAGGTGACCTATATAGGGTGTTTACTCATTATTTTTTGGGGTTTGATGTGTAAGGCTTGGATGGATACTTTATCCTTTGGCATAACTGATTAAAAGGTTATATAGAGCATTTGGTTTTCAGGATTTATATACATAGGGATTTAATAGGATGAGTTCATAGTGTTTTATTAACCTTAGATATAAATTTGGTATTGGAAGGTAGGATCATTCAAATTTCTAGTTGGTTTTCTTTTTGGTTGATTTTTGATAGAGTGGAAAGAGATTAACCAAAATATGTGGGTACACATTTAGGGAATCATGGTGAGGGGATTTAGGTTGGTTGTAAGGAATGAAAATTTCTTTAAACCCTGTGTTTTTGGTATGAATATTCCCAAATATGGATCGACTTTAGAATGATAGTTTGAGTGATATATTTTTGTTTTTTTATGTCACCTACAATTGAGGATACACATATATGTCTTTGATTAAGGCTTGCGAGTAAGCGTGTATTTTGGGGCTTAAGTCCCCTTTATTGATTATTCTCTTGGGGAACATGCTATATTTTAGGGAAGGATTAATGTGATAATGACATATAGGGTTTTATATATACTAGGTTATGTGGTAAGTATGGTTATAAGTTCTAGGATGGATTGATGCTTGAGTGATGATTGGTAATTTTTAGAGTTTTGTTTTAGTTAGATGCTTGGAATGGCTTGTTAGTGCACCTTGACATTGTATGAATCAATGCATTTTGAGATACGTAGTAGAAATGGTTTCTAAAGATAATGAGACCATGGGGTTTCAATAAGACCTTTATATTCCCATTTGAGGGGAGTGGTGATACGTAGGTGACATGACTAGATAGATCAAGTGTTAGAACATATTATATTCCTCATGCCCAATGTGGTTTTAATTTTCTATATAAAATGTCTACTAAAATTTAATTGGTGAAAAAAATCCAAGTATGAGTATATGGTAAATCATTTAAGTCTTAGAAGAGAAAATGTAATGTGGTATTGGTAGTATCAATATGGGAATGAGATCATTATGGTTTGGATGAGTTTCATAGTGACATGATAGTTTAATCATAAAGTGGTTCATAGAGTAAGGAGATTGAGAAAATATTAATTTTTCTGCCATAGATTCTCGAGACATTTGATGTGAATTAAGGTTTCTCCAATGAGGTGATGGTGATGTGATAGTGGATCGTTGTAATATATCACTATCAATCCTAGTTTACCCTATTGGGACTTTCAAGCATAGATAATGTGGGTGAGAAGGACTTAAAGGGACCAATAGAAGTATGTTTATGGTTAAACTTATTGGGACTATTTTTGACTGTGATATATGTAAAACCATGTAGTGGATAGTTCACCAAACGATTTTTGGGAGGGAGTCACACATACTAAATAAGGTTTTTATGGACATCATTGAAGATGTTATTATGAGTTTGAAATGATCAGTGGCTATTATATCTTCTCTATTCCTTGAAATTGATTTGGGAGTTTAACTACTATCATTGTGTTTAATTAGTAATATGATAAGGTATATATGGATCAATAGAATATTCCTTGGGTTTTGATAATGAAAATTATTTGGTTTGGAGTGCTAAATTATTTTTAAAAGTATAAAACCTTATAAAAAGGTGTCATCAGTGTGGTCGGACTGACTACTAAGCTAGTGGATTCGACGTAACTAGATCCCAGGGAGGATACCCTGAATAATATTTTATTTTGTTTTAAGTGATGCTGTAAAATTTACGTTGGGAACAATTATTATAGAGATGGTATGAGGATGATTCAGATCGATGGGGTGTTGTTTATTATGATAGGGAATGATTACAAACCCAATATATCTATAATTCAAATGTTAAATTTTCACTAGATGGGTTGGTTGGAATTTAATATAAGTTATTTTACGGTCATGGTATGAACCTAGTGGATAAGGTATTATGACCAAGATAATTTTTTATGCATTAATAGACATAATAGAGAATTCATATTATTCATCCAGTAAAGGAACAATATTTGTTTTGGTTATTAAATGGAGATGATGGGTTGTAAATGACACAAGTTGAATAATATTCAATACAATGGGTTTATATGAGTTTTAAATAATAATTTTATGAAAAATTGGGTTGTTCTACCCTGTGAATGAGAGGTGTTGAAATTTATTAGTTTATTCTAGTATTCTGAATGAGGAGTTATAAAAGTATTTAACCAGTGTATTTTCCATGATTTGGGTGGTATATGTTGGAGAGATGGAATTTTTGTCTTAAAACTACTGGAATTATGTTTTTTGGGTGATTTCAGTAGGGTAAAACATCATAGTTTTAAAATGACCTTTGTGTGTTATTTTCAATGGATGGGAGAACCATAGTTATATATGTAAACTATTTGATAGTTCCATTGTATTCTATAATAGGGATGATTTGTGGGCTCCATCACATTTAAGAAATCCTAATGTATCTAGGAATGACCCATAATTTAATGGGATGTTCATGGTTTGTAGTAGTATATTAGATCTTGAACATGGGGTAGGCCTATTTGGACCGAGTGTCTAGGATGTTTCTCATAGACAAGTAATTATGAATTTCTATATTTTTTACAATAACGTGGACTAGTGGAGCATATGGTTCTTGTTATATGTTTTTTTGGGAAAACAATGAATTATATATTGATGAAACTAGTGGGTGGGGACTGATTTTGGGAGAACACAAAGGTGTGGGTTGTATTTGGTTAAAATTAGATGGAATTGGTTGGTTAAATGTGATGACCAACAGTTTTGGGATGAAGGTTAGGTGTTAATACCACATATTTTTATTGAGATGAAATAAAATTTGGTAACAAGGTATATGAGGATTCTGTAGTTGGAGATAGTATTTATATTTCCACTTTTAGGTGAGGTCTTGTGAGATATATAGTCTTAGAAGAAATATTTATCATTTATTTTGGTTTCTAGTGGGAGTGGTTCATTGTATACTAGTGAGATCAAACCACACTGTTTTTTCTAGTTAATATGGAGTCCTAGGTTATTGCTAACGGTAGGGAATTGTGTATGGGTTGAGCCAAAAATTGGGTCTATGGTGTAAGAGATAATCATGTTTTTAATAGTGAATATTCATTTCATTGTTTTTGTATAACCATAACTAGTGATGTATATGTGGGTTGTTCCTAAGTTGTGGCTTAGTTATTATTGAGAGTGAAACTTCTGAATAATCTATTTTTATTACATGGGGATTTAATACCAACACCCATTTACAGGTATATACCTCATTAATTTATTTAAAACCCCGATGTATGACTGAATTTTATGTATATTTTAGGGGTTTCATGGGTTTTGGGAGAGAAGTATGGCATCATGGATTAGAAAAATTCATTTTAGAGTCACATAATGGGGTACATGTTTAGAACATGGTCAATCATAACCAGTCACCCCATCTGTATTGTTTTAAATGTACATGAAAATAGTTTTTTAACCATTCATGGATTTATTGGAAAACTTTGGAAATATAAATAGAAAATTGGAGAGGCATTTATCAATGTAGGAACATAGATTATAAAAAATGTGTTTTATCATTGTAAATTTCTTGGTTTGGGATTGTGTGGTTCTCATAGTTTTTGCAAAATTTGTAACAGACCGTGCCTAAACCATGATCCCATTTCATAATTGAAAAACTGTCTATTTTTTCTTATAATCCATTATGATTTAAACCACTCATTCTATACTTTTATGGACTATAAACCCCTATATGCACCCCAATCATCCTCACTTTCTTATCCATATATCTCCTTTGATTCAAGGAATTTCAAATGCAGTTGGTTCAGTTAGAGTGCTTGGGATGACTTTAATAGTCAACTTCCATCTATTTTTTGTTTCATTCACCATAAGTGGAAACACACTATTTATGTGTGTTTTCCCTATTTTTATGATGTTTCTATTATTTTTAATTTATTTCATTTTTCATCAAAATGATGGCCTACATTTGATGAGTGGGACTCCCTGAGGTTGAGGAATGTGGTATAAATGATTTTTCCATAATGACTCACAAAACAATTTTATGTTTTTATGTATATTAATTTGAGATTATTTGGTGTTTGGTATAATAATTAAATTGAAAAATTACTTTACTTATGAATGCATTGAGAACCTCCATGGAATTAGTGGAATAGATTATTTTGGGTGGACATTACTAGAGCATCTAAAATAGTGAATTTAGATTTTGAAATTCAATTTGGAAGGTAAATTGTGTGGTTTAGGGATACACTTAAAAAATAATGATTGAATTGGGAATTTTGTTTTGTTATGATATCATTTAGAAACTGGTAGTTCATAAAGCCCTGAAAATCATAAATGAAATTATAAATTTTATTTAAAATTATAATATGTGAAATGAACAAATGTTTTGGTTGTAGCTTGAATGGTAAAATTATTTTATATTTTAATTATTAAATAATTATCCTTTTGAAAATATTTGAATTAATGGTGTAAATTTGAATACCTTTGGCAGTCCCTTGGAATCCTTTTAAAATGTATGGGTGTGTATTTCTTTTCAATGATTGCTTAGATTATGCTTGACTTGTTTCAGTGTGGACTTCTATGGAGTAACATTTTAATTCAATTAGGGGACTCATGTTAATGATGAAAGTGAAGATTTCATTTTATTAAATGAGTATAAATTATATGGAATGAGTCAAGTGACCCATTAGATTCAATATATTTTTATTACCATGAATTCTATGGAGAAAATACACTTGGTTTAAGTTAATGAATATATTTATTAAATTCCATGAATTAAATGTCATGCATTAGTGGGTGGTTATCTATTTTAATGTGACTATATGACCTTCTTAGATTTGGATTTATAATTATATTCATAAATCTATATAGGTTTTACTCTTATATTGAAATAGTGTTGTACTTATGAATCTCAAGGGCAGTTACTTGAGTTCAAACTCAACTATTGGTTTTCTTGGGAATTATATGGGGAATTACCATATGATCTATGTTGTTTCCTCTATAGTTACTTAGATCGAGTTTTTAGGTGATGTTAATTGGAATTGAGTTGAGATTTATTTTATCAAATATTTTTATAGAAATTTATTCTTTTAGTAGGTAGTATCATCTTGGGATTTATATTGAAAAATGTGTCTATATGGTTCCATTTATTTATATAGATTATTGTTAATACTACGATTACGATAATTATTTATTTTACACAATTAAGATTTATTATCAAAGATATGATTTTCATTTGAAACAATTGGTGGTGGAATATAGAGTTCTAATCCAACCCTTCTCATGCCATCATGAAACTTGGGTACTTTAGAGGATTCTCTTTAATTATAGGCCATAGGTTTGAGAATGGATTGATGTTTATGCTTTATTTTATGGCTAGGTTTTAGATTTATAGATAGAAGTTGAGAAAGTGATTTTGTATTTCTGGGTTATACTATTTTAGGTCTTTTGAATTTTATATAATTTTAGAATATTATTATTTTTATATGAATATATAGTTCTGGATGTATTTATATAACATCATTATAATATTACAAGCGATGTTACTTAGTATTTGGTACCTATTATTGATTTGTTTATCTGAGATGTTAGGTCAAATTTATTGAATTTGTTTTATTTTGTTCACTTCGGTTTTGTTGGAATAATCTCTTTGAAATTACCTTATATTCCTTGACCAATAGCTGTAACCCTATGACATATGGGGATGCATTATTTAGGGAATGTGGTGCACCTCCAATGGGTAGTAGTATAATGGAATCTTGGTCATAGAGTTAAAATAAAAATAACATGATATGTGGAATGCATATTTAAATCAATGGTTACACAATGAATAAAATACTATCATTTCTTTTATAAAATAGAATCCTGAAATTTATTTATATCAAGTTATTGAAATTTATTTTGTTTAAGTTATGAAATATTCATGAAGGTAATGTTAGAGTTATTAAAAAGAAGATTCAAATCTTTCATGCATGATTTTAAAATATTTTTATACCCAAATCATAAATAGTATATGAATTTGTTACTATAGTGAATGATATTCTAAGATTCATAACAGGTTTTAGAGATACTCTAAAGTATTAATTGATGATCAATATGTTTCCTCATGTATTACAAATAAGATTGTGAAAAAATTTCTTTTTTTAATGGTCAACATTTTTAATCACTAATACAACATAATTTCAAAAATGTATCAGTCATATATTACAATAAGAAATGTAATTATTTAAAATATATAAGTATGTGAGAGAAATAAATTTATTTAAAACCCTAAAAAATGATAATTCTATTTACTTGTGTGAAAGAAGAAAATTAAAATTTAGTTTTAGATGATGTATTTTGATGTGAATTTTAACATGCTCATATAATTCATCCCAATAAGTTATTTATGAGGAATAATTTGAGATTATTTATTAAACATTATCATTTGATGAGAAGGGAAAATAAATTTTATAAATTTTATAAATAAAATCTACTTCTAGGAGATGCATTAATAATATGTTCATGATAATATTATACACACCCTATAATTAAATTGATTGGTTTTAATGGTCATATATTTTCCTCAATACAATATATAATTTTCTCCTTTTAGTTCAGTGTTTTTATAAGACACATTACAAAATATTTTATTTATTTAAGGAGAACAAAAAATAATATCTCACATTGTTACATTCCCCTTAAAAAAAATTATTTCCTCGAAATTTTATTTTCAAATTACTAGTGAAATTAACTATTGGTATATCTGTGATATACCACACTCATGATATAGTTTTTATAATAAAATCACAAAATATAAGAAATATATCTTTCTCCCTTAGAATATGTCTCTCATAATATTTTGTTTATCTCAAAAAAATTGAGATAAGAATCCCACATTATTTTTTATCATGATTATTATAATAGAATTAGTTTTTTGTGAGATCCGAATTCTATTCGTTCAGTAATATATTATAATAGGTTTTTCTGAAATATTATTTACATATATTTTTAATTAATACAGTGTGTCAAATTCATATAAATGTATAATTAATAGTATATATATGATGAATAATCCAATAAACCATTATTGATATTAATAAAACTTTGTTATAATAATGATAAGATCATAAGGCTTTTATATATAATTCAATAGATAATATTTTTTGAATGTATATATGATAAATTACATATATAAATATAGATTATAGAACACATAACACCACTTAATTATCACTATCTACTTCTATAGATGTATTTTCATATAATTTTATCATACCCATGGAATATGAGGCTTTTAGTATCAAATGTTATGTTAATCCCTTGTAATAGAGAACTGGCTACTTTAGTTCCCAAATTTAACTCATCTAAGACATCAAATATCTAGTAGACCCTTTAGACGGAAAATAATTTTTTTCCATCATGTAAATTGATCCATTCCATTTTCATCAGTGGTTTATTTCCCCATTCACACTTTTACCATCGATAAAAAAAATTCTAATTCCTTTCATACATTCCAATGAGTATCTCTTCCTATACTATTGATATAAAAGAAATTAAGTCCCATTTTAGCCCTTATCATCATCACCCGGTATTCTATAATAAACTATCATTTCTTTTTTGGTGTGTTTATATATAAAATAAGGATCAAGTTATTAACCATACACTGATATAGTCAGGAGAAAATAGAAAAAATATTTTCAACACCAGAGTGTATACCCGTTGTTTTTTATTAGTACAATTACTATATAATCAATGAAATATATTATTACACTAGTTTCTCCTAGATCCCTCTAATTCAAAAACAAAAAGAGTGAACCATGACTGATCAATATTAAAATCATAATGTAATTAAGAATAACATAATCATAAAATTTGTAACTCTATGAAACAATAATATTTCCATATAGTTTAACCTAAATATATAACCCCACGATATTTTTTGAATTATTTTTTTCAAACTCAATAAATCTTTTGGATATTTTTAATTTCAAGAATCATTAAAAATAGATTATTTTCTATTAAATCCCTATGTTTTTCTTACATGAATAGCACAAAAATAAATTTTTATATTTCCCTATACAGAATACCATAGTTAGCTTTCATTACATGCAACAATGACTATCCTTAGTGGCTTGCGTAACACACATGACCGAGTCTTACCAAACAATAATATATTATTATTAGATAAAACCTATATGTTAAATTAGATGGTTTGAATAGTAATAACTAAATTTAAAAAAACATGTGTTTTACAAACATATAATTTTAATTCATTGGTTACTAATTAATTAGAAATAAAAATATGAGAAACAATTTAATATTAAGGGTATATTTTTATTTTTATGCAACCAAATGTGTTTTGTCTTAATAAATTAGATTAATTGAAATTATTTAGTTATAAATGTAAAATATCTATTATATATTAAATACTTTGATTTGATTTTCACCCAATATATTTGATATACATTAGATAAAAAACCTATTTTATAATTAAAAACTCATTTTTTTAAAAGCTAGTTTGACCACATTTTAATGGAGAACCCATTTTAAATAATATTTTTGGAACTTTTATGGATCTAATATGAAAAAAATATAATTAATATTTTAAAGATACAATTAAAAATTAGGTTATGATAATTGTTTGGTATTTTTATATATGGTTTCATTTTTTAAGGGATAATTAAAAATAATGGATTTAAATTAAAAAATGAACCTTCATATAAATTATTTATATGGTGAAATGATATTTTAAATAGGTTTCAATTTTTAATTACATTATAATTTTATCAATATACCCAGTTTTTTTAATTGTAATCAATTTTACTTTGAAATTTAGTATAAAAACATTGCAATCATTGGGACGTTTTAACGTTAAAACTCACTATGTCATCCTATCAGTGGGATTAATTTTAAATTAATTTCACCTAATTATGTGATTATAATTTAATGAAATTAATTTTATATTTTAAATAAAAATAATCTATAATTTATAATATTGTCAACTTAGTTTTCATCAAATAAAATTATATGTGAAACTATTTCAAATTAATTACAATGGTCAAGAGAAAAATCAAATTAATATAGTGATAAACCATAAATTATGAACCAAAACGACCAATAAACTTGTAAAAACCCATTTTATGGAAATTATTCGGCCATGAAACTTAAATTATTGATTTTAGGTGGTTTTTTATGAATATATTTGGGTAAAAATGTGGGTACACTTAACATGTTTTCAAAAATTCCATGCGCGTCCTTTACCTTCCCTCGGAAATGCCACCACCTATCCGTCTTCTTCAAAACACTAAAACCACTATGTATAAGAAATGATATTAACATTAAACAAAAAAAATCCTTCCCTTCCTCCTTTAATTCCAAATTTTGGCAGAAATCAGTCTATGGAATCCTTTTGGCCCAAACCAAAAGAAACTACCAGATTAAGAGGCAACGTCTTATCTCAAACTCCTTTCATATATTTTATTTCTCCATAAACACCAATCTTTTTATCCCATTCTTGTATAAAAAAAATAATCTTAAATATATTTGGATTAATTAATTCAATTTTTTTATAAAATTACACATAACTCTTTCTAATGGGTAACGAACATACTATTTATGTATACGACAAACTACCACCTCACTAAATGATGATTTCAAAATTTATCCTTTACCGCATCTTATGATGGATATTATGGGGGAAATATTTTTTATATATGTAATTAATTATATAAAATATTTTTTAGTCGTATTTATTCCTTTTACAACACATACATATTTTTATTTCAAATTAGTGTTAATTTGATAATTTTATTTGAGGAAGTGTGGAATACCGCCCCTTCAAAGGGATGTGATTATTTCACACCCTAAATTGAAATTATTATGGATTTCTAGTGAACTTATATGATATATATGAGATAATAATTATACTATAATAATGATATATATACATACATAGATACTTATATGTCATTTTCTTTATTTTATTCAATACAACAATAAAAATTGAAACAACTTTCATGTGTACCTACAACTTTCCAGCTCCATGAATGGTGTATTTTATTTCATAGTTATATATTATATAGATTTTTATAATAAAAATCTAATTTATCTGAATTATATTTATATCATGGTTTAAATTATGAAAATCATTATATAGTTATAAAGAGAAAATATATAGTATTATATAAAATAATATTACTCTTTAAAATATGTATAGTAAATATATTTATTTATAAAGGAATCTTGTACGAGTATATATAGAGTCAAGACACAAGGTATGTGACTTTCATCTCACTTTTGTTTTTGTGAGATACATGATTTATTAACCACACATTCATTTTTTGTGGTGTTCATACTGAACATGGGTGTATTATATTTTTATTATTCAAGAAATTATAGTTATTTACATATCTATATTGTGATATTTTATTCATGGGATTTATATTTCAAAAGTTTCCAAATCGATAAAGTAATTTTGTCTCAATTTTCCTTCTCTGAGACACATGCCATTTTATGCACCTATATTTTTCCATGAAGTTTATATACTACCTCTAAAATTTTATATCGTGAATCTACTTCAATTCATGATATATTATTCATCGTAAAATAAAATTTTATTATATTAGAAAAATAGTTTTAATTTACCAAGTGGTAAGTGTTTTTTTGAGAAAATATCATCACTTTTCATTATTATTTAAGTTTATGGTTACTTTGATGAAATATTGAAATCAATATCTTAATAACTCTCATGAATTTAATTTTAATATGGTTATTCATGATATATACATTTATTGGTTCTATTTTTTTACTCTTTTGAACATAATATATTTAACCAAGTGTTTTTATGAATGATCAACTTTTCCCACTCTTCGGTTGGAAATATGTGTTCCTTCAAAACAATGTTTTCTAAAAATATTTTCAGAGAATATTATACTAATATCCAATGATAATTAAAAGAATTTTTTATATCCTTTTCAATTTAAAAAATTATTTCAAAGTAATATTCTTTCTGCTTTCCATACAAGGCATTCTTCTTTACTTTTTACCATGAAAAGGATTGTTTTTTACCTCATACGACATGTAAGGATTTACCTGCCATCATTTATTTAAAGTATTTATTTCATGGTTAAAAAGAATATTTTTTGAATAAATATTTTTAAATATATATTTTCAATAAAATGGGATTCAAATTATTTTGGAAATGTTTTTAATATGTTTTCAAGGAAATTTGTTTTTAAAATTGTTTTGAATCTCCTTTTATAATTATTCAAGAAAAAAAGTTTTCAAAAAAGTTTTCAAGATTATTTTATAAGTTTATTAGAATTTTGTTTTCAATAAGTTTTCATGATCATTTTATATTTTTTGAAAAAAAATGGTGTTCGAAACGTTTTCAATCCCCTTATATATGTTTTCAAGGAGAATGATATTCAAAACATTTCCATGCTAGCTTAAGATGTTTTAAAAAAATGATCCTAATGGGTTTTAATGAATTCCTTATAATATTTCAAGATTAATCTCAGGAAAATGGTTTTAAAAATGTTTTTAAAGATCCTTTTTCAATTAATAATGGATATTTTCCTCCCGAATTGTTTTTAAAATATTATTTCATGTTATTTTTCATCTGAGATGACATTTTTTGATGTTACTCATGACCTTATAATAAATAATCCAATTTTTCCAATGATATTCATTCTTGAATGATTTATGTTTTGATGGAATGATTCTTATGAACCCTATTTCTCTTCTACGTGTTATATTCTTTTGAATCCAACTTATTTTCATGGGTTATTCTTTTAATGAAATGATTTTGAAACCATTCTATTTCAATAGGTTAAGATATTTGTAAAAATTTATGAGACCCATTTCATTTCATTGGTTATGATATGATTTTTTATTATTTTGTGGAACATTTATGTATGATATAATTATGATTTGGGTGGGACCTATATCTCTCTACAATGCATTGGGTAATGATAATGTTTTTATAAGATAAAATGGTTTAGGGGAGGACATCTCAAGCTCGAAAAAAGAGGGAATAGAGGAGGACATACCATGATCGAAACAAGAGGGTACATGGGAGGACATTCCAAGATCAAAAAAATAGGGTACACTGGAGAAAATTCCAATCCTGAAATATGAGGGTACACGGGAGGAAATATCAAGACCGAGATAAGAGGGTATACGAGGGGACATATAAATCCCGAAACAAGTGGGCATACTCAAGGATATCCAAATATTGAAACAAAGTGTAAACAAGAGGAAATTATAAGCCCACATTAGGTACATGATTGATTAACCTAAGCATAACTTGTACAAAGTCCATGGCATGCCTCCTTTAAAAAGGATTTTTATATGTTTATATGACTTCCACAATTCCATGATTTATTCCTATTTTATGATTTCATGATTTATGCTCTAAATTATTGTATGATCCATGTATTATAAAATGACAATATTTATCATGATATGTAATATATTGGGTGTGATATTAAAATATTATGCTCAATTTCCATAGCCTTTGTTGACTGCATGCTTACACATTTTATTTAATTATCCTTACTGAGCTTCTGATATCACCCCTTCTTAATTTTCCTTTCCCTATATTTCAAAAATGGTTTTTGGTAGAAGTACTAAATGATGAGATCTTTATGGGGGTGCTTAATATATTTCACAATGAAATAATATTTTTTCCCTGTTTTCAATCACACTAAACTATTATGGTCCTCAAGCATATATTTTTGTGAAATTCTAAATATTCTTCAAAAATGATGTAATATCCATATATGTTAAGACTGGTTCTCTATAGTTGGTATGATTGGAATTATTTAATCCACATTTGGAAACTAGGGTGAGAAAAAATTAAAGATAACCATATGTTTATTTCTATGGACATTTGTAAGGATGTCTCTAAGGATAACTATAATTAATATTTAATGTTTGGAAATTGAATGGGGATTTTCTTAAAGGAATTAGGGAGTGGATTCCTAGAAATATATCCATGTATGGATACTACAAGTAAATGTGGCTCTTGAAAAAATGGAAAAAGGGGTAACAACTCAAAAAATATTTCTCGGGCTGGATTCAGGGTAACTTGGTACACGGCAACAGACCTTTCTGCACACCTAGATTGACACTCCTAGGGGATATGATTTGGGAAATCACAAAATCATTATGAACTATCATGATGGATTTAAACATTAGTTCGATATGATAAATATAAGATAAACCTAAGCTATAATATTTTAATAACTATGTCATAATATTGACATAATATAAGTGATTTTCATGATTATGGGGTTTCTCACAATTATAATTGTTTTGTACTTGATGCTTGAGGTTTTAGTGGGTGGGTTGAACCAAAAGGAACTCTGTAAATTGTGATTTCCAAAGGCAATCCAGTGATTTTACTCATGAGTAACCAAATTCTATAGGAGATGGAATGTAAATTATCATTTTTATATTCACCCAAATTTCACATGATATAAACTATACTAGACTCCCAAATGAGAAAGGGAGGGAAAAACATTATGATGAGTCCTTCATGAGAAAACGTCTGCTTTCTTTCAGTGGTTCTTCTGATCCACTTATTATAGAATAATAGACCAGTACCACTGAAATGATATTTTCCATTCACCAATAATCAAAAAATGATAAATTCATTCTTGTTGTGTATCAGTTTGGAGGGGAAGAAGATTAGTAGTGGACTATAATCATGAATATGATGTAGTAAGTTTTAATTGAATCAATTGAATAGGATGAGTTAAATAACCTAATTTTTTTAAATATATACCTTCCTAGTAATATTTATACGAAGATGGAAAAGAAATTACTAGAGCTTAATAAAAAGGATAATGAATCTTTTCCTGCTTATAAAGCATGTTTGGAAAGGATCATGAGGTATTCATCAGGTATTATCATTCTACTCGAAATCAAAATTGACTATTTTTTTGGTGTTAGGAAACCTAATCATCGAAAGGCCTTGGATATAAGAGAATTTATAATCTATGAATAAGTGGTTAGATGTTCTATGGAGGTGAAATTGGAGGTTGTATTTCTATATTAATATAATGGATTTGAAAACAAAAGGAATGTGTAGTTCAAATGAAAATATAACAACCATAGAGAAATAAAAATGAGCCTTACTTTATGACCAAAGTGTGGGAAGAAATATTGAGGGAATTATATTAATTAGACTAATAAACGATTTAAGTGGGAAAGGGAAGGTCATTGAGTATCTAATTGTCAAAGTGATTTGGGGAAGTAAGATAGCGATTCAAATAATGAGAAATCCCCATAGTATTCACCTCCCACTATTAAATGTTTTAATTTCATAGAGTTTGACCATTATGTAAATAGGTCCCCCAATTCATGGACTATTGTGAATGATAATACACATAAACCTCTGAAGATAAATGATAAAGGGGATAATTATGTTATCATAATGGATGAAGTGAACCAAGACAATTATGAAATACTTTTCCATCTATCCATAGTCTGTAATTTTATGTTTGATTTTGGATAAATAATCTCAATGAATGTCTTTTAGAGCATACATTAGTGATATTTCATGTGATTATATTTCCATACTTGGATTATGGAATAATAAAATCATATTTGATATAATATCAATACACGGATAGACAATAGTTTATAATGAAAATTTTTATTGATTAAGATAAATCTTATTTAAGGAAGAAATTGTGGATTTTATTTTAGAAGGGTTATAATGTTAATGATTTAAGAAATGTTTAGTTTACAATTTAGATGATGTTTTTGGGATAAATATACCATCTCACCATATGAGGATTTATTTATATTGTATAACTTATTATACAAACATGTTATTGAGGATAAATGATGGAATGTGGGATGGAATATCATGGATCTCATGATCTATTATTGGTTTAGAAAAGAAAAATTTACCTTCCTTTTTATGGAAAAAGGTGATGTGGATCAGGAAACAAAAAAGGGTGAGGATTTCCTGAAATCATGAAAGTGTATATTTTCATGAAAATTCATTAACATTTGGAGAAATGATCTTGTAACCAAATATGTTATCATAGTACCTTATTTTCTAATGAATCAAATGGTCCCTTAGAAAATCACATATTCATGGATTTTTTATTTTTAACATTCTCCAAATCATATTCTCTATCACTATCCATCAGAATATGATAGTGAGATTTTTTCCATGTCCATGTTTGTACTTCTCAACGATGCTTTGCTTTATAGAAACCTAGATATATGTTACTTCGTGTAACCACTATGTTTCAAACTCTCCTATTTTTAAGGTAGTTTTAGTATTCAATTTTATGTTATGGGTTTAAATGAATGAAACATTAAGGTATTACACCATTGATACCCTAGAGAAATTTCTGAATTGAAATTCATTTTAAGGGGGGTAGAATGTAATACCCTAGGATTTTGTAAATCATTTTTTTCAAATTAATATAATCTTTTTGATATTTTTCATTTCAAACAAAAATAAAAATATTTTATTTTATATAAAATCATTATTTTGGTCTTACCTGCAATACAAACAATAAAAAATTTAGCTTTCCTTACCTGAGACACGAAAGATACCTTTCATTACAGAAATCAAAGAACTTCCTTAATGGATCCCATAACACACATGATCGATGTTTACAGAGAAAATATATAATGATTATATTTATCCTATATAATAAATTAGAATATTCTACTAGTATTAAATAAATTCTGAAAATATATGGTTCACAGAAATATAATATTAATTCATAGGTTTCCAATTAAATAGAAATGAAAATATAAGAAACAATTGAATATAAAAGGTATATTTGTATTTTTATGCTCCAAAAAGAGTTTTACCTTAATATGTTAAAATAATTAAAATTAATAGGCTATATTATTGTAATATATATGTTATATATTTAATCAATTATTTTTGAAATTTGTCCATTATATTTGATAGACATAAGATAAGAACAAACCCAATTTTATGCTTAACACCTATATTTTTAATGGTAGTTTTAACACCTTTTAATTGAGAACCGATGATAAATCAAATTTTTGGAATTTTTTCAAATTTAAGATGTAAAAAATAAAAATATTCTTTTAAATAAAAAAATAATATAGGATTATTTTTGGTGTTTTTCAATATAGTTTCATTTTTTAATGTATAGTTTAAAATACAAGATGTTAAATGAAAATTTCATTTTCATCTAATTTATTTATAAGGTTAAATTATATTTTAAATTTGTTTCAATGTTTAATGAAATAATATTTTTTTATCAATTAATCCAATTCAGTTTATTTTAATTACATTCACTTTAAAATTTAGTATAAAAATATAGAAAATGTTTGGACGTTTTTACATTAAAAACATCATGTGTTATCCCACCAGAGGGATTATTTTTAAATTAATTTCTAACCTTTATGTGAATAGTATATGTAGAAATGGATTTATTATTTGTAATAATCATAATACATATTTCATAATAAGGTAAAATTAATTTTTTACCAAAAAAATAGTTAAATTTATTTAAATTAATTACAATAGTTTGGAGAAAAACTATGTTAATAAAGTTCTGAACCTTAAATTTAAGACCCAAAAGACCCATAAACTTGGTCCAAAATTAATTTTCTATACATTCTTCATCCATTAAGTTTACATTATTGGGTGTGGCAGGTTTATTATAAATTCTTTTTTGGTTAAACGATGGGTACATCTAACTTGTTTTGAAAAATGAAATGTGTGTCCTTTCCCTTCCCTATAAAAGACCACCACATAACACACTTCTTCACACATCTAAAGACACATTGGATCAGAGAAAATAAACCCAATAAACTTCCCAAAATTCCTCCATTCCTCTCTGAAGAATCCATTTGGGACAAAATCAATCTAAGGAATCCCTTTTTCACAATCCAAAAGGAGTTACCCGATTGAGAGGTAACATCTTCTCTCAAGATCCATTATTTTATTCGGTATCTGCACCCCTCCACTATCTTTATTACATTACTTTATAATTAAAATAGTGTTTTAAATATAAAAAAATTTATTTATTCTATGTTTTTGACCTACACTTACACAGACCTCCAACTAATGGGTAACAACCCTACTGTCTATGTGTATAGAGAACTACTGCCTCCGCAAACAATGATTGTTCATTTTTTTATTTTCAGCCTCTCATGGTAATGATTATGTTGAAAAATATATTTAAAAATTGAATATATCATATTTATTACATATTTAATATTCTATATTTTTTTTCAACACAAAACATTTTTACTATCCAGTTGGTGTAGATATGATAATTTTGTTTGAAGAAGTGCGGACTACAACCCCACAAATCTTGTGAATTGTTCAAAAACTCCATGGAAAGTATTAAGGATGGGTTTACTGAAATAATATGATATACATGATATAATAATACTAATGTAATTATTATATATATGTTTATATATATTTTTATATATATTTTATATATTTATATATTTCCTTCTTGAATTTTTTATGTTTTGATGGAATTATTCTAATAAAACTCTTTTCTCATCCATGGGTAATATGCTTTTGAAACCTACATCATTTCATAGGAAATTCATTGGATAAATGATTTTGAAACCTTCATTTTTTCATATGTTATTATATTATTACATGTTTATGACACCCATTTCATTTCATGGGTTATGATATGATTGTTTGGGATTTATGGGGCCATGTGTGTATGATTTCATTACGGGATGGGCGATACCTATATCTCCGTCAAATGAATTTGGTAATGAAATTTTTTTAATGAGAACAAAGGGTACACGAGAGGACATCACATTCCCTAAAAAACAGGGTACATGGGAGGACATCCCATTCAGGAAATAATTTGTTTCACAAGAGGATATCCCATGATTGAAAAAGGAGAGTACACAAGGGGAAATCACATTCCTAAAATAGAAGGGTACATCGGAGGTCATCCAATGCCCGAAACAAGTGGGTACATGGGTGTTCTTCTTAAGTCTAAAACAAGGGGGTACATAGGATGGCACCCCAAGACCAAAACTAAAGGGTGCACAAGAGGTAATTTCATGCCTGAAGTAGCTAAACAAGTTACTAACCTATGCCTAACAAGTTACAAAGGCCTTGGTAGGCTTCCTTGACATAGGGTTCTTATATGCTTATGTGTCTAACAAAATTACATGATTTTTTCCGATGTTAGGATTTCATGACTTATGCTCTTAATTATATTATGATACTTGTCTATAGAATAACCAATCTTTATTATGATCTCTAATATTCATGGTATGATAATCAAATGATATGATCTAGTTCCATACCCATTGTTCACATTATTCTTACACATTTCTTTTATATACACTTATTGGGAATCTGAGATCACACATTCCTATGTTTCCTCTCCATATGTTATAAATAAAGATTTTATGTTGAATTACTGAATTTGGAGAACTTCATGAGATATGTTAGATATCTTTCACCAGGATAAAATATTTTGTTTCAATGATTACAATGACAATAAAATAATGTGGTCATCGGGCAAATATTTTTATAATGTACAGAATATTCATATAAAATTACTTTATATACAACTATGTTTTGCTCGGGTCGTTATAAAATCATTCTTGGTTCAATATAGGTTTCATTAGGTTTTTATCTCTATATCCCTAACATAGTTCCATAACATAATAAATAATTAATAGTGGCATGTAAATGGAATTTTATTAACAAAATAATAACCCCAAATAAATTCAAAAAAGGATTAAAATATTAGGCCAACTTACCATATAGCAGAGTGAATACTGAGTTTAAAATAATCTCTCCTTTTTCAAGGTGATTAAATCAGGTGAATATATTCGCTTACAACATCAACATTCTATTCTATAGATGAGGATGTAATTTATTAGAGAGACACATAATATCTACTATAACAAAACATTAGTATGTTATCCTATTCTTAAAAAGATCATATATACTTATCAAAATGGTTAATAGTAATGTCAACTCTTCTTAATCCCAAAGATAAGTAATAGAATCCTAAAAATTAACTAATCCATTCTCTACCAATATTAATAACCACCTACGTAAAACATATATTTATTATAAATAATTTAAATAACATAATCAACACATATAATGATAATATCACAATCCTATTAATGGATTTTTTAGTGTCTTTTAGGACCAGTTAGATTAGAAAAGTATTTTATAAAAATTATAACATTTCTCTATAATTGAAATACACTAAACATCATTCTAGGTTTCTCAAAATGAATAATAATGTTCCAAAATTTTGGGATGTAATTATAAGAATCATGTGAGATTAGATTCATAGTACGGGTAAAACACAATAATATTTAATTAGGGGTTTCTTCAGAATACTATGAAAAAACATTATTAGTGCAGAAATATCTTATTAAAATTGAAATATAATAAAAGGAGTTTTTGATATGTCATTGAAGTAATATATCTAATATCAAATTAAATAACATATATATTTTTAAAAAGACTTTGGAAAAATGAGATAATAAATTGGACAATGAGCTCGTACCCGAGTCGTAAGGTCTCTTGATTGGCATCCAAGAGACCCTGGTTCACAACTGGGTGGAGGCAAATTTCCGGGGTACTATAGCAATACTATTCAGCACAGTAATAAGCACTGTAGTAGGAACTATAGCAGGTACTGTTCGCTATTTTAGTAGCTAGTACTATTCACCTGATTTGGGACTTCGGGACATCAAAGGCCTTCAGGCCACAAGGTATTTGGGCCATTGAGACCATGGAGTATCCCAATTCACAGAGTGCAGGCCCCATAAGAGGATCAGAGCAACAAAAAATATCAGTCACCAGAAACAGAGCTAACCGGATTTGAAGAATGATAGGTTATGGAAACTGCCATCGGGACCAGGCACCATACAGCCTTGTACGAGGCAATGTTGGCCGATCAACAATGCAAGGTGGGGAGCTAGGAAATTAATGATGCAGATGTTGGGTAGGGGCAGTTCTTGTGGGTTGGGCCTACGGGTCATGTTTGGGCATGGTATGCCAATGGGCCTTCGGGTCATGTATTACAACTCATGTCGGGCCTTGTGCCTTGGGCCTATGATTCATGTACGAGTTCCCCATCAACCCTCCAAGGGGGATTATCTATAATAAAATAAAAAGTAAGGCCTTTGGGCCATTTGGCCAAAGAGATAATAAATATTATTCATGGGGAATAATCATCGATGTATAACACCGATATGTGGAGAATTAAAATATGGATCTATGGTAGAACCACAATCATAGTAAATCATTACATAGTGAGTTATGTAATGCGAACCATTAAATGATTTCTTATGCATTACTTCCCTATGACCCATTTTAAATTCCACATCTTAACTAATGAAAAATTAGTGACTCATGTATCATAACTCACTATCAATTATTAACTCAATTTTCACAACTCATGGTCTATTACTAACTTATGTATCACTTATCGCTGCCAATTATTCCCATGACTAACAAAACTCGTGGACAATTTTAACCTTTTAGACCATTTTGATCACATAAGATATAAATTTAAAACTATTTCATCACATAGTGATATAAGACCCCAACCCTAAATAATAAAATCTCATACATTTCTATTCTGAGAGAATATAAAAACATTATTATTGTTATCATCACATAATTAACCAGTGGGAATGAGATGGGTTTAATGAAAAACATACCAAGAATATTCCAAAAGATATGTAGAGAATGAAATCATGGCTAAAGAATATCCTTGTTTTAAGATATTTAATTTCATGTGATATTAGCATTGATTTAAAACACTATTTTGAAATTGGTGTATATGTCACATTGATGAACAATATTAAATATCAATGTTTAAAATTATAGAAAATAATTAAAAAATATTTCCATTAAATTAATCACATTAAGACTCATAAAAAATTATTTAAAAAAATTGCCTTAAAATTGTTTTAATAAAAGATTGAATAAAATATACATTTTTTGAAAAAAATAATTAAAAAAAATATAAATACAATATAGAATTATTTAAAATCACAGGCCATTAAAATCCCATTTGAAATCAATAATTTCCTTTAAAAATCCCAAATTTAATTTTTTTAAAAATTAGAGTATTTAATTTACTTTTCATAATTTTAAAGAATAAATATCATTTGGAAGTAAATTTTATACATGGAATGTATGATTCATAAAGAATAATCCTCATAATAGTGAAGGAATCATAAAAATGTATTTGAAAATAATTTTACTATACTCTTAAATGAAAATCATACGAGTCCCATTCAAAAAGTAATTTCAAAAGGCTAATGTGAAATAATTTATAAATATTCCTTTTTTAGTAGGATACTTAATAATATAACCTCTCAATGTATGTAAAATATTTTAGAGGAAATATTGAGTGGATGATTAAATATTTAATTTTTAACGGACATAATAATTTTTAATATTTTGAAATACATTTATTGAAACCCAACTTATTAAAAACGGTTAAAAAAATTAGAATCTAAATGATGTGAAATTGAACATGAAGTTCGCATGTGATAACACATTAATATGTTTTCAATGTTAATAGAGAACATTTTTGGGAATTGAAAACACTGACTAGGAGGGGAAACTAATGTTATAGAGGAAGTAATTATTCTAAAAACGATATCAATTTTTATGTTGAAATTAATCAAGGAAAAATATTTGAATTATAAATTAATTCTCCATAAAGTGGAAGAGAATTATCCTAAAATGAAATTTTAATAGTGAAATGAAAAATCATTGATGAATAAAGTAGAAGAAGAGTTATTAAAACTCATTAAAGGGATTTGAGTTAACAAATACCTTTACCACCTTTATATCCATTGAATACAAATCCTTATAATAAAATAAAATGATATGGCTCATAAAACAAAATTAATTATCTGAATGTGATAAAATACATTTAATTGGATGTAACCACACTATATTAACAATGCCATTGTTTGAAATAAGAAATATAACTCAAGGAATTATATTTTTGATAAGGAATCCCTTACAAAGTATCATGGCTAAATCATATGTGATCTATCCTCAGGTATAATATATATATCCATATTAATCACATAATATTAAAATAGTTTATGATCTATATTTTTTTTATTTAATTATTTTATAAAAATGTAATAAAAATATATTACTTAGGTAAATTTTATTTCTATTAGTAGGTCATAGAATATTTATATTGACAATTTATTAAAAATTTCATGGTAATGGGGATGATTATTACTTATTGGTTAAAAGTTCATCATTCACAGATAATATAAGATACATGAATAATGTATTTTTAATGGTATTATATATCATATTTTCATATGATGAATGATAATGGTGTGGTTTCTAGAAATAAAAATTTTCAAAAACTAGTTTTGATATATATGATGACTAGAATGTGATTTAATAGTAAATATAATATATATAAGTAAAAACATTCATGAAAAAATAAAAAAAAATTATATTTTTATTACATGATATTATAATTATAAAACCATCCTAATTCGGTCATGAAGTTGACATTATCACATCTTTCTCAAAGGCGGTAAAAAAGAACCAAATGTGGGTGTATTATAATGACGGAGTGAGTAAAGAAATTATTTTATTTAATGTTAATATAAATTTTAGATATGGATACAATTATATAAAACTATTTTAATTTAGTTATTTTAAATTTTACAAATATTTATGAGGGGTGGTGATGAGAAATAAAATTCAATGCTCGTGGAGTTCATAGTTTGAATATATGCTCAATTAATGATTATATTTATCATTAAATTAAACTTAATGAGGGTATATGATAAATTATAACTTTAGAATTATAATTGTGACATAGGAAATAAATTAATTCATCATGTTTATATTTATCACTGGCCATGAGTGATAGTGATGAAAAATGAACCACATTGTTTAATGGAGGTTGTAGTCCACACATACACATGATCAACCTTGTACTATTAATTTATAGAATGAATAAGATTAAATAATTTATTTTAAATTAATATAATAAAAATAAAATATATAAAAAACTGATTTTATTATATTATGGTGGATAGATGATGTATGGAAGAGAATGATTAATATGAAATGACTATAGGGTGATGAATACTAATGTTGAGGACTTATAATATATCTTAGAAATATTAAATTATATGGGGCATTAGGATGTATAATTATTCACAGAGTATTATAAATAATAGAGAGTGTTATCAGAGGTGAAAATGGTAGATAATTAGGAGTAACTTTGATATAATTTGGGTGGAATTGTATAATATCATAGGACTCACACTCCTGGATGTTGTGATGAAATCATGAAATTTACATTTATGTCTTTCATACTAATAATGGTGACTAATCTTTTCCATCCAAACCTTACAAAATTATAAAAAAACATGGATCACCTAAATCCTATAAGACCTTTTATATTTATAGTTTAAGATCATTATGAAAAATTAATATATAAAAAATTTGCATGACATTAAATAAGAATTTCTCCTACATAACTAGACATTTATTATTAAAATTAAGATATTACTATTATCCATATCAAATAACGTCCACAAAAAATTCATTCAACCAATTCCTTTATAACTTAGGAAAAAGATAAAATTTAGGGGTGAGTTAAAATTATCACTAAGTTAAAAAATTATCATTAATAAATGAATTTCATCATTGTTCATAAGAAGAGCATAAGGGTGTGATGACATAATCAACGTGCAGGAATATAACATATGAATATTCATACCAATAAATACTTACATCATCAAATATGAAAACTTTGAAAATGAAATAGTCCCCAGTGTCAATAATCCTGATACATGTGATATCAATCTAGATCGTGAGAAAATTTTTAAACCATTACAAGAAATTAAAACTCTTTTTGGTCACTTGAAGCGTCATATTCGTAAAATCCATTGAAAACGAATTTCATTGGAATACTTATTTAGTAGAATTAAAATATAATAATTAACTAATGTATTATAAATCCATCTAGTTCACCCAATATATAAGCTATTACATGATTCTCAGTGCTGTCTAGGCCACTCTATGTTAAGCTGGAGTAGTCTAATGGGGGGTTATTTTTATTGCCCCATGTCAAGCTATAATGAGGATACCCAATGCTATCAATCCCACTACAAGTTAAGATATAATGGTGTTAATCTATTATATATGGAACACACCATGTTAAGAAATAAAGGGCTTACCCAACACTATCCAGGACACCCCATGATAAGCTACAATGGGCTTACATGGAACTCTCTAGGAACTCCCATTTTTTATGTATAATTCTAATTTACCACGACGTGAATAAAGTATATAGATATTTATTGATAAATATATTAAAAAAAATCCATATTCTTTTATAACATGATAAAACATGGGAAAATAAATGGTTTTCATGTCAATCTCAATTAAACACGATTAAACTATGGAAAAGAAATGGGTTCCATAAAAATTTGTTTGAAACATGAATAACCTAGGGGAAAAAAATTTCTACTCTAAAATTAATATTGAAATAATAATAATCCATATCAAGATGTAATGAGGATAATATCATTACAAAATATCCCAATTGGATCATAATTAACAAAAAAATTGTGTTGAAATTAATGAATGAAAATGATTTTAAAACACCATTAAAAACAGTTTGCGGAAAAAAGCCTCTTTATTTTGATAATTTGTTTTTAAATCATAAAACATTTTGAAATTTATTTTCATAGAAAATAGTAATTAAATATTATAAACAAATATTCTAAAAGTTATTTTAAACAATTATTGAGAAAATTTTCCTACAATATTTGAAAAACACATATTAAAATATTTTTATTGTACATTTTTAAAAACATGGTTTTGGGAGATAAAGAGTTTTTGATCGATATGGTGATTTTTCATGAAAACTATATTTTGAAATATTGAGTATATAAAGAGAGGAAAATTAATGGAAAACATGTATTATAAGGACATAAATTGAGGAGAATAAATATCATAATAATTATTTATAGGTGTATTAAAATATATCAATATGGGAAACATAATCACAGACTATCCTGATAAATTATGATATTATGACATGAAACTTTACCACTTTGGTAACTTTAAAATTTAAGATCCATTAAAGAATAAGAATATATTAGACAAATAATTTAATGAAAATAATTATATTCATGATATAAAATCCAAATGGAAATTATATATAAACCTTATAATATAATATAGGTGTATAACATAACAAACATATCAATGAAATTAAATTGAGACAAAAATCCAATAGCATTTTCATAACATCTAAATCGTAAACTTGATGAAAGGTAAATAATAAAATGGGTATCTAAATAACCCTAAATTAAATTATAATAATATTATATTACACTAATGGGTATTATGTATACCACATAACAAAAATAAGTGGTGAATATTGCATGTATCTTAGAGAAATAAATGTGAGATGAGAAAACCCTTACCTCACACTTTTTTTGGTTAAACATACTTTGAACTCCATTATAGTGGTTTCAAAAAAGTTATTAAATATTTAAAGAAAAATTTCAATAATTTTAATTTCATTTACGTTTTTCTTATGAAATTTTATTAGCTTTTAATTACTAATTCCATTATAAAGTTGTGTTTCGACTAATAGCCACGTTATTTTTCTTATATGTTTTGACTTTATATTTTTTTTACACATACATAAATAACTATGTCATAATCACTAGAATGTAATAAATGGTATAAATATTATATATATACATTATATATTTATTTAGAGTATTCCATATAATTTATTGATAGTAAATGAATTATACTATTCTGGGAGATGATGGGTCGTTCAAACACATGCACGCTGTTTCATTTTTCTTTTTCATATTGAATGATGAGGGAAAATTAACTAATATATATATAAATATTATTATAAAACTATATTTTTAATTTAATATATAAAAAATAGGATTATTAACCCCATATTTAATACATTTCAAGTAAATCATGAATGAATTACATCGCTTCATGAGGCGATAGTCCTCTTTACACATGAACAACATTATTATATTACTACAAAATGGAAAGCATGGATGCATGTGTTATATAATCATTATTTAATCATTATAAAATCACAAATATCATATATATATATATATAAAATATAAATATTATGTTCTTCATTATCCCCAATCTTGAATAGTAGTAATGGAAAAACAAACGACACCAGTTTGCGAGATAATAGTATGATGTCAACATGACTGATGATTTCATACCCCATTTTATTGAAGTGTATTCATATTTATTTCATACCCATAACATAAAAACATATAATTATAAGTATCAAAATTATTTTTTAAAATAATCATGATATAAAAACAATTGATGATGGTGGAGAAGGAAATAAAATAAAAACGCTTTTAGAAGAACATTCTCTCTTCTTTGGGTATCATCATTACGTTTGAAAAAAAAGCATGAATGTTTTCATTTATTCCTAAAATAAGGATTCAGGGATTAGTTGAGGGATTTTGGTATTTTATTTGGGTAGATTCAGGATGATTAGAATGAATTTAGACTAATGAATATGTGTTGAGATTGAGTTTCTTTTTACAGTTGAGGAAGAGTGATATTCTTGTAAACACTCAATAATATTTACTATTAGGAGGTCTACATTACCTAATGAGCTTAAAAACTGAATAAAAATGGAGGGTAGGTTTTATGTGGTGGATAAAAATCCCCACATAAAAAAATACTTTAATTTTTTTTTTCCAAAACTCTAATATTTTCATTTTTTTCATTTTTGGTTTTCATTAAAGAAAATAGTTTTATAACCAAAGTAATTTATCCATTAAGTGTAAATTAATTATTGTATTTTTGGAAATTTAGACACAATGTTTATAAATATTAAAATAAAATTATAAAATAAAAATTCAATGTGTGTTGGAAATTTATTTTAACATAAGCGCGTGTAACGTGTAAGAAAATTGCTTTAATCATAATCATGCCCAAAATGTTTTTACTCTTAGAGGTCCAATATTTTCATTATAAATGATCAACTTGTATATTACTAGACCGTATTTTATATTTATTAATTTTTTAAAATCACCTTATAAAATATTTGAATGTAATAGTATTAAATAATCTAATTAAATATCATTTATTATAAAACATCATTATGGTCAATTTTGATGTTATTAATTTATTTTAAAATTTCAAATCTGAAAAACATAGTGAAATTAAAATATAATTATTTAATATATATTTATATTGATATATTAATCTGGAAAAATAATTTGACACAAAAAATATCTATATTTACCTCACTTTTAATGTTTTTAGAATCATTTATTTTATTTAATTATTATTTAAATAATACATTCATTCTTGTTTATTTAGCATATAATGTATTTATATCATCACAAAAAATTAAAGATAAATTATTATGATAAGTAAATTGATATATATTTCCAAATAATATTTAAAATATAACCTATGATGGTTTTCCCTTTCACCAATGTATTATAGAAATTAAAAGGCAGAATGGTACTTTTTTGTTTTTTTCTTTATTTAACATATTATATAGGTAAATTTCAAGTTATATGTGACCCAAAACTCATAAAGTTAATCACTAATGTCACAAGGATCTAAATAATTCCCTAAAATAGGTTTCATATATGTTTTAGGTCATTTATACACATTATATTCTATGTTTAACCACTAAGTGAACTCATTTATACCTTAATCACTATAATTAATTTGAACTATTTTCAGTAATAATTATTGTAAAAAAATGTATAAATTATTAGATAGATATATTATTCATATTAAAAATATGGAATTTATTTTTTAAAATTCTAATCAACGATGTGGAAGAATTTAATTCAAAATTAATCCTCTAGTCATGATGAAAAAGAGAGTTTTTAATGTAAAAAAGATTAAAATTTACTATGTTTTTATATCAAAATTGAATAAGAAAATTGCTCATATGACCCAAATTATATTAATTTATATACAATAAATATAATTTTTATTTTAAAAAAATTAAAAATATAATTTATCTTAGTAAATAATTTTTGTTGAAAGACGGTTTTCAATTTTCTATTTAGTATTTTTTTCAATTCATCAAAAATTGTAACTTTTCATAAATATATAACAATTAACCCTAAGATAATATTTTTTTATTTATCCTTCAAAAATTTTGATTATTTTTTTCAGAAAATGTTTTAATATTTAAAAAATACTAATTTTAAAATAAGTGCCTCATAAAGGGGACCAAATTACTTTTTAGAAAAAATATGGGGTTTTAAGAAAAAAAATGGATTTTTTTAATCTATTGAATTGAAAAAACATTATATGATTTTTAAGCATTATATTTAATATATTATGCAGAAATATTTTTAAAATAGTCCAAAAATACTAATTTATTAATTTTATTATTATAAAACACACATGTTGACATTTAAAATGTTCTTTAGAAAAATATTTTCTTTTATTTTAAAAGCATTTTATTTTCATTTCTAATTATTTGATCAAAAAAATATTCATTAGGTGTATAATTTTTTTTAATTCTGTTAATCCTATCCATACTCTCCATTCCAATTCAAAGTTGATAACAATTATTTCTAATAATGTTATTAATAATATATTATTGTTCTGTAAAACTTGGTTTTTCATGTAACATAATCTATTAAAAAAACTCATATAGATTGAATCATAAGTGAAATTTTGTTTCTCATTCAATGAAATAAAAAATAAATGTTCTATGTAATGTATATTTTTTTTAATATAATTTTCTTCATTTAAAATCATGGGGTGTTAAATCCTCTCCGCTTTATAAAATTACGTCCTCACAATTAGAAATTTATCTCGGTAATCAAATGACAAAAAATGGAAAATAATTTTATTATAAACCCACATCATAAATTTGTATAATAAAACAACCTATTTATAATTGTGAAATATAATTATAAAGGTCATATGGAATAACTCATAACTAGGTTTCCATATAGGAGAAAATTTCACAGTATAGTGGAATAACATAATGAATTATAGAGAGTGATTGAGATCACTTATAAAAAATATGCGAATGATCCATAGAATATTAAGGTAATAAAATACATAAATATGTGATGATCTAAAAGACGATCAGTTAATCAAAAATAGAGGTAATAAGATACCATTTTTTATGATCTTTTTCCTAGATTTATGGAATTATCTAACAATCTTGACTAAGAGAATATGTAAATATACATACATGATCAGTAGAATATAATTCTTTAATAAAATTCCACCACAATATCATTTTTTATAAATGATGTGTATGGTGACTGATTTTTTTAAAATGAATTTCTCAATAAATTCCAAATTTAAAGAGAAAATAACTATAAAATGGACAACAAGATATTCCTCCCATCATTAATAATTAACCAAAATCAAAATTGTTATCACATGGATAGACAATTCGAAAAATGAAAAATCCATCATAAGATACACTTGTATTATAAATTAAAAATTAATATAGAAAGTTAAAACTAAATTATTCTCTAAATAACTGCCCTTAATTTTCTAAAAAAATATCCCGACTCAATTCGAAACCCAATAACTAAATGGATTTGACCAAAAATCCATAAAAGATAAATCCACCTATATTAATTGAATAAAATAACATAATTTTTCAAATAAATATAATTTTAACCTGTAAAAATTCCATTCTAATGGAGAAATCATGTATACCATTTTTAGGTTTGAAACCCTTAGCGTCCATCAGTATTGAGTTCAAGCCCCACTGCCTAGCTAGATGTGATGTCTTATCACCCAATAGAGGGGTTATCCCTTTTTATCATTGATCCTGAAAAATAATTCCTTCATAAAAACACTTCATATTGATATTAGGGGTCAATAATACATCAAATAAAAAAAATAGTCCCAAAAAATTTCAACAAAAACCTCAAAAAATTTTCTACTTAAACCCTTAAATGAGGTGTTGATGACTTTGAACTTATGATCCTCCTTAACAATATAGACAAAATATGGAATCTATAAATCCTAAAAAAACCTTAAATTAAAATATTTGAATCGCCATATTTTTCTTAACTGACCTTTCATGCCAACTATAACATCCCATGACACTCACTCTCATATACGGTGATAAAATCGGGAACATTACATTATTTTTATTTGATGCAGATAAGGGCGACACATTTTTTTCATAAAAACCATAAAAATTTAAAAGTAAAAAATTGTTCACTTACATACAATATAAACTTTTAAAATTTTAGTTTTATATAATTAGGATAATTTTATTCATAAAAAATTCACATGATAGTAAATACACATTTCTCCCACTTAACTCAACTTTTATTCTTTAAATTAAGCCATGATCACCATCCATATGAAATCCTGTCTAAACATAACCACTAAAACCTATTTCAATATAACCTAGTTGAAATAAAACATAATAAGTGTGATCCAAATGCTCTATAAGGGAAAATTTTAGCACTAACAAATGAATATAACCAGTGAAAATAAGAAGAGCTTATGAGTATGATGGCATAATCAATGAGAATGAGTATAACATTCAAATATTCATACCCATCATTACTTGGATCATCAAATATGAAATCAAGATAAACTAATGAGTCATAATAATCAATAATAATGATCCATTTATATCTATATCAATCATGATAAACTTTATAAACCCATAACAAGCAATTAAAACTCTTTTTGGTAACTTAGAAAATCATATTGATTAAACCCTTTCAAAACCATTTTAATTGTAATAAAAATATAACCAAAATCCAAGATAATAATAACCCAATTCATTAGTGAACTATATGGGAGCACCCATAATTTATGATTTTGTGAGCCTACTCGATGAAATCTAGGAGACCACAAGTTAAGATGTAACAAGATTTTCCCCACACCATATGGGCCTCTCCATGATAAGATGCAACATGATTACCCTAAAACTATCTGGGATACCCCTTGTTATTTTTTAATGATACTACCCTCCTATCATGAGGGCACATTATATCGAGTTGAAATGGGATTACCCTATTCTATTTGTGCACACCCATTTTCATGCATAATGGTCATGTACTTCAATATGAATAAAGTATATACAGATCAAATAATAAAACTCATAGAAACAACCATTATTCTTTTATAACATGATAAACCCATGGAAAATAATTGGTTTTAATTTAAATATTTTTGAAACATTTTTAACCCAGGTAAAAGGAATGAGTTCCATAAAAATCTCATTGAAACATGATTAACCCAGGGAAAAAATGGGGTTTTTAACAATCTTATTGAAACAATCATAATCCATACCAATTAATAATGAGGATGGAATAAATGAAATATATCCCATTTATATAATAAATAAAGGTTTTATTGTTGATTAAAAAAATTATAAAATATTATTACAAACATTTTTAGGGAAATTCCATTTTCATGTTGATAATGACGTTTTAATAGATAAATCATTTTAAAAAAACATTACATTTAATATAAACTTGAAAACTTATTAATAAATATTATAAAAATAATTTATAATGTTTCATGAAGAAAATAAAATTTCATCTAAGAAAAATACTTTCAAAAAACGGTTTTAATTGTTTTAGAAACCATGGTTATTGAACAAAATGTGGTGTCTATTAAAAACAATTTTTCATAAAAACATTATTCTGACCTCTTGATTACATAAATGGAGGAAAATGAATGGAAAAAATATATTCTCATGACATGAATAGAGGATAATAAAAATGATGAGAATAATTTAGAGGTAGATCGTAATATTTCAATATTGGAGACTCAATCACAAATAATCCAGATAAATGATGAGATTTTAACATCGAACTCTTACCACTTTGGTAACATTGAGTTGTAAGCCCAGTGAAAGAGTAAAAATAAATTAAATGTATAATAATATTAAAATACTGATATAAATGATATAAAATTAATATGTGGACGTATATATACACCTCAATGAAGCATATTCATGTATAACATAACAAATGTCTCTATGAGGGAAAATTGAGAGAAAAATCCATTACCACTCTGGTAAAATTGAAACCGTAAGCCCCATGAAAGAGAGATCTGGAATTAGGGATGTAAATACCAATAAATAAAATTATATGAACCATATAATATATTAATGGGTATAATATGTAATATAAAACTGAAATAATTTTTTACTATGGTATGTAATCACAAAAATAAAAAGGAGACGAGAAAACCCATTACCATACATTTTCTTTGAGATGAACATGATTTCAACTACTATATATTGGTTTTAAACATGGTATTATCTTATTAAAGATCCATATTTTTATTTTCAATATATCATTTGATTTTATTCTGACCTTTTATTAGCTATTTATCAACAATTCCATGTTAAATTTACATTTTAGTTAATAAAAGTATGGGTTTTCAAAAATGATTTATCCTACTATTTTTGGTCTATTTACATAAATAATTTTTTCACAATATCCATAATGTATCCCTGATATAAATATAAAATATATTTATTATTTATGAATTTAATGTAATCTATATAATTTAGTTATAGTAAATTAAATACACCATTTATGGAGATGGTAAGTCGTTCGTGCACATTAATGTTATTTCCATTTTCATTGTCATATCGAAAGAATGAAATATAAGTAATCAATAAATATATATTATAATTAAATTATAATTTTCATGACATATTTATGTAATATTATTATTAAACCCATCCTTATTAAATTATATGTAAAGCGTGAACGAACCACATCGCTTCGTGAGGAGGTATTCCACCGTACACACGAACAATATTATCTTATTCCCAAAAAATGGAATGCCTGAAGGTATGTTTTATATAATAATTAAATAATAAAAAAAAACAAAAAAATAATATATATTATATATATAAATCATTTCCATAATTATTCTCATCCTTGATATTTGGTAATGGAAAAAACTAACGCCATCGATTCGAGTGGTGGTATTCTGCCAAACACACGAACGGTGATTTTTGCAACACATTTAATGGAATTTTGGGGTATTTTAGGTCAAAAAAATATAATAAAAACTTTTAAGTATATAGATGAAATTGAGGTTATTATATAAACCTGAAATAAAATAAATTAAAGTAGGTAGAGAAGGAAATAAAATAAAAAGTATTTTAGATGAACATAATGTCCCATTCGAGTATCCTCATTATGATTTCAATAAAACATTGAAGGGTTTTATGTAATCCAAATATCTGTACTAAAGGATGAGTGTAGGTAATTTAGGGTTTTATTTGGGTAGATTTTGATTGATCCAAAAATATTTACAGGTGATAAGAAGTAGGGAGGGTTAGTACCTTTTTATAGTTAAAGAGGACTGACAGTATTATAAACACCTAAAGTATTTACTATTTAAAAGTCTTTGTTACCTCATTTGACTCCAATTTTTTTTAATAATTTACAGGATGGATTTATCTATTAATAAAATTCTCCACAAAAAATGACACATTTTTCAAAACAGTTTGTTCCATAACTCTTATGTTTCATTATTTTTTCATTATGGCTTATGACTAAGTAGTAAGGTTTTGTAAACTAATTAATTTTAAAATTAAGTCTAAATTAATTTTAAGAATTATTAAAATATTTACACCCACTAATTATAAATATTAAATCCAAATTTGAAAATAAAAAAACCCATGTGTGTTAGATATTTAGTTTAACCAAAAAGCATGTGACACACAAAAGAAATATTTTAACGATAACATCGTAGATATTATCTTTAACATTTAAGGGTCAATATGTTGGTTATAAAATATTAATTGGTCCATTAATTGACCATATTTAATATTAGTTAAAATTTGAAAATATTTATACAAAAGATATTATTTTATCTAATTTTAAATCATTTAATAAAATATTATTTCTTAAAAAATAACATTAATGTCAATTTTGACATTAAATTTTTATATGAATTTAAAAAAAATAAATACTAAAATGGAATTAAAATTTATTAAGTTCAATGATTTTTATTACGATATATTTATCTATAAAAATAATGGAACCCAAAAATTCATTCTATTTACCTCACTTGTAATATTTTTAGTATCATTTGTTTTATTTAATTATTAACAAAATAATCTATGTCCTTGAATTTCATAATAATTTAATGTAATTATATCATCTCTAATAAGTAAATATAAATTATTATAATAAAGAAATTAATTTATATTTGACAATAATATTTATAATTTATCGCATGAATTTTTCTCTATCACTAAATCTTTATAAAAATTAAAACGATAAAAGCTATATTTTTTTCATTTATTAATTTAAATTATTATATGTGTAAAATTCATGGAGAATTCTCTCAAAATGTTATTAATATGAAGCCTAAGGTCATACGTGTCTACATATTTTTATAGAATAGGTGGTAGAATTGTTTTGGTCATTTGACACATTATTTTCTATGGTTAACAACTAAGTATACATGTTTTTACCGTAATTGATGTAATTAATTTTTACTTTTTTCACCAATAATTATGGTAAAAATATAGATTGAACATATTAGATAATTTAAATTTAGGTGACCTCAAAATTGGAATCTGTTTTTAAAATTTTAATTCAAATAATTGGTAGAATTTAATTTAAAATTAATCCGATATAAAGAAAAAGAAAAATGCTTTTTAATGTGAAAATGTAAAAAAATTTACTATGTTATTATATATAAATTTATTATGAAAAAGGATAAAACAAAATAAATTAAAATAATTCATAAAAATTGAAGTAATATTACTTCAAAAAAATTTAATATATATTTTAACTATGTAGATAATTTAAGTGAAAAGAGTTTTCAATTAAAATTTAGTATTTTTAACTAATCCTAAAAAAATTTAATCTTTTAGGAAAAAATAAAACTTTCTCACTAATAAATATTACAATTATAAATTAAATAAAATAATTAATTATTTTAAAATAAAATTTTTAAATTTTGGAAAAAATATTTTTAAAATAAGTACGCAATAAAAAGTCGACAAAACTACTATTTTTTTAAAAAAAATGTGGTTTTATAAGCATAAAATGTGGTTTATTTCAATTTATTATCATGAAAAAATAGGATTAATATTAAAAATTATATTGGATATTGTAAATATTAATTTAATTACTATAATCCAAAATAAGTTATTTATTTATTTAATTGGTATATAATGCAATTGAGCGCATTTAAATTGTTTTCCAAAAAAAAATTTCCTTTTATTATCATAATGGTTTTATTTTCATTTCTAATTTATTGGTCACCAAATAATTAATTATATATAAAATTTTCAAAATATAGTTATTCCTATCTATAAACTAAATTCTAATATCTAGGTGACAACCATATTGTCAAATAATAGTATTAATAATATATTTTTGTTCTGTAAAACTCTGTTTTGTGTGTAATGCACGTTATTGAAGCAACTTGTTGTTGCATGTTTCCCAAGATAAACTAAATAGTGTGTGTACCTCAAGATAAAACTATTATTTTATATATTATAAGCTATGAAATATAATTTTATTCTTTTAAAATCATAGGGTGTTACAAATGAAGAGGTAAATGTGTGAGACTTTTATACATGATGAGAATGCTAATTTTTGGAGGCCCATAACTTTTCAACAATTGAATGTTCTATTTAATTTTAAAATGGTTCCAAAATATAAAAATGTTATGTGTATATACATATTGGAACTATAATACTCTCTCACACTCATTTATAAGACATTATAGAGTGATTTAATGCTTTTTTACTTTTAAATTAATATACTTTAACTTTGGAAATTTATTTTTAACCCTGTTAATTAATTTAAATGAATGAAATTAAAAATGAACTAATCAAACAATTTTGAAATTATGATTTCGAATATTAAAATTATTTTATAAAATAAAATTTCTATGGGTGAAAAATTATAATTTTAGAATAAATGACTATGACAAAAAAAATAAGTTTTTAGAAAAAATATATTATTAAGATTAATATTTATGTGCACATTGAAATTATATATTTTTTTAACTTCCATGTCATAAATTGGTACATTAAAAAACTACTAAATGTTTTTTTCACTAAAATCAATAAAAATATGCATTTTCTCAAAAATATGTTAAATTAAAATAAATGTCCAAAAAAGTTTTAAATTTTAATAAATTGTTACTTAGGTTTTAAAACATAATTCATGGATATCTATGATTAATATAATATTTTTAAAAACATTTTTACTTATAAAATAATTATTTAATAAAAAATAAGTTTTTATAAACATCAAGGGCATTCCCATTTATTGATAAAGATAAAAAAATTACAATTTTTTGTAAAAACTATACTTTTTCGTATTCAAATAAAAATTTATTAATTAATAAGTATCAACAAAAATGTATCCTCATATTTTTTATCATTTTGAATCTTGAAATTATGTTTTTTTAAATCATGTTAATTTTTTTGTAATTTATCCTTCAAATAGATTCATAATATTAACAATTATTCTTTTTTGGAAAATAAAAAATTTAAAATACAAGCTATTATTATTCTTAACCTATTAATATACTAGTAAAATTAACATTAATAAATAAATATTTTTATTTTACTAACATAAATATTTTAAAATCATATAATATTTCCATTTAATAAAATACACAATGAATTAAATGGAATCTTTTAGTAAAATTGATTTTTACACCCAAAAAAGACCCGTTATGTTTTCATAAAATATCCTTTATATATATATATATATATCATAAATTGGTTAAACTTTTTCATACCTTCTAATTTCAATGCACATTTTCAAAGGTCATATTTATTTCTAAAAAATATATTATGGTTTTTATTTAGTTTTGTGTTTTTTGAAACATGACATTCAATATTTTTTTTATTTTTTGAGAATATATGTTAAAATATCAATTCATTACTATTTTTACATGAATAATGTCTGTCTAATCAAATTTGACTATCTTTTACCGATTTTGAGAAAATTATTACCTCAAATCATATTTTATTTATTCCAAAGATCAACCTTGAATTCATATTCATGTGATGTACTTTGAAGATAATTAATAATTTATACACAATCAACTTCATCATATCATATTTTCTTCAGAAATTTATTTTGATCTATATTTCTCGGGTTTACTTCCTTAACATTCCTATACCTTTTTTCAAAAATCTATTTTATCCATTCATCAATATATAAGTAGGATTTAATCTCTGAATAACAACCTATGTATACAAATTCTTCTATTACATTTCCCTATTTTACATATTTTAAATATTTATAATAGATAAAATATATAATACCAAATACACTAAAATGATTTAGAGTTGGATTTATACTATAACAAATATCTTAAAAGTCATCTTATTCCTAACACTTAAGAAATCCTTTTTTTAGTTTTAAGCACTACTTACACAACCACATTCAAATAGTTCCATAAGATACAAATCTCAAAATAGAATTGACTTTTTCAATATTTTTCAATACAAGATTCCTTATTTAAATTATCTAATCTACTGTGGATTCTTCTTCAATGACACATCATTTTTTATTATATGATTCTAAAAATAATTATCAAAATTAATAATTATATATTCCATGCCACTATCCAATCGTAAAGTTTTGATTATACTTATAGTTTCATTTATATATCACTAATGTTATATTTTAATATGTTCATCAATAATTGTTTTTTTACATTATCATTAAAAATTCCATCATACTAAAATCATCTATAAATATGATAAAATACCATTCTATTTTAGTTATTATATTTTTCATGGGGTAATATATGTTCATATATATCAAATCATGAAAATTCAAATCTTTTCCCTATTTGAATTCATGGATTTTTATAATGATCGTGAACTAGAATCCCCAAAATAATTTTATGATACTTTTATAACACTTAATCAATAACTCTAGTTCAGTAGAGGATGGAATAATCATCTTGGGATGATATATCAATTCAAAGGAGATGGGTTTCCTGGTTAACACTTTGTAAATATAGAGATAATGTTCATACCCATATCTGGGTCAATCATTAAAAAAGATGAAGGATAAAAATTAATAAAATTAGAAAATTATGTAAGTTATAAATATATACACTTCATTATAATCTAAAATTTACTAAAATTACAGAAAAATTAAAAATGGTAAAAAATGGGATATTAAAATGTATATCAACAAAATTAGCATTAAGGAAACAGAAAGAAATATTTCTAAGAAATAAATGCCTAGAGGACATCTAAATCCATCTCAAACATGTCAACCATGTTCATATACTTATAGGACTAAAATATATCACTCATACTTCATACTCTAATTGGAACAAAATCCCATGACTTAGAAATTTACATTTTATGGTGTCACATATAAATAGACCTTCATGAAACTTGAAGGGTCACATGTTGAGTGTGAGTAAATCATACCTAGTTGATAGTAAACACTTTCCATTAACCACCAATCATGTGATAATGTGAATAATGTAATAAGAAAACACTAGAAGAATAATTAGTGAAAATTTAAAAAACTATTTGATGAGTTCATTTATTTATATATCAATGATAATAGTATTCACACTATATCGAGAGGTTATATAATTGACATACTGACATCGAGAATATTTTTTTGATATTATGTGAATGTGTATAATATTTCTGGGTATAGAATTCCATCTCATGTAATTTTAATATACTATAATAAATCAATGTAGGATTACGTCTTCTTGTTGAATGTTTTATAATAATTTAGGTTAGTATTCAATATCCATAGTAAATATAAATCCTCATAATAGATATGGAATTACTACTACACATATCTTAGGTGAAAATGGAATATTGATTAAATGTTTTGGAATTTTCATGCCAATCCCAAGAAATCAATCCTTATTTTGATAATCAGTATACCCCAGAACCCTTTGATAAAATCATCCAACATCCCCTTAAATTAAATCAAACTATCCTCATATTTTACATACCGTTACCATATCCCAAAAATAATATATTAAAACAGAACTTTCTTATATATACAAATAATAATGTCTAAGAACATTTGACAATGAACAATGTAGTGATAATGCTTATAATGTAAATCGTACACTCTATACCAAATAATAGAAAATCACTATATTTAATAAAAAAAATGCTTAGACATCATATATATACACTGTTGAATGAAAATATATTAATATGAGACACATCAACCAAGACCATGATAAAATTTTATAAAATCATTTAAATAAATCCTTACAATGGAAAACGGAATGGTTGTAAATAGATCTTTTCATCCCTATATATCTGACAACCCAACCCTTTAAGAAAATATGAAAAATAGGTGTTTCAAAACCAATATATTTTCAAAACACATGATTGATGACCCAAGAATGTGATTATTTCACCACATCAAATCTTAATCCAATATATAATTGGGAAGAGTTTGGGTTTTTTATACTACAAATAAGGAAGGTGAAATATAGGAAGAAAAACTAAGTCCATATCATTATATCTCTTATGAAAATCACAAAAAATAATTACATTGAAATAAAATAGATGAAATTAAAGGGGTTCATAAAACTGATATTATAGAAAAAGGTATTATACCTTGTAAATTATATAAATAAAATGATGACTATGATTAATGGAAAATGAACATTAAATCACTATAGATAAACTCCCATGAAAAATCAGATGACAACCGACCAATGATTAATATTTTACTAACTTTGGATGAAAGAGAGGAGAAGAACAATTCATTTGGGGGTGTAACCAGCTAAAAATGATTGTAAAATCCCTATAATGGAAAACTTAATGGGTCAAACTATAGGGTTAAATGACTTACCACTATTTATTATAAAAGGAAAACTAATTATCCATTGGTCACTTGGTCTTGGACCATCTGGTACCCAGTGGTACATACCATGGTGTTACATTCTTTTGTTTTCATTAGGTATGAAGTACAAACACGTAGATTACCTGATGTTTTCTAACACCCAAGGTCCCTTCCCGCCTCTCAACCCAATTGCCACTAAACTCCGATAATTCTATAATAATTTAATAAATCAAATTAAATATAATAAAATAATATATTTTTATGGATATAATAACATTTTATATTAAGAATCATTATACTCTCTACATCATCAGGAGTATCATCCCTGAAAATCTTAAACATCCTTCTTTAAGTAACATGTCCTATTACTGACCATTCATTTTTGTTTCATCCTTCCACATCTCATTTAGAGCTTCACTTTCATCTATTTGACAAAAATATAAGAATTATTTTACCTAGTAACACCTTCTCACATTGGTCGATGATAGTATCAGGACACTCTATACAAAATTTATTAACATTATTCCCAGTGTCATCATATTGGATTACATGTGAAGGGTCCTGTTGGAACTTCCATAACATAGAACCATGGAACATATTATTCCTTAAAATATTTCTCATAGGTAAGGTGAGATAATATAATGTTTCATAACTCTTACCCACACATCCAATGGCCTAAAAAAATATTATGGTAAATATCCCATACTCTCTTACTCATCAATGACCTAATATTAGTGAAACCTGGTGAAATAAATGATTAACCTCCTTCAATTTCAAGGACCACATTTAACGATTCATATATTTTTCTCCATATATGTGTTTTAATGATTCACCTAAGACCAAATTTTAAACACACCCATTTTTCATAAATGATGTTAGATTTAATAATAGTGGAAGTTTCTTTTTTAACTGGACTCGGAGGTCAATGGAATATTTATCCACAATTTTATTTTTACAGATCCACTAGAATAGATGATTAAAAGATATTTTTAAAGGAACATTATAATAAATAATGATGATATTATGATGAGTCAAAAAAATCATGAATACATACTTAGGGGACATACAATTAAATCTAAATAGATCACTCAGATTGACCATCAATATATAAATGAAAATTAGTACATAATATCAAAATGTAAAAGAATGATCATTCAAAACCTTTCTAAAAATGGAATGAGGAATATGTATCACAATTTATGAAATTGAGGGTTTGAGCCATGTGATGATCAATGAACCTTTATGGACAAGTTATTATTATTTAATCAATATAAGAGGCTTTATTAATTAGTAAGAAGAGATCCATCCTTTTTAGATGAAACCAAATCATCGACTATTTGTTGGACACTAAAATATTTAGATAAAATATCCACAATTTAAATCACAACTGCATCCTAGTCCTATAATTTTAGAAGAAGTGTTTGAATATTAAAATGTGTATTTTAATTCTCGACCATTTCTTAATAACATGTGAGAAATGAGACAATAAAAATTATGATATCATTCTCTATACCAGTTCACTAAAACAAGGGATATACATCATAATAGATATTTATTACTCTTGGGTGAATTGACAATCAAGAATCCTGATTACAATTCATTGAATACTCCCTCACATTGGTTGAGAATACTAATATTTATGGGTGTATAATAAATAATAATAATACTGAAACAAGAAATTGAGGATTACACCAATATCAAAATTACTTCAAATAATGAAATAATCAGAAACAGATATCTGGTATCCCTTGATGTTTTCCATAATATATGATATAATTTTTATGTGGTATAAATGTATCCCAATATTATCTATGATCACATCCAAGTGGATTTCAACAATAATTAATATTAACATCCATTATTCATTTACACAAACACCCATTGATGATGAACCTTCATGATTAGAGAATCAAGAACTTCATTTCAATTTACAATAGAATTTTGACACATAAAATAAAATAATTTATAATATTCATCATAGTGATACTGAATTAGATTTAAAAATATATGATAGAATATTTACTAAATTATTTCATGATCTATGTATAAAATTAATATTTAAAAAATATAATACACCCAATACCTTAAAATATTCATGACATCATGTAATACTAATTTATTTAAATAGTAGTTCATTTAATGTGGGTGAAAGTTATGGGGAAAAGATATAATATGTAAAAATATTTCATGAGAATTAAGTTGAGAATAAAAATATACATCATAATAAAACTAAAAATATTTAGATTGTTTATTTAATATATTTTGGATCGGGTTAAACCAAATACAAAGAAGACAGAGGGTGAATTGTGTCTTTTACAAATTCTTCATGAATCGTGATGATTTCTAAATATGTCCTTTATATTCAATAGTATTTTTATGCAGTGTAAAATAAATAGATTAAAAGATGAATTGATGTACAGTGGTTCAGGGAACAGAAGGCCCCTAGTCCACTCCACCTACGCTCTACTCTATGAGTTTGGTGATTTTCACTATTCTGTCCTCTTCTCAACAGACCTTCCACAACTGAGTATAGGAAGTGGAAACATTTACAGGTTAAGGCTAAAATATATCTTTATGGTTCATACATAGAACCAAATTTCATACATAGTACGAGAAGTTGATTACTTAAAATAAACAGAGTATTTTTCTAAAAATACTCTCCATATTTTCTTTACAGTTGCAGCAGCACTCAACAGGCAGTAGATGGATCGTCTATTTCAAAAAAGATTCTCTTCAGGTAAGGGTATTTCTAAATCGATTCAGCTGCAATAGAGATAGAATAAATTCGGAAACTTCAACAACAATGTATTCACGATTGATCATTGATGTAGAATAAAAATATTTAATTCTTTTCCTATTATTCAAAAAAACAAAGTCTAATAGATCTTGGTAGAAGCAAATATGTGTGACTCGAATGTCTCTATAAACTATAGTAGTGAAAAACATGAGATCTTTTTATTCTGATAATCTTTTCGATGATTCGCCTCAATCTATATAATACAAAATATGACAAATATATAGAATAAAAAAATATTGTTTTCCTTTAAAATATAGATCCACAAATGACACCTTTAGAATCATGATATTAAAATGTTCAATTAACAGAGCAATCGTAACTCCCTGAATATTTGTCATGAAAATATCATCTTAAATTGATCCTTTAAATCACAAATAAACATCTTTGAATCAGACAAATATGTTCTTTAAAATCAGGCTTTCAATCTGGCATGAAGTTAGCCTGATAATATACACAAAGACCGTTTTTCGATGAAGTTTTATTTTAAATCTTTGATTCCAAATGTAGGGTTGAACTGCCTAGCATACATTCTCTTAACGTTAGGTTCACAATGTAATGTTGATCTCAAATGTAAGGTTGATCATCCATAATTTTATCTTCTTCTTTCAGATGTACGGTATATAATCCATACTTTTATCAGCTTCTAAACATATGGTACATGATCTATACTTTTTTAAAGAAAATAAGGTTCATTAAGAAAGTAAGGTTGATGAACCATACTTTTCAAAAACAAACATAACCTTCCATAATTACATAGGGTTTTTCTTCCACACTTTTCTAATATTACAAAATTAAGGTTCCTCATAAATTTAGGGTTCCTTTACCATAGCTTTTTTTATAACGTATGGTTGGTTAACCATACATTTCCAATAAATTCAAAATATATTTTAATCCTTATGCTACACTATTCATTGTAGGGTATGAACAATGTTTCCCGAACACGCTAGTACGCTAAAACAATTTCTGAACAAGTAGAGCTTGAACAATGTTTCTATAACATGATTAAATGACTTCCGAACACTTATTCAAATAATTCACACCAATAAAATGCATTAATAGGACTCCAAAAATATGAATATAATGAATATTAATTTCCTGAAATTTACTCAAAGTAAAATCATTAGAATAAAAAATAAGGGTATTTGTCAATATCAATATCTTCATAAAATGATATAGTATTGTTCTCCACAATCTCCCCCTAATAATAATAATTTATTTTTAAAAACAACACTTTTTCAACAATCTCACCCTTTTTGATGATCATAAAACCCATGAAATTAAAATATAAAATTAATTTCAAATAATTCAGAATTCAGCATGGATAAAAACAATATTTAATTTTAACAAAATTATTTCAATAAGAAATATAAATTTCATAAGCCAAATTTTTATATATAAAAATAAAAATTCAATTTTTAATATCTGTATAAAGTAAAATAATATCTCCTCCTTTAAAAATATTGAAAATAAAAAAAAAATTTATCCCAAAAAATTTCTCAAATAAAAAATTTATGTTTATCTAAATTTCTCCTTTATTTTTATCTATATTTCTCCCCACCAAGGAAATAACTAAAAATAAATGTATTTTCTCCCCCTGAGTAAAATTTTCAAAAGCATAAAATAAAATTTTAAAAAACATAAAAAAATGTTGTGTTTATCCAAAAAATTCCCCCTTTTTGTTTTATAAAAAAGAAAGTTATAATAAAGAATATCAAAAAATTTAATGTAGCACTGGACTCAAGTAAATGCAATAATAAAAAATTTATTAATATTTGATGCTGTATTACTAGCATTCTAACATAGAAAATACAATAAAACAAATTAATAACACATAAACATGGGATGAAAATATATTTTATTGAAAATATAAGTACAATTATAGTAATGACAATGGAAATCAAGGTTTAGCTCAAAAAATAAATAAAACTGGTCTCATTTTATCTTCATTACATCCTTGATTTCTACTAACTTATTCCACAGCATCGTCATTAATCCATCTCCCAACTGGATAATGAGATCTCTCCCCTCTCGAGTCAGATAAATATTACAATAACCCTAGTTTTATTACAAATATAAACATGATTTATTACATAAACTATTCAATTGATACAACAAGGAAGATCGAGAGGTCTAGTGTATTTGTGGATTAGGATCATTACATAACAACTTGAAACATGAAATACTACATATTTATTGAAAAATTTCATTACATGACCACTATATTTCCTAGTACTTAGTATTGAATGGGATAACCTAAGGATATGCATAAGAAAAGGGTGAGATATAAAGCCCAATAAGAGAATAAACATGGAATAACATGAAGAACACAATATATATTGGACAATAGGAATATCAATGGAGTTGAAGAGAAACATGAACATAAATTAATGATAAATCATGATAATCATAACATGGAAATGTGGCAAAAACACTTAACATGAAATTTAGCATGAGCCAAGGCTCATTCCACATGGAGCATGAGTAAATCCTCATTGCACATGAATAATGAGTAAACCCTCATTGCATTTGAATTAGAATGAGTCAAAACTCATTGCACATGACATATCATGATACTAAACATTACCCAATGCATTTGAGCTCTATTAGGGATCACACTTCTTAAACATTTCATTTCATGCATATGTGTGCCACATGGATCATACAACATGGAATCAATCATAATCATTTAACCCATGATAAACGGATGTGGAATACATACATTAAGCTTTATAATCTATATGTAAATGTTCATAAAGTTGAATACATTTGATAGGGAAATGGGTATGGTATTCACTACACAATGACATTGGTTTGGAAAATTTTAGTGCCATTTTGGCAACATAACGACATGAGATAAGAACTCATAAAAAATGGAAAATGAGAGAGAAAAAGTTGTCTCATAATATTTACATGAAATAAATAGTATTTGGGTCATATTGATATATGTCCCAGCAAAGGTAATTGAATTTAGAAGCATATTTCAAAAGAATTACTTGGACGTAAAAGAGGAGAGAGAAATCCCTCATTGAATTTTGTCATGGTAACGGGTGTACATGGGAGGCATTAATGAGAGGAAAAGGGGTCACCCATCTTCCAAACATAAAGAGGGAAGTATGGGGGAGATGTAAAATCATACCCCAATTTTTGTAATTGAAAAAAAATCATAACAACTTAATGATCATTGGACAAAAATGATAAAGGAAGAAATACCTTACTTGGAAGTGTGATCCCAAAGGCTTGGGAGAGGCTTGAGAGAAGCTTCTTGGGAGATTGGGGAACCTTGGAAGGATTATAGAGAGAGGAGGGCATGGTTTGGTCTAACTCTATAAGATTTAAGAGAAGAGGATGTGAGAGTTTTGGTGGTTTTATATAAGAAATGAGAGGTAATTCTGTATTATTTTGGTTTGGGACACACTACTAGAAATATCACCTATACCCATGGTTTAAAACTGTGGGTATAGACCTATAAACTGTTGGTATAGGATATACCCACGGTTTCAGAAACCGTGCGCTATAGTGTCGTCTCAATATGTCTATAACCACTGTTTTTTGAAAACCATGGCTATAGACCAAGTAAAATTGATATTACCCACGGTTTGATAAACAGTGGGTATAGATGTATACCCATGGTTTTCAAACCATGGGTATACTGATATACATTACCCCATATTTACCCACGGTTTACCAAATTGAGGGAATAGATAGGTTCCCCAGGCCGAGCAGCTACACCTCCCTACCATTATGCACCTATATTAACACATATACATGGCATGTCAAACTGGATGTTTGATAATCCAACCTAATCCCCAAAATCTAAATAGATAAACTAGAAGTGTCAATCCAATCTTTTCTAACAAATCATGGGGCCTCTATTAGAACCATTGATCATATAATTCAATAATAAATCCACTATGGGTACTAAATGGCCCACCTCAGGACAAAAACTAAGAGACATCGCTACCGATGTCCCTGGGGCTACAACATAATGTGGATTATAACTAGGGACTCATGTGATGAAACCAATATCTTGTGCCACACATATAGAAACAACCTCATCCAACCTAAATTCCATAGTAAGAGATGATTAATGGATCAATTCCCACACTGGCCCTATGAACTTCACACCTACCACTTTAAGAAATATCCTTATAGAACATAAAAACCATAGAACAAGGATGGACGTTTCAAAAGTGGTGACACCAGAAGTCATTGTCTAAATAAAGAAATTATAATGAAAAATCACACACAAAATATCCTTTGTCTTAATAGATATTTCATAATAGAAAATACAAAAATAGAAAAAAAACATACACCCACTAAAATCACAAATAGGAGAGTTTACATAGTTCATAATTAGTACAACTCCATGAGATAATAATTTTTACTCATTATTGTGTGTACTCCCCCCTGCCCAGCCCCTCCCCCTACCTCCCCACTGCCAAGAACCTCCCCCTCCTCCTCCCCCTCCCGCTCCCCCTCCCTCCCCACTGCCTAGCCGCTCCCCTCCCCCCTGCCCAGCCCCTCCCCCTCCCTCCCCACTACCTAGAACCTCCCCATCCCCTTCCCCCTCCCCCTCTCCCTCCCCCTCCCCCTCCCCCTACCCATCTCATGCCCCCTGCTCAGTAAATTAGAATGGCATATTTAGAGAAACTTTTGGATAAAAAACACATGAAATAAAATACACAAACATGTATTGCAATTTCATTCTACAATTGATATATATACAAAGTATCCACCATAAATAGAAAATGTTATCAATATTCAATTATTTCTCATGTAAAAAGTTTACAAAATCAAGAAAAATCATAAGGGTGCATACCACCTGAAAGTACACCAGGATCTATGTTTTTTAAATAATATCCTGAGCCTTTTCAAATGCGATGACAGTTCAATATGTACAGAACATACACAAATCTACAGACGAATATTAAAATTAAAAAGATGTAGTAAAACCTAAATCTAGATTACATGGAATAGACTTTTTCTTTTGTGTTTGTAGACTTCTTAAAACACAAAAACCACATTAGAAATTAGACAAAGGAAAGATGAAAACCAAAAATAGCATATGAAACATATAAATTAGTTAGTCAACTCTGAATATTCATATAATTGTCAGATCACATACCAATCTGTCAAGTACAATGACATATTTAGAGAACATTTTGGATTAAAACACTTGAAATAAAATACAAAAACATATATCTCAATGTCATTCCACTATTGATATAAATACAATGTATCCACCATAAAAAAATGATATCAATATTCAAGTCTTGTTCGCATTATCAAGATAAAAAAAATCAGCTCCTCATCTCACCCCTGCCCAGCTAATTCCCCTCCCCCTCCCCCTCCCCCGGGCCTAGCTCCCCCTGTCCAACCCCTCCCCCTCCTCCCTCATGCCCAACTTCCCCTCATGCCCAGCCCCTCCCCCTCCCCGGACCTCATGCCCAGCTACCCCCTACCCAGCCCCTCCCCCTCCCCCTCCCCCATGCCCAGCCCCTCCCCCTCCTCCCTCATGCCCAGCTCCCCCCTGCCCAGCCCCTCCCCCTCCCCCTCTATCATGCCCAGCTCCCCCCTGCCCAGCCCTTCCTCCTCCCCCTCCCCCATGCCCAGCACCTCCTCCTCCCCCATATTTACTATATACCTATCAAAGATTAGATTCATTGACATACCAAGGCATATAGGTTTTTTAGGAAAATAAAATACACCAGGAAAGTGTTTTAGTTTTTGGTGTTGTGACTGAACTGCGTAACAATATAATCATAAATCGATGACTGAAAGGGGAAAGGGGAAATGACCACATGTTATATGCCTTTCTATGTAGATCAATCATAGTCCTGAGGTTCTAAGTATTTTATAATGACCCATACTTTACATACATTGTTATTACATCAGAATTGAAGCATACTTATTACAACATTTAACAAAACCAGGAAAGGACCGTATAGGTATAGTGTCTTTAGAAAATGGGAAACATAAACAACTGGTTCATAAAGCATCTACATTGTCTCCCATTTATTTCATCATATCTAGAGTCCCTTTTGGAATATCCTACTTAATAACCTTCTTCCTCACCTGGGGGAAAGAAAACATACAAAAGGGTGAGCTCAAATTCTCATTAAGGGTAAAAAAACAAAAATCAATCACATCATATTCGTAATACCATAACATTTTTTGAAATCTTAACCTGCAAAAGAAATATTAATTTCATAACATGGGATAAATCATAGAAGTGAAATGTAATCCCAATAATCATAACTTAAAACATGAAACATTGTGGCATACACATATAATCATAATGAATCATTTCTTATTAGTCAAGAATCATTGCCAAGACTATCTTAGTGGATAAATTCCATTTCTGAGCCGAGTCACCCTCGTTTCAGTCCTGTTTCACTGAACCGGTTTAACATACCGTTCCATCCATGTCTATCTCATGAGATATAAAATCTTTACCCAATGCATTTGAGGGAGATATAGGTCCCACCCATCTCATAATGATACCATTATTATGTGTGCCACAAAATCATAAACCACACATCATTGCATAACCCATGTAATAAAAATGAGATTCTTAAACATCATGACATCATAAAACAATTCATATAAGATAAAGAAATTCATAAAAATAATTCCATCACAACATAATCAAATCAATTTAATAATAGGGATAAAAACATAACCCTATATTATCTTATATGGAAAATAATTTTGATAAAACATTTGAACTCCATTCTTGAGGAAAATATCCTTTCTACTTCAAAAACATTTTTCCTTTCTTAACATGTCATACAATTTTAAACTAAACGAAGTTGATTAAAAATAAACTTGAAAACTTGTAAAGGAAGCTTCTTGGGAATAATGTTTTAAAAATACATTCATGCCGTATAAGTTAAAAAAACATTCTTCTCGTACTTTTGTCGGAAAAGTAAAAAAGTACCTTGTACGAAAAATGACAAAAGATTCCTTTCATATATTTTACTAAAAACTCACCGAAGGGTAAAATTGGATTTAAACCATTGTAGGTGGATGGAAATAATATTAAATATTTAGGAAACATGTATGTGGATGATAAAATACACCCCAGTAAATTTCAAACTATAAACAATCTCGGATAAAAATGAGATTGTGATATTTCCCTTACCTTAGATCCGATTTGCCTCGTAAGTGTCCGAACCTCCTGTATAATGATTTAAATCATGTTATTGACTTATTCCAGAATCATAATTATTGTTATGATATCATATATGGTCATATTCTTAGCTTCTTAGTAGTAATATTTCATTTCTACTTGTTATTCGGGTGTTTATAACTTTTTGTTCTTATGTGTGTTTTGTCGAATAAATTCTTATTCTTCTCTTTAGGTTATAGATATATCATTTCCAGAATGGTATTAATGTACTATATATCATATTTATTCATTCCATTCATTTATATAATCATTATTCAATGAAGATCATGTAGAACGAGTCGCATCACATCGTGGTGACGGTATTCCGTACGTACGCACGAGTGATGATATCATTCCTATGATTGTGGAATTTTATTGGAGTGTATGTATACTATTTCAGAATCAATATCACTTTATAATAGTAATATATAGTCATTATTTACACCATTATACCCATCCAAGTAAGGTGGTGGTGGAAAATAGATTACACCACGGCGTGGAGACGGTATTCCGTACGTACGCACGCACGATGATTTCTTTTTCCGTAGGATGGATAGATGGTGAAATAGGGTTGTTTCATACTTATAATAAAATATCATTATATGAGTGATACTGATGTTATTACTTCATAATGAAACAACTAACGAAGAATAAGTGGAAGAAAAAATAAAGATGAAAGAATTGGTAACGGACATTACCTCTTCTTTGAAGTGCTTCTTTGAGACCTCCATTTAGGGCACTAAAATAGGTCGTTGAAGAAGAACAAAACCTCTAGGATATTTCTAGGGAAGTGGAGAAGATAAATTTTCAGGGTTTGGACGAGCTTTTAGGCTAAAATTGGTGTGAGGAAGTGGGGGAGGAGGTGCCCTTTTATAAGGGAGGAGAGGGGCACCTTTGGAATAACAAAAACTATTATTTTATTATAAAGTAAAATTCGGTTTTAAATAGATCCAAATTGATTTATTTAGAAGAAAAAGTGGGTATGGGTCAAAATCCTCTCATACAATAGAATTTAGACAAGTTTAGGTTCCTATTTTAACCTTATCATTTAGATTTAACATTAAGTTAAATAATTTTACTTTTACCATGTCTTCTTGTGTTATTATACTATAAGGTTAATAAACTTACTATAAGCAGCCTAACGAACCCCAAGTTGTTTATTATTAATATATATAACCTTATCTAATTCATTTCACCGAACCTTATATTTTTAGGAATAAAATAACAATTACTAATATAATATTTGTTTTAAAAACTATTTTATGTCAATTTTGACACTATTTAGTAATTGATTTTTGTGAAAATCATAACAGAATTATTAGTTCGAAAAAGGTTAATTAAATCAATACTAACAAGTCATATTAACCTAGGAAATTATTGTAATTCATAAAAAGTCTCAAATTACATTTATTTGGATATTTATAACATCAATTATGTCAATATTTCATTAAAATGATAATTACTGCATCATCGTTGTGTCATAAATAAATTAATTTATTTAATGTCTAAAAGTTATAAATAAAATACCATTATGTAGGAAATATTTTTAGCTTTATAATGAATATTTTTAGTATATTTTATCTTATTTATAACCCTATATTAAAAATGATTATTTTATTAAACTTTGATTTTAACTATTTTAACCCTTCTTTAAATAAATTAATAATAAATGTCCTAATCTAATCCAAGTGGGCCTAAATGGTCATAGTTTATTCCTAAGGTTGTTTTTGTTCGAATTACACTTGTCCAATAGAATTAGGACATGTTTTAGGGTAATAATAATATCATTTTTACCCTTAATTATCCTATTTACTTTTAATCGTGGTAAATAAAAGTAAAAAGTTACTATTCACCAAAAATTATTTTAATCTCATTGAACCACATTTTACTTACTGACATCAACCGTGTCTATCAGATTTTTGAAATTCCACTCACAGAAGCGGTAAAATTAAGTTTTATGAAAAATTCAGTTTTTTAACTATCACTTAGTGGTTTCACTATTCATCAAAAATTGAAAGTTTTCAGAAAAATACCAAAATTTCACCCTAGGCTAATTTCGATATTCCGAATCCAAAAAATGAAGTCCATTTTGAAAAATAAAATTTATAAAATTTCAAAAAGTGGTTATTAGTATTCATAACGGCTAGTTTTAATAATATTTTAATAGCACATCATTGTTTAGTGAAACTCGATATTGCGTACGACACAAGCTATCGAGGAAGGACGCGGTTGCATGTAAAGCAAGCCAAGCTAGTGTTGTGTGTAGTGAAAGATTCCATTGATTATTTATATAACATAAAAACAAAATATTTCACATAAAAGTCTCGGGTGTTACATTCTACCCCCCTTAAAATGAATTTTTCCCTCGAAATTCGTCACTTTGTAACAAACAGATGAGGATACCCCTCCATCATCATATCCTCAAGCTCCCATGTAGCTTCTTCTAATTGGTGGTTCCTCCATAAAACTTTCACCAATCGAGTGGTCTTGTTTCGTAGGACTTTTTCGCTACGATACAGAATCTCTATCGACTGTTCTTCATAAGAAAGATCTTTCTCCAGTGGTACAACTTCTGAGCTAAGTACATGTGAAGGATCAGGTATTTGCTTTCTCAGGAGAGATACATGGAACACATAGTGAACTTGATAGAGATTCGGTGGAAGCGCCAATCGGTAAGCTACCTTCCCAACACGATCCAGTATTTCGAAAGGACCGATATATCTAGGGCTCAACTTCCCCTTCTTTCCAAATCTCATGACCCTCTTCCAGGGAGATATTCATAAGAATACTTTATCACCCACTTCAAACTCTAGGTCTTTTCTTTGTTTTTCGGCATAACTTTTCTGTCGACTCTGAGATGCTCTTATGTTTTGTTGAATATATCTGACCTTTTCTGCCATTTCATCAACGAGATCAGGTCCTAATAGCTTTCTTTCCCCAAATCCATCCCATCAAGTTGGAGTCCTGCATTTCTTTCCATAGAGAGCTTCATAAGGAGCCATCTGAATACTGCAGTGAAAGATATTATTATAATAAAATTCCACCAAAGGTAGGTGTTGATCCCAACCACCTTTGAAATCCATAGAGCAAGATCTCAACATATCTTCTAGAGTTTGAACTGTTCTCTCGGACTGATCGTCTGTCTGAGGATGATAAGCAGTGCTGAAACTCAATTCTGTATCCAGAGTATGCTGAGCACTTCACCAGAACATTGAGGTAAACCTCGGATCCCGATCAGATATAATAGAAAGTGGTACTCCATGCAATCTTACCACTTCCTTCACATATATCCTGGCAAGCTGATCCAGAGATAAATCCTCTCTAATAGCGATGAAGTGTGAAGACTTTGTAAGACGATCAACTATAACCCAGATAGCATTATTGCCTTTGGATGTTTTAGGATGTCCTGTGACAAAGTCCATAGTGATGTTTTCCCATTTCTATTTGGGTATGGGTAATGGTTGTAACATCCCCTTAGACTTCTGTCTCTCAGCTTTAACTTGCTGACAAACCAAGCATCGAGAGACATATTCAGCAACATCTCTTTTCATGCCATCCCACCATAAGTACTCTTTCTGGTCCCCATACATCTTCGTGCTTCCAGGATGAATAGATAATGAAGAAATATGAGCCTCATCCAGCAGCTCCTTCTTTAATTTCGGGATGGGAGGAACACAAACCTGATCCCTGAACTTTATTATCCCATCACAATCAAGGTTGAATTCAGGAACATTTCTCACCTTCTTTTGTAACTCAAAATCTTCTTTCTGTGCCTCTTTAATCTTCACATGTATATATGGTTGAACATTCATTTGATAAATATAAGATTTTTCCCCTTCCATTATAATTCCAAGATCCATCCTTTGTAAATCCATAAATATTGGATCTTTTCTGATCCTCATCATGGATAAACTGGCATGGTCTTGTCGACTTAATGCATCTTCCACCTTGTTTGCTTTCCCAGGGTGGTAATGGATTGAGCAGTCATAATCCTTAATCAACTCCAACCGTCTTCTTTGGCGCATATTCAGCTCCTTTTGTGTGAAAATATACTTTAAACTTTTATGATCAGTATAAATATCACACCTTTCACCATAAAGATAATGCCTCCAAATCTTTAATGCAAAGATTACCGCCGCTAACTCCAAATCATGAGTTGGGTAATTTTGCTCATGGATTTTCAACTGTCGTGAGGCATAAGCTATCACCATATCATTTTTCATAAGAACACACCCCAACCCCTTCTTGGATGCATCACTATAGATCACAAACATTTCTCCACTACAAGGTAGTGTGAGCACAGGTGCACTGGATAACCTTCTTTTCAACTCTTTGAAATTCTCTTCACATTCCTCCGTCCAAACAAACATAACTCCTTTCCGAGTCAACCTAGTGAGTGGATTAGATAATCATGAAAAATCTTTCACAAAACGTCGATAATATCCATCCAAACCAGGAAAGCTTCGGATCTCAGTTGTTGTTTTTGGTCTCGATCATCTTTCGATAACCTCTGTTTTTGCTAGATCCACACATATCCCCTCTTTTGAGATTATGTGACCCATAAATGCAAATTTTTGAAGCCAAAATTCACACGTGGTAAATTTGGCATAAATCTTCTCCTTTCTTAGGGTCTTCAATATAATTCTCACGTGATCTTCATGTTCTTCCTTGCTCTTTGAATATACCAGAATATCTTCTATAAAGACTACCACAAACTGATCAAGATAGTCTCTAAATACTCTATTCATCAGATCCATGAAGATAGCAGGGGCATTAGTAAGACCAAACAACATCACTATAAATTCATAGTGTCCATACCTTGTACGGAAAGTCGTCTTTGGTATATCCTCCCTTTTGACCCTTAATTGATGATACCCTGAACGAGGATCAATCTTGGAAAAGTATTGAGCTCCTCGTAGTTGATCAAATAAGTCATCAATGCGTGGGAGAGGATATTTGTTCTTGATAGTGATCTTGTTAAGTTCTCGATAATCAATGCAGAGTCTCATTGATCCATCTTTCTTCGTAACAAACAGAACAGGTGCTCCCCAAGGTGACGCACTAGGGCGTATAAACCCCTTATCAAGATTCTCTTGGTGTTGCTTCTTCAATTCCTGCAACTCAATTGGGACCATTCTATAAGGTGTCTTTGAAATAGGAAAAGCACCCAGTACGATTTCTATTGAAAACTCAACATCACGATTTGGTGGAAGACCCGGTAATTCCTCCGAAAAGACATCATAAAACTCCCGTACAATGGGCATATTCTTAATCGTGAGTTTCTCACCAACCATTTGAGATAAATAACCTTCATTTAGTGGAATCAAGACCCATAAGATGGAAGGAATTTCCACTGGAAGGTTATGTTCATCCTTGCATTGATAGACGATCATAGATTGATCTGGAATATGAAATGTGACTTCCCTTCTTTGGAAATTGATATGAGCTCCATATAAAGAAAGCCAATCCATGCCAAGAATCACATCAAATTCTACTATAGGAAGGATCACAAGATTTGCAGGAAGCACTTTCCCACAAACTCTGATCGGAGAAGAATTATAAACTTTTTATGCGACTATTGTGCCATTAGGGGTTGTCACAGCTAACTCAACATCTAATTGTTGAGGTAATACGGTGATATCCTTAGAAAATTCTTCAGAAATAAAAGAGTGGGTGGATCCAAAATCAAATAAAACATTTGCTGTTTTAGAGTTGATGGTAAGTGTACCTTTCACCACATCGTTATCGTACTCCACATCGCTGATAGAAATTGAATGTGACTTTCCTTTGTCTTTAGCCTTAAGATTTTATTGATGTCGATCATCATCAAAAACCCTTGGATTAGGTCATTTATTGGCATAATGCCCCATCTCCTTGCACTTGAAACATTGAAGTGTAGCAGGTTCATTCTGTGTATCCCTTCCTTTGTTTGCATCATTAGACATCTTCTTCCCATAATTGCGGCATTCAAATGCCCGATGACCTTCCTTTCCACATTTGAAACATTTACTTGTCCCTTTAAGACAACTCCCTCCATGTTTCTTTCCACACTTTGAGCATAAGGTAAAGCTCATCTTCTTTTCAGTGTGCTCTTTAGATTTTCCTTTGAATTCCATTTTCCTCTTCTTATCAAACACATATGACTGATGGGTTACTCCAATATCCATCTTGACTTTGAGAGCACATCGAACGATTTCCTCATAGCTATTGAAGTCCCTTATGGATAACGCCCTTCGAATACTTGGTTTTAAGCCACTAACGAATCGACCGATCTTACTCTCAGGTTGGATAATTATACCAGAAGCGTACCTTGAAAGTCTTGTAAAATTTGCTTCATAGGTACCAACAGATTCATCATCCTTTTGCTTCAGTTCAAGAAACTCGTTCTCCATCTTTGTTCGGAGAATACGAGGGAAGTACTTATCGAAAAATAATTTCTTAAACTCGTCCCATTCCATGGACTCAATTTCATCCCTTTGCCTCGTATTATTAATAAGATTCCACCATTGATCAGCATCACCTTCCAAACGATACACTGCTAAGATGACTTTATCATGCTCAGAACATTGAAGAACTGAAAATATATTTTCAGTAGTACTAATCCATTGTTCAGCAACTAATGGATTAGTAGACCCGCTGAATGAAGGTGGACGCTGTCTCATGAAGGATTCAACAGAATGTTGCTCCTTCCTTTGCTCGTTTGGAAGTCCTGCATGATTCATAGCTTGAGAAAGATGTGTGAGCATGGCTAAAATATTTTGCATTCCAGCTCCGATAAAGTTTGGTTTCTCAGGGGGACAATCATTGCATTGCCCGTTGCATTCCGCATTAACACGGTTCCTTCGGGTTCCAGCCATTTACTAAAACCAAGAAGAATAGTGTGAGGAACACTAATTATAATAGGAAAACCACATAATCAAGAATAAAATTTCACACTTAAGGTCTTATCCTAGGTTATTCATTTCCATTTCTAAAACACTAAGATTATGTTCTATGCCTAGACTTATCCTTAGGGTTCTTACTAAGGCTTTCACATCCTAGTTTCCAAAGGTTGACTATACCTTTCCTCTGATACCAACTATAATGACCCATACTTTATATACATTGTTATTACATCATAATTGATGCATACTTATTACAACATTTAACAAAACCACGAAAGGACCGTATAGGTATAGTGTCTTTAGAAACTGGGAAACATAAACAACTGGTTCATAAAGCATCTACATTGTCTCCCATTTACTTCATCATATCTAGAGTCCCTTTTGGAATATCCTACTTAATAACCTTCTTCCCGACCTGGGGGAAAGAAAACATACAAAAGGGTGATCTCAAATGCTCAGTAAGGGTAAACAAAACAAAAATCAATCACATCATATTCATAAGACCATAACATTTTTTGAAATCTTAACCTGCAAAAGAAATATTAATTTCATAACATGGGATAAATCATAGTAGTGAAATGTAATCCCAATAATCATAACTTAAAACATGAAACTTTGTGGAATACACGCATAATCATAGTGAATCATTTCTTATTAGTCAAGACTCATTTCCAAGACTATCTTAGTGGGAAAAGTCCATTTCTGAGCCGAGTCACCCTCGTTTCGGTCCTGTTTCACTGAACCGGTTTAACCTACCGTTCCATCCATGTCTATCTCATGAGATATAAAATCTTTACCCAATGAATTGGAGGGAGATATAGGTCCCACCCATCTCATAATGATACCGTTCTTATGTGTGCCAAAAAATCATAAACCATACATCATTGCATAACCCATGTAATAAAAATGAGATTCTTAAACATCATGACATCATAAACCAATTCATTTAATATAAAGGAATTCATAAAAATAATTCCATCACAAAATAATGAAATCAATGTAATAATAGGGATAAAAACAGAACCCTATATTATCTTATATGGAAAATAATTTTGATAAAACACTTGAACTCTATTCTTGAGGAAAATATCCTTTCTACATCAAAAACATTTTTCCTTTCTTAACATGTCATACAATTTTAAACTAAAAGAATTTGATTAAAAATAAACATGAAAAATTGTAAAGTAAGCTTCTTGGAAATAATGTTTTAAAAATCCATTCAAGCCGTATAAGTTAAAAAAACATTCTTCTCGTACTTTTGTCGGAAAAATCAAAAAGTACCTTGTACAAAAAAATGACAAAAGATTCTTTTCATATATTTTACTAAAAGCTCATTGAAGGGTAAAATTGGATTTAATCAATTGTAGGTGGATGGAAATAATATTACATATTGAGGAAACATGGATGTGGATGATAAAATACACCCCAATAAATTTCAAAGTATAAACAATCTCGGATAAAAATGAGATTGTGATATTTCCCTTACTTTAGGTCCGATTTGCCTCGTAAGTGTCCCAAACTCCTGTATAATGATTTAAATAATGTTATTTACTTATTCCATAATCATAATTATTGTTATTATATCATATATGGTCATATTCTTAGCTTCTTAGTAGTAATATTTCATTGCTATTTGTTATTCGGGTGTTTATAACTTTTTGTTCTTATGCGAGTTTTGTCGAATAAATTCTTATTATTCTCTTTAGGTTATAGATACATCATTTACAAAATGGTATTAATGTACTATATATCATATTTATTCATTCAATTCATTTATATAATCATTATGCAATGAAGATCATGTAGAACGAGTCGCATCACATTGTGGAGACGGTATTCCGTACGTACGCACGAGTGATGATATCGTTCCTATGATTGTGGAATTGTATTGGAGTGTACGTATACTATTTAAGAATCAATATCACTTTATAATAGTCATATATAGTCATTATTTACACCATTATACCCATCCATGTAAGGTGGTGGTGGAAAATAGATTACACCACGGCGTGGAGACGGTATTTCGTACGTACGCACGCGCAGTGATTTCTTTTTCCGTAGGATGGATAGATGGTGAAATAGGGTTGTTTCATACTTATAATAACATATAAGTATATTAGTGATACTGATGTTATTACTTCATAATGAAACAACTAAAGAATAATAAGTGGAAGAAAAAATAAAGATGAAAGAATTGGTAACAGACATTACCTCTGCTTTGAAGTGCTTCTTTGAGACCTCCTTTTTGGGCACCAAAATAGGTCTTTTAAGAAGACCAGAACCTCTAGGATGTTTCTATGGAAGTGGAGAGGACAAATTTTCAGGGGTTGGCCGAGCTTGAAGGCTCAATGTGGTGTGAGGAAGAGGGGGAGGAGGTGCCCTTTTATAAGGGAGGAGAGGGGCGCCTTTGGAATAACGAAAACTATTATTTTATTATAAAGTCAAATTCGGTTTTAAATAGCTCCAAATTGATTTATTTAGAATATAAGGTGGGGATGGGTCGAAAGCCTCTCATACAATAGAATTTAGACAAGTTTCGGTTCCTATTTTAACCTTATCATTTAGATTTAACATTAAGTTAAATAAGTTTACTTTTACCATGTCTTCTTGTGTTCTTATACTATAAGGTTAATAAACTTACTATAAGCAGCCAAACGAACCCCAAGTTGTTTATTATTAATATATATAACCTTATATAAGTCATTTGTCCGAAACTTAGATTTTTAGGAATAAAATAACAATTACTAATATAATATTTGTTTTAAAAACTATTTTATGTCAATTTTGACACTATTTAGTAATTGATTTTTGTGACACTCATAACAGAATGATTAGTTCTATAAAATTTAATTAAATCAATACTAACATGTCATATTATCCTAGGAAATTAGTGGAATTAATAAAAAGTCTCAAATTGTATTTATTTGGGTATTTGTAACATCAATTATGTCAATATTTCATTAAAAAGATAATTACTGCATCATCGTTGTGTCATAAATAAATTAATTTATTTAATGTCTAAAAATTATAAATAAAATACCATTATGTAGGAAATATTGTTATATTTCTAATGAAAATTTATAGTAGATTTTATCTTATGTATAACCCTATATTAAAAATGATTTTCTTATTAAACTTTGATTTTAACTATTTTAACCCTTCTTTAAATAAATTAATAATAAATGTCCTCATCTAATCCAAGTGGGCCTAAATGGTCATATTTTATTCCTAAGGTTGTTTTTGGTCGAATTAAATTTGTCCAATAGAATTAGGACATGTGTTAGGGTAATAATAATATCATTTTTACCCTTAATTAACCTATTTACTTTTAACCGTGGTAAATAAAAGTAAAAAGTTACTATTCACCAAAAATTACTTTCATCTCATTGAACCACATTTTACTTACTGACATCAACCGTGTCTATAGGATTTTCTAAATTCCACTCACAGAAGCGGTAAAATTATGTTTTATAAAAAATTCAGTTTTTTAACTATCACTTAGTGGTTTCACTATTCATCAAAAATTGAATGTTTTCAGAAAAACACCAAAATTTCAGCCTAGGATAATTTCGATATTCCGAATCCAAAAATGAAGTCCATTTTGAAAAATAAAATTTATAAAATTTCAAAAAGTGGTTATTACTATTCATAACGGCAAGTTTTAATAATATTTTAATAGCATATCATTGTTTAGTGAAACTCGGTATTGCGTACGATGCAAGCTATCGAGGAAGTCCGCGGTTGCATGTAAAGCAAGCCAAGCTAGTGTTGTGTGTATTAAAAGATTCCATTGATGATTTATATAACATAAAAACAAAATATTTCACATAAAAGTCTCAGGTGTTACATATTTCCTCAAAAGAAATTGCAGCTGCTTTGTAAGGCCACTGTTTAGAAAGAAACAAAACAAAAAAAATATGAATCACTGCAGGAACTACAAATAAGTGCCATTAAGTTTAAAGAAAAAGATCAGAAGCAACTAAACATTCACAACACCTTCAATAGATGAGCTCTTCTACTTAAAAGTGGAGGACATGGTCATACTCTCCTGATGAACATCCTCTGCATGCCAAGTATATTAAAGAGTGATTAAGTCAATGCAGCCCCCTCCCCTCCCAGCCCTCCAAGGAAACCCCCTCCCAACCTTCCCCTACCTGCCCCCACCACCCTCCTAGGGCCCCACTACAGACCCCAGCCCTCCACTACAGCCCCCCTATCCCAGGCCTCCCCTCCACTGCTAAGGCCAAGATTTGATGGCGATATAATAAGAAACACACCAAACTATAAAAAAATGTATAGCGTGTCAAAATTACTTAAGTAATTTTCAAATAACACCCGTTATGAAAAAATAATCCAAAATGAATTTAATTGCATAAAGAAATTCACAAACAAGCAGTCCACCAATACAAAAAAAATTAAACTCCAACACAAGTCTCTCTACTAAGTCAAAAATGGAGGGGATTAATATCCCCCCCATCACCATAATCATCATACCCATATCTAGCATCATCATCATCAGCAGAAACATCATCAGCAACATCATCAACAACATCATCACCAACCGCACCATCACCATCATCATCAGTAATCTCATCACCAAAAATAGCATCAGCAACATCATCGCCAGCTCAATCACCAACACCATCATCACCACTATGACCATCATGGGAATCATTTGAGGAGTTATTTAAAGAGAGCATTGATTCCATACATGAAATAAAAGACGAAGCAACATCTTATGGTAGTTATTGACTAAAAATTGACATAGCTTTCATGAAATGTTCATTCATTAGCTTACTTTTTTTAACGCTCCTCTAATACAATTTTCTTTGTCGCAGCAAATTCAGCACACACACATTCCAAATTAGAGGCCTTAAAGGATTTAGAGGAGTCCTATGATGACCAATACCTAGAGGGGACAATATTTTTTCCTGGTCTACAATAGACTCTTCCTGGATGCTCCACACCTAACACTTGACTCAAATGATCATTTGGCCCTAAGTTGTCAGCTTCTTTCTCATCCATGGCCTCAAAGGAAGACTGTTGAAATTATAAACATATTAAATTATGAATTTCATATAAATGTTTAAAATATAAATAAAAAAACAAACAGTTTTCTCTTTTGTTTGTGAATTAACTACAGTTCGTTCCTTTTTTTCCTAATAGAGCAAAATAATTTGGCATGAGGTACAGGACCTTAAATTCCCAATACAACTTCATGCAAATGAGAAATGCAAAAATTTGCATTACAACCATATATGATAAATTCAAAAAATTGGACTGAAGTGAGTTGCAAAAATACCTACAAACTTTGAGGTAAATGATAGTCATAACTGATTGGTGGTTTTCTGAAATGGTTTTCTGATGTGGGTTTCATGGAAATATACTACTTGTTTTGGAAAAATAGCCAAGCATTCTCTAAGTATATGATGTGATTTCAAGGATACATGGACTAACCAAGGGAACACATGAATAAGATATGATGACATGTTATAAATAAGGACATTATTTTAATTCAGATGAACGTACTATTCACTTCTCATGCTCGAGCATTGTAGTGCGACCCAATGTGTGTGGATATGTAATTTCATCTTTGTTATTTTTTTTTTCTAACACATCCTAAGAAACAAAAAAACAATACAATTAATAATAATTAAATTTTATATAAAACCCATTAAATATAGGTAGTACCTTATACTGTTCAAACTTCCAATGTGCGATCATATTATTTAATTGACATTTTTGATAGTCAGATTTTGTGGGTTCACCATCTAACTCAGTACCCACTCTGCTCCTCCAACCAATATGTAACTCATGCTTGTATGACCGCCAATACTCTCCAAGATCACTCAACCTAGAATATTGGGAATCATCACCTTTAGGAAAGTTAAATCCACTCTGCAAAGAATATGTGAAGTCATATAAAAACATTACTAATATAAATATAAATTTATAAAATTTTCGTACACATATCTGCGCCAATTCCCTATCCGTGATGTTAGCAATGATATTTCTCCATGAGACCAGTTCCCCCGGAACGATATCATGATATTTGGATAAATTATTCATTAAACTTTTACAATCATTATCATTTTTACCTACCATTTGATTTAGAGAATTGTAATCCTCCATAATCTCGGTTTCACGATTCCTTGCATCCCACATTCGAGTGCTCCCATATCACCTACTAGAAGATCCCTCTGAATATGATAAGAGGTAAAATGAGAAGAGTTAAGTGACAATACAATATAAAAAAAGTTAAATTATATAATTTGAAACAATTATAATAATAAAAACTGATTCAGGCTCCTAAATAGGCTCTGAGGCATCTGTGGACTGTGTTGGATCAACATCCTTCGAAGGAAGTATCTGTTCCACAACATGCTCTGGCTGATCTTCATGAAAAGAAGTGGAAACTGAAGGAACATTCTAAATATATGTATGATAGATGGTAGTAAAATGAGGTGGCATAGACATGTCATAATATGTATAGTAGGTCTGGGGATACATGAATGGATATAGAAATTGTGCAGGTGAGAACATCAGTCAAGTCAGTGTGCACATGGAATGGGGAAAAGAGGGTAAATGGGATGATGACGACAACATTTATGGGAACATCCCAAGGGTCTCAAGTAGAGGGTGGACATGTGGGGTAGATGGGATGTCCACTGAAGGGTTAGTGGGGAGAGTGGTAAGACACGAGCTCCTCCAAGGTCTAGGAGGATCCCTGCTCGGTCCCATACTTGGAAGAGGAAAATCTGGAGTTATATATCAATAAAAAATTGATCAAAAATATGAACTTGATATTATATGTAATGAATAAGATAAATATAAGAATTATTATACTCACTGTAGACAACTCACGCTCACGTCTAACAGGATCAACATAAAATAATCTCTTCTTGTGAGCTTCTGTAGTTTTCTTCAGAATCAGCAAAATAATGAAATAAATATTTTTTAGCAACAATTTTTTCAAATCATACATACATCTTATAAACCAAAGAAGACAAAAAATTTCATAACATCTTTCAGTAATGATATTTTACAACAATGTTATACAATTTTTAAAACAACATTTTAAACCCAGTTTTATGAATTGAAATAAATATAATTAAATGAAATGAAACCAAACAATACTAAAATAGACATATCATTCCAAAAAAAAACTAAATTAAAGTTATTACATTTGTACCAACCTGAAAAACTCATGTCAAGGCTAACTGAATGAACTCTGAATATATACGGTTACTTTTTTATATTACCTGCAACTACCTCAGGTTCAACATCATCTATCAAAATGGGACAATTTGGGTCATCAAATACAATATTTTTGCTAACACCAATGGGGGAATCAATGGTAACAATTTCATCCCCATAATCATGAAAAAACATGTCTTGGGTTTACTTCATTAATGATATCGTAATCAGGTTTCAGAAGATCTTTCACATAAAAAACTTGTTTTTCCATTGATTCCAAAATGTATAGTTCATCAGTATGTAAGAATGGACTCATGTCAATAACTCTAAATCCAAAATCATCAATAAATGTACCATGTCATGTCATTGAATCAAACCATTTACATTTTATCATTGTGACTCGACCTTGAGAGTAGTAATTCATTAAAAATATTTTCTCAACCATTCCATAATAATACAGATATTCATATCGAGGTCAACTACCTGATGCACTGGCATAAAAATCTGTTCTAGTAGTTATCATAACGCCTCATGATGTTTTCTCATTTTCACTACTCTATCAGTTGTAACAATTTTATATCCATTGATTATTAAAGAGTTGCAGTCACGAACAAAATAATTGGGACCAAAATCCAATGCTCTTAATTCTTGATAAATGAAGTCACCATATAAACTAAATACCTGGAATACATATGAGTAATATAATTAAATATATATATATATATATATATATATATTTTATGGTATTTAATATAATGGTCATACCTTTGATTTCAACCAATCTAGGAACTCTTGGCTATACATAGCCTCTCTCCTTCTCAACGGCCAAAACTGATGAACTCTACATACAATTTGTTTATGTTCTTTACGTAAAATGACAATAAAAGTATATGGTATATGTGATATGATATCGTATGAGATAACATATATATATTCAAATTACTTACTTGATATAGGCATATAACAAACCACAATTAAACAAGACTGTATGATGTTCCATATTTCGCTCTTCAAAGATCAATGTAACTAATGTATATGACCCAAAAATTCCACCTGTTTGAGGAAGAGATGGAAATGTGGGCTGAATTTCCTCATACTTCTCATCTACATTTCTCATTGTATGTTTACGTCCTGTGTTCACATCATACAAATACATTGAACAAAAAAACCATACATTCATGGGCCAGATAACTCCTCACAATGGAACCATCATGATAATTCTTATTTTGGATATATGATTTCATTGTGCACATATTTCTTTCAGTGGGATACATCCACCAAAAAGAGACTAGTCCACCAAGAAGTGTCTCAATTGGAAGATGAACTATTAAATGCAGCATGCAAGTGAAAAAGGATGGGAAAAAAATCCAACTCACATAGAATTAACGGCGCCTCTTGCTGAATTTTTATCAACAATGATTTGGATAACCTTTTAGAACAATGGTCTCTCAAAAAATGACACAACTGAAACACTTCCACCCTTACATTATTGGATAGAAAATTCCAAATTTCTATTGGAATCAATTCATGAAGAAGGATTTTATAATCATGAGTATTTAGGGATTTCAAATTCAAATATCTTCTATTGACTCATTTATATATGTTACTGGAATAGCCATTTGGAACCTAGATATTCTACAATATTACCAGAAATTGATCTTTCTCTGCCGGTTTCATCACATAAAAAGAACAGGGAACATTCCATTTGTTTTCACTGAGACAAAAAGGATGTAGTTCTGGTCGAATACCCCAATCCAATAAATCTCGATGAGATCAAAATTCATCATTGGTCTTTCCATTAATATTCAAAAGAATTGAAAGAAACATTTCACATATATTTTTTTCAATATGCATTACTTCTAAACAATGACATAACAAATTAGTAGACCAATATGGAAACAGAAAAAAAATACTTCTCTTTTTTCCAATTGTAAATGACTTCAGTATAAGAATTCTTCATCTTTTGAGTTTTCAACTGACCTTTCCCTAATGAAAAGCCAAAATATTTCAATTCATTAAGCAAGTCACTTCATGACTTACGTTGCGGTGGTTCTTCAATGACTACATTATTATCAATCCTCTGACGATTCTTCCTGTATTGATGATCCATTGGCAAGATTCGGTGATGCCCCATGAAACTGAAACTACGACAATATTTAAGCCTTCTCGATCGTGTATTCTTCATACAAATGGGACATGATAGTTTTCCCTTCGTTCTCCACCTAAACATCATTGCATAATTAGGGAAATCATTTATTATCGATAGAAGGGTAGCATGCATCTGAAACATATTCTTTAAATGTGAATCAAATGTCTGCACACCAAAACCCCGCAGTTGTTTCTACTCTTTTATTAAAGGTTGAAAGTAGACATCTATATCATTACCAAGATCCGAAGGTCCAGATATCAGTATACTCTAGAAAGTGAAAGGTTTTTTCATACATATCCACGGAGGAAGATTATAAACATGAATAAAGACCATCCACGTGCTATGATTAGTAAGCATCTGACCAAATGGATTAAAACCATCACATGATAGGCCCAATCTGATATTATGCACCTCAGTTTCAAAATCAGGATGTTGTGAATCAAATGTCTGCCATGCTAATCCATCTGCAGGATAGACCATCTGATCATTACCTTTAATTCTCTCAACATCATTCCATCGCATATTGACTAAGATTTCTATATACATGAATAGATTTTAATTTCTGGGAATCAATTGAATGTTCCACATGACTTTATGTGGCACACAAGATGGTGTTCCATCTGTATTTCTCTTCCATCGAGATGTACCACTTTCTTTACAGTCATTAAGAGAAGCTGTTTCCTGCAAAAATAAACTACAATGTTTCAGAAAATCTTGGACTATATTTGTAGAAAATCTAAGCTGCTTAATTAATATCCATTCCATGTAATGATTTCAGGTAATATCTGCACCATCAGGAAGAAAGTACTTCAAAAATGTAATAATTTAATCAATGGGGGTATTAGAAATCCCATACATGGTTTTCCCATGATATAACCACATTAAAAATTGCAACTTGTTCATTTTTGTACATTCTTGCTATACTAGAGTTCTTGCATCATCCAATAAAATTTTTACTCTCTCAACATCATCGTCTTCAGTATTTTACTCATGTGTAATTATATCATTGTCTTCTTACACCAGCATTCTATCTCTCTTAGAATGATTCACATATGGAAACCAATCAAATATCAAATTCTCCATGTCACTTATTTCATTTAGTTTATGAATAGTCGAAGATTGACTCGTCTCTCCATAGTGAAACCAAACATTATAGTTTTGTTGAAATCCAAATTTTTCTAAATGGTAACTAATTTCTTCTCATCTTAACCATAGTCTTGAAACACAATTATAGTAGGGACACAGTATACAACCTCCATCTGACTCTTTGTTAAATGAAAAATCTAAAAAATTCTCCAAATTATTTTGAAACTTGGTTGAAATCAAATCAGTACGATACATCCAACATCTATCCATTCTATAACAAGAAAAAAATTATCTTTCAATCAACAATGTAAATAATATTTAAAAAATTCATTACAATAAATTTTAATATAAAATTAATCAAATCATATTATTAGCTAGAAAAACATATTTAATGACAAAAGGATTCCTTGATTGAATAAGTAGGAAAAAAGGGAAAAAGGAAAAAAGGTCTACTTTGAGATGTAAACTAATGAAAAAAGCTAAAAAGGAAACTCCCAAGTGGTCATTGTTGGGGAATAAAAAACAAAATTTCAATGTCCAATGATCCTTTATAGATATATAGGCATTACACACAAGGGAAGAAAATATTATTTTAAAAGTATGAATTTATAATTTTATAGATTATTGGGTAGGGGTTATTTGATGGGGAATAAAACATTCAATGAAAATAGAGTAGTTATAAATTTAATGTTTTGGAATTAATATTGAAAAAATGTTTCAACCATAAGAGGAAATATTTGGAAGGTGTTCCACTTCAGGTCAATACACTAAAAAATGTCAAAAAATTATACATTTGCAAATAATTATGAATTTTAATGCTTGAAATTATCAAAAAAATAAGGGTAAGAGGAATGAGAAGGTATTCATTATTGAAGTGGTACAAAAAACAGCTGAATGATAGCATCCAAGGATTCTACATATTGGACTCACATCATATATTAATAGAGAGTTAATGTGTCGAGATATTGATAATTTCATTGAAAACAATCCAAAATCAAAAATTTGAAAGGATAATGACAAGGAAGAAGAAATTACAAGAATATTATCTAAGAAACAATCCAATAATTCAACATTTTATTCTAATAAGAAGGGTAAGATTTTATATAAATGTAAAATAAGTATCTTATTATATAAATAGAGTTACGGTTTTGAAGATAAAGATGTTGATGTATTTTTCTGGAGATGAAGATGGTGAAAAATTACTTATTGCAAAATTTAATGATTAAAATATTAGAATTAATGAACATAGTTATAAAAGTGAATAAAAAAATATTTAGATGGATTTATTATTGAATAAATAATTAAAAGAGTATCTCTTAAAGTTCTTTATCCCAAAAAAATATATCATAAGGTTGAAGAAAGGAAATCAATCATCCAACTATAAGGAATTTGTGTTTACAGAAGGAAGATCAAAATTTCTAAAGTATATTGATTGTCTTAATAATATTTTTTGTGATGATAAGACTCTTAACATAAATATAGAATAAAATTTTAAAAAATAAAGTGAATTAGTTTGATCATATTCAAAATAATTTCATCAAAATAGAAGAAGAATTAAACAAATGCAGATCTAGTTTCAAGTGTTCTGTTTCAAAAGATAGAGAATATTTAATGAAGATTGAGAATCAAGTCTAAAAAATATCTTTAGGATAATAAAATAAGTTTCAAAATATCTTCTAATGGTTAAATAATAATGATCAAGTCTTGAAGGCTATGTTTGTATCTAAATTTGGTGATAGTCAAAAATCTAGAAATTATAGGAATGTGAGCTTGAAGTCAAAAACTGCAAAAATATATGAATCAAAAAAGGGTGATAAGAAATTTTATATGAATAAGATTAAGCTTCTAGTAATTAAAAATAATTTTTATTTTACAAATGTATCCAATATTAGTGACTGAAATAAGGGATCATGGAATCCTACAAATTTTGCACAACATGGTGGTTAAAAGATATACTTTTTATGGGTTATATTGGAACTTTGGAATATTTGTTCCAATGGAGGAGATATGTTTCCTAAAATAGACATCATGATATACTTGGGAGTATTGAAAGTCATTGTTTCAGGTTTTCAACCCCTTTAACAGAATAAATGTTAGAAACGTATTGTAAATTCTATATAGAAATAAAAGAACATGTTTGATATTCTTAAATAAGTCAATGGACGGTGTGAAAATCATATTTATGTTGAAAATGAATGCCTCATCATTAAACAAGAATGAAAAAAATTTAGTTTTAATACTCAAAATCCCCAAAAGAAGAATAGCATAGTGAAGGATAAAGATTTAGTTGTTGAAGTTTCACTCAAAGTATCCAAAGGGGAAAGTCCATAGATCTTAGATAGTGGATATTCTTCTAACCTGATAAAATATCTAAAAACATTTAAATCTATTGAAAAATGAAATGGATGTTTAGTTACCTTCATAAATTATGGGTCACTAAAGGTTAAAGGAGTCGGTTTAATTATTATTGGGAAAGAGAATCTTAAATCAAAAAACACACTTTTTGTTGATGGATTAAAACACAATTTATTAATTGTTTCTCAACTTCATGATAAAGGAAAGATGTATTTTTTTAGGAATTATGTGTTATTGGTTGAGAAAATTGAGGATGGAATAGTGTTTAAAAGAGGATAAGAGTGTAAGAGGAAATTTATTCCATGTGGGTGATGTTGAAAATTCATGTTATCTAAGCATGAATAAAGAGAATGAATTATAGTATTGGAGGATTGGAGAATATAAATGTTATATTTTTTTAAAAAGAGATGGAATCTATTTTTATTTTTATTAGAGATGATAAATGGATAATATATAAATAGTGTTCCTTATTGGGGAGACATAGGGAGATGGCAGTTGAAACATAGAGAAGATTTCATGTGTTGTTCCCCGTGATTTTGACAAATAAAAAGGAGGAAATTTAAGAGCCATTGATGATGAGAAAGCTTAACATGTATTTGAGTCTAAGATCCCTCATTATTTTAATTGATTAAGGGGGTGGTTATTAGATCTTAATTAATACATTTATAGTATAGTGTTGATCTTTACTCTGAAGGTATGATAATTAGAAAAACCATTATTCATTACAATAGTTCAATGTTAAAAAATCATTTTTAGTGTTTGAATACTAAGAAATTGTTAATGAATAAAATCCATTTAGGGATATTGAAAGAAATGTTTGTGTTTTATTTTCTTTAATCATACTCATTGATGGGTAATAATTGAATTCGAGATAAGTTTAAGAAAATTTAATAAAGAAAATCCATCAAATTCCATGTCTACATCATGGTTGTAATGACCCCAAATTTTTATTAGTGAATTTACCATTGAATAAATTATATGTGTGATATTTCATAAAAAATAAACAAAATATTATTAGAAATTAAGAACTTTAAATGTCCATAATATGATCATTGTCCATTATAGACATTAGAGATGTTGTTGTTAGAATGTGATAATTAGAATTGGTTCATATTAAGGGAAATGATGAGAGGTAATTTATATAGTGGGGTAAATTATGGCCTCAACTAGTAGGATATAACATTTTTAAAACACAGTAATCTGAGATTGGGTGTGAAGTTTCATAAATGTGGTTTTACCTTGACAAATTAAAAGAAGAATATTAAGAAGTGAGACTTGATCATAACAATCAAGTGATGAAATGAAGGTGTTGAGAGTATTAATATTGGAGAAGATGATTCATCAATTTCATATGATTAGGAACAATATCATTCATCTTATACAAGGCAGAGAATATATGGGAAGCTCAAATATAAAATTAATGTCCAAATACAATAAGTACAAAGTAGGATAAATATAAAGAAAACAAATCATACATCATTATTTTCATAAGTATAACCTAAAAATACTGGAGAATCATTAAATAATCAGGTTTGTTTTAATTCCATGAATGATTAATTATAAAATATTAATAATAATAAGACTTGGGAGTTGGTACCCAATCTTAATGAGAAGAATTTCATCAGGACAATGTGGGTGTTTTAAAAAAAATTGAATGAAAAATGAGAATTAGTGATAAATAAATCAATATTAGTGTGTAAAGACTGTTCGCAAGTTGAATGAGTTTAATTTCATGATACCCGAAGGAGAGGGAGCTGAGAGGGGGGAGCGGGGACGTCACCTGAACGGGGGGCAGCATGTCGAAGGTTAAGATGTTGTGGCGGAGGCGATGGTCGAGAGGTCCAGTTCGGGAGCGGAGGTAGAGCCAGGAGGTGGAGGGTGGGGAGGGGATGAGATGGCCGGGAGGTGGAGGTTAGATGGATTGGAGGCGGAGGTCGGAGAGGGTAGGAGAGGGTCGGGAGGTGGAGGTCGGATGGCCGGAAGGGGAGGACATGGATTGGATTTAGAGGTCGGGGAGGTAGGGTTGAAGTAGGGGGAGCACGATGGAAGAGTAAGGAGGATCCCAATAATTAGGGGTTTAATACCCACGATTTTAATAAAACAGTGGGTTTAGACAATTAAAAACAATTTATCCCCAAGGTTCATTAAACTGTGGGGATAGATGTGTGGGGATAAACCCCATTTCCAGTAGTAACACCTCACATTAAACTATTCAAAACCACAAACTAGCACATGGTTCTCACACATGGTTTTGGCTAAAGGGGAGTGTACAAAAATATTATATAACGTCAATGGCCTAACTTCTTGATATAATAAGGTTGTTTATGTGGTGGTGATTCACACTCTCAAGGAAAAGAATTTAAAAAGACAAAATGTTTTATAAGCCTTGAAGGGTCTACTAAAGCTTTGTAAAATAAATCAAACAAAACCAAAATCACATTATTGTAATGGTAAAACATATATTGTCCGAACATATCATTTATAGTTTTTATTACATCAATATTGGGTCATCATGATGTCATAAAACATATTATATATTTTAAAGATATTTAATTTTTACATAAAAATTCGATTGTCTCGAAAAATTATGAAAAATTAACCATTGGATAATTTCAACATCCTAATTCCAAAAATAATATTCATTTTATCGAAATAATTTTCTAAATATGTGAATTTTTACTTTTAAAATAAAAACCTCCATTTATAGAAAATTCATCGGTTTTGAAAAAAAAGCATTCAAACCATAATAAATATTATAATTGTATTTATAAAATTATATGATAATTTATATTAAATAAAAATTAAATTATTAATAATAATAATAATTTATTAAAATATTATTTAATTACAAAATATATTAAATTAGAAAAATTGATTTCTTAATTAAATATCAACTAAAAATACTATTTCCACTTTAAAAAACTATTTACAAAGTAACAATAATAAAATGAATGCACATTCCTTGTAAAAAAATAATGTACATAGTCATCGTTCAGCGTATCATTACATAACCCCTTATAACACCAGCATAAGACCGAAGGGTATGGTGTGCGATGGTGACAGACTCTTGGCGTGGCTTTGATAACATCGTCCGGGTGGTAACCTCTATTAACTTCATCTTCTCCCATAATCGGTTCTGCCCAATATTAACATGTTCAAGCTCAGCTTGGGCTTGGTCAAGAGTGAATCCCAATGACTCCACCTCCTTTCCGAGTTCTGTCAAATGGGATTTTTATGGGGGAAGTCTACTGGATGAGGCCATCGCTTCCTTTGTCTGAGTAAATTAGATTTGTTAAAGCCCAATATTTTACTTATCATGTTATCACTGTTAAACGACTATATTAGCAATGGTCACAATTCATAACTGTATTTTAAAATCTAGAAACATAAAACAAATGAATTTAAAATTTTATATAACCATAATAATACATTTAATTAGATCAAGAGAATTTCCATTAATAAAATTCTGGGTCGTTACAATCTTCCCCCATAAGAAATTTCACCGTTGAAATTTCCTTTTTCCACACTAAAATAGATGTGGGTAACTCTGCTTCATCATTTCCTATGATCCCCATGTCACTTCTTCAAACTGGTGGTTTCTCTACAATACATTGACTAGGGGCATTGTCTTATTTTGTTGAACTTTTTCTCTATGATCTAAGATCTTCACTGGCTGCTCCTTGTAATAAAGGTCATCCTCTATCTGTGATACCTCTGAGGAGAGTACATGTGAAGTGTTGGTACGTACTTCCTTAAGCGGGGTACATGAAATACATCTTGTATTTTGTCCATGGTAGTTGGAAGTGAAAGTTTATAGGCCTCATCCCCAACACGATCAAGAATCTCAAAGGGGCCGATGTACCTAGGACATAACTTCCATTCCTTTACAAACCTCATGATATTCATCCAGAGAGATATGCAGAGAAATACCATGTCTCCAAGTTTAAACTCAAGGTCTCTTTGATGGTTATCTCCATAACTCCTCTGTCGACTCTGGGCTGTCTTGATATGCTGCTTAATGGGTTTCACCTTCTCCGCCATTTCATCGACCATTTCTAGTCCTAACAGCTTACGCTCACCGACTTCATCCCAACATGTCGGTGTTCTTCACTTCTTCCCATATGAGGATTCATAAGATTCCATTTATATGCTCGAGTGGAAACTATTATAATAGGAGAATTCAACTAGACGAAGATGTTGAATTCATCCACCTTTGATGTCCATTGAGCACGCTCTTAACATGTCTTCAATTGTTTGGATAGTCCGCTCGGATTGGCCATCAATTTGAGGGTGATAATCTATACTGAAGTTCATATTAGTATCCAGAGCATGTTGAAGAATCTTCCAAAACTTATATGTTAATCTAGGATATCGATCTGATACAATCGACAGTGGAACCCCATGTAGCCTTACCACATCTTTGATATATATACATACCAGTTGATCTAATGAAAAATCCTCCCAAATTGAAATAAAGTTTGTAGACTTTGTAAGATGATCCACAACTACCCAGATTGCATTTTTTCTTTTGGATGTCTTCTAATGTCCGGTGACAAGGTCCATGGTGATTTTCTTCCATTTCCTTGCTTGTATGGGCAGTAGTTGCATCATCCCCATAGACTTATACCTCTCTGCCTTTACTTATTGACACACCAGGCACTATGATGTATAATCAGTGATCTTCATATTCATATTAACCCACCAAAAATGATCTTTTAGAACTTGATACATCTTTGTGTTTCCTAAGAGAATAGTGAAATTTAAACTATGTGCATCATCCAAAAGTTCCTTCTTCAGCTCTGGATTTGGTAGAAAACATATTCTTTTCCCTAATCTGACATTTCCTTCTTTATTAACATTTTACTCTAAGAATTTCTCTTTTATAATAGCTTCCACTTTCTTTTGAATTCCCACATCATCCTTTTGAGCATCCTTTAACCATTCAAAAAGAGACGGTTGAGAAATAATTTGTGAAATGATTGATGATGTTCCCTTCTTTATGATTTACATGTCCATCTTCATCAAATCAATGAAGATTGGTTCCTTCTCAATACTCATAAATGATAGAATCATCGGGTCCTTTCTACTTATATCATCTTCCACCTTGTTTTCTTTCTCAGGGTGGTAATGGATTGAACAATCATTGTCTTTGATCAGCTCTAACCATCATCATTGGCGCATGTTCAACTCTTTCTATGTGAACATATACTTGAGGATTTTTTGGCCAGTATATTATTCACACTTCTCCTCAAAGAGATAATGCCGCCATTTTTTTGAAGAGAAGATCACCGTAGCCAACTCCAGATCACGTGTTGGATAATTCTACTTATGAACATTAAATTGCCTTGAAGCATAGGCAGTCACTTTGTCATTTTTCATAAACACACAACCCAGGACCTTCTTCGAAGCATTACTCAATACCACAAAAAGTTATCCACTTGTGGGTAAAGTGAGCACGGGTGTAGTGATAAGGCTCCTTTTAAACTCCTTGAATATTTCATCACATTCATCACTCCCAGAAAATTTTAATCCCTTTTGAGTTATCTTTGTAAGAGGGTTGGACAATCGTGATAAATTTCTCACATATCGTTGATAATATCCAGCTAACCCTAAGAAGATACAGATATCCATTTCTGATGCTGGCCTCGACCATCCCTAATTTGAATTTTTTTTAGAGGGATCCACCGATATCCCATTTCATGTGATGATATGGCCTAAGAATGAGACCTCCTTAAACCAGAACTCACACTTGATGTACTTTTCATAGAGATTCTACTTCCATAAGGTCTCTAGTATAGTTCTTAGATGCTCCTCATGATCCTCCTTGGTTTTAGAGAATATCAGAATATCATATATAAAGACTACCACAATGTTTTTGAGATAATACCAAAAGACTCTATTCATCATGTCCATGATTATTTCTGGAGCATTAGTGAGTCCAAAATGCATTACTATGAATTCATAGTGCCCGAATCTTGTATAAAAAGCAGTATTGGGGATATCATCTTTCTTCACCCCTACTTGATAATATCCAAACCGCAAATCAACCATGTATAAGTATTGCTCTCCACGTAGTTGATCGAACAATTCATCGATTCGTGGGATAGAATACTTGTTCTTTATAGTGATTTTTTTTGAGATCACGAAAATCGATGCAAAGGCGCATTGACCAATCATTATTTTTGACGAATAGGACTCGTTCACTCCAAGGTAAAGCACTTGGTAGTATAAACCCTTTATCCATATTCTCCTGTAGTTGTTTCTTCATCTCCTCAAGATCCACAATTTCCATTCTTTATAGATTCATGGATATTGGAAACACCCAAGGTGTAAGATCAATTGATATTTCAACATCTCTTCTAGGAGGAAGACTAGGGAATTCCTCAAGAAACAGTTCAGAAAATTCCCTCAAAATATGCATGTCTTCAAGGATGGTTTCCTCCTTTCACTCAATCATCTAATCTATATATGCGTGCTCATAGGGTAGTAATATCCACGCTTGAGATGACAGAGCTAAAGAAGATTCATCTTTCTCTTTGATCTTAAATAGAATCAGGGGTAAATTCTCCACATGGAGAGTGATTTCCCTCTCATAGCAATTTAGGTTGGCTCTATATAAGGAAATACAGTCCATGCCAAGGATTGCATAAAATTCCACTAGAGGGAGTATGAAGAGGTTCTCCAAGAAATTCAATCCATGGATTATGGAAGAGGAGGAGTTATATTAATGGGATGCACTGATTTCCCCATTTACCATACTAACTGACATCTTTACTTCCATGATTTGTAGTGGTGTTTGGATTGTTCTACATTACTTTTGAGATATAAAATAATTCATAGAACCTGAATCAAAAAGTATTGTCACTATTCTTCAATGAATAACTACCGTACCTATCACCACTTCATTATCAGGGTCTACTTCAGCTGTATTGATGGTGACGGTTATCCCTTGTTTCCTGGGGGGTTGTTGGTTGCCTCCAAAAACACTTGGATTAGGGCACTGATTTGCAAGATGCCCATGTTCATTGAAATTGTAGAAATTAACATTGTGTTGAGGTTTGAATAGATAGTTCTTTTCCTCTGTTGTAGGTGTAATATTTTTTGGTCCGCAGTTAACAGCTTGGTGCCCTTCTCTTCTACACCTAAAGTATTTCCTCATCCCCTTCAGGCAATTTCTAGGGTGCTTTTTCTACACCTTTGGAATGCGGGGTACAGGATCTTCTTAGCTTCATTGTATTTATCCATCGAACTGACATCATTGAATTAAAACTTATGCTTATTATCCCCATGATACCTTGGAGATTTTCCAATATCCATTTCGACATTGAGGGCACATCAGACAATTTCCTCATAGCTGTCAAAGTCAAGGATCATCAGCGCTTTCCGTAGGCTAGGTTTAAGCCCACCAAAGAAGTGGTCAACCTTTTATTTGGGTGTAACGACAAAGCCTAAGGCGTATCATGCAATTCCTATAATGTTTTTCTCGAACGCTCCAGCAGATTCATCACCCTTTTTCTTGAGGGATATGAAATCCCTTTATATCATAATTCAAAGAGTTCATGGAAAATATTTATCGAAAAAAATCTTTGAGAAGTCCTTCCATTCCAACACCTATATCTCCTCCTCAGGCATCCTATTTTTGATCAACATCCACCATTTATCAGCTTTTCCCTCCATATGATAAGCATCCATGAGAACCTTCTCTTGTTCAGAACATTGATGGATGTAGAAGATATTTTCAATTGAGTGGATCTATTGTTTGGTGATTGAGGGATCAAATGATTCATTAAAAGTAGGTGGCCTTTGTCTCACGAATCTCTTGATAAAAACTTGTTCTTTCTTGGGGGGGGGGGGGTTTAACGTTCCTCTTGACCCATGTTTCTATTCAAATATTGAGTTAACTAAGAGAAATGTCTGACAAATTGTGTGATTTCTGCTCCCATAGGATTGGGAATCTCATTAGCACTGTCATCACATTGATCTTCACATTGGTTGTTAGCCTGAGTCCTACTATAACCGACCATTATATGGAATAAAAGGAAGGTTAGGGGTTACCCATAAAGGGTAATCTAGGGAAAAATATAATGACTTATAAATAACTTTTGTTTACTTAACTTATGAATCCATAGGCTTCAATATATTCTATTCATTATCTACTTTCTAACATATATTCTTAGGGGCATTTTTTTAATTCCCTTAATAAGGGTTTATACTAAGAATGGGAATTTACCAAAGCATAACCCTCAGGAGTATCATAACCAAGAGTGTAGAAAGACCTATATTCATGCACCAGTTCTCGTTCATATCTAGTTTAAACCGGTGTTTTCAAGTTTTACCCATAGGATACATTTGTGCCCGAGCCACCTCTACCTTCTCGTATCCAAACAGGGATGTATTTGATTAATAAACCACTTAATCAATACTCACCAATACCTATGGATGTTTTTATTATAATTATTCTTGTCTCTTGTCTTCACTATGTTTTTCTAATCCTAATATCCAAAATAACTATACCTATCCTCTGATACCAACTATAACAACCCTGCTTTTATGAAAAACATAATCATTATTTATTACATAAACTATTCACTTGATACAACATTGAAGTTCAAGAGGCCTATTGTCTTTGATTCTTAGGATCATTACATAACAACTTAAAACATGAAATGCATCATCTATACTGAATACATCCTTTACATGACCACTATATTCTTTCGTACTTAGCATTGCATGGGATAACCTGAGGTGAAGCATAAGAAAAGGGTTATCAATAAAGCCCAATATGGGAATAAAAATGGAATAACATGAGGAATACAATATATGTTATACAATAGGAATATTAATGGAGAACAAGAGAAACATGAACATTAATGAATGATAAAGCATGCTAATCATAACATGGAAATGTGGAAACAACACTAAACATGGAATTTTTCATGATCCAAGGCTCATTGCACATTGAAAGTGAGTAAATACTAATTGCACATGAAGCACAAGTTAACACTAGTTGCACTAGAATTATCATTATTCCACACTCATTGCACATGACATATCATGATACAATACCTTACCAAATGCCTTGGAGTGCTATTAGGGCGCACCCTTCTTAAACATTTCATTTCATGCATAAGTGTGCCACATGGATCATACAACATTGAATCAATCATCATCATTTATTCCACAATAAATGGATTTCGATTACATACATGAAGATTTATAATCAATCATAAAATGTCCATAAAGGTGAATACCCTTGATAAGGAAATGGGCATGTTATTCACTACACAATGACATTGTCTTGGAAAATCGTAGATCAATTTCAGTAGTATAACGACATGAAATAAGAACTCATAAAACATGGTTGATGAGAGAGAAAGGGGGTATCATTATATTTACATCAAATGGACAGTAAGGGGGTCATATATATATATACATGTACCAACAAATATAATGGAATTTAGATGCATAAAACAAAAGAAATACTTGGATGTAAATAAGAGGAGAGAAATCCCTCACGGAATTTAGGCATGGTAACGGGTGTACATGGGAGGAATTAATGAGAGATAAAGGGTTCTCCCTTCATTCGAACAGAAATAGGGTAGTATGGGGAAGGTTCAAAATCATACCCCGACATTTTTAATTGAAAACAAAAGGGCATAACAACCTAAAGAAAATTGGGGAAAAAATGAGAAATGAAGAAATCCCTGACTTTGAAGTATGATCCCAATGGCTTGGGAGAGGCTTGAGAGAGACTTATTGGGAGCTTAGGGAACCTTGGAAGGATTCTAGGGAGAGGAGGGAAGGGGTTGGTCAAACTATGAAGGCTTTTAGTGGAGAGGAAATGGGAGCTTGGTTGGGTTTATATAGGAAATTAGAGGGAATTATTTATTATTTATGTTTGAGACACCTCACATTAAAATAATCAAAACACCAAAGAAAACCATGGTTTTTTCCAAAGGGGAGTGGGAAAAAATATTTTATAAGGCCAATGGACAAACATATTAAAATAACAGGTTTGCTTATTTTGGAGGTGAGTTGCGCTCTCAAGGAAAAACATTTAAAAAGACAAAATGTTTTACAAGGATTGAAGGGTCCACAAAATCTTTGTAAAATGAAAAAAAACCCAAAATCACATTATTTTAATGGTAAAAGATATATTTTCCGAACATATCATTTATCATATTTTATTGCATCACTGTTGGGTGATTATGATGTCACAAAATACATTATATAAATAAATGGTATTTAATTTTTACCAAAACATTCGACTATCTCAGAATATTATGAAAAATTCACCACTGGAGAATTTCAACATCTGGATTCCAAAAATAATATTCATTTTATCTAAATGTTTTTCTAAATCTGTGAATTTTTTCTTTTAAAATAAAAATTTCCATTTATAAAAAATTCTTTGGTTTTGACAAAAACAGCTTTCAAAACAAAATAAAAATTACAATTGCATTCATAAAATTATAGGATAATTTAGATTTAATAAAATTAATGTAATAATAATAATGATAATTTATTAAAATATTATTTAATTCAACAAAATATATTTCATAGTTGAATATTAAATAAAAATACTATTTTCACATTAAAAAACTATAAACAAAGTTACAATAATAAAATGAATACACATTCTTTATACAAAAATAATGTACATAGTCATAGTGCTAGGGTCTCATTACATAATACCTTATAAATCCTTCATAAGGATGATGGGTAAGGTGTGCAATGGTGACAGACTCTTGGTTTGGCTCAGATAACATTGCTCTGGTCGTAATCTCAACTAACTTCCTCTTCTCCTATAGTTAGTTCTGCTCAAACCTAACAGGTACAAGCTTGGCTTGGGAGTGGTCAAGAGAGAAGCCCAATGACACCACCTATATTCTGATCTCTAAAAAATGGACTTTGTACATGGAAATTCTACTGGATGAGGCCATCTATTCCTTTTTTTGAGTAAAGTAGATTTGCTAAAGCCCTATATTTATACTAATCATGTGATCACTATTCAACAACTATATTAGCAACTGTCATAATTAATAATGGTATATTAAAATCCAAAAACATAAAACCAATGAATTTATCATTTTATATAACCATAATAATACATTTAATTTGATTAAGAGTAATTTCCATTAATGAAAGTTTGGGTCATTACAAATATCCTCAATCAAATTGACTCTAAAGAACTCTGGCATCCTTTATTAATTTTCCATAAAAAGAGTTAACATATATGTGATGTTATTTAACAACTTTTTTATTCCAGGTTCATTTGATGTTAACTAATCATCTATATGCTTTTTTTTCTAACAAGAGAGACAATGGATCACTATTGCACTAATGGTCCTACAATAGGTCATTCATATTGATTATTACTATTGTAATGGCCTGAAATCTCTTTATCGTATAAGGTGATGTACCTGAGGTACCTACTTGACTGTTCCTGACAGTTGCAAATTGTTGCTCCATGAAAATCTTAAAATCTTCTAAATCTAACATCATTACTATCTTAGATGTAAAATCATCAAATTCAGATAACATATCCTTCTTAAAAACGTAAACTTATTGTTTTGAAATAGAACTGGCTTTCAAATTCATGAAATCTCTGATTTTCCTCTTCAAATGATCTTCTCAAAGCAGTGTTTTCTAATTCATATCTGGTTAATATTCTATATAGATACTCAACTTCTACATTCACAGAATCAGAGGCACCTTGTGCTTGATTCTCAGTCTGACCATCCACTAGATTTAACAAAAAAAGGTAATAATTGTGCATCGGATCTCTGATCGCTAGCCTTATCCACTGGTTACTCAACAAATATTTCCTCGGAATCATGAACTAACTCATACACAATAAAATTTTCATTTAAAAAATCAGTATGAATTTCATTAAGGTTTATTGCTCAATTCATATTAAAAGGTTCTTTCTCCTCCTTAGCATATTCTTCATTGGTTTCCTCCAATACTGGATCCTCTAGTAGAGGTTCTTCTTGAGGTAAATCAATTTTAAAAATATCATTAGGCTGTAAAATTTGGACCTATTAAGGTTAAACCACTTCATATTATCCTGTATTTTCAATAGGTTTAGGCAAAATTTCTTTTTTCCACTTTCTGAGTAACCTAAATATGAGAAACCATTGGTTGTTCAATTTCTTACACTTCATATTCTCTCATAAATCTGTAACTTTGTATATCTCCATTTGTAAGAGAGAAACTTGGAGTAGATTCCCCACCAGCAGGAATCTCTCTCTTCCATGCAATTTGAAGTCATCATTCATCTATAGGAGCATCAACAACTTCCAATCTTAATCTTCTTGAAGTTAGACTTTCTCTATATTCTACCATGCCTTCCTTATATTTAGCAGGTTTCCCTCCCTATGCTAGGTCTTCGTCCTCCTCATCTCCAACAGGCATTAGATTTCCTTTCATAGTAATCAAGAATAATCCAGTCTTCCTTAGAGTTCTAGCATTGAAAAAATTGATCTGATGGCATTTTACTCTGGCATCCACCAATCTGATCATATCCTTCTTGAAGTGCAGTTTTGAAATGAATCATCCAAAGGGAATGAAGTTCATTTGTGATTCTGGTTGAAAACAATAGTTGGGAAATGTTACCATATATCTCGGAAAATTCAACTACATTTCAGTCATAAACAAAAACATTATTTACATGTCAAGAAACAAAATCTTCTCCATCTCCGACATCCTAGGTGTGATCTTTATTTTCACAAACTAAACAATAATCTCTTGATCAGGATCTAGATCCTTCACTAAACTTTTTCTTACATTCATAAAAACAAAAAGAAATGACATAAGGTCATCTAAATTATGTATATTATCACCAATATTCTTTAGGTTAAAATAGTAAACTCTCTCATGAGGGTAGTTTAATATCTTAGTGATATCCATAGTAGAGATAGAAAATTTTCGATCTTCGATTTGTCCAATTATTGTATCTTATTCAACTCCCATATTAAATTGAACATATTTGAAGAAATAATGCAGTTATACCTCATATAAAACTTCTTTGTTTTCATCACTGAACATCTGTTCTAGATTCTAAAAGGTAGGAGCTTACCTCCGCAACAGATCAGTTTTGTACAACCATTCATAATCAATTTCATTCCAATATAGAATCTTTCTTCCTGCCATGAACTGACTCTTGGAATTGTTGGTTTCTCCTTCCTCAATTCACTTTGACTTGGTCATTTCGGCCGCATATTTCTAAAGGTTCGAATAGATAGGGTTTTGAAGGATCGGGTTTGGGTAGACAGGAGTGGTATGATATTTTAGTTTTCAAAAGTATTGAAAGAAATGAAGGGGTTTAGAATTTGAAATAGTTTCTAACATCCTTGATTCCCATTTCATTTACGTACATAATAATCATTACATTATTTAAAATAAAATAAAACATATACGACTAAAAAACTGTACTAAATAGTAAATTATTTAAAACATTTATGATTAAAATAAAATAATAATTAATATAATAGAATGGAAATTAACATTAAAATTTCATTTATAATTAAATAAACCTATCCCCCTTAATAAAACCAGACCTTGCAGTGATAAGTGGTTTAGTAAAAATATCAACTAATTGAATTTCACTACTTAAAAATTATAATAATATATCCTTTTTAAGAACATGGCTTCTTAGAAAATGATGTATGGTATCAATATGCTTAGTTCTAGAATGATTAATACGGATTTTTGAAATATTTATACAACTTGTATTATCACATAAAATATGTGTGTTATTAAAATTTAGTGCAAATACCACAAGAGTGTTTTTCATACTGAAAACATGTGCACAACAACTTCCTGTAGAGACATATTCTTCCACTACTATTAACAAGGCAACTGAGTGTTTCTTCTTACTAGATCTTGACATTTAATATTTTCCTAAAACGTGAAAAGTACCGAAGGTGATTTTCTATCTAATCTATAGCCTCCAATTTCAGCATCCAAATATGAAATTAAATTAAAATAATATGTTTTTGGATAGTGAAAATATTGAAAAATAGTTCCTTTTAAATATCTAAAAATTAATTTAACAACACTTAGATGGGATTATTTGGGATTATATTTAAATCAAACACAAAGACATACTGAATACATTATATCATTCCTTTTATTAGTATGATATAATAAACTTCCAATCATACCTCTATATAACCTTTTGTCTACTGATTTTACAGTTTCATCCAAATCATGTTTTCTATTAGAAGAAATAAGAGTTATATATGTCTTGTTGTTTTCAAATCAAAATTTCATCAGTAAATTAGAAATGTATTTGATTTGATTTAAAAAATTTTGATAAATTTGAAGTCCTAAAAATAAATTTATTTCTCCTATCATACTTATTTCAAATTATTTTTACTGTTAATTATAAAAACTCGTGACAAATTTTTTTTTGTTTTTTGAACAAAAAATTACATTGTCAACATAAATTTAAACCAATAAAATATTAGAGTTAACAGTTTTCTTAAACAATGTTTGATATTCTATCCCAATAGTAAAATCATTTTTTAAGTAAGAAGAACTTAATCTTTCATACCAAGCTCCAGGAGCTTGTTTAAGGCCGCAGAGAGCTTTAGTAGGATTAAAATCATAATCTGTTATTTGTGAACTTTCAAAACCAGAAGGTTTCTCAACATAAAATTCCTCTAACAAATAACCATTTAAAAAGGTAGACATAACATCCATCTTAAATAATTTAATGTTCATATGTGATGTATAGGCTAAAAGGATCCTAATGGATTATAATATTGATACAGGTGCAATGGTCTCATTGTAATTTATACCTTCTTCATGATTATATCATTAAGCTACTACTATTTAATTATGTTTAGTTATTATTCCATGATCATCTTGTTTATTTCTAAAGGCCCACTTAGTTCATATAAACGGATAGTTCTGTGGTCTTTCAACTAATTTCAAAACATCATTTTTTTGAACTGTTTTAGTTCTTCTTGCATTTCTATCATCCAAATTTAATCAAATAAGGATTCTTCTAATGTCTTAGGTTCTAATTGGTATAGAAAGGATGACAATTCAACAAGATTTCCCACATTTCATCAAGTTTTTTTCCAGTGTCCATATCTCCTATAACAGTTTCTAAAGGTTGATTCTTGAGGGTTCTAGTCCATCTAGGTAGTACACTATTAGGTTCTTCAATGTCATGTTCTTATGAACTAGACTGAATTTCATTTATATATTTTTCAAAGTCATATTTTATGTTCATAAGTCTCATGTTAAGATTAGAGTTAGATTTATCAATTTGGTATTTTCTTTTCTCAAATGGATCTGATTCATCAAATTTCACATGAATTGATTCTTCAACAATCTTTGAATTTTTATGAAAAAATCTATAAACATTGGAAGTATTAGAATATCCTATGAAAAAGTCTTCATCAAATTTCGGATCAAATTTACCAAGATTGTCCTTGGTGTTTAAGTTGTAAACCATGCATCCAAAAACAATAAAGTAATTTACTTTATGTTTTCAGTTATTCCAGAGTTCATAGGGTGTCCTCTTGAAAATTGGTCGAATTAAAACTATATTCACTATATAACAGGTTGTGCTTACAACTTCTGCCTAGAAATAGGTAGGAAGACTATATTCATTTAGCATAGTCCTAGCCATTTTCTGAATAGTTTTACATATCCGTTCAACAATTCCATTTTGTTGAGGTGTTCTTGGTGTTGAGAAGGGTTTTTTAATACCCATATTTGAGAAAAATGAATTGAATTCCAGATTCTCAAATTCTCCAACATGATCACTTATTAATGAATTTTTTTTAAAACCATTTTTTTTAAGAGCTTTTTAAAAAAAATCAAATATAGTTAAAGCTTCATTTTTTTATTTTTGAAATAAAATCCAAGTAAATCTAGAATTTTCATCAACTAATATATATACATATAATATAATATCCAAACATGATATTTTTTTGGGTCCAAACAAATCCATATGGACAAGTTCTAGAGGATTAGATGTTGCGATTTTGTTAACAAATATGAGAAATGATTTGTGCTGCTTTCTAAGTTGACATGCATCATAGAATCTATCATTTTCAAATTTGAGACTAGGAAAATTACAAACTAATTGTTTATTAGATAACATATGAAGAGAATATATATTGCAATGTCCATGTCTTCTATACCAGATCCATGATTCATTTATCTTAGCAGTTAAGCAGGTTAATTTTTTTTACACATGGAATTTATGTCCAGGGTATAAACATTATCAGTTCTGGGTGCTCTAAATATAAGCAATTTATATTTAAAAATAGAACAACAATTTTTAGAGAAATCAACACAATAACCATCATCAGAAATTTGAGAGATACTTATTAGGTTTTGTTTCAATCCTAGTAAATAGATTACTTTATTGATGGAGACTGCTTCTGGATTTCCAATAGTTCCAATGCCACTAATTTTACCTTTGGCATAGTCACCAAATATGACTAATCTACAAGTCTTTTGTGTTAGTGTTTTAATGTTTTATGATTTTTCACTCATATTCTTGGAGGAGCCATTGTCCATATACCATATAGCGTTTCTGCTTCTATGACCTACTTTCTGCGAAGTCACTTAAACGAAGGTTTGTTTTGGTACCCATATTATGTTGGGTCCAGGAGTGTTAGCCAGAAATGACCTGGGAATCCAGACTAGCTTTATTTTTCTATAATCAATAGAATCATATAAACTGCTTGAAATAAAGGATTTCTTAATCCCACTTATTTTTCGTTGCCTGAAATAATTGTATTTAGATATGTGACCTTTTGTTCCATAGTAGTTGAAAATTTTACCATTTGTACATGGAACAAAATAGTTCTTATATAGTTTGGGTTTCTCACATTTACTATGTATTCCATATCATTCCTTTTTAACCACATTCCTTCCAAGAATTTCATTTAGTATATTTTCTCCTATTTTAAAAAAAATAGTAGCACTTTTTTAGGTTTCTACATCTGTTTGCAGTGTTTTAATTTTAGATTCATTATCTGTAAAGTTTGTGTTTGATGAGTTATATTTTTCAATTAACTCTTGATGTTGTTTTAACAGAGCATCTCTTTCTCCTTAAACAGTAGTGTTAATATTTTTCAGTGATTTTTGTTTCTTAAATATTGAATCATATTTCTATTCTATCATGTTATAGTAGGATTCTTGTTTATTATTTGAATAACTAGAACTAGAATCAGAATCAGATGTGTAATAAGATTGTGCCTTATCAGCTCCTGCAATAAAGCACATATTTTCTTTTAGATTTGATTCTTCCTTTTATAAGTCATATTTTAATGGGATGCTTGAGTCTTAAAAAAAACTCCAAGTATCTTTCATTTCTCTTTTTTCTTTCATCTCAAAATCATTTTTTTTGAAATATTTATTTTTCTTTTCTCTTTTTAGTTGATGATAGTCTGGTATTATGTGATCCATATTTTTTCATTCATAGCATCCGACATCCTTTGGTTCTTTTTTGTTCTTTTGGATGGATATTTTGAATTCCTTATTCTTTCTATATAATTTACTGAACATTTTGGCTAGCTCAGCCAGTTCCACATCTGAATTAGATGAATCTGAACTCTCAGATTTCACATTGATTTCATTCTTCATATTTCTACTCTTCTTTTGGGATGTTACTTTAAAAGTAGTATTTTATCTTTTGATCATTATTTTATACTCATTTTCTTCATCTTCCATATCAACTTCATACATCTTTAGGATTCTAATTAAATCTTTCATAGTAAGATCTTTGACTAGTTATGATTGTCTAATAGCTGCTAAAATTCCATTCCATCTATGTGGTAGTACTCTAAGTATATTCAGGGCTTGATCTGCTATTTTGATAAGATATCCCAAGGTAGAGATATTGTTAATAATTTTGGTAACCCTTCCATTCATCTGGGTGATTCTTTCAACATCAAACATTCTGAATGTGTCGAATTTTAATTTAGTTGTGGAATCCCTCATTTGTCTGACATTGTCAATTCCTTTATAAGAAACTACAATTTTCTACCACATTTCGTAAGTAGTTGGGCACTAATATACTCTTCTGAATTCATCGGGTCCAATACGATAGATGATAGAATTCATAGAATTTGAGTTTATGTGTTACTCTACTTTTCTATCAAAATTATGTGCTTCAGCTTTCTCTAGAATCACATAGGGAGTTAGAATTTTTGGGTAGACATTGTATCTATGGTTCTTTAAGGAAAATATCATCTTTGATTTCCAGCATCCATACTTTTCACCATTGATATAGGGAGCATGATCCATTGATATACCCCCTCGTGTATTAGCCATTATGATCTGAGTATAATTCTATAAAACATTCATCTTATTATAGGTTTGAAAAAAGAACCAACCTTGGATACCAATTTTTTGGATCAAGTTTTACCAAATACGCACAAGAGGGGGGGGGGTGAATTGTTTCTTCTAAAAATTCTCCATGAATCATGATGATTTCCAAATTTTTCTTTTAATATTATCAGAATGTTTATATAGAAGAAAATAAAAGGATTGAATGACGAACAAATGTATAGTGGTTTAGGGAACAGAAGGACCCAAGTCCACTCCACCAATTCTCTACTCCATGAGCTTGTTAATTTTCACTATCTATTCCTCTTATCAACAGACCGTCCACAACTGAGTGCATACAATTGACACATTTACAAGTTAATGCTAAAATAGAGCCTTCTGTTACATACACAGAACCAAATTTACTGCTTAGTAGAAGAACCTTATTACTCAACATAAACATAGTTATTGTTTGAAAATACTTTCCAGTTTTTCTTCATAGTTGCAGCAGCACGCAACTGATAGTAGATGAATCGCCTCTTTCAAAAAAGATAATCTTCAGGTAAGGGAAGTTCTGATTCTATCTAATTGAAATAGATATAGAAATAAATTCAGAAAATTCAACAATAATGTATTCATGAAAGATCATTAATGTAGAATTAGAATCTTTAACACTTTTCCTCTTCTTCAGAAAAACAGAGTCTGATAAATCTTGGTAGAATCAGATCTAAGTGACACTAATGTCTCTGTACTGTAGTAGTGAAAAACTAGACAATTATTTATTCTGATCTTCTTTTCGAGTATTCGCCTCTCTCTATTTAGTATAAAATATCAAAAATATATAGAAAAAAAGAACATTTCCTTTAAAATTTAGATCCCCAAATGTCTCCATTATAATCACGATATTCAAATACATGAATAACTGAGCAGTTGTAACTCCACTGAATATTCGACATGAAAATGTCATCTTAAATAGATCCTTTGAATCACAAATAAACATGTTTGAATCAACCAAATATGTGCTTTAAAATTAGGCTTTAATATGGATTGAAATTATCCTGATAATCTGCATAATGATCAATGCTCGATAAAGTCGTATTTTAAATCTCCAACACCAAACGTAGGGTTAAACATCAAAGCATACATTCTTTGAATCTAAGGTTCAAACATAAGGTTGATCTAAAACTTAAGGATGATCATCCAAAATTTTTACTTCTACATTAAAAGATATTCTATATAATCCATACTTTTATCAGCTTCTAAATTTAAGGTACATGATTCATACTTTCTGAGAGAATGCAAGGTTCCGAAACAAACATAACATTCCACATTTACGTAGGTTTCTTCTTCTAAAATTTTCTAATATTACAAAAGTATGGTTCCTTAAAAACATAGGGTTCCTTTACCTTACCATTTTGATAACGTATAGTTGATTAACCAAACTTTTTCAATAATGTAAACAGATATTTTTATACTTATGCTATGTTCTTCAACATTGGGTACGAACAGTGTTTCAAAAACATGCTAATATGCTAAAAAGATTTCTGAACACGTAGAGCATGAACAGTGTTTCCAAAACATGCAAAAAAGCTTTATGAACACTTTTGCAAATAACTCATGCTGATCAAAAGCATTAATAGTAATCCAAAAATAAGAATATAAAGAATATTAATTTCTTAAAATATTCACAATGTAATATCATTAGAATAACAAATAAGGGTATTTGTGAACATCAAAATTATCATAAAAAGATAGAGTTTTATTCTCAATAATCTCCCCTAATAGTAATAATTTATTGTCGAAAACCACACTTTCTTTTCAATATAATGACTAGAAATATTTTCAACTTCTTCTTCCACCCTTAAAAGAATGATTAATGTTAGTTAGAACGAATGAATTTAGCCAATTTGTTTTCCAATTTTTTCATAGGAACAATTTTATTCATGATGTACTAAATAAAACATAGGTAATATTCTTTGAGTGTCAAATAAAATTTTATTTCCAAAGAGATTTTAAGTATCTTTCTAGGTATCAATAACATCAGCTTCTTTAAATGCATGGAGAAAGTAGCTCCAAACCCCAGTGATTTTGGATCTTCTGAAAGAAACATTTTTTATCTTACATTTGTCACACACTACACACAACATAAAAAATGAAAAAATATTTATTATACATTATTAATAATTCTATAACAAACATGTAGAAGGTGAACTATTAATAGTCATTACATTTAAAAGGAAAAGTATTAATATAAGTTAATGTTGAAGTGTTTATTTTAAATAAAATTTATTCTAATTATATTATCTATTTTCATTTAAATTGATTACTTTTCCAATTTTTGAATTTCATTTTTATAATTGGAATTTTCTCAATTCCCCACAATAAGATAATATTAGTTTGTGCCTTCCAAAGTAATCAGTGTTTATGTGAATTGTGAGAAATGATATTTTTATGAAAATAATCAATTTTAACACATTATTATTATATGTACAATGCCTAAAAGTTTATACAACATTTTAATCGATAAAATATAAGTTTTATGTGTATATTTAAAAAATATAAAATAATTATTTGAGATTATAAAATAAATTTTTTAAAATTTTTTTATTAATCATTATTTAATTAGAATTTCAAAAATATTTTTTTATTTAATTATAATATACTTTTTCACTATTAAATGTGGTTTTTATGAATTTAAAATAAACATTTCATTTATTTATTTTTTAATAAATAAGTAACTATTATTAAGATTTATAACAATAAAAAATAATATTATGCATAACAATAATGTTTAAATTTTATTTTAAGAAACATCTCTATTATGGTTTTTAAATTTTAAATTGTCACTCATACCATTTTGGTAATAAAAATCATTAAATAACCACTAATTTTGAATAAATTGGGAAACTTTTAGTAATCAAGGTATATTTATTTATTTTAATAAAATAATAGACATGATTAATATTTAATTAAGAACAAGAAAATTTTAAATTTTCAATCTATGGTGGGTTTAATTTTCATAAATTAGAACGACCTTTAGACCTTATAGAAACCATTTAATAGATTTAAAATTTTTACCTAATTTTTATAGAAACCTTTATTCACATATCTATCATTACATTCATGTAATTCAATTATTACCTCTTACTAAATATTATTTTATATGGAAACTCCATCTTCTTCACTTATAAAAGGGGGATAAATACCATGATTTCAATACTTCTCATTTTTTTTAAATTCCCTTAAAGGACACAATAATTCACCCAATTTATATAATTCACACACCCTAATTCCCATGTTCACCATAAATTATAACAATTCCCTCATATTTAAGGCCTTTATCAAGGTGAAGTTAATGGTCCCTATGTTGGTAACACCTTAATCTTACCATTTATTTCTTATTATATCATTTCTAAAAATAATAAAATTGTACAATAATAACCAAAAAATAATTATTTTGGTGATATGTTAATATAATAATTTCAGAAAAATCGTTTATCATATTCCAAAAACTAATAAAAATGTGTATCATCATAAGTGAGTGTTCACGGTTTACCAACAACTTGAAGCGATGATTTCATTTTTTTCATCACCACCTTTCATGGATGGTCTTAATGATGGTGTTGATTAATAAATTTTAATTATATTTATTTTTTGAATATAAAGTGATCAATTACTATCCAATTTATCCCCTTTCATTAGTTGTGAAATGAAAACTCTAATCATGTGTTTTATAGACTACAACCTCCATGGGACGATGTTTATCTTTCGTTTTCCATATAAACTAAAAATTATTGAATCAAATATGATATTAATTTATAGAGAACGTTAATTAATAATATATTAAATTTCTAGAATGATATTTTTATACATTCCACAAGTAATATTAGAAATAAATTGATATAGTAAATTTGACCTCTAAAAAAGTCATATTAATTTATCTTTTTAAAATTGAGTCTATTCATAGAGAAAATATTTAATTGTATAATTTTTTTCTAATGTAATATTAATGGATATAGTAATATTTAGTTTTGGATATTTCGAAACTATTTTATAACACCTTTGACCACATTCAACAAACTGAAATTATTATGATGGAATTAATAGACCAATACCGAGTGACCAACGTAAGAGGAAACTATATTAAAAATATGTACCAAAGAAAACTAATTTAAATTAGAAAATTAAATATTGTATAATACAGTTACATGGTGTATATATATAATTAAATTAATTTAATTATTAAGGAATTGAATTGAAAGTAAATAATGCTTTAGAAAAAAGGAATGTGTTTCGTCTCAAAACATACTTCTTCAAGACAAATATTTTTTTTGCAAAAAAAATTATATAAATTGTGTATATACTACTAGTTGCATTTTTTGTTCATTTATTATTCGTAATCATGGTTTTATAACTTCTAAATTATGATATATTTCATTCAAGGGGGATTTATTAGAATATTTTTTAATCATTAATGTGTTTTCATAACTCATTTTCCATTATTTGAGTAATAAATGTAAATCTTGAACTCCATTCCTGTATGTTGAATTATTTTACCCACTGATTGAGTGAAATTTTACTTAAAAATTTTTCTCTAATGATTCAAAATATGTTACCATGAATTTCATTCTAAAGGATCATTACTTAAAATATTGTGATATTCATAAGTGTTCATTAGTCTCAAAATTGAACCCCTAATACATGTTTATACTATACACCATAGTTAATTTTCAATTGGTATAAATAAAAAAATCATTTTATTTAATGATTTAATTATTTTTAATGATTATCCATTTTTTATTCCATTTTATTTCTCTCTTTGGGTTTTATTTGTAATATATAAAGGTTATAAGGGGCATTCATTTCAGTTTCTCATCGTTGAGTCATGTTTAAATGTTTTTATCTTATACTGTATATAATTCAGTAGGATTTATTTTGAAATAATAAATTATTTAAAACAAGTTCTTAATGAACCATACAATTTAAATTCTTCCAATTATTTTTTATTCCAAATTTACTAAACCAGTTAGAAGTTTTCATGACTCAATTCTCATTATTGGGTCAAAATTATACATATTTTTCTACAATCATTCATAAATGATAAATTTTAAATTATAATGATTTCTGAATAAATTTATACAATATTTTAAAGAGAAAGCATGTTTCAGTCCAATGTATTGTTCATTGAAGATTTTATTGTTTATTTAAGATGAATATGTGTTAAAAAAAATTACCATTAATTTTAATGGATTTTTCTTCCATTTTTATATTTTTACTTCCCACCGGTGATCTCCATTACCTTGTGTAAACTAAATCTATTTTAATATATAATGATCATTTTATGACCTTATAATTTTTTAACTAATGATATTATTTCCCAATATTAATGATTTTATTTTTAAAAACATTAAAATGTTTTTATACGATTTCAAATTAAATTTTCTTATAATACACTCCCCAATTTCTTTTTAAAACTATTTTTTTCAAGGTTAGGTAATTAAATATTCCTTTTAAAGAGTAAATGATTTTCAATTATTTTTTATTTAATTTTTTATTATTTTATTTCCTTTACAATTATCTTTTATTAAATACACTTCTAAAATAAAATATTTAAAACGTTTCTTCCTTCCCTTTTTGAAGACTTTATATCATTTTCTTGTCTTATTTGTTAATAACTAATTTAAAAGTACATGTTTTAAAATTATTTTCACTTATCATTTTATAGCCTTTATTTATTTTCATTGATTATCTATTTGGAGCTCTTTTCAATATGATTTCCAAAAATATTATCCTTTCATTCACAAAAAAAAAATTCATGTAATTATCAATTTTATTGTTTTATTTTTTTACGAAAACATTTTTATTTTCATATATATTTACAATCCATGGTTTATATTTCATGAGGTGATGTTTTTATAACCAAATATTTTATATTATGATATAATTCCTTTTAGATAATTGATTTTTTTGTTATCTTATGATTTAATAAGTTCATGAAATGAAATGTTTTTAATTTTTTAAGAAATATTTTTTTACAAGGGTTCAAAATAGGATGATTTCAAAATGATGTGAATCAGATATTATTTTTATTGTTTTTTTATGTTTCAATGATTTTTTTCATATGGAACACATATGAGTGGATTATGGTATGGTTGAGACAAATATATACACCTAATTAATTTGTTAAAGGAAATTATCTCATGAAGTAGAAATGTTATGTAAAAAATCCAACATTTATTGGGGCTCAAAAAGGTTGAGTGTGTTGGCGTTTAGCTCATTTAACAATTTCATGAGAGAACAAGTTTCCAGGAATCCTAGTTCCTAATGATATAAAATAATGTTTTTATATTTATGTTTAGTATTCTTGTGATTGTTCTGTTATGGAATGTTTTCATGATTACACCATATTTTTAAATTAATCTACACTTTTATATCCTGCTCACATGATTTTGGAAATTGATATGTATTTCTAGATAAGTCCAAAGATTTACATATTTTTAACATTGTAGTTATGATCTTATGTCACATTACCACATTTCATTATTATATTGTATTATTGTTTGACCTATTATAATGATATTCATGTCTTCATCATGTATTTATCTATGTTTATTATCTAACAATTTATGATATGTTTTCCATTACAGAGCATCCAAGCTCATCACTTTCTTAGGATTCAATTACCTAGGATACTAAGATTATTACATCATGTGAGATATGTCAAGAACCACTCCCTTAAATTATACAACAATGTTTGTTATGTGATAATGACCCGCCATGTCATACCTCTAGTAGGTCCCGAATAGGAGACTAACATCTAGGGTATAAAAATCCCATGAAATGGGAGTCACTACACTCTATAATACAGTAGGATCTTGAGATAGGGTAAATCATCCAGAAAATCAAATAAATTATGTTAAATGAAACCAAACCCATCCAACATGCATGTACAAATAAAATGGATACAGATAAATTTCTATAAATTCAACACCCAAAAGGAATGATAATGAAGAGACATAGAATCTATCCAAGGTCCGAGCTAGAAATATCTGGAATGGTCCTCGTAATTGTCCTAAAAAATTAAAACCAAACAAACAACCTCACTGCCCTAAAGTCACAACCAAACAAACCACCTCACTTCCCCAAAAGTAAGATAAAAACATTTATCCCCCACATTACCCAACCACACATCACCATCCCTCAATCATGACAACACATCACAAGATATCTAGATCATTTTATTTATTTTTGAGGTGACTTTGTAACATTACACTTTATTGTACGGTAGTTATCACAAAATCCATTATCATGGTGAATCAATTTTATAAGATAAATATATGTGGTTATCCAATTTCCTTTTTAGGGTAACATTAAAAAAGGTAAAACAGTCATAGAAGTCACAATAGATATCAGCAAGTTCAAAAATATCCCCAAATGACCCTAATTTTTATTGGGGAATCAAGCTCATACAATCCACAACATCACGATAATTAAAAATCTATAAAAATAAGAAAATAAAACCCATTTTACCCTTTTAATTTAAATTTAATCAATTTTTTATCATTTTTTAAGTTACCAAAACAACCTACCATAGATAAAGAAGATAATTCCCACCTACAAGATAAATAATAAATTGAATCAGGGGATTCCATACCTAAAAGAAGATTTCAGACTCATTACACACTGTAGGGAAAATAAAAACAGTAAAAAACAAAAAGCACACAACAAAAAAATATAATATCATCATACACCACACCCAAAGACCATAAAAATGAAACCCAACACACAAACCAAACCAAATATTACCATACTAGTGAAACTATGATGATGAACAAGAGGGAACTAAACAATAATAAAGAAGTGATTACTAGGGATTTCTAATGAACAAACATCAGAACCAATGGATAAAAGAGGTATAAAGAGGGATTAAATAAATATTTACAGTTAATATGGATCTTTCAAAATGAGAGAGAAGGTTGGTATATGAATAAAATAAAATTTGGATGAGAAGGGGATTTAAAAACATGAATTCTGGATTTTGTACATAATGTAACACTTACATGATGTGTATTTCATGGGTTTCCAAAAATTCATTCTTTCGCTGAAAAATGCGTCAACTGTTTATTAATTATCCTAGAAAATATATAGGTCATGGAACACCACGCATAGCCTCTTTCACTTGTTCCAAACCACAGTTATAAGGGGTGTAATATTTAAATATCATATATTCTCCATGATTATAGAATTTAATATCCAAAACACTCTAGACCCACTCTAGGCCTCATACAAGCACCTCCAACACTAAAACCTAGGAATGTAACAATACGTGAAGGTATGAACCGTTACATCAGATACCTATCAAATGATTCTCATCCTCAAGAATCCAAGACCATGACTAGCAGTACATGGTGGTAGAGAACAACCCCACAACATATGTCTTAATGATCTCTTCAAAAAATACATGCAACCACAATCTGGACATTCCAAACCGAATAGCCAAAAAACCCCTCACACAACCTCATCACTGCCAAAACATAAACCATAACCACCAACACAACCACACAACCACCACACTACCAATGAACCACACTGACTCGAGCACATGAATCATAAAATTCCATCCTCCATGTCGAGACAATAACTACTCTAGGTATCATTGAATCTCCTACAATGATTTAATCACATCAGAGTTAGTGAGTCTTGGTTGGGAATTACATCCTCCCATTTTCAAGTGTCAGGACATTATCACACATCACAGAACACAAATCACAAAATAGGGAGACAAATTATAATATATAAAAGGACTAGAACCCACGTTATAAAGAAAAATTGAGAAAATAAAAACTAAAAATAAATCCAGGCATTAGGAACGCATATGAATATGTTTCTCCCAAGTACTATCCTATAGGACACCATGCCTCCAAAACAAATGAACTAAAGGAATGTCTCTGTCGCGACCCGTCCTCGGGGCCCATGTCGTGACTACCCCAAGCCCTCCTTCCATAGGCCAGGGGCTGGCGACTAGCACCAAGGCATAAATCTCGGTAAAAAGGGAAGACATTACCTTTGTAAAGTAAACAAACACCACAGAGCAAGCAAGCAGAAGTAAACACTAAGTAAAAACTGGGTACAACAGTAAGTGCGGAAAAGTAAGTGGGCCAGAATACAAACCCAAACTGAATGTAAAGTACAACTGGAAAGGGAAAACAACAACTCAAAGTAAAGCCGCAAACTCGAGTTGTCCACTGGAAGTCTCACCTGAAGTGTGGGTAAAGATAGCCTCCATAGCTCCTCGGGTCCAGTCGTCCGCTCTGAGTACGTCCCGCCCAGTGGTTTACCTCTAGGTACCATCCTTCTCCGCAAACCTCAACCTACAATCAGTGTTGTCCGTCGTCTGTAACCAACACAACGTAGTGCGGGCATAGCCCGTGCAGGGGTGAGTATAAGATACTCAGTAGGGACCCCGAGACCCCCGAAGGTCTCCCAGAATCCACAGAGGATAATCCACAAAGGAATATACAATCACGAAGTAACATCCGTCACCACTTAGGTATATGCCCATACATATACCTAAGTCATCAATTATCGTTCGGCTCCAATATCCGATCCCAAGTACAACCCAGTCCACACAGGAAAACGCAACCCATTCCACACAGGAAAGCGAAACGTAATCCACATAGGATATCAAGTCAAACTTATCGAAGATAAGGATTGAAAGTCAAGATTTAGCACACACAGGTATACTTATTAATAAGATGATAGAGATGATCAGATATTGCCACTGATTCATCTAAGCCATCAGACCCACACTGGATCGATAGGTACTAACCCCCGCAATGACCCACAAAGGATCGATAGGTAACTATCCCCCACAATGACCCACAAATGATCGATGGGTAACTAACCCCCGCAAAGACCCACACAGGATCAGACACACACAAGATCTGTAGGTGTTGGCCCACACAGGACCGCTGAGCGCTGACCCACACAGGATCAGACCCACATAGGATCGGTAGCACTGATCCGCGTAGGATCTCTGAGTGTTGTAGTCTTCGTCGTCGAATCCACAGAGGATTCCTGCACAGTCGTCATCGTCGTCGTAGTCGCAGCCAGCTCTAAGGTTCCCGCACACAGCAAGCTTGTTCGAGAGGGTCTGCTCCATGATCCGAGGGGCTGATACATCAATTAACACATAGATCGAATTTGATGTATCCAAAAGTTCCTTATCGTCAACAGGAACTCAATGTCACAGACGGCGCCTCAATCAGACGCCCGGTCTGAGAGTTATTGGCTTTTTCGCCCTAGGGGCCCAGTTGGTTTTTATGTCAAAACCAGCCCGACCATACTCAATATGCATCCAAACCTCGAGCGGAGTAAGCCAAAAGATCTGTCTCACTTAGAGGAATCCAACAAAGTCGACGACACGTCAATCGGACGTCCGGAGCTCATGTTATAAGTGTTTCCGCTACGAGGGCCCAGTTTGTTTCGTGTACGAACCTAGCCAGTCGAACCCAAAGTACTCCAAAACCTTGAGTGTAAAATACTAAAACGGCCGTCTCGATCCAAGGATCGCTACGCAACTGAAGGTGCATCGATCGGGGGTTCGTAGCCAAAGTTATGGGCAACAGACCGAAAAGTCCGGTATTAGGGGGGGTTCGGGCCCGGTCCGACCTGGCCCGGTACCCCCTGGGTCGGCCCGAACCGGGTCGACCCGACCCGGGTCCAGGTCCGGCATGCTTGGGCGTGGCCCGGCTCGGCTGGCACGGCCCGGCCCAGCCCTGCCTGGGTGCGGCCCGGCCTGGCGGCCCGGTCTGGCGGACTGGCCGGGGCAGCCGGCCCGACGCGCTGGCGCCAACAGGTGGCTCAACTCTTTGGCCAAGCGGATGAGGGGGGGGGGCACCTGCCCGCCGTTTTGTAAATGCGGACCCATTATGGGGCCCCTCAGCTAGACAACCGGGGGATTGTAACCCCCGGCTTTTCCCCTGAACGGTCGGCCTGCTCCCACCAGCCAGCTTCTGCCGCCACAGGACCGGCAAGGCCGGTCCCCCCTGTTCCGACGTCGGCAGCCAGTTCCCTTGCTCTACCGCGGCTTAAACCGTGGCCTTGGTCCACCCGGCGCGGCGCGACGGCGCCGCACCCTTCCTCCTCGGCCCTGCTCTGGCCGCGGTGTCTTCAGTTTTTTTCAGCGCGGCGCGACGCCGCCGCCGCTTGGTTTGATGTTCAAATGTACGGCGTGACGGCGCCAGACATCTTTTCCGCTCGTTCGCTCTTGGTGCGACGACACCACGTCACTTTCCATCAAACCTCAACAACAAAAAAATAATAAGGGAGGAGGTTCGGCCATGTTTGTGTGGTCTGGCCCCCTCCCGTTAAACGATATCAAGCGGTCCAAATGAATGAGATTAGATGACGGAGGAGTTCACAAATAAAAACACATAAAACCCCTACCTCAATTTTTTCATCGAACGAATGTTCGTTGTGGAATTAACCGTCGCGGAAGAAGAGGATCGTCATGGAAGAAAGCGTCACGGAAGGAACATCGTTGGCGTTAGTTGATCTCCGAGGAAGGCATCTCTCACCGTCGTCCACCATCGGAGGTCCGCATTCTTCGTTGTCAACGGTGCGTTCTTCGCGTTCTTCGTCAAAGAACGAAGAATCCTCAAGACCTCTCTCTTTCTCCCAAAAATCACACAATAAGCAAACAACCAAAATAAAATAAGTTCATCACTTATTTTATTAACATAACCTTAGCATTTGAATATCAAACATTCAAATTAAACTCACTTAATTAAATAACTGAAGTTGTCAAATTAATGGTGAGTTGAAGGAGTTAGAGAATATGAAGGGGTGGGATTCATGTGGGCCCCACTGGCCTCATAACCTCTCATGGGAAGTTGTGTGGTTACCCAACTTCCACCCAAAGGTTAAACACTTAGAAAGATAAATAAAATTTGTCATTTAAATTTTATTTTAACTTCCACAAATTTTAACAACTTCACCAATGAAAACGCAACTCCCTAAAATGTGTTCCTAAGAAATTATCGGCGTTGTGGTTCCATCGGTGCCCTCAGAATTCGATTCCGAGCACCGGTTCAAAATTTATGAATTCTTGCTCGTTCGTTTACTGAACGTACCCGAGCTAAACTTCGGATAGAAATTCCGGGCACACCGGGCCTCAGAATCAAGTGCCGTCAGAAACTGCGTTCTTGTAAAATCCCAAAGAATATTATGAAAAACATTTCCTTGAATTTTACGTGTCTTTACATTACTCCCACCTCAGGTCTTTATGTCCCCGTAAAGATACATCGAAAACTAGGGAAACAAATGTGGGTACTGAGCACGCATCTGAGCCTCCTGCTCCAAAGTTCTCTCATGGAGGTTCTCGTTCTGCCATCTGATGCGCACTAGAGGAATCGACCATCCACGTAAGAACCTCTCATGTCGATCCTTGATCGCCACCGGATCCTCCGCAAAAGTCACCCCATCATGAATGTCCAGCATCCCATGGTCAATGATATGTGTCGGGTCGTGCACGTATCTCCTCAGCTGGGATACGTGGAAGACATCGTGCACCCGGTGGAACTGATGTGGTAGAGCCAGGCGATAAGCCACCTTACCTATCCTTCTGAGGACCTAGAATGGTCCGATGAAGCGCGGAGACAACTTGCCGCCTCGTCCAAATCTTCGTAATCCACGTCGAGGTGAGACCCGCAAGAAGGCGTGGTCTCCATCCTCGAACTCCAGTGGCCTCCGCCTCCTGTCATCATAAGACTTCTGTCGGCTCTGAGCTGTCCTCATATGCTCCTGGATGACCTGGACCCTCTCTGTCGTGGCCTGTACCATCTCTTCTCCCACAAGTGTTGAATTCCCAGGGTCTTTCCAGCACAGAGGTGACATGCAAGGTCGGCCATACAACGCCTCGTATGGTGCCATCCCGATGGTGGAATGGTAGCTGTTGTTGTACGTGAACTCCACCAAGGTTAGTTGATCCTCCCAACTACGACCAAAGTTGAGGATACATGCGCGAATCATGTCCTCGAGAGTCTGAATGGTCCTCTCCGTCTGACCATCAGTCTGAGTGTGAAAGGCGGTGCTCAGACGTAACTGTGTCCCGAACACCTCCTACGACCCCTTTCAAAGCTAGGAAGTAAAGCGAGCATCTCGATCGGAGACGATAGATGATGGAACACCATGAAGCCTCACAATCCCCTGAACGTAGAGAAGTACCAAGCTCTCCACTGAGACCTGATCTCTGATGGGTAAGAAGTGAGCCGACTTGGTGAGTCGGTCGACAATCACCCAAATGGAGTCGTGACCTCTGGAAGTGCGTGGAATTCCATTCATGAAGTCCATATATATCCCGTTCCACTTAAACTCCGGGCCTCCAAGGGTTTTACCAAGCCTTCTGGTACCTGGTGCTCTGCCTTCACCTGCTGGCAGGTGAGGCATCGAGAAACGAACTCTGCCACAACCTTCTTCATGTACGGCCACTAGTGCTGTCGTCTGAGATCCTGGTACATCTTCGTCACTCCAGGATGTACCGCCAAAGGGGAAGTGTGAAACTCTCTCAGCACCTCCTCTCGTAAAGAAACTGGTACCAAGGTACGTCCACTGAAAAGGACGTCATGCTCTCCTCCTATAGAGAATCCATCAGGTGCCTGTCCTGAGAATATCTGCGCACGCTGCGTCTCACAGTCGGCGTCCCCACGTTGTGCCTTTCTGACCTGCTGTAGTAGTGGAGGAGTGACTGTGAGTGACTGAAGGAAGGCTGCTCCATCACTATACAAGAAGGATATCTGCAAAGCGGCTAGCTGCTCTGTCACCTCCCTTAGTAGATGAATGCCCGTCCTCCTGCTGAGTGCATCAGCTACTATGTTCCCCTTTCCAGAAGTATAGACTATCTCAAATTCATAGTCCTGGAGGAACTCGAGCCATCGCCACTGTCTCTGGTTCAGGTCCTTATGTGAGAAGATGTACCTGAGACTCTGGTGGTCAGAATAGACTGTAAAGCGCTCGCCCATCAGATAGTGTCACCACATATTCAGAGCGAAGACCACTGCTACTAACTCCAGGTCATGGGTAGCGTAGTTCTGCTCATGCTGCCTCAACTGTCGTGATCCATAGGCGATCACGGCCCACTCCTGCCTTAGGACACATCCGAGTCTGGTCCCTGATGCATCGCAGTAAACCACATACCCAACTCCCTTTTCCGGAAGCCTCAAGATAGGCACACTGTTCAATCTCCGCCTCAGCTCCTGGAAGCTCTGCTAGCATCTTTCTGAACACACAAAGGGTTTCCCCTTCTTCGTCAAAGCTGAGAGTGGTGCCACAACTCTGGAGAAGTCTGGCACAAATCTCTAGTAATAGCCATCTATTCCCAAGAAACTCTGCACCTCCGTCATGCTCCTGGGTGGCTCCCATGCTAGCACTGCCTCGATCTTCGCAGGATCCACCGCAACTCCCGCCGCAGAGATGACGTGTCCCAAGAAGTGAACCTCGCGTATCCAGAACTGACACTTTGAGATATTGACCCAAATCTGGTGCTCTCAAAGTGTGTCTAGTACAACCCGTAAGTGGTAGTCATGCTCCTCCTCAGTCATCGAGTAAATCAAAATGTCATCGATGAGGACCACGACAAATCAATCGAGGTGTGGATGAAAGATCCTATTCATGAGGGCCATGAACACTGCTGGAGCATTGGTTATGCCGAATGGCATAACCAAGAACTCATAGTGGTTGTCCCGACATCTTAAGGCTATCTTTTTCACATCCTCATCCTGAACTTTGAGCTGATGAAAACCTGATATAAGGTCTATCTTCGAGAACCACCATGCTCCCTTGAGCTGATCGAAGAGGTCATAAATCCTCAGTAGAGGATACTTTTTCCTCACTATCACCTGGTTCAGGCGACGATAGTCAACACAATGTCGCAATCTCCTGTTTGCCTTCTTGGTGAACAATATCGGGGAAGCCCAGGGTGAAACACTGGGTCAGATGAATCCCTTGCCCTGCAAGTCCTCCAACTGTACACGTAGCCCTCAAAGCTTAGCGGGGGCCATCTGATATGCTGGAGTGGATATCAGGGCTGTCCCGGGGTACATGTCAATATAAAAGTCTACCTCTCTGTGAGGAGGTAGTCCTGGAACATCGTTGGGAAAAACATCTTCATACGTATCCACCACTGCAGGAAAACCAGGACTCCATACGTCAACTGCTCCTAGGATGAGGCTAGCCAACTGATGAGTGATGGGTTGTCCTCTCCTCTACGGGATTCCATCCTGTGCTGCAAAGGCTCCCTTCTCGTCGGTGAAGGTGAACCTGCTCCCATCGGTGCGTACAAATTGCACCTTGCGCCTAATACAGTCGATCTGAGCATGGACTGTAGAAAACCAATCCATGCCCAAGATGATGTCTTAAGGCCTCGACGCCGCTACAAGAAGATCCCAGCCAAAGCTCTCGCCTCCTAGAGTAAGCTCACACTGCCGGAACCAGTGCGTAATTGTCGATTCTACTCCCGTAGGAGTCTCTAGCCGTAAAGACCGAGCCAACGGCTCTGTCAGAATCTCCGAGCTCCATACAAGGGTTGTGGCTATAAAAGAATGACTCTCTCCTGTGTCTATAAGAACTGCAGCAAGGGTGGAATAGACACAGATAGTACCTCGATCATCTCGGGCGCGCTCTGGTCATAGGCCTCTACTGCCTAAAGTTGTACCTGTCTCTGCCCGCCAGCTCCCTGTGGTTGGGGTGGACCTCTTGGTGGTGGTGGTGGTAGTGCCTCAAAGCGTCGCCCACCACCTACTGCTTGGCCAGCTACTCTACCTCGTCCGCCTGCTCCCTGCGGACCGCCATGGTCGACCCTCTGCCTCTGCCTGGGTGGTCCCTCAACCGTCTGCTAATCCTCTGCATGGCGGGTCAGGCAGTCACGAGCCATGTGACCCTGCCCGCCGCAAGCGTAGTACTGTCTGCCTCTCGAAAGATTGGATCCATGCTGTGTGCCCCTCACTGCTGAGCCAGTGTCCTGTGGTCATATGCCTGAGGGTATGGTCTGCCTGGACCCATGAGTCATCCGTCGACTGCCAGCTGCAGAAGACTCTGCCACGTGCCGCCCTGCGGTAGGTCTCGCTATTGATGCAGGCTTAGAAAGGAAGCTCTCGATCAGAAGGGCTCGCTCTAGTACTCATGCCTGTGTCTGAATACTGAGGGAGATCAGTGATGCCCTGATCTCCTGCCTCAAACCCTGCTCGAAGGTCCGGGCCCGGAAGAATGGTTCCCGTACCATGTCTATCAAGTAGAGCGAGAGATCTGTAAATCTCACCGAGTACTGGGTGACCGTCAAGCTACCCTGCCGCAGCTGAAGAAAATCCTGGATGCGAACCGCACGGAGGGTGGTTGGGACGAACTCCGAGCGAAAGAGGCTCTCAAAGTCCGTCCAGTGAAGAGATGCCTCATCGTGCACATAGAGCATCAAGCTCCACCATCTGTCTGCTTCCGCGTGTAGTAGGCTCGCTCCGAGGATCACCATGAGGTCTGCTGGTGTCCTCACTAACCTGAAAACTCGTACAGCTGCCTCCAGCTAATCCTTGGCTGCCTGAGGGTCTGTCTCCCTGCGGAACCTGGGCAGTCGCTGGCGCTGAAACTCATGCAGTGCACTAAGGCGACGTGCATCGTCAGCAGCTGGGGCAGGAAGCATCGGTGGCTCGACGGGTAGAGGTACCGCCGGTGCCTCAGCTGTCAAAGGGCCCTATACCGAGGCCTCATCGATCGGTGGGCTGTCATCACGCACAACTCTCGAAACCCTTGCTGGCTGCCATCGTGGGGCCATCCTGAAAAGAAACAAGTGTGCCACGGTCAAACAGTATACCTGGTGAGCTAACACAAAGTAATCACAAAGAAAACTTGAAACACATATGCAATCAATGTTTCCGTGCATTAAGTCGGAAATCAGAAGTCAGGGTCCTGGTGTACGGATACGTCGGCCGCCGCACCAACACTGGACTCCCTGGACTGATAACCACACTCAATACGCTTAACACTATTGCATCACATAGAAGAAAGTTCAGAGTCCAAAGTTCTTCGGTAGAACCGAACTCCTTTGATACCAATTTGTCACGACCCGTCCTTGGGGCCCGTTCCGTGACTACCCCAAGCCCGCCTTCCATAGGTCAGGGGCAGGCGACTAGAAACAAAGCGTAAATCCCAGTAAAAAGGGAAGACATTGCCTTTATAAAGTAAACAAACACCAGATAGCAAGCAAGATGAAGTAAACACTAAGTAAAAACCGGGTACAACAGCAAGTGCAGAAAATTAAATGGGCCAGAATACAAACCCAAACTGAAAGTGAAGTACAATTAGAAAGGGAAAACAGCAACTGAAAGTAAACCCGCAATGTCGAGCCGTCCATTGGAAGTCCCACCGGAAGGGTGGGTACAGATAGCCTCTATATCTCCTCGGGTCCAGCCGTCCGCTCTGAGTATGTCCCGCCCAGTGGTCTACCTCTAGGTATTGTCCTGCTCCGCAAGTCTCAACCTACGATCAGCGTTGTCCGTCGTCTGCAACCAACACAACATAGTGTGGACATAGCTCGTGCATGGGTGAGTATAAGCTACTCAGTAGGGACCCCGAGACCCCCAAAGGTCTCCCAGAATCCACAAAGGATAATCCACAAAGGAAGATACAATCAGAAAGTAACATCTGTCACCACTTAGGTATATGCCCATACATATACCTAAGTCATCAATTCTCGTTCGACTCCAATATCTGAGCCCAAGTAAATCCCAGTCCACACAGGAAAACACAACCCATTCCACACATGAAAGCGAAACGTAATCCACACAGGATATCAAGTCAAACTTATCGAAGATAAGGATTGAAAGTCAAGATTCATCTCACACATGTATACTTATTTGTAAGACGATAGAGATGATCATATATTGCCACTGATTCATCTAAGCCATCGGACCCACACAAGATCGATAGGTACTAACCCCTGCAATGACCCACAATGTATCGATAGGTAACTAACCCCCACAATGACCCACAAAGGATCGATAGGTAACTGACCCCCGCAAAGACCCACATAGGATCGGACCCACACAGGAACTGTAGGCACTGGCCCACACAGGACCGCTGAGCACTGACCCACACAGGATCGGACCCACACAGGATCGGTAGCACTGATCCACGTAGGATCGCTGAGTGTTGTAATCGTCGCCGTCGAATCCGCGGAGGATTCCTGCACAGTCGTCATCGTCGTCGTAGTCGCAGCCAGCTCTAGGGTTCCTGCCCAAAGCAAGCTCATTCGGGAGGGTCCGCTCCACGAGCCGAGGGGCTGATACATCAACTGACACATAGTCCAATTTTGATTTATCCAAAAGTTCCATATCGTCAACAGGAACTCAACGTCACAGACGGCGCGTCAATCAGACGCCCCGTCTGAGAGTTATTGGCTTTTTCGTCCCAGGGGCCCAGTTGGTTTTGAAGTCAAAACCAATCTGACCATACTCCAACTACATCCAATCCTCGAGCGGAGTCAGCCAAAAGGTCTGTTTTACTTAGAGGAATCCAAAAAAGTCGACGGCATGTCAATCGGATGTCCGGAGCTCAAGTTATAAGTGTTTCTGCTCCGAGGGCCCAGTTGGTTTCGTGTATGAACCAACCTAGATGAACCCAAATTACTCCAAAACCTTGATTGTAAAATACCAAAATGACCGTCTCTATCCACGGATCGCTACGCAACTGATGGTGCGTCGATCGGGGGTCCGTAGCCCATGTTATGGGCAACAGACCGAAAAGTCCGGTATTAGGGGGGTTCGGGCCCGGTCCGACCCGGCCCGGTACCCCCTGGGTCGGCCCGAATCGGGTCGACCCGACCCGGGTCCGGGATCGGCCTGCTTCAGCGCGGCCCGACCCAGCCTGGGCGCAGCCCGACCCCACTGGCGCGGCCCGACCCGGCCTGGGCACGGCCCGGTCTGGCGGCCCGGTCTAGCGGACCGGCCGGGGCAGCCGGCCCGGCGCGCTGGCGCTAGCAGGTGGTTCGGCCGTTTGGCCGAGCGGATGAGGAAGGGGGGGCTGCCCCCCGTTTTGTAATCGCAGCCCCATTATGGGGTCACTCAGCTGGCCAACCGGGGGATTGTAACCCCCAGCTTTTCCCCTGACCGGTCGGCCTGCTCCGACCGACCGGCTTCTGCCGCCATAGGACCGGCACGGCCTGTCCCCCATGTTCTGACGCCGGTGGCCAGATTCCGGCCGCTGGTTCCCTTGCTCTGTCGTGGCTTAAGTCGCGACCTTGCTCCGCCCGGCACAAAGCGACGGCACCTCGCCCTTCCGTCGCGGCCCCGCTCCGGCCGCGGTGTATTCGGGTTTTTCTGGCGCGGCGCGACAGTGCCACCGCTTGGTTCGATTTTCAAATGCGCGGCTCGATGGCGCCACACATCTTTGCCGCTCGTTCCAGTGCGGTGCGACGATACCGCGTCACTTTCCTTCGAACTACAAAAATAAAAAAATAATAAGGTAGGAGGGTCATCCATGTTTGTGCGGTCCGTCCCCCTCTCATTAAACGATATCAAGCGGTCCAAATGAACGAGGGTAGATGATGGAGGAATTCAAAAATAAAAACACATAAAACCCCTACCTCAACGTTGTCGTCGAACGAGAGTTCGTCGCAGAATTAACCGTTGCGGAAGAAGAGGATCGTCGCGGAAGAAAGCGTCACAGAAGGAATGTCATTGGCGTTAGTTGAACTCCGAGGAAGGCATCTCTCGCCGTCGTCCGCCGTCGGAGGTCGGCGTTCTTCGTCGGCGGTGGTGCGTTCTTCACGTTCTTCGTCAAAGAACGAAGAATCCTCAAGACCTCTTTTTTTCTCCCAAAACTCACACAACAAGAAAACAACCAAAATAAAATAAGTTCATCACTTCTTTTATTTACATATCCTTAGCATTTGAATATCAAACATTCACATTAACCTCACTTAATTAAATAACTTAAGTTATCAATTTAATGGTGAGTTGAAGGAGTTAGAGAATATGAAGGGGTGGGGTTCGTTTGGGCCCCACCGGCCTCATAACCTCTCGTGGGAAGTTGGGTGGTCACCCAACTTCCACCAAAAGGTTAAACACTTAGAAAGCTAAATAAAATTTGTCGTTTAAATTTTATTTTAACTCCCACAAATTTTAACAACTTCACCCGTGAAAACGCAACTCCGGAAAAGGTGTTCTTAAGAAATTACCGGCACTGCGGTTCCATCGGTTCCCTCGGAATTTGATTCTGATCACCGGTTCAAAAGTTTGGAATTCCCACTTGTTCGTTTACTGAACGTACCCGAGCTAAAATTCGGATAGAAATTTCGGGCACACCGGGCCTCGGAATCAAGTGCCGTCAGAAACCACGTTCTTGTAAAATCCCAAAGAAAATTAAGAAAAACATTTTCCTGAATTTTACGGGTCTTTACAGTCCCAACCACATAGTTCCTTCTCCTGGAAATCCTATACCTCAAATGGATGCTCCATGAGTGTCATATCATCCTCGTTATCCAATATCCTCGAATCAATGACACAATAGTCTTCATGAAGATACCGATGAAGCTGAGAGATGTGGAAGAAATCAAGGATCCTCTATAGCCATGGGGGAAACATGAACCATAATTCCCCCAATTTAACTCACTCCAACACCTACAAGGGACCAAAAAACCAAGATTAATACTGACCACCAAACTAAAACTACACATCCCACATCATGGGAAAACCATCAAGAACACATGGTCCCAAACATTTAACTCTAAGGGCCTCCCCCTACGATAGACATGATACATATTCCAGTCCTTAAATACTTTCATCCCCTCATAAACAAGGTAAAGTTTCTCTATCATGCTCTAAACTACACTGGTACGAATAACCAAGGCCTCCCAGACCTCTATCTAGCACTATGGAGAATGAAACAACCTTTTATACAAAAAATCAAATGTGGTCATTCCAATGAAAGAGTGATATCTATTATTAAACAAAAACACAACCATAGGTTGGAGTTGTATCAAATATATAACAATTTCAATGACACCTCATCATAAAATATTCTCCAATTCTACATATTCTGCTTCTCCTTTCCATATTTATGAAGGTAAAAAGAAGTGATGAGGAGTAACTGAGTGCTAAATCAATGATGCATACCCCTTTATAATTGTTAGGTAAAATTTGAATCCCAATAAGAGATAGTGTATCATGGAACTTTGTGGAACTACATGAAGTCATCCACATACTTCTTAGCCAATACAACCACAACACCCAACTCCTTTATCACTAAGAACATGAACAATTTCATCAATCGTTCCATGATCACCAAGACAACATCTCATCCTCCCATATTTATGGGTCACCCTATGATTATATCCATCATTATGTCATCCTATTTGCACTTGGGAATATAAAAAGTTTGCAAAAAATTCCAAAAACACAATGATCAACCAATACCTTCTGGAAAACCATGTACTTTTCCACAAACTCTGCAACTTCCCATTTCATCCCAGGCCACCAAAAATGCATCATCAAGCTATGGAACTTCATTGAAACTTTTGGGTGCATCACAAATGGTGAGAAATTAATATTAAAAATGAACACCCCATGCATTGATACAAGAATAAACAACCTCCTTTGGAACAAAACTTGGGTTTGACAATCCCTCTAGGTCATTACCACGGTAAAAAAAATCATGCATCACATCTACCTCTATGTATCCCCACTAAGACTCCTCCACTAGTTACATCAGAGTAGAGTAAACCATCATCTAAATAAAGTTGCCTCTACCAGTATCCACCATTTCATTAATGTTCAAGGCCACCAACTCCTTCAACAGGCTCCATGTATTCCAAGACTCATGAACAAATCCCTTCCATAAATTCCTTCTCATAGCATCGACAATAAAATTACCATTTCTTATGGTATAGGGGTTGATTAAATCATAATAGTGAAGAAACTCCATCCACCACTAATTACATAAGTTCATATCACACAATGATAATATATGCCTATTGATCTTTTGATCCATAAAGACTATAAAGAAAACCCTAATGATGTAATTATTCCATAACATTTTCACTAACACAATCAATACTAACTCTAAATCATGGGTGTCATAATTACACTTAAGGGGATTTAAATTCATAAAAACATAAGACATAAAAACTCATTGTTGCATTATCATTTTTCCCAAGCCCATATGGTAAGTGTAACCTCCCAGTTCTGGGTGCCGATAGAGGTGCCCGTTACTTGGTTCGTCACATGGCCTCAAGAATACATCCAAAAATGCAAGAGGCTACCGGCTAGTTATGAGGGCCTTGGGGTGTATTATTGGGGAAACAATGACATCATTGGCAGAGTAACACAGTGGAAACAAATAGATAACAATAGAGGAAATAGAAACACTAGAAGATCAATAAACTGTGAAAGACTGAAAATAAATAATCATCTGCAGTATATATATATATATATATATATATATATATATATATAATTATGCATGAAACTTGTATCTAGGAAAGGATCCAAACAAGTCACAATGCTGGAAGACAGTACTAAACCATTGTAAAAATGAAAAAATGTAAAAATATCAAACAACATCACATACCTCAGCTTGGTCCCATGCTCTCCAGATCTACAGTAATCAAGTAGCTGGAGTACAAGGAATATTTCCCTTATTTATATGTAGAACAATATAATTTATTTGCGCCCAAAAATATGACCCAAATAGGTGTGAGAATAATCCCAGTAGTCCACCACCAAAAGACCTATGGCTAACTATCAGTGAATATATATAGTAGGAAAATAAGAAAAATGATTTTAAAAAAAAACTAGTCAACGTAAACAATTATATAGTTTCAACAATATTCATTTACGTATACCAATTATTCAGCAAATGAAACACAAGAAACCCTCTAAGAAGTTCTCAAAGTCTATCCCCTGTGGTTTGGCTTAATCAAAAACTCTATAAGAAAGCACTAATCATCAATTCTCCTTCTGGTCTCATAACGAAAAACTAAATACTCTCAAAGGAATAAATCAATGTCAAATTCCCACTATAGTCTCGCAGTATGGAACAACAGACACTCTAAAGGTTCCCACACGTCCATCCCCCTATGGTCTCGTAATGTGAAAGGTAATAGACACTATGGGGAAGCCCTCAACATCCATTCACCCAGTGGTCTAACTATATCAGGTTATCATAGCCCTGTATAATAAAATCCTGCACAAATGATATCGAGTAGCCAAAGTAAATCTCAAAAACTACTTGGAAAAACATCTACAATGAAAATCATATGAATTTAATATAATAATCACTCCATCCTAACAGCATTATGCATGGAAATAAAAATAGGCTAAAATTCAATTCTAGACCCAATGGCCAATATCAAAAAACAATGGTAAAACACTTCCATAGTAAGGTAATAGACCTATTTCCAATTGAAAACCTATATTCAAGAAAACAAGGCATGGGAAGAATTAATAGGGCTAAATTACCAAAAACACGCAATACCCTGAACTAGGTTGTTGTGCACTTTTGCACATATAATTCAATGAAAAACTACAGAAAGGAACAAACCACCTACCTCAGTATTATACGATCGATATAGTTGTACCTCAGCCTTTGAATCATCCGAGAATGGGATATATCTACAAAATCTCAAAAAAATTCAACTGAAGATATCACACGAAAGAGAAGAAATAAAGAGAATATGCAATAGAATAAGGGAGAACTCACCGATGCAATTCTAACGCAAACGACGTTATTCGATTCATGGAAAAAACGGTCAATCAGGGACTCAGGCATGAATCAAAAATCTATGGTCTCTCCTGGATGAGGCGACACTAGAAGAAAGAGGTTCTGTAAATTAGAGGTGATTCAGGTCCGATTTATCAGTTAAAAATAAAAATACATGGTGTGTTATTTAATGATACATAGCATGTATATGCCTTTACCCGGACCCACATTAGGTGGTCTCTAGGTCACCCCACATGACCATGTACTTGGCCATTACATGGATAGTACACGGCTACCAGTGGAAACTGGGTACACGACGTGTACTCCAAATTACACGGCGTGTACTCCTTAAATTTCCAAAACACCTATTTTTCTCAAAAACACTAGAAAACAAGATCTATACAAAAAATAATGATCCTGGTTCCTATAAACATCCCCCCTTAAAAAAATTCGTCCATGAAATTCCCTAAAAAGGGGGCGAAGAAGAATCCTTGAATAGATCTAGAAACTACGATCGTACATTAGTCTCCCTCTCTAAAGTCTCATCTTGTACTCGCCCATTCTTCCATAACACCTATAATAAAGGAATAGACTGGCCAAAGAGAAACTTCATGCAGCGATCAATGATCTGGATAGGATGCTATTCGAAACTAAGCATCCACCTCCAACTCAATATCCTCAGGTAGAAAAATAGGTGATAGGTCTGAGAAGTAATGTCGTAGCTGAGAAACATCGAACAAGTCATGTGTATCTCGGTACCTCCGAGGTAACTACAACTGATTGGAAATTGTACTAACTCTCTCCAAAACCTCAAATGCTCCAATGCATCTATTTAAAATATTACACAGTCTCCTAATACTCATGTGTCTCAACCTCTTTATGATAGATAGGAAAACATGATCTCCAACCTTGAACTCCAGAGGTCTTCTCTGACGATCAACATAACACTTCTATCATGACAATTCAGTAGCCATCCTCTTTCGAATAAACTCCACCTACTCTGTGGTCTTCTAGACAAGACGAGGTCCCATCACAGCCACCTCTACCACTTCCATCAATCATAGGCTTGATTTTCATGGCATATCATAAAAATCCTCACAAGGTGCCATATGAATAGTAGCTTGAAGACTATTATTGTAGGAAAACTCCACCATTGGTATTTTCTTCTCCCAAGAACCTCCAAAATATTTGAAACATGCTCGATGCATGTCCCCCATCATCTATATCATATGCTCGGACTAGCCATCTGTCTATGTATGGTAATATATACTCAGAAGTAAAAGTGTACCCAAATCCCTCTGTAGTCCCTGCCATACCTGAGAAGTAAAACGAGCGTCCCTTTCTGAACGATGGAGTGCATAACACCATGAAAAAGTACAATATCTCAGATATACAACCTTCCATGCTCATCAACACTTAAGGGATCTTTAATAGGTAAGAAGTGTGAAACCTTCGTGAGTCTATCAATGACATACCAAACTAACTCATTCCCATGAGGCGGCCTTGGAAAACCTATCACGAAGTCCATCGTGACATCAATCCACTACCACTTGAGAATGGGTAACTATTGCAAAATCCCTACTAGTCGTTGATGCTCCTCCTTTCACCCACAAACAGGTGGAACACCTCATCACAAGACCAAAAACATCTCCCTTCATTCTTGGCCACCAATACTACCTGTGTAGATCTTGGTGAATCATGGTGACACTAGGACGAAACTCCCAAACTGAATAATGGAAATCCTGCATCAGCTTCATGTGTATGTCTACTAACACACATAAGAATCCATGTAAGCTCAATATCTCATCCTCACCCATGGTATATATAGTAATAGGGTCCTCTCTTTACACACTCTAACACAAGACTAGGCCTTCAACATCTGATATATTCCCCATTCGCACTCGCTCAAGCAGAGTTAAGGTAACAGATATAGAAAAAAATGTCCCTACCTATCTTGCACCACCAAATGCGTCTCAGAGAACAAATCCATAATATCCAACTCACTTCTAGAATCCTAAACTACATATATTTTAGTCCTCCTTATTAACACATCAACCACTATGTTTCTTTTTCTAGGCGTGTAGGCAAGATCAAAGTCAAAGGACTGGAGGGTTTCAACCCACCTTCACTGTCTAAAGGTTAGATCACACTGAGGGATGATATACATGAGACTTTTGTGGTTTGTGAAAACCAAAAAATACTCTCCCAAAATATAATTTCTCCAATAGTGTAAAGTGTGTACAACTACAACCAACTCAATATCATGTGTTGGATAATTCCTCTCATGTCACCTCAATTACTGATACCCATATGCAACAAATCCTTCCAACAACATAAGCACTACTCCCAGGAGATAAATAAAGCATCACAATAAACATTATAACTATTCTCTGGCTCAGTAAAAACAATCATCGGTGCTGAAGTAAACCCCCCTTTCATCTTCTAAAAGGCTAACTCACAACAATCTGTCCACAGGTACTTCACACCCTTCTTAGTCAGGACTGTAAATTTCACTACTAAGCATGAAAAGTCCTGTATAAAACGTCTATAGTAATCATCCATCCCTAGAAAACTCTGTAACTCGAATAGGTTCTTCATCTTCTCTAAGGAAACTACTTCCCTTACATTCCCTCACCTTACTAACACTCTTGTCTCCGAGATAACATGACCCATGAAGTGAATACGACATATCCAAAATTGGTTTTTTGAGAGCATAACATATAACTTATGATCTCTCATTGTACTTAGAAGAATCATAAGATGGTTAGCATGGTCTTGAAAAGTGTGAGAGTATACCAAGATATCATCGACAAAAAACATCAAGAAATAGACTATGTGTGGATGAAAAACACAGTTCTTGAGTGCCATGAAAACTATAGGCGTGTTCGTGAGTCCGAATGACATAATCACATACATGTACGGACCATACCAACTCTGAATGGCTGTAAGAGGTATATCAAATGATCTAACACAAAACTAATGATATCTAGATATCCTGTAAATCTTAGAGAACACCAGGGCTCCTTGAGGCTGATCAATGAGATCATCAATCCTCAGTAAGTGATATCAATTCATTACCGGCAACTGGTTCACCTTTCAATAATCCCCAAAATGTCTGAGGGTACCATAATCCTTATTTGCAAACAGTATAGGTGAACCCCATAGAGAAGTACTAGTTAAAATGAACCCCTTTTCATGTAACTCCTCTAACTACTTATTGAGATCTTGTACCTCTGGTGTAGCCATCCTATAAGGAGGAATGGACACTGGTGCAACTCCAAGCACAAGCTCAATAGAAAAGTCCACCACTCTCTCCAGAAAAAAACCTAAAAATATTTCTAGGAAGAAATACCAAAAATTATCCACCACTTTAGAAAATTCTATCTGTGAGGTCCCCTAGACATACAGATACATACTAGCCATCTGGGTTGTAACTCCTCCCAACCCATGATGCTCAGGTCCAAATCTACTTGCCTAGACACCCCATTCACCCTTATGTAGAAAAAAACTTCCCTATGGTGACGTGAACCTCACCCTATGAAGATAGTAGTAGAAAACAACCTTGAAGAAAAATAAGTATTCCATTCTGAGAATGACATCATATGCCATCATCTCAATGACATATAGGTCCCATAGGAAGTGACAACAACCAACCTCAGGAGGGAACTCCTTCGTTCAAGATTATCAAGTATTGATACCTATAATTGAAGGAATGGAATCAGAGAAAGAAGATATTTATGTTTTTAAAAACAAGGATACCCATCATGTATGATCCCTACACGATGTGTTCCCTTAAGCCTTTACATGGGTGTGTAATTTTGTCAACCCAGTCGTGTAACACCCTATACACATGACATGTTCTCTTTTGAAACAACGTTTAATTGATTCTTTCCCCTTTCCCATGCTCCTCTACATAGCTAAACTGCACGACTCCTTCCTGGGTAACTCTACATGGCGTGTTCACACTAGACACGAAATTCACCCCTTACGTTTCAACCACCCATGTCATTAATCACATAGTTAGATACACGGTTGAATCTACACGAGGTGTTTATGCTAGACACAACATGTACTACAAGAATTTCACCGACACATTTCATTTGTCACACAACCAGATACATGGTCTTTGTAACACAACATTTATTTATGGTACACGACATGTTTTAAAAAAGAGTTATAAAACCTGAGTCTCTACCCGCATAGACATGCTCACAATTAAAGACTACACGACAAGTACATATAGTAGAATACATGTACCTAATAAAAGTTGATCCATCCAGAATTGGAGGATACATGGCGTGTATTCGTCATTACATTCCATGTATTATGGGGGTTTCTAGATATTAAACCTTTGTAACTACTCCAGAACCCCATAAAAACGCTAAAACAAACATTTAAGGGCCAAATTCCATTCTGTGGGGGCCCATACTCCCCGCGAACCAAATCATGGCATCATATACATGCATATCATAGAGATTAATAGTGCAATCAATCACATGATCCACCAAATTATGATCCAAGAGGTCCCATAAAACCTGAAGAAACAATGTTTGGTGTCTATTAAAATGATACTTTATACATTAACAATACCCTATCAAAAAAAAATTATTCTATCAATGCATCTATCACAACAACATGCATATCTAGCACAATATCTATCCTAACAACATGCAATAGATAATGCACCCTAAATGGAATTACAAGAATGAATGACCTGTGATCTCTAGAAGCTTTCTATATGATGAATTTGATGGAATTCCCTCATCTCATCGGGTTGCAACAAAAATTGAACCTCAATAATAACAACGATAAAAACACAAAATATTTGAATCACCTAATGGTGATATCAAATCAACTGTAATAATTTCAATAGCCAAAAAAACTCAGTATTCATGGAATATTGGATTTTCACTTTACATGGGTTAGCTACTCTCTAGCATAACTTATTACCAACAAACTATTCCTTCTTATCCCTATCTATAGGCTCCAAAGAATAAGTCAAAGAGGAAATGAATTCCTTTGATACCACATTGTAGCATCCTGGTTCTGGGTGCTGCCTAGAGGTGCCCCGTACTTATCTGATCTCATGGCCACAAGGGAAATTCCTCGAACACGAGAGGATCCAAACTAATAGTGGGGGACTTGAGTGTAATAGAAGATAAACTATGCCCTCATTGAAAGAGTAACTCAATTGAATAAAATAGATAACAGAAGCGGAAACAGTAATACCATATGGTAAATAAGAAACAGAATACAGAAAATAAATTAACAAATGCATCATATATATATATATATATATAATGATGCATAACACAGGTATCTAGGAAAGCATCCAAACAAGTCACAATTATGAAATATAGTTCTAAACCAAAGTAAAAAGTGAAATAAGTAAACAACTCCAACAGCATTCCAAGACTCAGCTTGGTCTCATGCTCTCTGGCTCCACAACAATCAAGTACCTGAAGTAGAAAGGATCTTTCCCTTGTCTATACCTAAAACAATATAATCTATTTAGGCACAAAAGCATGACCCAAATAGATGTGAGAAGAATAATAGTAAGCAACCACCAAAAGAACTATTCCTAACTATAAGTGAATATATACAGTAGGAAAAGATGTAAAATGAAGTAATATACAAGGGAGTACTCAATATAAACAATCCTATAGTTTCTAATACTTTCATTTTCATTTACCAATTATTCAATAAATCAAACACAAGGAACCCTTTGGGAGGTTCTCATAGTCTAACCACTATGGTTCAACTTAATCAAAAACCCTCTGGGGAAGAACTCACCATCTATCTCTTCTGTGGTCTCGTAACAGTAAACTATAGACTCTCTGATGAAGCAATCAACATCCAATTCCCCCATGTTGTCTCACAATATGAAACTATAGACACATTGAGGGAGCACTCACGTCCATCCCCAATATGGTATCACAATGTGAAAGGTAACATACACTCTGGGGAAGCCCTCAACATCCATTCCCCCTATGTTCTATATACACCAGGTTCTCAAAGCCCTGTGTAATGAAATTGTGCACAAATTATATCTAGTAGCCATAGTAAATCTCACAAACTACTTGGATAAACCACTACAATGCATATCACAAGCTTGTCATATAAAAATCACTCCATCCTAACATCAGTAGGCATGGAAAGAAAAGCATCATAACATGAAATTATATACCCAATGGAAAATATCAAAAAAACATGGGAAAACACATCCATTGCAAGGTAATAACCCTATTTCCAATCGAGACCCTATAGTCAAGAAAACTAGGAATCGTAGGAATTAATTGGTTAAATTCCCTAAAACATGAAATTCTATAAACTTGGTATTGGGATCTCAGAGGGCTCCCGTACTCAATTAGTCACATGGCCTCAAAAGCATTTCCATGAATGCCATAGGCTGCCAAAAAGCAGCGAGGTCCTTAGGTGTGATATTAGGGAAACTATGCGCTCATTGGTATTGTAACACACTAGAAACAAATAGATAACAATAGTGGAAACCGTAATACCATACGATAAATAAACATAGGAAGACTAAAAATAAATAAACAACTGATGCAAATATATATATATATATATATATATATATATAATGATGCATGACAGAAGTATCTAGGAAAGCATCCAAGAAAGTCACAATGTTGAAAAACAATACTAAACCAATGTACAAAGGGAAACACGTAAACAACTCCAACAACATCGCAAGACTCATCTTGGTCCCATTCCCTCCATCTCCAAAGAAATCATGTACATGAAGTAGAGGGGATATTTCCCTTATCAATTTCTATAACAATATAATCTTCTAGTCCCAAAAGACTGGCCAAAATAGGTATGACACTAATCCAAGTAAGAAACCACCAAAACACTAATGCCTAACTGTCAGTGAATATATATAGTAATAAAATATGAAAAATGAAGTAATAAACAAGGAAGTAATCAATGTAAACAATCATTTAGTTTCAACTACGTTCATTTACATTTACCAATTATTCAAAAAATCAAACACAAGAAACCCTCTTGGATGTTATTATAGTATAACCCCTATGGTTCAACTTAATAAAAGATTCATTGAGGAATAACTCATCATCAATTCCCCTTGTGGTCTCGTAACAGTAAACTAGAGAATTTCTGAGGAAGAACTCAATGTCCAATTCTCCCTATTGTCTCTCAACGTGGTACTACAAAAATTATAAGGGGTCACTCACATATATCCCCCATGTGGTCTCAAAAAGTGAAAGTTAGAAAACAATTTGGGGAATCCCTCAACATCCATTCCCCCTGCAGTCTTACTACAATAGGATCTCATAGCCATGTGTCATAAAATCATGCAAAAATGATATCTAGTAGCCAATGTAAATCTCCAAAAAAACATGGCTAAACTACTACAATGCATATCACAAGCATGTCATATAAAAATCACTCTATACATACAGCAGTAGGCATGGAATGAAAAATAGCATAATAAGAAATTCTAGACCAAATAGTTAATATCAAACAAACATGAGAAAACACATCCATAGCAAGGTAATAACCCAATTTCTAATAAAAAACCTATACTCAAGGAAAAAATGAATGGAATGCATTAACATGGTTAAATTCCCTAAAACACCCAATACCCTAACCTGGGTTATTGGTCACTTTTGCACATATAATTTATAGAAAAACTACAGAAAGGTGAAAACCACCAACCTTGGTTGTTGTATAATCGATATAGTTGAACCTCGTCTTTTTAATTTACCTAGAACGCGGTAGATACATAAAAACGTCAAAAGAATTCAACCAAAAATATCTCACTAAAGAGAAAAAATAAAGAGAATAAGCTCTAGAAGATGGAAGAACTCACCTATATGATTCCAACGCAATCGATGTTGTTCGATTGAGAGCACAAACGGTCGATCAGGGGCCGAGAGATTAATCTAAGATCTTCAGTTGCTCCTGGATGAGACAACACAAGATAAAGGAGGTTCTGTCAATTAGATGCAACACCAGTCTGATTTATCAATTAAAAATTAAAATACATGACGTGTTCTTTAAACATACACGGCGTGTATATGCCTTTACTAGGCCCCGATTTAGACAGTCTCTAGGTCACCCCACATGACCATGTACTATGCCGTTACATGGCCAGTACACGGCTACTCGTGACAACTAGGTACATAGCGTGTACTCTTAAGAACATGTGGATTACTCATGAAATTTCTAGAAACTTTTTTTTTCTCAAAAATACCAGAAAAAAAGATCCATACCAGAAATGATGATCTGAGTTCTTACAATAAGTATCACAAAACACCTCAAATAACACACCCTCCTCTAGAATGTAATTCGCCATATCACTGAATGAGTACATCTTCAGGTAATGGAACACTTCCTAGCTTAAATAATTCTACAAAAGCCTTATCCTAACTTGTCAAAGCTGTTAGCATGGCTGTAACTTGAGGAAAATTAGTACCAATCCTCCAATAATAGCTTAAAAAACAATGAAAATTGTGATTATACACCAAGTTCTTGGGTACCACCAATGAAATAACTATATATACCTCTAATGGGTCCACATAAACACACTAAATATATGCCACATTGATGAATAAATATACCTCTCATGTTCAAAACACACACTTTTCAAACTTTTCATTATGCCAGTGGTGTCGAAGAACCTACATAAAAAATTTGAGATGGTTGACATGATTCACCTCTAACATCAAGTATACCAATATATAATCATTGAATATGATGAAGAACCGGTCTAGAATTTCATTGAACATAGAGTTCATAAGTCCCATGACCACAACTACTATGTTGGTAACACCAAATGAAAGGACTATAACTAGATGTTCCCTTACCTACATTTGATAGTAGTCTTAAGGATATCACCCTCTTTTGTAATCAACTAGTGATATGACGACCATATATCGATCATAGAAAACCAATTTTCCCCTCTTATATGGTCAAAAATATTTTTTATCCTCAGAAGAGGGTAATGGTTATTGAAAATCATCAAGTTCAATATCCTATAGTCTATAAAAAAACTAATACTACCATAATACTTCATGGAGAACAACACTTGATCACCTCATAGTGACACACTGGTCTAGATAAAACCCTTCTTTATGAAATCATATATCTAAATTCCCAAATCATACATCTTAAAAGGATTAATTGTAGAGACCCTAATCTTGACGTACATGGACATTACATTACTTTTTCGGAATACTTAATACATAACAAAAAAAGACACACAAGGACCGTAATAGTTTAGTGTCTTTGGAAACTTGGAACGTAATCTTCTAATCATGGTGAAAGATCTTCAACATCTCCCATAAAGATCTTCCACTTTTGGTTTCCTGACCTAAAACCTTTCTTTTGATCCTGGGGGAAAATAAAACATAAAAAGGGTGAGCTCAAATGCTCAGTAAGGTTAAGCATGGATGAAATAAAACATACCATATACATTAGAACTTTAAAACATGAACATAATGTTTAAATATTAAAATCTTGAGCAACGACATAAAACATGGAAGTACATAAGGCATAGATCATAATGGAACATAAACCATGATAAAATATCATGGGAATAAAACATGTAATTATGGCATCCATTAAGAACATGTAATTATTTCAATAGTAGCCAAGGCATTGCTGCCAAGACCATCTTAGTGGACAAAGTCCCTTTCTGAATCGAGTTCACTCCTCGTTTCAGTCCTGTTTTAGTGAACTGGTTTAACCTTTCGTTCCATACATGTCTATCTCATGAGATATAAATCTTTACACAATGTATTGGAGGTAGATATAGGTCCCACCCATCTCTTAATGAAATCATTCTTACTTGTGCCACAACATAAACATAAATCATTCATCATAACCCAAAGAATAAAATGGGTTTCATAAACATCATCCCATCATCACATAATCCATATAAAAGAGATGGATATAATTTCATAATAAGGAAAGTGAAAAAATGTAAATCATAGAGACATGATACTTGAAACATACACATTTGAAATAATGTCATCTAAGATGAAAAATGGTTTTGATAAAACACTTGAAATGAATTCTTCAGGAAAATATCCTTTCTTCTTCAAAATAATTTTCTTTTCACAAAATGTCATGAAAATTTAAAAGAAAGATATTTTGTTGAAAATAGTCATGAAATATTTTGGAGGAAGCTTCATGAAAATAAGGCTTTATAAAATAGTAAAAATCTGTTCGTGCCGTATAAGTTTAAAAAATACATTCTTTTCGTACTTTTGCCGGAAAAGTCAAAAAGTACCTCGTAAAATAATCAAAAGAAATATTCCTTACATACCATGTAGTAAAAGTAAAAAATGGGTGAAAAGGAAATTAAACATACATGAAAAAACTTTTATAAAACATGGACATGGATGATAGAAATAACCCCAGTAAATACTTACGAATAAGCAATCTCGGATAAAAATGAGATTTTCAAAATTATCCCTTACCTTATGTCTGATATGCTTCGTATGTATCCTAACCTCCAGTATAATGATTTAAATAATGTCATTGACTTATTACAAAATCATATTCATTGTTATGATATCATATATGGTTCACTTATGACTTTATATTACCCGTTCTTTTGTAAATTCCATGTTAAAGAGTGTTTTGGGTAAAATTGTTTCATTTGTCGTCCGTGTTTTGACTTGTAATTATTCATATGATTACTTAGATCAAGATTACATAATTACAGAATATAAAACATTATTTATATATAATATATATTCAGAATATACATATATATAATAGATCAATAAATGGAAAGAAATACACCGTTCATGGAGACGGTAGGCCGTACGTACGCATGAACGCTGTTTTCGTTTCCTTATTGAGTTGAATGGAATTAAGTAGATGACATAAATATATACATAAATCCAGTAGATTTATAATGTCATATATTTCATTATTATGGCTTATATATACTTTATAATCATTCTTAAATGGGTAACATGGAGAATGAATCTCATCACGTCGTGGAGACAGTAGTCCGTACGTACGCACGAGCGATGATATCGCTTCCATAATTATTGAATTGAATTGGAGTGGATGATACAATATATCAGAATCAGTATGATGTTATAATAACTATGTATAGTTATTATTTACACCATTATACCCATCCATGTAAGGTGTTGGTGGAAAAACAGATTACACCACTGCGTGGAGACGGTATTCCGTACGTACGCACGCGCGGTGATTTTGTTTTCCGTAGGATGGATAGAAGGTGAAATGGGGTTGTTTCATATTTATAATAACAAATAAGTATATTAGTGATACTTATGTTATTACTTTATAATGAAACAACTAAAGAAGAATATATTGAAGAAGAAAGAATGTGGAATGAATCGGGAGAAGAAATTACCTCTTCTTCGATACGCCTCTTTGAAACCTCCTCTTGGGGCCCTAAGATTGGTCTTTAAAGTAGACCAGAACCTCTAGTATGTTTCTAGGGAAGTGGAGAAGATAATTTTTCAGGGTTTGTCCGAGATTGAAGGCTCAAATTGGTGTGAGGAGGAGAGGGAGGAGGTGCCCTTTTATAGGGGAGGAGAGGGGCACCTATGGAATTCTAAAAAATATTAATTTATAATAAATCTAACCCCAGTTAAAAACCTCCAAAAATGACTCATATTCGAAGAATATATGAGATAGGGTTGAAATATAATCAACCAATAAAATTTATACATGTTTGGATCTTATTTTAAACCTTATCATTTTGATTTATCCTTATTTAATCTATTTAAGTTTATTTGTGGTAATAAAATTCTAAATTTTAAATTATAACGAATATTTACTTATTTGTTGTGAATATTACATAATTGTTTACTTTATAACATTATAGTCCATATAAATTTAAATTTAGAATTTTTAAATATTTTTGTGATTTTTAAACAATTTTATAATATGTTATTTTTATAAAATAACAATAGTGTCAATTTTGACACTATTCATTTATTTGAATTTAAATAAAATATATACAGATGATATGATCAAAATAAAAGCTTTAATAGATTCTTAAAAGGTCATATGTATCTATTAAATTAGTCTATCACATTAAATAGTTCATATAATATTTTTTTTATTATTTTTAAAACCATTTATTTGGTTTATCACTTAGTAAAATAATTACTACAACATTTTTGTATAATTATTTAATATAATGATTTGTTGCATAAAAATTTAAAATAAAATCCTATGATGAAGATAAATCTATTTCCTTTCACAATAATACTTTTACTCGAATTTATCATCTTAAAATCACAATATTTAAATTTATATATTTAATAAATTATGAAGGTGACAACTTTGGCATCATTTAAAATAAAATAATATAAGTGTCATAATCACTTTTATAAGGATCCAAACGGTTATTAATTAGGTAATTGGATGATTAAGGTGTATATATACACTAACAATAAGTTTTGGTCAGGTTTTTGGGCCTTTTAATGGGTATTATTATTTCAATAAAAACTATATTACTTATTTTCCACTTAATAAATAATTTATATATTATTATTGTATCACCATTAATGACAATTATTTAATCCATAAAAATTATAAATAAATTATCATGATGTAGATAATTTAATTATATTTTTGGAGACTATTCATGTTAGAAGTTTTATGATGTTTATCACTAAATTAAAATTATTATACTTACAAGATTTAAGAGAGTGACATGTTGTCACTTTCTTTGGTTTTAATAATAATTTAATTATTTTCGTAATCAAAAATCCATAAAATGAATCTAATCCGACCCTTAGTTGATATGGGTTTACTTTTATCCATACAATAGAATTTTTGCATGTGTTAGGATAATTTTATAATATTATAATTACCCTTAATTACCCGATTTACCTTTAACTATGGTAAATAAAATTTACCGTAGTTACTATTCATAATTCCCAAAAATAAAAAGTAGTCTATTAACATAATTTGGACCCACTGATTCCAAATATGGAATCCATTTTTTCAAATTCAATACACAGAAGTTGCAGAAATTAAATTAAAATTAATCCCGTTGTCGAATGAAAACGGGTTTTTGGTTAAAACATTACAAAAGATTGAATTGATTTAACCTACGAATTCAATGTAAAATCAATGATAATGACATAAATTATATTAAATGGTAAAAATATATTCTATTTATACTTTAAAACCATTCAATATTATAATTTAACCATATAAATTATTACAATGAAAAAAGATGTTTTCCATTAAAATATAGCGTGTTTTTACTATTCATCAAAATATGAAAGCTACCAGAATAATACGAAAAATTTATCTAAAGTAAATTTTTATTTCTTGATTCCATAGAAGAATTTTATTTTGTCAAATTGAACTTATAAACATGTCAAAAACTAGATTTAATGTGGGTGCACCATCAAAAGGCGGCAAAACTGCATTTTTTAAAAAATACATATTTTACCCAAAAAAATTATTATGTTCTTATACCATGTTCTAGAAAACGTGTAAGATTAATAATAATGTTATAAAATTCAATATCTAGTTAATACTATTCATAACAGCTAGTTCATAATAATATTAAAATAATATATTGTTGTTTAGTAAAACCCAGTATTGCGTACAACACACGCTATCGAGGAAGGTCGCGATTGTGTGTAATGCAAGCCAATTCAGGGTTGCGTGTTGTGAAAGAATCCTTCGTTGTTTCATATAACAGAATCCAACCATATTTTATTTATACATTGAATATATATATATATATACTCAATGTTGCGTAGAATAACTATTTTCAAAATTGTGTGTAACACGATCCAAGAATAGTGTTGTGTATACTGCAAGCTAATACGGTGTTACGTATAGTGCAAGGTAATCTTGGTGTAGCATACAACACAAGACATTAATGAAATTAAAAGAATATTTTTCATAAAATCTCGGGGTGTTACATTCTACCCCCCTTAAAATTAATTTCGCCCTCGAAATTCGTCACGGTTATAAATGGTTTATTACTCGAAAGTTTGTTTAATAGAAACCCACATCGTAAAAAGGAATACCAAAACATGGCTTTAAAAACTAAAGTATGAAATGTAAAGGTTACCCAAATTAACTCATCACTGGGTTTCCACGTAGGAGAACATAGGTGAAAATATGGATATGGAAGAAAAATCTGACAATCAAGTTCTGATGGAGAGTGGTAGAGAACATGGATATGAAAAAGCCAACAATCACAAAGCTATGGATTTGTGATGATCTAAGGTATCATCTGATTCATCGGATATAAGTGAACTAGGAAACTTTTTTTGGTTTTCAAGATCATTTCCCTAATGTTGATGAATTAAAAGAAATACTTGCATGATTTTGGTACAATCTCACTGTTGTTCGTGAATTGAACAATTTCCACTTCATCCCTTAAAGAAATGAATTTGAATTTGTTATTCGTGATGTGTTAGCAAATCATGTGATAGACTGATTAGTCATTCCATCTCTTTCAAAAAAAGGTTACCAAAAGTTATAAGTCCATCTTATGGTTAGATTAATCGTATATGGTTCCAAAAATGAACTTATACTTCATATATCATACCGCTTAATAAAATAAAACTAGTTTCTACTAACCAGGGACTTCCTGTAGGCCAGTGGTTGGAGATAAAGGCCAGTCACACTTCGGTTGTGGGTTCGATTCTTACAGCCTTGTCCAACGCGATGGGTTGTCGCCCGTCCTGCAGGTTTTCCTTTTTCTAAAACTACATTACTATATCATCCCATCAATAATATCGAAAAAAGGTTCTATCCTTAAAAAATACTAACTTATGTCCAACATAATCCATTCCAATCTTTAGGCTTATCCATAATATTGTAGTCCATTGTCATATTATAGTGAAAACGATTACCAGAGATTTCATATAAGAAGCATATTAATACCATCGTTGATCCCCATATATCATAAGATATGTCTTGTTGGTCAGATTACAAACGTTCGAAGGCCTTAATTATGTATTCTCTTGAAAAATGAATACCCATTGAACCTTAGTGAAAACATGAATGCAGTTAAAAGTTAACACTTTCCACATACCAAAATCCTCAAAATTATATATACTCAAACCATGATATCACTTAGTCCTTATATCAATCATGAGCTCATGAATACAATCAAACATCTCATTATCATCTTATTCCTTCATTATGTTCATATCATCTACTTTACAAAAATATCTGAATAACATTCCATGGTTACTGGTACCATTCAACATATACTTTCAAATACTTTTAGGAAAAACAATAGTGTAACAATCCTTATATGATTCTTTATTCCATAGCACCATTAACTTTACAACATAACTCACGATAAACATACAATCATTCCACTACCTTCTAAAACAACCGACTGAGCTTCAACACTTCTTTCAACTCATATATCATTTGTATTCTCCTCATCATCATCCACATAAATACTACCCATATGACCATGCTGATTCTCTTCATGATATTTTCCCTTAGGGAATTGGTTTGCATAATGCTCGTACATTCCACATTTAAAACATCTAATCATTGTTTATGTCGTAGCAATACCATTATCCTTGTCCATGGTGTTAACTGAACCTTTTCCTTTGCACTTACTGGCTTTGTGTCCTTCTTTTCAACACCCAAAGCATCTTCCAATTCCTTTGAAACAATCTCCCTGATGCCTCTTGCCACATGATTTACATGAGAGAAATTGAACTTTCTTTCCTTTATGATCATCATGAAACTCCATCTTTCTCTTATTATCTGAGTCGGGAAACTTACCAAAGTTGAGATTATTGATCATATTATGAGATTGCTGATTAGGAATAATAACGATGTTTGTACTTCCAGATCCCGTTTCATTTGGTTTCTCATGAATAAAATCATTCCATTGTCCGTCGTATCCTCCATTATCATGAATCTTCCTGTTTCCAGCCATTTTCTAAAACCCAAAAAGAATAGTGTGAGAGGAAAAAATCATGCTAGGGAAAAAAACATAGTAAAGGGGGAGCACCCTCAATATCTAACATCTTAGGTTAAATTATAAGATTGTTACCGTAGTTCTAGGACTATATACTATACGTATTCTTATCCTTAGGTACATCCCTATACATACCTTAGAAATATCTCTAGGGATCTCACTAATGTTTTCGCATCCTATTTTCCAAAGGATGACTAAACCTTTCCTCTGATACCAACTGTAGAGACCCTAATCTTGACGTACATGGACATTACATTACTTTTTCGGAATACTTAATACATAATAAAAACATACAAAAAAGGACCGTAATAGTTTAGTGTCTTTGGAAACTTGGACCGTAATCTTCTAATCGTGGTGAAAGATCTTCAACATCTCCCATAAAGATCTTCCACTTTTTGTTTCCTGACCTAAAACCTTTCTTTTGATCCTGGGGAAAAATAAAACATAAAAAGGGTGAGCTCAAATGCTCAGTAAGGGTAAGCATGGATAAAATAAAACATACCATATACATTGGAACTTAATAACATGAACATAATGTTTAAACATTAAAATCTTGAGCAACGAAATAAAACATGGAAGTACATATGGCATAGATCATAATGGAACATAAACCATGAAAAAATATCATGGGAATAAAACATGTAATTGTGGCATCCATGAAGCACATGTAATGATTTCCATAGTATCCAAGGCATTTCTACCAAGACCATCTTAGTAGACAAAGTCCCTTTCTAAATCGAGTTCACTCCTCGTTTCAGTCCTATTTTACTGAACCGGTTTAACCTGCCGTTCCAGCCATGTCAATCTCATGAGATATAAATCTTTACCCAATTAATTGGAGGGAGATATAGGTCCCACACATCTCTTAATGAAATCATTCTTACTTGTGCCACAACATAAACATAAATCATTCATCATAACCCAAAGAATAATATGGGTTTCATAAACATCATCCCATTATCACATAATCCATATAAAAGAGATGTATATAATTTCATAATAAGGAAAGTGAAACCATCTAAATCATAGAGACATGATACTTGAAACATACACATTTGAAATAATGCCATCTTAGATGAAAAATGGTTTTGATAAAACACTTGAAATGAATTCTTGAGGAAAATATCATTTCTTCTTCAAAATCATTTTCTTTTTACAAAATGTCAGGCAATTTTAAAAGAAAGATATTTTGTTGAAAATAGTCATGAAATATTTTGGAGGAAGCTTAATGAAAATAAGGCTTTATAAAACAGTAAAAATTTGTCCGTGCCGTATAAGTTAAAAAAAACATTCTTTTCGTACTTTTGCCGGAAAAGTCAAAAAGTACCTCGTAACATAAACAAAAGAAAGATTCCTTACATACCATGTAGTAAAAGTAAAAAATGGGTAAAAATGACTTTAAACATACATGAAAACACTTTTATAAAACATGGACATGGATGATAGAAATAACCCCAGTAAATACTTACAAATAAGCAATCTCGGATAAAAATGAGATTTGGAAAATTATCCCTTACCTTATGTCCGATATGTTTTGTATGTATCCGAACATCCTGTATAATGATTTAAATAATGTCATTTACTTATTTTAGAATCATATTCATTGTTATGATATCATATATGGTTCACTTATGACTTTATATTACCCGTTCTTTTGTAAATTCCATGTTAAAGAGTGTTTTGGGTAAAATCGTTTCATTTGTCATCCGTGTTTTGACTTGTAATTATTCATATGATTACATAGATCACGATTACATAATTACAAAATATAAAACATTATTTATATATAATATATATTCAGAATATACATATATATAATAGATCGACAAATGGAAAGAAATACACCGTTCATGGAGATGGTAGGTCGTACGTACGCATGAATGCTGTTTTCGTTTCCTTATTGAGTTGAATGGAATTAAGTAGATGACATACATATATACATAAATCCAGTATATTTATAATGTAATATATTTCATTATTATTGCTTATATATACTTTATAATCATTCTTAAATGGTTAACATGGAGAATGAATCTCATCGCGTCGTGGAGACAGTAGTCCGTACGTACGCACGAGCGATGATATCGCTTCCATAATTATTGAATTGAATTGGAGTGGATGATACAATATATCAGAATCAGTATGATGTTATAATAACTATGTATAGTTATTATTTACACCATTATACCCATCTATGTAAGGTGTTGGTGGAAAAACATATTACACCACGGCGTGGAGACGGTATTCCGTATGTACGCACGCGCGGTGATTTTGTCTTCTGTAGGATGGATAGAAGGTGAAATGGGGTTGTTTCATATTTATAATAACAAATCAGTGTATTAGTGATACTTATGTTATTACTTTATAATGAAACGACTAAAGAAGAAGATGTTGAAGAAGAAAGAAGCTTGAAAGAATCGGGAGAAGAAATTACCTCTTCTTCGATACGCCTCTTTGAAACCTCCTCTTAGGGCACTAAGATTGGTCTTTAAAGTAGAAAGAAACCTCTAGTATGTTTCTAGGGAAGTGGAGAAGATAATTTGGCAGGGGTTTTCCAAGCCTGAAGGCTCAAATTGGTGTGAATTGGAGAGGGAGGAGGTGCCCTTTTATAAGGGAGGAGAGGGGCACCTTTGGAATTCTTAAAAATATTAATTTATAATAAATCTAAACCCACTTAAAAACCTCCAAAAATGACTCATATTCAAATCTTAGATGAGATAGGGTTGTAATATCATCAAAAAATCAAATTTAGACATGTTTGGATCTTATTTTAAACCTTATCATTTTGATTTATCCTTATTTAATCTATTTAAGTTTATTTGTGGTAATAAAATTATAAATTTTAAATTATAACAAATAATTACTTATTTATTGGTAATTTTCCATAATTGTTTACTTTATAACAATATAGACCATATAAAATTAAATTTATAATTTTTAAATATTTTTGTGATTTTTAAACAATTTTATAATATGTTATTTTTATAAAATAACAATAGTTTCAATTTTGACACTATTCATATATTTGAATTTAAATAAAATATATACAGAAGATATTTTAGAACTAAAAGCTTTAATAGATTAATAAATGTTCATGTGTATCTATAAAATTAGTGGATCACATTAAATAGTTCATATAATATTTATTTTATTATTTTTAATACCATTTATTTGGTTTATCTCTTAATAAACTAATTACTACAACCTTTTTGTATAATTATTTAATATACTGATTTGTTGCATATAAATTTCAAATAAAATCCTATGATGAATATAAATCTATTAACTTTCACAATAATACTTTTACTAGAATTTAGCATCTTAAAATAACAATATTTAAATTGTTATATTTATTAAATTATGAAGGTGACAACCTTCGCATCATTTAAAATAAAATAATATAAGTGTCATAATCACTTTTATAAGAAACCAAACGGTTATATATTAGGTCATTTGATGATTAAAGTGTATATATACACTAGAAATAAGTTTTGGTCAGGTTTGTGGGCCTTTTAATGGGTATTATTATTTATATAAAAACTATATTACTTATTTTCGACTTAATAAATAATTTTTGTATCATTAATGTATCACCATTAATGATAATTATTTAATCCCTAAAAATTCTAAATAAATTATAATGATGTAGATAATGTTGTTATATTTCTAGAGACTATTCATGTTCTAAGTTTTATGATGTTTGTCACTAAATTAAAATTATTATGCTTATTAGATTTAAGAGAGTGTCATGTTTTCACTTTCTTTGGTTTTAATAATAATTAAATTATTTTCATGGTCAGAAATCCATAAAATGAATGTAATACGACCCTTAGTTGATATGGGTTTACTTTTATCCATCCAATAGAATTTTGGCATGTGTTAGGTTAATTTTATAATATTATATTCACCCTTAATTACCCGATTTACCTTTAACTATGGTAAATAAAATTTACCGTAGTTACTATTCATAATTCCAAAAAATAAAAAGTAGCCTATTAACATAATATGGATCCAATGATTCCAAATATGGAATCCATTTTTTCAAATTCAATACACAGAAGTTGCAGAAATTAAATTAAAATTAATCTCGTTGTCGAATGAAAATTGGTTTTTGTTTAAAACATTTCAAATATTTGAATTGATTTAACCTATGAATTCAATGTAAAATCAATGCTAATGACATACCATATATTAAATGGTCAAAATATATTCTATTTATACTTTAAAACCATTAAATATTATAATTTAACCATATAAATTATTACGATGAAAAAAGTTGTTTTTCATTAAAATATAGCATGTTCTTACTATTCATCAAAATATGAAAGTTACCAGAATAATACGAAAATTTTATCCAAAGTAAATTTTTATTTCTTGATTCCAAATAAGAATTTTATTTTGAAAAATTGAACTTATAAACATGTCAAAACTAGATTTAAAGTTGGTGCGCCATCAAAAGGCGGAAAAACTGCATTTTTTTAAAAATATTTATTTTACCCGAAAAATTTATTTTGTTCTTATACCATGTTCTAAAAAATGTGTAAGATGAATAATAATATTATAAAATTAAAATTTTAGTTAATACTATTCATAACGGCTAGTTCATAATAATATTATAATAATATATCGTTGTTTAGTAAAACCCAGTCTTGCGTACAACACACGCTATCGAGGAAGGTCGCGATTGCGTGTAATGCAAGCCAAGTCAGGGTTGCGTGTTGTTAAAGAATCCTTCATTGTTTCTTATAACAGAATCCAACCGTATTTCATTTATACATTGAATATATATATATATATACACAATGTTGCGTAGAATAACTATTATCAAAATTGTGTGTAACATGATCCAAGAATAGTTTTGCGTATACTGCAAGCTAATACGGTGTTGCGTATAGCGCAAGGTAATCTTGGTGTAGCATACAACACAATACATTAATGAAATTAAAATAATATTTTTCATAAAATATCGGGGTGTTACATTAATAATATACAAAGCCATCAAAATCAGAGAATCACCATGCTATAAGACTATTCCAATATCAAAATCACATCGAAGGGGTAGCATCACAACCTCCTTTGGAAAAATACTCAAGAGGTCCCTAACAATTGTAGGGACCTCCACTATCCTAGCCACTATAAATTTCTCAAACAACTCATCCAAAAAATAATGAAGTATCACCATACACCAGCTGCCCACCTAAAAATCCTAAAACCAATTAATACCACTTGTTCACCATGCACATATGAGGAAACAAATCTCATCCATATGTAGCTGACAACATAACATATGGAATAAAATTATTTTTTGTTCAGGATAACACCATATACTGGCATCAATAAAAATAAAAGACCCCCATCAAACTTATATGGACCCATTATCATTCTATGCCATTGGGACACATCAAACAACCTGGTATGGGCTTAGACTATAGTAGTCTACACCAATGTCATGGAAAACCTATATATATATATATAGTAATAGATTATGAAATAGATTGGGTGGAACCAAGGAGTGTTAAGATCCGAAATCAAACAAATAAAAAACAAGAATAGTAAACAATGTCATATTACATATGAATATATCTAGACCCTATTGCACTACCACCTCTACTGTATTCTATTAACCGTGACCAACTCCTGTAACAATATAATTATGACTAACTCTCGTAATAATCTTTGGTTGAGGTCCTTGAACAAAATTAACAACCTATGTTCAGCCTCTACTGGATCTATATCCCCTAAAATAAGTATAAGATGGCTTCCCCTACCGTGGGATTGGTCTCACTAGAAACTGCTACGGAGGTTGGTGACAAACCTTTCCACCTCCACCAAACTGAGCATGAGGAACTAAAGTGAACTTGTTAAAGAAATTTACATGAAACCCATAATAAAAAAACAATGGCATAAAGACTATATGAAAATATGAGAAACCAAATTACCTAGAAGGTCAGAAAAAAAGTTTTTGAGGTAAACTCCCCTCTTATTGAAACCTCAAAGGTCCTGGTTCTTGATACATACCTATGATAAATCTACATCTTCAGGAACCATGCTAGTTACCCTTTGCTGATAAACCTTCTCAGGAGTTCATTTTATCTATCACATCCACTATCTTCTGATCTTTTATTTATGTTGGAAGCATAAATGGAGTAACTACATACTGGATAGATTGCTGGAGTGCCTCCTCAAGTTGTCACACACGAGACTTCTTATCTAGATAATGATCTGTGGAAATATTCAGAATGTCCTTAACATGATTCCCAACTCTTGTACTAACGTAATTCCACGATAAAGGGAAATAATCTTCTTCCTCTTCACTATATTTAGGGTCGACAATAGAAACTCTACCTAGAAATCATTTAGAAAATTGACCCATGAAAAATATGCCATTATATGCTCCCCAAATATAGTTCCCACCACTGACGTGCATATACTAGAAACTAAATGACTAAAAAAGGAACCCAGTATCCCACGTGGGAAAAAATCATACTAAAAGTGATATCAATCTCCTCCATCTATCTCTCTATCTCTAAATTAGAAACACTAGCCTCATAATTCCCCAAAGCATGCCACTAGAATCATACAACACCCTATAACAAGTATCATCATCATATATAAGATGAACTCTATTGATTTCAACTAGATAAGCCTTCTAAACCTCAATTTTCGGATCCACATGCACACAACAATCACGATCCACAGTTGAAAGAAGAAAATAATATTATATAAGTGCATATAGTATGGAATTTTATTAAGATTCACTTTCATTCATTTTATTTTATTTAACCGTCACAAAAACCAAAAATTTGATCAAGAACACAAGTCATCGTGATATAAATACCCCTCCTAGGTCTCTACCATACAAGAATGAACACATAACATAGCTATTCACTATGCTCATAGTTTGTGATCTAGATCATGCGGGGCCTTAAATCTTGTGTCCTAGTTGGTCTCCAAGGACTATGCCACACACCAAGGTAAGATGGTTCTATTTCCATACTATCCCATCCAATACTCACTATTCCAAACTCCAAACCCCATCCCATATCTAAACCACTTTTTTGATACCACTCCCTCATGACCCCCTCCGTCTAATGATACCACAATGAGGGGAGAGAGATAATTTTACTTGAGTCCTACTTTTAGTAGCCCTTATTTTGGAAAATATAATTTATGGTACAAAAATATCATGAAAAGGGAGTTAGTGCCCTCAATAAAAAATAAATCATTGGGGGAAAAGATAAATCATCCATAAAAAACTCAATGAAATAGTATTAAAAAATGAAAACCATCTGACATGAACTTATGAAACAAACTACTAAATATAAATCTATCTCAAATAAATACTCAAAAGAAAAGATAATTTAGTGACACGATAGCTATCCATGGTCTGAGTTAGTAATGTCGATCTTGGTAAATGTAATACACCTAAAAACATAAAAAAAATTATATATAATTAGGGTGATCATACATGTGTACTCACTAGGAAATCCAAAGTCTCAAATGAACATGTGAAAAGTAATGTTTAATGCACCCGTGTGAAAACAATTAACAACTCCTACACAGGTATACTAACCAAACCCAACCTCACCAAGTCATGATCACCACATAACACAAGACTTGTAATATAATATAACAATAATCACATCGATATAGGGTACCCCACACCACTTTCTAACAGGTATTCCACTCTCAAACCACAACATCGTACATCCTTATGCTCCCATCTATTCTATATACCACAACACTCCACAAGTATGGGCACAACACATCTCTCTTATTGACACAAAGACTCATCACCCCAAAAGAAAGTAAATATCATATCATTCTCAAAAACTCATGGGCCACAACACAACAACATTCATAAAAAAATGGATGATAATTATTAACATGTAGGACATCAACCTCGTGCCCTCCTACCATGAATGACCCCCACCAAAATCCACACCACAATAAATTTCATATCACATATCTCTTGAAAAAACTTGGTATATCAAATCTCTACAAAAAACGCATTGGATATTGAAGCCTCCATCAAATGAACTAATGACCTAGGCCTATAATAGCCTATCCAATACCTACCTCATTTAGAAGAGAGAGTAAGAAAGGGCGGGTACCCAACCACCCATCCTCTTCACCAGATTTCAAGAAAAACACAACCTTTAGGACTATGTAGTTGTCGAAACATAGTTGATAATGTGGGTGGTGTGCATATAAAAATAATAATAATAAACAAGTATGTATATATATACCCAAAAAATAGTACATCATATGGATTCACAACCAAATAATAAAAAACAGACAACACCACCACATTTCCAGCCACCTCTAAATTCATAACACTAAAAAAATTATCAATAAGAAACATATCAAATTTCCATAAAATTCCATCATCCATCCAATTTATTTAATTATTTATTAAAACCCATGTTTTAACATATAACCCCCTATTTAATTATTCATCTTCGATTTCAAACCCATAAATCAAACCAACCAAATCCATTTTAAAATGTTTTTAAAAATTATTTATTCCACCAAAATTCATGAATAATATACAAAGAAACCACAAATAACATAAAACTCATCATCCCAATCAAACCACCACCTCACTGCCCCATAATCAGAGTCAAACAACAATCTAAGTACCCAAAAAATCATAGCAAAGAACAAACTCACCCCACCAAAAGCAAGACCAATCAACCATCTCACCTCCACAAAAATAATACCAAACAAACCACCTCCCCCCAGGCATGACCAAAAAATTGTATGGCCCTATATAGATGAACCACACATTTATGTCCAACAAGAAAAACCATTCACTACAAAACATTCAGATCATTTTACATATTATCAAGGGTATTTTATCACAATCCAAATTATTTTTGTGGATTTATCATACAATACATAAACCTAGGGAAACCCTTTCATTATAAAAATATATTTGGTTATACAAACTCCATTTTTTTGTGATATCACAACAACCACAAAATTCATAGTTGTCCCAAAACATATCATCTAGCGCAAACAAAGCCCCAGACGACCACCATTTTTAGTGGGGCGTCAAGCTCATACAATCCACAACATAACAATAAAAAAATATATATAATAATTGAAATTAATCCCCTTTACCACATTAAATTTCAATTTAATTAATTAATTTTATTTTATTAAGTCAACACAACCATCTCACATATATTTTAAAGTAAACCCCATCCTCATGATACAAAATAAATAGAAACTAGTGATTATATACCTCAAAGTGGATTTTCTCACTCGATGTGCACCATAGGGTGTAGAAGAATTCCATAAAACCACAACCTCAAATTGAGAAAATATGGATCACCAAAAAAAATAAATTATCTTTATTACACATCCCAATACACATCCCAAACCAAACTGAACCACTGTAGAGAAACTCCAAATACAAATAATAAGAAACTAACCAATAATCAAGAAGTAATTAACATAGATTAAGAAAAAACAATTACCAGAACCAACGTTTCAAAGAGAGGGGAAGAGGGATTGAAAAACATCTTGGGGAACCTATGGCTCTACCAAAACAAGAGAGATATGAGGTGGAAATATGAAATAAAATTTTGATGACAGATAGCTTTAAAAAATGATATTTAAAAATTTTCACATCCTGGAATACATACATAATGTGTAAGTCACTGGTATCCAAAAAATAAATCATTTTTCAAAAAATGGGTCACATTTTTATTATCTATCTCTAAACATATAATCAGTGTGTAAGACCTTGTGAACCTACCTTCACAATCCATGATCCACACTTACCCAACAAGTAATCTTTATAAGTCATGTATTTACCCCACCTCCATCATTTAACAGAAAATTCCTCCTGGTCCACACTAGGCCTCATCGAAAAACCTCCAACACTAATACCTAGTCATGTAATAGGATAGGAAAGAAAAAAAATTAGAAAATGTCTTATTATTGAGAAATTATAACAATATTCTAAAATTATGTTGTATATATAGATAATATATAATTCATTATCAATTTCAATCACTAGCATTTGCGACTGTTTGTGAGATAATTTATTCAAATCATGTGATTAAATTATTATTTATTTCATGTTTAGTTTGAGTCGTTTTAGTTAGTATTAGAGCAGGGATTAGTTGTTTTTAATGTTTTTTATTTTTTCGGGATTAGATAACACAACCTTAGTGGAAACCCTTGAGATGTTTATATATATAGAATGATATCATGAAATATTAGAAATGTCTTCTATAGATGGTTTTTTAGCAATAAAAACTTCAATGGACGCTACATGTTTTAATAATATCTAGATTAAATGTAATTAGGGGTAATAATAATGAAGAGTTCATATTATATTTTTACTAAATCATCACCTTATGCTCAGTCAATAATTCTAACTTGACAACAAGGTTGAAACTCCCTGGGGATATTCTTTATTTTATTTCCTACTCTATATAAATCAATATAAATGATTTATTTTTAAATTACATTAAGGGATTAGGTTGTGACGTATGAGAGAACCCATGTTAAAGAAACCTAGGAGAGAACCAAGAGTGTTATTGGACTCACCAAGTATAACATTGTGTAAATATATTTAAAATATATTTTAATGAAGGTGTCATTTGAGAAGAAATCCCATGATTGATCTTTCATATTCTTATACTATGTTTCTTTTAGATATGGTAATAAATATTTTGTATAAAGTATTTGGTTGAATAAAGTTAAGAAGGATGAAGTTGTGTAAGGTATCGATCAGAAACCACGTTGTATTATATCAAAATAATAGTTCCTACATAAATTGATGAATCTTAATATAATCCTAGTATGATGAAAATTTAGTTTTCTAGTTATATATATAGTAATGTAGATTATATCATAATTAATGTTTAAACCAGATGCAACTATATATATATATTAACTAGAGGAGTGTTATGTGTTGATGATTAATTGGTATATTATAAATGTTTTGTAGGATTATGTTAAATATCTAAGGACTGTTCTTTAGTAGTTTTTCTTTAATGATTTAAAATCATTTATTAAATAGTATCAATAATGTTGAGAAATAATTTTGTGGAAATGTTATTTTTGGGATATTCCTTTTTAAGGAATGAAGTTTAAGGGATGGAATTGTTTTAGATATAGTATGTGATTGATATTGTGATAATAATGGGGTGTGATATTTTGAGAATGTATGTTTTATAGTGTCTATATATTTTTGGTTGATGATAATTCATGATATTTTAATCCAGTTTCTAATATTTTTTGGCATTAAAGAACATAATTTCTAGTTTTTGATTTGATTAAAAGGTGGATTATACTATATGAATATTAAATATAAAATTAATTTATTTGAACAAAATGTTATTTAACTCTGGTTTTATGAGTTAGAGAATTAGGCAGTTTTGGGGAAGTTATACAGTGGATAATTAATTATTATGGTATAAGTAATCAGATTTGTTTGAGGAAGGAAAACTACGTAGATGTAACTTAATAAAATAAGGTAGATGTTATATTGGAAGTTTCCTCAAGAGTAATAAATATGTTAATATTACCCTCTCTAATCTTCATCAGTGGGTAATAATTAAAATATAAATGATATAATTTATTTAATGATGATAGAATGTGATGAACAATGATTTTTAGAACCATGAAAATAAATAAAACGTTCTATAACATGTGACAAACAAAACACACAATGTAAATGAACCATAAAATATTAAGAAAAAATTATAAATAAATCTATAATATTAAAAACATGGAAATCTATTAATAGTTATCACGTTTAAAAGATAAGAAATTAATATTAGTTAATATCGAAAAGGATATTTCAATAAAATTGATTTTATTTACATAATATATATCATTTTAAAATTTTCTGTTGAAAATTTTATACTTTGAATTAGATAATGTGTAATTAAATATTCTATTCTTCACAATATGATTAGCTTACGAATTATTTCCTAAAATAATTGATTTTTATGTGAATAATAATGAATAATGTTCTTTCCAAAATAGTGACATTAATAACATTATCAGTATATTTGAAAGGCCTAGATGTTTGTTAAATATTTTAATTGATCAAATATATATTTTAAGGGTTTAATTATAATTTCTAAAACATTAATCTGCACTGATAATTTTTATTGGTAATATTTATGGACATAGTACGCATTAACCTAGAAATTAGAAACTGTTTTCACTTGTTTATTTTAATAGAATATTTTCATGGTGAATTTAAGTTTCTCATTTCTTTTAAATACAAATATATTTTTTTGAATAAATAAATTTCTGTCATGAAAATTAATAACCATCAAATATTTATCTCATAAAATTGATAAATTTTTTTAAGAACACATTTTTTATAAAAATATATTTAATGTATTATGTGTGATTAATTTGTAATAATCTTATCTCATTTTGGAGGTATGTATTAGGGTAAATAGATCCTAAATATATAATAATGATGATAAAATTAGGTAAAATTCTGGTGATTATATTTATAGTAATAAAATAATTCTCATGTTTAATATTTTATTTAGAAGAATGAGTGTTTAAATGACTAATCTAAAGTAGCCTAAAATTAATAAATAAATTGCCCTTTAGAAATTATAAATATCATTTTTTTTGTTTTAAAGCCTCACCTTCATTCATTTATAACCTAATTTGAAATTATTAATGAAAAAGGTATTCCATTTATTCATGACCCTTACATACCAGTATTTTCCAATAAAATTACATATTCATCAATAATAAAAGGGGGGGTACTTAAAAACATACAATATTATAGTAGTATTTAAAAATTTCCTTGAAAACAAACAAAAAATTCCTCTAAATTAAGTAATTTACAAGACCTATTTTCCATCCTCACCTGAAACTAATCTATATCCCTCAAATTTAAGGCTATCATTTATAGGAAGTCGAAGGCTCAATATTGGTAACACATCTTTCTTAACATTCCTTCTAATTATTTACAATATAAGACAAAAAACATATAATATAATAAAAAACAATTATTAATAGTTTTTTGAGATGTTATCATAATAATGATACACCCATTGTTTATTCTCTTCCATCTATTAAGAGAAAACAAGAATCATCATTATTCATAGTTTGAAGAACACGACCTCTATGAGGTGAAACTTTTTGTTTTATTTCACCACCACCTATTATTTGTTTTATTAATTAATGTATTGATGAATAAATATGATAAATATTATACTTACTATTCCTAAATGATAACTTACTAGCCACAATCTCCCCTCTCTTTCTTTGAGAAGTGAAAATTCTAATCGTGTGTTGTACGGACTAACTCCACCCTGGGATGACTTTTATGTTTAATTTTACATATAAACTAGCATTAATGGACATAAAATATCATTTAATTTATAATTTTTTTTATTAAACCGTTAAAATTATTTAATGATAATATTATACACTATAAAAGTGTCACGACCCAACCCAACAGGGCTCGAGACGCGACTCCCCAAGCCCGCCTCCAATAGGCCAGGGGCTGGCGACCAGCGCCGAGTAGGATATCACACACATGGGAGGCATTAGCCTAAGGTACCTGTACACACGCACCCACAAACACCTCCATGCAACAGTGCAGAGATATAGAAACTGGAAAGTAAATGCATGCATACACTATCCCACAACCAGAGAGCAACAGAAAAAGTACACAGGGAAAAACAGGGCCCACCAAAAGAAAACTACAAAGCGCGTCCAACCTGCTCTGACGAGGGGAACGATTCCACAAACACACGCCGGAAATCTCCCTTAGCACAGCTCCGGTAAACACCCCTGTCAACACGCTCACTAAGCTCCGCCTGCTCCGGGTCCTCCTGGGACTCCGTCGAAGGGCCTGTGGTCTGCACAAGACACAAACATGTGCGGGCAAAGCCCGTGAAGGGGTGAGTATAAACATACTCAGTAGGCACCCCAAAAACCCAAAACCCAAGGGAGAAACTGAAAGGCAACAGTCCGCTCAACCCAGCCAAAGGGAACCCATACAAGATAGAAACTCCATCTCGTGACCATCCTCGGCTAAACACAACAAGTCAGCTCAGCTCAGCTCAAGTGTATGCCCATACATACACCTTGAACAATCCAGATATACTCAGCTCACTCACCAAGCCACAAGAGGAACCAACCTCGTCACCAGCAACTGTCCACAACCAGGAGAATACATCGCACGAACACTGTCATACCAGATGACACTCATCCAAGAGAAACACTCCATCGGGTCCCAAACAAACGTCTCAGACACTCACTCGAGAGACCACGCTCGTCGGATAACATCACTGAGGAAACATCGCTGAAACACCATAACCACCAAACTCCTCGGATAGGGGATCGCCACTAGGTTCCGCTAGGGGATACTAAGACCCACTCCGGTATACACAGCTCACAGATAGGGGATCACTCCCATGGTCCGCCGGGGGATACCACGACCCGATCTGGCATACGTAGTACTCACAGATAGGGGATCACACCCAGGATCCGCTGGGGGATACCACAACCTGATCTGGTTCTCGACAAAAGCTCAACACTCAGATAGAGGATCATCGTCCATATAAAAATGGTCATGACGATACCGGAACCCTATCTGGTATAACTCGCGATGTAGGGGATCGAACTGACGATGCCGCTGCCCTACCGAAACCACGCGCTGAGTAGGGGATCGCATAACCAACGATACCGCAACCCTACCGACACCAAGCGTTGAGTAGGGGATCGTATAACCAACGATACCACAACCCTACTATAAACATCATGCTGAGTAGAGGATCATAAACCCGACGATGCGACAACCCTACTATGCATGACCCACTGCGTAAGGGATCATATTCCTGATGATGCCACAAACACTACGGGGTTAACCTACTAGATAGGGGATCGCTGCCCGTAAATAAGTGGTCACAGCGATACCAAGAACCCGATCTAGGGTAAAGATGCTAGAGGATCCACTCTGGGCCCACCGGAGGGATACCACAACTCTAATAGTTTAAACATCCCATCAAGAGGATCACAAACCCATAAGAAGGTTGTGATACCACACGAACCCTCGTAGGAACGAACCAAGGGATAACCCTCAACTACTGCTGGTCCAAACATCGCTAACCCGACCGACCCGCCACAACGCCACACTGCGCACCTCTTAAGACAAAACTGAGTCCACCATCGCGTTCCACGCGAAAAAACACACAGGATAGGCTGTTTACTCGCCTGAAACGGAGCACCGGTGAAAAGGAACTATACACTGTAGCTAGCTCATGTAGGGCCCACACAACGATCTCGAAACACATCGAGCGGATCACACCACGGCGATCCCCTCGAAAAAACAAGCGGAATCGACTACTCGCTCGTCCAAAACGGACACCCGGTGAAAAAGGTACCATTCACCAAAGGCCAGCCCGGGTGGGGCCCACGCCTGGATTCCGAAACTTATCGAACGGATCAAACCATTGCGATCCCCTCGGAAAAACACACAGGATCGACTATTCATCCACCAAAATCGAGCTCCTGGTGCAAAAGCTGTGTTTCTCCGCAAACGCCAAAACCCGGCCTCGTGGGGCCCGCACCTCGTTCATAGACCTAACACCCGGAAACCATCTCAAAAAGTCTGTCGTACCATCAGGGTCTCAACGCCACTGACGGCACGCCAATCGGACGCTTCGGGTAGAAGTTACAACGGCCCAAAGTCGTAAAATAATAAAATAACTTTATTTTATACGACGTTTCTAACTCCCAGGCCACGATCCCGAACCATTAAACCCTCAAAGTGAGTTCAAAAGGTCCTTCTCGACGCATGGAGCGCGTCGCCGCAAACGGCTTGCAAATCGGAGTTACGGTTTGCGAGTTACGGGAGTTTAAAGAACCCCTGGAAAATCCTGGCCGAACCACCGCCAGCCTCGCCGGAAACCACCGCGCCACCGCCAGATTCCGCCGCGCCGCCGCAGCCGTCGCCGGAAACTGCCGCACCGCCGACGCGCCGCCGCCCTGCCTCGCCAGATTCCTCCATGGCCGCCGCCGGAATCCGGGATTTCCGCCGGAAAACTTTCGGGGACCCCTGGGAGCACCCCGGTGCTCCAAAATCAGATCCGAAACATGTTTCGGAAACCTCGGGACCCAAACTATACAACCCTTATAAAGATTTGAAGAAAAACAACAAATAAACGGGGTCCGTGATTTAAAAACTCAAACTGCCTACCTCGCGGGTGAAACGCCGACGTTATGCCTCAGATCCGCGCTCCAGAGCTTCCGCTGCGCGCTCCTGGAACATCCACCGTCGAATTCTGAGCTCGTGGGCGCTTTGTTTGCTCAATTCAGCGGAGCGGCGGCGAAGAACGCTGAAGAATGCCGAGAGGAACCATAAAGGGGGGGGGGGGGCGCTGATATTTATATCAGCCGCCCCGCCGAGGCCAAACCCGCCTCGGACCCGACGCTCAATGCGAACAAAAGTAAGGTCACCCCTAGGGTAAATGCGTCGTTCTGAACGCAACAGAGGACTCAGATTTTCCATCCGAGTCTCCGTTCAAAAGTTATTCGAGCCGACGCTCTCTCACTAACTTCGCCACTTATTTACGAAAACGCCCCTGGTGGCGTTTCTCAGCGTAGGCTCGCGCCCGCAAAGTCTACACCTCGCCTAGGGTAAACGGCACGTTACAGACGCAACTGTGCCCTCAGATTCCCGTTCTGAGCTACCGTTTAGCAGATATCACACCCTCTCCACGTGCATAGTATAAAAATACTTAATATTTTTATAAAATTAATTCCGGGCACACCGGACCTCGGAATCGCACGTCGTCTTCGCGCCTAGCTCTGGAATTATTCGTAGAAACATTCCAAAGTCTGTCAGGGCCAAAAACCTGAGTCGCTACATCCTCCCCCCTTATAACTTTTCGTCCCTGAAAAGCCCTAAGCACAAGGAAAACGACTGGACTCTCAACTGGGTCTCACACACCAGCGAGCTCACCAACTAACACTCATGCCCGAACGCATAAGTCAGAGGGACTCATCCGCCACACCTCAATACTATCCGCTTTGGGCGGCACTGACTCGCCCGCACGGTTTTAATCGCGTCACCAAAAACGCGTCTTGGTGGGGGAAGGATCCCTCCTCCTTAGGCATTCGAAGCATGTCGAACAACACCCACACAAGGTCTTACCAATGCCCTGAACAAAACTCGAGCAAGCAACAAAAAGGAGGGTACCACAAAACAGTGTCTATCAAACTACTGTAGTAAGTAGAAAAGACACAAGGCGTACCTCTATCCATTCACGGTGCCTCTGGGTCAACAGCCTCCAGGGAATGCAGCTGTCCTCGCCCTCGACCACCAGCTCCCTGAGCTTGGCGTGGTCCACCTGGGGGTGGGGGTGGTGGCAACTGATACTGCCTACCACCTCCTCCTACTGCACCAGCTCCGCCGCCACATCCGCCGCCCTGCGGACCTCCTTGCTCGAGATGCTGCCTCTGCCAAGGCGGTCCATCGACCGGCTCCCTCTCAGCAGCACGTAGGGTCGGACAATCTCTAGAAAGATGTCCCCGACCATCGCAAGAGTAACACCGCCTCTCCTGCGGCTGACCAGAACTAGCCTGCGAGCCCTGTGAGCCCTGAGGCTCAGATCCTCCATCCTGGGGTCGCCTCCTGAAACGTCGTCCACGTCCAGACCCCTGAGTCTGACGTCGACAACCAGATGCTGATCCGACTGAAAAAGTCTTAGCCCTTGAGTTCCCAGCACTAACAGGGGGAAACTGCTCAGCCAGAAAACTCTTCACCACCAACGCTCGCTCCAGCACTCCAGCATAGGTGGGAAGGCACAAGGAAACCACACCTGCTCGGATGTCCCTGTGTAAGCCCTGATCGAAGGTTTGAGCCCTAAAGAACGGGTCTCTAACCATATCCAGGGAGTAGCGCGACATGTCTGTAAACCTCGCTGAGTACTCCGACACAGTCATGCTCTCCTGACGAAGCTGGAGAAGCTCCTGGATCCACACTGACCTCAGCGTCACCGGATATAACTCCTCCCTGAAGAGACGCTCAAACTATGCCCATGTGAGCGTCTCCTCGTCATGGGACTGCATCACCAAACCCCACCATCGCCCGTCAGAACCATGCTGACGGCTCGCCGCTAGGACCACCATCTGATCTGGAGGTGTCCTCACTAGGCGGAAAACTCGGGTGACTGCCTCAAGCCAGTCATCAGCTGCCTGGGGGTCTGGATCACCCCGGAACCTCAGAGGTTGCTGCCTCTGGAACTCGTGCAGCGCACTCAGCCTGCGCGCAACCTCGTCCTGCACCGCTGGCACAACAAGCTGCGCGACAGGTGGTGGCTCAACTGGCAGACCACCTGGAGGTGCAACCTCAGAACCCACGCCCTGCTCCACAGCCACTACACGGGGTGGGTAATCAGCACAATCCTGCTGCGGAACCCTCACTGGCTGTCGTTGTGGAGGCATCCTGAAATACATTCAAGACGCACCACAGTCAAAGAGTATATTTGGAGAGCTGACTCAAGAAGGACAAGGAAAAACCAAAAACCCAGTCATATATGATGCATGTACCATTATGTCCCTGCGACCAGTGTACGAATGTCCCGAGTCGAAAGGCAGGTTATCAGAGTCATGGTGTATGGATACGTCGGCTGCTACACCAACACTGGAGTCCCTAGCCTGAATGCCGAACTCGAAACATCCTAACACTACCGCTATGCAACCCAAACCAAGCTCACTGCTAGACCAGCTAGGCTCTAAGATCCCAAAGGTGGAACCTCCTCTGATACCACTTTGTCACGACCCGACCCAATGGGGCTCGAGCGGCGACTCCCCAAGCCCGCCTCTAATAGGCCAGGGGCTGGCAACTAGCGCCGAGTAGGCTATCACACACATGGGAGGCATTACCCTAAGGTACCTGTACACACGCACCCACAAACACCTCCATGAAACAATGCAGAGATATAGAAACTGGAAACTAAATGCATGCATACACTATCCCACAACCAGAGAGCAACAACAAAAGTACAAAGGGAAAAACAAGGCCCACCAAAAGAAAACTACAAACCGCGTCCAACCTGCTCTGACGAGGGGAACGCTACCACAAACACCCGCCGGAAAGCTCCCTCAGCACAGCTCCGGTAAACACCCCGGTCAACATGATCACTAAGCTCCGCCTGCTCCGGGTCCTCCTGGGACTCCGTCGAAGGGACGGTGGTCTGCACAAGACAAAAACATGTGCGGGCAAAGCCCGTGCAGGGGTGAGTATAAACATACTCAGTAGGCACCCTAAAAACCCAAAACCCAAGGGAGAAACTGAAAGGCAACAGTCCGATCAACCCAGCCAGAGGGAACGCAGACGAGAGAGAAACTCCATCTCGTGACCATCCTCGGCTAAACACAACAAGTCAGCTCAGCTCAGCTCAGGTGTATGCCCATACATACACCTTGAACAATCCAGATATACTCAGCTCACTCACCAAGCCACAAGAGGAACCAACCTCGTCACCAGCAACTGTCCACAACCAGGAGAATACACCGCACGAACACTGTCATACCAGATGACACTCATCCGAGAGATACACTCCATCAGGTCCCAAACAAACGTCTCAGACGCTCACCCGAGAGACCACGCTCGTCGGATAACATCACTGAGGAAACATCGCTGAAACACCATAACCACCAAACTCCTCGGATAGGGGATCGCCGCTAGGGTCCGCTAGGGGATACCAAGACCCACTCCGGTATACGTAGCTCACAGATAGGGGATCACTCCCAGGGTCCGTCGGGGGATACCACGACCCGATCTGGCATACCTAGTACTCACAGATAGGGGATCACACCCAGGATCCACTGGGGGATACCACAACCCGATCTGGCGCTCGATAGAAGCTCAACACTCAGATAGAGGATCATCGTCCATATAAAGATGGTCACGACGATACCGGAACCCTATCTGGTATAACTCGCGATGTAGGGGATCGAACCGACGATGTCGCAACCCTACCGAAACCACGCGCTGAGTAGGGAATCACATAACCAATGATACCGCAACCCTACCGACACCAAGCGCTGAGTAGGGGATCGTATAACCAAGGATACTACAACCCTACTATAAACATCATGCTGAGTAGGGGATCGTAAACCCGAAAATGCCACAACCCTACTGTGCACGACCCACTGCGTAGGGGATCATACTCCTGATGATGCCACAAACCCTACGGGGTTAACCTGCTAGATAGGGGATCGCCACCCATAAATAAGCGGTCACAGCGATACCAATAACCCGATCTAGGGTAAAGATGCTAGAGGATCCACTCTGGGCCCACCGAAGGGATACCACAACTCTAATAGTTTAAACATCCCATCAAGAGGATCACAAACCCATAAGAAGGTTGTGATACCACACGAACCCTCGTAGGAACGAACCAAGGGATAACCCTCAACCACTGCTGGTCCAATCATCGCTAACCCGACCAACCCGCCACAACGCCACATTGCGCACCTCCTAAGACAAAACTGAGGCCAGCATCGCGTTCCACGCGAAGAAACACATAGGATAGGCTGTTTACTCGCCTGAAACGGAGCACCGGTGAAAAGGCACTATACACCGTAGCTAGCTCATGCAGGGCCCACACAACGATCTCGAAACCCATCGAGCGGATCACACCATGACGATCCCCTTGAAAAAACAAGCGGAATCGACTACTCGCTCGTCCAAAACGGACACCCGGTGAAAAAGGTACTATTCACCGAAGGCCAGCCCGGGTGGGGCCCACGCCTGGATTCCGAAACTTATCGAACGGATCACACCATTGAGATCCCCTCGGAAAAACACACAGGATCGACTATTCATCCACCAAAATCGAGCTCCTGGTGCAAAAGCTGTGTTTCTCCGCAAACGCCAAAACCCGGCCTCGTGGGGCCCGCACCTCGTTCACAGACCCAACACCCGGAAACCATCTCAAAAAGGCCGTCGTACCATCAAGGTCTCAACGCCACTGACGGCACGCCAATCAGACACTTCGGGTAGAAGTTACAATGGCCCAAAGTCGTAAAATAATAAAATAACTTTATTTTATACGACGTTTCTAACTCCCAGGCCACGATCCCGAACCATTAAACCCTCAAAGTGAGTTCAAAAGGTCCTTCTCGACGCATGGAGCGCGTCGCCGCAAACGGCTTGCAAATCAGAGTTACGGTTTGCGAGTTACGGGAGTTTAAAGAACCCCTGGAAAATCCTGGCCGAACCACCGCCAGCCTCGCCGGAAACCACCGCGCCGCCGCCGGATTCCACCGCGCCACCGCAGCCATCGCCGGAAACCGCCGCACCGCCGACGCGCCGCTGCCCTGCCTCGCCGGATTCCTCCATGGCCGCCGCCGGAATCCGGGATTTCCGCCGGAAAACATTCGGGGACCCCTGGGAGCACCCCGGTGCTCCAAAATCAGATCCGAAACATGTTTCGGAAACCTCGGGACCCAAACTATACAACCCTTATAAAGATTTGAAGAAAAACAACAAATAAACGGGGTCCGGGATTTCAAAACTCAAACTGCCTACCTCGCGGGTGAAAGGCCGACGTTATGCCTCAGATCCGCGCTCCAGAGCTTCCGCTGCGCGCTCCTGGAACATCCACCGTCGAATTCTGAGCTCGTGGGCGCTTCGTTTGCTCGATTCAGCGGAGCGGCGGCGAAGAACGCTGAAGAATGCCGAGAGGAACCATAAAGGGGGGGGGGCACTGATATTTATATCAGCCGCCCCGCCGACGCCAAACCCGCCTCGGACCCGACGCCCAATGCGAACAAAAGTAAGGTCACCCCTAGGGTAAACGCGTCATTCTGAACGCAACAGAGGACTCAAATTTTCCATCCGAGTCTCCGTTCAGAAGTTATTCGAGCCGACGCTCGCTCACTAACTTCACCACTTATTTACGAAAACGCCCCTGGTGGCGTTTCTCAGCGTAGGCTCGCGCCCACAAAGTCTACACCTCGCCTAGGGTAAACGACACGTTCCAGATGCAACTGTGCCCTCAGATTCCCGTTCTGAGCTACCGTTTAGGAGATATCACACCCTCGCCACGTGCATAGTATAAAAATACTTAATATTTTTATAAAATTAATTCCGGGCACACCGGACCCCGGAATCGCACGTCGTCTTCGCGCCTAGCTCTGGAATTATTCGTAGAAACATTCCAAAGTCTGACAGGGCCAAAAACCTGAGTCGCTACATCCTCCCCCCTTATAACTTTTCGTCCCTGAAAAGCCCTAAGCACAAGGAAAGCGACTGGACTCTCAACTGGGTCTCACACACCAGCGATCTCACCAACTAACACTCATGCCCGAACGCATAAGTCAGAGGGACTCATCCGCCACACCTCAATACTATCCGCTTTGGGCGGCACTGACTCGCCCGCACGGTTTTAATCGCGTCACCAAAAACGCGTCTTGGTGGGGGAAGGATCCCTCCTCCTTAGGCATTCGAAGCATGTCGAACAACACCCACACAAGGTCTTACCAATGCCCTGAACAAAACTCGATCAAGAAACAAAAAGGAGGGTACCACAAAACAGTGTCTATCAAACTACTGTAGTAAGTAGAAAAGACACAAGGTGTACCTCTATCCATTCACGGTGCCTCTGGGTCAACAGCCTCCAGGGCATGCAGCTGTCCTCGCCCTCGACCACCAGCTCCCTGAGCTTGGCGTGGTCCACCTGGGGGTGGGGGTGGTGGCAACTGATACTTCCTACCACCTCCTCCTACTGCACCAGCTCCGCCGCCACGTCCGCCGCCCTGCGGACCTCCTTGCTCGAGACGCTGCCTCTGCCAAGGCGGTCCATCGACCGGCTCCCTCTCAACAGCACGTCGGGTCGGAAAATCTCTAGCAAGATGTCCCCGACCATCGCAAGAGTAACACCGCCTCTCCTGCGGCTGACCAGAACTAGCCTGCGAGCCCTGTGAGCCCTGAGGCTCAAATCCTCCATCCTGGGGTCGCCTCCTGAAACGTCGGCCACGTCCAAACCCCTGAGTCTGACGTCGACAACCAGATGCTGATCCGACTGAAAAAGTCTTAGCCCTTGAGTTCCCAGCACTAACAGGGGGAAACTGCTCAGCCAGAAAACTGTCCACCACCAACGCTCGCTCCAGCACTCCAGCATAGGTGGGCAGGCACAAGGAAACCACACCTGCTCGGATGTCCCTATGTAAGCCCTGATCGAAGGTCCGAGCCCTAAAGAACGGGTCTCGAACCATATCCAGGGAGTAGCGCGACAGGTCTGTAAACCTCGCTGAGTACTCCGACACAGTCATGCTCTCCTGACGAAGCTGGAGAAGCTCCTGGATCCACACTGACCTCAGCGTCACTGGATAGAACTCCTCCCTGAAGAGACGCTCAAACTATGCCCATGTGAGCGTCTCCTCGTCATGGGACTGCGTCACCAAACCCCACCATCGCCCGTCAGAACCATGCTGAAGGCTCGCCGCTAGGACCACCATCTGATCTGGAGGTGTCCTCACTAGGCGGAAAACTCGGGTGACTGCCTCAAGCCAGGCATCAGCTGCCTGGGGGTCTGGATCACCCCGGAACCTCAGAAGTTGCTGCCTCTGGAACTCGTGCAGCGCACTCAGCCTGCGCGCAACCTCGTCCTGCACCGCCGGCACAACAAGCTGCTCGACAGGTGGTGGCTCAACTGGCAGACCACCTAGAGGTGCAACCTCAAAACCCACGCCCTGCTCCACAGCCACTACACGGGGTGGGTAATCAGCACAATCCTGCTGCGGAACCCTCGCTGGCTGTCGTCGTGGAGGCATCCTGAAATACATTCAAGATGCACCACAGTCAAAGAGTATATTTGGAGAGCTGACTCAAGAAGGACAAGGAAAAACCAAAAACCCAGTCCTATATGATGCATGTACCATTATGTCCCTGCGACCAGTGTACGAATGTCCCGAGTCGAAAGGCAGGTTATCAGAGTCATGGTGTATGGATACGTCGGCTGCTGCACCAACACTGGAGTCCCTGGCCTGAATGCCGAACTCAAAACATCCTAACACTACCGCTATGCAACCCAAACCAAGATCACAGCTAGACCAGCTACGCTCTGAGATCCCAAAGGTGGAACCTCCTCTAATACCACTTTGTCACGACCCGACCCAATGGGGCTCGAGCCGCGACTCCCCAAGCCCGCCTCCAATAGGCCAGGGGCTGGCAACTAGTGCCGAGTAGGCTATCACACACATGGGAGGCATTAGCCTAAGGTACCTGTACACACGCACCCACAAACACCTCCATGAAACAATGCAGAGATATAGAAACTGGAAACTAAATGCATGCATACACTATCCCACAACCAGAGAGCAACAACAAAAGTACAAAGGGAAAAACAAGGCCCACCAAAAGAAAACTACAAACCGCGTCCAACCTGCTCTGACGAGGGGAACGCTACCACAAACACCCGCCGGAAAGCTCCCTTAGCACAGCTCCGGTAAACACCCCGGTCAACATGCTCACTAAGCTCCGCCTGCTCCGGGTCCTCCTGGGACTCCGTCGAAGGGACGGTGGTCTGAACAAGACACAAACATGTGCGGGCAAAGCCCGTGCAGGGGTGAGTATAAACATACTCAGTAGGCACCCAAAAAACCCAAAACCCAAGGGAGAAACTGAAAGGAAACAGTCCGCTCAACCCAGCCAGAGGGAACCCAGATGAGAGAGAAACTCCATCTCGTGACCGTCCTCGGCTAAACACAACAAGTTAGCTCAGCTCAGCTAAGGTGTATGCCCATACATACACCTTGAACAATCCAGATATACTCAGCTCACTCACCAAGCCACAAGAGGAACCAACCTCGTCACCAGCAACTGTCCACAACCAGGAGAATACACCGCACGAACACTGTCATACCAGATGACACTCATCCGAGAGATACACTCCATCGGGTCCCAAACAAACGTCTCAGACGCTCTCCCGAGAGACCACTCTTGTCGGATAACATCACTGAGGAAACATCGCTGAAAAACCATAACCACCAAACTCCTCGGATAGGGGATCGCCGCTAGGGTCCGCTAGGGGATACCAAGACCCACTCCGGTATACGTAGCTCACAGATACGGGATCACTCCCAGGGTCCGTCGGGGGATACCACGACCCGATCTGGCATACCTAGTACTCACAGATAGGGGATCACACCCAGGATCCACTGGGGGATACCACAACCCGATCTGGCGCTCGATAGAAGCTCAACACTCAGATAGAGGATCATCGTCCATATAAAGATGGTCACGACGATACCGGAACCCTATTTGGTATAACTCGCGATGTAGGGGATCGAACCGACGATGTCGCAACCCTACCGAAACCACGCGCTGAGTAGGGAATCACATAACCAATGATACCGCAACCCTACCGACACCAAGCGCTGAGTAGGGGATCGTATAACCAATGATACTGCAACCCTACTATAAACATCATGCTGAGTAGGGGATCGTAAACCCGAAAATGCCACAACCCTACTGTGCACGACCCACTGCGTAGGGGATCATACTCCTGATGATGCCACAAACCCTACGGGGTTAACCTGCTAGATAGGGGATCGCCGCCCATAAATAAGCGGTCACAACGATACCAATAACCTGATCTAGGGTAAAGATGCTAGAGGATCCACTCCAGGCCCACCGGAGGGATACCAAAACTCTAATATATTAAACATCCCATCGAGAGGATCACAAACCCATACAAAGGTTATAATACCACACGAACCCTCGTAGGAATGAACCAAGGGAGAACCCTCAACCACTGCTGGTCCAAACATCGCTAACCCGAGCGACCCGCCACAACGCCACACTGCGCACCTCCTAAGCCAAAACCGAGGCCACCATCGCGTTCCACGCGGAAAAACACACAGGATAAGCTGTTTACTCGCCCGAAACAGAGCACCGGTGAAAAAGGCACTATTCACCATAGCTAGCTCATGCGGGGCCCACACAACGATCCTGAAACCCATCGAGCGGATCACACGACGGAGATCCCCTCGGAAAAACAAGCGGAATCGACTACTCGCTCGTCCAAAACGGACACCCGGTGAAAAAAGTACTATTCACTAAAGGCCAGCCCGGGTGGGGCCCACGCATGGATTCCGAAACTCATCGAACGGATCGCACCATTGCGATCCCCTTGGAAAAACACACAGGATCGACTATTCATCCACAAAAATCAGACTCCTGGTGCAAAAGCTGCGTTTCTCCGCAAACGCCAAAACCTGACCTCGTGGGGCCCGCACCCCGTTCACAGACCCAACACCCGGAAACCATCTCAAAAAGTCCGTCGTACCATCAGGGTCTCAACGCCCCTGATGGCACGTCAATCGGACGCTCCGGGTAGAAGTTACAACGGCCCGAAGTCGTAAAATAATAAAATAATTTTATTTTATACGACGTTTCTAACTCCCGGGCCACGATCCCGAACCCTTAAACCCTCAAAGTGAGCTCAAAAGGTCCGTCTCGATGCATGGAGAGTGTCGCCGAAAACGGCTCGCAAATTGGAGTTACGGTTTGCGAGTTACAGGGGTTTAAAGAACCCCCGGAAAATCCTGGCCGAACCACCGCCAGCCTCGCCGGAAACCACCGCCAGCCTCGCCGGAAACCACCGCACCGCCGCCGGATTCTGCCGCGCCGCTGCCGCCGCCGCCCTGTTTCGCCGGATTCCGCCATGGCCACCGCTGGAATCCGGGATTTCCGCCGGAAAACTTCCAGGGACCCCTGGGAGCACCCCGGTGCTCCAAAATCAGATCCGAAACATGTTTCGGAAACCTCAGGACCCAAACTATACAACCCTTATAACGATTTGAAGAAAAACAAAAAATAAACGGGGTACGGGATTTCAAAACTCAAACCGCCTACCTCGCGGACGAAACGCCGACGTTATGCCTCAGATCCGTGCTCCAGAGCTTCCGTTTCGCGCTCCTGGAACGTCCGCCGTCAAATTCCGAGCTCGTGGGCGCTTCGTTTTCTCGATTCGGCGGACCGGCGGCGAAGAACGGCGAAGAACGCCAAGAGGAACGATAAAGGGGGGGGGGGGGGAGGGGGCGCTGATATTTATATCAGCCGCCCCGTCGACGCCAAACCCGCCTCGGACCCGACGCCCGATGCGAACAAAAGTAAGGTCACCCCTAGGGTAAACGCGCCGTTCTGAACGCAACAGCAGACTCAGATTTTCCATCCGAGACTCCGTTCAGAAGTTATTCGAGCCGACGCTCGCTCACTAACTTCGCCACTTATTTACGAAAAAGCCCCTGGTGGCGCTTCTCACCGCAGGCCCACGCCCGCAAAGTTTACATCTCGCCTAGGGTAAACGGCACGTTCCAGACGCAACTGTGCCCTCAGATTCCCGTTATGATCTACCGTTTAGGAGATATCACACACCCGCCATGTGCATAGTATAAAAATACTTAATATTTTTATAAAATTAATTCCGGGCACACCGGGCCTCGGAATCGAATGCCTTCTTCGCGCCTAGCTCTGGAATTATTCGTAGAAACATTCCAAAGTCTGACAGGGCCAAAAACCTGAGTCGCTACAACAAGTAATAGCATTGACAAATGTTTATTGTTAATTTAACAGTAAAAAAGAAAATTATAAAGTATCATTTCAAAATAGAGTCTATTGAAAGAAAACCTATTAAAGTGTATAAATTATTTGAAAATGGAATATTAAAATACATATAAATAGACAATTAGGGGTACTTTGAAACAATGTTACAATACTATCTACATCATATAAAGTACATAATGTATTACGATGGAATTAACTGAACAACTCTGAGTGACCTAAACGATCAGAAACAACATTATAAATAAATAAAATATTATAAAAAATCGTCCATAGAAAATTAAATATAGGAGAATAATTTTATTTGGTATATATATAATTAATTTAATTTGATTATTCATTGAGTTCATTATTTGTTAAGAACACATTTATAAAAATGTAATGGTTTCTTCTTGAATCTTACATCATTTAATCACATTTTTAAGAATCTAATTTCATTTAAATGTTTTATATAATGAAAATTGGATATATAATTACATATATATTTATTATTAAAGGTATTTTAATTTAAAATCTAATCTCAATTTATTTTAATGGTTTTTATTAAAAAATTTCTTAATTCGTATGGGTTTTGGATAATTCATTTTCATTTTTTTGTGTTATTTTTTTATTATTAAAACCCATTCATATATGTCATATTATATTATTCTAATTTATTAAAATAATTTATTTCTACTTCTATTCTTGTATATTTATAATTCATTCCAATGATTTTTTAAGTATCATTATATCAAATTTTATGTTATTCATAAGGGTTTAGTTGTCTCAAATTTGAATCCTTTGATACAGGTTTACGTTATACCCCATGACTAATTTATTTGGAATAAATAATAACCCTTTTCATTTTTATCATCATTTAATTATATTCTATGATTATTTTTTTCCAATTTTCTTTCTCTCTTGGGGTTTTCACTCGAAGTATATAATGGTTGTAAGGGTTTCTCATACCAAATTCTCTTCATTTAGAGATGTTTTAATCTTTTAAACCAATTTCTTGTTTCTATAGTATATATACTAAAAAAGAATTTATTTTTATATATTTTATTAATTCAGATGGGGGATTTATGAACCATGTGACCTTAATGCTGCCAATTACTTTTGATTAATAAATTTTCAAAACATGTAAGGGGTTTTTATGGCTCAATTCTCTTATATGAGATGTAATTACTCATATTTTTTATTATCTTTAACAATTGATATAATATAATAAGTGATGATTTTGAAATTTATTTCTATATTTTTTTCTTGGGAAATAATGTTTCACAAAAAATTATTATTATTGAATATTTTTATTTTTTTTAAAGGAACTTCAGTTAAGAATAATTCCAATTAGTTTAAATGGATTTTTCTTCAATGTATACATTATTAATTCCCACATATGTTATTTACATTGTGTAAACTGAATGTTTTTCATTTCCAAGGATGATTTTATTCAACTTATCTCATCTTAATTGAAATTTTTACTTATCCTTTTTAACATTATGGGCAATCAAAATTTTCCCATTAGTTTTCCATCATTTCAAAACAAATATTTTATCATCCAGTCAAAATTTTTTTGATAACGTTTATGTCTTTTAAAGGTTCCATTATTAAATATTAGTTTTTATAAGAAATTATTATGAAATTATTTTCAATTCAATTTTTTAAAACAATATTCTTTTTTTAATAATCCAATCTAATATATTATTTTAGAAGAAAAATATTTAAATGCATTTTCACTTCTCTTTCTTAAATATGTTATAATTTCATCAATCTCCCTTTATTAAATATTCCATTCAAATTATATGTTTTCAATATATTTTAATTTATAATTTATTGAAACAATTATTTATTTTTAATTATTTTTTTATTTGGAACTCTTTATATTAACTTTTTCAAATTTATTCTCTTTCCCATAAATAATGTTTTCGAATGAAATTTTAATGTAACTATTAAAAAAGGTATTTTGATAACTTTTTAATTTTCACATGTATTTACCCTCAATAGTTTATCATTATTCAAGTCATGTTTTAATAACCCTCTAGACACAATTATTATATGATATTTTTTAGAAAATGAGTTTTCTCACATCTTATGATTTCATATGTTAATGAAATGTGATTTTTTAATGGTTTAAAAACACATCGTTTTTTCCATGGGTTATATATATATTTATTTTAAAATGTCTTGAAACAAATTTTTCATTCTATGGGTTATATTATTTAGTGAATATTAATTTCAATTGTCACACAAATATATGGATTGTAATATTGGAGATACCAATAACTTCTTACAATTTATTGGGTAAAGTCTAATATCTCATGAGATATGAATACCACGTGAATGGGTTATTAACTATACAGGTTCTATAACAATGAGTATATTGGTTTTTATCTATACTAAAGAATTTATGTTTAATTTATCATTTGGTATCTATGTTCCAAATTATTGGAAAATTTTTTTTTAATATTGTTCTATATATTCATGTTTTTTATCATGTAGTTATAAATTTTCATTATTATTGTAACATATTATTAATTTTTATTAGGTAAATGTAAAAAATAATCTTGATCATGACATGGTTGGGAATTGTCTCAGGTTGTTTGGGTAAAAATTATAAATTTATGTGGGGGGGGGGGGGGTTGTTGGTTATTTATAGTCGGAACATGGTTTTTCCACACAATGTGCACTTCAATGAAAACATTACTACCATGGATAGTAGAGGTTTTCATAGTTGGAACATGGTTTAGAATACTGTGTTCTCACCCAATAAAAACTATGTTCCATGGATAGTGTGTCTAGGTGGTGTGAACGGTTTGGGAAAACATTATTCTAACCATACTGACCACTATAGGAAACAATGAGAGCATGATATTGTTTTATTGAAATTTATAATAAAAATTTACAAAACCCCCAAATTTATGCCATGCCCAACCCTGAATCACCCTAATTTGGATTCATAATATTATAAATCCCTCTATGGGTGGTTTTGAATTCTTATACCCTTATATTGGAAGATCATATTATGATTGATTATGTTTGGTATCCTTCGGGTAAGTGACCATCCTCTAGTAATTTTTTAATGGTCTCACGTTATATACTCCTTATAAGGTACTATATCACTATTTTTTTATGATATAAACTCTTTTTTATGAGATAATGATTCTAGGTTTTATTTCCTGATCGTCGATGACTTCATATTTCATTGGAGAATCCCAATGCATGTGTTGATTCCCATTCAATGATTATTATTAGGATGTTTTGTTTGATATTTTCCAATTAAAGATAACTTGATTAAATGATATTTGAAATAATAATATAGTATATTTGGGAAACCCAAATTGATATAATTTAAAATATTTTATTGAATTATCATAGAATTTAGCGAATGTTTTGAAATTTTTGGAAATTAAAAAATTATTTGGTGAATAGATTTGAGATATTATTTGATAAAAAATGTACTAAATGTAAATGATTAAAACCTACGATTTGTTTCCAATTAAAAAGGCATAAAATTTTGAAAAAAAAGTTCTAGTTTTAAAATTTAATTAGCCTTTTAAAATTTAATGTGGGAAATTAAATTTTGAATGTTGAATGATTTTAAATGAAATGGTTTTAAATTTTTCAAATAATTGAATCAGAATATTCATGTATGGGGAGTTAGTGGGTTATTTTGGACAAGAACACTTGGATTTTTATTACTTAGAAACATATTGATGATTAATGATCTAATGGAAAACTAGTTAGGAAGATATTAACCCTTATGGGATGTTAATGATTCCTATTTGTCCTATGTCTGAAGGACGTGTATACAAATATTGCATGAACACTGATATGAGATGTGTAAGGACCATATAAATTCAAAAATGTTGTACCATATTGAATATGACCATGGTTCTTTCATGATTTTTTGAAATATATTTCATTGATTATGGAACTTTTTTATTCATTATAGGTGATATATACCATTGTTTCTATATAAAGGTTTCATTTAATCCATTTTTGAATTGTTTTCCATCATGTTGAAATGAACGAATGTTTTTTTAAATATATATAGGAATTTCCAGGCCGTATATTGTTATAATTGAATGAATTATTTGTTTTATTATTTTGTAAACTATAGTAAAACTCTTGGTGACACCCTTTTTATCTTTTTAACTAACACTATACATTTTCTTTTGGGAGTTTGTATAATTACTTATGTCAGGTTTGAGAAATGGGAAAGAGCCTCTTTTAAAAGGTGGATATTCATGACCCATTAAGCATGGTGTGCCGCCTCCTTTAGTGAAATTGAGTTTATTTTCCACTTAATGAGTACTTGATGAGGTATGGTTTTATATTTTTGTTACCGATGTGTTTTTTGGCCCTTTCTCCCTATGGAACATTTAGCATACAAACATGTATCATTAATCATTGATTGTTATTTGGAAAAAACATTCCCTCTTTTATCATGTATGATTCTAGGTTATAATCACCTACATATTGGGATATTCAATTCCCTTAGATCCATGATTGTGATGGATATGGTATCATAGTACTATTGTATTTGGGTGGGTTCATGAATGCTTTTAATCAATGGTGAACATTGATCATCGTTCTAAGATGTCAATATACAATTGAAATATATTATCAGGAATTAAGAGGTAGTTACGAGAAAGTTCTTGGCTATCCCTAATTTTAATGGTCCTTAAGTCACTATAGGTAGTTTTGAAAAGGAATCTTGAGGAATAATTTAATGTAGTTCTAATAATATCCCTACTAGTGGTTTTTATAGGTTGAAATACAAATCATTTTTTATTATCAAATATGATTAATTTTCTCATGTATCCTATTTATGTTATTGATCTAAGTAATCCTATGATGTCTCTAATATTCTTTCTTGATGGTATGTAGAATTATGGATATAAGAAGACATGATAATTTTATCTGGGAAAAATTTACTTGCAGACCATAGTGAGTGAATCCTCCCATGGACCAGAATTTGGTTGTGGTTACTGTTTGTGTTGTCCTAGCTCAAGTATAGGTAGTTACACCTATTCCCATTCAAGATCTAGCTATGGAAGCTCATTGGTCTAAATCTCATTATTTTTCTTAGGATTTACATATGTAGATGTCACTAGTTTTCCATGTGTCAAATGATTTGAAAGATTCTAAGGACTGGTTGAGGAAGATAGAACTTTTTTTTGTGTTCTTGGAAAGGCTTTATTCGCTTAATGTGAAATGGGCCTCTATAAAGCTTGAATGACCTAGTAGAAGATGGTGGGTCTCGATTACAGTCACCATTGTCTTTTAAACATAACATTACATGATTTTATGAATAATTACACCTCAAATTTCAATTCCAGGACTGTAAATCCTACTGTCTTGAATGACTAGGTACAAAAAACTAAAAACATATAACTAAATGAAACATTTCATTATTTATAATCCATTATGAGATTTTAACATCGTTTGATCCCATAAATTTTCATTGGATAGCCTGGTGCTAACATGAACATAAGGATGAAATAAAAATCCATATAAGGGAATAAACATTAAGATAAATCTTTGAGCACGAGTTAGAAGAAAAAACATAATGATATATAAAGGCATGGAATATCATTAAACATGAGAAATCATAACATGAGATTATAAAATAATGGATTCATTATAATGTATAGGCAATATAAAACATGAATTTAGTATGGGGAAAGAATCATTTCACATCAAGTATCATGAGTTAAGGCTCATTTCACATAGAAGAGCATTAGTCAAGGCTTTCCAACAACACCATTGCACATAGAGCATGAGTCATGGAAAAAAACCAAAACCATTTCACATAATGTATCATGAGATGAAAAATTACCCAATGGATTAGGGAGATATTTTGGAGAACATATTATAACATGTTTATGAATATGTGTTCCATATGAAAAAATAATTTATATGTAATTAAGCATAAATATAAGGTTTACCCATTGTAAGAATCAAGTATCATAATCATGATAAAAGGCACAACATAATAAGATATCATCATGGTGTCCATGAAATGATTGATATAAATCATTCATGGATATTAATAGGGGAAATAGGAATATATTAGGATAATTTATGTCAAATTGAAGTGATTACATGTAAAAATGGTGTTTAGGAAACTATTTAAATAAAAAAAATAGTACGTTTGAAGTAAAATATTAAAGAGAAATTTATGAACAAAAAGGAATAATATCTTATATAAAATGAGAACTGAACCAATAATTATTTAAAGACAAAAATTATTTATTTTATAAAAATAATGGTGGCTTAAAATATATTATAGTGTTTACTTCAATTGTTTAAGAATTCTAGAAGATCCCTTAAATTGTGCTTGCTTATCAGGAAGAATTGAGTACGGAACATTTTTAAAACATGTATTTCCCCAAAAATAAGGATGCATGGATCTTAATACCAGTGTATAGAACAAATAAATAGAATTTATAATAATTTTTTAAAAAGTAAAATATAATTACATTTAGGTAGAAAGAGTGGAAAATTAATCCAAAAGAATAATGTTGGTTCAGGTAGATTCCCTTACCAAATGTGAAAAATTATTTTTAATTTTATCATAATGTCATGAATAAACCAATAAAATTCATTAATTAACAGTTATAGAAGTATTTATAATTTTATTTTAATTATTATATCTTAATCACATAGATTTATTTCCTTTTTTATGGTTTAATAAATTCAATTTCATCATTCGAGAGTGTTGATTTCCTTGGTTTTCATGATCGGTTTACTTATATATGAGTGTGGAAAATAATTTTTAATGAGGATAGTTTTCTAGAAATGAACATATATGTAATTAATGAACTTATATAATATAAAAACACTAATTTGGTCTCCATAAGTGTGGATGATTCATTAGATAAATCATTAATGATAATCGTTATGATTAATTTAGATGTTTTTTATCACAACAAACACATTTTGTTTAAAAATTAATATCATGTGTAAAAAATGAATCTAGATTATTAAATAGGATATAATAACTATATTATATTCTGGTTGAACCATAAAAATGGTTTCAGGAGTAGCCTTGAATATGGAATTCAAATATGAAAGCACTTTATCCATGAAGGTGGTAAATCACTACCTCAAAGATGACATTTTCATTCTTATAGTAATAGTGGGAGGATAATTTGATGATGAATTCGGACATAAACAAGATAAAATTATGCTATATGTAATAAAATTTATTTTTAATTCCATTTTTATGAGGGTACATTAGTAAATAAAATAATTTAAAAGAACTTGAAAATAAATTGAACGAAAACAGATGTGGGTTTATGCTCTTGATTCCTTCGTCTTGAGAACCTCTCTATGGGATTGGTTTTGGTATTTTGTTACGACCAAAAGGTTTTGGACATGGGGGATATGTTTTTGAAGGGGAGTGTATAGAATTCAAATAAGTCTCAAGAGTTGAAAGGGTTGAGGAGAAGAGGGGGTGATGGGTTATATTTATAGTGGAGGAGAGGGTAGTTTTCTCCTTATTTAACTCAATATTTTGTTATTTTTATTAAGATAAGAAAAGGTGTGAATTATTTATACTAAATAATAAAATAATATCATGGGATTTCTAAACAATTGTCCTGACTTCATCCATGCATCAATGAATAGTGTATTTAACATATAATGTATATATAGCGTAAATTACTATATTCTATTATTCAACAAATAATGAAGTATATCAGATAAATTGAAATATTTTACCATATTCATTTTCAACAATTATTATTAAAAAATGATTTTAGTTCTGAGGAAATAATTTTCTAAATATGATAAATTTTATTTTTAAATAAAATCATAATTTAATAAAAAAATTACAGATTTTATATTATATCAAATTTTATAACATGTTGAAGAATTAAATAAGGTCCCATAACATTATCTTATACTCATGAAACAACTAAATACTTATTTTTGAAAACATTTTATAAAAATAAATTTTCTTTTAAATTATTAAATTAGTAATAAAAATGAAATTAAATATTTATTACTTATACAAAATTCCAACAGTTACAAAATAATTATTAAAATATTTATTTACATATAATATTAAATAATTATATCATATTGTAACATATAAGATGGATAAATTTTATTTATAATTTAATTTGGGATGTTACTATCCAATTGGTTAGTTTACTATTCATAAGGGTCAAATTACTATTCCAATGGTCATGTTGCTATTTCATCAGTATAGGTTCCTTAACATCTAAAAGAACTTCTTATTTAATTAATTCATCATTTATAATGCTTGTATTCTGTTCTCTTATGTTTCTATACCATATTAAATAATTATAGGAATAAAATTTCCTTCCCTAAATCTTTGAGTCATTAAAATCTTTCCCCCTTATGAAATTTCGACCTTGAAATTTCGTTATACATACTATTATGAAAACATGAATGTGTACTTTTCCTTCATCACTAGATCGGGTTCCCATGTAGCCTCTTCATACTTATTCTTCCCCTAATGTACTTTGACCAGGTGCTTAGAATTTTTTTGTTTGGAACTTTATCCCTACTATTCAAGATCTTCACTGGCTTCTCCTAATAAGAAATATCATTCTCTAAACAGTACCACCTATGAAGTTACAACATTTCAAGGATCCGATATATACTTCATTAAGAGGGATATGTATAATATATCATTTACTTGAGACATGGCTGGTTGAAGTGATATTCAATTGGAAAATGCTCTAGCATGATCTTGAATCATGAAGGGCTTATGTACCTTGGATTTGGATTCCCTTTCTTCCCAAATATAATGATCATATTCCATGGAGATAGTTAGAGTAATAACATATATCCAACCTTAATCTTTGGGTATCATTGACGATTCTCTGCAAAGTTCTTCTGTAGAATTTGTGATGCCTTAATGTGCTACTAAATGTTTTTCACCTTCTCTAAAATTTCTTCGACCATTTTAGGTCATAATAGCTTATATTCACCGACATCAGGTGAGAATTCCGGTGTTATGCACCTTTTCCCATAAATGGATTTATATTGACCTATTTTGATGCTAGAGTGGAAAATATTGTTTTAAGAGAATTCAGATAGAAGAAGATGTTGGTCATATCTTCCTTATAAGTCCATAAAACATGATCTCAAAATGTCTTCTAATGTATAAATATATCTCTTAGATTAGACATAAGTTTCAGGATGATAGGATATACTGAAGTTCTACTCATAGTTTAGAGCATGTTGGAGACTTTTCCAAATCGTGGAGGTGAATATCTGATCTCGATCAGAAACAATTGATAGTGGTGCAACATGTTATCTTACCACTTCTTTGATGTATATAAAATCATGTTGATCCATTGATAAGCCCCCTTTAATTGAGATAATGTGATATTTCTTTATAAGATGATCCACAACTACCCATATCACATGGTTTCCTCTTGATTTCATTGCATGTTCAGTGATAAATCCCATGGGGATGTTCTCCCACATCCATATTGGTATTGATAATGGTTTCATCATCCCATTAGAGATTTTCCTTCCATCCTCCACTTGATAACTTAACATGCACATAGATGTATATTCAGTGATCTCTTATTTCATATTGTCCCACCAAAAGTTTTCATGGAGATCTCGGTACATCATTATGATGCTTTAGTGAATAGAGAAGGTTGATATATTTTCATCATTTAGAAGAACTTTCTTTATCTCTATAGTATATGGTACACATAGGAATGACCCAAATCTAGCATCTCCATCCTAATCAATCATGATGTCGGAGGATTTCCAATTGTAAATTGCTTCCACCCTTTTCGGAATTTCACATCATTTTATTGGGAATCCTTTATTTTCTTCACAAGGGATGGCTGAGAAATAATTTGATAATGTATTGATGATTGTCCTAATTTAACGATTCCCATGTTCATCTATTTCAAGTCTATGTAGATTGGATCTTTCTCAAATATTATCATTGTCAATGATACATGATCTTTTCTATTTAGATAATCCACCACCTTATATTCTTTACCTAGATAAAAGTGGATTGAGAAGTTGTAATCCTTGATGAGATATAATCATATAGATTAGAAAATATTAAGTCCCTTCCATGTGAATTTATATTTGAGACTCTTGATATCATTATATATCTCATACTTCTCCCCATAGAGATAATGCCACCATATTTTCAACGAAACAATCACGGTTTCCAACTCCAGACCATGATTGGATAGTTTTGATCATGGATTTTCAACTGCCTTGAGTCATATGCAATCACTTTATCATTTTTCATTAGTACACAACCAAATACATTCTTTGAAGCATCTTTGTACATCACAAAGCGTTCTTCAATTTTTAGGAGTTTGTGTAATAGCATAGTGATATTCCTCTTTTGAGCTCCTTGATGATTTCATCACATTCGTGAGTCCAGAAAAAATTCACCCCCTTCCGTGTTAGCTGGGTTATTGGGCATGAAAATCATTATAATTCAATAAAAAATCATTAGTAATACCCATCTAGAATATGAATGTTATGGATCTCCATTACATATGTTGGCCTAAGCCAGCCTTTGATTGCCTTTTTCTTCGAAGGGTATACAGATATTCCTTTGCTGGTGAAAACAATTCCATGAATTATACTTCCTCCATCTAGAACTCACATTAACTCCACTTTTCATATAGTTTCTATAACACCCCAAGATTCAACGGTACTCTTCACTTTGAATATTATAGTAGCATGTGTTGTACGCAAATTCGGGTTCTAACACACCACAACCAATCAAACTAGCAGTTATGAATAGTAATACAAACTTTTTGAAATTCTATTAATTTTATCATTCAAAATGGACTTCATTTTTGGATTCGGAGTATTAAAATTAGGTTAGGGTGAATTTTTGGTATTTTTTTGAAAACATTCAATATTTGATAAATATTGAAAAACACTAAGTTATAGTTTAAAACCACACTTTTATTTAAATAATTATTTATTGTATTTAAATTTATTTTAGGTTAAAATAGATACGTAATACCTATATAACTTCAATGTAATTCATTTGAGTCAGTTTATAATAATTTTAGATATATAAAATTTTTATTGAACTTTTACCATCTTTTACCCACCTCCTTGGAGAATTTGAAAATTCACATAAAACATAATTTTACCACGTATGTGAGTGGAATTTTAAAAATCCAAGATACACTATTGATATCAGTAAGAAAAATGTGGTTCAATATGATGAAAATAATTTTTGGTGAATAGTAACTTTTTTACTTTTATTTACCACGGTTATAAGTAAATTGGGTATTTAAGGGTAAAAATGATATTATTATTACCCTAACACATGTCCTAATTATATTTTATTAGTATATTTCGACAAAAAACAACCCTATGAATAAAATACGAACTTTTTTGGTCCACATGGATTAGATTAGGACATTTATCATTATTTAATTCAAAGAAGAGTTAATAGAGTAAAAATCAAAGTATAATAATTAAAAAAATTTAATATAGTGTTACACATAAGATTAATTTGATTATAAATATTCATTAGAAATATAAAATGATTTCCCACATAGTGGAATTTTATTTATATTTTTTAGACATTAAATAATTTAATTTATTTATGACACAATGATGATGTAGTAATTACTTAATTAATGAAATATTAAAATAATTGATATTATAAATATCAAAATAAATGTAATTTGGGATTTTTTATGAATACCAATAATTTTATCGATTAATATGACATATTAGGGTTGGTTAGATGATTTTTTTCGAAGTAATAATGCTATTAGAAATTTAGAAAAAACAAAATACTAAATAGTGTCAAAATTGACATAAAAGGGTTTTCAAAACAAATATTATATTATTAATTGATATTATTTTAATAAAAATCTAAGGATCGGCCAAATGACTTATATAATGATAGGTGTATCATTAATGAACCACTTTGGGATCGTTTGGAATTATATAGTATGTTTATTAACCATATAATATAAAAATACAAAGAGACATGGTAAATGTCAAAAAATTTAACTAAGGGTTAAATCTAAAAGATAAAGTTAATATAGTGAAAAAAACATGTAAAAAACCTATTGTTTGAGTGGTTTTAGAACCATCCCCACCTTATCCTTTAAATTATCAATTTTCGAGGTATTATAAACAAAAACTGATTTTATTATAAAAAATTATTTCTAGATTTTCCTAAGGTGCCCCTCACCACACTTATAAAAGGGCACTACCCCTTCTCTCTAATTCACACCTTAAAAGCCATTTGGCTTGGCCAAACTCTTCCCAATACCATCTCAACTATCCTCCCTTAATATTAGAGAACATCCTTTAGTCAGAAAGCCAACCTAAAGAGCTCTTTTGAACAAATCAAAATGAATAACCCGAAGAAGAGGTAAATTTTTCATCACCTCTTTCAAATCCCTTTATTCTTACACTTCCTTTTTCTTTGTTGTTTCCACTATAAAATAAAAACATGAGTATATTCTATATAATTTTATGTTATTATAATTATTTTACAACCAAATTAATTATTCTATCCATCATTTGAATGACATGCAACCATATGTGCATACGTACGGCTTACCGTCTCCATGTCGTGGTGTGATTGTTATTCAATACATTATTATTTGGATGGGTATAATAATGATGTATAACTGAAGTAAATAAAAATATAACATGATAATTATTATTTATATATGATATAAAATTCAATTACACATTATATTAATATCAAAATAATGATATTGTCGCTTGTACGTACATACGAATTACCCTCTCCACGAACACGATACGATTCATTCTCCATTGTATCCATTCAAGACTAATTTTCATTAGATGATTAAAAATAATGTTTAAAGACTTGATATAATTCTATATATGAATATGATACATCCCATCCATAACAAATATGACTCACATAACAATGAATATAAAGGAAAACGAATCTGTTAACACCCAAAATTACGATAATACTATGATATTATTAATAATGAAATGTTAAAAAAGAATATATGATATAATTTTAATGTATATGATTATTGTATAATTTAATAAAACTTATTCTACCATTATACAGGAGTATAACCAACCCTCGACCAAGGAAAAGTACAATGTAAGGGTTAATTTCACAATCTCTTCATTATCCGAGGTTGTTTATATGTAATTATCTACAAAGACCTCTTTATAATCCACATTTATGTTTCTTAAAAATGTATTTCAAAACATTCTTAATATTTAATAGACTATGGGTTAATGTCATTTATACCCTTATTTGACCTTATATGTTTTTTTAAGGAATCTTTCTGTCGTTTTCCAAACAAGGTACTTTATAACATTTTCGACAAAATTAAGGTAAGAATGTCTTTTTTTAACTTATACGGTGGGTGTGGCTATTTTCCGTCATTATAACATCGTCGAAGCTTCCCTTACAAGCTTATAAGAATATTTTCAAAATAATTGTATTCTTTTATAATTATGTGACTTTAAATGATTTCAAAAAATGAATGAGATATTTCCCAAAAATAGTATTGATTTCATCTATGTCAACATCCTTTGATGTATTTTAAGCTTATTTTAAGTTGATTTGTTATGATACAAAACGTCCATATTGTATTGAATGTTTTGTGATATGTTAGACTGTGTATTTGTTATTTTTTCTCCAGTCATGGTTTATGGATAAAGTATTGACATTTCATATGCTAGTTTTAATACGAATATTTATGTTATGTTTAAACCTTTTCATATGATGAATGAATTTGACATAGTAAGTAACTGGTGGAGCCCACTATAGCTCCTCGATCCATCGGTAGGTCTCATGAGACAAACTAGTGTCTTCGAACAAGGCCTTGACAAAATCTTATTTTTATTCTTGGAACAAGGCCTTGACTATGTGGTTATGATAATATGGAATTATGCATTCCATCATTATGAAAGTGGATTTTGATATTACATGGGATTATTTGACTAGTAGAATATCAATATGAGTAAGTAAATAGCATTATTTTGATTTATATTTTCCATATTATGATGAATCTTATGTTGAAAAGGCATTTTTTTAGTTTTATACATTACCTTAAATGTTTATGATTATTTATAAAAGCTTTCGCTATATTGTTATCCATACAGAGCATCTGAGCTCAACCCTTTCTATGTGTTCTTTTTCCAGGATGCAAAGAATTATATAATGACTGACCTGACTAGATTGTCTATGGGATCTTAGTGTTGCCTATGGAAACAATGTTGTTTTAGCTTTCCATTTTATAATGTAATGTAAACCATATAGAATGTATCTAGTACATCAAAGGCTACTAAACTAATCATTCTATCGAGATATGATCTTTTGTGATCATGCCAATGTTATGTAATAATGCACTAACTCTGGCTAACTGGGGTCGAGGCATTATAGTTAGATCAGAGTATGTTTAGTAAAAACCATGGAAACTAGATTTAGATAAACTCTGATTAGAACACATAGACCTACAATAGACTTTGAGGACAAGTATAGAAGAACATCCTAGAATTTTAGTATTGTAGAGATTTTGTGAGTTTTCCAAGAAATACATCCTTGTCTGGATATGAGCAGGTAGAGGTGGCTCTGATACAGATGTACCTAGGTGTAAAACCCAAAAACACCGCTTTGAGCTAGACTCGAATGGGAACTGTTGCACGACAACGGGCCTTACTGCACTCTTGGTTACGACACTCCCGGGGGATATGTTTAGGATATTTCTCATTTTCTTTACAAACCATTATGAAGTGTTTATTAGTATATACTTCCTCATAGAAATTTGTTTTTGTGATTATAGATTATATCCATAAACTGTTCAATTTTTGTTAAGTGTTTTACTTGTTTGGAATTATGCATTTCGATTCATAAACTAATCCATTTTATGCCATTGTTTAGAAATGGTGCCTAGTGGAAGGAATGGAAACAGTATCAATGCACGCACTCCGTTTAGGGATTTACCTCCTTCTCAAGATAATTATAGTGGATCTGGTGATACAACTGCTGCTGATCAGCTTATCACTATACTGGTACAACTCACTCAGGTTATGAATAATAACCTTACCTGTATGGGGCACCCTGATCCATAGCGTAAAGGATTAATGTTATATTGCTTCATGAGGAAAAAACCACCAACATTTAATGGGGGTAAAAATCCATTAGAGGTTGAGCAATGGATAAATTCCTTGGAAAAATATTCCATGCCTTTGGGAGTAGTGAAAGGGAAAAATTTGTCATGGAAGTTTACTACCTCACTAAAGATGTTGATCAATGGTGGTCATTGATTCAAAACAGAAAGGAAGATGGTGAAGTATCAAATATGTAATGTATGGAGTTTAAAGCGATTTTTGTAGAAAAATACTTTCCTCGTGACCATCGAGAAGATATGGAAAGGCTATTTCTGAGTCTGAGGAAAGAGGAGGATGTGAAAGTCGCAAAGTATGAAGCTAACTTTACAAGTTTTGCGAAGCATGATTCATATTATATACATAACCCAAGAAGTAATATTGATCATTTTTTTGATGTGTTAAAAACATTTCTTTGTTTAGCATTAGACTCACAATCCTTCTCATCATACAAAGATATTGTCTCATGTGCTATCAAGATAGAAAAACAATTCTATAAGTCTTACGACTTTAATGAAAAGAAATAGAAGAAGAGATCTGCTGAACACTCTAGAAATGGAAACATGTGGAAGAAGGGAAAGTTTTAATATTCATCCTGCAGTAAATGTGGTAAAAAACACACTGGTACTTTCCTGAAGGGAATGAGCGTCTATTATAAATGTGGTGAAAAAGGCCACCAAGCTTGTGATTGCAAGGGGAAGAAAGAGGCTATCAATGTTTAATGCTAAAATTTTAGAGAAAGAGGGCATTATGAAATTGAATTTCCTAAGCGTCAGGGGAACTTTCCTCAGAAAAGGACAAAGGATCAAGGCCAAGCTTATGATATCACTACTCCTGAGGTTGAAGCTCCAAAAGACGCGGTGGCAGGTAATTTAATGGTTTCCTCACGTTTAACAAATGCTTTATTTGATTCTGGATCATCACATTGTTTCATATCTTCCTAGTTTGATAGGGAAATTAGATATTTATAATTTGATTTAAAAAGGGTGTTATCAGTCAAAACTCTGAAGGGAAGTATCATCACAACAATGTTTTGTGAATCAGTTCCCATTAGGGAATATAAATGCTCTTTATCTACTGATCTCATCGTCATACCCATAATTGAAATTGATATAATCATCGTGATGGATTATATTTCTGACCATGATGTGAAAGTTTATTGTAAGAAGAAGGATGTTATGATTTTTGATGACGATGGCAAAGAACACCTTATCTTTAGAGAAGAATCATCACCACCTAATTCTTATCTAGATCCACCCCCAGTAGCATAAATAAATTCAATTATTGGGGAGGATGATAATGAAATTATTGTGGGTGAGTAAAGGAATGTCAAAATTGAGGATGTACCTATTGTGAAAGAATATGTTGATGTGTTTCTAGAAGATTTACCTGGACATCCTCCAGAACAAGAAATTGAGTATTCAATTGATTTAATTCCTATTTCAAGGACTATATTGAAGACCCCTTATATAATGGCCACTGTGAAATTAGATGAACTAAATAAACAACTAGAGGAATTGAGTAATAAGGGATTTATTCGCCCTAGTGTTTCTCCATGGAGAGCCCATGTTCTTTTTGTTAAGAATAAATATGGATCTATGAGGTTGTGAATTGACTACAGGGAGATCAATGCTATAACAATAAATAACAAGTATCCCCTACCTCACATTTATGATTTATTCGACCAACTTCATGTAGCTCAATACCTTTCAATGATTTAACATCGATATGGATATCTTCAATTGGGTGTGAAGAAGGAAGACATTCTGAAAACAACATTTCGAACCAGGTACGGGCATTATGAGTTTACAGTAATGCCTTTTGGATTGACTAATGCACCCTCTGTCTTCATGGATCTAATGAATAATGTTTTCAAGGAATATCATAATTACTTAGTAGTGGTATTTATTGATGATATGTTGGTATACTCCAAATTCTATGAAGATCATAAAAATCACTTGCACATTACCCTGAAGACTCTGAGAAGACATGAATTATATTGGAAGTTTATCCAATGTGAATTCAGGCTTCAGGTGATTTCTTTCAGTGGACATATTGTCTCTAAGGATGGAATCTCCGTTGATACATCAAAGACCAAGGAAATCCATGAATTTCTACCACCGACTAGTATAACTGAGGTACACAATTTTATTGGTTTAGCAAGTTATTATTGATGTTTCATCCAGAATTTTTCCCAATTGGCTAACCCATTAACAAAGCTCATAGGAAAAGGGGTTAAATTTGTTTGGAAAAAAGAGTGTGTCAATTGTTTTGAAGAACTGAAGAGAATATTATTCAATTATCTTTCATTTACTCTACCATCGGGGAATGATGGGTTCATTATTTATAGTGATGCTTCAAATAAAGGACTTGGTTGTGTCCTTATGCAGAATGATAGGGTTATTGCCTATGCATCACGATAGCTAAAAATTCATGAGAACAACTTTCCTACATGTGATCTTGAGTTATCAGTTGTAATATTTGCTTTGAGGATTTGGAGACACTATCTCTATGGTGAAAAAATGTGAGATATATACCGATCACAAGAGTTTGAAGTATATTTTCACACAAAAAGAACTCATCATGAGGCAAAGTCAATGGCTTGAACTACTCAAGGATTATGATTGCACTATACACTACCACCCGGGGAAGGAAAATAAGGTGGCAGATGCTTATAGTAGAAAAGATCATGGAGTTTTTAACAAGATGAGAGTTGAAAAGGATACTATACACATGGATCTAGTAATGATGGATATGGGAATAACCATCGAAGGTGAAACATAAATACTTTTTCAAATGGTTTCCAAATAATCTTTACTAGAAAAGATAATGAGTTCTCAGACCGGTGATGAAGAGTTTAAAAAGAAGATTAAAGTTGTGAATGATGGGAGATTGAGTGAGTTTGTGTATGAAGATGGAATTTTGAAATTTGGGATGATACTTTGTGTTCCCAGTATACCTGATCTAAAAAGATAATTTTTGGATGATTCTAATAGCTCTAATTTATCTATACACCCTAGGAGCACCAAAATGTATAGATATTTGAAGGAACATTTTGTGATGGACAACATGAAGAGGGAGATTGCTGATTTTGGGTCAAGATGTATGGTTTGTCAAAAAGTGAAAGCTAGAAGGAAATAGCCTGGGGGAGTCATGAAACCTCTTCCCATACTGGAGTGTAAATGGTATAATATTATGACGGACTTTGTCATGGGACTACCCAAGACTCCTAGAAGGAACAATGAAATATGGTCTATTGTTAATCATCTTACCAAGTCATCAAACTTCTTTTATATAAGGGAATATTTTCCACTTGAATGTCTAGTAAGACTATATATTAATGTATTTGTTAGACTTCATGGGGTACCCATAATGATTGTTTCTGATAATGATCCACATTTTACATCAAGATTCTAGAAAAGTCTTCAAAAATACCTAGATATCGAGTTTTGTTTGAGCACTTCCTAGCACCCCCAACATAAGGAAAATTAGAATAGAAAATTAAAACCTTAAAATACATGTTGAGATCATTCTCACATGACTTTCAAGGTAAGTCGGATTAATATTTATCTCTGGTAGAATTTTCCAATAACAATAGCTTCCATTCAAGTGTTCAGATGGAACCATATGAAGCATCATATGGAAAGAAATGTTTCACACCAAACTGTTGGGATGATGTTGGTGATGGAAAACATGTAAGCCCAAAATATGTGGAGGAAACAATGGAAAATGTAAAGGTAATCCAAAACCACATCAAAGCAGCTCAAAGTTGGAAAAAGAGTTATGCCGATAACCGAAGGATTTGAAATTTCATGTAGGAGATCATATTTTCTTGATGGTATCTCCATGTAAGGGTGTTATACGTTTTGTTAAAAAGGGTAAATTGAGTCCCAGGTACATTGGACCTTTTGAAATTCTAGAACGAATTGGGGCTGTAGCTTACCATTTGGAAATGCCACCAAGTCTCCACAAAGTCCAAGATGTGTTCCACATATCACTACTGAGAAAATACATGCCTAGACTAACACATGTACTCAACTATGACGAATTAGAACTAGAACATGATCTGTATTATTTCGAAGAGCCTGTTAAGGTTCTTGATACAAGAGAACTAGTGCTGAGAAACCAGACGACTCATCTGGAAAAAGTTCAATGGAGAAACCATAAGATGGAAGAGGAAACATGGGAACCCGAGGATCTTTTGATGAAGAACCACCCTAGTCTTTTTATGCAGTAATTTTCTATAAATATTGAGGGAGAAATTTTTTGAAAGAGGGTAGAATGTAACACCCCAAGCTTCCACGACACACTTCTCTTTGAATAATATAGTAGCGTGTGTTGTACGCAACTTCGAGTTCTAACACACCAAAACCAATCAAACTAGCTGTTTTGAATAGTAATACCCACTTTTTTAATTTTTATAAATTTTATCTTTCAAAATGGACTTCATATTTGGAATTGGAGTATCGAAATTATCTTATGGTGAATTTTTGGTATTTTTCTGAAAACTTTCAATTTTTGATGAATAGTGAAAAACACTAAGTTATAGTTTAAAAAGAAATTTTTATTTAAATAATTATTTATTTTATTTATATTTATTTGAGGTCAAAATAGATACATAATAGAAATATATGTTAAATATAATTCATTGTATTCAGTTTATAATAATTTTAGATATATAAAAATTTTATTGAACTTGTCACCGTCTTTTACCCACCTCCAAGAAGCATTTGCAAATTCACATAAAACATAATTTTTCCACTTTTGTGAGTGGAATTTCAAAAATATGAGAGACACTGTTGATATCAGTAAGAAAAATGTGGTTCAATAAAATGAAAATAATTTCTGGTGAATAGTAAATTTATACTTTTATTTACCAAAGTTGAAAGTAAATAGGGTATTTAAGGGTAAAAATGATATTATTATGACATTAAAAATGTCCTAATTATATTGGATAAGTATAATTCAACCAAATAAAACCTTATAAATAAATTATGAACCTATTTGGTTCACTTGGTTTAGATTAGGACATTTATTGTTATTTAATTCAAAGAAGAGTTAAAAGAGTTAAAATCAGTGTTTAATAACTAACATTTTTTATTATAGGGTTATACATAAGATATATTCGACTATAAAGATTAATTATAATGATAAGAATATTTCCTAAATAATGGTATTTTATTTATATTTTTTCGACATTAAATAATTTAATTTATTTATGACACAATGATGATGCAGTAGTTACCTAATTAATGAAATATTAAAATAATTGATATTATAAATATCCAAATAAATGTAATTTGGGACTTTTTAGGAAATTAACTAATTTTATATATTAATATGACATATTAGGGTTGGATAGATGATTTTTTTTCGAAGTAATAATGATTTTATTAATTTAGAAAAAACAAAATACCAAAATGTGTCAAAATTGACATAAAAGAAGTTTTAAAACAAATATCATATTATTAATTAATATTTTATTTCAAAAAATTCAAGGGTCGGCCAAAAGACTTATACAATGATAGTTTTATCATTAATAAACCACTTGGAGTTCGTTTGGAAGTATATAGTATGGTTTTTAACCATATAATATAAAAATACAAAGAGTCATGGTAAATGTCAAACAATTTTACTAAGAGTCAAATCTAAAAGATAAAGTTAATATTGGGACCCAAACCTATCTAAAACCAATTGGTTAAGTGGTTTTCGACCCATCCCCACCATTTCCATTAAATAATTTATTTTGGAGTTATTAGAAACAGAAAATTATTTTATTATAAAAATATATTTCTAGCATTTCCTAAGGTGCCCATCACCCCTCTTATAAAAGGGAACTCCCCCTTCTCTCTAATTCACACCTTCAAAGCCATTTGGCATGGCCAAAACTTATCCAAATACCCTCTAAACTGTCCTAACTTCATCCTATAGGCCTTCCTTTAGTCTGATTGCTAACCTAAGGATCCCTTTTGATCAAATCAAAAGGAAGAACCCAAAGAAGAGGTAAATATTTCATCACCTCTTTCCAGTTCCTTTCTTCTTCCACATCCTTTTTATTTGTTGTTTCCATTATAAAATAATAACTCTGGTATCTTATTTACCATGGAAGCTCAGTCAGTGGCTAAGCCACTAACCATTTATTAAAAGAAAGAAAGAGTACAACATCAAACAAAACAAGACAGAGAAACAACTACAAAACATAAAATTCATACCTGTCACCACATCCAGGATAGAGTGATTCTTCCGCAGGAGCCGACTCCCACTCTGAGATTTCATAATGCATCAGGAACTTGGAATATTTAGTTCTAAGATTCAACTTCTCAAAGGAAAAGAAATCTTTAGTAGATTGTGTATTCTTTTTCACGCCTAAGGCTGCCCCACATTCTTTTCCAATAGTAGACCTGGTAGACACTAGCTTTGGGCAGATATGAATAATCTTTCCTCGACCTTCTTCGTGTTGGGACAATCATGGATCCCTCACTCCCAAATATCTTCTTCTTCCCACCCTGAAAAATTTCATTGTAGGAGGGCCAGATCAAGCTTCCAACATTCTCATTGCCACTATCAGAGAGGTCCCCCCCCCCATTTTCCAGTGATGCACTCCTCTTGATATCCCTCATTCACTCCCCGCTCATACCGATAAAGATTGTTAGCATCAATCATAGCCAAACAATGTGGTTGTCCTGCAAATTCCAAAGTGTCATGAGTCCCCTTCTCTATTTCAGTTTCACTAGAAAATGTATCCTTACTGCCACTTTCGTTCAGTGAAATACTTCCCTCAGCTTTATGGGCCTCCCCATGCACCAAATCTTGAAAGAAATTACCAGTAGTAACATTGAGAACCACACCTCCAACACCATATTCCTTCCCTTTCAAATCCTCAACAGAGGCATCTAAAACTCCCAGAGCTGCACCATCCCCCAAAGCAACAGGGTTCAAGTCCAGTTGATTAACAGGTTCTGGCGACGAAGAACAATGAGATTCTTCCACTGAGAGAGCCTTCTCATTACCAAGATCACAGAGTAAAGTATTGAAAACCTACCTCACCATAGGATTTAGTGGACTCTGTTGCTTCTCCTTCCGAACAGCATCACCATTTTTCATTGGAGGACCAGGATGCCCCACTGCCTTAACTTCCTTCACCATGGGTTGCATCTCAGCCACAATATGCTCCATGAAATTCCCTTCCACACAAAACCCCTGCTTCCGAGAGCCTTCAACAGAATCATGCCTTGATGACATGCTTTCCAATGGAACCTTCAATGACAACATAACCAAAGCAGGCGCATCACTACCACTTTTACTCTTCCTCATTTCCCTTTGTGAAACCCCATCCAATATATTACTATGACAGACCGTGTCCATATGTCCAAACCGACCACAAACAGATTAATGAGGCATCCAGGATTCAAATCATACCTCTTGCTTCCACCGAAATTCCTTCACATCAGTGATCCAAACCCACATCACAGGCGGTCTGGAAATATCGTTCTCAACACAAGTCTGTGGATATATGGGATGACATATTATCTCTGTTCGACGATCAGAACACATGTATCTACCTATAATGTTCCCAATCTCACACAAAATGGCTGGATTTTGGAATGATAGAAGAAGGCCAGAAAGACTCACCCAAATCACCATCGTTGAGGGATCACGCCGCGTGTGTACATCAAGACTCCATCGAAACATGAAAAATGAGTCTCCCTTGCAAAGTCAAGGGGCTCTGGACCAGGCAATAATCAGATCATCCTCCATCTCAAACCGAATCATCAGATGTTGTCTGTCTATTAAAATAACTATCGCACACTCCTGAAAATCCCAAGAGTTGAAAAAAAAACTGGTCAAACTCATCAACAGAAGGATGCTGATGTCAAAATCGATCTACCATTGTGAGATTGCTAAGATCTGAGGCATGATTGAGCTCTGTCGGGGATAGAAGGAGTTGCGGCACTCCCTGGAAGTGGTCATGAACTTTTGGGGAAAGCTGGATCTTTGTGAGAGAAAGGAGATACTCGGTATTGGAGAACAACAAGAACTATTTCCTTCTTATGTTGAGAATGCAGATCTCCGCCCTCAGATTGAGAGGAGGGAGAAATGCTCCGCGACATCAGACTAGTTCATCACCGTAAGGAATTGCCGCCCGTGAGAGCTCCCTCGCCTCCAATATCTCCTATATACAGTGATATTATTATAAATATGGTACAACTGAATTCATTATTCCATCCATTTATTGAATGACATGTCACCATAGGTGCATACGTACGGTTTACCATCTCCACGTCGTGGTGTAATTTTTATTTAATAAATTATTATTTGGATGGGTATAACATTGATGTGTAATTGATGTAAATAATAAATATAACATGATAATTATTCTTTATATATGATATACCATCCAATTATATATTATTTTAATATCAGAAGAATGATATTGTCGCTCATGCGTACATACAGATTACCATCTCCACGAACGTGATGAGATTCATTCCCCATCGTATCCATTCAAGACTAATTTTCCTTATATGATTAAAAATAATGTTTAAAGACTTGATATAATTCTGGAAATGAATAAGATACATCACATCCATAAAAAATTTTACTCACATGACAAATAATATAAAGGAAAACGAATCTGTTAACTCCCGAAATGACAATAATACTAAGATATTATTAACAAAGAAGTATTAAAAGATCATATATGTTATCATATTAATGTATATGAGTCTTGTATAATTTAAAAACAATTATTTCACAATTATAGAAGAGTTTAACCTACCCTAGACCAAGTAAAAGTACAAGGTAAGGGTTAATTTCACAATCTCTTCATTATCTGAAATTGTTTATATGTAATTATCTTGTGGGACATCTTTATCGTCCACATTCATGATTCTTAAAAATGTATTTCAAAACATTATTACTATTTTATATACTATGGGTTAATGTAATTTATACCTTTATTTGACCTTATATGTTTTTGAAAGTAATCTTTTCGTTGTTTTCCAAATAAGTTACTTTATAACCTTTTCGACAAAATTAAAGTAAGAATGTCTTTTTTTAACTTATACGGCGGGTGTGGCTATTTTCTGCCGTTATAAACATAATTGAAGCTTCCCTTACAAGCTAATAAGAATATTTTCAGAACAATTTCTTTCTTATATAATTATATAACTTTAAATGATTTCAAAAAATGAATGAGATATTTCTCTCAAACAGTTTTGATTTCATCTATATCAACTTCATTTGATGGATTTTAAGCTTTTTTAAAGTTGATTTATTATGATACAAAACTTCCATATTGTATTGAAGGTTTTGTGATATGTTTGACTATGGATGTGTTATTTTTACACCATTCATGGTTTATCGATAAAGTATTGACATTTCATATTCTAGTTTAAAACGAATGTTTATGTTATGTTTAGACCTTTTCATATGAAGAATGAATTGGACTTAGTAAGTGATGGGTGGATCCCACTATAGCTCCTCGAGGCATCGGTAGGTCTCATGAGACAAACTAGTGTCTTGGAATAAGGCCTTTCCAAAATCATATTTTTAGTCATGGTATAAGGCCTTGACTATCTGGTTATAATAGTTTGGAATTATGAATTCCGTCATTATGAAAGTGGATTTTGGTATTGCATGTGATTATTCGACTAGTAGAATATCCATGTGAGTATGTAAATGGAATTATTTTGATTTATATTTTCCATATTATGATGATGTTTATGTTGAGAAGGCAGTTGTTTAATTTTATACATTTCCATAAATGTTTATACTTATTTATAAAAGTTTCTTCTATATTTTTATCCTTACTGACCATATGAGCTCACCCCTTTCTAGGTTTTATTTTTCCCAGGATGTGAAGAAGTGTATTATGAATGACCTGCATGGATATTCTATGGGATCTCAGTGTTGTCTATGGAAACAATATTGTTGTAATTTTTCATTTTATGTTGTAATATAAACCTTATGAATGTATCTATTTCTTCCTAGGGTACTAAAATAATTGGTCTTTTAAGACTTGATTTTTTGTATCATGCCAATGTTAAGTAATAATGCACCGACTCTAGGTAACTGGGGTCAGGGAATTGTAGTCTCTCCTTTTAGAAAGTCTTTATCACAGTATTGATATACTCATCATGTTCCTCCTTATTCATGGTGTATATCAAAATATCACTGATAAAGAATTCCAAAAAAAAAATTAGGTAACATCTAAATAATATATTCATTAAATCCATGAAACTTTCTGGTTCATTAGTGAGTAAAAAATCCATCACAATGAACTCATATTGTCCATACCTCATTCAGAAGGTAGTCTTGGGAATATCTGCCTTCCTTACATTTAATTGTTGATATCCCGACCAAAGGTCCACCTTAGAGAAATATCTTACACCCATATCTGATTAAAAAAATTCATATGTCTATGGTAGGGGAAACCTATTCTTTATCGTGATTTTATTGAGCTCATGAAAATCAATTCTGAGGCGCATTGGTCCATCATTATTCTTGATTACGAGGAATGAAACTTCCCCTAGTGAAGAACTCAACCATATAAAATCATCATACATATTCTCCTGTAACTACTTCTTTATTTCTTCTATATCAATAGTGGACATTCTATATGGTGTATTAGATAATGGATGAGATCCATGAATAAGTTCAATTGAAAACTCAAATTCTCAGTCAGGGGGAAGACAAGATAATTCATCAAGGAATACATCAGTATAATCCTTCATGATTTCTATGTACTAATCCATGATCATCTCCTCTATCTTAATAAGTGGAGAGGAGATATGATTTCTCATAAGGTAGTAATATCCACCCCTGAGATGATTATTTTTAAAGATATTCATCTTCTTTCTTACCTTTTCAAAGAACTGGAGGATCCTTCATAATGTGTAGAGTGACATCATTTTCATGGAAATTGATTTTGGATTTGTATAAAGATAAAAAAATCCTTTCTCATAATAACATCAAAATACACCAAAGGTAGTATGGAAAGATTTTGTAGGAGGTTCAGTTCAAAAAAATGAATCAAGGAGGATTTATGTAAATTGGATTAAATAATTTCCCCATTAGTCATTCTCATTGAAAACTCTACCTCTAAATTTTGAGGTGGTATTTGAAGAGTTATACAAAATATAAAGATATAAAAGAATTTGTAGGAACATAATCAAATAGTACATTCACTATTCTGAATGAATAACCAGTGTACCTATCATCACATCATTGTCCAGCACCATATTAACAGTAATGATAGGATATGTACTTCTATGATTCCATAGGGTTATTTTTTGATTGCCTTTAAAAACCCCAGGCTTAGGGAATTTATTTGAGAAATGCAGATGTTCTTTGTAGTTGAAACATTGCACTACAGGCTGAGTGTTGATCTGAACCTTAATTTCCTCTTCCACATTTATGGAATTCATCATATCCCTTCTGCAGTTATTAGGCAGATTCCCCATTTTTTCACATTTTAATCATTTCCCAATTCTTTTTAGATGGTTCCTAAGATGCTTCTTCCCAAAATTTTAACACATGGGATACCTAGTCTTGTTTCTATCATGGGATTTATTTTCATATCCACCCATATTAGACTCCAATTTTCATTTTTTCACTATCCCACAAGACCATTGAGAGTCTCTGATCTCCATTTCCTCCTTGAGATCACAAAAGGAAATCCCCTCATAACATTCTAAGTCCCATATCACCAATTATTTTCATATACTAATCTTTAGTATTTTAAATAAGTTATCCATATTTCATTCAGTGTTCATGAAAATTCCAGAGGTATAACATGAATGACTTGTAATGTTTTCTTTATACGGCCCAGTAGACTCATCTTCCTTCTACATAAGTATGAAGAACTATATTTTCATCCTAATATGTAGTGTTAAAGTAAAATATTTATTAAAAAAATTTTATTAAATTTCTGTTAATCCATGGAATTAATTTCCTCCTTGGACTTTCTTATTTTAAATAGTGAAAACCACTAATCATATTACCCATCAAAATGTTAGACCACTTGTACAACATTTTCTTCTACTAAGCACTAAAGAGAAGAGAATATCTTCTCAATAGAATAAATCCACTGTTCCATGAGTAGGTGATCAGAATATCCACTAAACATGGGAGGCCTCTAACACATGAAGGATTCAATGGAAAATTACTATCTCTCAGTAGAAGGAGGTAATTTCATATGATTCAATTAATTATTAATAACTTGATCCATTTGAGCAATTACTGTCATGAATTTTTGAGCACCCATTCCCATATTATTTAGATTATCATTTTAATATCATAACATTCCCTATCACATTGATTTCTAGATTTTATAATTCTTATTTACACCATTAACCAAGAAAAATAAATTACAATTAGGGAGATTAAAAAAATAGATAATAATCACAATGATAAAATATTAAACATATAATGAAATAATTTTAATGGAATGGTATATCCAACCATGTGATTCCCTAGTTTTCAATCTTGGTTATAAATGTTCTTTTTCCAAAAATTTATTCTTATGGGATATTGTTTTGTTCCCTTAATAATTTTTCATAATGATCTTATTAATTTACCTAATCATATCCCCTAGGAGTGTCGAACGAGGTGCGTGGTAGGGCCTATTTCCATCTACCATGTTACCATGTTTCAGGCCAAGAGCACCTTGTCAGAGTTGTTACACCTAGGTATATCTTTTCCAGAACCATGATAACATGTAATATCTTTAAATAGATGCATTTTTTTATAAAAAACTTACTCTATACTAACAAAATTTTAGGGCCATTTTCTTATAATTAGTCTTAACCCAAGGGTTATTACTAAAGTGCTCAATTCCTAGTCTCATAAAATAACAAAACTTTATCCTATGGTACCAACTATAGATACCCAAGTCTTTTCCCTAATCACTACATGTTTTTAAGTATATATTAACAACAATATTTACAATTTAAATACCATAATGTCTAGTTTCTTGGACGACATCGTACATAAAACTAAAAAAGGGACTAAATGAAACATTTATTTATTTATCATCAATTATGAGCCCCTAACTTCCATTGATCACTTAAATCTTCATTGTATAGCCTAGGGATAACATGAATAAATTTATGAGATAAAAATCCCAGTACATGAATAAAAAATAAAATAAATCTCAACAAAAAAGTTAGAAGGAATAACATAATGATACATATATGCATGAATCATTTTAAAACACGAGGAATAAAAATATGGGATCATAAAAACATGGACTAATAATAATGTGTAGGAAACATAAAATATGAATTTACACAAGTATAGGATCATTTAACATAAAGGAGAATAACTCAAGGCTTGTTGCACATAGAAGAGTACATGTAAAATATGACCACTAAGACCATTGCACATGGGGCACAATTAAACTATAACCACTAGGACCATTACACATAACGTCTCCTAAGACTAAATATTACCCAATTAATTGGATTTCTATTTGGAATCACCCATCATAACATATTCTTCAATATGTGGGATCTATGAAAAATCATTCATAGGGAGGCTAACATAAACAGAAGGTTTACCCATGGTAAGAATCGATTATCCTAATCATATCAAAGGAATAACATATTGGGAAATCATAATGGTGTCCATGAGAAGATGTATTTATATAATAAATGGAAATTCATAAGGGGAAATAGATATATATCATGATAAATGATGTCAAACTGAAGTGAATACTTGTAAAAATAGAATTTAATAATATTTAGAAATAAAACATTTTAGTGAAGTTTCGGAAAATATTAAAGAGAATTTGAAGGAGAAAAGCGAATAATACTTTTTATAATTCCATATGTGAACTAATAATGGTTAAATGAAATAATTAGTGAATTTAGAAAAATAATGTTGGATTAAAAAATATTATAGAGTGCACTAGAAATTAGTTTCTTATTCAGGAAGATACCTTAAAACAGACTTGCTTATCAGTAATAATTGAGTAGGAAAAATTTTAAAAACATGTATATCCCAGAACATATGGATGAAAGGTTATTGATAGATTATTATAGAACATATAAACAACATTTATAATATTTATATAAAGGAAAATATAATTTACTTTGGGTAAAAGCACAGAATGAGTAACCTGAAGGAATAATTGAGGTTTGTGTACAATCCCTTACCTTATGCCCAAATTGATTATGCATTTGATCTTAATGTACAGAATAATCAAATTAGATTTACTAATTAAAAATTAAAGAACCATTTATATGGGTATTTGATTAATTATTAGTTTATTAAGTATATTTATAGACTTTTTGATGGGTTATGATACGGAATTTCATCATTTGAGAGAGTTGATGACCTTATTTTTCATGATTTATTTACTTGTATATATGTATGGAAAATATTTTAGAATGAGGGTATGTTTCCATAAATGAACTTGTATGCTTTTAATGAACATATATACTATTAAAATAACTTTTTACATATACGAGAATTATTCATTAGATAAATCATTAATGACAATCGTTTTGATTAATTTTCTGTTATTTGATCAAAATAGACTCATTTTTTTTATAAATTAATATCATGTGTAAAAACGATTAATGAACATTAAATAAGACATAATATATATATTATATTATTTTTCAACAATAAAAATGGTTTAATTACCATCCTTGAATATGTAATTGATAGATGAATGCACGTCATCCCCAAAGGTTGTATATCATCACCTCGCAAATGATGTTATCATTCTTAAAGTAAAAGTGAGAGGAGAAGAGATTTGATGATGAATTATTATATAAACATGGTAAAATTAAAGTATTTGTATGGTAATTTTTTTAATTCAATTTTTATTAGGGTTGGTAAGGAGAGAAAAATAAAAAAAAGGAACTTGAGAAGAAATTGAATGAAATTTGAAGAGGGTTTTACCTCTTGATTCCATCTTCTTGAGAACCTCCTTAGGGGAATGATTATGATATTTTGTTAAAACCAATAGATTCTAGACATTGGGGAGAGTTTTTGAAAGAGTAGTGAGAATAAGTTTTACTATTATTCTGTCTTGATATGTGTGAGGAGAAGATGTGGTGAGAGATGTTATTTATAGTGGAAGGGAGGGGTGTTTTCTTCTAATTTTACTCAATATTTTATTATTTGGTCAAGACAATAAATAGTATTGATTATTGAGAATAAATACTAAAATATGATCATGTGAGTCCAAACCAATCTTTCTTACAACATTCATGACTCAATAAATAGTTTAATTAACCTATAATGAATATATACCATAAATTACTGTATTTTACTATTCCCAAAAAATTAAAAAAATTAAAAAAATTTAAAAAAATATTCATCATAACCACATTTCAACTAGTAGAATTCAAAAAGGATCTCAGTTCTATGAAAATAATTTTCTAAATATGAGAAATTTAATTTTTAATTAAAATATTTATTTACTCAAAAAATATAGATTGAAACTTATAACTAATTTTATATCACCTTGAAAAATTAACTAAATTTCTTAAAATTATATTACAAGAATAATACATCTAATTAATAATTTTTTAATACCTTTTATGAAAATAAATTTTCATTTAAATTATTAAATTATTCATAAAACTTTAATTAAATATTTATGACTAATAAAAATATCTACAGTTAATTAATAATTTTTTAAAATTACTTTCTTATACTATGATATAATTATATCATTTTTTCACTTATAATGTAGATAAATTTTATTTAAACCTTCATTGGTGATGTTATAATTCAATTGGCTAGTTTACTATTGATAGGGTCGAATTTCATTTCTAATGGCCGAGTTACTATTTCATTGGTATATGTTATTTAACGTCTAAAAATAATTTTTATTTTATTAAATCATAATTTATAAATATTCTTCTATTATGTGTTTATACCATATTACATAATTTCACGAAGGGAATTTCCATTGATAAAACATTGGGTAATTACATCGTTGGTGATTGTGAAAAAACACAAGGGTTTAGAGTTGAAGTACATTAAAGATAATGTCAGCAAGTAGTTTTATCTAGATTATATGTTATTGAATAAGTCTATAGATTTTATTAAACTTGTGTAGGCTGAAAGGACTGCGATGGACTATGAATACTAATTTGCTGAGATTATTTCGTTTTCACCTGATATTGTATTGAACGAGAAGGTGAATACTTGACGATTTAGTATAGGACATTGATACAATAAAATTTTGTAGTTTTCTCGATGATGCTCACTTCTTAAAATGATGTACTGGATAAGGAGTTGATAGTTTATCATGGATAGTCGGGTTAGCCAAGGTTGATTGGATTTTATTTTTTACCCCAAGGATGTTTTGTGATTTCCATTAACAGAAAGAGAATGTGTAATGAGTCTCATGGTAGTTTGTGATGGAAGGGTTCTTATATACCTCTCATGGTCCTTGGAAGAGACACTTTTTTTTTCTTCCAATATAGAAATAATAGATATTGAAAATTATTTTTCACTAAGCCACCTGTGAACATTCAAGACACATGAAGAAACCATATTTTATAATTTCTTCCCCACATAGTGGGAAGAGCTAATCAGCACCAAAAACTACTATGGTACAATCATATGCTTAATTATATAATGGGTTATATCCATAGGCATTGGGATGGATGAATCTTCACATAGTGGAAGATTCTTGATAAAAAGTAGATACTATTCTATAAACTATTAGATATATTATCATAATAGATTCAACTTTAGTAATTTTGTTATTTGATACTCGTGGATCCCATTTTTTCTTATCACATAATATTGTAATCATTCTAAATCATGTAACAATGAATTTATATTAAATTATGGATATCACTACACCACTTAGAACGAAGAGCGAGTAGGGAATCCACATTCATGATAGTGTTTTCTCTTTATTATAAACTAAACATTTTTCATTGTTCTCTACCTGAAACCTATTAATGTAATTTTCAGGATTGGTTGCATCATTGGTAATAAATCCTAATTTTATCATTATTTTTTACGGTTCTAGTTTAACTCACAAAATAGGGTTTGTTGTATCATTTAGGGAGAATAGGACACAAGGTTGATCATAGATATAAATTATTATTCAGGGCGGGGAAAAGTAATATCAGTGTTTTCTTATGTTTTGGGCGAAATAATATTTTTGTAGTGGTATCCCTATAATTTTCATCAATTTTTCTAACATTCTTCCTTTTTATTTATCTATTTTTTCAACAATAAGAGAGGTGGAGTATTTTATTTATTTAGTTCTGGTACTCAGCTGGTATATATACCATCTTTCAATACGGAAGTTGTTGAAATAATGGTGTTGATGACCTAGTTGGATGAATTTCTAGAGAAAGGATTTATACACTTGAGTGTGTCAACATGGGAAACACATATTTTATTTTATAATAACAATGACAGAACAATTTTACAGTGTGTTGATTACCATAAAATCCACATTGTTAATCTAAATGACAAATATCTAATGCCACATATTGATGATTTTTTGGAAAAATTGAATGTGGTGATGAAGTTTTCAAAGATTGATCTTCAATCAAGTGATGAAAATTTTAGGATAAAATAATATGACATTAAGAAAACTAACTTCCAAATTAGTTATGAAAACATTGAGTACCTTTTCATGCCATTTAGTCTTACCGATGCTCCTTTAGTCATTATGTCATTGATGAACATGATCTTCTATTATCATCATGATATGTTTGTGGTGGTATTTGTGGATGAAATCCTAGTTTAAAAAAAATTATGATGAGAACCATATGTGTCATAAGAGAGTAGTTCTTGAATTTATGAGAAATCAATGATGTTATTCCAATATATCGAAGTGTTATTTCTTGATTCAAGAAATGATATTTTTGGAAGATGCGGTCTCAGAACATAGAATTATATTTGATCTAAAAGGTATAATTTATTATGATAAGGGAGAAACCACATAATGTTTTCAATATTAAAATCTTTTTGATATTAGTAATGTATTACCATCATCTCATAAATGAGTTATCAATGTTGGATTATCCGATGTCCACTATCAATCCGAAGGGAGTGATGTTTTCTTTGGATAAAAAATGCTAGATTTATTTTGTTTAAATGAACCCTCTTTAGACTTCTTCATCGATGCTAACTATTTCAGATGTTGGGTAGGGATATTGTTTCTTCCTTTATTCATCGATTTCAGTTTTGGGTTGTTTTCTTATTAAGGGTGATGACACGGTAGCCAATGTATCTTGAAAGATTAGGATAAATGTGAAGAATTATTTGACCCATGACCATGAACATATAGTTCTGATGCTTGTGTTTAGGTGTTGGAGGAATTATATTCTGGTTGTATGGTTTACCATGTATTATTAAACAATAGGGAATGAGTTATATATTCTCTATAAATTTTTTCAAAATCATCTAGATCTGTTGGGTAGAGTATGTACAATCTTTTCATTTCTAAAATGACTATACCATAGAGAAAGAGAATGTCATCAATATTTCAATGAGTAGGAAACTTCTGAACCAGGACATGAAAGAATCATTGGATGAGTAGAACTTGATGGATCTTTTTACATAGTTTTATATAGGTATTTGGTAAACAAGATTAATTTTTTTCATGGATAGTATTCAATTTAAATTCAATCATATGGAGATTATTCTTGTAAAGTACCTATTCCGGAAGTAGTAATAATACCATAAAACAGTAAAAAATAGAAGACTGGACGTAATAAAAACTAAGAACATATAAATATATATGATTCATGATACATATGTCTAGGAAATATTCCAAAAAAGTCACAATGATGGAATACAATACTAAACCAATGTACAAAGAAATGCAAGTAAGAATCGCAATCCTCATATTGGTCACATGCTTCACAAATTCACAGTAATCAAGTTCCTAGAGTAGAATGGAAGTTTCCCTTATCTATAACTACAATAATATAATCTGTTTGGGCTGAACAGCATGACCCAAATAGGGTGTGAGACTAATCCCGATAGGAAATCACCCAAAGAATTGTGTCTAACAGTCAGTGAATACATATGGAAGGCAATAACCAAAATGGCGTAGCAAATAAGGAAGTACGCATAGTAACAATCCTACAAATTCAATTGAATTCATTTTAATATATCAAGTAAGTTGCTAAACAAAAGCAGTTAACCCTCTGGTAAGTACTCACAACCTAACCCCTCTAGTTTAACCAAACAATCACAAGCAACCCTCTGGGAGGTACACATAGTCTAACCCATGGGGTTTAGCATTAACAAAGACACTCTGAGGAAGAACTCACCATGAATTACCCATGTGGTCCCATATCAATAACTAATAGTCTCTCTGAGGAAGCACTCAAATTCCAATACTCCATGTGGACCGTATCGAGGAAATAATATATGCTTTGAGGGAGCACAAAGTCCACCCCCCTATGGTCTCACAATGTAACTGTAAAACCGACACTCTGGAGAAGACCTTAATGTCTATTCTCCCTATGGTCTACTACACCATGATCTCGTGACCCTTTGTAAGTAAATCGTGCAAAAATGATACATGGAAGTAAAAGTAAACCTCAAGAACTACTTGTCTAAACAATCTACAATATATCATATCATGCGAGATAATAATCACTCCCTCCTAACAATACTAGGTATGGGAAGCAAAGAAACCTAATAGGCAAGCTGGACCAAATAGTCAAAACCAGAAAACATTGGATAAACCTCCATAGAATGGAAAAATAAACCCAATTCAAAAACAAGAAACCTCTATCCAAATAAACAAGGCACAGAAGGAAAAATAGGGCTAAAACCCATAAACACCTAAATACCCCATCATGGGTATTAAGAACATTTGCCCATAAAATTCAATGACTATCATAGAAAAGTCTCAAAACACCTACCTCGATATCATGAGATTGATATATATGAATCTTAGGTCTTGAATTACCCTATAATATGGTAGTTCTATAAAATTTTAAAAACACTAAACCGAGAATAACTCGCGAAAGAGGAGAAACCAGGAGATGAGGTTCAAGAGGAAAGAAAAACTCGCCGATTCCATTCCAACGCAATTGACGACAGTCGATTCAGAGAATGGATAGTTAGTCGAGGGCTTGGAGAATATCAATGGTTGTATGGATGCTCATAGACGAAATAGGTCGAGAAGACGTGTGTTCTATCCCTCAGATGTAAACATGATCTGTTTACTAAAAAAAGAAAGTACATGGCATGTTCATTAAAAGTGAATGGTGTGTACTTTCCTTTTCTGGCCTCCGATTTAGGCAGTCTCAAGGTCACCACACATAGAAATGTACTTGTCCATTACACGACATGTACACAGTCACCCATGGAAACCGGGTATACAGAGTGTACTTAAAAGTACACTACATGTACTCCGAAAATTTCAAGAAACACCATTTTTCTCAAAAACAACCAGAAATAAAAAACATACCTAAAATGAAGATCCAAGTTCTTAATAACGTCCCCCCATAATGAAATTCGTCCCTGAATTTCCATATCATGGTGTTGTAGAAGAAGAAACCTCGAGAAGCTTCGGCCTCTTTAATGATACATTATCCTCCCCCTCTTAAGTCTCGACCTATACTCGCCCGTGCTGCCATAGCACTCATACTAGAGGAACAAACCGACCATGGAGAACCTTCAAACCTCAATCAATAATTTGGAGAGGATTCTCTTTGAAGGAAGTGCCCACCTCTAACTCAACCTCCTCAGGTTGGAAAACATGAGATGGGTCGGAGAAGTAACGCCAATGATGAGAAATGGTGAAGACATCATGAATAGCACAATACCTCTAAGGTAACTGCAATAGATACAAAACCGGTAAAACTCTCCCCAACACCTCAAGTGGCCCAACATAACTCGATAAAACCATACGCTATATCTTAATCCCAGTGTTTCCTAACCTCAGTGTGACACATAGAAAAAGTAGATCCCTGACCCTGAACTCCAGAGGTCATCTATGTCGATCAGCATAAGACATCTGTCTTGACTATGCATTAGGCATCATATTCTGAATAAACTCTATCTGCTCTGTGGTCTCTTGGAATAGTGGAGGACCCAACATAGATGCCTCTCCTACTTTTATCTAGCATAAGGGTGATCGTCATGGATTACCATACAAGGACTGAAAGGGTGACATCTGAATAGTTTATTGAAAACTATTATGGTAGGAAAACTCCACAAGAAGTATGTTCTTCTCCCATAAAAAACCAAAATCTAGGATGCATGCTCGAAAACATTCCTGAAGCACCTGAATCATATGCTCTAATTGTCCATCTATTTGGGGATGTTATGCTGGACTGAGAAGTTCCAATGTACCCAAAGCCCTTTGAAGTCCCTTCCAGACCTGAGAAGTAAAACCTCTGTCCCTGCCTAAAATAATGGAGTGCGAAACCCCATATAAGCGTACAATATCTCGGATGTACAACCTTCCCATCTAATCAAAACTGAATGTATCCTTGAGTGGTAAAGAGTGAGGAACATTCATGAGTATATCAATGGAAACACATACTGCATCATTCCCTCGAAGTGACCTTGGAAATCTAGTCATGAAATCCATTTCTACATCATTCCATTTCCACACAGGAATGGGTAACAGTTGTAAAATCCATGCTAGTGGTAGATGCTCTGCCTTCACCTGCTGATTGGGGGTAAACCTCATGAAAAAACCATCAAAATCTCTCTTCATAACTGGACCACAATATTGCTGGTGTAGATCATGATACATCTTGGTGACACTAGGATGAACAGCCCAAACTGAGGAATGAATGTCCTACACCAGCTCCTCGCGTATGTCTAGTGTTAGCCACACACACCCATGAAAATGAAAGATCTTATCCTCGCCTATTGTCTATCTATGAATTGTGTCCTCTCCTGAATCAATATACTGTATGACTAGTCCATCAGAATCTGATAGCTTCCTCATTCGCAATCTATCAAGTAGAGTAGAGGTAACAACCACAGAAGAATGAAACATCTACCCCTGACTATCGTGAACCTCCAAATGCATCTCAGAGAATAGTGCCATAAGTTTCCACTCACTATTGGCCTCCTGAACTGCATGTATCTGAGTCCTTCTACTTAATGCATTAGCCACAATGTTGCCTTCCCCAGGCATATAAGAAAGCACAAACTCAAAGTATTGAAGGTACTAAACCCACTTTTATTGTCTTACATTCAAATCACGATGTGTAAAGATATACTTGAGACTCTTATGGTAGGTGAAAACCACAAAATGATCTCCCAATAGATATTGTCTCTAATAGCTTAAACATGAACTATTGTAGCCAAGATGATTTTGTGTGTTAGGTAATTTCTCTCATTTGGCCTCAATTGGTGAGGCCCATACGGAACGACTCCTTCTCCCTGAATAAACACTACTCCCAGACTGATACCTTATGCATCACATTAAATAGTTTTGCTCTTACCCAACTCTGGAAATATTATTATCGGTGTTGAAGTAAACCTCCCTTTCAGCTCCTAGAAGGCTGACACTCAAGAATCTTACCACAAGTAATTCACACCCTTCTTAGTTAGGCCCGTCAGTGGCAATGCTAAGCATGAGAAGTCCTGTATGAAATATCTGTAGTAATGATCCATCCCTAGAAAACACCATACCGAAAAGAAATTATTCATATTCTCCTTGAAAACTACTACTCTCACTTTCTATGGGTCTACTAATACTCTTGTCCCTGAGATAACATGACCCAGGAAGTGAATTTGTTCTATCCAAAAGTGGCATTTTGAGAGCTTAGCATATAATAGATGCTCTCTTAGTGTACACAAAACAATCTCAAGATGTGTGGTATGGTCGTATCGAGTGTGATAGTACACCAAGATATCAACCATTAAGACTACCAGGAAATAATCTATGTAGGGTTGGAACACTCGGTTCATCAGTTCCATTAAAACTATATGTGTGTTCGTGAGACTGAACGACATAACCACATACTTCTATAGACCATACATGCTATAAAAGTTTATAAGAGGTATATTAGATGGTATAATGTGAAAATAATGGTATATATACCTCAAGTAAATCTTTGAGAACACCCAGGCTCCACAAAGATGATCAAAGAGATCATCAATCCTCCCTAAGGGATATCGATACTTGACCATCAACCGGTTCAACATATGATAATCCAGACAATGTCTATGGTTACCGTCAACCTTTTTGTAAAACAAGATAGGCGATCCCCGAGGAGAAGCATTGGCTCAGATGACAGCCTTTTCCTGCAACTCCTCCAATAGCTTCTTGAGTTCCTATAACTCTGGTGTTGCCATCCTATAAGGAGGAATGAACACTGGTGTCACTCTAGGAACAAGCACAATTGAAATGTCTGCCTCATGCTATGGGGGCAAACTTAAAAATTCCTCTGGAAAGAAATCTCTGAAACAACCTACCACTGGAGGAAAGTCCATCTGTGATGTCCCATGGTCATCTAGATATAGACTAGCAATCTGGGCTATAACTCCTTCCAACCCATGATGCTCGGGTCCTGCTCTGCTTTCCTGGACATCCCACTCACCCTTATGCCGAAACATACTACCCTATGGTGATATTAAACTCACATTTAATTGATAGAAATCAACAATAGCCTAGAAGGGAACTAACCAGTCCATACCAAGATTAACGTCACAACCTGTCATATCAAGGACATAGAGGTCTCGGGAGAAGTGATACCCACCAACCACAAGAGGGCACTCATTGCACTGACTAACACTAACCGTTCTAGTCCCCAATGGAGTGTCCACCATCAAAATATTAGCATAAGAAATGATACATATCCCAAGTTTATCCATAATAGCAGTAGATATAAAGTTATGGGAAGGAAATTTATCGAAAAGACCAGAAGCAAAAACTTAGGTGACGAGGATCATACCACTAATAGTAGAGGTTCTAAGATCCTTCTTCTAATGGGTCTGATCTAATGCAAACGTTTTACCCACACTACGGCCTTGTTACCCTGCCTGAACACCCTAAGATGATCAACCATGTTTTCACTAAATGCTTGGCGACTGACTACCATGACCGCGAGCTCCACTTCGGCCTAAAAGGCCGGAAGAAATCCAGTTCCTAGACTGTTGAGAAACTGGTGGTGCTGCTCCCAAATCAGGAGTCATATAAGAACACCTTTCACCAGCTCCTGGTGAGATGATCTAATAGAAGCACTGAAGATGGCCCATCTTGCCACATGATCGGCACTCCACTTGGTCCTTTGGGTAATGTGGCCTCATATGCCTGCTCTTCCCACATTGGTAGCTCACCAACTGGCTACCAGATGTTGACTCTCGTCTCCTAGGATCTCCGTGCATAGACTCCCTATGGAAATTCATGCTGTTAGTAGAAGGGATAACAACTTAGGATGTCCAGCCACCCTGGATCACAACTCCAGAATCCCTTAGATTGCACTCCATGATTTGATCTTGGTTGAAAATAGAAGTGATCATTGTCTAACTAAAGATGTTCACCTGAGATTATATGTCATTCCATAGACCATCCTAAAACTTCCTTTCCAAAATAACTAATTACCTATGGGAATAGGTTTGAAGCGATGTAGCTCTGTGAAGTGAGAACAATACTCCATAACAAAAAGAGTACCATGATTCAGACTCATGAACTCTGAGGATCGATCAACCCTCAAGGTATCTAGGTAGAAGTAGTCATAAAAAGAATGTTGGAACTCATCCCAAGCCATAACCTGATGGTGTCCCACCTATGAGATGGCATCCCACCATATCTTGGAAAAATCCCAAATCATATATGTAGATGGATTCACCCTACTCTATGGAAGTGTCTCCAGATGCTCGAAGAAAGATAACATGGATTCTAACCATGACCCTGCAGCCTGAGTTCCTCCTTTCCTTATTAAGGTGGGAGGATGCTACTACTGGAAAACCCACGTTAACCCTGCCATAGAAGGGGCATGATACAAAACTCTTCAGAAGAACTGCATGAAACACATAAAGCTCTCTTAGAACTATGCGTCAGAACCGTTTTCCGTAATGATGGATCGTGCCAAGACAAGAATGAATGAAGGATCTACTGGTAGTCCCTAATCATCCATATCTAGTGTTTGGTCACTGACCTGTAACTGGTGGAAAACCGAAGGATGTCTCTATGGAATTAATCTGTAATGTCAATCACACACCTTAGATCAGGATTATCAAGGACAAAAAATTAGAAGCATAAGATGGGAACAAGAGAAATAAGAAATCATTTTTTTAAAACATGGATACATAGTGTGTATAATGCCTACACGACGTGTTCCCTTAATAATTCACATGGGTGTGTACTTCTTCCAACCCAGGTCGTGTTACACCCTAAACACATGGCTTGTTTTTCTAACACCTGGTGTGTACTTGAATCCTCTTCCCCTGCCTAAGTTCTCTTACATGGCTAAGCTACATGATTTCCCATGAACAAGAATACACGACGTGTTTGTGCTAGACGAGATGTGTACTAGACAAACTTCACTGACCCGTGTTGTTAGTTACACAACCAATTACACGGTTGACACTACACGACATGTTTGTTCCAGACACGGTGTGTACAATAATGATTTCACTGACCCGTGTTGTTCACTACACGGCCGGATACAAGGGTCACACTACATGGAATTTTCATGCTTGGCACGACATGTATAACCTAATTTTCATCCATCCGTGTCGTTGGTCACATGGGTGGACACATGGCCTACACAACACAACATATATATCTCGTACACGGCGTGTCACACCATGATTTCCTAACCCCGTGTCTCTACCCACACATCCAGTGACATGGTTAGAGGCCACATGGTGTGTACATACAGAACACTGTGTTCACATTAAGAAAAACAGTTCCGTCCCAAATAGAATGATATAAGACTTGTATTTATTATTTCACGTTGTGTATTCTGGGTTTTCTAGACATTAAGACTTAGAAACTACTCCAGAAGCCATAAAAACATTGAAATAGACAATAAAGTGCCATATTCTGACCCGTGAGGGCCCATACTCCCCAGGAATCAAAGCTTGACATCTTATACATGTCATATTAAAGGAAAAATAATATAATGATCCACCAAATTCTAATACATGAGGGCTCATAACACCTCAAAAATCAATGTTTGGCATCCATTCAATCAAAACCATACACAACCAATACCTTATACAAAATCAGGTATTCTATCAAGGCATCTATCACAACATCATGCATAACTATCACAACCTCAACTACAACAACATGAAATCGCTAATGCCCCCTAAATGGCTTGGTAAGAATGAAATGCATGTGTTCTATAGTAAATGCTTGTATGATGCATGAGATGGAATACCATCATCTAACTAGGTTGTAACAGAAATAGAACCTCAATAATATCAATGATAATAGCACAAAACAAGTGAATCAACCAATGGTGAAATCAAATAAACTGTTAAAATTAAAAAATTATAAAAATTTATATAATGAGGTAAATTAGACATTCCCTATACACGGGTTAGATACTCCCAGACACAACTTATTACCATGTACCTATTTACTTCTTATCCCTGCATATAGGCTCCAAACAGAAAGTCAAGAAGAAAATAGTGCCTTTGATACCACTTTGTAACATCCCAGTTCCGGAAGCCACTTAGAGGAGCCCTGTACCCGGTTGGTCACATGCCCTCAAGTGCATTTCCAAGAATGAGAGAGGCTGTCGATGAGAAGTGAGGTCATTGTGTGTGATAGTGGGGAAACTATTACCTCATTAGTAGAGTAACACATCATAATTCAAATAAATAGTAATAACAAAAGTAGTTATAATAACATAAAAAAGTAAAAAGTGAAAGACTGGAAGTAATAAAAACTGAGCACATATAAATATATATGATGCATGAATCATATTCCATAGAAATCATCCAAATAGTTCACAATGCTAGAATACAATACTAAACCAAATTAAAAATAAATTCATCTAAATAGCTCCATAGCATCACACACCTCACCTTGGTCCCATGCTCCCACCTCCACAGAAATCAAGTTCATGAAGTAGAAAGGCACTTTCCATTATCTATACATGAAGTAATATAATCTGTTTGGGCCCAAAATCATGACCCAAACAAGGTGTGAGACTAATCCCAGTAGGCATACACACAAATATTTATGCCTAACAGTCAGTGAATATATATGGATGGCAATAAAAAAATGCAGTAGTAAACAAGGAAGTACACGTAGTAACAATCCAACAATTTCAATTGCATTCATTTTCATATGCCAAGTAAGTAGCTAACAAAACAAAGTAACCCTCTAGGTAGTACTCACTGCCTAATCTCTCTAGTTCAACCAAACAATCAAAAGCAATCCTCTAGGAAATAAACATAGTATAACCCATTTAGTTCAACTTTAGGAAAGACACTCTGAGGAAGCACTCACCATCAATTCCCCTTTGTGGTCTCGTATCCGAAACTAATAGGCTCTCTAAGGAAGAACTCAACATCCAATTCCCCCTTTGACCTATATTGAGGAAACTATAGACACTCTGAGGGATCCCAATGTCCATCCCCCCTATGTTCTCACAATGTAACAGTAAAACAGACATCCTGGAGAAGCCCTCAATGTCCATTCTCCCTATGGTCTACTACACCAGGTTCCCACGGCCCTATGTAAGTCAGTTACGCACAAACGATACATGGAATCAAAATTAAAGATTAATAAATACTTGGATAAAAAATATAAAACATACATTAGCATGTGAGATAATAATCACTCCCTCATAACAATACTAGGCATAGGAAGCGAAGTAGCCTAATAGACAAGTTTGACCAAATGGTCAAAACAGGTAAACATGGGAAAAACCTCAATAGCATGGAAAAATGAACCCCATTCATAAACAAACAAAATCTATTAAAAAAAGGCACAATAATGATAAACATGGATAAAAACCATAAACACACAATGAATCATCTTGGATATTGGGCACATTTGCACATAAAATTCAAAGACTATATGGAAAGGAGAAAACCACCAATCTTAGCATTGTGAGATCGATATACATGAATCTCAGGCCTTTAATTTCCCTCAAATTCCAATGATCTACAAAATGTCAAAAACTTTCAACCTAGAATAACTCAGGAAAGAGGAGAAATCTAGAGATGAGGTTCAAGAAGAAAGGATAACTCACCGATGTGATTCCAACAGAATCGATGGAAATCGATTCAGAGAACATATGTCAAGTCGGGGTCTCGAAGATGAATTGCGGTCTTACGAATGATCCTAGATAAAATAGATTGAGAAAAAGTGTGTTCTGTCTGTCCAACACGACCCCAGTTTGTTTAATAAAAAAAGAAAGTACATGGAATGTTCTTTAAAAGTACATGGTGTGCACATTCCTTATCCGACCTCTACTTTAGGTGGTCTCCATGTCACCACACATGGCCATGTACTCGGCCGTTACATGGATAGTACCTGGTCACCCACGAAAACCAGGTTCACAATGTGTATTTAAAATTACACAGTTTGTACTCTTGAATTTTCTAGAAACTTTTATTTTTATCTAAAACAACCAGAATATAAAACATAAATGATAAGATGATATGGTTCCTAAAATTCTTCATGAAATTAATCTTGACAATAAATTCAGTAGCATTAAGGACTCTCTATATGGTGGGGATCCATTGTTGAGTGGTAATTCTATATGGAGAGTATCATATGGTTTATGAACTAGTATGTAGTTTATTTACTAGAGAGGGAAGATGTCATGAGGTATTTCAATAATTCCTAGTGGGTCATGTACCATGTAACCAAATATAGGTTCTATGACATGCAATAATGATTCTCGTGGCCAGGTATGAGATGGTACATCATTGAATTTTATTCCATGCTACTATACATTCCAAAAGTTCATGACCAAGAACTATAGACCATTGGGTTTTCTTAAGGTAATTACAGTTCCAAATTAGTTATTTGATGAGATCTATGTGGTAATTTTGATTGGGATCATATATACCCTTGAGAAGAAGAATTTTTTGTGGGTTTTTATTTGCAGGATGAAATAATTGGCTACTTTTATACCCATATTTAATACTATAAAAGTTCGGGTGTTGGAAAATATATATGTGAGATAAATCATTCATTTTTAGGGAGTTCCAAATACTATAGTATCTTATAGTGATCCACATCATACACATATATTTTCGATAGTCCTATAAGAGGCATTGGGATCTCAGGTTCATTTGAGTATGGCACATCATCCACAAATGGATGTCTAGGCAGAGTTTTCTATACAAATTATTGACGATATACATCATGACAGTGTTGTTGAATTTGTTGTAGCTCAGGATAAACATTTGGGATTGGTCATGTTTTCTTATAATAATAGTTAAATGTATATGATAAAAAAGGATCATTTTGAGGCTATTTATGGCTAAACCTTTAAAACACTATTATTTTGGATGGAGGTTGGTGAAAGATATATGGTTGGAATAATCTTGGTACTAGAGATATTAGCAATGATCTAATTGTTTCTTCTATTAATTTTGGTGGAATGGAGCCAGAATAATTCATATTTGGATCTTCAGTATAGATCATTTGACATTTTAGTTAGTGACTACATATTCTTGAATGTTTCACCCATTTTGATCGTCGACGTCTTGGGAATAAATGGAATATTTCTCAATTTATTGTGAAATTTTGACGTTGTTGAGTATATGAGAAAATTAGATTAAAAATTTTCACTTCTATCATAGTTGACTATGACACATAATATGCTTTTGGTATCTCATCCTCCAAAGTAACTTTTTGAACTATCGCCAATTTTCAGCTGAAGTGATCTCGATGTTGAGATTGATTTATGTATGACTAAGAATCTAGTCATGATAGTAGATATTAAATCTATGGTATATCGTGGGAGGATAATACCTTTGGTTTATAGGTTATGAAAACATGTTTATAATTTATATAAGACTTGGGAGCATGAGAAACTGACGAGAGAGTAGTGGCCTCATCTATTTGATATATAAAAAACATATAATTATTTATAGGGAAATAATGTTTCTATGGTAAAGATTTTGTAACATAATGTCACTGTATTTTAGGTATTATTAAACCCTCCCATTGATCATTCTTTGATTTTTTTTCTTTTCATAGGTTGTTTTAGATGAAATTGGTAAATTAATGGGGTTTTCAAGGCTATGCATGGTTGGAAAACCATTTTCCCAAACTGCGCACCCCTTCTGTGTAAACCACAAAAATGTAGACAGTGAGATTTTTCATGTATAGTGCATGGTTTGAGAAACTACGCACCTTGGATAGAGTGTCATGGGAGGATGGATAGGGTGAAAAGTTGTTCTAACAATGTATCCCTCTATAGGAAACCATGCGAGCATGATATTTTTTATTAAAAAAATTGTTTAAAAATTTTCCAAACCCCGAATTTAACCATTGTTTGACCCCCTCCCAAACAAATTAGGATTTTATGATTACAAAATATCTATATGGATGGTTTTGAATCATTTAAAACCTTTTCTTGGTAAATTTATATGTGTTTGATTGAATTTTATCTCTTTCAGGTAAGTGAATCTCACCTTATGAGTTTTCTTAGAGTCTCTATTTCTATCCACCTTATAAGGTAGTAGATCATGATTTATTTTGATGGAAAAAAACATCCTTTGATGGGATATTTATTCTAGATTTGATTTAATTATCTCCAATTCCTTCATTCTTTATTGGTGAATCCCATTGTGGGTATTCATTTTATTTTTTTGATTAATGGTAGCTGGTTCCTTTTTAGATTTTACAAATAAGTAAATAGTGATTTTCTTGGTTTTTAAAATATATTTCAATTGTTATATGAATATAAAAAATTGATATAATTTTTAATTGTGATTTTAATTTGAATTAATTTGTGGTGAAAACCCCCAAATTCCAATAAAACATGATTTCTAGCCATATTTTTGAATTACTAGAATTTAAGAAATTATTTTATGAATTGATTTGATACATTTGGAGAAAAATGGATTAAAATGAAATGATTAAAATATATGATTAATTTTTTAATCAAAATGAATGAAATTATGAAAATACCATTTTTGTTTTTGAAAGTTAATTGGCCTTTGAAAAGGAAGAGTGGGAAATTGAGTTGTGAATGATAATTGACTTGAAATAAAATTATTTTACCTTTTCAAATGGTTTATTGAGAACATCTAAGCCTAGGTAGTTAATAGGTTATTCAGGAAAATATTTCAAGGATGATTATTCCAAAAAAACAAATTGGTGATTAAAAATATATAAAAGTATAATTAGGTATATCTTATACCCTACGGGATATTGATGATTCTATTTAGACAAAAGCCTGAGGGACATGTGCACACATATTTTCAGGATCACTAATATGAGACATGTCAGGATCATAAAACTAAAAACCATATTTCCATAGAGAAGATGACCGTAGTTCTTATTGTGATTATTATGATATATATTTTATTTATTATGGAAGACTTTTATTCATTCCAATTGACTGATATAATATTTTTATATAATGTGTTTATTTGTTCCATGTTTGAAATTTTTTCCATCATTTTGAAATCAAACCATTCTTTTTTAAACATGAAATTGAATTTCCATGTACATTATTATTAATATTGAAATAATGATTTTTTGTTATTATGGAATCTATTATGAAACACCTGATGAAACCCTATTTGGTTTTTAGCTTACTATTAATCTTTTCCTTCTCATGTTTATAGATTTCCTTTTACGAGGACCGAGAAAAGGGAAGGCACCTCATGGGGGAGTCGTATGTTCTTGATCCATTATGTTGGGTGTGATGTCTCTGATGGGGTATTTGAGAGTATCTTTCTAGTTTCTTAGTTGATTGATTATTTAATATTTTTGGTTATCGTAACATATTTGGTTTCTAGTACATCCTCTCTATGGAACATTGGGGAGATTTAATTGTGTCTTTTTTTCTTCAATTTTTTTTGGGAATTTTTTTCCCTCTTTTATCTTGTATGATTTCAAGTGCTAGTCACAAAAACACACATATTTTGAATAGACATCAGTAAATGTTAGTACCATATCAGGTATAAGGGTACTAGTGTATCTGGGCCGATTCATAGAAATTACTCCATATTTTTAATGTTATCATAAATTTTATATCATGATCACATGCTTTGGGTTATTGATATATATTTTTATCCAATTCAAAACATTTATACATCCAAAATGTTCTAGTGATGATATTATACTAATTTATAATTTTTATTATTATCATCTTTAGTATTATAATCTCTTAGTAATATATTTATGGATTTATCATGTACTTCATATTGTTTATGATCTAACAATTTTTGATATGTTTTTTTATTACTATGCATCTAAACATACCCATTTTTTTTCATTTTATAGGAATGAATATGATTATATCAAGTAAGATATGTTGGTAAGGCTATGAAAGAGAATCATATTAGATAAATGATCAGTTGGGTGGTGAATTAGGATGTTTATGTCTCAAATCTTGAAGACACTGAAACTTTTGTTATACGGGTTGTGTGATTTATTATGAGATGCATTATTTAAATAAGATAATTAATTTACTATTTATTTATGGTTTATATTGAGGGGATTCACTATATTAAAAGAATAAAGGTTCTGGTTTCATCACCTTTCTGATCTAGAATGATAATTTAGATAAGTTAAAATATATCTAGTACTCTCACAATGTCTATATGATAGTAAAAAAATTTCAATCATCCATTTGATAGGATTTATAGTGAAACAAGATATCATCAAAAAAGACAATGATGAAAGAATCCATGAAGGTTGGGCCAATACATTATATATAGGCCATAATAATGATAGGAGCATTGGTCTTCCAAAATGGAATAACCAAATAATTGAACTAGATATATCAACTTTAACAATCTCTCTCTAGAAAATATTATTTCCTAACTCAAAAATTATGATAATCTTATAGGATCTCAATTCTGTAAACCAATTTTCACCCATTGAATAGTAAAATTTATAATCAATTATTAATAACGGATAATGATTCACTATAAAAACATTCATTATATTCAGATAGTCTAAAAAGAGTCCTAGACTCTTATATTACTTCATTGATAAACTAATTGGATAAGACAAAGTAGAAGTGGTTAGTCTAATAAACCCCTTCACTTAGAATCATCTAACTATAACTTTAGATCAATCAATTAATTTACTATCTAGTTAGATTTTCTAATCACTATTGGATAAATTTTAACAAAAGAGTTTGAGGGTAAATTAAATATACCCATCTTGTGGAAATCCTATAAAATACTCATGGAATATGTCTAGAAATAGATTTATTATATATTGTAAAACATGATTCCACTTATATTCCATTACTCTAATGAAGAGAATGGTTATTTTAATAATGATAACCACAATGTACACTTGTTTAGGTCATGCTAGGTTAGCCAAAAACTCCCACTTATATTATAGTTTATATTGAGAACCTACAAGAGATAAGAATGTTATATTTATACCCTAGAAATCGAGAAATGAAAAAATAATGTAAATTCGTATGTCCCCAAAATGACATCAAATGAATCCATATCCATATCCATAAGATACTAGTTGTGAATAATAGATGCTACCACCATGTAACAAAATGAAAACTAATTGGTATAATCTCTCATGTTCCCTAATAGTGTATAAAGACTCGTGTATAAAGGTAAAGATTCCATTTTAAGTTTAATAGGCGGTTATAACTGAGAAAATAAAATAATATCGATAACTTATATCAAATAGATCACATATTACACTAGAGGACATTAGAATAATATATTGGATATTAGAAAACACCACTATAACATTATAAATAGACTACTCTACACTATATACATTTCAAAAATCCATATACACACCTTTTGATAATAATTCCTACTTAGATGATTTGAAAACAGTCATATATCCATTTCTGTAAAATCCACATCCTCATGCTGATCTAGAAGAGGGTTGTGAGCTAGATCATATAACCTGAGTTGCTAAGTAATCTAGTAACACCAGAGCTATTTGAGGTATCTATATTAAAATTTTCAATTCTCAATTATTATAAAGCCACTGAAGATGTTTATATAACCTTAATTAATGGAAATATTTCACATAAAATGTATATTTTACTTAATTTATCATGAACATGCACAAGTAAGCTTGGTATCATGAGGTCCACCCTTAATGGTTATGAAGGAATGTTTTTATATGGTAAATATTGAAATAACACCCTAAGATACTCTCTTAATATTTACACTTATAACCACTTGAGGAACAATAAATTACGGTGTATCTTTGAAGTGAACAACCAATACCTTTTCTTGATGAGAACTTTTCTCAGCAAGTATGACCTTATTCACCACTCTATATTGATATTATTATTGAATGTATATACTATTAATTCATATTATTTTCAATAACTTACTCCTATCACAACACAGAACTAAAATGAACCATAATTTATTTGATTAAATTTTATATGATCTTATAAAATTAATAAAACCTCTATTAAATTAAACTCTATGTTAGTCAAACATCCAACCATATATAAGACATAAAATAAATATAATTTAACTACTATTTATCAAATACTTCTTTAAAATGCTAATAATTACTATAATTATAATATATAATATAAAATCGTTTTTAATATACTAACATTTATTAAATTTTATATTGATATTTAATAATATAAAAATACACTTAATTTTTAAATTTTGTTAATTTTCAGTAAAAGAAATTTCCCATATATTTTGAATATTCATTTCAATGATATATTTTTAAATGAAAGAATTATAATTTAAAAAATATAATTCCTTATTTAATTCAACATATAAACATTAGTCTAACGTTAATTTTTAAATTTTTTAAAAATAATTGATTTTTATCTGAATTGTTAAAAATAATATTTTTTATTTAAAACATGCCACTTATGAGTATATAAAGACGTAAATGATAATTAAAAACATAAATTTTATTCATGATTATATATTTATTAATGATAAAATAAATAATTTTCTAAATAAATATCATATTTATAAAACCTATGTCTAAAAACATATAAAATATTTTCCAATAAAATAATCAATTTATAGCCTTCTATTTAATTAAATATTACTCTATAAAATTTGATTTTAAATTTCAATTCAACCTAAATAAATTTCATATTTTTTTCTAATAATCTATTTTATATCATGGAAATTAATTACATAAACAATATTATCCCACACAATAGTTTTACCTTAAAATCTTTGTTCTCTAAAAATGGGTTTTATGTGATTGATGCGTTAAAATTTAAATTTATTTTTATTACACATAGAAATTTTCAAATAAAAAATATATAATTTATATTAAAAATATTTATTTTCAAATTATTCAATAATGTTTATTTTTGAGGCATTACAATTATATTACTTTGGAAAAATTATATACCAAGGTAAAACGAAAATTGCTAAATGTGAAAATTCTAATAGAAATGGATTTAATTTTTTTATTTAAAAATGTAGGAAAAAAATTTGAAATGGATGATCAATCATATATCATCCCAAACATTATTATTTTTTATTTTTGATTCCACTTAACATATAAAATGCATGATATTTCAAAAGTATGTTAAAATAATTTTAAAAAATTTATTCCCACCACTTATAAAATATTCCATACACAACCCCATCATGGCCACTCAAAGAATTCAGCTTCCTTATTAATATTTTATCCATCTACTTTAAATATAATTTTAATCCATTTTATGTACTATATTATCTCAATTTATTATCTTAAGAACCCTATTTCCAATTAATTCTCCAAGGAAAATGAAATAGTTTTAATGTGAGTACTCATTTTTCCCTGTTTCGTTTACATTCTATCACAATATTCCAATTATGATTGTATAATTCAAAGATAATGTAATAATTAATATTTTTATATTTAATTTTATTTTCATAAGTAAATAAATAATAATAAAATTCTACCTTTTTAATTATGTATAATTAAACTACCATTCGTGCGTTGTGAAAACTATAACATCTTCAATGTGAAAACTTTATTTTCTTTCACTATTACCTCTATTAACTGGATATAAAAGAATTTTTTTTAATAAATGTGAACTATATATGATAATTTAATCAATTAAGTAAAATATTATAATCCATATTATTTACTCCCCTTTGTGGAATGAAAATATTAACCATGTGTTGGGCAGAGTGCCACCTCAATGATATAACATATCACGTTTTTTCATTTAGTTGATCACTTAGTGACTAAAATATATTTAAATGTGAATAAAAAAATCATTTATCCTAAATTATATCATTATTATTTTTAATAATGATAATATTCAACGAAGAAATTACATCCATATTGATAAGCATCCATTAATTACGGTATGTTCATGTTTGTGTCCTTCAAACAACCTATTTGAAAAATGTTATAAAATATTACCATGGATCACTATAATAAAATAATTATGGATGATATTAGATATAAATACGGTATTAATGATTTTAGTCTATTTTTTATTATTAATATTAATTATAAGCCTATTAATGATGATACCATTGTCCATTTATTAATGACCACTGAAACACGGATCTCTGTAATTTCATTAATAAGATCAATGAACAAAATTCCCATTGAATGAAATTGTATCTTTATAAAATATCATGAAATAGAAATTATAGCACATTGTATGATAAAATAATGATGATTTTTTTATAATAGAAAATTAAAAAATCACAATTATGAAACTAGTTCACGATGACTTATATTAATAACACAAGAATATTAAAAACATACAACAACTATATAATATAATGTTGAGAATAACACATGATTCATAATGTTTAATTCATGTTATTTACTTTCTAAACCAAAAACATTTATTATGATAACCCCAAAATATTTATTTTTTTACATTTTTTTATAACAAGGTAAAACCCAATATTTATCCTATTCTAACAACTAATAAAAACATATATCATCATCTGCACGTGTGTGTGGATTACTACCACCATGAACAAAAGATTTCTATTTTTTCATCACCACATATTATGGATGTGATAAAATATAATATTTATTATGAAATATTAATTAAATAATTTATTAATTTTTATGATGTGATCCTTTAAAATCCAATTTCCCCTATCATTAGTTGTAAAATGAAAACACTAATTCTATGTTATGTTGATTACCACTGACATGGGATGATGTTTATCTTTCATTTTCCATATCAACTAACATGAATATACATAAACATGCTATTAATTTATAGAAAATTTTACTTAATAAGAAATTAAAACTCTAAAATTATAATTTTATACAAACCATATGTAAAATTAATAATAAACGATTAAAGTAAATTTAATCACAAAATGGAAATATTAAGTCAAATTTTCAAACATGAGTGTGCTAATGGAGAAAATATTTAACTATATAAATTTTGTTAAAAATTAACATGAATTGATAAAATATTTAATTTTTGATATTTTGAAACTATTTTAAAACACCATTGGCCATAGTCAACAAACCGAATATATTACAATGGAATTAAATGAACAATTCCAATCGACCAATGTAAGATGAAACTATATTGAAAATTACTACAAGAAGATAATAAATGCACATCAAAAAGTAGAATATTGGTTGAAATGGTTCATGGGTGTATATATATAATGAAATAGATTTAAATTTTTATGAAGTTAAGGGCAATGAAATAATTCTTTCGGACAAAGGTAAGGGTTTCATATTAAAATGTCCTTCATTTAGACACATGTTCATTTATTCATAAAATTTCATTTAAATGGTGTATATAGTACCAATTAGAATTTTTATTTCATTAATAATTAAAAATAATAGTATTTGAACTTCATAATCATTATAACCTTTTTTTCAAGGGAGTTGTATTATAATTTTTCTTAATCTATAAGAGTTTCCCATATCTCGTTCTCCACTCATTGAGATATTATAGTTATTATTGAAATAAATTCTTTTATATTGAATTATATTATCGTATGATTGTGTAGAAATTTATTTAAACATTATATTATATAGATATAAAATTAATTCCTCTGAATTTATTTCCAAAGGAGCACTAATTCAATGATTTTGATATTCATTAGAGTTTATTTGTCTCAAATATGAATTACCTAAGACATTTTTATACTAAATACATTGTTTTATTCTTTAATATGTAAATAATACCCAATTTTAATTTTGTATAATTATGTAATTATATTTCATTATGTCAAATGATATATTCCTTTTGCATTCTTTCTTCAAGTTTTATTCAAAATATATAAAGGTTTTTAGGGTGTTTCATATCAATATATCTTCTTTGAAGCATGTTTTAATGTTTTGAAAAAATTTATTACTTCCATGGTGTTTATATTTTGAAGAATTTATTTGAAATAATATATGATTTAATCCATGTAATTTTTAAAACCATCCTATTTTAATTCTTCTAAGGAATTTTAATTCAAAATTTAGTAATATTGTTAGGCGTTTTGATGACTCAATTCTCCTCTTTGGGCCACAAGTACACTTATTTTTCAATTATCCTTAAAAATTGATAAATTATATACTATTATTATTTTTGAATTTATATACAAAATATGTTCTTGGAAACAATGATTCACACTAATTTATTCTTCCTTGAATATTTTAATCCTTTTTTAAAAAGATTTTTTGTTATGAAATATTCCCATTTCTTTTTAGTGGATTTTTCTTCGATGTTTATATTTTTAAATCCATAATAATTTATCCACTATATAGTTGAATATAAAATGTTTTTAATATCTATTGATAATTTTATTCCCCTTATATCTTTTAAAATAAAATTCATATTAATCTTTCTTTCTGATATATGCTTTGAAAATTTCTAAAAGTTTTTTCAATTATTTCAATTACTTTTTTTATTATCTAATCCACTGTTTCTCTTGAAAACTAATATCAAATATTCAATGTTCCATTTTTAAATATTATTTATATAAATAAATTGTTTTTCACTATTTTAACTTCACTTTTTGGAAACATTATATCTTCTTCAATTTTTTATTGTTAAATATTATTATAAATGAAAATATTTTTGACCTATTTTAAATTTTCTTTTTAATCTGTTTTTATCATTTTATATATTCATTTTTAATTATTAATTAAAAATTACATTTTTTTATTGTATTTTCACTTCCCTTTTTATGCTTTATGTGTTTTCTAGGATAATCTATTTGGAATTCATTATAATAACATTTTCCGAAACCATCCCCTTCTATTCACAATTTTTAATGTAATTAGCACTATAATTGTTTAATATTTTCTATAAAAACATCATTATTTTCACTTTTATATACCATCCATGGTTTATCATTCCATAAATTCATTTTTTATACCCAAATATATTCTATTTTGACATAATCCAATTTTTGAAATAGAAATTTTAGATATCTTATTATTTATTTAGATAATAAAATGTTATTTTTCTGAAATTCTTAAAGAACCTATTATTTTTTATAGAGATTATATATATGATGATTTAAAAATATCATTAATCCAATATTCTTTATATGGTTTATTTTGTGTATTGATGATTGTTTTCATGTGGCATAAAAATGAATGGACTAGGAGATTAGTGAGACCAATATCTCTCTCTAATTAAATTGTTATTGTCTTATATATCATGTGATAGAAATTTAATTTTAAAATGATAACAAGTATCCAGTCAAAATAACGGTGAGTGTGATGGTATTTGGATATACTTGTTAGATCGAATATGTAGATATATATGTTTATTAGATGGAACAATACAAGAGGGGGGTGAATTGTAGGTTTAAAAACCTTTGAGTTTTAGCAACTAAGAGATTAGTTTTAATGATCTTAAACTAATACAAATACAAACACCCACAATCATATTGAATGTAAAAAGGTATGATGTATTGTAATACTTATGTAATGTAAAACAATTGTATTCAAGATGAACAAAATAATCAGAGTAATACAAAGATGAATGATTCTACCTTAAAGCGTATAGAATCAATCAATACAATATGTAATAGAATGATTGTAATTGAAACAATTACAATTGAAAATGTAAAGAAGAAAGGAAACAATACAAATTCCTTTCTATTACAAGTAACAGCGGAAATGTAAAAGTATTACAATTCTTTTAACCCAAAGAGAAGGGTTATCCTTTCACCTAGGATAAAAGGGTCTGTCTCACCAACACGTTGGTGAGACCTCGATACGATGATCGGGCTGTCTGTCTGCCTATCCCTGGCATCCCTCGATACAATGATCGGCACATCTATCTGCCTATCCCCGGCAGCCCTCGATATGATGATCGGCACGTCTGTCTGCCTATCCCCGGTAGCCCTCGATTTTGTAGGTAATCGGCACCTCTGTCTTTCAATCACTTGAAATCCCTCGATATGATGATTGGATCGTCTATCTGCCTATCCATGGCAGCCCTCGATACGATGATCGGACACACAAGGCAGATAAGAGAAGTCAAAGTGTCTCTCTCTAGAATCTTGGTAGTTCACGAAGTCTCTTCATTCATTTCACCATCAATCATTTTTCTCTCAGCTTCAAATGACCTCCTATTTATAGGCCTTGGGTTCCAACGGTCATATTGCCTCCAACGGTCATATTGAAACCGAAAGCACGACATCATTTTGATTAGTTTGTAACTAACTCAACGACATCGTTTTGTTAGGATATAAGATATATAGAAATGAAAAACATGAGTACGATTCATATACAATAAGTTTTTTTGACTAAGTATTAAAACAAGATTGTAATAAAAATTTGAGTAACAGAATCAATACAATTTTCATATTTAGTATGATCAGCATTGTACGATTGGTATGGTAAGTACGATCAGTATTGTATGATACAATATGGTCAGTACGATCATCATGATCAGTACGATCACCATGATCAGTACGATCAGCATGATTAGTACAATCAGTTCGATTAGTATCGTACGATACGATATGGATAGTACGATCATCATTGTACGATACGATAAACAAAATAGAAGACAATTGTAATTTCCAAAATATGATAGAATGCATTTATGATTTCCAAAACATGATATAGAAGTCAAAAGAAGACTTTTGACTCAACAATCTCCCCCTTTTTGGAAAGCACAACACACAAAGTAAATGTAACAAGAAAAACTTATCTCCCCCTGAGTTATTGGAAACTCTTCTGAATAAGAAATTGAATACAACTAACTCCCCCTTAGGTATGGACTTTCCTAAGGATTGTATTCGTAGATTTCCTCAAGAGTGTTGTAAAGCATTCTACCTCTTTATAAAAATTCTCCCCCTTTGTGAAAATTCTCCCCCGTTTTGATTTACAAAAAGAAACGAGTAATCTTGAATTGTCTGAGGGAGTTAGAAAATAAACACAAGACAATGGATAAAAGAAAAGGATCATAAAAGTTATTACAAAACAAAGACAACTTTCAAAGGAAAACGAATACAAGTCATTTGTTTTCCCTTTCCTTCTCCTTCTTTATGAGATCATGAAGAACAACTTTCATCTTTTTGATTTCTTTCTTGTCTTCAGAAATAGATTTTCCCTGAGTTCTGAGAAGATCTTGTTGGTCCACAAAAATCTGATCTTGATTCTTCATTGTCTCTTCCTGGACTCTGATTACTTCTTCAAGAGTATCAATTCTGTTTTGAAAATTCTTGTTATCTTTGGATAACATAGAATTTTGATTCTTCAACAAGACCATTTCATCTTTGAAAGATGAAGCCTTCGAGAATTCAGATTGAAAAACATTCATTCTCTCATGCAAATATTTTACTGAAGGAACATCACCTCTTTGAGAAGACAAAAGATTCAACCTTTCAACCGTTTCACTGTCATGCTTGTTGAAAGCAATTGAATGTTCATTTGACAACCTTCTTATATCTTTAATAGCTATTTCATGATCATTGATTGAGCTCTCTTTTTTGTACGACCACTTGGTCATCTTATTGCAGGCCTTCTTATGAGCAACCAAACTTTCTGAAAGAACTTTCAAATCGGCTTCTACTGACAAAACTTTCTTCCTCAATTCTTTTACAGAGCCAAACTTCTTCTTTTGATTGTCAGTAATAAAATCAATCTTCCCTTCCAGCCTCGAGAAATAAGTAATGGTCTTCTCAACCCTTCTCAAAACATGAACAATGTAATCACTCTTCTTGAGAGAGATTGTATGTTCTGAATCAGTATCTTCATCGTACGATGCTAGTTCATACGATCTGCTTGAGTCAACAACTGGCTGTTTCCCTTTTTCTTTTTCTTTCTGCTTTCTTTCTTCTTCCACTCTTTCACTAATGACAACAACTTTATCAGAGTGAGAGGATTGAGCACCTTGCTTTTCTTGAGATGACATTATGTTCGGAGATCATGCTTGATCAGCATGAGGAGTTTGTTGAACACCTTCACTCAGCTTTTGAACCGATTACTCTCTACTCATCTTTGAACATTGAAGAAATTCGAAAAGAAAATCTCCTTCTTCTTCTTCAACTTCTTCTATCTCTCCCATCACTTGTTTTTTGTTTTTCTTTGTCAGGGAGATTCTGTACGATGGGCTCTTGGTGAACTTCTTCTGTTAGTTGAGCACTAGCTTCCTCTACTGCTTTCAAAACTTTAGAGACATCAAAGTCCTAAGCCTTTCTTTTCAAAAGAACCTTTTTCTTCTTTTCATCCTGAAGGGTTTCTTCTACCCTTACTCTTTCATCAAAAGCCTCAGCAGGGTCAAGACCGAACTTCGGATCACCTTCCTTTCTCTATTCCTTATCCTTTCTCCATTTTGCTACAACCTCCTTACTGTACCTTGGCTTCTTCTTAGGATTTGAACTGGTTTGCGGATCAGACTTTTGAGTTACACCAGTAGACTGAAAATCTTTAGCTGGCATAGGTACCGATTGATTCTGAGCCAATTCAGCTTCTACATCTCTGACAAAAAGTTTTGAATTGAGATCAAAACAAACATTCAACTTTTTCGTCATACTTTTGCTAATCCAAGAAGGCTTCAGATCTATGGGGTTTCCTTTCAAATGAATGTTACAAAACTTCATACTTTCAAGAATGAACTTTGTAAGGATGGCTGGATACATAATCATTTGGGACTTAATCCCTCATGTCTTGAAATTCTTAATGGTTTCAAAAACATACCCCATGAGATTCAGTTTTCTCATATTCACAAGATAGTCAAGCATGAAAATATCAGAAACTTTCAGAGTTTCTCTATCCCCTTTTCTTGGAATAAGAAAACCTTGCATCCATAAAGCCACAAAACAATTGTCCGGAGAAATATGAGACACTTTTCTCTTTTCCTCATTAATAACAAACAATGTCTTTTCATCACTTTCTCTATTAAACGTACCAACTTCCTCTGGTAGTTTGCACGATGGACAGAAAGAATCCCCTTCTACAGAAACATTCAGAAAAAGTGCCGCTTGTTTCACAGACATAGACAATTTTCTATCGTACACAACAAACTTTATAGTCATGTCATTGTCGAAAGAAACGGGTTTGTAAAATTTAAAAACTTCATAAAAAAGAACCGGATCTTGAGAATCAAGCTTTTCAACACACAGATGTTCCCACCCTTGAAACAAAATGATCCTACTGATTGTAGAATCGTACGTATCGAAAAAGTCCCGAGATACTAACCTTTCTCTGTTAAAGTCTTTCTCTGTAAAAGTCTTTGAAGACATTTCGGTGGGAGTGTTAGTAGAGGATTGAGACATAAAGGTGCTGCCGATGAGAAGATCGTACGATGATTTATAGCTGGTGGAGCAGAGCTTCACCTCAAATCCTGAAAAATCAACGTGGGTTTGGGGAGGGTAGGGGGGCTATTTATAGGCGATAAAGGGGTGAAATTTGATCTTCTACGGTCGAAAAAGGGTGACCGTTAATCTTCTACGTTCAAGATTAGAGAAAACCAGATCAATGGTTAGGATTAAAACAAAGGAAATTTTTTAAAAAAAAATGAAAATAAATACCTATCGGAGAACATAAGGTAATTGTTGGTTTCGACATATTTCAAAATAAAATACAAACGTACGAAATAAAATACAATAGAATTATTAAACGACATGCTGATGGAAAACAAATTCAATACTATCATCGGCCGATTCAATATCACGATTGCTTGATACCATGAGAAAAAATTTCAATAACATCATCGGTTGATTCAATACCATGATTGATTGATACGATGGAAAAGAATTTCAATACCATCATCGGTTGATTCAATACCATGATTGATTGATACGATGGAAAATAATTTCAATACCATCATCGGTTGATTCAATACCATGATTTATTGATACGATGGAAAATAATTTCAATACCATCATCAGTCGATACGATAGAAAAGAATTTGATTACCATCATCTGTCGATATGATGGAAAAGAAAACCATTACCATCATCGGTCGATACGATAAAAAAGAATTTTATTACCATCATCGGTCGATACGATAAAAAATAATTTGATTACCATCATCTTTCGATATGATGGAAAAGAATTTGATTACCATCATCGGTCAATATGATAAAAAAGAATTTTATGACCATCATCGGTCAATACGATAGAAAAGAAATTCATTACCATCATAGGTCGATATGATAAAAAAGAAAAAGTAAATGATACTATAAAACTGTCAATACGAAAAACAGAGAAAAAAAATGAATGATACAGTAAAACTGTCAATACGATAAACAGAAAACACATATCAGGGAAAAACATAAGATAAGATAAAGTGAAAAACATAGAAAGAAATGTTCTACCCCTTTCTACGAGGAGTTTCTTACTATTAGGAGATATGTAAAACATGAAGTAGATATGAATGATTATTTTAATGTAATCATTCCTAGCTTTTGTTTTATAAATTCAAATCTATCGGAAGGTAAAGGTTTTGTAAAAATGTCAGCAAGTTGTTCTTGCCTTCCGATGAATTGTAAAACAATATCTCCTTTTTGTGTGTGATCTCTAAGAAAGTGATGCCTAACATCTATGTGTTTTGCACGTGAGTGATGTGCTGGGTTCTTACTGAGAGCTATGGCACTTGTATTATCACAAAGAATTTGAGTTTTGGAGAAACTCAATCCATAGTCATTGAGTGTGTGTTGCATCCACAAAAATTGAGCACAACAACTTCCAGCTGCTACATATTCAACTTCAGCAGTGGAGAGTGCTACTGAGTGTTGTTTCTTACAGGACCAAGAAACCAAGGAATCTCCTAAGAAGTGACATGTTCCTGATGTACTTTTTCTATCCATTCTACAACCACCAAAGTCATCATCTGAAAAACTTTTTAAAACAAAATCATTCCCATAAGAGTAAAAAAGACCTAAATCCATAGTATCTTTTAAATACCGAAAGATTCTCTTTACGACTTTTAAATGAGACTCTTTTGGATTAGATTGTTATCTTGCACATAAGCATACAGAAAACATCAAGTCTGGTCGACTAGCTGTCATGTATAGAAAACATCCTATCATACCTCTAAAGATTGTTTGATCTACTGGTTTCCCAGTTTCATCAAGATCAAGAGTATTTGAGGTACCAATTGGGGTGCTAATACTTTTAGTTTTTTCATATCCATACTTTTTGAGTAAATCCTTAATATACTTATGTTGGGATATATAAGTTCCTTCTAGTTTTTGAGAAATTTGAAAACCTAAAAAGAATGTTAACTCACCCATCATACTCATTTAAAACTCAGATTTCATTAAGTTTGCAAAAGAATCAGTTAAAGATTTCTGAGTTGATCCAAATATGATGTCATCAACATAGATTTGGACAATCAAAACATTTTTGTTTTCCATTTTTATAAAAAGGGTTGGATCTGCTGTACCTTTTGTATAATTTTTTTGTAAAAGAAATCTTGTAAGTCTACCATACCATGCTCTAGGGGCTTGTTTTAGACCGTATAGAGATTTGGTATGTTTAAAAACATGATCAGGATGTTTTGGGTCTTGAAAACCAGGAGGTTGTTTGACAGAAACTTCTTCTTGAACAAAACCATTTAGAAAAGCACATTTAACATCCATTTGAAATAGTTTGAAATTGAAAAATGCTGCAAAAGCTAATAGAATACGAATAGATTCAAGTATGGCTACAGGAGCATATGTTTCTTCATAGTCTATTCCCTCTTGTTGATTGTAGCATTTAGCAACAAGTCTTGCTTTATTTCTTACAATGATTCCATTTTCATCACATTTGTTTCTGAAAAACCATTTTACACCAATCACAGTTGTTTCTTTAGGTCTATCAACTAAAGTCCAGACTTGATTCCTTTCAAATTCATTTAGTTCATCTTGCATTTCTTTGATCCAATCATCATCACCTAAAGCCTCACTTGGACTTTTAGGTTCAAATTGCGAAAGAAAAGCAAGATGTTCTATTTCATTTCTTAAGTAATTTCTGGTCCTTACAGGTTGATTTACATCACCAATGATGTTATTACTGGGATGATTCCTAAGAAACAATTGATTTGGGTTTTGTAAAACCTGTTCATCAAAATATGGTAGAAAATATTCTGTGGTAAATGTTTCAGGAAAACTTTCTTGAACATTTTCCTTATCAGAATGATCTTCTAATAAAGGTTGATAAACATTTTTAGAAAACACATCCGAGGATGTAGGATTTGGTTGGTTGAAAAAAAAGGATTAGTTTCATCAAATTTTACATGCACTGTTTCCTCAACAGTACAAGTGTTTTTATTGAAAACTCTATAAGCCTTAGAGGTTGTAGAATAGCCTAGAAAGATTCCTTCATCATATTTTGGTGCAAATTTTTGTAGATTATATTTTGTATTCAGAATGAATAATTTGCATCCAAAAACATTGAAGTATGAAACTTTAGGTTTTCGGCCAGTCCATAACTCATAAGGTGTTTTATTAAGAAATGGTCTAGTTAAAAAACGATTTATAGTATAACAGGCAGTACTAACAGCTTCAGCCCAAAAGTGCTTAGCAATTGAGTATTCACTCAACATGGTTCGAGTCATTTCCTGAAGAATACCATTTCTTCTTTCAACAACACCATTTTTCTGAGTAGTTCTTGGAGCTGAGAAATTGTGAGTAATACCTTTCTTACTACAAAAAGTTTCAAAATATGAATTTTGAAATTCACCACCATGATCACTATGAATAGTTATCAATGGTAGGTTTTTCTCATTTTTAACTTGGGCTCTAAAATTTTTGAAATTGGAAAAGGCTTCAGATTTATTTGTGAGAAAGTAGACCCATGTAAATCTAGTAAAGTCATAAACTAAAACAAATACATAGTATTTGCCTCCAATGCTTCCAGATTGTGAAGGACCAAAAAGATCCATATGCACTAACTGTAATGCATTAGAAGTTGAAACTTCATTAATTGATATAAAGCTAGTTTTATGTTGCTTGCCAAATTGACAAGGATCACAGAATTTTGAAGAATCATATCTATGATCCGGTAGCCCTTTGACAAGTCCTTTCTTTGAGAGTTTATTTAGGTTTCTCATATTACAGTGTCCTAGTCTCCTATGCCATAGCCACGATTGGTCTTCTATTACACTTAATAAAGGTAAGTTTTGGTTCCTAAGGTCTTCTAAGTTAATAGTGTAAACATTCTCTTGCCTATGGGCAGATAGAATGAACTCATACTTGGAATTGCGAACAAGACACTTATCATTTCTAAAATACACAAGGTAAACTTCATCACATAATTGACTTATACTGATGGGATTTTGCCTAAGACCTTTAACAAAAAAACATTTGAGATAATAACTTTTCCAAGAAAAACAATATTACCTATACCAACAATCTTTCCTTGAGCATTATCTCCGAAGGTAACTTTTCCACTTTTGTTTTGATAATCTTTTCAAAGAGATCTTTGTTTCCAATCATGTGTCGAGAACAACCGCTATCCATGTACCAAATATTCTTATTGGTACACTTCTCATTTTCCTGAAAAAGAAACAATTAGATTTTCAGAATCCAAACTTGTTTGGATCCAGAAAGGTTAGATAAAAGAATTTTAGGAATCCACATTTGTTTTTCCAAATGAGCTTTATGAAATCCTAAAGATTGAGTTTTGTTAAGAGAACAATCTCTTCTCCAGTGTCCACCACATTGACACTTAAAACAAAAAGAGGTTTTTTTAGGAATAAAATAGTTATTGCTAAAAACAGGTTTAGAATAAGTATAACCAAGACCAGAATGATTTCTCAAAGGTCTAATTTGAGAATACATCCTGTCAAAGTTTTCTTTTCCATGATTGAATTTTGACAAACATTTTTTCAAGGATAAAATCTACGACTTTAGTTTTAAATCCAAATTATTATTTTCGAAAACATTTGAATTTGAACTAGAGTTAGGCTCTAAAATATTTTTCTTTGAAATTACAGTTTCAAGATCCTTAGAAAGTTTATCCTTATCAGATTTAACTTTCTCAAGGGTTTTTAAAATACTTTCAAAATCAAAAGTTTTCACATCAAGATCTTTAGAAAGATTTGATACTTCTTTAGTCGAGATTGAAATTCTAGAATTTGCTTTTCAAATTTCTTTTTGAGTTTAGAATTTTCATTTTCAAGTAATTTGGCAAATCTAGAGACCTCTTCAAAAGAAGGTAATGTATCATCCTATGATGACGAGGATTCATCATTTGAAGATTCATAATATCTATTATTAGTACAATTTACATTTAAAGATACATTTGTAATAGCTTCAGCATTATGTACCTTAACCATGAGACAATGATCTTTAATTGGTAGTCTGGCTAAGAGTCCGATATTCCTTTGTCCTAATGTCTCATATTCTGAAGAATCATCTGAGGAATCACTACCCCTTGCACTCCAAGTATCATTTGATTTTAAGACTTTCTTTGTCTTATAAAACCTTTTCTTGTTTCTTTCAGAGTGTTTCTCCTTTCTATATTTCCTTTTCAGTAAAGGAAAATCAAGCCTTATATGTCCTGCTTTATTGCATTCATAACAAGTTACCTCTGAATCTTTCCTATCCTTCCTATCTTTCTTTTTGAATCTATATTGAATATCTTTCTTTCCCACGATCTTGTTCATCCTTCTAGCAAGATTGTCCAACTCATTATCCGAAAGATTACAATCACTTGAATTAGATATAACAACTTTCTTGGATTTTGACCTTGTAAGCCTTTTAGGTGTTTTAGCTTTAGATGCAAAGACTACACTTACATTCCCATTCTTCTTCTTGTTGAAATCAGCATCTCTCTTCATTCTTGTCTCGTGCTGTAGAAGAGTTCCAAAGAGTTCATCAAGAGTAATCTGGGAAACTTTTCTATTTTCATCAATAGATGTTCTTTTTGACTCCCATTCATTTGGAATTATATCTATAATCTTATCAACAAGAGCTTCATCATCAAGACATTTTTCTCCCATATATTGTAAGCTGTTGACAATTGTCATAAACCTTTGTTGCACTTTACATATTGGCTCTCTATAAGGAAAAACAAATCCATGATACTCTACTCGAAGCATTGCTCTCCTTGTTTCTATAACCTTGGATGTACCAAAATGAGTGACTTCTAATTTCATCCAAATAGAGTTGGCTGCTTCACATGAAGATATCTGACTGTATATATTCCTGGTCATAGAGCATAATAAAGTATTGTGTACCTTGTAATTCAGTTGATATTCTTGCTTCTCTTGGTTAGTGAAAGTACTAACTTCTTTGTCAGGAATTTTGTAACCTCCAGTAAGCATAATAAAATTTTCTACACCAGTATTGATAATGAAAGTCTTCATACAATCTCTCCAATACTCATAATCATTCCCATCAAAGATTGGTGGTCTAGAAGGATTCAGATTTTCTATTGACCTGATACTCATACCTGTCATCTAATACAACAAAAACTTTTCCACTCCACACGTTAGTGTAGTAAGTATTCAAGATAATAATATGAATGAAATAAAGCTAGTAATACAAATCAGTGGAAAACCTCCTTTGATACCAATTGTTGGATCGAATATGTAGATATATATGTTTATTAGATGGAACAATATAAGAGGGGGGGTGAATTGTAGGTTTAAAAACCTTTGAGTTTTAGAAACTAAGAGATTAGTTTAAATGATCTTAAACTAATACAAATACAAACACCCAAAATCGTATTGAATGTAAAAAAGGTATGATGTATTGTAATACTAATGTTATGTAAAACAATTGTATTCAAGATGAACATAACAATCAGAGTAATACAAAGATGAATGATTCTACCTTAAAGCGTATAGAATCAATCAATACAATATGTAATAGAATGATTGTAATTGAAACAATTACAATTGAAAATGTAAAGAAGAAAGGAAACAATACAAATTCCTTTCTAATACAAGTAACAGCGGAAATGTAAAAGTATTACAATTATTTTAACCCAAAGAGAAGGGTTATCCTTTCACCTAGGATAAAAGGGTCTGTCTCACCAACAACTTGGTGAGCCCTCGATACGATGATCGGACTGTCTGTCTGCCTATCCCTGGAAGCCCTCGATACGATGATCGGCACGTCTGTCTGCCTATCCCCGGCAGCCCTCGATACGATGATCGGCACGTCTATCTTCCTATCCCCGGCAGCCCTCGATTTTGTAGGTAATCAGCACCTCTGTCTTTCAATCACTTTAAAGCCCTAGATATGATGATCGGACCGTCTGTCTGCCTATCCCTGGCAGCCCTCGATACGATGATCAGACGCACAAGGCAGATGAGAGAAGTCACAGTGTATCTCTCTAGAATCTTGGTAGTTCACGAAGTCTCTTCATTCATTTCACCATCAATCGTTTTTCTCTCAGCTTCAAATGACCTCTTATTTATAGGACTTGGGTTCCAAAACATGATATAATGAGTTGGGGGTAGCTAGGTTAATAATGATTTGAAAACATATTTATATGAGTGTGCTATATATTTAAGTTGTTTAACAAATTGTTCCATATTTTCATCATTACACAAGATTGTTAAATTATTCTTAAATTATATATGATGATCACATGTTTTTGGTTATTTATATGTATTATGAGCCTGTTCATAAAAATTTTACATTCCTCACAATCTAGTTATGATCTTATGTTATTTATAATGTTTCATTATTATAATATATAGTCCTATAATTTATTATTAAGGCATATAAGTCATTTTCATGTACTCCTTGATGTTTATGTTTTATCACATTATGATTGGTTTCTCCATTATTGAGAATCTCATCTCACCCTTATTAGGTTTCCATTACCTAGATTATGAAGATGATTATATCAAGTGATTTATGTACCAAAGGTTTTAAGGGATTATTATTATTTGTAAATTTTCATAATTTTAGTAAATTAAAATGTTTATGTAAATAATATATAAGACACTAATCATTTATATATTTGTGTTTTGTGAATGTTTGTGATATGTATTATTTAAATCATGTGATTAATGTACTATTTATTTCATGTTTATCTTGAGTCATTTCAGTTTTTACAAGATCAGGGTTTAGTTTTTTTATAAATATTTATTTATATTTGGCATTATCTTAGAAAAAATCAGCTAAAACCCAAAGGTTGTTTCTATGTATAGAATGATCTACTAAAATATTTGTAATGTCTTGATTTGATGGTCTTCTATAGAAACACATAATTGTATTGATGCTAAATGTTGATGAAAGATCTAGAAAAAATGCACCTAGGTGTAATAACACCAAATAGGGTGTATTGGGTATTTATTCAATAATCACATGATGCTATACAAATATTTTTAATTGCACACCTATTTTGACACTCTCAATGGATATGATTTGGTTGATTTAATAATGTGTATCAACCATTAAGAATGATTTATTTTCTAGTTAAATTAATTGATTTGGTTTTGAGGAAAGAGTGTACATAAGTTTAAGTAATATAGTTAGAGAAAAGAAGTTTACTGGAATGCTCAAGTATGATTTTTTGGAAATAAATATAAAATATATTTAAATAAAGGTTAAACTAAAGAATAAATTCTAAGATTGTGCTTTCATATTATTATACTAAAATTATTTTGGATATTGTTATAACCATTTTGTTTCAGTATTGGGTTGAAACAATATCATTGGGAGGATGATGAGAACTGTATCTATCAAAAAGAAAAATATATTATAAGAAAATAAGGTATCGTACTAAAATTGATGAATCATACTATTTGTATTATATGATGGATTATTTATTTTCTAATAATAAAAAAGGTAATTATGATTATACCCTAATTAAAATTAAACCTGGATTCCCTTAGCAATATTTATTGGTGAAGTGATATGAACTGATGATATATTGGTATATTCTAATTTTTATGAGTATTATGATAAATATCTAATGACTTCTACTTAATACTTTTTCGTTAATGGTTTTAGAACATATTTTAAATTGTATCAATAATATTGAAAAATAATTGAACAGAAATGTTATTTTTTAGCTATCAATTGAATAACACATGATTTAAGGATATATAATTTTTCAGTTTAGTTTATGTTTGATTTTGAGAAAATAAAGGGTTGGAATATTTTCAGAAGGCATGTTTTATAGTATCAATATCTTTAGAACTAAAGATAATAAATCCTATTTTTTAGAAATTTATCACATTTTAAGGATAATTGTACATATTTTATAGTTTTTGATTTGATGAACTGGGGTAAAATCAAATATTAATATTAAAGATAAGATGTTTTTTTGCAATAATATGTTATTTAAATGTGTTTTATGAATTGGAAAATTATGTAGTTTTGGGAACAATATACAATAGAGAACATATTATTATGGTTTAAATAATTAGTACTATTTGATGAATGAAAACTACATAAACAAACAATAGGATCATAAGGTAGATGTCATATTAAGAGTATCATCAAGAATAAAAAATATTGTATGATTAACCTCTCATACCATCATAACTGGGTAACAATTAAAATAGTATGGATCCAATTTAAGATGATAAAATGCAACAAACTGAAATTTTAAATCAATTAAAATATTTAATATATTCTATATCTTTTTTTACATGGAAAACATAATCTAACGAAAAAATCATGTTAATAAATAACTATTAATAAATAAATAATAAACAAAATGACTTTAAAGTATTACTAGTTTTTTTAAAGTTAAAGAAATTAATATTAAATGATATTGAACGAAATATTTTCATGAAATCCATTTTTATTATATTATATAAGTTATTTGAAGAAATTATGTTTACTAATTTTAGAATTTAAATCAGATAATGTTAAATTAATTTATCAATTCTTCAAAATAAATTTGATTAGGATGTATTTTAAAAAATATTAGATTTTCATGTGAATTTTGAGAAATAATTATTTTTCAAAAATAGTGACCTCTATCACATTATAAGTAAATTTATAATACCTAAATATTTATCTAATATTTTAATTGAAGAAATATATATTTTGACGGTTTAATTATCAATTATAAAATATTATTTCTTAATTATAAATTATATATGAAATATTTAAGGATATAATCCAAATTTTACAAGAATTTAAAATTTTCATTCATTTGTTTCTTTTAATAAAATATATTAATTTAGAAATTATAATTTGGATTTATTTTAAAGCCATATAAATTTTAGTTTTATAAATATTTCATTTACTACTATGAAAATTTGTAATAAAAAAAATTATAATATACAAATGATAAAAGTATGAAAACACTCTTTAAAAAAATTGTTTTTTGTGATTAATTTGGAATTATATTTTCTCATATTTGTGAAAAGAATTATGTTAAATAGGACCCAAATTCAGAATCATATTTTTTAATTCTGGTAACAAGGGTCTACTTGTAATAGTTTAAATAAAAAATTTACATGATAAATATTTAGTAAGACATATGAGTGTTTAAATTACTAATCTAATATCGGTGAAATTTTAATATATGACATTAACTTTAGACCTTATATATGCAAGACTGTTTGTTTAATTCTTACTTACATTTCTTAATCACCTTCTATTAACTATCTAACTAAAAATTCATTCAATTTAATTATTTCCCCATACTTAACATTCTTTTCCATGAAAAGTCCATAATCTTAACTATTAAATGGGGGCATCCCTTCCCACATTAAAATACTCTAGTAATACTTCAAAATATATGTGAACCCCTAAAAAAGTTATTTTACAAGAATTAATTCACATAGCCTAATTGGTATTCTCACAAAACATTATCCAAAGTCCCTAAATTCTATGGTGTTCGTTAAGTGGGAGTTTAAGGTCTTAATGTTGGTAACACATCATTATTAACATTTCATTTTTATTATTTACTTAATAAACCAACCATAATCAAAATAAAATAAAAATCTGAATAATTAGTGTTTTCAGTTGTTTTTATAATAATGTTATAGGCATTATTTATTTTCCTCAAGATAACAATAAAAACTCTAATCTTCTTTAGTTCTTGTGCAGAAATAACTGCCTCCATGAAGCGACACATTCTATTTTTTCACAATAAAAATCGCATGGATTGTATTAATGAGTATACACATTAGTTTATATGATGTATATAATGTATTTATTATTATTAAATATTAACTTACTATCCACCTTCACCCAATATTTTCTTTAATAAGTTAATATCATAATCATGTGTTATGTGGACTAACTCCCTCATGGAATGATGTTTCTCTTTCATTATCAATATAAACTTACATTAATGGACAAAAAAATGTATTTAAGGTATGATAAATTAATTTAATAAATAATTATAATTATATAATGATAATTTTAAGCATTCAATATGTAATTGTAATGATAAATAGTTATATTAAATTGATGTTAAAAAAGTAAATATTAATATATATTTTCAAAATTGAGACCATTCAAAGGGAACCTATTTAACTATATAAGTTACGTTAAAATGGAATAATGAATTGAAAAACAAACATTTATGGATACTTTGAAACAAATTTAACACACCACCCACCTCAGTCCACGGAAAAAAATGAATTATGAAGGAATTAACCGAATATCCTCGAGTGACCAACCTAACCAAAAATTGTAGTAAAACTAATTACCTAAAGATACCAAATGGACATTATAAAATTACATATTGGTTAATAAGTTAATTTGGTATATATTTAATGATAACAATTTTATTATTCTGGAATATATGTACTTGTTCATAAATCTTTTTGATAAAGGTATGTGTTTCATATCAAATCATCCTTCATTCAATCACATGTTTTGATGCACCTTAGTTCATTTAAATGGGTTATGTAATTTAAATTTCATATATAATTTCATAAATTATTAGTTTTTAATTTAATTTATTTTATAATTTATGTTATATTAATTTTAGGTGTTTTTATTGAAATGTTTCTTAAGCTATAAGGTGTTTTTAAAACTCATTTTCCTTTTATTGAGATATTAGAGTTATTCTTAAACCTTATACATCTAAGATGAATCATAGTAATATTTGTTTAAAATTGTATTTCAACATTCATTTCTCCATATTTAAAACTCATTATAATATTTTTTTTTCAAATGTTCATTATGTTAAATATAGATATATTCATGAGGGAAATTTTTTATTAAATTTGAATCCCTTAAGAAATGTTTTTGATATACCACATATATCATTTTAAATGTTTTACGTAATAAAAAATTTGAATATTTAAAATTATTTAATTATATTTCATGATGAAAAATTATTTTTCTATTTTCATTCTCTATTGGTGTTTTTATTCTAGACATAAAAAAGTTGTAATGGATTTTCATCTTATCTTCTCTTTATTAAGACATATATTAATATTTTAAACCAATTTATTTCTCAAATAGTATATATGATACCAAAGAATTTATTTTAACATAATTAATAATTTAAAATAGGGTATTTATTGAATCTAATTATTTTTATGCTTCAAATGACTATTGGTGAAAAAATTACTAAAGTTTTATGGGGTTTTTATGACTAAATTCTCCTCTTTAGGTTATAATAATTCATATTTTTCTATTATATTAATGAATTGGTGGGTAATAAAATATGATAATTTTTGATATTATTTCAAAATTATTTTCATTTTAAATCATTTATAATAATCAATTATTCTTATTTTACTATTTTAATAATTTTTTGAAATAATTTCCTGTTAAAAATTATTACAATTATTTTAAATGGATTGGTATTCCATGCCTATATTATTAATTCCCACCAAGGTTATTCCCTAGTGGAAACTCAATACTATTGTTTCAAAATTAATCATTTTATTCCCCTAAAATCACATTAATGAAGAGGATTATTTTTCCTTTTTCACTATAGGGTTTTTCAAAATATTCAAATAGTTTTTTCATCATTTATAAATTAACTGTTTTATCATCCAATATATATATTTCTTTGGATAATTTTTTTACACTTTTAAATGATCAATTATTATATATTCTTTTTTAAAAGTAAATGTTTTAAAGTATTTTCAATGAAATTTTTGAAAACGTTATTTCGGTTTTAATAATGTAATATTAGATATTATTTTAAAATAAAAATTTCAAAATGTATTATAAAATCACTTTTATTAATATGTTATTTAATTTTCAAGTCTCTATTATTAAATATTAAAATAAAAGAATAATTTTTATTTGTATTTTCACCTATTAGTTTCTATAGAAATTAATCTTGTTAAAGTAAATTTTATTGGTAACTATTTATATTAAGGTTTTCAAATTTATTTTCTATCCAATTTGAAAAGTATTATTGAATTAAATTTTCAATAAATTTTTTAAAACAGTTTTTTGAAATGATTTATATTTTTACATGTGTAAACCATCCATGGTTTATCATTAATAAAGTTATCTTTTAATCACCCAATATAAGATATGCTCATATGAAATTTTTTGTAAAATGTGTTTTTGACATCTTATGATTTTTTATAAATGAAATGTGATGTTTTTGAATTCTTTAAAACTCCATTCATTTTCCATTGGTTCAAAATATGATGATTTTGAAATATCATGATATACATATCCATTCTATAGGTTAGTTTATTTGTTGATGATTTTTTTCCAGTGTAAAAAAATTTAAGGATTATAATATAGTATAGACCTATATATCTCTCAATTTAATTGGGAAAAGGATAATATCCCATGATATAAGAATGTTATGTGATTGGTTTAGCAGGTATCTAGGATAAAAAATTGTAAGTGTATTGGAATTCTTATCTACTAATATTTTTACATGTAATTGGTTAGTGGGAATAGAGGTTCAAAATGATATGAAATACAACGTTTATTATTTTTCCATATAATTTTTATTATTTATCATGTTTTTCATTATTTTCGTCATTAATCATTATTTTTTATGTTTTCTTCAATTTCATATAATGCTCATATGTTTTGGATTATTAATATATATTTTGTGGTATTTATTAACCTTTTCACATCCTTAAAGTTATATTTATGAACCTATTCTTATTTATTAATTTTTATGATTAACATATATAGTCATATTATATAATGTTAATATATATATATATATATATATCATTATCTTATACTCCAATATGTTTATAATCAAAAAATTTATGATAAGTGTTTCTACTGCATTACTTCTAAGCTCACCCATTCCTCATTCTTTCATTTCACATGATAGAAATAGTATTATATCATGTGTATATTTATAAATGTTTCTATAAGATCATGATTAAAAAAAATGTTCACAAGTGTAGTAAATTATTATTTTTTTGTAACTAATCTCTAAGACACTAATCATTCTTTATTTGGGTTGTCTAACTGTTTTTGAAATGTATTATCTAAATGATGTGATAAATGTTGTATTTATTTCATGTTTAGATTAAGTGGAGTCACAATCAACATGACCCATTATTTTTTTCAAGTCAGATTTATAATGAGAATTTATATATGTTAACATATAAATAGTACTCTCACAACGAATCTATGACTGTGAATACTTTTTATCATAATTATAATATTATTTAGAGTAAACTGGGATATCATCCACGAAGACATTAACGATAGATTTAATGAAGGGTGCAACAAATTGTTTTATCTAAGACATAATAATGACTTTAGAAATCATCAGCCTAAATGGAATTACTATATATTTGAAATGGATATATCATCTCTAAATACTTATATTTAGAAAATAATCTTTCAAAAATAAAAAATAATTATAATCATTGTAGATAACAATTTTTTAAAATCATTTCCCCCCTTTAAATAAAAAATATATCATAAATTATTGGAAATGGATAATGATTCACGATCACTACTTCATTTAAATATTTCTATTAAATAAAGTGATATAGACTAATTTATAGCTTCTTTTCTAAATGAATTACATAGAAAGAATGTGAACATATATTTTTTCTAATAATCCCCTCAAATTCAACCTTCTATAAATAAATCTTTAGTTATCTCATTTAATTTTTTCCATGTGATAGTTTTTAATCAATACTCGTTTAATTTTAAACAGGAGGATGGTCATAAATTTCATATACCTCTTACATGAAAATACTAGAAAATAATTTGGTAATATGTTTTGTTATAGATATATTATATAATGTAAATCACGATTCCCCATAGATTCCATCACTTTTGGGAAGAGACTGGGAACTTATTTAGGAATGATCAGTTAGCTAAAAATCCTCACTTCCTCATATCTAATATTGCAATCAAACATGAGATGAAAATGATAGATTTATACACTAGAAATTAATAAATTATTAAAATTGATTCAAACAATCTACCCCATAAATAGAATAAAAATCACTATATTCATATCCATAACATCCTAGACGTGAACATTGAATGTTATTACCATGGAACATGATAGATCATTATTATTTTAACATATCATCTTCTTTGATAGAGTATCAAGGCTCAGATATGATGATAATTATTCTACTTTGTGACCAGGAAGGTATGATAACTGATAAAAATAAAATAATATTAATAAAATATAAAAAATAATTTACATACTAATATAAAAGAAATTATAATAATACATATGATATTAGACTACCCGTATCTGACATTAGCAATAGACAACTATGTAATATATATATATATAAATTGACAGAATTCATGTACAAAAATTTTCATAGTAATACCTTCTTGTATGACTTCACAATAAACATATGGCATTAACTATGAAATCAACCTCTTAAACATGATCTCCTAGAAGGTGGTGAGTTAGTTCAAGAAAAATTAGGTAGTGAGAAATCCTACTAAAGTGGTGTGTTTTTTGGTTTCATCATGAAACTTTTCAATACTCCACAATTATAAAGCCTTTGAGTATTTCAACATATCCATAACAAATATACTTCAATATAAAATGTATAGTTCACTTAATATTTCCAGAGCAACCCCGAGGATGCTAGGTAACATGATGTCCAACATTATTCGGGGATGAGGGTTTGGATTTTCTATGGTCTACCATGAAAGAATAACATAATCTCATCTCTTCTTATTTACACTTCTATCGATTTGAGGAAACATGACATATTCTCTATACAGGTAGTGAATCACCAATTCCTTTTCCACTATGAGAACATTTCTCAGCATGGATGAATTTTTTCACCACTCCAATTCCACCAATTATCTGAATATATATGGGTTAAATTAATACAATGTCAAAAAAATGAATCTAAACAAAACACAGAATTAAAATTAAATATGTATTATTTGATTAAAATTCATATGAACTATAAAATGAATAAAACCTTATATAAATTATAAGATAGGAGTCTGTTGAATTTTCAAATTTATAAGGGAAATATTGTAAATATAATTTAATAATATATTCTTAAAAAACTATTTAAAGTGTTCATAATGATTATTAGGATAATATATGATATTAAAATATATGGTCTAATATACAATGAATATTTAAATTATAAATTTATTTTAAATAATACATAAAACATTAAATTTTTATTTTTTTTAATTTTTAATAAATGAAGTTTCCCTTAAATTTTAAATATTTATGAAAAAAATATAAATTTATAAATTTTAGAATTATCATATTAGAATATTTAATTCATTTTTTAATTGAACTTATCATTTTTATTTTAGAGATAATTTTTTTAAAATAATTAAAAAATAATTTATTTTTATTTGAATAATTAAAACAACTATTTGTAATTAAAACATATAATTTATGAATATAACATAAAGTAAATGTATCTTTGAAACTATTTTTCACATGATAAGAAATTTATTATCGATTAAATATAATCATTTCAAAAAACATTAATGATTTCAGAAAATCTATTTCTAAAAACATAAGAAATATTTTACTATAAAAGAAACGATTTTTAGTATTCTCTTTTAATTCAAACTTATTTTTTATATTTTAGTGTGTAATTTTCTTGAAATCAACATAAATATAATTATTTTTATAATAAACCACTTTATATTAGTTAAATTAAATGTGTTATAAATTTCACCCAAAAAAATAAACATTAATCATAAAAATTCAATTTTCCTAAAAATCATTTTTTACACATTTGATTAGCTATTTATAAAAATTAATTTTATTACAAATAAAAATTTTATTATAAAAATTTATTTATAATATTAATATATAGTTTTAAATTATTTTGGGAGTGAAAATTTTTTAGGAATTGGAAGTAAAATACTTATGTAATAATTGGTCACCATGGTAAAACAAAAAAATGTAAAAGTGAAAATTCTAAGAGTAAAGGATTGAATTTTTTTTAATAAATTCATGAAAATTATTTTTTATGGATGAAAGACCCTATATTATCACACTCTCTATTGTTTTCCATTTTGTAGTCCACATAAATAATAAAAAATGTGATATATTTACACTAACTTGAACTATTTACAAAAATTATATTCCCCCAACTTATAAAATATTCCCCACACAACCCCTCCAAGGCCACTCAAGGTATTTAATTTGAATTTAAAAATATTCTCCTTGTACATCCATTATAATATTATTCATTTTCCTTACTCTATTATCCTGATTTATTATCCTATTACCTCCATATTTAAAGAATCCACCGAGGAAAATGAAATGATTTCAATGTGACTACTCATTTTTTCCTTGTTATTTTCCCTTTATATATCACTTTTCCAATTCTAATTTTATAATTGTTATATAAATAAATAAATATGTTTTTATTTTGAAATTTATTATGATATGGGATTAATTAATAACTAATTTTCACATTTCATATTTAGTGAAATTAAACCACCATTTTTTCATTGTGTGAACCACCGCCACTTCAATGAGATGACATTGTTTTCTTTCATCACTATGATCCTTCACTAATTTTAAAAATAAAATTTTAGAATAACTTTGATCTATATAGTATAATTATGTTTATTAAGAGACATATTATAATATACCTTCTTTTCTTCTCTTTATTTAAGAAAAGAAAAAGTTAACCATATATTGGGTAGACTACCACATCTATAATGTAATATATCTCTTTTTTTGTTTAGTTTATCACTTAATCATTATAAAATATTCATGTGTGGGTAAAATATGGAATGGTATCGACCTAATAAAATTATTTGTTTATAATAATGATAACATTCCCTATGATTTTACTTCCATATTCATAACATGTCATTAATTATGGTATGATCTTTTTTGTGTCAGTAAAACCACCTCCATGAACAATGTGTTAAAGTTGTGTATCATATCACTATTTGAACATAATTATTATTGATATAATATATAAATAAGGGATTAATGATTTTATTATATTTTTTTATTGAAAATATTAATTTTAAACCCATTAATTATGATACCATCATTGAATTTTGAAATATCATTGAAGCATGTTTCTTTATAATTTCATCAATAAGAAACGTGACTAAAAAACTTATTGAATGAAACAATATCATTATAAAATATCATATAACATAAATTCTAATACACTATATAATATGATATTAATGATTTTTTTGAAAAAACATAAAATTTAAAATTATGAAACTAATTGAAAATGATCATTATTAATCACAGACAATATTAAAAATAGACAACAAGAAACCAATATACATAAAGGGAATTATTATAAACTAAATATAGAAAAGGTTTATAGATATGAATAAGGTTTTTAAATTTTTTATTAACATAATTTATTTTTTTATACATGATATTCAATCATTATAACGAACCAAGATATTAGAATATAATTTCTTTTAGATAAACACCATGTTCCATAACAATCACAACTTATAATACTAAAGAGAGAAAAAATTAAAAAATATTTTTTTTATTAATAATATTTTAAATATTATAATGATGTAACACAAAAAACATTATATGAAATATAATTTTAGCACTAGTTAAATTTAAAATTAATAGTATGAAATATATTAAAAAACTTAATGTTTTAAAATGTAATGTTTTTAATAAATTAATTTTTCTTTATTTTTTAATTAAAAATCAAAATATATAAAAAAATTATTACAAATAGATAAAAAATACATCATTTTTAAATTTTGGAATATCATAATTACCTTACTATTAATTTTTTAATAAAATAAATTATTTTTATGTAAGTAATAAAACATTTAGGATAGATCATTAAATATTATATTATAGTGGTATGGGCTCACATCCCATTTTCATAAACATAGTGGATATAGTCTAAAAGTTGATTTATTGCACTTCATATTCCCATAAATATAGTGAACTAAATTCACACCTTAGTCTAATAATTATCATATCTTGAGATATAATTATTTATCTATTTTATTATAGTGTAATACAATTCTATCCCCATTCATCTTATAATAAAAAACCATACATATGTGTGCCACATGAAGACATTAATAATTCAATCATCGCTTAATAAACATGTGAGAATGAAATAGTTTTAATTGAAAATTACACAATACATGACCATAGTGAATATACAATTATAAGATGTATTGTATCATTAGAACATAACACTAGTGAATCATATGAAATATTATAGGTAATTGACATAGGTAAAATACACATTATATGGTAATTAAAATTTTTCATTAAAAAATATGATGAATGATCATTCACATTTTGATAAAATTATTTTTTACATGATGATAATTTATAAATCAATTGTTTTATAAAAACTTATTAATGTAAATAAAATATTACATGGATGATCTATTAAATATATAAAATGAAGCATCTTAATGACAACCTAGGAAAACGGTGGAGGAAAACAACCATGTAGAAAATGTAAAAAAATATTCATTTGATAATTTTATAATGAATATTAAATTAAATTAAAAATTACCTTGACCAATAATTTTATTAGGGATATAGAAAAAAACAATTTATGTTAAAAACAAGTACATAAAAGAAAAATATTCTAAATAGAAAAGTAGAGATGATGTTAATTCCACTTACAAGCATTACTTCAGTTTAATTTTCAACCAATGTGATGGGAAATGATAAAATTTCATATAATTGATAAAAATAACCATATTGGAAAAACATTTATTGGACTTTCTAGAAAAATAACAATAAATTTTCTACCACTAGTAATTTATACATGAAAAATATTGATTCACTTTGACATTGTAAAAGAAACACTTAACTTTTTTTAACTTCCCTGAAAGTGATTTACCCTCAAATATAATAAATATAGAAGGAATTATTACTTATTTATATATTTATTAATTTATATTAACTTTTATACTATTAAATAACAATCATTTATTAGTATGTATTAGTTTGATATTTCGTATTTTTATCATCATATGATTGTAATTTTGTTTATCTTTTACATGTTTCATAATGGTAATATCGATCCTTGTTCTTTGTTATGATTTTCATCATTAATTGTTTATTAAAAGTATTGTAATTATTTAATAATTAATATATATAGTTATAATTTCATTTTAGGGACAATATTATTGTGGTTCCTAGAAATAGAATTTATAGTGAACATGAATTAGGAAATTCTCTGATTATAATGTGTTACATTCGAATGACCACTCAATTTTTATCATAGTTAAAGAAAAATATTAAAGGAATAAATTACTCTTTAATATAATATACTAACAATTTCAGCATCTTAATACTAAACCCTGATCAAAATTATTGTGTTGGTATATGAATGTTCAAGTTAGTGTTTAAATAATACCAAACATTAATTTATTATTCTAATGAATGAGTTAGTGTATAGATTTATATAATTATATATTTAATTTCATAGAATCAAAAAAGAATTTACAAAATAGGGGATATAGTATGATTTATGAATAGTTTATTTGAGAATTTAATTTACATAATATAGTGATTATTCTGTTACTTACTTTGATGAAGATACTCTTTCATAAAATGGGTTTAACTAAAATGAATGGTTTATGAATCTTTCCTGAGATAAAAAGCAAAATAAATGTAATAGGGATTTATTATAGGTAATTTTTGATGTTATTTATGATGTGACCAAAGTAAAATTCTGATTTCTTATAGGAATGGGTGTGTTTCTTTTATAGGTGAGTTTTAACTGTTTTTTTCATACACTCATTCCCTAAAGTGAAAGGTTTTCATTTACATGGAATGTTTATAAAAAGGTTTAAAAAATTAATATGGGTTATTAACACCCTCAAATTAAATATTTTTTTTCGAACTAGAGATATTTTTTATTCCACTACCAATTAATTTACCATTTTTAACCCATTTTTCCTTTATTTAGGTAATTAAAATTTTAAATCAATAATATCAAATTTTATTTTAAAATAAAATTTAACATAAATGTTTTTTTGATGTGGTGATTAAAAACATATACTCCGTCTAATCTATTAAAATTTATAAAATTTATAAATGATCATATTAAATTAAATAATATATATATATAATCATTTTGTAGAAGAATTAATTTTTAAACATTAAGTTTTCTTAATATTATTTCATATTAATTAATAGTAAATGAGAGTTAATCTATTTTTTATACATTGAAGAAAAATTTTACATGAATGATCCATTTAATGTAATATATTAAGATAATAATACTAAACACTTATAAAACACAATTCGTTGATAAATATCCATTTTAGGCATTAAATAATTTTAGCCAAATCCCATTTAAATTAGTTTATTATCTTATTATGATTAAATTTTATGAATATATATGTAATATAATCTTTCAATTAATTTTATAAACACATAAAATCCTTATTTTAAAGTATTAATAATTACAATATATAATTAATAAGAATAAATATTTCAGTAATAAATAATATTAATTACTTATTATATTTTTAATTGATTTCATTTCCAATTTTTAAATGTAAATTATATTTTTTTAATTATTTATTAACTGTTAAAAATTTTCATTTTATCTATGGAAAATATTATATCGAATTCCCATATAACCAATGAATATATATTTTCAACGATCATATAACCTCAAATTATACATATCATGGCTATATGAAATATATTTATATAGGAATAGATAGATCTCTAAAATGATTCATATAACTTTTAGATTTCTTAATCTAGTTTGATATCTTATTTATATTGTGTTTTATTCTTTATATAATTATCATTAGTGGTATAAACTGTATATAAGATCATAATGTATAGAATTATAACCATGTAAATTTTTTATTAACTTATTGTTTTAATAATTTAGTATTTTTAAAAAATATATTTCATTTATATAACCTTTAATCAATTTCATTTGTAATTATTTTTAGTTCGGTGTAGGATGTATTAAACGATATCCAAAGAAAATTATTTATTCAAATGAAAATGAATACTAAAATTGTATTGTGTTACATTCACCCCCTTAAAAGACTTTGAAAAGAAATAATTAAATAATATGATGAACAAAATGACAGATATAGTTTTCTTATAATATGTTTTTTCTCCAATATTTAATCCTCAATCATATGAATATTTTAGATAACTTTATGCAGGTGAGTGGTCTTGTTAGATATTACATGATATATATGTGTTAATATTTTTATGGGATGTCCCATATAAGATAGATTATGTTCTTTTTTAACAACATCTTGGTTTAGTACATGTGGAGGGTCAAGTATGTTTTTACTCATTAGGTATCCATGGAACATATAATGCTTTTGTGTAAAGTTTTTTGGATGATTAATCTGTTATGCTATTATCCCTACATGATCAAGGATTTTGATGGGGAAATGGTATATAAGGAACAACATTTACTTCTTCATGAATCTTATAACCCTCTTCCATATTTATTATAATAATAATTACGTATCTCCAAATATAAAATAAAGAATCTCATCAATAATTATAAATATAGTTATTCTACTAACTGTGGGTATTTTTGATGTTTCAATAAATGCTTTGAATAATTTTCAGTATCTTCTAAGAAAGATAATGTCTTTAAATATTATAAACACAAACATCATACCAACATGTAAGAGTTTAACATATCTTCCCATATGGAGCCCCATAATGTACTATTGGAATGAGATAATGAAAACAAATTTTATATGAGAACTCTATGATGAGAAAAGATTCATCCCAACCATTTTGAAAATCTACTTAGTATGTTCTCGTTTTTTTCCATGGTTTAAATGGTCCTTATTTATTGAACATCAATTTTTTGATGATAAGTATTTCTAAAACTTATATCTATGCCTACTATATTATTAATACCTCCAAAAGAAATATGTTAATCCATATTTATTGATCAGATATAATTGAGAGTGGCACTATATCCAGCCTTTTCCATTCCTTTATGAATATCTTTAGGAGTTGATCATGTGAGAAATATTTTGAAATAGTAATGAAACAATATGAATTTTTAATTTGATAGACTAAATCCCAACTAGAATGTTTCCCATATATAGGTCTTAGGGTGACTAATAATTAAATTCATGTTTATGTTCATCTATTTATATATTGGTATAGATAATATATTCCCCACCTCTATGGAATTATTTTATTTTTATTTAACATTTTAGTATAAAAATAATTGAGATATAAATTCTATAATATCCTTATTCATTTGGTCCCATAATAAATGATCCTTTAGATACATATATATCTTTGTTAGTCTAGGATATATAGATAATGATGATATATTAAAATTATTATATAGATAGTTTATTAATTTTGATATTAAAGGGACACATATTAATTTAAAAAATATTATAATTTTTTTAATTTAATGGTTTAGTTCTATAATATTCCATAAATACATCTGTTACATTATATTCTCCTACCGTGAATCCTTTATGTACACATGGATGGATGTTGGAGTAGTCATTTGGAAAGATAAGAATTATCCCATTCCTTTATGATTCCTAGATATATTCATTGGAAATCATTACTATTTTCCCTCTTTCAATCCTCAACAAGGAAAATTTATAACGATCCTTACCCCTCAGAGCATTAACCACCTTGTTTTCTATGCTATGGTGGTCATGTATTAATCTGTCATATCCATTACTCAAATCCAACCATGTCCTATAGTGCGTCTTCAAAACCACCATTTTGAATATAGAAACATAGATATTTTCATCATTATATTTTTCACAATATTCACTTTAAATATAATGAATCCAAATATGTAATGAAACTATTAGAAATAATATCCCTAAGACAATTTTAATCTAATTTTCTAGATGAAAATTCAGTTGATGCAAGGAATAAGTTACAACTATATTATTTTCCACGAAGACAAATCCTGATCATTTCTTTTATATATCACAATATATAAAAAATCCATTAACCAATATAGGGTAGTGTGCCTATACGAAATGTGAAAAAAAATCTCTTTATATTAATGAAATTTTCGTAACATTATTATATCAAAAATAACATTAATCTGTTTTAGGTTTTAATGGATAATTGTTTTGATATTCGGGATATATTTCTCATAAGGCGTCGATGGTATCTATCTAATATAAGAGAACTATAGATATTTGTTACAGTGTTTCGGATGATATCTTCTTCGATTACCTCAATATTTGTAGGATATATATATATATATATATATATATATATTCACATTTTATTAAACAAACCATGAATAATAATTTCTATTTCTATAATTCAGGCTTTCTAATTCAGCATTCCATTTCACATTTATTAATTAAATAAATAAAATTTTTAAATGAATTCCATGATATTCTTCTCCAATGGAATGTATAATACTATAATATATAAATATTACCAACAATTTATCAAGTTAATCTCTAAATAAACTCTTAATCTAATCTATAAATATATAAGGGAATTTTTTATACCTAAAGGTATCAAAATGAATTCCTAATTTATATATCTTTTAAACACAATATTCTTGGTAATAAAATATCAATTCACCCTAATTTGATAACATCCAGATAGAAGTTCAATATTTGAGAATTTGTTGAGCCCGTAAATATTCATTGAATAATTCATAAAAAAGTGATATAAGCTGATAGTTATTTATTATGATCATGTTAACATTGTGTTAATAAATACATTGTCACATTTACCGATTATTATTATAAGCAAAGAGATCTATTTCACCCCTAGGTGATTCACATTGGAATATAAAACCCTTATCAAGGATCCCATAGATTTGTTTCTACAATTTCACTAATATAAATTGGTCAATTATATATCGGTTCTTTGATATTATCATAGAACTATGTTTGAGTTCTATTAGAAACTCAATCTCTTGATCCAGTGATATACTAAAAAAATAATTAAAATTAAATTGATATATTCAAACAAAAATTATATGTCATGAATGTTGAATTTTTTTTATGATCAATTTAAGATAAATATCACTCATTATCTAGATACTAGACCCATACGAGGGAAAAAACATTTATCAGGGGATCATATCCCTCCATATATACATAGATGATAAAAAGTATATTTGGGAAATTAAATTTTATTATCTATCTTCATATGAGATGGTTAATATTTTAAAGAGAGTTAATTCATTCTCAAAATATAATTATTCTCCTATAATGGGATAATAATAATACTTATTAGGGTCACATTTCGAAAAACATTTTATTTGATATATGTTATAGACATTGGATGAAATCCGCAAACCACGTAGAGTTTCAAATAATAATTCAATATCTAATCGTTTTAGTGGTTAATTAATGATATTAATAAAGATTATTGATATAAAATAGTGGGTGTAACAATAATCAAATAAATCATTTGAATTAGTTGAGTGGATGTAGAGGTCATATATCACCACATTGTTTATGGACCAATATAGTAGTTTTGATTGACTAGGCTATCCATTTATCCACAATATTTAGAGGAAGATATCCTGAATTTTAACTATTAACCCATGGGTTAGTTAATTAGTGTGCATAATGTCCATACTACATATAATTAAAAAACAAATTCGTAGGTGTTACATAATTTTTAGATTTTATTGAACCAGTTTCATTTGTTAAGCTCTTTAAATATCTTTGGCATTCATGTGCCTAATGGTTATCTCTTTATTTCTTAAATAATTTTACTATTACTTTGAAAAACATTCTAGTATGCTTACTCAATCATAATGACCATATTGGATTATTAATTTTCATTCTTCCATTGGATTTTTCATTTGAGTTTGCAAGAAACATGATAAAATAGTTTTTTTAAAATATTTTTCATATGTATTTGAATGTTGGAAATCATATAATTCATCATTTTTTAATGAAGTTATATAAATTTTGGTTTTCACTATGGTTTTGAATTGAATTGTGAAAATGGATTAAGTTAGTAGTTTTATTTATTCTTACGACATTGATATTTCTTATAAAATGTTTTCCCAACTGATCCAACATGATAAAATTATTTTATATTTGAATTATATGTGTATTGATGTTTATTTCTCATAACTATAAAATGAGATGATTCAATGTTGATTAAGCATAAATAATTCATTAATTGTGGAAACATGGTTTTTAGGTATAACATACCAACATTCATTTAATGAAGTATATATAACGTGTAAATATGTAAATTCAGTTGATTTGCGTAAAAAATGAATTATGAATCAATGGTATATATGAAAAATATATTTAATGGAAGAACATAAACCTCAAGGTAACTAATTAATTCATCAATGTGTATGTAACTAAAGAGTATCCTTTTTTATAAAAATTTATATTTAGTAATTCTAACCCAAAATTATGTACATGTGTCAAAAAACATTAAAATATTAGAGAATAAAGCCATAATGTAGCCAAAATTTTTTAAGAAGGAACCCTATTGATTATCGGTCATTTATATGGACAAAAATTCCCCAAAAAGCGATTGATAAATTCTATAGTGAAAATTTTCTATTCCATTTCCTTAAAATAAGTGTATCTAACTATATTTAAATTTATAATAAGGGATATGGGGTTTTCCTAGTGAATTAAAAACCATATTTCCTATTAATATATTATTTTTCTAATTTACTAATAATGACCTTTTCATCCCCATTCTTCTGATTTATATTTTTTTATGAAGGGGGAAAGTCATCCGTGATTGTGGAAGGGGAGGTTTTCGTTTTGCGATTCTTGAGTTTTTGTACCTTATTGAATTAAGACTCTCTCTACTTTTTTATTTATTTTAAATAATTTGTATATGTTCATATTAATTGATGGGATTATTTTTTTTAATTCTATATTCCATTTATTATCCTTGTTAATTATACATCATATTTTTATACCCGATGCATTTCTATAATTAATAGAATATGTTATAGATATCACACGAAATAATCAATGATTTTCCATCACTGTAGATGGAATTGTGGAAACGCATGATTTTTATAGTAGGAAGATGTACTAATTAGGTATTGACTATATCAATTGGATTTATTCTCCATAACTCTATCACACATTGTAAGGATTTTAGACCAAAGTGACATTTTGTAATGAATATCCTCAACCAAGTCATTATGAAAACAGTTAGAGGGGAAGAATTCATGGACGTTGTCTTATATTAGTTAATAGAAGAATTATTTTCCTGAATTATATATTAAGATAATAATTTAATTCAAAAGGAAAATCATAATGGATTAATCAAATCATATAACTATTTTTAGGGTCTTTCTTTCTTTATTTTTTTTATTTTCAAGAATAATATAATTTCAAAAGCACTCACTATTCATTAACTACAATTAAAATTGAAAAACATTTCAATCCAATATAGATACAACCATGGGTTAATACAATAATTACATTTAACATATGATAAATAAATACATTTTTAACAGCCCACAATAGGTGTGTGAAAAATATTAATTAGCATCATTGTGGAGGAGGTAGTAAAAACTATCCAATTCTTAAATTGCAGGACTAGTTTAACTAAGAATAATATTTACTTACTATATATTGAAATTTAATTAACCATACACAATTTAGTAAGAAGAAGTAATTTAAAATATACATTTTAGGAAAAGTAACTTATATACTCAACTAAAATAACCAGTGTTCACATGGAGCTGGTCACCATGGTAGAAAATCCCAACTATGAATTGAGAGACGTATGTGCACTAAAATTATCAAAATAACAAAAATTAATTTTTATATTTCTACATTATAGAATGAATTTGATTTGAAAATTATATTTATTAATTTTTAATTAAAATTTTGTTGTTTGGATGGTGAAAAAAATAATAATCATATTATAGAAATTAATTTATTTATATTACATTAATGTGGGGAGCCGTAAATGTGGATAATGTAATGTGAGGGGATTTCCCCTTTTCACTTGAATGGTCAACAAAAGAGTGTCTATAAAACTTATAACTAGGAGATATTAATGACTACGATGGTTAGAAAATAACATTTTCAGATATTATACCTAACACATCAGATTAAAACTATTAATAAGCAGATGTATGTCATAAGAAAAGAGTATAGAGAGACTCTCAATGAGTAATAATAGATGTTTAAGAATATTTTTGCCAATTACCATATACATAATTCATGTAATAAAATTTAATTTTTTTATTTTTACAATTTATTCATGATAATGATAAAAAATTGTGTTTAAATCATTTCGAGGATATTTCGTTGATTAATCATGATTAGATGTCAAAAAACACAATAAAACTAATTACACTAAATTACATGAAATTTCACTTAATATTTATAGATACGTGTGACATTCATGATGTGATATATTGTAAATAGTAAAAATTGATGAAATATAGATTTTATGAACTCTATAGACTTATGAGACAAATGGAATTGAAATAGACAAGTTAACTATAAATACTCACCAATTTGTGGAGTTTACATTTGTATCCTAACTATTTATCTAAATAGTTTGACGAAGTATAAGGAATGGGGATATTCTCAATAATATTTCAAAAAAATATGGTATCGAAAAACCAATCATGAAGGGAGAGATAAATCCTAAGTCTGATATAGATTTTAGAATCCCTGTAACTAAGTCATACCACCTTTTAAAAATATACACTATCCCTGACCACCTTACTTGAATCAATTGAAAAACCCTCCACCATTTCAAAAAAAATATTATAATAAAAAATACAATCAAACTCCAAACTAATTTACCCATTTATTAATATAAAAATGAGTCATATGAATAACCTTTTACTTGTGAAATACCAATTTAAAAAAAAATAGAGACTAATATTGATTATCATAGTAATATAGAATAAATATTGAGAAACTAGACCAGTATTATTATTTATAATGTATCAAAACATCCACGAAATCTACCAAACTAATCAATCTATACCCCCAAGGAAAATATTATCATGGTGAAGACCAAAAATGGAAATGTCATTAAAGGAAATTTTTTTCTAAATCATAACATAAACCACTAAATAGTGAAGATGAAAACCCACAAGTTTCTATATATATTCTATAACATTATCAATATGCGTAAAAATCTAAACACGGAGAACATAAAATGGAGGGAGAGATTTATATAATGATAAAAACATGAGAGACACCACAGATGAGGATGTTAAGGGGGAATGATTACCTATAAATTTTATTCACATCACGTATAAAAATATTACAAATAATTCAAAGGTGATCTATTTAAAAAGAAATTTTACAATATTCCAAAATCTTGATGTCCTTAAACCCCTTCATTATGATCACAAAAAATACACAACCATAATATATATCTCAAGGAATAAAATAGAAAAAAGAAGATTATTCATGTGAATGAATTATTCAACTAGGTAAAAAGTGTATCATCTTTGATCACACCAAAATATCCAATGTAATATTAATAAAAATATACACTTTTGTTCCCTTACACATTTAGTTCAATACAATTTATAAATCCTTATTTTATTTGGTTCACACACACATATATATCCTTAATTAGTGTTAACTTCCTTAGATATTAGATATTCAAATACCATAAGAGCGGTGGAGAAAATTATAAAAATATAAACTACATTTCTAGAAATATTTTTAGAAGATATGATAGTTGATGTTCAAGACCAGATTTCATTAGAATACTTGTCTATAATAAACATTGTTTTAGAAATATTACCATGACAATCACCTATCATTTTGGGGATACCATTATTAAATATGACAAAAATATCTCCAATTTCAATGAAGGAACACTCACTATGGAATTTAGAGATAACACTATACAATTTATTATTTTTAACTCTATAAGGTACCCTTCTAATTACAATTAACTTTTTTAAGTTTTCCATTTTTCAAATAATGAACCTAAGAATGAGTGGTTATGTTTAATAAAACATTATCCTTAGTTAAGAAATAATGCATGTCAATATACTAGGGAAAATGAGGACGTCTAGAATTCTAGAAATTATAGAAACTCATGATATTATATTTTCTAATTGAATAAAGATGTGACCCAAAAGATATCTAATCTATATGATTTTTTATTTCAAGAAAATTATTTATATATAGTTCATTATGCATTGTAAAATCCATCCTTATCAGTGTGGATCCACAATATAATCACATTCCATAAACAACAACTAATTATAGAATACAATACACTTCCAAATCACTTGAAATATGTGTATAACATGGCAGAAGACATTAAAAAAATTAAATTACTAATATTTTTTCTATATTCTAAGAACAAACATATATCAAAAATTATATAATGAAATTACATGTAATAGGGTGGAATGTTTGTGATATCCTAATAATAAACCCAAATATTTCGACACATAAAATTCTCATTGGGGGAGATTCCAAAATGGTTAGGAATCCCCAAAAGAAGCCAAATAGCAACTTGATGGATGTAGTGGAGAATGAGATAGAGAAAATATTGGAATAATGGAACATATATAGTGTTTTAAATTCAAAATTGGTCGTTCTCATCCATATATTCCCCAAGAAAATTGTTTTAAACATTAAGAGATATCGAAATAATTAATTATTACATGTGATAATTTATAAAAATAAATAATTATGTATATACTATAGGGAATTGAATATGGTCACAAAGAAGATGATATCCCTATTAAAACCATTCATCATACATTTTAGAGATATTAGTAGGAATAAATAAATATTATTTTTTGGTTGAATTTTATGTTTTTTAGTTACACATTAATACTATGTTTCAAGAGAAGACTACCTTTACATGTCCATTTGGGACTTTTTTTCTTATAAAAATATAACAATTTTATTTTATAATTCCACAAGTACTTATCATTGGTTCATGGTAAGTATTTGTTCTATCCTTAATTCTAACAATATGTAGGTAATATTGGATGATTTCACTATCTTTAGAGAATATTTTTTAAATGAATTAAAAATCTAGAAAAATTGATGAAATTTTTTTATTGAAACTAATTTTTTCTTCGAATTTTATAACTATCAATTTATGTTATAAAATAGAATTTTTTAATTGAATTTTATTTTTTAAAAAAGTTATTGGGTTAGATATTTTTATAGTTGAAGTGATAAATTCATCACCTTACCCAACCAATGTGAACCATGTTAGATCATTCCTATGATATATATCTTTACAAAAAAAGATTATTTATTATTTTATAAGAATTTATCCCACTATTATATATTTCAAATGAAATAAGAAAATATTAATTTCAATTTGGAGTATATGAAATTGTTTAATAACATTATAAATAGCTTAATCAAACCACCAGTGTTATAACAACTCAACAAGGAGAACCCTTTTGAGTTTCATTATGATAAATCAATCTAAAATTATAGAGTATATATATATTAAAAAATTGATTAGAAATAATAATACATGTCTTATTCTTATATAACCTTATATTATATCAAGAACAACCACCAAACCACTAAAAATAGTTTCTGACATTTTTTTTCTTTATAAAAAAGCAGATTGTACCTTCTTAGAAGTAAAGTAATAGTTTTTTTTGATAATACAACTATTCGGTGTGCACTGAAGAAAGATAAATATAAATAAAGGATAATCATATGAATTATATTATTATATAAATTTAATATATAAAAAAATGAATCTAAGGAAATGTGATCTAACTGTCTCATCACTGATGTTGCCTACCCATTGCTGCTAAATTTGATATTTTAGAATATGAACCAAAATATAATCACATTCAAGAGAGATTTTAAATATGATTAATGGATACGATCCATGGTATTTCAATAATATAAAATATCAAGTAACTTCTTAGGTATCATATAACTTAAATTCCCACCAAATTCAATGACTGAAATCTTACATTGGATTTTACATTTTAGAGGATCCTTTTCCTTGGTCAATTTTTAATATCCATGTTATCAAATGATTCTTTCATGAATCTGAAATTAAATATGTAAAATTCTTTTTGTGTCAATTTAACTGGTGGATTCCACTTATAACCTTAGAGGATAATATGTATTTTTTTATATAATGAAATATATTTCACATCCTAGTTTAAATATGTACATAAGTTCTAAAAAAATATTTAAATTGTTTCAATCAATGAATTTTTTTATAAAATTCATGAGATGCCTCAATGAACAATATGATTTTGTCTAATTTGTTCAAATTTCTAGAATATATTTTCTTACAAATTTACCAAATGTCATTTGGAAATTATTATATCCTTCTTATAGTATGTTATTTTTCAAAATTGGGGGAAGCAAATACCTCCAAAACTGATGAGAGACATGTTTTTTGGGGAATTTGATAGTTCTAAAATAATTTTTAGGATTGGATTTCCCAGAGCCATCATCATTGATCAGTGGAATAAATTTTTCAATAGTTTACATGAGGCTTTAATGAGAAATAGTTGGGTGAATCATAAAAAATAAACATCTTATCCTTGATTAACTAATAGAAAAGAAAATGTTTCTAATAGGGAAACTAATATAATTTTGAAAAGATGGTTAAACATAATAATAAGGCTGATAGAAAATGGTTTGGATACAAAATATGGTCTTATATTATATCTTAAAATACCCCCATAATAATAAGTATATATAGGGTGATTTATGGGAAATTTATAACCTTCATATGGAATTGAATCAAAAGGCCTACTGGGATTTGAGTGAGATAAAGTTGGATTTATATAGAGGTATAAAAGATAAAATGTTTTTGTTATAAGAGCTAAATTTAATTTTGACACACGCTTTATAAAATTCCTCAATTTTCAAATAGATAGAAATGTGTTTAAAACAAGGTAATTTAACTAATAATTGACCATAATGGAGGTTATCAGTTGTTATATCATTCAAAAATCATGTTGATTATATGAAAACATTATTCTAGATGAGAATGTCAATTTATATTCATTAATTTCTATTCATTTGGGATTGTGTAGATTGTGAAATAAGGAAAATAAATCCCATTCAATATTAATGGGAATAACCTATATAAATTACTTATATATTATCCTAAAAACTTGTGAATAATGTCATAATACTTGAACATGTTTATCATCAAAATCCATGAGGTTTTTCTTATCCTTAAATATTGATTTATGAAATTCAATAAAAAATATAAAAACATGTTATATGTACTAGACTAAATTTGTTACACTATGTAATAAGTATTTTTTTTATGAAATATTCCACTATAGATAATTTTATTTATTTGATAGATTATGTTACACGTAATAGATAAATTAGATGAACCTTGTATCATTATTAAAAATTATGTCTCTATTATTCTATAGCCATTGAATTTGATAGTATGAATAGTAATAAATAAATTATGAAACATATATGGTCAAAAAATTTATAAAATCAATTCATTATTTATATAATGTTTACAATTTAACAAATAATTGGTAAATAAAAGCAATATTTTAATGAATGTTATTTTTATACATGTAATGTATTTTGATATTATTAAAATTAATTAATAAATATTAGTGAATTATTTTAATGAAATATATATTATTTACTTTAAAAAATTATTTAAAAATTATAAAAATACTTTTATAAGAATAAGATAAAAATAAATCCAATTTTTTATTTAAAAATTTAATTTTTGTTTTTAAAAATAATTTTTTTTTCAATTTTTCACATGTAAATTGAAATTAATTAATGATATTTATAAATATTTTATTTTAATAAATTAATTACATTTTTATAATTGTGAGTTTAAATTTTTTAAATTGGCCCCTTTTATTTTTGGAAAAATATAGAGTAATCATGGTAAAATTTATCACCTATATAATGTAAAATCATGGAAATCATGGTTAAAATGAAGTGATATGTACATAAATTTTTCATAATTCTTAATAAAGGAATTTAATTTTATCCTTATGAAATTATAATCAAAACTGAGTTCATATAAGGAAAAATATTTTTTAAGGAAATAAAAATCTTAATTTTTTGAATAATGAAATTATATTGATGATGGTAATTTATTAGAGTTTTTATGTATTATATAATTATATAAAATTCTTTCACAACAAAAAGTAGCATTTATTCAATTAATGGGAAAAAATAAATGATTTTAAAAATATTTCAAGTTTTATAATGTGTGTATGTTTAAGAATTCTATTAATTTAACTAGTAAATTTAACATTTTATTTAAATATATTAAAATTATATTTTTATTTTATATTTTTGTTCTTTTTATTTCAATTCAAATTAAATGAATAGTTTAAAATTGAAAATAATGATATTTTATCAAAATAATATTTAATTAAATTATTTCAAATATCATAAAATAATTAAAATCATAAATGGTGGATTCATATGATCTAAAATATCAAAAAAATTGAATTTATTTTACAATGTTCCCATATAATAATAAATTAAAACCATTAAACTTGTAAAAATCTATAACCATATTTGAAATTGATGTTGGTTAACTAATGGTTAATCAAAATGATAATTTCTAAAATTAATTTGAACCATGTGTAAATAATATTTTTTAATGGGATTAAAACCATATCGTACCATTTCTTTGAATATATGGCCATTTAGAAGAATTTTTGTTGAGAATTAATTTATTAAAATTTATTCTTTTGAGAAATTAGAAAAATTATCGTTACCTCAATTTTAAAAGGGAACCTCCACCCTCTCTTATTTACACCACATTGATCCTATAATATCAACCAAAATATGACCCTTATTATTCTAATAATCCTTATTCAAATTTTATAGGGTCAAATATTCCCAAAATACCAACTCCAAATGCATTTAGAGGAGATCTAAAGGATTCATTCTAAAGAAGAGGTAATCACCTTACTCGGTCATAATATTTTATACTCTTCTTTAACTCCTCTAAATATATGGTATTTATCAAAACATAATTACTTCATCATAATAATAATTTAATAATTTTATTTTTAATATGATAACACAATAATAAACCCTATTTAATTTCAAATGGGATGTGAATGTATCGCTCATGCATATGCATAACTTATCATCTCCATGAATTGATACAATTATATTTTCATCACCATAATTAATAGTTGTGTATTATGAGGTTATTAATAATTATATATGATACTTATTTCACATTTATACTTCTGTAATTATAATATCATGTCTACCTTATAAGCATTCATCACTTTGTGAGAGTATAATGTTTCTCGTTCGTACGTATAGAATTCAACCTCCTTGGAGAGATGTAATTCATTTTCCATTTATATTTTAAATGGATGGTAATGAGGATAATTTTTTTGAATGTATATTATAGGAAAGGTATAACAATGATATTTAAATAAGAATTAAAATTTTACTTTCATTCATTAAATCTGTTGAAAATGAAAACAACGTTCATGCGTACGTACAAGTTACTATCTCAATGAATGGTGTAATTTATTTTTCTATAACCAACTATTATAGATATTAATAAATAGATATAAATAATTTATATGATATTTATACCATCATTATAATTATAGTGAACATGGAGCTGTGGTTCGAGTATAATTACTCAAATCACTAAAACATATCCTACATGAAAAATGAAGCAATTATCACATGGAATAGTAATTATAATATATAATTATTAACAAAAAGAGTTATAAAATGTGAAAATTATGTCATATATGATTTGATATAATATTTTTTGGGATCATTAATAATATTTAAATTAATCACATATCTATTAAATAGGATTTCAAGTTTATTTTGAATAAATTATAAGTTGAGGTAAGGGGTTGATATCATAATTTCATTGTTTATTTGGATTGATTGTGAAAATTTCAATGATGATGAAATAATATGTTATACCTATTAAAAAACATATAAAACTTTTTATAATTTATTAAATTATTTTAAATGTTTTTTTCATTTCATTTTCCATATATTATAAATTTAATAGACACAAATGTTATTTATAATAAATTAACATAATTAATTTATTCAATAAAAAGTTTTTTCTTCCATATGAATATTTTATAAAAAAATTTGAAAAAAAGTTTTATTATTCTTGATTTATTTTTAAAACTCATGTGTTACTAATTTTTATCTTTAAAAAATATTTTTGGAATAAAATATTCTTATGGTTTTCTGGATGAGGCACTTTTTATCTTTTCTTAACAAGTGAAATAAATTTTTCCTGACTTGTATTGTAAGAACAGCCTTATCCACCATCATGACTATCCATTCATTTGAAGCATCATTTAGAAGTATACAAGGTTATTTTCAAAAACAATTCCTTTAGTTTTTCATATTATTTTAGGAATTTGTTTCAAAATAGAAACGTTATTTTGTGCTAAAATGTTTTAATGATAATTTATCAGTTTTTTATAATCATAGACAACAACCCTTAATTTGAAATATGAATTACAAGTGATATTATCAGGGTATTCCATCAATATTATTTAAATGGATGGATTATGTTTTTAAGGACAATATTTTTATGAAAACTATTTCCTTTCCATGGGGTATACAATGATGAAAAATATATGAAAAACATTTCATTTCCATGTGTTATGTAATGATTATTTCATTATGATTTTCATTTACATTCCATTTTTTATGATATTTTAAATGTTTTATGAAACTCATTTATATTTGTGGAGCATTATATTATGAATTCATTATTATATAAACACAGAAATATCTATCATTTTTATTATCTGACTTTCTATAACTATATATCCCACTAATGAATTAGGTAATGATTGATACATCATGAGATAACAATCACTAGAATTGGGAGTGAACCCATTTCAAAAATGACCATTTTCCACTATGATAGTTTTAGGAGTTAACAAATCCCAATATAATAACATTTTCAATGAGTCTTTATATCTAAAGAAATTAATTGAAATTCATATTTTTATTCCATAAATCAGTGCCTTATACCTATGTTATTCTATTAAGGTTCATGTTCTTTGATTCCATAATTATTTATGTCATATTAAATTCCATGACTTATGAGAGGAAATATTATTATAATCGTTGATATATAAATTATGGTTTTGAAATGATATGAATATGTTCATATACACATATGATCATTTTATTCTTATGTGATCATTGACATATCCATCGTTTACCCTTACTAAAAATCTAAGATCACACATTCCTTGTGATTGATTTCCCCATGTAACGAAGAAATTTATTATGTATGATATGGTTAAGAAGGGTTTTAGTTATGAAGAAATAAGTTGTATGTGATGCATCTTGTTTTTGAACATGTCTTATATGTTTCCATATCCACAAATATTCTCGACCTATATGATTGTGGGGTGAAACATTATGTTATATAATGAATATTCATCAAATATATATATATATATATATATATATATATATAAATTTTTGTGCCACTGTAGTTGGTATCATGCAATGGTTTATTTAACGTTTAAAAACTCGGATAAAATAGAATTACTGAGAAACCTCATTATATTTCTACATATAAAAGAAAATTAAAATATTTTGGTAATTAACATGAATGACCTATGTTAAACCTCATACATCATTGAATATGGTTACATGATTTAAAAAACCTATTTTTTATTTTTCATGATAATGTGGATTTATACCTTGATTATTGTTGCATACATTATGATTTTGGTTTTTAGTCAATGGATTTAATCCTAAGGAATCATGTTAATGATGAATGAGATGGAAAATAAAATAATTTTCCTTATTATAAATAAAATAATATGGGAGATGGATTAACATAATATTTTTATGATTATACATCCTTAACAATATATTAATTTCACAGAGCACACAAGGGATAACAAGTGGGAACAATGTCTTTTTTAGTCCTTCTGATGTTTTTTACTCCATCTATTAGTTGGTCCAATTATCGACTAGTCACTAAGAAAACTATAAGTACCACTAAAAATATTTTTTATTTACAATATTTTTTTGGAAACATCAGAATTTTATCTTATCATTTTATCACGGGAAGGATATTTAGATCAAATGTGGAATCTTATCAATAATACAATGCAACTTGATTATATAGTCTCTCTGTAGTGGGATGAGTTTAATATCATATTTATCAATTATTATTTTACATGTATTCATTATAAAAAATGAATATGGAATTCTTTTAGTTAAAACATAACGAATACCAATACATTAGTACCTTGGAGTAATATTTTACAAGGCTTAAGATGTAATATTTTGGTATTATCATGAAATATAAAAGTGTGGTTGATCGATTCTTCAATGGATTAAAACCACATATCACTAGTTAATTGGTCATAAGGGACATTAGTAGAAATGATGAAATAATTTGATGAGATATATATGAAATATATTGATTGTAGTTACCCGTCAATCGTAGGGTTCTAGTAATAAAAAATGAATAGAAATCAAAGGAATATTTCAAAAACCTATAGAGAAAATGATGATATTTTCTTTATGATAAAAAAGTGTGAGGAAACATAATAGAAATTTTATTAAGGGAACTGGTAAAGGATTCATGTTTGGTAAGGAAGTTCTATGGGAAATTTAATGCCTATGTGATGTAAAGAAGTTATATAATGATATGGAATGATATATAGAACCAATAAATACACCACATATAATTGAGTATTTTAAATTTAATGAGTGTGATAATTATGGTAACCAATTAACAAATTCAAATGATAATGTTTATGATCAACTTTAATAACCTTTTATGACCACAGACAAGAGGAAATATCCCATGGTAACTATTTTTGGATGTAGGTATCATAATGACACGATGAATGGTACATTGACCATCAACTCTGGAACTGTTAATATCTTATTTGATTAAAGATATACCAATATTTTATTATCAATAATTTTTTTAGGGGTATCAAATTACAATATAATAAATTCTATTATTATTTGGAAATAAAACCCCATTATGGTTTGATGATTGCATTCAAAGTATATGATTCTCCTTCAGATGAAGTTTAGTTGCATTTATTTCCTGTAAATAATTTCATTATTCCTATAGATTAATTTGATGTTATTTTGGGAATATGTTGGGTTTATTTATTTAAATACCACATAATGTTTTGAGTATTTTTATGTTAGATATTCCTAACCAACTTATGACTGACTATCATTGTGATGTCAAAAAAGAACATTGAATAGAAATTATGTCCATGGTGTGGGTTATGATTCCAATTCAAAAAGGGATGTTTATCTAATATGGTTTTGGGTAAATGAATCATAATGTATATTTATATTTTATGGATGTATATTGATTCAATTCTTGAATAACTTCCATATCATCCACTAAATTTTGATGTTATGTTTCCAATAGAATTCATTCAAGCTACAACACCTATTTTCATGAATCCATATAGAATGGCCTCGAATGAGATGTAATACTTAAAAAAACTCAATGAGAATGTTGAAAATGGATTAATTCATTCAACTATATAACCATGGGGTTCACCATTACTATTATTTATAATGAAGGATAAATCAATGTGACTCTGTACTGATTTTCTATTACAAAACAAGATCATTATCCCCAATATGTGTCCTCTAGCCCATATTGATAAGTTATTTGATAAAATACATGTATCTAAATACTTTTTTATGATTGATACTTAATCAATATATCATAAATTTTGGTTCTATAATGGTGATATACCCAATAAAACATTCCATAAAAGGGATAGAGAGTATTAATTTATTATGATTTTATTTGGTCTTACTAATTCCCCAACTTTTTTAATAGATTTAATGAATTGAGTCTATAGATATCACATTGACCAGTTGGCCATAGTCTTCCTATAGAATAGTCAAAAAAAATTATCGTGTGAGTAATATCATGGTGATCACATTATAATAGCATTAAAGACCCTATAGAAGGATTTGTTTTATGAAAATATAAAAAGTCTGATTTTTGGATTTAGAAATATTCCTTCTTTGGTTATGTATTATCATGTGTGGTTATATTTTTAAACCCTTCAATGAAAAAAGTTATTGAAAATTGGACCAAACCAACAAATTTTTATATAATACATAGTTTTATTTGTTTGGTTTGATATTATCAATGCCTTTTAGATAATTTTACATGGATATTAAATCCACTTCTCAAGTTAACTCAAAAGGGAATCACATTCCTTTTGACATATGAATGTGAGGAATGTTTTAAAATATTGATGATAATGATAGTCAATATACTTATTTTTACATTAATCTACAATGGAGAAGGATTTACAATCTATAATTATGCATTAAAAAGGTATTGGTTTATGGACTCATGAAGAATGGAATGGAAATAGATTATTCCTCATTACAATATAAGGTTCAGAAGAATAAATACCCAAAAATGATTTCGAGTTATCAATCATATTTTTTCATTGATGATATCGAGTAATTATCTATATAGAGAAACATGTAAAATATATAATGATCAATAAATTATAATGTATAATTTAACTCAAAAATAGGTGAACATGTGAAAAAAATGATAGATCCAGACAATTAAATATTATGCATTCTTAATGAATTTCAATATAGGGAAAACGAATAAGGAGGAATATAGTATGAGTAAAAAGGGACATGATAGTATATATATGATGATTATTAAATAATATACTATATCTCTTGACGTACCAAGGATTGATATCAAAATCATGAAAGAAGTTGAGAAACATTACATTTATCAAATGAGTGTTAAACTAGCAATATATGCAAATATTAATATGGAGTAGCTAGAAGATAAAGAGATAACAAATAAGTTGAGAAATTTTCCTAAGTATAACCTTGATTGTGATAAAATAACAAGATTCAGGAATTGGGAAAGTGTTCCTTTGTTAATATATTTGAATGAGATAAGGTTTGAATCTCATAGTTCATCATTATATATTCATCCATGAAGTTCAAATATGCATAGATAATTCAAATAGTATTTTTGGTTGGATGGACATGAGAGAGATATTTCTGAGTATGTATCCTCATTCTTTTTATGTCAATTATATAAGAATGAGATATAAAAGACTAAAGTGATGTTAAAACCATAACCCATAGTAGAATGTAAATGGTAGAACATCACCATGGATTTATTCATTCAACTATGTAAAACAACTAAATTTAACAATGATATTTGGGTTTCTTTCTGCCTTATATTGTTATCAAACTGTATTTACCTTATAGAGGATTTCTCCATTGATAAACTTGATTGGTTATACAATAATGACGTACTAATATTGAATGGTGTACCACTATCAACTATATCTAATGGGAATCCATGGATTATCATGATGTTTTTGAGAATTCATGAGAAGGATCTGAATACGTTATTATGTTCTAGAATATATTTTAATCCTTGTATAGGTTATCATTATGATATGATCATTAAAAAATTATAAGAAAATTTTGGGATATTACTCTATGGATTTAAATGGTGGTTTGGATCAGCACCTTCCTTTGGTGTTTGTTTCATTCAATAATGGTTTTTACTCTATCATTCAAATGGATATTTATGAATTCCTATATGGTAGGATAATTATAAATTAAATTTCATAGATTTAAGTTAAATAAATAATGATATAACAGTCTAATATAGATGTGGAAATGGTAGAGAATGCTAGGTCCATTCAAAGTCACATATGATCACCTCAGAAACTATAAAAATGTTATGCGAGAAATCCATGGAACGATCTTGAGTTTGAATTTAGTAATAATCCATTCTTATGATTACATCCCATAGAAGAGGATTAGGAGATTTAAAAAGAAGGTAAATCAAATTCCTGGTCATATCCATCATTTTTAATTATTTTTCATATAGGGATGGTATTTTTCAATGGGAACATTCATTGCATCACACTGAAGTTCTTGATTTTTTCATGTAACCCTCTAGAGGATTTATAAACCTTATCCTTCACATGTACTAAACGTAGTAGTCATATCACTGGAGATATATATTTCTTATGACTAAAAAATAGTTTATATTTTTCATCATTGAGAGAAACTTGTAGAAATAATTCCACTCACATAGTAATGTTTTGTGTGGAGAAACCCCAAATTTGAGGAAGCTATATGGGAACAAGAAGATGTGATGAGGTTGAAGTATCCTCATTTATTATACCATATTTATGAGTTTTCTCGAAGAAAATAAAATTTTTTGTTGGGGGATACAAACTAACACCAAAGGATTTTAAAGAAATATTCCTCTTTGAAAAATATTATTTCTTTGTTTGACGAACCGCCTAATGTTATTAAAATATAATGTGTAAATTTTAAACTAGATGATTGATAAGAAGAAATTAATAGAAATAAGAAAAGATAAAAAAATATATATTTTACACATTTAAGAATTTAATTCATTATTTATCAAATTATAAGAATAAAATATCAAATTAATCAGAAATAAAGGAGATTTTTTTCTGAAAAATTGTTTTTATGCACTCAATGTATTGTTATATTAATAAATTAAATTAGTATTTATTTTTTAATGATTTATTAAATAATTTATATATTATTTATTTGATCAAAAATATTAAAAAACAATCAAATATTCTTCTATGTATAGGATAATAATAGATCATGCTTTATTTTTTAAAAAAATTTTTTCTTCTACAAAGTAGTATTTGTTGCATTTAAAACACATTGATTATAATTAAACGAATCTATTTAATGGTATTGGATTATATTAAATTAATTAAATATTTATAATGAGGAATGTAAAATTTAAAAAATAGGCACTTTTTCATTTTGTTCAATATGAATAGTTACCATGGTAAAATTTATCAATTATGTAATCGGTGAATATGAAAAATCTAGGTTAAAAATTAGTGATAAGGCCATAATATATTATCATCTTTCTTATTTGATGAATGGAATTATACCCATATCACCTTAGGATCAATTTTATGTTTTTTAATTCAAAAGGATCCATTAATTTGATTTACATTTTATTTAAATCAAATAATATTAAAAACTGTCACACTCTTAGTACAAAATATCCTTTTTTGGTCCCATGAGGATAAAAAATAGTTATGTAAAATATAATAATTTTAATTTTATAAATAATTTAATTTAATTCAGTATTGTAATTTATTTCTAATATTTATTTATTATATAGTTACCTAAAATGAAATCACAACACCAATATAGTGTTTATTCAATTAATGAAAAAAATAAAATAATTTATTTGGAAAATATTAAAATTTATATTATTTAAGTATGTTTTAGGGTTTGACAATGTTTATATGTAAATTTTAAATATTATTGTATTAAAATTTATATTTTTTACTTTATTCCTATTAAGTCAACATAAATGAATACAATAATCATTAACAACGGTGATATTTTATCAAAATAATATTTTATTATATGAAAAAAAATCATGAATATTTTGAGATAAAAAATTGTTGATATTATATGGTCAAAAATTTCATAAAATTACCATTTATTGTCCAATTTCCCCTTATAAGTAAAAATTACAACCCATTATTATTGAAAAAATTGTTACCATATTTAATTATAAAATTGGTTAACCAATGGTTAATCAAAATGATATGGTCAAAAAGAGAAAAAAAATTCTAAGTTCAATTAGATGAATGGAATAAAAGTATACCCATCCATATCTTAGAAAAAATGTGTATCACCCCCATAATTAGGTACCTGAAACTTTCTTTAATCATTTCATGTATATATATTGATTGGGTTATGTTTTTGGAGGTTCTGAGGGGTTTTGAAACATGTTATAGGATTTTCAAGAGGTTTACAGTTTGAGAATGGTCAATAGAAACTACGCAGAACCCATATGAATCCATGATAGGGAAAATAGTGGTCACTCGTCAGGAACATGGTTGTGGAATGGTTTAGAAAAAATATTTGGATCCCCAAGAGAAACCATGTGGGCCAACAGTCATTTATGATAGTGGAAAACACATGGTTGGGGAAAGGTTTTCCTAATTATGTGACCCAACCATGTGATTTTTTTAATTTAGGTATGGTTGGATCATGGTTAGCCAAAACATAAGGACTAACCCTATGTCATACAATTTACCCTCCAAATTTTCTAGATCTATATAAATTTAGCCCCTTATGTACTTGGTTTCCCCAAATTCTCCTACAACATGTAGTCCTTTATCTCCTAACGTGTTAGAGATGTTTCTTTATAGTCCTAGAATGATCCCTAGGTAATGTTGAGTCTTTTATGGATCCATATTCACTTATAAGTATCCATTATTACCCATTATTTTTTTATTTATTCTCCTACTTTTTCTCAAAACCTTAGATCTATTCTGATGGTGATAGATCTGTCTTCTGTGATAAGATTTTTGATGGTTTGTGGCTCGATATAGAGAATGTAATGTGTTTCAAAATCATCTCTAAAGAATCATTGTTCCATTATTTGTTTTTCCACTATTTGTGTGGTAAGTGACATATCTCAACATTCAAATTGTTTAGAACATGGAGGATAAGTTTTAAATAAATTATTTCCATGCAATGGAGGTTAAATTTTTTGGTGACTCTAGATGGAAATATTGTTTTTTAATTATGTTGGAATGTTGTTTTTTTTGAAATACTAGTTTATAATTTTAAAATGACTTTTAATATTATAGTTTGGTTTGAAACATGTAATGTATTTCTTGAAATTATTTTATGAATATAATGGTATGTCTATAGTTATCTATCATGAAGTTGGTATAAACGGTTGGGTGTGAGTTAAATGGGGTGAATAAATTGTATGAAGAACCACCATCAATGGGATGGAGCATGTAATTGAGGTTAAACAATTAATGGTGACACAAAGACTGAGTATGTGTGTGTGGTGGTGTGTGTTCATGGAAAATATTATTCCATCTTGAATGAGAATTGTTTAAATGCTTGTTTTTTTAAAATATATTTTAGCATGGGAATATATTTTAATTTGATATAAATCGTGTTGAACTATGTTAAACTATTTTATATAAATGTTCTTCCGTGTTTTGACCTAGTGCCTTGTTGGGATGTCATTTGGGAAATCCAATTGAGTATACACTCACCCCTTGATTTTGAACTATTATGTGTTTGCATATTTCCTATACAAGGAAATGGGTAAAGGAAAGGAGTCTCAGTTCTTTACCAATGGTTCTTGATATCCCGGAACAACCTATATTTTTGGATACTTGAGTCGGTTGGGAGGTGATGGATGATGTCATTGATGTCTTTGTGTTTTTTGGCCATTGATAATTATTATTTATTCAATCAGTTTTCACTTGTACTCTAATATGGTTGTTGGTTTAGTATGGTTTTATTTGAGTTGAATTCAATTCTACCTCTTCCTATTATGGTTTTTTATGGTTATCTATTAATGGGTGTGTTATCTTCCATGTGAAAATGATCCCCCAACTATTTCTGAAAACCTTTAGATATATTTATAGCCTTTGGTGTATTAGTGTATTTCACCTAAGGAAAATAACACCCTCCACCTCTTCCCAATATAATCTGTGAGGGATGGGATGTTACAAATGGTATCAAGGTGATTTTTCATTGGGTATCAGTTCCATACAGCCATGGAGTTGAGAATTTTATTGGTATATAGATGTTTGTTTCATGGTTTAGAAGAAATGATATATGATTTTTTGGAAATTGTAATGTAGACAATTAAAAGTCGTAGATATACTCTTTGTACTAAAATTTATATTACCCATGCTTTTGGGTGGATGTGTTTTTTACACATTTACATTTGATTTTTCATCGCATCATTATGGTTTTGGTTGATGTTTGTTTCCAGACTTGTATTAGTAGAATGACTTACCACTAATACAATATTATTCATGTCTGAGTTAATGATTTATTGTAATTGTAATATGTAATAATCTCTTAAAATTGTTGAAAATGTTTTCAAATGTGATATTTTGAAAAGGCTAGCTAGCGATGTTATGAAAAGGGATAAAATGATTTTCTATTGATATACATGATTGTGGATGTAATTATAATTTTAAATATATTTTCCTTCAATTTATATAGGTTTAAAAAAATGGAGTTTATTTATAGCTATGGGAACTAGGTAAAATCAATTAGAATCAACCAGAACATGCTACGTAGAATGTGATTTCAGATATTCCATAGGTGAACTAATAGTTGGTCTATAATATTCTATTGTATTTTGATGTAGTGGATAGATGGAAAAATTAAGAACCAAGGGAAGTGTATCATTTAGTTCGGTTCCATAAGAAGAACCGAGACACCATTGATTGTGAATTTGAACTGAAAAAAGAATATGTTTGGTTATATAGGATTAATGGAGTATTCAATATCCATAAGACAATAGTTGAGTTGAAATTGATGTAATAAATGTATATTATGGATGATATAACTTTTTAATGGTGGGATTTATTAGTTCATGAAAATTTGATCAAGGAATAAAATGGGAGGATTTTGATTAAAATTTCAAAAAAAAATCTACACTCATATGTTCAGAATTACTATAAAAATGAAATTATTTAGTTTGAAGCATGACAATATCTCTATAACATAGTATACAACTAAATTTATAATATCATTCCTCCTTTAACTAGGATTTTTAGCAAGAATATCCTTGAATAATTGTATTTTTGAGTAAGGGTTGAAACCCAAAAGACACACAATGATTGCCTTCTATTGTATAATATATTATATATAGATGGTTAATAGAGTAAATGTAGTTGAAAGAGACATTTTAGGAAACAAAATCTTAGTAAACATGTATATATCTACATGAACGAGTGGGAACTCTATCAATGGAAACAAGAAAAAGAGGGAACCACATTCTCAAGGGGTGGTAAATCTCATAATTAGTCTATGGTATTGGCCAACATACGTCATTGATTAAATAGTAATTGTGTAAATTTTCAGTATTGTTTATTGAATCACATCAGGAAATATTGTATAAATCCACCTAGAGCATATAATTATTGAAACTAGATGGTAAATATTTATTTTTATTTTCATAGTGATATAAGGTCAAGTTCTGGGGACACATACCTTTCCTCTCAAAAATTTTGTACTTGGATTGGTTGAGTGTAACAACAAAGATCTTTTTAGAAGAAATAATAAATCCATTGTGATTGTAGGAACTAAATGACACCTAAACCTATGAAATATCAACTATGATAAAAAGGGAATAATGTATCCAAAAATAAAAATTATGGAGATGTGAAAGTGTTCATGGATGATCAAATGGGGCATTTGATAGTGAGAAGTATGATTATTCTTAATTATACCATTTTACAAGATTTGTTTGATATTGGTGCATCCCATTCTATTACTTCATCTCCTTTTTTTGACATTATAGAATTACATGTTCATATAATGCCTTATATTTTGAGATAAAACACACCATTTGGACAATAATTTTTATGATCCTTGAAATGTGTAGCATTTTAAATAATAATTGATAGGAAAAAATATTTATGGGATGACCCTTTGATAGAGACGGATACCTAGGACATTATTTTGGTAATGGGTTGGTTGAACAAGCATTAGGCCAATATTAATTTTTATGCATTAAGGATGATTTTGAAATCACTGGATTCTATTTGGAATATCATTAATGGATCTTGGTAAATACATAGAAGAAGGAAAGGATAGATGGAACCATTTTTGGGAATGATCCTTTACTTATTGATAGAAGTTTCTTTGGAATTGGTAGATTACATCATGAATATATATTTTCTAACCATTATAGACAAGTTCTTTAGTGTTTTTCCTAAAATATTTTTGGGGTTTCCACCAAAAATATAAGTGTTGCTTAATATTTATCACCAAATAGGGATCATTTCAATTACTCATCCATCTTATCAGATGAAACAAATAGAATTGTGGGAATTTGAGGATCAATTAGAAGAGTTGGAAGGAAAATGGTTCATCCGACTAAGTACATAGATGTTGGTATAAGTGGTTATTTTTGTAAAGAAGGTGGATAGAAATATTAGTATTTGTTTAGATTATCCAAATATTAACCAAGTTATGATAATAAAATATGTATCCTCATCGAAATATTGATGAACTATTTGGATAATTGAGTAGAGATCTGTGGTTCTATAAAGAATACATTTATTTGGGATATCAAAAATTTCACTTTAGAAAGGATTATATTCCGAAGATAGATTTTAGAAATAAATATGCCCATTATGTGTTTGTTTTTATTCCTTTTTTCTTTCAAACACATCAGATTTATTTATGGTATTGACGAATCAAATATTTAGTAGTAATCTGGATTCATTTATGGTGATGTTCGTTAATGATATTATAGTGTATTCAAGGAAAAAGGTATTTAATGAGAAATAGTTAATTATATTATTAGGTATTTTTCAATAGAATCATTTGTATAAAAATTTATCAATGTGTGATTTCTGGATACAAGAATTATATTTCAATTTCCATGTCATTTCTGAAAAATGAATTGAGGTTGACTAGGAAAATAGTGAAGCTATTATCTTTTAAAAACTGCTAGATAATAACATTGAGAAATATCGTTACCTTGTCCTGTCAGGATATTTCATATTTTTTTATGTTATTTTTTATATTTGGAATATAGAATGAAATGTTTGATAAGGAAATTTTTCCTTTATAATAGAATAAGGAATGTCAGAAATCCTTTGAATAAAATATGGTTAGTCATACATCAGTTCCTATCCTTATATTTCTGATGTATGGATAGAGAATTGTAGTCTCTTTTGATGTATCATGATTGAGGTCGGGATGTGTTCTCTATTATAGAGATAATTGTGTTTCTTACGGTTCATGAAAATTATGGTTTCAGGAAAAAAATATACAAAACATGATTTAGAATTATCAGATATAGTTCATGATTTGAAGGCTTCACATCATTATCTTTTAGGTGAGAAATTTACAATATTTATGGATCATAAGTGTTTGAATTTGTTTTCACAAATATATTTTAATCTATGTAAAAAAATATGGATGAAATATCTTCAAACATTATATTTTGACATGATGTGTACACCGAGTAATGGAAATTTCATGGAAGGACCATAAATTAGTATTTCATATAATCAGTTTATTAAATAAGCTACAGATCAATTATAGATGATATTGATAATACAAAAATCACTTGTATTATTAAATTATAGGTGATTTTATTGTATTATTCCAAGTTTCATTTTTTATATATTTTGTTTAGCATATAAAAGAGGCTTAGATATTAAATTTTGAATGTGATACTATGAGGTAAAAAATCAATGGTGGGGAGACTATTAAAGGATGAAATCTGGATGGGACTACAAATTTTTGGTTTTGCGATTTTATAATGGTACCATTGAATTGTCATGAACAAAATAATAATTTTCAGCACTGTTATAAATGGGGTATTAATGAAGAAATTTAAAGGATATATAGAGTAATTAAATAATATTTATGGTGGGTTGGAATGAAACTGGATGGGGTAGAGTATATTTCAAGATGCCTCACCTATCAATAGGTAAAGGTAGAGCACCCATGACTAGGGAGAATATTGTGGTATATACCAATTGTAGTATGGATATTGGAGTAGTTAACCAAGTATTTTTTAACATTATTATCTAGAATAGTTGGGAAACAAAATCAATATGGGTAATGGTAGACAAATACAAGATGTCATCTCATTTTATCATTATCTATGAATCCAATATGTTGGTGGACATTTCCAAATTCTATATCTGGAAAGTTATAATGTGTCACGATGTTTAATATCACTTATATCAGACAGAGACCCTAGATGTACGTATCATTTTTAAAAATCCTTACAGTAATCCCTTGGGACTCTATGGACTATAAACAATGTGTACCATCTTCAAATGAATGAACACTATGAGATTATGATCTAAAATTCTGGGGGAAATGGTTAGGTCTTGTAAAATAGATTTTTGTGGTTCATGGAAGGATCACTTACAATTAGTAGAGATATCATATAATAACAGTTATCAGGCATCGATACATATTGATCCCTTTGACGCATTTCATGGGTTTCCTTGATGTTCACCACTTTTTGGGAAGGAAATCGGTGAGGCATCACTAGTTGGACCAAGTCATATTCATTATTCAATAGAATGAATTTAGTTGTTCATAAAGTGAATGGATATTGCTTAGAGTCATTAGAAATCATACTTTTATCATCATCGAAGTCCATTGTGATTCATGGAGGGTGATCCTGAATTATGAACCATGATGTTCTGTAATCCCAAACGACACCCGTACCAGAATGTGACAAGGCTCAAGAGGCATTATCAATCTTCCCGAGTAGACAACTAGTTTTAGGAATAAAGATAATGTTGTTGGGAATGATTTTCCCATAAAAATTTGAAAAATCATGTAGATAAAAGTGGGTTATAAAAGTAGAACTGGAAGGATAAAAAAACTAAATTGAAATACACACCTTCATTGGATTGCATTAGACACCTCCAAACAAAGAACCATACTCAATCCTAGATAAATCCTGAGCTGGGTATTTAAAGTAAATAAAAATAAAGAAACTAGGTGTGATCACCAAGATGCTCAGTAGGGATTCAAAGGATAACTAACTACCAATTAATTACTAATAAAAAATAAATCCATTATTTCTATTTTAAAAGTTCCATTTATAAAAAATAGGTTCACATTATTCTAAAATACATCAAAAAAATTCCCACTTTGATGGAAAACCCCATATAAAATTAAATTTCAAATTAGTACCCATATCATGAAAATTATTTCAATAAAAGTCTCAAAAAAACTAATGCTATGATAGGTAATGTAGTATAAAGAACATAAACAGAATGGAATTTTATATGGAAACTAGAAATAGATAGAAACAACATACTAAAAAACTGACATCATGGGATCTCAGTGGATAGTTATGACATACTAGGATATATAACTAATAAATCTCACACAATCAACCTTTAATGAAAACAACTATCCACAAACATTACCCTAACAGTTGATGACACCCACACTGGCGTGATTGAGGGGCACATCCCAGGGATATTCATACTATCTCTTTAGACCAACTAGCCATTTTTTATATAAACTTGTGCATCAAGTTTACCAAAGGCTCGCACCCATGTACCCATGGATTCCCATGAAAATTAAATTGGAGGTGAGTTTAATCAAGGTATCATATAATTATACAAATTAATTTATTTTCACAAAATTCCATCTTCCATCTAACCTCTAAGAAACCATCTTGAGTGAACTGTAATACTATTTCACAAAAAAACCTAGAAATAGACACTTCACAAAGCACATAACACAACTCACACATTTATCACATTTCCATTTTAATGGGTGAACCTTAATGTGGGGTTTCTAAGTTCATAAAACCAAACAAAGTGCCATCAAACCTCATCAAAATAAGGTTACAAAATTAAATTATCATTAAAAAAAACTTCATATTTCAATGATAGTTTAAAATCATATTTTAACATGAAGGGTACATGTTGGATACTGAGGTAAACGATGAAAAAATTAAAATGAATTTCCAGTATCCATAAACAATTTTCATAGCATATACAACAACATAAAAAAACACTGATGCAATCAAGGAATTTAAATTGTTGTTTTGGGAATAGGGTACATACCTTGAATCATACTTCTTCTCATGATGACATCTCAAAACCTCTATCTACACTTAAACGCAATTTCATTTATACAGATATATATAAATAACCCTAGATTCATTGTATAAATTCCCCTAGTTATGAGGGAATATATATAATGAGGGAATATATATATATATAACAGACCCATGCATATGCTTGTAGGTCACCCACATGAAAAATAGTCCAAAATCAACTAAAAAACAATTCAAACTTGGAAAGTACCAAATCCTTATTTTGATATTGATTAGTATTGAATAATAGAGGAAACAACAATATTGATGTCGGGTGGACTAAAATGGTTCGAAATGTTTCTCCATCAGTGGAGAATGATGAAACATGTGGGAAGAAGTCCCTTGAGACCCATCCCCTAACCTTATAAGGAATGAACGAAACCAAAATGGGGTTAACCCCAATCCTAGAGGTTGAAATAGAAATATTGTGTCATGAAAGAGAGTGAAGCACTAGAAAATGAAATGACGAGGGATATAGAGTCCTTACCTGGGATAGTCAACTCTAAATTCATGTGATGTTTCAATAAATGGTGAGGATAGGAGGGAACTTGAGAGAGGGGTGGTGCCTGATTGGGGAGGAGAAGGGGGAGGCTTCATATGAATCATAGGGGAGATGGGAGATGGAATATATGGGTTAATAAAAAATAATTAAAAACCAAAAAATTAAAAAAAGGGAGAACTTCATTGTTTTCACATGGTTATCCAAACTTTCTACCAACCATGTTTTCCCAACTGTTATGCATTAAGAACAACATGTTTCCACTAGGTGAGTAATATAGTTTGAAAACTCGTGCTCTGACCATTCCTAATGGAACTATCCCAATGAGAACCCTTCACAAATAGTTTCTATAAATTTACTCCTAACTATGTACTACCCATGCATATAAAAAAGTCCCATTAAAAATGTTGACTTTAAACCGAGAGCATCTTGAAATTAAAAAAGTAGAAAAATTATTAAAATAAATAATATTACAATTTCAGGGTTTGAGAATTCACCCAAACAAAAACACTTTCTACACCCAAAATTTAACTCATACACACAAAGGTCCTAACATGAACTCAAAATAAAATGAAGGGGAATGAAACCAATAATTTTGACAAGAATATTTTATGTTCCCAAGTCACACCTAACTATCACTATGGCCAAAACAATCAAGTAGATCTATGGTGGATCTACCCACCACAAGATACCATTTAGGACCAACCAACACTAGTACCTGGAACTCCCCACCCAAACTAGAAACCTTTAATATAAGGTAATCTTGAATAAAGTAACTAAAACTAGGAATAATACCAAATGATAATCCATCATTTCACCATCCAAAATGAAAACTATTACACAAAAGGTTTTGATCATAATAAAGAACCATTGATAAAAAAATTACATCCACGATGGAAAATCCAATAGAATTTCATGATAATAAGAAAAAAAATTTAAAGGGAAAACTAATAATGAAAATGAAAAATCCAACAATAAAATTTAAACATGCAAAACTGCAATGGTGGATACAAGACTTGAAAAATGGTTCCCCACACCCCTAATGATTACTGAATCTATTAAGAGCATCATTCTAGGGCATATGACTAGATCCATGATGTCTTGAAGAATTTGATACACAACATTGGGGAGTCAATAAACTCCAATTAAGACATCCTCTTTTAGAAACACATCATATAGAACTTCTCCATGGACACATCAACAAAAATCATTCAGAGGTTTTTAGTAATACGACTTAGAGTTCCAAAATAGACCATGATGTAAACAAGTGAGTGAGTGGTCTTATGAATGAAAGGTAGAAACAAATCCTTGAACCCTAGATGGAGGCCCCACATAAAAGGAGGATCATCTAACCAATCAATTGACAAAATCATTGAATAAAGGGAAAAAAACTCATTAAATGGTAAACATTTCCCTTTACTATTTATTGAAATTTTAAAACATCAATGATGTCGAGTACATTCATATCCTTCACATCATCAAGAATAAACCACTTGATGAATGTGTCGTTGAAGATCCTAAATGAAAGCCCAACTGATAACGAGAATGAAAAAATCATCTTATATTGGTCTAGTCATAGTCCATCAAATAGAACCAAGACAACTAACACCCTCACAACGTCTAGAGTTCCCAAAAACCAAAATAAAATCCAAAATTATTCAAAACACACCACATACTGAAAAATACTTGTTTAACAATAGATAACATGAAGCGATTAATAGGAGGTCGACTCCACAATCCCTTTAGTTGTTTGGGTAGAGCTAACAATTCGATATGATAATCATAGAAAACCTTTTAGGTCTCTATAGGTGGCATACTCAGGAAAATATAAATCAAAAAATAAAATAAAAAGATCATACACAACAACATCACAATATCAAATCAATGGAAAATAAAATATCAACACAAAAAAGACAACAACATCTCAAATTAAGACATAAACGTCTCTAAAACCCTGCCATTTCCAAATTCACCCACATTCAAATTTATGTCAACCTTCCAAAAACAAAATAATTTTTCGTTTCCAAAATCATTTTAGAACATTGTCTTTATTAATTCATAACACATCATCTATCTTACCTTAAAAACAATTAATTATATTATAAATTAAGTCCCTTTGTAATGGAAACCATTTTACTTTTCAAAAACTTATATGAAAAAACCCCATCCAAATCATTGATTCTAGATACTCACGATAAACATCCGATAAACTATCACATATGTGGCAATACCAATCTTAATTATATCATCCACACATATATAATAACATGAACATTCCATACAAACACACACACTAATCTGAACATTGATAAGAAATACCAAGGGATATTCATACCATTTTATAATTAAACCCAAGAATTTAACCATTTCTCAATTCACTTTTCCTCCCCATTTTCCCAGAAATTTTCAAATTTCTGAATCAATTTCACCGTTAAAACCCATTTTTTCAATCTTGAAATGGTTATCAGAAACCAGTTTCCTTTCTAAATCCACTCAAAACATCCCAAAGTTGATCAATGTATCACCAATACTAAAATAATAAGAAAAGGGAACCAGTGGTCATGAATACCTCATCCATATAGGTTAGAAGACCATGTACTGAGCAAGCACCAACCACTAGAATCATATTTTACTATAAATGTGAGTTCCACATGGTTTTATATCCCAATTTAGTCTCACGATGTAGAACCATCTCACTTTTAATATCATCCTCCAAAATATACAATTACACCAAACATAACAAGAATCAACTAAATAAACCAAAAAAAATGTGGACTAAAAACCAAACTATCCCTAGTGACTCAAAACATTCCATGACTTATGGTGATAAGGAATTTACCCATAGACTACATCCATATCCTTGAAAATACTATATTTGATCTACCTAATAACCCAAATAACAATTTCCAAACTCTGATAACATTTTTTCATGAACCTGGATGAAATTTTATCCTTACTAACCACTGACAAAGATTAAGGCATGGTCTAATAGGTGTTCTACATCCTCCCATTCTGAAAATTAGTGTCAGGCATCAAGATTGTGTAGTTGGGAATCATTTTACCATTAAAAATAGACAACTAAATAATGTCAAAATAAAATAGAAAAATTGAACTAAAAAAAAACATGAACTAAATGGAAATACATAACTTCATGAGAATACATGGACCAACTCAAAAAAACCACACTCAATGCAATATTGAACCAGAGCTAGGACATGAAATTAAAAATGATTAAAAAATGGCATGAGAACAAAGATTATTATTATGTATTATAAGGATATCTAATACCCCATTCCTTACCTTATAAAATTAAATTTCTTATTACTAGTTTTACAATAGGATACAAAAAAATATGGTTTTATATTCTTTTCAAATACAAGTAATTAATTTCCACATTTAAGAAATACTGTTTTAATCTACATTTCCAACTAGTTTCTAAATCATGAAAGAAATTTAAATGGAATTTACAAAAAAGTTAACCAATGCTAAAATAGGTCTATGAATATTATGAACATAAATAAGAATTATTTTTTATTAGTTAATTAGGAACAGATAGAAATGGAAAACTATAAAGACATGTATCAAGGGATCTCATGTGCTAGTCAAGATTACCTAGGATAGAGCTCTAATAAATCTCCCACAAAAAATATCTACTAGTACAGGTTATGCACAAACACGTCCCTAACACTCATTTACCCAATCAATGGATTGACTGTGGGGAACCTCAACTGGGCGGTCATACTATCTACCTAGTGCAATTGGTCAATGTATAATTTAAACTATTGTAGAAAATGTACTTAAAGTTCACTCCAAACTCCCCTAGGCATACCCTAAAAATTAAAGTGGTGGTGGGTTTTATCATGGTGACATGTACTTATATATATCACATTTATTAGGAAACATCACATCGACTTCCACCCCTCGAACCCCCTTAAGAAAACCCTCTCATTATATAACATAGAACCCAAACATAACCCACATTACAAAACACATAACACAACTCGAACATTTATCAGGTTTTTATTGAATGGATAATTCCTTTTGTGGATGGTTAATATTTTATAAAACCAAACAACGTGACAATAAGACCTCATCACATTATGATTAGAAAATAATGTGAAGACTAAAAAGTCATTATATTTAAAAATAAGGATAAAAGAATATTTTAACATAAAGGTTCCATTTAAGAAGTTCAGGTAAAATATGAAAAAATATTGAAAAACCATCACTAAGATCCCCAACTAATTTTCCTAGAATATACATACTAGGTAAAAATAAAACATATTTTGAAGAAACTAGAGGAATCAATGAATTAATATTGATAGTTTTGTCATAGGGAACCTACCTGGAATCATGAAACCTTTGATGATGGAAAATTAAAGCCACTCATTATTCATATATTCATATTACATTATACGTGTAGATAAAATAAAACTAGATGCAATGTACAGATTTCTCTCTTTATATGAACATATATACAAATATGGAATATATATATATGTATGCCTTACCCATGCATATCTATATAGGATACCCACATGAATTGTGGTCCGAATAAAAATAATTAAAAATACCATAAACCCAAAACTACTAAATCGACAATTATAAATTTATTAATTTTTAAGAACATAGGAAAAAATAATTGAAATTGATGAAGAGAAGAGTAAAAAGTCCTAAATTTCTTTCCTTTGGTGGTGAATACCTAACCACCTAAGAAAATGTCCCGAGAGACCCATCGAAAGCCCTAATAGTGGAAGAGAGAACAAAAAAATAACCCATAATCTGAGGTTTGACTTAGTAAATGGGGTAACAAGGAAGTGAAAAAATCTAAAAAAATCTTGTTTGAGGGATACATGGACCTTACCTTTGAGGTTCATCCCTAAATCTAAGAGAAATATAGGAAAATGGTGAGGATATGAGGGATATAAAGAGAGGGGTGGAACACGACTAGAGAGGAGTTGGGGGAGGCGTCATAGGATGCATAGTGGAGAAGGGACATGGATCATAAGGGGTGGAAAGAAATTAAAAACATCAAAAATGACAGATATTGTATAATAAAAATATAAGAAAAAAGGGTTACACACATGGTTTGCATATGGTTCACCAAACCTTTCACCAACCATATAGTTTTTACCAAAAAAGCACAAGGCACTATATTGATAACCTTAAGTGAGTAACATAGTTGAATAAATCATGTTGAATCTATCCCAAACATAACTATATTGATGAAGTCTACACACACAATGTTTTCTCATGGTTACTCTTAACCATGTGTTGCCCATGTGCACGATCAATTTTCCCTTGAATTTTTTATATTTTTAACCTAGACCATCACAAAATCAAAATTGAATCCTGAAATAATTAACATTATTAATATTATTAGTATTTCAATGTTGGTGTGTGACGTCATGTGTTCTTTTATAATCTCTCTTTGGCCTAGATATCGATGTTTTGGTAAGAATTGATTGTTATGTTCACAATAAAAAAAATCCCCACTATGATTCTAAAAAGAGTTGGTGAGGTAGAATATCGGTTGGAATTTCATCCATGGTTTTTTAGGGAATAATGTTTTTCAGGTATCATAGTTGAAGAATTATCAACCATATCATGACCATGTGAATAAATGATATCACATTGACCATGATCCAAATTCCATGTTGGTTCATGTATCGACAGAGATTGTGGATAGTCAAGTGAAAGTCTTTCCTTGGGAAATCATCATTCTTGTGTGGGTTTTATGGTATCATGGTTAGATTGAAGAATAAATGTGTGAGAGAGAAAAGGAAAAGTTGGACCACTATACTGAACTATTCTAAGGCAACTTTGGTTTTATACTTTCTGGGGATAGAATGACTAATGATGGAAATAATGTTGCACCCCTTGTTCTATGTAGTGTTCCCTTTATTTGTGTATTAAATGTATATATAATGACAGGGTTAAATTTTTTGAGGTTGTATGGGGTGTTCACTTGTTAGAATAATTTATAGAGGTGAATATATGAGTATTTTTAGTTTAAATAGTGAAGAACCTATTAGAATCCCACCACGGGTAAATAGTGGTCATTAAGTAGGTGCACGATTTTCACATGACATGGAAAAACCTTGTGGATTTCAAGTACAAACCATGTTTGTCCTAATATCATTTGGGATATTTAAAATCACACAGTTGGAAACATGATTTGTCTACGAATGCATTGTTTTATCTTGATGTATTAGTAACTGCACTGTTGGTGCACGGCTAGCCTATCATTTTGGCCTAACCACGTAGTGTATATTCATCCCTCTGAAAATTTTGGATATAATTATATTTATCCTTAAGAAAATATTTCTCCACTATATATCCAATTAAAAAATTCATTTTGATATCGATTGGTTAATGAAAATTTCCTTTCGTCTGGGAGCGATCCGTAGGCGATGTAATGATTGGTGGAGATCTAGAATAAACGGTAAGTCTATGTTATTTTCCATTCTTCATTGACTTCTACTCATTATTTTTTCCCAAAACATTAAATATCATTTTATGGGGACAGATTCATGTTTTATTATGGGATTTTTATGCTTTGTGTATAAGGACCCGACCTTAAGCATTACATAATATTTAATTAAATGAATAATTCACATTGAGAATCTTTTTAGGTTTATGGTTTTAGAGAAATAGGCCATAACTATGACATATCAACTTGAATATTACATGTAGAAACTACTACTCAGTATCCATTTTTTAGAAAATAAAAACTCTTAAAAAACAATTGTAGTTCCATGTTTTAGACGACATAAGTTTTCCTTGATCCCATCCTTGACCCTATTCAACTTTAAGTCCTATGGAAAACATTTAATAAACATGGTATGAGAATTAAAAGCTCAGTAAGGGTTATAAAATAAGTAAGGAAAACATTATCCCATCAATAAATACAAATCATTGAAACCATACTTTTCAATCATAACATACCTTACGAAATCATAAGAATTATGAATGACACACAAAAATCTTAAATCATAAATGAAAATTTCAGCATTTATAACATACTTACATTGTAGCTATCACAGCTACATAGGGAGTTACATTTTTATTACCAATCACAAAATATTCCCTAAATCTCTTAGTAGAAACATTAACATTTACCACCGTCCCGTTACCCAATGCATTGGAGAGCAATCTTGGGTTCACCAGCCCTAGGTTTATCACAGAACGACCGGTATACGTAAACAATGCCCAAAAACCATAACATAATCATAACACATAACACAAGCATAAAGGAATGATAACATTTAAACATTCTAATCACAATATATCAAATCAATATATTGAAATAAATAATGCATCATCAAACTATTTTCAAAACCATTTAAAAGATTTAATAAAAATATTTTTGAATCAATGTGTCCCATATCAATTTGAAGCATTGAAATGAATAATATTTTGAAAACATTAATGTCCTTATAAATCAATACTATAACTGTTTTGAAACATGGAAATTAATGAGAAGTATTTAGAAGAATAAATCATTATAACATTTAAAACGATATTTTAGTCAAAGAGCTTTTAACAAAATGAGAGACGCTTGAATACAAATAATTGAGGAATAACATTTAATCAAAACATTATTATATAATGAGAATAAATTTATTCATGATACAATATTCCAAATGACATTATGTATATCATATAAATGTGAACTGGCATATAACAACAATAAAGTCTCAATAAAATGTAAATTGAGATGAAATCCCTTATAAAGACGGTATCATTAGATTAAGGATAAATCAGTGAATTAATTATGTGTAAAAAATATAAATACACTCAATATAAGTGGATATTATGTTTAAAACAATCATTGTTTATTCACAAATATTCATATCATGACATAATCAAGAATTAGAAGTTCGACCCAAAAATTGAAATTCGGTGATGAAGTTCCCTTAATGAAATTCGATTGCCTAACAACATCACATTAAAATCCAGAAAATTAATTGATGAGAGAGAAAAGGGTGTCTCATCACTTCTACATAAAAAATACAGAAAGAAATAAGGACATGGAGGAACATATCCCAACATAAGAAGATGTAAATTAAAAGTCATAACAAAAATATGACTTTTTAAAAGAAGAGGGTGAAAGTTTCCCTTACGGATTTGGTAACATACGTAATATACATCCCATGAAAGAAGGATCATACAATGAAGATATAAATACCAATAAATTAAATTATATTACACAAAGAATAAAATCATGTGAAGTAAAGAAACCACACAAAATGAAATAGGGTCAAATATAGCATGAATCTCACAGGAAATTAAAAGTGAGATGAAAATCCCTTATCACGTTGTAATCAATCGATTATTATGAAAAAATGTTAATAACTACCAAACCATTCACAGAAATACATGAATATAAAGAGAATAATAATAATATATATATAATGTCATTACACAATACACCACATGCAATAAATTACAGGTGAACAATGGAAATCTCACGGAATTAAAAGTGAGATAAGAAAGCCCTAACCTCGTGTCCGAATTGACTGGTTTGTTCCTTGTTCTTCCAGAATATTGAGCGTAATTTAATTTATACATGATTAAGAACCCTTTTTTCTTGTTTATTATTCCTTTTATATAACTTATTTTTATGTTATAAACATTATGTAATCATTTATGTTAATAATGGTCATTTTGTCGATATTTGGTACTTGAGTTAAAAATGAACACCTTATTATTACAAGTTGTCCATGTGGTCAAGAGTTCATTATCTCCAGAATGATATTAATGATTTTGATTTCATATATATCATATATATGTTGTATACATATGTATTTATAATAGTACATAAAATTTGGAGATAAGAAATGAAATGCACCATCCATGGAGACAGTAAGCCGTACGTACGGATGAACAATACTTTCATTTATATTTTGTATTTTAATTGAATGGAAACATAATGATACATAGGTATATTATAATTCCATTATAATATCATATATAATTTCAATAACTCTATCCTTTATACATCCCACATATGGTATGAATGAGTCATATCACTTTGAGGGGGTAGTCCGCCCTTCCTCAAATGAAATTATCATGTTTACTCATAATGGATACCCTAATGGTATTCTATAAATTAAAAATACAGAAGAATAAATAAAAAATAAAAAATATATATATAAAATTTAAATATAGTTGCATCATAATTTCCCCCATAAGAGGATGTAGAAGATAATTTAGCAATCATCGTTTCATGAGGCGTTTGTTTTCCATCCACGGAAACAGTATGTTATTTACCCATTATATAGATGTATGTGTAAGTGTAGTTAGAATAGTTCTAATAAAAACATCCTAGTATATTGAGGATATTGTTTTTTTATAAAAGAAAGAAATAAAAAGAGTTTATGGGGTTGGAGATGTAACATAAAACAAAAGGACTTAAGAGAAGATATTGCCTTTAAATTGGGTATCTCCCTTTGGTTTGAACTTTAAGGATTACATAATGTGCCTTTTTCCTAAGGTAAGGATCCTAGGAGGAAGAGAAGGATCTTGAGAGATTATTTGGGCTTCGTTTGGAAGATCCAAATGGCTTGAGAGGTGTGAGGAATGGGTTATAAGTGATGGCTTTTATAAGGGGGAGGAGGGGCTCTTTAGGAAAGTGTGAAAATATTATATTAGTATATAATGATTTTCTATTTTTAAAAGTCAAAAACTAATTAAAGTTGAAGATAAGATGACTCATGGATGAAAAAATTACCCAATAGATATTCGATAGGTTTTCGATATTATTTTAATCTTTATAATCATTATTATTTAAATCATTTGTTAATGAGGTAAACACTGCATCATTATTGTGTCATAAATAATTTAATTTATTTGATGTCTAATAATTATAAAAAAATACCATGATATAGAAAATATTTTTATACTTACAATGAATATTAATAGTCGAATAGATATCTTATATAACCCCATGTAATAAATTATTTACTAAAAGATAATTTTTAATCTCATTTTTTTCTTTACTTTAAATTAATTAATATTAAGTGTCATTATCACTCCCAAGTGGCTCCATAGGGTCCCAAAATCGACACAAGGATTCTAATTGTCAGATATTAACAACTAAAAGGATTAGTACACCTATTAGAGTAATTTTATATTATTATAATAACATTTTTCCCCTTATTTACCAGATTTACTCTTTAACCATGGTAAATTAATTATTTACTAAAGTAAATATTCAAAGTGTCTAAAAATAAATGTTATCTATTTACAGAATATGGACCTCCTGATTTAAAATATGAAATAAATTTTTCCAAATTCAATACACAAAAGTGGCAGAAATTAATTTAAAATTAATTCTCGCAATCAATACAAAAAAGCGTGTTTTTAAGAAATAATAACCATCAAAAGACTAACACTTGTTTATGTCAAATTTCAATGTGAAATTAATTACAATGACAAAAATTGGATTAAATGGTAAAAAATAATATAATTAATCATTAAAACCAAATAAAAAGATAATCTAACCTTATAAAAAGTTATATTAAAAGGCTTTTTTGAATTAAAATACAATATTATTCACTATTCATTAAAAAAGAAATTTTATCAAAAAAATACCAAAATTTTACCAAAAGTAAATTTTGAAGTCCAAATTCAAAAGTAGAATATTATATTGTCATATAGAACATATAAAAGTGACCAAATCAATATTTAAAGAGGCTTCTCCCTCAAAAGGTGGTAAAACGACCTTTTAAAGAACATTTGAGTATTTCATGCTTATGATAGGATTCAATCTTATTTTAAGCCCTTGAAATTTATTGGATAAATGTAAAAATATTTAAAAAACACATATAATGATTTTTTAGTTAGTTTTGTCCACTCTCTCCATTACAACGCTTATGTGTCAACTACCATTTAAAATAATAAAATTTTTATATTATTTTTCAGTACAACTCAACTTTGTCTGCAACATAAGATATCAAAGAAACTCGTTATTATGTATCAGTTATGTCACCGAACATAGCACCCTCTTCAAATTATAATTAATAATTAATTTAAAAATATTAATAAATATGAAAATATCAGATTCTTTATTTACCTGAGATGTTACATCCTTCCCCCTTTTGGGAATTGCATCCTTGCAATTTTAAAATTTGGCTCGAATACTTCATTGAAAGTCCCATATCGGAAAAAGAGTCAATAAATATATCACTTTAAAAAATGAATAGAAGTACAAAGGTTACCCAAGACAACATATAATAGGTTTCTATGAAAACATGGATATGGAGGAGAAAACAAACAATCAAGTTCGGATGGAGAGTGACAGAAAACATGAATAAGAGAAAGTTAACCCCCAGAAAATCAAAAACATGAGATGGGTTAAATGGTCTTTGATTCCCCCGTAGGGAAAGTTAACAAATAATGATTTTGTTTTAAGTTACTCTTCATAAAGTTGAGGAATGTATTTATGAGATTAACAAAAAAAACATAAGGAAACATACTTACCTGTCATTTAGACTTTCATCCTTTACTATATTTCTACCACAAACTCAACTTTTCTCCAAATGATGAGTATTAAAGATGACTTGTTCACATTGAAAGCACTATAATCAACTTCTAGAGAATCACATAATACAAAAAAGATGAACTATATTTTTTCTCACGCCTTTAGACATATACCAAAACCAAAATGGTTAGGATAAGATAAAATAATCTCTAAAAAGGAAAGTCTTTCACAAAAATAAAACTACTCTTAATCTTCAAAATTTGTAAATCAATACCCAAAGTTCAACAAAGACCATTAAATAGACCACTGTCTATAAAATTTTTAAATGTAATACAAATTAAGATTTAAACCCAATATTCAAAAGGATTTGATCATATAGTCTTCCAAAAAATCTTAACATTTATCTCCAAAACATCGACTACTCTTAATGTCCCACACTGAAGTGAAATTAACCAAATCACATATTCTCTATGATAGATTAAAATATTACCATAAATAACCACAATCAATTTATGTCCACAATAGAAACATATATTCTTCCAAAATAATATTTCAACCATTACTCCACAAATTAAATCCCATAATATTTTATTATCCTTAAGCATATAGTGTTCCCAAAAGAGATAATGTCTTCAAAAATAACCTTTATTACTTAAGCACCAAATAATTTTTTTATACTAAGGATACCCATTTGATAAAAGATAATACCCTAAATAAATATATTCTTGATCCATAAAGTCATTTAACTAAATATATTTAGTCATTATAACTAGGGACTTCACATTGTCTAGTGCTAGGAGATAAATCCCAATCACACTTTGGTTGTGGGTTCGATTCCCACAACTTTATCCGAAGTGATGGGCTGTCACACGGTCTGTGTGTTGTCCTTTTTCAAAAACTATACAATTTCCTAACATTCCAAAGAAAAGAGACAAATTCCTCAAAAATAACAATAACATATTTATCCTCAAAGTTATCAAATTCCTTTCATTTTTCACCCCAAAATGTAATAACTATTTATCATATATAAGATTACTATAACTCTTTCTAATATGATAACCATTATAGTTATGTAACTTATGCATAAATAACACCCTATCCTTTAATGTTATCTAAACCATCCTCTGATACCAACTATAAGGACTCGACCTTAAACATTACATAATATTGAATTAAATAAATAATTCAGATTGAGGATCTTATCATGTTTATAGTTCTATGGAATTAGGCCCTAACTATTACATATCAAATTGAAAATTACATGTAGACACTACTACTCAGTATCTATTTTTTTCAGAAAAAAAACTCTTAAAAAGAAACACGTCTAGTTCCATGATTTAGACAGTATGACATTTCCTTGATCCCATCCTTGAACCTATTCATCATTATGTCATTTGTAAAACATTTCAAAAACATGGTATGAACATAAAAATATCTGTAAGGGTTATAAAATAAGTAATTAAAACATTATCCCATCAATAAATATAAATCAATGAAACCATACTTTTCAATCATAACATACCTTACGAAATCATTAGATTTATGAATGACACACACACATCATAAATTATAATGGTAACTTATGGAATTCATAACATAATTATATTTTAGTTATCACAACTACATAGGGAGTCATATTTGGAATATCCATCACAGTATATTCCCTAAATCTCTTAGGATAACCATTAATGTTTACCTCCTTCACATTACCCAATGCATTGAAGAGCTATCTCGGGCTCACCCGGTTTATCACTGAACCACCCGTATATGAAAAAAATGCCCAATTACCATAAATTAATCATAAAATATAACACAAGAATAAATGAAACATAACATTTCGACATTATAGTCAAAATATACCAAATCAGGATATTGAAATAAACAATTATTTATCACACTATTTTCAAAACCATTTAAAAGATTTAACAATGATATTTTTTAATCAATGTGTCCCATACCACATTGAATCTCTTAAATGAATTATCATTTGAAAACATTAATGTCCAAATAATTAAATCCTAAAAACCAATTTGAAAACATGGACATTAATGAGATGTATTTATAAGAATAAATCTTTAAAACATTTAAAACGATATTTTAGTTAAAGTTCTTTTTACAAAACGAGAGATGCTTGAATAAAAATAATTGAAGAAAACCATTTAATAGAAACATTATTATATCATGAGAAAAAATTTATTCTTGATATAATATTCTAAATAATAGTATATACTCCATATAAAAGTGAAATGGTGCTTAGCAACATTTAAGTCTCAATGAAATGTAAATTGAGACGAAATCTCATTTAAAAATGGTATCCATAGATTAAGGATAAGTCAATGACATAATTATGTGTGAAAATATAAATACTCCAAATATAATGGGATATTATGTGAAAAATAATCAGAGTTTATTCACACATATTCATTGCACGACATAATCATGAAGTAGATGATTAACCCAGGGAATTGAAATTGGGTGAACAAGTTCCCTTACAGAAATTTGACAGCCTAACAACATCACATTAAAATTCAGAAAATGAATTGATTACAATGAAAAGGGTATCTAATCACTTGTACATAAAAATTACAGTAATAAGGATATAGAGAAATATATTCCAATATAAGGATATGTAAATTAAAAGACATAACAAAAATAGGTCTTTTAAAAAGAAGAGGGAGAAAGGATCCCTAACTAATTTGGTAACATACGAAACTTACACCCCATGAAAGAAGGATCATACAATGAAAGTGTAAATACCCATAAATTAAATGATATTACACAAATAATACAATCAGTTGATTTACATAAACCACACAAAATGAAATAGTGGCAAATATAGCATGAATCTCACGGGAATAAAAAGTGAGATGAAAATCCTTTACCACGCTGTAATCAATTGAGTTGTATGAAAAAAAGTTAATAACTACCAAATGATTCACAGAATAACATGGATATAAATAGAATTATTATAATATATAACAAATGGAAGTACAAAATACTCCATATGCAATAAATTAGTGGCGAACAATGGAAATCTCACGGAATTAAAAGTGAGATAGGAAACCCCTTACCTTGTGTCTGACATGACTTGTTTGTTCACTGTTCTTCCAAAATAATAAACATAATTTAATTTATACTTTATTAAGAACCATTTTTTCAAGTTTATTATTCATTTTATATCACTTATTTTTATGTTATGAACATTATGCAATCATTTAAGTTAGTAATTTTCATTTGGTTGATATTTGGAACATGAATAAAAAATGAACACCTTATAATTACAAGTTGTCTGTGTGGTCAATAGTCCATTATCCCCAGAGTGATATTCATGATTTAGATATCATATATATCATATATATCTATTATATATATATATTTATTTATTTATAATAGTACATAACATTTTGAGATAATAAATGAAATGCACCATTCATGGAGACGGTATGTAAAGACCCGCAAATTTCAAGGAAATTTTTTTTTCTTAATTTTCTTTGGAATTTTACAAGAGCGCAGCTTCAGACGGCACCTGATTCCGAGGCCCGGTGTGCCCGGAATCAATTTCCGAAGTTTGGCTCGGGTACGTTCAGTGAACGGACGAGCGGGTTTTTCTATCTTTTGAACCGGTGCCCGGAATCGAATTCTGAGGGCACCGATGAAATCGCAGCGCCGGTATTTGCTTAGAAACGCCTCTTCCGGAGTTGCGTTTTCTCAACCGTGGTTTTTAAAATTTTGGGCTTTAAGTCGGAAATAAAATAAAGGTTGTGCGACAACTTTATTTTATTTCACTTAAGCCGCTTGGAAGTCACTTGAAAGCCACTTGAGCTGAGTTAAAGTGGATAGGGTGCTATCCGGAAATATCCTACCCTCTTGGTAGGATATTTGTGCGGTGGGGCCCGCACGAGCCCCGTCGTTTCTTCCGCTAAGTAACGCACCCGCGAAAACCCGTCAAAGTAACTGAAAAGTCAACCGACGCGTTTTCTTAAATTCTTAACAGACCATTTAATTGAGCGGTTTATTTCGTGAATTAAATGGGCTGTTTCGTTCGTTGAATTAATTCAACGAACTGATGGGTCGTTACTTACGCATTTGCGTTTGTTGGCAAAATAATAAAATAGACCAACGTGTCTATTTTGGAGGATTACTCTTTATTCTCTAGGCCTCCACCCTCCCCGCGAAGAATGCGAAGAACGCGAAGAACGCGAAGAACGCCGGAACCAAAATTCGACGACGCACACCGTGATCCGCGACGTCGACAAAATTTTTCCGCGACCTTCTTCTTCTTCTTCGGCTCTTCTTCTTCCGCGGCGAACCTACGATCGGCGGTTAAAGGTGATAATCGAATCTTCTAAATTCTCCCTTTTTATAATTCGATATCAACGGATTTAAATTAATTAAATCCGTTTGATCATGATCCGGAGATCGTCGGCGCGACTCCTTCCCGCGGTGCGACGAGCGTCTCCTCCGCGACGATCACCAAATCCGCGACGACCTCTCGTCCGACGACGACGACAAGGTAGGGATTTAATTCTTGATGATTCATTCCCGTGTTTTTATTTCTTTTTGAATAAAGAACCGGCATGAATATTTTCAATTAATTAAAATTGAATTGCCGTTTAAAAGAAAAAGAAGTGAACAATTTTTATCTTGATTAAAAATTGTTGTAGCCCCTTTCTCCCGTTGTTTATGACTAACGCGGAGGGTGCGGGTCTAACGAACAAGACCCGACAACCCTCCGCCGATCCTTTTCGTGTGCGGTTTTGGCAAGCGACGACGAACCGTGCGGCAAGGGCGATCCGTTGATCCCGTAGTGAAGATCGGTCCCCGGGAGGAGCAACGGTGCAGACGGGAGAGGAATCGGGCCACCGGAGCAACTCCGGGGGCCCGCGGAAGGCAGCGGCGGCGCGGGTCGCCGGCGCGGCGGCGCCGGCGACCGGAGGCGGCGGCGCCCGGCGCGCCGCCGGAGGATCCGCCGCGTCCGCGGTCCGGCCACCCAACACGCGGCCCGCGCGGGCCGCGTTCCACCTAAGCTGCGGGTCAAACCCGCGGCGCCCCTTGGCCGCTCGGCCGAGGTCGAGCCGGCCGGTCCGGTCGGCCGGGCCGCACCCCGGCCGGACCGGACCCGGCCCAACCGGGCCGGGCCGGGTCGCCCCGGGCCCAGAACCCCCGTTTTCGGGCCCTCTTCGGTCTTTTGCCCATATCTTGGGCCTAGGACTTCCGATTGACGAACCGTCAGCGGCTACGCGATCCTTGGAGCGATACGATCGTTTCGGTATATTACACTCAAGGTTTCGGAAGACTTTGGGTTCGGCCGGGTTGGTTCGTACACGAAACCAACCGGGCCCTCGGAGCGGAAACGCTCATAACTTGAGCTACGGACGTCCGATCGACGTACCGTCAGCTGTGGTAGTTTCCTCTAAGTGAGACGGAACTTTTGGAATACTCTTCCCGAGGATTGGACACAGGCGGAGTACGGTCGGGTTGGTTTTTCCCTAAAAACCAACCGGGCCCCTGGGACGAAAATGCCAATAACTCTCAGACCAGGCGTCCGATTGACGCGCCGTCTGTTGCGTTGAGATCCTGTTGTCGATATGGAACTTTTGGATACATCAACTTCAGACTATGTGTCAGTTGATGTATCAGCCTCTCAGCTCGTGGAGCGGACCCTCCTAAACGAGCTCGCTGTGTGCGGGAACCCTAGTGCTGGCTGTGACTTCGACGACAGAGCAGAGATCCTCCGTGGACTACGACGACGACAGAGCAGAGATCCTTCGTGGACTGCGGCGACGACTGTGCGGAGATCCTCAGTGGACTGCGTCGACTACTGCACTCAGCGATCCTACGTGGATCAGTGCTACAGGTCCTGTGTGGGCCTGATCCTGTGTGGGTCCTTACTACCGGTTCTGTGTGAGCCACTGCCTACAGGTTCTGTGTGAGCCCGATCCTGCGTGGGTCTTTTGCGGGGGTTAGTACCTATCGATCCTTCGTGGGTCCGACGACTTAGATGGATCAGTGATCATCTTTGACGTCATCTGAAAAAGTATACCTGGTTGAGCTGAATCTTATGTTACTCTCCTTTGTGGAATGTGTTGAACTATCCTATGTGGATTTACTGTTTACTCTCCTTTGTGGATTTGAGTCTTGCTTTCCTGTGTGGATTGAGTTGTTCTTGAGCTCGTCAGCAGAGCTAGAATTGGGGACTTAGGTATATGTATGGGCATATACCTAAGTCGAGTCAGATGTTACTTCGTGATTGCACCTTCCTTTTGTGCTATATCCTTTGTGGATTTCAGGAGACCTTCGGGGGTCTCAGGGTCCTTACTGAGTAGTTTATACTCACCCCTGCACGGGCTATGCCCGCACCTTGTTGTGTTGGATGCAGACGACAGACAGCGCTGATCTCGGTTGGGGCGTGGAGCAGGACGGTACCTGGAGGCGGACCATTGGGCGGGACGTGCTCGGAGCGGACGTGGGACCCGAGGAGCCTGGAGGCTATCTGTACCCACCCTTCAGGTGGGATTGCCAGTGGACAACACGAGGCCGCCGTCTTTTCTTCTACTGCTGTTCTTTTCCTTTTCAGTTGTACTTTCAGTTGGGCTTGTATTCCGGCCCCCTTTACTTTTCTGCACTTTGTAGTTACTTTCCGCTTGCTGACTCTATGATGGTTGTTACTTATAAAGGCAATGCCTTCCCTGTTTACCGGGATTTTACGCCTTGGTGCTAGTCGCCAGCCCCTGGCCTATGGAAGGCGGGCTTGGGGTAGTCACAACATGGGCCCCGAGGTCGGGTCGTGACAAATTGGTATCAGAGGTGGTCGGTTCTACCGCAGACTCTGATCGTCTTTTCTTTCTATATGAAGCAATAGTGTTTAGTGTATTGAGTGTGGTTATCAGTTCAGGGAGCCTAGTGTTGGTGCGGCGGCCGACGTATCCGTACACCAGGACCCTGACTCCTGATTTCCGACTTAATGCATGAAAACATTGATTGCGTGTGTGTTTCAAGTTTTCTTTGTGATTACTTGTGTCAGCTCACCGGGTATACTGATCTGCTTCATGAAAGTCTCAAGTTTTCCTTGTGATTACTTGTGCCAGCTCACCAGGTATACTGTTCTGACTGTGGTGCTCTTGTTCTCCTTTTCAGGATGGCCCCGCGACGACATCCAGCTAGGGTTCCGAGTATAGGGCGCGACGGCAGCCCACCGAGCGGCGAGGCCTCGGTGCAGGGCCCTTTGCCAGCAGTGGCACCGGCGGTAGCTTTACCCGCCGAGCCACCGATGCTACCAGTACCAGACGCTGACGATGCACGTCGCCTCAGGGCACTGCATGAGTTTCAGAGCCAGCGACCACCCAGGTTTCGCGGTGAGGCGGACCCCCAGGCCGCCGAGGACTGGCTAGAGGCGGTGGTACGAATCTTTAGGCTAGTGAGGACACCAGCGGATCTCATGGTGATTCTCGCGGCGAGCCTCCTGCAGGCGGCGGCAGGACGATGGTGGAGCTTGATGCTCCAGGTTCACGATGAGGCATCCTTGCTCTGGACGGACTTCGAGAGCCTCTTCCGCTCTGAGTTCGTCCCGGCCACCCTCCGAGCGGTGCGCATCCAGGAGCTTCTCCAGCTGCGCCAGGGCAGCATGACAGTCGCTCAGTACGCGGCGAGGTTCACTGACCTATCTCGCTACTCGACCGACATGGTACGGGACCCCTTCTTCCGGGCCCGGACCTTCGAGCAGGGCTTGCGGCAGGAGATTCGGGCGTCGCTGATCTCCCTCAGCATTCCGACCCAGGCGGGAGTGCTGGAGCGAGCCCTCCTGATCGAGAGCATCCTGGCAGAGCCTTCTTCAGCGGCGAGACCTAGCGTAGGGCGGTAGGTAGCTGAGTCTTCGGCAGCAGGTAGCCGACGGATGACTCTCGGGTCCAGGCAGACCAGACCCCCACGCAGACGGCCTCAGGACACCGGCTCAGCAGTGCGGGGCACACAGCGGAGTGCCAGCCTTCCGAGAGGCAGGCTGTGCTACTCCTGCGGCGGGCAGGGTCACATGGCTCGTGACTGCCCGACTCGCCGATCAGAGGAGCAGCAGACAGTGGAGGGGCCACCCAGGCAGAGGCAGAGGGTCGACCATGGCGGTCCGCAGGGAGGAGGCGGACGAGGCAGAGGAGCTGGCCGAGCAGCGGGTGGTGGGCGACTTTTCCAGGCTCTACCCCCACCACCACCAGGAGGGCCACCTCGACCACAGGGAGCTGGTGGGCAGGGACAGGCCCAGCTCCAGGCAGTGGAGGCCTACGACCCCGACATGCCAGAGATGATTCGAGGTACGATCTGTGTCTATTCCACCCTTGCTGCAGTACTTATAGACACAGGAGCGAGTCACTCTTTCATAGCCTCTGCCCTTGTTCGGAGCTCGGAGATTCCGACTGAGCCGTTGGCTCGATCCTTACGGCTAGAGACTCCTACGGGAGCAGACTCGACGATTACGCACTGGTGCCGGCAGTGTGAGCTTACTCTAGGAGGTGAGAGCTTCGGCTGGGATCTCCTTGTAGCGGCGTCGAGGCCTTACGACGTCATCTTGGGCATGGATTGGCTATCCACGGTTCATGCCCAGATCGACTGTTTTAGGCGCAAGGTGCGATGTGTTCACACCGACGGGAGAAGGTTTACCTTCACCGGCGAGAAGGGAACCTTTGCAGCACAGGATGGACTTCCGCGGAGGATAGTGCAGCCCATCTCTCATCAGTTGGCTAGCCTCATCCTAGGAGCGGTGGACGTGCGGAGTCCAGTTTTTCCTGTAGTGGTGGACCAGTACGTGGACGTCTTTCCCGACGACGTTCCAGGGCTACCTCCTCGTATAGAGGTAGACTTTTACATCGACTTGTGCCCCGGGACAGCCCCGATATCTACTCCAGCATATCAGATGGCCCCCGCCGAGCTTCGAGAGCTGCGGGTACAGTTGGAGGACTTGCAGAGCAAGGGGTTTATCCGACCCAGTGTTTCACCCTGGGCTTCCCCGATATTGTTCGCCAAGAAGGCGGACGGGAGCTTGCGACTGTGTGTCGACTATCGTCGCCTGAACCAGGTGACAGTGAGGAACAAGTATCCGCTGCCACGGATTGATGACCTCTTCGATCAGCTCAAGGGAGCGCGGTGGTTCTCGAAGATAGACCTCCGGTCAGGCTATCATCAGCTCAGAGTTCGAGATGAGGACGTGCAGAAGACGGCCTTCAGGTGTCGGTATGGCCATTATGAGTTCTTAGTTATGCCATTCGGCGTAACCAATGATACAGCAGTGTTCATGAGCCTCATGAACAAGATCTTCCAGCCATACCTCGACCGATTTGTCGTGGTCTTCATTGACGACATTTTGGTATACTCGACGACTGAGGAGGAGCATGCCTACCACCTGCGAGTTGTGATAGACACACTCTGAGAGCACCAGCTTTATGGAAAGCTCTCAAAGTGCCAGTTCTGGTTACGTGAGGTCCACTTCTTGGGGCACGTCATCTCTGAGGCGGGAGTTGCAGTGGATCCCGCGAAGATCGAGGCAGTGCTATCTTGGGAGCCACCCCGGAGCGTGACGGAGGTGCGGAGCTTCTTGGGCCTAGCCGGATACTATCGGAGATTTGTGCCAGACTTCTCCAGAGTTGCGGCACCACTCTCAGCCTTGACAAAGAAGGGGAAACCCTTTGTGTGGTCAGACAGATGTCAGCAGAGCTTCCAGGAGCTGAGACATTGATTGACCAGCGCACCTATCTTGAGGTTGCCTGAGGAGGGAGTTGGATACGTAGTTTACTGCGATGCATCAGGGACTGGACTCAGGTGCATCCTGATGCAGGAGCGGGCCGTGATTGCCTACGGATCACGTCAGTTGAGGCCGCATGAGCAGAACTACGCCACTCATGACCTGGAGTTAGCAGCAGTGGTCTTCGCTCTGAAGACTTGGCGGCACTATCTGATGGGCGAGCGCTTCACAGTCTTTTCTGACCACCAGAGTCTCAGGTATATCTTCTCTCGGAAGGACCTGAACCTGAGACAGTGGAGATGGCTTGAGTTCTTCCAGGACTATGACTTTGAGATAGTCTATACTCCTGGGAAGGGGAACGTGGTAGCCTATGCCCTCAGCAGGAGGACGGGCATTCAGCTACTTGAGGAGGCGACAGAGCAGCTAACCTCCTTACAGATATCCTTCGTGGATAGAGACGGAGCAGCCTTTCTTCAGTCTCTCACAGTCTCTCCTCCACTTCTACAGCGGGTCAGAGAGGCTCAGCGTGGGGACGCTGACTGTGAGACCCGGCGTGCACTGATATCCTCAGGTCAGGCGCCTGATGGCTTCTCCCTTGGAGCAGAGTACGACATCCTTTTCAGAGGACGTACCTTCGTACCAGTCGCTTTACGAGAGGAGGTGCTGAGAGAGTTTCACACTTCTCCCTTGGCGGTGCATCCCGGAGTGGCGAAGATGTACCAGGATCTCAGACGACAGCACTGGTGGCCGGGCATGAAGAAAGTTGTGGTAGAGTTCGTTTCACGATGCCTCACCTGCCAGCAGGTGAAGGCAGAGCATCAGGTACCAGCAGGCTTGGAATAGCCCTTGGAGGTCCCGGAGTGGAAGTGGGACGGCATATCTATGGACTTCGTGACTGGACTTCCACGCACTTCTAGAGGTCATGACTCCATTTGGGTGATTGTCGACCGACTCACCAAGTCGGCACACTTCTTACCCATCAGAGAGCAGGGCTCAGTGGAGAGCTTGGGACGTCTTTACATCCAGGAGATCGTACGGCTTCACGGTGTGTCATCGTCTATCGTCTCCGATCGAGATGCTCGTTTCACATCCCGGCTTTGGAAGGGGTTGCAGGAGGCGTTCGGGACGCGGCTCCATCTGAGCACAGCCTTCCACCCTCAGACAGATGGTCAGACTGAGAGGACCATACAGACACTCGAGGACATGCTCCGTGTATGTGTTCTCGACTTTGGTCGCAGTTGGGAAGACCACCTACCCTTGGTGGAGTTCGCGTACAACAATAGCTACCACTCCACCATCGGGATGGCACCATACGAGGCGTTGTACGGTAGACCCTGCAGATCACCGTTGTGCTGGACAGACCCTGGGGAGTCAGCACTCGTGGGACCAGAGATGGTCCGAGCCACGACAGAGAAGGTCCAGATCATCCAGGAGAGGATGAGGACAGCTCAGAGCCGTCAGAAGTCATATGCTGACAGGAGGCGGAGGCCACTAGAGTTCGAGGATGGCGACCACGTCTTTTTGCGTGTCTCACCTCGACGTGGTTTACGGAGATTTGGCCGAGGCGGCAAGTTGTCTCCATGCTTCATCGGGCCTTTCCAGGTCCTCAGCAGGATAGGAGAGGTGGCTTATCGCCTGGCTCTACCACCTCAGTTGCACCGGGTGCACGACGTCTTCCACGTGTCTCAGTTGAGGAGATACGTGCACGACCCGACGCACATCATCGACTTTGGGGAGCTGGACGTGGACGATGGGGAGACTTTTGCGGAGGTCCCAGTGGAGATCGAGGATCGATAGGAGCGGGTCCTACGTGGGCGGTCGATTCCTCTTGTGCGCGTCAGATGGCAGCACGGGAACCTCCAGGAGAGCACTTGGGAGTGGGAGGCTCAGATGCATGCTCAGTACCCCCATTTGTTCCCCTAGTTTTTGATGTATCTTTACGGGGACGTAAAGCCCTGAGGTGGGAGTAATGTAAAGACCCGCAAATTTCAAGGAATTTTTTTTTTCTTAATTTTCTTTGGAATTTTACAAGAGCGCAGCTTCAGACGACACCTGATTTCGAGGCCCGATGTGCCCGGAATCAATTTCCGAAGTTTGGCTCGGGTACGTTCAGTGAACGGACGAGCGGGTTTTTCTATCTTTTGAACCGGTGCCCGGAATCGAATTATGAGGGCACCGATGAAATCGCAGCGCCGATATTTTCTTGGAAACGCCTCTTCCGGAGTTGCGTTTGCTCAACCGTGGTTTTTAAAATTTTCGGCTTTAAGTCGGAAATAAAATAAAGGTTGTGCGACAACTTTATTTTATTTCACTTAAGCCCCTTGGAAGTCACTTGAAAGCCACTTGAGCTGAGTTAAAGCAGATAAGGTGCTATCCGGAAATATCCTACCCTCTTGGTAGGATATTTGTGCGGTGGGGCCCGCACGAGCCCCGCCGTTTCTTCCGCTAAGTAACGCACCCGCGAAAACCCGTCAAAGTAACTGAAAAGTCAACCGACGCATTTTCTTAAATTCTTAACAGACCATTTAATTGAGCGGTTTATTTCGTGAATTAAATGGGTTGTTTCGTTCGTTGTATTAATTCAACGAACTGATGGGTCGTTACTTACGCATTTGCGTTTGTTGGAAAAATAATAAAATAGACCAACGTGTCTATTTGGGAGGATTACTCTTTATTCTATGGGCCTCCACCCTCCCCGCGAAGAACGCGAAGAACGCGAAGAACGCGAAGAACGCCGGAACCAAAATTCGACGACGCACACCGTGATCCGCGACGTCGACAAACTTTTTCCGCGACCTTCTTCTTCTTCGGCGCTTCTTCTTCCGCGGCGAACCTACGATCGGCGGTTAAAGGTGAGAATCGAATCTTCTAAATTCTCCCTTTTTATAATTCGATATCAACGGATTTAAATTAATTAAATCTGTTTGATCTTGATCCAGAGATCGTCGGCGCGACTCCTTCCCGCGGTGCGACGAGCATCTCTTCCGCGACGATCACCAAATCCGCGACGACCTCTCGTCCGACGACGACGACAAGGTAGGGATTTAATTCTTGATGATTCATTCCCGTGTTTTTATTTCTTTTTGAATAAAGAACCGGCATGAATATTTTCAATTAATTAAAATTGAATTGCCGTTTAAAATAAAAAGAAGTGAACAATTTTTATCTTGATTATAAATTGTTGTATCCCCTTTCTCCCGTTGTTTATGACTAACGTGGAGGGTGCGGGTCTAACGAACAAGACCCGACAACCCTCCGCCGATCCTTTTCGTGTGCGGTTTTGGCAAGCGATGATGAACCGTGCGGCAAGGGCGATCCGTTGATCCCGTAGTGAAGATCGGCCCCCGGGAGGAGCAACGGCGCAGACGGGAGAGGAATCGGGCCACCGGAGCAACTCTGGCGGCCCGCGGAAGGCGGCGGCGCCCGGCGCGCCGCCGGAGGATCCGCCGCGGCTCGGCCGCGGCGGCGGCGAACCGCCGGACCGCGTCCGCGGTCCGGCCCCCCAACACGCGGCCCGCGCGGGCCGCGTTCCACCTAAGCCGCGGGTCAACCCCGCGGCGCCCCTTGGCCGCTCGGCCGAGGTCGAGCCGGCCGGTCCGGTCGGCCGGGCCGGGTCGCCCCGGGCCCAGAACCCCCGTTTTCGGGCCCTCTTCGGTCTTTTGCCCATATCTTGGGCCTAGGACCTCCGATTGACGAACTGTCAGCGGCTACGCGATCCTTGGATCGATACAATCGTTTCGGTATATTACACTCAAGGTTTCGGAAGACTTTGGGTTCGGCCGGGTTGGTTCGTACACGAAACCAACCGGGCCCTCGGAGCAGAAACACTCATAACTTGAGCTACGGACGTCCGATCGACGTACCGTCAGCTGTGGTAGTTTCCTCTAAGTGAGACGAAACTTTTGGCATAGTCCGCCCGAGGATCGGACACAGGCGGAGTACAGTCGGGTTGGTTTTGCCCTGAAAACCAACCGGGCCCCTGGGACGAAAATGCCAATAACTCTCAGACCGGGCGTCCGATTGACGCGCCGTCTGTTGCGTTGAGATCCTGTTGTCGATACAGAACTTTTGGATACATCAACATCGGACTACGTGTCAGTTGATGTATCAGCCTCTCGGCTCGTGGAGCGGACCCTCCTAAACGAGCTCGATGTGTGCGGGAACCCTAGTGCTGGCTGTGACTTCGACGACAGAGCAGAGATCCTCCGTGGACTGCGACGACGATAGAGAAGAGATCCTTCGTGGACTGCGGAGACGACTGTGCGGAGATCCTCAGTGGACTGCGTCGACTACTGCACTCAGCGATCCTACGTGGATCAGTGCTACAGGTCCTGTGTCGGCCCGATCCGGTGTGGGTCCTTACTACCGGTTCTGTGTCAGCCACTGCCTACAGGTTCTGTGTGAGCCCGATCCTGTGTGGGTCTTTTGCGGGGGTTAGTACCTATCGATCCTTCGTGGGTCCGACGACTTAGATGGATCAGTGATCATCTTTGACGTCATCTAAAAAAGTATACCTGGTTGAGCTGAATCTTATGTTACTCTCCTTTGTGGAATGTGTTGAACTATCCTATGTGGATTTACTGTTTACTCTCCTTTGTGGATTTGAGTCTTGCTTTCCTGTGTGGATTGAGTTGTTCTTGAGCTCGTGAGCAGAGCTAGAATTGGGGACTTAGGTATATGTATGGGCATATACCTAAGTCGAGTCAGATGTTACTTCTTGATTGCACCTTCCTTTTGTGCTATATCCTTTGTGGATTTCGGGAGACCTTCGGGGGTCTCGGGGTCCTTACTGAGTAGTTTATACTCACCCCTGCACGGGCTATGCCCGCACCTTGTTGTGTTGGATGCAGACGACGGACAGCGCTGATCTCGGTTGGGGCGTGGAGCAGGACGGTACCTGGAGGCGGACCACTGGGCGGGACGTGCTCGGAGCGGACGTGGGACCCGAGGAGCCTGGAGGCTATCTGTACCCACCCTTCAGGTGGGATTGCCAGTGGACGACACGAGGCCGCCGTCTTTTCTTCAGTTGCTGTTCCTTTCCTTTTCAATTGTACTTTCAGTTGGGCTTGTATTCCGGCCCCCTTTACTTTTCTGCACTTTGTAGTTACTTTCCGCTTGCTGACTCTGTGGTGGTTGTTACTTATAAAGGCAATGCCTTCCCTGTTTACCGGGATTTTACGCCTTGGTGCTAGTCGCCAGCCCCTGGCCTATGGAAGGCGGGCTTGGGGTAGTCAAGGCACGGGCCCCGAGGTCGGGTCATGACACGGTATGTCATACATACGCATGAACGCTACATTCATTTCTATTTCATAATTTAATTTAATGGAAACATAATTATACCTATGTATATTATAATTCCAGTATAATATGATATATAATTTCAATAAATACATCCTTTATATGTCCCAAATATGGTATCAACGAGTCATATCACTTGGAGGGGGTGGTAGTCCGCATTTCCTGAAATGAAATTTTTGGGTTTACACATAATGGAAAACATAACTTTTTGCTATAAATTAAAAATATGGAAGACTAAATAAAATATAAACATAATATATATGATATATAAATATAGTACCATCATAATGGCCACCATAAGAGGTAGAAGAAGGAAATTGAACAATGAACGTTTCGTGAGGCGTTAGTTTTCCATCAAGAGAAACAATATGTTCTTTACCCATTAAATAGAGGTGTGTGTAATTGTAGTTAAAATACTTCTCATAAAAAAACACAATCTATTGAGGATACTTATGTTTTCTTAAAATTAAGTAATAAAAATATGTTAGGGGGTTGAAGATGTAAAATAAAACAAAAGGACTTAAGAAAAGACATTGCATTTAAATTGAGTATCTACCTTTGGTTTATACCAAAAGGTTTACTAGAAGTGCCTCATATATAAGGTAAGACTTGTAGGAAAAAGCGAGAGATATTGAGAGATTATTTGGGTAGGGGTTGGACGAGCCAAGGGTCTTGAGATGATTGAGAAATTGGTTAGAAGAGATGACTTTTTATAAGGGGGAGGATGGGCTCTTTAGAAAAGTGTAGAAATGTTATTTTATTATATAATTATTTTCAATTTTTAAAATTCCAAAACTAATTAAAAATTAAGATAAGATGACTCATGGTAAAAAAAATCATCCAATAGGAATTGGATAGGGTTTGGTTTTTATTTTAATCTTTTTAATCTTATTTATTTAAATCATTTATTAATGAGGCAAACAATGCATCATTATTGTGTCATAAATAATTTATTTTATTTTATGTATAAAAATTATAAAAATGTACCATGATGTAGGAAATATTTTTAGAGTTCTAATTAATACTTATAGTTGAAGATTTAACTTATATAACTCCATGTAAATATTAATTTACTAAAAGATATTGGTTTATGTCATTTTTTCCATTATGTTAAATTAATTAATATAAAGTGTCATTATCACTTCCAAGTGGCTTCATGGGGTCCCAAAATATATCCAAGGATTCCCATGGTCTGATATGTATCAAATAATTGTGTTATGACACATGTTAAGGCAATTTTATATTATTATAATAAAATTTGATTAACCTTATTTACCAGATTTACCCTTCAACCATGGTAAATAAAATATTTATTGAAATAAATATTCAAACTGTCTAAAAATAAAAGTTACCTATATACACATTTTGGAACTCCTAATTCAAAATATGGAATCCATTTTTCCAAATTAAAATCATAGAAGTGTCAGAAATTAATTCAATATTAATTCCCACTATCAAAATAAAAAAAGCATGTTTTTAAGAAATAATAACTATCAAATGATTGACACTTTTTTATGTCCAATTTCAAATTAAAATTACTTAAAATGACCAAAATTGGATTGAATGGTAAAAACATAATATAATTAAACTTTATAAACAATTAAAAAGAAAAACATAACCTTATAAATAAATTAGATTAAAAGGGAGTTCTGAATTAAAATACAGTATTTTCCATTATTCATTAAAAAATGAATTTTATCAGAAAATACCAAAAATTTACCCAAAGTAAATTTTGATCTCCATATTCCAAAAAAGTTATTTATTTTATCAAATAGAATATATAAAAGTGACCAAAACTAGATTTATTGAGGCTTCGCAATCAAAAGGTTGTAAAATGACCTTTTAAAGAATATTTTAGTATTTAATTCTTAAGATAGGATTCATTCTTATTTTAAGCCTCTAAAATTTATTGGATAAATGTAAAAATATTTAACAATCATGTATAATCATTTTGTTGTTAGTTTTGTTCATTCCCACCATTACAATGGCTAGGCGTTAACTACCATTTAAAATAATTGTAATATTATATTAATTTTTAGTACAACTCAATGTTTTCTGCTATGTAAGATTTCAAAGAAAACCGTTATTGTGTATCGGGTAAGCCCTCAAACATAGAATCCCCTTTAAATTATAATTAATAATTAATTTACAAATAATAATAAATATGAAAATTTCACATTATTTATTTACCTGGGATGTTACAACATTCCCCTCTTTTGGAAATTGTATCGTTACAATTTTAAAATTGGGCTTAGAAACTTCATTTAAAGTCCCACATCGGAAAAAGAGTCAATAAATCAATCAATTTAAAAATAAATTAAGAGAAGTAAAATGGTAACCTGAGACAATATATACTAGGATTCCATGAAAACATGGATATGGAGGGGAAAAAGGACTGCCATGTTCTAATGGAGAGTGATAGAAAACATGATTAGGAGAAATTTAACCACCAGAAAATCAAAAATATGTGATTGGTTAAACGATCTTATATTCTCTAGTAGGAAAAGTTAACATACAATGTCTTTGTTTTAAGTTAGATTTCATAATTTTGAGGAATTTATTTATGGGATTAACTAAAAACATAAGGAAATATAATTACTTGTCATATAGACTTTCATCCTTTTCTAGATTTCAACCACAAACTAATCTTTAATCCAAACGATGAGTATTCAAGATGACTAGTTCACATAGAAAGTAGTATAATCATCTTCTAGATAATCACATAATCCAAAAAATATTAACTATATTTTCTCATGTATTTAGACATTAACCAAAACCAAAATGTTTAGTACACGATTAGATAATCCACAAATGGGTAATCTTTTAATAAAAGTAAAAAACTCTTAATCTCCAAAATTTTTCAAACAATACCCAAAGTTTAACAATGAAAATTAAATAGAAAACTGTCCATAAAATCCTTCAATGTAATTCAAACTACGATTGGAACCCAATATTCAATAGTATTTGATCACAAATTCTTCCATAAAAATCATTACATTTATCTCCAAAACATTGACTACTCATAAAGTCTTATACTAAATGGAAATTAATCAAATCAAATATTCTCTATGATATATTAAACATTTCGATAAATAAACCAAATCACTTTATGTGCACAATAAAAACATAGATTCTTCCAAAATAATATTTGAAACATTACTCCACAAATTAAATCCCATAGTATTTTATTTTCCTTAAGTATATACTGTTCCCAAAAGAGAGAATGTCTTCAAAAAAAACATTTATTACATAATCACCAAATAATTTTTTAATACAAAGGATGTCCATTTGATAAAACATATTATCCCAAATAAGCATATTCTTGATCAATAAAATCATTTAACTAAAAAAATTATTCATACTAACCAGGGACATCACATAGTCCATTGGTAGGCGATAAATCCCAATCACACTTCGGTTGTGGGTTCCATTTCCATAGCTTTTTCTGATGTGACGGTTTGTCACAGGGTCTATGTGTTGTCCTTTTTCAAAAACTATAAAATTTAATAACATTTAAAAAAATGAGACAAATTCCTAAAAAATGACCATTACATATTTCATCCTAAAAGGTTACAAATACATTTCATTTTGAACCCCAAAATGTAATAACCATTTTTCATCTCTAAAATTACTATGAATCATTCTATATGATAAACATTATGTGTATTTCACTTATGCTTAAATTACACCCTAACCTCTAATGTTATCTAAAATGACCTCTGATACCAAATATAAGGACACGACCTTAAAAATTAAATAATCATGAATTAAATGAATAATTCACATTAACGATCTTTTTAGGATTATAGTTTAAGAGAATTAGGCTATAACTATTACATATCAACTAGAAAATTACATGTATACACTCTTAATCAGTAATGATTTTTTCATAAAATAAAAACTCTTAAAAAGAAACATGTCTACTTCCATGTTTTAGACAACATAACTTTTCCATGATCCCATCCATGACCCTATTCATCATTAAGTCCTATGGAAAACATTTCAAAAAAATTGGATGAGAATAAAAATCATTATAAGAGTTGTAAAATAAATATGGAAAACATTATCCCATCAATAAATACAAATCAATGAAACCATACTTTTTAGTCATAATATACCTTACTAAATCATTATATTTATGAATAACACATACAAATCATAAATAATAAAGGTAACTTATGGAATTAATAACATACATACATTGTAGCTACCATAGCTACATAGGGAGTCACATTTGGAATACCATTCATAGTATATTCCCAAAATTTCTTCAGAGAAACACTAACGTTTATCTTTGTCACGTTACCTGTAATAACCCAATATTTTGTTAATGAATATCCCTCTTGATCTAATTAAATGTCTTAATATGTAAAATTGTTATACAATATATGAAATTATTTTGTTTTATGTTTTTGGATTTTAAAATACCATTAAAAACTATGACCGTTGCTAATATATCTGTTGAACAGTGATCACATTATTATTTTAAATATAGGGCTTTCAAAAATTCCGTTTACTCAGACAAAGGAAGCGATGGCCACATCCAGTAGGCTTGCCCCGTATAAAGCCCATTTTATAGAGCTCAGAAAGGAGGTTACGTCTTTGGTCTTCTCTCTTGACCAATCCCATGCTGAGATTGAATACGTTAAGCTCAATCAGAACCGTCTACATGAGAAGTGGAAGTTGATAGAGATTACCACTCGAGCGATGTTATCTGAGCCACCCCCAGAGTCTGTCAACATCGTGCACCTTACCCTAAGGTCTTAAGCATGTATTTTAAGGGGTTATGTAACAAGACCCTAGTATAATGATTATGTACATTTTTTTTATATAATAATGAATTTAATTTCATTTTCTTATTGTTACGTTGTAAATAGTTTTTAAAGAACAAATAGTATTTTTAGTTAAATACTCAAATAAGAAGTCTATTTTGATAAATTAATGGATTTTTTAATTAAATAATATCTTAATAAAATATTATTATTATTATTATTATATTAATTTTTATTAAATATAAATGATCAAATAATTTTATGAATGAAATTGTAATTTTTATTATGGTTTGAAATCCATTTTTTTCAAAACCCATGAATTTTTGAAAATGTCAGTTTTTTTTTAAAAAAAAAGTTAAAGTTAACATATTTAAAAAATTAATTAGATAAAATGAATATTAATTCTGGAATCGTGATGTTGAAATTATCAAATTGTGAATTTTTCATAATTTTCTGAGACAGTCAAATTTTGTGGTAAAAATTAAATACCGTATAAATATATAATGTGTTTTATGACACCATAATGACCCCATAGGCATGTAATAAAATACTATAAACTGTATGTTCGGACATTATATGTTTTACCATTAAAATAATGTAACATTGGGTTTTTGTAATTTATTTTAAAAATCTTCAGTGGACCCTCCAAGACTTATATTACATTTTGTCTTTTTAAATTGTTTTCCTTGAGAGTGTGACTCACCTCCACATAAGAAACCGTATTTTTTTAGATGTTCGGCCATTGACCTTATAAAATATTTTTTTCCACTATATTTTCAAAGAATCTATGGGAAAAAACCATGGGCTGGTTTGTGGTTTTTTTAGTTTAATATAAAGTGTCCCAAACCTAAATAATAAACAATTCCCTACCCGAACAGCAATGCGAAGATGGAGAGATGATTTAATGATGAAGATGATGGGGAGGAGAAGTTTCAAGTAGTTAGTCTAGGTTGTATGTAATGTTTGAAGCCTACAAGCAATGAATTTCTCTAAGGCCTATGGGCCATGTAATACTTACGCCTACGAGCCTTGTAAGGGTTCCACCTCACCCCTTGAAAGGTGGATTATCAAAAATCGATAAAAAATAAAAGGACTTCTGGCCATTGGAAGAAATAAGAAATTCCCTCTCCTTTCCTATATAAACCCACCCAAGCTCCCACTTTCTCTTAACATAAAGCCTTTGACGTTACTCCAAACTCCTCCCTCATATCTATAGAATCCTTCCAATGTTCCCTCAAACCTCCCACAGTCCCGACCATTAAGAATTCAAAGTTACTCTTCAAGGTAAGGGATCCTATCACCCATGTCTTTTATGTCAGGACTTCGTTTATGTTATGTCTTCTAGTTCACATTTTATTATATGAGGTTTTGTTTTTATATATCATTTTTACTATCGATTTAATGTCCAAATTATGAGATACCATTTCTTCTCTAATAAATTTATTTTTGAATTGTTATGTGATGTCGTTAGGCTGCCTAATTTTCATAAAAGAAATAGCATATTCTCTCTTCCTTCAAGTTTCAATTTCATATGGTATTTACGTCAAATAGACATAAAATGATCTTATATCTCTTTATTATGTACCCCCACTATATAAGGAGTTATTTATGAGTCGTTGACCCTTTTCCTCTCTCTCTTTTTGTTTTCTAAAACCATGTTATATAGCGGTTATGCTGTAGAAATTTCATCTCTAATTTATCTCTCTTTCTCTCATGAAATTATCTAGTTTTATATATGTGAATAACCAGACCTATTTCTTTTTTATGGGTGATCATAAATAAATAAAAATTATATATTTAATTCTGGAATTTAAATACATATAACCCTCACCCCCGTTCCATGGGTTATACATGACATAACGATCTTATTTTTAAAGAACATTTAAAACGTCACGATTCAGAAATGAAACCCATATCTTTTATTCTATATGGTTTATTTTTGAAATGATTGATTACAATCAATGTGTCTCACATGAAAATAAATACATATTAAGGGTCCACCATGATAGCACTCCAATGCATTTGGTAATGAATTTATCTCTAGAGATGACTTGTTTCACGATATTTGGTGAATAACATTGGTAATTTTTATGACACGTCGGGGCTGTACCTTGGTGATATGTTCATGAATGTATAAATGAAATTTTATAGCAAAATATTAAATTTATGTTTCACGTTCTTTTAATTATGATATGCCTATACTTCCCTTGCTCATGCCTTTTTGTTTGTATCAAGTTCTTATTGATATCACAAGTAAACAGATTCCTTTGCTTTCCTCACTGGGTATTCTGCTCACCCATTCCTTTGATATATGTCTCCAGGTTATAATATGCAGTAATTGTAATCAGGATGAACCTATGATGAATCCTTAAATGTGAATTAGAATAATTTTTTATGTTTTTTTTCATGTATTATGTTCATAATTTCCAAGACACTAGACTTTAAATATTTTCTATTTGTAAAATGTAATGAAACGTTATGTAATAAAATGGTGGGATTCCATAGTTTGTATCAAAGTATTTTTTAGTTATTTATAGATATTATACTATAAAAACATTAACAAGAACCATATACAAAATTTTAAATATAAGAATACTTCCTTGTATTTTGGGGAGTAGTGAGTAAGTGGTTCATCAAAGAAATACGTCCCTGTCTGGATGCAAGTAGGTAGAGGCGAATCTGGAAAAAATGTAAATAAGGGTAAAACCTGAAAACACCACATTGATCTAGACTAAAATGGGAACTGGTGAATGACAATGGTCCTTGCTAAACTCTTGGTTATGACACTCTCGGGGGATATGTTTAGTTAATGGCATGCTTTTTAGGAATAATTATGAAGTAATTATAGAGAAATGTAATTTATTAAGCATGATGTTTTAAGACATTAAATCATTGATAGTTAAATTATTTTTAAATGAAATAAGTTTCTCTCTATAGTTTTATTCTTTTATAAAATTGTGGGAAGTAGGATGAACCATGAAAATTGTCACCACAATGGATCATGCGTTGATGACCCTCTGATGGAAGCTAGAATAGAAACATTCATGTGAATGATGAACCAAATGACTGAAGGTTTGGGAAATAACATGTATCAAGATGAGATACCAATATCATCACGAAGGGAACAACATTCTATTGAATCATTTATGCATCAACGACCACCAACCATTAGTGGGTCGACCAACCCATTGATTTTCGAACAGTGGATCAGCTATATCAAGAAGATCTTTTCAGCGCTCCGTTATTCTGAACAAAAGAAGGTTACATTGGTTGTCTATCGATTAGAAGGGAAAACTAATAAGTGGTGGGAACTGATTAAAAACACAATGCCAAGAGTGGAAGTTGAAGCTATGAAGTAAAAAGAGTTCAGAAGGATATTCTTCTACAAGTATTTCCCTCGATCGATGAGAACACGAATGGAGAAGGATTTTCTTGAGTTGAAGCAGAAGGGGAATGAATCTGTGGGAAGCTACAAGATGAACTTCAAAAGGATTTCAACTTACACCTATAGCTTTTTCATGGATCCAAATGTAAAGGTTGATAGATTCTTCAGCATACTGGTACCTCATCTACAGAAGAATCTATCCAACCGAGAATACGATAGCTATGATGAGATAACGCGGAGTGTGATGAAAGTCAAGATGGAGTTTGGTGAGATGTAGTGGTCTCATAAATCATATGACAAGAAGTGATCGATGGAGCCCAGTAAAGGTAAGACCTTTGATCAAGTAATAGGAGGTAATAAAGTGCAACTTCCTGCGTGTAATAAATGTGGGAAGAAGCATTTGAGGAACTGTCTGCTCGGGAGCACAGAATGCTATATGTGTGGAAGAGATTTCCATATTGCAAGGAATTGTTTTAGTGAGGTGAATCCTCAAAATCCAAATGCTAAAGATAAGGGGAATATGGTGCAGGCCCTACCTAATGTCCATTCCTTTCTGTGTGGACAACATGGTAACTTTTCAAATCATTGTCCAAATCCGATGGCAGAGGAGGGGAAACACCTTCAACATCAACAATGGCCAAGAGAGCAAGGTCATGCTTTTTCTATAACGACTGCTGAAGTTGAAGATCTGAATGATGTGGTAGCAGGTACTATTGTTGTTCCATCAAATCTATCTAGTAATTTGTTTTATTATGGTTCTACACATTCCTTTATTTCCTCCAAGTTTACAAGGAATTTAGAATCAACCCCCAATTTTTTAAAAGTAGAGTTATCTGTAAATAATCTTAGTGGGATTATCCATGCATTGTTAGTGATTATAAACTATAGTATTTACTTTTGTGAGAACAATCTTATTGCAAATCTAGTAGTCATTCCCATGATGGAATTTGACATTATACTAGGGATGGGATGGATCCCAAAGTATAATGCTAATATCAAATTTGGAAGTATGTAAATGTCCGTAGTCTGGAATAAAAAACCTACAGTTATCATCCAAGGAGGGATATCTCAACCAGATCATTGTCTAGAAGAACCCCTAAAATTCCTTCTTTATGGTGTTGATCAGTGAAGAAGAAGAAGTATATGTAAGTTAAAGGATAGAAAATGTCCACATCATCCTTGAATATGTTGATTTATTTCCTAAGGATTTACCCGGAAGTCCCCCAAAAATAGAGGTAGAGTTCTTTATTGAACTCGTACCTAGATGTCATCTGATATAAAATACCCCAAATAGGATGGAAAATGTGAAGTTGGAGGAATTAAATAAACAAATCCAAGATCTTTTGGAGAGGGGGTTTATCCGATCGAGTGTGTCTCCTTGGGGAGCACTACTTTTCTTTGTAAAGAAGATGGATGGATCAATGTGGCTATGCATTGATTATAGAGACCTGAATGGGATTACAGTAAAGAACAAATACCATCTTCCATGAATTGATTCCTTATTTGACCAACATCGTGGGGCTCAATTCTTCTATCAGATTCATATTCATTCTGGTTATCATCAATTGAGGTTGATGAAAGAATATATTCAAAAAACTGCCTTCTGATCGAGATATGGGAATTATGAGTTTGTTGGTATGCCCTACGGTCTGACTAATATACCTGCAATTTTTATGGATTTTACGAATAGAGTCTATAAGGACTACCTTGATAACTTTTTGGTAGTTTTTATTGATGATATTATGATATATTCCAAAAGTCACGAGGAGCATGAAGATTATCTATGGCTGTTTTTTCTAACTCTATGGAAGGAGAGGCTTTTTAAAATGTTCAGAAAATGCGATTTTTGGTTACAACATGTTTCTTTCTTGGTGCACATTGTCACCAAAAACGGAATCACAGTTGACCCTACAAAGAAGAAATTTGTAGAGGAGTGGCCTCAGCTGACAATAATAACTGAGATTCATAGTTTCCTTGGTTTAGTGGGATATAATAAGAGTTTTGTGAAAAAAATTTCAGGACATTCAAATCGATTCACCATGTTAACTCGAAAAGGGTTCATGTTTATATGGACAAAAGAGTGTGAGGAATGTTTCCCATAGCTGAAGGAGAGATTGGTTACTACACCCATGTTAACTCTGACATCAAGTGGAGAAGGATTCATTATTTTTAGCGTTGCATTTCTGAAAGGGATTGGTACGTCCTCATGAAAAATGACTAATTCATTGCTTATGCATCTTGATAGTTGAAGATTCGTGAGCAGAACTATCCTACTCATGATCTAGATCTAGCTATATTCGTTTTTTCTATGAAGATATGGAGGAACTATCTTTATGGGGAGAAATATGATATATACCCAGAAAATCAAAGTTTGAAGTATATTTTCCCACAAAAGGAATTGAACATGAGACAAAGGATAACATTGGACCTTCTTAAAGACAATGATTGTTCAATTAATTATCATCCGAGAAGACCAAAAAAAGTTGTTGATGCATTAAGTAAGAAAGTCCCGGTTGTTCAATCCATAATGAGGATTTAAAAAGAACCTTTGATCAACAACCTAGTAAAGTTAGACATGGGAATTATAAGGGAAGGGACATCATAAATTCTAACCAAAATGGTTCTCAACCTTCCTTACTAGATAAGATCATGAAATCTCTTAAAGAAGATCCTTTGTTATAGAATATGTTTGAGGCTATGAAGTATGTGTAGTTTTCTATGTTCAATAATGATCAAGAAGGTATACTGAAATTTTGTACAAGACTATGTGTTCCATCAATTACAGAAATAAACAAGGAGCTGAGGGATGAAACTCATATCTCTCCATTTTCTATATTTATTTTGAGCAATAAAATGTACAGGGACCTTCATGATCATTATTAGTGGGATAATATAAAAATAGTGATTGTTGACTACACTTCAAGCTTCCTGGTATGTCATCAAGTGAAGGCAGAGCGACAAATTCTTAAAGGGGTATTGAAACCACTACCCATACTAGTGTGGAAGTGGGAAAATATCACTATATACTTTTTCACTGGTCTCCCCAGAACATCCAAAAGAAACAATACGATATGAGTTATTGTTTACTGTCTCACCAAGACTGCTCATTTAATCTTTATTTGGGAATATTTCTCTCTTGATCAACTTGCCTCTATTTATGTAAAGGAAGTAGTAAGACGGAATGGATTTCCACTTTCTATCATATCTGATCGTGATCCAAGGTTCACATAAAAATTATGGAGAAGTATTCAACAAGATCTATAAACTGAATTGAATTTCAGTACCGCCTGTCACTCCTAAACTGATGGCCAATCTGTAAGGACTATTCAAACAATCAAGGACATTATGAGACCATGCTCGAGGGAATTTAAAGGTGGATGAGATCAATATCTCTCATTAGTTAAGTTTTCTTACAACAACAGCTTCCACTCGAGCATTTAGATGGCACCCTAGGAAGTTCAATATGGTAACAGATGTAAAAAACCTACTTGTTGGGATGAAGTTGGTGAGAGAATGCTTCTTGGGCCCGATCTTTTACAAGAGATGACAGAAAATGTCCACGCCATCCAACAACACATTAAGGCTTCTCAGAGTCGTCAAAAGATCTATGCTGAAAACCATCGACGGGACTTGGAGTTTGATGTTGGTAAAAAAGTCATTCTTTGGATTTCACCTTGGAAGAGAGTCATGAGGTTTTGGATGAAAGGAATGCTCCACCCTAGGTACATTGGCACCTATGAAATCCTTGATCGTGTGGGATCAGTGGCCTATCGGCTTGCACTTCCTCCAAATCATATGCATGTTCATGATGTTTTCCACGTATCCCTCTTGAGGAAGTACATACTAGACCCTTCACATGTACTAAACCCAGAGGTGGTTCAACTGGAACATGACCTCTCTTATGAAGGGAATCTGATGGAGATCTTGGATCGTAGAGACAAGGTTCTCTGAAACCGGATTACCAACCTTGTTAAGGTGTTGTGGAGGAACCAAAAATGTGAAGAAGACTTGTGGGAACCGAAGGAGTATATAGGGAAGAAGTACCCACAACTATTTTATTTTTAGGGTATTAGTTAAAATTTCGAGAACAAAATTTCTTATGGGGGGAAGATTGTAACGACCAAAACTTTTGTTAATGAAAATCACTCTTGATCTAATTAAATGTCATAATATGTGAAATGGTTATACAACATATGCACTTCTTTTGTTTTATATATTGGATTTTAAAAAACCATTAAGAATTATGATCCTTACTAATATAGATGTTGAACAGTGATCACATGATCAGTAAAAATATAGGGCTTTAACAATATCTTTTTACTCAAACAAAGGAAGCGATGTCCGCATCCAGTAGACTTTCCCTGTATGAAGCCCATTTAACCGAGCTCATAAAGGAGGTTACACATTTGGGATTTTTTCTTGACCAAACCCACACCGAGCTTTAATATGTTAAGCTCAAGCGGAACCGCCTACGAGATAAGTGGATGTTGATTGAGATTGCCACTCGAGCGATGTTATCCGAGCCACCCCAAGTGTCTGTCACCATTGCGCACCTTACCCTAAGGTCTTATGAGGGTGTTTTAAGGGTTTATGAAACAACACCCTAGTACTATGATTATGTATATTATATTTGTATATAATAATGAATGTACTTTCATTTTATTATTATTACTTTGCCAACAATTTTTAAAGAACAAATATTATTTTTAGTTAAATATTCAACAAAGAAATCAATTTTGATTAATTAATGGATATTTGAATTAAATAATATTTTAATAAAATATCATAATTATTATTAAATTAATTTTTATTAAATATAAATCATCGTATAATTTTATGAATGCAATTGTAATTTTTATTCATGTTTAAAAGCAATTTTTGTCAAAATCAATGAATTTTAGATAAATTTCGATTTTTTTAAAGTGAAAATTAACAAATTTTGAAAATTATATAGATAAAATGAATATTATTTCTAGAATCGGGAAGTTGAAATTATCCAATGGTGAATTTTTCATAATTTTCTGAGACAGTAAATGTTTTGGGTAAAAATTAAATACAATATAAATATATAATGCATTTTATGACTTCATAAGAATGCAATAGTGATTTAATAAAATACCATAAACAGTATATTAGGACAATATATTTTTTACCATTTAAATAATTTGATTTTGGTTTTGTTTTATTTATTTTACAATGTTTTAGTAGACCCTCCAAGACTTATATAACATTTTTTCTTTTTAAACTGTTTTCCTTGAGAGTGTGACTCACCTCCACATAAGAAACCCTATTATTTTAAGAATTTCGGCCATTGACCTTATAAAATACTATCCTACACTCCCCTTTGGAATAAAACATGGGAAAAAAATCATGGTCTATTTTGGGGTTTGGTTTAGTTTAATGTGAGGTGTCCTAAACCTAAATAATAAACATTTCCCTCTCCATTCCTATAAAAACCCACCAATTCTCCCACATCTTGTTCACTTAAAGCATTTTATGCTCATCCAAACTCTACCCTCCTCTCTATATAATCCTCCAAAGGTTCCCTCAAGACTCCCAAAGTCCCAACCCTCATGCTTTCAAAGTTACTCTTCAAGGTAAGAGATCCCTTCACCCACATCTGTCAAGTCGTGACTTCCTTTATGTTATGTCTTATAGTTCCATTTTATTATATGGGGGTATGTTCTCAAAAATCATTATTTATTTCCATTTCATTACCAAATGATGATATACCCTTTCTTCTATCATAAATTTATTTTTTAATTTTTAGGTGACGCCGTTAGGCTGCCAAATTTTCTTAAAAGAAATCGCATATTCTCTCTTCCTTCAAGTTTCATTTTCATATGTTATTTCCTTCAAATAACCATACAATCATCAATTTTTTTTTAATTTTTGACACCTACTTTATAATGATTTATTTATGAGTGTGTTACCCTTGTCTCGTATCTTTTAATTTTTTTTCTAAATCCCTATTATATAGCGGTTATGCTACAGATATTTTGTCTCAAATTTCTCTCTCATTCTCTCATGAAATTATCCTGTTTTATTTATATGAATACCCAAGAAAATTTTGTTTTTATGGGTGATCATAATACCAAAAAATAATATATTTTATTCTAGAATTGAAATACATATAACCCTCACTCCATTTCCATGGATTATATATCACATAACAATCTTATTTTTAAAGGATATTCAAAACGCCACTATTTTGAAAGGAAATCCATTTATTTTATTCTATATGGGTTATTTATGAAATGATTGATTACGATCTATGTGGATCACATGAAAATAAAAAACTATTAAGGGTGTTCCTAGATATAACTCTAATTAATTGGGTAAAGAATGTTTCTCTAGAGATGACAAGTTTCACAACACCTTCGTGAATAACCTTTGTAATATTTTTGACACCTTGAGTTTGTACCTTAGTGATAGGTTCATGAATGTCTAAATGAAATGCTTTACCCACATATGAAAGTTATGTTTCAAGTTATTTTTGTTATGATATTCCTATACTTCCATTTATCATGTCATTATGTTTTTATCAATCTCTTATTGATATCATAAGTAAACAAATTCCCTTACTTTCCTTACTGGGCCTTCTGCTCAGCCTTTCCATTGATGTATGTCTATAGGTTATAAGATGTAGTAATTGTACTTAGTATGAACCTATGATGAAGGAATTTAAGTGTATTAGAATAATATTTTATGTTGTTTTCATGTATTATGTTCCTGATTTCCAAAACACTAGACATTAAAGATCCTATGTTGGTAAAATGTAATGAAGTGTTATGTAATAAACAGAAGGGATACCATATTAACTAATTCATTAGAGAGCTATCTCGGGCTCACCCACCCAAGGTTTATCATAGAACCAATAGTATACATAAACAATTCCAAATAAATATAACATAAGAATAACACATTACACAAGCATAAAGTAAAGATAACATTTCCACATTCTAATCACAATATATCAAATCAGGATTTTGAAATAAATAATGCTTTATCAAACTATTTTCAAAACTTTTTAAAACATTTAATAATGAGATTTTGAATCAATGTGTCCCATACCACATTGAAGATTTTAAATGACATATCATTTTAAAGCATTAATATCCATATAAATAAATCCAAAAAACATTACGAAAAAATGGACATTAATGAGATTTATATAGAAGAATAAGTCTATAAAACATTTAAAATGATATTATAGTTAAAGAGATTTTAACAAAATGGGAGATGTATGAATACAAATAATTGAGGAATAAAATTTAATCAAAACATTATTATATCATGATAATAAATGTATTCATGTTATAATATTCCAATGGATCATATATACACCATATAAAAGTGAATTGGCATATAACAACAACAAACTCTCAATGAAATATAAATTGAGACGAAATCCCTTAAAAAGGCTGTATACATAGATTAATCATAAATAATGAATTAATTATGTGTGAAAAATATAAATACACCCAATATATGTGGATATTATGTGTAAAACAATCTGCTTTTATTCACACATAATCATAGCACGACATAATCAAGAAGTAGAAGTTTCTCCTAGAGATTTGAAATTGGGTGAATTTGTTCCCTTACAGAAATTCGACCACCTAATGGTGTCACTTTGAAATTCATAAAATGAATTTATGAGAGAGAAAAGGCTATATCATCACGTGCACATAAAAATTACAGCAATAAGGATATATAGGAACATATCCCAACATAAGAAGATGTAAATTAAAGGACATAACAAAAAGATGTCATTTAAAAGAAGAGGGTGAAAAGTCCCCTTATCAATTTGGTAACATACGAATCATAACCCCCATAAAAGATGGATAATGAAATGAAGATGTAAATACCCATAAATTAATGGATATTATAGAAATAATAAAATCATGTGCAGTACATAAACCACACAAAATGAAATAGTGGCAAATATAACATGAATCTCACAAGAATAAAAAGTGAGATTAAAATCCCTTACCACGTTTTAATCAATCGAGTCGTATGACCAAAAGTTAATAACTAACAATTAATTCACATAATTACATGAATATAAAAAGAATCATGATAATATATATCAAATATCAGTACCCAATACACCACATGCAATAAATTAGTGGCGAACAATGGAAATCTCACGGAATTAAAAGTGAGATAAGAAACCCTATACCTTGTGTCCGACTTGACATGTTTGTTCCATTTCTTCCAGAATATTAAAATTAAGTTAATTTATAGTTGATTAAGAATACTTTTTTTCAAGTTTATTATTCCTTTTATATCACCTATTTTTATGTTATAAACATTATGTAATCATTTATGTTAATAATGGTTATTTTTTCGATATTTGGTACTTGAGTAAAAAATGAACACCTTATAATTACAAGTTGTCCATGTGGTCAAGAGTCCATTATCTCCAGAATTATATTAATTATTTAGATATCATATATATAATATATATCTAATATATATAGGTATTTATAATATTACATAACATTTGGAGATAAGAAATGAAATGCACCGTTCATAGAGACGGTAAGCCGTACATACGCATGAATGGTACTTTCATTTATTTTTCATATTTTAATTGAATGAAAACATAATTATACATACGTATATTATAATTATAGTATAATATCATATATAAATTAAATAACTCCATCCTATATACATCCCACATATGGTATGAACGAGTCATATCACATTGAGGGGGAGGTAGTCCACACTTCCTCAAAGGAAATTATCACGTTTGCTAATAATGGAAACCATAAAGGTATGATATAAATTACAAATAAAGAAGAATAAATAAAACATAAACATAATATATATCATATATAAATACAGTTCCATCATAATGGCCACTGTAAGAGGTAGTAGAAGATAATTGAACAATCATCGTTTCGCGAGGCGTTAGTTTTCCATCCACAGAAACAATATGTTATTTACCCATTGGATGGTTGTGTGTGTAAGTGTAGTTATAATACTTATCATAAAAACAGCCAAATAAATATATGATAATTTTATTATTATAAAAAATGAATAAAAAGATATTATGGGGTTGGAGATGTAAAATAAAACAAAAGGACTTAAGAGAAGACGTTACCTATAAATTAGGTATTTCCCTTTATATTGAACCAAAATATTTACATGAAGTGAATTAGGCCTAATTAAGGATTATAGGAGGAATAAGGGGATATTTAGAGATTATTTGGGTAAGGTTTGGATTAGACAAGGGGCCTGAGAGGTTTGAGGAATGAGTTAGAATTTAGGGCTTTTTATAAGGGGAGGAGGGGCTATTTGGGAATGTGAGAAAATATTATTCTATTATATAATGATTTTCGGTTTCTAAAGTTCCAAAACTAATTAAAGTCAAAGATAAGAATACTCAGGGTCGCAAATAAGTCATACAATATAAATTGGATAGGATTTGGATATGATTTTAACCATTAGATTCTTATTTATTTAAATAGGTTATTAATGAGGTAAACACTGCATCATTATTGTCTCATAAATAATTTAATTTATTTGATGTCTAAAAATTATAAAACAAATACCCTGATGTCCGAAATATTTTTATCTTTCCAATGAATATTTATATTTCAAGAGATAACTTATATAACATTGGGTAAAAATTAATTTACTAAAATATATTTGTTTATGTCAAATGTGTCTTTACTTTAAATTAATTAATATAAAGTTTCTTTATCACTCCCATGTGGCTCCAAGGGGTCCCAAAATAGACCCTAGTATTCCCATGGTCATATATGTCTCAACTAATAGGATTAGGACACTATTTTGGGTAATTTTAAATTATTATAATAATATTTGTTTACCCTTATTTACAAGAATTACCCTTTAACCATGGTAAATAAAATATTTACTAAAGTAAATATTCAAACTGTTTAAAATTAAAAGATACCTATTTACAAAATTTGTACCTCCTAATTCAAAATATGGAATCCATTTTTCTAAATTCAAAACAAATAAGTGGCCGAAATTAGTTTCAAATTAATTCCTACTATCAAAACAAAAAATCTTGTTTTTAACAAATAATAACTATCAAAAGATTAACACTTGTTTATGTCCAGTTTCAAACTGAAATTACTTCCAATAACCAAAATTAGATTAAATTTTGAAAACCTAATTTAATTACACATTAAAACAAATTAAAAATATAATATAATATTATAAATAAATTTCATTAAAAAGTAGTTTTGAAATAAAATACAGTATTTTTCACTATTCATTAAAAATGATTTTTATCATAAAAATACCAAAAATTTACCCAAAGTAAATTTTGATGTCCTGATTCTAAAAGAGATTTTTATTTTGTCAAATAGAACATAAAAAGTGACCAAAACTATATTTAAAGGGGGTTTTCCATCAAAAGGTGGAAAACTGACCTTTTGAAGTATATTAGAGTATTTTATGCTTAAGATATGATTCATTGTTATTTTAGTCTTCTAAAATTTGTTGGATAAATGTAAAAATATTTAGCAAAAATTTATAATCATTTTGTAGTTAGTTCCATTCATTCTCTCCATTACAACGGTTAAGAGTTAACTAACATTAAAATAATAATAATATATTATTATTTTTCAGTACAACTCAATGTTGTGGGCAACATAAGATTAAAAAAAACCCATTATTGTGTATCAGGTACAAAATCGAACATAGCATCTCGTTTACAGTAAAATTAATAATTAATTTACAAATATTAATAAATATGAAAATTTCATTATCTTTATTTACCTAGGATGTTACATTGTGTATGGATCTTGGTAATGAATGGCGTTTCAGGATCCTATATAAAGAATCATTATGGGGTTATTCATTAAATTTAATGTTTTTGAGGTAGGTGTATTCTCTCTTGATATATTTTTTTAGAAAATGAAGTCTTCATTTGAAATAAATAATTTTCCTTAAGTATTGGTGAAATTATTGGACGAATCTTGATGGAATAAATATTTCTTAATGGTATGGGAATTTTGATTTGTATCTTTAATAACTCCTTGTTTATAATTATAAAATAACATTCTAAAATCATGGTTTTCTTTGAAAAATGTAATGTATTTTTTAAAAATATTAAAATAATGGAACTGGTTGACTGTAAAGATTAAGAATAATATCGCAATAACTGGTTGGGTTTGAGTTGAATGTGTTTTACAATGGTCATGAAGTACCACCATTAAAGGGATAAAGTATAGACGTGAAGTTCCACCATAAATGGTAACACTAATCTTGTGTGTGTGTTGTTTTGTGATTGGAAATGTTAAATATTATACAAAATATGATGAAATTTTTTTAATGTTTTTTTATTTTAATTCTTCGGAAAAACTTTTCTGTCCTAGGAAATTTTTTTCAATTAAATAAATTGTTTTAAATAGTCTTAAACAATTTTATATAAATGTGATAACACATTTTTTATTAGTGGTGTGACTTGGGTTGACATTGGGAAATCCTACTGAGTTTAGACTCACCCCCTTATTGGGAATATTTTTCCATTTTCAAATGTCATCTATCAGGACACAGGTGATAGAAAGTCATCGCAATTTGTTAAAGATTCTTCTTGAAACCGTGGAATGACCTTTTGTGTTAGAGCATGGAGTAGGTTTGGACTTGCAGGTTGATGACTTTTGTGTCTTTCTTTTTTATGGTATTTTATTCCATTAGTTGTCTCACTTTGTTTTTTATGTAATTTAATATTAGTTTTCATTTAGTTAGGTTTTGTTTTTTCATTATTCTATACACATGGTTCATATTATGGTTCATTTGTTATTGTTATCATGATTTAGTTGTGTTATCATCAAATAGAAACTCATCCCCCAATTTTATATGTAGCCCTTGGAATTTATTAGTAACTTTGAATATCATGGGGATGTCAAATAAGGATATTAACACCCTCTATGTCAACCCAAGCCAACGGTTGTTGTGTGGGATGTTACAGAAATGGCCATATAGGGTCATTAGTCTTTATAATGTATTTATAAAATTTATTTTTTTGAGAAATTTACAAAGTTCCCCTCAAATCAATTAAAAAAGGGAACCTTCTCCCTCACTTCATTAAACAAAATTAACCATTGAAAATTGGACCTGATCAATCTATCTTATCAATATCACTATACACATTCTATTTGAACTATTCTTCCCATAAGACTAACCCTAGATCCCTTTAGAGATGATCTAAAGGAGTCGTTTCAAAGATGATGTAATCGCCTTACCCAATCACATTCATATATACTAATAATTACCACCTATAAATCTATGATATATATTATAATATAATAAAATTAGTATCCTCAATAATATTTACAGTTATTATGATCTTGAAAACACAATTATAAACATTATTTCCTATAAAATGGGAGTTGAAAGTATCAGTTGTGTGTACGTACAACTTACAATCTCAATTTAGAGATATAATTCATTTTTCATTAACATATTTTATTGATGGGTATTATTATGGGTATAATATATATATATATATATATATATATATATATAATTTTTTTTGAAAAATTATACTTATGAAATGATAATATCATTTTTACCTTCTTACATTAAAATCATTTGGGAAACAATAATGTCGCACATGCGTTTGTGTGGTCTGCCACATCTACAAAATGATGTGATTTATTTTTCATCTATATTTTCATTAGATGGAAATGAAAATTAGTTTGAAGAATATATATGTTATAATAATTAAATTTTAATGATGAATTAATAATTACCTTTCTTTTTTTCAATATCATGAAAAATGGAAACTCTGCTCATGCACACATATGGATTACCATATACATGAAAAACTTAATTAATTTTTCAAACACTAACATTTATGGATATGTATATATATCTAGTATATATGATATCTATACTATTATTTACATTCTATATACTAATTAATAATTATTAATTTACTCATGCAGAATCATCCAAAACCAAAACTTATATGTAAAATAATGTTATTATCACCCTTAATAGTGATTTTAATAATGAATTGTTAAAAATTGGTGATAAAAGATAAAAAGTAAATCATATATGGTTTGATATATCTCATTACTATTTTGGAATAATATTTATAGTAATATAATATTTATTATACATGATAATATAGTGATTTTGAATCATAGAGAACTTGAGTTAATCTTTTTATCTAACAGTCTCATAGTTTATCATGATTTGCTATGACGATCCCTAGGTTGATGGAATCTTATGATATACCTCTTGATCAAAATTTAAATCTTATTCTAATATAGTTATTTATTTATAATACATTATTTTGTTTCATATAACTCATCATATTTACATAAGAGACCAAAATTAAGTTTTTATGGAAAATTGATTTCATTTATCACATTAGTAATAAAGCATTTCATTCCATAAATATATTTTCCAAAATAAATTAATGAATTTTCTAATGATTTTTATATTCATTTATTACCCATGTTCGATATTTTCTAAAATTAATCTAAAGAAATATTCTTTTCATTTTCCTAATGAGTCACTTTTTATCTTTTTTAACCATGTGAAAATAATGTTTTCAAATCTTATACAACATGAATTTATTTTCTCACCGTAATCACTAATCTAAAAATTTTAGATTCCATTACATGTTTACATGATTCTTTTCAAAGAAAATTTGTTACTTTATATTCGTGTAATTTTTTATTATGTTATTTATAAATATAAATTTTATTTTCCAAAATATTTTTTAAATATTTTAATAGAATATCTAATCATCAATGAAAACAAACCTTGTTTTTACTAATGATTTATTGATTATATGATCTAGTGATTCCATCCTTATTCATTCTGTGGATGGTTTATATTCATAATTTTTTTTCTGAATTATGTATCCCTTTCTTATGTTATACTATAACTAAATGTATATAAAAGGCATTTAATTTATATGGGTTATGCTATGATGAAATTTTTACGAATCCCATTTATTTTCCATGGGATATTTTTTAATAATATGTTTATGGATCTAATTTCTTTTCATGTGTTATGATATGATGAATTATATAGGATATAACGACAGACATAATTATAATGATCATTACATGAAGGGAATGGCATATATCTCCCTCCAATGCATTGTGTAAATATTGATATCCCCTGAGATAAACTATACTATAATATGTATTGAACCATGTTTAGTAAGAATCTATGTCCACAATGATACTCTTGGTTTGGAACCTTGATTAATATGATGGTTTGGAGCATGAACCCATTCCGCTATAACATACTTGGAATGAGAATTGACTACTGAAGAAGTTATTTTATATGCTTATGTGTATTCCACAAGTTAATGTCTTATGAATATGTTAATTTTTCATAGTTCAGGTTATTTAATTCCCATATGAGTCATGTCTTATAAAATTTCATGATTTATTACATGAAATAATATTATGAAATTTGATATGAAGGAAATGGGTTTCAAATATAAAGTTCATGTTCTTGTATACATATTCTCATATTATTCTTATTTGATCATTGTTATATTCATTGTTTACGTATACTAGGAATATGATCTAACCATTTTCATATTATTCCTTTATCAAAGTTATAAATAAAGCTATGATATATGACTTGATTAATAAGGGTAAAAGATATAATAAAATATGTGGGAGATGATTTATATATTTTATTAACGAGTTGTTTAGGTTACCATGATTCCAAAGGTTCTATAACTATATTATTTTGGAATTTAAATGTTTTTATGTAATCAGTATTCATTTACATAGATAATATATATATATATATATGTTATTTTTAAGTCACTATAGATTTTATCATTTAAATATGGGGAGGGAACAATTATAGGTTAATAGTTTCAAATATTTTATTTATGAATGTCATGACTTTCTAAATTAATGTGGTTTTATTTTTCCAATTTGAGTTTGTTTATGGAATATTTATGTGTAAATTTTTTTCATTTCCATTTTAGAATTAGTTTCTCTACATACAACACTAATGGTGTACTTCTAACATCTATTAAAGAATAACTACAGACAAAGTTATTCTATGATGAATCATATCATTAGTGTTTTCATTTTGGTTCATTAAAAATGATTCTACGAGTCATCATAAAGGAATTTTACAGTCGGTTATTCATTAACATACATTATAAGATCACATTTAACATTGGTTCTAGAAAACTAGATTACAAAAGTACTATTATAATAATTATGACATTAGTTATTTTGTAATCGATCAAAAAATACTTATTTTAATTTTGATTCATAAAATAAAAACATTTAAAACGTTTAGAATGTTTTATTTATAGATAATTAAAAAATTTGACTGATAAAAATACAAATATATAACTCTATTTGAGCAATATGACCAGTAAAATCAAAGAATAGGAATAAAAATAGGCACCATTATTTTTAGTCTCTATGTTTTCATATTGGTTCTTTCTAAAAATGGACATTAAGTGTCCTCATTGAATACATTTAATGTCTCTTCTTATGGAACATAAGTTATAAGTAGCATTTAACTTCATATTTTCAAAAAAACATTGAATGTTTTTACAAATATATTGATAATTTACCATGTTTCAATCTCAATGTTCATGGATCTGAAACATTCTTACATATCAAAATCTATAAATGTGAGAAGTTGGTCTTCTCTAATTGATGTTTTAGATAAGTCTAACATTTTAATTCCATAAATATTCACCATTAGGTAAGATTTAACACCATGAAAATTATAATTTAGAAATAAGAGAAAAATATTCAGTAGTTTTTGGAGTTTTTTTCTATGATTTTTTTACAAAAAGATGATATGAAATTTATTTTTCGACTTTTGAAGTCATTTATTAGTAAAAACTAATGTCAATTTTTTTTTACATTTGATGTTGGTTTTTTTATACTCGATGTGAAATTTTATGTGGTTATACTTTCAATTTTTTTTTATAAAAACGATGTAAAAAACCCTGTACAAGAAATTTTTTAGCTTTTGTTATATGTTTAACTGAATCTAAAAGTAAAAAATTAAAAAATTAGAGAATGATATTTCAATTTTTTCACAAAACACTTTATCATTTTAAAAAAATCACATAAATATTAACAAAACAATGGTGAAAATATTTCCTTTAATAATATATAAATACATATTCTCTTTCTTTCAAATTATTTTTCCTCTTTGATGCTGTCAAATTTTTAATGCATCTTTAATAAACAATTTTACCATGGTATCTACTATAATAAATTATTTTAATTATTGATATTTTCCATCATCACCAAAAATATATATAATTTTTACTATGATAATGAATACTTGTTCTAATTGAGTTATATATAGAAAACATCATCAAGAGATTGACCAACTGAATATTAAAATTTATTATTGATCACCATTTTCATTGTTGCATGAGTTCATCCCTAAAAAATTAGAAATAAGGAAAAAATACATATCAGTTCAAATAATACCTCCAAAATCATTTAATTTATGTCAAAGTATTATTCTTATATTCTTCTTTATTTTTTTAATGGTTTAAATTTTATATTAATTTTTCTTATGATTTCTTCATAAAGAGTAGTATCCCTCAAAAAATATAGAATTCTAACTTTTGATGGTCGTAACTTTTGATCAATAAGTCTGTTTAAACATCACGACTTGTCCAATAGAATATTCCAAAATATAATACAACATGGTAATATTTTTTAATGTAAATTTTCCAAAATTAGACTTTTAATATATTGTTTTTGAAATATTCACTGTTAAAAGTATTATATGAGGAATTTTGACATCAGTTTTTCATAATCCGATGTTAACATATTTCTTTTAACCTTGATTTCTAAATAAAAAACATTAAAAGTTTACTATAAGAATATTTAACATTGGTTTTAATAATAAATAAATCTCATAAATCTTCTTGAATCATAATTTTGATGTCTATTAATAAATAAATGAAGTTAAAGTATTCCATGAGGACTTATAACATCAGTTTTTATCAAACCCAAACATTAAAAACAATTGGAATCATACTTTTGAATCTAGATATCAAAAAACCAAAGTTCAAATATCCAATGTTTAGTTTTTTATTTCTTTTTCTGAAAATCGATGTTAAAATTTCCACTTTTAATGTTAGAAAAAACAAAATCATTTAAAAAAAATTGTTAAAATGGAAAAAATGACATAAAAAACCATTTTATACTAGTGAAAACAGTTATATAATCAACCTAGATGAATCATTATAACCCGGACACTTACCCACAATTTACGGGAAAATATTCTTAAATAATATTAATAACACAATCAATTTAGTTTATGGAACACTCACCATAGAGTTTGGAGTTAGAAAAGTACACATTAATATTTTTTGATCTATGGTGCACCATTTCAATGGACATTCTATTTTTAATGTATTATTTATTGAAGAGGCTGAAACTATTTAAGAACTAGGTAGGTTTCATATATTTTTATCCATTGGGATGTTGTTATGGATTTAAAATTAAATTGGAAAATTAATTTTCATATAACTCTATAAATTCATGAAATTATAATTTAAATTAGTAGAAGAGGTAGATTCCGAGGTATTTTTTTTGAATATAATGATCTATTTCATTATGTATAAGCAATATGTTTATCTAAAAGTTGGAAGTTAAATCCATAAGAGAGGAAAACTAAAATATAATTTTTCTCTTAAAAAACAATCAAATGTGGAATTAAAACATCTTACAATGGATTTGAAATATGTGTACCACTGAGAAGGAGAAAACATCTGAGTGATGATTTTTAATAATTAGTACACTATACAATAAATAATATTGATTGAACTATTGATAAAGAATTTCAAAACATTCTGGTGGATATTAGTTGATATCCCATGAATATAATCAAATATTTATATATATATATATATAATATTAATTTTGGTATATATGAAATAAATTATGACGTTAAAAAATAGTTTGAATACCACCTTGATAGAAGTAATAAAGAATAAGATTGAGAATCACATGTAAGGATGAATTTTCTATCCCAATTCAGATTCACAGTGCATTATCCCCATCCTTGTTGTTCGCATGAAAAATAGGATTACAATTTTGATAAATGAGAATAATGAATTAATAAATTAGAGAATTTAAATATAACTGGGAAGTATATATAGAAAATAGGAAACTAATTTGGTCTCCGATAAAGATCATTTTTGAATTCTCTTCATTGACTATATGTTATAGATGTTGACATAAAAACACATTAGTTCTTTTTCAGTGGATTTTGAGGTTATTTTAAGGCAACCATTTATCTATATAATATTGATAAGACTACATTTATATATCCATTTAGTAAATTATCTTACAAATGTAATCTATTTTGATTATGCAATGACCTAGATAAATTTCATAGGTGTATGTAAATTACTTTTTATAATATATTAAATAAATAAATAATTTATAATTGGATGATTTCAGTATTTCATGGATATTTATTTGATCATTTCATGAGAAATATTATATTAAATTTTAAAATTGATTTTTTATGGTTTATTTTTTTTTTCTAAATATGATTTTTCAATTAAATGAATTGATTTAGATAACTGTAATATAGAAATGAGACATATTTTTATTCACCCAACCATTGTAAAACATGTTATATTATTTTTATAAAATTAAGGATTTCAAGGAAGGGTTATCCAAGATATTACTACAATTTATCTCCCATTTAGATGTTACTTTTGAAATTTTTTTAGGTTTATTTCAACATTGAGTATCGGCAAAAATTTGATAAATTGATGATTGTCTTAAATAGATCACTAGGGAAATAGAAGCCAACTGAGGGAACCATTTTGATATATTTTTTATGTTTATAACCTAGATATGGGATAATTTATATCGAGAATTATTTATAGAAAATCACATTCCACTAATTATGCTTCACGATCCTTAGGTAATTCAATTATAAAATATCCAACCACTAAAAATGAGTTTCATGAAATTGTATTTACATTAAAATTATTAAAATTCTTTTAGCATAGAACAAATTTAAAAGTTTTTATGATCCTGAAACTCTTATATAATTGATAAATAAGGAAGAATATAAACTAAGGATATTAATATGGATGTATTTACTTTATGAACATAATTTTAAAAAACAAGTTATTAACAGAATATGGAACTAAGTATTCCATCACCTGAGTAGGATTCCCAATGAAAATAATTTGGAAATTCAATACCACGAACTATTGAATGATCTCCTTCAAGTATATATATTTTACCTTATCTAAAGGTATGTATTATTATATATTTAAATGGTCCACTATTCTATAACTTCTTATATCTAATCACACGTATATTGCTACAATATTTAATGACCAGTATCTGAATCTAAATTTGTCATTGATTATGGATAAAATTATTTGGAAAATTTTCACTGCTCAACTTATAAATAGATTATTTAATAATGGTGATATCGATATTTTCAGTTTTTCTATAATTTATCTTGTGTAGACCAAATCTGTCCTCATATAAAAATAATGATTTTTTTGGATCTTGTATTTAATTTTCAAACCCACTTATAAATACCCATAGATTTTTTTAAAATTTTAAAAATGTGAGTTCTATTGATATATTTAAAATAAAAAATAAATAAATTAAATACCAAATAGAATTTCATATATTTTATAATATTCAGTATATATTTCAGGGTTCATTTCCAAATGTATTAGGGATATCATTATAAAATTATTTTAGTAGATTTTGTTCTAAATTTGATGGAATCTAATTCCATCAAAATAGACGATGATCATTTTTTATATTATTTATGTTAACATATTATGAATGTTTTAGGATCACATATCCATAAAAAATTATTCATATAATCACTCTTCAAATTGGATAATGGAGACATTTCAAAGAATCTATGGTTTGAATCATAAAATTCCCCCATGATAACATCCACGAACATATGAAAAAACTAATTTTTCCAACAAAGAAATTAATGAAACATTGGAAAAGAATGTTAAATCAAATTTGATGGATTGGATACCAAAGGTAGAATATTCATAATCATATTATTGTAATAATTTTTTAACCCCAATAAGAATGTTCCCATACAAACCGATGTTTCAGAAATGTTTTCACCTGCCTATGAAATTAGAGCACAAGTAATAATGGGATGTGGGAGAGATTAATTTGTTCCTAGATAGAGATTAAAAACCTAAATGATTTATATTAAAAATTCCATTATTTATAAATAGTATACAATAGATTATCATGAGGTGTTCATTAAACAAAAGCTCTTCCTCCTTAAAATCTTGTGTTTTTATATAATTGAAGACTAAAGATGATTCATATTAATCATTGTTCCATATGGGACAATCAATTTATATTCAAATATTTATATTCTTTCTGTACTATGGATATTTTAAAAATGGAAAAAAAACCCCATTCAATATTAATGGGTACAGATTATATATATTTCATGAAAATATTTCCCATAAACTAATGAAGGAGATCACAATGATCCAAACATTGTATCATTAAATCTATTAGGTTTTACATCTCCATAACACTTAATTTACTCCAATTATTATGTTACAAATAGGAATATACATTAACCCCACTTTAATTTGTTAAGGACAATAAATATTTTTACTATTGGGGAGGTAATGATTATTATTTTGGGATTTTCAATTATTTTTCTATTCAATTTTTTTTTCATATTTATAAAATTCATATTTGTGATTTTTTTACATTTTACATTTTTGTTAATATTTTAATCTAATTTTTTTAATTTTTCTATTTTTAAACCATGTGAATGAGTTAAATAATTTATTTCATAAAACCAAACACAAATTATTACAGAAGATTAATTTTTGTTATGTTAAAAAAATAGCATTTTAGGAATAGATGAAAAAATTTCCATTACCATCACCCATTTAAATGTCCACATTTTTAAATTATTTTCCATTTAGGCATATAAACCCTTTGTAGACATTAATTACATACAAATAACATCTTGTCAGAATAAATATATATTTTATTAACCATTATCTATTTTTTTTTCAAAAAAGTGTCTTTATGGTAAATGTTCTTTAACTAAATAATTAATTTTTTTAAATAATAAATTTATATGATAATATCTTTTATATAGGTATTCCATCACAATTAATCAATATGGAACTTATTAATAATTAATAACCACTTTAGTTAGCCACATTACATGCCAATTCGTTGAATTAAAATATCTCTGGATGTGAAAAGGTTTGATCTAGTTGAAATTAATTATAACGGGATAATATATTTTTGGTGATAAATGATTTTGTGAATACTCTAATGAAAAATACATTATTTTAAGGTTTATTATAAAGTTGAAAAAGTGAATGTTATCTAGTTTTTTATGAGAGGTTTTCTTTCAATAAGATGTTGAAAATTTTCCTTAGTTTAAACATCTAGAGAAATCCATGAAATATCAATATTGTGATGATGGAAATAATTTATTTCATTTTGGATAAGGTAAGAGATGTCCTCATTAAATTTTGGAGATTAATGCTTCCAATTTCACCTAAAAATTTAAAATTTTCTCATGTTTATATAATTTAACAAAACCTTATTGCAATATTTTAAAATGTGGGAAGAAGGAAAAAAATTCATGTTTATTATTATATATAGGTAGGTTGGGGTATAAATAATATTTTCTAGGTCATGGGTAAATTTTATATTAAGTGGTTTGAATAGGAGACCTATACATGGGTGTAAATTAGATTCATGAAATTTTCCATCTAAATGACCTGACCCACTAATTCATCATCATATATTTTTCACATTTATATAAAAACCCACTTAAATTGTAAAAAAAACCCCTATAAAATATCTGAAGGTGAAAAAAGTAATTGAATCACATTGTGTGGAGATTTAGGATTTTATGAAGCCTTTGGAAATTCATTAATGTGTTTATAAAAGGGATTCATAGTTGAAAATTAATATCAATGTGACGATGGAAAATTTTAGTCGTGGAAAGTTGTTTGTTTTATTAGGAGGATAAATTATTTGATAACGAATTTCATGAACTAAATGGAAAAAATATGTTTTTTGAGGTGTCAGGATATATTTTAATCCTTTATTTCAAATGAGTGGTTCTATTAGGAATTTATTTTTTATTTACATTGATTTTATTTTGATGTTTACTTTTCTCGATGTATAAATATTTTGTGCACGATAATTGATAGAAAATTAATTTTCCATATATTTTCATCAATACATTAGTTACTAAAACCCCAAATTTATTTATTTTTGAATAAAATCTTATCATTTTTTCTTTTATTTTTTATTTGTTATTAAATTGTTAAAATATGTTAATTTTTGGTTTTAAACATTTATTATGACTTTGATATTTTATCTATAAAATTATTATTCTGATTTGAATAATTTGTTTTTAAATTTTTTGATTATTTAATTTAAATTCTAACAACTTGAATAGTATACTATTCGATGATCGGGAGTCCAAAATAATTTATATAAAGTGTAAACTTGTTTTGGAATATGGAAATAAACAATCTGAGTTAAATGAAATACATATAAGGAAACAATACTCCAATTGTGGTGATTCTTGGTAGACCTGAAAGAGGTATCTTGAGATTTCCATCAACATATATTTAATAGAATTATTATATCCTTATGTAATATTATACACACATTAAATAGAAATTAGTGGAATAGTCTCATCAGACAAAAAAATTATTCATCAGTAATTCAACCATATATTTTTCTAAAAATGTCATAAATACATCATATTACGAGGTTAGAAACCAAGGAAGATAAAAACGTTTTTGAAGACACAGTATCGATATTAACCATTTTCTTGGTTTTGTTGGCTTCATCTTTAAAAAAGTCATTTATTGATGGAAAATTTTCTAAAACCACATCCTAATAAAAATTTGTCTCTATATTCATTCCAAAGGTTGAGAAGGATGGATGGGGCTATACAGTTTAATTTAGACAATGATGATCAATTGATCTATATTATTTTTTCCCTAGTTCTGTAATTCCCTTTTTCATCCCCATTCTTATCATTTATATCTATTTTGAAGTAGTAAAATGCGAAGGGTTTGTTTTCCTTATAACAATATTGTGTTTTTATAAATTAATAAATTATAATTATGCCTATTTTTATATTATTTCAATACACCATAGTATCTATTTTTATTATATCTGATTATTATTTATTTTAATACAAGATATAATTTAATTCATTCGTTAATGATCCATCATCTTCCTTTATAAAATTATTTCCCACATATAATGGAATAGACAAGGGAAATGGGGTGAAGTACTTGATGATTTCTAGTATGTTTGGAAGATGTATTGGAATCTATTGATTGTTTATGATAAGGACTGATGAATGGGTTATTTCTTTTGTTAATTGGGGCTACTCACTGGAACTGTTAGACAAATAGAAATGATGGTATTCCAACATGAGAATTTCAAATTAAATATCCTCACCAACAAATATTTACCAAGGGTGACAGTGGAATCAGTAATGGATAATATCAATTTTCAATTATTAATATTAAGACTTCTATTTAATATATTTTAGGATAGAATTTAAATTTGAAACCAATAGTAACCTAAACATCCATATCATCAAATTAATTTAAATTTCTTGCCTCATTGCATTATTTTTTAATAAATAAATTTTATAAACAAACCTATTCTCTAACTATAAGGAAAAGAGAGAATAGGTTTTTTCAAATCCTATGTGATGACATCCTTGGGTAAACACTTTAACTACATTTTACCTAGTATACATAACTAATTTTTTCACACCACATAAAGGGTTGATTATAACACTCCATTTTTCTTTTATTATCTTAAATAATATGATAATAAGTATATTTTATAATTTAAATTTTTCCCCTTAAGTGAATATTGAATTATCTATACATTAATTCATAATTCCCTTAAAGAAAATGGCTTTTATTGATGTAGTTTTAAGACACTAACGAAATAGTAAAATTTTATTTTGTGGCTATTTAATGACCTAAATCATACCTAGAATTTATAGAGAATTTTTATTTATAGGATATTATGCATTCAACCTTCTTTTTCCTTATTTTAAGGTATTATCTGTCTATTTTGGTTATAAGTGTTCTGAGAAAATACATATTAAAAAATATAATCATAAACTCTTCCAATAATATGGAGCCAATTTCATCCACATTCCTAAACTAGATAATGATATTACACCATTTAATAGCTTTACCTTATAAATATTAAACTACTTAAACAACCTTTTCATGTTATGAGCACTATAAATTTAAAAGTATATATTGTTGTGTTGATCCATTTGATAAGAATTAGTATATCAAAATTCCCAGAAAATCATTGTGTTCAAGAATATATGAATGAAATAATTAAGAGTTTATCCTTCCATTTAAAATTATAGAGTTTTATATTCTTCATTATATTGTTTATGAAATAATTTATGTGAGTGAGAATCACCATGATATTTTATATTGGATATCCTTTACAATTTTCCTTTTCATTTGAATGATCATTTTGATATCAACCACACTGAATTTAAATTTTATTCTTCATCATTCCATCCATTGATAGTAACTAAAAATATTAGACTGAGTATATGAAAATAATAACATGGGAAATAAATCCTAGGTTAAGGAAAATAATTTCTATGATTTATTTAGTTGTTGAACCTTCATTTGAATATATAGCATTTTATGTTCAACTTTAGACACTCCTGGTTCATTGTAATTCACAATTGGTTTAATATATGTTGAAAGAAGTTTGAACACATTATTATCAAAAACATTATCCCAAAAATTTATATAACACCAGTTTCATACCATATATGTGAGAAAACTATACCATAAAAACATATGAATTCATTTAGCATGAATATTCATTACATTTAACTATAAATCACTTTCCCTGAATGAATAATATTAGCATGTTTGGTAATTAAATACATACACAACTCCTTTTAAAAACATTATTCTATATTCCCTATGAATTTTATCAACACAAGATACCCTTATAGAAATATAAAAAAGGGTACCATTATTCAAATCCTATGGAATGAAAAAATAATAATGTTTAAGCTTAAAATATCCAAATGTGGTGAAAATATGTGATATAAATATAAGATCATGATGGAAAATAGGATGAACATATACTATGATAATATAATCAAAGTACATGAAAATAAAAAAAATTAAATCCCATAAAATAAAAAATGGATCATAAAATATGAATCATTACTATAGAAACCCATTTCCTTTATACATAGATATTATTTATTTATAGTTTAATATTCGATTTATCTTATAAAAAAAGTAATCTGGATTGTAATGTTTTAGTGTATTTGGAGACTTAATTATATTAATAACTATTGTTTAAGTAAAATACATCATATACCCAAAATTTCTTCATAAATTAAACCCTTATTATACATATCATATATAATTCCATTCTTTATATCCCATGGTAAAGAAACAAAATTAATGGGGAGATCAGATGGCCATTAAGGTCAAACATGCGACATGTCAAAAAAAATGATAATATGAGTATGAGAACATGGAAATGACATTTAAAAACCGTAAACTTCATATTATGGATTATAAACATGAAACATAAAATATATATTGGTGGTTCATAAGATATGAATCACAATGGAATCAATGAACACAATTAATGAGGCAATAATATAGACATAAAAGATATATTTGTGGCATAAAAAAATTAGAAATTCATTTACATAATTATTAATGTCTCATTACCGAGACTATCATTGTGGGAGACGGTCACTCTCCAAACCATCATAGTTTTCATGATTCACCCCCAAGTGTATCATAGTGGACATTGCCCCTTAGTAATTGGGTTCACTCACCATTCTATCCCTACTAATCTAATGATATATGAATCATTATCCAATATTATGGAGGGATATATAATTCAAGAACAACCATTATATAATTAAAATAATATATACCTTTTCACATGATCATAATAAATTCATCAAATCATAAAATTTGAAAAGGAAATGGATTTCATAAATATTTCGTTAGAGATGAACCAGTTTAAAAGTAGTGATTTTTATAATAATTTCATCAATTAATAAAATAATAAACCATGTAAGAGTAACATGCTTAATAAATATATTTTCTCCATAATCATAAACCACATAGAGAAGGAATAGGGATGGTAACATTACATAATATCCACAATAAATTTTAGCTAGATTCAACGGATGACATATTAGATATAAAATTATTTTAAAAGATTATATTGAACATTTCATGAGAAAAAAATAATTTCAACATTGAAAAGACTTATTTAAAATAAAAAAAATAAAAAATATTAAAGAAGAAAATTAATTACAATATAACCTTGGATACTAGTAATGGTATATTTAAATCATTGAGTTTCCATGATGATGGGAAATTCTCTTCATGTATTTCACATTAAAACCAATATTCTATTTATATTTTCAATAATAAAGAAATTATTTCATCATTTTAGTAAGAAAAAATAATATTGATTTTTAAATCATTTTTTAATATGAAAAAATTCCCAGAATTATGTTAAACTAAAATTTTAGAATATTGAAAACCTATTTATAACAATTATTCAAATATAAGTATATATAAGAAAAAATGATTTCGACCGAAGAGAGAAATAATGGATATTTTACATAAAAACATTAATCTAGTATATTCAACTCATAAAGAGATAGAAATGAAAAGAAAAAAACATACTTTTAAAAAACATCTATAGGATAAAAAAATTATTTATTTTATTGATAGGTAGATGATAATAATTCATCAAAGAAATGTAAACAAAAAAATATTGTTAATTAATTTTTTATAACATAAAACCATTACCACTTCATTATAATTTTGAATTGTGAGAAATATGAATTGAAGAACCTTATTTGGATATTTATATCTCATAATTTTCAGGAGAAGAATCATATAATCCCTTCATGTGTAACATATATGCCATATAAAAGAAACAATTTGTGGATGTGGCATGTGTCCCACAAAAATAAATGTGAAACAATTATCTATTACCCTATGCATTACTTTCATCTTACACATTCTGACCAAATATATAAAAAATAATGGTTTGTTATTAATTTATTATATATCCCTAAACATATATATATTACCATATATGATTTACATATAACATTTTACAACCCATTTATTATCAATTTCATGTTACAATCAGATTTTGAGTAATAATTGCTTCGTTTTTCATGTATGTTTTTATTGGGCAGTCTCAGTCCATTTAAATTGATCATGTTACAATAATATTCGTAATTTATACCTTTATATAAATATTAAATATATATATATATATAATCATCTATAAAAATTAGAGATAGAAAAACGAATAAGGCCATTCATGGAGATATTTGGTAACACCTATGCATTAATACAGTTTTCATTTTTTCAATAGATGGAAAAAATTAAAGGTAAATAATAATTATCCATTATTGAATAATTTTTATATCATATTTATTAAATATACTCCTTAAATATTTTATCCTTACCATACATGTGAAAATAAAATGACAAATATATCACATTTCATTGTGGAGGCGGAAGTCCACACGTGCGCACGAGCGATGCCCTTGTTATCCAAATGATTTCAAGGTTAGAAGTTATAAGTGATATTATATTAATAAAAGTATAATTATTTCATAAATACCATATAAATATGGTATATCTATCATTATATCTATTTATGATAGGCGGTGATGTAAAATGAATAACATTGGTTGGCAAGGTGGTAGTCCGTCGTACACATGATGGACTATTTCATTTCCCATTTCAAAGAAGATTAAATGGATTTAATTTGTGAATTTAACATCAAAGATCTCATTATATGGTATATAATTGTTTTTTATATGATCATGATAGAATAATATATTAAGGTGGTGGAATAAGAAATAAATTTAAAACACATGTTCATGAAATAAAACCCTTCATTAGGGAAACTCATTAGGTTTATATATAATTATTTCTTTGGAGGGTTTGATAATAAAAATAAGGACTATATTTAGTGGGTAGGGAATTAAATATTTTAATCTTGATTTTATTTCCCATAAAAAATTTATTTTGAACTGTTAATATGAGAGGAGATGGGGTGCCCTTTTATAAGTTGGAGAAAGGACAATATATGTTTTTTTACGAAGGAAAAGATATAACCATGTTTTAGACACATTTAAAGGATAAAGATGGGTCATTATAGAATATTTGATATTATCATGTATAAATACATACATACAATATGATTTTGACATGGTTTTAGGCCATTTTAAACATTATCATTTTAGTTTAAGACCTGGTAAACCCATTTTAACCTTTACTAGAGTAAATAAATTTTTGCTGTTTTAAAATTTTATTATGACCAAAAATTATTTCGGCCATATTAAATAAAATATAAATATTTTTATTCAAAATATGGAATCAATTTTTTTAAATATAGTTCACATAATAGTATAATATAAGCTATATTTGAACCCGTAGAAGCAATGAAAAAGAATGTTTTCAAATAAATTTCATCAAATGTGATAAATGGTTTCATATAAATTTATAGTAAAAAATTTATTACAATAGAAAAATATTGATTAATAATAATATTTTTTGATTAATTTTTATTTTAATTCATTTTTTTAAAAATGTATCCTTAAATATTCTATACATGAATAATTAGTTTTTATTAAAATTTTTATTTTTTATTTTTCATTAAAAAAATTCCAAAAAATCTAAATAACTAACCCTTCGAAAATAATGATGTTATAATTTAAAAAAATTATTTTCTTTTTGTGAAATTTCTTTTTCAAAATTAGTAAATTTTAATGGTAATATTTTATTGAAAAAAAATTTAATTTTGTGGAAAAATGGATTTTTAAATAATATAATAACTTTACTAAAATTTATGTACTTATTTACATATAAGTTTTATTTATAGAAAAAAATTTAAACAGGGTTTTCAAAATTTGTTTACTGATATTCATTAAAAAACATTAATACTAACTATCAATGAAATTAATTTCTTATTAAATATTTTATAAAATCTCAGGGTGATACAGTTTCCCACTTAAATAAATAACATCCTGATAGATTGAACATTGTCTCCATAATCAATGGGTTTCCATTAAATAATACATATTTTAAAATCCCAAATCCAAAAAGGGTTAATAAAAATTCTTCTTGATAATAGATAAATTTAATTACTAAGGTTATCCATAATAACACATAATATGGTTTCCAATAAGAAAAAATTCATATGATGAGAAATTAGGGATATAGAAGAAATTCTTAATACCCCTATATTGATGGAAAGTGGTGTAGATTATTGATCAAGAGAAAGTAAATTATTATTAGAATGTTAAAAACCACAAATCCATAAACTGATGATGTGTGAAAAGACTATAAATTCCTAAAAAGTGAATGTAAATGTATAAAATTTATATTTCAAGTTGCATTTCAAAGTGTTTTGAGATTATTTTAAAATCAATATATAAAACACCATAAAATTTACAAACCTGAAATATTTTTAAATTTCAAGGAATAATTTCAACCCTGGTTGATCTTGGATTAATCTAAACATCATTTCTTATCTTATGGAATAAATTTACAAAGTCATTTTTTTAATTATAGTGCAAAAAAAATTTATTTTAATGGATCATATGATTTTGAAAAAGAGTGAATGGTCTTTCAATAAATCAATAAAAATTTAAAGAATACAAAATTCTTATTACATGTTATCCAATAAAATATTTTTATCTTTAAAACATCAACCATAAACCTAAAAGGAATATTAAAATCATTTGATAAATAACTAACCATAAAACTGCCCAAAATATACAATAATAAGATTGACACACAATAAATAAAATTATTTCATCACATATTCATTAATGATAAATTTATAAATTGTCTCCAAATAGTATCAATCACCCATAATTCATTATACCAAATATATATTTTTCCAAATAATATATTCTCTATTATATTATAATATTTTTTTCAGTTGGTCTATGTGGAACAAGTCACTACCGATGGAGGAGATTATACAGAGCAAAGGGATTTCTCTGGAATCTAGATGCTACTGTTGGTCCTTGCCGAATCAGGCAGCTTTTTGGCATTTAATTTTCTGGAATGATATTGAGAATGGTCTTTGGAATTATATGGAAAACTATTTCAGAGCAGCAGGAGGTGGGGATTTAGTTGTGGATTTACTTCATAACTCGTTCTAATGTTATGATGTTTGCAGTGAGGAAGGAAAAATATGTATCATAGTTTTTTCTACTATATTGTGGGTCATTTGAGATGATCTTAATAAAGAAATAGAAGTATGTACACACTCTTTCGCCATTATTCATGAGTAGGAAATATCTTGTTTGTCGAGCTAGGGGGCCTCCATTCTCATTTGTAAATTTCCTCTAATCCTAGAAAAATTATTCTTACTGTGGTTCAATCAACATATAAAAATTCTAGAACCAATAAGGGGTCATGGGTATGTTGGATTCCTCCGGCTTCTAGGCTGATACTCAATGTGGATGTGTTGTGTGTAGGAATCTATATGAGAGGTGGATGGTTGGTCTGGGATGGTAGAGCCTCAATTATTTTGTGTGTTAGTTCTTTATATGGAATATGTAACTATCTTGGAAAGGAAGTGAGGGCATTGATTAGTAGCCTCTATTTGTGATACTCATATAACAGTTATCTCAAGGATGTGTAAACTAATTCCATAGTACCTTTTGGAATGTTACATGGAAGGGAAAATTTTCTGAGGGGGATTGGATTATTAAATTTGGAATGAGAGATTTCTCATTCATAGAGAAAAAGTCAAGCACAAATAATTACAATGTAACATCACAGATCATGCATGAGCATGTAATTCTATTCCTGATTTTAGCATCTGAATTTTTTTTAGAATAATATCTTTCCAAAGGATTATAATCTTATTATTCAGGGTTATTACCAAGGCCTTCATTTTTTCATCTTCCCTAATTTTTTTACCTTTTTCTCTCATTATTATGAAATTATAAATTTATGTTAGTTTGTCTAAAAAAATATTGATCAGAAAAATCACTTGAAAAATTCATTTTTATACTAACTAAGACATCACATGTGCTACTATTAGTATTTTAACCCTTGTCACCAGTCGGTTGTTGGTTCAACCACTACAACCATCCTAGATGAAACAAGTGGTCATTTATATAAAAAAATAATAGAATTCTTATAATATCCCCAAATATTTGTTATACATCTTTAAAAATAACCTAAACCATCAATTATGATATAATGGATATCAATAACTTTAATGTAATGAAAATAATATTTTTCCTCATGTATTAATCCATGATTAACCTAAGGGTTTCACATATAATATCCCAATAAAACATGTTCTAAAATTTCTTTATTCATATTAATATCACATCAATTGAAACCTCAAATGGGTTATCGAAAAAATTGTATTTATCATCAAACCTAAACTTATTTGTCCATGATGGTATTTATAACTCTCAAGTTATTCATACATAAATAATTATTTGAATCCAAAATTTAAAAAATTATAACATGTTTCATGATTCTTATAACCAAATTTGCTTTCGTATAAATATTTTGAAAACAAAATTCATTGATCCAAATAAAAAAATATCCATACCCTTTTACTTTAATTATTTTAATAAAATCAGTGCTCCTTTATCATATGAGATAATCATTGGATTATGTCATTGAATCATATAATTACCATGTTACCCACACGTAATACAATGAACTCATTAGTAAATAATTCTACAATTTTTTATTTTCTATGCAGAAGACATTTTTCCATTCTGCATCTACAATTTTTTGAGTGATTCTTCCGAAATTATTTACATAAAAGAAGTTAAATCTTCATTCTTCTATAGTCTCTTCCACCCTAACTCTCATTGAACTATAAACTTCTCTTCCTTGGTGAGTTTGATATTTGGTAAATGTGAAATATGTTAATGAAATATTGGAATAAATGAAGAGGGATAATCCAAATACGATTCTATAAAAAATCATGTTTTGTTCCATATAATCACCATAATGACCATCGCTTCTAGTGTTATCATGATTCATCCTGATTATAGAAAATGAATGAGCCAAAATACCATAGTATGTGAAAAAAATAATCACAGTGGGAAACCAAGATATTACTTCCTAGAATGTCTTTATCATGAATCCATTTTTCCTATATGACATCATAGGTTTTACCCAGATCATTCATAATCATTATTAAAATACTTCATGATTGTTAATATTGTTTAATAACTCAAATACAAATCCCTTAGGATTATGAAATAATGAGTGTATCAAGGCCCATTAGCATGAAATAGTAAATGATTGATTCACAGAAAAATTATCAATGTTCAGTGTAATTACCCATAGGTTCAGCTGATCGAGATCCACCTGAACTTTTATTATCCAGATAGTGATGTAATTTATGAGAAACCACCCTCTCTATTAATTACCAAAATTCTCAAATATTTTTCAAACCATAGAAATATCCTTATAATTATCCCTTAGGTTACCAATAAATTTTCTCATCCATATTCCAAAGGTTAACTAATCTTGTCCCATGATACCAATTATAGTTACCCAGACCTCTCATATACTGATATAACATTCTAATAGTTGATAACATAATTAATTTTATAAAAACATTTGTGTGGATAATAAAGTATTAGTCTCTTTGGATGTATAGATACATAAAAATTGGGTTCATATGTCTACTATATAATCTCCAATAAATTTATTAAAACTAGAACCCTTCTTAGAAATATCATACATAATAACTTTATTCAAAACATAGAAAAATAAAACATAATAATGGGTGAGATTCGATGATCTACAGGGTTAAACAAGGGAGATATCGATGCAACTTGACCATAATGGTATGATAAAATGATATTTACATTATAAATTCATGCCCTGTAAATAAAAAATAAAAAACATGAAGTATGGAATAAATATTAGTAGTTTTTAAGAAATGAATCCTAATGAAATAAAATAACATACTCCTTGAGGGAATAACATGTGCATAATATAAACATTTTTATCAAACACATAAGCATATAAAATAATTTCCTAATTAATAAATGAAAAATTTCAAGACTATCATAGTCGAATGACTTTACTCCCTAAATCATAATAGTAGTCAATGTTTACTCTAAAAATTATTATAAGGGATATCTTCCTTTATTAAAAGGGTTCAATCACTATTCCTTTCCTATTTATCTCATGATAAAAAAATTATTACCCAATCCATTGGAGGGATATATAATTCTAGTCCCTCATATTATATATTGAAAATCATACATATGGGTGCCATAAGATCATATTAAATTCAATATATCATTACCTATAAAAGTAAATAGGTATTATAAATATTTCATCATAGAATAAATTGTGAAAAATAAATTGGATTGAAAATCGTTTCCCTAATTCATCACATTACATACTCTTTTAAAAGAAAAGTTTTCATAAATTTTTTTTCATCCAATTGAAACTCCATCCAGATAATGAATAAGGATGTAATCATTAGATAATATTCCTATTGTAACTCCCCATTACCTTTACTTTAGGTATGTTTTAAACTTTTTTAGTTTCATTTTTTTAGATGAGTAATGCATAAAATATATTAGGAGGATACTTATAATGGTGAAGTCATGGATTAATTTTAATTTACAGCTTAAACATGAATTTTTTATGTTCGATGAGACATTCCACTACATCTAGTTAGATTAAATTCCATTTAATGTATTCTAGGTAGATGTCGTGAGATAGATACATATAGTGACAGGTGTACATTCCATGTAAAGGTTTCACATTGTATACTGGAAAATATATTTTTTTTTATAAAAAGGTGAATCATTTTCTAATAATTCCATCATTCATGGATTACACGATGTGTAATGGGATTACACACTCTCAAAATTTCGTTTGTTTTTATTTTTAGAAAGGTTCACTACAAAATATCAATTCCTTTGACCTACATCATTACCTATCTCAACCTAGAGCTTACCCAATGTGATTTTGGGTGACTTATTTCCTTCTAGATCAATTCATTTAGTGATTAATCACCATTGTGTTTGGGTTTCTTCTCTTCATGCATGTAATCATTATAATTAATATTCGGTTTTTTAAAAATATGGATTTTGGATATGGTTGTTTATAATTTATGATAATATAGGTTTTTATATCAATCCTTTTCAGTTTCAAGAAATTAATTTTCTTTGAAGAATGTTCTCTTTATTTCTGGTCACTGTTGTCAAAGGCAGGTAGGTTTTTTATTGCAATGAGGTAGGTATTTCTATTAAATGGGATATTTTGATGAATTTGATGTTGTTAATGATGAATCAATTTGTTTTTTTCTTTTAGAAGAAGTTATATGTTGTTAAAAATAAATTACATGAAAATAAAATGTTTTTCAAAAATGGGTTTTTCTTTGAAAAGGATTTTTCATAAAATAGAAATGGGTTTTCAAATTTTAAGGATAATTTTATTGGATTTGAAAATGTATAAAAAAATTGTTATCATGGGGTTGAAATGAAATTTTGATAATATAATATTATGCACTTTTGGTGTGTCTATAATGAGAAACATGTAGACTTATTGTGTGAATACACCACTAGATGTTATCTTTTCTGATATCGATTGAAAGAACATCATATCGATTAAGATATTTATTGTTGGGACTCAATATTGGTGGGATACAACATTGCACCTATTTAGTGTTTTATTTCTAGTGTCTAGTAAGTATTTTATTATAATATAGATCCCAAAATGTATGGTATATTTAAATATATTGTTGTTTATCCTATGGTCATTTTAATCATGGATTATTGATCATTGGGTTGTAAATGAGATTGTATCACATTGCTTTGAAAGATATGTCATTTCATGGACATGTGTTTACTTGTTTACCTATGGATTTATGGATATGATTTTATATACTGTCACATATAATTTTTATATTTATTGTTTTAGAATATGATATGATTTTATTAAAACCAAATTAGGAAAATGGGGAAATGATTATAATTTTTTTGTATTTTTTAAAATGAATTGCAAAACTATATTGTTTTAAAATATATAATTGTTTAATTCTTGTTATTAGAACCTATAGAGATTTTATTATGGTATTATACTATGCTTTTTTAGACACTCTCCCTATGTTATTTAGTGTGTGAATACTTTTAATTCCAGGATTCAGGCAATGAGAAGACCATCTTATAACATGATGTATTATATTATTGTTATTTAATTTGGTTCGGGTTTGTTTGGAGATGATTTTTGTACCTATGGGGATTTTAATAACATTATGGTTTAGCCTATGTTGTCTTTTATTAAATTTATTTATGGTATATCATCTATTTTTATATGTCTATTGGTTGTATGTCTTGTTTTTTTGATATTCATGATTTGTTTACATAATCGTATTTTGCATATTCTACATGACATGATAGTTTTTGTGGATTGTATTGTGAACATTCAAATGTTTTTTAAAATTATATATAAAAGATAAAATAATCCTAAAGTGTGTTATAACATCCATATTTTGGTTATTTTTCAAGGTTAGACAAGAATTTGGAATGTCAGAATTCCGAGAGTATGTGTGGAAAATGGGCCTAGCCATATCACTTCTATGATTGAAGACGAGTTATCATCAGTGGTCATGAACTTTTTCTAAATTTGTTACATTTATTTTGAGTTAATTTGAATGAAATTTATGGGATTTTTTTTTTAAATTTACATGTTTCTTTTTATGCAAGGCCTCTTTTGGTATCCATACAATGTTAATTTTTTATTTCATTATTATCAATACATAAAGTTGGTCCTGTGATTTTGTAATTTTCTTCTATCTGATTGATTATTGTATTTTTTTTATAAAATTAAAATTGGTGGTACACTTAAAAAATTGATAATGGAAGCTAAGAGATATGTACCTCTAGAATATCTTTTAGTGGACCCTACTTTGGTAGCAGGTATTATCCACGCTATTTAGACTCTATGAAATGTTGGTCTTGGGAACCCATGATGTCTAGTGGATCATAAAATCAAATTTACAAAGTATAATCCTCCCAGATTTCTTGGTAAAAAGGAACTTAGTAAACTAATGAGTAAATCGAGTTATTATAAAGGATCTTTATCTTACTGATGACTCCTAAACATTGTAATGTGGGGTTTTCCATGTATATTCATGAAGGACTAGGATGTAGATGGAGAGAGTCTATTATAAAAGATAATTTGCATGAGCATCTTACATGGGCTTCTATTAATATTATATTTTACCATTATGTTTACCTTGATATGTTTCATTCCATAAAGACACATGATTTTCTGATCTCAGAGTATGTGAAGCATACCATTCTAGAATATTCTTCCCATTTTGATGAGTTGGTGTATCTGAAAATGAATCTGGTCACCAATGAGTACATTAAATATTCAATGATTGAGTTAGGATTGAATCTCGATATATGGTTAATGTTGATACTCATGTAACATCCTATCTTTTTTGGAGGTGGTTGGCAAATAATCCTTGTCTTAGGCAAACATAGGTGGAAGGAAAAGTTTGAGTGGAGCTTCATTTGTTTCAATGGTTATCCAGGGTGTATCTTTTAGCTATAAATTAAAGTGTAAGGGTTTCTATTTTTCATCATGTTTAGTTTCAGGGGAATCAATTTGAAATAGTAGGTTTTATACTACTGGTGTGGAAGGTGTGGTCATATAGATAATAACTCTGCATTTATTTTTAAGTCTTTTCATCTTTGTCGATGGCCATGCCATCTACAATGTTTTTGTTGCAAGATATCTCAGGGATGTAAAGCAGGATGCACTCTCACTAAGGGTTTGAAGTTTAGTGCATATTATTCCAAGGTATATGTGTTTAATATTTTGGAAAAGTGATATTTTCATATAGATATGATTGGTTGTATTTATGTAGGGGATTATTCCCTATAGGAATCTAAAGTAGGGCCAATGATTATTAATGGTATGGTGTCTGTCTCATCTCTTATAGTGTGATATTTTTTTACTCAAGTTCTACTAATTCTATTATATCATCAATGTTAGTTTATGTGATGGGTTTTCATTATGATACTATTATATTCTTTTCCTAAAATTTTACGCCTTTGGTATATTGGTTCAAATGGGGTTTTAGATGTCCAACATTTTTTGTTATGATTGAATACTTTGAGCTGGAGTGGGGATTTTTCTTGCTTGATCTTTAAATATTTGACTTGATTATCATCATGGATTGGGTGATAATTTTTAAGGATATGATAGACTGGTATCACCATCAGGTTTTGTTTTAAACTAACGATGGTGTTTCTGATACTTTCCTGGGTGATTTGGCCTCTATATTAGGAAGGTAATGAAATGTTATTCCTTAGGATATGATAATGTCATGTTAGTTTATAGATATATTTATTGATTTAGTTGAATCTTATATGGATGGTTGACTTCCTAGTGTTGTGTGTGAATACCTTGAGGTCATTTTGGATAATTGTTTTAGTTTACAACCATAGAGAGAGGCCGATATTACTATATACCTTCTCCCTGGTATGACACATGTTTCTATAGTATCTTAACATATTGAACCTACTGATTCAGTTAATCTTAATGTATTTCCTGATAACCTATATGCTAATGGATTTTTTCATCATAAGGTTTCACCAGGGGATATTCCTGTGAGGTTTGATATGAAGGAAGATAGGTGCCTTAGACATTTTTTTGATTATCGAATGTTGAATCTAATGATCACTGATAAATAATATCATTCTCTGAGGATCAATGATCTCGTTATCCTCATAGAGGGTATTTTTGGTTTTTTATAATTGGATTATAGTTAAGAAATAAGTGGATGAGATTAGGAGAAGAGTATTACCTTTGAAAACATTTTGGAGTCAATATGTGGATTCAAAGTTTATGGTTATTCCATTTGGTCTCACAAATACTCATATAGTATTTCTGTAGTTGATGAACCAAATCATTCATAAGTTCTTCAACATTGTTATTTTTGTGTTTTTTGATGATATTATCGTTTAATACAAGTTATAGGAGGAGCTCAAGGACCATTTGGTTATCACTATTTGATCCTAGAATGAAGATCATCTATATAGTAAGGTTTCCAAGTGTGTGTTTTAGATCCAAGAAATATTGTTTTGGGGGAATGAGAAATATGAGAGGGGTGTCTCAATAGATCCTGAATGGTTTGTTATGATATGTCCTGGGAGCAGCTGATAAATGTGTTTTTGCTCTAGAACTTCTTGGGTTTGGCATGTTTCTATAGATTATTTGTCAAAGACATATCTAATATCACATAATTGATAAAATATTTAACCCATATGGGTGTAATGTTTGAATGGATTGAAATGTTTCAGAGGCCTTTTGAGGATCTAATGGAGAGGTTGAGTTAATCCCCAATTTTGTTTATTATACAACCAGGATTATGTTATAATGTTTTCTGTGATGTTTTTGGTACAGTTTTAGTTTGTGTCTGGATTTTAGGGAAGTTGGTTGTTCTTAATGGCTCTCTCTAGTTACACTTTCATGAGAATAACAATAGTAAAAATAGTCTTTCATTAGAACTAGTTAGGAATGCACCCAAAACATGGTGTCACCATCTCTATGGGGAGTGGTTTATATTGTATTCAAATCATAAAAACATGAAATATATTTTTAATCAGGGATATATGAATTTGGTATAGAGACACTATGTAGAGTATCATTATCCATTTTATTTTGGTCCTTATTATATGCTCAGGAAATGCATTATTGTTTCTGATTCATTGAGTAAAAAATTATTGAAACAAGCTATGATGGAATTAGATTTGGGGTGGTATATAGTTTTTTTATTTTATGAGATTATATGGGGAGTGGAGGAGGATGGTGGAATGGTGTTATTGGTTTCAATAAAATGTGAATCATATTATCAGAAAAAAATTCCTCTTAAACGTTATAGATGGAACATTCTAATGCATTAGTGAAGCCTTTATAGTGGGGATAACATGGGAAAGTTGTTGTAGTATCCGATTAATGAATTTTTCTTTCATAGTATGATGTTTGTTCCATTTTACATATGGGTTGAGTTGTTGGATAGTGTGAACAATTCTTGAAAGTTCATTCACACATGTAATTCTTTGATTTTCCGAATTTTATATGTCAGTAATGGTGGAATGGGATGAGATAGATTATTTCAGATTTTGTATCACGGTTTCCTACATGTTAGTGAATCAAGGCACAACACAAGAGACCTGGTGGGTTTTTGCAGCCTTCACCAATTCCGGTATAGAAATGGGATGATATTTACATGGATTTTTTCATGGGTTTTCCACGGAATCCTAGTGGGAATCATGTGATTTTGGTGATCATTAATGGCCTCATGAAATAATGGAATTTCATACCTATCTGGGTAATTATGAAAGTGGAACACCTTGGGTAGTTGTATGTCTAAGAGATTATGAAACTTAATGGGGTTCCCTCAATGTTTATTTTTGATAGGGATCTAGGGATCACATCTATGTTTTGGAATGGTTTATAGCAGGTTATGGTTTCCGATATAAAATTAAGAATAAGTTATCATCCTTATATAGATGTAATGATAAAGAGAGATATCTTAGTTATTTTGGATATGCTCAATGATTTTTTGATTAATTATAGAGGATCATGGGATTTTGTTTCCATTGTTTGAGTTTTACAATAAATATAGTTATATGGATTCAATAAATGGGGTTCACATCATATATTTTTTTGGGCATAAATGTAGTTATTCATTGCTCTAGTAAGAGTTGGGAGAGATTTCCATTGATGGAAGTTTTTTTTCATTAGAGACAATGGAGATAGTGTAGATGATTCAGAGTTATCTTATAAGGAAACAAAGTCATCATAAATTTTTTTGGACCATATTCGTCATCCTATGGAGTTATAGGATGGTGATATTGTTCTTATTAGAGCTTCACCTCTATAGGGTTATTATCATTTGGGTAAGTAGGGTACGTTGACACCGAGGATTCTAGGCCCCATTAAGAATATTGGGTGACTAAGGAAGGTGGATACCAGTTTCATTAACCATATATACTGGCATATATCCATGAATATGTTCATTTTGTAATCTAAATTGGTATATACTAGATACTTTCCATGTTGTTATATGGGAGGATGTTGATCTTGATCCTAATACCACTTTGGTTGAGCTGATAGTTCATATTATGGATCACCTAGATAAGGTATTGAACTATAAAATGACCCCTTATTCTAGGTACTTTGGTAGTGTAAATAGGATAGCGAAGAGACACAAGAGTGGGAGTCATTGATGACACGTTAGTGGCCTTCTCTTTTTTTTAGATCTTGTATATTTAGGCCTTATCGAGGGAAACTAATTTATTGTGGGGAAATTAGAACACCCCATTTCCATTCCATCAGGAATTTTTTATCCATTGTTTTACATCCCCTTTTTCATATTTATTTCCAAAAGGAATTAGGAGGATACCTATAATGGTGTAGTTAGGAATTTGTTGTCATTTTCAACTTAAATGATATTTTTTTCTATTCACATGGTGATTACATGGTGTGTAATGTGAGTACATTCCACATAATGACTACTAAGAAGAATCCATGAACTAGATGCACATCATGAAATGTGTACACATTATGTAAATAGTTAACCTTGTGTAATGGAAGATACATCATTTTTAGTAAAAATTCAATGTATTTTCCATTGATGCGAGCTTTCATGGATTACATGATGTGTAATAGGATGACATGCCATGTAAATTTCATGGATTGTGAGTTTTGGGGTGGTTCATGGATTTTTTTCAATTCATTCATCAAGAACCTTTAAATATATTTATTTAGAGCATACCCAATTTGATTTTGGGTAGATCATTCCCTTCCAGTTCATTTCATTCAATTATTGATCACCATTATGGTTGGGTTTTGTTTCTCTAGGTATTCAATTCTTTATGTAATTATTATTTTTGGGTTTCAGTTGTGGTTTTCTCTCTGGATGTGTTTATATTTGTGATTAGATTATATTTTATACCGATCCTTTTCATTTTCATGATGTGCCTTATCTTTTTAGGGGTTTTACATTTATTTCCAGTCAATATTTTTGAAGTGAGCAAGGTTTCTACCATACTGAGGCATGTGCTTCTATACAATGGGAAAACAAGAAAAATTTTATGTTGTTATTGATTAAATCCCATTGGTTTATCTTTAATTCAAAGGGATATGTGGTTATAAATGATTTTCTTAAAATAGATTTTTTTTTCAAAAAGGTATTTTTCTTCAAAAAATTAATTTTATTGATATGGAATTTTGTTTTAATGCATTAAACCAGTTCATCTTGGGTGTAAAAAAGTTTTAGGAGATTATGATCATGGTGTTGACATGATATCTAGAAACATTTATATTGATAACCTTTGGTACATTGGGAAAGAGACACATGTGCCATTTGTGTGTGTACGGTACCAATAGGAGGTATCCTTTTATGATATCGACTAGTATGACTCAATATAGGATGTGATATTGACTAGAAGGACTCGGTATCAGTAGAATACAAAATTATTACTATTAAGGATTTAATTTTTAGTATCTAATATATAGCATCGCAGATGCTAGATCCCAATATTTGAGGTTCTTTATAATTTATGTTTATTTATCACATGATCGTTTAAGTCTTGTATTCTTTCTCATAGGTTTTTAATTGAGGATGTATCATATATCTTTTCATGATACTTTATTTCATATATATGTGTTTAACTTTTTTCCTATAGAATAATGGATATGATTTATGGTTTTATCTTATCTAGATTTTATATTTACTGTTTTATAATGTATAATTATTTTATGAAAACAAAATGAGGAAAAAGGGAAAAAGATATAAAACTTGTTTTTAATGAAAATTCTTTGTAAATTTATTTTATTTTAAAATTAATTATTACTATATTGTTGATATTAGTACTTTTATAGAAAATTTTGTCTTATACTAGTAGTATTGGATCACGTCCTACTAGTTTGTTAGGTCTTTGTAGATGTTTCGCTAGTGGATTTAGGTATAGGGAATATCATGTTGTAGCATGCTAGATTCTCTTGTTATTTCTACTTTCACATTGGGATAGTTTGGATATAACTATAGTTCATGTGGTTCTTTGAATTATTTTATGGTTTTTCTTTCTAGTTTTGGATTGTATTTTATTTTTGCATCACTTCAGTTTCCACTATATACCCTAGGTTTCTGTAGATTTTTATTGATATACAAGACTGGTTTCTGTTATCCTATATTACCTATATTACATGATGGACCAGGTTCACTGGCTTGTCTAGTTGACCTAGGTTGGTTTTTTACAACCATTAAATCTGAAGTAACATCATAGAGTTTCATCTGATATGGAGAATGATTTAATGAAATACCAAGATCATTTTATAATGAAAATAAGCATTCCACAATAAGAAAACTACTTTAATATTTATCAAATTTCTAATTATTAAAGAAATTGTTTTATTTAAAATTAAATATGGAAATTTTCAAGGGAAGCTTAAAATAATTTTGTTTTCATGGTTATGGGAAATACCATTCTATCCATTCACATTAGAATAAATAATCATTTCTCTTTTTTGATTAAAAATAAAAAAACATATTTCTTGAAAGAAAAAAAGAATATTCCATTATAATTTTTTTAGAAAATTATAAATGACATCCATGGTTAGTATATATGGTGCACAAAATAAATATGTGGTGAATATGGAATGTGTCCTACATAAATAAAAGTGAGACGAAATTAAGGTACCTTAAGTCTCACCATTAATTATACACATTTGAACCGACTATATAATAAATATAGGTTTATTAAAAAATTATTACCAAAATAAATTCATATAAATAAAAAAAAAATATTATTTACTTATGACCATATATCACATGTTTATTAAAAATGTCATGTTAAAATCACCTTTCAAGTATAATTGTATCATTTTTTATATACATTTTGGTTTCATTGTTTTGGATGATTTTCCTTGATCATGGTTAAATCACATATAGATTTGAAAAATTGGTATATGTATCATATATTTTCATTATATATGTATTTATAATCATCCATAGTAATTAGAGACATAAAAATGAATCACACCATTCTTCAAAACAGTAGGCCATACGTACGCATGACCGTTGTTTCAATTTTTTAGATCGATGAAAAAATTGAACGATAAATAATAATTAACCATTTTATAGGGACATTTATGTCATATTTTTATCATATATATTCATTAAATCTATCTTTATTACATTATATTTCTTAATGAAATGAAAAACTAATCACATTACTTCGTGAAAGCGGTAGTCCAAACATATGTAGGAGTGATGTTATCATTTTCCAAAATATTTGCTGAGAAGAAGTTAGGTTTGATATTATAATCACATAATTATAATTATTTAATATATATAATTTAAATTTGTAAAATCCATCATTACATCTAGCCGTGATAGATAGTGAGGTGAAATAAATTAAATCGATTTGCGGGGTGGTCCTCCAATGTATACCAAATTGAACTATTCATTTACCATATTATGGGATAGGAGATGGATTTAGGTTATGAAATTAACAGAATAAAATATTTTTATATGGGAGATAGATTTTTTTATATCATAAATTTTTAATAATATTATATCTAGGTGAAGAAGAAATAAAATAAAAATACATGTTTATGAAATATACCTCTTCTCCAGAGAATGAATTTCGGTTTATACCTAATGAATATTTAGGATGGATTCAAAATAAAAATAAGGACCAAAAAACATTGTTATAGAATATATTAATATTAGTGGGAATGTATTGGATGATACAAAATTCATTGTAATTGTCAATAGCATAGAATAGTGCGTGAACTCTTATAAAATGGGGAGATGATATAATTTCATGTTTTGAAAAGAAAAAGATATACTCATGTTTTACATAAATAAAAATCATTCAAAATGCATCATTACCAAAAATTATATGATATATTATTTAAATATGGAAATAAAATCGGATTTGATATTACTCTAATGTGATTATATCTATTATCATTTTATTTTGAACCTATGTAATTCTATTTTGATCATAAGTATAGTAATTATTTTTTACTATTTTTTCTATTTATTATGACCAAAAATTAATCTTACATTTTTATCTAATATTAATTATTATAATTATTTATATGGAATCCATTTTACCAAATTAAATTCACATAAGTGGGAAATTTTATTATAATATTTAACCCCTAGGTGCAAAGAAAGAGCAGTTTTCCAAAGAAATTGTTTATTACATATAAAAACCTTATATCAAAGTTGATCAAAAAGATATTACAATGAATTAAATTATATTAATAATAAATACAATTTACAAATTTTTATTTCAAAACCATTTATAAAACTAAAAAATTAGGAATTATTTAAATGATAATATAGTTTACAAAAAAAATCAAGATTTTTCAGTTTTCCCCGACAAAATAATCATTTCCAAAAATTCTAAAAAATTCACCATATGATAATTTTTGAATTTTGATATTAAACTTGTATAAAATTTTTAAAAATTAATTTTATTATTTTTTCACAAAAAAAAATAAAAATAGGATTTTAAGAAAAATGTTTTTTTTGAAACATATAATGACATTACTAAAATTTATTTACTTATTTATCAATGTATTTTATTTACCTACAACATTTTAACTTAATTTTAAAAATATGGTTACTCATATTTATACCCAAAAGGAGAATGAAAAAGTTATAATCATAGTGTTTAAATATTGATATTCATACTATATTATTATTCATTAAAACCTGATGTTATGTGTTACATAATCTACTGAAGAAATTATTTTTCTGATGAAAATATTTAAAAAATTGTTCCAGTGTTATAATGATATAACGATTTAAGCACAATATTTTTTATGAATTATAGAAATTTAGAACAATAATATATTTTTCATAATCCATGGAAGCATAAGAAATTAATGTGGCATAATAAGAAAATGTTCAATATGAAGATTTAATATTTATAAGAATGATAAATCATTTATTTTTCCAAGGGTCATAGAAAAAATGATCATAACATAGTATACAGATTCCCTTAATATGGTGGATTGTGTTTACTCTCCATTACCATGAAAATATTAGATTGGTTTCACTCCTCATTCATATATATTCCATATCATGATGTATAAAGGTTTACCAAATGCATTTAAGGGATATATAAATATAACCCCACCCATCACATAATGAAATAAAATACATAGGTTTTCCAAATAAAAAAAACATTTTTATATAATAGATTAATTAAACAATGTGAAGGATATATGATTTGTGTTAATTCACATAATAAATTGTCATAATAATTATAGATAAATAATGTGGATGGTATCACTAGAACATTTTTACATTAATGTATGAAAAAAATAATAGATATTGACATTGATGAAAATTTCTTTCTAGGAGTACTATAAATTTTTTTTCTAAATAATTTTAAACATCATTTAAAATTTTTATGATTTTTTTCTTAAAATGAAATAATTTATAAATCAATTTTTTTATTAGAGGAATATAATATAAAATGTAAATTAAATTGATGAACCAATAAAACATAGAAATAAAGATTTTTCATGAAAACAATAGAAAATGGTGACAAAAAACAATATCATTAATTTATGTAGAAATTAAAATTAAATCAAAAATGGAAATTTTAAATCGATGGAGTAGGGATTAGGACATCCAATAATATTTTAAAAATAAGGGCATGGATGAAAAAAAATTCCAAACTACAATTAATAAAATAGGATTGTTCCACTTATAGTGATCATCTCAAAAATAATTATTAACCGATGTGGGTTAAATGGTTTCCGGAAATGTAGCACCTAGAGATATACATAAGAGAAAAATATATTCAGTTTTTTTAGATGAAAAACATTAAATTTTCCCTAATGTAAATTATAACATAGAAAATCTCAATTCCATGTGATATTTGGAAAGGAATCCATTACCTTTAATAATGACTTATATTAGTAGACTTCATCTCTTGAATAATAAATATAACTATCTTATTAACCTTTTTAATAACATTATTAATATCTATTACCATTTATACTCTTCTATTATTATCATTTATGATAAATTTATTAACTTTTTTGACTAATTTCATCATCCAAATTTATCAATTTAGATTGTTTCTAGCTAGTTTGATAATAGTGTTGTAATTCCTCATTATTGGATGAATATTTTTTCATTTACATAATGGACATGCTCCGAAATCAATATTTCTCTATAATTTATGAATTCATATTTTGATTTGATGGATGTTTAGAGTATTGATTATTTGAATTTAATTCATAATGTGAATTATTCATATAATTAAATAATAATAACTATCTTTTTTATAGTTACCATTACTTTGTCCCACCCTTACTTTCCATATTTATTATGTAAATTTATATTTAATGTAATTCATTAAATTTAGTACCTTATTGATACATATACATAATGAAATGAACGTTGTTTGTATAGAATCATTCATGTCTATGGCGAAACCGACCCAAAAAAGAACATGATATACTAGAAAATGATTTTGATTATAGAGTTATATAATGATAATATCAATTAAGTAGAACAATAATTATTTTAATATGACATATTTATAGTTGAAATGAGGTTTATTATTGTGTTATGAGAGATATAAATTGAATCAAATTGGGAATAATTTGATACTTTAATAAATCTTCTCCTTGAAATGGGATGCATCAAAATTAAGGATTATGGAATCCTTCTTGAGAGACAAATAAATTGAAGACATAAAAACGATTTCAAAGAGGAAACTTATATTAGTATTAAAGAATTAATAAAATAAATATATTAGCAGTTTAGTGGTTAATGGGGCTCCAATTAAATGTTTATTTTGACTGGAATTTAGAAAAATACCCTTTCCATAAGACATAAGGTCATCATATTATATGAAATGTAGATCCATAATTTTAAACTGATATGGGTGGTTTATTATCTCAAAAAAATCATATAAATTAACACTTATTTTATTCCGTTGGCCATTTATTTAACCAATTTACCCCATTTTATATTTATCGGTGTAACTCAAATGTTATATTAATAAATTACTTATGAAAATAAGAAAATTAACCATGTTACCTAATTTTTATGTTTTGATTAAGTTTTTTGAATATATTTAATCTAATTCAATTGAAAATTTTTATAATTATAACTTTTAAATTAAAACTTCAAATATATCAATGAAACTATTTTTATAGGAACATGACATTGTAAAAATTAATTGTTTTTAATATTATATAAAATCAATTACTAGATAATTGAATTTTAATAAATTTATTATTAAATTTAATATTTATATTTTATTTTACTCATCCTTTAAAGTTATTAGTTAAGATAAAACTAAAACACATAGAAAAAATATATTTGAAAGAATATCCCTTATTAGTACTGAGCTATTTTAATCCCATCCCATACATATTAAACAATTATCATTTAATCACTTAATTTTTTAAATATACATCCATTATAATCATTACATGGATTTTGATGGAATTTAGAATAATAATTTTATAATAGTAATAATAATAATTTATATTTTATAAAAATAATAATATTTTTATAATAAAATATTTTTATTAATATTCATCCATATATTTTATTCTGAAATTATTTATTATAAAAATGTTATATCATTTTTAGTTTTTATTAAAACTCAAACAAATTTAACATAAAAATTGGATATAGGTATACCCAATTACTATAAATTGTTAGGAACATATATCCAATGACCTTATGCAAAACAATAACATTCTACTCCAATATATTTCTATAAAAATAAATCTAAAATCATTCATACTTCAATATAATTGTTTGAATAGTTTTTATAATATTTTTATCATGTTGAATTATTTCGGTTGTTAATATTGGTAGCCTTATATTAATATAATATCATGATTAATATAATATCAACCTTATAGTAATTTTATTTACTTGTGGATTCATTCCTTTTGTGATGTTACTAATTATGTTTTTTTAGTTATCTTGTATTTTACATTATTTAATATTATAATATTATACCATAATGAAATATATAATTGATCATTTTAGTTCATTTTTTATATGTCATAATCTATAGAAAACCCATGATTTATTTAAGGGGAATTCCATAATCAAATCATGGGGTGTTATAGTATCAATCACCTCTAATGCGTTGAATGAGTTTCCATGATTTGTAGGATATTTATTTGATAAATCCACACTACAAGATATTTTCATCTTCTAATTCAAGAAAACTTGTGAATGTTTTTCTATATACCTTGTAGATATTTTTAATGGCAATAATTCTTTAATTATATACAATACCTTTATTTTCATTCACTAATCCCCTATTTTATTGAATGTAATGTTGTGAATCATGTAAAAATTAATACTCACACTCAAAATATTTTGTTGATGTATAAAAATAGAACATCAAAATTATTCAATTCTTGTTAACAAATACACATCATATTACTACCATTGATCTTCAATATTCCATCATTAAAAAAACATGCTATCTACAATGAAATTCAGGTTCTTCTACACACTCACATTATTCATTATATATGATGAAAAACCACTATAGACTATTTATTTTATATATTTTATTTTTAATGTTATTTTGAATAAATATTCATTTTAATCCATTTTATTTTCCTCTAAAAAATAATTCATGTCATCTTCAAACATAAGAAGGTTTCTACTCGTTACATTTAGAATGAGTTATAAATTTTTCCAACTATTATTCCAATGGGGAGAATTAATTTTATAAATTAATGGTGTTGGTATATTGTTTTTTTATAGTCCAAAAGAATATAGTGGAAATTATTAATTCACTAAATGAATAAGAATTATTCCCAAAATGAGAGTAGTGAAATGAATATTCATAAAAATAATTTTTATTTTTTTATGAAAGAAGTTTTTTATATATATTTTCTTTCATAAATGTGTTTCAAAACATGTAATCCATATATCCTTTCAAAAATATGATATTTTTTAAAACAATTAACTAAATAAATGGAACTTTATTAATGAAAAATACGCCCACTTTCTCTCCACTTCATCAATTCAACGGTGTAGATTTTATTTTTTGAACAAATCATGATAATTGATATTAATAATTTCTCTACGCAATTATATTATTTTCAGCATTTTATTTTCTATTGGAATATTACATTATTCACCCTTAAATATATTTTTGGTATTACAAATTGAGTTTTTCATTTCATCAGTTAATAAATTCTATAAATTTATTATTCCACTTTTGGCTCTCTATTTGGATTCCTCAAACAAACACATGGTTAAATACAACATCTTCTTCGAATATTCATTTCTCAATTAAAATAAAAAAAATTATTTTGTTTTAATATTTATTAATATAGTGGTTTAATTCTTTTTCCATGATCTTCATAATTATATTTTTTATCGATTATTTTATTTTATTCATCATTTTTCATTTTTAGGTCAACCACATCCCTATAAGTTTCTTTCATGATACTTTTTTCTCATAATAAATTATATAACCATGTGATTTTGGATACTTATTGATAATATTACAACAAGGCTTTAAAAAATACACAATTATTTATATAAATTATCCTTTGATAGTCCAACGCCTCAGTTGTTCCTCCAAGAGTAACATTTGTATCATTTACAGATTTTGATGGATCCTTATTTTCTTCGATTGAATTTTATTTATTTTTTCTACCATATCATCTTCAAAATAATAATTATTTTTTCCACCTTCCTCAAAATAAGTGATCAGTATCTTATTTTTTACTCATTATAATTATTTGTTGGAATTTAATTATGAATTTATTTGCACATTTTATATTTAAATTAATGGATTTTGTTAAAATATTGTTATAAATAATACTAACCATAATGTTTCCAAATATACTGTACATGAAAAATTATAATGTTATTTTTAAATAAAATATTTATTTTCCTTCCATCAAATTCATATACATTCATGAGATATATTAATCACTCAAATTCTCATCACCTTCATTACGATTGATGTGAATATTTTTCATTTCATCAAAATAAAAATATTTATATCAGTAAATTAACATACCTTTTAGCTTTATCCACATCTCATATTATTCCAAAATATATTAAGGAACATCAAGTTCTACATTTTCTAAATCATGTTCTTTAAGTGATGAAACCATTGAATTTTTCAAATATTAAAGTATTTTTAATATCATCTTTACAATGTTCATATACATGATAGGATTACCAATTTCATGAATGGATGTGACAACCACAGTTATTTAGTAATAGAATATATCTATATTCTCAATATTATACATGTTCAAATTACAAATGTAGTATTGATGAATTTAATTTTGTAGATCTTGGAAATGTTTATATTCGTAAGAAATGCTAGATAATCAGTATCATATTTTTCCATGGATGTGAAAATAATCACCTATATATATAAATATGATTTAATAGTACATTATAAAATTTATATTGTTCGATTTCATTATATTTGTAAATGATCCAATCAATATAAATTAGTAATATATCAATTGGATCACTTACTTGGATTCTATATGTTGGATTTGGGAAACTTGTTGGGATAAGTGATTAATGATGGGATATCATTATATTCATATATATTTAATAATTAAACACAACAATCAGGGGAAATCGAATTACTTTAGATTATTTCTTTTTATCAAATGAATTATTATGAAAACTTTATCCTTTGAAATCCATTTTAATCTAATTCAATTTTTTGCAACCATTATATTACCATGTGCATTAATAGAAGTTCATTGAATTTGGATGCATAAATATCTCCATTTATTTATATTTGATAACAAAATTAAGAATGATCATATTTTTGATATAAAGAGAAATATTATCATTATCCAAATAACGAAATTATCATTCATGGGAATACAGATTTTCCTTGGATAACCTAAATGGTACAAACCCAAGGGTCATACACCATCGATTAATTGATTTAGTAGAGAATATTGAAATATAATATTGAGTGAATAAATTACAATAGTAATATATCACTTCTATTTTTAGTTAGAATGCCTCATAATATATCTATACTCACTACCTTATGATAAGTACATCATGATATGGCTCAATTGTTTCTATAGTGAAATTAACAAAAAAATTGAACAAAAATCCATTATACCCTTTTCCCATTTAATGGATTCCCATGAGTATATATAGATGTTAAAAAATGATTAACATATCTATCAATGATGCATGAATTCAATTATAAATTTTGTTATATAAGAATATCTTTTATTCTATTGGTTCTTTGAAAATACAATTCCAATAATTTCTAGATGATTTTAAATATCATTTAAAACATTATAATTATCAAAATTGAAAATTTTAAAATGTCTCAAGACATTTAACCTTTTTAATATTCTTAACCAAAAATCCATAATTATTTATTAAAATAAAAAAAAGTAATTTTCCAAATATTCTGTTACATGATAAATATTCAAATATATAAAATTTAAAGATATATATGCAATTTAGGTGTAACACATGGCATCAATGAATAAATTATATTAACCACTATGTATCTAAATGTCATGTTCTGATAGTTTTTATCCCAAAACCACATGTTTTAAAACTATCATAATTTTTTTCGACATAAAAATTCTAACATAATGAATTTCATTACAACATTATCAATTATTCGACATAAAATTAAAACCTTCAAACATGATCTAATATATTTTAGAATAATATAATAACCGAAAAAAATTACAAAATTTTATTATTTGTTAATAAATAAATGTTGTTATAATTTTTTCCTTATATAAAAATTTTATTAAATTTCCCATTTAAATTGGATATGTAAACATTTAAAACATCTGAACTTTTATCTTGTAAAACTTGTCGTCTCACCCCTTATATGAGAATAATAAAATATTAATTTATTCAAATTATTTTATTGTAATCAATAATAATAAAATCAATAATTGGAATTAGTATAATTTATAATTTCTATAAATGAAAACATATTTTTTTACAAAAAAATTTAAGTGGAAGTGATTTAAATTATTTACAGCGATTAAAGTAAAAACAAGATTAATAACTGGTTAAAGGTTAAACTTAATGAATATAAGTGGATATACACTTGTCCATCACCCATTAAATGTACCATATTTCCACCCCACCCCTTCATCAATTGAATTTGGGGTGTTATGGAAGACTCGTGGTAGGTAAAATTGTGGGGAGCACCGAATTCATTTTTAAAATGACAAGTGTATCCCCTCCCTACACTTATAAAATGGTATGTGTAATGGCCCACCAATTCCCATTGTCTTCATAGTACAATAACTCATTAAGTGGCCTTAAGACATGTCCCCAAGATTCCAATGGCTCGAAATAAATGTATTAGTGTGCCACATACTAGTGGGGGCTGATTAACTCTTTAATAAACATACCATTAAACCAAAAAACCATAACCAACCCATTCTCTAAATGATGCTTGACAAAATGAAAGACTACTAAACAACATCAGATATCTGAAAATCATATTGTAGTGTGAAAAACAGATGAATATCTCAGTATCATAGTAAATAGAGGATAAACAACTCCAGACTCTCAAGAGACTACAAAATAGCATGCTCCACAAGCTCCAAGCTCCACAATCACCAAACAACCCAAATATCACGAGGTAGTGCTAAAAATGTGGGAAACATTACCTTTTCCCATGTCATGGAAGATAAAATCTGCAAAATCACCAAAGTAACCAACCAGGGGTGAGTATGAAACTCATTAAGTTTTCTCCCAATGACATCCCTACTCCCTCCACTAGGATATAATTTTTGGAAACATTTATATAAAATTATTTACTAAAACAATTTATTACCAAAGATAAACAAGTTCCAAAACCAATTTACAACCATGTGAAATAAAAAATAAATGAAACCAATTTCAAGAAAGTTATTTTTCTAGAAAAATTACAAACCCATTCTTAAAATAGATTATTATTATCATTTGGAATACCCATTCCACAGTTCACTACACACCGACACAGGCATGCTTCCTTGGACCGTTCCATACTCATGAGTGGTCTCTCGTCCAATTACCTTGTTTTCTAATAACAAACATGCCTCTGATCTGGGGTCACGTACCTTGTACCACAATGGTACTCGTCCCTTACTATGGGAAATTTAAGCATGAACTCACACCAACACCATTTATTCAAACTGTTTCCAATACCAAATTAAGCCACCCCAAATCATTTAAATAAAGTTGCACTTTTATAGAAAACCAAAGAGTAATCCTATTTCAATGAACCAATTCAAAAAAATAAAATATACCATTTTATTGAAAACATCAAATCAAATCCATGTGCCACCATTATAGAAAATCACCATTTTCTAATCCATCTTTTAAAACCAAGAAAAATATCACTTTACTCAAACACCTAATTTTCTAGATTTCGTAAACTGTCACACTAGAGGGTTTCTAATAATTTTCAATCAACTAATTCACAATTAATTAAACATAGAACTTTCAATTTGAAAGTATTCCAATCAGGTATACTATGTGGAGTTTAAAAATAAGACTTCTACCTCAATGGTTTTCACAAAAACCACAACGAACGAAGAACGCACAAGAAAATTGGTTTGATTCTCCAAGAACCTGCCTTAGATATCTTCTCCTAGAAAGATCAAGAATAGATATCGTCATATTTTTCATCCACACACCCATATAAACCTGTAACAGGGCATGGATCTGTGAAACAATGTTTAGAGAAGAATTTGATATAATTAGATCTACGAAATCAATCAAGAAGGATGAAGAACAATCACATACCTCAAAAATCCAGCTTCGATTCACAAAGGGAAGACTTCAGATCGCCATCATACCAATGGGAGAACCTTATTTTACATAATGATAAGAAAAATCCTAAGTTAGGTCCAGTTTGGTTAAAAAATAATGGAATTATGGAGAAAACATGAGAGATCCTATTTTTAATGATCTCATTCTCTCTTCGGGCACAGTTTGACCACACGGTTAGGAAAACTGGGCACTAGCTATGAAGTGTCTCCTACTTGCATGGATTTCCCTTTAACTGTCTCCCAAACCATGCTCTAACCATTATGGAGCTACTACTTTAAGATAACCCCTCTTTATGGTTTGGGCACATGGTTTGGAAAACCGTGTGATGCTCATTCAACTTCCCTTTATCCCCCTAAACACTTCTAATGCTCTTCCAACTCCCCAACATTCACCCTTACACTTTATAACTATAAAAAGCTTCAAGTAATGGTTACATAATAGAAACAAGGGGTTATAAATTCTCCCCAACATTGGTCCTTTTTTCCACATATTTTATAAACCCCCCACCGATCTGAAAGAGTTATGACCGTTTCTCTTTCATTTCATTCTCGTGTTCCCAAGTCTCTTCTTGAATCTGATCATGATGCCGTAAAACCTGCTCTAGACCTATTCCATTCCCATGAAAGACATTATATTTCCTATCAACAATATATACTAGTATTTTTACCAATTATGTATTTGGCAGAAGTTCAATATGATCCCATCTGATCACATGGACATGATCGGGCTGATACATTTTTAATAGAGATACATGGAACACATTATGAACTAAAATGAACTTTGGTGGTAATTCTAATGGATAATCCACCTCTCCAACCATATAAAATATCTCAAAAGGTAATATGTATCGAGGAGATGACTTACCATACTTCCCAAAATTATTATGTCCAAGCCATGGGGATATCTGCAAGAAGACATGATCACCCACAGCATGCGAAAATGGTCTTCAACGATGATCTACATATGATTTTTGGCGACCCAGATTTGTCTCCATATTCTTTATAATCAATAAGATCTTATTAATTGATTCATGAACAATGCTTGGTATAACAATTTAAGTCTCACCCATTTCCACTCAACACAGTGGACAACAATAAGGAGAGAGCTCCGGGTAACTGAGCAGATGAATTTCTGCTCAATGCACCTTCCACTAAATTCATTTTTCCTAGTGTATAAATAAATTAAAATTCAGACATCTATAGAAACTCAATCCATCTCATTTTCCTCGGATTCAAATATCACTATGTGAAAATGTGCTTCAAATTTTTTTAGTTTGTGAGCATAGTACATTTGACACCAAAAAGATAATGTCTCAATGTTTTCAAAGCATGGATGACTACAAATAACTCCAAATCATGTGTTGGGTAATTTTTATCATGCAACCTCAATTTCCTTGAACCATATGGAACCACATTATATCCTTGCATGAGAACACAGCCCAACCCTGATCCTGAAGCATCACTGTACATGACAAACCCATGTCCAAATTTTGTAAATATCATGATAGGTGCCAATGTAATCCAGACTTTCATCTCCTAGAATGACTTATGTAATTCCTATGTCCATTGGAATGGATTTTTCTACTTTATCATAGCTCTCCATAGTGAATCTACTCATGAGAAATCACGTACAATGTGTCAGTATTAACCAAATAGACCAAAAAAAATTTGTATATCAAAGAAATTATTTAGTGGTTTCCACGAGATAACATCTTCTATATTTTCCAGATCAAAAGAATCACCTTACTCAGAAATTACAAGGCCATGACAACTTACTTCATGTATCCCAAAATCACACATAGATAATTAGGCATACAAACGGTGATCTCTCAATATTTGTAACATTGTTTCTAGGTGCTCCCCATGGTTATCCCTTGTCATTGAATACAATAAGATGTCATCCAAAACCACCCCAACAAAAGTGTCCATATATCTCTTAAATATCTAATTCATAAAATCCATGAAGACTACTGGTGAAATTTCTATACCAAAAGACATTACAACATATTCCTAGTGGCCATATCTACTTCTCAATGCGATTTTGGGAGTATCTTCCATCCAAACATTCAATTGGTGATATCCTGATGAAAAGTCAATTTGGGAGAACCAGTGAGCTCCCCTTAATTGATCTAATAGTTCATCAACTAGTGTATGTGGAAATTTATTCATTATTATAACTTTTTTATGCTTAAGATAATCAACACACATCCAAATAGTTAGATTTGTATTCATCACAAAAAAACTAGTGCTTCTAACAAAGACATACTTGGTCGAATGAAACCCTTGGTTTCCAGCTCCTCTAACTACACATTCAATTCCTATAACTCTATCGGGGCCATATAATAATACACATTGGAAATAGGACTGGTCCTTGGAAGGATATGAATTGTAAAATTCACTTCTGTTATAGGTGTAAACCCAGATAAGTTCTCAGGAAATACATATGGAAATTGATCCAAAATTGCTGGAAAATTATTTTCCTTGATCTCTTCCATTGATTCCACAACCAAATCCACCAACTGGTAAGAGATCGTTCCCATCGTTGGTGCCAACAAGCTCTTTTCACCTTCGGTTCCATACTCTCTCCTCTAAAGACGTGCTCGATGCCGTCCTCAATCATGAATCTAACATTTCTCTTATGATATTTGATGTGAGCCTAGAATTTTTTCAACCAATACATACCCTGGATAATATCATTGACATGATTTTCCAACATTGAGAAGTTCTATTTCAACTCATCTCCATCAACCATTCTAGAACATGCTCTACACACAAAGGCTTGATGTTCACTTTCCACTAGAGGAGTTTGGAGTATTAAAATATAAGGCATCATCTCAATCTTTAAACATATAAAATCAATAGAATGAGTATCAATGAAATAACATGACACACCAGTATCGAAGTTCACTTGAACAATGGTAGAATTCCAAATAATCATACCTCCCACCATAGACGGTCCAACCAGATCATGAAAAATCATCTTCCTAACTCCATAAAATTTCTTTTTCGATGCACTATTCTCACTATTGCCTAAATGAGATTTCCCGAGTTGAGAATTCATGGTATTTCTAGAATCACCATGGCTAGATCTACTCTACTTATAAGACTAATTTTGTTGTTCTCATCCTATCAAAGCATACGATACTTGTGAATCCTGAGAAGTGTCTCGAGCACCTGAACTTGGAGAAATTTTACAATATCAGTGTAGATGACACATCTTCTTTCATTTATGACAGGCTCTAGGTTGTTCCATACACTCTCTCTTTATGCGGTAAATAAAATCATGATGAGTGATACCTTCTTTGCTCTTGGGTCGTGGAAGAACTTTCACTAACCCAACTTCTTGGTTCTAATTTACACTTCCATGTTGGAAATAGGTGTCCCTTTTACTCTTTCTCCATGGGGTTGAGTTTCCACCATTCCCTGTAGGTATCGTCATGCCTCCTCCAATCGATCTCAGGATATATCATTCAACAATAGTCACACTCTTCACCATCACTGTATAATCCGTAATACATATCACTACAATATTCAATCGAATATCTTTTCATTGCCCAAATTCAAATATCTAAGCCTTCAAGGATGCAGTTGCTACAACTTCTAGTGCAAACCGCACTAGATTCATGAATTTAGCTAAATACTCTCTGACAAACTGACTTTCTTGTTTCAGGGTAAAAAATTCCATCGTTTTCTAGAACATGAATGCGTGAGGATAGAATTTTTTTTAACATTTCCTCAAAATACTCCCATGTAAGTCCTTCATCTAATTTATCATGCACCACTAAATCCCACCACTATCATGCAAGATCATTGAGCATGTACATCGCCAGCTTTTACATTAACTACAACGGTTGGCCAATGAACTCAAAGATATGATTCATCATACTGATCCACACTTCCACCTTCTCGGGTTCAACATCACCCCCGAAGTTAGGTAGATTATTATTTATGAACAAGATTGTATGATCAACAAGCCTTGTCTCATTCCTCCAATTCCCCAAATCCATAGCATTAAAATATTGGGCAATACAATGAACTAGCTCTTGGTTCACACATGGTTCAGGGGCAACCACATTCTCCACAGCTTCTTTGGGTTGGTCTCGACGAGGCCTACCAAGTTCCAATTTTTAAACCAACAATGTACTCTATTGATTGACCTCTATATAAAATAATGACTTAGCATTTCAAATTATATCACATCAACAACCACAACATTGGTTTCCAACAACAACCATTTCTACGTCAAACCATTCTTGAAACAACCATTCATTCTTTCAAAAACAAGATCATTTTCAAAATACACCAAATATATTATTTTCAAAATATTTCATATGAAAAAAAATCTACAATTTACAAAAAATTTCAACTTTTCACAAAATCACAAATCATCACTCCAAATGAAATATACCATCCTAGTGGGAAGTCATTCCTCTATAATGCATGTCATGCTCATATCATTGGCTAAACCACTAACAATGAGATTCCCAGATTCTAGAAGTGTCTCCAAACACTTGTGTACCCAACTCCCTGGTATCTTCTTGTTTAGAATAAAATGGTTTACAAGATCCTTTTATTCTATACATTTCATGTTCCGAAAATCCAACATCTTTCTAATATTCCAACCCAAGTAATAGATAATAAATTATTTCAACTACAAGTCCATGAACACTGATGACTACTTGTTAGGAAAGTGACAAAAAATATTATCAAATTTGTACCATAAAAAATACCATAATACTTCCATTTGTAATGACCCACCAATTACTATTGGATTGACAGTATAAAGAGACATTACTTGTCCTTAAGCGACATCCCCAAGACACCAAAGTCTAGAAATTGATACCAAAGGGTTTCACATAGAAGTGTGGGATTATTTGAACATTAATAAATAAACTATTAAACCAAAAAAAATAACCAAGACATTCACTAAATGATTCATGAACAAAATAAAGAACACTAAACAACTTCATGTATCTCAAAACCACATCAAAGTGTGCAACAACGGAAGACTAATCTAGTATCAAAGTATGTAGTAGATAAAAAACTCAAGACATAATAGATACTACATAACTCCATGTTCTACAAGCTTCAATCTCCATAATCACCAAATATCCCAAATATCACAAGTTAATGCTAAAAACATCACAAAAAATACTTTTACCCCTATCTCAAAAGATAACATCTACAAAATCACCAAAGTGAAAAAGAAGGGGTGAGTATAAAACACAGTAGGTTATCCCCAATTACTTCCCTAATCACACCACTAGGATAGAAAATTTAGAGACATTTATATAAAATAGTTCATATAAAATGATTTACCAAAATAGTTAATAACCACATATAAACAACTTTTAGAACCCATTTACAACCAAGTGAAAAAAATAAATGAAACCAAATTCCAGAAAGTTATTTTTATAAAAAAATTACTAATCCAAGATTAAAACCAATTCTTATTATCATTTGGGATACCAATTCAATAGTTCACTACACACCGTCACATGCATGCTTCATTTGATAGTTCCATATTCATGAGCGGTATATCGTCTGATTAACTTGTGTCCCAATGACACACGCCCCCCCAATCCAGGGTCACATACCTTGTACCCCAATGATACTCTTTCATCACTAATGGACCATTAATAATGAACTCACACCAACACAATTTAGGCGAAATTGTTCCTTTACAAAAATAAACCACTTCAAACCATTTCAATAATACGGTAATTTTATTGAAAAACAAAGAGAAAACCAATTTCAAAAAACCATTTCATTTCAAAAAAACATCCCATTTTATTGAAAACATCAAATCAAATCTATGTTCCACCATTCCAAAAAATCCACGTTTTCAAATCTATATTTTAAAACCAAGAACAAAATCACATTAATCAAACACCAAATTTTCTAGATTTCACAAAGTGTCACTCAAGAGTGATTGTAAAAAATGTTAAATCCATCATTTCACAATCAATTCAACACAACCCATTCAATTAAAAATAATTCCAATCAGTTCTACTAAGTGGAGTCAAGAAAGAAGCCTCCTACCTCGATGGATTCGATGAAAACCACAACAATCAAAAGAAAACACAGAAAAATCAAGTCAATTCTCATAGAACCTACCATATATCTCTTATAATAGCATGATCAAGATCAAATATCATCCAATTTGGCATCCATAGACCAATATATACCCAAAAGGGGCATATATCTACAAAACCATGAGATGAGGAGAAGTTTATCTAAGAAGATCTATGAAATCGATCAAGAACGATCAAGAAATATCACATACCTCAAGAATTTGTCTTTGATGCACCATAGTAATCCTTAAGATCACCTTTAGATAGATGGGAAGAAACTTATTTAGACTTAGGATTAGTAAAAAACTGAGTTAGGGCCGGTTTGGGTAAAAAACAAGGGTGTAATGGCCAAAACGATTGAGATTCTATTTTAAAGGATCACATTCTAACTCCATGCGTGGGTTGAATGAATGTTTAGGAAAATCTTGCACTAACTGTTCACTAACCATGCGATATTCAGTACCCACACCGCTTACCCTTTCATAGTCTCCCAAACCATGAAACAATCATGCTAGAGCTACTGCCAAAAGAGGGCCCCTATGCACAATTCAGCCGCACGGTTAGGCAAATTTTGCATCACCTGTACGACTTCCCATTAGCCCCAAAAACATTTCCAATGTTCTCCCAAATCTCACAACTATCACCCTTACACTTTATAACCATAAAAATAATCATGTAAGGGTTACATACTAAGAACTTGGGGTACTGTGATACTCAGCTTCCCCCATTTCCTTACACATGTAAAACACTTTTCTCATCCCAAAACATAAAAAAATCTCTCAAAACACCTCATCTCATCCATCAAGTCTCACCATCGACAAAAAGACATGCAAGGAATCCCATTGGTGTAATCCAAAAGGAGTTACTTAAAAATATGTGACATTCTTCAAGATGCATCTTTTTATTTATTTGTAGAATAATTCAATAAATCTTATTCCATGCTTATGTAATGGAATAAATATCCTAAATATTATGATATGTTTTTATTTTAAGGTTTCTAGGTACACCTTCACAAACCACCATCAAATGGGATATTCAATAATCATTTGTGTGTATAGAGGACTACAAACATACAAAAGGATGTAGTTAATTATTCCATTTAGAATTCTCAATGTTCAAAATAATTATGGGATTAAATTTTTTATCTAATATATCTCATTTTGATTATATATTTATTTTTTGAAATTAATAAATAAAATATTTATTCATTCTTTCATTTTTTGGGAAAATGATAACTTTATTTGTGGGGTTGTACACGGCCTACTCCTTAAAATGATGTGATTTGTTCAGACATTAAATAGAATAACTTCAGGATAAGTTTAATAAACATATATGACATAATTATAATATTTATTACAATCTTGAAATAATTATCTATCTATTAATATCATATATCATTATCTTATTTCTATTTCACACACAGAAGAAGTGATAATGTCGTTCATGGATATGTGGACTTCAGCCTCCTCGAAGCAATGTGATTCTTCATTTTTCATCACCACATAACAATAATTATATATATAAGTATAAATAATTAAATAATATGGTACTTATAATATAATTACAATTCTTAATGAAAAAAATTAACTTAACATCTTTTCGGAATGATCATTGAAAAAAGGGAATGTTGCACTTGAGTATGTACGACCTTCCATCTCTATGATTGTAATGTTGTTTCATTTATGAAAAAAATTATTTAATATATTATTATAATATTAAAATTGATTTAAAAAAGCGATAAAATTTTATTTTTTATTATTTTTTATATTTTTAGATAATGTCCACATTTCCAATAGTCGACCAATAACAGCTAGTTTTGACATGTAAGCTGGATATGGTCAAAAGATTAGACTTAAATATTATTGATTATGTAAGGGTACATATTTTTTTTACCTTAAATAAAAGTAATAATAATCTTTTATAAGTTTTCGATCAACTAAATAATTTATATATGTTTATTATTCAGGAAGATAGAGGAAAGACATGAAAAACCGGACTCAAGGCTTGTGATTTTCATCTCAGTTTTTTACACCAATGAGATAAATGTAATATTCACAACTTACTACTTTTTTTGGTGAATATACTTAAAATTTTGATATATTATATCATTAATTTTATTATATTCATTGTATTTATGTGATTATTTTTATGATTAGTACATTTTCAATTTTAGATTCTGATGTTACCATAGTTATAAAAGGACATCTAGTCTCACATTTATTTTTACAAGGCTTATAAAGTATTCCTAGATTATTTCTATTGTGTGATGTGTATAATTACCATGAAATTATTTAATTATTATTATAATTAAATTTATTAGTTTTAACATATCCATTTGAGGATATCACTTTCATGGGGTTTACAATTTCAAGTTAATAAAGTAGTAATGGACCTTTGTCACAATTTTCCTTCTTGGAGACATTTGTTATGTAATACACCTATCCTATTTTATGAGGTGTATACATTTCTTGACTGACATGATGTATTGTGAATATACTTTTTATCATTATATTATATGATTTATTAAATGTTCATGGGGATTATGATAAAAATTTATCAAGATGGTATCAGACATTTTGGAATGTTCAAAGGGCATTTCCCTTTGGAATGTTCTAAATGATATTTAAAGGAATTTCAATTCATCAACATCCAAAACACTTGTTGTTATTTATCGACCATATAGTTTATTTCTTATTGATACCATCCTCATTATTTATTTGTATGGATTCTGAATATGTCAAATAGATTTTTATGAAACTTGTTTCTTTTCAACATGTTGATTATATCCTAATGAGATTGTTTTACAACACATTTATTTTCTATTGGTTAATCTGGTTTCAAATTGGTTTTTATGAAACCAATATCATTTATAGGTTTTAATAATTATTCAATGATATTTTTATTTAATCCATTACTTTTCTATGGGTTAATCATGTTTCGAATATATTGTTATGAAACTCATTACTTTTCCACAAGTTCATTATATCCAAAAGAGATTATTATTTAACACATTTCTTTTAAAAGGGTTTATAATGTTTTAAAATATATTTTTATGAAACCCTTTAATTTTTCATGGGTTAAACATGCTTCAATTATATTATTATGGAACAAATTTCTTTTCCACAGGTCAATCATGTTTCAGAGATATTTTTTAAACCCATTTCATTTCCATAGGTTAATAGTTTTATAAAAGGGATAATGGTTGTTTCAGTCAGTTTTTATAAAATGAAATATTTTATGTGTTACAGTACTAGTATATTTTTTTGTTGTTTCTATAATAACCCAATGATGGGTGGTTACTTGATAAACAAATGATTGTTCATTCTGTGACAAACCAATGACTGGTGGTTTTGTGATAGGCCAGTGATAGATGGTCCATGATTGTTCTTCAATGAATTGGGTATGAATGTTGAACATATGGTTATTAAATTTGTAATAGTTGAAGTATTATTGAAGAGAATATTATGTGCCCATTATTTAAATTCCTTCCTAATTCATTATATTGGTTGATAATGTTTCTAATGATTGAGATTTATATCACATGGATCATGATTGTTGATTTTGATGAATGTTTTAATTTCCATGTTATCATATTTAAGGATCCAGGTTTTATGGTAACAATTTTCGTTATTATTCACTCATTAAATTTCATTATTTCATAATTTCATTTATTTACTCTTTTTCTCATTGATGAAATCTAATTGATAATACATATGTTTACCCTTAATGAGCATATGAGATCACCGTTTTTGTGTTTAATTTTCCTAGGGATTTAATTAATGATGTTGAAAAATTAACACATATATAGGATTTCACAAGGAATATGTTGATAACATAATTTTAAATAATAAAATCTAGGTATAATGGTTTATGATGTTCAACATTATGAACCAATTGTATATGAATCTAATTTTTTGGGAGTTGTTTATTAAATGTTTTTTCCTAACTCTCTAAAACTATAACCCAAAAAGGTCCTCCAGAATCTATGTGATCCTAGTTTTACATTTAATATTGTATGTTTTCTGTTGAAAAAATTCGGTCACAATTATCGACATCATAATCATAAATGTAATGTTACGAACTTCCGCATAGGATTCGGGAGTGTGGGTTTGGGGCTGTTATAGACGTTATCTAAAGACAATTTAGATAATTTTAAAGATTAGGATGTTTTCATATGAGGTTATCAAAAAATTTATTCACACTGTCATAAGAATATAATCATAAAGTTGATAATATTTTAAAAGTTTAATGCCACAAAATTTTAGGGATTTATGTAGTAAAATTTTGAGTATATCAATGACATTGTATGAGGGATTTTATTGGTAGAAGCACATTTAATTTTTTTCATTTTACTTTTTCTATTACATTTTTATAGAAATAATATTTAAGGTACTTATAACCTTTAGGGATTATATGATCTTTGATATTGAGGAAAATATGGGAACACAAGTATTATCCTATAGATAACCACATTATTGAACTGTTATTTGGTAACTAAGTGACTAATGATACTTCAAATGATGCTATCCAAATATTGGGCTTTAAATTTTGAATGTATGAGATAACAATTGAGGCTAATACACTATAAAATTTTTAGGTAATAGTGGTTATTTAAGATATAAGGCTATCAAATCATATTGTTTCATCTTTAGATATTATTATTGAATTTTTAAGATTATTTTAAATTATAAAGTTTATTCTTTTTGGGAATTATCTTACCACATTCCAATTATTTTGGTTTTGGTTAATGTATTAATAAAACTAGAATAGCTTAAAAATACCTTTTATGGTTATGAATTCTTTGAAATTTTATTTCAGTGATTTAGGTGTTGAAAATTCATCTTGAATAATCATCTTGTAGAGAAAAATATGATATTTTGGTAAAGTATGAAATTCACATTACATGTATTTAAATATATTTATGTTTTCATTCTATGTGGGGAATTAAATCCGTCAACTTTAGAAAATAAGAACTTAAATAATGTTTATCTTATTACCATATTTTCTAATGATATCAATAACTATTTCTACACATATTTGGTTTGAGGTTTTTTTATCATTGACTTCCTCTTAAAAATGTTTTCTATCACTATATATTAGTCCATATGAATAGTTTTTTCAATCCAAACCATTCATTTAATTTCCCACCAATGTTCCCTTTATGTCTAATATTAGTTATGTGTAACATCTCTTGAATTTTATGTTTTCCACCTATAGTTTTTAGAGGATGTTTAATTATCCATTTGTATGTCGTGGTTATTTATAACGTAATTGTAAAAAATATAATCTTTTGATAATGAAGATTAATTTTGAGGGTGAAATTTCTTTTAGGGGGATTGGATGTGAAATCCAAAAATTTCATAAAATACCTTTTCATCAAGTTAATTTTAATTATATAATATATTTTATTACCAAAAAAATATAGTTTATGTTTCATCACATGAAACACCATGTTTATCCAGTGTTGCACAAATCATTGAGTTCCATTGTTGACATATGTTACCCACAAGCCCGAGTCTTACCAAACAACAATATAATATTAATATTATTGTGATTGTTATCACCCAACTATTGGAATTTTGAGAATAAATGATATTATCTAAATTTATGAAAATTTTAGGTAAACATGTTTATAAAATTAATTCATTTATTACTAACTAATAAGAAATTAAAATAAAAACCAATTGAATATAAAGTATGTGTTATTAGGAGAAACCATTTTTATGACCAGAAATCCATTTTATCTTAAAAATTTAATCAATCATTATTACTAAAATATATTCATAAAATCTATCTGTTCTATGTTTAATAGAAGTTTTTTAAATTTATCCAATATGTTTCATAATCCTAAGTTAAATATAGATACAATTTTATGTATAAAAAGTTGTATATGTTTAAAAGTCATTTTTACTACATTTTAATGGATTACTTTTTTTAAACCTAAAATATGACACTAAAATTCCCTATTTTCATAAATAAAGATCATATTTAAAAGAATAATATCAAAATTCTTTTTAGTGGTTTTTTGGTTTTTTGAGAACATTCATATATTGGTGAATTGCGAATGACGGAAATTTTTTTTTGAAATATTCATTTTTTATAAATAATTTATATATTTAAATTATATTTTTAATTTTAAATATTGTATAATTATAGAAATTTTATTTCATTCAATCCAATTTAGGTTATTGGAAAAAATGTATCATTAAAACTGGATACAAAAATATTTCAAACATTTGAACTCTATTCATGAGAAAACTGTTTTCTCATCATGTCAATCAGATTAATATTAATATAATTTATGAACCATATGTGATTGGGATTTTTAAAAATGGATTATATATTTAGAATCATAATAATTAAAAAAATATAATAAGTACATTTTATTTTTTTTTTGAAAAAAAATTATTGAAGGTGAGAAAAATTAATTAAAGTGATTAATGTAAAAAGAGATTACGTTGTTGTTTAACATTAATAATAAGGTATAAAAATGAACCTAAACTTGTCCGAAAAAATTTATGTCTCTATATTGACCTAAACCATTAATTTCTGTAATAGGTTTTGTTATGGAAGCATCTTCCTAGGTAAAAAATGGGGATGACACAATTATTTTCAAAGTTGTCAAGTGTGACCACTCTCTCCACTTTTAACTGTACAGTCACCCTATCCCATTTCATCACACCTATAAATCAATTTGAATAATCCAAATCCTATAGAAAAAATATCAAATAATGGATCTTCTCATCCTACAATCCTCACCTAAGGTGGAAATCAAACCAATGAAGTCCTTGGGTGAAAACCAAAAGCAGTTACTCTTATAAGCGGTAACATTATTCAATATGTATATTTGTTTTATTTATTTTTACATCCATCTAATTATTCTTACTATATAATTATATAATAGAAAAAGTATACTCAATATAAAAAAAATTATGTTACAATTTTTACCTACACCTTCAAACACTTTCATCAAATGGGATAGACAGTCATTATTATTGTGTATGATGGACTACCACCTCACACTCCATTGAGTTTTCTTTTCCACTACCACCTATCAATGTTGGTAATAATGATGGAACCAATTTTTTGATATGTTATTTATTATATGTTTTTTTTCTTATGAAATTATTATATAACAAAAACATTCATGCTTTCCATTTTGTTGGAATAAAATAACATCATTTGGGGATGTGTGGACTACCGTCTCCTCAAAGCAATTTGATTCATTCAAAAATAAAATGAAACGTATTAAATATAGGTTTAATAATAATATATTTTATAAATGGAATATTTATGATACTCATTAAATAATAATTTATATTTATATATAAAATATAATTTTGTTTATTTAATTTCAAACATTGAAAAAGTGATAACGTCGTTCATGGGTGTGTGGACTACGGCCTCCTTAAAACAATGTGATTCTAACCTTTTCATCACCACATAGAAATAATTATATATATAATTACACATAATTAAAATATATAATTTTTTAATATAATGGTAATTATTTATATAAAATCATTACTTAACGTCTATCCTTAATGTTCATTCAAAAATGGAACAATTACTCTTATGTTTGTATGGCCAACTATATCCATGATCATAAAATTGGATCATTTATAATAACCAAAATTCATGAATGATTCTAAAAGTATAATTAATGTTAAAATATTATAATTATTCCATGTTTCTTATTATAAAGAAATTTAAGAAATTACCTTGTTGGCTATAATCAACTTATCAAAGTCAGTAGTGACACATAAGCTAATCATGTTCAAAACATCCGACTTAAAAATTATTGATTTATTAATTATATAAAAACATTTTATAAGTGAAATATAATTAATAATATTTTTATCAAAATGTATATGTAGATTGAACAATACTGGAGGGGTGGATTATGGGTTTAAAACGTTTTTTAATCTCTAAAGGCATTTAGTTTAAAAGGATTTAAACTAATTCAATTCACAAATCAACTTAATGTATTTGAAAAATTATTAGAAAAGGCCCTAGGTATGATGGATAGTGTATCATGAAATATTTTTATGATTATATCCCAAATCTTATAGAATCATTTGAGTAAATGAATTGATCATAGTCAGAGAAATCATTATTACAAATATCGTAATCATATAATAGATAATAAAAAAATGAATATATAAAATAGTTCAATTTTTAATAAAATGCAGTGGAAAAGTAAAGCAATTAAATGATTAAAATTATTTTAACCTAAATAGAACGGTATAAAATAAACATGAATATATGTTAGTTGATTTGTACTTTTAAGAAACTCAATCTTAACCACACCTGGTTAATCCCTCTATATGATGACCATCTTTGGTATTTCTACCTAACACCGGTAGCCCTCGAACAAGAAAGTGATCGACACCCATGTCTTCCTAGCCTCGGAAGCCCTCATTCAGCAAAAGATCGACACTACTATTTTCTTATTCATCGAAGACCCCAATTATAATTACAATGATCAACATCAAATAAAGAAAAAAAATACCCTCAAATGTTATAAGTATGTGGAATATCAGTACACAACTTGTACACCTCTTGGTTTTAGAATGTATTAAATTTGAAAGATATCTCACACAGTTTCTCCAAATTTTATTAAATGAAAGATCTTTCAAATGACATTGTATTTACAGGACTTCATCCTAATAGTTGTCTTGGAATCCAATGGTTCAATTTTATGCTAAAATTTTAGAAAGACTTGGACATTAGGAACTCCCATGATCATCTTATAACTAAAACACTAACATCATTTTAAATTCACATTGAAACAAAATACACGACATCATTTTGATTTAGAGGTTTTCATTTCATTATAATACAATTTTATAGTACAAAAAACATAATGAAAAAGGTATCAGGATTTTTGATACGAGAGTTAGTTTAATTTTTATCATTTCAAAAAATATTATCAATTTGAAAACAGGACAATTTGTATGAAAAAAAATCATATTCAGTGTGTCTGATAAAAATCATATCTCGGCGCATTACGAAAATTAGGGATGGAATAATTTATTCAAAACTCTAGAGTATTATAACGAACCATACTTTACATACATTTTTAATACTTCAAAATTGAAGTACACTTATTACAACATATAATAAAACCATGAAAGGACCGTATAGGTATAGTGTCTTTAGAAATTGGGAAACATAAACAACTGGTTCATAAAGCATATACATTGTCTCCCATTTATTTCATCATATTTAGAGTCTCTTTTGGAATATCCTACTTAATAACCTTCTTCCTAACATGGGGAATGAAAACATACAAAAAAGTGAGCTCAAATGCTCAGTAAGGGTAAACAAAAGAAATATCAATCACATCATATTCATAAGAACATAACATTTTGAAAATCTTAACCTGCAAAAGAGATCATAATATCATATCATGGGATAAATAATAATAGTGAAATGTAATCCCAATAATCATAACTTAAAACATGAAACTTTATGAAATACACACATAATCATAGATAATCATTTCTTAGTAGTCAGGACTCATTTCCAAGACTATCTCAGCGGACGAAGTCCATTTCTAAACCGAGTTCACTCCTAGGTTACAGTCTTGTTTCACTGAACCGGATTAACCTAACATTCCATCCATGTCTATCTCATGAGATATAAATCATTACCCAATGCATTGAAAGGAGATATAGGTCCCACCCATCTCATAATGAATCCATTCTTATGCATGCCACAAAATCATAAATCATACAACATAGCATAACCCATGTAATAAAAATGGGATTCTTAAACATCATGTCATCATAAAATAATCCATAAAAGGAAATCATGAAAATATTTCCATCATAACATAATCAAATAAATGTGAAAATAGGGATATAAATAGAACCCTATATTATCTTATATGTAAAATAATTTTGATAAAACACTTGAACTCTATTCTTGGAGAAAATATCCTTTCTACTTCAAAAACATTTTACTTTCTTAAAATGTTATATAATATTAAACTAAAAGAATTTGATTTAAAATAAACTTGAAAACTTGTAAAGGGAGCTTCATGGAAATAATTTTCTAAAAATTCATTCATGTCGTATAAGTTAAAAAAACATTCTTCTCGTACTTTGGCCAGAAAAGTCAAACAGTAACTCGTACGAAAAATGACAAAATATTCCTTTCATATATTTTACTAAAAACTCACTGAAGGGTAAAATTGGATTTAAAATTTTTTAAGGGGATGGAAATAATATTACATATTGAGGAAACATGGATTTGGATGATAAATATTCCCCAGTAAATTCTGATGTATAAAAAATCTCGGATAAAAATGGGATTGCATGATTTTCCCATACCTTAGGTCCGATTTGCTTCGTACGTGTCCGAACCTACTGTATAATGATTTAAATAATGTTATTGAATTATTCCAGAATTTTACTCACTGTTATGACATCATAAATGGTCATATTCTTAACTTCTTATTAGTAATATTTCATTGTTACTTGTTATTCGGGTGTTTATTGCTTTTTGTTCTTATGCGTGTTTTATCGAATAAATTCTTATTATTCTTTTTAGGTTATAGATACCTCATTTCTAAAATGGTATTAGTGTAATATATATCATATTTATACATTCAATTCATTTATATAATCATTATTCAATGAAGATCATGTAGAACGAGTCGCATCATATCGTGGAGACGGTAGGCCGTACGTACGCACGAGTGACGATATCGTTCCCATGATTGTGGAATTGTATTTAAGTGTATGTATACTATTTCAGAATCAATATCACATTTAAATAATTATATATAGTTACTTTTTACACCATTATACCCATCCAAGTAAGGTGGTGGTGGAAAAAAGATTACACCACGGCGTGGAGACGATATTCCGCACATACGCACGCGCGATGATTTCGTTTTCCATAGGATGGATAGAAGGTAAAATAGGGTTGTTTAATATTTATAATAACATATCAGTATATGAGTGATACTTATGTTATTACTTAATAATGAAACAGCTAAATAAGAAGACGTATAACAAGAAATATAGTTGAAAGAATTGGCAACGAACATTACCTCTTCTTTGAAGCGCCTCTTCTTAACCTTCTCTTAGGGAACAAAATATGGTATTTTGAGAAACCCGAAACCTCTAGGATATTTATAGGTATGTTTATAAGGGAAATTGGAAGGGTTTGGCCGATCTTTAAGGCTCAAAGTGGTGTGAGGAGGAGAGGTAGGAGGTGCACTTTCATAAGGGAGGAGAGAGGCACCTTAGGAAAAAATAAAAATATTATTTTATTATAAAGTCATATTCGGTTTTTAATAGCTCCAAATTGATTTATTTTGAAGCTAAGGTATGGATGGGTCGAAATCATCTTAAACAATTGGTTTTAGACAAGTTTAGGTCATTATATTAACCTTATCTTTTAGTTTTAACTCTTAGTTAATTAGATTGACATTTACCATGTCACATTTGTTTTATATTATATAGTTAATAAACATACCATATACATCCAATAGACCCCAAAGTGGTCCATTAATGATAAAACTATCATTATATAAGTATTTTGGCCTAAACATAGATTTTTAGGAATATAATAATAATTAATAATATAATATGTGTTTTAAAAACTATGTTATGTCAATTTTGACACTATTTGGTAATTTATTTTTTTGAAAATCATAATAGCATGATTAGTTCGCAAAAAGTTAATTAAATCAATACTAATATGTCATATTAACCTATAAAATTAGTGTAAGTCATAAAAAATCTCAAATTACATTTATTTGAGTATTTATAACATCAATTATGTTAATATTTTATTAATAAGACAGTTACGACATCATCATTGTGTCATAAATAAATTATATTATCTAATGTCTAAAAATTATAAATAAAATACTATTATGTATTAAATCTTTTTAGCTTTCTAATTAATATTTATAGTCGAATTTATCTTATGTATAACCCTGTATTTAAAATGTTTTAGTTATTAAACATTGATTTTAACTATTTTAACTCTTCTTTAAATAAAATAATATTAAATGTCCTAATCTAATCCAGGTGGACCTAAATGGTCATATTTTATTCCTAAGGTTGTTTTTGGTCGAATTAAACTTATCCAATAGAATTAGGACATGTGTTAGGATAATAATAATATCATTTTTACCCTTAACTACCCTATTTACTTTTAACTGTGATAAAAAATGTAAAAAGTTACTATTCAACAAAAATTATTTTCATCTCATTGAACCACATTTTAGTCCTTGATATTAACGTGTCTCTCAGATTTTCGAAATTCCACTCACAGAAACTATAAAATTATGTTTTATGTGAATTTGAAAATTCTACTAGGAGGTCTGTAAAAGACGATGAAAAGTTCAATAAAATTTTTGTATATCTAAAATTATTATAAAATGACTCCAATTAATTACTTTGAACTTATATAGGTATTATGTATCAATTTTTACCTAAAATAAATTTAAATAAAATAATTAATTAAATAAATAAAAAGTCGGTTTTTAAATAGTAACACGGTGTTTTCACTATTCATCAAAAATTGAAAGTTTTCAGAAAAATACCAAAACTTCACCCTAGGCTATTTTCGATATTCCGAATCCAAAAATGAAGTCCATTTTGAAAACTAAAATTTCAAAAAATGGGTATTACTATTCATAATGGCTAGTTTTAATAATGTTTTAATAGCATATCGTTGTTTAGTGAAACTCGGTATTGCATACAACACAAGCTATCGAGGAAGGTCACGATTGCGTGTAATGAAATCCAAGATAGTGTTGTGTGTAGTGAAAGATTATTTTGAGGATTTATATAACATAAAAACAAAATATTTCTCATAAAAATCTCGGGTGTTACATTCTACCCCCCTTTAAATGAATTTATCCCTCGAAATTCGTCATTTTATAACAAACAGATGAGGATGCCTCTCCCTCATCATATCCTCAAGCTCCCATGTAGCTTCTTCTAATTGGTGGTTCCTCCATATAACTTTCACCAAGCGAGTGGTCTTATTCCGTAGAATTTTTTCGCTACGATACAGAATCTCTCTCGGTTGTTCTTCATAAGAAAGATCTTGCTCCAGCGATACAACTTCTGAGCTTAGTACATGTGAAGGATCGAGTATGTACTTCATCAGGAGAGATACATAGAACACATCGTGAACATGAGAGACATTCGGTGGAAGCGCCAATCGGTAAGGTACCTTCCCAACACGATCCAGTATTTCGAAAGGACTGATATACCTAGGGCTCAGCTTTCCCTTCTTTCAAAATCTCATTACTCTCTTCCAAGGAGATATTCGTAAGAACACATTATCACCCACTTCAAACTCTAGGTATTTTCTTCGGTTGTCGGCATAACTTTTTTGTCGACTCTGAGGTTCTCTTATGTGTTGTTGAATAGATCGGACCTTTTCTGCCATCTCATTAAAAAGATCAGATCCTAATAGCTTTCTTTCCCCAACTTCATCCCAGCAAGTTGGAGTCCTGCAGTTCTTTCCATAGAGAGCTTCATTAGGAGCCATCTGAATACTGGAGTGAAAGCTATTATTATAAGAAAATTCCACCAAATGTAAGTGTTGATCCCAACCACCGTTGAAATCCATAGAGAAAGCTCTCAACATATCTTCTAGAGTTTGAATTTTCCCCTCAGACTGACCGTCTGTCTGTGGATGATAAGCAGTGCTGAAACTCAACTCTGTATCCAGAGTATGCTGAAGGCTTCACCAAAACATTGAGGTAAACCTCAGATCCCGATCAAGTATATTGTAAAGTGGTACTCTATTCAATCTTACCACTTCTTTTACATATATCATGGCAAGCTGATCCAGAGAGAAATCCTCTCTAATGGCAATGATGTATGCTGACTTTGTAAGATGATCAACTGTGACCCAGATATCATTATTACCTTTGGATGTTTTAGGAAGTCCAGTGACAAAGTTCATAGTGATGTTTTCCCATTTCCATTCAGGTATGGGTAATGGTTGTAACATCCCCTTAGACTTCTGTCTCTAAGCTTTAACTTGTTGACAAACTAAGCATTGAGAGACATATTTAGCAACATCTCTTTTCTTTCCATCCCACCAGAAGTACTCTTTCAGGTCCCTATACATCTTCGTGCTTCCAGGATGAATAGAGAATGAAGAACTATGAGCCTCATCCAGCAACTCCTTCTTTAATTCTGTGATGGAAGGAACACATACCTGATTCCTGAACTTTATTATCCCATCACAATCAATGTTGAATTCAAGAACATTTCTCACCTTCTTTTGTAACATTAAATCTTCTTTCTGTCCCTCTTTAATCTTCACATTTATAGATGGTTGAACATTCATTTGAGAAAGATAAGACTTTTCCCCTTATATTATAATTCCAAGATCTATCCTTTGTAAATCCATAAATATTGGATCTTTTTCTAATCGTCATCATAGGTAAGCTAGCATGGTCTTGTCGACTTAATTCATCTGCCACCTTGTTTGCCTTCCCAGGGTGATAATCAATTGAGCAGTCGTAATCCTTAATCAGCTCCAACCATTTTCTTTGGAGCATATTTAGCTCCTTTTGTGTTGAAATATACTTTAAAATTTTATGATCAGTATAAATATCACACCTTTCACCATAAATATAATTCCTCCATAATTTTATTGTAAAGATTGTTGTAGCTAACTCTAAATCATGAGTTGGGTAATTTTTTTCATGGATTTTCAACTGTTGTGAGGCATAAGCTATCACCATATCGTTTTTCATGAGAACACACCCCAATCCCTTATTTTATGCATCACTATAGATCACAAACCTTTCTCCACTACAAGGCAGTGTGAGCATAGGTGAACTAGATAAACTTCTTTTTAACTCCTTGAAATTCTCTTCACACTCCTCTGTCCAAGAAAACTTAACTCCGTTTCGAGTCAACCTGGTGAGTGGATTAGATAATCACGAAAAATCGCTCACAAAACATCGATAATATCCAGCCAAACCAAGAAAAATTCGGATCTTAGTTACTGTTGTTGGTCTCGACCATCTTTTGATAACCTCTGTTTTTTTTGGATCCACATATATCCCCTCTTTTGAGATTATGTGACCCAAAAATGAAACTTTTTGAAGCCAAAATTCACACTTGGTAAATTTGGAAAAAAGCTTCTACTTTATTAGGGTCTTCAATACAATTCTCAAGTGATCTTCATGTTCTTCCTTTCTCTTTGAATAAACAAGAATATTTTCTATAAAGTCTACCACAAACTGATCAAGATAGTCTCTAAAGACACTATTCATCAGATCCATGAAGATAGCAGGGGAATTAGTAAGACCAAATGGCATCACTATAAATTCATAATGTACATACCTTGTACGGAAAGTCGTCTTTGGTATATCCTCCCTTTTGACCCTTAATTGATGATACCCTGAATGAGAATCAATCTTGGAAAAGTATTGATCTCCGCGTAGTTGGTCAAATAAGTCATCATTGCGCGGGAGTGGATATTTTTTCTTCATCGTGATCTTGTTATGTTCTCGATAATCAATGAAGAGTCTCATTGATCCATCTTTCTTCTTAAGAAACAGAACAGGTTCTCCCCAAGGTGACGCACTAGGGCATATGAATCCTTTATCAAGATCCTCTTTTAGTTGCTTCTTCAATTCCTACAACTCAATTGGGGCCATTCAATAAGGTGTCTTTGAAATAGGTAAAGCACCCGGTACGAGTTCTATTGAAAACTCAACATCACGATTTGGTGGAAGACCAGGAAATTCCTCTGGAAAGACATCATCAAACTCCCGTAAAATTGGCATATTCTTAATCGTGAGTTTCTCTTCAACCATTTGAGATAAATAACCATCATTTAGTGGAATCAAGACCCATAATATGGAAGAAATTTCCACTGGAAGGTTATGTTCATCCTTTCTTCGATAGACGATCATAGATTGATATGGAATATGAAATGTGAATTCCCTTCTTTGGAAATTGAAATGAGATCCATATAAAGAAATCCAATCCATGCTAATAATCACATCAAATTCCACTATAGGAAGGATCACAAGATTTGCAGTAAGCACTTTCCCACAAAATTCAATTGGAGAAGAATTTTAAACTTTTGATGTGACTGTTGTGCCATTAGGGGTTGTCACAGCTAACTCAACATCTAATTGTTGAGGTAATATGGAGATACCCTTAGAAAATTCTTTAGAAATAAAAGAGTGGGTGGATCCAAAACCAAATAAAATATTCGCTACTTTAGAATGGATGGTAAGTGTACCTTTAACCACTTCGTTATCGTACTCCACATCACTGATAGAAATTGCATGTGACATTCCTTTGTCTTTAGCCTTAAGAGATTTTTGACGTCGATCATCATCATCAACCCTCGGATTTGGGCTTTGATTAGCATAATGCCACTTTTCCTTGCACTAGTAACATTGAAGTGTAGAAGGTGCACTCTGTGTAGGCTTTTCTTTGTTCGCATCACTAGAAATCATTTTCCCATCATTGTGGCATTCAAATGCCCGATGACATTCTTTTCCACATTTGAATCATTTTCTAGTCCGTTTAAGACAACTCCCTCCATGTTTCTTTCCACACTTTGAGCATAAGGGAAAACTCATCTTCTTTTCAGCATGGTCTTTAGATTTTCCTTTGAATTCCAATTTACTCTTCTTATCAATCCCATATGACTGATGGGTTACTCCAATCTCCATCTCAACATTGAGGGCACATCGAACGATTTCCTCGTAGCTATTGAAGTCCCTTATGGATAACTCCCTTTGAAGACTTGGTTTTAAGAAACTAAAGAATCGATCAATCTTACTCTCAGGTTGGATAATAATCCCAGAAGCGTACCTTGCATGTCTTGAAAAATTTTCTTCGTAGGAACCAATAGATTCATCATCCTTTTCTTCAGTTCAAGAAACTCTTTCACCATCTTTGTTCGAAGAATACGAGGGAAGTAATTATTGAAAAATATGTTCTTGAACTCGTCCCATTCCATGGAATCAATTTCATCTATTGGCATCGTATTCTTGATAAGATTCTACCATTGATCAGCTTCACCTTACAAACAATATACTTCTAAGATGACTTTGTCATGTTTAGAACATTGAAGAACTCAAAATATCTTTTCAGTGGTACTAATCCATTGTTCAGCAACAAATGGATCAGTAGACCTGCTGAATGAGGGTGGACGTTGCCTCATGAAGGATTCAACAGAATGTTTCTCCTTCCTTTTCTTGTTTGGAAGTCATGTATGATTCCTAGCATGTGAAATTTGTGTGAGAATGGATATATGATTTTCCATTCCAGCTCCCATAATGTTTGGTTTCTCAGGGGGACAATCATTACATTGCCCGTCGCATTCCGCATTAACACGGTTCCTTCGGGTTCCAGCCATTGACTAAAACCAAGATGAATAGTGTGAGAAATACTAATTATAATAGTAAAACCACATAATCAAGAATAAAATTTTACACTTAAGGTTTTATCTTAGGTTATTCATGGCCATTTCTAAAACACTAAGATTGTGTTTTATTCTTAGATATATCCTTAGGGTTCTTACTAAGGCTTTCACATCCTAGTTTGCAAAGGTTGGCTATTCCTTTCCTCTGATACAAACTATAACGACCCATACATTACCTACATTGTTAATACTTCAAAATTGAAGTACACTTATTAAAACATATAACAAAACCATGAAAGGACCGTATAGGTATAGTGTCATTAGAAACTGGGAAACATAAACAACTGGTTCATAAAGCCTCTACATTGTCTCCCATTAATTTCATCATATTTAGAGTCCCTTTGTAATATCCTACTTAATAACCTTCTTCATTACCTGGGGAAGGAAAACATACAAAAGGGTGTGTTCAAATGCTCAGAAAGGGTAAAAAAAAGAAATACCAATCACATCATATTCATAAGAACATAACATTTCGAAAATATTAACCTGCAAAAGATATCATAATATAACAACATGGGATAAATAATAATAGTGAAATGTAATCCCAATAATCATAACTGAAAACATGAAACTTTTTTTCATACACACATAATCATAGATAATCATTTCATAGTATTCAAGACTAATTACCAAGACTATCATAGCGAACGAAGTCCATTTCTGAACTGAGTTCACTCCTCGTTCCAGTCCAGTTTCACTGAACTGGATTAACCTACCATTCCAGCCATGTCTATCTCATGAGATATAAATAATTACCCAATGCATTAGAGGGAGATATAGCTCCCACCCATCTCATAATGAAACCATTATTATGTGTTCCACAAAATCATAAATCATACAACATAGCATAATCCATGTAATAAAAATGGGATTCTTAAACATCATGTCATCATAACATAATCCATAAAAGGAAATAATAAAAATAATTCCATCATAACATAATCAAATCAATGTAAAAATAGGGATATAAACAGAACCTTATATTTTCTTAGATGGAAAATAATTTTGATAAAACACTTGAACTCTATTCTTGTGGAAAATATCCTTTCTATTTCAAAATAAATTTCCTTTCTTAAAATGTTATATAATATTAAACTAAAAGAATTTGACTAAAAATAAACTTGAAAAAATGTAATGGAATCTTCATAGAAATAATGTTTTAAAAATTCATTAATGCCGTATAAGTTAAAAAACATTATTCTCATACTTTTGTCCAGAAAAGTCAAAAAGTACCACGTACGAAAAATGACAAAAGATTCCTTTCATATATTTTACTAAAAACTCATAGAAGGGTAAAATTGGATATAAAAAATTGTAAGTGGATGAAAATAATTTTACATATTGAGGAAACATGGATGTGGATGATAAATATTCCCCAGTAAATTCTAAAGTATAAACAATCTCGGATAAAAATGAGATTGAATGATTTTCCCTTACCTTAGGTCTTATTTTCTTTATACGTGTCCAAACATCCTGTATAATGATTTAAATAATGTTATTGGCTTATTTAAGAATCGTACTCACTGTTATGATATCATATATGGTCATGTTCTTAGCTTCTTATTAGTAATATTTCATTGTTACTTGTTATTCGGGTGTTTATTGCTTTTTGTTCTTATGCGTGTTTTATCGAATAAATTCTTATTATTCTTTTTAGGTTATAGATACCTCATTTATAAAATGGTATTAGTGTAATATATATCATATTTATACATTCAATTCATTTATATAATCATTATGCAATGAAGATCATGTAGAACGAGTCGCATCATATCGTGGAGACGGTAGGCCGTACGTACGCACGAGTGACGATATCGTTCCCATGATCGTGGAATTGTATTTAAGTGTATGTATAATATTTCAGAATAAATATCACATTAAAATAATTATATATAGTTAGTTTTTACACCATTATACCCATCCAAGTAAGGTGGTGGTGGAAAAAAGATTACACCACGGCGTGGAGACGATATTCCGCACATACGCACGCGCGGTGATTTCGTTTTCCGTAGGATGGATAGAAGGTGAAATAGGGTTGTTTCATATTTATAATAACATATCAGTATATGAGTGATACTTATTTTATTACTTCATAATGAAACAGCTAAATAAGAAGATGTATAACAAGAAATATAGTTGAATGAATCTGTAACGAACATTACCTCTTCTTTGAAGCGCCTCTTCTTATCCTCCTCTTAGGGCACTAAAGATGGTCTTTGAAGACGACTAGGACCTCTAGGATGTTTATAGGGAAGTTTAGAAGATAAATTGGCCAGGGTGGGCCAATCTTGAAGGCTCAAAGTGGTGTGAGGAGGATAGGTAGGAGGGGCACTTTTATAAGGGAGGAGAGGGGCACCTTAGAAAAAACTAAAAATATTATATTATTATAAAGTCATATTCGGTTTTTAATAGCTCCAAATTGATTTATTTCTAATATATGGTTGGGATGGGTCGACTTCCTCTAAACCAATGGGTTTTAGACAAGTTTAGGTCATTATATTTACCTTTTCTTTTAGTTTTAACTCTTAGTTAACTAAATTGACATTTACCATGTCACTTTGTATTTTTATATTATATAGTTAATAAACATACCATATACATACAAGAGACCCCCAAGTGGTCCATTAATGAGAAACCTATCATGATATAAGTATCATGGCCGAACCTTAGATTTTTCAGAATATAATAACAATTAATAATATAATATTTGTTTTAAAAACTATTTTATGTCAATTTTGACACTATTTGGTAATTGATTTTTGTGAAAATCATAACAGCATGATTAGTTATAAAAAAGTTAATTAAATCAATAATAATATGACATATTAACCTAGAAAATTTGTGTATTTCATATAAAGTATCAAATTATATTTATTTGAGTATTTATCACATCAATTATGTTAATATTTCATTAATAAGATAATTACTGCATCATTATTGTGTCATAAATAAATTAAATTATCTAATGTCTAAAAATTATTATTAAAGTACAATTATGTAGGAAATATTTTTATCTTTCTAATGAAGATTTATAGTTTAATTTATCTTATGTATAACACTATATTAAAAATGTTTTAGTTATTAAACTTTGATTTTAACTATTTTAACTATTCTTTAAATAATATTATATAAAATGTCCTAATCTAATCCAAGTAGACCTAAATGGTCATATTTTCGTCATATGGTTGTTTTTGGTCGAATTAAACTTATCCAATATAATTAGGACATGTTTTAGATAATAATAATATCATTTTTACCCTTAATTACCCTATTTACTTTTAACCGTGATAAAAAAAGTAAAAAGTTACTATTTACCAAAAAATTAATTTCATCTCATTGAACCACATTTTAGTCCTTGATATTAACCGTGTCTCTCGGATTTTTTAAATTCAACTCACATAAGTGGTAAAATTATGTTTTATGTGAATTTGCAAATTCTCCTAGGAGGTGGGTAAAACACGGTGAAAAGATCAATAAAAATTTTTTATATCTAAAATTATTATAAAATGGATCCAATGAATTACTTTGAACTTATATAGGTATTATGTATCAATTTTGAACTAAAATAAATTTAAATAAGATAAATAAATATTTAAATAAAAATTTGGTTTTTAAATAGTAACCCAGTGTTTTCACTATTCATCAAAAATTGAATGTTTTCAGAAAAATACCAAAATTTCACCCTAGGCTAATTTCGATATTCTGAATCCAAAAATGAAGTCCATTTGTAAAATAAAATTTCAAAAAGTGGGTATTACTATTCATAATGGCTAGTTTTAATAATATTTTAATAGCATATCGTTGTTTAGTGAACTCGGTATTGCGTACAACGCAAGCTATCGAGGAAGGTCGCGATTACGTGTCAAGCAAGCCAAGCTAGTGTTGAGTGTAGTGGAATATTCCTTTGATGATTTATATAACATAAAAACAAAATATTTCTCATAAAAATCTCGTCTGTTACAAGTATGATTATTATCATAGTCATATGAAAAAGTCATATTGATATAATAAGAAACAAAAGTCTTAATGAATGTGTGATAAAAATATATATGATTATATTTTTAATGTAAGTGGAATATATAGTAGTTAGTAATTAGGTATTTATGAAAGAGTTTGTGATTTCCTTAAAAAATAATAGAGACGCCAAAAGAAGACATTGTTTTCAACAATCTCTTAGTTTTCGTAAAGCAAAGACCACAAGTCTAAAATGGAAAATTATAATGAAAGACATGAATACAAAATAGAATTAATGAAATATCATATTTAGAAGTAAAAATTTTTACTTATCTACCTTTGATATTTAAAACACTTCAGAATATGATGTTTAATATGAATAACTCACCCTTAAAATAACAAAATAACTAAGGATCATAGATTCTTCCTAAAAACAATTACACCTTACTAAAGAAATAATCATTATGTCATTATCATCACCGATTCCCCCGCTCTAATAAATTATTCTCTCCCTTTATGATTTACAAAAAGGAATGGTGTAATTGTTCTAATGACTACAAAAGAGTTAAATATACCAAAATAAATGAATTAATAAATAATTTGATCATCTAGAATATATTAATGAACATTCTGCTAAAAAATGGAAAACAATAAATCAAATGTTTTTGTACATTTCAATGTTTTTCATTGGTTTTTCAAAAAAAATTCAACAATATTTTGAAATAACTGTGTCTTCTACATTTTATTTTTCGTATTCATGAGATCTAAGAATATTGTCTTTATTTTCATGGATTATGTCTTATAATTCCTAACCATATCAAGATATTCTTTCTAAGATCAAAAAATTGCATCATGTTCATAAAAAAACAGCCCTGTGTAAAAATAATTTCCTCCTATAATTGAAACCTTTTTTCCAGAGTACGAATATTGACTTCCTAGAATTTTATTTTCTAATCAGATACTTCAACACTATCAGTCAGCAAGAACTTTTTATTTTTCAAAAAAAATTATTTCATATTTGGAAAACATCGTCTATGAAACTTATAATTGAATAACATTCATTTTCATTCCAATAACATTGAATCCTTCAGATTGAGAATCATCGGGGCTCTTAAAGTCATTCATTTTTCAAGCGGTATTTCTAGAACATTTATTAAAGGCAATAGTGACATCATTCACATGACTTATAATATCATAAATTTAATCTTCTTGATGTTTTATACCTGAATTGGATTTATGTGAATGTTGAACCACTTTATTGAATGATTTTATGTGTTCTTTAGAACATTCTTCAGAAACATTTATGTCAGCCTCAAAATTGACCAGTCATTGTCTTAAAAGTTTGTTTTGGTATGATCTTTTATTTTACTCATCTATATCCAAATACATTTTACATTCAATAATTGGGGGAAATGAAATTGAATTTTAAAATCTTTTTTGATTGTGAAAAATTTACTGATCACTTTTCAATGAGGTAGTATTTTCTGAATTAGTATCTTACTCATAAATTGGATTTTCTCCTGAATGACTTCTAGCAGCATCAACATATGAATTCTGATTCCAATTTTCATCAGATCTAGTCCATTCAAATTTATCAGAAATATGAATGACTTTATAATAATGTGTTTTTTGAGAATCTTTCTTTGATGACTCTACTCCTTGATATGGTTACATTTTTAAAGTATCTTTAGAAGATATTACTGGTATTTTATCGGATTCAATTTTTTCATTACAACCAGTATCCTTATCATTTTTATCTTCCTCTTCATTCTATTATTCTTCATATTCTCCTTTTTCATCCTCTTAATTTATTTCTTCTTATTCACTGAGATACTCATATATCTTTCTCATTTCAACATCTTTTTGTTGTTCTGAGAATTATACTTGATCACCCTTTAGTGAAGAGGATCCATCAACATATTTTTACTTCTTAATTCCCTTATCTTGGATGGAGGGAGTGATTTTTTCTTCTTGAATGGATTCCATATTAACAATTTTGTCACTAAAATTTTCAATAATTTTAAATAAATTATTAATATATAAATAATTATATTTTATTTTTTCGAACCTACTTTTCTTCTCATCATCTTTGAGAGTTTCTTCATTCCATATTTTTTCTACTAGAGCATCATTTGGATTAAGGCCAAACTGTAAGTCTCCTTTTATTCTGGCATTATCCCTTTTCCATTTTTCATATATTTAATATGTTACTTTTTTCTGATTGTTTTAATTGATATTAGAATAATATTTTCTTTATTTTGATTCTTAGAAACAATTAGTACTGACTATTTTGGAATACCCTAACTTCCTCCAACTATTTATTTGGGTACATTGGATTCAATATCTTTTTAAAACATCTATAACAATTAATAAATATAGAATTTTAACCTCTTTATCATATTGTCAATAATACAAGGATCTTTAAAAAAATTAATGGTGATTTAAGTGGGAGATTAAAGGGTTTCAAACTATTAAAAATTAACTTACGCATAATTTCTAAAAAACATAATAATTTGATAGTTAGTTGACCCTGACTTTGTATTATTTATGGTTATGTAAATAGAACCCATCAAATTTAGTTTCCTCATGTTATGAAAATAATCAATACGGAATAAATATGAAACGTTCAAGGTTTCTCTATCACATTTTCTTGGAATTCTAAATCCTTGTATCTCGAGTGATCTAAGATGATTGTCCACTGAAAGTTGAATAGTTTTCATTTTGACTTTATGAATCTGAAAAGGAGAATTCTCATATCTTTCCTTGATGATGGCTCTTTTTTTACTTTTGGAAACATGTGTGAATGACAAAAAGAAGCTTCATCTAATGGAACACCATGAAAACGTGTACCTTGATTTTCTAATATACTAATCTCTATATCCTATATTGAAAAGGTTCCATTAAAATCGATATCAACTTTCACACAATTATAAAATTGTCTAACATCATTAATGATCGTAGTATCCATGTGAGTTTTGGTATTCTCTAAATATAAAGATCTTCATCTTTGGAATAAAGTAATTCTTTATAGGGAAGAATCAAACTTTTCATAACACTCTCTATTAACTAACCATTCTATAAAAAACGTTATAGTAGAGAAATATTCATGAGAAACTAGAACCTTCCTTTTCTGAGATATCGTGAAAGAGGATTCAATTGTTACTACAATGAAAAACATTGGTAATGAAAAAATTTGTTCTCATTTACTTGATATTTGATAGATCTTCAAAACAAAGAAGAGATAACTGATGTGGGATTAGGTGGGGTATTTTTATATAGGCTAATAAAGATGACTGTTTAGATTCTAGGACTCATAATAGATCAAAAATGATCTGATGTTGGATTATATATAATCTCTTGAGGATTGAATATATATATATATATATATATATATTATTCCTCATGAATCTGATATTGTTTTAAAAAAACCAAAATAAGGAAAAAATTAAAATACTAATAATTAGAATTAAAAAAGGAATATTAACGTAAGAAATTGAATCATTCAGAGTCTTATGATAGATTTACTATTTTTATATATTTTTCTATGAAAATTTTGAGTATGAAATCTATTTTAATTTGATAAATTTTGAGTATGAAAAATTTTCTGAGTATGAAAATTTTTTGAGTACGAAAAGGTTTGAGTATGGAAAAGTATTTCATTTGAGGGATTTGAGTATTAATATTTCTTAGTAAGAAAATTTGAAATAATTTTTTTTGGGAATGAATATTTATGAGAATTTATGAGTACTAAAAAATTTGATTATGGAAATTTTTTGCTACAAAAAATCTGAGTGCAAAAATTTCCATGTACCAAAATTTCTGAGTTTGAAAACTTTTGAGTATGAATATTTATGTGTATAGAAATTTATGATTATGAAAATATCATATTCATAACATTTATGAGTACAAAAATTTTCTTATTTTGGAAAAAATATAGTTAATTTTCAATAATATCTACACCCCTTTTGAAATGGAGTAACATAATTTAAGGAGATGATTTAAACAAGAAGTATATATGAATGGTTACTTTACAGTGATCATTCATGGATTCTGTTTAATGTATTCCAATATATCAAAAGGTAATGGTTTTGTAAAAACATCATCAAGTTGTTCTTTTGTTATGATAAGTGGTAAAATGATATATCCTTTAACTGTATGATCCCTAATAATGTGATGCCTAACATCTATGTGTTTTTCACATGTGTGATGTGAAAGGTTTTTACTTAATGTTATGAAACTAGTATTATCACAAAGTATTCAAGTTATAGTAAAATGCACGCTATAATCTGTTAGTGTGTATTACTTCCACAACACATTAGTAAAACAAATTCCAGGTACCAAATATTCAGCTTCTGTAGTGGAAAGTGCTATTGAGAATTGTTTTATAGAAAACCAAGAAACTAAGGAATCACCTAAGAAATAACATGTTTTGGATGTAATTTTTCAATCCATTCTACAATCTCAAATTTCAGCATCCGAATTTTTAAAAAAACTGTTTCTAGAAAAATATAATATTCTTTAATTTATAAATCCCATAAAATACTAAAAAACTAATTTCACAACATTTAAATGGGATCCCATTGGATTTTCTAAATATCTTTCACATAATAATACTTAAAAAACTAATTCTAGATGACTAGTTATTAAGTATAGTAAGATTCCTATCATAAATCTAAACGTTGTATGATTATCTTTTTTCTCATATTCATTAAAATCTAGTCAATTTGATGTACCTATAGCAGTACTAGTAATTTTAGAATTGTTATATGCATACTTCTTAAGAAGATATTTAATATCCCTATGCGGGGATATATAAGTCCCTAATGGTTTTTGAGAGATTTGAAAACCAAGAATGAATTTGAACTGACCCATCATACTCATTTCAAACTTAGATTTCATAATATTCACAAAAAGAATCTACTAATGATTATTGAGATGAACAGAATATGATGTCATCAACAAAAATTTAAATAATCAAAACATTTGTTTTCTTTCTTTATGAAAGTGTTGGACAAATAGTTCAATTTTCTTGTATGTAAAATCATATAAGTATGTCATACCAATATCTAGGGGCTTTTTTAATTCCAAATAAATATTTAGAAAGTTCAAAAACAAATTCAAGATTTTTTGTATCTTGAAAACCTAGAGGTTGTTCAACAGAAACATCATCTTGAACATATACGTTAAGCAAAGAACAATTCACATCCATTTCAAAAAGATTGAAATAAAAAAATGTTGGAAAAGCAAACAGATTTCAAATAGATTCAATTCTAGACACTAGATCATAGTTTTCTTAAAAATATAATCTTTCTAGTTTATTATAACATGTAGAAACTAGTCTTTCTTTATTTCTAATAATGACTCCTTTTTCATCATGTTTGTTTCTAGAAACCCATTTTACTCCAATTATAGTGGTTTATTTAGTTCATTCATCCATGTTCTAGACTTAATATATTCTTAATTCATTTAGCTTATTTTTCATTGCCTTAATCGAATATTTATCACCCAAAACATCATTATGACTTTTTTATTGAAATTGGGAATGAAATTCAAGATGTTCTACTTCATTTCTCAATGAACTTCTAGACCATACAGGTTGATTAACATCACCAATGATACTATCACGATAAATATTTTTATGAAACAACTAATTTGGGTTTTCTAAAGCCTGTTAATCTAAATTGGTTAGAATTTCATATAGAGTGAATACATCAGAAATAATTTCTTGAGTATTCTATTAATTAGAATAATGTTCTATCAAAGGTTGATAATCAGTATTAGAAAACACATCTGAAGATATAGTGTGGTATTGTTTAAAAGAAAATGGGTATGTTCACAAAATTTCCCATGTAATATTTTCTCAATAGTGTTGGAGTTTTTATTGACAACTCTATGTTCCAAATATGTAGTGGAATATTCTACTAATATGCCTTAATCATATTTAAGTTTAAATTTATGTAAATTTTCTTTTTTATTCAAAATGAATACATTTACTCTAAATACTTTGAAGTATGATAATTTTTATTTTTGTTCTATCCATAACTCATAAGGTGTTTTGTTAAGAAATGGATTAATTAATTATTTACTTATATTATAAAAAGAAGTACTTATATCATCAAACCAAAATTTTTTCGAAATTATGAATTCAATCAATGTGGTTCTTGTTACTTCCCAAAGGATACAATTTCATCTTTCAACAGTACCATTTTTCTGAGGAGTTCTAGGAGATGAAAAGTTATGAGTAATGACATTATTTCTACAAAAGGTTTTAAAAATCATGATTTAAAAATTATCCCCCATGATCACTACAAATAGTTATAAATGGAACGTTTTTATCATTATTATCTATGGATACCAATGTTTTAAATTAATAATAGGTTTCATAAAAATATAAAGAAAATTATCCCATATAAATTCTTTGTAATGATCAATTAAAGAAATATTTATTAATTTATGGAAATACATATAATTTTGTAAGAACAAATTAATCCATGTGAAATAATTATAATGAATCAATATTTGAGAATTCACTAATTGATTTAAAACATGACAGATGTTTCTTTCCATATTGAATATGGTTATAAACTTTTGAGGAATAAAATCTATGTTCTGGTATATCCTTAACAATACGTTTCATAGAAAATTTAGGTATGTTCTAAAGGATTAAGTGTCTAAAACATCTATTCCATAACAAATATTGATCATCCATTGCACTATGGAAAGGTAAGTATTGGCTCTTATGGTTCTCTTTGAGAAGTGTGTAATCATTCTCATTCCATTAGAAAGAATGAATGAATTCCTTCTAGGAATTATGTACTACATATTTAAAATTCCTAAAATTTACAAAGTAACCTTCATAAAATATATTACTTACACTTATAAAGTTGTGATTCAGATCTTTTACAATTAAAACATTTGAAATCATTGATTTTAATGAAGAATAATATTACTTGTACTAACAATATTTCCTTGAGAATTATCTCTGAAGGTGACTCTTCCACCACTCATTTCAATAATATTTTCAAATTATTCCTTTTTACCATTCATATTCATGGAACATAATCTATCAATGTACCAAGTATTATTTTTGTTGGTACATCCATTGTTTTCGAAAAAAATGATATAATATAACTTTTGGAACCCAATCTTTCCTGGTTTCGGAAATGATAATAAAAAGATTTTGGGAATTAATATTTTTTATAAAAATGGGATTCGTGGAACCCCAAATATTATATTTTATTTAAGGAATAATTATTTCCTCGATAACCTCAACTTTGAATTTTTTACAAAAGGGTTAATTTTCAAGAACAATGTAATTATTACTAAAAATAGATTTTTGGTTGAGTATATATCATTCCAAAACTATTACCTTGTGGATGAAGTTTTTTATACTTTTTATCGAATCATTCAATACCAGTGGAAAATTTTAATAATAGTTTATTGAAAGAACACATTTCATATTATAGTTTTATAACTAAATTATTATCCACAATTTTACTGGTTTTAGAAGTGAGTTTTGTCTCTAAAACATCTTTCTCAGAAATTACTTATTTCTAAATCTTTAGAAATTTTATCCTTCATTAAATAAACATCCTCAAGTTTTTTATAAATAGAATCAATTTCTTAAAATTCTCTATCGATATATTTTGAATGATTTCATATCTCAGGTTTCAATGAACTTATTCTATAATTTCCTTTCTAAATCATTTTATTCACCATAAAATTTTCATTCCCAATAAATATTGAAAATCAAGAAACCTCTTCATATGAAGTTAATGTATTATCTTGTGTTGAGGAATTTTCTTCTTTAGATGAAGTAAAATGTTTCTCATTAGGATAGTTTACATTTAAATAAAAATTTATTAAAGATTCAAAGTGTGTACCTTATCAATAAGATATTTATTTTCATAAGGTATTATATAATAGATACTAATATTCTTCTATCATGAATTTTTATTGTCTGAAGAATCATTAGACGAGTTTCCTCCAATAGTACTCCATGAGTCATTGGCTTTTAATAATTTTGTTCCATTTAGTATGTGATACTTATTATGATTTTTATTATGATTCACTTACATTATATCTTTTCTTTTTAACTATTGATAATCGAGCCTTAGGTGTCTAGCTCTTTTACATTTGTAACAGATAACATCATAATCTTTCTTATCATTCTTTTCTTTGTTACCTTTCTAACACTGATACTGAAAATAATTTTTAGAATCAATATTCTTCATTCATTGGTCATGATTGTCCAACAAATTCATAGAATTTTCTGAATCATGTGAGTATGAATGAACAACAACTTTCTTGTTCTTTGAGGATTGAACTCTCTTTTATAGATCTTGAGATTTCATTAAATTTGAAGTAGATGTAAAATAAAATCAACCATTATTCCATTTAAATTTTAAAAATATCATTTCATCCTTCCTTAATAATATAAGGGAGAAAAAAATAAATCATCATGTCTACGATTTTTAATCTTCCAAGATTCACTAACAACTATTCTATTTGATTATCATTCATTTGGTGTGATGTATATAATATTTTCAAAAATGATCTTATAATATAATCATTTTTCATCGATAACATGTAATACATTAAAAATTTTCATGAATATTTGTGAACCTTAATAACATGTTCTCTATAATAGAATTTTAAAACCTAATAATTTTCTCTTAGCGTAACTTTTATAGTTTCAACAACTTTAGATGTACAAAAATGAGTAATATCTATATTTTTTCAGATAAAATTGGCTTCTTGATAAGATGAAATATGGATATATATATATATAATTCTAGTCAAAGAAAAAAATTAAAATACTATGTACCTTATAATTTAATTGATATTCCCAACTCTATTGATTGTTAAATATTCTCACTTCCTTATCATAAATTTTATAGTCACCAATCCGCACCACAACCTTATCAACTCCTATGCTGATCACAAAAGTCATAAACCTATCCCTATAGAATTCATAATCATTACCATAAAAAAATTAGTGGTCTTGTGGGATTTAGATAGAATTTTTAATGTAAATTTAGTCCTTAAATAATAAAAATAATTAAAAAAATATTTTTATACAGTACACATTATTATAACAACTGTTTATAAAAAAATTATAAAATAAATAAAACTAGTACGCAAAAATATAGCAATAAAACATATGAGTAGTTGAAGCCTCATATAATAAAAAATTTCAGTATCAATATCATAGAGACACAGATCTGAAATCAATTGTGTGATTGAAATTTATATGCATATAGATCAATACAAGAGGGGGTGAATTGTAGGTTTAAAACATTTTCTTTTATCCCTAAATAAATTGAGTTAAAATGGATTTAAAATAATTCAATAAAAAGGCCTCGTAATGTATTATAACAATCATCATATAGGGCTCTAGTTCTGATGGAAAGAGTATCATAATCTGCCTGTTTTGATAAGTATTCTACAAGTCAGGATTGGGATTAATCATATTCATTGTAAGAAAATGATTTAATCAGAGGAAGTGTAATATGGATTGTAATCAAAATAGATATTATAAATATATAGAAACAATTAAATGATTCAATCATAAAACATATAGAGTTTTATAGAGTAAATTCATTGATCATAATCACATAAATTTTAATTAGAAAGATCATAATCATAGAATAGATAATAGATAAATGAATATAAATAGTAATTCAATTACAATTACAATGGAGAAAACAAGTAAAAAATGTAAAGGAATACAATTTTTTTAACCCAAATGGAAGGGTATCCAATAAACATGAATATAGCTCCCTTTACATATACATTAAAGCATGTATTTATTACCTACACAAGGGTAATCACTCAATACGATGATCGACTTTGGTCTGTTTGCCTTTCCCTTATAGCCCTCAATCAAGAAGGTGATCGACACCAATGCATTCCTTGACTTAGAAACCCTTGATCTAAAAATGTCGAAACCACTACCTTATTAACCATATAATCCCTTAATAATAATCAAAATGATCAGTATCACACAATGAAAAACAAAACCATTAATAGTTACAAGTATTTGGAACCATCAGTTCATGACTTGTACACTTCATGGTTTTCTCTCATCGTAAATTTGGCAGAGATCTCATACGGTGTCTTGAAGATATAGTTGTAGGGAGCTATTTAAAATTACCTATTACATATAGGCATTTTTCCCAAAGGTCATCTGAGATTCCAATGGTCTAATTTTCTTATAAATTTTCAGAGGGACATTGACAAATGGCACTCCAATAATCATTTTATAAATGAAATGAAATCATTATTTTAATGAAAATTGAAACATAATACATAACATCGTTATGATTTAAAGGTTTTTATTTCATTATAATTGAGTTTTCTAGATATGGAAAACTAAATTAAAAATGGTTCAATAATGTTAGAGATGAGTGTTTGTATGATCTATGTCGACATAAAAATGTTGTTACTATGAAAACAAGATAGTGTGTGTGATAAAAATTGTATTCAGTGTGTAAGATAGAAATAATATCGAGTCTCATTATGATAATCATTGACTGAATAATTTCTGTATGAATCATGTGTATGGTTATTATCATATTAATATGAAAAAAATAATATTCATAAAACATTATTCAAAATTCATAATGAATGTATGGAAAAATGATTTGTGATTCTATTCTTAAATTACATTAAATGTAAAGGAGTTAGAAATTAGGTATTTAAGATGAATTTTGTGATTTAAAAAAATAAATAGGGAAGTCAAAAGAACACTTTTGGAGCAAAAATATTAAACTTTTAAAATTTTCGGAAATAATTAAATAATTAACTTAAGATTATTATTACAGAATAGAGAGGAAAATCAAGATAAATTGGGATCAAGGTAAGAGGTTTTCATCACACTTATTACATGTGTGAGATAAATGTCATATTCAACACATAATTATTTTGTGTGGTGTAACTACTAACCCATTTGATATATTATATAATGAAAAAATTTATCTTCAGGGTATATAAATGTTTCATTTTATGATTATTAATTTTTGTATTTATGATTTATATGTAACTGTATTTGTAAGGGGGTTTTTAGTCTAAAATTTTATTCAATGAGACTTATTCTATATTCACCACATATTTTTGTTTATTGGTTTGTATTATTCCAATGAATGCATTTTATTATAAATAATTTTATATTTATTGTTTTTAAAATATTAATTTTAAGATATCTCTTTCTTAGGGTTTATGGTTTCATGTTATTGAAGTGGTAATGTTATTTTTCACAATTTTCCTTCGTTGAGATGTTTATTATGATATACAACTATCTTCATTTATAAAGTGTATAAACTTTTCATTTAACATGATTTATCATGAATATATTTATTATCATGATATTATATGTTTTATTTAATGTTCATGGGGCTTGTGATTCAAATTCATCCTTGTGGTATGAGACACTTTGTAATTTTTAATGTTTATGTTCTTTAATATCATTTTTAATGATATTTTAAGGGAATTTGTAGTCATCAATATCAAAAACCCTTGTTTATACATATCCTACGTTAGGAATGTTTTGTATTGAGGCCATATTCATTCTTTATTTGGATGGATTATGGTTGTTTCATATATATTTCTCTTAATCCCATTTCTTTTCTATGGGTTGATTATATCCTAAATGGATTGTTATAAAACCCATTTATTTTCCTTAGGTTAATTAGGCTTCACAAATATTTTTATGTAACCCATTTCATTTCCATGTGTTAATCGTGTTAATATGATTTTTTTTGACCCATTTCTTTTCCTTGGGTTAATCATGTTTCAAAGGTATTTTTATGAAACCCATTTAGTTTCTATGGGTTGATTACATCCCAAAGATATTATGAATTAACCAATTTATTTTCTATAGTTTAATTATTTTCAAAATAGATTTTTATGAAACCAATTTACTTTCCATCGGTTAAACACGTTTTTAATATATGTTTATGAATCCCATTTATTTTCCATGGGTTAATCGTGTTTCAAATAGATGGTTTTAGACCCCATTTCTTTTCCTCATGTTACTGAAGTTATAAAATATATAATATCTTTTCTATGTGTTTTTATAATATAAAATCTTTCATGTTTTATGTTACTTGTACATTTTATGGGTAGTACTATGAGAATCTAATAATGGATTTTTACGTGATTAACCAATGCTGGGTTGTTCCATGATAAAACAACGATGGGTGATTCCATGATAGACCAAAAATGGGTGGGCCCATGATATCCCTCCACTGCATTGGTTATGGAAGTTAACCATATAATTATTAAATATGTAAGAGTTCATGTAATACTGAAGTGAAATTGATGTCCCATGTTCATACATGAATTCCATATGCTTTCAATTAGATTATAATATTTCTAATGATCGAGATTGATACCACATTGCTTGTGATTATTGCGTATGATTACTGTTTCCCCCACCGTGTTTTCATAATTTATGATCTATGTTTTAATGGGTATAAGTTATTTTATGATTCTCCCATGAACCATGATTATTTCAACATACCCTTATAACCTATTTTTCTCATTAGTGAAGTATAATTTTCAATTCTTATGTTTAACCTTACTGAGAATTTATGCTCACCATTTATATTTTTCCTTTTTCCTATATTTTAAATAATGATGTTGAATGATTTATTTCTATAAAGGATTTAAAAAGGATGATGTTGATGAGATAATAAGAAATAAGAAGACATGAGTATAAAGAGAGATAATGTTCAACTTTATGAAATAGTTTTCTATGAGCCAAATTGATGGGAGTTGTTCAGGTATGAGATTTTTATAATTCTGTAAACCGCTATACCTAAAAGGTCTCCTATAATGTAAGTGATACATGAGTTCCTTTTGGATTTTCACGGTTTTTTTGAGAAAATTGGGTCACAATTATCAGTATCAAATCAGTAAATGTAATGTTATTGATTTCATCATAATATTCTAGAGTGTGAGTCATATGCTATTATAATAATAACATAGTAAAAAAACTGGACCATACCATAGAGAATATTTCGAAAAAAAATAGTGGATAATAAATGTATCATTTCATTAAACATTGAAATAACATGAAGCATGAATGGAAAAGAAGTTGAAATTGAAACAAATAATTGTGGTTCTTATAAAAAAAATCATATCATAGTAATGTGTCATATCATAGGACTATATAATATGGAATTGTTTCATATAATGGAAAAAATCATAAAATAGAATTTTCACATAACCATTGGTAGAAGGAAACATCACCACCACGAGTTTGAAATTTTCACCCATTCATAAATGTGACTAGAAATTTATCGTGTATACATTTATCATGGGATATAAACATTTCAAAATGCATTGGAGGGAGGTATAGAACCCCACTATTTATTTATCTATACACACAAGTTCTACATCAAATACATCTATATATCAAATAATAAAAAATTGATAGAAATAAAATGGTTTTCATAATATTATAAAATTAAAATAATTCACTTTTCGTAGCATAAATAACCATTCAAACAAAAATGGATACCCTAAAATTTTCAAATCGGATAAAATAACATCATCAATTAAATATATTTACACTAAAATAATGATTTTCCAAAATGGTTCACTTGTATAATTATACATTGAGGTTGAAACATCAAACATAACACAGCTTTATAGAGAGAGATAAAAATGGAAAATTAATCATAAATAGATATTTCATGGAAAATATTATAACCTCATTATTATAAAATTCAGAGCTATGAGTGTATTGTTCATGAATTAATGTTTTAGAATACAGAATAAAGACTTCATAAAACACTGCATTAAATATATATAAATAGAAAAAAAAATAAATAAATATGGAGTGTAAAATAATATAAAAGTTTGGTAGAAGAAATTAATTTTTAATTTTTATAAAATACATTTCATTAAACCCTTACGATTTAAAACGTTATTAAAACATCCGTCATTGAAATTTATGAATAATTTTGGATCAAAATAGAAAAAATATATTAGTATTTCTAAATTATAAATTTTATCAAGGGTTTAAATTAAAAATAAGGATATGGAAGAAAAAGAACAATTAAAATGATGAAAATAAATCTTAATTAAAGTAAAATTTTATAATTTAATGGATTTTTCAATGGAATGATATTGATGTTCCAGAATAAATTCCAAGAATTAATGGTTGAAATACAATATACCATCCTTATAGGGTAGAATATATCAATATTGAACAATCATTTTCAATATGGAATTTTTATAACCCAAAGAAAATATTTTAGTCAAGAAAACCCTAGGTCATTATTCATACAAGTGAAATTCACTCTAACCATGGGTATAAAAAATAAATATCTAAATAAACTATTTTTGAACCATATTAATCTCTATATATTTTCTTAAATAAATTATAATCTTATATTATATGGAAATTAGTTAGTTTTCCTCTATTTTTATCTCCATAATTTTTAGTTTTGATAATTTATAACAAGATTTATAATTATTGATTCAATTTATTATAAATTCTCCTTGATCATTCTGATATAATTATTTTTATCAAAATAGGAGTATTAAAAAAATTTATAAGGTCATAGGTTAATTTCATAATTATTTTTGTTTCAACCAATTGTGAAATTTTTTGTGATGAGAATTTTTCTGTAATATTAACTAGTGAGGGGTCGTATATTAATTTTGAGTTAGATATTAAAATTACTATTCTGGAAACACGGAAAATTTTTTATTTAAATATTATTTTCCAATTTCACAATTTTGAAGTTTTCTATTTTTATCCTTGTTATAAATGATTTGTTGTAAAATGATATATGTAACTTTCATGGAAGCGGTAGTCTGCACATAATACAACTGAAACATTCATTATATTATGGTTAGGAGGAGGATAAAAAATGAAATTCCATTATTAAAAAACTATCCTAATACTTTAAATATTTAAGTAATCATATTTTAATGGATAGAGTATTTTTGAGGAATTTGATGATGAAAATAAAAAATTTCTCGATTGAGAAAATTACTTATCCGTTTAGATGTTCTTGCTTGTGTAACACCTTAAGTGTCCTTAGAGTGGTATTTTGTAAATAAAAAGAATTCTACAAATATGGGAGTGTGTTAATGGGAGACTATTTTTTCATTTTTTATATATGAGTTTTTGTAGAGAAACAACCATTATAGAGGTTGAAGAAGAAAGATAGAAGTTATACTTGTTAAAAATCATATCAATTGAAAATATAATAAATAACCACTAATTTTCAGAGATGGAATGAAACTTGTCCTTTATAAATGGTTTAAAATATAGGAAATAACTAATTTTAGGGTTTTTCAATGTCGAAAAATCATTCCCCATTCAAATGGAAGCTTTTTTTAATTATTTTTGAAATATTTTACTCCTATATTTATTCACATTAACATCATGGGTTTTTACCTTGGTAAATAGGTTTTACCTAGTTGATTAATATTTTCATAAAAAGGGTGAAACTATTGATAAAAAAAGTTTCACTGATATAAAATATATTCCCTATATACTTTAATTAATAATCAAAACATGAGAAAAATAAATTTTAAATTAAAAAAATATTATTTATATAAAAATTGTTTCATAGAAAAAAATGTTGTTTTACCCCTAACGATTCTTAATCATACATAAAATTTGTTACCAATTGAATGAATTGTAATATTTTTATTTATTGTTTGAAACATTATATTTGGTTCATTATTTATATTATATTTATTAAATTTAGTAGATAATAAAATATAATTTAATATTTTTTTAATTGAAAATAATAGTTTTCCATGAATTTAATATCTTTGGTTTAATTTTTAGGCCTAAAAATGGATTATAATGTTAAATATAATTTGTTAATAATAATTAAAAATATATTATACGTTTTACTTTATAAAATAGCAATGTCCAACAAATATTAAATTTTTTATAGGAGTTCATAATGCGAAAAAACATTTTTTGAGAAAAAATGTCTTTCAAACATAAAAGTTTCCTTTATTATAAATTATTTACATAGTTTTTATTTTTTAATTAAATATATTTATAAATTAAAATTTAATTCATTTAATATGTCTTTTATATTTTATAATTTTATTATATTAAATTATCATGTTTTTTGTTTGAGTTTCGTGTTCTGTGTTTGAAAATATCAACAACATGATTTATGGAAAAGTATTTACAAAAAATCCCTGGTCATTACATTCCACCCCATTAAAAAATATCATCCCTTAAATTGTATTACTAAAAAAATAAGGTTATGTTTTCCTTATTAAATCCTCGATTTCCAACATTCATTAATCTAACTTATGATTCTTCCTAACATAATTGAAATGCTAAGGTGTATGGTTTCAAAGTGACATATCTCTTCGATATAGGATCTCTACATGTTGTTCCTTATATGAGAGACCATGTTCCAATTTTTTGTCTTCTATGTTCACTATTTATAAAGGTAATGGTATGTGAATTCTCAAAAGTGACATGTGTAAGACAATCTATACTTTGGAGACATCTAGCAGCAATAATAAGTAATATTCTACTGTCCTCATAGGATCAAGGCTCTTAAAAGGACCAATATATCTAGGGATCATCTTACCCTTCTTCCAAAATATCATTACTATCATTCCCATTCCTCGTAAAGATACAAATATTAATGGAGGGAGATGTTGACTAGTTATGACCTTCCTCCAATAGGCCTAGGGTTGGCGACTGGCATCTAGGGTATAATAAACATGTCTATGGGAGGCACTACCCTCTAAGAGAAACATGTGGAAGAGATATATAAGAGTGATACATCAATCCAAACCTGATCATAAAAAAATATAAATAAATAACATGTGAAAAAAAATTCAATGTATTATAGTACAAAAACATCTAAACTATAATCTAAAAGTACTAAAAAGGTAAACTTGGCAGCAACCAGGAAGTCCAAATGGATCATGTAAAACCATGATCTAGTAATATCCATCCTGATCCCCAACCAACATTGAATAACCTGAAAGTATTGTTTATATAAACTGGGTTAGAATATCACTATACTCAATTGGAACCTCCCCATATCCACTCATGCAAAAGATAATGAAATCATATAAATTCGCAGTTAACAATAGTGAAACTAACTCATCAACAAAAAAGTATAATAGTTCTCGGTCTCATCATGGTTAAATATCATCATGTATTAGATGAAATATAGAATATAATATAATAATGAACCATCAAGGGTACCCCACTCGAGATTCCCCACCAGTTTTCCACTCATCCCCAAAATCGAACGTCCTGAGCAATATCCCTCTAAATGTAGGCTATCTTGGTAGAACTAGGTAAATGCATCACAACATGAACATTCGAGATCACATCATCTCATCATCCCATTGTTACCAAATTGTATCTAGGAGCCACCAAATCCCGTATGATGTGTATCATATGTCAGCTGTTATACCTCAATCCATTAAAACCTATAAATCGAGTAAGTACTCCCATTCCATCATAGCCTATATAAGTTATACCAATATTAATAATTTGGATACCATATCTAGGGATATATGTGTGTGAATAATCATAGGAATTCACAACCATCCACACACATATATGGGGAAACTAACTACCATGTTTAAAAGAACTAGTAACTTCTAAGAGAATAGAGTAGGGATGAAGGGGTGGTCAGTAATTCATCCTCCCGCCAGGATGATTGCAAAGACACCATCCTGGAGTCCACTAGGTGTTAGATTACCTAACCGATATAGGTAGTGTGCATTATGAAATCACATAATATACATTATATAATATAACACTCAACCACACTATGGGAATAACCAGCCATAGACTCCACTCCACCAAACATCACTCAGAATCCCAACCTCCACTATTAATAGTAGACATCCTATAATAAATTAAACATTTTAATTATCTACATTAATTACTTGTTTCTTTTTTATCTTTTATATTGGTTTATTAATTAATCATTCATTCCATTACCATTAAAATTATTTCACATTATATTAATCTTGATGCCAAGTCGATTACCTCTAGGTATAATCCAAACTGAGACCATGTTTTATAAAAATTAATATCTTTTCAACATTCTAATTCTGAAAACTCCAACCCCATGGGCTAATAATTATTTATTAATTATTAGTATCATTCAATAAACAATTTATTCTTATACAACCATACTAAACTACCTCCGGGATGAAACATTGTACCACAAATATCCAATAGCCTCATGTTATGGGGAAAGGAATGTAGATAAAACAAGGAACTCGAACATCACCAATTAAAAACATTCATTAATGAAAAAAAATATATTTAAAAAAATGAAAAGGTAAACCTAAATTTAATCCATTATATTATCTCCAGTTTTATCAATTACACCCACATGCATATCCTAATGAATCACTCCATCACATGCGCCAATCATTTCCACACCATCCAGACATCCCTTCCCACGTAATAACATCCATTTTCAGCTCATCCATCTCTATATCATATGACATATGGGCCTCCCTACACCATATAACATCTCATGGAAATTATATGATCTAGAAAACAATCACCAAATAGTAGGAAACAAACATGAATAGTCAACCAGATAATATAGGACCTAAATTAAGGCATTCATCCTTTACTAAAAAATGGGCTCTCATGGATCCAAAATCAAGGCACTCGTCTTTATCAAGTAGACGAGGAAATCATTCCGTAAAATTTATGATTATCACACAACTAGTTCTTTTTTTCATTTTGAATTAACTGATTCATTAATCATAGGTCCCAACTATGGGAAACCAAAAGCATCATGATATAATAAATTATCAAAGGATTAAACTTGCTCACTCACATTTAAACTAGTTTCATAAAACTATGATAAGTACCATTCTAATTTGACCTGATTTTTTTTATCAATTACATTAATCACATATAATACCATTTTAATATAAATATGTGAATTTAGTAAGTTTAGTTGTCATAAAATTATAACAAACATCATATTCATACATGCCTCTTATTTAATTATTTTTTAGATAATTTATTATAGGTTTATTATGGATTTATATTATCTAAATCTTTACATCATTAAAAATATTCTCATACATAGAATAACAAGACATTCTAGTAATAATAATAGATTAGATATCACTTTATCTTCTAAATTAAGTGTAACCCTGATATCAGGCTATAAAAAACATAAAAATATGATCACTAGCTTATTATTTTGTAATCTAGTTAAATTATTATTATGTTAATTAAATTTCCATCAAAAGGGATAAAACATTCAAAATCTATGATTTTATGTAAAAAAATAGGAGAAGAAATGAATCTATTTCATCATATGAATCAGTGTTCTTTTCCTGAGAATGAAGTAATGTTTTAGATCTCTAATCATCTCTCCTTTGAGGAAACTATGACAACCTAATGATGGTGTACCCCAAAATCATCAACAAAAAAATGAATCACCATTTAAAAAGAGAAGATAATGTTTCATAGTGTTGTGGGAATAAATTTGAGGTGAAGATATTGATTCGGGATAACCCTCTAGAAATTAAAGATATAATGCACCTTGGATAACCACATATCAAATATGGAAGCCAAGGATTTATCCCCGTCGAAGGAATCCTCAAAATCCAAAAGAATGGGTCACTTGAATCCTGGAAATATAGATAATCCATAGTGTTTAAGGAAAACATGAGAAGCGGTAGCTCATATAGGCACATTTTATTAAGGATTTATGCATCGTGAGACTATGTTTTACATCGCTTAAATGTTAGGCTTTTGTTATTACTGAAAAACATGTCACCATGATATATTTTTTCTATAAAAATAACTCTTCTTGTAGCACACCAAGAAATGGCCTTAAAATCCACGAATCACATAGAGGTTATCAACGAGGTCTTACCCAACCCATTATTTACATATACATGGAGGTAAATTTTTATATGTCATAATTTTTCCCTTTATTCATCTTTTTAGCAACCAAACACCTCCAGACTCTCACTAGACGTCCTACAAGCACCAATAGATTTAGAAACATGAAAAGGGATAGTATACATGGAGGAAAATCATTATATTACAAATCTCTCAAAAATTTATAATCCCTGAGAGTCTAAACAAAATCCTGAGAGAACAAAGTAGTTGTTCGAACAACCACCCTTGATAAACCTCATAAGTACCATTCCATAACATGATTTGAATCACCTAACTAAGAGAAAATAATCAAAAAACCATGCATCGACATCAACCGGATCATATCCGCTCTTCTAGAAGAGATAAATATTATATAATAGAATATAACAACATAGTAATAAGAGGTTACCATGTAAAAGAAAATAAATTTCAACATCCAATAGGGAACATAATTACAAGATATGTGATAACCATAAAACAGCTCGAGGTACTATGTGTGAATTTGTGACTCATATTCCTATGTACTCTTCTAGATTAAATTATTCCCCCCACAAGACACAAACCTATAGAATAAAACTCTTGTAAAACACCTTATCTATCTGGTTATGGATCTCTATTGGTCACTCCATTAAGGTCACATCATCATCAACATCAATATTTTCCCATTCGATGACATGAAATTTTTCTTGAAGATAACCGCAGAGCTGGAAAACATGAATGGAATTGGGTATCTGAAACATATATAGTGGAAATTCAACACGATAGTTCTTGTCTCTAGAATAGCCAACACCCCGAAAGGCCCAACAAACCATGGATAAAGCTTACCCTTAAATCCAGACCTTCAATTCCCATAATGACATGTCACCTTCAAGAACACATGATCTCGAACATTGGAATCCAGAGGTATCCTCCTATGATCAACATATGATTTCTAATGATCTCGTTCTACCTTCATCCTCTTTCGAACTATTTTTAACATCTCTATCATATTTAGTTCTAATTATGGACTAAGAATTCCTACCTATCGGTCCCTAATGAAGCAAAAATGAGAACGGAATGGCCAATAGTAAAAATCGTCAAATGATCCAATAAAAATTATTGAGTGGAAATAATTATCTTATATATACTCAACAAATAAATGTGTCTTATTCATGAACCTCTAAAATATAGGATACAAGAGTGTAACCTTTCATCAAGAGTCAATAAGGTTTACTCTATCAGAACATTCTTCTACAAATGAACAGATGTTCTATGTAATAGTTGATTACTAAAAGAATTCTTAAGACCTATTAATACCCTATAGGTAAAATGAGGATCTCTATTAGAGATAACCTCCCATGGGAATCCATGGATTCGCACCACCTATTATAGATAATTCCTCAAAATTTCCTCTAGTGAGATCGACTCTTTGATCACTATAATTTCGGATGATTTTATCACTTGATCCAATATCACCCATATAGAATCATGAAATCCCTGAGCTTGGTGTTATCTAGTAACATAATTCCAATTTTATTTCCTCACACTTCAACTATGGAATATAAAATCAATGAAAAATGAAACTGAGAACACGGTTCTCAATATTCGTTTTCTAGCATACTAAACAATGAGAAACTAACATTGCAACTGCACACTTGATCATAGGCATTCGAACTGACCACTCAAAGTTTATTATATCTTTTCAAGGATAGTATATACCACCAATGGTGAGATACATAAATCATAGAGAACCATATCACATATCACCAAATGAATGAAAATACTTTATGAAACAGTACTCAATGATGTCTATCCTTAGACTAACCGTTAGGGGAATCACATAAAAAACATGGTCTCTCCATACATCCTCCTCAGAATCAGAGATTTGGGATTCCCCCAACTTCTAAACCAAATAAGACTGCACCATAAATTTTAAAAGATAAAATCAATCTTCAAGATATCCCATGTATAGATGCATCACTGAGATTTCTTCCATAACCATCTAAGAATCTCCAAATTCATGCATGGAATCACTACGTGAGTTCCTTCCAAGCACACCTGGTGAAACATTTCCATTGAATTAGGAATAATAAATGTTGATGTTGTAATCCTACAAGAATTCCATACACTGATACATATGAATGTTTAGGTTATGTAGTGATAATATATACCTTATAAAATTATGATCAGTAAAGAAAACCCTCACTGATGGAGTAATTTCCCCACAAGTTCAAAGAAAAAAACAACCACCAACTCAAGATTATCAGTAGCATAGTTGTGCTCAGCAGAATGTTATTATAGATACACATATTAAACAGCCGATTACTTCTTCTTCAGATCACTACCCTAGATGAGATGAAATGTGTCACATAAAACATCAAACTAGACTCCTTATTCTTGACAACAATGTCGTGTAGCCCTATACAATATATAATTTTTGTACTCACTATATTCCTATAACTAATTTGCATATAAGAATGCTTTATCCTTTTTGGTCAATGGTATCAAAAGAGTTGGAAACTGGAAATAATTAGATACGAGCCTCCTAAAATAGCCTATAAGACTAGGGGATCAATTCACCTCTACCACTGTAAAGGGGTATTCCCAATACACAACCACTACTATCTTCCAAGGATCCAATGTTAAACCCAAATGGTATATAACATTCCCCATATAATGGGAATCACAAGACTGTAACTCTCACTTCAAAAAATTCGCAAATAACTTATCAGGATGAAGAACTCCCAAAATGGCCTGTAGAATCTAAGCATGATCCAACTCTGATATAGAAAAAACTCTGATGTTGTTGATTAAAAACACTATGAACAGATGGTAGACTGTAGGAATATTTCATTCATCAACCCCATGAACCCAACATGACCATTCATCAAACAAAACAATAGAGAAAACACTCATAATTCATTTAATGACAATGTAAAATAGTATTTGGGGTAACCTCAGGCTTTACCCACATCTAACGATATCCTATTTGAAAATTATTATACATGAAAAAATTTTATCCCTTCAGAAAATTTAATACATCATCAATATATTGAGGTGGATAGTGGCCCTTCACTATCACTCAGTTCAAGTGATGATAATCAATAAAAAGTTGAAAACTTCAATCAACCTTTTTCTTGAACAAAAATAGTGCACCATAAGCTTACACACTGGAATTAAGAAAACCTTATTTCAATAGATAATCAACATGTCGTCACATCTCTCAAAAAATAAAATGAATCATCTTATATAGAGATATTGAGATAGGATACATGACTAGCTACAGATTGATCCCAAATATGATCTATTATCAAACGGGAAATTATAAAACCTCCTATGGGAAAATATCAGGGAACTATTCCACAACCCTAGGAAAGACTTACTACTTTACCATTTATGAACTCAATAGAATCTCTACCATTAAAAAAGATAAGGCTGAAATATTCCCCAAACTCATCCAAGGGTCTCAGTCACTAACAACCACCCATGGATATCCATCTGCATCATAGAGCACAACCTACCTCTTGAAGAATTTAATGATACCCCTTCACTGAAGACAACCAATTAATTACAAGGATGATGTCATATGGTTGTATCTGTAATAATAGGAAATCTACATAAGATAGATGTTTCCCCAGAACTATGTTATAGTATGTACATACCTCATACAAGTAATCGTGGCCTCTAATGGTTGTAGTTAATTCCCAGGGAACTAGAAGCCTCCCTACCTAATGTCTCAAAGCATGGTTGAGGGTACATGATAAAATGTATTGTGTTTCCCTTGAATCAAATAAAGCATGTAACCTTGTAGAAAAAAGGAAAATTGTTCATCAAATGATTTATATCAATCCTGATGCAAACATATCTATTGCATAAAGTTGACCACAACCCTCTCTATGACCTCTCTGGCCCGCTTCATGATCACCTCCACAGCCATGCTATACTCTCCGAGGATGAGGAGCATCTTGTGGAAGTATTTTTCCTACCTTGTCTCCTTGTAACTAATCCTAAACTACAACACACTACTACCGACACCTCAACTAATTTTGTATCAAAGTAAGAACATGAAATGGAACACATGGAACAAAATAACATCTTAGAAGGTTCAGGAACTCTAACTACTGGTCACCTCGGCCCCCACAAGAAAAAAATAATTTAACCTGTTGGCATAAGCCTTAGAGCTGCTTCCCTAGGGAAAAATAAATGATGAGTTTTGGGACCTAACCCTAGATGACTGAATATTCTTATGTCTATTAAGCTATGAAATTTTGACATTTAATATGTTCCATGAGGAATAATGATGACTCCCCTATCATGAAAATTATATTTTTCCAGCATCCTCCAAATAACCTCTTCTCTTTCAAGGACCTCTATATACGCCTCCAGCATAAATGGTGTGACCTAGTGATGGATCATAGTATAAAAAGCCTTCTATAAATTTCATACCCTATCATCATCATCTAGAAACAAGTTTATGGAATATTGTAGATGGTTATTGAAATGGATCCTAGACTCTCGTTCATTGGAAATACCTATCAAAGTGTGTGCATCTCTTGGAGACTGGCCACAATCATGATCAATGAATGTAACTGTTATGGTAACTGGTCTAGGAAAATCTCGCATAAAACTTTTAACTAATCATGATATTTAAGAAATAAGAACCACCACTAACTAATTACGCCATGAAACATTATCACAACCAAGAAAACCTAGTTCTTCTTATGAGAATGGATTAAACTAAAAGATATCTCAACCTCCAGAAACTAGACATATATGAATAACATTGAATCATATCACTCATACTTCTATAGAATTTGGTGATGAGACTCTCGGACTGTCCTCAATGTTTAATAATCATCTACCACCACTATTTGTTGATCTTCTGGCATATCCTTCTGAACATCTTCAACATGAACACTATGAGGACATTGACCTAAGTCCATTCCGAATAAAACCAAAATTTTGGCAGAGTACATAAACCCATAATACCAATATTATCATTACAGAATTATTTTATTATTTTGTTATATTATTAATGTTTTAATATATCCCTATGTTTAACTATTTAAAACAGAGGCTCAAATAAGAATGATGCATAATCATTTTGTTGCTCTCTAGATTTCACCCAGTATCAATTTTTTTAGTAGGCTTAGTAAACCTTAATATAAATGGATCAGATCATAGGGGGGCCTAAATACATGTGTCTCGGTTAGTCTCTCAGGTTTACATTACTTACCAAAATATGAAAGACATTATTTCACTACCAACTCGTGAATCCTCACATCTTCCCAACTCCAAAATATATTATATACCCCATCCCGAACCTTTGATACCACTCTTTGATGACCCCTCCCCCACAAAGATACTGCAATGAGTGAATAGTGATAATGAATTCATGTTTCCTGACCCCGATCGTCATTGAGTTTGATACAAGCACTAAAAGTATAATAAAAATGCATATGGGGGGAATAAACCTCTAATAGAATAATATAGAAGAGATTGATATGGAAGATAAATCAATTAACTCTTACTCGAACATATATATATAGATAACTCCTTATTAAAAACATGAAAATTCTTACAGAACTAAAATAACTAAATGTAAAACTACATGTATCAAAAATGTAAAGACTATATTAAACATAAAGCACAAATAGATCCTAAAAACCATGATTTAGTAATATTCAGAATGATCACCAACATTATTTAGATAAACTAATAACACTTGATATATACATAGTGTGAGAACAAAATTGTACTCAATAAGATAATACACATATCCTCTCTTGAAAAAGATAATGAAATCTTTATATAACACAGTGAATAGTTATGAAACAAACTCATCACATAAATAGGTATACAATGTTCTCAGCCTCACCATGGCTAACTATCACAACGTATTGCATAAAAGAGATAATATAATATAAAAATGAATAATCAATGGTACGTAACTCCCACTTCCATACTGGATTACTACACTACCCCAACATCACACATCCTGATTCATCTCTCTCGAAAAGTAAGTGATCCTGAAGACACATGGGAAACTCATCAGAACATGTATACCATGCATAAAATCATTACATAATAAGATGAAAATACCATATATATTAATCATGAAGTGTCCTTGAGCATCCACAACTCATATAATGAGTATCATACATCACATTTTAAACTTCATGTCATTACAGCTCATACACTAAGTAAGTACCTAAAGCCATCAAATCCTCTACTAGAAATACCTATAATATTCATTTGGAGAGTATATCATGGAATAAATGTTGTTTAATAACCACAATCCATCACATACCTCAATTAAAATATATGGGGAAAATAACCACTATGCATAACTGCACAATTAATAATCATGAGAAGAGTGCGGGGCCAGAGGGGTTGTCATCTATCTATCATCCCCTCATGTTTTTGGGGAAGACAACCTCCCGTATTCAACTGGGTGTCAGTTGACCGAGCAAAAATGTATTGGTTAGTTTATGAAACCAAAGAATATATATGATATAATATAAAAGATAACCATACTATGGGAAAAACCTATCCTTATACTCAACTACTGCTAACATCACTCTCACACACAACTTCCACTACTAAGACCAGAAATCCTATTATCAATAAAGTATTTTGATGTATAAAATTATAAAATTATTTCCTTTTTATAAATTTATTTATTTAATTTATATCCATTTTATGAACCATTAATATTATTCCTTGTTACATTAATCATTAGGAAAAATCCATGCCTTCAAAACATAGTCCAAAATGAATTCATGTTTTATAAAGATTAACATCTTCTCATAACATACATTCCATTAACACAAACCCAATGGGTAATTATTATTTATTCATTATTAGAATCCTTATATAAACCAGATACTCTAAGAAATCCATCCTATGATATAAATATGATCAAACATGCAACCAAGAGCATCCAGATACCTCATGAAATTTGGAAATGAGTGAAGATAAAACAAAAAAACCCAACCATTAACCATTAAAGAAATTCATTAAAAAAATAATATATCTTGATAACATAAATGGGTAATCCCAACTTCAACCAATTCCACCATCTTGGGTGCCCTCTTCAACACCAACATTCATATCCTAATGCATATCACCATGACATGCATCAACTATTTTCATATCATTCAGGACTCCCAACCCACATCAAATTAGTGAACCGAAGATCACCCATCCACGTATCATATCTCATATGTGACTCACCCCCCCAATATCAAATTTCATTGTAAAGATCAATTATATGTTATATAATAAAATTATTGAGAAAAAAATACTTGTCAATATGGAAATCAAGGACATAAACAAGGCATCTGACCTTCCAAAAAAACGATCTATCATGGCTCTAAACTCAAGGCCCTCGGTCTTCATAAAAAGGTTGTAAACTAAAGACCTATAAATTATATTTATCATTATACTAGTAGCTATTCACTCCTGAATTATTCAATTCATTATTCATAGGTTCAAACTACAAGAATTGCAGGTCATAAATATATAACATGATATCAACATATTAAATATTCTCTCTAACAATTAAACCCATCTCATTAAACTATGAGATGTAATATTATCATTTAACATGCCTTTTTATTATTAAAAAAATTAGAAACATGATTAAAATTATTTATCAATTCTATTATTGACATGGAAGATCATTCTAAATTATACATGTGCATTGAAATAATTTTATTTTTATTAAATTACAAGAAAATTCAGATTCAAACATGTCTCTTATTTAATTATTCTTAGGAAAAATAATTGTTGAATAATTTTTTATTCCTATTATTTAACTATTTCCTTCATGAAATTAATAATATATATTATAACAAGGAATTATATCAATAATATCAATGATTTTAAACAATGTTGAAAATAAATTCAGAACCCACTATCATGGTATAAAGCACATCAATTGGAAATCAATAAACATATCTTTATAAAAACATCTAAAAAATTATTAGGTTAGTTCCATTTACATTATATGTGATAATGAATTCCAACTATATGATTTGATGTAAATAAAAGATATGAAATGAATCAACTACCTCAAAGTCCTCAACATCCTTCACACAAGAACAAACTAGTGCTACCTCAAAGGCATCAACATCCTTTACAAGAATAAAGGATGTTCACTTCACACAAGAATGAACCACTTTCTTTTTTTCATTAAAAAAAGCACTAGATAATCCTTGGATCCCAATCTGATTCAATAGAGTGTAGTACTCCACTTATCCTTACCAATTCTGTCATCTATTTCTCAAATAGTCGGTTATGAGAGAAACATTCATTGAATTTAAAAATATACAAAGAATTTGTAAATAGGTTGACTATAACTCAAATGGAATTATGGACTTTATGTTTCTACATAATACACCCGAAAAATCCATTCTAATATTTTTACATTTCCTTACTATCATGGGTACTAGTGGTAAAAACCCCTTAGAAACATATCATTTATTCATAACATTCTTGGATAAAAAGTATTCGTATATGTTCTGAACAATCATTATCTATATTTTTCCCCCATAAATATTCATTTATATTTCTACAAAAAAAATTCCCACTAGGATTTTTTCAGAAAGATAAGATATGAGAGTTATCCTCAATGTCCCTCTCATGTTCTGGTTCTTATGGGACACATATCCGTGTTCCAAACCATTTGAATCCCAATTTATCAATCTTGAAATAGATAATACTTTCTGCATTTTCCTTAAATTACCACAACATCCTTCTAATTTCAGTTTTCTTCATATAAATGGATAGTTGATCTATCATTTAGGAGATATATGAATTCTCTAAACTTAAAAAAACGTTTCAAATTCATATTTTAACCATTTAATATCAGTTATGATGTGACATTAATATAGGGGACACAGAAATTTGGACATTCAAAGGTGTTTTATAAAAACTATTATTGGAAAACCTTCTAAAAAGAAAAATATAAAAGGATTTACACATCAGTTTTTAATAAAACTAATGTTTTTATTCATCATAGTTAAATTCACATGCCCATTTCAGTAAAACTGATGTAGAATGCTTTTTATGTGGGATTTTGATGACTCTTTAAAAAAATGAAATTAATTTTGATTTTTTATAAAAATATTGCAAATATACATATAAATAGATAATAAAACGAAAATTGTAGCACCAAAAAATAATATGTAATAGAACAAATAGATTAATAGTAGAAAAACATAGTTATAACATTCAACATTTTTGTAAAATAATATACTTCTATGTGAATCAAAATCTACACATTTGTAAAACATAAAAATTATAACCTAAATAAATTTCAAATTGGATTCTTGTCATTTGATGTATATAATGAAACATCATAAAAAACCAATAACCGAATGATTTATGAATTCAAAAAATAATATTTTTTAATTAAATGTGTTATAATGAAACAATACTTTCCAAAAAATTGTTTTTATTGTCATGAATATCTCATAAATGAATCATAAAACATAATATATGTATTCAAAATTCGGTTTTTATGATGAAAATGCATTTATGAAACTATATTTTAAATATAAGAACAATTGAAATGTATGAAAAAAATTATTCATTGATATTAATGTAATCTAGAAAATTTGTTACATATTCAAGTTTGTAGTTCCATTATTGAATAAAAATACATGTAGAAATCAATCATTGAACTATTTTAGTTTAAAATAATAATTAACAAAATCAATGTGAAATTAATGTATTAATATTAACGAACTAAAATAATATAATAAAACATAATTCTATAATAATATTCTAAATCTTCATTGTACACCACCTAATTAATATAATATTCAATATTCATTACAATCGTTTGGAAAAAATATAAATAAAATCTAATTCCCAATAAAATATTAACAACACTTCATTAATAATAAAATAATGTATCATGGGTCATAATTATATATATTTTTTACAATTCATGTAATGTAAAAAACAAACATGTAATTTGTTTGTTCCTTAATCTTTTGGATAAATATTTTATTTCTGTATCTTTTATTATGTTATTCCCATATGATAAAATGAATTCATAGTCTATAAATCTAAAAATAGATGTGAACTAATATTGGATGAAAAGAGTATGTAGAAACCTAATTGTAAAATTAATTAATTAAGTCAATATAATAATTTTTTACTTAAATAAAATTCCTTAATAATTTAAATTTATCAAATATAAAACAACTACAACATGGGTAAACTTTTTTCATCACCCTTTATAACATCCATGATGTCAGTTTTAAAAATATTTGACATAAAATGTCTCTTATATTTAGTTTAAATCATTTGAAATGTTTAGAAATAATGTAATATAGAAAAATACATAGAAAATTTGTTATCCCATCACCTTCTGAAGGTGTATTTAAAGGGGTTGAAACTTGCAATATTCATTTCCTTTATTTTTTTCATTAAATTCTAGAATTTTATATATATTGGGTACATATTATAAAATAATATTTTTAATTTTGACATTAATGATTAATAATAATGAATGTAAATTAATACCTCATATGTAAGTTGATAGGGATGATTAGCTTGAAAAATTATACAATGAATAATACATAGTACAACTATATACACTTCATCAGAATGTAGTGGTACTGGAGATTTTGGATAAATAATATCAAGTACCACTAATCTTACCTGACTTGAGTTTATAATATTTTCCTCTACATTAAACCTCAAAATGATGTATAGTTACATATCATATTATACAAAAATAAAGATCTGTAGTATGCAACACACAATACACTATTAGGACTAAATAAGGTGGTGGACAATCTAGATAGGCATGAAAAGTAGGATTTATTTGTCTCATCCCTTCTATAAGATAATTTGATAAAAATGATTTAATTCCATCTTTTGTCGACTCATAAATGTGGTGTATCACATCATTCAAACTATTTATTTCTAAATTATATCTTTTCCCCATCAATGTCAAATGAAAGGAAAGACCAATAAATTTTTTAAATATGATCCCCTCCTTATAACCTCATATATGGCCCAGTTGTTTCAAATTTTATTAATTTGATGAATGAATATCAATTATACCCTCTTGGATAAAGGGTGATTGTGTCACTTTCTGCAGAAAGGCATCATGAAATAATATTTTCAAATGTTATAGTTGTGAGACAAATTTACTTAACAGTAATTTGAAATAAAATTTATAATTAATTACGTACTATATTATTATATTCTATAACCCCCCATAACTTATATTTTGGTATATTCTATATATTTAATTGTTTTCTCCTTTATTTGGGTGATTCTTAGGACTCATGAGGATTTATTGTTCTTTCTAGGGGGAACGACCTGAATTTTGGGGGCGTATGTTTGTTTGAATTAATGTATTCTAGCTATAAATTTATTTAATGGATTTGTGGATTTATCCCCATGTTCGAATAATGTTCAAGGTGGTTTAGAGTTTTTCTACAGAAACATAAACATTTTTCAGCCTTCTGGATATTTACACATTGCGTAATGTGATTACATGACATGTAATGGTCTCTTGTTTGATGTTGTTAACATATACGAGGTGTGAAAGGTTTATATGGTAGATATTTGGGATTTACACTATGTAATGTATGATGTTAGAGTTTTATAAAAAGGAAACTTGTTTATAGACAAATTCTATCATCTTGGATTACATAATGTGCAATGGGATTAAACAAATGTGTAAATTATGTATATATTTATTTTGGGGAACTTAATAGATTATTTTTACTTTCATTTGGTCACAACCTATTTTTCTATTGACCAATTAGCTCTACGAAAATATTTTGGAGACCATCTCCCCTTTTGGATATCTTATATCATAATTTAATCATCAGGGCAGCTGCATTTCTTCTCTGAGGGTAAGAGAACCATTCAGCTTCATTGTTTCCTTTGACCATGGTAGTTCCATTGTGTTTGATTTATAGATTTGTTTGACTATGTTTTTTATTATTATTTATCATTTCTTTATATTTTTTGTGGTCTCCCTTTGGAGGCAAACCCATGAATTGGTGTGTCCCATTGCACGTGTATGTGACCTATATTTGGGGTTTGTGATTCCATAGTTTTTCCCCTATCAATGAAAATTTCAATTTATTAATTAAATTGAAAAGAGTTTTTAAATTATTTAAAACCTTGGATTCAGTATGATTCTATCATGTATTTTAAATGAGTATTGAAATTGGGATAACCCTAATATCAATGGAATTGAAATTGTGGCTTCAATTTATGAAAAATTATGGCCAAAATTATAAATGGTTTTGATGAAATGATTTTATGTATGAGCTTTATAAATTTTACAAATTTGAATTTTATTTAAAATGGGATGAAATGACGAAATCATATGATTTTGTTTTGAAGTGATAATGCATGTTGAAAAAAAATGGGAAATTATATTTGGATTTTTTTTAAATGATTGATTGTGAATTTGATTAAATTTTTGTTAAAGGACATGTTATCCTAGCTAGTTAGTGGTAACTGGGAAAAGAATGCTAGGATTATGACTCCTTATAAATGGATTGACAATGAAAAATGTTAATAAAATTGATTCTATGTGAATGATTGTTAGGTGTTCCCCTATTGGGGTGTAGACTAACCTTGATGGGTTTCTATATACGTGTTTATTTTTCTATACACACTTGAATAGAGTCGTGATCATTATGATAACTTTTAGGATCCTAGTATCATATAAACTGACATACCTTGAAGAATTAATACATGGTGATTTTCTATGGTTTTTTAATTTTAGATACATGCCACTGTATTGTGAAATTATTTTACTCATGATAACTAATTTTTATAAATTTTTTTATATGAAATTATAATTTATTATAGGTTGAATTTTTTTTATATATCTTCCAAACTTTTGAAATGATATATTTTTTTGGTTTAACATATAAAAATGTAATACAATCCATAGTTTTAATTAAAAAGACAACATTAGTGGTTTTTTGTTTTCACACTGATTATGGAAATCATTGGGAGAGAATACTAGGATTTATATATCACACCATACCTATTATTTTAGTTTTTTTACACTTTCTTATGCAAGTTATGAGAAAAGTTAATGTGGTACTTATAGTAGGTGGGTGGTATTGATCATTTTGATAGTTTTTTTAATAATGGAGGTGACTAGTTTATATGTTATCAACATTTGTCATGGGATGTTTGAGTTTTAAGATTTTTATATTATGATTATATTAATGATTTCACACATTGAGTTATGTGTTTCCTATTATTTGGGTACTTTAATCTTTGGTATTGATGAGAATATTGACTAGTAGCTTTCATATTCAATTGTTTTTTGTAAAGATCATTATTTCATTAACTATGTATGAGTCTCGGTGTTGTAAAGAAACCAGTAGGGATTCAGAACACACATTGGGATATGTTTTTGTTGGATCTTGTATTAGGGTACTACGGTATCCAGGGTGGTTCATGAAAAAGTTTTATCATAGGAATTGGTTAAACATATTTCTTTTATGTTAGTACGTGGGATGAGAGAGTTCTGGTATATATCTCATTATAATGAACCTAAAGTCATTATAGTAATTTTTGAAAAGTTTCATTGAGAAATATTTTGATCTGATTATAGTGTTTTACATGTTTTTTATTTTTTCATGTTTCAATACAAATCATTATATATAATTTTATAGGTTTGAAAATCTTGATTTAGTTGTTTGAGTAGTTTATTTGAGTAATATTTTCATGTATTTGGTGTTTCTTTCTTATGTATTATAGGATCATGACTCTTATATTAAATTTAAATAGGCCACTAGAGGAAGTCACTAGTGAACCAGAGTGACTAGACCTTGCTATAGAAGTAGATTGTGGGATTTGATGGAAATAGATAAGAAGAATGAGGTTTTGGAGTGTATGTACATTTGATTTAGCTTTAATAAGATGTTTTTATCCGAATCTATGGTGTTGGATAAGAATATAGAGTATTTTAAACTCTAGCAGGCCAGTGGGACAGTGACACAGTATATAAAACACATTGTCGATCTTTTACTCTTTTCACCTTATGTTATATTGAGTGAAAAAAAATTAATGCTCAAGAATTCATGATTTTACTATGACATGGTATCCATTCATAGGTTTTCTTACTGAAGCTCACTTCATATACTAATGTACTAGATATGGATTTTTTGGATTAGAATTATCTAGCTGGTAAAATAAGATTGATGGGAGATAATTTTTCAACTAGTTTCCATTTTTTATATTCCGTTAAGGGAAAGAGGAAGTGTAATGTGTACCATAGTGGTTAAAAATATTAGGCATAATCTAAACATCCTATTCTATATGTCAGAGTACCATTGACTTGAATCATGTGTGGAAATAATGGGTATTCCAGAAGTTTTTCTACTAAATAACCTAAGATTTGTAGTTCAAGTTTTCATTCAAGATAATGATATAGATTATTGTATTTAATTTCTAATATGTGAAGTGGATCAATATACTTAGTACATAAAAGTACTAAAGTGAAATCAGATTCTTCATGGAAAAGGGGGATCTAGCAAAAGTAATCTAGAATTAATCTTGTACATTCATTGTAATAATCTCATGAGTAAGATGATACATGTCCAGTTACCATGAGAGGTATCATCACTATAAAATTATCTTTAGTGAAAACATTATTTGATACTAGTATATCACCCTTATTTATATAAACTTGTATTATTTACATTCAAAATGAACTTATGGAGCTTCTTTATTATGTGATGGATATTAATAAACCCCTCGGAATGATGAGAGGGTAGGGTCTCCATTATCCTAATTATTCTTTTCCATTAGCAGAGATTGAAATTACATGGAATTTGCTGGTTCATGAAATTAAGATTCATGAAATGATTCATTGGATAGATTTTATTATTTTTAATAATTTCTGAATTGACCATTTTCTGTAGTAGGACAACATTTCTTTCACCCAATGGGTATTTAATTTCATTCATGGAGATCGAAACCTGAGGTCTTGTAAAGAAAAAACATATTATCTGAAGTTGAGGAAAGTAATATCAGTGTTTTCTTTTGAATTGGAGTGGTAATCATTCCATTATTATCCCCCTCCACCTATTTTTAATTTTTCCAATTTTTTTCCTTATGCTTTATATCATATTTTATATGTAAGATAGGTTGATTCGACTATTTATTTTGTTCTTGGTACTCAACCAGTGTCTATTGCCTCTCACCGTATCTCCCTATATGAACCTAATGTGTTAAAGAATCAGTTGGATGATATATTACTGAAAAGATTCATACACCTGATTATTTCACATTTTTTGTCATTGTTCACATTTCTATAAAATATGATGGAACACATCACCTTTTTTATGATTAATATCAGATAAATCAAGTTAAGGTGACAAAAAAATAGATGTTTCCATGGATTTGTGATATGTTTGACTATTTTAGGGGATAAAAGTTGTTCTCAAATATTTATCAATGATCTGGTTATCACCGGATGATAATAAATGAATGTGAAATTCAGAATACTATCTATAACTTCCCTTATGGTAACATTGAGTATATTGTAATATCCTTTGTCCTGAGTATTGTTCTTGTAGTCTTCATGGATTTCATGATTATTATATTTAGAGTACGTTGACATGTTTGTGGTGGTTTTCAGGTATTATATTTTGGATTTATCTAATTCTAAGGAGTATCTTTTCTATCATCTAAGAATAGTTCTAAAAAAATTCATACTTCACAAACATTAAGTGGACCATTCAATGGATAATTTTTTATATCTTGGAAATGAAATTCATGGGACACCTGGTGTCAGAACATGGTATCTTAGATGATCAAGAGAAAGATAAACCTTTTATAAAATGGGTAAATACAGAAAAAAAATAAGACATGAATATTCTTGAGTTTGGTGAGATACTACCCAATGTTTGTGACTGATTTCAAATATGTTGGATTCTCCGACATCTTCTCCCACTCAAAAGGGGGTGAAATTTTCTTAGGATGATATTTGTTCAAGCTATTTTTATGAACATAAATTCCTTATTAATTCTTTATTGGTGACGAATCTACCAAAGGCCGAAAAGTGTTATGTGGTATTTTTTAACAAATCATGTTCAGGGTTGGGATGTGTTCTTTTGTAGAGGTGATTAGGTGGTATCATATGGTTCTTGAATTCTCAGTCCAAATGAAAAGAACTACCCATCTGCAGAACTAAAATCATAGCTATGATGCATGAACATAATATTCAATAAAAAAACCTATTTCATGAAATGTATAAAGTGTTTTCTGAAAAAAAGATCCGAAATTGAAAATTATCTCAAATTTATACGAACCTTTATTGCTGGCTTTAGGTGGAGTGCATTCAGTATTTTGATTTTAAAATTTCCTACCCCAATGTGAAGGTGAGTGCCATTTTTGATTGATTGATTAGGAAACGTTCCAGTGAAGATGTTAAGGAATCATTAGAATATGGGAACTTGATGGATATTTTTTTATAGTTTCATTTAGGATTTTGGAAGGATAAGTTCAAGGTAGTTTGGGATAATGTTTACCAAACCTAATCTATATGTTAGATGATTATTCAAGAGAATCTTCTTGATGAAAAATTTTATGTAATTAGAGACTCTATTTGTAGGGCGAAAGTGTAAGTGAGTTTAATTTCACTTCTAATGTAATATTATGTTTTTTGAATCAACATATTATACCATTTGTAGTGAGAAAATATGAGATTTCAAATTTCCATAATAACCAGTGGGTGGTGCACTAGGTTAATATAAAGATGTTCTATGTAATACATCAACAATTATGGTGGTTAGGTATGAGACATGGCACTTTTGGCATTGCTTCATTTTATTAGACCTATTAGCAGGGAAAGGCTGAGAACCAAATACCTTTAAGTTTTCATCAGTCACTTCTAGTGTTGACATGGAAGTGGAATTAGATCTCAACAGACATTATGGTTGGGTGGATAAATAACATATGAGGAATGAATGTTGTATATGTTGTGATTAATTGTATAATCAAATCATCTAACTTATTAAACATTCAATATACATTTAATGTTGTGGACTTGTATAAATTTTATGTAAAATATATTATATATTTTCCTGGAGTTCCATATGATATAGTCTCTAATTGATATCCCCATTTCACCTATTGTTTTTAGAAATGAATTAAATAGGTAGTGGGATCTTAGGATTCTATTATTATGGAATACCATCTATAGATGGATGGACATACAGATAGGGATATATAGATTCTTGTGGAAATGCTTCTTTCATTTGCCATTGATTTTGGAAAATCATGGGATTCGAATTTCATATTAATTAACTTTTAATATAATAGTGGGTACCGGTCTACATTTTTTATTTCTATCTTTGAGGCCATGTATATCCATCCTACTAAATATATGTTATTTTTGGGTCAGTGATTGGGAAAATTTTATTGGTTGGACCAATCATTGTCCAAGGGATGACATACAATATTTAATTTATTTTTTAGAGAATGTTGATGTCATAGAGATAATATAAATCATTTGATGACTACGTTACGAGACCATTGCATGTATCTGTTATTTACCACCATATTTTGAGAGTTCCACCTCATTTAGTTCTTTAATGGATTGGGAAACAGAGGATAATTTCACCCTAGTTTGTGGGACCTTTTGAGATTATTATCGCGGTGAGGATTACATATTTCTGGTTATAACATCCCCCGCAAATAAAAGTTTACCAAATTTGTTCCATGTATCATATATTTAGAAGTATCATTTGGACAAATTTCATGTCTGGATTTAGGGGTATCTTGATGTGGTGCCCAATTTATTCATAACTATGCACCCAGGTAGGACTGTTTATTCTAACAAAAATGATCTTCATGGGAGGAGGATACTGTTTCTTCATGTGTTATGTCATCATTGTAATGACTCAAATTTTCCATGTATTATTTTTTAATATTATATAAATTACATTCAAGACCAGTAAATGAGATGACATGTGATTCCAATTCCAATAATGCTCATAATAAATATTTGATATAAATAATATATATTAAATAAAAATCATGCTTGGTTTTCTAGAAAAATTTGAATAACTAATGTATAGGTCACTAGATCCAATGTATGAGGGAGGCGTTGAGTTTAAAAAATGAATTTTACCCTAGGGGCAACATAATCATTGTTTTTGTAGGCCGTTTGGGAAAAAGCCATCATGGGCATAAATAAAAAGAAGTGATTAATTAATTTATATGTTCTCTTTTTTTAGATTCAATGAATCTTTTCACCTATGAATATATTGATATAAAATATCATCAGGTTTGGCCACTCAATCCATAGAGATTCAGATGACTGAGGGAGAGCTTTCTTGGTGAAGGATAACATATTAGGACCAGATTGTGAATTATTCTCAAATAGAATTCATGGTTGTCATAAATAATGGAAACACAACCATTATTCCTCAGCAATTAATTTTAAATCTACATTGGATGTTATGTATCTGATTTACATCAGGTTTAATAATCCCATATAATAGCGGAACAATTCAATGGATATAATTTATGCACACATCATCAGTATAATTAAATTAACAGAACTTCTATTTTTCACAATTTATTCATGTTCATTTTTATTTTAAGTGAAATAATAAAGGTAGAACTAATAAATTCCAAGGTTCATTTCTAACATCACGTGATGTATGAATTTCTTCCCCTATTCATTGAATGTTCATCATGGGGAATTCCTTTTGGCATAATGTTCAATGAATACATGTTATTTTCTCATTGGTGACCATTATTTGATGTAATATATCAAATCCTTGGGTTAGGATAATGATTTATGGAGTGAGTGAGGTGTGATGGTGGCAGTGTAAAATTAGAGGTTGATTGGAATGGATTTGCGGGTTTTGTTCTTTTTGATTTTTCAAACTTGATGGTGGTGGCTCGATGAGGTTATTTTTGAGGGGATTCGAGGGTGTATTTCTATTGATCGTTGTTGGCATGTTCCAAAAAAACCATGATCTAAATGGTTTTCTGATGTTTGTGACTCAGGATAAGTGCATGAAAAAGCAGAAGAGTTCCCAACAGATTTGGAAAATCTTGAGCAACGTGGTTGGTATATCAAGATTACACACTGTGTGGGGACCTCTCTGTGGCATATAGGGTTTTTACATATAGTTAAGGATCGCATAGCATGTGACCTCTATCACACAGCATACATCTGCTCAATGAGACTCATCATTTACCTTAGATGGTGCATAGACCCGAGTAGGAGTATATAGCCCACGATATGTTGTGTACTCATACATGGAAATAACCACATGTACATGGGTTGTACATGGGTAGGCCAAATACATAGTCATATCCAGGAAACATGGGTAGAGTTTCTTGTGTATCTACACACCGTGTACTTATTTTAAACACCATGAATTTTGTTACTTATATGAGGTGTGAGGATTTATCACATGGTCAGACTTGAGGATTGTTGGACATATCATGTACCCATAGTACATTCCATGTACCCCTTCAAGTGTGATCATAGCCCTTTGTTTCCTTATTTTGTACTATTATTAGGTTTCTATATTCATTTGGACCATTACCTTAAGGGTAAAATGTGGCATTAAATCAATATCAATAGATTTTGATTCCTTCTTGATGACGAGACTTTGAGAGAGTTGTGGTATCCCTCTATGATACTAGAGTGTGATCCTTTATCATATTTGTTATCTAAGTGGGTTTGGTGGAATTAGTGTAACCTACATGCGTAGGGAGGTGATCCTCCATCTAGTATCTCATTCGGATAGGCTTTGTGATATATGTTGTATATGATCCCCTACGTAACACGTTGATCAATATTGGGTTCATGTTGTCCCCCATCGGTTCTGTGCGTGAGTCCCTATCTGTGTATCAGGGTAATCATTGTCTAGTGAACATTATTAGGTGGACCCAATGATCTAAACCTCTTCATCGAGTGTCTTTGATGATATGATATTATGTGGGGTTTAATCTCCATTAATGATCATTTATATGAGTAGAACCCTTTACTTATAACATAGATATGACCGCCTAGTGGAACAATGTTCTTCCTGAGTATATCTGGTTGATTCATTTATATATTTAATTTTACATATTGAATTGGGATAACTATTCATGGTTATTTTTTTAGTTATTTTGTGGTATCCTAGTGGGTATTGTTATACTTTTCCATGCATGGTATTTTCCAACACATGTCATGTCTTATGCAGATGATGTCCCATTTGATGTTGTCCAAGGAGGACATAGAGAGGGTTCCTCATAGCATTAGCTCGCTAGAATGAGATGGTTTCTAGGAGATTGCATTTGATTTTAGTCTTCTACCTAGTTGTAGGTTGTATTCCTTATTATTTTTGTTATGGATTTTATTTGTCCATGTTACTACTTTCATTACATTTCTATCATACTTTGTTAAAGATCATAGATGTTTACATGCCTTATTTAAACTAGTGTCTTAAATATTAGAATTTCTTATGCTTGGACATTAGTGTGTGTTTATAGGTACATTTGGATAATGCATCCTATTTTTGGGATGTGCCAAATCGACGCTGGTCACTAGACCCTCGCCTACTAGAGATGGGATTGATGTATTCACAGGTCAGACCATTGTGGGTTGGGTCACGATAGGGTGGAATCAAATGAGTTTTATCTACCATAGAATCATATATTTTGAGATCGGTTTGGGGCAATAGTGTTTAGTGTTTCGATTTTGGATGTTAAGCTACGGACTATGGTATTGGAGTGGCAACCAAGGAATCCATACATCAAGGCAATAATAACCTGCATTTTGACTTGGTACATGTAACATTTTTTCAAGGAAATATTTTAGTACATGAATTATTTTAGAATGAGTTGTGTTTTCTATGTCCTTCTTGAGTTAGATCCCCATATATTCTCTTTTAACTATGGAACATCTGGTTTTATTAATGGGTGAATCCATACAAACAACTTTCTAGAATTCCACCGTGTGATCATGAGGATGACTCACCTAGAGAAGAGGAATTGTTATAGGGGAATATACAAGAGATAGAAACTATAGATGGTTTAGTAGTTGTACCAAATCATGATGAGTATTAGATAACGCTGGCAGAACCAGCTGAGTATGTACAAAAGTATAGTGAAACCCATGAGTTTTAGAGGTAGAGGCCTCTCATATTTTGGGGTGAGCTTGACCCCTTGGAGGATAATGACTGAATGGAGGTAGTCGCATACATTTTCCCCTTAATGAGGATGCCTACATATCAGATAGAAGTCCTAAGTGAGATTTACTTTGAGGGATCTGATGGTAACTGGTGGAGCCTAGTAACACAGTCACAAGATGATACAACTCTTTCTTGAACATAAATTGAGAATATATCTATGGAAGTGTTCTATCTAGATAAATTGTGATCGATTTGAATATAGGATTTCATTCCATCTATAATTGTGTAGTCTAACCATGATGGAGTGCACATTGATGTTTACATATCTATCATGATACTACTAGAATATGGTGTGAGGACAACTCATAAGGTCTATTACATTTGAGCATGTCTTACACAGGGACATATTGGATTAAATGTTATCCATTTTCATTTACACCTATGTTGTGGTTCTTGATGGTGTCTTTGTATTGGAGATATTTCTAGCAATGTAGCAGCCGACAGTTGGTGCGAGTAGTGGAAACCCAATAGTTGATACCTTGGTAGTAGGTAGATGACTGTAGTCACAGGGACCCATGCCCATCAAAATCTTTAGGAGGTGATCCCATGACATAGGGTCAGTGGTGCTTGGATCTCAGGGTTGATCGAATTAGATGAGGGATAGGCAGAGTATCTACTATAATGGTTGGGTAAATTTGGCTCAGTATTGTTTGATATGTCATACAACTGATATAGAGATGGTTGAGGGACCTTTTAGAGAGAGAGAGAGGGAGAGAGGTGGAAGCTGCTTCATTTCTAGGGAGGGAGATAAGTAATAGGTTCTAGAAGGAAATTTGAGGTGGTTGTGAGTTCGACCTATTACCATCACCACCTCTGGGCAGACTATACCTTTCATAGGGAGATGGTGACAAGGGAAGAGGCCTACTGTGGGATATGGAGTACTATAACATTTTGGCTCAAGTGATGATATGAGATATGATTTGTTTATTTTTTTAATTTTGATTCATTATTGAAACACATAGTTTTGATTCATTCCTTCCATGACACTTTTATGGTTCGAGACATTGAGATTCTAGTTGAGCGATTGCATAGACCCTTGCAGATGGAGACATTGATAGGCAGTGACTGAGTGATTACACACATGTGATAATTGTAATATATGATTCTTGGAGGTGATAGTTTAGTGTGGGTTCTATTTTTAGAATAAATGGTGACTTATGACATCATATTAGGTATGGATTCGAAATCCAAATTCCATGATTATATTGAATATTTTATGAAAATTATACAGCATGTTTACTGTGAAAAATGTCGGTATTCCATTATATGTGAAAATGAATCCTTGGGAGAGAATGATGAGATAATGAACATGGGAGTGCAAAATATTACTCAAAAGTAGGATAAAATGACTCATAGATCAGTGGATGCATTGGGATATAAGTTTCCTATGGCAGTGGAAGAGTATGAGAAAGTATTTCATGAGTACATACTACATTTACCACCTCGCTGAGAAATAGATTTATACATTTACATGAATCCCAATATAGTAGTGATGTATGGACATTTGTATCATAAATCTCCCATAAAGAATTGAGAGATGAACGTAAATTTTGAGGAATTACTAATAAAAGAATTTTTGATACATAGTGTTTCCCCCTAGGCAGCCCCAGTGTTTTTCAACTAGAAGGTGTACAAGAGATTGAGGTTATTTGAGTATTATCGGTGTTTAAATCAGATGGCTCTGAAGAATAGGTATCCACTACCGAGGATCGAATGCCTATTAGATTAATTGATATGGTCATTATGGTTCTCAAATTTTGACCTCATGTCAGTTGACCTTCAATAGAGCATATGGGATGAGGATATACCGAAGAGAGAATTCAAATTTTCCTACAGTATTTTTAAGTTCTTGTTGATCTTGTTCGGCATGAAAAAATACTCAGTAGTGTTCATGGTACTCATGAATCAGATCTTGTCTCTTTTCTTTTACCAGTTCATGGTGGTCTTCAATGATGACATCCTAGTTTATTCCTTGTATAAGGAGGAGCACTCAAGACCCATGAGGATTTTCATGGACACACTCTGAGAGCAACAAAAATATAGGATTCTCTCAAAGTGATTGTTTTGGATTCAAGAGGTCCATATTATGGGACACATCTTTTGAGATTTGAAGTAGTAGTGGAGCCAAAAAAAGATTATGTATTACATACTTGTGAACCACCCAATTGTTTTACTAAGATGAAGAGTTTATTTTGGTTGGGTGGGTACTATCAAAGGTTTGTACCTGGTTTTTCTATAGTGGGATCACCCCATTCATGTTTATCCCAGAATAGGATGAATTTATTGTAGACAAAAAGGTTCCCCAAATGATTTCAGGGGAGAAGGTAGAAGTTGATGATCACTCCCTTATTTAGTTTTCTAGAGGAGGGTGTCGAGTATGTACAATTTTGTGATGCATCAGGGTTGGGACCATGTTATGTTATGATGTAGAGGAATAAATTTATTTCGTATGGTTCACAACAAAAGATACTGCAATAGAAGAGATACATGACCAATAATCAGGAGTTAATAGTGTTAGTCTTCTCACAGAAGAAGTGGTGACACTACCTGATGCGAGTGCGGTTTATCACATACTCTAACCGCATGATTCTCAAGTATATCTTCTCAAAAGGGATACAAAATTAAGAGAAAGGTTATTCTACAGTTCCTATAAGAATATGAAAATGATATTGTCTTTAATCCTTGGAAGTGAAAACCGGCGGTAGAAATTCTCTACATGAAGTCTTATTCTTAGTTATTGGATATGGTGTTAGAGAATTTGGAATCATTGTAGTTTTCCTTAATGGATAAGGATATTGAATCATATATTCAGCTGATGGTTGTCACCCTAACACTTTTTTATCTTGTAAGAGGTTCTTAGCATGTAGATACTGACTATGAGACTTTATGTACATAGATATCCATTGGATATACTCCTGATGGTTATTCCAATGGTGGGGATAAAACTATTATTTTCATTGGAAAGACGATGGTACCTTTGAAGTTGTAATAGGAGGTGATTTTTGAGTTTCATACATCAACTTTGGTGGTACATATTTGTTTGGAAAATATGTACCAGGACCAATGATGTTAGTTTTTTTGTCTAGTCTTCAAGAAGGGAGTTGGTGAATTTATCTCTCTATGCCTCACTTTTTAGATGGTTAAGACTGAGTAGTAAGTTCTAGTGGGTTAGGCCCATCCCCTTGAGGTTCCAGAGTGTAAGTGGTATAATATTTCAAAGAACATCATGATTTTCTTACCATGTACATATAAGGGACGTGATTCCATCTGGGTGATCATAGAATGACTCACCATATCAGCCCACTTGCTATCTATTTGAGATTTGATTTCAGTTGAGAGTCATAGATGCCTATACATTAAGGATATAGTCTGAATCCATGTTTTCCCCTTGATGATTTTCTCTGACTGTGATTATCTCTTCACATATCTATTATAAAGTTAATTATAAGGGGGCGTTGTTGCTTAATTAAAATTGAGAATAGCGTTTCACCCTCACACTGACGGGCTCATAGAGAAGACCATTCATGTATTGGAGGACATGTTGTAGGCTTTCATGTTGAACTTTGTCCATAGTTGGGAGAATTCAATACCTTTGGTTGAGTTTGTATAAAAAACAACTTCCATTCCACCGTTGATATGATTCCATTTGAGGCTTTTTATGGGTGACCCTAGAGGTCTCCACTTTGTTGTACTGATCAAGGAGGGTTGATAGTCATGATCTAATATTTGATACAGGATACTATATAGAAGGTTATGACCATCTAGTAGTATTTTTGGATTGCATAGAGCTATCATAAGAGACCTCTGGAGTTCGCGTATGGAGACCATGTGTTCTTAAAGGTCTCACCTCAATGTGAATTGAGAATATTTTTCCACAGTGGAAAGTAATCTCCAAGATTCATTGGACACTTCCAGATACTATATAGAGTTGCAATGGTTGAGAACTACTTATATCTACCACTATAGTTGGACTGGGTACATGACATCCTCCACGTGTCATAGCTGAGGATGTACATGCATGAACCATCCTATGTTATCGACTAGGTTTAGATAATGCTCGGGGACAGAGCTATATTTTTACCTTAAACGATGGAGTTTGATGATCTGTAATAAAGGATCCTACATGGCTAATTGATTCCACTTTTCTATATCTAATGGATGAACAATAATCTTCAGAAGATCTCATGAGAGTGGGAGACCCAAATGTGATCCCAGTAACCCCATATTTTTAATATTATTCTCACTTTTCAGGATTAAAAGGCCAAAAGTTTTGAGATTGTAATGACATCAAATAGTTTTGTATTATTGTTGGATTTTATATGGATTATTTTTTAGGATATATTCTTATATGGTGTGTGATTATGAGGACTAGTCTTCCTAGAATATATTTTTGAAATATATTAAATACACTAAATAGAATGCCTAGTAATTTTTAAGTAATATGTGTAATAAATCGTGAAGGGGATCCAAAATTAGTAATATGAGGGAATCATTGAGTTTAGGTAGTAGGGTTTACCCCAAGTTAAACATAATCATTATCCGTATGATTCGTTTGTGAAAATAATTATCACGAGCATAAATTAATAAAAAAATCATTTTTACCTGTTAGAAATTTATTCCAATAAATATACAACTATTTAATTTCCTCATGGTTGGCCTCTCAAACACTATAAATTTAGATGACCATTAGATAAATTTTGTTGTGATTGATGAAATATCATGATCATATTGTGGATCATTTTTCCAATGGAGTTCATGGATATCTTCAACGATGACAACACAACAACTCATCATCAATGACTGATCCAAAATCTATAAAGGCTGTTTTTTTATTTCAATCCTACTACATAATCCTAAACTAATGAACATTAATTCAATGAATAAAATTGATACATATATCATTGGTAGTATTAAATTGATGTTATTTTTATTTGTTTTTTATTTATTCCTCTTCGTCTGAATTCATCTATGATAATGAATTGAGGATTAATAAATAAAGGCATTGGTATGTACCTCAAATATTATGTTTTCTGAATTTCTTTCCCTATTATATGAATTTTCATCTTAATAATTCCCTTTTTTCCAAGTTTTGTTGAATACTGGGTATCTTTTCTTCGAGGGGATATTATTCAATTAAAATGATCACTACCATAGGCGCAATTCATTATTGATGGTATGATAATGTTCTGATAATGGTAGTTGAATATTCGAGGTGGATATTAACATATTTATAGGTTTTTCTCTTCCCAATTATTGACTCAAGAAAACAGTGGCTTGATGAGGTGATTTTCAAGAAGTGTCTTGTTCAAAATTCCATTAATATATGTTGAAAAGGACTATAGAATATCTAATACACATTTTTTGATTAGGGAGGAAGCTCAAGTGATGCATGAGATGAATTTGAATAGTTCCCAAAAAATTTGGAAAATCATGACCAACATGGAATTTTTTTCGAGATTACATGCGATTTGAGTCCCTCTAAGTGGCGACTAGGGTTTCAAGATATATTTAAGGATCAAACGTCATTTTACCCCAATCACATGTTTTGTAACCACTTTGTGAGGATCGACCTATACCATAGAGGGTAAACATACATTGGAAGAAGTACACGACTAGTGATGTGTTATATACTTATAAAGAGAAATGACCACATGTACACAGGCTTGTATGTGAGAATACCAAGTATATGGACATGACCAGGTGACACAGATAAGGTGCATGGTGTCTTTACACATTGTGTATGTTGAGACTTACAATCTGTGCGAGGATTTACAACACACGAATACTTAATGATAGATAGACACACCGTGTACCCCAAGTACATAAAGAGTACCCAATTAAATACTATTTTTAACTCTTAGATAACTTATTATAGACGAGTATAGGTTTGATTGTGCTTCATGGGTACATTACCAATAGGGTACAGTGCATAATTACATCCATATCATAGCACTACGATCCAACCAATAGGTAAAGTCTTATATAGTGTTGTGGGCTCCCTCCATGATATTGGAGTGTGATCCTATATCATCCTTATTCCTTTGGTGGGGTGTGTGGAATTATAATGAACTATTTGAGTAAGGAATTGATAATATATATAGATGTCCACAGCGATTTTGTTTTTGGTATTATTAGAATATGATCCCTTATATAGCAGATTGATCAAGATTAGGTTCGTCGTGTCCCCCTGTGGTTCTATACATGATGCCTTATTTTTATAGTAGGGTATTCCTAGACTATTGAACATTTTTAGGATGGGACCAATACTCTATGCCTCTCCATCGAGTTTCTATGATGATAGCATGGCCCATGGGGTGGACTTTCCCAGAACGAGCGTTTCATTTAACAGAATCCTTTGGTTTCTAGTTGGTTATGACCACCAAGTGTAATGGTTTCATTCCTAAGTATATCTAGGTATTTATATAATAGATTTAATTTTATTTATTTTCTTGATCTGAAAATATTTTCTTATTTGTGTTTTGTGTTTTCGAGGTGTCCTACATGCTATTTTTAAACTCGTGCTTACATGGTCTTTTCCCACATGTGTCGTGTCTTATGCAGATGAATAACCATTCGATGGTGTCCTGGGAGGGTATGTAGTGGGTCAAGAATACCCTGAACACATCAGATTGAGGTAGTTATTGGGAGCTTTCATTTAACTATAGTCTATTACCTTGGAGAAGGTTAGACTCTTTAATGTATTTGGTTTGTCTTGTATTTTCCCTTTTACCTCTTTTAATATCTTAATGTAATAATATTTTGTTGTATTTTAGACGTATAAATTCATTATTTATAGTTTTTTTTCATTTTAGTGTTTTTTGGGATTTTAGATGTGTCTGTGTATACAATTACTTTAGGATAATGCCTATATTTGGGGGATACTCATACTCAGTGATCGTCACCAATCCCTAGGATATTTGAGGTGGTATTTGGGGTTTTAGAGGAATGACCTCATAGGGAAGAGTCGTGACAAGAATGGATTTTATTCTCATGACTTATGAGATCATGACGAACTTATGGTAAAGGAGGCTGGTTATAACATCTCATAATTTATCATTAGTTATTTACATTCTATTTGTTTGTTTTCCAATTTATGTGAGTGTGTCTTGGGAGTCCTGATGATGGATATAATTTTTAGGGGGGAAATGACAATATGTTTAGGGATGTATGTTTTTTTATTTAATATAATCTTAGTATATTTTTTGGGATTTGTGGGGTTCTCCCCATGTTCGAAGAATGTCCAGGGTGGTATATAATTTTTCTACAGAAATTTATAAACTTCATAGCCTACTAGAAGTTTAAACACTGTGTAATGAGATTAAACATTGTGTAATGGTTTCTAAGATGATTCCATGAACTTTTATAGGGCAAGAAATGTTTACACATCTTTTATTTAGAGTTATCACTATCTAACATTTAAATATATCATTCAATAAAAATGAAATTAGTTTTTTACCATCTCCAACTTTAATGATAAAACAAAATGTATATAATGTGAGTCATTCTGCTAAAGTATTTCATTGATTTTTTTTTATTTTTAAATGGCCAAACCCTATTTTTCTCTCAATATAGGATGTCTCCATGGTGATTTTAGGGACCATCTCTCTTTACAGATTGCTTAATTTGTAATTTTATCATCAGGTTGGTTGTGTTTCATATCTTTGGGTAAGATATCCATTCAAATTATTTATTTACTTTGATATCAGTAACATTGTTGAATTTCATTTATAGTTGTTTTAGACATTGGTGTTGATTCTAGTTGATCATAATTAGATCTGTCATGTGATCTTACATCCGAGGCCGACCCTTCCCATGGAGGATCTCATTGAGGGCATGTGTGACCTAGGATTGAGGTAGGTGGTGAAATTATTCTTTTTCTTATGATTGAAACATTGAATTGAATTATTATATTGATATGTTTTTTTTAATGATTTAAAACATGGATTTGAGATGATTTGATATTTGATTTGAATTGAGTATAAAAACTAAGAGGACCCCCAATTTCAATGGAAATTAAATTGTGGGTTGAATTTATGAAATAATATAGATTCATTTGGATATAATTTTGATGAAACGATTTGATATATGATATTGATAAAATGGATTAAATTGAAATTTTATTTGATTTTTCATTAAATAATGAAATCCTATAATTTTTTTTGTAAAATAAAATGGAAAGTCAAAATTTTAAATTGGGGAATTATATTTTGAAAAGTATTAAAATGAAGGATTCCATATTTTATTGATTGACTGCTGATAGATATCTAATAATGGGTATTTAGTGGTTACTGAGACTATCACACTACGACCTTGACACCATAAGAATAAATTGATGATAAAAACTTTTACTAAAAAATAATTTCGATGAATTCCCATTATGGGTTCTACTATAAGGGTGTAGATTATCATTGATGATTTCTCCATTTTGGGTGTATTTGTGTGTTTACACTAGACTATAGTTGTGTTTATTATGAGATGTGTGAGGATCATATTAAATGATTAACTTACTTAATGTGGGAATTTTATAAAAGTTTTTTTTCTATGTGTTGTCAGATTTGATATACAAGACATTATTTTGTTGAAATATATTTTTAATTCCAACAAATTTATAAAACCATCATTAAATAAAATGTTAATTTAATATCCTTTGAATGTTATTTTGATATATCTTCCTTATTTATTGAATTAAAACATTATTTGGTTAAAAATTTGAAAATTTAATTCAATTTTTAGTTTTATTTAAATTGATGGCATAACAAGGTTCTTGGTTTGACACTTATTATCTAACACATAGTGGGACACTATTAGAATTTTTAGATCAAACCCTACTGTTTTCTTTCAGGATTTTATAGAATTTATTAATATATGTCAATGGAAAGGGAAAGGGACACATGGAGGTGGTGGATGTTCTTGATCCTTTGACCATTGTGTGATGATGGATGTAACCGGGAGAAAAGTTATCCACTTATAGAATGTGATTTTTTAGTTTCCATCTTATTATATCATGAGTTTTTTTGATGATATATGAGTTTGGATAATTTTACTTGTTGTTTAAAATTCTTCTACTTTTTGGAGTGTAGAGATTAAGGACTACTATCTTTTACCTTCACCAGTTTTAGGGAAAATTGGTTCCCTATTTCATAATATATGATTCAAGGTGCCAGTTTCCATCCTATGGGGATCGAAAATTCCATATGAGATATTTTAGCACTAGATTAGGAATCGGGGTACTTGGGTATCCATGATTGTTCTTAATGTATTGTATCTTTTTTTGGATCGGTAACACACTTCCTCATTTTTTGAAATCTATCACATTTCCATTTTCATGATGTAAGAACCCAAATCTCAATTTTTATGTATTGATTTTCAATTCTATTTTCTTTTTTAGGAAAAAGGAAAGAAGGGAATATTTTGAATTACATGTTTTGTACTTCCTTGTACACGCCATGTACTATGTCACCTCATCGAGACCGTTCTTTATTATGTCATGGCCGCGTACACGACCGTGTGATGATGTGGTAGGAAAACATAAGGTGGGACAATGTAAAGGTCGATACACAACATGTATCATTAAATAACATGATGTGTACATTTAAATTTAATTGATATATTAGAATGGGTCACGTCTCATATATGGATCATTCTTCTTCTAACCTCAGTTCATCCATGAGTGACCGAGATTGATGATCAAAGACTGAGGCAACAATTTTTCATCCACGGTCATATCTGAACTCCATTGGGTACATTGGAATCCCACTGGTGAGTTATTCATTCATCTTGATCCTCTCTTCCAGATTTCTCCTCTCTAGTGAGTTATCATTGATTGATTGTTTTTAACATTTTTATAGATCTATCTCATTCTAGGTCGATTCATGGGATGATGTTCCAGAGTGTTCATCATTAAAAATCAATGTAGGTGGTTAGTCCCCTTCATTGATTTTGTTTTGATTATATATGCAAAATGTTCAAAATACCCATGTTATGGGTATTGCATGTTTTGGATGTTGACCCTTTTTATTACCTATTATGTTTTGGTAGAATGATAAAAGGGTAGTTGCTTTTTCATAAGATTTTATACCTTGATATGGTATAGCCCATGGGTGCATTCCCTTGATTGATTGTTTATGGTCGTTTGGTCTAGAATTTCATCTTAGGATTCCTTTTTTCCCATGCCTCATGTTATTAGGACTCAATTACTTTTTATTTGGGATGTATTTGTTTTGCATTGTGAACGTTTGACCAAGGGTAATTGGCTGTGATATCTTAATGAGGTAAGGTCATTTATGTATGAATAGTTTTCATATCGACCCAGAGGTATTGATTGTGAGAGCTTTCGAGTGGTCATTGAACAGAGGGGTTAGTGTGTGAGAGCTCCCCAGAGGGTCTTTATTAAATGAATTTTGGACCATTGGACATTGACTGTGACGGCTTCTAGGGGTCATTGTATCTTATTTTTGCTTTGCAGACCAGGGGGTATTGACCGCAAGAGATACCCAGGTCATTGTTTGTACATGATTAGTGCCATTTAGGACCAAAGGTGTCAGACAGTGTGATATTTTTTAGAGGGTCATTATTTATGGATTTTATGATATGTTAACCCATAAGGTTAAGACTGTGAAAACATTCCCATTGGGTTTCATGAGAATAAATGAATAATTGGGACGAGTCTTCCAAGAAAATACACAACTTGGACTCGGTATCACGTGGTTATTTACGTGGTCTTCCAAGAAGTTTGTTCTTACTCTTATACAGAGGGATACAGGGTTTAGGCAAGATCCTAATCCTACATTATTCAACATCTTGAATAAATTATATATGAAAATGAATGTAATTGGAAACAATAGGATTGTTTTCTTTTGGGTAATTTCTAGTTTATTGCTACATTTTCCATATTGCCTGCTATATATATTCACTGATAGTTAGGAAATGATCTTTTGGTAGTTTCCTATTGGGATTCATCTCACAACATGTTTGGGTCTTGATTTTGGGCCCAAACAGATTATATGGTTTTAGGTATAGATAAGGGAAAGGGCCCTTCTTCATTAGGTACTTGATTTCGGTTGGTGTTGGAGATAATTGACAAAGATGAGGCTTACGATGTTGTGGAGTTTACATTATTCTATACTTTGGTATTAGTATTGTATTTCTAGAATTGTGACCAATTTGGATGCTTTCCTAGATAATTGTGACATGAAAAAAATTTATATATCTCTCATGTAGTTGTTTATACTATCAGTCTTCAGTAGTTTATTATTGATTTACAGTATTGTTGCTACTGGTATTTAATTATGTTTATATTCTGTTGTGCATACTCTGTCAATGAGGGAATAGTATCCCCAATATCTTACCTTGGCCCTCGCTGCTAGTTGGCAGCCTCTTGAATTTGGGGAAATGTGCGTGAGGTCATGTGACCAACTGGGGTTGTGGGCCCTTTGGGAGGCATCTGAAACCAGATGTTTCAAAGTGGTATCAAATGAGTTTATTTTACGCATTGTATTATATTTGGGGGCCTATAGACCGGGATATGAAAGAGTGTGTAGTTGGTAATAATTTTTTACCATGAGTAGAAATCCCGTGTACAAGGAAAATGCATGTCACCTGGAATGTAGTAATTTTTCTGATTTTCCAATTGTTACAGTGTATTTGATTTCATCGTTGGGTGACACACATGTATTGTTGTTTTATCAATGATATTATTGTGGTTCTATTTATGTTGATATGCGATGATATGATGTCATTCCATCTCATGCATCATATAGGAACTTGTTAGAGATCACATGCCATGGATTTTAGAAATTCCATTTAGGTAGAATTACTAATTTCTTAATGTTTTGATAGATTTTGTGCCAGATATGCATATTTTTGTGATATATTCCATGATATAAAACCCCCTATTTTGATAGGGTATTGGAAAATGTAATGTTTCATTTGGACGAACGACAAACATTGGTCTCTGAGGTGTTATGGGCCCTCTTGGATCAGAATTTTGTGGATCATGTTTTAACATTAATTTAATTTTGTCAAGTCATGATATGAATAAGGATTCCAAAACATTATTCATGGGAGTATGGGCTCTAATGGTTCAGAATATTTCATGCCTTTGAAAAAATTTTATGTTTTAATGGTTTCAAAGAAGTTTCAAAGGATTACTATCTGGAAACCCTCACAACACGGCGTGTGGTGTAATGAACACACACCATGTGTTCTTTTTTTCTGGAAGAATTGACTTTTCTTAAGTACACACTGTGTACTAGGAGTACACTCCGTGTAGTGCTTAATTGTGTGACTAACTATGTGGGCAGATACAAGAGGTTGGGAAGCTTTAGATGAAAACATCGTGTTGTAAGAACCATGTATCTAGTCATGTGAATAATGAAATTGGTGGATGAAGAATAGGTTTTACAATTCATGTCTCTGTTGGGAACATTGTTTGACTAAAAAATGGGTAAATAAATATTAGGTTGTGCATACCTTGTGTATATTTTTTTCATCATGAAGTTATCAATAGTGTATTCTACCATGTGACTAACGACACAGATGGTTAGAACATAAGAAGTACCAACCATGTCTAGGGTGAACACGTCGTGTAGTGTTACCTGAGAGAGAAATTTATAGCTATATCCATGTTAATGTACTTTGGTAAGAGGCATGATTCAAGAACATTCCATGTTTTTGGTGGAACACACCGTGTGTAAGGGGGTTGCACGACTAGGTTTCGAAGAGGCACACACCATGTTAAAAGCTTAATAAAACACGTTGTGTAGGTGTTAAACATGCTTTGTACCCCTATTTTTTTAATACATTATTTTTTCTTCTCATTTTCCTTCTTGCACTTATAAGTTGTTGTCCATGATAATTTTTAACTAAGGTGTGTGATCGACCTTGCAGAGTCATGTCACTGAGATGTCCTCCAGATGTCTGCCAAATACATAGAAAAAATTATACATCAAAAATAGTTGAGTAGGGACTACTAGAAGATCCTCTCATCATTCGTGTCTTAGAACCATCATTTACACTGGGTGCAGGTGTTTATGCACAGTTCCATGAATTATTTTTGAGGATGTTACAATCTTTCTAGGGAGTGCCACATCTAGCCTCGAAAATAGAAGAGTAGACGTTTGTATTCAAGCAGCAACATCCTCTTACTTTTTCCGAGGATGGAGGTCCACAGGAAACTAAGTCATGGTTAGAGGTCACGCTTACAATCTCTGAGCATCTAGAGATGCCTATGGAGAGGAGGGTGAAGCTCACTAAATACATGCTATGTGGTACCTCCAAAAGATGGTGGGATTTTATCTCACAGGTAGGACATTAGGATATTTAATTGGAATCTTTTTAGAGGACATTCTTTGATTACTTCTATCATGAGATGTTAAGGGCTAATAGAGCCCGAGAGTTCATGCACTTGGAGTACATTGCTCTTTTAGTGATGGATTACTCATCCTGTTTTATAGAGTTTCATTCCTTCGCACAAGTTCTGGGAGGATATGAGTTAACTTTGGCTAGGCAGTTTGAGGATAGTCTTTGGTGTGACATCTGATCGTAGGTGAATGACTATAGGCTAACATTTGTGACTGATATAGTTAACCAGGAGCTGATTACTAAGTTTAATCAGCGTGAGTTGGGAGTTATGATCCTGGGTGGTCCAAAATATTGGGAATTTACTCCTTCGACAGATAGGATAAAATGTTGTTGGGAGGTTTCATGCGATGTTTCTTCAGGTAGCCAGGTGGTATTATACTAGTGTGAAAAGAGTGGTAAAAAACTACATTTTCTAAAGGACCCAGTTGAGTGCCAGTATTGCGACAAGATGGGTCACCTTCATTGTTTATTCTGGGTGTTATCACCAACAGTTAGTTAAATTGGTTCTGTTATGAATCCATGTATAGGAGCACGACCACCCATTACTCATCAGCCAGGGATCAAGATTTTGTTTCGCATCTCAAGATGAGAAGGAGGTCATTGCTATGGTAGATAGGCTATAGGTTTTCAGCGACAACAGGGTAGATTATCTTAGGGTAGTCTGGAAGGGTCACAGGGCCATGGTACAGGTCAATCTTTTTCCGTTGAGTAGACCATGGAGGAGTAGGAACTCGGGACCTCTACGGTTAGAGGTGCCATTTTAGTTGCCTCAGTTTTATCATATGATCTTTTTTATATAGGGTCTTCCCATAATTTCATATATTTTTCTGTTGTGGATATCCTTGGGCTCTGTATCTTCACTTATTAGTATGTTTTTACTCTAGACACTCTATTTGGAATTAGGATGACTAGTATAGTCTATGCAAGGAGTTCCCTCTTATGGATGGTGGGTCTCACTTCTTATGGGACCTTTATGTCATAGAGATGATAAGCATCCATTTCATTCTATGAATGGACCAATTAGTCTCTTTCCAAGATTTTTTGACTGCTATCTCTATAGGGTGAGTTTAACATCATCAGAGGGTGGGTCATTTCTACACAAGGGCAAATAGGATGTCCATGCGATTAGAGCTAGACCTGAGCATCTTTGGTTTAGAGAAATTACAGCCCAAATTTCTAGTTATATCTGGATGACCAGGGGACATCACAGAATGAAATTCCTCTAGTGTTGTATCGCTTTAGGGATGTCCTTGCAAAATAATTTTCTAGTTTACCTCATGATAGTGAGGTGGATTTCTCTCTCGAGCATGTTCTAAGAAAGGCACCAGTGTCCATGATTCCATATAGAATGTCTACATTAGAGTTAAAAGAGCTCAAGAAGTAGTTAGAGGTGTTACAAGCAGAGGGATTCATCTGACCCAATACTACTCTATGGGGTTCTCCTATCCCGCTTCCGAAGAAAGAAGATGGTGCCCTCAGACTATCTGTGGATTATCAGAAGCCGAACCAGTTGACAGCCAAGAACCGATATCCTTTTTAGATGATTGGTGATCTATTTGATCTTCTTCGAAGACCCTAGGAGTTCTCAAAGATTTACATGAGATCTGTATATCCTCAATTTCACATTAGACCATAAGATATTCCTCTTACAACCTCTTGGAGCAGGTATGGTCTATATGAGTATTTGGTAATGTTGTTCGGTCTCACAAACATGCAAAAAATTTTAATGGGACAGATGAACTGAGCGTTCCACCCTTAATTTAATTATTTGTTGGTAGTCTTTATGGATGATATCTTGGTGTACTCTCACACATGACATGACCAATCCTCCCATTTTGAGACTCTGTTGAGTACGCTGAGAGAACATCATCTTGGTCTCATGCTCTCCTCTCCAACAACAATCAAGTACATGATGATGAAGTGAGCTTTTCCTTATCTATGCCCAGAAATATATAATATGTTTGTGCCCAAAATCATGACCCAAAAAGGGTGTGAGATGAATCCATGTACATCTCCATGGGTTTTACTTATCCTGTTTGTGAAGAAGGCAGACCGTATGATCAGAATTTGTGTGGATTATCAGAAGTTGAACCAGTTGATGGTCAAGAATCGATATCCCTTGCCAAGTATTGATGATATATTTTAACAGATTTGAGGAGACCAGGTGTTCTCGAATATTTACTTGGGATCTTTTTATCATCAGTTTCATGTTAGACTATCAGATATACATCTTACAACCTTTCATTGAAGGTATGGTCTATACATGTAATAAAACTGATCTTTGTTACACACTATAAATTATTTATAACATTAAATTGTACATAAGACAACACTGAGGATCTAGTAGTCTAGTGACTTGGGAAATTAGGGACATTACATGACAACTTTAGACATAAAAATTCAATATATTTATTGAAAACTTCATTTACATGACCACAACATTCTGACATACTTTACATTTCATAGGATAACCTAAGGACATACATGTGAAAAGAGTGATTTATAATGACTATTAAGTTAGTAAAGAAGGCATAATATGGATAATACAATAAATATTGTGAAATATGAATATCAATGGAGCATAAGAGAAACATGAACATAAAGTCATGATATATCATGATTACCATAACAAAGATATATGTCGTCCAAATTTAACAAGATATTACCTTGAGCCAAGGCCCATTGAACATGGAGCATGATTAAACGCTCATTGAACTTGAATTATAATGAGTAAACCCTCATTTCACAAGAAATATCATGATACTAATCTTTACCCAATGCATTGTAGTGCTATCTAGGCACACCCTTCTTAATCATTTCATTTCATGCATAAGTGTGCCACAAAGATCATACAACATAGATTCATTAAACATTAGAAATTATTCCATGATAAAGGAATGTGTACTTCACACATGAAAATGAATAATAAATAAGTAATTGGGCCTAAAGGTAAATAATCATGATAGATAAATGGTAATGGTATTCACTACATAATAACTTTGTCTTGGAGAATAATGGTGCAATTTCTGCAGCATATCAGTATGACATAAGAATTCATAAAAAATGGTTGATGAGAGAGAAAGGGGTATATAATCATATTTAAATGAAATGGAAAAAATGGGGTCATATAGATACAATCCCCAACATATGTAATCGGATTTAGATGCATAATTTAAAAGAGTTTCTTGAATGTAAATGAGAAGAGAGAAATTTCTTTACTGAATTTCAGCATGGCAACAGGTGTCCTTATGAGGCCTTAATGGTAGATAAATAGGTCTCTCATTATTAAAAAATGTGTAGGGATGTGTGGGGGAGTAAAATCATACCCCTAAAATTTTTTATGAAAAAAACGGTATAACATTTTAAGGATATTTGTACATAAATGAGAAAGGAAGAAATCCCTTACCTGTAAGTGTGATCAAAAGTCATGGAAGAGGCTTCTTGAGATAGTGGGGTTCCATGGGTGGATAATATAGAGAAGAGGGAAGAGTATGGTCAACCTCCAAATGGTTTTAGTGAAGAGGAAAGGAATATTGAGTGGGTTAATATATGAAAGCAGATGGAATTCTTTATTATTTACATTTTCTACCCCTCACATTAAACTAATCAAAACCAAAAACAATACTATGGTTTTTTACCATGGTTTTGGAAAATGTGGAGTGGAAAAATTTATTTTATATGGACAATAGACAAATTTATTAAAATATTAGTCTTCCTTATGTGGATGTGATTTACGGTCTCAGTGAAGACATTTTAAAAAGTTATAATATTTTATAAGTCTTGGAGGGTCCACTAAGGCACCATAAAATTAATGAAATAAATCTAAAATCAAATTTTTTAAGATAAAACATATACTGTCCGAAAATAACTTTTATTGTATTTTATTATATAACTATTGGGTCATTATAATGTTGTAATATATATATATATATATATATATATTTGAAAGGTATTTAATTTTTACCCAAAAATTCGACTATCATGGAAAATTATAAAAAATTCACCATTGGAAAATTTAGATGTCATGATTCTAAATATAATATTCATTTTATCTAAATACTTTTCTAAATATTGTAATTTTTACTTTTAATATAAATACCGACATTTATTAATAATTCAAGGGTTTTGATAAAAATGGATTTCAAGGATTAATAAAAATTACAATTGTATTCATAATAATTATTCGATCATTTATATTTAAAAAAGTAATTTATTAGTAATATTTTATTAAAATATTATTTAATTAAAAAATCCATTAATTCATCAAAACAGTTTTTTTATTTAATATTAACTAAAAAATACTATATGTGCTTTAATAACTATTTACAAAGTAACAATAATAAAATGAATGTATATTCATTATAAAAAAAATTCATATAATCATAATGATATGGTATTGTAACATGACCCCTTATAACTCCAACATATGACATAAGGGTAAGGTGTGTGATGGTAACAGACTCTTGGGTGGCTTAGATAACATCGCTCGGGTTGTAATCCCAATCAACTTCCACATATCCCATAGGTGGTTTTGTTCAAGCTTAACTTGATGAATATCGGGTTGGGCTTAGTCAAGAGTGAATCCCAATGACACCACCTCATTTTTGAGCTCAGTAAAATGTGCTTCATATGGAGCAATTCTACTATATGAGGACATCACTTCCTTTGTCTGAGTAAATTTTATTTGTTTAAGCCCTATATTAATACTAATCAAGTCATCACTATTCAACAACTATATTATTAATGGTAATAATTCTTAATTTTATTTTGAAATCCAAAAACATTAAACCATGTTAGTTCATATTTTATATAACCATTTTATATAATAAGACATTTAATTATATCAAGAGTAATTTTCATTAATAAAAGTTTGGGTCATTACAATCTTTCCACTAGATGAAATTTCTCCCTCAAAATTTCATTTCCCACACTAAAACAGATGAGGGTAACAATGCATCATCACTTCCTATGATTCCTACGTTTCTTCTTCAAACTTGTGGTTTCACCACTACCCCTTGATTAGGGGCATTGTTTTATTTTGTAGACATTTTTCCCTATGATCTAAGATCATCACCAAATTATCTTCATATGATAGGTCATTCTCCAATGGTACCACCTTTGGATTGAGTACATGTGGTGGGTCAGGTATGTACTTCCTCGAGAGTGATACATATAATACATCATATACTTGATATATGATCGGTGAGAGTGCTACTCGATAGGCCTCTCCTCTAATGCGATCAAGGATCTCAAATGGTATGATGTACCTTGGACTAATCTTTCCCTTCTTTCTCAAATCTCGCAACTCTCTTCCACAGTGATATATAGAGGAATACCATATCTCCAACATCCAACTCTAGGTCTCATTGAAGATTATAATCATAAATCTTTTATTGACTATGAGAATCCTTAATGTACTGTTAAATGGTCTTAACCTTCTCTATCATTTCTTTGACCATTTGTGGACCTAGGAGTTTTAACATGCCAACTTCAACCACACATTATGGTGTTATGCACCTCTTCTCTTAAAGGGATTCATAAAGAGCTAGTTGGATGTTTGAGTGGAAACTATTATTGTAAGATAACTCAACCCTATAATTATTTTGATCCCATCATCCTTTAAAGTCAATTGAGCATTCCCTCATTGTGACTTCATGTTTTTGGATAGTCTGGTCAGATTGGCCATCGGTTTGAGGATGATCAACTGTACAGAAATTTAAATTAGTATTCAGAGCGTGTTGGAGACTCTTCCAAAGCATAGAAGTGAATCATTCATCTCAATAAAATATAATAAATATTGGTACTCTATGATGACATTCTAATTATCTGATATATATTTTTTCCAGTGGATATAATGAGAAATCCTCTCTAATATCAATGATGTGTGAAGTCTTTTTTTGATGATCCACAATAACCCAAATTGTATTGTTTCCTTTGGTTGTCTTTGGATGTCTGATGAAAAGTCCATGACGATGTTCTCTCATTTCCATTCTGGTATAGGTAACAGTTTCATCATCCCCTTTGACATCTTCCTCTCATCCTTCACTTGTAGACACACTAGGAACCTTGATGTATACTCAGTGATCTCCTTGTTCATGTTATCCTACCAATAATTCCCTTAGAGATCTTGATACATCTGTGAATTTCCTAGGTGAATAGAGAAATTTTAAATATGTGCATCATCCAAAATTTATTTCTTTAACTATGGATTTGATGGAACAGATACTCTTGACCCAAATATCTCAACTTCTTCATTAACATTGAACTCTTATGATTTCCCTTTCTGGAAGTTTACACTTTCTTTTAATTTACCACATCATACTTTTGAGCATCCTTTAACCATTCTAAAAGAGATGGTTGAGTAATAATTAGTGAAAGGATTGATGATGTTCTCTTATTTAGAATTCTCATGTACTTATTCATCAAATCTATGAAGATTGGATCCTTTTCAATTCTAATCAATGATAGAATCATTAGGACCTTTCTACATAATGAATATGCCACCTTGTTGTCTTTCCCAGGAGGGTAATGGATTGGGAAATAACAATCTTTGATCTACTCTAACCGCCTTCATTGGTTCATGTTAAACTCTTTCTGTGAGAATATATTCAGGAGGCATATGTGATCCATTTATATTTAAAACTTCTCCCAAAAAAGGTAATGTCGCAAATTTATTAAAGAAAAGATTACTGCAGAAAACTCCATATCTTGTTTTGGATTGTTTTTCTCTTGAACTTTCTATTTTCTTGAAGCGTAGGCAATTAATTTTTCATTTTTCATCAACACATAGCCCATTCCCTTCTTCAAAGCATCCCTAAATATGTCAAAATGTTCTTCACTTATGTGTACTGTGAACACATGTGTAGTGATAAGCATCATTTTCAAATCATTAAATCTCTTTATGCATTCATCACTCTAGGAAAACTATACTCTCTTATATGTTATCTTGGTAAGAGGGTTGGGAAATTGTGATAAATTTCTCAAAAATCATTGATAAAATCCATATAACCCTAGGAAGCTATGAATAGCCATTACCAATGTTAGCCACAACCATTCCTCAATTGTTGTTGTCATATAGGGATACTTATATATCCCATCATTTATGTTGATATAACCAAATAATGAGACATCCTTCAACCAGAACCCACACTTGTTATACTTTTCATAGAGCTTCTCCTTAAGCAAGGTATCTAGTGAATTTTGTAGATGCTCCTCATCCTCCACTTTGGTTTTGGTGTATATTTTAATATAGTCTAAAAAGACTACCACAAATTTTCCAAGGTAAACAATAAATACTCTATTAATCAGGTCCATAAAGATTGTTGTAGCATTCTTGATTCTGAAAGGCATTACTATGAAATTCATAGTGCTCATATCTTATATGGAAAGCAGTCTTGGGGATATCCTCCTTCTTAATCCTTGGTAAAATACTAACAAAAAATCTACCATGGAGAAGTATTTTTCACCACCTAACTGATCAAAAAAGTCATAAATTCTTGTAAGATGATACATTTTCTTTAGTGTGATTTTGTTGATCTCACGATAATCAACTTAAAGGCGCAATGTCCCATCCTTCTTCTTGATAAATTGGAGGGGTTCACCCCAAGGGAATCACTTTGGTGCATAAACCCTTTATCCAGATTAACATGTTGTTGATTCTTCAGCCCCATAAGCTCCCAAATATCCATTTTTTATAGATTCATGGATATTGTCAATGCCCCAGTTATAAGATCAATTGATAATTCAATAGCTCTTCTTGGAGGAAGACCATTCAATTCATTAAGAAACACTTTAGTAAATTCCCTCACATTAGGCATTACTTCAAACATGGTTTCTTCCTTAGACTCTATCATATGTGTAAGATATGCCTTCTCATATGGCCGTAATATCCATGATTGAGATGATGGTTCTAAAGAAGATTCATCATCCTCCTTGCACTTGTATAGAATTGGGGTTTGATTCTCTATATAGAGACTGATTTACCTCTCACGCCAATTTAGGTATGCTGTATATATGGAAAGCCAATCCATTCCATGAAATGTTTAAAATTCCACTAGAACGAGTATGGAGAGGTTCTACAGGAATTTCAACCCATAAATTATGATAGGGAAAGAGTTATATTCATGGGATGGAATGATTTCCCCATTTTCCATTATCACCGACATCTTTACTTCCTAGATTTGTGGTGGTGTTTGGACTTTTCTACTAAACCATCAAGATATAAAAGAATTAATAGAACCAAAATAAATATATGTTCACTATTTTTGAATGAATAACTACTCTACCTATCACCAATTCATTTTTGGTGTTCACGGTGATGGTAGTGATGAAAAAATATATCCCTGTATGCCTTGGTGGATGTTGGTTTCCTCAAAAAACATTTTATTATGGTAGTAGTTTTCAAAGTGCCATGGTTCTTTGTAGTTGAAGAAATGAAAATGCATCAATGGTAGAACGGAGAATACCTCTCCTCTATCAAAGCTGTGGGTTTTTCTTGTCGGTAGTTAACAGCTAGGTACCCTTCTCATCCATGGATGAAGTATTTCCTCATCCCCTTAGGGAAATTTTTGTGGTGTGTCATTCCTCACCATTGGAAAGTGATGTGTTGGAATTTTATTGCACAATTGGATTTATCCATTAGTCTTCTAGAATTGAAGTCCCCCTTACACTTATTATCCCAATGATACCGCTAAGAATCTCCAATATCCATTTTCTCCTTGAGGGCACATCATAAAATTTCTTTATAGCTCTCTAAGTCATTGATTGCTAGGGATTTCTATAGTCTATGTTTTATCCCACCAACAAAGTGGTCATCCTTGAATTTGGGGGTAACGACATAGTCGAAGGCTTATCGTGCAAGACTTGTTAATTGTTCCCCGTACGCTCTGTTGGATTATTTGTCTTTTTTTCATTAGGGAAACGAAGTCCCTTCCCATTATAAGTGGGAGGGTGCGAGGAAAATATTTTTGGAAAATATTTTCCAAAAATCGTTCAATTCCAAAACATTGATCTCCTCCGCATGCTTCATATTTTTTTATCAATTTCCACCATTTATCAGATTCACCCTCCATATGATAAATAACCATAAGAACCTTTTCTAGGTTTGAAAATTGAAAGGTGGAGAAGATCATTCCATTAGATTTGATCTATTGTTCGATAATTTAGGGATCAGTTTCTCCATTAAAAGTAGGATGCCTTTGTCTCACGATGATCTCGATTTCTGACTTTTCTTTAATGGGGGGGGGGGGTTCATCTTTCTTCTTGACCCATGTTTCTATACAAAACTTTAGTTAACTAAGAGAGTATCCTGACAAAGTTTCCGATTCCTTCTCCCATCGAAAAGGGAATCTCATTAGAATAGTCATCACATTGATCTTCGCATCGGTTATTATCTTGATTCATCCTATTTCCGGCCATTGGCTAGAATACAAGGAATTTTAGGGGTAACACATAAATGAGAATCCAATGGAAAAAAGGGTTAACTTAGAAATTAGATTTATTTTCATATCTTATCTATGTTATTTTGGATCAAATTCTCAACATATATTTTTAGGGGAATATTTTTTATTCCATTAATAATGGTTCATACTAAGGTTATGAATTTTACAAAGCATATCCCCCAGGAGTGTCATTAACAATATTACAGGAAGACCCTTTTTCATGCACTAGTTCTCATTTGAGTTTAGCTGTATCTGATGTTTTTGGGTTTTAACCCTAGAAATAGCCATGCTAGAGCCACCTATACCTAATTGTATACAAACAGGGATGTATTTTCATGATAAACCACTAACTCAATACTCACTAAAATTTAAGGATATTTTTTTATTATAATTATTCTTATCCCTAAGGCTTTTTCTAGGGTTTTTCTAATCTTTGTTCAAAAAATAACTAAACATATCCTATGATACCAGATATAACAACCCCGCTCTTTAATAGACAATTTTACATAATTTATTACATAAACTAGTACTTATGAAAATCTAAGGATCGAGAGGTATAGTGTATTTGTAAATTAGGGACATTACATGACAACGTAAGACATCAAAATACAACATCTTTATTGAAAACATCCTTTACATGACCACAACATTCTATCATACATAACATTGAATGGGATAACCTGTAGAGAAACATCTGAAAATGGCGAGCTATAAGGCCTCTTAAGAGAGTAAACAAGGCATAAAATTAAGAATACAATACATTTTAGGCCATAGGAATATCAATGGAGAATAAGAGAAACATGAACATAAAGGAATTATATTGCATGATTATCATAACATGGAGTTTTGGCAACAACATTTAACATGATATTAGAATGAGTTAAGGATCATTGCACATGGATCATGAGTAAACCCTCATTTAACCTGAATTATCATGAGTAAGAACTCATTGTACTTAATGTATCATGATACTAATCTTTACCAATGCATTGAAGCACTATCAGGGAATACCATTCATAATCATGTCATTTCATGCATAAGTGTGCCACGAATATCATTCAACAAGGATTCATTAAACATCATCACATAGTACCTATTAAAGGAATGTGGAATTAATACATGAAACTCTTCATTCAATATGTAAAATTTCCATAATGGTTAATACCCTTGATAGAGAAATGGGTATGGTGTTCACTACACAATGACATTGGCTTGGAGAATTGCGGTGCAATTTCGGCAGTGTTACAATGTGACATAAGAACTCCCAAAAAAATGTTGATGAGTGGGAATGGGGTATATCATCATATGTATGTTAAATTAATATTTAGTGTTCATATCGTTACATGTACCAACTAATGTAATGGAATTTAGATTTATAATTTAAAATAATTTCTTGAATGTAAATGAGAACCGAGAAATTCCTTATAGAAATTCAGCATGTTAATGGGTGTGAATTGGAGGAATTAATCAAAGAGAAAGAGGTATATCTTCATTAAATAATGACTAGGGAAGTATGGGGGAGGTTCTAAATCATACCCCATCATTTTTAATTGAAAACATACGGGTATAACTATATAAGGAAATTTGGATAAAAATGAGAATGGAAGAAATCCCTTACATTGAATTTTGATCCAAAGGCTTGGGAGAGGCTTGAGAGAGGCTTCATGGGAGCTTAGGGCACCTTGGGAGGATTCAAGAGAGAGGAGGGAAATGGTTGGTTGATCTCTAAAGGGTTTTAGTGATGAGGAATGGGATATTGAGTGGGTTTATATATGAAAGGAGAGGGATTTATTATTATTTAGGTTTTCAACACCACAAATAAAACTAATAATATTTAATTAAAATATTAATTAATTAAAAACCCCATTAATTCATAAAAATATATTTCTTATTTGAATATTATGTAAAAAAATACTATTAGTGCTTTAAAAACTATTTACAAAGTAACAATAATAAAATGAATGTATATTAATTATACAACAATAATGCACCTGATAGTATTGGTGGGGTCTTGTTAGATAATCCCTTATAACACCCACATATGACATAAGGGAAAGGTGTGTGATGGTGAAAGACTCTTGGGGGGGGCTTGGATAACATTGCTCATGTGGTAATCTGTCACGACCCGTCCTCGGGGCCCGTGCCGTGACTACCCCAAGCCTGCCTTCCATAGGCCAGGGGCTGGAGACTAGCACCAAAGGCGTAAATTCCGATAACTGGGAAGGCATTGCCTTTATAAAAGTAAACAAAACACCACAGAGCACAAGCGGAAGCAAAACACAAAGTATAAAAGAAAGTTATGCAAAGTAAATGGGACATTATACAAACCCAAATGAAAGTACAGATAAAACTGAACAAAGTACAACAGAAAAGGAAAACACCTGGGAGAAAGGAAGCAGCTCCTGGGTCGTCCTCATCGGATCCTACCTGAAGGGTAGGTACAGATGGCCTCCTCAACGCTCTCGCTCGTTAACCTCCTCTGTGTGTCGTCTCGTCGTGTAGTCCACCTCCGGGTATTGACTCGTCGTGTAGTCCACCTCCGGGTACTGACTCGTCGTGTAGTCCACCTCCGGGTACCGTCCAGTCCTCGAACACTCGGCCTCCGTCAGCACTGCCCGTCGTCTGCAACAAACACAACGAGGTGTGGGAATATCCCGTGCAGGGGTGAGAATAACGATACTCAGTAGGGACCCTGAGACCCTCAAGGTCTCACTAAAACCAACAAGGATACCCACAAAGAAGATCTCAACATATATCCTCTACTTAGGTATATGCCCATACATATACCTAAGTTATCAAGTAACCCATCTCAATCCTGAGGAAACACAAGGATTTAGAAACAACGGATAACCACTACCCAGGTATATGCCCATACATATACCTAAGTTATCAAGGTCAAAAGTCTCAGCTCAAACCAGGATTTTCATTATCAAAACCGCAATTGCTGAAGAGCCCTGTCTCTGGAGTGTACAATGGTCCTGTCATGACTCCAAGGTACTGCTCACCAAAATAGGACTACTGAGTGAGGTACTCCTCATGTCGAGTACTGTGGGCCTGCTGCTACAACCAAGCGCTTCCCCGTGCCGCTACAACCAAGCGCACCTCCGTCATGGGTCTGTCGCTACAACCAAGCGCTCCCATGTGCTTCTACAACCAAGCGCACCTCTTTCGTGGGTCTGCCGCTACAACCATGCGCTCCCATGTGCCTCTACAACCAAGCGCACCTCCGTCGTGGGTCTGCCGCTACAACCAAGCGCTCCCCTGTGCCGCTGCAACCAAGCGCACCTCCGTCGTGGGTCTGCCGCTATAACCAAGCGCTCCCCTGTGCCGCTACAACCAATCGCACCTCCATCGTGGGTCTGCCGCTACAACCAAGATCTCCTCACTAGGCTATCCATAATACACCGAGTTGTTCGATCATTAGTCATCAAGTCTCAGCCGGATACACGGTCTCCGTATTCCACACGCTCATCTCCGGGAGGGTCTGCTCCATGAGATGCCGGTCGATACTACAAGTATCACAAGGTTCCATGAAGAAGTATCTCAAGGGATCGCCTCATCACAGGGGTCTCAACACAACAGACGGCGCGTCAATCAGATGCCCGGTCTGTGAGTTACTAGCCTTTTCGTCCTAGGGGTCCGGTTAGTTTCATGTGCGAACCAACCCGGCCGTATCTCAACTGTACCCCGAACTCCCATAGGGTATACTAAAATGGACCGTTTCTCAACGTGATCACCAACGCCGCTGACGGTTCGTCAAACAGACGTCCAGTATGAAAGATATCAGCTTTTCTGTTCCAGGGGCCCGGTTGGATTTTGGGTACAATCCAACCCAGCCACTATCCAATAGCAACCAAAACTCGGGCGAAGTATGCCAAAAGTTCCATCTCTTCAAGAGGAATTCAACGAGACAGTCGGCGCGTCAATCGGACGCCCGATCTGTGAGTTATTGGCTTTTTCGTTCCATGGCCCGGTTGGTTTTTAAGGCAAAACCAACCCGACCATACTCCACCTGCGTCCAAACCTCGGGCGGAGTGAGCCAAAAGATCCGTCTCACTTAGAGGAATTCAACAAAGTCGACGACACGTCATTCGGACGTCCGAAGCTCAAGATATGAGTGTTTCCGCTCCGAGGGCTCGGTTGATTTCATGTTCGAACCAACCCGGCCGAACCCAAAGTATCCCTAAACCTTGAGTGTAATATACCGAAACGACCGCCTCGATCCAAGGATCGCATCGCCGCTGACGGCGCGTCGTTCGGAGGCCAGTAGCTCAAGTTACGGGCAAAAGACCGAAAATGGTCCGAAGACGGGGGGTCTGTGTCCGGGCCGGCCTAGCCCGACCCCCCCCCCCCCCCCCCTCCCCCTGGGTCGGCCGAACCGGGTCGACCCGACCCAGCCCGACCCGAATGGACCCGGTCCGGTCCGGCCAGGGCGCGGCCCGGCCGGTCGGACCGGCCCGGCTCGGCTCGGCCGAGCAGCCGAGCGTGGCATCCGCGGGGCGCCACCCCCGCGGGACGAGGAAGCCGCGGCCCTCGAGGGGCCGCGCTGGAGACAACGGACGCGGCTGAAGCCGCGGCGGCCCTGTCTGGCGGCGTGCCGTGGCGCCGACGACCCGTGCCACCGAAGACTTCTGCGGGCCGCCGGAGTTGCTCCAGTGGTCCGTTTTCCTTCCCGTCTGCGCCGCTGCGCCTCCCGGGACTCGTTCTTCACGGCGGAATCATCAAATCGCCCTTGCGTCAGGTTTTGTCGTCGCCCGCCAAATCCGCACAACAACGAAGAACGGCGGAGGGTTGTCTGGCCGTGTTTGTTTGGCTCGCACCCTCCGCGTTAGACGGTGTCAATCGGGAGGATAAAACAACATATCCAAAAACAATTTTAATAAAATAAAATTGTTCATAAGAATCCGGGTTCTTTATTTTAAAAGAAACGATCACGGGAATAAAAAGGTATTTCCAAAATAAAATCCCTACTTCGTCAAGTCGTCGCAAGCGCGTTCTTCGCGGAGTTGATCGTCGCGGAAGGAAGCGATCGTCATGTCGCGGAAGGGCGTCGCGTCGTCGCGGAAGGGCGTCGCGTCACGGAAAACGGTGATGCGTCGACTAACTCCGAGATTCAAGAACAACATATTTAATTAATAATAATTAAATCCATGTTTTTTTAAAAACCACAAAGGAGTTTTAAATGAAATCTTAAATCTCTTACCTCCAGTAGTAGGTGATCGAAGATCGGGGCGGGGAAGAACGTCTCGGATGGGGTGTCGTCAATCTCTGAGGGTGACAACGTTCTTTGCGTTCTTCGCGTTCTTCACGTTCTTCGCGTTCTTCGCGAAGGTGGGTGAAGGCACAAAACTTGTCAAAACTTCTCAATGAGCATTTTTTCCAAATGTCATGCATTGGTCTTATTTTATTATTACGCCAACAGATTTCAAATAGGTTAAGAAACGAATGAAATTAATTCATAGAATTAATTTCAACGAATAAACCACCCAATTAATTGGTATGTTAAGAAATTAAGAAAACATGTCAGTTGACTTTCATAATGACGGGTTTTCACGGGTGCGTTCTTTAGCGGAAAAGAAACGGTGGGGCTCGTGCGGGTCTCACCTCACAAATATCCTACCAAGAGGGTAGGATATTTTTGAATAGCACCTTATCCGCATCAACTCAGCTTAAGCCGCTTTATGTGGATTCAAGTGGCTTCCAAGTGGCTTAAGTGAAATAAAATAAAGTTTGTCGTACAATTATTTTATTTCGTAACATTAAGACCGAAAATTAAAAACCACACCCGAGAAAACGCAACTCCGGAAGAGGCGTTTCTAAGAAAGTATCGGCGCTGCGATTCCATCGGTGCCCTCAGAATTTGATTCCGAGCACCGGTTCAAAAGTTAGAAAAACCCGCTCATTCGTTCACTGAACGTACCTGATCCAAACTTCGGAAAATGATTTCGGGCACACCGGGCCTCGGAATCAGGTGTCGTCAGAAACTGTGCTCTTGTAAAATTCCAAAGAAAATTAAGAAAAAAAAATTTCCTTGAAATTTACGGGTCTTTACATCACTCCCACCTCAGGGCTTTACGTCCTTGTAAAGCTTTAACACATACTAGGGTTACAAAGTGGTACTGTGCATGCATCCGAGCCTTCCGATCCCATGTGATAACCTGGAGGTTCCCATGCTGCCAACGAAAGTGCACAAGAGGAATCGACCGTCCTCCTAGGATCTGCTCCTGTCGATCCTCGATCCCCACAGGAACCTCCATAGCAGTCACCTCATCGCCATCGTCCAGCTCCTCATGGTCGATGATATGCGAAGGGTCGAGCACGTATCTCCTCAATTGAGATACTTGGATGTCGTCGTGCACCTGGTGCAACTGAGGTGGATGGGTCAGCGGTAAACCATCCCGCCTACCCAGCTGAGGACCTAGAAAAGGTATGTTGAACCTCAGGGATAACTTGCCGCCTTGGCCACATCTCCGTAATCCTCGTCGAGGTGAGACCCGTATAAGGACGTGATCGTCATCCTCGAACTCCAGAGGTTTCCAATTTCCTGTTAGAACTGAAACTCAAAACGACTACTGCCACGAGGGTAAGGTTGACCGACTCAAGAGTGATCAGTCACACCCTCCTATGCAAGAGTTTATCTTATGCTTCCTAGGGTTTCCTTTTCGCCGACCAAGGAAAACCCATCCCGACATTGTAGTTAAACCACAACCTTTTTGCCTAATACTGTCAATTTGTGTATGAACTGTGATTGCCCAGTCCATACTCAAACCAACGTCGTAAGGCCTCGATGCTGCCACCAAGAGATTCCAACCGAAACTCTCGCCATGAGGGTCTGACCACACTGTCGGCATAAGTGTGATTATCGAGTCTCCTCCCAAGGTATCTCTAGACGTGAGGGTCAAGTCCATGGCTTACTGGAAACTCTAGGTCTGGGACAAGATTTTTGAAAGCAAGGAATGATTCATATTGACGTTTGTTACTACAGCAGTAAGTAGTTGACACAGACTGTCCCTTGAATCATTTTTGTAGAGCCATTGGGTCACACTCTTTGACCGCATGCAGCCGCACTCTTCCTTCGACCTCCAGCTCCCTGAGCCTGGCGGGGATAACTAAGGCAGGTGGTTGTAGCATGTTAATATGTACACCACCTCATGCTGCTCTTCTAGCTCTTCCTCCATGTCTGCCGCTTCACATACTCATATTTCCTTTAAGCTTCCTCTTATGGAAACATTTAACATGCCCGAGTCTCCAAGACTGGCGCCAGTTTCTTGTTTCTTATTGCACTGTGCAGTCTTCATCCACTCCTGGATGATCTGCACCTCCTTTTCCTACGATCTAGAAGAGCTGCTAAAAGTTCTCCTTTTCCGAAAAGAGAAACTCGGTCTCATCCCCTGGATGAACCACGCCCATTGCCTAATACAGTCAATTCTGACATGAATGATGCATTCATGCCATGGATGACGTCGTAAGGCCTCGACGTAACTACTAAGAGATCCAAATGTCAATCTCACCTCCAAGGGTCGAGTCACACTGTCGGCATCAGTGTGAGGTCACTGGGTCTCCTCTAGTAGAAATCTCGAAAATGAGGGTCAAGTCAACAGTTTAACCGGGACCACTCAGTATCAACCCAACAAAAGGACAGGAAAGCAAACAAAGATAAGTGTCTTTTTATTATTGCAGCTCATAGTACAAAGACACGAATACAATAGAAAAATGGAACTAGAGTACAAGGGACGTATCCACTAGTTCCGCTCCTGTCCACCTGCTCCCGGAGCTCTACTGCCTTGTCCACTGCTCGGCTGTTGCTCAAAAACCCGCCGCTGCTTCTGCCTCGGTGGCTCCTCCAAAGCCTGTGGATCAACTGCACGAGGAGTCGGACAGTCACGTACCAGGTGACCCTTTCCTCCACATTCATAAAACTTCCTACTCCTCGTACGGCTGGCTCTGGCCCTCTTGGACCTCTGCATCATCTGTCTACTGCCCACAGATGACTCGGATACTGATCGAAAAACACACGGCAAAGGCACCAGCTCCTGAACACACTCAGGGTGTAGAGCCACTGGCACAAACTCCACCCTGAACAAGGTCTCGAAGTCTTCCCATGTGAAGGCCATCCCATCGCAAAACTGGAACAGGTGGCTTCACCACCTGCCTGCTGCTGCTTGAAGAAGCCTGGCAGCAAAGATCACCATGAGGTCTGTCGGCGTCCCCACTAGCCTGAAGACTCTCACCACAGCCTCCATCCAATCCTCAGCCGCCTGCTGGTCCGTCTCTCCCTGGAACCTGGGTGTTCTCTGGCACTGGAACTCATGCAGCGCACTCAAGTGTCATGCATCGCCTACTGCTGAGGCTGGTGGCATCGGTGGCCCATAGTATGGTAGTACGGCTGGTGCCTCCGCTGGTGCCTCAACTGCTAGAGGGCCCTGTACCAAAGCCTCATCGCTCGGCAAGCTGTCAGTACACACGTCTCTCTAGGCTCTAGCTGGTCGTCCGTGAAAAGGCATCCTGAAAGAATCAATGTGACACGGTCAAACGATTATACCTGGTGAGCTGACCTGGTTTGAGCTGATATTTAAAAACTTCTGGAAACACACACGCAATCAGTGTTTTCGTACACAGAGTCGGAAATCGGTTATCAGGGTCCTGGTGTATGGATACGTCGGCCGCCCGCACCAATACTGGACTCCCTGAACTGAAAACCACACTCGGTACTCTTAACACTATTGCTTCACAGAAGGGGAAAAAAGATCAGAGTCCCAAGTTCTGCGGTAGAACCGAACTCATATGATACCAATTTGTCACGACCCGTCCTCGGGGCCCGTGCCGTGACTACCCCAAGCCTGCCTTCCATAGGCCAGGGGCTGGCGACTAGCACCAAAGGCGTAAATTCCAATAACTGGGAAGGCATTGCCTTTATAAAAGTAAACAAAACACCATAGAGCACAAGTGGAAGCAAAACACTAAGTATAAAAGAATGTGATGAAAAGTAAATGGGCCAGAATACAAACCCAAATGAAAGTACAACTAAAACTGAACAAAGTACAATAGAAAAGGACAATAGCTGTGAGAAAGGAAGCAACTCCTGGGTCGTCCTCGTCGGATCCTACCTGAAGGGTAGGTACAGATGGCCTCCTCAATGCTCTCGCTCCTCAACCTCCTCCGTGTGTCGTCTCTTCGTTTAGTCCACCTCCGGGTACTGACTCGTCGTGTAGTCCACCTTCGGGTACTGACTCGTCGTGTAGTCCACCTCCGGGTACCGTCCAGTCCTCGAACACTCGGCCTCCGTCAGCACTGCCCATCGTCTGCAACCAACACAACAAGGTGTCGGCATAGCCCGTGTAGGGGTGAGTATAACGATACTCAGTAGGGACCCTAAGACCCTCAAGGTCTCACTAAAACCAACAAGGATAACCACAAAGAAGATCTCAACAAATAACCTCTACTTAGGTATATGCCCATACATATACCTAAGTTATCAAGTAACCCATCTCAATCCAGAGGAAACACATGGATTTAGAAACAACAGATAACCACTACCCAAGTATATGCCCAAACATATACCTAAGTTATCAAGGTCAAAAGTCTCAGCTCAAACCAGGATTTTCATTATCGAAACCGCAACTACTGAAGAGCCCCATCCCTAGAGTGTACAGTGGTCCTGTCACGACTCCGAGGTACTGCTCACCAACCTAGGACTGCTGAGGTAACTCTCCTGTCGAGTACTGTGGGCCTGCTGCTACAACCAAGCGCTTCCCCGTGCCACTACAACCAAGCGCACCTCCGTTTTGGGTCTGCCGCTACAACCAAGCACTCACATGTGCTGCTACAACCAAGCGCACCTCCGTCGTGGGTCTGCCGCTACAACCAAGCACTCCCATGTGCCGCTACAACCAAGCGCACCTCCGTCATGGGTCTGCCGCTACAACCAAGCGCTCCCCTGTGCCGCTACAACCAAGCGCACCTCTGTCGTGGGTCTACCGCTACAACCAAGCGCTCCCATGTGCCGCTACAACCAAACGCACCTCCGTCGTGGGTCTGCCGCTACAAACAAGTGCTCCCCTGTGCTGCTACAACCAAGCGCACCTCCGTTGTGGGTCTGCCGCTACAACCAAGCGCTCCTCACTAGGCTATCCGTAATACACCGAGTCATTTGATCAGCAGTCGTCAAGTCTCAGTCGACTACACGGTTTCTGTATTCCACACGCTCGTCTCCGGGAGGGTCTGCTCCATGAGCTGCTGGTCGATACTACAAGTATCACAAGGTTCCATGAATAAGTATCTCAAGAGACCGCCTCATCACAGGGGTCTCAACACAACAGACGGCGCGTCAATCAGACGCCTGGTCTATGAGTTACTAGCCTTTCCGTCCCAGGGGCCCGGTTGGTTTCATGTGCGAACCAACCCGGCCGTATCTCAACTGTACCATGAACACCCATAGGGTATACTCAAAGGGACCGTTTCTCAATGTGATCACCAACGCCGCTGACGGTTCGTCAAACGGACGTCCGGTCTGAAAGATATCAGCTTTTCTGTTCCAGGGGCCCGGTTGGATTTCGGGTACAATCCAACCCGGCCACAATCCAAGAGCAACCAAAACTCGGGCGAAGTATGCCAAAAGTTTCGTCTCTTCAAGAGGAATTCAACGAGACATTCGGCGCGTCAATCGGACGCCCGGTTTGTGAGTTATTGGATTTTTCATTCCCGGGGCCCGGTTGGTTTTTAAGGAAAAACCAACCCGGCCTTACTCCACCTGCATCCAAACCTCGGGCAGAGTAAGCCAAAATATCCGTCTCACTTAGAGGAATTCAACAAAGTCAACGACACGTCATTCGGACGTCCGAAGCTCAAGATATGAGCGTTTCCGCTCCGAGGGCCCGGTTGGTTTCGTGTTTGAACCAACCCAGCTGAACCCAAAGTATCCCGAAACCTTGAGTGTAATATACCAAAATGACCGTCTCGATCCAAGGATCGCATCGCCGCTGATGATGCGTCGTTCGGAGGCCCGTATCTCAAGTTACGAGCAAAAGACCAAAAATGGTCCGAAGACGGGGGGTCTGGGTCCGGGCCGACCCGACCCGGCCCGACTCGGCTCGGCCGAGCGGCCGAGCGCGGCAGCCGCGGGGTGCCGCCCTCATGGGATGAGGAAGCTGCAGCCCTCGAGGGGCTGCACTGGAGACAACGGACGCGGCTTCTGCCGCATCCCGTGCGGGTGAGCCGGACCCGTGCGGCCGCGAGTCCGCTGGCCGGCGCCGCCGCGCCGGCGACCCGCGCGGTTGGAGACTTCCGCGGGCCGCCGGGGTTACTCCGGTGGTCCGTTTTCCTTCCCGTCTGCGCCTCTGCGCCTCCCGGGACCCGTTCTTCACTATGAAATCATCAAATCGCCCTTGCGTCACGTTTTGTCGTCACCCGCCAAATCCGCACAACAACGAAGAACGGCGGAGGGTTGTCGGGCCGTGTTCGTTTGGCCCGCACCCTCCGCGTTAGACGGTGTCAATCGGGAGGATAAAACAACATATCCAAAAACAATTTTAATAAAATAAAATTGTTCATAAGAATCCAGGTTCTTTATTTTAAAAGAAACGATCACGGGAATAAAAAGTTATTTCCAAAATAAAATCCCTACTTCGTCAAGTCGTCGCAAGCGCGTTCTTCGCGGAGTTGATCGTCACGGAAAGAAGCGATCTTCGTGTCGCGGAAGGGTGTCGCGTCGTCGCAGAAGGGCGTTGCGTCACAGAAAACGGTGACGCGTCGACAAACTCTGAGATTCAAGAACAATAGATTTAATTAATAATAATTAAATCCATGTTTTGTTAAAAACCACAAAGGAGTTTTAAATGAAATCTGAAATCTCTTACCTCCACCAGTAGGTGATCGGAGATCTGTGTGGGGAAGAACGTCTTGGATGGGGCATCGTCAATCTCCGAGGGTGACGGTCTGCTTCGCGTTCTTCGTGTTCTTTGCATTCTTCGTATCTTCACGTTCTTCGCGAAGGTGGGTGAAGGCACAAAACTTGTCAAAACTTCTCAACGAGCATTTTTCCAAATGTCGTGCATTGGTCTTATTTTATTATTGCGCCAACGGATTTCAAACAGGTTAAGAAACGAATGAAATTAATTCTATGAATTAATTTCAACGAATAAACCGCCCAATTAATTTGTGTGTTAAGAAATTAAGAAAACGCGTCAGTTGACTTTCATAATGACAGGTTTTCACGGGTGCGTTATTTAGCGGAAAAGAAGTAGTGTGGCTCGTGCGGGTCCCACCTCACAAATATCCTACCAAGAGGGTAGGATATTTTTGAATAGCACCCTATCTACATCAACTCAGCTTAAGCAGCTTTAAGTGGCTTCAAGTGGCTTCCAAGTGGCTTAAGTGAAATAAAATAATGTTTGTCATACAATTATTTCATTTCTTAACTTTAAGCCCGAAAATTAAAAACCACACCCAAGTAAACGCAACTCTTGAAGAGGTGTTTCTAAGCAAGTACCGGCGCTGCGATTCCATTGGTGCCCTAAAAATTCGATTCTGAGCACCGGTTCAAAAGTTAGAAAAACCCGCTCGTCCGTTCACTGAACGTACCCGAGCCAAACTTCCGAAAATGATTCCGGGCACACTGGGCCTCGGAATCAGGTGCCGTCAGAAAATGTGCTCTTGTAAAATTCCAAAGAAAATTAAGAGAAAAAAAATTTCCTTCAAATTTACGGGTCTTTACATAATCTATATCAACCTCCACATCTCTTGTAGGCAGTTCTGTTAAAGCATAATGTCTTGAAGCTCATATTGGGAATGGTCAAGAGCGAAGCCCAGTGATTCTATATCCTTTCCAAGATCTAATAAATTTGCTTTGTACAAAGTAACTCTACTAGATTAGTCCATCTCTTCCTTTTTCTGAGTAAATTGGATTTTTTAAAGCCATATATTTATATTAATCATGTTATCCCTATTCAACGGATATATTAGCAATGATAACAATTCATAATAGTATTTTGAAATCCAAAAAAATAAAACCACAGAAGTTCATATATTATATAATCATCTTATATAATAAGTCATTTTATTAGATCATGAGAAATTTTCCATAAAAAAAGTCTGGGTCGTTAAAATACGTGTATTGGGTAATGTTGTTCGGTCTCACGAATGCGCTGATAGTTTCTATAGAACTAATGAACCTAGTGTTTCTTCCTTAAATGGATTCTCTTATGGTAGCCTTCGTGGAAAAATCACGATGTACTATCACATGTAACACGACCATGCCGACCACCTTGAGATCATATTGGGAACAAAGAGAGAGAATCATTTATATGCTATGTTCTCAAAATAACACTTTTGGATGGAGAAGATTCACTTCTTGGGTCATGTTATTTCAGAGACAGTAGTATCAGTATACCTAGATATAATGAGCGAAAAGGTATCCAAGGATATTCCAAAAAATGTCTTTCGGGTACGGTGTTTTTCTAGGGCTGGCTAGTTACTACATGCGCTTTATAATGGACTTTCCACACTTATCAGAAGCACTGACTGGACTGACTAAGAAGGGTGTGAAGTACTTGTGGACATATCTCCACAAATCATCCTTTCAAGAGTTGAATGTGAGATTGACTTCAGCAGCGATACTTGATTTTCTAGAGGTAGATATGAGTTACACCATTAACTGTGATGTGTAAGGTATCAATCTGGGAGTAGTGCATATGCATGGGGAATGAGTATTTTCATATGAGTCTCAGTAGTTGATGCAACAAGAGAGGAATTACCTGACACACGATCTAGAGTTAACTACAATTGTGCACACCTTATGCTATTGGAGAAATTGTCTTATAGGATAGAATTTTTTAGTATACAATTACCACAAAAGTCTCAAGTATATATTTAGTCAGCATGATCTGAATTAGAGAATGAAAAGGTTAGTTGAGTACCTTCAGTCTTTCGACATTGAGCTTGCCTACACACCTGTGAAAGGAAACACATTGGGAGATGTGTTGAGTAGGAGGACTTAGATATAGGTAGTTTAGGAGGCTATTAATGAGTGGTAGTTTGTGGATTTGTTCTCTGAGATGTATATGGAGGTGAACTACAAATAGATGAAATGTTTCTTTTTTTCTATAGCTGTTAGCTCTACTCTACTGGTTCGACTGTGAATGAGGAAGCTATTAGATTTCAAGGGCCTAGTCATACGGGAGTGTGTGTAATTAGAGGACCCTACTCATTGGTAGACCATATGAAATGATTAGATCTTTCATTTCCATGGATGAATATGGGGTTGAACTGATATACATTAGGGGTTGATGCGGGATTCTCATTCATTAGTTTGGGAAGTTCATCTTGGTGTCACCAAGATGAATCGAGATATACACCATAAGAATTGCATTCCTAGAAAAAAGAGAGATGTAGATGGTATTTTTATGAAATTTTCCACCTATCAACAACTGAAGGTGGAGAATCAGCGACCGGTAGGGATTTTACGGCAGTTACCCATTGCAGAGTTGAAGAGGAATGATGTCGTGATGGATTTTGTGACGGGTTTACCAAGGTCTCCTCACGGGAATGGTGCAGCTTAGGATGTTTTGGATAGACTAACAGTTGTTGGAAACTTCCTAGTAATCAAGGAGACCTTCAGTGTTGATGGTCTTGTAAGGTCATACATCCAAGAGATTGTACATTTTCATGGGGTTTTTCATTCTATCATTTCACCCCGGGACACATGGTTTACTTCTTGGGTAAGGGAGGGACTACAAAGGGATTTGGGTAAACCGGTACTTCTAAGCACAAATTTCCATCCCTAGATAGATGGAAAATCAGAGCGCACGATTCAGGATTTGGAGGACACTCTTCGAGCATGAATCCTAGATATTGGGGACTCTATAGGGAGGCACAAACACCTGGTGGATTTTTCCTACAATAACAGTTTTCAGGCGATGATTTAGATGGCAGCCTATGACGCTTTATACTATAGGCCATGCCTGTCACCACTATGTTGGCTGGAGGCAAGAGGGGTAGCTATGATGGGTCCTCAGCCTTTCTTGGATACCACTGAGCAGGTGAAGTTGATTCTGAAGGGAATGGTTACGACACATTATTTCTAGAAATATTATGTCGATCGACGGAGACGACCTCTGGAGTTCGAGGTCGGAGATCAGGTTTTCTTACCTGTCATGCCAAGGTAGGGATATAAGAGGCTTATGAGACCGGAGAAGCATTCATCAAGAAAAATCAGGTTGTTTGTGGTTTTGGAAAGAGTCGTAGATTTTCTTATTGGTTATAGTTACCTCAGATGTATCAATCTACACACAACATCATTCATATTTCTCAGCTGCGACGTTAATTTTTGAACATGTATCACATTTTTCAACCTGAGGATGTGGAGTTGGAAGGGGATGGATCCTTTGAGGAGAACCCTATTAAGATTGTGGATCTTAGCATGAAGGTTCTTTATGGTTGGTCTGTTCTTCAGTTACGAGTGCTATGGCAACACAAGTGAGTACATGACGAGTCATGGGAGAGGGAGGTCGATGTACGATCATAGTGGAAATAGTGTTCTGATATTTATTATTCTCCACCATTGGAAGGGAAATTTAAGGATGAATTTCTTTATGGGGGGTTGTTTGTAATAACTTGGATCTACATTTTCAGGTATATATTTTCAATTTGGGTTTTTTTGAAAAAAAAAGTGGAGAAGGAAATTTTTTGATGTATACGATGTGTACTTCTTTGTACACACTTTGTACTCTGGCACCACATTCAGACCATTTTTGACCATGTCATGGTTGCATACACAACCATGTGATGATTCAGAAGGTATTCTTAAGGCAGTACATGGTAATGGATGATACACAACTTGTATTTTTAAAGAACATGACATGTACTTTTATTTTTAATTGATATATTGAAGTGGGTCCATGTATCATTTATAGATCATTATTTTTCATACCCTAGTTCATCCAGGAGAAACTAATAGTAGTGATCAAAGACCAATCCACTCATTCTCCATCCAAGGTCTAATCCGAACTCTAGTGGGTGCGTTTAAATCCAACCGGTGAGTTCTTCCCTCTTCTTGATCCTCTCTTCATGATATATCATCTCCCGTAAGTTATTGAGGATTGATCATTCTTTAACTTTTTGTAGATCTACCTTGTTATAGGTCGATTTATGGGTAGATGTTCTAGATTGGTCATATTACAATATCAAGTTAGGTGGTTTCTGCATTTTTTTGATTGTGTTTGAATTATATATGCATAAATTGCCGAATACACATGATTGGGGTATTGCGAGTTTTGGATGTCGACCCTATTTATTACCTGTTATGTTTTGGTAGACTGAGAAAATGGTAATTTCTTATCCAAAATGTTTTATAACTTTTTGTCATAGACCCGATGGGTGGGTTCCCTTGATTGATTTTTTATGGAAATTTGGTCTAGAATTTCCTGTTAGGATTGATTTATTTCCATGCCTATTGTTATTAGGATTAAGTTACTGTTTATTTTAGATTCATGTGTTTTTCATTTTGAAAGATTGACTAAGGGGAATTGACTATGAGAGAATCCCAAGATAGGGTCATTTATGTATTAATAGTTGTTATGCTGACCCATTGGTATTGAAAGTATGAGATGTGGGGTGGTCATTGACCAGAGGGGTTAGACTGTAAGAGCTACCTAGAGGGTATTTATTAAATAAATGTTGGACCATTGGGAATTGACTGTGAGAGCTTCCATGGGTCATTAAATTTTGTTGTTCTTATGTACACCAAGGGGTATTTATCAGGAGATCTACAATGGTTGTCTTTTGTAAATGAATAGTGCCATGTATGACCAATGGGGTTCGACTGTGTGAGATTTCCTATATGGTCATTATTTATTGATTTGAGGATATGTTAAACCAGAGGGGTTAGACAATGTGTACATTCTTAGAGGGTTTCTTGTGAATAAATTAATAATTGTGATGAGTCTTACAATCCAAAGCACAAGATTTGACTAAGTCTTACTTGGATGTTTAGGTGGTCTTCTCAGATGTATGTTATTACTCTTATATAGGGGGATATAGAGATTAGGCTACATTCCAAGGATACATAATTCAATGATTTGAATAATTTATAAATGAAAATGGATGTAATTGGGAACTATTGAATTATTTACTTTTGAGTACTTATTACTTTATTTCAAAAAATTTCATATTTTCTACTATATATAATCAATAACAGTTAGAAACATATATTTTTGTGATTTCCTATAAGGATTAATCTCACACCCTATTTGGGTCATGCTTTTGGGCCCAAAAAGATTATATGATTGCAGGTATATATAAGGGAAATCATTATTCTTCATCAAGTTTTTTATATCTATTTGAGAATAAGATCATGGGACCGAGCTAAGGTTTGTAATGATGTTGAGTTTACATTTTTCTATACTTGGGTTTCAATATAGTATTTCCAACATTGTGACGTGTTTTTATGATTTCCTAGATACTTGTGACATGCATAATTTATATTTATATTTATATATATGCTACAATTTTTTATACTATTAGTCTTCCACAAATTACTATTATTGTATAATATCATTAATTCCGCTATTGATTTATATTTAGAATCTACTGTGCATACTCTTCTAATGAGGTCATAGTTTTCCTCAATGTATTACCTTGGCCCTCCCTTCTACTTGGTAGCCTCTATAATTTGGGGAAATATGCTTATGGTTATATAACCAATTGGGTTTGGGGAACCTTTGGGTATCATGTGGAACTGGGATGTTACACATGATGATGTGGTGGAGATATAGGTTCAGGTGGAGCCTCTTAAGATTTGATACATGAATTGGATCTGTATTCACTAAATGATTCATTAATCATTTGATCCTTTGTTAAATGATAACCTATTAATTAAAACGTATCATGATATAAAATTTGGGACTATATATCTTGGTGACTACTCTTTGGGGGAATTCATATAATAATTAATGTTATCCAGTAATTAAAATTAGATAATCAACTAAATTGTAATGAAAAAACAAACCATAAATGATTCCTCTTGCTGATTGGAGAAAATATTATACCATTCCACCCTATCTATAATCCCATAAATAAGGCATAGATCATAATAATTTACCTCCAAAAAATAATGTCAAATTTGAATTAAAATCACTCCATATAATTACGGCGATGGATATAAACATTTTATTTATTACTTTTCTCTATTTATTGTTAATGTTTTCCATAATTTATTATGTAAACAATTAATAAATATAAAATATTTATTACACTAGGTAATTAAATAAATATATTTATAATTTTTACAATTATAGACTCTTATAATAGATATTTCATCAACTGGTCAATTCTCTTACAAATAGGGAATACAATACATATCCTAATCATACTCTACATAGCTGGGTACAACATAAATACATGGAATATGGGATAGTTAAGGGGTTGTTATCAATAATGTTAATTATAAACCTCCTCTAACTATGTGGAAGTTAATATTTTGGTTAATTTGGAATCACACGCCTAACATCGGTAGGTATCATCTTCTCGATAAAAGAAGCAGAGTTGCACAAACATTTAATAAATATATTAATAATTTTATTAAATAACTGAATTACTAGATATATATATATATATATATATAACATTCATACCTCAGTTACCTTAACTTAATTTATATCATTTTGAAGTATAAAGGGTACTTAAAAAATGTATACAATGATTTAGAAAATAATAAATCAAATTATTAAATTAAAAAATTATTCTCTGTAATAAAAAAAATAAAATTGAAAGATATATTATTCCAAAAAAAAAATCTGTAACTAAAACTAGTTAATATAAAAAATAATAACAAAAAAATGATATAAATCCTTATCATCTAAAAATGGATATTTTTGTGTACTTCTCTTTTTTCAGAAAAAAAAGTTATATATAAAAATTATAATCATTAATAATAGAGAAATAAATTATATATATTTTATTGAATGAAATAATATTCCCAAAAAATGAATTATATAAATAAAATAATCATTATAAAATGTTAAAAGTGAAAATTTTCATCCCCAAAAATGGATTTATGAATATAAAGAATATAAAAATATTGAAAATACGGTATGAATTCTGAATATATATATATATATAAATGAAAATGTTAATAATTAATGTTTTTAACTATGTATGTTTCTAAAAAAAGATTACATGATTAATTAGAAGATTTATGGAGTGTTTTCCAATATCCCTTATACGTTATCATTTTATACTGCATAGAAAAAGTTCACATAACAGTCATTCTTATCATTGGGTAATCATGTGATAGATGGAGAAATATTGTATTAATCTTTAAAAAAAGTTAATATTCTCATCTCCTAATTGATTTATCCCCTGGAAAAAAATGGACCATTCATCATTTGATGGGTTTATAGTATAAAATATATTTTTGTTCATACATCACAATGAAAAATGATTCCTCATTGGAACTAAATATTTTCCGACCAATAATTATATATACCAAATCACAATGTTGGACACAATTATTACTACTATCCAACTTAAACAAACATGAATACACAAAAAAATAATTTAATAATTATTTGATATATCCCCAACAACACCAAAATATTCCATTGATGAAGAAATTAGGTTTCTCTCATTGATTCATAAAAAATTTAGTGCTTTAGTGACAACCATTACTCCACTATTTGGAAATGTAATCTTGTAATGCTTTTTTATATAAAATGTGTATCAATAATATAAAAATTGGACCATATCATAACATTAACAATTGTTACACCTAATTACCATTTCATTTTTTCTGATGCATATAAATTAGTGTTGATTTTTCCATTAAAAAATAAAAAAATGTGTTTATATGTCTATTCAACAACCAGTTCCCATTTAATAATATATATTATATATTATACCTAGTAATATATGAGGATATATGTTGTTTAACATCACCAATATCGTTTTTAATTTATTAATGTTCAGACATCACATTATTACATCAAATTAACTTTACCTTTAATCCACAATTCATTTTATCTTCCTTATCAACTATCAAATATTGATATATAGGGAGACCAAGGTGATCCAATTTAGAAAATTAATCAGTACATAACATAATTACCTATTATGATATAATTTTTTAATAATATAATACTCTAGATTATGAACATTCTTAACAAATATCATCAATATTTACATATGTATTTCACATTGTTAAATTGAAGATAATTAAGTACGACCACATATTTTAAGCTCTTTCAAAAAATGAATCAACTCATTATACCATTATATAATAAAATATAGGTGGAAAATACATTTATATTCGATAAAGTGTTGGGATGAATTCATTCTCTAGAACATATAACAAATATAGATCTATGAAATTGTGAAAATCTGAAAAGAAAATCTTACACATTCTAATTGTATACATTATAAATGTTGTCATATATACTTCACATAATGAAATTGTTAGTAACTTTTACATCAATACATGAAACTAATTTTATTTCATACATATTTACATAAAATCATTTATAGAAAAAAACATTCTTAAATTGCGTTAAATCCCATAAGTAATCTTAATAACATGTATGAATTTCAAAAAAATATCTTCCCACTCTTTTTTAATGTGTGATAAACTGAGGAAAAATATTTTTAATTTAATTTTATTGAGGGAGGTAAATCTAAACATATTACCATGGTTATTAAGTTCTGTATTTTTTTAATCTAGATTTTCTTATTACTTTTCTGTTTTACAATTTTCTAATTATACTTTAACAAAAAAATTATTCACACAAATATTTCCAATCTCATAATTGATGTTAAAATGATTAAAATAAGGTAGCTTGAATAAAATGGATCATTTCCAAAAAAATTTAAAGTCTATATCTTCCTTTCCTTAAAAATTTGATATTGTTTCTTTTTAGAGTGTCATAATATTATTCAATTTATAATGGATTTCATGGAAGAATCATACTCTTGTAAACATTTTTTTTAATATTTGATAGGGATGGGTATTTGAAAAAAAATGTTTCAAGTACACTATTTTCTTCCATTTTAGAATTTATTAAATTAAGTCCCATCATCAAAAATTGGAAAATATTTATGTAATTTAACTCTATATCCAGATATATTTCCTTGTGTTGGATTTTTATTTCCATTGAATATTATCACAATAAGTAAAAGAAGAATACTCTTTATTTTATGCATACAGTACTATAAATTATATCTCCCATAGAAATTTGAAATCATTAATAAATGGATATAAAAAACATAAATATCAATTATAGGATATTTCTATCTAAAAATAATCAAGGCCATCATTGTATATTTCTACTTTATATATATCTATGGGGGTTTGTTGTATAGATCCAACATAATAGGATGAATACTATGTTTGCTACTGATTTCCTAATATGGATTCATTCCATATGTGAAGACTCTCAGTATAATAATTCAAACCTCATTTCAAAAATCATAATTTTTTAATCAGATATTTTCAATTTCATCGAATCAGTAAAGTGACATAGGGTTCGATTATATATTTTCTTATTTCTATCCTATCATAGAGTTTTTTCATCATTTAAATTTGCAATGTGATCTTCAAATGAGGAATTATTGGTAGATTAAATTATTTATTAATGGGTAGATTATTTCAAGTTCTTATGAATGTATAGTGTTTTTAATTTTTATCCTTTTTATATATTGATTCCTTGTATTTAGAATATTCTGATAAACATTGATATTATTTCCAATATAGAACATAGAAACTATGGAAATAATATAACTTGTTATACCAAAATATCATCGTAAATGATATTATTTTTTCCCTCAATATTTATAATTTAGATGTTTTTGTCCTTATAAGAAATTTTTTTTAAATGTTCCAGTTCATTATTGAATATTCTATCACTCCAATTATGTCAGTCTTTCATGTTATGTAATATCAGCATTACCCAAAACACTATAAAATTTTAAAATCCCAATATTTGGGGTTTCCCATTATTATAATACTTTTATAATTAAAATATTTTTACTGGTTTAGAAACATACATCATGAATTAATTCCTCAATAAAATCAACAAACAAATTCCAATTATCTTTATCATCATTAGATCTAGACTGATTTGTTATTTCACCATTTTTTATTCAAAATTTATAATCATAAAGAATTGCATATCTAACAGTCCTTGAATTTTCTATAAAATGAATTACAAATATTCAAACACATAAAAAATGGAAATACAATAAAAAAAATTAGGAATTTTATAGATTTTCCATGAAATGATCAACCCTTTTCTCAAAAATGTGACTATTTCTTTATGAATTTATCAAATTAGGACCCTTTAACTGCCATCAAAGTGACAATATAATTATTGAATATTTTAATACATATGAACATTTATACGTATACATATAAAATATTATTAAATCATATAAACATGTAGTTATATAAACAAGAAATAAATTTACATAAATAATTTATTTTTTTAACAAACATCTAAAATTTTAAATAAATTATAACAAAAGTTTTTACTAAAATATAATTATAAGGAAAAAAAGATTTTATAAATGAAAAAAATTAAATAAAAAAATTATTCAAAACATAAAAAACATTTATTCATAGAATTTTGATATATAAAAACAACTATACATCAAAACAAAAACAAATGAAATGAAATTATAGTAACAAAAACATTTATAATTAAAAAAATTATACGATTAAAAAAATTAAACAAAAAAGAATATTTGATTATAAAATTAATTCAAAAATCCTAATGCAAGAAATAAATTTATAACTAATAGATAATTATTTTTTCTTTTAAAAATTTGGAAATATTTTAAAATTTAGGGGATGAAATTAGAAAAAAGTTTTTAAATTCATATAAACTCACTAAAAGGTGGTGGAAATTGGGTGAACATTATAAGACTAAATAGATTATTTAGTAAAAACGAAGAGGAAAATTGATTGAAAAAAAACCATTGTATATCAACCCATACATTTTGCACAAATATTTTATATCATTTTATATTAATATTCTATAAATAACATTATGATCCACACCAGAGTTATATATGTCAGATTATTTATAAAATAGAATAGATAAATATTATTTAGATAATATATATACATCATAGACCATGTAGTTCTACAAAACTAAAAATCTTCATAGACATATAATAATTAAAATATTTATTCATGTTATGAGGAAGGGAAACATAATAATGGATGGTCTTAAAAGTTCCATAAGGGCAGATAAGGAATTTCTCAGGGATCACTTGATGGTAACATGAGAATAAGGGCATGAATTTATGAGTATAACATTTGAAAATACATACCCAAAATATAATTGATCATAATATTGAATCATGGAATAATATTTTGGAGTTCAGAAGACACATATCATAACGAAATCAAAGAAAATGAGAAAATATAGAATAAAATTGGAATGAGAGAAAACTTTGTAGCATAGATATAAATATAGAAAATCATTTAATTAATCTAGTATCACTTCTATGAAAATTCTAGTTGTTAGTTTTCAGTCCTCATTCCACCATATCCCTTGTCCAGGTTTTATTCCTAAACTATCATAGTGTAAAAATTACCTTATTAACCTAGATTCAATGAACATTCATGTTTTTGTTATATAACAAGATATCCAAAGAGACCCAAATATTTTTAGTGATATATAATTTCAATCCCACCCTTAACATAATGAAAATCATACATATTTATTTTATATAACATAAAACATTAATCTATTATAACCCATGGAAATGAAATGGGTTTCATAAATATTAAAAACACTTCATCATATAATAACCAATGGGAAATAATTGGGTTTAATAAATATCTTATAATTTTATCTTAAACCATACATATAAAGAATAAGTATTAAATAATTCGATAAAATTACCTGTAATTAACTATTTACATGAAAGGATGTTATCTTAGATGAAAAATGAATTTAAAAGATCACATTCCACATTTATTTAGGAAAATACCATTTGGATTTTGAAATCACTTATTTAACTAATATAAATTCAAAAATATTAAGAAATTTATATATTTTAATTGATAATTTTTAACTTATAAATGAGTCAACGATGCATATATTTTCATGATGATGGGAAATTCCATTCATGTCATGTAGGTTAAAAGAAAACATTACAGTCACCCTTGTTTAAAAACTAAAATTGAAACTCATTTAGAAAAAAGGAATCTTAAATTAATAGAATTTTTAAAAAATTCATTCATGTGTAAAAATTAATTAAAATAATTATTGGATAATATTAAAATAATTCATAATTTTTTAAAAAAATATATATGTGGAAGAAAAAGGATTTTTTACAGAAGGGAGAAGTATAGTTTGACAAACTTAAAAATATTTATTCTGTTGATTGAGTACTGAAACAATGTATAATGAATGGAAAAAATGTAATCTATAAAAAGATCTAGATAAGAAGATAATTAATTGGATTATTAATAATTATGTTAAAATATTCCATAATTGTAATCTTATCACATACCATCTTAGTAAATAATGAGCTTATAACATAAATCCTTTTCCTTGAGGTCGACTTCATTAAATGTTTTTTAATATACTTTATAATAGATTTTGATTTATTATACTTATCTTACAGATTCGTTTACATAATAATAATATCATAATTTTTCCACATTTATATTTTTGACACACATTTATTGAAAATTACTTATTAAAATCATTATTTATGATTGTTAACTATTTCCAAATTCATAAGAATTTTGGTTTCGTAATTCTAGTCCATGCACATTGATCAATTTTCAATAATATCCACAATGTCAAAAATGATAATAAAATCATATATATTCATTATATATATTCATACTTAAATGATTTATATTAAAAATTAATTACATCATTCATAGATATAGTATGATGTTTATAATCATGAATGTTATTTTTACTTTTTTCTAGACGGAAAAAAATAATGGGGAATAATAATTATCCATTCCATGACAATATATATATATCATAAATAAAAAAATTTAATCTTTAAATTAATCATAATAAATATCTATTTAATGTGGTGATGAAAAATTAATTACACCACTACGTGGAGATGGTAATCTATAAGTACGCAAAAGTGATGATCTATCTTTATATAGTATTATAAGATATCGAATAATGGTTTTATCATAATAATAATTAAAAATTAGTATAATTAAGATACTTAATATAATATTTTTTAATTTATACCACAGATTTAGGGGATGGTAAAAAAATTAAATTGACAATTCTTGTTTAAGAGTAATAATTATTCGCTGAGAAACCTCTTTTGGATGAAACCTTAATCCTTTAAGAGATGTTCTTTTTGAAATAGTAGTAGCAGTATGATGTGATGAAAAAATATATGATGATATCATTTTCAAGTAAAAATATAAATTCTCAACATTTCCATTACATAGTTATTTAAATCACCATAGAATTCATAAAATACTATTTTTCTAAATTTTTATATTCCATGTGCATTCATATGAATTTCTTGAAAATTTTCACTTTTTTTAGTGTGAATAAATAATTAAAATATAAAATGAATATGAATTATAATTATTCAATATGATACCTCAGAATGAAGATGCATATAATAAATCAGTCAAACTACAGTTTAAACTAGTTTTTAGCCTTTTATCCTATATATCAAACTGACAGAAATCATAACCATTAGACCAACATGATTACTAATACATCAAACAGACTATTGTTCATTTTATCAGCTTGAAAATTAATAATATAGTTTATCGAACTATAAAAAGATTATAACAAGTGTATATGTATTTTTTTCAGACATAATTCACTATAACTTTATAATTGTGATAAAATAAATGATATCATATAATGAAATATTTGTTTTTCAAGATCAAGATCTCTATAATTATGAGAAGTTAATGTGAAATATATCTAAGGATGTTTCAAACAACTTATATATACAGCTATTGGGGAATAAAATATAAATAAGTCTTAATTTAAAGAGCTCAAAGATGATGTATTAACCCTTAATGTCATCTAAAGGTCACTCTATGTGAACATATTATTCTCAATATTTTCAATATTTTAGAGAGGTAAAGTTATAGTTAATTATTTTTAGGGTTTTAAATTTAATATAACATTTTATATTATAATCTCTAGTTTAGATTATGGTTGGATTGAGGGATTTCAGTGGTAGGAAGAAATTTCAATCTGATACATTATATCAAGGAATTTTGGGGATAAGAAGATATTAACTGATCATTGTATCGAGGGCTTCTGGGGATAGAAAGATATAGGTACATTGATCATCATATTGAAAACATTCCTAGTAATTAATGACACAACTTAATAGACGATATTAAAATTATGGATATCTTATGTTTGGATTTATGACTTCTATAACACATAATGTAAAATAGTAAATTATTTTATTATGAATGTTAGTCATTATTACTAATAGAATCTATTCGTTTTATGGGTTTTGGAAGTTATATTATCCACCATACATAAACATTAGAAAGTATTTTTTATACATACCATTATAACAATTATTTTCATGGCGTGATATTGAGACTGATAACAAAATGATTTAATGGAACTAATTCAGATTTCAATTTTACACTCTGATAATCAGTTGATATATGAATCAAATTTTTTAATAGAATGAGAATTTTTTTCATAGTTTAATTTCTATGTTAACATTCACACCCCTATTATGGCCACCAGGAACTATTACGAACCAATAATTATGATCAAATAAGTTTCTAATGATTACTTGCTCTATTATTTAATTTGATTATAAAATATTTGTTTTTTAAACTAGTAGATTATAATTTTTTTACACTAATGCATATTTGTTTGAATGATATTCTATACTTACTATAATGTAAGGGATAAATGTTAGAAGCCTTGAAAACCAAAATATGAGAGAAACACCAATCTTTGATGGTTATGATTATATATTCTAGAGAGATCATATGAAAACATTCATTATTAATACTGTTGTAGATAATTTTTTGATTCATACAAGTAATTATAGATTCTGTATAAGTAAATTACTACAAATCATGAAAATTTAGAATATCATTTAAATTATAGATAAATAACACTCTTTTCTGATCTATGAATCAAAAAAAATCGTAAGATTTATTTTTTAAAATATAAAAATATTATTTGGACAAAATTATATGTAATTCATTTATAGCATACAATGTTATCGAAACAATAATATCTATTCTTCATGATAATTATCAACCCTTTTATTTTATACCTGGAGAGTTAGTCTCTTAAATGCTCAAAATTTTAATCATTATCCTAAATAGTTTATAGTATCTTGGATATAAATATCTTGATGAAAACAACTTTGTTTGATAAAATTATTTAAATCATGCCAAATGGGTGGTAATTTAAAAGGATAGGTCTAGATGATACTAGAAGGAATTCAAATCTTACCCATGATGATATAATTGGTACTCAAATTCAATATTAAGGAATATTGAAAATAGATGATGAAAAAAAGATAAATAAAAATGGAGGGGGTTCCTTTTTTTAACTACATCTAATGTTTCTATTTAAGAACAATGATTTGATAAATTTTGTTAAATCATATAGAATGAATAAATTTTTTGATCATTCTGGTTCTATTTTATTAGATGTTTCCAAAAATGAAATATAAAAACATCCTGTGAGGATGAATAAGTTATATGGAATGAAATAATTTCAATATAAATATAATAAAATTAACAAGGATAAGATTGATAATAAAGACTCAACTGATGTGATTTGTAATTATTGTAAAAAGAATGAAAACATCAAAAAATATATTCCTAAGAATAAAAGGAAGTACTATAAATCTATGAATTCAGATTGGAATTGTTTGAGGTACTATATAATAATATTGAAACAAAATGTTTTATTTCTTCTGAGACATGGACTGGTAGTGGGGGAGAGAGTTATTTTTATAATTCGTTAGATAATGAAATTACTGGAAATGAAATATTGGACTATTTCGAGATATTCCAAAATTGTATAAATTTTTGATTGGAATTGTACATACTATGGAACCTCTTACCAAACATACCTTAATTTCAAATTACCTAGATAATAGTGATGAAAAAAATTCTATATATTTTGATGAATATTCTTCCTCATCTTAAGAAGATAATACTCTACATAGTGATGTTGAAGAATCAAAATTTACTAAATTTTTAGAAAATTAAATCTGTAAATATTCCAAATAAATATGTTAATAACCTATAATAACTTTTGAAGGACGAACCAGAATAAAAAATCTTAATACAAAAATTTAATATCTTTATATAGATCTTGATAGAATTTTATTTGAAAACCAAAATATTTATAATGATATTAAAATATCTATTTCTATGAAAAAAAATTAAAAATTATTTTGAGAAAATTAGTTCTAAAAAATACATTACTGAGAGATAGAATGTAGTTGTCAAACAAAAATATGAAATATCATGTTTGAATAATATTTAATCTATGTTTACTTATGTAAAAAAAATGTCTGATAAAATGTATTAATAAATTAGACCACGTACTGAAATTTCTATAAAGGGTTTTACTAACCAAAAACCTTTTTTAATAATTACTATTTTCATCCAAAGTGTGCTTCATTTTACATAGTGTCTCAAAGTGGGGGAAATTTAGAAAATTAAAGTTTCTTTAAAAAGATATCAGTATATATCATCTCATAATGAATATTTTTGCTGATAAATTACATATTCATGATTTAGTAATGTTAGAAATATTATGTTAATTAAGACCATATTTTCTAATAATAGGGATCCCAAAAATTATTTGATTCTGAAAAACATATAAAATTTGTTTTTGGAAAATTAATAAAGTACCAACCAAAAAATTCTTGATCATGGATAGTGGTTCCCCTATAAATAAAACTAGAAATAAATATTTCCTTAATAATATCATAATGTGGAAAGGATGAAAATCACTTTCTAAGATAATGCTCAATGAGATATTATCTATATAGATAATAATGTATTTCATTTAAAACCATAAAATTAAAATGTTTTATTTTTTATAGAATATAATCATAACTATATAAGCATAAGTCCATTATGTGATGAGGGTTATCTTCTGAACATCCGGATTGAGAAAATTTTTTTATAGTTCTAAAGATGAATTTATTATTACTACCAATTTGAATAGGAATGTTTACAGTTTAAGCATAAAATGCCTTAGGAGACAATATCTACATTGGATTAGTGATATGGATGATCAATCGTGGTTATAGTAGCTAGGTTGAGTAATACTAGACTTTTAATGATTTTCCAACACTTATTCTTGATAATTTAATTTTTTATAACCCTTGTGAATTTGGTATCCAACATAAGTGAATTTTTTAAACTATTATTGAAGTATTAACTTATGATTCTTTATAAGTAGTTAACATGGGCTTAATTTTTCCTAATAAAACTAAGAGTATTGGTAGAAATTAATATATATATAATTTATTTGATGATTACAACAGATAAATTTAGTCATTTTCCTATCCCACAAATTTGAAATCGTATGATATTTTAAAACATCATTAGCCAGAGATAAAAATGGGAAAAAAAATTCCATGTAACTATTTTTGGGGATCATAGTGGATATTTTTTAATTTTTTTTATTGAAGGTTTTTTAGTATAAAATTTATTATACATAAATTTTGGCACCTAGAACCCCACTATAAAATGGATTAGTTGATAGAAGAAATTGTGGTTTTCAAGAGATTACTAGAACGATATTGAGTGAATAATCGATTTCTAAACATTTTTTAGATTGGATTTTTAGTACATACTATTATACTATAAATTTTGTTTTAATTAATACCTTTTATTAAAAGAACTCTTCATGAGTTATGGAAAGGAATAAAATCCAAACATTATTACTTCAATTTATTTTGACATAAGGTATCCATATTGAATAATAAAGATAATTTAACTTAATTTTCTCTAAAATCTAATGGAAGAATATTTTTAGGTCATTCCAAAACTAGTATGGTTTACAGAGTTTATAATAAAAATACATATAGTGTTGTGGAAATGGTATATATTTTGTTTGCTAAAACTGATACATTTTTTTCAATAAAAACCAAACTAAAAACTTCATCTATTATTTATAGAATTATTTTTACCCAAAGTGGGAAATTTATTCTCATTAGAAAAAAGATGAGGAATATTCTTCTAAATTTATTCCTAAATAATACTTTCATCCTATTTTGAATAACTATGTTTTGAAAGTCAATGAAATTAGTTGTTTATTATAAATCATCCAATTGATAATTGATAAAACACTATTTTGTTGAATATTTTATTGGTAATAAATGAAATAATTTCCTCACATTTTGTTAAATATGTTTATTTATAAAATATTTGGGATTTGATCATTCATTTGAAAATTTGGTGAAAATTCCAGTTTTACCATTAATAGTGCACTGTAGTATTTCGAAGATACATATTTTTATATTTATTATTTGAATTTAAAATTTTGTAAACGTGTTGATAACTTCATTTTATACAACTATTATTCAGGACACTAGAGCTAAAGAGTGCATTTGGATGGAGTAAATGTGCCAGTAATCCAATGGTGGGCTGGACTCGGCAGAATGGACATGGGTTCTGTATTTGGGCCATATCGTCTACATACGTGCTTTTATTGAGCCCAAATTTTGAGGAACTCTCGGGGATATGATTTGACACAAATCATCCTTCTGGAAGGCCGGTCTATTCACGCGTATTGGAGGAAAACGGGGCGTTGAAAGTTGGAATAAAATATTTGGCCGAGTTTTTCATTTCACACTTAAAAAGTTATGTATCCCTATCCCTCACAAAATCTATTTAAAGGGGGTTTTAACTCTTTGATAGGTCTGGTAGGGGATTTGGGAAGGTGTGTACTAAAGGGTGTCTCTTGGGAGCCCCTCAAAACTCTTGGAATAAGCAAGCCTTTGTGCAAACCTCTCTTCCAAAAAGGCTCTCCTCTCTCACCTCTTCTTTGTATTTCTTTTCTATCATGTTTGTTTCTTGAATTTTTCTTCAAATAATCTTCTGTGTTCATCCCTCTTCTTCTTCTATTAATATTCTTAATTGGGTTGGAATGAAGAGTGGAGACAAGATTGGGTTCTACCCTTTCAATCCGTTGCTTATGCAAAACGTCTCCACGATGACTACACCACCCATGGAAGAGTAGTTCTTTTTAGTAATCGATCGAGCTCTATCCTTATTCATTCATTTATTTTGAATCAATGAGCTACTTAAATTCACATATTATGATCTATTAATTGAGTTTTTAATTTAAATTAAACTAAGAAAGAAATTTAATAGTTATCACAAAACACGCGAGGTCGGGAATTGTGTGAACTGTGAGAGCGCAACCTTAACCGGTAATTCAAAACCACACGGGATCAATTTGTAGAGTTCAAATATAATCCCTAAACTCAATTAATATTCATTTCCAGAGTGGTTATGTGCCTTAATTTACCACTTACCATAAGCTAATTTTAGAACATCAATCAAAGCAGGGTGTTGCGATTGCATGTTCCGAAGTTAGTCTAAGGTTAAATTCACTTCAATCTTTATGGTAAAGTTAATTCTAGTAGGGTTCGGGATTTACCAAATTAAAGGATCATAATTAAGTGAATATTAATTTAAATTATAATGATTAATAAATTATTGAAGAGGTAGAGTTAGATCGATTACATCTTTTAAATATTGTCTAAACAAACATCTTTTTATTGTGTCATTTTAATCAAACTTCATTTAAAAACTAAAAACAAAAAAATACAATCTTCTCCCAGGAAACTTCTTATAGATTCATAAACTATAAACAACCACCCCATCCTTTCAATTAGTGTTTTTATTCTCTTTTATTTTATTTCTAGAATACCTCTAAAAATTGTTTTAATTAACTTCCTCCATTGAGAGAGGACCTTGGTCAGCCACTCTGCTGCACCTAAGTACCCCAAAATCACACTAATCATTTGAGGGCGCCAAAGACAGCGCTCTTTCAAATTGGCGCCGTTGCCAGGGAGGCAAGTAATTATTTCAACCAATTAGAGGTATTTATTTTATTTTACATTTTATTATCTTCCTCTCTGCTTTCTTCCTTATTTACCCAATCTGATATTTCTTCTCCTTCTTTTATTTTCTTCTACTTCTTTTTGGACCATCAACTCAAACTTCTCATTTTTATTTTACTATGGTCCACTTTCTTTATTTTCATTTTTATTTGATCTATGACACGAACTAATCCCAAAGATCTCTTAGATCTTGACCCTGAGATTGAACTTAGCCTTATGGCACGAATCATACATTCTCAATCTACGGGAAGTTTCAATATTCAACCAGTTGGTGAATTCCTCTCTTCTGGAAACATTGGAATTGGAAGTTATTAAAATTAAAACATAAAAGAAGAACCAATGGCTGAATATAATGGAAATGAACTTAATAGAACATTGGAGAATTGGCTGCACCTGATATTAACTATCAACCAAATTGTATTGCATACCCAAATCTCGAATCGGACTTTGAATTGAAATCTGTATTAAATCACCTTCTTGAAAAATTTCATGGCTTATCTTGTGAGGATCCCAACAAACAGCTTAAAGAATTTAATGTGGTTTGCTCAACCTTGAAACCAATAAATGTATCTGAAGACCAAATCAAATTAAGAGCATTCCCATTCTCACTTGATGAAGCTGCAAAATATTGGATGTATTATTTACAACCCGAAGATGTAACATGTTGGAACGATTTGAAATGTCTTTTCTTGCAGAGATTTTTTCCAACATCAAGGACCACTTCCATTAATAAGGAGATCTCGGGGATCAAGAAAGCACAAGGGGAGTTAATGTATGAGTATTGGGAGAGATTCAAGAAGTTGTGCGCAAGCTCTACGCATCACCAAATCAGTGAGAACCTTCTCATCCAATACTTCTATGAAGGACTCAAACCCATGGAGAGGATCATGGTGGATGTTGTAGCTGGAGAAGCATTGGTGGACAAGACACCAGTAGCTGCACGTGCATTGATCGACAAGATGGCCCAAAACTCCCAACAATTTGGCGATAGAGGTACACCACATGTCAGGGGAGTGCATAAGGCAAGTCCTTCTTCTCTTGAAATTCATTTCATTGATACTAAGTTGGAAGAATTGACCACTATGGTGAGGCAAATTTATTTGGAACAAAAGACATCTCAACCCCCTCCTTCAAGGCCTTGTGGTATTTTCACTAAGACAAGCCACCCAACTAATTGTTTCCCACAACCCCAAGAAACAGAAGATTGCGCAGCAGTGTTCCCTGGGAGACCATATCAGTAGCAACAACAACAACCATATCCCCAAAAGAAGTTTGATCCAGCATACAACCAAGGGTGGAAAGATCAGTCGGACATGAGGTATGGCTCTGGACAACAACAAAGAACCCCTTTTCAACCAAACTTCCAGCAGCCTCCACCTTACCAACAGGGTTTCCAACAACCCCAAAGGAGATTCGAAGCTCAAACATCAACGAGTCAGCAACAAGGGAATCTACAACACAAGGTAGACTCTAACACTGATGATCTTTTGAAACAAATTGTTCTTAATCAACAGAATGAGCTAAAGAGTCAAGGTTCGGAGCTGAGGGAGTTAAAGACTCAAATGAGCCCGATTGCCACCGCCCTCCATGAACTTGTAAGTAAGAATTCCGGAAATCAACCTTCCCAACCCACTCCAAATCCAAAGGGGAATGTTACTTCCATCACATTCAGAAGTGGGAAGAAAATGAACGATACATCTGTACCTACCATTCCATCGGGATTCACCTCTACTCCAGAGAATCCGCATTCCATATCAACTGATGAGAAATCCAAGGAGAAAGATAAAGGTAAGAAAAAGATTGATTATATTCTTCTTAAACCCCTTCCTTTTCCAAACAGGGTTGTTCAAACCAAGAATATGGCTGAAGAAGCAATACAAAAGGAGGTTTTGGACACATTCAAGCGTGCGGAGATCAACATTCCTCTACTTGAAGCCATTAAGAAAATTCCAAGGTATGCAAAATTCTTAAAAGAACTTTGTACCAATTGAAGAGGGCTCAAGGTAAATGAGAGGATCAACCTTGGAAGGAATGTCTCAACACTCATTACACCAACTATAGTAATGCCGACAATGTGCAAGGATCCAGGGACATTCACCATCCCATGTACCATAGGGGAGTTGCACTTCTCTGATGCTCTTTGTGATTTAGGAGCTTCAATAAATGTGATGCCTCACTCTGTATTCTCTTCCTTGCAGGTTGGTGAGTTGAATCCAACAAGAGTAGTGGGGAAACTGGAGAATAGAGCTACGACATATCCAGCGGGAGTCCTTGAGGATGTACTTGTCCAGGTAAGAGACATGATCTTCCCCGCATATTTCTACGTGCTTAACATGGAGGACAATAAGGTAAGTTATCATACCCCCATTATCTTAGGTAGACCCTTCCTCAAAACTGCAAAAACTATCATAAATGTCAATGAGGGTACACTTTCCATGGAATTTGGGGATGAAATTTTGATATTTAATGTTATGGATTCCATGAAGTACCCCTCAGAAGACCATTCAGCTTTTGTTATCTACCATTTTGAACCACTAAATAAAAACTCCATGGAATTTGATTGTCCTATGCTTAGAGAGATTATGAGTATTGGTTCGAGTTTGATGTCTAAGAGCACTTCCACACATGTTGCTGATACACAATCCTCTCTTGGATTTGATTTTGAAATGGAATCATATTCTGATTTTGATCATGTGAACTCTGATTATGACATGGATATAGAGTATGCAGATGGATTTGATGCTTTATTCTATGATTATGATGATTTATATTGTGATACTGATGCTCTTTGTGCACATATTTCAGTTCCTTCTATGAACCCATCCATACACCACCCCCTACATTGGAACTCATGCCATTGCCACCAAATCTAAAATACTCATACTTGTTGAGTGGTGAGAGATTACCTGTTATCATTGCTAACAATCTCCCTTTTGAACATGAAGAAAAACTTTTGAATCTTTTGAGGGAGAACATCAGGGCAATCAGGAGGAACTTGGCTGACATATCAGGTATTGGCCCCTCCATTTGCATGCATAGGATTATCTTGGAGGATGGGGCGAAACCGGTGAGACAACCACAAAGGAGACTCAATCCCACCCTCCTGGAAGTTGTTAAAAAAGAAGTTGAGAAATTTCTCGAGGCAGGTATAATCTTTCCCATTTCAGATTCTCAGAGGGTAAGTCCAATTCAGGTTATGCCTAAGAAAACTGGTTTTACTGTTGTTAAAAATGAGAAAGATGATTTAGTTCCAATGAGGGTGCAAAACAGTTAGCGTGTGTGTATTGATTATAGGAAACTAAATCAGACCACTCGCAAGGACCATTTACCCCTCCCATTTATTGATCAAATGCTCAAGAGACTAGCTGGGAAAACACACTAGTGTTTCTTGGATGGATTTTCTGGATATTTTCAGGTTTTTATAGCTCCAGAGGATCAAGAGAAGACTACATTCACCTGTCCCTTTGGCACATTTGCCTACCGGAGGATGCCATTTGGACTTTGAAACGCCCCAGGTACCTTCCAGAGATGCATGGTGAATATTTTTTCTGATTTTATTGAGACCTGCATGGAGGTATTTATGGATGATTTTACAGTGTATAGATCCTCATTTGATGAATTTCTAAAGAGTTTGGGAAAGGTCTTGAATGGTTGTATTGAAAAGAATCTGGTACTAAACTTTTAAAAGTGTCATTTCACAGTAGAGCAAGGCATTGTCTTAGGGCATGTGGTGTCAAAACATGGGATAGAGGTTTATAGATCAAAGATATACATTATTTCATCCCTTCCATATCCTACATGTGTGCCTGATGTTAGATCTTTCCTAGGGAATGCAGGGTTATATCGGCGCTTCATCAAAGATTTTAGTAAGATTGCTCTTCCTATGTCAAGATTACTTCAAAAGGATTCTGATTTTGTGTTTGATGTTTCTTGAAGGAATTCATTTGATGAGCTAAAACAACGTCTGACCACTCCACCTATTATACAGCCCCCGCGGTGGGACCTTCCATTTGAGCTTATGTGTGACGCCTCCAACTTCGCGGTTGGAACTGTCTTATCTCAGAGGGTGGAAGGACGTTCACATGTGATTGCTTATGCATCAAGGACATTGGATTCAGCCCAATCGAACTACACAACCACGGAAAATGAGTTTCTTGCTATCATATTTTCTTTAGATAAATTCCGTTCATATTTATTGGGCTCTAAAGTAGTTTTTTTTTCTGACCATGCAGCTTTGAGGTACCTCCTGAAGAAGCCAGATGCAAAGCCATGACTTATCCGTTGGATGCTCCTTTTTCAAGAGTTTGACATTGAGATAAAGGATAAGAAGGGGTCAGAGAATTTGGTGGCGGACCACATGAGTAGGCTTACTCACACACTAGAGGATGACACCTTGGACCAGGTACCACTTCAGGACACTTTTCCTGATGATCATATTTATTCCATCTCAGGTACGCATCCTTGGTATGCTGATTTAGTGAACTACATTGTTTCCTCTGAAATCCATGAAAATTTAAAGAAATATCAAGTCCAAAAATTAAAATGTGAGTCTAGGTATTACGTGTGGGATGATCCTTACCCCTGGCGCATGTGTAGTGACCAAGTCATTAGGAGGTATGTTCCCGGTCATGATTTTGAGTCTATTTTTCATTTCTGTCATACACCTACTTGTGGTGGACACTTTGGACCCCAAAGGATACCTAGGAAGGTTTTGGACTCTGGATTATATTGTCCTAGCTTGTTCCATGATGCCCATGTGTTTTTTAAGTCATGCTCTCATTGCTAACACACTAGGAATATTTCTAGGAGACATGAGATGCCCCAACAACCCATACTATTTTTTGAGATTTTTGATGTATGGGGCATTGATTTTATTGGTCCTTTTCCTAGTTCATTTGGATTTTTGTATATTTTGGTTTCTGTTGATTATGTGAGTAAATGGGTGGAGGCCAAGTCCACCAGGACTGACGATTCTCATGTTGTTGTGGACTTTGTAGTAGCACAGATTTTTTGCAGGTTTGGAGTACCAAAGGCTATCATCAGTGACCAAGGGACACACTTTTGCAATAGGAATTTTGCTTCCCTCATTCGAAAGTATGGGGTGACACCCAAAACATCAACAGCATACCACCCCCAAACAAATGTCCAGGCTGAGGTTTCAAATCGTGATCCGAAACAAATATTAGAGAAAACCGTGCAGCCAAATAGGAAGGATTGGAGCAAGCGCTTGGATGATGCATTGTGGGCTTATAGGACAGCAGACAAGACACCCATTGGTATGTCCCCATTTAGGATTGTTTTTGGGAAAGCATGTCATCTCCCAGTGGAAGTCGAGCATCGGGCATATTGGGCTATAAAGAAATGAAACATGGATTTGGCCCAAGCTGGAATTCAACGAAACTTGCAAATTCAATAGCTTGAAGAGATTCGACTGTCATCATATGAGAACTTAAGGATCTACAAGGAATGATCAAAAGCAGCTCATGACAAAATGATCCAACAAAGGGAGTTTCATGTTGGAGAGAAAGTCCTTCACTATAGTTCACGACTAAAGCTGATGCCTGGTAAGTTGTGTTCCAGATGGTTAGGTCCTTATATTGTATCTAATGTTTTCCTTATGGTACAGTGGAGATCAAACAGGAGGAAACTAGAAGGAGATTTACAGTCAATGGGAAACGTTTGAAGAGATACATCGAGGGACTTCCTACTGATGCAGTTGATTTTATCACACTGCATGACCCCATCATCACTTGAGCACAGCAGGATGTTCCTAACCCTTTCACTTGTATATTATTTTTCCTATTTAAAAATTCTACATTTCATGTGCATATATCATCTCATGGGTTCACATTGAGGACAATGTAATATTTTAAGTGTGGGGTATGGAACCTTTTAGTTTAGTAATTTCAATTTTTTTCCTGTTTAAAAAAAATTGTGTTTTTCAAATTTTGTGTGTTTATTTTTCAAATTTCTTTGTTTTTTTGAAATTTTTGAGCTGAAATGATTCTCATCACAATTTTGAAATGCATATCAATGAGTGAAACAATTTATCCCTTGAAACTAAGCTTAAATTAATGCTGAAATGACTTTGTTTCAAGTTCAAATATTTAGTAATTTCATGAAAAGTACACTGAATTTTGAATCTCATGCCACATCTCACTGTCTTTATATTTGAAATCACTTTCCTGTGAGGCTTCTGAACCATTATTTTCATATTCTTTACATTCACCTCACTTCTTGAGAGAACCAAACCATTCTTGATTTAACCAGAATTTGATCAATTCCTGTCAAAACTTGAGGGTTTGAGGTACATATGTTTAAATGATTGAGGCATTTTTTTGGTATTAAAGCACCTATTTCAAATAATCCTTTTTTATAATGGCCTACCTTGAATATTTAACCCTTGTATCCCTTAGAATCCATGCACAACCTGTTAGGTTAGCCACATTACAAGCCAATTTTCCTTATCCATCCTACTCTTGAAGTGAAATTGCATAATCGTGTTGAGCTTAAGTGTGGGGTAAGTTGTCTTGTGTTGTGCCACCACATTCTGTGATACTTTGGGTGGAAAATTAAATTCTGAAGAGATGTGTTTTCTACTTAAGAAAGCCATTATATTGAAATCTGTGCCTTTTCTGGACCTTTCATGACAAGTGAAGCTGTGCCTTTTCTGGAGCTTCTAATTGAGGTGGAAAGTTGTGCCCATCTGAAGCTTTCAACAAAATCATGTTTGAGAAGATTGAAATTTTTGATGCTCAAATGATGAATGGTGTAAACCTTTCATGACTTTTCATGATGATGGAGCTGAATTTATACTATGTAGATTGAGGAGAAGACCATATTTAAGTGAAAATTAGATTAATTCAATTTTGCTTCAAAAAGGGTCAAGCCCTCCTCATTCAGACTCAGAATTTTTCACATCTTAATACTACAGATTCAAAGCCATAGAACAACCCTGAAAAGTTCTCATGACAAACATATGTACTTGACTCACATCGGGTGGCGATGTAGGAATTTATCAAGCCTATGGTGACCCTTGTATGAGTTTGGATGAGAAAGACATTGCAAAAAAAATTGATATTTGAGGGATGAGAGAAAATTCAAGCGAGGTAAGTGTTTTGTGGATGGGAGGATAAAGTAAGTGGAAATATATTGAATGATATAAATGGAGAACTTGAAATAATGGTTTTTTATGAGGCATGATATCTTTTGTTTCTTGGTGTGTAATTTTTTGATCTCAAAGATATGTGTTTAAAAATTGGTTTTGATTTGATATTGATGTTTACTTGATATGAGATTTTGCTCAGGAGTGCAAAATGGTAAGTGTGGGGGAGTTGATAAAACACTATTTTGTTGAATATTTTATTGGTAATAAATGAAATAATTTCCTCACATTGTGTTAAATATGTTTATTTATAAAATATTTGGGATTTGATCATTCATTTGAAAATTTGGTGAAAATTCCAGTTTTACCCTTAATAGTGCACTGTAGTATTTCGAAGATAAATATTTTTATATTTATTATTTGAATTTGAAATTTTGTAAACGTGTTCCTAACTTCCTTTTATACAACTTTGATTCAGGACACTAGAGCTAATCAGTGAATTTGGATGGAGTAAATGGGCCATTAATCCACCATTAATCCAATGTTGGGATGGACTCGGAAGAATGGATATTAGTTCTGTATTTGGGCCATATCTTCTACATACGGGCTTGGATTGCGCCCAAAGTTTGAGGAAAGCTCGGGGACATTATTTGGAACAAATAATACTTCTTGAAGGCCGATCAATTTACGCGTTTTGAGGTCAAATGGGAGGTGAAACATGGAATAAAATATTTGGCCGAGTTTTTCATTTCACACTTAAAAAGTTATGTATCCCTAGCCCTCACAAACTCTATTTAAAGGGGGTTTTAACTCTTTGAGAGGGATGGTAGAGGCGTTGGGAAGGTGTGTCCGAAAGGGTCTCTCTTGGGATCCCCTCACAACTCTTGGAAGAAGCAATCCTTTCTGCAAACCTCTCTTCCAAAAAGGCTCTCCTCTCTCACCTCTTCTTTGTATTTCTTTTCTTTCATGTTTGTTTCTTGAATTTTTTTTAAAATAATCTTCTCTGTTCATCCCTCTTCTTCTTATATTAATCTTATTAATTGGGTTGGAGTCATGAGTGGAGATTATATTGGGTTCTACCCATTCAATCCGTTGCTTATGCAAAACGTCTCCACGATGACTACACCACCCATGGAAGAGTAGTTATTTTTAGTAATCGATCGACCTCTATCCTTCTTCATTCATTTATTTTGAATCAATGAGCTACTTTAATTCACATATTATGATCTATTAATTGAGTTTTTAATTTAAATGAAACTAAGAAAGCAATTGAAGAGTTAACACAAAACACGCGAGGTTGGGAATTGTGTGAACTGTGAGAGCGCGACCTTAACCGGTAATTCAAAACCACACGGGATGAATTTGTAGAGTTCAAATATAATCCCTAAACTAAATTAATCCTCATATCCAGAGTGGTTATGTGCCTTAATTTACCACTGACCATAAGCTAATTTTATAACATCAATCAAAGCAGGGTGTTGTGATTGCATGTTCCGAAGTTAGGCTAAGGTTAAATTCACTTCAATCTTCGTGGTAAAGTTAATTCTCGTAGGGTTCGGGATTTAACAAATTAAGGGATCATAATTAAGTGAATATTATTTTAAATGATAATGATTAATAAATTATTGAAGAGGTAGAGTTAGATCAATTACGTCTTTTAAATATTGTCTAAACAAACATCTTTTTGTTGTGTCATTTTAATCAAACATCATTTCAAAACTAAAAACAAAAAAAATACAATCTTCTTCCAGCAAACTTCTTATAGATTCATAAACTATAAACAACCACGCCATCCTTTCATGTAGTGTTTTTATTCTCTTTTATTTTATTTCTAGAATACCTCTAAAAATTGTTTTAATTCACTTCCTCCTTTGAGATAGGACCTTGGTCAGCCACTCTACTGCACCTAAGTACCCCAAAATCACATTAATCATTTGAGGGCGCCAAAGACAGCGCTCTTTCAAATTGGCACCGTTTCCAGAGAGGAATGTAATTATTTCAACCAATTAGAGGTATTTATTTTATTTTACATTTTATTCTCTTCCTCTCTTCTTTCTTCCTTCTTTACCCAATCTGATATTTCTTCCTCTTCATTTATTTTCGTCTACTTCTTTTTGGACCATCAACTCAAACTTCTCATTTTTATTTTACTATGGTCCACTTTCTTTCTTTTCATTTTTATTTGATCTATGACACGAACTAATCCCAAATATCTTTTAGATCTTGACCCTGAGATTGAATGTATCCTTACGGCATGAATCATACATTCTCAATCTACGGGAAGTTTCAATATTCAACCAGTTGGTGAATTCCTCTCTTCTGGAAACATTGGAATTGGAAGTTATTCAAATTAAAACATAATAGAAGAACCAATGGCTGAAAATAATGGAAATGAACTTAATATAACATTCGAGAATTGGATGCACCTGATATTAACTATCAACCAAATTGTATTGCATACCCAAATCTCGAATCGGACTTTGAATTGAAATATGGTTTAAATCACCTTCTTGAAAAGTTTCATGGCTTATCTGGTGAGGATCACAACAAACACCTTAAAGAATTTAATGTGGTTTGCTCAACCTTGAAACCAATAAATGTATCTAAAGACCAAATCAAATTAAGAGCATTCCCATTCTCACTTGATGAAGCTGCAAAAGATTGGATGTATTATTTACAACCCGAAGATGTAACTTGTTGGAACGATTTGAAACATCTTTTCTTGCAGAGATTTTTTCCAGCATCAGGGACCACTTCCATTCGTAAGGAGATCTCGGGGATCAAGCAAGCACAAGGTGAGTCAATGAATGAGTATTGGGAGAGATTCAAGAAGTTGTGCGCAAGCTGTCTGCATCACCAAATCAGTGAGAAACTCCTCATCCAATACTTCTATGAAGGACTCACACCCATGGAGAGGAGCATGGTGGATTCTGCAGCTAGAGGAGCATTGGTGGACAAGACACCAGCAGCCGCACGTGCATTGATCGACAAGATGGCCCAAAACTCCCAACAATTTGGTGATAGAGGTACACCACATGTCAGGGAGTGCATCAGGTAATTCCTTCTTCTCTTGAAATTCATTTGATTGATAATAAGTTAGAAGAATTGACCACTATGGTGAGACAAATTACTTTGGCACAAAAAACATCTCTACCCCCTCCTTCTAGGCCTTGTGGTATTTGCACTGAGACAAGCCACCCAACTGACTGTTGCCCACAACTCCAAGAAACAGAAGATTGCGCAGCAGTGTTCCCTGAGAGACCATATCAGCAGCAACAACAACAACCATTTCCCCAAAAAAAGTTTGATCCAGCAGACAACCAAGCGTGGAAAGATCAGTCGGACATGAGGTATGGCTCTGGAAAACAACAAATAACCCCTTTTCAACCAAACTTCTAGCAGCCTCCACCATACCAACATGGTTTCCAACAACCCCAAAGGAGATTCGAAGCTCAAACATCAACGTGTCAGCAACAAGGAAATCTCCAACACAAGGTAGACTCTAACACTGATGATCTTTTGAAACAAATTGTTCTTAATCAATAGAATTAGCTAAAGAGTCAAGGTTCGGAGCTGAGGGAGTTAAAGACTCAATTGCGCCATATTGTCACCACCCTCCATGAACTTGTAAGTAAGAATTCCGGAAATCTACCTTCCCAACCCACTCCAAATCCAAACGGGAATGTTAGTTCCATCACATTGAGAAGTGGGAAAAAAATGAACGATACATCTGTACCTACCATTCCACCGGGATTCACCTCTACTCCAGAGAATCCGCATTCCATATCAACTGATGAGAAATCCAAGGAGAAAGATAAAGGTAAGAAAAAGATTGATGATATTCCTCCTAAACCCCTCCCTTTTCCAAACAGGATTGTTCAAACCAAGAAGATGGCTGAATAACCAATACAAAAGGAGGTTTTGGACACATTCAAGCGTGTGGAGATCAACATTCCTCTACTTAAAGCCATTAAGCAAATTACAAGGTATGAAAAATTCTTAAAATAACTTTGTACCAACCGAAGAGGGCTTAAGGGAAATGAGAGGATCAACCTTGGAAGGAATGTCTCTGCACTCATTAAACCAACTATAGCAATGTCGACAAAGTCCAAGGATCCAGGGACATTCACCATCCCATGTACCATAGGGAGTTGCACTTCTCGAATGCTCTTTGTGATTTAGGAGCTTCAATAAATGTGATGCCTCACTCTTTATTCTCTTCCTTGCAGGTTGGTGAGTTGAAGCCAACAAGAGTAGTGGTGCAACTGGAAAATAGAGCTACGACATATCCAGCGGGAGTCCTTGAGGATGTACTTGTCCAGGTAAGAGACATGATCTTCCCAGCAGATTTCTACGTGCTTAACATGGAGGACGATCAGGTAAGTTCTCATGCCCCCATTATCTTAGGTATACCCTTCCTCAAAACTACAAAAACTATCATAAATGTCAATGAGGGTACAATTTCCATGGAATTTGGGGATGAAATTGTGATATTTAACGTTATGGATTCCATGAAGTACCCCTCAGAGGACCATTTAGCTTTTTTATCTCCCATTTTGAACAACCAAATAAAAACTCCATGGAATTTGATTGTCCTATGCTTAGGGAGATTATGAGTATTGGTTCGAGTTTGATGTCTAAGAGAACTTCCACACATGTTGCTAATACACAATCCTCTCTTGGATTTGATTTTGAAATGGAATCACATTCTGATTTTAATCATGTGAACTCTGATTATGACATGGCTATAGAGTATGCTGATGGATTTGATGATTTATTCTGTGATTATGATGATTTATATTCTAATACTGATGCTCTTTGTGTACATATTTCAGTTCCTTCTATGACCCCATCCATACACCACGCCCCTACACTGGAACTCAAGCCATTGCCACCAAATCTAAAATACTCTTACTTGTTGAGTGGTGAGAGATTACCTGTTATCATTGCTAACAATATCCCTTTTGAACATGAAGAAAAACTTTTGAATCTTTTGAGGGAGAACATCAGGGCAATCGGGTGGACCTTGGCTGAAATATCAGGTATTAGCCCCTCCATTTTCATGCATAGGATTCTCTTGGAGGATGGGGCTAAACCGGTGAGACAGCCACAAAGGAGACTCAATCCCACCCTCCTGGAAGTTGTTAAAAAAGAAGTTGAGAAATTGCTCGAGGCAGGTATAATCTTTCCCATTTCAGATTCTCAGACTGGTTTTACTGTTGTTAAAAATGAGAAAGATGATTTAGTTCAATTGAGGGTGCAAAATAGTTGGCGTGTGTGTATTGATTATAGGAAACTAAATCAGGCCACTCGCAAGGACCATTTCCCCCTCCCATTTGTTGATCAAATGCTCGAGAGACTATCTGGGAAAACACACTATTTTTTCATGGATGGATTTTCTGGATATTTTCAGGTTTCTATAGCTCCAGAGGATCAGGAGAAGACTATATTCACCTGTCCCGTTGGCACATTTGCCTATCGGAGGATGCCATTTGGACTTTGCAACGCCCCAGGTACCTTCCAGAGATGCATGGTGAGTATTTTTTCTGATTTTATTGAGACCTGCATGGAGGTATTTATGGATGATTTTACAGTGTATGGATCCTCATTTGATGAATGTCTAAAGAGTTTGGGAAAGGTCTCTAATAATTTTATTGAGAAGAATCTGGTCCTGAACTTTGAAAAGTGTCATTTCATGGTAGAGCAAGGCATTGTCTTAGGTCATGTAGTGTCAAAACATGGGATAGAGGTTGATAGATCTAAGATAGACATTATTTCATCCCTTCCATATCCTACATGTGTGCCTGATGTTAGATCATTCCTAGGGAATGCAGGGTTTTATCGGCGCTTCATCAAAGATTTTAGTAAGATTTCTCTTCCTATGTCAAGATTACTTCAAAAGGATTCTGATTTTGTGTTTGATGTTTCTTGCAGGAATTCATTTGATGAGCTAAAACAACGTCTGACCACTCAACCTATTATACAGCCCCTGCGGTGGGACCTTCCATTTGAGCTTATGTGTGACGCCTCCAACTTCTCGGTTGGAGCTGTCTTATCTCAGAGGGTGGAAGGACGTTCACATGTGATTGCCTCTGCATCAAGGACATTGGATTCAGCCCAATCGAACTAGACAACCACGAAAAAGGAGTTTCTTACTGTCATATTTGCTTTAGATAAATTCTGTTCATATTTATTGGGCTCTAAAGTAGTTGTTTTTTCTGACCATAAAGCTTTGAGGTACCTCCTGAAGAAGCCAGATGAAAATCCACGACTTATCCGTTGGATGCTCCTTCTTCAAGATTTTGACCTTGAGATAAAGGACAAGAAGGGGTCAGAGAATTTGGTGGCGGACCACATGAGTAGGCTTACTCACAAACTAGAGGATGACACCTTGGACCAGGTAACACTTCGGGACACTTTTCCTGATGAGAATATTTATTCCATCTCAGGTACGCATCCTTGGTATGCTGATTTAGTGAACTACATTGTTGCCTCTGAAATCCCTACAAATTTAAAGAAATATCAAGTCCGAAAATTAAAAATTGAGTCTAGGTATTATGTGTGGGATGATCCTTACCTCTGGCCCATGTGTAGTGACCAAGTCATTAGGAGGTGTGTTCCCGATCATGAGTTTGAGTCTGTTTCGCATTTCTGTCATACACTTACTTGTGGTGGACACTTTGGACCACAAAGGATAGCTAGGAAGGTTTTGGACTCTGGATTATATTGGCCTAGCTTGTTCCATGATTCCCATGTGTTTTTTAAGTCATTCTCTCGTTGCCAACACACTGGGAATATTTCTAGGAGACATGAGATGCCCCAACAACCCATACACTTTTGTGAGATTTTTGATTTATGGGGCATTGATTTTATGGGTCCTTTTCTTAGTTCATTTGGTTTTTTTGTATATTTTGGTTGCTGTTGATTATGTGAGTAAATGGGTGGAGGCCAAAACCACCAGGACTGAGGATTCTCATGTTGTTGTGGACGTTGTCAAAGCACAGATTTTTTGTAGGTTTGGAGTACCAAAGGCCATCATCAGTGACCAAGGGACACACTTTTTCAATAGTAATTTTGCTTCCCTCCTTCGAAAGTATGGGGTGACACACAAAACATCAACACCATACCACCCCCAAACAAATGGCCAGGATGAGGTTTCAAATTGTGAGCTGAAACAAATATTAGAGAAAACCGTGCAGCCAAATATGAAGGATTGGAGCAAGCGCTTGGATGATGCATTGTGGGCTTATAGGAGAGCATACAAGACACCCATTGGTATGTCCCCATTAAGGATTGTTTTTGTGAAAGCATGTCATCTCCCAGTGGAAGTTGATCATCGGGCATATTGGGCTATAAAGAAATGCAACATGGATTTTGCCCAAGCTGGAATTCAAAGAAAGTTGCAAATTCAAGAGCTTGAGGAGATTCGACTGGCATCCTATGAGAACTCAAGGATCTACAAGGAAAGATCAAAAGCAACTCATGACAAAATGATCCAACAAAGGGAGTTTCATGTTGGAGAGAAAGTCCTTCTCAACAGTTCACGACTAAAGCTGATGCCTGGTAAGTTGCGTTCCAGATGGTTAGGTCATTATATTGTATCTAATGTTTTTCCATATGGTGCAGTGGAGATCACAGAAGAGGACACTTGAAGGAGCTTTACAGTCAATGGGAAACGTTTGAAGAGATACATCAAGGGACTTCCTAACGATGCAGTTGATTTTATCACACTGCATGACCCCATCATCACTTGAGCACATCAGGCTGTTCCTAACCCTTTCACTTTGTATATTATTTGTCCTATTTAAAAATTCTGCATTTCATGTGCATATATCATCTCATGGGTTCACATTGAGGACAATACAATATTTTAAGTGTGGGGGAGGGAACCTTTTAGTTTATAAATTTCAATTGTTTTCCTGCTTAAAAAAAATTATGTTTTACAAATTTTGTGTGTTTATATTTCAATTTTCTTTGTTTTTTTGAAATTTTGAGGTGAAATGATTCTCATCACAATTTTGAAATGCATATAAATGAATGAAACAATTTATCCCTTGAAACTAAGCTTAAATGAATGCTGAAATGACTTTGTTTCATGTTCAAATAAATAAGTAATTTCATGAAAAGTACACTGAATTTTGAATCCCATGCCACATCTCACTGACTTTATATTTGAAATCAATTTCCTGTGAGGCTTCTGAACAATTATTTTCATATTCTTTACATTCACCTTACTTCTTGAGAGAACCAAACCATGCTTGATTTAACCAGAATTTGATCTATTCCTGTCAAAACTTGAGGGTTTGAGGTACATATGTTTAAATGATTGAGGAATTTGTTTGATATTAAAGCCCCTATTTCAAAGAATCCTTTTTTATAATGGCCTAACGTGAATATTTAATCCTTGTATCCCTTAGAATCCATGCACATCCTGTTAGGTTAGCCACATTACAAGCTAATTTTCCCTATCCATCCAACTCTTGAAGTGAAATTGCATAATCTAGTTGAACTTAAGTGTGGGGGAAGCTGTCTTGTGTTGTGCCACCACATTCTGTGATACTTTGGGTGGAAATTTAAATTATGAAGAGTTGTGTTTTCTACTGAATAAATCCATTATATTGAAAGTTGTGCCTTTTCTAGAGCTTTCATGACAAGTGAAGCTGTGCCTTTTCTGGAGCTTCTAATTGAGGTGGAAATTTGTGCCCATCTGGAGCTTTCAAGAAAATCATGTTTGAGAAGATTGAAATTTTTAATGCTCAAATGATGAATGGTGTAAACCTTTCATGACTTTTCATGATGACGGAGCTGAATTGATACTATGTAGATTGAGGAGAAGACCATATTTAAGTGAAAATTAGATTAATGCAATTTTGCTTCAAAAAGAGTCAAGCCCTCCTCATTCAGCCTCAGAATTTTTCACATCTTAATCCTACCAACCAAAAGACACAGAACAACCCTGAAAAGTCCTCATGACAAACATATGTCCTTGACTCACATCGGGTGGCGATTTAGGAATTTATCAGGCCTATGGTGACCCCTGTATGAGTTTGGATGAGAAAGACATTGCAAAAAAAAATTGATATTTGAGTGATGAGAGAAAATTCAAGCGAGGTAAGTGTTTTGTGCATGGGAGGATAAATTGAGTGGAAATATATTGAATGATATAAATGGAGAACTTGAAATAATGGTTTTTTATGAGGCATGATATCTTTTGTTTCTTGGTGTGTAATTGTTTGATCTCAATGATATGTGTTTCAAAATTGTTTTTGATTTGATATTGATATTTACTTGATATGAGATTTTGCTCAGGAGTGCAAAATGGTAAGTGTGGGGGAGTTGATAAAACACTATTTTGTTGAATATTTTATTGGAAATAAATGAAATAATTTCCTCACATTGTGTTAAATATGTTTATTTATAAACTATTTGAGATTTGATCATTCATTTGAAAATTTGGTGAAAATTCCAGTTTTACCCTTAATAGTGCACTGTAGTACTTCGAAGATTAATATTTTTATATTTATTATTTGAATTTTAAATTTTGTAAAAGTGTTCCTAACTTCATTTTATAAAACTTTTATTCAGGACACTAGAGCTAATCAGTGAATTTGAATGGAGTAAATGGGCCATTAATCCAATGTTGGGATGGACTCGGAAGAATGGACATGGGTTCTGTATTTGGGCCATATATTCTACATACGGGCTTGGATTGAGCCCAAAGTCTGAGGAAAGCTCTGGGACATGATTAGGCACAAATCATCCTTCTTTAAGGCTGGTCAATTCACGCGTTTTAGAGGACAAATGATAGGTTCAACATGGAATAAAATATTTGGCCGAGTTTTTCATTTCACACTTAAAAAGTTATGTATCCCTAGCCCTCACAAACTCTATTTAAAGGGGGTTTTAACTATTTGATAGGGATGGTAGAGGTGTTGGGAAGGTGTGTCCGAAAGGGTTCTCTCTTGGGAGCCCCTCACAACTCTTGGAAGAAGCAAGCCTTTGTGAAAACCTCTCTTCCAAAAAGGCTCTCCTCTCTCACCTCTTCTTTGTATTTCTTTTCTTTCATGTTTGTTTCTTGAATTTTTCTTCAAATAATATTCTGTGTTCATCCCTCTTCTTCTTCTCTTAATCTTCTTAATTGGGTTGGAATCAAAAGTGGAGACAAGATTGGGTTCTACCCTTTCAATCCGTTGCTTATGCAAAACGTCTCCACGATGACTACACCACCCATGGAAGAGTAGTTCTTTTTAGTAATCGATCGACCTCTATCCTTATTCATTCATTTATTTTGAATCAATGAGATACTGTAATTCACATATTATGATCTATTAATTGAGTTTTTAATTTAAATGAAACTAAGCAAGAAATTGAATAGTTAACACAAAACACGCGAGGTCGGGAATTGTGTGAACTGTGAGAGCGCAACCTCAACCGGTAATTCAAAACCACACGGGATCAATTTGTAGAGTTCAAATATAATCCCTAAACTCAATTAATCCTCATTTCCAGAGTGGTTATGTGCCTTAATTTACCACTGACCATAATCTAATTTTAGAACATCAATCAATGCAGGGTGTTCCGATTGCATGTTCCAAAGTTAGCCTAAGGTTAAATTCACTTCAATCTTCGTGGTAAAGTTAATTCTCGTAGGGTTCGGGATTTAACAAATTAAGGGATCATAATTAAGTGAATATTAATTTAAATGATAATTATTAATAAATTATTTAAGAGGTAGAGTTAGATCGATTATGTCTTTTAAATATTGTCTAAACAAACATCTTTTTGTTGTGTCATTTTAATCAAACTTCATTTCAAAACTAAAAACAAAAAAAATACAATCTTCTTCCAGCAAATTTCTTGTAGATTCATAAACTATAAACAACCACCCCCATCCTTTCAAGTAGTGTTTTTATTCTCTTTTATTTTATTTATACAATACCTCTAAAAATTGTTTTAATTCACTTCCTCCTTTGAGAGACGACCTTGGTCAGCCACTCTGCTGCACCTAAGTACCCCAAAATCACACTAATCAATTGAGGGCACCAACGATAGCACTCTTTCAATAATCTCATTGGTGATATAGATCCACCATCTAGGACTAGAAGTTACTTGAGAATGATAATTGAATATCTATAATTATTATAATAATTTCAACCAATGAGTTTTGATGAGGCTTTATGTTATTAGGATTTGATAAATTCATTGATTGATGAACTCAATGAATTTGAAAGGAAATAATATTAGAGATTTTTTGAATGAATTAAAGATACTTCAAAAATTGGAGTAAATTGGTTTATTAAAAATAAATCTATTCAAAATATAATAATATTTATAATTAAATATATAGTTTTTTATAAGGGTCATAATAGACAAGAAGGAATATAAAATGATTAAACATAGGCTCTGATAGCTAGACACATGGCAATTTTTATATTTCAAACTTTTGAAACATTCTAAAATATTAAACTATTTAAAATGTATTTGAAGTGTTATTTTCTTAATTTATATATTTATATAGATATTAATTTAGAATGACCACCTATATTAAAATTTCAAAACATAAATAACAAGTTTATAATTTCACCAAGGAATATTATGTTCTTAAACAAGCCCCTAGAGATTTGTATGAATGATTTACTTGCTTTTTTATAATTTTTTTTGTTAATGGAGATGTGGATCCAAATATTTTTATCAAATATGTTATTAAAAATATTATGATTCAAGAAATATATTTTTATGATGTTATATTCTGTTAAATTAATAACATTTAATACATTCTATTTCTATTCTTATAAAATCTGAGTAGGAAATGAGTATGACGGGGACTTAACATTCTTTTATGGTTTTAAAATTTCACAAAACCCAAAATGAACTTTAAAATATCAACATAAGTATATGAATGTACTTATTATGAATTTTTTCTAATAAAATTATAAATGTATCTGTAATGTTACTATAACATCAAATACTTTAGATCATGATGAAGCTGGGAAACCGGTTGATTAGAAAATATTTATGGTTATGAGTAGAATTTTAATTTAATTATTACCAAGTCCTTAAGATTATATTTCTTCAATATTTTATCTAATATATAGAAATAAAATTCATAAATGTCTAATCATAATGATATTAAATTAATTTTTCATTAAATTATTGTAATTATGAATTTGGGTTGGTTTTCATCTTCTTGAAATGATTTTGAACTGAAATGTTTTTTATGCTAAATATAGTGGATGTAGAATAGAAATTGAACATTCATATTAAGAAAGTCATTTCTTAAGAGAATATTTAGCTCCCCATTCATGTAATAAAACAAATCAATATCACATTACACCACTGATTTCAAATCTGAGTATGCTAAAATTGTTGTGGTTAAGTGTTGTGGATGCAACAAACACTCACTAAATAAGGAATACAATTTACTAAAACTAAAATTTTTAGTTATAACAAAAGTTCCATTTACCAAAGTAAAAACCCAACACATCACTCATGTGTTAATCATATTGACATATGACACCATATCCTATGCAATCACATAGTTAATTGTTTTATCATTTTATAATTCATTGGAATGAAATAAAAAATTTCTGAGATCTTTACTAAAAATCATAGTTTCTATATATTTTAATACATTAAACAGAATCTAGGATTGAGCAATATCAAGTTATTAATATTATCATCTTCTTATTTACTAATCTCCCTAAATTAATATACAAATTCATGAAGGGGTATTTCTTGTGATTAAAGATATATAAATGAGTTTCTTTTATAAATTCTGTATGTTATTATTATTTTTCCTATAAGAATTTTATTCCTCTTCTTATAAATGTTTTATTTTTTTATATATTCTCTTTCGGATTCAAAATTTTTATAAAAATCATCAAACTAAAAATTTATTACAAACACTCATGAACTAAAATTTTGAATTAAAACTATTCTTAGATAAAATAATTCCATACTAATTTTTTTCTATCAATAATAGAAAATTATTCTTTTATAAAATTAACCAGGATTGGTTTTATTTAAAAAAATCCAAGGGGAATAGGTTACTCACATTGATGACACTTATCTACTCTGAATGGTGTTCTTCTTTTAGTTTTTTCAGGTATTCATTATAATAATTTATAAATATTATGGTATATATTCTTTTATTTTTATGTACTATGTTTTGAAAAAAAACATAAATTTTTTCCTAATTGGACTATAGTTTAATACAGTAAATGTTTTATTAAATAACCATTAAGAGTTAAAATTTACATTAGAAACATTCCTCAATTTAATATTTACAATTACATCATAATTGAGTATTTATCTATGCCATTAAAAATTTTTGTATGATTAACCATTGTCTCATATAGTAATATAATAATGGTTCACCCCTTGTCCCATGTCAATTCTCAGTGTTTTTTCACCCAATTATCTCCACCGCTTCATGTGACATGGACAATATTATTCCATTCGTTAGTTTTCCAAAATCATTTTAGTAGATAGTTAATATTAAGGATTTTGTATAGATAGATGATTTTAGAGATTTTTTTTGATAAATCCTACTATGAAAATAATGATTCAATTAGTAAAAGTATCAATATTTTTTAATCATGGGAGAAAATTTGTGAAAAAAACCTCAATAAGGAGTCCAAAATTTATTACCCTTAAATTGTATGAGATTTTTAAACTTCAATTAAATTTTTTAATGATGAAGATAAATAAGAAAATTCTTTTACTTATTTGGTGTAATGAAAGCAAATTCCCATCACTATGTTGTAGAGTTAGTATAAAAACCTTTTAAGGTTGAAACATATCTTCTTTCCCATAATCATCCAAACAAGATTTAAATTTATTTAAAATCTAATGAATTGGATTCTTTTTTTAAATAATTTTATAACGTTTTAATGGGTTTTCATCTCACATCGGACACTAGTTTGTAACCTTGTGGGTGTTCGGTTATCTAATATTGTTAAAGGGTGACAAATATACCCTAAAGAATCAAATATATTTTTTCAACTATATGATGATATAAGATAGATCAAAATTGTGAAATTTATTTTAATTATAGTGGAATAAATTACAAAGATCTTGATAATGTTGAAGGTTTTAATGTTCCTTTTTTTTATAAATAAATATCTAGTGAACTTCATAAAATTATTTAAAATAAATAATTAGACTTATCCTATAAGGAAAATAGTTCCCTAATATGTGCAGATAAAATGTCAATAATGATGTTAGTTTTTTATGAGAAGTTTAAAATATTTGTGGTTATAGTCGATAAAACTACATCAAATATTGGACCAAAAAAGAGAAAGTAGATAAAGAAGACATAAATGTCAAATTATCTTCTCTGAAAAGAGAAAAATATATTAAATATAATGATAGATGATGAGTTCAAAAGAATAATGACTTATAAGGCTCAAAAGAAACCCATAGATCATAATATTTTTATATATATAGTTGATGCATTAGCGTAAAAAATTAGAACTGAATATGAGTTAAAAGAATCAATGAAAATAATGAAATATAAGAAAATGTAAGAAGAGGATAAATGGTTTAGAGTGTAATAAAATATGTTGAAAATCCTTAGCTAATCTAATTCTACAAATTTCCCCTTTATTAGTGGTCTAGCTAGCTCAAAAACTGAAAAAATCTCTTATACTAAACATATAATTATAGATTCCAGAATACATTTTATAGAAACATCATTTATTTCACCATTAGTTACAACATTTTAAGGCTTAAAATAGGATGTTGAATAAGTTACACAACCAGTTACAATAAAAATTCAGAATAAATATGGAAGAAAAAAACGTCATTTGATAACGTTATTAAGTGTTTTCTCAAAACTATTCAACAATTATAAAAGGAATTGGAATAATAAGTGGAAGATGTAGAAGAGTATAAATACAAAAATGAAGAATATAGGGAAGAAGAAGATGATGATGAAATAGAATCCGAGGAAGCGATATAGGAAAAGGAAAGTACATCAGAATCCTCTTCATCCTCAACTCATTTTTTTCCCATTCTAATAAGGATCTAGACATAATAAATTTATAAGAGGTCAGGTTATATTTTAAATAAAAAGAATATGAAAAAAAATCTTACACAAAGGTATCAGAAATGGTTGAAACTAATAAATAAATTTATATTATGAAAAATTCATAAAATGTTATTATTGATTAAAAAGAAAAGAATATAACCGTGGGATCTTCTTGACAACATGTTTTTGAAGTTTAGTCTCAAGCGTCTAACTCAGCTATAATAGTGGAATAAAAAAATATTGATTACATATTAATAACATTGAAAAGGATATGTAATTCAGTAATATACCATCAAAACAATAAATAAAGATAAGAAATAATTCCTAATTCATTGAATGAAAAATAATTACATTTGAATATTTTAACATAAAATGGTATCCAAATTTAAGTATAACTCAAAATATCCAAAAAAATAATGGATCAACGAAAACATTTCAACAAGATGGTTTGAAGGGATAGATATGATTAAAATTATTTTAATGACCATGAGTATGAGAAAGTGGATGTTAAGAAATTTTATGTTCATAATCCTGATTATTTTCATAAAAATTATTTAGTTGTTATGAACATAGTAAATATTTTGAAGAGTTTAGAGACATTAAGTTGATTCAGCTGAAGAAATTAAATTCCTGAATGAAAAATTCTACAATATGGAAGTTCAAAATATCACAATCCATTATAATTATGATGATTTATTTCTTGTGATGGAAAAAATAAGAAGATAATTGAGGATGTTTCAATTTTAAAATCATATGTTTAGAATAAAAAAATCTAGAGAGGAAAAAATTTTCAATCATAAGTCATTGGTTTTAGATGTATATATGTATAATGATGATGTTAAGAAGATTAAAGTGATCATGAAAAAGTTGTGAAAAATAATAATATAATTATTTGAACTCCTAATGTATAATCGAAATTTTTGAATCAATGTTCAATATGAAAATTTTTTTACCAATATAATACATGTTTGAATTTCATCAGATTTTTTTGGCTGTCTATTCCTAATTTTATGTATTGTATAATTAGTTAATTCACATAAAAATATTTTATACATAATTCTTATTTTAAATTTTAGGTGAGTATATTTTTTTCCAATTATTTTCTAACATCAAAAAGTTTGAGGGGGGAGTTTTAAAGAGATATTATTAAGGGGAGTTTTAAAAAAGGGATAATACTTAGAGATATTTTGAGGATAAGTTTTCAAAAGTATTTCATTTAAGGGGAGATTTCAAAGTATTAATAATTTTCATTAGAATATAAGGTAGTTATAAATTCATAGGGAGTTAAGTTATGAGTATATAATTAAAGATATTAATAGAAAAAATGGCTTTTAGTATTTCAATATTATTGATTTTCATTTTATGCATTATTTATTCTTTCCAAAAGGGTGATATTGTTGAGTCAAAAGCTAGGAATTCTATATAACCTTTCCTTAGGTTTGGAAATCAGAAGCACAATTTTAAGAAAAAAATTACATCTAATGTCTTTTAGTATGTTTTTTATAAAAAAATATTGATAATGACTAATGAAGTAGTTATTTTATAAAATTATTATAAAATATAATTACTCATTCTGATCCATCATACTGAAGGTGAAACTAACAGATCGGACCAAGTACTGTTCTAACTAATAGTTAGACACATATTATGTCTACCAAACAGACATAAGTCATAACCATCAGACTGAAATTAGTACCGAAACATTGGACCTAAAAATCATCATTTTATTAGATTTACAATTAATAATATAGATTATTATGAAATAGTTTTTTTAATTGGAGTATATATATTTGATTATTCTGGAAAAATCCAATAAATATTTATATTGGTGATAAAGTGAATAACATTGGACAATAAAATGATATATAGTCAAGAGCAAGGTCTAGATCATTATAAGATGTCAAAGTGAAAGCATGCTGAGGTCATTGAAACATTCCCATAAAAATGAAAATTGGGGAATCACCTATAAATAATAGTAAATTTGAAGATTTATGAGCCAATTCATTTTCACTTAATGTATTATAAATATTGATCTTCAGGAACATATCATTATAAATCTTTTAAATAATACAAATATTTGATGTTCTAGTGAATTCTTGTAATGGTTTAAAATTCCTTAGAAAATTTTCTTTTGTTTTCACTATCTTAAAACGTGGTTAGATTTAGGGATTCTAGCGATATAAATATTTTGAATCTGATGGATCAAATCACAACATTCTGGGGGATAGGAATATAGATACCAATCATCATATCAACAGATTTTTTGGATTTGAAGATAGATCTATTCAAATTATCATAAATAGATATTTCCTAGTAATTAAAGACAAACATTTATATTAAGTATTAAAACTATAGATATCATACGTTGGTATTATTTAATTTCATATCTCTTAAAGATAATTATTAAATTCTAATATTAATCTTGTAATCTATTCATACTATTATTAGATATTTGTTTTAATTATTCTAAAAAGCTATATTTATTTATGTTTATAAAAAATAAAAATAAAATTTATATATATCTTCCCCACAATTTGTTTTATTAGTGAGATTGTGGGTCTAATAAAACTATGCTACAATCATATGCTCTCCGATTCTAATTTTATCACATTGATAACCAGATGTATAAGGCCCCAACCATAAACCTTATTTAATGATGAATTAAATGAATAATTCACATTGAGGATCTTTTCAGGTTTAGAGTTTTAGATAATTAGATCATAAATCATGAATTGCATTCCACATTTAAACAAAGTGGTTACATAAAAGATATGACTCGTTTTTCCCCATCAACAGAAACATATTTAAAATAAAACATGGATTCTTTCTTGACACTTCTTTGACACTTCTTTGACACTATCATCATATCATGAACCTTTCCCTTGACCTGTGAAAAAGATTTCAAAAACATGGGATGAGCATAAAAAGCTCAGTAAGGGATATACAAATATGGAAAGGAAACATGAGTACATGTATACATAAGAATGAAATCACACTTTACCCATAAAACATAGGTACTTTAACATACATCATAAAATCATGAATAAATCATAGAAATCATAAGACATAAAAGGTAACTTGAGACATTCATAACATTCTTACGGAGGGAGTAACCCTCTTGGTTACGTTTGGAATACCCATCACAGTATATTCCCTAAATCTCTTTGGAGAAACCTTAATGCTTAACTCATTTGCGTTACCCAATGCATTGGAGATCTATATCGGGCTCACCCACCCTTAGTTTATCACGGAAGCACCCGTCTTCATAATAATGCCCAAGAACCACAACATAATCGTATCACATAAAACATGCATAAAGGAAACATAACATTTCCTCCTTTCAATCACAAGATATCAATACAACACATTGATATAAAAACATTATGAAAACCATTTTCAATACCAAAATAGAAGAAAAGTAAAACATGGTATTTATTTTTCTTTTAAAAAGAAGGTATGGCTTGTAGAGGAAGCCGAAACTCAAATAATGGTCACGGCAGCAGAGAAGTCGTTGTCGTCGCATACGTACGACAAAAACATTCCCTTTTTTCGTTTAGTAAAACTCTTCGTATAAAAAGATTCCTTTTCGATAAACATAAAAGTCAAAGGTGTTTATATACCGTATAAAAGTAGGTTTCGTATAAAACAAAATATGCCTCAATGAAAGGAGATTGAGACGAATCCCCATACAGAGACGGTATCCTTGGATTAAGGATAAATCAATTACATAATTATGTGTGAAAAAGGAATACACCAAAAATAAGTGGATATTAAGTGAAAAAAATCAGAGTACATTCACAAATATTCATAGAATTACATATTCAAGGAGTACAAGTTTATCCCAAAGAATCAAAATTGGGTTAATAAGTTCCCTTGCAAAAATTCGACAGCCTAACAGCGTCACTTAAAAATTCAGAAAAAGAGTTGATGAGAGATAAAAAAGGGTATCTCATAACTTGGACATAAAATTTACATCAATAAGGATATAGAAGAACATATCCCAACATAATAGTATGTGAATTAAAAGACATAACAAAAGAAGTCTTTTAAAATAGGAGGGTGAAAGGTTCCCTTACCGACTTGGATAACTTTCAAAACGTACACCCCATTGAAGAAGTGTCTTACAATGAATATTTAAATACCCATAAATGGAATTATATTACAAAAGGAGTATAATAATGGGAATTACATACACAACTCAAAGGAAATTGTGGAAAATGTAGCATAAATCTCACAGGACTAAAAGTGAGATGAAAAATCCCTTATGAAAACTCGGCAGCCTAACAGCGCCACTTAAAACTTCCAAAAATGGATTGATGAGATCAAATAGGGTCTCTCATAATATTGCAATAAAATTAAAAGAAAGAGGAATATAATAGAACATCCCCAATCATAACAAAGAGTATCTTAAAAGAAGTGACAAAAAGGAGAGTACTTAAAAAGAAAGAGGGAGGTTTGATCTCTTACGAAAATTCGGCAGCCTAACGGCGCCACTCAAAACTTCCAAAATGGATTGATGAGAATAAATAGGGTCTCTTAACATATGAACATAAAAAGTACAGTAGTATTAATATAAAAGAACATCCCAATAATAATGAAGATGATCTTAAAAGGAATGACAAAAAGATTGTACTTCAAAAGAAAGAGAGAAGTAGGATCCCTTACCTCGGGTCCGACTTGACTCGATCGTTCTTTAACATCCTGAATAGTAAACATGAGTTAATTTATACTTGCTTAAGAACCTTTTCAAGTTCATTATTCCTTTTATATCACTTATTTCCATGTTATAAACATTATTTAATCATTTAAGTTAATAATGTTTGTTTTGTCGATATTTGGTTCTTAAGTCGAAAGTGGACTTCTTAGAATTACATGTTGTTCGTCTGGTCAAAGGTTCATTATATCCAGAATGATATTAATGATTTGTATATCATATATATCATATATATCCAGAATATACATGTATTTATAATATTACATAATCATTTAGAGGTAAGAAATGAAATTCACCGTTCATGGAGACGGTATGCCGTACGTACGCATGAACGCTACTTTCATTTCTATGTCATATTAATGGAATTAAAACTAAATTAGAGGTATGTATATTTTAATTCCAGAATTATATTAATCATTTATATGTAACATAAATCATATATAATAACTTTAAATCCATCCTTTATACATCCCACATATGGCATTAACGAATCAAATCACTTTGAGGGGGCGGTAGTCCGCACTTCCTAAAATGAAATTATCGTGTTTACCCACAATGGAAACCATAAAGGTATGCCATAAAAGAAAAATAAATAAGATTAAGTAAAACATAAACATATTATATATCATATATAAATATAGTGACATCTTAATGGCCACCTTTGAAGGTGTTATATGAGTGTTGAACAATCATCGTTTCGTGAGGCAGAAATTCGCCATCCACAGAAACAGTATGTTCTTTAACCATTAGATGTAGGTGTGTGTAATTGTAGCTCGAATTATTGTTATAAAAACATCCTAGTATATTGAAGATACTGGATTTGTTACAAAATAAATGAATAAAAAGATTTTAGGGGGTTGGAGAAGAAAAATAAAAGAAAAGAACACAAGTGAAGACATTACCTTAAAATCGGGTAACTCTCTTTGATTTGAGCTCAAAGGCTTCCTTGGGAAGACTTCTGCCCAAAGTGAGGCTTCTAGGAGTAAGAGAGGGATGTGTAGTGGAAAAATGAGCAGGTTTTGGCCGATCCAAAGGCTTGAGAGGTGTGGGTAAGGAGGTAGGGGTGGGGGCCTTTTATAAGAGGAGAGGAGGGGCACTCTTGGAATGTAAAGAAATGTTACTTTATTTTAGATTGAGTTTCGGATTTTAATGGCCCCACATTGATTTTTTTCAAGGATAAGGTGATAAGGGTTCTAACTCCACCCATACAATAGGTTTTTGACATTTTTAGGTCTTAGATTTTACATTCTCTTTCTATTTTGTTTAAATCATTAAATAATGAGGTCATCGCTGCATCATCATGATGTCATAAATAATTTACATTATTTAATGTATAAAAATTATAAAAAAATACTATGATGTGGGAAATCTTTTTAGCATTCCAATTATTATTTATAGTGAAAAATCTGACTTTTATTACCCATGTAAAAAAAATTTAGTTAAAACAACTCATGTTTGTGTCATTTTTACTTTTACATTAAATAAAAAGATAATAATGTCATTTTCCTTCCAAAGTGGATCCATGGGGACCCCAAGTTGACCCATGGATTGTCTTGGTCATCCATGAATCATAAAATGAGGTTAGTACATGTGTCTAGGTCATTACATATTATTAAAACATTATTTTTACCTTAAACTACACTAATTACCTCTAATCACGATTAAAAACTTAAAAGTAACTATTCATAAAAAAAATTATTTTAATTCCATTGAACTACATTTTACTTCTTAATGAAAACCATGTATGTCAGATTTTTTAAATTCAGAACACAGAGGTGGTAAAATTTCATTGAAACGGAAAATCAGTTTTTATAAGTACCACTTAGTGGTTTCACTATTCATCAAAAAATGAAGTTTTTCAGAAAATTACCAAAAATTCACCCTAAACTATATTTGATATTACGAATTAAAAAATGATTTATGTTTTAGAAAATTCATAACATATAAGTTACATTAATTAATTTAATAATTAATTCCTGCTGTTCGAACATATAGCGTGTTTTTATGAAACAATATATATCAAAACATTAACACTAGTTTAAGTCAAATTTTAAAGTTAAATTAATTCCAATGACCACTATTTGATTAAATGGTAAAAATATATTCTAATTTCACTTAAAATCCAATTCAAAATATAGTCTAATCATATAAATAAATTATATTAAAAAGAGGTTTTGAATTAAAATACAACATTTTTCACTATTCATTAAAAATTGAACTTTTTCGGAAAAATACGAAAAATTTACACAAAGTAAATTTTGATTTCCTGATTCTAAAGAAGAATTTTATTTTGTCAAATATAACACATAAAATTGTAAAAAGGTGGATTTAAAAGAGGTTCGCCATCAAAAGGCGGTTAATCGACCTTTTAAAGAATATTAGAATGTTTACGCTTAAAATTGGATTAATTCGCATTTTTAATCCTCTAACATTTATTGTAAAGTGTAAAAATATTTGACAAACATATATAATCATTTTGTAGTTAGTTCTATTCATTCCCTCCATTATAATGGCTAGGTGTTAACTATCATTTAAAATAATATTATTTTATTATTAGAGTGCAACGTAAGATTCGCAAGAAACTCGTTGTTGTGTGTTGGGTACGCCATCGAAAATAGCGTTACCTTCAAATTAATATTAACATTTTATTCACAAATAGGGATAAATATAAAGATGTCATATTCTTTATTTACCTGGGGTGTTACATCCTTCTCCCCTTTTAGAAATTGGGTCCTCGCAATTTTAAAATTGTGCTCGGAAACATCCTTTAAAGTCCCACATCAGAACAAGAGTCGGTAAAACAATCAATTTAAAGTAAAGAAAGAGAAGTACAGAGGTCACCCAAGTTAATCCATACTAGGATTCCATGTAGGAAAACATAGACATGGAGGAGAAAACATAGGGTCAGGTTTTAATGGAGAGTGATAGAAAACATGTTTTGGAGAAAGTTAACCACTAGAAAATCACAAACTTGTGATGGGTTAAACGGTATTAGATTCCCCAGTAGGAAAAGATAATAGACAAAATTTTTGTTTTAAGTTAATTTTTATTGAGGAATTTATTCATAAGGAAACATAATTACTTATCATGTTGACTTTCAACTTTTATTAGATTTCTTACACAAACTCATATTTTTTTCCAAAAGACGAGTATTTAGGAAGACTTGTTCACTATAATCAACTTATAGAGAATCACCTAATCCACAAAAGAGAACTATATACTTCCCATGTCTTTATACATTAAACAAAACCAAAACCAAAATGGTAAGTACAAGATCAGATAATCCAGAAAAGGATAACCCTTTATAAAAAGAAAATCTATTCTTAATCTCCAAAATTTGTCCAACAAAACCCAATGTTCAACGAGGACCATTTGATAAACAATTTCTCCATAAAATTCTTCAAAGTAAACCGAACTAAGATTGAAACCCAAATATTTAAAGGATTTAGTCACATAGTCTTCCATCGTACAAATTAACTTTTATCTCCAAATAACATCAATTGCTCTTAAATTCTCATATAGAAAAGTAATTAACCTAATCACATATCCTCGATGATAGGTTAATCATTTACATAGATAACCCAAAATAAACTTACTCTTGATTCCTAAAATCATCTAACTAAAAAGAATTAGTCAAACTAACCAGGGACTTCACGTAGTCCAGAGGTAGGCGATAAATACCAGTCGCACTTTGGTTGTGGGTTCGATTCCTGCAGCTTTGTCCGACACGACGGGTTGTCACACGGTCTGCGTTTTGTCCTTTTTCCAAAACTATATAATTCTTAAAACATTCCCCAAAACGAGATAAAATATTCAAAAATGATCATAACATATTTTAACCACAAGTTTATCTCATGCCTTTCGTTTTCCATCATAACATATAATAACCCATAATTACCTCAAAAGTAAGGATCATATAATCTCTAATGGTTACCTTTATAATTATTACCTGAACTTCCACATCGACTGGTCATCTTGTACATGATGCATTACAGATCATACCAAGGTTCAAGTGGTTGATCACGACTCCTTGATAGTTGGTTTAGAACAACCATGAGTTTCCTCATTGAATCCCCCATTTTATCTAGTATCTTAATCAGATAAATACCACAATTTTCTTCAAACCTATTGTCACTTTGGTGCCTTCTAGATCCATCCATTCACTAAAAGCAGAAATGTCAGTGTGAGTATATCAACAAAACCATCATGTACTAAAGAGGAAGATAAACACTAAGATATACTTACTCATTCACTTTATCTAAAACTAGGACTCTTTCTGAAATCCTAACCATTATGCTAATGTCACTTGTGCTTAGAGAATACCCTAACCTCTAATGTTATCTAAACCGACCTCTGATACCAACTATAAGGCCCCAACCATAAACCTTACTTAATATTGAATTAAATGAATAATTCACATTGAGGATCTTTTCAGGTTTGAAGTTTTATAGAATTAGATCATAAATCCTGAATTACATTCCACATTTAAACAAAGTGGTTACATAAAAGATAGTACTCGTTTTTCCCCATCAATGGAATCATATTTAAAATAAAACATGGATTCCTTCTTGAAACTTCCTTGACACTATCATCATATCATGTACCTTTCCCTTGACCTGTGAAAAACATTTCAAAAACATGGGATGAGCATAAAAAGCTCAGTAAGGGATATAAAAATATTGAAAGGAAACATGAGTACATATATACATAAGAATGAAATCATACTTTACCCATAAAACATAGGCACTTTAACATACCTCATCAAATCATGAATAAATCATAGAAATCATAAGACATAAAAGGTAACATGAGGCATTCGTAACATTCTTACGTAGGGACTAACCCTCTTGGTTACGTTTGGAATACCCATCATAGTATATTCCCTAAATCTCTTCGGAGAAACCTTAATGCTTAACTCCTTCGCATTACCCAATGCATTGGAGAGCTATATCGGGCTCACCAACCCTTATATTATCACGGAACCACCCATCTTCATAATAATTCCCAATAATCAATACATAATCGTATCACATAAAACATGCATAAAGGAAACATAACATTTTCAGCTTTCAATCACAAGATATCAATACAACACATTAATATAAAAACATTATGAAAACCATTTTCAATAACAAAATAAAATAAAATTAAAACATGGTGTTTATTTTTCTTTTAAAAAGAAGGTATGGCTTGTAGAGGAAGCCGAAACTCAAATAACGGTCATGGCGGCGGAGAAGTCGTTGTCGCCGCATACGTACGACAAAAACATTCCCTTTTGTCATTTAGTAAAACTCTTCGTATAAAAAGAGTCCTTTTCAATAAAAGTAAAAGTAAAAGGGGTTTATACACCGTATAAAAGTAGGTTGTGTATAAAACAAAATATGCCTCAATGAATGGAGATTGAGACGAAGCCCCATACAAAGATGGTATCCTTGAATTAAGGATAAATCAATTACATAATTATGTGAGACAAAAAAATACACCAAATATAAGTGGATATTAAGTGAAAAACAATAAGAGTACATTCACACATATTCATAGAACGAAATATTCTAGGAGTACAAGTTTATCCCAAAGAATCAAAATTGGGTTAAGATGTTCCCTTGCAAAAATTCGACAGCCTAACGGCATCACTTAAAAATTCAGAAAAAGAGTTGATGAGAGATAAAAAAAGGGTATCTCATCACTTGGACATAAAATTTACATCAATAAGGATATATAAGAATATATCCCAACAAAATATTATGTGAATTAAAAGACATAACAAAAGAAGTCTTTTAAAAGAGGAGGGTGAAAGGTTCCCTTACCGACTTGGGTAACTTTCGAAACGTACACCCCATTGAAGAAGTGTCTTACAATGAATATTTAAATACCCATAATGGAATTATTTTAAAAAAGGAGTATAATAATGGGAATTACATACACCACTGAAAGGAAATGGTGGAAAATGTAGCATAAATCTCACGGGACTAAAAGTTAGATGAAAAATCCCTTAAGAAAACTCGGCTGCCTAACAGCGCCACTTAAAACTTCCAAAAATGGTTTGATGAGATCAAATAGGTTCTTTCATCATATTATAATAAAATTTACAGAAATAGAAACATAAAATAACATCCCCAATCATAACAAAGAGTAGCTTAAAATAAGTGACATAAAGGAGAGTACTTAAAAAGAAAGAGGGAGGTTTGATCTCTTACGAAAATTCGGCAGCCTAACGACGCCACTCAAAACTTCCAAAATTGATTGATGGGAGAAAATAGGGTCTCCCAACATATGAACATAAAAAGTAAAGTATTATTAATATAAAATAACATCCCAATCATAAGAAAGATGAGCTTAAGAGGAATGACATAAAAGATTGTACTTAAAAAGAAAGAGAGGAGTAGGATCCCTTACCTCGGGTCCGACTTGACTCGATCATTCTTTAACGTCCTGAATAATAAACATGAGTTAATTTATACTTTCTTAATAAACTTTTTAAAGTTCATTATTTCTTTTATATCACTTATTTCTATGTTATAAACATTATGTAATCATTTAAGTTAATAATGTTTGTTTTGTCGATATTTGGTTCTTAAGTCGAAAGTGGACTTCTTACAATTACATGTTGTTCGTGTGGTCAAAGTTTCATTATATCTAGAATGATATTAATGATTTGGATATCATATATATCATATATATCCAGAATATACATGTATTTATAATATTACATAATCATTTAGAGGTAAGAATTGAAATGCACCGTTCATGGAGACGGTAAGCCGTACGTACGCATGAACACTACTTTCATTTCTATGTCATATTAATGGAATTAAAACTAAATGATAGGTATGTATATTTTAATTCCAGAATTATATTCATCATTTATATGTAACATAAATCATATATAATAACTTTAAATCCATCTTTTATACATCCCACATATGGCATTAACGAATCAAATCACTTTGAGGGGCGGTAGTCCGCACTTCCTAAAATGAAATTATCGTGTTTACCCACAATGGAAACCATAAAGGTATTCCACAAAAGAAATATAAAGAAGCTTAAGTTAAACATAAAAATTTTATATATCATATATAAATATATTGACATCTTAATGGCCACCTTTTAAGGTGTTATATGAGTGTTGAACAATCATCGTTTCGTGAGGCAGAAATTCGCCATCCACAGAAACAGTATGTTCTTTAACCATTAGATGTAGGTGTCTGTAAGTGTAGCTCGAATTATTCTTATAAGAAAATCCTAGTATATTTAAGATACTGGAGTTGTTACAAAAGAAATGAATAAAAAGAGTTTATGGGGTTAGAAAAGAAAAATAAAACAAAAGAACACAAGTGAAGACATTACCTTAAAATCGAGTAACTCTCTTTGATTTGAGCTCAAAGGCTTCATTGGGAAGACTTCTGCCCAAAGTGAGGATCCTAGGAGTAATATAGGGATGTGGAGAGGAAAAATGAGAAGGGGTTGGCCGAGCCAATGGCTTTATATGTGTGGTTAAGGAGGTAGGGGTGGGGGCCTTTTATAAGAGGAGAGGAGGGGCACTCTTGGAAAGTAAAGAAATGTTACTTTATTTTAGAATGAGTTTCGGATTTTAATGGTCCCACATTGATGTGTTTTGAGGATAAGGTGATAAGGCTTCCAAATCCACCCATAAAATAGGTTTTGGACATGTGTAGGTCTTATATTTTACATTCTCTTTCCATTTTGTTTAAATCGTTAAATAATGAGGTCATCGCTGCATCATCATGATGTCATAAATAATTTTATTTATATAATGTCTAAAAATTATAAAAAAATACTATGATGTAGGAAATATTTTTATCTTTATAATGACTATTTATAGTTAAAAGTCTGACTTTTATAACCCCATGTAAAAAAAATTTTAGTTGAAACAACTCATGTCTGTGTTATTTTTACTTTTACATTAAATAAAAAGATAGTAATGTCATTTTCCATCCAAAGTGGCTCCATGGGGTCCCCAAGTTGACCCATGGATTGTCTTGGTCGGCCATGACTCATCTAATGAGGGTAAGACATGTGTCTAGGTCATTTCATATTATTAAAACATTATTTTTACCTTAAACTACACTAATTACCTCTAATCGCGATTAAAAACTTAAAAGTTACTATTCACCAAAAAATTATTTTAATTCCATTGAACCACATTTTACTTCTTAATGAAAACCGTGTATGTCAGATTTTTGAAATTCAGAACACAGATCTGGTAAAAATTCATTTAAATGGAAAATCAGTTTTTATAAGTACCACTTAGTGGTTTCACTGTTCATCAAAAATTAAAGTTTTTCAAAAAATTACCAAAAATTCACCCTAAGATATATTTGATATTCCGAATTAAAAAATGATTTCTATTTTAAAAAATTTATAAAATATAAGTTACATTAATTAATTTAATAATTAATTCCCGCTGTTAGAACAAATAGCGTGTTTTTATGAAACAATATATATCAAAAGATTGACACTAGTTTAAGTTAAATTTTAAAGTGAAATTAATTCCAATGACCACTATTTGATTAAATGGTAAAAATATATTCTAATTTCACTTTAAAACCAATTAAAAAGTTAATCTAATCATATAAATAAATTAGATTAAATAGAGGTTTTGAATTAAAATACAACATTTTTCACTATTCCTTAAAAATTGATCTTTTTCAGAAAAATACCAAAAATTTACACAAAGTAAATTTTGATGTCCCGATTCTAAAGAAGAATTTTATTTTGTAAAATATAACACATAAAATTGTCAAAAGGTGGATTTAAAAGAGGTTCTCCATCAAAAGGCAGTTAATCGACCTTTTAAAGAATATTAGAATGTTTACGCTTAAAATTTGATTCATTTTCATTTTTAATCCTCTAACATTTATTGTAAAGAGTAAAAATATTTGACAAAAATATATAATCATTTTGTAGTTAGTTATGTTCATTCCCTCCATTACAATGGCTAGGCGTTAACTACCATTTAAAATAATATTATTTTATTATTAGAGTGCAACGTAAGATTCCCAAGAAACTCGTTGTTGCGTGTTGGGTACGCCATCCAGCATAGCGTTCCATTTAAATTAATATTAACATTTTATTCACAAATATGGATAAATATAAGGATTTCATATTCTTTATTTACCTGGGGTGTTACAAGATGACCCCTGAGATCATTTTTTTAACAAAAGTGTAATTTTTTTTATTATTATAAATGTTTATAATACAATTCACCCTACTACAGTAGTTATCATAATCTCTTACGATCTAATAGTAATGTAAGGGCTTGTATGATATAGAAGGATCAAACATTTTGGGTAATAAAGTACAGGTAGTTACCCCTTTGATGTTAGGGGAGGGGCCCTATTGAAACTTTGTAACTTATTACGTTAAAAGAAATTAATTTTCAGATAAAAATTGTAGAAAATGGATATAAATTAAATAAAGAAAGAGGATGATCTTTAAAAAAATCATTTTATAAAATATTTATTAGATATGATTATGTTTTTAACCTTTTCGCTTTTTTTTATCCTACATTAACCCTTTATACTATTACTGTGATATTGATGTTTTTTTCTCATTTGGGGTTAGAAACTTTACTATGTGAGAAAATGTGAGAAATGAACGGCCTATGGAAGATATTATAATCCCTATAAAATTATTATTTTTATGATAATAATTTTTTTAACCTGAAATAAATCAATTATATTTTTTTTAATATAAAATATCATTAATGTAATTATTTGAAATACAAGAAATATTACAATATAATATGTGTATTACTCATAAAAAATGGTTTTAAAATGAAATTTATTATAATATAAGGAACATATTGTCTTAATAGACTATATAAATTATTTTTTAATATTTTTATATATCGTTTTAGAGTTTATCTTTTTTTGGAACCACTTGGTTAACCAATATTATCCTTACCGTTGATAATGATCTTTTTAATATTAAAGGGTTATAACATATGAAATAAGTATAGAATAGGTCTATAAATGTCTATTGAAATTCATTTCATAACAACTATAAGCATATTTTACTATTTCATGATTTTTATTAATTTCAAATAATTTAACAAAATATGTTTATCATTAAATAATATTAATTTCATATTAAAAATTCTTCAAATAATTTGACAATGAAAGAAACATGAAAAAAATAAAATTAGAATATAATAACTTAAAACTACTATAATATTTTATATTTAACAATAATTTTTTTTAACACTTTCACATACCCAAAAAAACTTTAATTTTTTTTAAAATCATTTATTTGATTTTTCATTTCCAAGGAGAAGCACTGAGTCTATGTTACCAAACTATTTAATATAATTATTTCTTCACATAAAAAATGTACATTTATATTATTGATAAAATTAAATATATTATGTTAAAAATAAACCATTATTTTTACTCTATATGTCTTTTACTCACATAGATGTCAAGGAACGTTATTTAATATGTTATTTTTTAGCCTTGTGCATGTATTAAAAAAATATATAAATAAGTCACTTATTTTATAACTAAAAAATTCGAATACATCTATATATATTATCAATTATTATATATATATATTTATATTAATTTTTTCATGAAAATAATTTACCTTTCCAAAATATTATCCATAGGAAACCAAATTTGACTTTTCTAGTGTTGTGTAAGCATTATGTTTACACTGAATATGATATTCATATTTATCGTGAAATAAATTATAATTTTAACAATACGAATTATTTTCTAATAATATTAGTATTATATTATCCTTCATGATTGGTTTCATAAGTTTTATAGAATTTATATAATATTTATTATAGGGTGATGTCGTAGAATATATCATATTTTATAAACCTGTAATTTATTACTATTCACCAACCATTTTACTTCTTCAAAAATATAAAATATTATTCCAAAGATAAATTTGACTGAATAAATCAAAAAAAAATTCTAATTCATTAAATTATATTCATATAATAAGTATAAATTTCGTTTATTATAAATCCACAAACGCTACGCATACAGTTTTTTAGAACAAGGTCTTTTTAAGTATGAAATGTTTTATAAAAAATTCTACAATAACATTGATTCAAATTAAAATAATTAGAATAATAATAATATAATTTAATATAGTTATTTTTTAATAATATTTAATAATAAATGTACTTTTTTAATTCTCCAAACAAAAATATTATTTTCAATAGAAATTTGTATTTTTCATTATTCACTAGAAAAATCAATATAAAAAACCCAAAATATCAAAAAAAATTCATAATATTATTTAGTTTATTTTATAATTTTTATAAAATAAAATTTTAATAATATCTAGAAATTAATTTCAATATTCTTTTTCAAAATGAAATAAAAACCATTTTACCAGAAAATTTATTTTGAATAATAAATAAAAATTATTAGTAATTAAGTTCTTAATCAAAATAAATTTTTCAATAAATATTTAATTTTTTTTAGTGTAATTTTTATTTCATAATTTATTTGCTTAAATTCATATATTCTTGTTATAAATAATTTTTATAAAATTAATGAAATAAAATTATTAATTTTCCTCCCAAACAATGATGTTTTTTTATATACATTGTTGAACATAATATTATTTTAATGTAATGAAGTTTTAAAATTATAGAGTGGTATAAAGATGAGTGTATAAGGGTTTCCATGGACAAAATAATGTCAAGGGTCTCTGAAGAATTGTGAATAATAGATGATTGAGGAGAAAAAAATAAAAAATGGTTTTGAAAATAAAACGAATGTAGATGATCAAGAATATTTGTTTGCTATTGGGATTCAAAATGATGAGGCTTCTAGAACTATCACTTAAGATGATGTGATATCTATCTATACTAATTTTTCGAAATTATTTTAACTACAATTTTATTTCAAGATGAAATTAAATAGTCTCTAGAATGTAGTTTAACATCATGATTTTTTGAAAATATATGTTAGAATTAATTCTAATAATAATAATTTATTATTTAATATCCATAAAAACTATGTTTTAATATTATAACTTAAAATTTAAAAACAATTTACAAATAACTGATGTTAAAAATATGAAACGTAATTATTTTTAACTACTTTTAATAATATTAACTTTTTAAATCCTGATTTAGCACATATAAATTTTTGAGTATTTGTCCTTTTAATTCCTCAAGAAAGATAGGGTATAAATATATTTTCCTCTAAAAGTATCATCCATAATATTTCCCATCCCACGGTGGTAATGTATTGAAAAATCATAATCTTTTTAAAATTATACCCACAACTTTTTTATCACATTTTCCCCTTTCACACTGAATATATATTTTAAATATCTTATGATATGTATATATATCACACTTTTATCTATTGAGATAATTTCTCAAATCATTAATGAAAATATCACATCTTCCAGATCCAAATCACGTGTTTGATAATTTTTCTTATGAGAACTTCATGGTCGTTCACCATAAATAATTACCATAATTTTCAATATAAAGATGCAACCCATTCACTTTTTCAAAGAATATCTATATATTAAAATCCTTAAACTACTATAGGGTAATGAAAGTATAGATGATTAAAAAACAATTTTTATATTCCTTAAAATATTATTCACCATCAATTTTATAAAGTAACTTCATTCCCAACAATATTAACAAGATTATTGGATTTTAAAACCATGAAAAATTTATCAAAATACATCGAAGGTATCTAGAAATCCAAATAATACTATGTATATTAGTAACTACCGATGGTCTAGTTTATTGTTAAATAACTTCCATATTTGACGGATATATAGATATTCCCACAAATTTGATTACATCACCTAACAATGATACTTTCTATATATATAAATCATACCTGATTAACATAGAATACAATTTTTCCATTCTTAGGTCAATATAAATAATCAACAAATGGTCTTTATGATATTCCTTTCTCTTTTAATAGATAAGAATATCTTCTATTAACACCCCCACAAATTGATCAAAATTAAATCTAAATAATGTTCATTTCATATATGAATATAATAAAAGAATTCATATGTCAAAATTAGATCATAACAAATTCATGGTGTCTATAATTCATATAGAATTTCATCATTGAAATATCCCCCCTTTCAACATTTAACTGATGATAGCCATATTTATGATCTATCGTAAATATGTATTGGGATACTTAGAGTAGACATAAAATATCATATGTATATGGTAAAGGATACTTGTTCATAATCATGATTTTATTAATCTTATGATAAGAAATGAAATATCACATTGATAAATAATTATTTTTATAAAGATGGATTTTTATCCCCATAGTGATTCAATTGTGTGTATAAAAACCATATGAAGATTCTATTATTGAATGTTCTTTAATTCCTCCAACCCAATGAGGTCTATTATATACATAATTTTTAAGATATGAATGAATCAAGGATGGATTTTTATTGAAATATCACCTCATTATCTGAGGTAATACTAGTTATTTCATCAAGAAATATGTGAATGTATTCATAATTATAGTTGTTTCATCAATTTTGAAATAATCACCATTTATTTTACCTATGAATCCCTCTTTTCTAGGTATCAAGAATCATAAAATATAATTTTATTTCAAATAAATCTCTTGGTAATCCTTTAATATAAATTTGGTCAAAGGATGACTTGGGATATGAAATGGAATCCCCTTAACATGAAAATTAATGTGTGATTTATGTGAGGAATGATAATCCATAAATTCTATTAAATAAATTTCAAATAAATGTATATGGACTCAATTTGTAGAAAATATATTATCATACATTATGATTAGAGAAGTTTACCATATCTTAGACACAATCAACATGAGTCTAAGGGTTATCAAAGATAGTTCAGCATCCAATGGTGGGAGTGGTAAATAAACATTATTTGAAAACATTTGTGATATGAATTAATGTTATTAACTAGAATCAATAATGGAATTTGGTATTTTGGATAGGATGATGTGTATACCTTTCAATGCATTATTATTTTGATCCACCTCCATGATAGTTGTTCTATATTCTCTCATATTCCTCTGTAGTGTAAGAGTTTAATATGGTTTATATTATTACATATACCTAGTGTATGGGAATTAATTTTAATAATTCAAAAACTAGTTTTTATATGATTAATTGAAGTGTAGGTGGTGAATTTATTGCAACCTTTATCTCCCCCGTTTAGTTTTTTATTATTACTTGTATTTAACAGTTGCGAGTTATGTTTCTAGCTTTTCCATACATAAATATTTCCCAGATCCGTTGAGGCCATTACGTGTGTACTTTCCCCCGACATATTTTAGATGTTGTTCATTAGCATTTCATTCCCCTGTGAGATTTATCATTAGATAATCCCTGATACTAATTTATTTCTTATCCTGAATATAATGATTGTCCCTTGTTTGCATTCCCACCATTATCACATATCAAACAAAATCATTGTATTTTTAAAATTCTATTATGGATAATACACTTCCAATACATTTTTTTAGTCTAGTTAATTAGTAAATGATATTTATTTCAGAGTTATAGATAAAAATAAAGGCATATTTCATGATTCTTGTGAAATTTTATACATAACTACCATAAATTCACCATACTTCTGTTTGAAATCATGGAATTATTGTAATATTTTAATGCATTGTGTTCGAGGAAAGTACATAATGAATAATACTTTGTTGATCTCATCCTATTCCATTGAGTCAACATTCTATCAATTTCCATGGTATTTTTTTATATTCCACCAGTATTTAGAATATCCTTCTAAATGTGAAATATATATAACAACATTCGGGTGCTCTAAACGTTGGATAATTGAAAATATCATTTCTATCACATTAATCTATTTCATAGAAATAATTGGATTATAATATCCAATGATGTTATAGGGAAAATTATTCATGAAATAATAGCTAGCATGATTTTCCATTAATGGTGTGTTTAATAACTATAAAAAATTAATATTATTATTCATAGCATATGAAAGTTGAGTGGTTATCAGTAAGGTTTTTTAAACCATGGTTACCATCCCAGTTTCTAGTTCATTGGAACAATAACCACATTTTACTTCACACATATAATTTATATGGTTCCTACTTTCTCTAATTATTACTTTTAATAAAATAATATTTAGTGATGAAAATAACAAAATTAATAAACACACATTGTTAAAATATGATTTTAGAAGAATAAATCTATAAATGAGGCACCAACCCAATATTATTAATATCTATAATTCAATCTATGTTGAGAAAAAGAATTATTATATTAGGTTCTAGAATATAAACATATTCAAATGCCTCAAATTGTATCATAATAATGATAACAATTTACTAAGTCATATCCACTAAGAGTTTCAAAACCATGTTATCGGTTATTCCTTTTTATGATGCATGTTATGATTAATGAGATAATATACAATATTCCCCATTCAAGGTTAAATCTTATTGCAAAACATTTTGCGAGAGTCTTCATTCACATGTAGTGTCCAAAAAAATATTTTATTTAAAAAAAATATATTCTCTACTTTACTATCACATTAATATGTGGTCCTATACACAGACATATCCCTATGACATATCCCTAGAGTTATTAATAAAAAAATTTATACTAATAAAAATAAATTACCAAACTAACCCTCAAAAGTTATAAACATTATATATGATACCAGATGATATAACTTTAGATAATAATAAACAATTAATTTATAATTTTAGATCAATAAACAATTTTTCATAGAAATAGTCACATAATGTAGAAAATTTAAGTATTAGTGTTTTTGGAGATTAGTTGAATAGAATTTGTATTTTACAATACTAGTGAAAATTTATACATAATCGTATAATTAAAAATTTTATTCAAAAACCTCAAATGAAACTCCCATCTTCATGACATGGGTAAAGATAAAAGAATAATAAAGGGGTTAGCTAAAATTCTTATCAAAGTAAAACATTAGAGATAACAATCGTAGAACATAACTATACATAATATGAGAAAACATGGTATGATAACATAATAAGAATACATGAGAAAACATAACAGAAACATACATATTAAATCATAGATTATTAAATATTCATGGAATTAAACATTGACCTAACATAAATCATGAATGATATGGGATTCCAAAAATAAAAAAAACATGTGTCATAGGATAATTAAAATAATGTTATGTGGCCTAAATTTGGAATATATTTTATGGAAATGAAACATATTATATAAATAATGAATATGATAAAATGATTCAACATAAATAGCTATATGGAAAAATAAGCTTCTAGATTCATAAACTTGAACTTTAATATATGAGAAACAAAATTATTCCCACTTATATTTCTTTTTGATGATATAAACTTTTAACTAATCCATTGGTGGTTGATATAAGACCCCACCCATCATTAATACATACCTATATGTTCCACAGGAAAATAATCCACTTATTACATCATAAATATCTACTAGAAATAAAATAGGTTTCACAAAGCATTAAAATATAAACTATTTTCTTTTCATATCATAATGAACTGTTGGATGAAAATGGGCTCCAAAACACTTCCAAAATGTATAAAATAATATCATGAATTCAATTGATTATAAAAAAAACGTGATAAAAATGATAAAACATCATGATAAAAAATGTGGTTGAAACATGGTGTGTTACACTATTTTAGTTAGAGAGGAAAATGAAAAAAGTCATAAAAAGAAATTTCTTGAAGACTTTTTGTAATCATCAATCTAAATATCATATTTAAAAGACTCTATCAAAAAATTTATTTTTTAAAATGTGAAATGAATACACTATAAATAAATATATTCCAAATAAATATAATTAATAGAATCCTAATGAAAAAAATTATTCAGTAGTGTTTTTGTTGATGATTTAATACAGGAACGTAGAAAAAAATATTTCTAATTTTTTTTAAAATACCCTTCTTGAAACGAATATCATTAAACAAAACTAATAGATCCAGTATAAAATATTTTTAGATAAATATGACTATAATTATATAAAATTGAATTCATATTTCAAAATTATTAAGGGGATCATTGTTAGAAATTAAGGGAATGTGTTTTGAAGAAAACGATCCACAAAGAACATGGAAACCATTCCTAATTTAATTAAAATATTTTCCAACATAATATTTATCAAGGAAACAATTTGATGAAAAATATTAATATCCTATATAAAAGGGTGGGAATATAAAATAGATTCATCATAGGGTATTAAGTATCATTAATCAATGATCATATGTAAATAGATATTTTTATGATGGAAGGAAAATATTAGGGTGAAGAAGAATGATTATCTTTATTCCTCCATAGATGAATACAATATATCCTTTGGTGTTATAGAAATAATTAATTTAATCACAAATTTAAGTACCTTTTCATTTATATATCCTTTAAAAATATACTATAGTCATTTATTTCAAAATAATTAGTTATTTATATCCTTTTTTCATAACTTGATCTTATTTTTCACAACATTTTCATTTATACAAGTTTTATATTAATAGATCTCATTCATGTTTAATTATTTAGATTTCATCAATTTAAGAACATTATTAATATAAGAATATTTTTTTAATTTTGTTATTACATTTTAGAATTGTTTTAGACATGATTCATGTAAATATGTTCAGTGTGGAAATTGTTTTAGTAATTTTAAATAACAATGGGGTTGTATCATAATTTCACATTAAATATTAGCATTAACATTACATAAACATAAAAAGTAATTATTTTTATTTTAATATAAATTAAAAATATTAATTAGGTTTCCTTAATTATCTATGACATTAAATACTATGGGAAAAATAAAATACATCACATTTATAGAAGAAGTAGTCCAAATGTAAGAGAAGATAAATTTTCATTTTTTGGACAGTTGGGAGGTGGGTAGAAAATTTATATCTCATTAGTGTAATAATTTTTCATAATCATAGAAATATTTATTTTTTTGTAAATTAATTGAAAAGATAGGTCTATGGTGGTACAAGGATATATAAAAAAGTGCATGGTAGATTCCATTACCTCTTTTTTTGATGTTATCCCTTTGGTAACACATTTATGCTGCTTAGCTAAAAAAATTCACATGAATAAGTCCTTTAGGATGTGTGTAGTGAGGTTAAAAGTTACGAGGTATATGTTTTGGTAGTGAAAAATCTTTAGAATGTTTAAAGAAATTTGGTGGATGTTATTCCTTCTTAAATGTAAAAAAATTAATCTTTTATAAATACCCATTACTTATCAGGGTTATTATGAATCAATTTAATGGAAAATGGATCCAAAAGTTAGAAATAATGTTGTTTGGGGGATATAAGGTTATTAAATACTCCAAAATTCATATGAACATAATTTAAAATTTTTTTAAATATTTTTTCAATATATTTTTATGCATTACCTTATTTTGATATCTTAGTAACCAGATTTTAATAGAGTTATGTATATTTTATTAATAATGGTTCACCCATATTGCCAAATACTAATGTTATGAACCTTAAATTATTCTATATATAACCAAATTCAAATTATATGTAGGAAAATATTGACTTTTATATTAAACCATTTAATATGTTGATAAAATTCGTTACCAATAAAATATAGTTTTCACAAATAAGAGTTTTTAATTTTATTTAGTATTGTTTACAAAATTATTCGGTGGTAATATGTTTTTGTATAGGTTTAAAATTTATATTATATTCATTCATGGGAGTATATTAATTTATTTTTTTATAAAAAACAAAAATGATAATAAAAAGTTCTATAAAGTTAATATTTTTATTGTTATGACATTAATCAATATTAATCCTAATATTATTTTTTTCCTCAAAATGAAATTGTCATTTTTATATTTTTTTTAGAATAATGATTCAAAATAACAAAACTTGTGATTTAAAAATGACCATGGGTGATAAAAATTACATTTTTCTCACATAATGTTTAAATTGTTTTTTTAATGTGTATTTTTCAGCATTAAGTGAAATTTTTTATTGTATAATTTTTAAAACTATTGATACACCCTAATTAGAAAGCTATAATATATTTATGATATTAAATAAATTTATTTTATTAATCAATATAATTTTTTTAGTATTATGTTTCATGTAAGAGAAGTACCTCAACATGATTAAAGGAAATTAATTTATTAGAATTATGGATAATTAAAGGTCATTCCATTTTTGTAGATTCTAAATTTTATGTTATCCATTAATTTATTAAATAATATATTAATTATAACTCATATAATTCATTTATAATTACATTGTTTCATGTGGATGTAGAAGAAGAATGATACATTATTATTCATGGAAATTTTAAATATTTAAATATCATTTCCCACTCATGATATCAATTTAGTTTTTTGGGGAGGTCAGTATGATGCTATAGCAGAACTACCATCCTAGAGAAGGATTTTTTGTCTTCAGTGATATGATATGAAACACTATATCTTCTCACATGACGATTAAAATAAACCTCTACAATGGTAGATGGTGTTTCATCCATATTATGCTTTGATATGTTTTATACTATATAAAATTCTATGATGGTAACATATTCATTGAACCTAATTACCTATAGTGATATTTCCATGGAAGTAATTGAATTGGGAAATATGATGGATAATGTCAAAAATTTAGTACAGATTTAAAAAAACTAAATGGTGGATGTTTTTTAAACATGATGAAAGTGAATTTTCATTCATTCTAGTTGGTAGATTATTCTAAGATGGTTCGCCTCAATGAAATGTGTTGAGAGATCAAATATATATTTTGGATTCCCTAAATAATTGTAAAATATATTATAAACATCAGATGATGTTTTGAGGGATGTTCTATATTCCCTATATATATGGGACAAAATTTACATGAGTTTCTTAGATAATGTTTTATAGTAAATCATATGTTGCAAATATGATTTATTAATTAATAATGTAGTGCATGTTGTTGCGGAATGAATAGTTTTTCAGTGGAGTATATATATAGTTATATCACATGTCATAAAATAATGGTTGAGAACTAAATTCAAATAGTATTTTTTGAAATCAATAATTCTCCTAAATATGATTTAGAATATGTCTTTATGGATTTTATAATTTAATTTATGCACGCAAAGAGTGGGAATGATTCATTTTGGGTCTATATTTTTATACTGAATAATGTATCCCATTTATTATAGATCAATGATAATAACTCATTTTTTTCTCATCAAGGAATTATCTAGAACATGTCATGTGGATTCATAGAGTCCAAAGGGTGGTTATTTTATATTTTTATCCACAATTAAATTTATAGGAATAGAGTGAACTATTTAGTAAATTTTTCTCAAATTTATATCTTTATAGTAGATTCCAACTATTGAAAGATTGTAAATGTACGTGGGTTGTTTATATAAATTAATATATGTTGAAAGTGTGTGTTTAAGATTTTAAGGGATTCATGTATAATATTTTATCATTTCTAGAGATTTCCAATAATAACCACATGAATCAATCTATCTATATTATTTCATTTGAGATATTATATGGGTGAGAAGGAATATAACATTCATGTTAGGTTGGGTTTGGTGAGATAGAAATTATGAGAGCATAAAAGCAGAAAGTTATGTCATAGAGGGTGAAAATGATTAAATTGATGATGAGGGATATATACTATAGTAAAAATGTAATTATTAATAGAGGATGTGAAAATTTGAATTTTTTTTGAAGACTATGTATTATTGAAGGATTTATCCCATTATGGGAAACAATATTTGTCATAGTTGTAATCTTTATAATAGATCTTTCCACTTTGGGGTCTTAGAACACATGAGGGAAGTATCATATGAAATATAACATTCACCAAGATTTTAACGAGTTCATGAATTATTATTATATATATATATATCAAAACATCATAGGTATCTTCATCAATATTATTCTTTAATTGTTAAGGGATAGATTTATGACGTAGATAATGAGACTATTTGATTAGCCAATAATTTCCTTATTTTAATAATCTCACATAATAGTTCTTTCCCTATTAATGATTTCTATGGTCAGTGTTACCAATAGGTATTTTTGGGACAGATTTTAAAGTTTTCATATGATTTATAGTGACCATGAGTCTTGAAATTTAGTACATAATGAAACATAAAAAATATCATGAATAAACATGACACAATTTCCTCAATAGATTAAATTTATCTAAGTACTCAATTGAACACAAGAGTACTAGATTAACCGCATAATGGATTCATGATACCCTAGGAAGCCTTCCATTTGACAACATGTGTCTATATGGAAATCTTAAGAATGTATCTATGTATTAAAGTGACTTTAAATTTATATGGGTTGACCCCGATATGAATCTAAAAACTTCTAATGGACAGTATGAGTAAACTGAGAGACAACATGATATAATCTAGTGGCAATATGATTGTGTTTTTAATTTGTCCATTTATTGAGTAAACCATAATATTCATTTGACCCCCCATATGTTAGAGCATATGGACCATCTGTTTAAAGGATTGGCCCCATGGCATGTAAAGGGAAGCAATATTTTTTTTGGACAAAGTGATAAAAATAGTATCAAGAATCAAACTGATGGAGTATAATTAAGTTGAATTTTTCTAATTTGAATTATATTTAACTAATATTTCCAATTTTAGTGGTTTATGAATTAAATAAAATGTCATATAAATTAATATTTATAATTTTTTACCTCAATATGATTGTCCTTTAATGATAGTTCTTTAATAGATATTTTGGTAAAAAATTTATCTATTTAAAAAGTGACACAAGATAATGACAATAAGTCAAATAATAAGGATGATAAGATGAAGAACACAGTAATAATATATTTTATAAATATATGATCCCTATTTTTCTACTTTTATTGGTTGAAATTTCTAGGGTAACTTATCTGATCATTTCATATTCTCACAAAACTAAAAGTGGACACTACAAATAGAAGAGATCACTACTGATCAATTAAAACTTGATCAATGTCAAATATACATAAAACATTATCCCTCACTCTACCTCCCTCAATTTTACACAAAATTTGAGTTCATCTAAAAATATTTGTTCTATCAATTTTTAATATATTATTTTTGTACATTGTAGAGAACACTAATACTCTTCCTTTATATTCCTTCTTATTTGTATCCCCACAATGAAATAATGTGGTGAATTTTTGATCTATAGTATTTCTTACTGTGTTATCATAATGTTTATAGCTGATATTAGTTTGGGATTATCATGCATATATCAATAAAGTTGATTGAAAATGGGTTACTGTTTAGTGTAGAGGAAAAAGATTCACCTTTCAACATAATTTATTGCTTTGATATCCACTATGTTTTATTTTAGTATTACAAAGATTCTTTTCAAATTGTTCTTCATTCAAATATATTTCAAATATTATTTTCATAATATTTTAAAAAATCAAATTATAAAAACAATTATTCTAGGAATTTATTTTTCTAGGTACATATCTATAGTTAGATGTGCGTAGAGTAATATTGAATGATTAATAAAATATCATGTTATTATAACTGAGTTTTTAATGATCCTAGGAGACTTTATTTTAAAACATTTTATATATATTTAATTATTAATTTGTATTTTTTTCTAAAATGATAAATGTTGTTTGACGATAGTTTTTTAACAAAAATATTTATTGGATTCTTTATATACACCCTCTTAATCATACCACGCCCAAAAATTGATATTAGGGGTTATTTAATTATTTTTCATTGTGATTTTCATATTAGAACACGATCAAGTAGACTAGAAAAGATATGTTTTTTATTTTATTACATAGGTATAAGTCTTGATATAATGGTCAAGATAAAATTATAAAATTTGTTTTTATTATAAAACCATATGACTGGTGAATAGTTAATATGAAAATTGAACTTGAGAGCATGAGTTTTTATATTTTTTCATAATATAAGATCATTAACAAAAAATGATCCTAGAGATGACTAGAGTAGTGGTACTAAATAAACTTAAGAAAATAGGGAAAAACAATGAATTCTCTATAATTAGATTTCAAAAAATATTAATTTATCTTAATTATTATTGTTATACTGCATTTTAATTATGGGATTTACATTCAATATCTCAAAAAAGACCATAAAATTTTACAAAAAAGAAGTTAAATACTCATAAAATAATATATGTTCCATTCAAAATAAAAACTGATGAAATTATCTCAATCATATATCTCATGCTAAATGAAATCAGTAATACAATGATTTCTCTTGGAAACAAAGTGGATAAAAAGATCATGTATTGTTGATATCGATATGTCTACCAAATCTATAGATGGTTACTTATTTCTCCATTAGATATTATTGTGACATCAAGAAATCTCCATTTAATGAACTAATTGGAATGATAATTATGTATGTGTAATAATTAAATATAAACATTCATGTGAATGTTGAAAAAAATATTATTTATTTAAATTCATCTCGATCAAAATCAAAGGTAATTGTTAAAAATAATAGTACTAGTGGTGGTGTATGTAGCATAGATAGTTATAAGAAGATGACTCATATAGAAAAAATAAACAAAATTATTGATATAGATAACATTTTCTTTAGGGAGGCAACTTTTTATCCAATGTATGATATCGAAGGAAATATACGACGAATTATAACTTTGGAGAAGTTACTTTTCAAGATTTGAATATAAAATGACACTTGAAATATTATTTTTAAAATTTATCTAGATGAATATATATGTGTGTATATATATATGATAATCATGTGAAAGAACACAATAAATACATTAAGGGAAAATAGTGAGAATTATAGGAAAATTATGGTGATTTTGATTCATTTAGTTATGAGTTTTATTATAGGGAAAATAATTTATCTATATGAATTATAAATTAGGAAATAAATATGAGTTTTGTTCATAAAGAATATGAAAATGATTATAAAAATGATATTTTTATAAAGGATTTATTGGAATACTAAAATATGATATAAAATACTTTAATAAACTATTGGATATATATAAATATATTATGAATCAATATCCTATTTCTGTAAAAAATATTTTGATCTCAATGACAAAACATTATACAATGTGGTGTTGTCGTAGAAACAAATGAAGATATATTATCTAAATAAAATCTCAATAAGGATCATGAAAAGATCATCCATGTAATAGAAATATTCACTATGATTCTAGATAACAAAAATATCCCTAGATATACAACTAGAATTTCTAACAAACATGGTAATGGGAATATTCAAAAAAATTATTCTTTCCTTGTTCAAAATCATCAAGGTATGGAATAAAATCATATTCTATAGTTAAAATAATGTATTTTTTTTTTCAAAAAGTACACATTAATCTATTCACATATCTATTAATAATTTATGGATTCATACATTATAATGTGTTGAGATTTCTAGATTCAAAAAATATTTTAAAAAAATTTATCGAATGATTAATTATGTGTAGATAAAAATCATGAATATTATTAGTTAGAACTAATGGTTACTAGAAATTGGATTTCTAGGAAATATTATTGGTTATTTTTCATGTTTAAATGGTTTTATGAAATTCAACCATGTACAATTAATATGTTTTTTTTAGTGAAAATGATGAAGGTGTAATTATAGGCCTCAGAATTATTAGTAACTCTAAAACTATTCTAATTTCTATAGTTTGGTATAATGATGGTTTAAAATGTAATTATCAAATTATTTATAAATTATGTGATAATGGATTGTGTATAACATTAAAAAAATTCTTTAATATTTATTTATTTAAGAATACCTTATAATTATTTCTATATAGAATGACAATTCATATAATATTGATATAGATTATTGAATTTCCAAAACAAATTATTTCAAGAGTTCATTTCATAAATAATCATGTTTGGTTAATAAGAGAGAATTTAACAATGATATATAGTCACTTAGAAATCATAACATTAATTGATTAATTATGGATATAAATTATCTATATTTTTAATAATATAAAGTACGATATCCTTTTCAAAAAGAGAATAAAATTGTGATTTCCTTATAAGTGAAGAAATATTTTTCAACCTCTCTATCCTTAGAATAGATTTACATATATTTCTTTGACCATATAAAGTTATTGTTTATTAGTAATTCATTATTTTTATGTGATTGTTGATGATTATTATTTAGTCACGAGGTGTTCTTTTCTTGGATCAAGAAATTCAAGCCTCTAGATTTTTTTCAAAATAGGAAAAGTCTGTAGAATACCATAGTGGATTTACCATCAAGACAATTAGCTGTGATCAAGGTTGTCTATTTTAGAATCCAGTAATTAATTTATTTTTATCACCCAAATTTTATAATTACAATTTCAATACATTTATAAATAATAATAAAACCTAGTGTGGTTTAAAGTTGTAACCTAACACATTAATTATTTTTCTACATAATACTTCAGGTGTATAAAATACAAACAATATTATAGGATGAAGATTTCAATAAGACTTATTATTATGTCAATAGGGTTCTTATAAGACCTATATAGAAGACCCGAAATTAATTATAAAATTTAAGAAAACATAAATTTGTTTACATAAATGTATTTGGGTGTAAAGTATTTATTCATGATATAAATGTGAATCCGGAATTTTTTTTATAATGAGTGATAATTGGATTTTCATTGATTATTTATCCCTATAAAATCAAATAGAGTCTTTAATATAAGAAATAGTTTATATGAAGAATCTATAAATTTCTTTATTTTGATAACATATCCACATGAGCTTTCAACTTCTAAAAATGATAATTAAGATGACATTCCAAATATAAATGTTAATAATCCCCCAGTGTCTCCTAAATAATCTGAAAATTTTTACACTAAATATCTTATAATAGATTATCATAACCAGTCTACCCAATCTGATCATGGATATGAATTGAATGAATAAAGTAAATATATTCCAAAAAATTAGATCTCATAGAGAACATTTTTTATGATGTGGTTGGAGACCTAGAAAACGGTACTCAGACGAGATATTTTCTATGAAATTAGGATGAAAATTAATATTTATTATAAAAACATTAACCTCAAAATATTAATAATTTTATAAATTTAAATTTTTTCTTCATGCTAATGGATGATGAGTAACATCAGTTTGAAAGGAATAATGTTTGTAGAAATATAGAAAAACCTAAAGACTACATGCATTTTATCAATAAATTTACATTAAGAAACTAGGTAGCTGATTTTTTTCAAATTTATGTCAAGAGTGCATTTTGTATGATAATAAATTTATAGTAAATTTACTATTAGAGGGAGGGGTGAATTTTTTTTTAAAATGAACTATAATTTTTGGTTTACCTAAAATGATTAATGTATCAGTATTAAGAAAATATACTAAACCCATAATATTAAAATAATATCAGAGTATCAATACAGTTATTTCATATTACCAGTGAATATAATGTGAATGTGAATTTTAAAAACTATAGGAATTCTAATATAAATAATTTTATAGATTATTTATAACACTAGATTTAAAAAAACAATATGGTATATATTTTCCAATCAAATAAATATTAAAACTGTTTTAATATCCTCTATTTTAAACTATAGTGAATGGTATATCTGTAGGCCAAATATGAGGTATCCAATTAATTAAACATGTTAAAATGTCTTTTCATCTAAAAAAACAAAATCTTAGATCCATTATCATTAAAATAGAATCCCTTTACTAACCTAATAAAAATTTAATTTCTCAAATAATTGGATGATCTATTTTCCATCAATTATGGATGTTATCATTATTGTTTCTATACAAATATAAATGGATTTGTATCAGATATATAATGTTTTGTATTTTATTATTCCCAATGTAATGATCATTATCTATGTAAAATTAATACCACATTAAATGACAGATTATTTCTAAATAAAATATTAGGAAAGAGTAATATCTAAAAATATACTCAAATGAAATAAAAATTCTGAGGTACATTAATCAATATGATGATTTTTATATCAAGAGATTATAACACATGTAGTTTTTCAGTATCACATGTTTGTTATCACAAAAGTGTCACCAAATAAAAGATAAAAAACTCATATTTATAATAAATATTTAAATGGTCTAATTTAATATATCATATGGTCAATTTCAGTGGTATCAATTAAATCCTTCATATTCCTTATTCAATAGACAAATCTTCTATATATATCTACGAATGATATAACTCATCACCTCTAAAATTAGTTTATATCATAAAACACAAATTTAAATATATAGTTTAAAAAACATAATTACTGAGTACTTTTAGTTTCCTACGATCATAATATTTTTTAAAATTTAGGAAAATATTTCTATTTAATAAAACATTATATTATTCTTATTTTAAATTTACATTTTTATAAATTCAAATCAAAATATACAAATGAATAAAAATTATTTAGATAAAATATAGAAATTATTAATTCATGGATTTAAAAACATGTAATGTGATCTGCGGCATTTACTCGATAATCTATCCCATTTTCAAAAACAGAAACACTCAATGAAAAAATAAAATGACCCGAAGTAACTCCTTGTATTAATAGCTATATATCTTAAGTGGAATATATTATAATTTCATTGAAGGATTTCCCATTTTTAAATATTCTCCCTTGTCCATTTTAATCATGATTGTTTTGTAAGAATATTTCCCCTTCTAAAATTTTTGATGTAAATATATATCATCACCCCATTTATCATTAAAAATATATCCCCCTTTTTGGTCAATTTTTTGAATAAATTCTATACCTTTATAGTTTTCCAAACAATTTTTTTACAAAAATTCTATAAATAATTATAGAAACTATTTTTTAATTATATAATCAAAGAGAGAGGGAGATAAATGATATAATGGTTTTATAAGTAATAGAGAATTCATAAGATAACATTCATAAAAATAAAAATTATATAAAAAAACCATCAAAACATCCTCATCAGTATAAAATTGATAAAAAGTTTTAATATCAATGTTTTAGGGTTATAGATATAAAATAAATAATAATTCTAAAAAATAAATTATTTTGAATGTATTTTACAATCATGTGTTTTATTATATTGATTTAGTTTGGTTCTCTACTAGAATCTCATCTTGAACTATAATCGTCGAGTCATATTGAGCTATTTTCTATGAAATTATTCTTTATTTAGCTTCCAAATATTGATCTTACATGTTAATTATTTAATATAAAAATATATTCTTATGGGACATAACTTTTGATATTATTTTTTCTCAAGGAATGTATTATCCTAATAATACATCAGCTGGTTCCAAGATACCACTAGATTCATCATATATTTATCTTATGAAAAAATTAATTCAATTTTTCATTATAGATATCCTATAACATCTTCATGAAGTTTTGAAATTTCATTGATAATCACATAGTTAGGATGGTGTAAAATGGCCTTCTTACTAATATAATTGATATCATTTCCTTCATATTTGAAATAATTATTTTTGTAATTTAACTTTATTTAATAATGATCTATATCTTTTTTAACTTCATTCAAATCTATATTTACTTTTGTTATTTATTCAATTAAATGGAAAATTAGATTTTGGATTATGACAATGGAAAATTTAATTTTCTATAATTATAATTATTGTACCATGCTTATGTATTCAGATATATGTTATGGATCTTCGATTTTTCATCATTTGAACTACATCAAGCTATAAAAAATAAACATCTATAAGTGAATATATTTGTTTTCATGAAATTTCCCTTTCTGTTTTATAATATTTAGAAACAATTGATTCATTAATCTGTGCATTGAAGTTATATTGGGTGGAATACTCTACCAAAACACAACCATTAATTAAATCATTCCTACAATTTATAGTTCTCTAGAAAGATAATGATGAGGGTGATCATGAGTTTCAACTATGCTCTAATGAAGATGACTTTAGAAAATCATTATTAGGCATTAAAGATGTTATTGTAACACATTATGTTAAAAATAATATTCATGTTTTCTTTAATAATATAATTTTTTATGGGGATTCAATTTCCTTCCCAATTGAATTTTCAACATCAAAATTAGATAAAAATCAGTTTGATAAATTTTTGTATTATCTTAAGGTAGAACTACTGCAAACAATACATTACCTATCTAAAAAACTAAGGGTTAAATATCGGATCTCTTCTCATCTAAAATTCTTGTTAACTCTGAGATGAGGATAAAGATGATGGGTTTTCCAAAACTTATGTAGTGAAAAATGTTCCCTTTATATCAAAACATAACTTTATTTTCAATGATAATCCAGGAATAACATGTTCATTAATAGCCACTCGAAACTGAATTTCATTATAAATGTAATATTTATTATTCATTAGAGAGTACTTATTTTTATTTTTATTTCCACTAATTTCTATTATGTGTATCATTTCATGGAATTTCCATCTGTTTACCAAAACTAGAATAAGTTTTCCCCAATACTTGTTCGTCTTTATTTTTCATTTCTTCTTCAGCTTTCTCTTTTAGGAAACCCATATAGGTATTGAATAATTTCATGATATATTCAACTGAAGAAATGGTTTTTCTTTTAAAATAAGTATACATTAAAAAAATCTAGTTCAAATAACTTGTATTTTCCCCTTATAAAGTATCATAGTTACACTAGTAGTTTATTCTTACTTACTTATTTTAATACTTTTCACAGTTGTATTTTTTGAAATAGAAAATACATATTCTTTTCTCATAGAAGTAAACTCAATTTTATAAATATTCTCATATAAATTATATAGTTTTTATATAATTAGATTAAAATAAATATATATTCAATTAAAGAAACTTATTTATCATCATATATAAATATAATTCATGATATTGTCTCTCTGTTAGTTTGGTTCTCTCTCTATTATTCAATATGGGATAAGTTTTTCAAAATTTCCTCATCTGGAAACATTATATCACCGCTGATTGGAAATAATTACAAATTTTATGATATTAATATAAATTATACCATTAAAAATTCTTTGATATAAGAGTAGATGAATAATTTAGGATTTACCTTTTGTGAATGTAACCAAACACTCTAATAGATAATTATCATTTATATATATCATGTCTTTGTCACCCTTTCTCAATAGAATAAAAAATATGATATTGAAAAACAATTCATACATTAGGGATTATATAACCATTTTTATTAAAAATATCATTTATTAAAAGATGATTCCTTCAGATCCGGATTTGAAAAAATATCTATATATTTTAGCTATTATTTGGGATATAGACATAGATCCCATTTTAAATAAACTCATCAAATAGTTTAAAAAATTTCCGAATAAAAAGTTGAACTCTAAATAAAATGTTCAAAAGTTATCTTTTTATAACCTTCTTTCTTAAAAAACAGTCTACCCATAAAAATCATAGATTAACAAAGTACAACGCAACTCATAAACTTATTTTGTAGAAACAAACTTTACATATAACTGAGATGTACTAATTTTTATCAATATAAACTAGTACAAAAAATTAGATAATAATATATCAGTATTTCGGATATTATCTTTTCATTTATGAATTATTTGGATGATTTCATGATCATATTATAAGTAGAAAAGGGAATCTTGATGAATTTATAGATATTGTTTCCGGATAGTGAGGCATGTGCACAACCGAATATAGGTACTCCTATTTATAAATGTATCTGTGGACTAAAATGGGTTACTATCAATTTACTAGATCAAAAAACTCATATCAAAACCCTCTAGAACACATGTTTTAACATTTATTTTTAATTTCATTATTTAAAATGCTAAATTTATGATGCTTTATATTGTTAAAATGAATTTTAAAATCCATAAAAATGAATATTAATTTTTAACATATGTGCATTTATTTTGGTAAATGATAAATATTTATATGTTTAAGTAACCATGAAATATAGGTTAATGTATGCTAAATTGTAAATCTAAAATGTAATTATCCATTTCTTAAAATATGATAATCAAAAAATATATTATTATTTTTGGATGTGTTCAATATTTGAAATATATCTTGATAATATTATCTCATAGGACTTTTCATATATATTTTGGAAAAAGGATTAAGATATTTAGAAAATTAAAAATTGATTAACAAGTTATCTAGAAACATATAGAAAAATCTACCAATATATAAAATTTTTAAATGAAATATAATATGTATACAAAATTAAATTGATTTATAAAATAATTAAAAATAACATAACATTGGAAATTGATTTTAAATAATATAAATATAAATAATTATTGAAAAACAAATGATTATAAATACTTGAGGCTACATTTATAGGTGTTCTACTTCTCGATAACAGTAAATTTATTCCCTAAAATTATTTATTTGGAAAAGAGTCCACTTTTATTTAGAAGTATTTCAAAAAAATCAAAAAATACCTTATTGGATTAGATATTTTCTAATCATTCATAGAATATTTAAATGACTTAAAATATCAATGTTTTCAAAAATAATAAACTCTATTTAGGGAAAAAAAATTCATCCAATTTCCAACTTGGTTTAATTAGGTTAATTAAAGTTATATTTTTGGAATAGAATAGATTTTTTAGTAAACTACATATTCAATTTTTTATTTCATAATATAGATATAGGTTTTTTTGATTTCATTTGACTATACAGTTTTTTGAATTTTTTCTTCCTATAATAATTTTAGTTAGAAGTATTTTTATGTTTTTGATTATATAGTTTGGTCTGATAATATCATTTTCTTATTTAGATAATGTCACACATTTATAATTTCCTTTCAACTTCTTTAGAATTTTTGAATTAAATTTTTTCTCTTTATATAACATTTCATTTAACATTTATATCAGTGCTAAATTTGAAAAACATTATTCTTAATTTTTTTATTCAAACATATGATTTCAATTCTTATTTATTATTATTTTTATTTATAATTAACATTTATAAAACAATATTTTCTTTCAGCTATTTCTCATTTATGAATAGTATATTACTTCTACAAATACTGGTATATATCATTACATTCTGAAATGATGGCTCTCATTTAGTCAATAGTTTCAATATATATTTCTTTATAATAATAAACTAGATGATTTCTCATCATTGAAATTATTTTCTGATGCATAATAAAATTTTTATTCTATTTTATGATTTGTATGGGATTCAACAGTTTATCTTCCTATTAAACATTTTTCTTGTTATGGATTATTGGTATATAATATAATTATTTTTCTTCTAGTACCACTTATTTGAATGAAAAATATAAATTAGAATCACTTTTAATTTTATACCATGATCCCATTTCATTTAGAGATTTATTAATTTTATACATAGAAAAATATCTTGAATATTTTCCTTAATTATTGTTTAATTCAGGAAAATAATGTCAAAGATGACCTTCTTTTTAATTTTTTTAGAAAGTTTTTCAATTATTGAAAATCAAATATTTTAAATCCATATAATTATTTTATCAAAATATTATTTTTTCTAACATTCTACTTGTGTAGAGAATAATTTGACCATCAATTTTTTCATACTCACAGTCATTAGAAACATTTCTTAGATGTGTTTTATACAATTTATATTATTTGAAGTTACAATATTTTTAAAACAAACATAATTTTATTTTTGTATTTTAATACATCCTTAATTTGTTTATTTTTGTACTACATTTAATTTTCTAAAATATCAACAATTCTATGTATTGGGATATACAAATTTTCGTCATTAATAGTTTATTTTTTATTCCAATTCCATTGGTAAAATTTCAATGATTTTTTCAACGTGTTCACAACTATATAATTTTTTTCCAAATTCATTCAAAATATATAGTATTATAAGGAATATTTTTCACATATGTGAAACTTATTTACCTAAAGAAAATATATTCATGATAATAACCTATTAACATAACTCCATTTGTTTAAAAAAACTTTTAAATTTCGAAATGAGTAACACATAGTTTTTTATTATATAACACTTCAAGTTTGTTATGAAGAAGTTTGACTATGTATTTTTCATTGAATATAAAATTTAATAAATATTTGTCTCTAAATTTCAAATGATATTAATATATCTCATAACTCATGAATTTATAATATTCTATCTCAAAAACATTATACCCTTCAGTAAACATGAGAAAAATTGTATCCCATGTGTTGATTATATTGTTGTACACTAAATTACTCTTTTATCCACACTCATTTCCATAAAAAATATATTTCTTATTTGGATTTAGATTATTAATATACCAATAAATTACCTTCCATAAATAATAAAATTCTTTACACAATGTTTTGTGCAAGGAAACGAAAATATGAGAATCTGATATAGTTAAAAAAAAATAGAAAATAGAAATATCATGTTCAATTTTTTATTATAAAACCATTCCCCTATACCATGTTTATGATCATAATGATATTATAGGTATACTATAAGAGGGGGGGGATTTCGTTCTATATTATCCACATATTTTCATTATTCTGAAAAGACAAAATATTCAATAATATGAAATTCAGATAAACTCATAATTTTAATGTAAAATCACATTATCAGTATTACATTTCAAATTACCAATGAGGTCAACATGATTTGGGAAATTTTGAAATGTATCAGTATCTCAAACCCAAAATTATAAAAAAATAGTTAGCCCATTGGAATTTAAAAACATAATTGGGTATAGGTTTAACAAACCAATACCCATAAAAATTATTATAAAATACTCACATTTAAACTAAATTGAATTATAGATATGTATACATGATCTATAGTATCTATGAATTGAAACATCATATATGGTATACACTTTATAAACCATGAATCTTCACTCTATCTTCATCACTATAGAAATTCATAATTGACCAGATTAGAATTTCATATCTATAACAACTGGTAGCTTGGTTTACTAGCTACTATGATCAGTATCTGGGTGACTCTTCTATAACAATCGGTAGATTTGTATCCCTAAAACAAATATTGATAAATTAATGAAACTCATATAAATATTATTATCTTTGAAAAATAAATACAATAAATAATTGTATATTATATTTTGATAAAAAACCATTCAAGAATAAATTTTATAAAAAACACTCAAAAAGAAAAATAATCAAATGTAAACTAATCAACAAAAAGTTTAATAATTCATGTGATTTCTTCTCTCTTAGTTTTAATGTGTCACATGTGTGTTATAAAACTTTTGCCTTCTATTATATGAGGTTTATCTCCCTTTAAGTGTAATCATCCAATGTTTTTATCATATATATCTTGGGTTCAATTGAAATAATGTTAATATCTTAATTTTTATTCATAAAATGGACTTATCATCTTTATTTATCTACCAATGATTTGGTACAACAAATCTAGAAATATTTATTTTCATAAATAAATTGATTTCTATGTTTAGTTCATAAATTCCATATTCTTTTAGTATTTCAATATTTCTAAGATCATTTTATCTTCACAAATCCTCGTAAAATAACAATTTTATAAAACCTTATATTCGTTATATTTTACTATAACATTTTTACATATGTAAATTATAAAATATAAAATAATAACATTAAGTTAGATAAAATACAAAAATATTGTAGCAATATATTCAAAACATGAAAACTAAAGTTATTCAACAACTTAACATATTCATTAATGGAAACCCTTTTGATGATTTTATTCTCAAATGACCCCTTGATTAAAAAATCAATATTATCCAAATTCTATTTTTAATCGTTATTAATATTTTGAGGTTTTAAAATAGAATCCTAGATATATGAATGATACGATAAATTATTTTCTAATTTTTAATGTTTTGTCAAAATGAATAGTTTTTCATACCCTTTAAGAAAAAAATATTTCAAAAGATGTTTTCTTTTATCAAATCTCTATTCATGATATTATTTTTTCACCATTCAAAAATTAATTATGTTTTTAGTTTTCTAAAATTATTCATAATTATTTATAAATGAGTTTAATATGCGAGTTAATGTTCTTCTATAGATTTCAGAACATAAAAAATACTGATCTAATTATTTAAAATAAAATGATTAAGAAAAATATCATTTTAAACAAATTAGGATGGATATCACAAAAGTTAGTGAAAATGCTATGTGTGAAAACATGTAATTTTATTATTAAAAATCTATAAATATAGTTGAAATTATATAATATAGTGGTATGATTAAGATTTTACTATACATTACCCCTATATTTCCTATTATTATGATGATTGTTTTGTGTATGAATTTTTTCATGAAAACCACACTTATCACATTTTAATTATGTTGAACGTATTTTTAATCACCTCTAGAATATAAAAAATTTAGGCCTTATTATTCTAGGGGACATGATTTAAAATGTCATGTTATTATGATGTTGAATTTTTGGTTGAAAACTTGATAATAATATCAACTTTGTTTACTTTGACTATATTGGTGACATTGGCAAAGTCTCTGACCTATTGGAGTAGTGAAAATGTAGAATTATATTACATTATCCACTAATAATGTAGAACACATTGTTACAGAAAAGTTTTCTATAGAAATATTATAGATAAAACATAGATCAGAAGATTATGTATATCAATTTATAAATTTACTTATAAATTTCCAAAAAAAAAATATTAATATTTTTATGAATCTTGTGTCTCATTAACAGAATAAAAATATAGATATAAAACATTACTTTTTGAGAACCATTGATTTAATTATACATGTACATTATAAAGATTATATCATTATAATTCTTAGGAATATAGGGACACTAAATTTTTTCATAAATAGTTTTTAGAATGACTAACTACATACACTTATTTTATAATTAATATGATATATCTTGTTTTAACTATTGAATTATGATAAGGAATTACATTTATTTGATGTTTCTAAGGTCCTTTTATATTCATATTTAATCATATATTTTTATTATTGGTTCTTATTTTTAACCTACCATATAAATAGGATATTTCATATAGTTGATCAAGTTGAATATGGCCAATTAAATTACATTACATTTTTTTGTAATATGGATAAATATATGATTTCATGAGACCATATGTCATTTTTTTATTATATGTATCATTCAATCTATCACCATAATTTAATATTTATATATATGTAAATGTGTTATAAATATAATCAAATAGAATTTGAATCAACTATATTCTCTTGAATTTTAATCCTAGCAAGATTTTTACCATTGATTCTTACCAAAACCATATCATTTTAATGATCCAATCATAGTTAATATTGGATTAACTGATGTGTAACATTGAAAATGAAGATATGTTAGCATTGGGTACATCAAATATAATGAAATAAAGATGCATTGGAACTATAAAATTCATGAATCTACACATATGTTCTCTTGATATTGTTTTAGAAAATTAAATGGTTTTGAAATGGTTTATATAAAGTCAACCCTTACTATAAAAATCATTGTTATAGTAAGGATTGAATGAGTGGATCATGAAAAGTGAATTAATATTATATCTCTTGATATAATATGACTTCCCTATGAGTATTATTTACCATTATATTGAAAGATGGTATCATTTTTGAATAGTTATTGATTTTTAAGAGATTAAATTTTCTCTAACATTGTTGATAGTGTGTTTAGATGTTCCACAACAGGGTTAGTATGATCTCTGTAAATGTTATTAACCTATCAGTAATCCTCATTTGGTGTTTTATAGATAATTATAATGATAAAAGGTAACATACACCTAGATATCCAAAAACATTTGTTCATTGGTGAGTGAAGGTAATTGATTATGTTATTTTGGATTCTATTTATCCTAGAATATGATATTTTAATATTATAAGTAATATAGACATGATTTTTATATATAAATTTAAATAGTTTTCACATAATATTTCCTAGATTTATTTTAACATCCCAAGTAATTAATGAATAATAGATATTTTTATCTATTCCTATTAATGAATTAGATAGTGTTTTAGAGGCTTAAAATGAAAATAAATCCAATCTTAAGCATGGAATACACTAATATTTTTAAAAGATTGTTTTACTACCTTTTAATGGCAAACCATTTTTAGATCTATATTTTGAAAATTTTATAATCTATGTTTGTCAAAATAAACTTATTCTTTATTATTGGGACATCAAAATTTACATTGTGTGAATTTTTGGTATTTTTCCGATAAAGTTCATTTTTTAATGAATAGTGAAAATGTTGTATTTTAATTCAAAACCACTTTTTAATATAATTTATTTATATGATTAGATTATCTTTTGAATTGTTTTTAAAGTGAAATTAGAATATATTTTTACCATTTAATCCAATGGTGGTCATTGGAATCAATTTCACTTTGAGATTGGGCTTAAACTAGTGTCAATCATTTGATACTTATTGTTTCATAAAAACACGCTATTTGTCATGACAGCGGGAATTAATTATTAAATTAATTAATGCATCTTATATGTTTTGAATTTTGTAAAACAGAAATCATTTTTGAATTCAGAATATCAAATATAGCTTAGGGTGAAGTTTTGGAATTTTTCTGAAAAACTTCTATTTTTGATGAATAGTCAAACCACTAAGTGGTAGTTAAAAAAACTGATTTTTCATTTAAATGAAACTTTGCCACTTCTGTGATTTGATTTTCAAAAATCCGACATACATGGTTGTCATTAAGAAGTAAAATTTGGTTCAATGTGATTAAAATAATTTTTTGGTGAATAGTAAATTTTAAGTTCTTAATCGCGATTAGAGGTAATTAGTGTAGTTTAAGGTAAAAATAATATTTTAATAATATGAGATGAGCTTGACACATGTCATACCCTCATTGGATGTGTCATGGCCGACCAAGAAAATCCATGGGTCAACTTGGGGACCCCATGGATCCACTTTGGATGGGAAATGACATAAATAACTTTTTATTTAATGTTAAAGTAAAAATGACACAAACATGAGTTATTTTAATAAAACAATTTTTACATGGGGTTATATAAGTCAAATTTTTTATTATAAATAGTCATTGGAAATATAAAAAAATTTCCTACATCATAGTTTTTTTATAATTTTTAGACTTTAAATAAATTAAATTATTTGTGATATCATGATGATGCAGCGATTACCTCATTAATAAAGGATTTAAATAAAATGAAATGATAATGTAAAATCTATGACCTACACATGTCCAAAACCTATTGGATGGGTGGATTTCGAACCCTTATCACCTTAACCTCGAATTATATCAATGTGGGACCTTTTTAATCCGAAAATCATTTTAAAATAAAGGAGCATTTCTTTACTTTCCTAGAGTGCCCCTCCTCTCCTCTTATAAAAGGCCCCCACCTCTACCTCCTTACCCACACTTCCAAATCCTTTGGCTCGGAAAACCCCTACCCATTTTATCTCTCCACTTCCCTCTCTTACTTCTTGAAGCCTCACTTTGGGCAGAAGTCTTCCCAAGGAATCCTTTGAGCTCAAACCAAAGGGAGTTACCCGATTTTAAGGTAATGTCTTCACTTGAGTCCTTTTGATTTATTTTGCTTCTCCAACCCCCTAATCTCTTTTTATTCATTTCTTTCGTAACAACTCCAGTATCTCCAATATACTAGTATGTTGTTATAATAAGGATTCGAGCTACACTTACACACAACTGCATCTAATGGTTAAAGAACAAACGGTTTCCGTGGATGGCGAATTTCGGCCTCCCGAAACGATGATTGTTCAACATTATTTTAACACCTTCAAAGGTGGCCATTAATATGAAACTATATTTATATATGATATATAATATGTTTATGTTTTCTTTAAGCTTTTTTATTTTTCATTTTGGGCATACCTTTATGGTTTCCATTATGGGCAAACAGTATATCTTCATTTAATAAAGTGAGGACTACCGCCACCTCAAAGTGATTTGATTCGTTAATACCATATGTGGGACGTATAAAGGATGAAGTTATGATATTATATATGATATTAAACTGGAATTATAATATACCTTTATATAATTATGATTCCATTCTATAAAATACGAAATAGAAATGAAAGTAGTGTTCATGCGTACGTACGGCTTACCGTCTCCATGAACGGTACATTTCATTTCTTACCTCTAAATGATTATGTAATATTATAAATGCATGTATATACTGGATATATAAGATATATATGATATAAACATCATGATTATAATTCTGGATATAATGGATACATGGACAACTTGTAATTATAAAGGGTTTATTTTTGACTCAAGTACCAATGATCGTTAAAACGACCGTTATTAACATAAATAATTACATAGTGTTAATGACATGGAAATAATTGATATAAAAGGAATAATGAACTTTAAAAAGGTTCTTAAACGAGTAGAAATTAACTCAAGTTTATTATTCAGGAGATTAAAGAACGACCGAGTCAAGTCAGACCCAAGGTATGGGACTTCGTCTCAATCTCCTTTCATGAGGCATATTTTGTTTTATACACAACCTTCTTTTATACGGTGTATAAACCCCTTTGAATTTTACGTTTATCCAAAAGGAATCTTTTTTATACGAAGCGTTTTACTAAACAACAAAAGGGAATGTTTTTGTCATACGTATGCGGTGACAACGACTTCTCCACCGCCATGACCGTTATTTGAGTTTCGACTTCGTCTATAAGCTATACCTTTTAAAAAAAAGAAAAATAAATACCATGTTTTAATTTTCCTTTATTTTGGTATTGAAAATGGTTTTCATAATGTTTTTATATCAATTTGTTGTATTGATATCTTGTGATTGAAAGGTGAAAATTCTATGATTCCTTTATTCATGTTTTATGTGATACGATTATGTTGAGGTTCTTGGGTATCATTATGAAGATGGGTGGTTCCGTGATAAACTAAGGGTGGGTGAGACCAATATATCTCTCCAATCCATTGGGTAATGTGAAGGAGTGAAATGTTAAGGTTTCTCCGAAGAGATTTATGGAATATACTGTGATGGGTATTCCAAACGTAACCAAGAGGGTTACTCCCTACGTAAGAATGTTATGAATGCCTCAAGTTACCTTTATGTCTTATGATTTCTATGAATTATTCATGATTTGATGAGGTATGTTAAAGTGCTTATGTTTTATGGGTAAAGTATGATTTCATTTTTATCTATATATGAACTTATGTTTCCTTTCCATATTTTTATAACCCATACTGATCTTTTTATGCTCATCCCAAGTTTTTTTTGAAATGATTTTCACAGGTCAAGGGAAAGGTTCATGATATGATGATAGTGTCAAGAATGAATCATTGTCTTATTTTAAATATGTTTCCACTGATGGGAAAAATGAATACTATCTTTGTGTAACCACTTTGTTTATATGTGGAATGTAATGCATGTTTTATGTTCTAATTCTCTAAAACTCTAAACCTAAAAAGATCCTCAATGTGTAATCTTGTAATAACTCAAGATTAAGTAAGGTTTAAGGCTGGGGCCTTATAGTTGGTATCAAAGGTCGGTTTAGATAACTTTAGGAGTTAGAATTCTATTAAATTATTATCCTAAAATATTTTTTTATGGTCAAATTGAAATGATATAGCATTTGAGGATTACCATGTTGCTTCATCTAAGACATGTTTGTTCAGAATGGTTTTCCGCAGAGGAAACATGGAAGCAGTGCTAGGAAGGCATACAAAAAGAAATAACCTTCCGAATAAGCATCTTGAGATGGTCGGAATTGGAACTGAATAGTTTGTTGCAGTAATGGCACCGTTGACTCAAGATATAAATGGAGGTGGTATCCATGCACGAGATCAGCCAGATCAACCGCAGAGGAACATGTCAGTGGTGGAGCATTTCATGAGGCAACATCCCCCATCATTCAGAGGATCATCTAACCCTATGTTAGATGAAGGGTGGATTAATGCACTGGAGAAGATTTTCGATGTCATGGGGTGTTCAGACAATCAAAAGGTTAGTCTTGCTATTTACCGTTTGGAGGGTGAAGAAGATCAGTGGTGTTCCATGGTTAAAAATATCAGGGATGCCGATGAGATTGATTCTCTTGACTGGGATGAATTTAAAGGTATTTTTCTTGAGAAGTATTTTCCTAAGGCTGTTCGACTTAGGATGGAAAAGCAATTCCTAGAATTGAGGCAAGAGGAAGACTTAGTGGCTGCCTATGAAGGTAGGTTCACTCGTTTGGAAAGGTATGCTCCAAATTTTATCCGAGACCTTGATAGTAAAATCAATCGTTTTTACTCAGGATTAAAGCCAAAATATCGAAGGGAATTAGCTTCTTGTGAGTTTAAAAGTTATGAAAAGCATGTTCGATGTGCTGAGAAGGTGGAAATGGAGTTTTCCGGTGATCAAGTGTTCTATAACAACCAACAAAAGAAGAGACCGAGGTGGCAGGAGAAAGGGAAGAATTCTTCAAAAAAGTCTGATGGTAAGAAAACTAAGTTTCCAGTTTGTGATAAATGTGGAAAAAGGCCTGCTGGGGAATGTCTTCTGAATTCTGGAAAGTGCTACCGATGTGGTAGGATGGGACATAGGGCTCGTGATTGCACTGAAAATGATCATGGTGAGGGTAAGTTCAAATTTGATTTACAGTTAGTAAAATGTTTTATGTGCAATGAGATGGGTCACTATGCAAACGAGTGTCCGACAAAGAGCTCGAGTGATGGGAAGACGTTAGACTACAAGCAGAAAGTGGTGGTGAAATCCATTGCAATTACTTCAGCAGATGTCGGGCCATCAAATGAAGTTGTATCAGGTACTTTGTTTGTTTTTTCAGATTATGCCAGTGTGTTGTTTGATTCGGGGTCTACACATTCTTTCTTCTCTGAAAACTTTTCTAGTAAAATGGGAATACCATCTCAAGAAATGACTCCTGAACTTGTGGTAAAAACACCTGGGGGAAATGTTGAGGCAAAAAGAATTTATAAGAATCTTCCTATCCTTATCTGTGGAAAGAACCTACTTGCAAACATTATTGTTCTACCTCTAGTAGTGTTTGATGTTATCCTGGGTATGTATTGGCTCTTTATTTACTATACTAAGATTGACTGTAGAGCTAAAGAAGTTCTTTTCAGAAAGACTTTTAGTTTGTGTAAAGAATGAACCGTTACTGTTGATAACATATCAAGAGGCCGAGAAACTTGTAGAAGATGGAAATGAATGTTACCTTGCACACATTGTTGAAAACAAGGGAACTGTTCAGATTAATGATGCCCCAGTGGTAAATGAGTATCCTGATGTCTTTCCTGATGAGTTGCCTGGAATAATACCAGATCGGGAAGTTGAATTTACTGTTGACTTAGTTCTGGATGCTAATCCAATTTCAAAACCCCCTTATCTAATGGCTCAAATTGAACTTTTAGAGTTGAAGGAGAAATTACAAGATTTATTAGAGAAAGGTTTCATTCGACCTAGCACGTCACCAAGGGGTTCTCCTATTTTATTTGTTAAAAATAAACATGGTTCTGTTAGACTTTTCATTGATTATAGAGCCTTGAATAACATCACTGTTAAGAAAAAATATCCTTTGCCTCATATCGATGATTTGTTTGATCAGCTCCAGGGAGCTCAGTATTTTTCAAAGATTGACCTGAGATCGGGGTACCATCAGCTGAAGGTAAAGGAAGCATATGTTCTGAAGACTACGTTTCGTACAAGATATGGCCATTATGAATTTGTAGTAATGCCTTTTGGGCTAACCAATGCACCTGCTGTATTCATGGACTTAATGAATAGAATTTTCCATGAGTTCTTGGATAAGTTTTTGGTGGTTTTCATTGATGATATTTTGGTGTTTTCTAAAATAAAGAGGAGCATGAAAGACATTTAAGGGTTATTTTTCAAACCATAAAAGAAAAGAAATTGTATGGGAAATTCACCAAGTGTGAGTTTTGGTTGCAACAAATTTCATTCCTTGGTCACATTGTTTCTAAAGATGGGATAACCATTGATCCTGAAAAAACAAAGGTTGTTGAAGAATGTCCAAGACCCACAAATGTAACAGAGATTCGTAGTTTCCTTGGTTTGGCAGGATATTACCGAAGGTTTGTTAGAAATTTTTCACGCTTATCTAGTCCAATGACAAAGCTAACCCGGAAGGGTGTTAAGTTTATCTGGACAAAAGAATGTGATGATTTTTTTCTGGAATTGAAAAGAAGATTGGTGAATGCTCCAGTTTTGGCACTTCCTTCCAGGAATGGTGAGTTTGTTATATACAATGATTCTTCATTGAAAGGACTTGGTTGCGTCCTAATGCAGAATGATCAGATAATTGCTTATGCTTCATGACAATTGAAAACTCATGAGGTAAATTACCCTACAAATGATTTGGAATTAGCTGCTGTTGTTTTCGCTTTAAAAATTTGGAGGCATCATTTATATGGAGTAAAGTGTGAAATATATACCGATCACAAAAGTTTAATGTATATATTCACTCATAAAGAGTTAAAAATGAGACAAACGAGATGGCTAGAATTAATCAAGGATTATGATTGTACAATTCATTACCATCCGGGAAAAGAAAATAATGTGGCTGATGCTTTGAGTCGAAAAAGTAATGCTTCATTAGCAATGTTACGGTTGGAACGTGATCCTTTGGTTAAGGATTTGATGAACATTGTAATAGAATTTGTTGGTGCAGGATGTTCTTCTGTTTTGTTTCAGGTATCAGTGAAATATTCTCTATCAGACAGAATCAAGCAAGCACAGAAGCAAGACAGTGAGTTGCAGAAAAAGGTAGAGCTGGTTCAGAAGGGTAAGTTTCCTGAATTCAACACTGATAATGATTGTGTTTTGAGATTTGGGAAGAGATTGTGTGTGCCTTGTGATTCACAGTTGAAGAGAGAGTTGTTATGTGAAGCTCATAGTTATCCCTCTTCAGTTCATCCTGGAAGTACTAAGATGTACAGAGATCTGCAAGAGTATTACTGGTGGGATGGAATGAAAAGAGATATTGCTTATTTTACTGTGAAGTGTTTGACTTGTCAACAGGTTAAAGTTGAGTGGCAGTTACTGAAAGGGATGCTTCAGCCTTTACCAGTGCCAAAGTGGAATTGGGAGAATATATCCATGGACTTTGTTGTGGGATTACCGAAGACATCTCGAGGTAATAATGCAATCTGGGTTATTGTTGATCTCTTGAATAAATCTTCTCATTTCCTTGATATACCAGATAATTTTTCCCTAGATCAACTTTCCCGTTTGTATCTTAAAGAGATAGTCAGGTTACATGGAGTTCCTCTCTCCATTGTATATGACCATGATCCCAGGTTCACTTCTATCTTTTGGAAAGGCCTTCAGAAGTTGTTGGGTACTAAATTAAATTTTTGTATAGCTTTTCATCCTCAATAAGATGGGCAGTCAGAACGAACAATTCAGACCTTGGAGGATATGCTACGAGCTTCTTCGATGGATTATCAGGGAAGTTGGGACCAACATCTTTCTTTGGTTGAATTTTCATATAATAACAGTTTTCATTCCAGTATACAGATGGAACCATTTCAGGCATTATATGGGAAGCGGTGTCGAACTCCAGCTTTCTGGGATGAAGTGGGTGAAAGGAAGTTGATGGGACCAGAATTGGTAGAAGAGTTGGCAGAAAAAGTTCAGCTGATATAGAAACACATGAGAACATCTCAGAGCAGGCAGAAGAGTTATGCGGATAACCGGAGGAAGGATCTATCTTTCGCGGTAGGTGATCATGTTTTTCTTAAAGTCTCCCCATGGAAAAGTGTGATGCAATTTGGTAAGAAGGGAAAGCTGAGTCCAAGGTTCATTGGACCATATGAAATTCTGGAGAGAGTTGGATCAGTTGCATACCGGGTGGATTTACCTCCGAGTTTATCTCAGGTACACAATGTTTTTCATGTTTCGATGCTGAGAAAGTACATGCCAGATCCATCTCATGTTTTGAGTCCAGAGGTAGTTCAGATGGAAGAGAACCTATCTTATGAGGAACAACCGGTCCAGATTCTTGACCATAGGGAGCAAGTGTTATGGAATAAGGTGATTAATCAGGTAAACGTTTTGTGGAAAAACCACATGATGGAAGAGGCAACATGGGAATCTGAAAATGCAATGAGGGATAAGTACCCCCATTTATTCGAAAAGTAAATAAATTACGGGGAAGCAATTTTCTAAAGAAGGGAAGGATGTAACATCTCAAGTAAGTAATGAATAATAAATATTTTTATCTATGCCTATTAATGAATTATATAGTGTTTTAGAGGCTTAAAATTAAAATAAATCCAATCTTAAGCATGGAATACACTAATATTTTTAAAAGATTGTTTTACTGCCTTTTAATGGCAAACCATTTTTATATCTATATTTTGACAATTTTATAAGCTATGTTTATCAAAATAAACTTATTGTTTATGATTGGGACATTAAAATTTACTTTGTGTAAATTTTTGGTATTTTTCCGATAAAGTTCATTTTTTAATGAGTTGTGAAAAATGTTGTATTTTAATTCAAAACCTCTTTTTAATCTAATTTATTTATATGATTAGATTATATTTTGAATTGGTTGTAAAGTTAAATTAGAATATATTTTTACCATTTAATCCAATGGTGGTCATTGGAATCAATTTCACTTTGAGATTGGGCTTAAACTAGTGTCAATTATTTGATACTTATTGTTTCATAAAAACACGCTATTTGTCATGACATCAGGAATCAGTTATTAAATTAATTAATGCATATTATATTTTTGAATTTTGTAAAATAGACATTATTTTTGAATTCATAATGTCAAATATAGATTAGGGTGAAGTATTGGAATTTTTCTGAAAAACTTCAATTTTTGATGAATAGTGAAACCACTGAGTGGTAGTTAAAGAAACTGATTTTTCATTTAAATGAAACTTTTCCACTTTTGTGATTTGATTTTCAAAAATCAGACATACATTATTGTCATTAATAATTAAAATTTGGTTCAATGAGATTAAAATATTTTTTTGGTAAATAGTAACTTTTAAGTTCTTAATCGTGATTAGAGGTAATTAGTGTAGTTTAAGATAAAAATAATGTTTTTATAATATGAGATGAGCTTCAAAAATGTACTACCCTCATTGGATGTGTCATGTCCGACCAATACAATCCATGGGTCAACTTGTGGACCCCATGGAGCCACTTTGGTTGGGAAATGACATAAATAACTTTTTATTTAATGTTAAACTAAAAAATGACACAAACATGAGTTATTTTACTAAAAAATTCTTACATGGGGTTATACAAGTCAGATATTTTATTATAAATAGTAAATGGAAATATAAAAAGATTTCCTACATCATAGTATTTTTTTTATAAATTTTAGACTTTAAATAAATTAAATTATTTATGACATCATGATGATGCAGCGATTACCTCATTAATAAAGGATTTAAATAAAATGAAATGATAATGTAAAATCTATGACCTACACATGTCCAAAACCTATTGGATGGGTGTATTTATAACCCTTATCACCTTACCCTAGAATTATATCAATGTGGGATCTTTTTAATCCGAAACTCATTTTAAAATAAAGGAACATTTCTTTACTTTCCAAGAGTGCCCCTCCTCTCCTCTTATAAAAGGCCCCCACCTCTACCTCCTTACCCACACTTCCAAAGCCTTTGGATCGGCCAACCCCTGCCCATTTTCTCTATACACTTCCCTCTCTTACTCCTCGAAGCCTCACTTTGGGCATAAGTCTTCCCAAGGAAGGCTTTGAGCTCAAACCAAAGGGAGTTACCCGATTTTAAGGTAATGTCTTCACTTGAGTCATTTTGTTTTATTTTGCTTCTCCAACCCCCTAAACTCTTTTTATTCATTTATTTTGTAACAAATAAAGTATATTCAATATTCTAGGATGTTTTTATAAGAAGTATTCGAGCTACACTTACACACACCTACATCTAATGGTTAAAGAACATACTGTTTCGGTGGATGGCGAATTTCGGCCTCCTGAAACGATGATTGTTCAACATTCTTTTAACACCTTCAAAGGTGGCCATTAAGATGACACTATATTTATATATGATATATAATATGTTTATGTTTTCCTTAGGCTTCTGTATTTTTTATTTTGGGCATACCTTTATGGTTTCCATTATGGGTAAACGCGATATCTTCATTTAAGGAAGTGCGGACTACCGCCCCCTCAAAGTAATTTGATTCGTTAATACCATATGTGGGACGTATAAAGGATGAAGTTATGATATTATATATGATATTACACTGGAATTATAATATACCTTTATATCATTATGATTCCATTCTATAAAATATGAAATATAAATGAAAGTAGCGTTCATGCGTACGTACGGCTTACCGTCTCCATGAACGGTGCATTTCATTTCTTACCTCTAAATGATTATGTAATATTATAAATACATGTATATACTGGAGATATATGATATATATGATATATACATCATGATTATAATTCTGGATATAATGGATACATGGAAAAATTGTAATTATAAAGGGTTTATTTTTGACTCAAGTACCAATGATCGTTAAAACGACCGTTATTAACTTAAATAATTACATAGTGTTCATGACATGGCAATAAGTGATACAAAAGGAATAATGAACTTTAAAAAGGTTCTTAAACAAGTATAAATTAACTCAAGTTTATTATTCAGGAGATTAAAGAATGACCGAGTCAAGTCGAACCCGAGGTATGGGACTTCGTCTCAATCTCCTTTCATTGAGGCATATTTTGTTTTATACACAACCTTCTTTTATATGGTGTATAAACCCCTTTGACTTTTAAGTTTATCCAAAAGGAATCTTTTTTATACGAAGCATTTTACTAAACGACAAAAGGGAATGTTTTTGTCGTACGTATGCGGCGACAACGGCTTCTCCGTCACCGTGACCGTTATTTGAGTTTCGGCTTCCTCTACAAGCCACACCTTTTTTTAAAACAGAAAAATAAATACCATGTTTTAATTTTCATTTATTTTGGTATTGAAAATGGTTTTCATAATGTTTTTATATCAATTTTTTGTATTGATATCTTGTGATTGAAAGGTTGAAATGATATGTTTCCTTTATGCATGTTTTATGTGATACGATTATGTTGAGGTTCTTGGGAATTATTATGAAGACGGGTGGTTCCGTGATAAACTAAGGGTAGGTGAGCCCGATATAGCTATCCAATGAATTGGGTAACGCAAAGGAGTGAAACGTTAAGGTTTCTCCAAAGAGATTTAGGGAATATACTGTGATGGGTATTCCAAACATAACCAAGAGGGTTACTCCCTACGTAAGAATGTTATGAATGCCTCAAGTTACCTTTATGTCTTATGATATCTATGATTTATTCATGATTTGATGAGGTATGTTAAAGTGCTTATGTTTTATGGGTAAAGTATGATTTCATTCTTATGTATATATGAACTTATGTTTCCTTTCCATATTTTTATAACCCATACTGAGCTTTTTATGCTCATCCCAAGTTTTTTTTGAAATGATTTTCACAGGTCAAGGGAAAGGTACATGATATGATGATAGTGTCAAGGAAGTGTCAAGAATGAATCCATGTCTTATTTTAAATATGTTTCCATTGATGGGATAAATGAATACTATATTTTTGTAACCACTTTGTTTATATGTAGAATGTAATGCAAGTTTTATGTTCTAATTCTCTAAAACTCTAAACCGGAAAAGATCCTCAATGTGTAATCTTGTAATAACTCAAGATTAAGTAAGGCTTAAGGCTGGGGCCTTATATTTATTATGTAAAAAATAGATGAGCTAAGGATAACGTCATCCTGATCCAATTCAGTTCACTGTCCAAAATTCATCTCAGAATTATTAGAGCTAATGAGCCTTATTCCGAAGGTGAAGGAATATCCTACTACTAAATGTGGTATATTATAGAATCAAACCACATTTCATTGAATAAAAATTGTATTCAATCATTTGATTGATTAGTGGGATGAAGTTTAAATTAAATAGTGTTAACATTATAATCATATAAAGAATCCAATAAGGCCAAAGGAAAAAACGTTGTTCGAGGTTTAGAATCATATCGATTGGTTGGAGTATAATATTCCTAGGATAAAATTAAATAATATACTGTGTTGATCATAGTGAAGAACCTTTTAAGGATTATGATGGTTTCATGTGTCGTTCTTATTGACGATATATTGTAGAAAATTCAATACTAATAGAAGCATTAGTTGACCCCACCGGGGAGGGTACTCCTGGTTAATTTTTTTGGGCTAAATAACACTCAATAATGAAGTGATACAGGTTTGAATTTTATTTTAGAGTGTTCTAATATTATTGTGGAAAGGGAAAAAATTTCATTACTCTAAACTCATTGAGAGTACAAGTCTCCTAAAACCTTACTATTGATTTCAAATCCTCTCTTATAGAAATTGATCATGGATATAACCCTAATAGAGGTTGTCTAGCTATAACCAAGCGATATGCCAATGGTATTATAACATATTCCATAGATAATGTTGAATTGGATCCCTCAACTTGTATTCTTATGGAACATGGAAGAATGAACCTCCCAGTTTTTGATTTATTATAGAATATATTCAATTAAACTCCAACAAAATAATATAATCCATGTTGTCTAGCTCATTTATCTACTTTTTTTATCTATGGAGATCTAATTTATTAACCTTATTCTCATAAAATGATTTTTATATTATAATATTTTGAAAATTTGATTTAGGATATTAATAGACTAATGTTTGACTCAGTTGACGTTGAATTATTTATGTTGAGTCTCTCAGATGTGCATTACGATAAATCCACTCCTATCAATATTTCATCATATCTAGCTTCATATATCACATTCATTTCATGAGATAACATTTTTATATTAGAAAATTATATATTTGTCATTTCAAATGATATATGTTTTAGCCTATGTATTGTTTTGGAGCATGTTAGATAAGATGATATTTATTTTATAATTTCTAGTTTTGTTTCCCACATTCATGTGAAGTTGTTTCTAAAAATTGATCATATGGATCATGAAATTAAATTAATAAAAACAAATAATATATTACTATATATATATATCCAAGAGACTTTGAGAAGTATGGACCAATGATATCTTAATGATTAACCATGTTCTTCTGGACCATCACCTCCTCCTCCTCAAAAGAAATAATTTGTTAATGAGGATCCCATATAAAGGATTGGTAAAGCTGAGATTCTGACACTTTTTGAATGATTCAATGAAACTAAGAATTTTTGGAATATGGATCTAGATATGGATGGTGAGAATTTGTTTAATAATATTTAGCCAAGGAGAGTTAACAATACCAAGCATAAAGACACTATGAACTATGAAATCAGGCATCACCTAAGTATAATTTTCAACAATTCATATCTATAAAATTTTTCAGATAATGGGTATTATTTAGGTATTCATTCTTTTACCCTTTATTTGATGTCAATTACGGAAAAAACAATCAGAATGGCCCTTCTATTGGATTATTTTATGACTAATAAGGATAGATGTTAATATATTATAGTTAATGGATATCAAGATGTCTTTCATTTGACTTGGGTATTATAGGAATATCAATTTACTAAAAACAAATCAATTATATATCCTCCAACTCTTTATATGGCTATATTTTCACCTTCTAAAACACAAGATTCTACTATAAGTATTTTTTTATTAGTATTCCCTAGGCTATATATCACATCATACCTGTATCTAAATGAAATCATGTTCTACGAGATTATACTTCCCATTGACCTCAACCAAAACCATATTCTCCTCCATCTACTAATAATGGAAAAGCACTTATTGATCCTCCCATAATTATAGAACCAATAAGATAATATTTAAATGAATGTACCAAATTAATCTATTGTATTTATTTGTACTTTTTGTATCCTGATAAAATCATCCTTATTAATTCAAGATTCCATTTATGTTACACCTCATATCCTTGTTTTTATATTTCTTCACAACATCATCTAATGCATTTTTAATTTCTACATCAGTATTCGCAAACACTATCTTTCTATATTTTTTATAATTCCAAATTGGAGTGTAATGATATTGTCGATTACATCATCATAATGATTTATTAGGAAATTTTTTTTCTTAATTCATTATATGATTTGTGATCATAAAAAAAGGAATATTTTTGATTAATTCCAAAAAATACTTATTTTAATGATCTGAAATAATGATTATTTTGTTATTAATGATTTCTATGCTCTATGTTTTCTAGCAATATTTTCAAGATGAATATGTAAATTTTCCATAGTTTCATAGAAACCATAATTCAAATAGTGTGTTGTTGTAACCTATATACCCAATATAGGTCATGGAACACATACTTTTTATTTACAAATGTTCTTGATAGTGTTTTAATTTATGTGGTGTGGGATAAGTTTCAAAAGATGCTACCCCAATTGTTTTTATTTTCTCTATTCGTTTTATGTTTTTATTATTCTTTTAATTTTTTTACAATCATATATACTTGAAACGTAGATTTTATAATTATTTTAAAATCACACTAACAAAATAAAAATTTTATATATAATATTTATCAAATGATATATCTAGTGTTTTATGTGAATAAAGTTTTTAGGAAATATTAGGAAAATATCAACAAATTATAATTGAGTTATGAACAAGCTCATTAGAGGTTATTATAAAATATTAAATTAGTTATACCTAATATATTAGTTACCTATATATATTTTAAATTTTTATTTTTTTTTATTTTTTTATTAATATTTAACTATATGATAAATTCGCCCACTCATAATTACTCCACTCCAACAAATAGAGGCATTTTCAATAAGCTAGTGGAGATCTGTTATTTCGATTATAATGTGTAATGAGGATGATTATTTTTTTTGTGTCATATGAACGAATTTTAAATTATATTAATATTTTTTAGATCAATATTCAAAGATAAAGGATCAACATACAAAATTTTTTTGAACCTTTTTCATTATAATATGAATTCAATAATTTATTTGATATTTAAATCCGTTATTGCTAGAATATATTGGTGCAAATATATTTATTGAGTACTTTATATGATGAAATGGATTTTTAAGAGGTATATCAATTGGTTTTTAATTTTTTTGAGTATGACTTTACTCATTTAATTTGTTTTCTGATTCTATAGGATGAAAATATATTAAGAGTTATATAATATAGAAGATAATTGTTTCCAAAGTAATTTTACCATTTTGGGTTTTTTGGGAGTTTGGGAATTAAGGTGAAGATGATGAATTGAAAATAAGGAGTAATTCAATATGTTGATGAAATAATCAATGATTTAGAAAAATTTATAATGGTTGGGTTTTCAAATGATTGGAATAATTATGAGATGATAAAAGGTCGATGGTGAATTTTAGTGATGTTGTTAGTGAACAAATTCCAAGATATTCGAATTAGTTTTTTATATTTTATATTAATTATATATATAGTGATTTGGATTATTTATTTAATCTAACTGAATAATTTTAATAAATTTTTTTAGATTTTTCATATGGTTAGTTTAATTTTTCCACCATCAAGGTTGCATTAAAAATATCTAATATAATAGATAAATTATTTTCATCACATAGACCTGAGAGTAGTTAATAAATTAGAAATTGTTCCCTATAGTGAAATTATAATATCCATTGTATTTCCAAAACATCGGTGTTTAAGAATAAGAGGAATAATTTTCCTATTTTGATTCCATTTCATAGATAATGAAATAATGGATTTTTAATAAAATAATGATTTTCAATTAATTACTCTTCAAATATATATTTGACCCTATAATTTTGTGTTATACACTAATATTGATTAAAACAATTGGAAAAATTATATTATTATTCAATATTTCTTCTTCATGTAATTAGAATTAGACCTTATAGAATATGAGGATTTCAAGGGAACAAGTGTCCCATGAATAAACCAGGATGATTTGGAAATTTTCACCATGTGGTATGACATTTTTATTTTTATCATAAACACATTATTATTGTGAATATATTTCAAAATCATGTTTTATTTGTTTTTACACTATTTTAAATATCATAAATAAAATTTCAAAATAATTTATATTCTTGAATTCTTATTCATTATTAGTCATTCCATATGGAGTTTAATCTCGTATCTATTTCATTTTCATGAATTGTATTATTGATAAATAATGCATGTGTTATTCAAGGAAAAATGTGTTAATATATTTATTTTTTTATCCATTTTATTATAAATAATATTTACAATGTCATGATTGGATCGGGATGGCTTTTAAATAATGATTGTAAATTCTATCTTTCACCACCTTTTCTCCCTCTTTAATCTCCCATGTTCTTATCACATCACGAGGAATGTTCACTAATGGGATTCACAATGGATGGTGGTTTAGTGATAAGTGATATGAATAGAGAGTTTAATAGAAATAAGTGAGGGTAATGTTGTTTTAGTTTATGAAATGATATATTTGGGATCTTTATTATGGAAATAAGATTGAAAACATGAGAAAAATATTACTTAAATGGATTTTTGTGTGGGTACCTAGACCTTAGTGTGGAAGATAGGTCGTTATTGATTCAAAAAATAAGGGATGGCATAGATGATATTATGTGTTGAGGTGGTGATGCAGCTTTCATGGATTTCGTCATAAATTGAGTACAAAATGGATAAAAATTACTACTATAGTTTCAAGAGTTTGAAAAAATAATCACAAGGTATATAACCACATGTTATTGTATAAGGTCTCATTAAAATTGATAATGATACCTAATTCATCTATGTTAACTGAAACTAGGTGTGTTAGTATTTTCCAGACCTAGTGTTTAGGATACCACATGTTTTAGGGCGTATAAAAAAATATTTATACCAAAATACATTTCTTTACATGTTGTGTGTCTTATGAAAATTAAATCTAATATGGTAATATCACTCAATATCCATGGAAATTACATTACAAGATATCCCGCATGTTCTATACACCATATCACCAAGATGATACACTATGTATCTTAACACTGCATTATTAGATACTTAGGTAAACACTTGGATAACAACTAGTGATTTCACACTATGTATAGAGAAGAACATGACTTATAAAAGGTATTTATTTGAGAAATTTATTTTATTGTATATCCTGGTGTTAAAATTAGCCAAGCGAACATTTAATTATAAGATTTTATCATTAATGAGTAAGATATATATTAACTACACATAAAAAAATTTATATATATATTATTTTGGTTATTAGTAGTTCTTTTTCATTATAGAGATATCTTTGAGGTGTGTGGGAGATTTATATAGTAAAATTGGGGCAAATAACCACCTAGAGACACATTGATAACTTCTATTGGATGATTTGAAATCTTAGTTGAGTAAGATAATTCCCATTATGACATGGGTTAGATCCTCCACATGTGGAGTACGTAACCACCTCAGTTGATGAATATTTCACACGGTGTGGTTCATGTCATCCATAGAAGATTATACCCTCTTAACAGACTTGCACCCCTTAACATGGCATGGGTCCCAAACTATAGTTCAATATAAGTGAATAGAATTAAGTGTAATCTTGGTTATTTTGGTGTTTTTTCCATGAAATGTTCTACATATTATTTTATTCCATCATTATAGGATCTCCATGGATCCAAGTGATTAAGTTTGATATTCATCTTTTTTATTCATTAAAGAATATACTAATGTTTATTTGTTTTTTATTTTGATCATTCATGTTTTTGGTTCTCCCTTTTCTATTATTTCACCATCCTACCAAGAATTTTAATTCTATAACCTAATTAGAAATTGTTCCTACACAAATTCTCCCTATGTATTTGATACACATTTTAGAGGAGAATTTGATAGATATTTTGATGATGAATCTTGATCTTGGTTCTTCTCTGAGGTGATTCTTAGTGATAGTGTTTGTGATAGTATATAATGTTATGTGGAGTTATCCCACTCAGTTTTTCAAGGTCATATTCTACATAAGGATATGGGGATCTTTTTCCCCACTTCAAGTTCTTGATTTTTTATTACAATTATGATGTTTAAAATTTTAAGATACATTTTTCATTATTTTATGTTATTATATTCAGTTTTTCATATTTATATTATGTTATATATGAAAATAATTTTTTTATCATTTATTAGGATAAAGCCTCCTATTTTTTTGATATACCTTCTTATTGCTAGTTACTAACCCTTGAATTATTAAATGTATTAACGGGATGATACAATCTAATTCAGCTTGCTTGAAATGGGTTCTTTGGGTTCGAGTCATGTATAAATTATGTCATATCCTACTTTGAGTTTTAGGGAACATATTTAGAGTTTTTAGTATTATGACTCTTATTGTCGACAAAATAGGGAAATAATGTTAATGGTTATAGAGATGGGTTTTATGACTATAAAACATTCTCAATTGTTAAGTAAAATACTTATCCTTTTGTGAAGACTTTGATAATATGTATATATACACATAACTCTAAGAAATCTATTTTATTTTATAAAGGAATAACATATACATAATAGAACACCCCTAATATAATTTATAGCGACTTCATTCTTAATTCATCTTACCAAATATTCCATAATAACCATGCGTTAATATTTTTAAAATTTAGGATACTATGTTGTATATAGATACATAAAATATATAGTTGGGGATGTGATAATCTGATTCCAATGCTTTATCTTCTATTTACTGATCAATTATTAGATGATGAATGAGTACATTGACCTAATTAGGAGGTGGTTACACCCGATGGAAAAAAGGAATATCAATTAGTAGTTCAAAGTATGAAAACCCAAAAATAGAGTAGGATGTATTTACTATAGAGAGACTATAATACCAAAATGTTAGGAAATCTGCCTAATTTCAAATATTGGAGGCCTCATAGGTGTTTAAAAATTTTAGATCCTTTGGAGTGTGTATATTCTGTAAAATAAGTTACATGCATTTTTCATATGGTTTAAACATCCATTGGAAGGATTGTAAATCTCACTATTGTATTTATTTAATATAATTATATATATTAATGGGAGATAATAACACATCCTTATAATAAGGACACTCTACCATAGTTTTTGTTTTAGAGAGTTTTCTGAGATGTGTAATATCCATTATCACAGTGAAGATTTTATGAGTTCAAGAGATGTTAGGACTTCAATAGAGTATTATAAATATGTTTTAATATGATTAAATATTAATAGGAAAAGCGGTACCACAAGGATACAATTCGTAGTATATTCTACATTCTAGGATGTTTGAGTGAGTATTTCAAAGGGAAATTAAATCCAGAACTATTCTCTTGTGAGAACCAACCTATGAAGGATATCTGGAGTGTTCTTTATTGATTGATTTTTTTTATAGATTTCCATCCTGATACTAAAGAATTTATAGTATTTCTTGGGAAAAATAATTACAGTTAAATAGAATATGATTGATAGTTACGACCACTCATTTGTGGCATGATCATTATTTATCCTTTTTAATAGACCTGCAGTGGTGTGGTCCCATATATGGACAAATGAGTAGAGATATAGTTAATGTAAAATTTGAAGTGGTAAAGGAAAAATGTGTTTAATTTCACCCACCAAAATGGTAATAAAGGATTACAGAAAATATTTTTTGATGAAATTACCTAATAGAGACAACACAAGGATCAGGTTCTATGCCAAAGTTGACATAGTGGAACATCAAGAGGCATTTATGATAGAGAATTTGGGGGTAGAAGAAAAACTATAGATGGGTGAAGCATTGATCAACCACCCCCACAACCAATATGTGTTTAATGTTAGGTATAAAATCATAAAGAATATATCATGGTATAGTTATATATAATAAATTAATTATAAAAATTAATTATAGATATAGTTATTTGTATTATTTTGTTACCCTAATTTAGAAATCATATACATAGAAACTAGCATGATACATTCCATTCATTTTTATTTTTTTATATTTGGATATTTTAACAAATAATATATCCCAATATATTTTTCTATAAAATAGTATTGGTGAAAATAAATCACATCAATATTTCATATTATTGTGAGATTACTCTCCAACAAGATAGGTTATCGAGCTACATTATTATAGAATAGATAAGACTATATGGAATTATCTTTTATATATAATATATTTATGTAATTCCATTTTGGGTAGAAATTTATTTTTAAAGGGATATATTCTATCATGTCGATGGGTTGATATTCACCTTCAATGGATAGTGGTAACCTCAGTTGGGACTAGTATGGAAATACCTAAAACTGATGAAATTGATGACCTATCAATGGGTGAGACTATATTCTTTTATATTTTTTATATGATGTAGTTCATACATATAGTAATGTATGAAAACATATAAATTTCATTTAATAAGTTCTACAGCCTTTACCTCATGGAGAGGTCTAGTTTGGCTTTGATTTTCAAACTAACTCCACATAGATTTCCTCTAATGCATATCAGATAGCCTCTTATGATAAATGGGAGCCAAAGTTGTAGTTAACAAACATATAACAAAAAAATTTGGACTTAGTGTGTCCCCCTAGGAGACTCATATTTATTTTTGGAAAATGTAATATGTGATATTGATACAATATATTAACTATCACAAAATGAACATTCTGAAGATTAAGAAAAAATAATCTCTTCCCCAAATTCATGATCTCTTTGAAACCTAGAAAATATCATAATGGTTCCCGATGATCAACATAGAATCTAAATATAATTTGTATTTGTATAGGAGTACATTTAAAAGATAATATTCATGGGAGTTTATGGTAATTATGTATTATTAATGAATCCATTTAGAGTAAAAAACTCTCCCACCATGTCAATGGGATCCTTGAAAATAATTATTTATCTCTTCAGGGAATGGTTCATAGATTTTTTTCCTTAATGAAAAACACTTATATTATTTGTTCTAGGTTACTTCTTATGAGAATTTTCATTTATTATTTGAAATTATCCATGAGATATTGTTGTAATAAGTACTCTCAAAGAACATGTTTGAGGATGTTCTTTTCCCTATGAATGTTATATCATAACATAGATTTGTTTTTTACCATATAATGATTATGGATATTATTTCATGGGAGACACCCTTGAATTTATTCTTTAATCTAGTAGGTTATTATTTGGGATTCATTGTATATATCACCAAGATTGAGTACCCAATGAAATATTTACCCAAAATTGGTTGACATTCATATTGTGTTTCCATTATGAAGAATCCATCAAGGCACCAAAGAAGTGGATAACTATTGATCTAATTGTATGGTTCCTATAAGAATGAGTTGAGTAAGATGTGTTCATATATTCCACTAAATGTAGGATATGATTTTTGATACTATTTGGATGAATTATAATTCATTGTGAGTTTATTTATCTATAAAATTGTAGGGTCCTGAAAATTCCACAAGGGGGAAATAAAATTACCCCAAAACCTAGAAAAGGACCGAACCGGTCCATGCGCCTGCTCCCAGAGAAAGCATGTGGTCGTTCCGGCAAACCGCCCTCCCGCAATTCCGCAGACCAGCATCGTCCGTGAAGCAGAGGCAGAGCGCCTCCGCGGGCGTGAATCAGGAAGACCGTTGGGTGCCAAACCGTTCCACCGCCACAAACCATGATAACCTACCCATGCGGCCGCGAACATCATCGTTTGCAGAATATAGGCAGATTGGTGTGCCACCGCGAAGCAACCCCGCCGCGACTCATTAAATATCGGTTGATCGAGTCGTTAGTGGGTGTGGGGGTTCCCTCATAGAATTCCGTAAAATGTGTCATGAGCCCATCAATATTAGATCCTCGTGACTCTATAAATACTCACCGAGGGGAACCAGAAGAAGAAGAAGAAGAAGAGGAAGGACGAGTGAAAACCCGTTGGGAGACACTGGATAAATCGCTCCCAGCGGTAGAGTTCCGCAACCATCCGCGGACTTCATATCGTCGGCGGATGCACTCTTCCGCATAGAGGAGAAATAAAACCATGAAAAACATGCGGCTATTTCCTTCGCGGATAGTCCCTCCATGAACCTCCCCCTCTGCGGACCATTATCGTTTGTGAAACAGAGGCGGAGATCCTCTGCGGGCGCGAAGTAGGACGGGCGCAAGCGCCTCTGCAGACGTCCTTCGCAGACAGCCTACTCCTTCGCAGACAACATCTTCCGCGGACCAGCCTCCTTCGTGGCCATCTCTTCCGCAGACACCCTTCGCGGACATTCCTTCACGGACTACTCCTTCATGGACTGCTCCCTCGTGGCCCGCCTCCTCCGCGACCATATCATCCGTGGACACACTTCGCGGACAACCAAACCGCGAACCCATCGCGGACTGCTCCTCTGCGGCTAGTCCCTAGCAGCCAGTCCCTTGCGGTCATCTCTTTACAGACAGCTCCTCCATGGCCATCCCCCATGTGACAACCCCCATGAACTCGTTGGTACGTACCGCGGGGGCGCAGCCCCCGCACCCCTCCTCCGGGTCAGTGTTGGGCTACGGTCTTGGCCCTCTAGTCCGGTCCCTTCGCTACCATCACTGACCCCCATCAAAAATGGAGAGTCACACCGCGAACTTTTCGGCCCTGGTCATCAGTATTTAACACTTCACCCTTATGCCACCGCAACATCCGTCCTATAAATTCCATGAGTGGAGCTACTCCTCATGAGACTCCTAAAATCCCATTACCCAACTCCCATGCTAGGTTCATCCAGAAAGGTCCACCCCTGCGTAAGTCCCACACCAACCATTTCTAGGTCTCTCCTACCTAGTTGTCCAGACCACATGACGTTAAACTGTATGGCACTCATCCTGACCACATGACGTTAAACTGTATGGCCCTTGTCTGATCCATATGATGTTAAACTATATGGAAATAGTCCTATCTACATGACTATAAAATGTAGTTCTCTCTATGATCCAAATACATGACGCCTCTTATTCCAAACAAGAGATACCTTATTCTCCATGCATAAGATGCCTCATTCCATGTTTACTGTGGCATAATTTCAAGAGCGCTGGAATCCATTCAAACATTCCATCACTCCACCCCACGCTTTGTGTGTCCTTCATTCGGATCTCCATCCTATTTCATGTCTGAAGGGACCCCCTAACGGCCTGGCCTCATGCCACATCGACTCACCTACCGTCCTGGGCCAATGCCCTGGAAGACTTTGGACAACACTTCGAGACAGGTCATGTGCTCCGAACATGGTCAGCGGTCGACCCTCATTTGTTTGTCCCCATTTCAGGCTAACGTGATATGGATGATGTGTTTCGAACATGGTCAGCAGTTATCCTCCATCACCATGCCAGCCTCATTGCATTCCGAATGTCGGGCATGTAATTCACACTTTTCATCTCCATTTGTCTGGATTGAATCCAACGCTCTTGGTGTTATCCCGCTTGTGCACTAGCACATAGGAATAGGCACCCATTATATTCTTCAACCCACCAATGGGTTGGGATGCCCTCATGGCCACACATGAGGAAGACACCACGGGTGTCCGCCTAGGAGTAAGTTGTGACCTTCTGGGCCTCCTTAGTGTGCAAGCCCCAATATATCATTATGGGCCGCTCCATGCGTAAGCCCCACTCCATTTCTCACAGACGCACCATTCGCGACGTGATCGTCTGGTCTTTGCTGCCTCTTGTTTCTCATACCAAGCATGGATCACGTGGGCTTAGAGTAAGCATCGACCATGACATCCTCTTATGGACCTCCTCAGAGTGTAATCCCCACAAAGTGAACTACGGGGACTTTGATCCATTTCAAAGCGTGGTACGTAGGAAGCATCCACGAGGTTCAAGCCCACATCTCGGTCATTTCTTCACGAAGAGTTCCACCCTCGTCCAGTATGACGTTAAACTGTATATGTGAACTACGTGGACTTTGATCCCTGCCTCCTAGACACGGTACATAGGAAGCCTCCAAGAGGTTCAAGACTGATCACCATCATACCCCAGGGACCACATCCACGTTGGTTCTCTGATGATCCTATGCACACTACGTGGACTTTGATCCCTGCCTCCTAGGAAGGGTATGTAGGAAGCCTCTGTGTGGTTCAAGCCCAATTGCCGGTCGATCCGACTATTCTCCACGTCGGTTCGCTGCGCCACTCCTAGTACTGCCTTAAGCAAGTCCCGACTCTTCGGGGACATTAATCCAACGAGGGATGGTAGAACTCAGGCATAAATGATTCTGAATCCCTACATCCAGTTGACCATTGCCCACTAGGGTTAAATCCGTGGATACTATGTTTGGGTATAAAGCAAATATTTGCGAACATATGAATACGTCTTAAATCTATAAGAGAGTCCTGGACCCGGCAATAATTTCCCACCAAAAAGGGTGTGATGAGCCCGAATTCCCATCCTCTAGACTAATGTGAGTCCTTAAGAGTCGCTGGTCAGACCATCTGGTGAACGCCTGCCTTTGGAAAGTAGGTCCATCCATCGTTGGATATGGAGCTGTTGGGTGTTTCGAGGCCGAAATCTGAAACCGAACAAAACAAAAAATGGTGAAACCAACGTGATTCTTTAACCAAACATGATGGATTTAACCCAATCTCACCTTATTCCCCTTATACTATCAAGGAGGGCCAAGCATGGTCATTAATTACGCATGGGATCATGAGATGCTGCTTTGACAGGTTCTCTCTGTGTACTTGTTAAAATGTGTTACAGGTACCTTCAGAACTCCCTTCGATCAAATGGCATCGTAAAGGAATTCACAAGTGCGGGCTTCCAAAAACGCAGGGACGAGACTTCCTCAACAACGGAGGACCCCGTCACCCACCTAGATTCTTCAACGCTGGGTTTCAGACGTGCTGATCCGAGAGTACCATGAAAACGGTACTCTCCCAACGGTGGAGGAGGCCATGCACACCCTCCAATCCGTCAAGATTCACCGGTCGCCTACCCAGCAGTGGCCGCAAAGGCAGATCCAGACAACCCCTATCACTGTCTCCAACCGTTTCAGGAGTCTATCCCCAGAACGGGACAATGCGTACTTTCCTTATCTTAGGGAGGCGGATGAGGTCGACGTTGAGGACTTCATTCCTGTCGAACAGGGGTTCCACTTCAAGGACCCTGTCGAAAGACGTCATCACGGTTATTGCATGACTTGACATCCTCACGCCGAGGAGGATGTCTCCTCGAGGATTCAGGCCCACGCTCCCCGAGCTTCGACCCCTCGGACTGCCAGACGAGGGTGGAAGACGTACAATCAGGGGCCGGTCATCACCCTGGTCCCTAAGGAGGAGCTCCGCTGCCAAGCCACAGAGACGTACCAAGAACAGGCACCTATACCTGTTCACTCCTCCCGAGCCTGCCATCCAGAAATTGCAGCATCATACGAGCTAGCGCGCACCCCTATCGAGCTCCATCAAGCCTGTCTCTCACACAGCACGACATCTACCCGGCATGAACCTCTCCCTACCCAGGGTCGTGAAGCCCACCAGCTTGACATGGTGGAGACCCAACACCTACAAGACGAGCTCCTTGCAGTTGCTTCAGATGCCCGCCATCTTGATATGGTGGTGATCATCAAAGCCCGCCACCCAGATGTGGCGGCAAATCATAGGCAGGCACATCTCCCCTCCAACAAAGGCCACCGACTCGATACGGTGGGAAACCGATATATGCAGGGCCAGCTCCCTACGGATGCAAGTAAAGTCTACCACCTCGATGGGGAGGCAAATGGGGAGAGAAACCTGTGTATCCCTGTACAGGGGAAGATTCGTTCACCTGCCCCAACACAAGAGAATTTTCAGTACCCACTGACCACTAGAGGACCGGAGCAGGATATTCCTACTCTGATACCGGAATGGGCCTTCATACCCATTCCAGCCAAAGATGTCTCTCTACATATCTTGGAAATTATGGAGGAGCATGTATCGATCCCATATCATATCTTGCAGACTTTCCAGAATGTAATTGCATTAGAGGCAATAACAAGGACTCGGGCCCTTGAGCCCGTCTCCCCAATTGAGGCGACTCGTCTAAGAGACGAGATAGCCTCCTCAGAGCAGATCTACATCCATGCTTCATCCCAGGAGGGTCATCGGCTATATTCTGTGACCCAAGGGAAACTGGATCGAGCAACTTCACTCGTTCCAACTGGGGGACACTCGTCCATCATGGTGGATGCTCCAGAGTAGGCATATATCCCTGCTAAAAGCCAGGATGTTCGTCGGCATATCCCGACAGTATCACAGGACCCAATTAGGCAGGGACCCAAAGGAGGTGAAGGTCGTTTTCAATAGAAGACGGTCCCTTCTGCCCACAAAGAGCACCCCAAATGCGCTAAAGGTAGCCGGAAAATAAAGAGAGGGATCATGACTCCGCTCTGCTAGAATATGGGGTTCCCGACGCTACTAAGCACACGTCAAAGGCTCGGAACCCTGCTCGCCCATTACCATACTATGGGAGTGGAAGTAGCATTTGCGAAGGTCCTCCCCACAATAGTGCTACCAGCAGCTCTGAAGGTCCTCCCCAGAGCACCCGTGGGGGCCTCCCCCGCGGGCATATAACGATCGATCACGAGAGCTCCTCTTTTGATGTGAGTCACAGAAACCCTCCACTTGACCAGAAGGTCGAGCAGCAAGAAGATCCTCCACTAGCTACGGTCCACACTGAAGGTCCTCCCCGGGGTATACACTGCAATCACTCTCCATGTATTGGGACCACATATTGTGATGGTAGTCCTCACTATCATAGTGGCAACTACGGAGGCCCTCCCCGTAGTGATGTCTCATCATGACAAGAAGGACCTCCCCTTGTTGTGGCCTACACTGATGGTCTTCCCTAGGGGTTAGGCTGTAACGGAACTCCGCGTATCCGGGCATCAAATCATGGTGGTAGTCCTCACCACCCTGATAATGGAGGTCCTCCCCGTAGAGACTTAAAGAAATGAGAAGGCCCTCCCCTCATTGTGGTACATTCTGGAGGACATCCCCAGGATGTATCCCATAGATATTCTCCATACGGCAGCAGTAATGGTAGTCCCCACCATTGCCGCAGCTGTAATGGTAGTCCTCGCCACCACGACCGCTATTGAGAAGGTCCTCCCCACATTGTCCCCAAGCAACAAGAAGGTACTCCCCTTGTCGCGCTGTGTCCTAAAGGTCCTCCCTATGATGCGCGTCGAACGTCAATCCATGAGGGTCATCCTCACCATGATGGAAGTTGTTGCGAATGTCCCCCCTGTAACGACGCAATGTAGCCAGAAGGTCCTACCATTGTTGCAACACACCTTGGAGGTCCTCCCCAGGGTGTACACTGCAAAATTCCTCTATTCAGTAAAGCATCAAGCATTAATGGTATTCATCACCATTACGGCCGCCATTGCGGAGGTCCTCCCCGCGATGACATATTATTTCGACAGGAAGGCCCTCCCCCTTCCGAATTAAGCACTGAAAGGCCCTTGCATGCCGAGGCACTTAGAAGGACGGGATCGAGCATGTCATATTCCCAGATTTTCGCAAGCGACACCCTTCTTCAATTATGAGTCGTTCCAGGGCCGCAATCATCTTCTGAACCACCTCGGAATCTCCCACAAGACAATTAAATACCTACCAGTCCCACTACCTCCGACTACAGTGAGCGTCTTAGTTGGGCTGGCCAGGTAGAGGAATCATTGGCGGAGGATTATGCCGATATGTTGCACTTGAGGAAACGACTGGCCAGGAATGATATACCGGTTATGTTTTGGCCCATGAACACCTCTCAGTATGACATACTGAGAGAGTGGTTGGAAGAATGCATGCACGAAATCCACCATAATATATGGACGACCCTTCGCCAGCTGAAATTGATCTTCCTACCCTATGAAGAGTATGTGGACCACGTCAAGACGATTGGGGACATCCTGCATCACATTGACCTGGAGTCCCTTTCCTCGACGTGACAACAATGCCCTGAGAGGTGTAAAGGGAATATGGAGGCAGCTTGCCTCCGTGCACTGCACGAACTGCGCCGCCTCATCAGTGACGCTCCGACGGGAGTCCATATTAGGGGATGAGCAGAACACTGAGCTCTTCATTTCACTCTGCTACCTACCTAGAAAAACATGTTCAGTATGGTGTCTTGCAACGTCATCACGGAAAGATGGAAATCGATTGGACCCCCTGCTCAGGAAAGGCAACACACCCAACAGAGTCAGGCCTTGAGTAAGTCCCAGAAGCGTTTTCCCGGCAGGAACGAGCCATTAAAAAATTCATGAATCAGGCCACTGAGAGTATCCAGCAGGCCTCTCGCTTAAGAGAGGCCAATCAGTGATCTTTTCCTGCCTCCCCAGAAGGGATTGATCCACTGGTGAATTCAGCACCAAATCCGGTTCACCCCCGGATGGGGACGCGCGAGATTAGGCAGGTCGCGATAGCCACCGCCACTGCTGCAATCCAGGGTCAACCCCAGCCTGCAAGGCTGGGGGCATTTTTAACAACAAATTCCCCCGTAAGATCAATAAAACCGAGAAAAGACTCAACGCCCAGGGAACGGATCCAACCCCATCCCTCAGGGCTGGGGGAATTATTACCCCCTCAACACCAACCTCCCCCACGAGAGTCGGTATTTTCTCGTCTAGGGAGGATGGTCATTAGAGGAGGTTCTCGTCCTATCCTGTAATTTGAATCATCATCCCCTCCAAGAGGAAGGCGTACCGTAAGGTCACATCAAAGAACTCTCTGTGTCACCCTTTATCAAGAAGTCTGAAGGCAATCCCTGGTCAGGAAAGGGAAGGCCAGCAGAAGATGCGGGATATCCTCTTCCCATTTGGAAGATAACGTCCCCTCCACTCCGCAATATGTGTTCATCAACGCCATAGAGGCTAACCCCGTGGGTGACACCGGAGAAAATGCACATCCGGACTGATCAGGAGACAACGGTTCCGGTTAGGCTGTGACTCACAATGAACCCCCAGGTGTGCACAACCGGAATCAGTGGGCCGCTTTAAATATGGCCTCCTTGTCAGCGAACCTCCCTCCACTTGCCCAGTGAGCTTCCAATAAGGATAATAATAAAGGAATGGTTAACCTTAAACCGTCCCCTTCTCTCGATAAAAAATATCCACTCACGGTCGAAGAGAGGTTCGCTCGACAGGAAGAAGAGATGAAAGAATTGAGGCAGCTTAATGCCGAGATGCTCCACAGGAACCACCTTATTGAAAGTGCATCCTAAGAAGAGCCACGTCATGAACTCCCAGCAAGTTCACCTCAAAGGATAAGGCTTGCCCCGGAAAATGATGCGTGATCAGGGCTGCTACCTAATGAGGCGCGTGGTTGGTCCAACTACCTAAATGTGGATGAGGAATACCACGATTTCCCTCCCCTTAGGCGGCAACCGAAGAAAGTACACCTGAACCCTCCAGGGTACCCCGAACAGAATATGCACCCTTGGTGCCGGCCAATCCGGATCCTCGGGAAATTCCTTGGGCTACGCCTGCCCAGGACCGGGCCCAATAGGATGTAAACCAGGGACTCACCAACACCATCGAGGCACTAACAACTCGATTGGAAGCGATGGAAGGTCGACGCGCTCCGATACAGCCAAAGTGAAAACCCTACCAAAATTGGGTGACCAACACACCACCTCCACCAAATTTTGGGAGCCCTGTATTCCCCATATTCAATGGATTAGGCGATCCGGAGTAGCATTTGATGCACTATGCATCCTATTGCGACCCTATGATGGGGACTCCAGGGCAGCAAGAAGCAGTGAAACTCAAATGATTCGTACATACCATGCAAGGATCCGACTTCGTCTGGTACACGAGTCTACCAGCCCAGTCAATAAAGAGATGGGAAGACCTTCGGCAGCAGTTCCTGTTCCACTTCAGCGCAATATTTCCTAAAAGAACGGTCAAGGATCCCATGAAATGCAGGAAGAGGTAGAATGAGAGGGTCTCAGATTTCATCGCCATATGGAAAGGTCTGACCTATTATTTTAAAAGACCAATGCCTCAAGATGAGATTCTAGCCATATGAATCGATAATCTTAGAGATGAGCTGTGAACACAGCTCATACCGGTGGAGTGAACCACTCGCTTCCGCCATCTCTCAGCTATTTCCTAGAGAATCGAGGACTCCCTGCAGCGGACAAATTCAAAGTCCTGAATAGCCTCGCAGGCTCCTACGAAAAGAGCCCCTAGAGCTGAAGCGTCCGTTGTCACACTCAATCCGGCTCCTATTCCCGCTCCACTGCTCAGGCCTCCACCAAATCATCACAGTCCCCCTGCATATCAGCGGTCTCCCCCACCTAAACTGGACGATCAGAGAGGATCGAGGCGGAACCAGTTTGAGGAATGAAGACAAAAAGTATACTTTTTCCGAGATGATCAAGTCTGTGGCTACTTCATTTCCTCCATGAAATGAAAATTGATCTGCCTCCTGGAGCCAAGGATGCCTGAAGAAGTCGGCCGCGATGACAGTACTGATTACTACCCCTACCATCAGATGATGGGGCACAGTATCCAAGAATGATTCGTCTTCAAATATCTCCTGCATAGGATGGTAGATTCTGGAAAAGTCGAGCTGGGACCACCCCCATCACATGTGGCATGTATCTCTACCACCGATTCCGACAAAGAGGAGGGATGGAAAAAAGTCCCCAGCAAGCAGGGGTAGAAATTTGACAACTAGATGACTTGGAAGACTATCAACTAAGCCCAGGTCATACTTCGAGCTCAACTACAGTAGCCGGTGTTGCCACCAACAGCCCCTGGAGCCGCATAGCCGATAACATTAGCCTCACAACCCTCCACAAGACGGTCATCTAGACGGAGTCGATGGAGCAATCAATCACAAGAGGAGCAGTCCGTGACAGGGCCAAAGTTAGTCTCGACCCAGGCAGACTATATGCCATCAAATTTGGAACCATGGGAATTGACCCACCAAACTTCACCATCAGAGACAACTGACAAGGTTGACTTTTCAGAGGATGAAGAGACAATTTTTGGTTTTATCAATTCCATCCATATCATGGAATAATTCCCTAATAAAGGTTAAGATTACGAACCCAAGTTCCATGCACGAGGAACCGGGAGGAGGAACCGAAGAGGCAGAGGATACCAGGGGAGGCGCAGCCACGACCGAAACCAACCCTACGGCTGGGCCCTGGCCCAAACCATCAATATTGTGGAAACCCATGGGAGATCCCTTCAGTGGACTCAAGAGGGGAAGGAATTCCCCTCCACATACACAAGCAGCCACTCTCTCCCTGTTGTTCTGCGATACCGACCAGGGGAGGAGGAAGTGTCTGGTCACCTAGTGCGCACAAACAGACCGGCCAAGCCAAGTCCTCAAAACGTGGGAACACCATCGACATCTGACCCCATGGCTGGTCCCTCCACGTCAAATGCTCCAGCTCCCAAAGCACCCGCTAAGACTCTCCTGCCAACGGAGAAGCATTGACTGTTGGAGAAAAAATATGACATCCTAAAGAATCTGGCATCATTACCATCCAAGTTGTCAATCCTGGATGCCCTGGGTTTGTTATCCCACCTTAGGGAGGCGCTCATCGAAGCTTTGATCAGTCCCCAGGAATTTCAAGCTGAGGTTGCTGCCGCCGAGATTTACCGGACAGAGACTGGCCTAGCTGAATGCAGTGAGGTGATTTCCTTCACCGATCAGGACGAAGATTCCATCATGCAAGAACACATCAGACCACTATATGTGTCAGACACACTGAATGGTGTTGATATCCAAAAAATCTTTATAGATAATGGATTTGGAGTTAACCTCCTTCCCATACGGACACTCCGTAAGTTGGGTTATAGTGAGGATGATATAATTCCCTCATCCACAACTTTGTTGGGTTACGACAAGAGTGAGCAGAAACAAATGGGACAGATTTAGCTAAAGACCCATTTTGGTGACCTGGTATCCTACATGGAATTCATGGTGGTCCGGTAGAGCACATCATTCAATGCCCTGCTGGGAAGGCCATGGCTCCATAAGCACATGGTCGTTCCTTCATCCTACCACTAGTGTATCAAGTACTGCGTCAGTGGACAAAGTGGGATGTTTCACACCAACAAGGCCCCTTTATAGATCTCCGAGTCACATTACATCGACGCTGAGTTCTATGAGAAAAATAAAAAGAAGCCTTTGGTCGACGGCGTCGACTGGATCCCTGCTCCAAATGGCCCGGAAATGGTTCCTGATGACCCCCTTAGGCGGCTTGGTAGAGATTATGTCCTTCCCATCAACCATGTGGAAGGTAGGAGTTCAAGTCTGGACACACACTCGGATTTCCTCATGACTTTAGACATAATAGCCGAGTGTGACAATGCAGGAACGTCTGCTGACCCTCAATCGGGGGGCGAAAGCTCGAGCAAGGATTCCCACGACACCTCGCCTACGGACTTCCAAGAGCTCGTGTGAGGAGCTCTCTCCTCGCCAGACAAAGAAGATGAAGATTTGCAAGAATAAGAGGGGGGAGATCTCAGAAATTCACCTCTCACCTTTGAGAAACGTATCTCCACCACTGTGGATGAACTCAGAAAAATAAACCTGGGTACCGAGGAAGACCCAAGGCCCACTCTCATAAGTGCGGAAATGTCTCCTGAGGAACACGGGGTATATACCTCCTTACTAGGGAAACATCGTGATGTCTTCACCTGGAATTACATGAAAATACCAGGACTCAATCCTAAGGTAGTGACGCATCACTTGGGTCTTCCAGAAGACCACCATGGCTACAAACAGGCCGCTAAAAGGACACACCCCTCACATGCTGCCAAGATAGAGGCTGATGTAGATAATATCATTAAAGTAGGCTTCATTAGGGAGGTCCAGTACCCCATTTGGTTGGCCAACATCGTCCCTGTCAAGAAAAATAACGGGAAAATCCCTGTCTATATTGACTTCGGAGACCTTAATCGGCATTGTCTGAAAGATGACTTCCCGGTTCCAATCACCGAGTTGTTAATTGATGCAACGGCCGAGTATGAGGCTCTATCCTTCATGGAAGGCTATTCCAGATATAATCAAATTAGGATGGCCTGAGAAGACGAAGAATACACTACCTTCAGGGCCCCTCAAGGGGTATTTTGTTACAGGGTCATGCCCTTTGGTCTCAAGAATGGTGGCGCCACGTATCAGCATGCCATGCATCAGATCTTTAAGTCGTTCATGGGAAAATTCGTTTAATGTTACATGGATGACCTAGTGGTCAAGTCCAAAAAGCGCTCAAATCACCTGTCAGACCTCGAGACCGTCTTCAACAAGCTCCGACAGCATATCTTGAAGTTTAACCCCTTGAAATGTGCCTTTGGGTTTACCTCAAGGAAATTCCCTGGCTTTGTCGTACGACATCATGGCATCGAAGTCGACCCTGAGAAGACGAAGGCTATCCTGAGCCTGCCACCTCCTCGAAATCTCATTGAGCTGAGGGGATTCCAAGGACACCTAGCCTATATTAGGTGGTTCATAGCCAACCTGGCAGGCAAATGTTTTCCCTTCGCTAGGTTGAAGAAGAAGGGGGTCACGTACCAATGGACAGAATAACTGCCAAAAGGCGTTCGAAAACTTGAAGAAGTACCTCTTAATCCCACCAGTTATCATACCCCCGGTCGAAGGAAGGCCTCTCATTCTATATGTGATGGCCCAAGAACGGTCATTGGGAGCCTTCCTCGCACATAAGAATGACGCTGGAAGTGAAAACAGTCTCTATTACCTCAGTCGAACCATGATTGATGCTGAGACTCGATACTCAAATATCGAGAAGAGTTGTCTGGCCTTGGACTTCACGGTTCAAAAGTTGTGACGTTATCTGCAGCATTAATAGGTCCCTTTGATCTCACAGAGTAACCCGCTCAAGTACATCCTCAGTCGCCCGATGCTAACCGGACGCCTATCCCGATGGGCGGTCATCTTGCAACAGTTCAACATCCGGTTCGTGCCTCAAAAACCCATCAAGGTCCAGGAATTAGAAGACTTTATAGCAGAGCACCCTTCAATAGGGACCACTGCACCAGACATCAAGATACCTGATGAAGATATCTTCTCGGTTCAAGAGGAGTTCCCAGCATGGGAAATTTACTTTGAAGGGGCATCCTGAAGCCCCACCGGGAAGAGGATGGAGGATCCCAGATTCAACAAAGTGGGTCTGGGGATAATACTCGTGTCCCCAGAAGTGGCCGATTTTCCGTATTCCTTCCTCCTATCAGAAGGGTTTACAAACAATGAAGAATAATATCATGCTCTCATTGCAGGCGTGGAGCTCGCACTCCAGACACAAGTACAACACCTTAAGGTAAAATGAAACTCGGACCTGGTCATCAAGAAAGTCAATGGTGACTATGCTATTAAAAAGGAGGAGCGGATCCCCTTGTTTGACCATGTACGAGGGCTAATGGACGAGTTCTCCACAGAATCAACATTGAATTATATTCCCCAGTCCCAGAACACTCAGGCTGATGCATTAGCCAACGCAGCCACAACCCTAGCTGACCGAGACCGGGATGAAACAGTCATCATCATTGCTCACCGTCGAATGGAATTACCATTTTTTCAAGCTAAGATAGAATACATCCACGAAGTCAGTCCCATCCCTGAGTCATATGCTCCTGCCACCAGCTGGATGATCCCCATCGCGAACTACCTTCAACGGGGAGAGCTTCCATCAGACATGGCTGAATGAGAGAAAATACAGAGAAGGGCAATCAATTTTGTCCTATATTGCATCGCGGGTCAGTAAGAGGTCCTTTACAAATGAGACCTCGATGGAGTTCTCCTCAGATTCATTGACGGAGAATAAATTGCTGATGTCATGACCGAAGTACATGCAGGAGCATGTGGATCACATCAACCAGGGACCAAGCTCTCCCATCAGGTTCAAAGGCTTGGGTACTACTTGCCCACAGTGGCACGAGACTGCGATCATTTTACCATGAAATGCCACTCATGCCAGATTCATGCCAACTTCATACACCAGTCCCCATAGTTACTTCATCAAGCTAAGTACTCCTAGCGATTTGTCGGTTGGGGGATGGAAGTAATGGGATCATATCCTCCCGCCACGGCCAAACAGCTGAAGTATATCCTCACGGAAACCAAATTCATTTCCAAATGGGTAGAAGGCATACCCCTCAAGGAAGTCGGGGCAAGAAATACTGACAACTTCATGAAGACCAATATCATCACCAGATTTGGTGTCCCTCATACTATACTGACGGACAACGGCACCAATTTCTGCTCTGCTGAATTGGAAAAGCTATACCACGATTATGGTATCAAGGCTAACCACTCATCTCACTACCATGCAGCAGCCAATGGATAGATAGAAGCTTTCAATAAGACCCTGTCAAACATCCTCCAGAAAATGGTGGACAAAGACAAGAAGTCATGGCCAGATAAACTCCTCCATGCATTGTGGGCTTATCGAACCACAATCTGCACCGCTACCCAGTCTACCACGTACTCATTGGTGTACGGCATAGAGGCGGTCTTGCCCATTGAACTCCAACTTCCCTCACTCCATGTTTCCATCTATGATCAATTATCCAATGATGAGCAGTCAGAAAAGCAGCTAGGTGAATTGGAACAGCTGGACGAGAAGCGGCTACACACTCTGCACCACCTGGAAGTGTACCAGAACTGGATCGCACGAGCCTTCAACAAAAAGGTCCGCCTCCGGTCTTTCTTGGATGGAGAATTAGTGATGGTCCTCCAGACCATAATGATACTAGTAAAAAAGCCTCCAAAGGTGGATCCCAAGTGGGAGGGACCATATTTTGTACATAAGGTCTACTCCAACATAGCATATGCCCTGATCTCCATGGACGGGAAATTCACCACAGCTCCTACCAATGCGAGATTCCTGAAGAAGTATTTCGCATAGAGACCAAGATGTATTCACGTCCTTACTGCATGACGTTAAACTGCATGGAGTATGTCCTTACCACAGGACATTAAATTTCATGGAGTATGTCCTTACCACATGAGGTTAAACTGCAAGGAGTACGTCCTTACCGCGTGACGTTAAACTGCATGTAGTACGTCTTTACCGCATGACGTTAAACTGCATGGAGTTCATCCTTACCGCATGACGTTAAACTGCATGGAGTTCTTCCTCACCGAATGGCATTAAACTGCATGGAGTTTGTCCTTACCACACTATGATAAACTGCACGGACGAAATAAAAAAAAGGAGATGTACTCAACGTCCGAGCTGCATGATGTTGAACTACCAAGCACCGAACGGCCCAAACTCTATGACCTTAAACTAAGAGCATTCTGTCCTCACCGCATGACGTAAAACTACACGGACAAGGTGATTCAAAAATGCGCTCTTCCCCTGTGTACGGACCAGACCTGCATAGGGTTTATCACCTTTCAGAGAACTATGTGAGGCTTGATTCCTGCCCTCATAGGATATGTAGTGATGCAAGAATTCCACACCCTGGCCCAACAACCTCAAAAAGAAAACATAAATGCCCATTCCCCCATGTACGGTCCAAACATGCATGGGTTATATTCACGTCCTCATCGCATGAAGTTAAACTGAATGGATTCCGTCCTTACCGCACGATGTTAAATTGCACGGATAACAAGAGTTATGAATTCCCCTCCCCCCGTGTATGGACCAGACCTGCATGGGGTGTACTCATCATCCAAACTGCATGATGTTAAACTACAAAGAACCCAATGGTCCAAATTCAATGAACTTAAACTAAGAGTATGTCGTCCTCACCGCATGACATTAAAGTGCACGAAATCTAATAATACCCCTCGTCCTAACCACATGACGTTAAACTGTATGGACTGCGACCTCACCGCATTACGTTAAACTGCAATAATTTCAGAGAACTACATACGGCTTGATTCTTGCCCTCGCAGGATACGTAGCGACGCCAGGATCCACAGTCCTGGCCCAGTCCCCTGAATAAAAGACAAAAAAATGCCTTCTTTCCCCCGTGTATGGACCAGACCTGCACGGGGTGTACTTCTTCCAGAGAACTACATATGGATTAATTCCTTCCCTCGCAGGATACATAGCGACGCCAGGATCCCCAGTCCTGGACCAGCCCCCTGAACAAAAAAATACCCCCCCCCCCCCGTGTGCGAACTAGACAGGAACAAGGTGTACTTATCATCCGTACCGCACGATGTAAAACTGCAAGGATAACAAGATTTAAAAATTCCCCCTTCCCTCGTGTACAGACTAGAATTGCACGAGGAGTATTCTTCTTCCCTACCGCATGACGTTAAACTGCACGGAAGATGTCCCCACCACACGACGTCAAACCGCGCGGACCCCCTTTTTCTTTCACGACGGGTCACCTTCATCTTTACCACATGACATTAAACTGCATGGAGTTTTTCCTCACCGCATGACGTTAAAATGCATGGAGTTTGTCCTCACCGCATGATGTTAAACTGCATGGACTTCGTCACGACCCACCCAAGACACATGGTGATACGAGACAGAGATACTCCTTTCACACTTGGATAGATCCTCTCCATACATCAGACACTACGACCCGGATAATTATGGATCTTCATAACCATTAATGGACATCAGAAGTGGAAAGTTATCGACCCGTGGACACCTTTGCATGACTATGCATACCATGCCCCCAGCGGCTCTGCATAATGATAGCCCCTAGCTCATTTACCAAAGTCACGATTTCCACAAGTGACACTCTTTCTAGCTTCGTACGCTTACCGACCCCAGAGCCCCCATACCATACCTCCTGACCCAGAAGTTTATGGCGAAGTGGTTTACAAGTTCATTCCCCTTTTCACATCCAGGTGTTGCTAGGGTATCCCTATCTGGCTAGCCTATGTGTCTATCAGTGGTTCACATAGTGACCTACATCAACAAACATTAAGCTAGGAATAGGATACTTTGACTCAAATGGACAATTACAGTGAAGATGTTTCTTGTATACCCAGACACCATTATCCCCAACTACCGAACCCTGCACTGTGAGCAATCACGTATCCTCATAATCATTCATGGCCATCGGAAGTAGAATGTTATTGACCCAAGGACACCTTTGTATGACTATGCATACCATGCCTTCAGCAGCTCTGCATAATGATAGCCCCTGGCTCGTCCATCAAAGGCAATATTTCCTCGGGCGGTACTCTTCCTAGCTCCGTACACCTACCAGCCTTAGAGCCCCCATACCACACCTCCTAATCCGGGAAAGCTCAAAGTTGCAGTTTATGACCTTCATCCCCCCGCCTTGTTCCAGGTATATCAGAACATGTTGACTCAGTTATCCTTCGAGTGACTACAGCAATAGTCACTCAATGGTCCGAGCTCTATGACCGATAAACTAGGAGTACTTTGTCCTTACCACATGACGTTAAACTGCGTGGAATGAAGGCACACCCCCGCACACAAAAGAAAAAAAAATAAAAGATCAGCGCAGGGGGCTCTTTGAAACTCAACAAGTAACCAGGGACGGATATCCCTGACATGACCAGACATTATCCTACCAAATGACAAACTTTGTGGCCCGGATAATTTGCGGATCCTCATTACCATTCATGGCCATCAGAAGAGGAAAGTCGTCGACCCATGGACACCTTTGTATGACTATGCATACCATGCCCTTAGAGGCTCTGCATAATGATAGCCCCTGGCTTGTCCACCAAAGGCAAGATTTCCACAGGCGATGCTCTTCCTAGCTCCATATTCTTACCGGCCTCAGAGCCCCCATATCAGCTCTCCTGATCCAAGAAGCCCTAAAACCATGATTTACACCAATCAACCCCCCCCCCCCCATGTCTGGGGCATGTTGAGGTATTCAAGCCTAGTTACATTCTGATGAAGAACAACCTTTGAAAAAATGCCCCCGTCCTCGCTGCATGATGTTAAACTGCATAACAACCTTTAAAAATGTCCCCGTCCTCACTGCATGATGTTAAAATCCATAAAAACCTTTAAAAATGTCCATGTCCTTGCCGCATGACGTTAAACTACACAACAACCTTCAAAGGTGCCTCTCGTCCCTGCCGCATGATGCTAAACTGCACGGAATATGTCCCAACCACATGACGATAAACTACACGGTCATACTCGTCATGGGTTCAATGAGAAACAGGGGATTTTCTCTATCCTTCAGTGCACGGGTCAGACCTGCACAAACCACCACCTCACACCGGTGTGAGAAATAATTAACTTCACCCGTTCTCGGGAAGTTTAGTGTAGATATTTCCCCCGTATTCAGGCACCCTCTCATCATAAGCCATACTCTGTACTCAGAAAAATCCAAACTGTTATAAGCCACCCCTGGTGGTCCCAAATATCAACTTCCCTGAAGTTGATCGGCTATCGAAAGTGGATAGTCTTTGACTTAAGGACACCTTTGTACGACTATTCATACCATGCCCTCAGTGGCTCTTCATATTGATCACCCCTGGTCCGAATACCAATGGAATGATTTCCTTAGGCAATGCTTCTCTCTGTACGCCTCTTGGCCTCTAGGCCCCAATTTCTATCCTGGGATTCGGAGACCCTCTGAGGTACAGTTTACCAACCTCTTCCACAATCCTACCAGAATGCGGCGGAACGTCTTTGAAAAGATTATGGAGATCCAGGAGAAGTCATTCCATTTTAAATGATGTCCCAGCTGCATGACTTTAAACTGTGCCAATCTTTGACCATCCCTTACGCTAACTAAATGCATAGGGTAGTATTCTCCTGACCACACTCCTAATTAGTACAGATGCGCCCAAAACCCTTTCAGATGTCACACTCTCCTTCTAAACCACCCATGGTGGTTTTAATAATTTTACAAGACACCCATTGTGGTTTCCATGAGATGTGCTTCCATGAAGTCTATAACGACCCATACTTTACATACATTGTTAATACTTCAAAATTGAAGCACACCTATTACAACATATGACAAAACCACAAAGGACCGTATATGTATTCTGTCTTTAGAAACTGGGAAACAAAAACAACTGGTTCATAAATCTTCTACAGTGTCTCCCATTTATTTCATCATATCTAGGGTCCCTTTTAGCATATTCTACTTAATATCCATCTTTCTGACCTGGGGAAAAGAAAACATACAAAAAAGGGTGAGCTCAAATGCTCAACAATGGAAAATAAAGGAAATAAAAATAATATCATATCTTTTTAAAAATCATAACCTGCAAAAGAGATCATAATATCTTAACATGGAATAAATCATAGAAGTGAAAATGAGATCCCCATAATCATAACATAAAACTTGAAACTTTGTGGCATGCACACATAATCATGGAAAATCATTTCTTGTTAGTCATGACTCATTTCCAAGACTATCTTAGCGGACAAAGTCCATTTCTGAACCGAGTTCACTCCTCGTTTCAGTCCTGTATCACTGAACCGAAATAACCTTCCATTCCAGCCATGTCTATCTCATGAGATATAAATCTTTACCCAATGCATTGTAGGGAGATATAGGTCCCAACCATCTTATAATGAATCCTTTCTTATGTGTGCCACATAATCATAAATCATACATCATCGCATAACACATGTAACAAAAATGGAATTCTTGAAACATCATGACATCATAAAACAAATCATATAAGGTAAATGACTTCATAAAAATAATTTCCTCAAAACATAATCAAATCAATGTAATAATAGGGATAAAAATAGAACCCTATATTATCTTAGATGGAAAATAATTTTGATAAAACATTTGAACTCCATTCTTGAGGAAAATATCCTTTCAACTTCAAAAATAATTTTCCTTTCTTAACATGTCATACAATTTTAAACTAAAAGAATTTGATTAAAAATAAACTTGAATACTTGTAAAGGAAGCTTCTTGGAAATAATTTTTTAAAAATCCATTTTTCCTTATAAGTTAAAAAAACATTCTTCGTACTTTTGTCGGAAAAGTCAAAAAGTACCTCGTACGAAAAACGACAAAAGATTCCTTTCATATCCTTTACAAAAAACTTACCGAAGGGTAAAATTGGATATAAAATATTGTAGAAGGATGGAAATAAAATTACACATTGAGGGAACATGGATGTGGATAATAAAATACACCCCAGTAATTACCAAAGTAAAAACAATCTCGGATAAAAGTGAGATTGTGATATTTCCCTTACCTTAGGTCCGATTTGCTTTGTACGTGCTGAAGATCATGTATAATGGTTTAAATAATGTTATTGACTTATTCCAGAATCATACATATTGATATGATATCATATATGGTCATATTCTTAGCTTCTTATTAGTAATATTTCATTGTTACTTGTTAAGCGGGTCTTTATTGCCTTTTGTTCTTATGCGTGTTTTGCCGAATAAATTCTTATTCTTATTTTAAGGTTATAGATACCTTATATCCAGAATGGTATTAGTGTAAAATATATCATATTTATTAATTCAATTCATTTATATAATTACTATGTAATGATGATCATGTAGAACGAGTCGCATCACATCGTGGAGATGGTATTCCGTACGTACGCACGAGCGATGATATTGTTCCCATGATCGTGGAATTGTATTTAAGTGTATTTATAATATTTCAGTATCAATATAACTTTATAATAATCATATATAGTTACTCATAACACCATTATACCCATCCTTGTAAGGTGATGGTGGAAAATAGATTACACCACGGCGTGGAGACGGTATTCCTTACGTACGCACGCACGGTGATTTCATTTTTCCGTAGGATGGATAGAAGGTGAATTAGGATTGTTTCATATTTATAATAACATATCAGTATGTATGTAATACTTATGTTATTACTTTATCATGAAACAACTAAAGAAGAAGAAGTTTGAAGAAGAAAGAAATTGAAATGATCGGTAATGGATATTACCTCTTCTTTGAAACGCCTCTTTGAATCCTCCACTTAGGGAACTAAGATTGGTATTTGAAGAAGACCAGGACCTCTAGGATTATTCTAGGGAAGTGGAGAAGGGATTTTGTCAGGGTTTGGCCGAGCTTGAGTGCTCAAATTGGTGTGAGGAGGAGGGGGAGGAGGTGCCCTTTTATAAGGGAGGAGAGGGGCACCTTAGGAATATCTCAAAATATTATTTTATATTAAAGTCAAAGTCGGTTTATAATGGTTCCAAAGGGTCTTATTTCGAAGGTAAATAGGGGATGGGTCGAAATCATATCAACCAATAGGATTTAGACAAGTTTAGGTTATTATTTTAACCTTATCAATTAGATTTAACTCTTTGTTAAATAATTTAACTTTTACCGTGACTTTTTGTTTTCTTACACTATATAATTAATACACTTACTATAACATGCCAAACGAACCCCAAGTTGTTTATTATTAATATATATATCCTTATCTAAGTCATTTGGCCGAATCATAGATTTTTAGGAATAAAATAACAATTAATAATATAATATTTGATTTAAAAACTATTTTGTGTCAATTTTGACACTATTTGATATATGATTTTTTTGAAAGTCATAACAGAATTATATGTTCGAACCAAGTTGATTAAATCAACAATAATATATCATAGTAACTTAGAAAATTAGTGGAATTCATAAAAAGTCTCAAATTACATTTATTTGAGCATTTATAACATCAATTATGTTAACATTTTCTTAAAAGGGTAATTAATGCATCATCGTTGAGTCATAAATAAATTAATTTATTTAAAGTCTAAAAATTATAAATAAAATATCATTATGTAGGAAATCGTTTTAGATTTTTAATGAATATTTATAGTAGAATTTATCTTATGTATAACCCCATATTAAAAATGTTTTAGTTATTAAACTTTGATTTTAACTATTTTAACTATTCATTAAATAAAATAATATTAAATGTCATAATCTAATCCAAGTGGACCTAAATGGTCATATTATATTCATAAGGTTGTTTTTGGTCGAATTACACTTTTCCAATAGAATTAGGACATGTGTTAGGGTAATAGTAATATCATATTTTCCCTTAGTTACCCTATTTACTATTAACCGTGGTAAAAAAAATAAAAAGTTACTATTCACCAAAAAATTATTTTTATCTCATTGAACCACATTTTACTTACTGATATCAACCGTGTCTGTCGGATTTTATAAATTTCATTCACAGAAGCGGTAAAATTAAGTTTTATGCAAAATTCAATTTTTAACCTACCACTTACTGGTTTCACTATTCATCAAAAATTGAAAGTTCTCAGAAAAATACCAAAATTTCACCCTAGGCTAATTTCGGTATTCCGAATCCAAAAATGAAGTCCATTTTGAAGAATAAAATTTATAAAATTTCAAAAAGTGGTTATTACTATTCATAACGGCTAGTTTTAATAATATTTTAATAGCATATCGTTGTTTAGTGAAACTCGTTATTGCGTACAACGCAAGCTATCGAGGAAGGTCGTGATTGCGTGTAAAGTAAGTCAAGCTAGTGTGTAGTGAAAGATTCCTTTGATGATATATATATAAAAACAAAATATTACTCATAAAAATCTCGGGTGTTACATTCTACCCCCCTTAAAAAGAATTTCGCCCGCGAAATTCGTCACTTTGTAACAAACAGATGAGGATACATCTCCCCCATCATATCCTCAAGCTCCCATGTAGCTTCTTCAAGTTGGTGGTTCCTCCATAAAACTTTCACCAATCAAGTGGTCTTGTTTCGTAGGACTTTTTCGCTATGATCCAGAATCTCTATCGGTTGTTCTTCATAAGAAAGATCTTGCTCCAGTGGTACAACTTCTGAGCTGAGTACATGTGAAGGATCAGGTATGTACTTTCTCAGGAGAGATACATGGAACACATCGTGAACTTGAGAGAGATTCGGTGGAAGCAGCAATCGGTAAGCTACCTTCCCAACACGATCCATTATTTCGAAAGGACCGATATATCTAGGGCTCAACTTCCCCTTCTTTCCAAATCTCATAACCCTCTTCCAGGGAGATATTTGTAAGAACACTTTATCACCCACTTCAAACTCTAGGTCTATTCTTCGGTTGTCGGCATAACGTTTCTGTCGACTCCGAGCTGCTCTTATGTGTTGTTGAATAGATCTGACCTTTTCTTCCATTTCATCAACGAGATCAGGTCCTAATAGCTTTTTTCCCCAACTTCATCCCAACAAGTTGGAGTCCTGCATTTCTTTCCATAGAGATCTTTATAAGGAGCCATCTTAATACTGGAGTGAAAGCTATTATTATAAGAAAATTCCACCAAAGGTAGGTGTTGATCCCAACCTCCTTTGAAATCCATAGAGCAAGCTCTCAACATATCTTCTAGGGTTTGAATTGTTCTCTCAGACTAACCGTCTGTCTGAGGATGATAAGCAGTGCTGAAACTCAACTCTGTATCCAGAGTATGCTGAAGACTTCGGCAGAACATCGAGGTAAATCTCGGATCCCGATCAGATATAATAAAAAGTGGTACTCCATCCAATATTACCACTTCCTTTACAAATATCCTGGCAAGCTGATCTAGATAGAAATCCTCTCTAATAGCAATGAAGTGTGCAGACTTTGTAAGATGATCAACTATGACCAAGATAGCATTATTGCCTTTGGATGTTTTAGGAAGTCCTGTGACAAAGTTCATAGTGATGTTTTCCCATTTCCATTCGGGTATGGGTAATGGTTGTAACATCCCCTTAGACTTCTGTCTATCAGCTTTAACTTGTTGACAAACCAAGCATCAAGAGACATATTCAGCAACATCTCTTTTCATGCCATCCCACCAGAAGTACTCTTTCAGGTCCCCATACATCTTCGTGCTTCTAGGATGAATAGAGAATGAAGAACTATGAGCCTCATCCAGCAGCTCCTTCTTTAATTCAGGGATGAGAGGAACACAAACCCAATTCTTGAACTTTATTATCCCATCACAATCAAGGTTGAACTCAGGAACATTTCTCACATTCTTTTGTAACTCGACATCTTCTTTCTGTGCCTCTTTAATCTTTATATGTATAGATGGTTGAACATTCATTTGAGAAAGATAAGATTTTTCCCTTTCCATTATAATTCCAAGATCCATCCTTTGTGAATCCATAAATATTGGATCTTTTGTGATCCTCATCATGGATAAACTAGCATGGTATTGTCGACTTAATGAATCTGCCACCTTGTTTGCTTTCCCAGGGTGGTAATGGATTGAGCAGTCATAATCCTTAATCAGCTCCAACCATCTTCTTTGACGCATATTCAGCTCCTTTTGTGTGAAAATATACTTTAAACTTTTATGATCAGTATAAATATCATACCTTTCACCATAAAGGTAATGCCTCCAAATCTTTATTGCAAAGATTACCGCAGCTAACTCCAAATCATGTGTTGGGTAATTTTTCTCATGGATTTTCAACTATCGTGAGGCATAAGCTATCACCATATCATTTTTCATAAGAACACACCCCAATCCCTTCTTGGATGCATCACTGTATATCACAAACCTTTCTCCACGACAAGGCAGTGTGAGCACAGGTGCACTGGATAACCTTCTTTTCAACCCCTTGAAATTCTCTTCACATTCCTCTGTCCAAACAAACTTAACTCCTTTCCGAGTCAACTTGGTGAGCGGATTAGATAATCGTGAAAAATCTTTTACAAAATGTAGATAATCTCCAGCCAAACCAAGAAAACTTCAGATCTCAGTTACTTTTGTTGGTCTCAACCATCTTTTGATAACCTCTGTTTTTGCTGGATCCACAGATATCCCCTATTTTGAGATTATGTGACCCAAAAATGCAACTTTTTGAAGTCAAAATTCAGACTTGGTAAATTTGGCATAAAGCTTATCCTTTCTCAGGGTCTTCAATATAATTCTCAAGTGATCTTCATGCTCTTCCTTGATCTTTGAATAGAAAAGAATATCGTCCATAAAGACTACCAAAAATTGATCAAGATAGTCTCTAAAGACTCTATTCATTAGATCCATGAAGATAGCAGGGGAATTAGTAAGACCAAATGGCATCACTATAAATTCATAGTGTCCAAACCTTGTACGGAAAGCCGTCTTTGGTATATCCTCCCTTTTGACCCTTAATTGATGATACTCTAAACGAATATCAATCTTGGAAAAGTATTGAGCTCCACGTAGTTGGTCAAATAAGTCATCAATGTGTGGGAGAGGATATTTGTTCTTGATAGTGATCTTGTTAAGTTCTCGATAATCAATGTAGAGTCTCATTGATCCATCTTTCTTCTTAACAAATAGAACAGGTGCTCCCCAAGGTGACGCACTAGGGCGTATGAATCCCTTATCAAGATTCTCTTGGAGTTGCTTCTTCAATTCCTGCAACTCAATTGGGGCCATTCTATAAGGTGTCTTTGAAATAGGAAAAGCACCCGGTACGAGTTCTATTGAAAACTCAACTTCATGATTTGGTGGAAGACCCGGTAATTCATCCGGAAAGACATCATCAAACTCCCGTACGATGGGCATATTCTTAATCGCGAGTTTCTCACCAACCATTTGAGATAAATAACCTTCATTTAGTGGAATCAATACCCATAAAATGGAAGAAATTTCCACTCGAAGGTTATGTTCATCCTTGCATTGATAGACGATCATAGATTGATCTGGAATATGAAATGTGACTTCCCTTCTTTGGCAATTGATATGAGCTCCATATAAAGAAAGCCAATCCATGCCAAGAATCACATCGAATTCCACTAAAGGAAGGATCACTAGATTTGCAGGAAGAACATTCCCACAAACTTCGATCGGAGAAGAATTATAAACTTTTGATGCGATTGATGTGCCATTAGGTGTTGTCACAGCTAACTTAACATGTAATTGTTGAGGTAATACGGTGATACCCGTAGAAAATTCTTCAGAAATAAAAGAGTGGGTGGATCTAGAATCAAATAATACATTTGCTACTTTAGAGTGGATGGTAAGTGTACCTTTCACCACATCGTTATCGTAATCCACATCGCTGATAGAAATAGCATGTGACTTTCCTTTGTCTTTAGCCTTAAGAGTTTGTTGACGTCGACCATCATCATCAACCCTTGGATTTTGGCATTGATTGGCATAATGCCCCATCTCCTTGCAATTGAAACATTGAAGTGTAGTAGGTTCATTCTGTGTATCCCTTCCTTTGTTTGCATCATTAGACATCTTCTTCCCATTATCGCGACATTCAAATGCTTGATGACCTTCCTTTCCACATTTGAAACATTTACTTGTCCTTTTAAGACAACTCCCTCCATGTTTCTTTCCACACTTTGAGCATAAGGGAAAGCTCATCTTCTTTTCAGTGTGCTCTTTAGATTTTCCTTTGAATTCCATTTCCCTCTTCTAATCAAACCCGTATGACTGATGGGTTACACCAATCTCTATCTCGACTTTGAGAGCACATTGAACGATTTCCTCGTAGCTATTGAAGTCCCTTATGGCTAACTCCCTTCGAAGACTTGGTTTTAAGCCACTAAAGAATCGATTGATCTTACTATCAGGTTGGATAATAATACCAGAAGCGTACCTTGAAAGTCTTGTAAAATTTGCATCATAGGTACCAATAGATTCATCATCTCTTTGCTTCAGTTCAAGAAACTCTTTCTCCATCTTTGTTCGGAGAATACGAGGGAAGTACTTATTGAAAAATAAGTTCTTGAACTCATCCCATTCCATGGACTCAATTTCATCCCTTTGCCTTGTATTCTTAATAAGATTCCACCATTGATCAGCATCTCCTTCCAAACGATACACTTTTAGGATGACTTTATCATGTTCAGAACATTGAAGAACTGAAAATATCTTTTCAGTAGTACTAATCCATTATTCAGCAACTAATGGATCAGTAGACCCGCTGAAAGAAGGTGGACGCTGCCTCATGAAGGATTCAACAGAATGTTGCTCCTTCCTTTTCTTGTTTGGAAATCCTTCATGATTCATAGCTTGAAAAAGTTGTGTGAGCATGGCTACAAGATTTTTCATTCCAGCTCCCATATCGTTTGGTTGCTCATGGGGACAATCATTGCATTGCTCATCGCATTCCGCATTAACATGGTTCCTTCGGGTTCCAGCCATTGACTAAAACCGAGATGAATAGTGTGAGCAACACTAATTATAATAGGAAAACCACATAATCAAGAATAAAATTTTCACGCTTAAGGTCTTATCCTAGGTTATTCATGGCCATTTCTAAAACACTAAGATTGTGTTCTATGCTTAGACTTATCCTTAGGGTTCTTACTAAGGCTTTCACATCCTAGTTTCCAAAGGTTGACTATACCTTTCCTCTGATACCAACTATAACAACCCATACTTTACATATATTGTTAATACTTCAAAATTGAATCAAACTTATTACAACATATGACAAAACCACAAAGAACTATATAGGTATAGTGTCTTTAGAAACTGGGAAACATAAACAACTGGTTCATAAATCTTCTACAGTGTCTCCCATTTATTTCATCATGTCTAGGGTCCCTTTTAGTATATTCTACTTAATATCCATCTTCCTGACCTGGGGAAAAGAAAACATACAAAAAAGGGTGAGCTCAAATGCTCAGCAAGGGCAAAGAAAGGAAATAAAAATCATATCATATATTTTTGAAAATCATAACCTGTAAAAGAGATCATAATATCTTAACGTGGAATAAATCATAGAAGTGAAAATGAGATCCCCATAATCATAACATAAAACTTGAAACTTTGTGACATGCACACATAATCATGGAAAATCATTTCTTGTTAGTCATGACTCATTGCCAAGACTATCTTAGCGGACAAAGTCCATTTCTGAACTGAGTTCACTCCTCGTTTCAGTCCTGTATCACTGAACTGAAATAACCTTCCATTCCAGCCATGTCTATCTCATGAGATATAAATCTTTACCCAATGCATTGGAGGGAGATATAGGTCCCAACCATCTTATAATGAATCCTTTCTTATGTGTGCCACATAATCATAAATCATACATCACCGCATAACACATGTAACAAAAATGGAATTCTTGAAACATCATGACATCATAAAACAAATCATATAAGGTAAATGACTTCATAAAAATAATTTCCTCAAAACATAATCAAATCAATGAAATAATAGGGATAAAAACAGAACCCTATATTATCTTAGATGGAAAATAATTTTGATAAAACATTTGAACTCCATCTTGAGGAAAATATCCTTTCTACTTCAAAAATACTTTTCCTTTCTTAACATGTTATACAATTTTAAACTAAAAGAAGTTGATTAAAAATAAAATTGAAAACTTGTAAAGGATGCTTCTTGGAAATAATGTTTTAAAAATCCATTCTTGTCGTATAAGTTATAAAAAACATTCTTCGTACTTTTGTCGAAAAAGTCAAAAAGTACCTCGTACGAAAAACGACAAAAGATTCCTTTCATATCTTTTACAAAAAACTTACCGAAGGGTAGAATTGGATATAAACTATTGTAGAAGGATGGAAATAATATTACACATTGAGGGAACATGGATGTGGATAATAAAATACACCCCAGTAATTACCAAAGTAAAAACAATCTCGGAAAAAAGTGAGATTGTGATATTTCTCTTACCTTAGGTACGATTTGCTTTGTACGTGCTGAAGCCCCTGTATAATGGTTTAAATAATGTTATTGACTTATTCCAGAATCATACATATTGATATGATATCATATATGATCATATTCTTAGCTTCTTAATAGTAATATTTCATTGTTACTTGTTACTCGCGTCTTTATTGCCTTTTGTTCTTATGCGTGTTTTTCCGAATAAATTCTTATTCTTATTTTAAGGATATAGATACCTTATATCCAGAATGGTATTAGTGTAACATATATCATATTTATTCATTTAATTCATTTATATAATTACTATGTAATTATGATCATGTAGAACGAGTCACATCACATCGTGAAGACGGTATTCCGTACGTACGCACGAGCGATGATATTGTTCCCATGATCGTGGAATTGTATTTAAGTGTATTTATACTATTTAAGTATCAATATAACTTTATAATAATCATATATAGTTACTCATTACACCATTATACCCATCCTTGTAAGGTGATGGTGGAAAATAGATTACACCACGGCGTGGAGACGGTATTCCGTACGTACGCACGCGCGGTGATTTCATTTTTTCGTAGGATGGATAGAAGGTGAATTAGGGTTGTTTCATATTTATAATAACATATCAGTATGTAAGTAATACTGATGTTATTACTTTATCATGAAACAACTAATGAAAAAGAAGTTTGAAGAAGAAAGAAATTGAAAAGATCGGTAATGGATATTACCTCTTCTTTGAAACGTCTCTTTGAATCCTCCACTTAGGGAACTAAGATTGGTCTTTGAAGAAGACCAGGACCTCTAGGATTATTCTAGGGAAGTGGATAAGGGATTTTGGAAGGTTTGTGCCGAGCTTGAGTGCTCAAATTGGTGTGAGGAGGAGGGGGAGGAGGTGCCCTTTTATAAGGGAGGAGAGGGGCACCTTAGGAATATCTCAAAATATTATTTTATATTAAAGTCAAAATCGGTTTATAATGGTTCAAAAGGGTCTTATTTAGAAGGTAAAGTGGGGATGGGTCGAAATCCTATCAAATAATAGGATTTAGAAAAGTTTAGGTTATTATTTTAACCTTATCAATTAGATTTAACTCTAAGTTAAATAATTTAACTTTTACCGTGACTTTTTGTTTTCTTACACTATATAGTTAATACACTTACTATAACATGCCAAACGAACCCCAAGTTGTTTATTATTAATATATATATCCTTATCTAAGTCATTTGGCCGAATATTAGATTTTTAGGAATAAAATAACAATTAATAATATAATATTTGATTTAAAAACTATTTTGTGTCAATTTTGACACTATTTGATATATGATTTTTGTGAAAGTCATAAAAAAATTATATGTTCGAACCAAGTTTATTAAATCAACAATAATATATCATAGTAACCTAGAAAATTAGTTTAATTCATAAAAAGTCTCAAATTACATTTATTTGATCATTTATAACATCAATTATGTTAACATTTCCTTAAAAGGGTAATTACTGCATCATCGTTTAGTCATAAATAAACTAATTTATTTAAAGTATAAAAATTATAAATAAAATATCATTATGTATGAAATCTTTTTAGATTTATAATGAATTTTTATAGTCGAATTTATCTTATGTATAAACCCATATTAAAAATGTTTTTGTTATTAAACTTTGATTTTAACTATTTTAACTATTCATTAAATAAAATAATATTAAATGTCATAATGTAATCCAAGTGGACCTAAATGGTCATATTATATTCATAAGGTTGTTTTTGATCGAATTACACTTATCCAATAGAATTAGGACATGTGTTAGGGTAATAGTAATATCATATTTTCACTTAGTTACCCTATTTGATATTAATCGCGGTAAAAAAATAAAAAGTTACTATTCACCAAAAAATTATTTTTATCTCATTGAACTACATTTTACTTACTGATATCAACCGTGTCTGTCGGATTTTCAAAATTCCATTTACAGAAGCAGTAAAATTAAGTTTTATGCAAAATTCAGTTTTTAACCTACCACTTAGTGGTTTCACTATTCATCAAAAATTGAAAGTTTTCAGAAAAATACCAAAATTTTACCCTAGGCTAATTTCGGTATTCCGAATCCAAAAATGAAGTCCATTTTGAAAAATAAAATTTATAAAATTTCAAAAAGTGGTTATTACTATTCATAACGACTAGTTTTAATAATATTTTAGTAGCATATCGTTGTTTAGTGAAACTCGGTATTGCGTACAACGCAAGCTATCGAGGAAGGTCGTGATTGCGTGTAAAGTAAGTCAAGCTAGTGTGTAGTGAAAGATTCATTTGATGATATATATATAAAAACAAAATATTACTCATAAAAATCTCGGGTGTTACATTCTACCCCCCTTAAAAAGAATTTCGCCCTCGAAATTCGTCACATTGTAACAAACAGATGAGGATACTTCTCCCTCATCATATCATCAAGCTCCCATGTAGCTTTTCAAGTTGGTGGTTCCTCCATAAAACTTTCACCAATCGAGTGGTCTTGTTTCGTAGGACTTTTTCGCTACGATCCATGAACTCTATCGGTTGTTCTTCATAAGAAATATCTTGCTCCAGCGGTACAACTTCTGAGCTGAGTACTTGTGAAGGATCAGGTATGTACTTTCTCAGGAGAGATACATGGAACACGTCGTGAACTTGAGAGAGATTCGGTGGAAGCGACAATCGGTAAGCTACCTTCCCAACACGATCCAGTATTTTGAAAGGACCGATATATCTAGGGCTCAACTTCCCCTTCTTTCCAAATCTCATAACCCTCTTCCAGGGAGATATTCGTAAGAACACTTTATCACCCACTTCAAACTCTAGGTCTTTTCTTCGGTTGTGGGCATAACTTTTCTGTCGACTCTAGGCTGCTCTTATGTGTTGTTGAATAGATCTGACCTTTTCTTCCATTTCATCAACAAGATCAGGTCCTAATAGCTTTCTTTCCCCAACTTCATCCCAGCAAGTTGGAGTCCTGCATTTATTTCCATAGAGAGCTTCATAAGGAGCCATCTGAATACAAGAGTGAAATCTATTATTATAAGAAAATTCCACCAAAGGTAGGTGTTGATCCCAACCTCCTTTGAAATCCATAGAGCAAGCTCTCAACATATCTTCTAGGGTTTGAATTGTTCTCTCAGACTGACTATCTGTCTGAGGATGATAAGCAGTGCTGAAACTCAACTCTGTATCCAGAGTATGCTGAAGACTTCTCCAGAACTTCGAGGTAAATCTCGGATCCCGATCAGATATAATAGAAAGTGGTACTCCATGCAATCTTACCACTTCCTTTACATATATCCTGGCAAGCTGATCTAGAGAGAAATCCTCTCTAATAGCAATGAAGTGTGCAGACTTTGTAAGACGGTCAACTATGACCCAGATAGCATTATTGCCTTTGGATGTTTTAGGAAGTCCTGTGACAAAGTCCATAGTGATGTTTTCCCATTTCCATTAAGGTATGGGTAATGGTTGTAACATCCCCTTAGACTTCTGTCTCTCAACTTTAACTTGTTGACAGACCAAGCATCGAGAGACATATTCAGCAACAACTCTTTTCATGCCATCCCACCAGAAGTACTCTTTCAGGTCCCTATACATCTTCGTGCTTCCAGGATGAATAGAGAATGAAGAACTATGAGCCTCATCCAGCAGCTCCTTCTTTAATTCGGGGATGGGAGGAACACAAACCCGATTCATGAACTTTATTATCCCATCAAAATCAAGGTTGAACTAAGGAACATTTCTCACCTTCATTTGTAACTCGACATCTTCTTTCTGTGCCTCTTTAATCTTCATATGTATAGATGGTTGAACATTCATTTGAGAAAGATAAGATTTTTCCCTTTCCATTATAATTAGAAGATCCATCCTTTGTAAATCCATAAATATTGGATCTTTTGTCATCCTCATCATGGATAAACTAGCATGGTCTTGTCGACTTAATGCATCTGCCACCTTGTTTTCTTTTCCTGGGTGGTAATGGATTGAGCAGTCATAATCCTTAATCAGCTCCAACCATCTTCTTTGACGCATATTCAGCTCCTTTTGTGTGAAAATATACTTTAATCTTTTATGATCAGAATAAATATCACACCTTTCACCATAAAGGTAATGCCTCCAAATCTTTAATGCAAAGATTACTGCAGCTAATTCCAAATCATGTGTTGGGTAATTTTTCTCATGGATTTTCAACTGTCGTGAGGCATAAGCTATCACCATATCATTTTTCATAAGAACACACCCCAATCCCTTCTTGGATGCATCACTGTATATCACAAACCTTTCTCCACTATAAGGCAGTGTGAGAACAGGTGCACTGGATAACCTTCTTTTCAACTCCTTGAAATACTCTTCACATTCCTTTGTCCAAACAAACTTAACTCTTTTCCGAGTCAACTTGGTGAGTGGATTAGATAATCATGAAAAATATTTTACAAAACGTCGATAATATCCAGCCAAACCAAGAAAACTTCGGATCTCAGTTACTGTTGTTGGTCTCGACCATCTTTCGATAGCCTCTGTTTTTGCTGGATCCACAGATATCCCCTCTTTTGAGATTTGTGACCCAAAAATGCAACTTTTTGAAGCCAAAATTCACACTTTGTAAATTTGGCATAAAGGTTCTCCTTTCTCAGGGTCTTTAATATAATTCTCAAGTGATCTTCATGATCTTCCATGCTCATTGAATAGACAAGAATATCGTCTATAAAGACGACCACAAATTGATCAAGATAGTCTCTAAAGACTCTATTCATTAGATCCATGAAGATAGCAGGGGAATTAGTAAGACCAAATGGCATCACTATAAATTCATAGTGTCCATACCTTGTACGGAAAGCCGTATTTGGTATATCCTCCCTTTTGACCCTTAATTGATGATACCCTGAACGAAGATCAATCTTGGAAAAGTATTGAGCTCCACGTAGTTGGTCAAATAAGTCATCAATGTGTGGGAGAGGATATTTGTTCTTGATAGTGATCTTGTTAAGTTCTCGATAATCAATGCAGAGTCTCATTGATCCATCTTTCTTCTTAACAAATAGAACAGGTGCTTCCCAAGGTGATGCACTAGGGCGTATGAATCCCTTATCAAGATTCTCTTGGAGTTGCTTCTTCAATTCTTGCAACTCAATTGGGGCCAATCTATAAGGTGTCTTTAAAATAGGCAAAGCACCCGGTACGAGTTCTATTGAAAACTCAACTTCACAATTTGGTGGAAGACCCGGTAATTCCTCCGGAAAGACATCATCAAACTCCCGCACGATGGGAATATTCTTAATCGCGAGTTTCTCACCAACCATTTGAGATAAATAACCTTCATTTAGTGGAATCAATACCCATAAAATGGAAGAAATTTCCACTGGAAGGTTATGTTCATCCTTGCATTGATAGACGATCATAGGTCGATCTGGAATATGAAATGTGACTTCCCTTATTTGGAAATTGATATGAGCTCCGTATAAAGAAAGCCAATCCATGCCAAGAATCACATCGAATTCCACTAAAGGAAGGATCACCAGATTTTCAGGAAGCACTTTCCCACAAACTCCGATCGGAGAAGAATTATAAACTTTTGATGCGATTGATGTTCCATTAGGTGTTGTCACAGCTAACTCAACATCTAATTGTTGAGGTAATACAGTGATACCCTTAGAAAATTCTTCAGAAATAAAAGATTGGGTGGATCCAAAATCAAATAAAACATTTTCTACTTTAGAGTGGATGGTAAGTGTACCTTTCACCACATCGTTATCGTACTCCACATCGCTAATAGAAATTGCATGTGACTTTCCTTTGTCTTTAGCCTTATGAGTTTGTTGATGTCGACCATCATCATCAACCCTTGGATTTGGGCATTGATTGTCATAATGACCCATCTCCTTGCACTTGAAACATTGAAGTGTAGTAGGTTCATTCTGTGTATCCCTTCCTTTGTTTGCATCATTAGACATCTCCTTCCCATTATCGCGGCATTCAAATGCCCGATGACATTCCTTTCCACATTTGAAACATTTACTTGTCCCTTTAAGATAACTCCCTCCATGTTTCTTTCCACAATTTGAGCATAAGGGAAAGCTCATCTTCTTTTCAGTGTGCTCTTTAGATTTTCCTTTGAATTCCATTTTCCTCTTCTTATCAAACCCATATGACTGATGGGTTACTCCAATCTTTATCTCGACTTTGAGAGCACATTGAACGATTTCCTCGTAGCTATTGAAGTCCCTTATGGCTAACGCCCTTCGAAGACTTGGTTTTAAGCCACTAAAGAATCGATCGATCTTACTCTCAGGTTGGATAATAATACCAGAAGCTTACCTTGAAAGTCTTGTAAAATTTGCTTCATAGGTACCAACAGATTCATCATCTCTTTGCTTCAGTTCAAGAAACTCTTTCTCCATCTTTGTTCGGAGAATACAAGGGAAGTACTTATTGAAAAATATGTTCTTGAACTCGTCCCATTCCATGGAATCAATTTCATCCCTTTGCCTCGTATTCTTAATAAGATTCCACCATTGATCAGCATCTCCTTCCAAACGATACACTGCTAGTCAACTTTATCATGTTCAGAACATTGAAGAACTGAAAATATCTTTTCAGTAGTACTAATCCATTGTTCAGCAACTAATGGATCAGTAGACCCGCTGAAAGAAGGTGGATGCTGCCTCATGAAGGATTCAACAGAATGTTGCTCCTTACTTTGCTTGTTTGGAAATCCTGCATGATTCATAGCTTGAGAAAGTTGTGTGAGCATGGCTACAAGATTTTGCATTCCAGCTCCCATATCATTTGGTTGCTCATGGGGACAATCATTGCATTTCCCATCGCATTCCGAATTAACACGGTTCCTTCGGGTTCCAGCCATTGACTAAAACCAAGAAGAATAGTGTGAGAAACACTAATTATAATAGGAAAACCACATAATCAAGAAAAAAAAATTCACGCTTAAGGTCTTATCCTAGGTTATTCATGGCCATTTCTAAAACACTAAGATTGTGTTCTATGCTTAGACTTATCCTTAGGATTCTTACTAAGGCTTTCACATCCTAGTTTCCAAAGGTTGACTATACCTTTCCTCTAATACCAACTATAACGAACCATACTTTACATACATTATTAATACTTCAAATTTGAAGCACACTTATTACAACATATGACAAAACCACAAAGGACCGTATAGGTATAGTGTCTTTAGAAACTGGGAAACAAAAACAACTGGTTCATAAATCTTCTACAGTGTCTCCCATTTATTTCATCATATCTAGGGTCCCTTTTAGCATATTCTACTTAATATCCATCTTCCTGACCTGGAGAAAAGAAAACATACAAAAAAGGGTGAGCTCAAATGCTCAGCAAGGGAAAATAATGGAAATAAAAATCATATCATATCTTTTTGAAAATCATAACCTGCAAAAGAGATCATAATATCTTAACATGGAATAAATCATAGAAGTGAAAATGAGATCCCCATAATCATGACATAAAACATGAAACTTTGTGGCATGCACACATAATCATGGAAAATCATTTCTTATTAGTCATGACTCATTTCCAGGACTATCTTAGCGGACAAAGTCCATTTCTGAACCGAGTTCACTCCTCGTTTCTGTCCTGTATCACTGAACCGAAATAACCTTTCTTTCCATCCATGTCTATCTCATGAGATATAAATCTTTAACCAATGAATTGGAGGGAGATATAGGTCCCAACCATCTTATAATGAATCCTTTCTTATTTGTGCCACATAATCATAAATCATACATCATCGATAACACATGTAACAAAAATGGAATTCTTGAAACATCATGAAATCATAAAACAAATCATATAAGGTAAATGACTTCATAAAAATAATTTCCTCAAAACATAATCAAATCAATGTAATAATAGGGATAAAAACAGAACCCTATATTATCATAGATGGAAAATAATTTTGATAAAACATTTGAACTCCATTCTTGAGAAAATATCCTTTCTACTTCAAAAATAATTTTCCTTTATTAACATGTCATACAATTTTAAACTAAAAGAAGTTGATTAAAAATAAACTTGAAAGCTTGTAAAGGAAGCTTCTTGGAAATAATGTTTTAAAAATCCATTCTTTCCGTATAAGTTAAAAAAAACATTCTTCATACTTTTGTCGGAAAAGTCAAAAAGTACCTTGTACGAAAAACAACAAAAGATTCCTTTCATATATTTTACAAAAAACTTACCGAAGGGTAAAATTGGATATAAAGTATTGTATAAGGATGGAAATAATATTACACATTGAGGGAACATGGATGTGGATAATAAAATACACCCCAGTAATTACCAAAGTAAAAACAATCTCGGATAAAAGTGAGATTGTGATATTTCCCTTACCTTAGGTCCGATTTGCTTTGTACGTGCTGAAACTGCTGTATAATGGTTTAAATAATGTTATTGACTTATTCCAGAATCATAAATATTGATATGATATCATATATGGTCATATTATTAGCTTCTTATTAGTAATATTTCATTGTTACTTGTTACTCGGGTCTTTATTGCCTTTTGTTCTTATGCGTGTTTTGCCGAATAAATTCTTATTCTTCTTTTAAGGTTATAGATAACTCATATCCAGAATGGTATTACTGTAACATATATCATATTTATTCATTCAATTCATTTATATAATTACTATGTAATGATGATCATGTAGAACGAGTCACATCACATCGTGGAGACGGTATTCCGTACGTACGCACGAGCGATGATATTGTTCCCATGATCGTGGAATTGTATTTAAGTGTATTTATACTATTTCAGTATCAATATCACTTTATAATAATCATATATAGTTACTCATTACACCATTATACCCATCCTTGTAAGGTGATGGTGGAAAATAGATTACATCACGGCGTGGAGACGGTATTCCGTACGTACGCACGCGCGGTGATTTCATTTTTCCGTAGGATGGATAGAAGGTGAATTAGGGTTGTTTCATATTTATAATAACATATCAGTATGTAAGTAATACTGATGTAATTACTTTATCATGAAACAACTATATAAGAAGAAGTTTGAAGAAGAAAGAAATTGAAAAGATCGGTAATGGATATTACCTCTTCTTTGAAACGCCTCTTTGAATCCTCCACTTAGGGAACTAAGATTGGTCTTTGAATAAGACCAGGACCTCTAGTATTATTATAGGGAAGTGGAGAAAGGATTTGGGCAGGGGTTGGCCGAGCTTTAGTGCTCAAATTAGTGTGAGGAGGAGGGGGAGGAGGTGCCCTTTTATAAGGGAGGAGAGGGGCACCTTAGGAATATCTCAAAATATTATTTATATTAAAGTCAAAATCGGTTTATAATGGTTCCAAAGGGTCTTATTTAGAAGGTAAAGTGGGGATGGGTCGAAATACTATCAACCAATAGGATTTAGACATGTTTAGGTTATTATTTTAACCTTATCAATTAGATTTAGCTCTAAGTTAAATAATTTAACTTTTAGCGTGACTTTTTGTTTTCTTACACTATATAGTTAATACACTTACTATAACATACCAAACGAACCCCAATTTGTTTATTATTAATATATATATCCTTATCTAAGTCATTTTTCCGAATCTTAGATTTTTAGGAATAAAATAACAGTTAATAATATAATATTTGATTTAAAAACTATTTTGTGTCAATTTTGACACTATTTGATATATGATTTTTGTGAAAGTCATAACAGAATTATATGTTCGAACCAAGTTGATTAAATCAACACTAATATATCATAGTAACCTAGAAAATTAGTGTAATTCATAAAAAGTCTCAAATTACATTTATTTGAGCATTTATAACATCAATTATGTTAACATTTCTTTAAAAGGGTAATTACTGCATCATCGTTGAGTCATAAATAAATTATATTATTTAAAGTCTAAAAATTAAAAATAAAATATCATTATGTAGGAAATCTTTTTATCTTTCTAATGAATATTTATAGTCTAATTTATCTTATGTATAACCCCATATAAAAAATGTTTTAGTTATTAAACTTTGATTTTGACTATTTTAACTATTCATTAAATAAAATAATATTAAATGTCATAATCGAATCCAAGTGGACCTAAATGGTCATATTATATTCATAAGGTTGTTTTTGGTCGAATTACACTTATCCAATATAATTAGGACATGTGTTAGGGTAATAGTAATATAATATTTTCCCTTAGTTACCCTATTTACTATTAACTGCGGTAAAAAAAATAAATAGTTACTATTCACCAAAAAATTATTTATATCTCATTGAACCACATTTTACTTACTGATATCAACCGTGTCTGTCGGATTTTCGAAATTCTATTCACAGAAGCGGTAAAATTAAGTATTATGCAAAATTCAGTTTTTAACCTACCACTTAGTGGTTTCACTATTCATCAAAAATTGAAAGTTTTCAGAAAAATACCAAAATTTTACCCTAGGATAATTTCGGTATTCCGAATCCAAAAATGAAGTACATTTTGAAAAATAAAATTTATAAAATTTCAAAAAGTGGTTATTACTATTCATAACGGCTAGTTTTAATAATATTTTAATAGAATATCGTTGTTTAGTGAAACTCGGTATTGCGTACAACGCAAGCTATCGAGGAAGGTCGTGATTGCCTGTAAAGTAAGTCAAGCTAGTGTGTAGTGAAAGATTCCTTTGATGATATATATATAAAAACAAAATATTACTCATAAAAATCTCAGGTGTTACAAAGTCCCCTGGAAATCATAAATGGATAAGTCTTTGACTTAAAGACACCTTTGTATGACTATGCATACCATTCCCTCAGCGGCTCTGCATATTGATTTCCCCTGGCCCGTCTACCAAAGGCAAGTTTACCTTAGGAAATGATCTTCCTAACTCTTTACACCAACACAGGTCCTATATCTTGAGACATGCCCTGCATGCCGCTCAAATTTAACCATGTTTCCCCCCACATGTGTCAGAAGAGTATTGAGACATCTCTTAATCAGTTGAACCCCATTGGGGCCCTCGCCCCACCATATTTGGTCAAAGCTATTCGACCTAAAACATCAGTAGTGATATTCTTGTTGGTGGGACTTTAAACCACTCCCAAAAAAAAGAGGCACAAAGCCTGTTAGGCCAAAAACCCAAAAAGGGTGACCTAAGAAAAAGCCAGGTTATACCCGATGGGTCCATACCAAATGGGCCCAAGAAAAATTAGGGCATTAAAAAGAAAAGGACAAAAATTTTGTGGGGTTTTCCTACAAAACCCTAGAAAAAGTCGAACTGTGCTCACTGAGTCCCTTGTCTTAGGAAAAATTTAGAGCATTTTCCAATCACTCATTGATTTTCAGGACCACTCTATATCAGAATAGACTCCTCTTCGTTCCGATCAGACCCCATTCCGATGGAGGCATTTGTAGGGTCCTGAAAATTCTGCAAGGGGGAAATCCAATTACCCCAAAACCTGTAAAAGGACCGAACCGACCGCGCGTCGGCTCCCAGCAACAGCACGCGGACGGTCCGACAGACCACCCTCCTGCAATTCCGTGGACCAACGTCATCCGCGAAGCAGAGGCGGAGCGCCTCCACGGGCACGAATCAGGAAGAACGCTGGGCACCAAACCGGTCCACCACCACGAACTAGGACAACCTGCCCATGCCACCACGAAACTCATTGTTCATGGAATAGAGGCGGATTGGTGTTCTACCACGAAGCAACCCCGCCGCGACTCATAAAATATCTGTTGACCGAGTCGTTCACGGGTTTGGGGGTTCCCTCATCAGCTTCTGCAAAATGTGTCGTGATCCCATCAATATTAGCTCCTCGAGACTCTATAAATGTTCACCAAGGGTCACTAGAAGAAGAAGAGGAAGGATGGGTGAAAACCCGTGGGGAGACGCTGGATAAATCGCTCCCAGCGGTAGAGTTCTGCAACCATCCGCGGACTTCATATCGTCTGTAGATGCACTCTTCTGCATAGAAGAGAAATCAAACCGCGAACAACATGAAGCTATTTCCTTCTCGGATAGTCCCTCCGCGAACCGCCCCCTCCGCGGACCATTATCATTCGTGAAACGGAGGCAGATATCCTTTGCGGGTGTGAAGTAGGATGGGCTCCAGCCCTTCTGCAGACATCCTTCACGGACAACCTACTCTTTCACGGACAACATCCTTCGCGGACCAGCCTCCTTCGCGACCGTCTCTTCCGCGGACACCCTTCGCGGACAGTCCTTCACGGACTACTCCTTCACGGCCTACTCCCTCGCAGCCCTCCTCCTCCGCAGCCATCTCATCCGTGGACACACTTCGCGGACAACCAAACCATGAAACCTTCACGGATAGCTCCTCCGTGGCTAGTCCCTCACTGCCGGCTCTTCACGGACAGCTCCTCCACAGACATCACCCATGTGACAACCCCCATGCACTCGTTGGTCCGTACCGTGGGGGCACAGCCCCCACACCCCTGCTTGGGGTCAGGGCCGGCCTTCGGTCCCGGCCCTCCGGGCTGGTCCCTTCGCTACCGTCACTGACCCCCATCAAAAAATGGATATTTGGACCACGAACTTTTTGGGCCGGGTCAACAATATTTTACACTGCACCTTTATGCTGCCGCAACATCCGTCCTATAAATTCCATGAGTTGATGTACTCCTCATGAGACTCCTAAAATCCCATTACCTAGCTCCCCTGCTAGGTTCATCCAGAAAGGGCCTCCCTTGCGTAAGTCCCACACCAACCATTGCTAGGTCTCTCCTACCTAGTTGTCCTGACCACATGACGTTAAACTGTATGGCCCTCGTCCTGACCACATGACGTTAAACTTCATGGCCCTCATTCTATCCATATGACGTTAAACTATATGGAAATTGTCCTCTCTACACGACTATAAACTATAGTTCTCCCTATGTTCCAAACACAGGATGCCTCTTATTCCAAACAAGAGATACCTTATGCTCCAAGCATAAGATGCCTCATGCCGTGTTTACTGTGGCATAATTTCAGGAGTGCTGGAATCCATTCAAACATTCCATCACTCCATCCCAAGATTTGCGTGTCCTTCATTCGGATCTCCATCCTCTTTCATGTCTGAGGGGACCCCCTAACGGCCTGGCCTCATGCCGCATCGGCTCTCCTACCATCCTGGGCCAACGCCCCAAATGACTTTGGACAACACTTCGAGACATGTCATGTGTTTCGAACACGGTCAGCAGTCGACCCTCATTAGTTTGTCCTCATTTCAGGCTAACATTATATGGATTATGTGTTTCGAAAATGGTCAATAGTTATCCTCCATCACCACACCAGCCTCATTTCGTTCCAAATTCTAGGAATGTAATTAACACTTTTCATCTCCCTTTTTTTGGACTGAATCTAATGCCCTTGGAGTTATCCCGCTTGTGCACTAGCGCATAGGCGTTGGCCCCCATTATATTCCTCAACCCACCAATGGGTTGGGATGCCGTCATGGCCAGATATGAGGAAGACACCACAGGTGTCCGCCTATGAGTAAGCCCCGACCTTCTGGGACTCCTCGGAGTGTAAGCCCCAATCTACCATTATGGGCCGCTCCATGCATAATCCCCACTCCACTTCTCACGGACGCACCTGTTGTGACGTGGTCATCTGGTCTTTGCTGCCTCTTGTTTCTCACACCGAGCATGGCTCACGTGGTCTTAGAGTAAGCATTGGCCATGACATCCTCTTATGGGCCTCCTCAGAGTGTAATCCCCACAATGTGAACTACGGGGACTTTGATCCATGTCAAATCATGGTACGTAGGAAGCCTCCACGAGGTTCAAACCCACCACTCGGTCGTTTCTTCACGATGAGTTCCACCCCCGTCCAGTATGACGTTAAACTTTATATGAGAACTACGTGGACTTTGATCCCTTCCTCCTAGACAGGGTACATAGGAAGCCTCCAAGTGGTTCATGCCCGATCACCATCGGACCCCAGGGTCCACATCCACGTCGGTTCTCCGACGCTTCTTTGCAAACTACGTGGACTTTGATCCCTGCCTCCTACGCAGGGTACGTAAGAATCCTCCGTGAGGTTAAAGCCCAATAGCCGGCTGATCCGACAATTATACACATCGGTTCACCACTCCACTCCTAGTACTACCTTAAGCAAGTCCCAACTCTTCGGGGTCATTAATCCAATGAGGGATGGTAAACCTCAGGCATAAATGATTCCAAATACCTGTGTCCAATTGACCATTTCCCACCAGGGTTGATCCGTGGATACTATGTTTGGGTATAATCCAAAGATTCACGAATATATGAATACATCTTAAATCTATAAGAGAGTCCCGAAACATGCAATAATTTCCCCCCAAAAAGGGTGTGATGAGCCCGACTTCCAATCCTCTCGACCAATGCGAGTTATTAAGAGTCGTTGGTCAGACCATCCAGTGAATGCCTACCTTTGGATAGTAGGACCATCGATCGTTGGATACGGAGTCGTTGGGTGTTTCGAGGCCGAAAGCCGAAACCGAACGAAACAAACATCTTGACAAGAGAGCCCTTAAAATGGTGACATGATCTAGTTTTTCACATGGCCTCAAGCATGCCTCCCCACAAACCAGAGGCTAATAACTAGAAGCAAGGGTCTAATGATGATACATTGGGGAGAATATACCCTCATAATCATTGTTCAAAGTGGGATAATAATAAACAAATAAACCAACAATGTAAACAGTATAAATAAAGATAATGAAATTGAAGTTAAATATAATAACAAATAAAATGGTTAATGTTAGTTATAATCATTCTATATCATAATTAATGTATAAAAAGTGTAAAATTCCCAAATACCATTTCAATTACAAAATAATTATTTCCGTGTACTACGGATTCTGTTTATCACATCCAAAATACCTATTTAATTACCCCAATTTGACGAAAAGGAAACACACCTCAAAGGTGATTTTATTGAAAACAATGCAATGATATCATTATAATTTATTTAATTCAAAGTATTCACCCATTATATGATGTAAAATTCAACATAACACAAAATTAAATGTTTAGAAACAATGAATTATGGACAATAGTATCCAAATAACTACCAAATTGGTTGGTTTAATATCATAAAAAGAATTTTGGTCACATATATAAAGGCAACACATCACACAAGGATGGTATGGCTTGAGGTGAGAAAACTAAAACATTCTAAATAAAATCACCATGGTAATAGATTTCTAGAATTAGGTTTTACATATTTAATTCAAAAAATTTAAGGTAAACACGCGGAGAATCCAATGTGCTTACCAATGTCATATTATTTAAACAATATATACATTAAGATAAAATCTGTAGACCAAGTAACGTAAACAAAGGATAGTCTACTCATCTAATCTAGATGTTTGAATCTAGCAAATTTGAGAGAAATTAATGAAATAAACAAAATCCATGAAAGTATGGAGAATTATCTTGCACCACAATAGCAGATAATATGAGTAGATAAATGATGAAAGGATGAAGGAGGATTCAATGACTCATTCATACACTTACAACACTAGTGATATAAGTTGAAATAGAGATCAGATTAATATCTCCCATTCCTAGGATAAGAGAGGAGGAGCTTCATGGGAGGATTCATCATGCTTGTAAGAGGAGAAGAAATCAAGAGAAAATAATGAAATTTCTATAGGAAAAAATTACAATTTCACCTCATTAAATGAGATTCATGTTTTAGCCACATGGTTGGAAAAAATCATTCACCAACCTTTCTTAAGCCACAATTCAAAAAGTATGATCACATGGTCCTTGCATAGAGTAAGGGAAATAGTGTACTGAAAATGTGATAGAACTAAAATAAGGAATCTGCAGTAACCACATAACAGTAAAACTCCTCCCATACAGTTAGAAAAAAATATGTGAAATCCCCTAACCCACTAAACTTGATACACTGTTTCACTTAGTGTGATTTATGGTTTTATGAAAACCATTCACCCTTATACGTTCCTTCAAATATTGAGTTAATGGGGTCCTAAACTCTGCAAAATAATCTAAACTACCGAGACACCTCTTGGAAACTTAATTAAGTCATAAAAAACACATTTCAGAATTACAACTCTCAAAATTATGTTCCTATGATTTTTTACAACGTGTTCCATACAAAAAACTGAAAATTCATGTTTCTTCAAGGAATTTCATCTAGTCAAAAAACTTGGGACACTATAATATACAAAACATATAATTTATCATCCACAATAATCATTCGAAAAACAATTAATGTAACAACCAACCTAATCGAGTCATGGAGATTTTTACTATAGGAAACATTTTGTTTCTAAATTAATGATTCACCTATAAGGATCACCTTAATCATATTGTACATGAGAAATAAAAACTCAACATAATGTTCTATTTCTGAATAGAAACATTAAGATATTTCTTTCCCAAGACCGTTATACTAGAGGCATGATTATGAAGTATTCTCTTTAAAAATTTAGAGTATGGTTCTTCCAACAATAATTTATAATCTTCAATAGAATAATCCCAGTCACAGTATTTTTACCATAATAATTTTACATTTAAGAATTCCCTTAGCACTCTAATTAAGCTCCTAGAATAGTTCCCAATTCAATCAATGGGTCAATTCTTTACTAAATTCATTTATCTTTTTCGAGCACCTTTTCATGAAACCCCATGGATGACAAAAAAAAAACTCACCTGAACCTGATGATGTGCCATGAATTGTTCCTCAATGACAACACATAATGAAACAAAAGGAAACACGTCAATGCCTTCCTAGCGAACTATGCTCAAATTTCCCATCTTAGAAAATCGGTGTATCATACCCCAAAAAAGGACACCGTCTCTAAAATAACCTCACATTTTATTCGAACACATCCACTAAATCCCATAACCAGAATTTTTAACACTATAACCACAATGTCATGTTGTTGTATTGGGACATAGTTCAAATGTAGGCATATGATCGACCTATAATCCTTGAATCTACATTACATGAGAAAATAATTTTTTCCCGAATGAAAGGTTGGGGTAACGTCGTATTCATGAACTGGAGTATGAGGATATCAAAAATGTCTTCCATTCTTAGAAATTCATAAGTGAGATGTTAGTAAAAATCATATTGTATACGTATGAAAAATACTGAATGAGTTTAAATGAGGATTGTCTTGGCTGTCAAGTCATTAGATAAATGGATGGTTCCAATGATTTCATCCAAGGTATTCCAACTTGGGAACCCATGTACCACTCACAACAATCCATAACTCATAAACATACATCTTTGTTGAATAATAATTTTAATCATTTTTATTAATCAAACATAATAAATTTTACACTTTTAGATTGGGTTTTAATTGATGATCCCTTAACAGACCATGAATGATATCAGGATAGGGGACACAATCATTACTAATCCATAAGTACACTAAGAGGGTAAGGAAAATATCATAAAATGACCTAAGACACTCCTACCCTAAAAAGAAGTTCTCAGTAGGGCTCTAAACCAACTATTTTCAAGATAGATGAAGAAGAACCACCAAACCACATCATCATCATGATAAAATTCAATCACTGACACATTGTGAATCTCTCCATCCTAAAGGGAATACAAATATGTGTAGGAAATTACGATATAGTATTACTATGTTCTGAACACTATACATGAATGACATTCTACATCATGTTTCATATGACACTCACCACATTAGGAGTTTCCTAGTCATCATTTACATGGAAAGGGAACTCATCCCATAACACAAGCTCTATCAACCATTAATTTTGGTTACTGGACATCAGCAACATGATTATGAAATCATTAAACCTAAATAATTGAACAAATACATAGATAACATTTCACATGGAATATTTTAATATATAAATATTTTTTCAATCCTGTCGAGTTACGTCTATGAATGAAAAAAAATTAGGCGTTAATCCCAAAACCAACGGACCACCATTGTCATGACCCGTCCTCGGGGCCCATGTCGTGACTACCCCCAAGCCCGACTTCCATAGGCCAGGGGCTGGAGACTAGCACCAAAGGCATAAATCCCGATAAAACGGGAATGCATTGCCTTTATAATAGTAAAAAACACAAAAGAGTACGCAACAGAAGTAAGTACAAAGTAATACTAAAATACAAACGTAAGTGCTGAAAAGAAAGGGGATGGAAATACAAGCCCAATAGTAAGTACAGTACAACTGAAAAACTAGTACAATAACATTAAAGTAAAGCAACAACCACTGAGTCATCCTCTAGGTATCCCACTAGAAGGGTGGGTACGGATGGTCTCCTCGGCACCTCGGGTCCATCCATCTGCTCCCTATATGTCTCGCCAAGTGGTCCACCTCTGGGTACCGTCCAGCTCCTCAAGTCTCCACCTCGATCAGTGTTTTCCATCGTCTGCATCCAACACAACGTAGTGTGGGAAAAGCCCATATAGGGGTGAGTATACGATACTTAGTAGGAACCTCGAGGACCTCAAATGACTCCTAGAATCCACGAATGATAAACCACAGAGGAGAGATACAATTAAGAAATATTAACCAACCCTACTTAGGTATAAGCCCATACATATACCTAAGTTATCAATCTCAATTCAGCTCCAAACTCTCTAGCCCAAGCAAAACTCAGTCCACACAAGAAAGAAGTAAATCACATCGATGATAAAGATTTAATGTCCAGACTCAGCTACCACAGGTATACAACTCACGAAGAGAGGTGGAGATGATTAGATGTAGCCTCTCAATCATCTCCTCTACCGAACCCACATAGGATCCTAGTACAGAAGTCATCGCGGCCGAACCCACAGAGGATCCAAGTACAGTAATCATCACTGCCGAACCCACAGAGGATTCAAGTATAGTAGTCATCTCTTCAGAACCCACAAAGGATCCAAGTATAGTATTCATCATCATCGAACCCACAGAGGATCCTAGTATGGTAGTTGTTGCAGCCATCTCTAGGGTTTTCTCACGTAGCATGCTCGATTCCGGGAGGATCCAATCCTAGAGAAAAAGGGGAAAGGATATATCAATTATCATGAAGTCCAGAGTTGATGTATCCTAAAGTTCCATCTCATCAAAATAAACCCAAACACGACAGACGACTCGTCAATCAGACGCCCGATATGAGAGTTATAGGCTTCATTCCAAGGGCCCAGTTGGAATTACAATCGTTCCAATCCCAGCCTTTTTCCAAAGTTGACCAAAACACACTGACAGTATCGCAAATGGACCGCCTCATCACGAGGATCCCAGTGCAGTAGATGGCGGGACGATCGGATGCGCAGTCATAATGTTTTTCACGTTTAAGTAAAACGGGCTCGGCCCGTCAAGCCTAGTGGGCTGGCGGGTCGGCCCGACTCTGTTCAATGGGTCCAACCCAGTTGGGGGGTCGGCCTGACCTGATGATGTGCATCTCGACCCGGTGGTGTGTGGCCCAGTGGGGTGAAGCTCAGCCCAGTGGGGCGCGGCCAGGAAGGGCGGGGCGCGGCCCATCGCGTGGCTGGACGAGTTATGCGCACCCCCCAGTTTCCCGAACCAGAAGCACCGCATATTACTGCACCTCTTGTCCAGACGGTCGAAGCCGGACGGACAACCCAGCACAAGAGGCCCGCACGGGTGGGCCGTTTTCCTCCCATGCGGGACCTACGGGTGCCGCGGCCTAACCCGTTCGGCTGACGAGCCGGCCGGTTCGCCGCCGAAGCAGCCCATGAAGCACGGGCCGCGGTTCTCCGCAGCACGGCGCCTCCGCGGTCCTCCAGCCTGCCCGGCTTCAGCCGACTGGTTCTTCTTTGGACAAGCACCCTATAGATGTGGGTGACGGTTCCTGTCCATGCGGCCGGCATAAGGCCGCAGCTTCATCTAGTTGTCGCCTCCTCTTCCGTCCCCGCCTCTATTGAAAAAAGACAAGGATCAACGGGGGGTCATCGGGTTGTGGTCGTTCAGCCCGTGCCCTCTGCATTAGGAGGTATCATATGGCCAAAGATAAAACATTGTTTCAATGAAAAACGAAGAACAATTTTATTTAATTTAAAATTGAAGCAAACTCCCTACCTCGTAATGGACGTCGCACCTCGTCGAGCCACGGAAGACGACCGTCGCGATAGTCGGACATCGCGTAAGAACGGTGGTGTCCCGTCAACGTTGGAGGAAGAGTCGTTGTAATAGGAGATGCTTCTCGCGAGTGGTTTCATATCCCTTGACGTGGAGGAATAAAGAGGTAGCAGAAGTCATGGAGTGTTCTTCACTGAGAGAGTATGACATTCTTTGTGGAAGAATGAACCTCTCCTCTAATTCTCCATGTTTCCCCCACCAAAATATTTTCCCTAGAAAATATTATTAGGCCTATCAATTTTAATATAATTGCCATGCAATTCAAATTGTTTCAAATGAGAGGTGCCAATTAATTAAATAAGTTATTAATTGGATGTGGTGGCATAATCAATGGGTGGGAGGTGGAGAGGCTCCACCATAATGAGGGTAGGTGTTACATAATTAAGGGAGAAGGTGGAGAGTTATAAGAATTAATAAAAGTTTTCATGGGAGTTTAAGAGGAAGTTAAAGGGTTAGGCTCTCATGTGGGCCCCACATCACATTATCCTCTCATGGGAGGTTATGTGGGTGTGGAACCTGTCTCTAACTTCTCCTTATAGGAAATAACCACCAAAAATAATTAAAATTGTGTACAAAAATTTTATTTAATTTATTATAAATCCCCAAAAAATAACTTCTCCTCTGGAGAAAACGAAACTGCAATAAAGGTCCCCTTAAGCGAATACCAGTACTGAGAGTTCATCGGTGCCCTTAGATTTCAATTCTGATCACCAATTCAAAAGATAGAGAAACCCGCACGTATGTTTACTGAACGTACCCGAAAAAAACTTCATAAAAATGATTCTGGGCACACTGGGCCTCAGAATCATCTGCCATCAGAAACCACAGACTTGTAAAATTCCAAAGTATTTAAGAAAAAAATTCCTTGAAAATTCCGGGTCTTTACATTACCCCCACCTCAGGGCTTTGCATCCCCATAAAGATATAACACACACTATGGAAACAAATGGGGGTATTGAGCACGTATCTGAGCCTCCCACTCCCATGTGCTCTCCTGGAGGTTCCCGTGCTGCCATCGAATGTGCACCAGATGAATTGACCATACACGTAGGACCCGCTCCTATCGATCCTCGATCTCCACCGGAAGCTTTGTGAATGTCACCCCGTCATCAATGTCTAGCTGTCTGTGATCGATGATGTGTGATGGTTCGTGCACATATCCTCTTAGCTGAGATACGTGGAAGACGTCATGCACCCGGTGCAACTAAGGTGGAAGTTCCAGGCAGTAAGCCACCTCACCTACTCTTTTGAAGACCTAGAATGGCCTGATGAAGTGTGAAGATAACTTTCTGCCTCAGCAAAATCTCCGTAGACCTCGTCGAGGTGAGACCCGTAGGAAGACGGGGCCTCCATCCTCAAACTGTAGTGGTCTATGCCTCCTATCAGCATAGGAATTTTTTATGCTCTATGATATCTTCATCTGCTTCTCGATGATCTGCAACTTCTTTGTCATATCCTGTACCATCTTTGGTCCTACAAGTACTGACTCCCATAGGTCCGTCCAGCACCGAGGTGATCTACAAGGCTGGCTGTATAGTTCCTCGTAAGGGGCCATCCCGATGGTGGAGTGGTAGATTTCATTGTACACAAACTCCACCAAGGGTAGGTGATTCTCCCAGCTATGACCAAAGTCAAGGACACATGCACGAAGCATGTCCTAGAGAGTCTGAATTGTCCTCTCAGTCTGACCATCTGTCTGAGGATGGAAAGCAGTGCTCAGATGTAGCTGCGTCCCAAAAGCCTCCTGTAACACCTTCCAAAGACGGGAAGTGAAATGAGAATGTTGATCGGAGAAGATATTCGATGGAACACCATGAAGTCGTATGATCTCCTGAATGTAGAGGCATACCAACATCTCTATTGAGCCCTACTCTTTGATCGGTAGGATGTGGTCCGACATGGTGAGTCGGTCTACGATCACCTATATAGAGTCATGTCCTCTGGATGTACATGGAAGTCCCGTCACAAAATCCATGGATATCCCATCCCACTTCCACTTTGGGACCTCAAAGGTATGTAGAAAGCCTACTGGTACTTGGTGATCTGCCTTCACTTGCTGAAAAGTGTGGAATCATGCAATGAACTCTGCTTCTGCCTTCTTCATACCCGGCCACCAGTGCTGTCATCTGAGGTCCTGAAACATCTTCGACACTCCTAGATATACCGCTAGAGTGGAAGTTTGGAACTCCCTCATCACCTCCTCATGTAGTGCAATTGGTACCATGATACATCCTATGAAGAGGATGACGTGCTCCCCACCTTCACAAAATCCATCAGGAGCCTTCCCTGAGGATATCTAAGCATGTCACGTCTCACAGTCAACATCCCCATGTTGTGCCTCTCTGACTAGCTGAAGGAGGGTAGGAGTGGCTGTGAGAAACTATATAAAGGCTTGTCCATATTTATCCATAATGGATATCTGTAACGTGGCTAGATGCTATGTCGCCTCTCCTATCAGCTGAATGCTCGATCTCCTGTTGAGAGCATCTTTTACAACATTACCCTTCCCAAGAGTATAGACTATCTAGAAGTCATATTCCTGGAGGAACACGAGCCATCACAGCTGTCTCAGGTTCAGGTCCTTCTCTGAGAAGATGTACCTAAGACTCTGGTGGTCAAAATAGTCTGTAAAGCGCTCGCCCATCAGATAGTGTCGCCACATCTTCAAGGCGAAGACCACTGCTGCTAAATCCAAGTCATGGGTAGTGTAGTTCTGCTGATGTTGTCTCAACTGCCGTGAACCTTATGCAATCACTTCTCTCTCCTGCATCATGACACACCCAAGTCCGGTCCCTGATGCGTCATAGTAAACTACGTACCCTATTCCCTCCTCCAGTAGCCTCAAGATGGGTGCACTGGTCAATCTCTGCCTCACCTCTTAAAAGCTCTACTGACATCCATCTGACCACACGAAGGGTTTCCCCTTCTTCGTCAAGGCTGAAAGTGGTGTTTCCACTCTGGAGAAGCCGGGAACAAACCTCCGATAGTATCCATCCAGACCCAGAAAACTCCGCACCTCTGTCATGCTCCTCGATGGCTCCAAAGCAAGTACTTCCTCGATCTTCACATGATCCACTACAACTCTAGCCTCCGAGATGACGTGTCCCAAGAATTGAAACTTTCGAATCCAAAACAGTCACTTAGAGAGATTACCATAATGTCGGTGCTCTCAGAGTGTATCCAGAACAACTCGCATGTGGTAGGTGTGCTCCTCCTCAATAGTCGAGAAAATCAGTATGTCGTTGATGAAGACTATGACAAAACGATCAAGGTAAGGCTGGAAAATCCTGTTCATGAGACTCATGAACACCACTGTAGTGTTGGTTACGCTGAAGGGCATAAAAAAGAACTCATAGTGGCCATACTGACACCTCAAGGTCATCTTCTACACATCCTTGTCTCAAACTCTGAGCTGGTGATAGCCTGACCTAAGGAATATCTTCGAGAACCAACATGCTCCCTTGATCTGATCAAAGAGATTGTCAATCCTCGGGAGTGGGTACTTTTTCTTCATGGTCACCTAATTTAGGCGATGGTAGTCGACACACAGTCGCAAGCTCCCATTAGCCTTCTTGGAAAACAAAATTGGAGATGCCCAGGGTGAAACACTAGGTCGGAAAAATCCCTTCCCCTGCAAGTCCTCCAGCTGTACCCGCATCTCCCAAAGCTCAGAGGGAGCCATCCGATATGGTAGAGTAAATATCGGTGTTGTCTCAGGGTATAGGTCTATGTATAAGTCTACCTCTCTGTGAGGAGGTTGTCCTGGAATGTCGTCAGGAAAAACATCCGCATACTGATCAACCACAACCGGAAAACTTGGACTCCGCACATCAACTGCTCCAAGGATGAGACTAGCCAACTGATGTGTGATCATCTGCCCTCTCCTCTGCTTAAGGCCATCCTGCGCTGCAAAGGATCCCTTCTTGTAGGTGAAGGTGAATCCAGTCCCATCCATGAAGACACACTGCACTTTGCGGCTAATACAGTCGATCTGAGCATGAATTGTAGATAACCAGTTCATACCAAAGATGAAATCGTAAGGCCTCGATGCTGCTACAGGAAGTTCCCAGATGATTCTCTCGCCTATTAGAGTAATCCCACACTGCCAGAACCAGTGCGTAATTGTCGATTCTATTCCTGTAGGAGTCTCTAGAAGTAAAGATCAATCCAACGGCTCCATCGGAATCTCCAAGATCTGAACAAGGGAAGCGGTAATAAAATAATAACTCGCACATGTGTCTATAAGTACTTCATGAATGGTGGAGTAGACACAGATAGTACCCCGAATAATCTCAGATGCGCCGTGGTCATCGGCCTCAACTTCCTAGAGATGAGATCGCCTCTGTCTGTCAGCTCCCTATGGTCGGGGTGGACCTCCTTGTAGAGGTGGTGGTAGAGGCTCGAAACGTCTTCCACCACCCGCTACTCTCCCAACTCCTCTGCCTCATTCGCCTGCTCCCGATGGACCACCACGGTCGAACCTCTACCTATAATTGGGCGGTCCCTCTAATGTCTGATGCTCATCTTCAAGGCGGGTCGGGTAGTCTCCAGCCATGTGACCCTTCCCGCCGCTTGCATAGCACTTCATGACCCTCGTATGGCCGGCTTTGTTTCATGTGCCCCTCATATCGAAACCAGTATCCTGAAGTCGCCCACCTGATGGCCTGGTCTGCTTGGACCTCTGCGTCAACTGTCTACTGCCGGCTGTAGAAGACTCCGATATGTGTCATCCTGCAGTCGGTCTCTCTGCTGGCGACTACTCAGCGAGAAATCTGTCCACTTGAAGTGCTCTCTCTAGCACCCCTGCCTGCATTGGGATGCCGAGGGGAATCATCGAAGCCCTAATCTCATTAATCAGTCCCAACTTAAAAGTATGGGCCCTAAAGAACGGGTCCCACACCATATCCCTGGATTAGCATGTGAGGTCAGTGAACCTTGCAGAGTACTGAGCTACTATCATGCTTTCCTACTGCAGATGAAGTAACTCTTGAATCCGCACCGCACGGAGGGTGGCTAGAACAAACTCAGAGCGGAAGAGACTCTCGATGTCTGCCCATTGTAAAGATTCCCCATCATTCACCTGGAGCATCAGACTCCACCATCTACCTGATTCCGTGTGCTGGAGTCTCGTGGAAAGGATCCCCATATGGTCGGCTGGGGTCCCTAACAATCTGAAAACTCTAACGACAGCCTCTAGACAATCCTCAGCTGCCTGTGGGTCCATCTCTCCACGGAACCTGGGCAGCCTCTGTTGCTGGAACTCGTCCAACTCACTCAGGTAGCATTAACTATCTACTACTAGGGCCGGTGGTATTGGTGACCCAACGGGTAGTGGTACTGCTGGTGCCACCGCTGTGATGGGGCCTTGCACCGAAGCCTTGTCGCTAGGTGGGCTACCATCTCGTACGTAACTCAAAACCCAAGTTGGATGCCTTAGTGGGGCCATCCGAAAAAGAAATAGGTGCGCCACGGTCAAAAATGTATACCTGGTGAGCTGACACATGTTAATAACAAAGAAAGTTTTTTGGAACACACACGAAATTAGTGTTTTTGTGTACTGAGTCAGAAATTAGAAGTCAGAGTCCTAGTTTAGGGATACGTGGGCTGCCATACCAACACCGGTTTCCCTAAACTGATAACCACACCCAAAACACTTAACAATATTGGCATTAAATATTCAGAGACAATGTTCTGCGGTAGATCCAACCACCTCTGAAACCAATTTTTCACGACCCATCCTCAGGGCCAGTTCTTTGACTACCCCAAGCCCGCCTTCCATAAGCCAGGGGGTGGCGACTAGCACCAAAGGTGTAAATCCCAAGAAAAAGGAAAGGAATTTCCCTTTTAATAGTAAAAAAACACAACAGAGTACACAAAAAAAGTAAGCACTATGTAATATTGAAATACAAAAGTATGTGCTGAAAAGAAAGGGGCCGGAAATACAAGCCCAACAGTAAGTACAGTACAACTGAAAAACTAGTAAAACATCAGTGATGTAAAGCAGCAACCACTGAGTCATCATCCGGGTATACCACCTAAAGGGTGGGTACATATGGTCTCCTCGACACCTTGGGTCCATCTGTCTGCTCCGTGTACGTCTCAGCAAGTGGTCCAGCTCCGGGTATCGTCCAACTCCTCAAGTCTCTAATGAGATTAGTGTTATCCATCGTGTGTATCCAACAAAATGTAGTGTAGGCATAGCCCATGCAAGGGTGAGTATACGATACTAAGTAGGGACCCCAAGACCCCTGATGGTATTCAAGAATCCATGAAGGATGAAACACAGAAGAGAGATACAAGTACGAAGTATCAAAAAACACTACTTAGGTATATGCCCATACATATACCAAAGTTATCAATCTCAGTTCGGCTCCAAACTCTCAATCCCAAGCACAACTCAGTCCACACAGGAAAGAAGTCAATCACATCGATGATAAATATTGAAAGTCATGACTCAGCTCAAACAGGTATAAAACTCACAAAGAGAGGTGGAGATTATTAGATGTAGCCTCTGAATCATCTCCTCTACCGAACCCACATAGGATCCTAGTACAGAAGTCATCACTGCCGAACCAATGGAGGATTCAAGTAAAGTAATCATCAATTCCGAACCCATAGAGGATCCAAGTACAGTAGTCATCACTGCCAAACCGACGGAGGATCCAAGTACATTAGTCATCGTTGTCGAACCCACATAGGATCCCGTACGGTAGTCGTCACAGCTAGCTCAAGGGTTCCCGCACAAAGCACGCTCGATTCCGGGAGGGTCCGCTCCTTGAAGAAAAGAGGAAACGATACATCAGCTATCATGAAGTCCCAAGTTGATGTATCTGGAAGTTATGTCTCATCCAGAGAAACCCAACTCGATAGGCGACGCGTCAATCGGATGCCCGGTCTGAGAGTTATTGGCTTTTTTCATTCCAAGCGCCCGGTTGGAATTACGCTCGTTACAATCCCGTACGTTTTCAAAAGTTGCCCAAAATTCACTTAGAGAATCGTAAAAGGATCGTCTCATCATGGGGATCCCTGTGCAGCAAACAGCGCGTCGATCAGATGTGTTGTCTTAAAGTTATTCATGTTTAAGTGAAACGGGCCCGACCCGTCAAGCCTAGTGGGCTGGCGGGTCGGCCCGACTCGGTTCAACGGGTCCAACCCAGCTGGGGGGATGGCCCAGCCCGGCAGGGAACGACCCAGCTAGCCATGTGATGCCCCTCCCCCCCCCCCCCCCCCCCATTTTCCCGAACCGGCGGCGCCGCCCCTTCTGTCCTGCCGGCCGAAGCCGACCGGACTTCCTGGCACGAGCGGCCCGGACGGGCGGGCCGCTGTCCACCCGTGTGGAACCTACCGATGTCGCGGCCTCTTTCACCAGGCCAACAGACAAGCCAGCCAGTTTGCTACCAAAGCGGCTCGTGGATCTCAGGTCATGGTTCGTCGTTGCGTGACGCCTTAGAAACATCGTGGTCCTCCATCACGGCCATCCTCAGCCCCCCGGTTCTTCTTTGGGTGAGAGGCACGCGGATGCGAGCCGCAGTTCCTCTCCTCGCAGCCGGAATACGTCTACCTCTTCCTCTATTTGGTGCCACCTTTTCCATCACCGCCTCCATAGAAATAAAACAAAGATCAACAGAGGGTCATCGGGCCATGTTCATTTGGCCCGCGCCCCCCGCGTTAGGCGGTATCATATGGTCGAAGATAAAACATGGTTTCAATGAAGAACGGAGAACAATTTTATTTAATTTAAAATTGAAGTAAACCCCCTACCTTGTAATAGATGTCGCACGTCGCCGATCTGTAAAAGACTAGCGTCGCGGTAGTCGGGCGTTTCAGAAGAACGGTGTTGTAGTGTCAACTTTGGGGGAATAGTTGTTGTCATAGGGGATGCTTCTCACGAGCGGTGACTTCTCCCTTGACGCGGAGGAAGAAAAAGGTAGGAGAAGTCGTGGAGCGTTCTTCACCAAGAGATTATGACATTCTTCATGTAAGAATGAATCTCTCCTCTAATTCTCCAATGTTTTCCCCACAAAAATATTTTCCCAGGAAAATATTATTAGGCCTCTCAATTTTAATAGAATTTCCATGCAATTCAAATTCATTCAAATGAGAGGTGCCAATTAATTAAAGAAGTTATTAACTGGATGTGGTGGAATAATCAATGGGTGGGAGGTGGAGAGGCTCCACCATAATGAGGGTAGGTGTAAAATAATTAAGGGAGAAGGTGGAGAGTTATAAGAATTAATAAAGAGTTTCATGGGAGTTTAAGGGGAAGTTGAGGGGTTAGGATCTCGTGTGGCCCCCACCTCACATTATCCTCTCATGGGAGGTTATGTGGGTATGGGCCCCACCTCTAACTTCCCCTTTTAGGAAATAACAAAAAAAATAAATAAAATTGTGTACAACAATTTTATTTAATTTATTTTAAATCCCCAAAAATTAACTTCTCCTCCTGAGAAAACGCAAATGCGGTAAATGTCCCCTTAAGAGAATAATGATGCTGCGAGTTCATCGGTGCCCTCAGATTTCATTTCTGAGAACCGGTTCAAAAGATAAAAAAACCCACACGTACATTTACTAAATGTACCCGAACAGATCTTTAGAAAATGATTTCGGGCACACCGGGCCTCGGAATCAGGTGCCATCAGAAACCGCAGACTCATAAAATTCCAAAGTATTTATGGAAAAAAAATTATTTGAAATTTCTAGGTCTTTACAACCATGTCAGAAAGTCAGATCCTTTTTATAAAATCATCCTGAAAATTGGGATGCGTCTTATTTCATCTACCACATAGGTATCTATACTCAAGAGATCACATATGAATGTATAGTAATATCTCAAGGTTTTACCATTTTCCACCATTCTCATGTGGTTCGCTCTACCATTTTATAAACCAGATTGTTTCTACATGTATCTACGCATACTACCCCAAGATTTCACAAGAAAAAATACACATGTTTGATACTATACATAATATTATCAACGCTATAAATATTGATATATAATCTAAAATAATAAAAAATTTATAGACTCATATTATCATATACGACTATAAAACAAGATGACGACCTTGAGAGTCTTCTAACACTGAATACGAGGAGGAGGAGTCCAAGAACTAACTAGGTGGATGAAACTGCCCTCGACATGACTAACCAACAAGAAAAAAATCATTATTCTATACTAAAACCAATAAAAAGGATAAATATAACTAACATCCACCTATGAATACAAGGTGTTGTTTTAAAAACAAGGACACTTATATGGGTTAAACTACAACGGAATAATACCACACATCATAAATCTCATGAGGGAAAAGGGGTATGCTTCAATTTAATAAAGGATCTTCCTACCTAGGGTTATACCCATTTGAATGAGAACATAATAGACCATATATCTGTGTCAAAATAAAGTGTTTACTACGCTCTACCACCTATAGGTTAGGATTAATGAAATAGAAGAAGAGTAATATAATCCTATTGGAAATGATCACATTCCCTGTTTATGGAAAGCTCAGAAAAACATTTAAAGCACCCTTTATTATGGTTTAGGCTAATAAAATCTCATTATAATATTAGTTTATCCTATTAAATTATTTAAATTGAAGATTAAAACATTTTAAAATAACATTTTTAACATATTATCAATCATTAGCCATAAAGAAAAAGAACGAGACATTCCTAAGATAATGCCAAAATGTGCACATCAATGTTATATCAAACAACATTTAAGAATCATTCATCAAACTAAAATCTTTTCATAATTATATATTTTGACACATAACATATTTTTATACATTTTATATATCAATATGGTTTTCACAATAGGGATTAGCTAATTCAAAAGTAATTTCCAATATAGATGGAAAACACCCTTTATGTTGAAATATATATTTTAATTAATAGAGTCTTTATAAATGATAAATAAGATAATTATAAAAAAATTCATTATTAATGTAAGAGGGGGATGGTCATGTAATATTCTAGCATATGTCTTTATAAAGCACCGTATAAGCATGTGCAAAAACATTGAATGACCATCACTGTATAACACATGTATACCCCCATGAAGTTCAATAATAAGTCTTATCAAAATAGAGGAGGCCTAAGAGTATCATGTTTAACCATTATAACCTCATCTGAAGGAATCCCCATTTTGTTTAAAATATTATTATTTTTAAAACACCCATAATGGATTTATCTCATAAACACAAGCACCATGACCGACCTACTTGTATCTAGTCAAGTCTATCTCTTAAGAAACATTCCCCCACAGATCTACTTAGGTCAAGTTGTGTATTTTTGAATTTTGTCATATGGGTCATCATTCTCATTTCATATAGGTAAAATTATTTATAAATTTAACCATTTATAAAAAACAATGATCTAATAGCCTCTATTCCCAAAAAATGGTCACAAGGAATATCAAGCTCATTTATGATGGTTCGATTATATGGGTTATAATTTTATAATTTATAAAGAACTGATACTCGTTATATATTCAAAATTAGATCCTATTTATTCATAACCAACTTGTTTTATCCAATGAAACCAATGGTAAATGGATCAAACATGTCCAAATTTGTTAGTTAAGGTCTCAACATAAATCTATGTAGGAAGTACTATTTAGGTTTATGTTGGCACTATAATAAAAAATTGTATATGGAAATTATAACTAGGTATTCAATCACATGTATTATATACCGAAAACCTTGGAAAATAATTACCTAATAATCGTAAGAAGATAAACATACTAGATAATCATGAACTTTGGAATAATAATCCCATATTCAATCTGTAAAATAAATATTCATGATAAATCTCACATCATGTTACAAAAAAATGATAAATAAATACCTAATCATGTATAATATTAATCATATTACTAAAATAACTATCATGGAATATAATAGGCATGCTAGTAAACACACTAGTAATATCAAAAAATTACAAATATTATAGCAATTTAATGTACACTGTATGGAAAGTGATTCCCTATGTTCCTATAATGATGAATGAAAAAATATTTTTATTCCATACCAAGTTGATATAAGATGAAATAAATCCCATAAATTAGAATATAGTAAAAGTAAACCAACCAATTGACATGAAATCATAATCAACTCTAACAATAGACATCACGAACAATAATCTGAAACCTATAAACATAGATATTACCCCATTCTTTGGTTGATCACAAAGACATAGCTATTTTCCAATATTAGAACCATTCATAGTCTCCTATCTACCTCTCGAAAATAGAAAAAAAGGGAATAAAATAGCAAGAATACCTCTTTGTAATGTCCCGAACATGGGAGCATTAAAATGAATACCTGAACTGATTGATCACATGGCCTCAAGAACACCTCTCCATTAGATAGTGGCTATAAGCTAGAAATTATGGTTTAATGATGGTACATTGGGGAGACAATACCATAATGATCAGAGTAACACAAGAGGATAATAATAAATTAATTGACTAACAATAGAAAAATTATAAATTATGAAAAATCATAATAAGATATATATAATAACTAATAAAAAGTACAATGATAAATATAACCATACCATATCATAATTAATGTATACTAAAAAGGCCACACCCATTAACCATTTCAATTAAAAAATAATAAATGAAATATAATAACAATTACATTCATCCCTTCAAAAATATATATTTATTTTCCCCATTTTTCTAATGTGATGATACAATTAATTGGTGGTTTTATTGTAAAAAGGTTAAGGTAGTCATTATAATTCATTGAATTCAAATTGGTCTCCCATTATATGAATGAATATTCTGTATATCATAAAATTAATTACTTATCAATAAGGAACTATGATCAACAGTTTCCAAGAAGCACCACAAGAGTGTGGTTTCTTCTCATAAAGAGGCATTCCGGTCAGAAGTATATAGGCACCACATCTTAAGGGGATTTTTCAGGTTAATAGAAAAAAATACACCATTGTAAACCAATGAAAATTGGTAAACAATTTAATACATAGGGTTCTACATATTTAATTCAAAAAATTATGGGACACATGTGGAGAATATGGAATTTGAAACAGTGGAATATTTGGAATACATGATTGATATTGGGGGGGGGGATCTATAGAAAACCTAAATTATACAATTTATTATCCACTTATACAATATCATTGAAATAATCGATCATGTTTGGGAGAAATTGAAGAAATAGAAAAACACCCCGAAAATCAGTAGAATTAGATCTACCCAAGATAGTTTATATGAATATGAGTCAAATAAATAAAGGAATATGTATGAGTTTAGGAATCACTGACACTCTTTAAACTCACCAGACGACACTCAATATGGACAGTAGATTGAGGATATCTTACATACATAGAATATGAGTCTAGGAGGTCCTTAGGAGGATATTGTGAACTGTTAAGAAGAGAATAAAGTAGGAGAAAATAATTAAATGTATAGAGGGAAATGGGGATTTATCCCCCATTAAATGAGGTTTATATTTTAGCCTCATTGATGGGTAAAATGTGTGCAAAATTTTCTTGAAAGACATTTCAATAAGAAGGCTCGCATGTTTCATGCACACAGTTTAGGAAACCGAGACCCAAACCTAAAATTACACACTACTAAAGAACCTATATAGACCACACATCCATGTGAATAATAATTTATTTTAAATTAATATTTTCCACATCCCCCATATCCACTAGACTAACTGCACAATTTCACCTTGTGGACTTCACGATTTCAGATAAACCATATTATTGTACCAGTTTTTCTTGATTTTGATTTTTTGTGTCTTGATTCTCCTGAAACTCATCTGAAATCATGAGAAATATATTCGGACCTTAAACATGTATAAAAACAATTTTGTGTTCCAAAACATTCAATTACATTACAAAGTGTAGTTTACAATTTAGTCTATCCAACAAATTGAGAATTCATGTTCCTTTTGAGAATTTCATCTCATCCAAAAACATAGGACACTATTATTTCTGTGATATCATTAGAGTAAATATATGAACTATGAAATGAATCCTAAAACAATAGTTTTTAATTAAATATATTGATATAATATATGATTAGAGATTTTTTTTTACTTAAGGATCAAAATATTTTCTAGTATATCTTCCCCATGATGGATCTCAATATGTGGAAGAAGTGATCGATAATGTTACTATATAACTATAAAATTGAGATAGTTTATAATATAGGGAAGATAAACATGGAATGTGAGTTAATGTGTAGTAAATATTATGTATATATAAATGGAGAAATAGATATTACTTACCTTTTATTAATGGTGGGTCTCCCAACACTTCCTCACTACGTAAAATAGACCCAAAAATAAGACATTGGTGATGGTGTCTTAAATGACCAGATATTCTTGGTCAATCTCAAAAAAGATTATCTAAAAGATGGAATCACATAATCCTCTTTTAAATAAAGACAATTATTTCATTTACTTGACATACAAGGGAATTAAGGGAGCATAACCCCTCCCCCTTTTGCTTTATATAATGTAGTGATGATGTTGTACCAAAATCTCAAGCATAAATTTTGTTTCCATGACATTAAATAATGTTATTATGAGTTTATATTATCATCTCCCACATATAAAATGGTGAATAATTATCAAGGGGATCCCAGTTGTTTGATCTTACAACCCATTGTTCCAAAGTTCCAATTGGATAAGAAATAAATGTATTTAATGATTATACTCCCACTCTCGGTTATGCAGATTGATTCTGTGTGCATGAAAATTAACCAAATCTTGAATTAATATGATTCCCTTTCCATTAAATATAAATTATCAATGGAGATATTGGTATTCCATTACATTGATTAGGTTTTCATAATTCATTTGTTATCTCTGGTGATTTATTAAGTTGTGTTTATCCATTCACATCTGGATTATGGACAGGGTTGCTTGGGGATTTCCAGATCAATTTTTTATTAAGTAAATCCTTCTACCAATTGAAATATTCAATGTTTAATAGAGTTGATTTAGTTATAAATGACATATTTTACTCGTTTGTGATGGATTTTGGTAGGAGTTGGGTTGATCACCTACCATTCTAAGAGATTATGTATAACAATAACTATCAATCCACTATTAGAATGATACCTTTTGAGGCCTTTTAGGTGACACCCTATAAGTAACCAATTTTTTGGTTTGAGACTGGTGGGTCATAACCTATGGGGTTCATGTTTGAATCTGTAGTGATTGAAATTTTACCAGTGATCTAGGGTTAAATAAAGATAGTCTATAACCATAAAAGTCATATGAATATTGAAGATGAAGAACATTAGAGATTAAGGAGGGAGACCATGAATTTCAAAAGGTCTATACATGGATTTTATTGAATAAAAAAGGTCAATAAAGAATATTATCTTAGGTTGTGATCTATATTCTCTAGACACCATATATAGTTTGTGAGGTTTCTTTATTACTGGGGGTTACCCAAATAAATGGATTGGGTAGAAATTGTTTTTACCTGTTTCATAAATAAAGACATATTTTCAAGATCTGTCATGAATTATTTACTATGTTAAGCTAAATGTTGTTGAAAAACCACCATTACAATGTATCAAGTGGATATTTTGGACCAGTAGGAGAATATTATTCCTTGGAATGATATATCATTACAACACATTCAAATACCACAAGGGAATCCATATGAAAAATCATTTTATCATGAGAATTAAATGTGACCTCATTACCATTACCTCATAGAAAGATTTATTATTTTTAGTGTGAAAATAATTGATGGTAGTAACCTTATATTTTTATTCAATCCCTCAGAATATTTTTAATAATATTTAATGTGTAGATCGTGTGGTTGTTTCAAATTTGAAGGAATCACTTGTATTCAAAAAAAATATTTAATATATTTAATATATTATTTTTTCAATTTTTCATGAGAAAAATTAATATCCTCTAAATGTGTCCACATATATATATTATTACACCACGGTTATATCTGTAATTTAGAATTTTACCAATAATGTGTATAATTTTTGTGTTTGATATTTAGGTATCATTTCTAGAATTAATGTGTCTTTAGTTAAAATATAATTTATCACCCTAATCATTTATTGATATATGTTTGGACATATCATATATGGTTAATGTCCAATATTTATACATTCCCCATGGAAGAGGATAATAAATGATAATAAATTTTTCTTTATGTAATCAAAATTAGAGCATTATGTACATTATAATTTCATGGAATATTGTATCCATGAACAAGCATCAACACCTTACCATTTTTCCACATTAAAGTGAATTTTTATAATTATAATTGACTCATTGTTTTTATCAATATGTACACATATAATGTATTATTTTCTCAACCCTATTGAAAATATCATGTTTAATTTTTCAAATAATTTATGCTCTTGATTTCTTATGCCTCATTCCTCATTGATATTAATTTCAATATTGTGATGAATTGATTTTATGGATGTATTATGGATAATTAATTCTAATGATATTCTTGGATAAAATTGATAATATAATCATGATTTTTATGTGGTTTCAATACCAATATTATTTACAATATCTTATTTTATTTCAAATACATTTAGAAAAACGTGTCTATTAGAATGTTGGACACTGTTTATATATTTGTTTCTCTCACATTATATTCTATATTTGGGACAAAAATTCTCTACCGAACAACATAATGGTTGGTGGATAAATGATAATGAAAAATAATCAATAAATGGATAGAAATGGGTGATGAAAGAGATAGTTTTGGTGAATAAATGATTCTTGGGGTGTCATTGTTAAATAGATATTATGGAAGGTAAAATTAAGAGGTTCAAAAAATTGTGGGTTGTGAGGTGACCTGATAAGAACACACATAAGGAATAAATTATTTTACACAAATATTATATATATATATCTATATAAATCACACCCAAAAATAATAAATCATATTTTTTTATAAATTATATACTTAAAAAACATATTTTAAAACATCATCACCATCTACCAAAAAGATACTTCTCACATCATAAAATATAAACATATCATACATAATATTCTTATTCATAACCCAAGAAATGGAAACACAGGATTAGGAGTGCTCAAATGCTTTGTGAAGGAAAATATAATAAACATCAATCAAATAAATTAGCATGGGTATGAGAACACCTTAATATAGAATATACATTATATAGGAGTATCAAATCATATATTATAAAACATTATTCATGGAATAAGGATTTTAGAATTACAAAATATTTGATTCATATGAGTGTTGAAACATGATTCAACAATTTTGATACATGAGAGAATAGAAATGTCACACTTATATACAAAAAAAAGTGGAACATATATAACAAAATAATACATAATATTTTTCAAGGATAACCACTAAATCATTTATATCATAATGGATGATTCTGACCACCTTCTTATAAGATAGTGAACATAGGCTAACAGCCTTAATCACTTAAAATAGTTTACATGGGTTAACAACCATTATCCCATATATATATTTTGATATAAAAAATATATATATTGCATTATTTTTATAATAGACCCACCTATCATGTAATGATAAACCATACATATGTGTGACATATGAACATAAAACATTAATAACTCGGTCATAGCATAACTAACAAATAAAATGAAATGGTTTTAATGAAAAACCCAGTATACAGATACCATAATTAATCTAAAGAAAGAAGGTGTCAGATTATATTATGGTAAATTATGAGGGGAGAATAAGAGGCATAAAAAACATTGAAATTTTTGATAATAAATTTTGTAAATGTGCTAAAATTTCCTTAGATAATGAATAATCAAAACCATTAAAATTTGTGATAGCATATAATAAAATATTTTATTTCAAATGAGATGATAAAATTATTTTTATAATAGTGAAAAAATATACATGAATATTTATTTTGAAAAGAGTTGTATATTTCAGAATAGTGTTTCATGTCAAATGAACTACCAACGTTTTTTCATATTTTTTAAAGGTTTTCAATGTTTTAGGAAAAAACCACACAAAAAACATTAATAAAATATATCTATTATAAATAATATATGGTAAATTAAAAATTACTAAAGAATTATATATTTTTATATATTTAAATCCATAAAAAATATCTTCATCGTGGTGAAATATTCCTAAATAAAAGGAATATGCATAGTTGGTTTCTCTTTCATTAAAAACATTATAAAGACATATAAATTATAGAAGTAGTGAAATTGTATGAGGATATGGAAACAAATGAAAAACTATATGGGATGATAAGAGATGTGGTTTAGAGTTAAATATATCACAATTTTCTTATATAATGTTTCTCAAAATAATATTGAATTCAATGTGAGGTTGGATGGAAACCTCATTCGTTTAATCGTAATTTACACAAAAGTACTTTAACATCATATACAATAAACATGAAAATATTAGCCAGGTATTTTATAAATTAATTAATTTTAATTATATGTTTTTCATCATTATATATACATTCTAAATAAAAAAATTAGTTATTTATTATGTATTTTCATTATCATATGTCTGTATTTATGATCGTTTCATATAGGATTTATAACAAAAATACATATCCACATTATTTGATAGAAATTTCATCATTAAAATATTATTAAAGGTATTGGAATAATATTTATCAATTATTTGTGTGTTTCCCAATTAATTTTACTAAAATTAAGGGTTTGGAATCCATGGACAACAGTTTTCACATTTTTTACTATTAACCATACCAAGCTATATAATAATCATTCATATTTTTCCATCCATATAGATCCATATTTCTGAAATACATTACATCCAAATGTAGAATATAATCATTATTAACATTTCAAAAACTATTCAAATTTAGAATGATGATGTTGGTATACCATCATTCAGGTTGGTGGTTGAATTGACTCAAACATGGACATGTAATAAAAATGAATGTGCATGATTATAGAGTTATATAATTGTAGTATGTTGTTCGTAGAAGCATAATGATGGTTATTTAACATCCTTAAATTTTGGTCTCATTTTTTGTTGGTCAGAGTGGAATCTTAAGAGGGGGGGGGGGGTGAATTAAGTTCCTACTTAAAATTTCTGTTAAAGAATTTATATTAAAGATCCCCGAAATTTTGAAAATGGCCCAGCTAATTAAGGAAGTGGAGATATAGATGTCTAATTGGTCAAAAGGTCTCCCAATGGGTGATTAGTCCTCAGTTTAATTAGTTTAAAACACTTCTTCAACTTTTGAAACATGTTTACTGAATTAAACACATACACACACTTACCAAAACTATCTATCAAAGTGAATGCAAATCAGTTTAATGTTTTAGCCATAAGGATGGAAAATTGATAAAATAGAGTATAACAAAATATAGTGCACAGAAAGGTTAAAAAATTGGTTCAGTATCAACCCTATACTTAATCCTCTCTAATTGGTGATTACCTGCCACCAAGATGTTTAAATTAATATACATTATACACAGCTTGTACCGGGATTTACAACAATTTTCACAAACTTTCTAGGGTTTACACACTCTACTGTAGTTCTTCATGGGAATTAAAAACAACATAGACCAAACACGGTCTCTACCACATTTATACGTAGGAAAACAAGGAGTAAGAGAAGTTTGATTTGATGGTTTTTGTATCCCCCAGTTGAAGCACAAAAGACAGTGTGTATGTAACTAATACACACTTCTCATAAATGTAAAACAAAAGAACATAGTTGAGAAAATTTGGGGAGATTGAGTTTAGAAGGCTCTATGGGTTTGTAGTTCAGCTCTTGACTATTTTAATTAAATAATTTGATGTTTGAGTCTTTCTCTGGATGTTTTCTCTAAAACAGAGTATCACAATTCGAGGTTCTGACTTTCAGAAATTGAGTGTTCTGATTCATCGGTTGATCAAGAGTAGATGATGTTTAGAAGGTAGAATAGAGTTTTCTCTTAACTGATCTTCATGGGGATTATGGTTTCTCAGTGTAAGTGCTGAATGGTTCTTCTATGATCTAGCGAGTATGTTTCTCCATATGCTCATACCTTCTTCTATTCCTTTTCAATCATTACACCTGCCTCTTTTTCTTCTTTTATATTTGAGGCCCTACTATAGGTATAAGTAAATCACATGTGATCTTTCTTGTACCTCATACTGTCCCTATATATGGTCTCTCGATATGTCTATAATAAGCATTAATTAAAGTCAGATTCATTAAAGTTATCAAATATGGTCGTCAAAATAATCTTAATAATTTGACAAAGTATCGAGTAGAAGAGTTTGGAAGACTAGAAACAGTAGCCTTTATAATGGTAGGCTTCAATAGTAAGGTCAAATTAGCAACATTCATTGGTATCCTCTCCAATGGTAACCTTCCATCAATAAATATCCATCAATAAACTTCAATTTATAATTCTCCATCAGTAACTGTCAATTGATAATTCTCCATTGGTAACCTTCATTTGATAATTCTCCATCGGTAGCCTTCTCGATAGCAGCCTTGCATTAGTAACCTTGCATCGGTGAACGTGGTATTAGTGGCCTTTTCATTAGTGACCTTTGCATCAGTAACCTTTGCATCGGTGAACATTGCATCGGTGACCTTTGTACTTGGATAAATTTTACAATATGTGCTTTAAAAAAGAGAGCTATGAGATTAAACAAACATAGTTATCACTTTTATATAAACATGATTTTCACATACATCATTAACATGTAAGAGAAACATAATTACAATATAAATAAATCATGATTTTGGATTATCAAAACTTGATTTGGGATTATCAAAACATGATTTTGGATTATCAAAAGAGACGATTCCAACAATCTCCCCCTTTTTGATAATAAAAAATTATTTCACTAATTTCTGAATTAGGGTTAAGCACATTTTCTAATACCTTCAGACATGTGTATAAGAACATTTTTACCATGTTTATTATGGAAAATTATAGATAGTATATATATGAAAAAGGTTTAGTCAACTTAAAAAAATCTCCACCATTATGTTAAGGCATCTTAAAACTTAAACTTCACTTGTTTTGTTTCTCCCCCTTTGGGTAACTTTGGGATGTAACTTTGAGATTCATACATAAATATTTCTCCCCCTTTGTGATTAACAAAAAGGCAGGAGGATAAAAAGAAACAAAAGAGGATTTTCCATTAATGAATCAAAAGTAAAATATAAAAGAATGTTACAAATATCCATATCAACTAAGAATTTCCACATTCAATCCCCATCAGAGTTGTCCAAAGGAGATTTGAATTTGGATGTGGAGGAAGCGAGTTCTGATGACAGAGGGAAAGACCTAGGGATGGAATTCAATAGGGTAGGAGGAGTGGAAATAGAAGCATCAATAGACAGATAGTGGGTAGATATCTAAGGAATGGTGGGGGTCAAGCTTCTAATATCCTGTGCAGGAGTCATCAATGATGCAACACTGGAAGATCATGAGGCACTTGAGGCAGAAGGAAAGGCTGGAGGAACAATGATGGGAGTGTAGTTCACATGGAGGAAGGGTAAAAGAAGATTTATAAAATCCATAATAATACTCTCCCCTCTCTCCCTAGAAGAATTAATATCATCCTTACTCGCCATAAATTTCTCTATGGAAGGAGTCAACTCCTGAAGCCCGCTAACCTGATCATTAAAGGCTTGAGTGACATGTGGAATAATCATGTTCTCCAACAGCAACCTCAAGTGGCCATCCATCCGATTCTTAGTGTATACCCTTTTGTAGTAGAAATCAACTTGTTCCTTGATGGCCTTCTAAATTTGAGTAGAATCCCTGGGATAATTTCACATAAGATTATGAATTTCTCGGGTAGTGGAAATAACCTGAGTCATAGATTGAGGATCTGAGGTATTGGTACAAGAGAACTTATCAACTTCTTCTCTAACAACCAACCTGAAGGCTTCTAGATCAACAGGATATGAGAATGAAGATAAAGCATATGCACACATAGGTACCATAGTGAATGCTACTGTCTCCTTAAAATATTTACTCATCCCACTGATCTATCTCTTCACATCATTATCTTGGCCACTCACATGTGTCTCTATGGACTTCTTAATGTCTTAAAAATAGTGACCATTTTTAGAACCACACTTTCAATATATCATAGATTTTTGTCCACCTGAACCCTTGAAACAATATAGGAGTCTAGTCTAGAAATAGATTACTTAAAAGATTCCATAGAATCACCCAAGGTTTGGATATGATTCATAAAGTAAGTTACATCCTCTAGCAGGATGAAGTGAGAGATAGAGACAAGCCTTTTCATTGAATAAGTAAAAATCTATTGATTGTGAGTCATATTTCTCTCTAACCCAACAAATTTCTCATCAAAGTGGCTCTTTAGATCTGATTTCATTGATTCCAAATCATCATTCTTTTCATAGTCACAAGGAAAACGAACCACATGCTATACAATAGTGGTTTCTGAAATAGTATGAATGAGAGGACATCTAAATGGATGGTCATCATCAGATTATACATAATCTAAGCCTAAGACCACAAATTCAGGGTTTTCTGATCAATCTTCTATTCCAAGAGCTATAGAAAATGAACTTATGGCAGTAGGTTCCTCCCACTCACTTGGAGCATTCTCCTGATCAACCATATCCATCACTTCCATACCTACTTGAGAAACGTCTTCAATAGGAGGGTCCATATCCAATTCTTCTACTAAATCATCAACTATTTCCAAAGCAATTCCAGCTTCAACTGAACCAGCAACATATTTATCTACACCTTCAACCATTTATGTATTCCCTATAAAGGGACTGAGACTAAGACATTCTTCTCCACATACATCAACAGATGTCTCATAGTCATCATGACTAGATTCAGTGTTCTCATCCACATCTAAAGTCCCCCTAATATCTCTTAAGACATTTTCCGCCCCTTCTTCCTCACTGATCTCTTCATAATCATTGTCCCTTAGAATATTATCCATTCTAGGCAATCTCTTTGGTGGGCTAGGCTCAAAAAAGGATATAGTATTAGAAAGAGGATTGGAGGGAAGGTCTGGATCACTCCTGTCATCTATAAGAGATTCATCTCTTTCCAGCACAGTAGTAACTTCTCCGTATTCATCTAAATATGTAGGCTCTACTTTACGAAGCATTAGACCAAGATCTCTCTTATCCTTAGGCTTAGTATGATGAGTGACTGGATTTAATTCCTTATATTTCATACCTTCATCATGTACCCATTTTCTTTGCCAAGGGTTCCAATTAATTTACATCAACTTGAAAATTACTTTTTTAATGCACAAATTGTCTTTTACTACAATAGTTTCCACCTTTTCTCTAGAAACTCCTTTCACCATCATCATCAATGATATCAATCTAGCATGAAATGAGGCATTCTATTTTGTACTGTGATTTTCCATATCCTCTAATTGAATCATCATCAACCGACATAAATTTATCTTTCGTCCATGTTTTAATAGAAACAAAAGGAATACATCCTGAAATTTCAATGTTGCAAAGTCCTCTCTTCTAGGACCTAGGACATACTGAAAAAATTTAAATAGTTACTTGCTTTCTCCTTCCATCTCTGCAGCAATGACTTTCCTAGTAATCCCACTCCATGTTAGTTCGGCTAAGTCTTCTTCATAACATAAGAACTCAATTGTGGGATTCACTACTCTTGAGTAGAAGTCATAAATCCCTTCATGTGGTGCTTTTAGAAACTCAGCCCATTCAATAGAGGAAAAGATTACACTTACTCCATTTACTCTTGAAGTAATTTTGTTCTCATCCTAAGTCTGTTCGAATTTCAAAAACTCATAAAACTTTTTAACTAACTTTGGAAAATAAGGTGAATTGTTGTTTTTAAATCATTCAAACCATCCTTGATCTTCAAGTGCCTTCAGCACTAAAGATTTTATCATCCGCAACCATTCAGAACTAAGTTGTTCTTCAACTACAATTTCCATTTTTGATATATGTGGGTCGGTCGGCTTTTCCCCAGCCTTGATTCCACTACCCGACTTAGCTCGAGGTCTCTTTGGATTTTTTTGCATCCCCTTATTCACTAAACAATGGTCACTTCAATCTTTCCATGCAATCTGAAGCGGTTAGAGGGTTTTAGGAGTGGGTTAGGTTTTGTGGTTAGAGAGAAGGAGATTCGGGAGAGAGTTTGTGGTGGATCGAAATTTGTTATGGTCTTTTAATTTTATCATTTTGGGAATGAAAAATAGATCAATTAAAAGAAATAAGTTAAACAAAAAACGTTTCAACTTCCTGCAAAATGAAAACACGAGGTCCTGGAAAACATCGACTATCGGTAACGTGCCATCGGTGAGGTTCTAACGGTGAGGTTCCAACCAGTGAGGTTCATAATAGTGAGGTTCTTAATAGTGAGGTTCCCAATAGTGAGGTTTCTAATAGTGAGGTTCCTAAAAGTGAGGTTCCTAATGGTGAGGTTCCTAACAATGAGGTTTCTATCGGTGAGGTTCTATCGGTGAGGTTCTATCGGTGAGGATCTATCAGTGAGGTTCCTAATGGTGAGGTCTCTAATGGTGTGCTTTCTAATAGTGAGGTTTCTAACAGTGAGGTTCTTAAAGGTGAGCTTCCTAGCAGTTAATAGTTTTTCATACCTAAATCATGTTTGATGTAACTAGTACTTCTCCCATGAAAATGCATGGGACTATTCAATTTTCATTCAAATCATATGGGTTTGCATCATTCAAAAAAATATTGTTATGTTACTGAACTCAATATAAATTTTAGAATAAAATGATGACAAATGGTAGATATTATTATAACAGAAGTGGAAAAAGTATTAAGAGATCATTGATATAGTAGAAAACAATAACGATAAATCTAATGGAATGGGAATATATGTTGAGGATGGTGAATTAAATTACATGAATGATACATTTCAAGAAACATTCACAAAAAAAATTATTTTTTACTATGAAATAAAAAGTGATGACAACTTAAAGATAAGACAGTGGGTTTAATAATCAATATGAGAAAATATAAAATGATAAATTTTAATAGGAGATGATAAAAACGTGATCAATAATTCCATAAAAAATATTGATGTTTCTATTTTTATCATTCATTGAATATCAATTGAAGTTTTAGAATGAACCAATGACAGTGTTTCCTTTTACTAAATCTTTAACATCAAAACATTCTACCACATTTTATTGGATACACAATAATGTTTACAAATAATAAAAAATATTAATAAATATTGAAACATGAAAATCGAAATTTTGAATGTTACCATAAAAGATTATATCCAACTATTTTTTCATAAATGGTCCATTTTAAATGGATAAGGGTACAAAATCATTCAAGAAAATACAGATAACCAAACCTATAGCATATACATCATGGGGAAATCAACATGCGGCTCCAACGAATGGCACCTGGAAGCCATAATGCCGTCGGTGATGGGCTAACAGAGAATATTATAAGAGAATACCATTCAACCACAAAAGGATACACATCTTAGAAATCTAAAATCATAGGATTATGCATAACACTTTCACCACCACATGTCGAGTACCAGATCACCGAAAACATAGTCGCTATAATCATAGCAACATCTTCAATTTCCATCCAATCCCCACCGTCACACAATGTCCGCACCTGGTTATTTTTTACCGTGTAAAAAACTACCTACACAAGTGAAAACCATCAATTAACCCTGAATTACAGTTTCAAGATAAGCAGACTAGAAACCTAGAGAAAATGAAATTGCAAAGGGGGCCTAATTTTTTGGTTTCATGGTATGGGACCTAATTTCTTGAGTTCATGGTAGTATATCCTAAGCACCACCTTATCCAAATTTGTTATCATGGTTTGAATAAAAATATAAAAAACCATTATTTCTTCTATCTTTTTATTGTATGTGATGAGTATTGTAATCAATTTTTAGTAACTGACCATAATGCCATCAGAAGGTGTAGAAATATGTATATACTCATTGTTTCTACTAGATGGTAGTGAGTAATTATAGTAAAAAGTCATTATTTTTTTATAATGACATTTAAATATTAAATCATTTAAAATAATGATGAATGGAGGAAATATTTTTAAATAGTACATACCAATATAGAACAAAATAATCATGTACTTGTTTTAACGTTAGAAATCCACAGACAGCAAATAGGATTCCATAAAATCAATGATTCATTATCATTGCACCATAAAATTCATGAAAATATAACCGAACATAACAAACATAGAATTCATGGAAAACAAAAATGTCTCAACAATCAATTAAGCATATACAACATTAGAAAACATTGAATCCATTGAAAGGTTGGATCTTCTCTTGGTGATGTTGTCACTCCGACATTCTCATTGTTCCTTGAGCCTCGATGCAAGAAGCATTTGGTACTTAGTAGCCTCTGAAATGGCCTTGGAAACTCTTTTCTTCTTCTCTGAAATCCTCTGACGCTTCCTCTAAAGGGTCAAGAGGGTCACCAACTTCTGAATTTTGGGAGCGTTGCTGCATTTTTTCCATTTTTAGAAATTAAGTTTCAACGGTAGTTAACATACTTCCCCACATCATCATTCTATTTTTTTGTAGTACTGTTATAATAATATAAATAAGGATTTTATAACAGAATGATAGTATTGTATTATAGAATCAAAAAGCTGCAAAACATCATTCCATATATTTCAAAATAAATAGTTTTATTTTTTGGGTCTATCATTTAGAAAATGACTAAATCTGTATAATGCACAAATCACAATGGTGTTTTTTCTTTCTATCGATGGAGTTTTTTAAATTGACTAATACCTAATGTAGTAATTTATTATGCACAAATCACATGAGTTTCATGAATTTATAGTAAACAGTATTGGTATACAAAAATCTAGAGACTATAGTGTAAATATGTCAATATACTAATATGAATTAATGAATATATTTTTAGACAACTAATCAAACAATGTATAATATAAAACACCTAAATAACTGACCTGGTAATGGGAACCATCAACCATTTCATTAACTTTTGTTTAATAATGAATCATACAGTCCATGAAAGGTATGTTAGAGCCTGGAAAAAATACCTACATTGGAACATGTTAAAATGAAATAGGTATGTTGAACACATCCACAAAAAATGAAACGTATGACTATATTCTTAAATGAATCAGTTTGATTGAATCAGTTTATGCATGGTAATTGAGGTAACATTAAGCATATATATTAAACACTTTTGGGACTTTCACCTAACCCACACTAGAAATGGATGAAATCACTTCGATATGCACATAGCAGCTTTAAATATATTCAACAATGACCTGGTGATAGAAAAACAATTAAAGGGGAAGTACATACTGTTCCATCCATTGAAGAAGATAGTAGGAATGTTGTCATCCACTTGCACATTGAGAGATTAGTTACTTCATCATCATGTTTTCCATCAAATTGGAATCCATCAATTAGTCCAACAGGGCATTTCAGAGGTTCATCTGTAGAGGAGGCTTCACCTTTTTCCACTATTGTAGTTTCAATTCTTAAGACATGTTTTCTGAATTCAACAACAATAAATTCCTATAAGAAATATTTTTGAAGTTGTTAAACTAAAACATTGAGTGACTTGAGTGAAAACTTGAATCATTTTTCTAAAAAAAATGATTCCCACAATTATGCAAGTGGGGAGAATAGATCGAGCATTAAATTATAAAGCACACATCTACCTACTTGTGGAAAATCAAACAAATCTGTGAATTCATTGAATCGTCATCTCCTAATATTTGAAGAGCATAGACAACTTTCTCTAAATTTTTTGGTTTATCCTCATCATTTGGACCTTCAAAAATTTTCCGGACATTAACCCTTCCATCAATGCCCACATTGCATTGAAATCAAGTGAGAAATTTGAGAGACAACTTTGGATGGTATTATATTAACAGTTGGATAGATACCTAGCCAAAATGTGGCATCCTCTGCCAAAGAAAATCCATGTATGTCACTCTTTGCGAGAAAATAGGTCAATTAGAAAAATAAAATAGCCAGAAAGAAAATGTTAAAACATGATGAACTAATATCTAAAGTAAACACATGAAAAGGAAGTTTTAAACATTATATGGATCAGAGAAAACAAATTAACATGGATCATGTGTCATGAAGTATCCCTGCATGAGGCTCATTCGTTGCTTCCACCTCCTAGAACATCCATGTGTTATCCTTCCATTATAGTTGAATCTGTACATAATTCTTAAAAAATAATTTACAGAACCTGAAGAAACATAGTTTAATGACCAATAAAAATGTATCATTTAACCTTACGTGATTCATATAAAGTGTGACTAAATAACATAGATCCATGAATCTTTTTCAATAAAATCTACTTTATAAGTACTTAGATAAATTATACCTTAAAATTTAATAAAACCATCCATTATTAAGTTTATATAGATGCATTTCTTGTAGAATACAGGCTAGTTGGAAGTGGTGTTTTTTCCATTTTAAAATAGATCAAATAACATAATAAATTGAAATGTCAAAGAATATCAAATATTTTCAGATAGTTTTATTAGTTAGTCAACAAATCTAATGAACCTCTTCATTTATTTATTAGAATACATTCAACGGAAAAATAGAGAGTGCGTAATCAGGAAAAGAATATGAAATAATAATGCATGAAAAGGATATTTTATCAATATACATAATTTGAATATATTAAATAGTTACCTTTATGAATGCATGAGTCCAGACTGCAGTGTAAACCAAGGGATTTGAATATTTCTAATCCCTCTAATACTGAAATATGAAATCCCAAAGGTAATTCCAGTCACAGTTAAAAGGAATTGATGAATATTGATCATGTATTTTCCTATTTATATTAGTAAAAATAATGAAAACCTAATTCATTTTAATTTTCAAATCGTGATATTAAATATTAAAATGAAACTGAACATTCAGCATGCATGAAAACCCGAACTGATCCTTCAAGGTAGCTCAAGAGTATTGTGTTGATGGTTTTAAATCTCTCCTGACTATAGATTAATGAAGGAGTAGTCATGCATTAGAACAATGATTAGTATCAACTATAATAAGTTGTTCCAGAAGAGTTTAATGTGTACATAATTTTCCTTCATCTGTCATCTCATTGCTTCCACCTACTGGAACTTCCATTCGTTATCTATTTATAATAGTTTAATCTATACATAATTATTAAAAAAATAAGGTACGGAACATGAAGACACATAGTTTAAGGACCAATAAAAATGTATGTGATTCACATGAATTATGAGTAAATGAAATTGATTTATACATATTGTTTCAATGAAAACCAGGTTATAAGTACTAGGATAAAATATACTGGAAAAATTCAAAAAACCACCCATTATTTGGTTAATATGGGTGCATTTCTTGTAGAATACAGACCAATTAACTATGGTGTTTTTTCCATTCTAAAAATAGATCAATAAACGTAATAAAATGAATATTCAAAAAATATCAAATTCTTACAGATAGTTTCATCAATTGGTTAACAAAGATAATGAACCTATTAATTTCTTTATTATAATACATTCAATGGAAAAATAGAGGCCGTATAATCAGGAATAGTATATGAAAGAATAAATCATGGACTGGAAATTTTATCATTATAAATAATTGGAAAATTTTAAATAGTTACCTTTATAAATGCATGTGTCCATATTGTTGTGTAAAGAACATCATTTGAATATTTACAATCCCTCTAATACTGAAATATGAATTCCCAAAGGTAATTTTAGTCAATCTAAAAGGCATATATGAATATTGATTATTCATTTTCCTATTTATATTAGTCAAAATAATGAAAACCAAAATTATTTTAATTTTCATTTCATGATAATAAATATAAAAATGAAACTAAACATTCATCATGCTTAAAAACCTGAACTCGGACTTCGAAGCAGCTCAAGACTGTTGTGTTGTTGGTTTTAATGATCGCCTGAATATAGTCAAGTAATGGGGAAGGAGGGGTGTTGGAAAACTTTTTTTCACTGATTGGAGACATTCACCCAGGCCAGGAACCTTCAACATAGAGCTTTCAACAACTTCAAGAGACTTGTCAATAAGAAATTGAATTAAAAAATATATTTGAAGACAAATTGAATCTTGTTATAGAATGATAATCAAAATCACCATTCAATTATACTCCAAAGATGTATAAATTATAAGTTTATGTAGAATATGCAATAAAAAATAAGTGAATGCATTTTAAAAAATTAAAAAAATTCCTAACTATATGAATGTAATCATCACAGCTTGGGATTAATGGGTGATCTTCATTGTTGATCCCATGAAATTTAATTAATTGTTCAAACCAAGTGAGTTGATGATATAATATAGAAAATGAAACCTGAAAACTGAATGTGATGGAATATAAATTCATGCCAGTTTTAATATGTCAATTTATTGATTAATATGCCGTTGAATAGCATGCATCAAAGAAGAGAATTAAAGAACCAATATCAGTATAATTATTAGTAGCAGTGTTTAAAATATCTAATATATTACGCACTAAAGAACACATATGAAAAATAGTCAAATTAAGAGAAATGAAACTATAGTAAATTAAATGAAAACTAACCTTAGTATTATCCTCACCTGTACAATGAATGGATGTTTATTTGGTGATAGAAAAACAATATAAAATAAGATATGTATAGGATTATTTATAACTATAAGACAAGTGTTAAAGAAAGGTATGGTGATACTACATCAATAAGATAAATAGTTGTTCATAATAATAATATTTACTAACCATTAGTCAAACAATTCAAAAACTAACAATATCTCAACAATTGAGAGATAAAGTTGAAATTGAAGAAAATAAATGACCCATTATATAATATATAGGAAATTGAAAATCCTAACACTATGAAATATATTTAAGCAGCGATCAAATAATATACTAACTTTAGCATAGTTTTTGGAAAAAAAATTAGATCAGGAGGATAGTGTTTTATGAGATATTTCAACCAAATCCGAACCTTGGAAAAGAAATTAATGAACGTTATCCGAGTTAAATTGGTCTCTGAGCTTCAAAGTAGAGCCATAATTCAATTTAACCGGGTTCTAGCTTCATATATCGTTGAAATGACGAGTCTTTGACGATACATCTGACAAGGAAAACACATGAAGTATTAAGCTCGACTTGATCCTATGAATGAGTCAAATGATTTGTATCTAAGTTGAATGTTCATCAATTCAAATGAATATATAAACAGAAAATGTTAGGGAAGGAAGGGATGCAATCTACAATTACATTTTATGAGAAAATTAATTTGAAAGATCCAAAGATAAAGTTGGTGATAATGAAGGACTTCATTACTAAAAACACATCATTAAATTAATTTTCTGGTTCCCTCGATGAAATTAACATCAACATTGATCATTCATTGAAAACATTCATTTTTTAAGGGAAGGAAACAATGAAATATAGTGGGTCCTAATAAAAATAGTATATTAGTCATCTCAGTGAACCAAGTGGGGCATGTTCCATGTAATAAAAAAATAACTATGTAACATGTGAAATAGATAAATCAGGGGTTGAACAACCCATCATAGAATAACTGTGTACATATAATAAATTGTATAATAAATTGAAGAGAATACTCAAATCCAATGGGAAAATAGAACTGGTTTTCTCAATCATTTTTCCTTAAAATGTAAAGTAATAATAAGACATTGAAAAAAAATTGATTGCATTTAATCAAGGGTTGAATGACCCATCACAGAGAAACTGTGTACAAATAATACATTGCAAAATACAATGAAGAGGATACTACAATCTACTGGGAAAATGGAACCAGTTTTCTCAATATTTTTTCCCTAAAAAGTAAAGTAATAAAAAGACATTGACAATAATGTTTTCATAGTATATAAGAATATGTTCAGAATGCAGCTGTATAGAAATTCGAAATAATAGAAGTAAAGTTATTCTAGGGATCTTATTTTGATCGCATCAAGGGGTTAGGTTACCGTCCAAGAAAGAGTGCCAGAAAAGGCCCCCAAATTGCATCATTAAACACTTTTTAAAGCCAACTGTGCTTCTCCAACAGGTTTGAAAACAGTGAAACCTATAGATCATCATTCAAAATTTCAATATTGATTTTTTACATCAACCAAAATGATTGAAAAAATACCTTGAAAGTGGGATGGAGTCGGAGAAGGAGGTAGAGAAAATGGAGTGGGCAGAGAGGACGGAGGAGCTAAAGGCGGAGGTCGTGTAGAAGGAGTAGACAGAGTTGGCAGAGAGGACAGAGGAGAACCCAATGTAGGCGGAGGATGAGATGTAGGTAGAGTAGGAAGATGTGGTGGACCCAGATGTGGAGCAGGAGTAGATGGAGGACCTGAATGAGAAATGGGTTACCGAGGCTGGAGAGGTGGCATAAGGGGTTGGTGGAAACCATAGGAGGTGCAGAGGTATGCGGGAGGATAGGCACACAATTGGAACTGTATGCGACAAGGTGGATTATAGGATCAGAAGAAATTAATGGAACCCTAATCATGGAATATCAAGAAGAATTTACGGGAGAAAAACCTGTGTGGGAACAACCGTCGGTATGCGAGATGGGTGACGAGTTTAGAGGGAGGACGAGGTTTTTTAGGTGACGTGGAAGCTTTGCTGGGTGACATGTCAGAGAGAGAAATGCCTTCTTTAATATATATATATATATATAACCTCAAATAATTCAAAGGATTTTTGAATATATCAACCAATTGGTGTTCAGTACCAATGAATTTAAGTGTGATATCACCTTTTTGATAATGATCTCTCAAGAAGTGATGTCTTACATCAATGTGTTTTGTCCTAGCTTGTGATACTGGATTTTTAGAGATTTCAATATCCTTTGTATTATCACACTTTATAGATACATGTTTAAATTGATATCCAATGTCTATTAAAGTGTTTTTCATCCATATAATTTGAACACAACAACACCCAATAGCTATATATTCAGCTATGGCAGTTGATAATGCAACATAATTCTATTTCTTACTTCACCATGATATTGGTGACTTTCCAAAAATGTGACATGTTCTAGAGGTGCTCTTTTTATCTAACTTAGAACCAGAAAAATCATCATCTGAATAGCTTATTAAATAAAATTATTGTCCTCTGGGATAAAATAGTCTAAAGTATATAGTAAAGTTGAGATATTAGAAAATCCTTTTAATAGAAGTCAAATGACACTCTTTAGGATTTTATTGAAAGCGAGCACACATGAATACACTGAACATAATATCTAGTCTTCTAGTTGTAAGATAGAGCATACTTCCAATCATACCTCAGTAATATGTTTGATCCACTGGTTTACTAGTTTCATCAGCATCCACCTTACAGGTGGTACTCATAGGTGTATCACTACCTTTACTGTAGTCTAAACCAAAACATTTCAATATATCCTTGGTATATCTGCTCTGATTTAAAACAATACCATTTTTATTTTGAAAAATTTGAAAACCATGGAAAATTTTATGTTCCCCCATTAAAATCATTTCATATTCATCTTGCATCATTTTTCAAAAATCAATACATATATAATTATTAGAGGATCCAAAAATAATGTCATCTATATAAATATGTATTATTTAAACATCTTGGGAAATCCTTTTTATAAAAATATTAGGATCCACTATTCTTTTAATAAAACTTTTTGAAATAAAAAATTAAATAAGTCTATCATAACAAGCTATTGGAGCTTGTTTCTGACTATATAATGCTTTATAATGTTTAAAAAAAAGATTTGAAAAATGGGGACTTGTAAAACTATGGGGGTTGTTCAACAAATACATCCTTACCTATGTACCCATTTAAAAATGAACTTTTGACATCCATTTGATAAAGATTGAAATTATAATGAGCTATATATGAAAGCAGTATCCTAATGGAATCTTCTCTAGATACAGGTGAAAAAATTTCCTCAGAGTATATTCCTTCTTCTTGAATATATCCTTGTGCAACTAGTTTAGCCTTATTTCTAACTATGTTTCCAGATTCATTAACTTTATTTCTAAATACCCATTTAGTTCCTATGGTCAACGTGTCTTTAGGTATTTTTACTAATTCCAAAACATTGTTTCATTCAAATTGATTTAATTATTCTATCATAGATATCACCCATATTTACTCATTGAGTGTATCATCCAAATTTTTAGGTTTAAACTGTGAAAGAAAACCTTGATTTTCATCCTGGTTTCTTAGAGAAGAGAAGCTCTTGTTTTTGTTCCTCTATTACAACCACCTACTACATTATCTAAAGGATGATTCATCAGAGTTATAATAACTCTAGAAAAAGTTTAACTAGAATCCTCATGAATGTTTGTAGGTCCAGATTAAATATGCATAGTTCTGGAGAATTTCCAGAACTGGTTGTTTTCACTAAGGGCTCATTGTCTTTATCATTAAGGTCCAAAAAAGACAAATCATCCTCAGGGAGTTCAACAAAGATTTGGGGTTCATGTTGGTCAGTCTCATCAAATTTTACAGGAATTGATTCTTCCACACACTTGGTTCCCATATTGAATATTTTATAGGCTTTAGTAGTGATTGAGTAAACTAGGGTAATTCCTTCATCACTTTTAGAAGAAAACCTTCCATGATTTTCATTTGAGTTAAGGATGAAGACTTTACAACCAAAAACTCAAAAGTAATTAAACTTAGGCCTACTATTATTCCAGAGCTCATAAGGGGTCTTCGTAAGAACATATCTAATTATTGCTCTATTGATAATATAACAAGTTGTATTAATAGCTTCAGCCAAAAAATAGATTGGTAGATTATAATCATTAAGCATAGTCCGAGAAATTTAATGAAGAATCTTATTTCTTCTTTCTAAAACTCCATTTTTTTGGGGTGTCCTACGAGTAGAGAAATTGTGAGTATAGCCATTTTGTGAGAAAAAATATTCAATTTCCTGATTTTCAAACTCACATCCATTATCACTTATCATGGTCTTAATTCTATGTCCACTGAGATTTTATACAGACATGGAATATTTAATAAAGTAAGAACATTCTTCACTTTTGTGATCTAGAAAGGATACCGAAGTATATCTAGAAAAATAATCTACAAGAACATAGTCATAGAGCTTACCATTTAAACTGAAAACTCTAGATGGTCAAAACAAATCCATGTAAACTATCTCAAGCAGTTGATAAGTATAAACTTCATTCTTTGGTTGGAAATATACATTGTGTTGTTTTCCCTTTTGATAAAGATTACAAACTTTGTTAAGTGGTAATTTTAATTTAGGTAAGTCTCTAAATAAAACATTCCTAGTTAGTTTCCTAAGTGAGTGTACATTTCTGGGTTCTAATATTCTATGCCATAACCATAATTCCTTATGAAAAGCATTTAAACATGATCCATTTTTCTTAGCTAAAGAATTTAAATCAACATCATATAAATTTTCATTCTCAGAAAAGTGAATATTAAATCATTTTTATAATTAATAACATTGCATGCATCATTTTCAAATTTAACATTAAAACCATCTTCACATAACTTAGAGATACTTAGTAAATTGTACTTTAACCCGTCAACAAAAAGTAATTTTGAAATTAATACAGTATTAGGGTCACCAATTTGGCCTAATCTGACATTCTTCCCTTTTTCATTATCAGCAACCCTAACATGTCCACCATCACCCTTAATTAGGCACTTGAAGAGTGAGTAGTCTCCCATCATGTGACTTGAACATCCACTGTTCAAGTACCACCATGTTTTACATGATCTCTTTAAATAGTTTTCCAACAAAACATATTATGTTTAGGGTATCTTTGGTACCCATATTTTCATGGGTCCAAAGAGGTAGCAAGTAATGCTTTCGTAACCCATACTTTACTCAATGATTTCCTATAATCAATAGATATGTTTTGAGACATAAACACTTTGTTTAGCCCTTAAGAGAATTGATTTTCAAAATATGGTCCAGAACATAAACTAGCAGTGAACTGTCTATATTTTGGAAAACATTTATTCTTAATAATTCTTCTTTGTCCTGGATAATATCCTAGACATGTTGTGCGTTTTGGAGTGATTTTTTCTCTTAGTAACTGATTCAAGGTATTTCTACCTGAATTACACATCTCAATATCTCTTTTTTAATTTATCATTCGATAATTTAAGTTCAGTATTTTATTTTAACAAGTGAGCACATTTTTCTTTTTCAATATCTAGTTTAGACTTATAATTGGAATTTTAATCATGTTGTCTTTTAAATAATTTATATTTATCCTTCAGTTCATTAAATGTGTCTTCCAGCATTCCATAGTACTCAAATAGTTCATCCTTACTCATATTTTCAGCCTTGTTTGATTCACATTCATTCAAATAATAGAAGAATTATGTATATGAGAATTAGGTTTTACCTCAGATGTTTTTGTCACGGAACACTTGTTTGCATGTTTGTTCTTTTAATTATCAAAAGTGTCAGATCCACTTGAGAATTCTTCTGACGCACTCCACGTAGCTTTTATAGCCTTATTATATCTTTTCCCTTGTCTTCATACCTTTTCTTAAATTTTAGCTTTAGGAAATCATCTTTCACATGAACTTATTGTTTACACTCATAACAAACTATCTCATTTGACTTATCATTCAATTTTCTATCCTTTTTTCACTGTCCTTTATTATCATACCATCCTTTATAGTTCGAATTTCTAAAGAACGTTTTTTTTATGGTAGAACATCATGAATATCCTAGAAAGATTGGCCATCTCCTCATCACTATTAGAATCAGAGTCTTCACTGGTGGAAGTGTCTATAAGAACGTGATCCATTTATTTGTCATTGATCATTGAGGTAGATGTCTTGAATGCTACAGATTTCTTTCTTGGTTCTTCATCTGCATCTTGATTTACCTTAAGCTCTTCTTTCTACATCATAAGATTACCAATTAGATCTTTCACAGGTAGCTTTCCTATATCACAATATTATTGAATAAAAACTAAATTTCCTCTCCATTTGTTAGTTTAGCATTGACGAAATCTCATAATATGATACTGGTTGTCCAATAGTTCTCCAAGAAGACTCATGGTATTCATTATTTCATTAAACCTGAGATACATTTCAAGGATATGTTCATCGGGCTTCATTTAAAATTATCATATTTAATAGTATAAGTATTTAATCTCATTTCTTGAACATTGGTTGCTCCCTCATGAGAAACAGTTAAAGTATCCCAAATTTCATATGTAGTTTTACATGAAGATATTTTATTGAATTCATCATCACTTAGAGAACGATACAATTCATTCATTTCATTAAAATTATTATTATATGTAGAATTAGTTAGCTAAGACCATATGTCCCTAGCAGAAACTAGTAATACATGTTGTTCTTCAATTGTGACCCAGATTTTAGGTCCCATGCTCTCTAGATACATTTTCATTTTTAATTTCCACAATTCATAGTAATTTCCATTTAATAAAGGTGGAACATTAGTTGAAGAACCCTAAACTCGGTTATCAATTATTAACTATAATTGTAAAGAAATGAAAACGTAGATACGACAGAAATTTTAATATCTTTAAGATACAACTAAAATCACAGTTAATGAATTTTACAAGTTTCACAAGAGTTCAGGTAATAGTAATAAAAACTAAATTACATCCTTCTAATACCAAATATTTTTTGGAGAGGTATCTCAAGGGGGGGGGGGGGTTAACTGAGATCCTACATAAGATTTCTATTAAATAATTTATATTATAGATCCCCCAAATTTTTAAAACAGCCTAGTTAAATAAGTAAATAGAGATATAGATGTCTAATTGGTTGGCAGGTTTCTCAATGGGTGATTAGTCCATAGTTGAATTAGTTTAAAACACTTCTTCAACTATTGAAACAAGTTTACTGAATTAATCACACACACACACACACACACTTACCAAAACTAAATATCAAATTTATTGCAAAATTTTTTAATTTTTTAGTAATAAGCAGGGTAAAATAGATGAAATAGAGTATAACAAAAATATAGTGCCAAGAAAGGTTAAACAAGAGGTTCAGTCTAAAGATGAGTCGTAATCCTCTCCACTTGAAGATAACCTGCCACCACACAATTTAAATTAATAAACATGATACACAACCTGTATCGGGCATTACAATAGTTTTCACAAACTATCTAGGGATTAAATCCACTACCACAGTTCTTCATGGGAATGACAAACAACACATACCACACAAGGTCTCATTCATAGTTATACGTGAGAAACAAGGTGTAATAGATGTTTGATGTGAGGGTTTTTTGTCCTCCAGTTCAAGCATAGGAGACAGTGTGTATGAAACAAATAAAAACTTCTTATAAATGTAAAACAAAAGAACACATTAGAAAAAATATGATGAGATTGAGTTTAGAGGGCTCTATGTGTTTGATGTTCAGCTCTTCACTATTTGAAGTGAAGAAATTTATTTTTGAGTCATTGTCTGGAAGTTGTCCCCAAAACATAGTGTCACAACTCTAGGTTCTGGATTTCATAAATTGAGTGTTTTGCATCTTTTTTTGATGTAGAGTTGATGAGGTATAGAAGGTAGAATAGATTTTATCCTCAAATGGTCTTTGTGGGGCTTGTGGGTTTTTAGTGTAAGTGATGAATGGTTCATATTTGATCTAGCGAGCAAGTTTCTTCATATGCTCCGACGTTCTTTGATTCCTTTTCAATACTCACACCCTCCTATTTTTCATATTTTTTATTTTAGGTTCGAAAATTGGTAAAATTACATCACCTGCAATCTTTCTAATTCCTCATATTGTCCCCAGATACGGTCTCTCGATATTTCTATAATAAGAATTAATTAATATCAGAAGTATTAAAGTTAGCATGTCTGACCATTAGAATAATATTAAGAATTTGAAAAAGTATGGAGTAAAATAGTATGGTAGACTGGTAAAGGTAGCCATTACAATGGCAGGCTTCAACAGTAAGTTCACATCAGCAGCATTCATCAGTAACCTCTCCAATGGTAACATTCCATCAATAAAAATCCATCGGTAACCTTAAATTGATAATTTTCCATTGATAACCTTCAATTGATAATTCTCCAGTAGTAACCATCAATTGATAATTCTCCATCAGTATCCTTCTCAATAGTAGTCTTGCATCGGTGACCTTACATCGGTGACCTTCGCATCAGTGACCTTTGCATCGGTAACCATTGCATCAGTGACCTTCGCACGGTGACCTTGGAATTAGTGACCTTCGCATCAGTGACCTTCGCAATGGTGACCTTCACATCGGTGGCCTTTTCATTGGTGACCTTTGCATTGGTGACCTTGGCATCAGTGACCTTCGCATCAGTGACCTTCGCAATGGTGACCTTCACATCAGTGACCTTTGCATCGGTGACCTTTGCATTCGTGACTGTTTCATCGGTGACCTTTGAACATAGAGAAATTCTGAATTGTGAGATTCAAACAAGAGAGCAGTGAGATTAAACATACATAGTTTTCACTTTGATATAAACATGATTTTCACATAAATGATTATCATGTAAGATAAACACAATTACCATATAAATAAAACATGATTTGGAATTATGTAAAGATGATTTGGGATTATAGGAACATGATTTGGGATTATAAAAATAGGTTGAGTCCAACATTTTTAGAAAGACATCATATTATTATTTAATTTAGAAATTAAGGTAAGAACATAGATACATACTTGGTGACATCACTCCTACTCGACACAAGCTCCTTTTGACTATAGGATTTAGACATATACCTGGAACCAAATATTAAAAATTTATTTTAAGGACCTATGAAAGGGAAAATGATAAGTGAATAATCATTAAAAAATATATTTTTTGTCATGTAAGAGGTATAGGATTTTCCATTTCATAGGTGTGTTTTAGGTTCTATTTTCACCTATATTCATTTCAAACAGTGTCAGACATTCATTTTAAATGGAAAGCGAGTGAATGTAGAAGATAATGGGGATATTATATGTTTTGGTAATGAAATAACTCGTAAAAACATATATAGATATGTTTTTACGATATTTTATGATTTTAAAATTTAGTTTAATTCCTTTTTCCATATTTGACATTTATCATGGTTACTCAATTTACAATACAATAACTTATTTTTAAGAATAAAGATCTTGTTGGACTACTTAAAAAATTTCACCATGAAGGTTGAAAATATAGAATCAATTTAATATTTTATAATTTTTAAATAAGTGAAAATTATCATTTATATGAAAATATTATATATGTATATAATAATGTTTATAGAAAAATTCTATTTTAATCATTAAGTGTTCTTAATCTAAATTCATATAAATTAAAAATTAATTGAGTATTAATATATTTTTTCATTCATTAAAATGTTACATTATATTTATCATTTAATGGACATTAATTTAAGAAGATAAAAATAAATAAACTTATAGAAAAAAATTCTTTTCAAAATATAATTTTTTCCAAATTTTGGTAGAATTAACTATTAAACATCGAACCATTAAATTTTATAGACACATATGTATTAAAATCCATCATAATATTTAATAAATATATGAAGTAATTCATTAATAATAATACTAAGAATATGAATTTATTAATACATATATATATATATAATATTTTATTTAAACCTTTTATTTTTTTCATTATTAATTATTTCTAAATTATATTATTTTTAATTACACAACCTACCCATAACATATTACCAATGACCATATAAATAAAAACCAAATTTCCAGTTTCCTTATATCAAATGATCATATTTCATGTGACCATATATATAATAGTATGTTTTTATTCCTATATAAAACATTACATACATTATAGAAATCATTATTTCTATTCATTTATATATTATTCAATTTGTCTATTATCTATCTAACTCTCTTCCGTATTTCTATAGTTATATTTGGGGTTATAATATTCTTGGAAAACCTAGACGATTGAAAATTTCATCATTTCGGTTTTTTATTTACTTTTTGTTTAAAAAAACATGTAATTTTATTAATGGTGTTTTATATTACATTATATTTATTTATTACCATTTTTTTTAATTTTAAAATTTAATCAGAAAAGTTATACAATGGTATATTTAATATTATTTGATCATATTAAACAGACTATTCTACATAATATTTATTAAAATGAAAAATAAACATCATATTATTGTGATGTTATAATTTGGTGGATGATATGAATCATGGAGTTGAACAATAGTTTAGACCTACAAGAATAGTGAGGATTACTATAGAATACACCTGATGCTGATTCTGTAGTGTAAGGATGTGTTTATAGAGGAATTTTTCAAAAATTATTGTATAAATAGTTGATATAATTGTTGGAATTATGGATAGTATTTCTAAAGGTTAATAATATGATCATATGGTGTGTAATTATTGGGGTACATGTTGTGTCGAATGATTTTGAAGATATGGTTTATAGATATATGATGGAAACCACAAGGTGTATAATAGTGTTATATATCATGGGATCATTAGACCACATGAAATGATTTGTAATATAGTATATATTGAATTAACATCTTGTCCCCACACATAATGTGGGATAGTGAAAATGATCTATAATATGAAAACCTGATGTAAACACTTGTGTAATTATACACCCACGTAGTTTAAGTGTTCTGCATGATTAGTTACACTACTAGCATTAAATGTAGGTTGAAAAAAAAATTTAATATTCAAGGTGAAGTAATGGATATTTCTCAAGGGTAACACACTATATAAAAAGTTTCAAATGTTTTATATGATTTATCTTCTCATAATTTACCATAACATCTTCATTGGGAAACAAAATTTAACCCATTATTTTTCAATTACAATGGAATTTATTTTTAGAGTGTGATAGAGAATATCTTCTTTTAACTAGGATATCTTCCTAATAAATTTTTAAAAGGATATCCCTATATATTTATAAGAATTGTTGAGGCAAGGGTGAGTTTTTGGGAGAAGAAATGGGGTTTGAAATCTATAGAGTATCTTGTTACCTAATAATGACACCTCTATATTGTTATTAGAGTAGGTAATACTGCTTTTTGTGGATTTTGGGTCATCCACTTATAGGCTAGTTAACCCCTATATATATGTATATTTCCTAAAACATTCTCTGAGTACACTATATGGATTAGTAACCCCTCTATTTATATGATCTCCTCCAAGAGGAAAGGGTCCCCCACTTCAACACTGAAGAGGTGATGTGGATGTTATGGAATTTTATTGTTTTATGATATTCATATAACTGAAATGATCAGGATATTTTATGTTACCTTATATATATGATCGTTATGGGGAATTGGATAGTGTAATGGGATTCACTTTTGTTCTATACTAAAAAAATTCTGAATCACAACAAGGATTATATATATAGGTGAAATGTTGTTTGGACTCTCTTTATATTTTTAGGTATTCCAACTAGTTTTTTTATACTCTTCCCAATATAGGAATTCCACCAATATATTTTGTTTTAGTAAAAATGATGCAAATCGTGAAGATGATTTCATTGGACTTTGTGCTAGAGGATCTATATTTTTTTGTTATTGATTGTGAAAGTTACTTATGGTGTTCATGTTTTGATTTTGGGGAATATTTAGTTCCCCTCACAATTTTTCATTATGATATTATTCCCTTGTTTTATCTCCTATATACTATTCTATAATTGGTATTATAGAAATGTTTTAAATCATTTGTTGCATGATTAATTTATTATTATTAATTATTATAAATATAATTTCATTATTATACACTTTTCAATAGATTTTTTTATTTAATACAGTTTTCTCTCAATAATGTTTCACATGTTTATGATGTTCCTTCTTAGATTATTTCACCACTACATTGAGATTTGGGGCAGGTCTAGGGGTGCTAAAATATGTTTACATTCCATATTAGGATGGGTACTGATGGGTTGTACCATATTAATAAATCGTTAATGTAATGAGTTGTAATGAAATTTTTTATTTTTTGGCTAGTTAAAATTAGTATGTAGTTTATTCCATAGTCATTAGTCATGGTTCTCATAAAATTTAAAAACTATTCCATCATTTGGTAAACATTTTTGAAATTGGTATTAAATATGAACTAATTTAAATGGTTGGTGATTATAGGTTTTACGGTTTGATAAAATTTTCATTGTGAATATCATATCAGGAATTAACTAATGTATAACAAACTGTTATATATTTGGCCACAATAAAATCATCAATTCAATATTTAAAAAATTAAATTTTCTAAAGGATTACTTGAATATTTAAAAAATTTCAGGTAATCCTTTTGAAATATTCACTTTAAATATTCAGGTAATCCTTTATTATGTACTTTATTTTTACATAGCTACCTGATCCACTTTATTCAGGTAATATTCACTTTAGCTACCCGATCCACTTTATATTCATTTTAATACTTTTATAAATCATATATGGGAACTATATGGTGGATTTGGGGACATTTTTTAAATATTAAGGTAATCCTTTGTAAAATTTCATTATAGGAGTGATAAAATCAATGATTAGAAAAACAATATGTGATATTCATGATATATTTTACTATATTGGTTAGATTAACCTTCTAATTCATTATTTATCTTGGTATTTGATAATTCGAAGGATAAAGCATGGTATCCCTTTTATGAATAGGTATTTAGAATGTTGTAGACATCTATTACCAAATAATTATATATTGTATGAAACAACAGAATCTTACGAGAATAAGACATTTCATTTTTACTCATGTTAAGTTGATTAATATAAATTAGATTATGTGTCTATGATTACTCTTTGTGAACCTAATGTACTAATGATAAATTAATTATATTTTAGGGTCATATTATCATGTTGTAGCTAAACTAATATAAAAACCGTGAATTAATATAAATAAATTAAATATAGTAATTATTGTTTTATCGACCCGAGTCTGGAGCCCTGTACCCGGTTCACCACATGACCTCAAGCGCATTTCGCTGAACTCCAGAGGCTTCCGACTAGCAGCAAGGGCCTTGGTGAGTAATTGGGGGAAACTATGCCCTCATTCAGTAAGGTATACAAGGTAAGAAAACAATAATAAATAGTGCAAGCAGTAAACAACATGCATAACCACAGAAACCAAACAGCAGAAGCAATGTAGATATATAACTATGATGAAAATGATGCAGCAGGTACAAATATCTAAGGAAAACAGCAAACACCACAACGTGCTGAAATACAACTAAAACCAAGTTCAAACGAAAACAAAGTATGCTCCTCAGCATCGCGAGCCACGGCTCGGTCCCATGCTCCCCAGCTCCTGGTGCAATCAATATCCTGAAGTAGAAGGTAATTTGACCTTGTCTATAACTGCAGCAAAATAGTCTTCATGGGCCCAAAAGCATGGCCCAAACAGGGTGTGAGATACAACCACAGTAGTCCATCACCCAAAGATTTTTGCCTTACAGTCAAATGAATACATGACAGTAAATAAACAAGAGGCAGCAAATAGGAAAACACAAGTAGCTACAATCCACAGTTCTAACAAGTAAAGCACACAAGTAACCAGTCAACAACAAGAAGAAAACAGGTAACCCTCTAGATAGCTCTCACAGCCTAACCCCTATGGTTCAACCTATAGTACTAGAAACCCTCCGGGAGGCACACACAATCTCACACCTCTTGTTCAACTACGTAATTAAGCAGACTCTCTGGGGAAGCACTCACTGTCAATTCCCCCTATAGTCTCGTATCGTTCTAAAGGCTCTCTGGGGAAGCACTCAACGTCAATTACCTCTATGGCCCGCGTCGAGGATCTGCAGACTCTCTCGGGAAGCACTCAATGTCAATTCCCCCTATAGTCTCGCATCGTAATTAAAAGACACTCTAGAGAAGCCCTTCCGTCAATTCTCCCTTTGGTATACTACTCTAGGTTCTCACAATTCTGAGTATAACTAAACATGCTCAGCGCGTGTATATCATCCAAGTAAACCTCAAGAGATACTTGGCTATCATTCTACGACTCAACAACAATAACAAAACAACGGTTCCACTATCCTACAACTAGGAATGGCAACAGGAAAAACTCCCAATAGGAATAACAAGCATGGAAAAGTAATCTAAGCACAAAATAAATTACTCTACTCACAAACAATAACCTCTACTAAAGCAAACAAGCAAAGCAGGAAAATAGCAGGGGAAAAACAGGAAACACGCAATACCCCGTTCACGAGTATTGGTGGAATTTGCACATAATATTCATCAACTTCCAACATAAAGGAACAAACCACCTACCTAAATCTTCAGAGATCGATATATGTTAACCACGATGAAATATTCCTCTTAAAACAACATAGATCTGAGAAAACACACAAAATGTTCATCCCACGATAACTTGGAAACGAGGAGGAATCAAGAAACAAGGCTAAAGCAGAAGGAAGAACTCACCGCTGTGATTCCAACGCAATCGACCGTGCTCAAATCGAAGAATGGACGGCGAGGTGGAAGCTCAGAGAAGATTCGGTCGTACGGTCGCTTTTGGGTAGACGAAATATGAAGAAGAAGATGATTTGGGTGGTTAGGAGCGACCTCGGTCCGTTTAATGAAAAAAAAGAAAGTACACGGCGTGTAATTTAATTTTCCCATACTCCGAATTAACTGGCCTCCACCTCAGCCTTACATAACGTGTGTGTGGCCCGGACACGGCCAGCACACGGCTTCAAGCCAAAAAAGAGTACACGACGTGTACTCAAAAAGTACACGGCCTGTACTTTGAAAATTTCGAGAAAAAAAAAATTTCTTAAAAACTCCAGAAAAAGGGAAAACGTACCTAAGGAGAATATCCGGGTTCTTACAAACTTCCCCCTTAAAGGAATTCATCCGCAAATTTCCCTAATGAGATGGAGAAGAAGAAACCCCGAACAGCTCAGGCCATTGCAATCGTACATCGGCCTCCCTCTCCCAGGTCTCGTCTTGTACTCTCTTGTGCTGCCATAACACCCATACCAGAGGAACAGACCGCCCACGGAGAACCTTCATACTACGATCGACAATCCGGATAGGATGCTCCTCGAATGATGCATCCGCTTCAAGCTCGACTTCCTTGGGTTGAAAGACATGAGATGTGTCTTAAGAGTAATGTCAGAGTTGAGAGACATGGAAGACGTCGTGCATGGCCCGATACCTCTGAGGTAGCTGCAACTGATAGGTGACCGGACCAACTCTCTCCAAGACCTCAAATGGCCCGATGTACCGTGGTGAAATCTTACCCTGTCCCTGAATCCTCTTGTGTCCCAACCTCGGTGCGACATGTAGGAAAACCTGATCACTGACCTCGAACTCCAGAGGTCGCCTCCACTGATTAGCATAAGACTTATGTCGAGACTGTGTTGTATCCATCCTCTTCCGAATTAGCTCTATCTGCTCTGAAGTCTCCTGAACCAGACATGGTCCCAGGAAAGCTGCCTCTCCTGCCTCCGGCCAGCATAAGGGTGATTAGCATGGCCTACCGTACAAAGCCTCGTATGGTGCCATCTGAATGGTCTCCTGGAAACTGTTGTTGTAGGCGAACTCCACCAAAGGGATATGCTTCTCCCAGGAACCGCCAAAGTCTAGAATGCAAGCTCAAAGCATATCCTCAAGCACCTCGATCGTGATCTCGAACTGGCCATCAGTCTGAGGATGGTATGCTGTACTCAAAAGTACCTGTGTACCCAAGGCCTTCTAAAGTCCCTGCCAGAACTGAGAGGTAAAGCGTGCATCTCTGTCTGAAACAATAGAGCGTGGAACTCCATGCAGAAGAACGGTCTCTCTGATGTAAAGTCATCCCAGATCATCGACAATGAAGGTATTTTTGATTGGAAAGAAGTGAGAAACCTTCGTAATCCTGTCAACGACAACCCAGACAACATCGTTTCCCCGAGGCGATCTCAGCAACCCGGTCACGAAGTCCATCGCAACATCGTTCCACTTCCACTCAGGAATGGGTAACTGCTGTAAAAGCCCCTGCTGGTCGCTGATGCTCTGATTTCACCTGCTGACAAGTAGAACATCGCATGACGAAACCAGTAACATCCTTCTTCATACCTGGCCACCACTACTGGCGATGATGATCTCGATACATCTTGGTGACGCCAAAATGAACTGCCCAAACAGAGGAATGGAAATCCCGCATCAGCTCATCGTGTATGTCTGCTGGCACCCATACACGTTCCTGGAAACACAAGATCTCATCCTCTCCCACTGTCCATCCAGGAAGAGGGTCCTCTATTGACACACTCTCTCGCAGGACTAAGCCTTATGAGTATGATAGCTGCCTCATCCATACCCGATCAAGTAGTGTGGAGGTAACATCTACATAAGATACAAAAGTCTGTCCCCATCTGTCGTGCACCTCCAGATGCATCTCAGAGAACAGATCCATCAACTGCCACTCACTACTGGCCTCTTAAACTGCCTGAATCTGAGTTCTCCTGCTCAACGCATCTGCCACAGCGTTTCCCTTTCCCGGCGTATACGCAATTTCGAAGTGAAAAGACTGAAGATACTCAACCCACCTATGCTGCCTCATATTCAGATCCCGCTGAGTGAAGATATATTTGAGACTCTTGTGGTCAGTGAAGACCACAAAGTGCTCTCCCATAAGATAGTGTCTCCAACAGCGCAAGGCATGAACAACAGCTGCCAAATCTAGATCATGCGTAGGGTAGTTCCTCTCATGTGGCCTCAACTGTCGAGACCCGTATGTAATGACTCCATCTCCCTACATAAGCATAGCTCCTAGCCCTACACCTGAAGCATCATAATAAACAGTGTAGCTCTTGCCTGTATCTGGCAAGACTAGTATCTGTGCTAACGTCAACATCCCTTTCAGCTCCTGAAAGGCTGACTCACAAGAATCTGACCATAAGAACTTCACACCCTTCTTGGTTAGACCTGTCAAGGGTGCTTCTAGATAATAAAAGTCTCGAATGAAGCGTTTTTAGTATCCAGCCAGCCCTAATATGCTCCGTACCACAAGGACGTTCTTCGGATGCTCCCAGGAAACTACATCTTTCACTTTCTCTGGGTCCACTGAAACTCCTTCCTCTGAGATGATGTGACCCAAGAAGTGAATATGATCCATCCAGAAGTGGCATATCGAGATTTTAGAATATATCTGATGCTCTCTCAGTGTACTCAAAACGATCTCAAGATGGGTGGCATGGTCGTGTCAAGTGTGAGAGTACACCAAGATATAGTCCACGAAGACCAAGATGAAGGAATCCAAGTAAGGATTGAACACTCGGTTCATTAGTTCCATGAAAAATACAGGTGTGTTCGTGAGTCAGAAAGGCATGAATGTATATTCGTAAAGACCGTACCTGCTCCTGAAGGCTGTCAGAGGTATATCTGATGGTCTAACACGCAACTGATGATAACCGGACCTCAAGTCGATCTTTGAGAACACCCGGGCTCCTCGAATATGATCGAAAGGGTCATCAATCCGTGGTAAGGGATATCGGTTTTTGGCCATCAACTAGTTCAACTTCCGATAATCCACACAAAGCCGAAGGGTACCGTCTGCCTTCTCGAAAACAGAACAGGCGAACTCCAAGGAGAAGTACAGTGTCGGATGAAACCCTTAGCCTGTTACTCCTCCAACTACTTCTTGAGCTCCTCCAACTACTTCTTGAGATCCTTCAACTCAGGTGTGGCCATAATATAGGGAGGAATGGACACCAGTGCCGCTCCTGGCACGAGCTCAATCGAGAAGTCTACCACATGCTCTGGAGGCAAACCCGAAAAGTCCTATGGAAAGACATCCCTGAAGCAATCCACTACTGGAGAAAAGTCCATCTGTGGAGTGCCCTGATCATCCAGAGAGAGACTAGAAATCTGGGCCGTCACCCCTCCTAGCCCAGGATGCTCGAGTCCCGCCCAACTCGCCCGGACATCCCATTCTCCTCTATGAAGAAAAGATTCACCCTCTGGTGAGATGAAACTGACTCTACAGCGATAACAGTCAAGGACTGCCTAGAAGGGAATCAACCAGTCCATGCTGAGAATGACATCATATCCTGTCATCTCTAGGACATAGAGATCCCATAAGAAGTGATACCCTGCCACCTCAAGAGGGCAATCTCTACACTGGAGTACACTAGATGTCCTCATTCCAAAAGGTTTGTCTAGTGTCAATGAGTCGGCAGAAGAAAAGATGCAGAGCCCAAGGCTCTCCATGACAACAACAGAGATAAAGCTATGCATAGCACCAGTATAAAGAAGGGCTGCAGACAAAACTAAGGCTACTAAAATCGTACCTCGAACAGTAGAAGGGCCGGGATCCTTCTCATGATAAGTCTGCTCCACGACGAAAGACTGGCCCGTGCCTCAGCCCTGTGCCCCGGGCTAACCACTCTGGGATGAACCTCCCTACTAGTACTGAGGAACTGGTGGCTGACTACCATGGCCTCGACCTCCACCTCGGCACGAACGGCCGGAAGAACTCTAGTTTCCCGACTGGTGAAAACTGGTGGGGCTGCTCCTGAATGTGGAGTCATGGAAGAACACCGGTCACCAGCTGCTGGTGAGAACACCTGGCAGAAACGCTGATGGTAACCCATCTTACCACAAGATCGGCACTCCATGGGGTCCCTCTGGCACTGCGGCCTCATGTGCCCTGTCCGGCCACACTGATAGCATGTCACCTGGCTTCCTAATGATGTGTCTCACTTCCTCAAATCACCGCGTGTGGGCTCCCTATGATGCTTCTTGCTGTCATCTGGAGGAAAGCTAACTCTGGAAGCAGAACCGCCCTGACTCGCAGCTCCAGAGTCTCTCAGATTGCGCTCTGAAATCAGTGCCTGATTGATGATGGACGTAATGGAAGTCACCTGGAAGATGTTCACCTGCGAGCGAATCTCCCACCTGAGTCCATCCTCAAACTTCCTCGGCAAGAACACCCCACTCCCAACCCGAAGGGGTGTAAAACGTTGTGGCTCAGTGAAACGAGAGAATAATCCATGATAGATAGAGTACCCTGCTCTAAGCTCATGAACACTCGGGCTCGATCGGCCCTCAGTGTCTCCAGGTAGAAGTAGTCCTAGAACACGCGCTGGAACTCCTCCCAAGTCATAGCCTGCTGTTGACCCGCCTGTGAGACCACGTCCCACCACCTCTTGGAGGAGTCTCGAAGCATGTAGGTGGTGAGCTTCACCCGCCTCTCTGGAGGCATCTCTAGATGCTCAAAGATAGTCAGCATGGCTTCCAGCCATGACTCTGCAGGCTGAGGTCCTCTATCCCCCGAGAACGTGGGAGGATGGTACTTCTGGAAAATCCGCGTCAAGTCTGCCATAGACGAGGCAGGAGGCAGTGCTCCTTGTAAGGCATGCATCATCCTCATGAAACCATCCTTGAACTGTGCATCAGCGCCCGGAACTGGTACAACAACCGGTGCCAAGGCTGGCTCGGCTGGGGGATCGACAGGAAGTCCCTGATCAGCCCTGTCTGGCGTCTGATCACTGCCTGATGACATACATACAACTGGGGGACGTCTCAGAGGCATAGCTCTGAAAGATCAAAAGAACAACATGGATCAGGAAAACAAGGACATAGAACACAAGAGTTCTAAATGGAAACAGGGGAAGAAAACACACAAGATTGCAAAACACGACTACACGGTGTGTATAAAACTACACAGAGTGTCTTCTTAAACCACTAACATGGGCGTGTAATCTCACCCTACAAGTCATGTAACACCTCAAATAAACGGTGTGTTGCACCCACACACGGCGAGTACTTGAAAATAGTTCCCCTGCCCGAGTCTCCTTACACGAATAACCCACACGGTCTGACTTATCCCGAGACTACATGGCGTGTTTGAAATAAACACGGCGTGCACTAGACAAGGCTTCGACGATCCGTGTTGTTGAGTACATGGCCATCTACACGGCTGGACCTTACACGGCATGCTTCGAACAATCACAACGTGCATAGGAGAAGGCGACACCGTCCCGTGTTGTTCGTGACACGACCGGGTACCTGGCAAGACTACACGGCGTGTTCTGAGAAAACACGGCGTGTAGAAAGAAAGGTAATGCCGGACCATGTTTTTCGTGACATGGACGGGTACCTGGACATGACTACATGACGTTTTCCCTATGAACACGACATGTTCTACCCGAGCTTCCCCGACCCATGTTGTTAGTGACACGGCCGGGTACACGGCTCCGAACTCACACAACTTTTTCCCGAAGTTACTCCCACGACACCGTGTTCTGCTCACACGGTCAGTGACATGGCCTGAAAACTACACGGTGTGTTCCCGAAAAGTACACGCCCTGTATTCTGGGCAGTAGCTCAGAAACTGCGCAGAATTCCAGAAACAGTAAAAACAAGGGAAGAGATGCCAAATCCCGATCCGGGAGGGCCCATAACACCTCAAGAACCAAAACTTGGAATTAATTTTAAGAAAGGAACAAAACAATAGTTTTCTAACATAAAAGAATAGAATCTATCAAGAATCTAGCACAACAGAATGCATAATCTACACAGAGCCTATCACAACAGAATGCAATCGCTAATGCACCCTAGATGGCATGGCAAGAATGTATGACATGTGATTTATACAAGTGCCTATATGATGCATGAGATTGAATACCATTATCTCATCAGATTGCGACAGAAATAGAACCGAAATATCAAAACAATAACCGCACAAGTCATACGAATCACTCTAGGTGAAAACATACCAACCATAAAATCTCAAAACTTAAAAACTGCAATTAACGAGGTAGTATGGCTTTTCCCTGAACACGGGTTATCTACTCCTAGGCACAGATTAATACCAAGTACCGAATCCATCCTATCCATGGCTAAAGTCTCCAAATAGTAAGGCAAGAGAAAATAACCCCTCTAATACCACTTTTTAATGTCCTGAGTTTGGAGCCCCTCCACTGGTGCCCCGTACCCAGTTCGCCAATGACCTCAAGCGTGTTTCCCCGAACGCCAGAGGCTGCCGACTAGCAGCGAGGGCCTTGGTGAGTCGGTGGGGAAACTATTCCCTCATTTAGTAAGGTATACAAGGTAAGAAAACAACATTAAATAGTGGAAGCAGTAAACAACATGCATAACAACAGAAACCAAATTGCGGAAGCAATGTAGATATATAACTATGATGACAATGATTCAATAGGTACAAGTATCTATGTAAGTCAGCAATCACAACAACATGATGAAATACAACTGAAACCAAGTGCAAAAGAAAAAAAAGTAAGCTCCTCAACATCACGAGCCACGGCTCGGTCCCATGCTCCCCAGCTCCTGGTGCAATCAAGATCCTGAAGTAGAAGGTCACTTGCCCTTGTCTATACCTGCAACACCATAGTCTTCTTGGGCCCAAAAGCATGGCCCAAACAGGGTGTGAGATACAATCATAGTAGGAAATCACCCAATTATTTGTGCCTTACAGTCAAATGAATACATGGCAGTAAATAAACAAGAGGCAACAAATAGGAAAACACAAGCAGCTACAATCCACAGTTTTAACAAGTAAAGCACACAAGTAAGCAGTCAGCAACAAGAAGAGAACAGGTAACCCTCTGGGTAGCTCTCACAGCCTAACCCCTATGGTTCATCCTATAGTACTAGAAACCCTCCGGGAGGCACCCACAGTCTCACCCCTCTGGTTCAACTATTTAATTATGCAGACTCTCTGGGGAAGCACTAACCGTCAATTCCCCCTATAGTCTCGTATCGTGCTAAAGGCTCATTGGGGAAGCACTCAACGTCTATTCCTCGTGTGGCCTGCGTCGAGGATCTACAGACTCTTTGGGGAAGCACTCAACGTCAATTCCCCCTATAGTCTCACATCGTAATTAAAAGACACTCTGGAGATGCCCTTCCGTCAATTATCCCTTTGGTCTACCACTCTAGGTTCTCACAGTCCTGAGTATAACTAAACATGCTCAGAGCGTGTATATCATCCAATTAAACCTCAAGAACTACTTGGCTATCATTCTACGGCTCAACAGATTTAACCAAACAATAGTTACACTATCCTACAACTAGGCATGGCAACTGCAAAAATTCCCGATAGGTAAAACAAGCATGGAAAAGCAATCTGAGCAAAAAATAAATTACTCTAATCGCAAGAAATAACCTCTACTAAATCAAACAATAAAATAAGGAAAACATTAGGGGAATATGGGAAACACGCAATAACCCGTTCATGGGTATTGGTGGAATTTACACATAATATTCATCAACTTCCTATAGAAAGGCACAAACCACCTACCGCGATCCTAGGAGATTGATATATGTGAACCATGATGACATATTCCTCTTAGAACAACGTAGATCTGAGAAAACCCACAAAACGTTCATCCCATGCTAACTTGGAAACGAGGAGGAATCGAGAAACAAGAAAAAAGCCGAAGGAAGAACTCACCACTACGATTCCAACGCAATCGACCGTGCTCAAATCGGAGAACGGACGGTGAGGCAGAAGCTCGGAGAAGATTAGGTCATATGGTCACTTCCGGGTAGATGTAATTTGGAGAAGAAGATGATTTTGGGGGTTAGGCGTGCCCCTGGTCCGTTTTATGAAAAAAAGAAAGTACACGACATAAACATCTTGAGTACACGGCGTGTACTTCAATTTTTCCGTACTCAGAATTAACCGGCCTCCACCTCGGCCTTACACACCATGTGTGGGGCCTGGACATGGCCAGCACATAGCTTCGAGCCGGAAATGAGTCCACATCATGTACTCAAAAAGTACACGGCGTGTACTTTGAAAATTTCTAGAAAAAAAATTCATTTTTCTTAAAAACTCCAGAAAAAGGGAAAACATACATGAAAAGAAGATCCGGGTTCTTACAATAGTTGATGAAAATGATGGATCCAAAATTCCAACCACATATATAATTGTTATGGTTGTACGTGTATATAAATTTATCTTTTTTGTTTTTTAGATGTATAGTCATAATTTTGATGAAGTATAATTATAGTGGTTGTATCTATTATCATTAATGATATTGACAACATGATGTAGTGATTGATGTATCTATCTGTTTTTTGGGATCATGTAGAAGATGATGTGGAAGTTGATGACATGTGATTTTGGTATTTTTTGTTTCAATTTATGATGATTTCACTTACTAAATTAATTATATTTATATAACTCATTCTTTAGGCATAATTATTCATTTTCAATTCATACATGAGAGGTTGTACGAAGATCCAAATGGGTATTTTGCTATACAAACCCAATTACTCATAGTTACTTTTGGAACATATAGGGTTATATCAAGGACACTATTTAAAATTACAATACTCATGAACTAATATAACTATTAGTTAAAGAATTCATGTTTTTGAATATTGTATACATCAACAATTGGTTACATTAGATTATTTTTTGACAATACTCATACATTATTCGTTTGAGTTATTGAGGTTTTTTATTTTGTTGTAGTGAATGTGATACTTTATATCCTAAAATAAGGGAAATTTCTCCCATATCATGATTTACAAACCCTTGGGGATAATCACCACCACATGGCCAATTAGAGGTAAGATTCATGTATCACACATGATCTGACAATCTTCCTAGGAAGATTCCATATATGGTTGATATTTGAAAAAACTATGTTATCATATTTCTAGTCTATCATTGGTTTGGAAAAAAAAGAAAATCGTATTGAAAAAATTATAAAATAAAATGAATAAATTCTAATTAAATATCACAAAAAGATATCATCAATGAAATTATGAAGGAAAAAAGAGAATTTATTTATGATTTTTATTAATAAGAAATTAATACATGTTAAAATAATTAAAAACACTTAATTATTTACATTAATTAATGTTTATTCCTACATATAATAAAAATGACATTAATTATTAATAATACATTATTTATTTGTTTTATAAAATTATACAATCCATAAATTATTCTATCCATACTTATTTTCAATTATATATTTTCAATAATTTAATTATATATACATAATTGTTTATAACAAATGTAACTAAAGGCCATTAATTTTTAAAAATATTTTTTTTGTATTTAAAATTTATTTTTATTTTTATTAAATCAAAATAATTAATTTTTTAAATTTGTACAATCAATTATAATAACTATGAAAATATAAACTTATCAAATAATATTTTAAACTATTCAAATTTTTTGTAATTATTTCATGATTTATTTTATAATATTTTGTAAATTATATTGATGATGTAATTTTCCATAATAATGACTACTTTAAATTGTATCCACAGTAAGTCGAATGATATTATATAATTATTTGAATATTTTATTAAAAAATAGTATATGAAATTCAATCTCTAAATAAAATGAGGAATCTAGGAAAAAGAATCCTTTCACTTAATTCAATGATATGATTTTGATAACATTCTATACGAGGCCTACCAGAGGACATATCTAGTTGAAAATTTAACGACCCAACGTTTTTAATGGAAGTTCCTCTATTGTAAATATTTCATATAATCACATGAACATACAAAATAATTAAATTCTAAGTGTTATGTGTCCTTTAAACATAACTTTGTCACTACTCTATTTGGAATTTTGAAAATCTAACATACAAGGTTGTGATCAGTAAGTTATTTGGAGTCCAATTAGAAAAACATAATTTTGTGGGAATCGTAACATGCCCTTATGAATAGTAAAAGACCATTTTGAATAGTGATATACCCTAATAAATAGTAACCTTACCTATGATAGTATAAAAAAAATATTCAAGCGATAGAATGATTTGCCTATATTTTAGAATAAGTAAATGAATGTTTTAATACATGTTTGTTATTAAATAATTATGAGTTTAATTAAACATTAAAATAATCATATTTAGAAAATTATTTTTGATAAATGTTTTTTATTTTTGGATTATAATCATTGATGAATTATTACATGGAATTTTTTGGATTTTTAAGAAATACTTGAATTTTTAGTGAATAGTAACATACATAAATTTACAGAATAAATACATTATAATTCGAATCCACTATTCCTGACATCACAAGTGATGTAAGAACCCAAAGATCAAGATAAAAAGCATTTATTATTGTTTTTGTTCATGGAATTATCACTATTTCTGGTCTTGAGAAAATTAATAAACTGGTGATTAAAAAATTATGAAAACCCTCCTCTCCCCCACTATAAACCCCACTCACTCCCTCTTATCTTAACTACTCTCATGACTTCTAAATTACTAATATTCTACAAAATTCCCTAAAGAATCTCCTCCCACACATCCAAAGGCCCCTAGTCTCTTCTAAATACCAAAACCACTCCCCTTAAGAGGCTCTCAAAAGAGGTAGACTCAAGAGGTAAATTCCTCTTTCCAATTCTTTCATTTCTTTTAAGTTCTTTTATTTTTGTTTCTTTCCTCACCTCCCTTAAAACAAATGATATTATAACTCTAGTTACATACATGTAATATAATTAAATTATGCTAATGGGATACTTCATTATATTCTATCCTTTCCTGATCATTAATTTGAAAATAATGAAATCACTATTTGAGATGTGCTAATTTAGCAGATTCAAGGACAATAGTTTATCAGTTTATTTTGTCATATTTAATCTTCATCATGAAAAAATTTGCATTATGCTTGAAACAGATTATTAAATATTTAATATAAATATTTTTTATGGTTCTGTAATCCTTTTGTACTAATGGTGTTATGTTTTAATGAAAATCATATTAATCATAATCAAAGCCACCATTGAACAAAAATGGTTTTGAATAAGGTTTTATAGAGTAATTTGACTTCATGCTATGTAACCAAATTAAATTTGAAACAATGAAATATACATGTTGTCCAATAATATAACATAACATCAATTTTTGACAACCAATTTTATCTTACATGTTTATCCAAACAGGAATATAAGCAAACCGGTCATTGAAACCAAGTAAGAAAACGAGCCCAGACAATGAAATTGAACTTTATAACCAATAAAAAAAGGTCATGAATAAACAATAATGGGTTATAATAAATCCATAAAATATAGAATAGATTCAGGATTTATTAATTAGTAATCCGAATTTTTTTATTCCAGTCATTAATAACATGTGGAAATCACTACAAGATTTAAGGTAAGGGATCCTCTCCATTTCACTCTTAATCAAGATTGTCCTTTATGCTATGCCTTTTATGTATAATACCAAATGATGGGAAATGTTTTCACACATCCCCAATAAATCCCTCATTATTTATAATTGATTAAAAACCCATTTTCTCTCTCATCAATCCCTCTTACGTACACCTGACACCATGCCAATACACCGTGACAAATTCTTCCGGAACCTTATTTCTTCTGTCAGATTGCCTTATCTTTCATTATATGAAAATGGAGTTATCTTATCTGTTAATGTAAATTTTCAAAATCATATTTTGTATTAAAAATTTTATTTATGAAGTATCTTACAATATTCTATTTCAGGGATATACATGTTTTTAAAAGATTCCCTCCTTAGAACGTTCTGATAAGAAAACCCGTTTTAAGGGATCTTCCAAAAAATTTACTCAATTTCATGTGCACTCTTCCCTCTTTTTTAATCCACCATTGTCTTTATAAAATCAGTCTTTTTTACAAATAATACATTCTTAGTTCAATCCTTGTTTTATATAAAATATTATATACTTTTCTATTTTAAAAGCTCTATAGTATTTTCCTTAAAACCGCACAAAAATATTTTAATACAAATGTTTCTCAAATACATTTCTTATATATTTTCACTTCTATTTGAAACAACATACCATGTTATATGCCTATATTAACTTATGAACATACATGTATGTTTTAAACCCTTTCATTCATGGAAACTTTCATGATACACCCTTTGGTTATGCTTTATAACATGACACTGGTACCCAATTATTTCCATGGGTACCCTAATTTTTAAGTATGGTTGATTATGTATGATTATTTATGTGGAAATAATATTCATGAAAATATTGAGATGTGTGAGCCTAGATAGCTCTCCAATGCATTGGATAATGTTATCTCTCATGAGATTCAATTTGAAATAGGATATGTAGTTATATTTGACCCATAATAAAATGAAAAAACGAGATTGTCAACTATCCTTGACCCGTACTAAAATGGAAAATATGATTGGTGGTTTTCCCAGAACCATAGTATATAAATTCTATATAATTCTTCCAAATTTATATGATTCCATGTTTATATGATCCCAGGCTTATTTTATAAGATTTCATATGTTCCATGGTTTGGATATCATTATGTCATTCATCCTAAAACATGTTCTTATGATGCAACCTTATGTTTATTCCCATACATAAATTTTTAGCTCATCCCATTGTTCATGTGTTCCCCATGGTACCCTATGCATATGTAAGGGCTCATAGGATGTTAGTATATCTTTATGGAGTTTAAATAATGAAGTGTTTTTAACCCCATGTTTGATGTTCTATGTACCTAGTCTTCCAATAAACTAGACTTAACGATCCTTGTCGTGTACTCTGATGTATAATTATTCTTAAAAACATGTAATGTTAAATGTAAATCTCTATGTTAACTAAAATTGGTATAATAGAATGGTCTAGTTATTTTTGGAGATTTTGAATATTTCACCTTAGTGAGAACCTTAAGGATGAGATGAATTATAGGAAAACATAAGTAAATTTTGGTAAGTATAGTGTATGTGTTTTATCAAGAAAATAAATCCATGTCTGGATACAAAAAGGTAGAGGTGGCTCTGGAACAGATGTAACTAAGAGTGAAAATTTTGACATGGAGATTCAGGCTAGACTCGGGGTATCTTGGTGCATGATAAAGGGCCTTGCTGTACTCTTGGTTTGACACGCCTAGGGGATATTCTTTTTTAAATTATTAAGATTAGTATGATCCTTTATTAAGGGAACAAAAAGGATCCCATAAGAATATATGTTAGGATATATATCTTGAATAACATTGATTGAGGCCTAGAAACAAGTAATTTAAAGAGGTAAGTGTAATTTTTAAGTTATCCATTTAATGTAATTGGTTTCTCCCTTATGTCAAACTAATCCTCAAATTCTCTTTTATTCTAGCCAATGGATGGTAATAGGATGAATCATGTTAACAACATATGTGATGGGAATTTTAATGACTTCCAAAATGAGATCCTCAATCATATGGGAGCTCAAGAAGGACATATCATGATCATGCCAAACCAATAATCAAAATTCTTGATTAACAATTGGTACTTGGTTGAATTCCCAATGGAGTCAAGGAAGTGGAAGATGAAATCTCATGAAGGTTCATCTGATAATGGTGATAAGGTAATGAAGACCCTATTTTCTTTGTACAACAAGTGTGGAAAGAGGTACCAAGGGGAATGTCACAAAGGGACTCAGAGATGTTTTATGTGTGGAATGATTGGGAACCAATTATCGAATTGCCGTGAAAAAATGAATAATGTGATGAATGGAAAAGAAGTTCCATCTAAGACATCATACATGGTTCTATGTCATAAATGTGGAGAAGTTTGATATTATCCAACACAATGCTCTATTCCAAGGACTGAGAAGCATGATGAGCATCAACAATCTTCATGATATAGGGAGAAATGAAGGTCCCATGCTAAGGTGGATGATGATGAATAAATTACATGTAACCACTACTTCAAAGTAGATTATGTCATAATATATTTTAATTCTGGTCCTATTAGTATACCTTTCATGTTTTCTATGAAAATGGAGTCCCCACCTGTAATGATATTATATCATTAGTGAAGACTTCTATGAGTATTGTCTTGAATGTGGAAGTTTATATTGTGTCAATATGATTTCATTATGAAATTTCCATTCAATACTATTTTAAAAATCACAAACACACTATCTCAAGGAAAACATTATTTTCTCTAATATTTATCTTATTAAGGAAAATTTTACGTCCCCATGGAAATTTTATCCATACCGTTGTTTTCATTGATCATTTTATAGTTTCTCTTATTCTAAATCCATTTATTTATAATGTCTAAAAATCAGTTTCAAAACCAAAACCTAGAAATCCTAGAAATCCATTGATATAGAGTATTCTGTTTTTAGATTCCGAATTCTCTGAAATTCATATTCCGAATTCTATGAAATTCAGGATCTGAATTCTTTGAAATTCCAATTTCAAATTCAATAAAATTCAGATTCTGAATTCTCTAAAATTCAGATTTTGAATTCTATGAAATTCAGATTCTGAATTCTCTGAAATTAGGATTCTTAATTCTCTAAAATTCAGATTCTGAATTCCTCAAAATTCATACTCCAAATTCCTCCGAATTCCTACTCCGAATTCCTCAAAATTTTGACTCCGAATTCTTGAGAATTTTCACTCTTAATTCCTTAGAATTCTGACTCTGAATTCCTTATAATTTAGACTCTGAATTCATTAGAATTTTTTCTTTGAAATCTATAGAATTTAGGTTCCGAATTCTTTGAAAAATAGAACTTGAATATTTTTTATTTATAGTCTCCAAGTGTTTATTTACATTAACTCTAAACAATATTTTCCATAGACTCTGGAAAAATATTTTTGGTTAACCAACCATATTATACTTACACATATTAGTTGTGAAACTATTTTGTGCAATTTGTTTCTAATTATCCATTTTTTAGTGACATGTGTATAGGTTATTCCGAGATTTGAGGAAAAAATATGACCATTGGAGGAGGGAGCCAACCGTTGGAGAAATGCCTATAAATAGGATCTCTTTTGAATGAGCTCATTACCAATCCATCAATTTGGAGATTACATGATGCTGAAGTTATTTCTAGAGAGAGACTCTCATGCCTTGTTCATACTGAACATCTTGTTCAGCTTGCTTCATGCGACTCCGATTATTGTTGTGAACAATCGAGGCCTTACAAGGATAGAAAGATATAGGGTCCAACTACCTTAAAGATAGAGGACTTCCTTGATTAAGACGATAGAGCTGTCAAGTACCTTGAAGTTTTATGGATTATGGGGATAGCAAGATAGATTCCAATATTTCTATCGAGGTATTACCCTGGTGTGGGAAACAAATACATTCTTGAATGTATAAATCAAAGGACCATTATCCATGGTTGTTGGATACCCTACTCTTTGTGTTATAATATTTCATACATGTTACATGTTATTGTTTCTAGTTTATATTTCAATGAATTTTGATTAATATGGAATGTATAACTATCTTATACATTCTTGTACTTGTAATATAAAATTAATAAGATTCTATACGCTTTAAGGTAGAATCTTTTCCTTGTAAACTTTTCTTATGTTTCAATTCTAGAACCATATTTCTAGAACCTAGCAAAGTTTGTAGAACTAATTGACCATATTAATTTACCTTGTTTACCCTTTTTAATGATAGTTTTCCTTAAGGTTAATATCAAAAAATTTAAACAAACATTCAAGGATCTAAAGGAATTTTCAATGTATACAATTCACCCCCCTCTTGTAAATTGATCATATTAATCATATTCTGATCCTATAATTGGTATCATAAGAGGTATCTAAAATACTTATATTTAGATATAAGTTTCCCTGCTCGTGTTTTCATTGTTCTAAATATTTCACTTTCCTTGGATTCATATCCTTGTTTACAAACTTTTACTATTAACTTGTTTCTTTGGAAAGATAATTTCTTTTAGATGGAAGGAATGAAAGTTGGTTTGATTGACAATAAAAATCCTACAAGACCACCTATATTTTATGGTAATGTTTATGAATATTATATGGATTGTATGAAGACTTTTTTATTAATACTGGAGTGGAAAACTTATTTATGCTTACTGAATATTACAAGATTCCTGATAAGGATGGCAGAAATTTTACTAATCAAGAAATCTCAGAATTTCAACTAAACTACAAGGTACACAATACATTGTTGTGTTCCATGACCAAGAATATATATAGTTAGATTTCTTATTTTGAATTTTCAAATTGTAATTGGAAGAAGTTGGAGGTTTCTCATTTTGGTACATCCATGTTTATAGATACTAGAAGAGCTATGCTTAGAGAAGAATATCATGGAATTATATTTATTTTTGGAGAACTAGTGTGCAAGGTATAATAATGGTTTATGACTATTTTTACCAGTGTACAATCCATTGGTGAGAAAGGTTTAGATGATGAGGAACTGGTGGATAAGATTATAGATATCATTCCTAATGAGTGGGAATCTAAGAGAATAATTATAGATGATAATAGGAATGTATCTCATATTACTTTTGATGAGATTTTTGGAAGTAATCTTCAACATGAAAAAAAATGAAAAGAGATGCCAATTTGAATAAAATGATGAATGGTAATGGAAGGGTAGAATTTACTACTAATAAAGTCAAGAATCCTGAACGGGTTACAAGATCCAAGCCAAAGAAAGTCATTTTTATCTGAATAAAGTGAAAGTGACATTCTATGAATGAGCTAGACAATCTTCCTCGAAGGATGAAAAAGTTAGTTGGGAAGAAATACTTTTATTATATATTTAATAAGAAATAAATAAAGGACAAGAAAGACTCTAAAGTTACATTTTAAGAATGCAAAAGAGTAGGGTATATAAGGCCATATTGTCCTATGCATATGAAAAATGATAGAAAGGAAAACCATTCTAAGAGAAATAGAAAGAAGTACTCAAAGAGAATTCTAAGAATGTTTTGAAAGCGAATGGCACGTGGTGAGCCAGTGGTAGAGACTCTTCTGATGAAACCTCAAAGTATGAATCTTCTGGTCAGAAGAATCATGGTTTAATTACCATGTTACCAATTGAAAATCCATATCTAATGGCTAATGTACACAATGCCGAATCTATAACCAATGTACCCTTGAATGAAAATAATAGTGATAATGAATATTATGAATCTTTAGATGAATAATAATATTATGATGAATATAATTATTTACCTACTTATGAAGAACTATCTAGGTTTATTATGCTTCTTAAGAATGAAATTTCTAAACTCAAGAAAAAATATAATTAGGAAAATTCTTGAATTTCTATTCTTACTAAAGAAATATCACACCTTTCTAAAGATATTGATAAGAAAATTTATGATTTTGAATGTATTTCAAAAAACCATGAGAAAGAAAATTATGAGAAGGATAATTTTTTTAATGATCTTGAAAAAGTAATTTCTAAGATAAATATTTTAGAGACTAACTCTAGTACTAAAACTATTGTTTTTTAGGATAAAAACATAGTTATTAGACTGATGCTAGAAATATTTTCCTTGGGGAAGTGTTTTTCTTACTTTTCCATAGGAAAGGAAAACATTGACAAGATGTATTCCCAAATTCGACCTTTAACAAATAATTCTGGATTTTCATATACTCATTCAAAACCGGTTTTGAGTAACAATTATTTATTTCCTAAAAGTTCTCCATTATTCATTAAATGTCAGTGTGGTGGGAATTTGGGAAAAAATTGTTCCTTAAAAAAACTCAATATTTAGGTTTTCATAAAGTGTAATTTTCTATGAAAATGTGGATTCCAAAATTTTTTCTTTCTGGAGATTTCGTATCCAAGAATGTTTGGATTCTCAAAGTCTAACACTCTTATTTTTAGGAAAACAAAAATAGTACCAACAGAAATACATGGTACATGGATAGTGGATGTTCCCAGCACATGACTAGTAACAGAAACTTCTTGGAAAAGATTTCTAGATGAAAGGAGGAAATTTAACTTTCATAGGTAATGCTATGTGATAAATTATTATTACAGGTTTCATTTTTATTCTTGAAAAAACATCAATTTAAAATGATTTATTTGTTAAAATCCTTAAGCACTACCTTATTAGTATAATTAAATTATGTAATGAAGGTGACATTGTGAATTTTAGGAATGAAAAGTGTTTAGTACACAATTCCAAAGAAGAGTTTATTCTTTCTTCCAATAGGCAAGAGAATGTATACACACTAAAAATAAAAGATCTTTGGAGCCAAGATCTACCATGTCTTATTGCAATGGAAGATCATTCATGGTTATATCATAGAATTTTAGGACACTATAACCTTAAGAACTAATGAAAACTCTCTAAGAAAAGACTAGTTAAGGATCTACTGGTGTTTAGATTTTATTCTTACAAAGATAATGATTCTTGTCAATATGAGAGGCAACATAAATCAAGTTTTAAATCTATTTATGAAGTCTCAACTACTGATGCATTACAGTTGGTGCATATGGATCTTTTTGGTAAATCAAAAACTGGAATCATTGGAGGAAAATATCTTGTATTTTTCATAGTTGATGATTACACCAGGTTTACATGGGTCTATTTTCTAGAAAAGAAATATTAAGATAGTTGATATTTTAAAAAATTTAGAGCTCAGGTTAAAAATGAGAAAAACCTTCCATTGATAACTATTCATATTAACTATGAAAGAGGCTTTCAAAACTCAGATTTTGAAAAAAAATTAGAAAAAAAGTCATTACTCATAACATCTAGGAACTAATAAATCCTCAACAAAATGGTGTTATTGAATGAAAAAATTGTGTTCTTTAAGAGAAAACTAGAACCATGTTGAGTGAATATTTGATTGCTAAACATTTTTGGGTTGAAGCTGAAAGTACTGCTTGTTATACTATAAATAGAGTTTTGATTAGACCTTTTCTTAACAAAACACCTTATGAGTTATGGAATGGTAGAAAACATAGACTTTCCTATTTGAAGTTATTTGGTTGCAAAGTATTCATTTTTAATAGTAAAGATAATTTACATAAATTCACACAAAAATATGATGAAGGGATTTTCTTAGGGTGCTCCACAACTTCTAAGGCTTAAAGGGTTTTCAATAAAAATACTTGTCCTGTTAAAGAAACAGTACATGTTTAATTTGATGAAACTAATCCTTTTGTTTCTAAACAACCTCAACCTACATCTTCCTATTTGTTTTCAAATACTAAATATCAATCATTGATAGAAGATCCCCCTTATAAAGAAAATGTTGAAGAAAATGTTTTTTGAGACATTTACCCCCGAATATTTCCTACCATATATTGATGAATAGGTTTTATAAAATCAAAATCAATTGTTTCATATGGATCATCCCAGTGATAGCATCATTGGTGATGTAAATTAACATGCAAGGACTAGAAATTCCTTACAAAATGAAATAGAAAATACAGCATTCCATTCTCAATTAGAACCTAAAATCACTAATTAAGCTTTAGTTGATGATGATTGGATAAAAGCTATGAAAGCTAAGAAAAAATAATTCTAAATAAATAACGTATGGACCTTTGTTGTAAGACCTAAGTAAACATCTATTATTGGTGGAAAATGGGTCTTCAGAAATAAGTGTGATGAAAATGGAATCATAGTAAGAAATAAAGCTAGATTAGTTGCTAAAAGCTATAATAAACAAGAAGGAATAGATTATGAAAAGACCTATGCTCCAGAATATAGACTTTAATCTATTTGTATTCTACTTGCCTTTATGGCATTATTTAATTTAAAACGTTTTCAGATGGATGTTAAATGTGCTTTCCTTAATGGTTATGTTCAAGGGGACGTTTTTGTTGAACAACCTCCTAGTTTTGATGATACAAAACATCCTGAACATGTTTTCAATCTTACCAAATCATTATATTCACTTAAACAAGCCCCTAGAGCCTAGTATGATAGGATTGTATGATTCTTATTACAAAACAATTACATTAAAGGAAATTTTGATCCAACCTTTTTTATAATGAATGATAAGAAAAATGCTTTGATCATTAAAATTTATATTGATGAGATTATATTTATTTCAACTAAGAAATATATAACTGATTATTTTGTGAATTTAATAAAATCTGAGTTTGAAAGGAGTATAATGTGAGAGTTAACATTTTTCCATGGTTTTCAAATTTCTCAAAAACTAGTAGGAATTTATATATCTAAACATAAGTATATTAAAGATATTCTTAAAATGTTTTTATATGAAAACACCAAGTGTATATGTGTAATGTCTCGGATTTTAACATGTATTATTTTAATACTATATTGGAATTATTTCGAGACTAGGCTCTAAGACGGCATCTAGTTCCGAGGCCCGGTGAGCCTAGAACAAGTCTATGAATCTAATTTAATAATTAAATAACACGCACATGCAGTTTTCTTAAAAAAGTTGAATAACTCCCGAACGGGTACTCAGATCAGAAATTTGAGGGCACCATTCAGTTCAGAACATCGATTTTACCTTAGGCAAGGCCTAAAATTGGCCGACGCAGGTTAGTGGTGGAAGCCAGTTTTTGGGACGTAAAAGTAATAAAATATTTAAATAAAAATATTTTATTCTGCAGCGAAATCTTTTAAATCTGTTGCAATAGATATCCCTTACCTTTTTAAATAAAGTATAGTTCAAGTGTCCAGGGTTATAAACATTATAACCCTAAGACCCTTGGTGGCTCTGGAGGCACTAGAGAAAACCTCCCAACGTGGTGATGACGACGCAGCGACCGGATCATCACCGAAGAATGCCACAGAATCCAGGTAGGATGTTTTTTTGTGATTTCTTCCCCGTTATTGATTTCTACGATGAACGTGGGCTAATCCACAAATAGATTAGTCCGCGGATCAATCGTTCTTGCGGGATGTGATTTTTGGGGGGATTTTTGGGAGATTGAATCCATGTTAATCCATTGTTATTGATTTTATTGCTCCATTTATTCCCATTAATGGGAGCGGATCAACACCGTGACGAATGACCGCGGAGGTTCGTTCCTCAATTACGTTTCTTTGGATTTATCCCATTTCTTTTCTTCGCATTCTTCGAGTTCTTTGCGGGGTGATGAATGATGGATTGTTGTGCATCCGTTCAATTATGCAACGATCCCAAACTGTGGATCTAACCCCGGGGCAGTGTCATGGATGTGCGACAGCAATATCAGCGGACGATTCGAAGCGGATTGAGAGTTATGAGTTTTCGGGCGTTTTTCATCGGATGGATCGTTCGAGGTATATGATCCGTTTTAAGGGACGAAAACCCTCGTCACAGTGTTCGTATGATGAAAAGAACCAATCCCTGGAGTATTGGGATGGAAAGACGAGAGATCACGGATCTGGAAGATCGGCCGAAGCGTGAAGAAGAAGACGACGTTCTGGAAATTTCCCGACTACACAGTGTGTAGTATGGGCTACATGGAATGTGTTCTTCGGTGGCCCACATGGCCTGTACTCTGAGAGTACATGGACACAGGTAGGGTACATGACTAAGGACACAACGTGTATACCCCTCCCTAGCCAGACCCGGCCAGATACATGGGATACCTCGTGTACTGGTACATGGGCAGGCAATATGGACACGGGCAGAGACCATGTACGGGCACATGGCCAGCGTACACAGAGTGAGCCCAAGTGCTCAGACACGGCGTGTGCTTCTTCTACATGCTGTGTAGTTTCTTTCTATCCTACAAGCTGAATGACATAGTTTGGTTACACGGGCAGTACCCGGGGTCAAGGAACATGGCGTGTACTTTTTCTACAGGCCGTGTAGTATAGTTTTACATGGCTTGAACGAATAAAACGGGCTGTTTACACGGGCAGTAACTGGGGTTACGGAACACGGCGTGTAACCAAACTACACACCGTGTAACCTTTTCATCATGGCTGGAGCCACTTGTCTTGTGTGACTTGGACTAGTTCTTAGGGTTCATACCCTTGGTTTTCCCCCTGAAGGTTTTGGTATCATTTCTTTTATACTGTAGTATGATCCCTTCAGTATAAATTCTTGAATAGAGTTGTTGGAATCCCCACTATGAGGCTTAGATCCAGATCCTCTATTCATTTCTCGAACCCTAGGTAGAGTTCTTAGTATCGACGTGACCAAATTTACCCGGGCGCCGATCCTTTGCTTAGCGGATTATCTCAGACTAAGTTGTCAGAATCATCCTATGACATGGTTGTGATACTCATCTGAGCACGATGTTCTCAAGGTAATTGTGTAGTGTGTTCTCCCAGAATGAGTACTTCGTATCTCTCTCTTCAGACCTAGGAGTGTGTTCTCCCAGTTTTTATGCTTAGTGGAATATTCTAGCTAGGTCCTAGTGGTGGGTTTCACGATAGTCGATCGTGTATCAGTATATCTAGATATTCTTGTTATATGTTTAGTAGACATATAATATGGATACATTATTGTACCTTTATTTTGTGGTATTTTCACTTTTTGTATTTCTTTTGTGGTTTCGGGCTGTCCTACTGGGTATTGTTATACTCACCCCTGCACAGGCTCTGCCCGCACGTGTCGTGTCTTGTGCAGACGAGCGAGCCTTTTACAGGCTTCTAGGATGACCAGGACCGGATAGTACTCAGTGAGATCAGACAGGACGAGGTGTGTTCCTACAGCTACAGACTACAATCCCATCAACTTTCTTTACAGGTTGGACATTGATACATACTTTCTTTTTGGTGGGCTTGTACATTTGGCCCATAGTTTTACTTTCTTGTACTGTACATTCCTCTCGTACTTTGTGGTTGGGTTTTAGTGTATGCATGCATCATTTACTTTTAGTAGTTTACTTTTCAGCTTTGGGGGCTTGGAGAAGTGTGTGCATGTGTGCAGGTTTACAGGCAATGCCTCCCATGTTAGTAGCATGCCTACTCGGTGCTAGTCACCAGCCCCTGGCCTATTAGAGGCGGGTTTTTGGAGTTGCGGCTCGGGCCCCACTGGGATGGGTCGTGACTGAGTGGTATCAAAGGTGTTCAGTTATACCTTATCATCGAGAGACTGTGAGTTGGTGTGTGGCAACAGTGTTAAGTGTTTTAAGTTTGTATTTCAGGCCAAGGACGCCAGTGTTGGTGCGGGCGGCCGATGTATCCATACACAAAGACTCTGATAACATTCTTTTCAACTCGGAACAAGAGAACACTAGTTTCATGTGATAACAATGGTACATGCATCATCTAGTAATGGGTTGTGGTTCCCATATCCTTCTTGAGTCAGCTCTCTAGATATACTCACTGACTGAGATACATCGTGTTTCTTTACAGGATGCCTTCGCAATGCGCACCCGCTAGGATCTAGTAGCTCGATCACTAGGATGACCCCCTCAGTGATAAATCCTCGATAATGGGACTGGATCCCCTCGTTTTACCATCGGGTGGTGTTCTAGTTATTCCTCCACCTGTGGAGCAGTGTTTTATGCCTGCTGTACCAGTAGAGGAGGAGCGTACGTTGAGCGCACTCCAAGAGTTTCAGAGACAAAGACCCCTCAGGTTTTGAGTTGATCCTGACCCTCAGGCAGCAGAGGGCTGGCATGAGACAGTGGCCAGAATTTTCCATTTGGTTAGGACACCAGCAGACCAGATGGTGATCCTGACAGCGAGCCTTCTGCATGGCTCGACAGGATGATGGTGGAGTCTGGTTATCCAGACCCACGAAGAGGCGACACTTGAGTGGTCGGAGTTTGAGCATCTCTTCAGAGAGGAGTTTTCACCAGTAACCCTGAGAGAAGTACGCATACATGAGCGTCTTCAGCTGTAGTAGGGAACCATGACGGTGGCGGACTATTCATCGAGGTTTACCGATCTCCCGCAGTACAAGATGGATATGGTCAGAGATCAGTACTTCAGAGCTCAGACTTTTGAGCGGGGATTGCATAGAGATATCTAAGCTAGCATCATCCCTATGAGCATTCTTACTTATGCTGGGGTGCTCGAGCGGGCTCTGTTGGTCGAGAGCTTCTTGGCAGAGTAGAGAAAACCGGCAGATGTTAGTAGTGGGTGAGATGGAGTGGAGACCTCGGCAGCAGGGAGCCGACGTTAGGGACCCAGGCGTGAGAGATGTTTTCAGAGGAGATCCTAGGATAGGGGATCTTCCGTATAGGGTTCACAGGGTGCATCCATCTAACCTTGAGAGAGGAGATGCTACTCATATGATGGCAGGGGACATCTCGCTCGAGATTGTCTGACCCTCCGTACTATTGACACAGGAGCAGTGGATGGACCACCGAGGCAGAGGTAATGTGTGGAGCATACAGATCCGTTGGGAGGCAGACGTCGTATGGGAGTTGAGAGAGAAACTGGAGGTGGTCGGTGTTTCGACCTTTTACCACCACCACCCCCAGGAGGTCCACCCCAGGCCTAGGGAGCTGGTGGACAGAGGCAGGGATAGTTGTAGGCAGCAGAGTCTTATGACCCAGGTACCCCCGGAATGATTAGATGTAAAATATGTGTCTTTTCTACTTTGGTTGTCGTACTGATAGACACAGATGCTAGTCATTACTTTCTGGTTGGTTATCTTGTTTGAGACCTTGTGATTCTAGTTGAGTCGTTGACTCGACCCTTATGCTTAGAAACACCGACTGGAGAATATTCAAAGATCACACACCTCTATAGACAGTGTGACCTGAGCCTTGGAGGCGAGAGTTTCGGTTGGAACCTCTTGGTGGTAGCGTCGAGGCATTACGATTTCATTCTTGGTATGGATTGGCTATCCACAGTTCATGCCCAGATTTACTGTTTTAGGCAAAGGGTGCGGCGTGTCCACGGTGATGGAACGAGGTTCTCTTTTGTTGATGAAAGAGAGACCCATGCAGCATAGGATGGACTCATGCATAGGAGGGCACAACCGATTTTACATCAGTTGGCTAGCCTTTGCCTTAGCGCAGCAGATGTTATGAGTTTCTAGTTTCCAGCAGTGGTGGCGGAGTATGAGGATGTATTTTCGGAGGATGTCCCCGGGCTACCTCCCTGTCGAGAGATAAATTTCTTCATTGAGTTACAACACGGGATGACATCGATATCAGCATCAGCATATTGGATGTCTCCTGCAGAGCTTCGTGAGCTAACGGTTCAGTTGGACGACTTTCAATAGAAGGGCTTTGTGAGACCCAGCGTTTCATCCCAGGTGGCCCCGGTGCTGTTTGCCAAGAAGGCGGATGTGAGCTTGAGGCTATGTGTGGATTTCCGGCCCTTGAATCAGGTGACCTTGAAGAACCGGTATCCACTACCGAGGATCGATGACCTCTTCGACCAGTTGAGAGGGGAACGATGGTTCTCAAAGGTTGATCTACGATCATGCTATCACTAGTTGCGAGTACGTGAGGAGGATATACCGAAGATGGCTTCCAGATGTCTCTACGGTCACTATGAGTACTTGTTGATGCCCTTCGGCATGACGAACGACCCGACGGTGTTCATGGGTCTCATGAACCAGATCTTTCATCTCTATCTATATTGGTTTGTAGCGGTCTTCATCGATGATATCCTTGTGTACTCTATGTCCGAGGTGGAGCATGTGAGACACCTAAAGATGGTTCTGGACACACTCTGAGAGCACCAGTTTTATGGGAAAATCTCGATGTGTCATTTCAGGTTACATGTGGTCCACTTTCTAGGACACGTTATCTCGGAAGATGGTGTAGCAGTAGACAAAGACAAGGTGGAGGCAATGCTAGCATGGGAGCCACCCCGGAGTGTGATGGAGGTGCAGAGTTTCCTTTGGTTGGCAGGCTACAATCGTAGATTCATCATTGATTTCTAGAGGAATGAAGCACCCATGACAACTTTGACCCGAAAGGGACATCCTTTCATGTGGATCGAGAGATGCCAGTAAGATTTCCAGCAGTTGAGATAGAGTCTGACGTGCGCCGCGATCTTGAGATTACCGGAGGAGGGTGTCGAGTACGTAGTGTTCTGCGACGCATCAAAAACCGGTCTTGGTTGTGTCCTGATGTAGAGGCAAGTGGTGATTGCCTATAACTCATGTCATTTGAGGCCACACGAGCAGAACTACACGACCCATGATCTTGAGTTGGCAGCGGTAGTCTTCGCATTGAATATGTGGTGGCACTACCTGATGGGCGAGCGATTTAACATCTACTCTGATCATAAGAGTCTCATATATATCTTTTCTCAAAAGGATATGAATTTGAGACATAGGTGATGGCTTGAGTTCCTCCAGGATTATGACTTTGAGATCGTTCATACTCTTGGGAAGGGGATCGTAGTGGCAGATGCTCTCAGTAGGAAATCCAGTTCGTAGTTGCTGTATGAGGCGACGAGGAAGTTGGCCTCCTTGCAGTTATCCTTTGTGGACAGAGATGAGGGATCCTACCTTCAATCGAAGGTTGTTACCCCTACGCTCTTACATTGAGTTAGGGAAGCACAGCGCGAGGATTCTAGCTGTGAGACTCTACGTGCTTAGATATCCACGGGTGATGCTACTGATGGATTTTCAGAAGGTGGGGAGCACGTTGTTCTTTTCAGAGGGAGCATGGTAGTACCCGTGACGTTGCGGGAGGAGGATCTGAGGGAGTTCCATACATCCCCTTTGGCGGTTCATCAAGGCATGGAAAATATGTATCAGGACCACTGACGTCAGTTCTGGTGGCCAGGAATGAAGAAGGGTGTGGGGGAGTTTGTCTCTCGATGCCTTACTTGTCAGCAAGTAAAGGCTGAGCACAAGGTGCCAGCAGGTTTAACTCAGCCCCTTCAGGTGACAAAGTGGAAGTGGGACAGGATATCCATGGACTTCATGATGGGTTTACCACATACATCCAGGGAACACGATTCCATCTGGGTGATTGTTGATCGACTCACCAATTCGGCCCACTTCCTAGCCATAAGAGAGCAGAGTTCAGTATAGATCTTGGGACGCCTCTACGTGTAGGAGATAGTTCAACATCATGGAGTGCCATCCATGATCGTCTTAGATCGTGATGCTCGTTTCACATCCCAGTTGTGGAAGGGATTGCAGGAAGCTTTTGGGACTCAGTTACACTTGAGCACATCATTTCATCCCCATACTGATGGTCAGACAGAGAGAACCATCCAGGTCCTAGAGGATATTCTTCGAGCTTGCATACTTGACTTCGGTCGTAGCAGGGAGGATCACCTACCACTGGTGTAATTTTCTTATAACAATAGTTATCATTCCACTATTGGTATAACACCATTCGAGGCTCTGTACGGGCGACCTTGCAGGTTTCCACTTTACTGGACTGACCCGGGAGAGTCCGCACTCATGGGACCAGATATGGTGAGAGCTACTTCAGAAAAGGTGAAGGACATCCAGGAGCGGATGAAGACTGCACAGAGTCGGAAAAAGTCTTATGCTGACAGGAGGCGGAGGACCTTGGAGTTCAAGGAGGGAGACCATGTGTTCTTTCAGGTCTCACCTCGACGGAGATTGCAGAGATTTGGCCGAGGCGGCAAGCTATATCCGAGGTTCGTTGGCCATTTTTAGATCCTGATTAGAGTTGGCGAGGTGGCGTATCACTTGACTATACCTCCTCAGATAGACCGGGTACACGACATCTTCCATGTGTCGCATCAATGGAGGTACATGCACGATCCATCGCACGTTATCGACTGGGGTGAGCTGGACATCAATGATGGGGTGACCTTTGCAGAGTACCCAGTAGAGATCGAGGATCGACAAGAGAAGATCCATCTTGGATGACCTATTCCCTTGGGGCGTGTCTAGTGGCAGCACGGGAATCTTCCGGAGAGCACGTGGGAGCGGGAGGCTCATATTCGCGTGCAGTACCCACATCTTTTTGAGTATCCCTTGTTTTGGATTTTCATGGACGTAAAATCCCTAAGGTGGGTGTGATGTAATGTCTCGGATTTTTCTATGTATTATTTTAATTTTATATGGGAATTCTTTCGAGGACAGGTTCTGAGACGGCGTGCAGTTCTGAGGCCTGGTGATCCCGGAACATGTTTATGCATTTAATTTAATAATTAAATGATGTACGCATGCAGTTTACCTGAAAAAGTGGACTAACTCCCAAACGGGTGCTCATATCATAAATCTGAGGGAACTGTTGGGGTTGGAACATCGATTTTACCTTAGGAGAGGAATAAAATCGGTCGACGCAGGTCGGTGGTGGAATCCAGAATATTTTATTCTACAGAAAAATCATTTAAATCTTCTGCAACAGATATCCCTTACATTTTTAATTAATGGTTATTATAAGGGTCTAGGGTTACAAACCACATAACATTGAAACCATTGGCAGCTCTGGAGGCTCTGGAAAAACCTCCCAATGCGGCGATGACGACACAGCGACCATATCATCGATGACGAACGCCGCAGAATCTAGGTAGGTTGTTTTTTTGTGATTTCTTCCCCGTTCATTATTTCTACAATGAACGTGGGCTAACCCACAAACATATTAGTCCGCGGATCGATCGTTCTTGTGGGATGGGAATTTTTCGGGGATTTTTGGGAGATTGAATCTATGGTAATCCATTGTTGTTGATTTTATGTTCCGTTTAATCTCATTAACAGGTGCGAATCAACGCTGTGACGAACGATGGCGGAGGTTCGTTCCTCAATTTCGTTTCTTTGGATTTCTCCCCTTTCTTTTCTTCGCGTTCTTCGCGTTATTCGTGGGGCGATGAATGATGGATCTTTGCGCATCGATTATATGATGAAATGATCCCAAACTGTGGATACAACCCCATAGCGGTGTCACGGAGGTGTGACGATGATATCAGTGGATGATTCGGAGCGAATTGAGAGTAATGAGTTTTCGGGCGTTTTTATTCGGATGGATTGTTCGAGGTTTATGATCCGTTTTAAGGGCCTAAAACACCCATCACGGTGTTCATATGATGAGCCGAACCAATCCCTGGAGTATCGGGACAAACGTTTGAGAGATCGCAGATCTGGAAGATCGGCCGAAGCGCGAGGAAGAAGATGGCGTTATGGAAATTTCCCGACTACACGGCGTGTATTATGGGCTACACGGCGTGTGTTCGTCAGCGGACCAAATGGCGTGTAATCCGAGATTACACGGACACGGGTTGGGTACACGGCCAAGGACACGGTGTGTATACCCCTCCCCGGCCAGACTTGGCCAGATACACGGGATACCCCGTGTACTGGTACACGGGCAGGCGACACAGACACATGCAGAGACTGTGAACGGGCACATGGCCAGCGTACACGGAGCAAGCCCAGGTGCTCGGACACTATATGTGATTCTTCTACATTATGTGTAGTTTATTTCTATCCGATAAGCTGAATGACACATGCCAGTTACATGGGCAGTACCCGGGGTCAAAGAACACGACGTGTAATTTTTCTACACGCCGTGTAGTTCGGTTTTACATGGCTTGAAAGAATGAAATTGGCCGTTTACACAGGCAGTACCCAAGGTAAACGAACACGGTGTGCAACCATACTACATGCCATGTAACCTTTTCTTCATGTCTTGAGCCACTTTTCTTCTGTGACTTGGACTAGTTCTTAGGGTTTGTACCATTGTTTTTACCCCTGAAGGTTTTGGTATCATTTATTTTATATAGGAGTATGATCCCTTCAGCAGAAATTCCAGAATAGATTTGTTGGATTCCCCTCTATGAGACTCAGATCCAGATCCACTATTCATTCCAGGAACCCGAGGTAGATTTCTTGGTATCCACATGACCATCTTTACCTGGGTGTCGATCCTCTTCTTAGCGGATTAGCTCAGACTGAGTTGTCAGAATCACCCCATGACTTGGTTGTGATCCTCATCCAAGCACCATCTTTTCAAGGTACTTCCGGATTGTGTTCTTCCGGAACGAGTACATCGTATCTCTCTCTTCAGACCTAGGAGTATGTTCTCCCGGTTGTATACATAGTGGAATCTTCAAGCTGGGTCCTAGTGGAGGGTTTCACGATAGTCGATCGTGTATGAGTATATCTGGATATTCTTGTTATATGTTCGATAGAAATATACTGTGTAGAGATGATTGTACCTTTCTTTTGTGGTATTTTCCCTTGTTTTATTTCATTTGTGGTTTCGGGGTGACCTACTGGGTATTGTTAAACTCACCCCTGCACAGGCTCTGCCCCGCACATGTCTTGTCTTGTGCAGACGAGCGAGCCTTTGACAGGCTTCTAGGCGGACCAGGACCGAACGGTGCTCAGTGAGATCAGACAGGCCATGGTGTGTTCCTACGGCTACAGACTGCACTCCCATCACCTTTCTTTACAGGTTGGACTTTGATACATATTTTTTTTGGTGGGGTTGTACTTTTGGCCCAGGGTTTTTCTTTCTTGTACTTTACTTTTCTGTCGTACTATGTGGTTGGGTTTTAGTGTATGCATGCATATTTTCCTTTAAGTAGTTTTATTTTTCAGCTTTGTAGGTATAGAGATGTGTGTGTGGGTGTATAGGTTTATAAGAAATTCCTCCCATGTTAGTTTCATTCCTACTCGGTGCTAGTCACCAGCGCCTGGCCTATTGGAGGCAGGCTTGGGGAGTAACGGCTCGGGCCCCACTGGGATGGGTCGTGACAATATGTACTCTCATTGGTACATCAAATTAACTTGATCTTTATGACAATGATAAACTACTACATCACACATCATTTAGAGGTATGATAGGAAGTCCATAATACATGAATGCTAGTCATCCATACATAATGTTTTTAGTATTCTTTTGTACTAGATATCAATCCAATCCTAGCAAATAATATTTAAAGGCAATGAAAAGGATTTTTCACTACATAATTGGGTCCATGGATTTAGGACTATTTTATACCTCTGTAAATGATTTTATTTTAAAATGTTTTTCAGATGATGACAACGGTGGATGTAGAATGGATTAGAAAAGTACATCCGGAACTTGTCATTTTTAAGAGATTCATTAGTTTCTTGGTCATGCAAAAAGCAACACTCAGTAGCACTTTCCACTACTGAAGATGAATATGTAGCAGCTAGAAGTTGTTGTGCTCAAGTGTTGGGGATGTAACACACACTCACAGACTATGGTATGAGTTAAACCAAAACACAAATAATGTATTATAATACTAGTTCCATTTCCCTAAGTAAAAACCTTTAACATCACTCTCATGTAAAATCCATAGATATTAGGAATCACTTTCTAAGGGATCACACACAAAAAGGATATATCATTATTAAATTTATCTGATCACAATATCAAATTGCGGATATTTTCACAAAATCATTACCCTCCGATAGATTTGAATAAATTAAATAGATGTTAGGAATGATAACTATAAGTAAATGTTCTATACTAACTTCTTTCTGAATCCTATCTCCTTACAGTAAGAAAATTCTTTTCATAGGGGGAGTACATTTTCCTATTAGTCAAAAAATTTCATAGTCAACATTTTTCGTAGACAAAAAATATCATTGTCAAAAAATTTCATAGTAAATAAAATCATAGACAAGTATAATTTCCCTCATTACGAATAATCATCCTAGCAATCCGGAAGGTATGTTTTCATTCAAAAATTTTCGTAATCATCTTCTAGTATGATGGTATTTTTATCTCATTTAAGAAACTTTTTCAGATTCACATTTTCTTAAATTCGAATGCTTACCTTAAAAACCTCAAAAGATCAGAACATATATAAATCCCTCTGCGGTTATCATTTCAACCGTTAGATCAGATCAAGTGAATTTCAACCATTGGATCAAGTTAAGAAGGTGAATTGTCTCCTCAATTTCATATATAAAGCTTCCATAATGGTTGTACCAAATTAGTTTTTGAAGATTTCATGTGATGAAGATCTTCCCCTATACTTAATGTCGTTCTGATTCTTCAAAGTTACCACAGTTATGAATGTCTGCTAAAGGCTCTCCTAAAAAATAAATTTCAACTATTAAGGAATTATTTGAGTGGCAGATATATAGAGAATGTTTGGTCGATCTGAAGTTTTATGCTAATTATGACTCTATCATATCTATGAATATCAAGACGAATGGTTGGAAGAGTTTATGAGTATCGAAACCAAAAGCACAGGATCCGATCAATCCAGATATGCTGATTGAGTTTATGAGACAAAAATTTTCTTCAAGGAAGAAGGTAGAGAAAAGTTCTCTTATAAGTGTTAGAAGTACCTACACTCTTTCTTACAGCATGATAGTAAATTTAATAAGAATTCCTTATGAAGGGGAACCAGAATTTTGTACTCACAAATTACCAGATGTATCAGGATCATTTGATAAGGAAAAGGCTATATAATGTAGTTGACTGAAACGAGTGAAGACTCCCAAGATAGTTCATCTATCAATGAAATTGTGGATTCTTGAATTGTGGGTTAAAGGATTTGTAATTCCATGGAAAAGAGATAAGGATACTATAAAAAAGAGATTTCTATATTTTTGGATTTCTTGGTGAATCTTAGGAAGATAAACTTGGTCAAGTATAACTTGATTATGATTGAGAATATCAATAATGGAAATCTGATGTCTCAAATTATCATGTATTTATCTTTTATTTGAGAGATTATAGTTCTTTGTTTAGAATCATTCAAAATCTCGTGAAGTTCCAATCTGAGAAACTTCAAGGAGATGTTTTTGGTTGATGATACTATAAGAGGGATGAAGATTCGATTTAACAGTTAATTCCGATAGTTTTATGACCAATCTAAAGAAGAAGTAGTATCATTATCACCAAAGCTAAGAGTAGCTAAAACTTCTAAGAAAGGTGGAAGAAAGAGGAAGGCCAAAAAGCTGGAAGATAATGGAAAAACTCATGTGGCTAGGGAAACTCAGTCTACACCACCAAAGCCAAAGAAGAAAAAAACCTTCCCAAATGAAGTAGTGGAAAATGGAGAGAAGATATGAATAATAAGAAATAAGGGGAGCCTATGTTTGGCTAGGACCATGCAAGGGAAAATTCCTTAAAGATAAAGGCTGCTAAAGAGCTTGAGATGAAACAAAAAGAGAAAATGTAAAAGAAGAAGATGTATGAGGATGAGATAGTACAATCTCTTACCAAATATGCTGAGAAAGAATCTGAACAAATTCCAGTGCCCAAATCTTTTTTGGTATAATCACTTCTTGTGTCTCCTAGAAAGAAAGCAGTGATTCCAGAATCCCATCATGAGAAAGAAATAGGTGACAGGGAAGAAGTGGATGAAGAAGGATAAGATGAAGGTAGGGGTGATACTGAGGACATGGTAAGGAAAGTGGGGGATTATCATGAGAAGGAGAGTCTGTCTAAGAAATTATCAATCTGAACTTTTGAAGCCATGTTTTCAAAACATTCCACCCCAGTAAAAGAAGAGAAGGGTGATGAAGAAGTGAATAAACTGTCTAAATAGTTGAGTAGTAATCATGATTTTATTCAACCAGAGGATTTTGTGGCAGGAGCCCACATTGAAAATTTTGAGGAAGATAAGATTGTTCATCTATAAGATAGTGAACATGAATCACCCAAAGCACAACAAATCATTCTGAGAGCTAATAAGGGAAATTAGGTGGCAGTAGATACACTTAGTAAATCTATGGGGAAGAAGAATGATGTTGGTGCTTCATCAAAGAGGAAATCTGAAGACATAGAAAAACAATCCTCACTAACCAAACACTTATATTCAGAATCATCTTTCCTTGGATGTGATTTTCTTGTTCAGTCATTAAAAAATCTGGCTGGTAATATTCCTTCATTCCCAAGTATAGAATCAAGATGCCTGATTCTTCAGCAAATAGTGAATCAGAAATCAGATTCAGTTCCCATTATAATGGATAAATTTGTTGCACTTATGGAAGATTTCAAATTTTTTCTCATTAGATATGAGGATCATAAAATATCATGAATGGAGATTACAAGATGGACCAGGAAGACTATCAAAGACCTGATATATTTTGATGATTTTCTATATAATGTCATATATGCCTTTGTCGCCGAAGATGACAATCTTAATGATCATTCTAAGAGCATTGAGAAAAAGCTGACTCATGAACATACTACTCAAAAGTAGGAAGTAAAAGATTTGAATGGGATGCTTAACTATGTGGCCATGAATTGGAAGAGGGAAAGGGTTATCATAATATAATTTTAAGAGAAGATGGTTAAAAAAGAAGAAGTATTGAAAGCTCAAGAATTATGACTTAAAGCTCGGGAAGAAAAAATTAAAGCCTTAGATAAGAAAAGTGATGATCAGGATCAATCTCTTAAACGTATTAAAGAAGATCAAAAGGAGTTAAAGAATCTGAAAACCATTTTCAAGAATCTAATACAAAAGGAGAAAGAAGGATAATTTTATTCTATTAGGATCTTTTGTTGTATTTTCCTCATTGTACAAATTCATGCAATCTTAATGAAATTTTCATTGCTCTCCATATATTTGGTTGTTTAGTAATAATTTTTCAGGTACCAATTTTTCTATTCTCTTTATTCCTTTTTTAAAATCACAAATAGGGAGAAAGAAATGATAAAAAGAATACTAAGTAAGAAGCGATTTCCCTAAGTAAGGGGAAGTTCATCTAAGGGAATGTTCTTATAAATGAATATATAAAATCTCATTCATTAAATTAAGAATATGATCCTTAGTGATTCCAAAGCCTAAGGGGGTGTTAGTTATAGTCACTAGGATCCACAAGTAAAGGGAGATATGTTTCTAATTTCATGTCCATAAAATTTTAAGTCCTTATATTGATTTTAGTAAGGATGATTGTGCTTGCCAAAAAGGGGGAGATTGTTGAGTACATAAGGATTCCTTATGACTTTTACATTCCATTAGGTATTGAAAATCACAAACACTCTATCTCAAGGAAAATTTTATTTCCTCTAAGATTTATCTTATTAAGGAATATTTTCCTTCCCCAATGAAATTTTATACTTTCCTTTGCTTCTTTGTTCATTTTATAGTTTATATTATTGTAACTCCTTTTATTTATAAAGACTAAAAATTGGATTCACATCTAAAACCATGGAATCCTATAAATCCTTAGATATAGAGTATTCTATTTTCAGATTCCGAATTCTCAGATGTTCAGATTCCTAATTCTCTGAAATTCAAATTCCAAATTCTATGAAATTCAAATTCTGGATTCTCTAAAATTCAGATTCTGAATTCTCTAAAATTCAGATTCCGAATTCTCTGAAATTCAGATTCCGAATTCTCTGAAATCGACATTCTGAATTCCATGAAATTTGGATTCTGAATTCCTCATAATTCTAACTCTGAATTCCTCATAATTCTGACACCAAATTCCATAGAATTCAGACTCCAAAATATATTGAATTCATTTTCTGAATTCCTTGAAAAACAAAATCTGGATATTTTTTATTTATAGTCTCTAAGTGTTTAATTACTTATACTCTGAGCATTATTTTCCATACACTCTGAAAAATTAATTTTGGTTAAACAACAATATTTTACATACCCCTTTTAGTTATGAAATTTTGTTGTGCAATATATTTCTAATAAACCATTGTTTGAGTGACATGTGTACAGGTCCCTCCGAGATTCATGGAAAAATATTACTATTGGCGGAAGGAACCAACCGTTGGAGAAATTCATATAAATAAAAGATCTTTTGAACGAGCTCATTATAGATCCATCAATATTGATATTACAAGATGCTAAAGTGATTTATAGAGATAGATAAGCTCATGCCTTATGTATACTAAACATCTTTTTCATCTTATTAGGTGTCACTCTAATTGTTGCTATGAACAATCAAGGGCTTTCGGGGAAAGGAAGACAGAGGTGCTGACTACATTAAAGTTTGAGTACTTACTTGATTAGGAAGATAGAGGTACTGAATACCATGAAGTTCGATGTCTTCTGGGGATAGAAAGACAGAATTTGATATTCCAATCGAGGTCTTACCCTGGTGTGGGTAAGATAGACTTTCTTGAAAGTATAAATCAAGGTACCTTTATCTAAGGTTGTTGGATACCAAACTATTTTTGTTAAAAAAAATTATACTTTTTACTAGTTTTTGTTTCATGTTTATTTTACGCTTCATTTTGATTAATAATTTATGTATAACTCTCTTATAGTTCCATTTTCTTGTATACACTGATTAATAAGATTCTATGCACTTTAAGGTAGAATCTTTTTCTTCTAATGTTTTATTACGTTTCATTTTCAGAACTATATTTCCAGAACCTACCAATTATTATAGAACTAAGAGGCCTTGTGAATTTAAATTTTTTAACATTGTTAAACATAGTTTTCCTTATGGTTAAAAATGAATTTTTTATACCAACATTAAATGTTATAATGGAATTTTTAATGTATACAATTCACCCCCCTCTTGTAAATTGAGCATCTACATCATATTTCAATCCTACAATTTATGGGAATGTTGTTCTTGAAAATATTATAATCACCATTTTTTGTAATGTGAGGTAAAATGAAATGTGATAGCCTATGCCTCTAGTTAGTTGAATATCCATGAGCAATTCTATCATACACATGATCTGGAGTTGGCATATGTGATCTTTGTGTTGACAATCTGGCGAAATTATCACTATGGGGAAAAGTGTGAGATATGTACTGACCACAAGAGTCTCAAATGTATATTCACGTAGAATGAGATAAATATGCTCTAAAGAAGGTAGATAGATCTCATCAACGATTATGAATGCTCAATCTATTACCATAACAGTAAGGAAAATAAGGTGTCAAATGCTCTAAGTAGAAAAGATCATCCATCCTTATCAATGATGAGAATTTAAAAAGATCCACTCTTCTAATATTTTATTAGGATGGACATGGAAATCATTAAGGGACGAACATCATCAATCCTCTCTCAAATTATTTCTCAAAAATCCATCTTGGAAAAAATAAATGATGATAAATGAAAGGATGTAAAAATTCTGAAAAAGGAGGAAGCTGTTAAAAATGGGTAATCCTCTAAGTTTTTAATTTATGGGGAAGGATTTGTAAGATTTGTGTCTGGATTATGTGTACCATAAAATCCAGAGATAAAGAATTATCTTTTGAATTACGCACATAGGTCGACCTTTTTTATCCTCCTAGGGAAATATATATATCATGATCTCCAAGAAAACATTTATTGGGACAAAATTAGAAGGGGGATTGTTGAATATACATCAATGTGCCTGATATGTCAGCAAGTGAAGGATGAAAGGAAAAATTCTAAGGGGATGATACAACTACTACCCATACCAGCATGGAAGTGGGAGAACTTTACCATGGACTTTCTCATTGGACTTCCAAGGAAATCCATATGGAACAATGCTATATGGGTCATTGTGAATCGTCTTACAACAAAGTGGTAAGGCTTCATGGAGTACCATTAAATATTGTATCTGATAATGATCCTAGATTCACCTCGATGTTCTAGGAAAGTCCTCAACATTCTCTAAGAATTGAATTGAACTTCAGTATGGCCTATCATCCTCAAACTGATGGCCAAACTAAAGGGACTATCTAGACACTATATGACATGTTGAGAGCATGTTTTATGGAATTCAAAGGAGGGTAGGACCAACATCTTCCACCAGTTGAATTCTCCTATATCAACAATTTCAACTTGAGCATCAAAATCATGCCATATAAAGTTGTTTATGGAAAAAGGTACAGAACAATGGCATGTTGGGATGAAGTCAGTGAGTATAAGCTACTAGGAACTGAAATGGTCGATAAAATGGTGGAGATGGTAGAAATCAATCATTAGCAAATCAAGGTAGCCCAAAGTTCATAGAAAGGTTACACAGACAATCATCAATGACACCTTGAATATAAAGTAGGATACATGTTATTTCTATACATATCTTTATGGAAGAAGGTTTTGAGGTTTGGAAAGAAGGGAAATCTATGTCCCAAGTATATTAGCTCCTTTGAGATTCATTATTGTATCAGGGTTTTGGCCAATCGACTGGAACGCCCACCAACTATGTCAAATATACATGAGGTATTCCATTTATCCCTCTTAAGGAAGTACATACCAAACCCTTCACATGTACTCTCTTCAGAGGTGGTATAGTTGGAGGATGATATTTCTTATGAGGAGTATCCTATAAAGTTCTTGGATTTTAGTGATAAAGTTGTACATAACAAGACTAGTCACCGGGTCAAGGTACTATGGAGGAACTACAAGTTTGAAGAGGAAACATGGGAACATGAGGGTACAATGAAAAAAATCACCCGCCCTAGTTTATGGATTAGAATGTAAAAATGAATTAAGAGGGAGAAATTTCATATGGGGGGAGGAATGTAATGACCCAAAGTTTTTAATGGAAATTACTCTCTTAAATATATCTCATATAAGCATATGAAAGAACAACATAATGAACTACTAAGTGTTATGTGACCTTTAAACATAGTTTTTTCACTTATGTGTTTGGAATTTCGAAAATCTAACATACACGGTAGCGATCGGTAAGTTATTTGGAGTCTAATTAGAAAAACATAATTTTCCATGAATAGTTACCTACCCTTATAAATAGTAACCTACCCAAATGAATAGTTATATACTCTAATGAATAGTAACCTTACCTATGATAGTATAAAAATAATATTCATGTGAAAGTATGATGTGCCTATATTTTAGAATAATTAAATGAATGTTTTAAAACTGGTTTATTAATAATAATTTACGAGTTTAATTAAATATTAAAATAATAATATTTAGAAAAGTATTTTTGAAAAATGGATTTCATTTTTGGATTCTAAACGTTGAAAATTGGTTATGGTGAATTTTTGGGATTTTTATGAAATACTCAAACTTGTAGTGAATACTAAAATAAAATTATTTACCATATGAATATATTATAATTCAAATCTACTCTTTCTGACATCACAAGTGATTTAAGAACCCAAATATTGAACATAGATTCATTTATTACAATTTTTTTTCAAGTAATCATCACTATTGTTGGTCTTGAGGGATATTAATAAAGTAATGATTATAAAATTATGAAAACCCTCATCTCCTCCACTATAAAACCACCCCTCACTCCCTCTTCTCTTCACTACTCTCAAGCCTTGTTCAATGAAAATATTATACCCAAATATCTCCCCACTCTACTCCCATGCGTCCAAAAACCCCTAGTATATTTAAAATACCAAAACCTCTCCCCTTAACAGGTTCTCAAAATAGGTAGACTGAAGAGGTAAATTCCTCTTTCCAATTCTATAATTTCTTTTATGTTCTTTGGTTTTTGTTTCTTTCCTCATATCCCTTCACCCAAATAGTATGATAACTCCAGTAACATAAATTTACTATAATTATATTTTTCTAATGGGATAATTCATTATATTATATCCTTTCCCCATATTTAATTTGATAGAAATTAAAGCACTGTTTGACATGTGCAAGTTTTTCACAATAAAGGACAACAATTTATCAGTTTCTATTATCATATTTAATAATGTTCATGAAAACATTTATGTTATGGTTGAACCATATTAATATATATGTAATATATAATTTTTATGGTTCTGTAATGCTTTTGTACTAATCGAATTAGGTTATAAAGGAAAGCATGTTCATCGTAATCAAACCCACCGTTAAACGAAAATGGTCGTCACTAAGGATTTATATAATAATTAGACTTTACCCTAAGTAACCAAATTAAATTTGAAACCATTTAATCTACTTTATGTTCACTAATATTTTATAACATCAATTATGGACAACCACTTTCATATTACATGTTTATCCAAACTTGAATATAAACAATCTGGTCATTAAAACCATGTAAGCAAACGAGCCTGAACAATGAAATTGATCCTCATAACCAATCAAAAAGGACTTGAATAAACCAAAAAGGGTTATAATAAATCCATTATATATTTAATAGTATATGGATTTATTAATTAATAAACCCAATTTGTTAATTCTGGTTATTAATAACAAGTGGAGAACACAACCATATTTAATGTAAGGAATCCTCTCTATTTCTCTCTTAATCAAGATTGTCCTCTATGTTATTCCTTTTTGATGTATAATCACAAATGATGGGGTATGCATTATAACCTCCCCCATGCTCCCATCATGATTTTAAAGTGATTATAAACCATTTTCTCTCTCATCAAGCCCTCTTAGGTACACCCGAAACTATACCAATAAACTATAACGAATTCAACCCGAACCTTTTCTGTTCATTCAGGTTTGCTTATATTTATTTTTATCAAAATTGAGTTATCTTATATTTTTATTTAGATATTCTATATTTTGAATTGTTTTAAATTTTTTAATTATAAATACCCTTTCATAACTCTATTTTGGGGATATATATTTTTTAAAAGATTCCCTCCTTAGAATATTATGATAAGCAAACCTGTTCTAAGGAAACTTCCCAAAAAATTTACCAAATTTCATGTGCACTCAATCCTCTATTGTAATGAACATTTGTATTTATAAAATAAATATTTTTACTATGAAAGCCTTATTTTTTAAATTTTTTTTAATATAAAATATTTTCATCTTTTGTATTTTAATTGATCTATGGTATTTTCCATAATACCGCACAAAAATATTTTAATGCTAATGTTTCCCAAACACATTTTTATATGTTTTCACTTCTTTTTGACATAAAATTTCATTTTAAATTACTATTTTATCGAATGAACGTCTGTGTATGTTCTAATCCATTTATTTCATGGAAATATTCATGATACACTCATTGGTAATGATTTATATCATGATAGTGGTACCTAATTATTTCCATTGGTTCCCTTATGTTTATATATGGATGATTATGTGTGATTATTTTTGTGGAAAGAATATTCATTAAAATGTTGAGATGGGTTCACCTAGATAGCTCTCTAATTCATTGGGTAATGTTATGCCTCATGAGATGTGATGTGAAACAGGATTGGCAGTTAGCTATGACCCATACTAAAATGGGAAACAGGATTGGCGGTTAGCCTTAACCCATACTAAAATAGGAAAGGGGGTTGGTGGTTAGCCATGAACCATACTAATGAAATGTTTTATGATTCTATCACATTTATATGATTCCATGTTTATATGATCTCATGCTTATATGATATGATTTCATATGTTCCATTCTTTGGAAATCATTATGACATGCCTCCAAACTCAATTTCTTATGATGTATCCTTATGTCCATAACCTTACATGGATTTTTATCTCATCCCTTTTTCCATGGGTTCCCTATGGTACCTTATGAAGATGGAAAGACTCAAAGGAAGTTAAGATATCTTTATGGATATTAAATAAAGTGTTTTTTAGCCCCATGTATTATGTTCAACATACCTAGTAATCAAAGACACTAGAAATAACGATCCTTGGATTGTATTCTGTTGTATAATTATGCTTCAAAACATGTAATGTTATATGTAAAAGTCTAGGGTCCCAACCACATACCAATATGAAATAATCAAAACATGATCCATAATCACAGATGTCCTGTCTATATTCATTCTACCTAAACTAGAATGGTATTATGCCCTTATTGAGATCAACAAACTATGGCCCATGAAATTGTTTAATTAATTTTCATTTTATTAATATATTATTCATTTATCAAATTGATATTTACCCATTCATGTAATAGGGATCGGTTGAGGTGAGGGATTTGTTCAAGAATTTAAATCACTAATAATATATATATTTATATTTTGATATAATGGGATATGGTTTTTTGTTTCACTCCGCCTTCAAATGTTTTGGGGATCTTTGTTCCTCCTAATGAAGTAAAACATTAATTACTATGTGAATACAATGTTTTACAAAAATAATATTAGATGAATATTTTAATATTCTTATTCCTTTGAACTCACCATAGTTAAAGTCACAAATTAGAACTGAGATGGATATGGCCTATTAGTCAGAGTGAGTAACTCTAGAGGAGGGTGAATTGAGTTCCCAATAAAAATTTCTTTTAAAAATTAAATCCCCAAAATAATATAATTTTTCCATTTAGTTAAAATAATATATTGATATAATATCATTCCATTTAAAATATTTCTCAATGAATGAGTATGTCTCAATTAATATAATGTTAAAATGATCTTGGATTTTGAAACCAATTTAATTAGAAAAAAACATATATAAAACACAAGTTAATATTAACTATTAAAGTAATAGTTTTTATTATAGATTAAAAACAATATATGATTTGGAAATAAAAATTCTAAATAACACAGTGAAATAAACAAGGGTTTTAGTCTCAAGATGATACATAATCCCCTCTATAAGGAAATGACATGCTGGTAAGTACATTATAATAATAATCAAATAGATTCACAACCTGGATCCGTTAACCAAATAATAAATAAAGTTTTCTAGGAATGGAATCATTTTTCATAATTATATATTGGAATTAAAAATTTACATACCACACAATGACATCTACCACAAATTCCATGGGAAAATATATGTAATGAGAAAGAGAGAATTACAAGAATTCTCCATATTAGGTTCATGAGAGAGTTTTTTTTGAAAAACAATTTAGCAAAACATATCTCAAAAAACTGAAAGATAAATGAAAATAATATGAAGCAAATTATTATTCTCATTCTAGTATGCTCATAATTTTCCAAGACCTCAGATCTGTATTGGTGAGGAGTTTGATCTTCATTCATAAATGTTATAGAAAAATAGGGGATACTAGAAATTTGCAAGAATGTTCTAGTTGATCTATGTCAGTGTCTCAAACAATCATTATAAAGGATATTGCGATTTTTTTCATTAATCCCCACAAATGATAAATATGTGAGCATGTATATATTCATGTATTCAATCTCAGATTATTCTATACACTTTTCATGTAGTTATCCTCGCACCTCTATCTATCTATCTCTCTCCTTCACACACAGAGATGCTACTTCGTATGGATAATGTATAAAATATGAAAAGAGATCCTCAATCCCCGAAATAGATTTAACTATATTGTTAATACTTGGTCAATTTATCCTTGAATATAAATTTTCGTTGATCCATTCTTTTCAAATTCCTCATAGAGAAATAGTAGCATGAAGTTGGTGGTTAATAATAATATGAAGCTGTATCATACCATCAGTACCGTAGGCAGGTGGCAAATCAGAGTCTAATAGTGACTCAGACTATAATGGTGATAGGTCCTATCGGTAGCTCCTTGGTAATGATAAGATTTTTTGTAACAATTTAAGTAGAAACATGTCTGGCAATTACTCCGTTGAAAGTAACAACTCTAACAGTGACTAGTCTGGTAATGACTCTACTAGTTATAGCTTATCCTTAGTGGTGACTCCTACATGGGTGTAAATATTTGCTATGGTAGATCCCATATGGTGTTTAATCACTTACATACTTAGTCAAATTATCATAAAAACTATCTTTATATTATAAAATGTTGTCATATGACATGTTAATCATTATTACTAAATTAATCATGGTTTAAGATTATTAAAATAAGGAAGTGAAAAACAAAATCATCATAAGGAGGTTCCAAAATTATTCCACCTTTTTATGATCACAAAACATTACATTTTTTAAACAATTTTCTAAAAAAAGTAACCATAGATATCTATAGATGTATTTAACTTAACACAATCTGTTTATCATTTTATAAGCTTTAAGAGTGATATAAAACACTATGATATCAATGAAATGTATGATCATACAAAAGAGTAACATTTTTCAATAACGTAATATTAAGAGCTAACAAATTTTAAAAAATAGATATTAAAAAGATAAAATAAATAAAATAAATAAATATAATTAATATATAATTAATATTTAATATAATATTTAGATTTTCAATTTAATCTCCATGTAACAAGTGAATGATCATTTATAGACGCCTTTGAGATTATCATAAAGATAATAATGGGTACAAGTAAAAGTAAATGAGAAGAACTGTATCATATTTCATTGAATAAGATCCAAAAAGTGTTGAGTAAATCAAAAAAAGAGAAAGAGTACAAGATTAATGACCATCTCAAAGAAATCATCTAATTAGGTTCAATATTATAGGTAAACTAGGGACAACCTGTGACATTTTATTTTATTTTATTTTTGTCCTGAGAAGATACAATAGTAGTAGTAGCAGTTGAAGAATACGTTTTGATGGAAGTTATGGTTTTTGTCAGAAGAATTGGATCCCGAAAATGAACTGGACTATGGAAACCAATAGCTTCAACTGGTGAAAACTCAATGGTTGATATGGTGGGGCTAGAAGACCATCTGATTGAGTAATCAATAAATGTATATATCTAAATTGATCATTGGATGTGCGTGAAATAATATTTTTCACTAGGATGGATTATCTTACAATATAATTCATACTATGAACTTGGAGGAAGGGTTTCACAGGGTCTATAAAATAAATGATAATTTTACCACCCCTCTCCATATAATTAATAAAAACCATTTTCTTTTCCATTAATCATTGTAACCTATGTGAGTGAACCACCAATTCACTCACTTTTTCTTTAAAATTCCTTTTAACTTGTTGCATTATGAAGTTATCTTCCATGAATTTTACATTTTCATTAAGCTTGTGAATTTTATGAATTCTGGAAAAATAATACTTTATATATATCATTATGGCTTCTTTATATTCTCTGAGTTAAATGTCAAAATCAATTATCATCTCATAGATGAAAACTCAATGATGGTTTGTTTTCCTTAATTAATCTCATTTTTGGACACACTAACCGAATAGGAATTCAGTTCATCCCTTATATTCATTCAGGGAACCTCTCTATCAATAGGTACTAATGTAGGAAGAGTTGCAGTGGAGGAAGAGGCAACCACATACATGTTTTCCATTAAATTTCATTGATTATCTTACCTATTATGTATTCAATTATACTGATCACTTAACATGTTCCATACTTATCGGGTGAAGATTTAGGTGTTATGAGAGAATAAGGAATGAAGATCATTCTAAGAAGAAAAAATGGATTCTGGAGTTTAGAGGGTTTAGGATTAAGTTAATGGATCTGATTTGTTCCATAAATTATATCATTTAGGGATTCAAAATAATAAAATATGAAATAATAAAACATTTATTCCTAAAGGTTATATTAGCTAAAAAAATAAATCATAATAAAGGAATAATGGATAGTTCACTACAATGACCCCTCAATAGTGACTCGTCAACAATGACTCATCAAGGGTGACTCATCAATAGTGACTCACTAATGGTGACTCGTCAATGGTGACTCATCAACAACGACTCATCAATTGTGAATTATTAGTGTTGATTTGTAAATTGTGACTCATCAATAGTCGCTCACCAACATGACTAATCCACGGTGACTCATCAACGATTACTTGTCATCCAAAATAGAACATTTATAATTAATTTATGATGTAGTTTAATCATTCATAATTCCAAGGGTTTGTGGATATATTGGTAAGATAATGTTTTGTTCCCACAAATTCTAATGTTATATCACCTTTTTCTAGTTTTCTCTCAAAAATTTATGTCTTACATCAATTTTGTTTTTCGATAATGAGATAATAGTTTTCTTGAAATGATTCTTTCACATTTCTAATCACAATTTATAGAAATATATATAAATTTGTCCTTAACATCTAGTAAATTAGGGTTCATCCATACAATTTGAGAATAAAAACTTCTCACAACTATTTATTTAGCTTCAGGTGTAGATAGTAAAAAAAATTTTTTTTCTTACTACACCATGATACTATATATTTTACTAAAGGATGACATGTGTATGATGTACTTAACCAATCTAACTTACAACAACCCAATTCAACATCTAAATAACTTGTTAAATAAAATTATTATTCTCTTGGATAGAATAATACAAAATTATTTGTATATTTAACGTATTTATCTCTCATTCATTATCTATTAAATTGGACTCTTTATGATTTTCGTTAATGTGGGTACACATATGCACAAAATATATCATATCAGGATAACTAGCAGTCAAATATAGAATACATCAAATAATACCTCTGTAACTAGTTTGAGGCACTGATTTATTATTTGTAACATGATCTAGTATACAAGTGGTAATAATGGGTGTATCACTAAACTTAGTGTTCTATAATAATTTTTTAAAAGATCATTAGTATTATTACTTGGATTTAAAATAATAACAAGTTTATTTTTAATGATCATAAAACTGAATAATTATTTAATCTCACCTATCAAGATCATTTCTAAATCATTTACCATTCCTTTTGAAATAACAATACATTGATAATCTCTTGTTTATCCAAAAATAATTTCATACACATATATTTTTATTATTAAAACATCTCATGAATTTTTTTTATAAAAAAATTTGATTGGATATTCCTTTTGAAAAATGTAGTGATATAATAAAAGAGGTTTTCCTTTCATATGATGTTCTATGATCTTGTTTTGAACACAATGAGGCCTTTTCAAATTTAAAAACATTATTTGGTGAATGTGGATTTTAAAATCTAGGGGGTATTCCACAAAATATCTTCAATTATAAAACTATTTTAGAATTAAGATTTTAATATCCATTTGATATTGTTTGAAATCAAAATGTTTGAGACATGAAATAATTATCCTAATGGCCTTATGTCTAGATACAAGTTAAAATGTTTCATCGAAATCAATAATTTCTTCTTGATTATACCCTTGTGAAAAAATCTTTCATAATTTCCTACTATAGTTCCAGACTCATCATCCTTGTTTCTAAACATCTATTTACTTTCAATATTTTGATATCTTTATGTCTATACTCATGTTCAAAAACATTGTTTCATTCAAATTGATTAAGTTCCTCTTGTATTGAAATTACCCATAATTCATCATTGATGGAATCAATAATTTTCATAGGCTCAATATATGATAATAATGCTTGGTGTTCAATTTTATTCCTTAGGGAAGCACTATATTGTTGACCTGAATCTAGGTTTCCTAATAATATGTCTAAAGGGCGGTTTCTATAAGTCCTAAAAACTATTTGAAAATAGGGGATGGTTGTCTCAATATTTTCTTTAGGTTTAGGTCTGGAAGTTCTTTGGATGGACTTTCTTCATTCTTAAAAGAACATTAATAATGTATATAAATAATGTTCAGATTTGAAAAATAAACCTTAGGGTTCTCCAAGATAGTCATAGGTTCATTAACATCAGTTTAATACAATTTAATATGAATAGAATCTTTCATATTTTTAGTTCTTTTTTTAAAAATCCTATATGTTTTACTAGAAATTTAATAGCCTAGGAAAATTCTTTCATCACCCTTGGAATAAATTTTTTATAGATTATACAATTTATATTGAATAATTTCTTTGAAACCAAAAACTAAAAAGTAATTAACCTTTGGTTTTAATATATTCCATAACTCATAAGTTGAATTTTAAGTGAGGTATAAATAATAATCAATTTATTGTATAACAAGCTGTATTAATAGCATCATACCAATAGTAGAAATTTAATTCATTATCATTTAACATTGTTTGGGATATATCGTTAAGAGTTATACTTCTTCTTTCTATAACACCATTTTGTTTTAGTGTCCTCGACAAAGAAAACATATTATTAGAACCATTTTAGGAACAAAATGATCCAAATTATTTATTTTTAATTTCTCACCCATGGTAACCTCTTATGGTCTTGACCCTAAATCACATAAATTTTCTAATTATTTGGATAAAATAATAAAATAAGAACAATGTTCACATTTTGGGATAAAAATAATACTCAATTATACAATGAAAAAAAATCTACAAGGAAGTTGACATAATGGTTTCCATTTATAATAACAACTCTATAAGGTACTAATAGGTCTATATGAACAAACTCTATAGGATGATAAGTTTAAGAATCATTCATATATTTAATATAAATCTTGTGTAGTTTCACTTTTTATAGGTATTTCAAACTTTATCATTAAAGAATTATTGATTTAGTATATTATTAAATAATCCTTTCTTAGTCATCATTATATGTGAATGAATGATGAACTGGGTTAGAATTCTATTCCAAAGCCTATATTAATTGGGTAAAGAACTTAATAAAGAACTATTTTTAGAAGATTAATAATTAAATCAATTGAATAAATGTTATCATCTATTAAAGAAATAAATATTATATCATTTTAACATAAAAAACATGGAAGAAATTTTTTCCAAAAACCCTCATCACATAATTGAAAAACACTAAGAAGATTATATTTTATACCATTAACATATAGAACTTTAGAAATAAATATTGACTTAGAATTACTGATTTGGATAAGGTCGTTGATTTCCCTTTATCATTGTCATAATATGTGACATGTCCACTATAAATTTTGATCGAATTTTTGAAATTTGAATACTGACCAGTCATATGTATGAAACACCCATTATCCAGATAGTATAGGAATTTTTTGGAGGTTTTTAAATAAGTTTCACATAAAACAAAGTGTATACCAAAAAATGATTTCGGTTCAAAAATCTCTTTAGGTCCAGTTGTGTTACTAATATGTGATTCTCACACCCATTATTGCCTAATAGGATTTCATAGAAAAAGATTTTAAGATTCTATAAATAAATACTTTATTAGGTCTAGGTGATTAGGTATTTGTAATATATGAATTTTCATAACTAATACTTGACATAAATCTAGTATTTACAATTTTTATCTGTCTAAGTTGTTAACCTATACAGTTTTATATTTGGGTGAAAAATTACTTCTAGGTATTTGAGTTAATGTTTGGTCACCATTTGTAAAACATTTTATGTATTTCATGAACTGAACAATAGAAAATTTAAATTCATTATTTTATTTTAATAATTCAGTATTTTTCACTTTTTCAGTTGTAAGGTTATTTTTAATATTTACTATTAGAGAATTATTTTGTATGTGATTTTTATCTATCATTGAGTTCATAAAAGGTATCTTCCATCATGTTACAATATTTATATAGATCTACTTTGTTCATTAATTCTATATTACATTCATTTCTAGAATATTTTGAAATATTAATAGGATTTGTATGAATAATATTTTTTACCACTGATGTGCTCTCTAAAAATAACATGTTTTACTAGTAAGACTTATCTTCATGATTATTATATGAGTCGTTAGATAAATCATCAGAGGAACTCAAAATTTATTTCATTGATTTCTGGAATATTATGTCTTTATCCAATTATTTCTTATCATACACAAATTTATGACAGTCATCTTTAAAGTGTCATTTCCTCTTACATTCACAGAATGTGATTTCATTTTGAAAATCATCATTTTTTAATCATTTTTACATGTTCCATCATAGTCATAATTACCTCTAGATTGTGAATTTTTTAAGAACATATTTTTCCAATAACATTTAATAAATTTTATAGTCATATGGGCCGTCTCTTCATCACTACCATAATGGTATTATTTATCAATGGTACTTTCAGATTTTACCTTTTCTATTTTTTTAGTTAGAAATCATTAAGGTTGTTGATTTTATTTTTGGATCATATTCATAGATATATTTGTTTACTTTAATATATTACTAATAGATCATTAGTATTCCAATCAATTCTTTGATAGGAAATTTATATACATCATAAGATTCCCTAATTGGAATAAATGTTCCTCTCTATCTATCTGGTAAGAATATAATAAATATTATCACATGATCTTGTTTTGTAACCTATTTTCAAAGTATTCACTTTTTCATTGAACCTGTGATATATATCATAAATTTATTTAGAATATTTCATTTTAGATGTATCATAACTAATTGTATATGTATTTAGTCTCATTTCTAAAACATTTGATGTCCATTTATGAGAGACAGTTATGGAATCCCATATTTCAGAAGCAGATTTTGAAGTAGATATACTATTAAATTCGTCATCACCCAAGGAACTAAAATAAAGCAATAATATATTTAAACTTTATATTTTATGAATTTTTTGAATCATTAGTCCATGTAACTCTATCAATTTTGGTATTTCGTAATGATCTTCTATTAAAGTCCAAATTTCAAAGCCCATACTTTCAAAATGCATTTTCTTTTTTATTTTCCATGGAAAATAATCTATACCATAAAAATAAATAATTATGTTGGTAGTTGATCATTCATGTCTATTATCAATAAAAAAATAAAATATATAATTGACAGAAATTTGAGATCCTTATAATACAACTAAAATCAGTGTTAAAAAGAAAATTCAAAACCTCTTATATGAAATGTTTATAAGAGTGAGTAACTCAAAAGGGGGTGAGTTGAGTTCCCAAAATAAATTCTACTAAAAATAAAATATTCTTTAAAAAATGAATTGTCCAGTTAATAAAAATAAAATATCAATATAAGACCGTTCATTTTAAAATATTTATCAAACAATAAATATGTAGTAGTTAAAATAATTATAAAATTATCTTGGATTTTGAAATCAATTTACTTAGACAAAAAATATATAAACACATTTTATGATTAACTATCAAAGTAATAGTTTTTATTATTTATTAAAAAAATGAAGGATTTGGTAATAAAACAGAAAAAATAAAAACAAAGAATAAACAAGATGTTATGCCTAAAGATGAGACCTAATCCCCTACACATTTGAATCACCTTCAACAAAGTATATTATTATAATAATGAAATAGACCCAAAACCTAGATTAGGTAATCAAACAACATTAACAATATATATAGTTTAAAAATCATATTCCATAGTTATACGTGGTAAGTAAAATAGTACAATCCACAAAAGGACCTCTTCAATAATCACCATATTAAAACATATGTAAATAGAAAGAGAGAATAACCAGTTTTCTCCAAATTAGCAGTAAAAGACTGTATGTGTTTGAAAAAAAATGTTATAACACATTGCTCAAAAAACTAATTGAAAAATGAAAATAATATTTAGAGAATAGTGATGACCAATCCAGTATTATAAGAATGTTTGAAGTCCTTACATGATAATTGGAAAGGGGTAATATCATTGTTCTTGAAAGATGCCACAAAACAAAGGATCTTTAGAATTCAGATGAATGTTCCATTTGATCTTTGTCAGTGTATTAATCAATCTCTATAAACGATATTGTACTTATGTTTCATTGAACTTTATAGAAGATGAATTAGTGATCTTATAAAGATTCATAGATTCAAACACACAATTTTCGATAGACATTTTAGATTTTTATCATCGCACCTTACTTACATAGAGAGAGAGATGGTCATTTTTATTGAAATACCATCAACCATTAAAGGATAACCATAATCCTCATAATGACTTTGACTATGTCATTATGACTTTGTCAATTTATCCATGAATATAAATAGTCATTGATCCATTCATGTTAATTTCCTAGGGAAACAATGGTTGCATGAAGCTAGTTGTGACATAACATAAGATGGTATCTTAGTCTGCTAATACCTCTAGCTGGAAATGACATATAGAGTCCAATAGTGACTCACAGTCATGTAATGACTGGTCCCTATAGTATCTACTTGATCATGAAAACCATGATGGTAACTCCCCAAGCGGTAACTTGACATGAAGTGACTCCGCTGGTGGTAAAAACTCTAGTGGTAACTAGAATGTCAGTTATTCCACTAGTAGTATATCATCATTTATGGTGAATCCTACCTGGCGATAACTCACCATCATGGTAGCTCCATATGGGACTTGAAAAACCTCAATACATAGTATAATTTTCATAAAAATTATCTTTAACATATAAAATTATATCATGAGATAACTGAATCTTTATTACTAAAATAATCTCTGTTTTTTATTTACATAAGTGTTAAACACACTCCTTATAATGAGGTGCCAACATTACCCATGTCTTATTGGGTTTTTATTTTCATATCAAGATATTTTTTAATTAATTTTGGAATTATATATAATATTTAAAAACCAAAAACATTGTTGAGATATTGTAACATCATGAAAATAATATGAAAACCCACTCTAGAAATGTGAATAATAAAATTGCAACACAAATAAAAATTTCACAGCGTAAGATTCAAGAATCATGAAATATAAGACAAGGTAGAATCATAAAATCAATAACAAATACATTATATTTTTAGTATAAGTACAATTATATACTAAAAATTTAATGTAATAATATATATAAGGTAATATAATTTAATAATTAATTTCATTAAACACTGCCATCAAACCCTATAATGTTTCTATATTGTCCCCTTATTTATGTATTCCCCTTACATCACATAAACTACATGAATATAATAAAATCCCATTATAATTAATTTTGAATATGACCTATTCAATATATATATATATATATATATATGAATCTATTTTTCCCTATATTAATTTATTCCATAAATTTTACCATTTATATGAAGGGATTACGTGAAGATGTTTTTAAAAGAATTTAACCACACAGACAAGAAATCCTGATAAACCTTTATTTTTTTAATTATTACCATGGTGTCATATTATTACATTCGAATTATTAATAAAATCCATATATAAAATTTAATTCAAAAGATAAGCTCATACATTTATAGGAATGCTATGATAAAGTCTACATGACAAAAAAATCAGTTGATACATCGATAAAATTAACAATTAATTTATTAATATTAATAGAAAAGATGTAAAATTTGTTTCCAAGGTGTGGGATTAATGAGTTATCAATTCCATGAGATGAGGAAACTAGCCTTATACTACGAAAAAAACTAACCCCAAAAAAATATTGATTAAAAACCATGTTTGAAAAAATCTTCTTCACATTCATAAAACAGTGAAACTGATCTCTTCCTTCTATACTTAACAATTTAGTTTCTCTTTAAATTAATTTCAACAAGTAATTATGATATTTTCCCAAGTTTTGATTGTATAAAACACATAATACTAAAATAATATGATACATAAATTCATGATAAACTCAAGGAATAGAGCTTTTGTTGTGGATAGAAATTATCACTATCGACATCAACTTACATGATACATGGGATTTCCACCTCAATATATTATTATAATAAAAAATATTTTTTAATCTAATTTAACAATATGATATTTTCAAAGAATAAAAAAAATATTAAAATTAAATTCTTAGTTGATTAATATTATTTCTTTTATTGAAGCATTTTTGACATATAGGTAACATGAGATAAAGACATGTACTAATTACAAACTCTAAAAATATAATATTAAAAATATGGTATTCTTAATTATGTATATAGTTTTTATATTATTTTATGTTTTTAATTAGTACGGACTTTTTTTATAAATATATTTTTGTGAAATAGATTTGACCTGAAAAAATATAACAAACTGCTATATAGTTTAATTAGGAATCAATATTGTGCCTCACATGTATAAAACCACATTTTTTATTTCAATAACATTAGAATATTTTAAATAATAATTTACAAGTACATAGAATAAATTTTTTAATTATTTTATCACTATGAATGCTTAAATATAAATTAAAATACAATGATTAATGTATCACTGAGTGTGGGAGGGTATAATAAGTGGGTTATTTTTGTCTTTATGATATATTCCCATTTCTACAAACGTGTTGAATATGTTGAAGTTATAGATCCACCAACTTTTATCTCAAAATAACTCCTTATGTGTAGTAGTAGTAAAATGGAAATCCAAACATAGTTTTTACAATGTTTGGAATAAAATCCCACTCCTTTACTTGTTGGTTAGTCATCCAAATGAAGAATATTTACTATAGAAAAAAGTTCATACAACTGGTTATACCCACTTGTTACACATCTCTGTTAATTATTTAGACTCCCAAATTACAATTTCTCATTGATTGGTTGGAAAAAGCAATCAAAAGACTTCCATAGCTAGTTAGACATCCCAACTCCTAGATCATTCATCAATGTTTATCTAATGACGTATATATTCTCTTTATCATATGGAGTTCCTTTAAAATGATATTGGATATGTTTTACTTGTATATAATTAATAAATGTCATCAATATTTTTTTGTAATAATATATTTCCCCTACAAGTCTCATTCAGATCTAGAATGATCCAGATTATATTCTTCAAATACTCAGTCACAGGTTATTAAATTCTTATATAATATCCTAATTTTGGCTCATTTCATCGATAACATTATTTATCAAGCTACTCAATATTCTCTGGTACAATCAATGGAAGTTCTTTTACAATTTTATAAATCAAATTCATATGATCCTGCACGCACCCTTATATAAAAAAATATTTTTTATATAATATCTATATTATTAAATTATTTAAATTTGTTATAGAAAACACATTTATTTTTAACATTTTAAAAACCAATAATGTTCCAGGTTTTTTTGTTTTAGATGTCATATAAAATTGATACTTCAATATTCATACATATCAGCTATACTAATTTAGGTTCATATGAGGATAATTTTTTTATATCATTATTTCATAAAAATCTGCTAAAACACTTGAAAATATTAGGTTTTACATATTGGACCACATGTTATTCCCTGAAGCTATAAAGTGTGGTCTTTATATTTAAATACACAAATGAATCGGGCTCTATTAATTCATCCTAGGGATATAACCCTATTTTAAATACATGTGAATGGACTTGGAATTTTTTCATGAATTAAATGATACTCAAGTCATATCACCTACAAATGTAGTTGCAGAATATGTTTTTTCTGGCATCATAGAAAAAACATCAATTGGAGAAAACAATTGAAGGTGTGAATATCAATTTTTTTCATATAGTATCAAATATAATTTATTTGGTCCTAATTTAAAGATGATTCAATCTCATAATTTATATATTTGAAAACTGGGGAGATTGGATTCCAATTTCAAAATCTATGGATGACAACTCTTTAAAAATTTATAAAGATTTACTTTTATCTCTCATTGTAATTCAGTTTACGCACTTTAATCACATAAAAAATGTTTTTTGAATTTTTTTATCATCAGACATTAATTTTTTCACATGATTACTGGAGATATGCTGAAAATGAACATATAATATTCATGTATGTACTAAAAATCATATATACATGGATCTTGGACATAAAATGAAGAATTTATTGAGCTTAATATGATCTCATGTATCAGAAAATGATTTCATTGATGTATACATGATTATCTAGTAAAATATATACCTGATTAGAAAAGGTCATGGATTGATAATGGTGGAAAAAACCCACAGACATAAACCCTCAAAATGCGGATGTAGATGTTGATTTATAGTATATTAGACAATGAAAATTGTTCTAAACAAAAAAAATGTTCTATGAAATATTTTTATAAACACAAGAACAATACCTATGAAATGTGTATCACATATCGATTTGGATCTTGACATGAATCTACTTTAATATGTTAACTTTATTCCATCAATATTCATCAATGAGTAATGCAGAACACTCTTAGATTTTAATGGTATCGACTCGTGCTAACACACATCAATTACTATGATGCCCCACATGGTGGATCCACCTACTCTAGCGTGCATTGTGTGTATTATATTCCTGGATATCGTTTTGACTTCTACATTTATGGTTTAATATGCATGGTATTGAACCTATATGGATGGGATTGTTCCCATATGCAGTTGAGTAGGACCTCCTAGGCTGGATTTAGATGATGTTTTTTAATAAAGTCCAAAAAATAAATCATTCAAAATAAAAATCCCTTCTTAACATATTGAATTCTATCTCAATATTCTTCAATAAATATATAACAACCCCTAATCTAGTAACCTATAGGTGGAATCTAGAATATTATAGTGGCATAGATATAAGGGGTTGAATCCCAAAGTACCTATAATTTTTGCAATTTTTCTGAACCAGATACATGGATGATACCCATTTTAAATAATGAAAATAAAATAAAAAACTTACATAACAAAATAAAATTATTTTCATCCTTGAAACACATTCCAATATTTCATTTTCATATCATGGGGAAATGAAAAAAAATATAGGAAATCTCAATAGTTTAATGAATTTTACTTATAGAAGAATTTATATTGAAACAAAAATATATACATAATTTGGAATGGTAAATAACCAAAAACACATTAATTTTAAACAATAGTTTATCTCCCAATTTTAGAGAAAGAGAAATCAATAAAGAAAGATAAATAACTGAAAAAATAATAAAGTTAATCAATAAAATGAGAAAAAAATACATCCATATATAATATTAATCTGAAATTACAATGTATAATAATAATAACATCATTATCGTTTAAGGATACACATCATTATTGGATGTAATTTTCTATGGAATTGCGATACCTATACAATCACGAGTATTCTAAATATATCTTTAAACAGTCATTGAAAACCAATCTAAATTGGCTAGCTGAATTGGATCATGATATTAGTCAGTGTATGAAGGGGCTATATAATTCTAGGTCCCACCCATTAGTACATTTCCAAATCATTCCTCATATATCAAATAATTTATAAAATTCTTGAATTATATAAATTATAAACAAAAAATTGTATTGAGTAAATAATACTAATTTATAAATAATTCACTAGTTAATCAATTAAATTTAAAAGAATCATATATAAAATTTGACAATGTTTTTATTAATATTCATGTCTATAATAATAAGAATATGTATACAAATTTTCTGGTAGATTATGAGGATCAATAATATTATTATTTCAGCGAGAGTAAAAGTTATCCCAAAAGAATGTGGGATTGTAAAATACATTCTTATTTTTTTGTTTATTTTTTATTTATAATCCATTTAAATAATAAACATGAATAGAAATAGTTAAATTCATGAATAAGTAATTATTCAGGTTAAATACATCTAAAGGGTATTTTATACACCACATAAAAGAAAATAGGTTAATATTAATAAAAAAATCATAATGAAATAGAAATTGGGGAAAAATTGCTTAACTCGCTACTTACTTGTGTCGAATGTTATTTATATTATTTTATAGTGGTTTTATGAAATTTATTAATTTATAAAAATATATATTAATATTTATAATTTCTTATATGATTCTTTTATAAAACTTTACCCACTTATTTATTAATATTTCATTAATTTTATTGTTTCAAGTGTTAATTGCCTTGTTTTCTAATGTGTGTTTTCTTGTCAAAGGTCTATTTTTTTGTATATTATTTTTATCCATAACAAACATAGAGATAATAAGGCAATAAATAACATATTTACTCATTATATACATTATTATTACCATTTGTGAATGCTTAAAATGGAAAATGAATTTCAGAGCATCATGGAGACGACAAGTCGTATATACGCACAAGAGACGATATAATTCCAGTACGGAGGGTGAAATTATGGAATATGATGGCATTTTCATATTACATAATAAATATTATGTAATATATTTAACCTATATTAATTTAATTAATCTTTTCTTACGTTCAATGTAAATGGATATTGAAAACGAATCACATTGCTTCATGAGATGGTAGTTCTCCATAGAAAGGATCCTTGTTGTAGTGTCCTCGATGAAATGGAAAGTTAGAATGTATATGTGATACTATAATTTAAAAATTATAGTTATATTAAAAGTATTATATATACATATATGAATATATATTTTAAATCCTTCATTATGTCCAACCGTGAGAGGTGGTTATGGAAAATGAAATGAATTGGTTTGAAGGAAGATAGTCCACCAAAAACATGATAGATGGTTTCATTTTTAATTTGATGGAATATGAGATTAATATATTATTTTAAATAAATATATTGAATTCTGAGTACAAGGGAGATAATAATCTATTATATTATCATGATTTAATAAGATTTTATCATGGTGTATGGATAAATAAAATAAAACCCATCCTTTTTTTAATGTTCCCTCTTCTTTTGGAAACAAATTTATGGTTTCACCAGTAGTTTTCATAAGATGTATTTCTAACAAAAACTTACTTAAGGATGTATTTATGGGAGTATTTAAATAATTTGGGTAGATTTTGTAGTAAAAAAATATATTTGGTTGTGTGAATTATGGAGAAGTGGGGGTGGCCTTTTATAAGTAGGGTAGATGACACACTTATAATTTTTAAAAGGAATGAATTACAACCTCTTTTTTTAGTGAAAAAGGTTAAAAATGACCCATTATAAAATATTAGATGATATATGGTCTATATAGTTACATAAAATTATAATTTGACTTGTGTTTGGTAATTTTAATCCCTATCTTCTTAGTTTAACCCCCAGTAAACACATTTTCACCTTTACCACATAAATTGATTTTTTCTATATCACTATTAGTTTGGGATAAAAATTATGATGAAATTATTAGATAATAGTGAATATTTTTATTATTTCATTATGGTACCCTTTTTACCAAATTCAACTCATAGAAGCAGTATAATTTAATTTAAAATTAAATAGGACAATGCATTGAAAAAATGTTTTCCAAAGGAAAAGTATTCAAAATTATAAAAAAATTTCATATTAAAATTCAATGTATAATTGATTAACATGTCCCATATTAGATTCATTATAATAATATTTTACTATTTTTTTTAAAATAATAATGAATCATAATGGAACAAACATTTCTTTAAACGAAAAGGTAGTTTCTAATTAAAATTGGTATTTTAACTATTCATTTAAAAGATAGACTTTTTATAAAAAAATAGCCATAATATAATTTTGATTTGATGAGTTTAAAAAAATCATTTTAAAAGATAACGTTTCAAAATGTATCAATAATTAATTTTATCATAATTTATTAATACATAATGAATAATTTTTTCAATTAAAACTTTTTTTTCATTTAATTGAATTTTATTTTCTCCTTGGTCAATAGATATAAAATTATAATGTGTAAACCATAATGTTTTTTAATTTAATTATTCACATTAATAATGACCAAAATAACGTCTAGGATATAATGGTCATGTTTTAATAAAAATATTTTAATAAGGTATTGTAATTTTCTTAAACTCAGTGTTGCGTATATCACAAGCTAACAATGAAATTAAATTTATTATAAAATTAATATTTTTAAATAATTAGTGTGATACATTGGTATCTCAAATAAAATTGTAATCCTAATAATTTTCATGATAATTACATTCAAAACAAATGAGGGTAGTTCTTTTTCATAACATCCTATAGATTCAACAATTCTTCTTCTATTTTTTGATTTCTCAAAAGTACCTATACCAATCGAGACATATGATTACTTAATAAATGATATATATTATTAAGAATATTAATGGTATATTAACTATTAGATATACTAGGTACAAATTAAATTTCTACAAAGGTGAGTGTGTTCACTGGGTTTTTCATATACTTCCTTAATAATGTTGTATAGAACACATCAGTATATTAGAGGGGTTAGTGTAATTTATAACTAGTAACACATTACTCAAATCCATTCCCAATTTTAAATGGTTAGTATGTTATTTGGGATTATATTTTGAAGTTACCAGATCAGTGTGAATCACTGAGAGGGGGAGGGGGTGAATCAGTGATCCTTTAAAACTTTTTACTAATTGATTCTTAATCAATTAAACCTCTACGGCTGGTTAAAGCCTCGATCCACTCTTCTTGTATCTCTCACCTTTCCACGAATGATGCAGTAAATGTAAAGGCACTGGACACAAGGATTTACAAGGTTCGGCACCAAAGGCCTACGTCCTTGCCATGTTGGTTATACGCCCCAACATGGTTTCTCCATTATAATCGGTTAGTATTACAATGGTCGATACAGAGTCCCACTGTATCTCTCCTGAGTCCCACAGGAGGGTCTTTATACTGCGTCCCACAGTGTTACTAGAGTCCCACTGGCCTGCTCCATAATCCCACTGAAGACTTCTTCTTCCTGAGTCTCACAGGGGGCTTCTCCTGGCTCCTCGAGTCACGCGAGTAGCTCTTCTTCACTTTAAGCTTCTTCAAGTATCTTCAACAGTCTGGGATAAAGACTGCTGGCCTTGCTCTGTACCTCTGCTCACTTGTGATGAACAGGTCTTCTCGTCTTGCTCAGGATTTATCTCCTTCTTCTCAGGATGACCTGGCTTCTCTCCAGCTACTGAATACTCAGACAACTGATATCTTTAACTTCAGTCTGGTCCAGTCTCACATCAGAACAACTTCATGCACTGAGTGCATGGCATCTCTGCTTCCTCATGCACTGACTGCATGGCTTCTCAAAAATCTTCAAGAACTCATGGTCTTGGACTCCTCAAATGCACACAACCAGATTTGGCTTTGTTCACGTGTGCATGTGCATGCATTCATGCATGCACTCCCCTTCTTCTTTCTCTTGGTGCAATAAACCCACAAAGGGTGTAATCACTTCAAGCACACACCTTCCTTGAACTTCACACAGTTTGTTCAATTTGTTCACACACTTAAAAGTGTGTTATACTTTAGTGTGGAAGTCTTCCACTTCTTCTAAGTGTATACACTTCACTTAGTGCACCCACTAGGTTTGGCCAACTTGTTTCTTGTTTGCACACACACACTCAAGGTGTGTTCTTCAATTTGCATACACAAGGTTCTCCACTTTTCACACAACTAGGTGTGGTCTTTGGCCTTATTCACTTACACACACTTGGCTACGGCCTATTCCACTTCCACACACTTCCTCTCGGCCTTTTTCACTTCACACACAATGTGTGGTCTTCTTAGCACTTGGCACACACTTAAATGGCCATAGGGTGTTCTTGTTCTTCAAAATGTGCACCCACATAAGGCAACGGCCTTCACTTGTAATTTTGCACAACCACCAAAGGCTACGGCCTTCACTCCAATAAGCACACACAAGGCAAACTCAAAGGAGTCGCGCAAGGGGGTGTGTCCACTCTCAACAGCCGTGCAAGTCCTCAGTGCAAGGGGCAGTCGTGCAAGGTGCATGAGCACCGCAGGGCGTTTCCTCCTGTCGCGCAAATTCGCGAGCAGAGAGGGTGACAACCACGGGCGCGCAAGGATGCGGCCGCGGGACTTCCTGTCGTGCAAGGGAGGTGCGCAAGGGCCCCTTCTTCTTGTCGCGCAAAGGTATTGCGCGCAAGGGACTCCAGCCGCGCAAGTTTACTTGCGCGGGGCTTCTTCTTCGCGAGGGAGAGACTCACGGAACCGGATATTCAACAAAAACATCACCAAAAGCATATTCATGCCTCGGGTGCTCCTTTTATAGACAGAGAAACGCTTCTAAACATCCGCGTGATAATAACTCAAGTTCCCGAAAGTTTCGGATCTTTAAAAATCTTTCAAATCATTATTTTTATCCTCGGTTCACACGGGCGTCTTTTATTTTCACTTCCCTCACGTTCTTGCTCGGACGAACGTGTGCATGACCTTATTCTAAGCCAATCCATGCAATCATCAACACCGAATGGCCTCGCACTTTTGGTTGCTTCGGCCGAACTTCGAATTCTTTCTCGATGCATGCATGCAACATTTTAATGCATGCATGAGTTCGTTATGGCATAACGATCACAATGGAGGTCTCGGTTTGCACGGAGGTGGCCGGGAACTCAAAAACCATCGTCGGGATGCCTCTGGTTCAAACGGAGCTCGCGGGTGGCCCTTCTGGCGAGCTCAAGGAAGAAGACAGCTCGCCGGCTGTTGGATCGTGCGATTGAAAGACATCAGACGGCCTGGATCAGATCGCGAATGGCGCGATGAGATGTGCGGCGCAGATCTTCCGCGAGATCAGATGGATGGCCACGATTTGCTCCGCGGAAAAATTACGCGTCCCACATCGAATCGCCGCGGGATTTTCATGCGGTATAACATACAAGCACCGCGGGCTTCTCGGCAATTGTCTCTCCTTCTCCCTCCACGGTGCCGCCCCGCACCGTGTTCATCCTGCTTGTCGCGTTATGCGCCCTCACGCATGCGGGCGCGCACCTAGCGCCCATTCTGCACTACCAGACACTCGCGGGTGCGCTCATGCGCCCCTACCGCGCTCCTCCGGGCGTGCCCCAGACGCCTATGCGGTGTCTTGGGTGCGTCCTGCCGCCCTGGTCTTCGCCCCAAGGGTACCCCCATGTGCGTGGTGCCTAGCGCCCATGCCTTGGGGTTGAACCCTCAAGGTGTCTATGGGCTGGACATATTTTTGGCTAAGGCAAAGAATGAGGAACTTTGTCAGATACAAAGTTCTCCTATGAGTATAAGCCATATGCGACATGCCCTTCAATCCATTCTTCTCCTTCATCTTCTTCTTGAGAATTCAAACATTAATCTTCTTGACTAGAAACAACTCCTCAATTTATAATTCTTCTTCATCATCTCATTTTCTACTTAGGAGAGAATTCTCAAGGATCTTCATCAACCGAACTCCTGAATCACATAACTTCTTCAATGTGCTTCGTTGATCTAATCATAGATCAATTGGATCTTCTTCTGATTCACATGCACTAAGAGATAGTGCATGGACTTCTTCTGCTCACTTCATCAACTCAGTGGTTGTGGATGGTTCTCCTCATCTCCTCATGCATTGTTAAGACAATGCATGGTCTTCTGATATTGTTGTGACATTGTATCATCTTGATACAAGTTCTTTACAATTAAGAACAGCTCAAAAATCATCTGATTTAATGATGCTCCATCATCATTCATTCTTCAAGTGTTGTCACTTAGTATCACCTTGATACAAGTATTGAAACATTAAGATCAGTTCTACAATCGTCTGATATCCATAGAGAATGTTTCAACCACAACATCCTATGTCACTTAGTGAATCTCCTAAGTGACATGCATCTTAAAACCATGGCCATTCTCCATTAATCACCAACACCATCACATCCTTTGTCGTTCACACATTGAAACTCCTTGACATCCATCCATTCCTTCCTTGACAACAACATACCTCATTGACAACAAACGCAACACAGTGCACTTCAATCTCCCCCTTTGTATTTGTTGGCAATACACTAGAGCACATATGAATGGTTCAATTTGTGTGCCAATATTTCTCCCCCTTATTGGCAATCAAATGCAAAGGTGTGGTGTGGTTCTCTTTAAAAAATATCTTCCTCCCTTATAAAAGCATTTTCTTCAAAATCACTAAGAGAGGGATGATGTCACATGTTCTCTTGAGCAAGGAACCTTTAGTAGATCAACTCTAAGTCTACTTGGGCTAAACCGGTGTAGAAAACAAGAGTGATATGACCAAGGAATTCAAAGCTGTCCATAATTAACTGTACATGTTAGATCATGCTTCAAGGGGTTTGAAATTTTTCAGATATAACAATGAATTGCTAAATCCTGCACATACTTCACAAAAATCATTAGAAAGTTCAGTGCAAAGATAAAGCTTCCCCTTTCAACCATTTGTCTTCAATCAATACTCCCCCTTAATTGTCATGATGAATACAATTAAGAAACAAGGGATGAAAGAATGATTGGAATACCTTCACTTTTCTCAAGATGGTATTAAATCTTAGAATACCATCTTCTCCAGATTGGCTCCCCCTCAAGGGGTGCACTCCATTCTGTCCAAACCACTCTCCAGATGAGAATGATCATCATCTTCAATTCCCTGCAATGTTAGCACATGTAAATACCAGAAGTATAAGGGAATAAGATGGAACCTCCTTGGTTCATCAATGTGAACAACAAGGTTGAGAAGATTCTCTCAACCGAGATGTCCCATTTTCACCATTCTTCACACTTGCACATTTGATCTTCAATGATGTTTGTGCTGGTGTGGATCTCAACACATCTTCATGTGAAATCATTTGTTTCCTTTTTGCCTTAGCAATTGCCAGTGCTTCATCTTCAGCTCTTTGCAGTTCTCTGGCAAGTTGCAACTGATTAGGCCATATGACTAACAAGTCATTTGGAAGTGAGGCCTCAGTTTTGGAAATTCCACATGGTTCTTTTAATACTGTTAAGCCACCTTTCTTAGGCAACTTATTTTCAACCAATCCCTTCTGCTTCTTCTGGATTGATTTTCTGTTTGAGTCCAGTCTGCCTCTATTGAATTTCATGGCTTCTTTACAAAGATCTATGGTATGGCCTTTCTTTCCACAGTAGAAGCATGTTTTCTTCTTGGTGGTCCTTCTGGATGCATCACCCTTCTTGGATTTCAAATCCAAGGACTTCTCTTCCTTTTTCAACATCTTCTTGGGAGCATTGTCACCTTTCTTCTGTTTGCTTCCCAAGGTTTCTTTCTGAGCCAAGTTCTGTGATCTTTTCTTCTTTTGAGCTCTGGATACAGTTGGAGATTGACATGTATCTTTTTGACCACTTTTGCAATCATCCCAGATGTTGTCAAGTAATCCAAATCTATTTGCAGTAAACAGATGTCTCTGGACCTGTGGATGCTGCTTCTTTTCCTATGGCTTGCTCCCCTTGGCATGGGCTTCCTTTGTGCTTTGACATTTAGTGGATTGTACCAACAATCCTTTGCACAGTGTCCATACTTATTACAACACCAACATTGACCCACAAATCTTGACCTCTTGAGTCCTTTTTATTGCAGGGTACTTGTCTTGACTTGTTGTGCTGTTTCAGGAGAGCTATCTTTCTTCATCTTCTTCATCCATGCTTGTTTGGAATTATTCTTCCATCCTGCACTTTTTGTGGAAACACAATTAGAAGCATTAGTACAAGATGGTATGGATGGTACCTTCCTTTTAGAAGATGTTGCCCTTTTATTAGAGGATGTCCTCCTTTTGGAATCATCCTTCTCAATGCAAACTTGTGTAGCAACATTTCTACTTTCAGCTGACTGGGAGGATTCAGCTTTGGGTGATTGCAGATTTTTCAATATCACCTCTAGTTCTAAGCATTTCATGTTAAGGGAGTTCTTCTCATCCTCAACAGTTCTTAGCCTTCCTTCCCAATTTTCTTTCAACTGTTCTAACTGGTCTTCATGCACCTTCTTCAATTCTAGTAATGAATTGTCAATCTCCTTCACCATTTTGACTTTGTCTTCGAGTTGAGCATTTCTGACATTCATTGAAACTTTGTGCCTCTTTTCCAGTGCATGGAAAAAATCTTTGACCATAGTCTTAAATATTTCTTTCTCAGAAAGGCTTCTTTGCAATTCTTCAGCAGTGTCTTCATATCTTTCATTGCAAAGAGAAACGGTTTCATCTTTAGCCTTCACCATCATTCTGAGAGTGTTGGTTATGACAACCCTTTTTGCCAATTGGACTTCCAGAGAATTGGCTTCATCTTCTAGCAGTAATTTTTCTTCTTGAATATCAAGGAGGCCTGTAGCTATACACATTGCCACTTCCTTGGGGACTGTCTTCTAAAGATATTTGATTGCATTTAGAAGATCATTGTTCCTTCCATCTTCATCACAGCTAGAGCAGGCTTCATTAGAAGAATGATAAAAGGAATTGTCATCTGATGTGACTTTCACATTTCTTTCCATAGAAGGAGTTTCTCTGATTGCAACAACCTTCTTCCTCATCTTCTTTGGCTGTTTCTTCTTTATATTTTTCTGAGTCTTGGCAGATATCTCCATTTGAGGCTGGTCACTCATTTCCTCAAATCTGCACTCCATAAAGACTCTCTTGGATCTTTTAGAGGTAACCTTCCCTTTGATACCAATTGAAGTGCCCAAATCAGTGTGAATCACTGAGAGGGGGAGGGGGTGAATCAGTGATCCTTTAAAAAAAATTACTAATTGATTCTTAATCAATTAAACCTCTACGGCTGGTTAAAGCCTCGATCCACTCTTCTTGTATCTCTCACCTTTCCACGAATGATGCAGTAAATGTAAAGGCACTGGACACAAGGATTTACAAGGTTCGGCACCAAAGGCCTACGTCCTTTCCATGTTGGTTATACGCCCCAACATGGTTTCTCCATTATAATCGGTTAGTATTACAATGGTCAATACAGAGTCCCACTGTATCTCTCCTGAGTCCCACAGGAGGGTCTTTATACTGCGTCCCACAGTGTTACCAGAGTCCCACTGTCCTGCTCCAGAATCCCACTGAAGACTTCTTCTCCCTGAGTCTCACAGGGGGCTTCTCCTAGCTCCTCGAGTCACACGAGTAGCTCTTCTTCACTTTAAGCTTCTTCAAGTATCTTCAGCAGTCTGGGATAAAGACTTCTGGCCTTGCTCTATACCTCTGCTCACTTGTGATGAACAGGTCTTCTCGTCTTGTTCAGGATTTATCTCCTTCTTCTCAGGATGACCTGGCTTCTCTCCAGCTGCTGAATACTCATACAACTGATATCTTTAACTTCAGTCTGGTCCAGTCTCACATCAGAACAACTTCATGCACTGAGTGCATGGCATCTCTGCTTCCCCATGCACTGACTGCATGGCTTCTCAAAACTCTTCAAGAACTCCTGGTCTTGGACTCCTCAAATGCGCACAACCAGATTTGGCTTTGTTCACATCTGCATGTGCATGCATGCATGCATGCACTCCCCTTCTTCTTTCTCTTGGTGCAATAAACCCACAAAGGGTGTAATCACTTCAAGCACACACCTTCTTTGAACTTCACACAGTTTGTTCAATTTGTTCACACACTTAAAAGTGTGTTATACTTTAGTGTGGAAGTCTTCCACTTCTTCTAAGTGTATACACTTCACATAGTGCACCCACTAGGTTTGGCCAACTTGTTTCTTGTTTTCACACACACACTCAAGGTGTGTTCTTCAATTTGCATACACAAGGTTCTCCACTTTTCACACAACTAGGTGTGGTCTTTGGCCTTATTCACTTACACACACTTGGCTACGGCCTATTCCACTTCCACACACTTCCTCTCGGCCTTTTTCAATTCACACACAATGTGTGGTCTTCTTAGCACTTGGCACACACTTAAATGGCCATAGGGTGTTCTTGTTCTTCAAAATGTGCACCCACATAAGGCAACGGCCTTCACTTGTAATTTTGCACAACCACCAAAGGCTACGGCCTTCACTCCACTAAGCACACGCAAGGCAAACTCAAAGGAGTCGCGCAAGGGGGTGTGTCCACTCTCAACAGCCGTGCAAGTCCTCAGTGCAAGGGGCAGTCGCGCAAGGTGCATGAGCACCGCGGGGCGCTTCCTCCTGTTGTGCAAATTCGCGAGCAGAGAGGGTGACAACCACGGGCATGCAAGGATGCGGCCGCGAGTCTTCCTGTCGCGCAAGGGAGGCGCGCAGGGGCCCCTTCTTCTTGTCGTGCAAAGGTATTGCGCGCAAGGGACTCCAGCCGCGCAAGTTTACTTGCACGGGGCTTCTTCTTCACGAGGCAGAGACTCACGGAACCGGATATTCATCAAAAACATCAGAAAAAGCATATTCATGCCTCGGGTGCTCCTTTTATAGGCAGAGAAACGCTTGTAAACATCCGCGTGATAATAACTCAAGTTCCCGAAAGTTTTGGATCTTTAAAAATCTTTCAAATCTTTATTTTTATCCTCGGTTCACGTGGGCGTCTTTTATTTTCTCTTCCCTCACGTTCATGCTCGGCCGAACGTGTGCATGACCTTATTCTAAGCCAATCCATGCAATCATCAACACCGAATGGCCTCGCACCATTGGTTGCTTCGGCCGAACTTCGAATTCTTTCTCGATGCTTGCATGCAACATTTTAGTGCATGCATGAGTTTGTTATGGCATAACGATCACAATGGAGGTGTCGGTTTGCTTGGAGGTGGCTGGGAACTCAAAAACCGTCGTCGGGATGCCTCTGGTTCAAACGGAGCTCGCGGGTGGCCCTTCTGGCGAGCTCAAGGAAGAAGACAGCTCGCCGGCCGTTGGATCGTGCGATTGAAAGACATCAGACGGCCTGGATCAGATCGCGAATGGCGCGATGAGATGTGCGGCGCAGATCTTCCGTGAGATCAGATGGATGGCCACGATTTGCTCCGCGGAAAAATTGCGCGTCCCACATCGAATCGCCGCGGGATTTTCATGCTGTATAACATACATGCGCCGCGGGCTTCTCGGCAATTGTCTCTCCTTCTCCCTCCACGGTGCCGCCCCGCACCGTGTTCGTCCTGCTTGTCGCGCTCTACGCCCTCACGCATGCGCTCGCGCACCTAGCGCCCATTCTGCACTGCCTGACACTCGCGGGTGCGCTCATGCGCCCCTACTGCGCTCCTCCGGGCGTGCCCCAGACGCCTATGCGGTGTCTTGGGTGCGTCCTTCCGCCCTGGGCTTCGCCCCAAGGGTACCCCCATGTGCGTGGTGCCTAGCACCCATGCCAAGGGGTTGAACCCTCAATGTGTCTACGGGCTGGCCATATTTTTGGCTAAGGCAAAGAATGAGGAACTTTGTCAGATACAAAGTTCTCCTATGAGTATAAGCCCTATGCCACATGCCCTTCAATCCATTATTCTCCTTCATCTTCTTCTTGAGAATTCAAACATTAATCTTCTTGACTAGAAACAACTCCTCAATTTATAATTCTTCTTCATCATCTCATTTTCTACTTAGGAGAGAATTCTCAAGGATCTTCATCAACCGAACTCCTGAATCACATAACTTCTTCAATGTGCTTCGTTGATCTAATCAGAGATAAATTGGATCTTCTTCTGATTCACATGCACTAAGAGATAGTGCATGGACTTCTTCTGCTCACTTCATCAACTCAGTGGTTGTGGATGGTTCTCCTCATCTCCTAGTACCACTTCATCCACTTAGGAGTTGTGGATGGTTCTCCTCATCTCCTCATGCATTGTTAAGACAATGCATGGTCTTATGATATTGTTGTGACATTGTATCATCTTGATACAAGTTCTTTACACTTAAGAAAAGCTCAACAATCGTCTGATTTAATGATGCTCCATCATCATTCATTCATCAAGTGTTGTAACTTAGTATCACCTTGATACAAGTATTGAAACATTAAGATCAGTTCTACAATCGTCTGATATCCATAGAGAATGTTTCAACCACAACATCCTATGTCACTTAGTGAATCTCCTAAGTGACATGCATCTTAGTACCATGGCCATTCTCCATTCATCACCAACACCATCACATCCTTTGTCATTCACACATTGAAACTCCTTGACATCCATCCATTCATTCCTTGACAACAACATACCTCATTCACAACAAACGCAACACAGTGCACTTCATATTTCCCTTATTAATTAATATTATGAAACTTTTCCATGGAGATAATTTTAATAAAAAATCACCCTGCATGAATTCCCGAAATATTCCTCAAGTTATCCCATAACTCTTTTTCCTACAATGATATGATATAAAATTAACATAAATAGCCTTTAAATTTATTGTTTTCACATTAATAAGTTATGGGACCAAACATTTACATTAACTATATTTATCGCAACACTTTATAGTATTATATGTCTATTAATATTTTTTTTATATTGGGTTATTTGAATACTTCAATAAAAACTATTATTATAGAAAATCTCTACCAAAGTTAAACATGGATCCCACATACCCCAAAAATCATGTGGGAATGACATAAACATAAATTCTAATTTTTTAATAGTAATTTTGGATTTCATATCAGTTTTTAGATTGTGGGTGATGATATAAGAATCTCAGTATCAAGAGACTTTTGAAGACTATTCTAAAATTTTGTTGTAAACTTGGGGTCATGATTAGACACAATTAAAATAGGTGTTCTGGGAAGTCTTTAATCATTATTAATATAGATCATTATTAAGGGATCAAAAGGAATATATTCTCTTATAGTGAAAAAAATCAGCATATTTTTCTAGGAGGTCAACAATAACCCATATTAAATCATTATTTATAGAAGTCATTATTTTTCGAATGAAATTGTCCATAGTATTCTCATCCCATTTCAACATAGTTATTGTAAGAGGTCACATAGGTTCTATAAGATAATGTATCTCATTTTTCAGTTGTCAAAAACCCAAATATTTGGAAGAATAAACCATAATTTTCATTTTCATGTAATACCACCAGTAATTTTAACTGAAATCCTTATACATTTTGGTAATTAATGGGTGTATATAATATTTTTAGCTATGTGAATCATACAATAATTACTTTTTTATCACTAGTATATATAGGACACAAAATCGCTTTCCAAGCTTCATAACACCATTACCGAAAACAATGTTTACTAATTTCCCATCATTCACAAGTTTAATTTATTTCTAAAAATTCTCACATCTTTGTTGAGAAAACTTAATCTTTTTCGATAATTATGTTTTAAAATATATTTTAAAAATAATTTACGTCTATACCCCATTAATAATTTCAATATCCATCTTTAATATATCTATGAACATATGATCCTTCTCAATCCACATTTATGTCATAACATTATTACCCTTATAGAACAAAGCATATGCTGCCTTATTTTCCGTCCCTAGTTTATAGTGTATTTATATTTTTTAAAAAAAATTATCTTGAGTTACTAACATTACCTAAAGATGATATCATTAAATGGAAAGATGCATTTTTGTCTCGAATATTCTATGTATATCTCAAAAAAATTTCCATAGAGACAATGTATCCATATCAATGAAACTAATATTTTAGATTTCAAATTAAGATAATGGATTGGATAGTTCTGTTCATAAGTCCTAAAATAACTTAATGCATATTAAATAATTTTATTATTATTAAAAATAAAAAAACAATCCTTTCTTTGATACATCAGTATATATCACAAACTGATCGTTTCAAGATGGTAAATTTAAAACCCTATAATTGAAAAAATAACACTTCAATTCATAAATGCATTCTTCACATTCCATAAACCAATAGAACATATTAAATATAATATTTGTTAAAGGGTTAGGTAATTAGAAGGAATTATGAATTAAATTCATATAATAACCTTTCAATAAAATGAAAGAATCTACCTCAGTTATATTCATTGGTGAAGTCCATTATCAGACTTCCTTTTCGTTCTAAGGATTGAATGTGATTCTATCGATAGAGACAATATTGATAAGAAAATAAATTTATTAATGCACTAAATCACACTTACTAAATTTCCCATATCAATAATATCATATAAGAATCACAATAATGATTCTCAAGTGATTACAATGCTCTTAAAAATTTTTATAATACACGAAGATATCATCAATGAATACAATAAAAAATTCATTTAGATACATGTTGAAAACTATATTCTATAGATGCATAAAAAAATAGTTTTCATTATTTAATATATATCACATTAATGTAATCTCATAATGTACATACCTCATTTTTAATTCTATTTTCATTATTTCTTCATTATTTAATCTAAATTAATAATTCCTTGATCAAATTTCATCCTTTGGAAAATATGAAGATCTAGGAATTTGATTGAATAATTCATCAATGTGAGGTAGAGTGTAATAGATCTTTACTGTAATTGCATTGATTTACCTACATTAAATGAATAAAATCATGGATTTATCATTATTTATAATGAATACAATAGGGTATCACTATAGTGAAACACTGGGGTGGATAAATACCTTATCATACAGATCATATAGATGTTACTTTAAATATTAAAACTACACATTTTCCATTCAATATGGGGTATTTGATATTTATTTTTCATTAGGGATTAATTAAAATCAAAATGAAATGTCACCCACAAGTGCATACCAAGGTAATTCTCTGGGAAGTATAAAAATGTATTCCATTGCAAATATTTATATCATAAATTTAATTACTACCTTCTTCATCGAGATAATTTTTTCTATTCTTCCCAAAGAAGTTCATTCTGAATAGCTGTAGGGGATACATCTAAACCTTTCTTAGATGATGAAATATCTTCTCTAATGATGAGTAATTACACATATTTATCACAAATAATAATTTCTTTATTCTTGTAACAAATATTATCATAATATTTTTAAATCCAATTGATGTGAAAGGTTATATCAAATCCAACCATTGGTATATGAACAAAAAATAAAAATAGAGAATATATATATGTAATAACAGTTAATTCCTGACATAACATTATTTTAGTGAGGAATCAAATAAATTTTTTGATTTATAATATCATTCTTATGGTTCGAGGGAAATATGTAATTTTCATATAAAACTTGATAGATATAAAAGAGTGAGAATATAATGAATATGATAAAGCATTATATGAGTTTGAGAATATGATTTATATTCTTACAGATAAATCACTAGGTACAGCGCCCAAAATTATAGTTATTTAACTGGGTTTTCCTTCTCAAATTTGGACTCTTCTGTGTTAGATTCCATTAACTCTTGGGATATTGGTTTTAATAATTCCCCATTTCATTACAGTTTACGGAAATGATAGAATTTTTTTGTTTATTCTTACTTTTTCATTATTTCTCATTTTGAAGCTTATACATACACATAAAATTAAACTCTCATTCCCTTCATGAATTTTCCAGGGTTATTCTTTTGAAATATTTTATAAGGCTGAAATTTCTCTATTCTTCGCATATATTATGAGAAATTACGTATTTCATGTTTCAAAAAAAACTCTCATTATCATGATTGTTTATGAACATATAAGATCTAGAAAATTATTTATTCATTTTGATATAACATAAATATCTTTTATTATATGATTATTTTTTTTGAAAATCTACTACCTTACGAGACTTGGCTTATAGCCTTAAAAAATCAGTAATAATGATTTCTTTCTTGCAAATGTAATATTTAGTTTACCAAGATAGTCTTGTAATTTTATCCTCATACTAAATAATAGATTATTATTCATTTTTCTTTAAGATAAAGAATATTATATTCATTTATATTCATTTATTAGGATGGAATTATTTTTTAAAAACACATTATTTAAAAGAGTTTAATTCCTTGTGTTTTATTGACTCTTCCTCTCTAGTATTCGGGATCAATGGAAACAATTGATCAATATTATATTTGACACAATATATTAAATGTGCTATAACATCATTTTAATCACACAAAAAAAACCAAAAATATATACCCATGGGACTTAATACATTTCTAATATACCACTATATTATTAGTCCCGTTAAATTATTGGAGATTATATTTCATAAAGCTGTCCAACTTATTAGAATCACACTCTAGAAAAAAAAGTTTATCCTTACAGGAAAATTTATTTTTCATATCCTAATAAAACCACCCAAAAATTGCGATGATATGAGTAGTTCCAATACCTATTTTATTGTATTTATCATTAGTTAAATCTTTATATTGACCTTGAGTATCGATACAGTTCTTATTTTGAGTTTCCATTTCTGAGAAATATCTTATATTGAATTTTCAAAAAAAAATATTAATTTTAAATAAATATTCTAAATTCTAAATTTGATGTTACATTAACATAAATGAAAAATATATTTATTTTTAATATCACGTAAATGAAGTTTTTTTTGAGGATATCATTATTTTTTAATCCTTTACAAGTGTTTTTTAAATATATTTTTTTGAGGAAATCATTATTTCTTTTGTTTGAGGATATAATTTTTTTTAAAATCCTCTAGGATTTTCAAATGAGGTATTGAAAAATGAAAATTGTCATGTATCGGGTATTTCTTAAGTTATGTGGACACACATTTTTCATAGTTACTACCCAAAGGTGCATCTATTCCAGAACCATATTAGCATATAGTATCCTTACGGGGGTGTATTTTTAAGACAATACCAAAAACAATATTCCATAAAAACACATTTGGACACTTTTATATAATTATCCGAAATTTCAATAGTTGGGTTATATTCCCTAATCTATTTTTTCCTTAGTGTAGTTCCCATAGTTTTTTATAAACTATATCTAATACTAACTGTGTCGAATAAAACCGTTGTAACCCAAATGTGGCATATAATTTTTCACATTTGACATTGATATAATGGATAGAATCCCAATGGACTGATCAATTTAATAGTTTTTGAGAACCGGTAATATTCATGACACACATTTCACAATAGGAATTGAATATAAAACCTAATACATAACAAAATAAAGGGATCTACATTCTTGAAACTCATTCGATGAATCCATCTTCATATCATGGAAAATTGGAAAAAAATAAGTGTGAGATCAAAATCTAAAATTACATATAGTGGAAGATATCATGATATAATAAGGATTAATGAATACATATAAGTAAATAATAGGATACAAAACCATTTAATCAATAACATAAATATAATTATTTGAAAAGGCATTATCAATAATGAAAAGGTATATTATTTAAAACACATTCCATTAAATCAATAAATATAGAATGAAATGAATTAAGAGATAATATAAATGTATGAATATCATAGATAATATAAATAATTTAATTATATATTATATACATTATAAATTATTATACTTATTGATATCAAACATCTTGATAACATTACTGTCACGAACATTCACAAGATAGTTTCAATTATAGGTAAAACACACTTAATTTGGGAAAATGTTTTGTCTCAGGAGACCTTTTGATGCAATTATGGTGTATGTAATTCTAGGTCTCACACATTATATAATTTCCCAACCATTCATCATATAAAAAGTCACAAATTTCATTCATTAAATAAAATTCTATATCAAAAGACATCATTATTGAGTACATGATATGGAGTTATCAATATTTCCAGAGTTAATTTCAAAAAATTGGATGTAAACATCAAACATAGAAATGGTTTATGGTTTATAAAATAAAAAAATATATGATAAAATATAAATGGATAACAAAATCATTAGATTTTATGACTGTTAATTTATATTATTCCTTCAATGTGTGTAAAATCAAACCCAAAACAAATTGATAATGTAAAATAGATTTTTAGAATGTCCGTAATATTTAAATTGTAAATCCATTAAAGAATAAACATTAATATAAATATTAACTACCATGAATTAATATTTATTGATGTAAATTATATCAATGTGGTAGTATATACCCCATATAAAAGCGAAAATGTAATATTAAAAAATATTTTATAATGAAATTGAAATTTAGATGAAATCTCATACCCCGTGATTTCATTTATTTGAATAAGATTTGACATAATGATTAAACATTTAAATAATGTTATTAATTATTTATATAACCATATTCATTTTAATAATCTCATATGTGATCCTATTATAACATTTTTGCTCATTTTATGCATAAATATGTTATTAGTTTAATTGTTTATGGTGTCAATTTCTTTGTTTTCTCATGTATTTTTTATAGTGAATGTTCTAGTAATTTCACATAGGATATAAATACGTCACAAAAATAAATATAATGACTTTATAAATATAATACTTACTAATGATATTAATTATTATAATCATTCATTAATTTTGTTCACGAAAAATTAATCTCATCTCTTTTTAGAGACGTTAGGTTACATATATGCATGTGCAACAACTTAATTCCTTTTACAAGTGGAATGGAAGATAATTGTATGGTATATAAATTAAAATAATAAATATAAAATCATATATATCACATCTATTCATTTAATTTATCATATATTAACATCCCTATATATTTTTAGTGACAAAATGAATCACATCGCTTTGTGAGGCGGTAGTCTGTCATACACGCGATCAATGTTATCATATACCCCATGGAATAAAAAATAAGAAGTTATAAGTTATTCAAAAATAAATAGAAATATTATTTAAAAAATATAATATATATTTTTATCCATTATTATTTTCTACCTGGAGAGGTGGACATGGGAAATGAATTACATTGATTCGTGATGTGATATTCTGTCGAACACAGGATCGATCGTTTCACATTCCATATCATTAAAGAAAAGATGAATATATCTTATAAAATTTAAATAATAAAATATAATTATATAAGAGATACTTTTGTTATTATATTGTCATTATTGAATAATTTGTTAAGGAGGTGGAAGATGAAATAATGTTAAAATGCTCTTTAGGAATGTTACCACTTCTTCAGACAACCTCTTTGTGTTTTCACCAAAAGGATTGTGGGTTAGATTATTGATCATAAAATGTCCTATAGGATATTAGAAGAATATTATGTTAGATATTTAGTTATGTTTTCTATGATCCATGAGTCTATGGATGTGTGTAGATGAGAGTATAGGGGTGGCATTTTATAAGTTGGGGAGAAGAAACACATGGAACATTTGAAAAGAATTAATTAAACCCACAATTTTCACATGGAAAAATTATATAAAATGGTCCATTTTTAAAATATCAAATAGATAAAGACTATATATCAACATGTAACCACAATTTTACATGTTTTGGGTAATTGTTTACACTTATCTTCTTAGTTTAAAACCATAGTAAACCAATTTTCACTTTAACAGTGGAAATTAATTATAAATGTGTTCATTATTTAGTATCATCAAAAATTATGTTCACATTGGTAAATAATATTAACTATATCAATAAAAAATGTGGAATAAATTTTACAGTATTCCGATCATAGTACAGTAACATTTTATTTTAAAATTAAATGCACACGCGCGAGGGAAAAAATATTCTTCCAAAGGATATTTTAAATTCATTATTTGGAAATGTTGCTTTTTATAAAAATAAGTATTTCTCATTTGTCATGAAATTACTGAACCTTTTACAAAAATAAAAAATTTACTCCCTAAGATAATTTTTATATTTTTATTTTAGAAATGAATTTCATTTTATTATATTCATTTTCTAAAAATAAAAAAATAATTATTTTAACAATGGGTCAGAAGACGAAACAAAATCAATTTTCATAATATAATTACCCTTCATTAAGAATATTTTTATTTTTATTTATGATCATTTGATAACTAATGAACATGTGTAAACCATATAATATTCAAGAATTTGTTATTTCTAGTCTTAACCATCAACTTAAAGGATTGGTTTAAATGTTTATATTTAAATAATAATTTTTTAATAGAGTTTTTATTTTTATTGAACTCTGTGTTTTGTATATCAAAAGATATTGAAAATTTGTATTTATTTTTAAAAAATAAATTTAAAGGTGTTTTGGTTTAAAAAAAATTTCTTCAGGAGAAAATAGAAATACTATTTTTCCTGAAATTCCGAATATGTATCCTATAATAGAAAAAACCTATCATGAAAAAATAGAAAATAACATGACCATATGGAAAATATTTTTTCACCAAAATTAGGGATCTAATAACATGTTTTAAAATTAGAGAAAACACCATAGAAAATTTCTACATGTTTGAGAAAATAAGACCAGATAAAAAATTTCATGATTTTTAGGTGGATTACTCAAGAATTATTTATAATGAAATTTTACGATTCCATGACATTCTTTCAAACAAAATTAAATCATTTACACTAACTAAATACTTACTGACTAGTTGATAGAAATTTGATACTTTCTTATACATAATAATATCTGCCTTTGTATTTGATGTTGATTTTTTCTCACATCATAAATTTCCAAATGTGGTGAGAACATCTTTCCTCTCACTTATTGAAAATTATAATCAAATAATATATGGGGGTCTTCTTATTTCATCAATATTGCAACAACTTATTCCCCTCTCTCATATGGTTTTGTTTTGAACACTTCTAAAAGTTGGATGATATCAAATTGTTTTGTAAGGAATGATTCTTTAACTAGTATAATGTAATTCTATGTTTTATAACCTACTATAGAATATAATAGAGAAAATTTTGCGGTTTTAAATGATATACATAAACCACCATTCAGGAAAAAGAATTCTCATAAATATCCAATTCTCTTTATAAGGGATGAAAACAGTTAGGTTTATCAAATAAATGAAATAAACATAACACTCTTCTAAAAATATATAAATATTGTCAAGTGAATTTAAATATTATCCCCACTGTTTATTCATATTTCCATTAACAAATAATTCACCTTTATCAAATTGATAAATACTATTAGGAATGGTCTATGAGAGTGGTATTGGAATACACCAACATTAGTTTTTTCAACAGTGGCTACATTTTCAAAATTCACCATCGTTAAAATATTTCAGATTATTCTAGCTTTTCCCCACATCAATGGATGAACTCATATTTTAT